>OX038898.1:5434569-10234569 GCA_943789525.1 Agriphila geniculea | reverse complement strand
GCCTATGTCATTTGCCTCACCATTCTGAAAAAATGAAAGTCTATCGCGTCCGAAGTAGTATGTCAGAGTAGGTATTTTACTCTAGAATCAGGTTCATAATTATTTTCTGCATTAAAAAGTGGGATTTTAAGTTAAATCACAAGCGCTTTTAAATCACAATTTTTTATCATGATAGTACTATTTACTTACATTTTTTTTTTCACAAAATACTTCAGAAAACAACTTTATGTTTTTGTAATTGTTTTTCTAAATATAAAACAATTCTTGACTGATACTATACCTAAATAAAATGTAATTAGCATTTTTTAATTATGAAAGTAATTAAATAAAATGAAACTGGGGCAACACTGGGACATCTCCTTTTAAATGTTTTGCATGCCCTAAGGTTGTCGCCCAAATAGTAAATTGGTAGCCCGTACTGAATAACTAGTTACTCAATTGGTATTTTAAAGTCACCCATTTTCAATATCTGTAGTCGCCCTCGCTCCGTCGCCCACTTAGTATTTCAGTACGCTGTATTCAGTATTTTTGATACCCAAAATGGGAATTTATTGTTACCCGATTAAAACTACCTTTAAATTAGGTTATTTTGTTATCTTTTAAAACTCTTTTAGTCTTACTTACCGAGTTTCAAAATTTAGAAATGGTAACCCTTACGATGTTTGACAGTGAAACAGCTTTCATATCTTTAAAACATATATATATTTGTCGAAACTCACATCATATCAGCCGCAGATCCATTGATGGCAGTAATCAGAGGCACTAGTACATCCACCATCCACTGGTTGTTGCAGTCACACACGTAAGGGTTATCATGGAAACTCGCGTCTGTGATCTGATCCCAGCGGAACAGGAAGTCTGGGTCGATTTCTGAGATGTTGTTGTTGTGAAGGTAGAGCTATAGAAGAAAAATGATAGGTACAGTAACGTCTATATGTATATGTGTACAGATTAGAACTCTGTCATTCTAAAAGCTATTACTTTTTTGAATAGAAATCAATTAAAAATGTCAAAAAACAAAGGGACAAAGTTTTAAACTGTATAGGTACATAAGTTGAGCAGTAAGGAATAGGGATATGCCTAAATTCTTTACTCAGTTTGGTTGAGTATTGAGGATTCCCCACTGCTCAACTATTCGCAGTTGGGAAATATAGTTGAGCAGTGGGGAAAAAAGGATATTTTGAGATGTGAAGCAACAGAGTCGCTTAATCAGCCCTGCACGAACTAAACGTATGTTGTGACGGCGCGACGTGCAATCGATTTTAAGTTTAGGTGTGCTTAAGCGACGCTGTTGCCCGTGGTACTTTTAATAGTATAAAAGTGAAACTAGATGCAGTGCAATGCAAACTTAATGGTGGCTGTGAAGTTAGCCACTATGCGTGTGTGCGTGCCCCAACATTCGCCTATCTCACCCAAATCTGAGGGCCTAGTACGAGTTGTGTTTCTCACCTCACTTTGCGAATAGTATCGAGTGAAAGAGAGGAAATCATGCGAGTGAGTGAACGAGTGAAAGAGAGAAGACGATATTAACTATTCGCAAAGTGAAGTGAGTGCAAAAAACCAACTCGTAATAAGCCCTCTGGCTTTTTCTACGTCCTATACTATGGGTTTTGATCGTTACACTATATGTGTGTACCATAGGCAACAGCGTCGCTTAACCACTCCTAAGGTTAAAATCGCATGCACGCCGCGCCGACACTACATACGTTTAGTTCGTGCAGGGGCGATACGCGCGCACACGAATTTTGTTGCTAACTAGTTAAGCGACGCTGTTACCCATATAGTACTTTATGAAAAACAGAGTGAAAAATTTAAAATACAGTGAAACCTGGTTAATTGGGATCTCAAGGGACCAAGACATATGTACCAATTATTGAGGGTTTCCAATAATCCAGTTTTCCAATTAAGCAGGTTTCAAATTATAGTTGTCTCATTTACAGAGGCCTCCGCTTACAGTGGTCGAAATGAGCCGTTATTCCATTTTTAGAGGTGGATATGTTAATAAAAATGCGTATTTTTGGTGTTATGAATTTAATGTAGGTACGAATGTACCTACATACATAACCATAACAGATCATGAATGAACTGAGCGATGTGCGAATGACGGCGAATGATATGCCTTTAATCGGCGGGCTGATTATTTAATTAGAAACCACCTAGCGACTGGTTGCAGTTCATAGATGATAGTGATCCATTGCTACTTCTTTTTGGATTAAAAAAAACATACCAAAGAAAAGTAGCAATGTATGTGGAATGAAACCGGTCGCTAAATAGTTTCTTTTTAGATAATCAGGGTGCGGGCTCACCATTTGAAACCATCATAATTGCGAAAAAATTGACAATCGCAAATTACCGTTATCAGGGGCCTTTAGGTCAAAACCTGAGATAGTACTGACAAACATGTCAAAACGCGTTATTAAAACCTGATTAATTTGTCTCACTTATACAGGTAATTGAGCTACCTACAGAGTCTCAATTATAGAGGTAACCATTGAAAAAGTCTTAGAATTTAAATCTCATTTAACCAGGTTCAAAAAGTCCCATTAACAGAGGAAATTTAATGAAAATTGAAAAAGAACCGGGACCTCATTGCAACTCTCAATAATAGAGGTTTCTCACTTATCCAGGTCCCACTTAACCAGGTTTCACACTTTAATTTGCGTGGTAAGGACAGCAGCGTATTTTTACTGAGGTAAGTAGATACAACATTTAAATGAAACCCGTCAACGGAAAATTCATTATTGTCCGGCCTCATGTAGCCGCATCGCATTTGATGAATCAATTTATAACATTTTGTAAGTAAGAATCGTTAAAGATAAAAGTAATTTTTATAAACTGGTGATTCACTTAAGTAAAAACTAAAACCTTACCCTTTTCAACGCAGGCCACAATTCAGTTCCATCATCGTCCTTCCACGTCAAGAACTCTTCATCAATGGTAGTTAATCGCGGATTGTTGCAGATGTACAGGGTCTCCAAACTTGCCAGGTTGCCTAGGGCACCAGGCCCTATAGTTTGTAACCTAGTGTTACATAACCTGAGCTCCCTTAACCGGATTAGGGAAGATATTGAGCTGTAAGAAAAAGTTTGTATGTTATACGAATATTTGGGGGAGCGGACTATAGTAAACACGAATATCTCTTATATAAAAGTGAAGGGGTGACTTGGGGAGGCTTGAAATATTGTACATAGATATTTTGTACAGTGTAAACACCCACTAAGAAGGGATTTTTGGAAATTCCACCTCTAAAGGGTTGAAATGGTGGTACAAAGTTAGTATGGAAAAAATATTAAATAGACATTTCGCCTTGAAACTTCGTAGGAGTACTTCTAAAAACAAATAAGCAAACACGTGTTTCGTGGTTTT
Source organism: Agriphila geniculea (assembly GCA_943789525.1). NCBI lineage: Eukaryota > Metazoa > Arthropoda > Insecta > Lepidoptera > Crambidae > Agriphila > Agriphila geniculea. Next base: position 10,231,203 of record OX038898.1, on the reverse strand, counting down.
CCGAAACTCCAACCCCTTAGGGGGTGAATGGGGTAAGAAACCAAACATCGATATGGGTATCGTTATCGAGGTTTTATGGGATGTTGATTGCGAAAATGGCATTTATTTTTAAATGGTAGACATTATTCAACCCCTAAAGGGGAAGATCACGTAAAGTAAAACTGACTTAACGGATTTGGAATAGCACACAGAAAGATAATAGCCTGTGGAAAAAAATTGATACTTTTTATCTCGGTCTAAGGCTCCATAGCGATTTTCCGAATGTCCACGCGGACGAAGTCGCGGGCAAAAGCTAGTCACAAATATACGTGTACTGTGCCAAACGGCTGTTCATAGATTTGCGGTTTTCCTTCGAAATTGGGCTCGTACGCCGACCACTAATTTGCCCGCCTAATACACACCACATTTTTCTTCAGGGAGGCACTATAGGGCTACTCCGGGGGGCACTGCCTCCCGGGCTAGTACCTGAAGAAACACTGCGAATACAAACGAGTACATAAAACGTAGGAATTAACTTACGTCTTTTCAGTCAAGGTGGTGATTGGGTTCTTGTCAAAATTCAAATAGTTAATCGATATTGCATCGTTCAGGGCTGCCGGTATTGATGTGAACTTGTTTCCACTGATGTCCAACCTCTCTAGACGTCGCAAGGAACGGAACAATCCGTCCGGCAACGTCTCCAGACCACAACCGTTGAGGAGAAGTTCCTATAAAAAAATTGGTTAACATCACATAGGTGCTATGGGCAACAGCGTCGCTTAAGGGTCCATAATAGGATAACATGGTTTGCGCGGGCCATATTTTTTATAGAAAACGTAAAGTTGGAGGCACAAAAAAAACATACGACAAGCTATAAAGAGATTATCTAGTTGCTACAAGTATTAATTTGCATATAAACATCACAGATGATTGTAAAAAAAATCAGAATGTCATCAAAAGCGCTTGTCGTGGGCCATATTTTTGGCGTTAATAATAGCGGAAACGGATTAAATTCTACATCAAAATATACTTTAACGTACTGTGCAGTTGCTCCAATATTTTTTTTTTCAAGAAAGATAGTTGTGCTACATATAATGATGAAAAAGCAACCAAAAACATCGAAAAAGTGCAGAAGTGTGGTTATTTTCCATACTTTTTACACGTAAAGAAAAAGACAGAGACAAATGATTTTGCATATCCAAGCCTTAAGCGACGCTGTTGCCCATGGTACATAGCACCAATTTAGTTATAGAAGCCAGAGACCAAAACCGAACAAAACATTTTAAAAATTGTTAAGTTCCGGCATTTATAGAGGTAAGATAACCAGTTCCTCAGTGGCAAAGATTCCGGGTGTAGTGCGCTTAAACTTTCGGCCTTATCGTCAATTAACATCAAGCGAGGTAAAGGCAGTGCCGGATTAAGACTACTTGGTGCCCTAAGCAATCCACGCCTGTGGGCCCCCTATATAGGGTTACCATCTACGTAAGGGAGGATACCTGTCTAGGATATGCACAAAATTTCTGATTTTTTAGAAAAACTACCAGTTTATAGTTAAAAAACGGCCGCGCAGCGCGAGTTTTGTCAGTTTCATCGACTAATCTTGTACCCTTGGCTTGCTCAGTGATTCTTGCCTGCCTATAATAAAAAAAACCGGCCAAGTGCGTGTCGGGCCACGCGCCATAGGGTTCCGTAGTTACCTTATACCAGGGGTCTCCAAACTACGGCCCGCGGGCCAGATCCGGCCCGCGAGCACTGACAATCCGGCCCGCGAAAGCACGCCGGATCTTATCAACAATACTGTAATTTACAGTATGTTAATACGGAGTTAGCTAAATTCTGGCCCTTGGGACTTTATGAAGGAGTTAGTCTGGCCCTTATGCTAAAAAGTTTGGAGACCCATGCCTTATACCATACCATATTTAATACCACCTATCATTTTTCGTTTGCAAAAATAACTTTGTTTTTCACAGTGTTGGTATGAATGACAAAGTTAGATTTGCGGTTTTGGAAAATGTGCTATATCTCAAAAACTAATTACTATATCTTGTTCAAACTAATTTTGGTTGAAAGTGTTTATTAAGATCTACAGCATATATTTTTTTTAGATTTTTCACTCTCTTATTTCAAAAGTTAAAGGGGGGGGGGACACACATTTTACCACTTTGGCGGTGAATATTTTTCAAACGGTTGACTTTGAGAAAAAGTTGTCTTAAGAACCTCAATGTCATTTTTAAAGACCTATCTATAGATATCCAACACGTGTTGGTTTGAAGAAAAAAATTTTTTTCAGTTTCAGTTCCATGTATGGGGAGCCCCCCCTTAATCTTTTATTTTTCTTATTTTTGTATTAAATTCGTTAAGCGGTTAACAGAACACATCTACTTACCAAGTTTCAACTCTGTAGTCTTAATACTTTCGGAATAAAGTGGCTGTGACATACGGACAGACAGACAGACAGACAGACAGACAGACATGACGAATCTATAAGGGTTCCGTTTTTTGCCATTTAGGCTACGGAACCCTAAAAAATGGCCGCGCAGCGCGAGTTTTGGCAGTTTCATCCACTAATTTTGTAGTAAATCGATTTACATGGCCACACAAATGAATTTAAAGTAAAACATTCATCATTCATTTATTTTTTATTTCTTACAAAAAAAACGTTTCTTTCGATGCCGATTATGGTGCCCCCCAGACGTGATGCCCTAAGCATTAGGGTTAATCCAGCACTGGGTAAAGGCCAAGCATTAACCCGTTGTGGATATGGGAAACGCCGAAAATTAAATCATGAACTTACTCTAAGCAAAGGTAGTTCCGTCAGTGTGCCCATTGCCACCTGATCAATGATACCTAATGGGTTTCTGCTCAGATCCAGGTATCGTAAATTGTGCATAAATGCAAATGCATCTTTAGGTATCACGTGGAGATCGTTGTAAGCTAGACTTAGGTGTCGCATCTTTGATAAAGGCCTGATTTTGGAATCTGGTAGTAGGAGACCCTGAAAACGAGTAATAAGTTATTCATTAGTATAGTTACTTCATCATTAACTGCTATTTTAGAGTCTCCGCAAACGGGCCACTGACCACAACTACAAAGCGGTGCCCGTAATCCACCATCCAGGTGTACTAAGGGTCAGGGCAAGTTACCGTAGTCCACCCAGGTAAACTTGTCAGATGGAACCCGGATCAGAAAGGTACAAAACGCCGCCCGTTACTGACCCTCAACATTTAGAGCTCTACCTTGAGATCATACCTGAGATGGTGTACCTATAAGAAGAGCATCTCAAGTAATCTCAAGATAGCTCTCAACGTTGAGAGAATAGAATAGAATATCTATCTTTATTTGGACATACACAACGAATACACAACGTGAAAGTACATAAAAGAAACATATCACAAAAACAGTAAAATAACACATTGTGCAACGCTGTGATGCCAAAACTGTGCTCAACTCAGTATAAGCAGCAAGCTAGGCCTGCTGCACTGGTATTCTGCTGAGCACAGCAATGACATCAGAAACGACGAACATGACACAAATACAAAAATAATAATAATAAAAACAATACAAAAATACAAACAAGTAACACAAATTAAAACTTTACATAAATGATGAAAGAATTTAAATTCCTTTGCCCAGCAAACCACATTACAAGATTTTAACCATAGACATAGAAAAGTTTTTGATGATTTTAACTATATGCCACGGGAATATGACTATCAAGAAGCTTATACCTCCAATAATAATAATAATAATAATAATGCTTGGACAATTTCACACAGCGCCATCTAGCCCCAAACTAAGCAAAGCTTGTAATATGGGTGCTAGACAACTGATATACTACTTATATACTTTTTAAATATATACTTATTATACATAGTAACACCCAGACCCGGCACAGAAATTAAAATTCATCATTTCAATTTCTGCCCGGCCGGGGATCGAACCCGGGACCTCTGCGTGGTAGGCGGCATGTTGACCACTGCGCCACTCAGGTCGTCAATGGAGACCGCACCGGCTAGTGTCATAGTGAAGATAGAAAAAACTACCTTGAGTGACGTTACGTTGAGAGCGGTTTATAAATACGGGCCTTGTCTCGACTACTGGGGTACGGCCTTTGGTATGAGTGGCTTAAGTAGGATGGGCCTTGGCCTTTGACCCACTACGTGTGCCAAAAGTGGATTGGTGGGTGTAATCGACTGCAAACGCAGTCGAGACCAACGGCTTTACGTGCCCTCCAAAGCACGGGCGATCTCAAAACAATTCATTTTTGGTCACCCATCCGGAGAAAATATCGGAGATTCTCGATCCAAGTCGGCGAAAAAATATTGAAATTTTGTCTTTGGAAAATCTCTTAAAGTTACCGACCGATTTTAGGAATTCAAATTGCACTATGAAGCCCTCCGGCAGACGCACATTTTGACATATGATTCATCCGCGTACCTCTCATATCTAGGAAACTACAGGCAAATGTAACAATTTCATAAATCGGGGCACTATACTCGATCACGAAAACATAAATATTTTCAATCTTAATATAGGTCGCTTTCTTGTTTCAAGTTTTTATGTTTGTGACAATTTTACTTATTGGTAACTTACCCAAAAAGCCCTCTTATTCATGTCTTCAAGTTCGTTTCTACTCAAATCCAAAACAGCGAGATTCTCCAAGTATTTAAAACACCAGTCATCTATAATTTCTATTCTATTATTCGATACGTTGAGCGTTTCTATAGGCAGTTCTGATATAACCGTGAGCATTTCTATGGAGTTACCGCTCAAGTTTACTTCTTTTATATTCATGCTTTTTAGTTCTGGAAAAATTAACATAATCATTATTAGGCGTAGGGAAAAACACAGCCGTTTTTAGGGTTCCGTACCCAAAGGGTAAAAACGGGACCCTGTCTGACTATCTGTCTGTCTGTCACCAGTCTGTATCTCATGAACCGTACCGTGATAGCTATGACTCCGCTGTCCGTCTGTCTGTCTGTCACCAGGCTGTATCTCATGAACCGTGATAGCTAGAAAGTTGAAATTTTCACAGATGATGTATTTCTGTTGCCGATAAAACAACAAATACTAAAAACAAAATAAAATAAATATTTAAGGGGCTTAATTACGAAAAAAATCACGTTTTTTTCGTTTTTTCTCGATTTTAATAACGACAACAGGTAGACAGTTGAAATTTTCACACCTGATGATGAGTTTCTGTTGCCGCTATAACAACAAATACTAAAAACAAAATAAAATAAATATTTAAGGGGGACTCCCATACAACAAACGTGATTTTTTGCCGTTTTTTGGTACGGAACCCTTCGTGCGCGAGTCCGACACGCACTTGGCCGGTTTTTTTTTTTGTGGTTGCCCTTCTCATGACTATTCACGTTTGCCTAGCAAATTAGCCATGTTAGTTCAAATACAGTGGCGGTCACATAATTAAAAACACCAGTTGATTTTCATACAAACAAGGTAGTTTGAAGCCTTGGTTCTCCGCCAGGGATTAACTCAGCTGTGATCTGTTGATGGCCATCCAGGGAGTGAATGGAGGAGATTCAGATCGCTATACACTACCAACTGATATTATCAATCAACATTCTAAGAGATATAAGGATATATTTGAAAAAACCGCGAAATTTACATAAAAATCTATGGAAATCCTGAAACTCAAAACTCTGATCTTTATATACTTAGCTATCTCTTAGAATGTTGATTAGATAGTTGGGTGTGCATAGCGATCTGAATCTCCTCCATTCAGCCCCTAGATGGCCATCATTAGATCACAGCTAGGTCAATCCCTGGTGACCTCCATGGTAGAGTGGTTTGCTCAACGGTTTTCAAGGTGTCGCAAACTCTAAAGTCCCGGGTTCGATCCCCGGCTGGGTCAGTTTGGAAAACGAACTTTTCAATATTGGCTCAGGGGCAGGCGCGGCGGTATTACAACCTCTTAAAACTTGCCAGGTTTATGAATTGCTATAGTTACATCTCTTTTTTATTGTTTAGTTTGAGGGGTACAATTTGTACTCGGTTTGGTTGGTGGTAGGGCTTATTACAAGTTTCGCCTGGCTAGCTACCACCATCTTACCTAAGTCTGACGCCATAACAATATTAAAATTATTGTGTTCCGGCAGTTAGAGGTATGATAGCCAGTTTCTCAGTGATGAGGATTCCGGGTGTAGTGCGCTTCCATCTTCGGCCTTATCGTCACTTAACATCAGGTGAGGTGAAGTCCATTCACTATGCCGTTGTGCATAAAATAATATTTATAATAAACTTACCATCCCATTCTTCAATTGTGAAGGAATGCACCAACTTCCTATTAGAACAGTCTAGGACACCATCGAAGCAATCGCATTCTGTGCAAATAGAGGGTATTGGTGCTGTGGTTGTTGTGATTGCTGCATCTGTATGAACATAATTATTTTGATTCCAAGGATAAAAGGCAACTGAAATGGTGTATTGTTTTTAATAGGTACACCAAATTTTGTTTACCCTGTACATTGGTACCGACCACCAGTTGACTGGTCGCATAATGGACCATGGATAGTCAACTGGAGGAGCTCGGTGGCGCAATGGTTTAGCGCCTGGCCCAGCGATTGCGTAAGTTAAGCAACGTTCGCAAGGGTCGGTCATGGGATGGGTGACCAAAAATTTACTTTTTCAAAATTCAAAATTCAAAAATAATATATTCAGTCTAGGCTGCTACAAGCACTTGTGAATGTCATAGAAGCTACGCCATCGGTTCGCAAACCCTAAGCGGGAGATCTTGTAACGAAAAGAACCGGCAAGAAACTCGTCAAGTACTATCGCGAACTCCTCCGTGCTTCGGAAGGCACGTTAAGCCGTTGGTCCCGGCTGCATTTGCAGTCTTTAATACCCACCAATCCGAATTGGGCCCGCGTGGTGGGTTATGGCCCGTCCTTCTTATCCACCCATAAGGAAGGCCTGTGCCCCAGCAGTGGGGACATCAAAAATGATGGAGAACTGGTGGTTGGTTTTTGTGCTTTAGATTATAATTTCCGGAACTGCATGTAATATGTTAGGCACTATGTGCGTAGCCGTGCTCAACCCCTACCACTCGCCTCTCCCACCCAATACCACTAAAGGCTGGTTTACATTATCTTAACTGTCAGTAGAGTGCTTTCATTCTTCTTCTTCTTCTTATCGTATATGAAGATTAGTGGCCATCTCTGGTGTTAGAGTTGTCTGTAAGGTCTCTAACTTGGCTTAAAACGACTGTTATCAGACGACAACAACCGGGACCGATAGCTTAACGTGCCCTCCGAAGCACGGAAGTGCTCAGTTGTAATGCCACTTAACGGTCACCCATACGACACCTGACCTGGCCTGACCGAGCGTTGCTTAACAAATGTAATCGATTACGATCACTTTGTCAAGCTCCGCCATGAGCGCTTTAGTAGAAACGTGGAAACGGTCGACTTAGTGACTGCGAGTTAACGTTCTATTTGCCTTTCAACTTGAATCAAAATAGAATCGCTTTCCAGTAGCACCGCCTAAGTATGCACGCCCCCCCTTGACACTCTCCTCGCTACTAGAAGCATATACCTACCTAAATCGACATTTTAGTAGCGAATCAGTAGAGTGCATTAAGCAAATTGCTGGTGGAAGCGTGAATGTTAACGTATTGCACGACGCTTTTCGTCCAACCTGGCGCATTTTGTTTCCACTACAGGAATAATGTAAAATGCGAACGCTCATTGGAAAGGCATCAAAACTACTAATGCACTTGTATTCGAGTACGACTCGCACTCTACTAACAACTAAGATGATGTAAACCAGCCCTAACATTTAAATTGTGTACCTGCTGCGCATCGTCTCACGCGATGTTCCAAGCCACACTGTTACCAAACAACCAGTCATGATCATCATCATATCAGCCGCACGACACCCTCTGCTGGGTATAGATGGGCCTCCCCCAAGGATCTCCACGACGATCGATCCCGCTTCCAGCAACTTCCCACGACCTTCACCCTCACGTCGGTCCACCTTGTCGGGGACCTACCCACGAAGCGTCGTCCGGTGCGCGGTCGTCATTCAGAACCTTTCCGCCCCAACGGCCATCGGTTCTTCTCGCTATGTGTGCAGCCCAATGCTACTTCAGCTGAACAATCCTTCGAGCGATGTCGGTATCTTTGGTTCTCCTACGGATCTCCTCATTTCTGATTCGATCACGCAGGGAAAACACCCAGGCTACCTAAATATTTCGTGAGCTTGAAATGCACCACACACTTTTGTTGGTGTTTGGGTCAGGGTTTGTTAGCTGGACTGCCAGACAAGTACCAACCACTCGTCATGGCTCTTGAACACTCCAACGCAAAAATCACATCGGAGGGTGTAGTATCATCTCTTTTACAAGAAGATTCGCGAGCTGGCTGCACTTCAAATATCCAAAAACCAAATGGACCTGGAAACACGGCGGCACTACTTACAAAACAAAGGAAGAAAACCTTCTGTACTTACTGTAAAAAATTAGGGCACCTAGTTTCGGAATGCAGGATTAAAAACAAGAAAGTTTCGACAAAAAAGGTTTATTCAAACAATACAACTGAATTTACACTTTCATCTTGTTTAATTACACATTTATCCTCAGGTTCACAAGATTGGTAGGGGAGGCCGGGGTTCAAAGTGCCGATTTTTAAAAAACACGTAAAAATTATGTCAAAAATGTAACTGGGGTTTAATATTTAGGCATATATAGATGCAGAATTTATTGTAGTTTTAAATTATGTAGACGTATTTATTAAATTATTAATACCTTTTGGATCACGATACTTTTTTTGAGAAAAGATCCTAAGGAACAACCCACCCCGTCATGGGGCTGGTTGTTCCAACGTTGGGGTAAATAGTTCCAGTAGTATTTTTAATCATTACTGTTACAATAGTAGTTTATGGTTATGTATAGATCCAACACAAAAGTACTTAACTCAAATATCCATGTATCATTTATTTACAAATATGAGAATTTCAAGTCATATAAAATGACAAAAGGTTATCAAGCAATAATGGTCCTGGAATTTTGGAAGTTGGCTTAGTATGCTTTAAATAAAGTGGTCCTTAAAGATTTTAAACTCTGTCACCGTCATCCACCTAGCACTCTTTCTGATTTTGATGCCAGGAATGATAGACATGTCAATTTTCAAAGCACTGTTAGATACCAACTTGCTCAGTTCTTCTGGTAGAAGACCAAAATAAACCAACGAATTTTTTAATCAATATACATCCAATGCTCTTTCACAGTCTGGGTTAAACATTTGTCTTGCATAAGTATTATACTAGCCTTTAATTTTTTACATAAGAGTAAATAATGTCATAATATGGCATATTTCTAATTTCCGTGCGTTTTGAGTCTCTGACCAACTTTAATTCACTTGAAGTCATACTAAGTTCCATTTTTCTTTTATGAGTTCTCACCCCAAAACAATTTTTGTTTAAATTAATCAGTTTCTGTATCATAAGGTATGTTTTTACGCGGCACAACCAGCCCCAAGTCAGGGGAACTTTGAGCCCCAAATTCTTTTTTCTAGATTATATAAAATATTTTTAAATAAGTATCATATGATCAAAAGAAATATATGTAAAAACAATCTCTATAGATTTACCAATAAATGAATCCAATTCACACATTAATCAATTTAAAGTTGATCGAAATAGACCAAAAAGTTACAATACAAAAATATTTACAAATGTACCATTTATGTACCTCTGAGCGACTGCCACACTTTCTGCCCGTCATGGTGTCACTAAAATAGCTGCCAAATATGCGCTATGGCATGACGTTTTAAAACATGTTTCACACTTATGTCTATCACTTTTTTTGGCAAAGCTATTTGCATTGGAACAACTTACCCCCGGCACTTTGAACCCCGTCCTCCCCTACCTAGATTCCGGTGCAAGCTCTCATATGAGCAACAGGAAAGATTGGTTCGAGTCCTTGGCTTCCCATATCACTCCTGTAACAGTTGCCAATAAGGACCAACTTCTCAGTAATGGGAAAGGTATCATAAATATTAATATTTCCGATTGTGTTACCAAAATAAGCGAAGTTCTTTATGTTCCTGGTTTAGCCACAAATCTTTTATCAGTAAGTAATTTAGTGAAAAAAGGTTACGATGTACTGTTTTGTTTACATCTGAAGGGGCATCAATCACTTTGTCAGGTGAATGTCAACTGACAGGAAAAGTAATAGCGACAGCCTCAAACCATAAAGGAATGTTTAGGCTAGATCTAGATAGGTCGCATGCTCTTTACACGCCTACTAAAGAGTCCCCAATGTGACCATTTTACAGAGGAAAAAGGAAGTGAGTGACAGAGTCAATATATGAATTTGGAACTACAGGCTGTTCGCATTGACCATGTAAGTTTAACAGGGTTGCCACCCATCCCGATTTTGCCGGGACAGTCCCGATTTCGATGAAATTGTCCCGCGTCCCGACGATCCATCAGTTTTGTCCCGATTTTTGATGAGAACACGCAATCAAAACCAGTGCTGATAAAAAATGAGTCGAAATATTTAAAAGCATAAAGGACAGCAAGTTAAATGCCTTATTTTGCTTTGTATCTTGTTAAGGTGGTACCTTGAGCGAAAGTGGCGCCGCGGTGAATTTTATTTAATATTATAATTCTAATACACAATTTTAATAATGTTTATCGTGGAGATTTTAGGGCCCACAGTCTAGTTTTTTTAGACGGTATCGTTACATTCCCTAGTAGTCACTGCTAGAAGTAGATAGAAAAACTGCTAAAAGTGGCCGTTTTTGACACATTTGCTATCTACTTCTACAAATAACTACGAGGGCATGTAGTGATACCTTCTAAAAATACTAGACCATGGGCCCTACAATCTCCACGATAAACATTTTTAAAATCTTTTTCTATTAATAACTTATTAAATAAAAACCTCTGAGGGCGCCACTTTCGGTCATACAACCGCCTTAAGTATAACGCCTTCGATGTTGAGTGAGTATTTTCCCATATGACGCTTAAATGATCTAATGTCAGAAATCGTTGCTCTGTAGATTTAATGAAAGCTGAAAAGCTGAATTGCAAGATCCACCCTCCTCCCTTGTCCCGACTTTTATGTTCCTAAAGGTGGCAACCCTGGTTTGGGTACTAATGCTTATTACCATTTCATAAGCATTTGACCCTAGCTGGATTCAAACTGGCAACGGTTTTACTACCCGAGTCATTCGATCGAAAAGTAGTTTTCTAATTACGCAAGCTTCGATCAACGATGTTCGAAGGACGCCTGCCTTGGTCGAAGCTCGTAAGGTTATTATTATTATTTGAGGGTTAGGGGCTCTGCAGCTCAGATAAAGCTGTAGTCACTGCGACCAAAAAGATCTATTGTAACTCGCCACCTATTTATAGTAACTTTTTAAGCCCAGCGCTCCCAATAGGTCTAGTATCTTCCTGGTTTTAAGAGTTTTTATTTCCTCGGGTCGATTACGTGACGCCCCAGATGGATATTGGATACTACGCTTATGGATTAGGGATCACACAAGGTTGTCTGCGGATTCAAATCTAGAACTTATTTACGAAGACGTAATGATTTGATAAATAACTTACCTTCTGAATCTTGTGCAGAAATAATCCCAAATATCACGAAAACACAAAATAAACTCACAAACATTTTCTCACCAAAAATACGTTAAAAATCTTAAAAGCCACAGTCACAACTATTGATAAATGAGGAATCCCTTCTTGTCAAAGATTAGATAACGTACAGAAATGTGTATTCGCCGAAGTTTCTTGCCTAATCTAGATTGAAAAATGTTGTCACTTCTCGACTCGGTATACCTACTTACTTACTTAGTCTAGAAATCAGAAATAACATAAAAATATTACATTGAATTAGAGGGGGCCTACTCATGAAAGTAACATGGTCCGAAAAGGCATTTCCTACTTCTAGATGGCACCGATGCGCGACCGATTCCGGACCGAAGATCAACTGCAGTCGGGCCGAAGATGGGGTTAATTTTTGAATTAGATCAAAATCGAGCTGCCGTGCTTTTCAGAAACGAAACTCGCAAAATAGCATTGTGAATGCAAAAGTCTCAATTCTGTAGTTGGGTATCTATTTTAATTTTCAATTGATTAAACTCATGCGAAGTTAGGTGACTTTCGAAGTGAGTTGCAAGTTTTGTTTCGGAATCGCCCGGCAAGCTTAAAGCCGGGCCAGACTGTTGCAAACAAGCGCTCCACATCGGTCTCCACCGGCGGTTTAACACAGTGTAAACACTTGTTTGCAACAAAAATTCGTTAGACCTTCTACAACCTCTGTGGACGGGACGCCGCTTGTAAGGTGGGAGACTTGTTGTAAACAGAGTGGACGCAAACACCAACCGTGGGCTCCACAAGCCTCCCACCAAGGTCACCTCTGTGGAAAGCTTGTTTGCAACAGTCTGGCCCGGGCTTTAGTTGGACTTACTTGGTCTAGCTACGGGTCCCCTGTCCGGTTTTTGTCCGACTCCAGTCGAGCCCCGGACGAGTTCCGGTGCCCATCTACAGGAAGCCTAACTGCGTGTAACTTTAATCTATGACGAAACGAACCAAGCTAAGTTTTTTCAATGATACGTGTACGATAATAAACAAATTCTAAAGATAAGATTTGTAAATCTTAACACGATTCGGTTAAAGTTGAAAATCCCGTATTTAAATACTTATCTTAATAAAAATCGACGACTTTTTTATCACAACTGAAAAAAATGCTTTAGATTATTTTAGGATTTCATTTTATATCTACTACTTTGCGAGTGCTATATTTATTGTTATTTTGATTTGGCAATAGATACAATATAGTAATATTTTAGTACCTAAAAAGTAGGTAGGTAAGTAGGTATAATATTCCTGTCGCAAAACGACTCTCACGTCAAATATTTCCATTATAACAATTTGTAAGTATTTTGATAATGTGTCTAATAATTAATCATTTAGATTATTAATAATTATGAAACACTTTAACCATATGATAAGAACAAAACCGGCCAAGTGCGAGTTGGACTCGCGCACGAAGGGTTCCGTACCAAAAAACGACAAAAAATTACGTTTGTTGGGGAGCCCCCTTTAAATATTAATTTTATTCTGTTCATAGTATTTGTTGTTATAGTGGCAACAAAAATACATCATCTGTGAAAATTTTAACTGTCTACCTGCTGTCGTTTTTAAAATCGAGCAAAAAACGACAAAAAAAACACGTTTGTTGCATGGGAGCCCCCCTTAAATATTAATGATATTCTGTTTTTAGTATTTGTTGTTATAGCGGCAACAGAAATACATCATCTGTGAAAATTTCACTTTCTAGCTATACGGTTCATGAGATACAGCCTATGAGGTGACAGACAGACAGACAGACAGACGGACAGCGGAGTCTTAGTAATAGGGTTCCGTTTTTACCCTTTGGGTCCGGAACCCTAATAAAATGAGCTATTTTGTATGCGTTTAACTTTTTATGTTAGAAAAACATCAAGTAACTTCCTAAATATTGGTACTTATATAATTTTAACACATCTAGAAGATATGTTACGTGGCTTATAAAAGCTCCGGCTAAAACTAGGTGTAGCCGATATCTGTTGGTTAAACCTAGGTGAAACCGATCTGCTTTCCCTAAGTCTCAAATATAGGTTAGAAATTTAAATTTCGTGGTAATATTTTTTTAACTCGGAGTAGCGCCCGGCCCAGCGATTGCGTAAGTTAAGCAACGTTCGCAAGGGTTGGTCATGGGATGGGTGACCAAAAATTTACTATCGCGAACTCCTCCGTGCTTCGGAAGGCACGTTAAGCCGTTGGTCCCGGCTGCATTTGCAGTCGTTAATACCCACCAATCCGCATTGGGCCCGCGTGGTGGGTTATGGCCATTCCTCCTTATCCACCCATAAGGAAGGCCTGTGCCCCAGCAGTGGGGACATCAAAAATGGCTGATGGACAATTCTTTTAACAGACAACAGACTCGACTCGGTTGAACGCAGAGCCAGAAAACTCATAGGTGCGCTACTAAAAACCAAGCTTGACAGTCTTTCTCACCGCCGTGAAGTATGTGCGTGTGGTGTGAGTGTTCCTTTCTTAGAAATTGATTTAACCATACGAAGAATTTAAGAAATAATTGTGCAAACTTGATGGTAAAATCTAAAAATTTGTGAAACCTATGTAGACTAAGTTATGGTCGATTATATAGAACACTCACACCGCCCGCCTCGCGAAAACGCCATTCTTGATATCATACAATGTACTAGACGTATGTTAAAAAAACATGTATGGAAAATTTGTGCCTAAATTGTGAAAACTATTCACAAAATAATCAATTCATTATCATGGTTAATTTGGATTTTATAAGGGTTTTATAGGAACACTCACACCACACACTGTGTGGTGTGAGTGTTCCTAAAATCACTAACTTTAACTGAATAATATTGAAATATTATTTCTGTATATTATAATTCGGATTCAGAGAAAATTTGTGACACATAAATCTTGACACAAAACGTGCTAGTTCGAGAGCAATTAAACATTTTGTTTCTTTTTCAATGCTCGTGTGAGTGTTCCATATTTTGGCATTTATTTAACTAACCAGACCTCGTATGCAAATGGAGCATGCGTCCAAAATTGTGAAAAGTTTGTTCCTAAAATTTAAAACATAGTCTATTTCCGTAAGTGTTATACTTTAATAGTTATCATTTTTCTTACATTTTCAAAGGAATATCTTATGTAGGGTGACCATGCATATGAAAAAAGGGAGAAAAAACATTTGTTTAAGCATTTTATTACAAAAAAAGAGATAAACACGACTATCACGTGCTCTTACCTTTTCTGATGACGCAACGTTAGGGTTCTTTTCTTTTAAATGAACTGCGTAGCATATATCATGATGTGAAAAACGACATTTTGTTTATTGGTTTTTTTGATTTTTACATCCATATACGGCACAGTAATGTCGATTAAACATTATTACTATTATTAATAGACATTACCTACGCAGGCATGAGGTGCCCGGGTGACTACACAGGCGGGCGTGTGGCGGCCCTCTGCTCAGTTGTTCGTTCGAACGAACGGCTAGCGGTAGGTGCTTATCGCGCGACCTTGAGCGAGTGATGGAGGCCTGCTATGGTGATCGATGACTAAAGGTGTCGGCACACTATTATGTTGTGTTGTGTCGTGTCGCGATCTGTCGCGTATCGGTTTCATACATTTAGTATAGCTAGAAACACATTACTACAGTATGTGGTGTCGACACAACACAACACAACACAATAGTGTGTTTCTAGTCACGTATGAAACCGATACGTTTTCTGTCGCGACACAACACTACACGACACAACACAACACAATAATATAGTATTTCCGCCTTTAATTTGCTGGAATGCATTTATCTCATTATTATTTTACTTATGGAATGCGCGCCATTTTTTAGAGCATTACAAAAAAAGTGATGATTTCATTTTTTTAATTTTGTTGCACTGAATTTCGTAGGTTTTTTAATTCTTGCTTTAAAATGTCTGATAGCAGTGAATGTAACGAAAATTTGACTCCGTCCGATATTTTAGATGCAGAGAAGAAAATGACTCGTATCAAGGTACCTAATGTCTCTATCTCTCTTTTCTAACGTTCATCTTTTATTTAGTAGGTTCAATCCCAAACAATTTTGGACGCATGCTCCACTTGTATACGAGGTCTGGTTAGTTAAATAAATGCCAAAATATGGAACACTCACACGAGCATTGAAAAAGAAACAAAATGTTTAATTGCTCTCGATCTAGCACGTTTTGTGTCAAGATTTATGTGTCACAAATTTTCTCTGAATCCGAATTATAATATACAGAAATAATATTTCAATATTATTCAGTTAAAGTTAGTGATTTTAGGAACACTCACACCACACAGTGTGTGGTGTGAGTGTTCCTATAAAACCCTTATAAAATCCAAATTAACCATGATAATGAATTGATTATTTTGTGAATAGTTTTCACAATTTAGGCACAAATTTTCCATACATATTTTTTTAACATACGTCTAGTACATTGTATGATATCAAGAATGGCGTTTTCGCGAGGCGGGCGGTGTGAGTGTTCTATATAATCGACCATAACTTAGTCTACATAGGTTTCACAAATTTTTCGATTTTACCATCAAGTTTGCACAATTATTTCTTAAATTCTTCGTATGGTTAAATCAATTTCTAAGAAAGGAACACTCACACCACACGCACATCCGTGAAGTAGCTTGTCTGGCGGTGTTCTACAGACTATATTTCGGAGAGTGTGCTCTTGAGCTGCATGAGCTCATTCCGCCATCCCCGTTCTACCATCGGACATCCAGACGCACGGCGGGGTTTCACCCCTATTTGGTTGACATTCCATGCATGCGCACTAAGCGTTTTTCATCTTCCTTCTTAATGCGCACAGCCAGGGAGTGGAATTCCCTGCCTGCGTCTGTATTCCCTAAAACATATAACCCAGCGATATTTAAAGACCGAGTGAATAGGCTTCTTCTGGGCAAGCTCGGGCAAGCTTCATCTTCGGCCTCTTCTTAGCCTTATGGTTCTCGAATGTGGCCAAGAGTAATCCCATTTAATGTGAAAAAAATAAAAAATAAAAACAGAAATAACTTCATTAATACCCCGTTAATTACTCCTCCTTAGTAAAAGCACAAAAAAGGCTAGACCAAGTTTTAACCGGCTATATCTAGGTTTAACCAACGGCTTTCGGCTGTAGCCGCACTTCGGGTATTATATTACCCGTACCTAACAGAAATTCTTACAGAAAATTAAAAATAAAACAGAAAATATCCAATTTAAGTTGTTTATTAAAAAACTCATTTGCAACATGACAAACCATCAACCGTTTTATAAAATTTGAAAAACATTTTCAATGAAAAAATAATCTAAAACTACTTACATTGTATAATAGAAAAGTACAAATGGGTTTCTTATATCTAATTCATAAAAAACATACTTAGTTGCATTACTGGCCGCAAAAATGCGAATTACATATTAATTTTTATGTTAACTACACCCATGCTTTAAATCCTCTATAAAAGGTTCTGAAACAGTTAGCTTATAGCCATCATTACAATATCCGAGCGAAAGCATATCGCGCTCCTCCTCGAATGACGAGTTACATTATGAAATTCAGTACAACATTATAACACTTGTTCGGATGATATAATTTAGCTTATAGCCAACATTACAATATCTGAGCGAAAGCATGTCGCGCTCCTCCCCGAATGACGAGTTACATTATGAAATTCAGTACAACATTATAACACTTGATGGGATGCTATAATAACGAGGAGGAGGAGGAAGTCAAAGTTAAAATCCTTTATAGAGGATACATATCATGGGTGAAGATAAAGTCTTGTATGCAACTCTACATACTTAAGTATTAAAACACTCATGTGATAAACACACATTCGTGTTTTAATACCCCTAATTATAGTACAGTTGCATAAATAACTATTAAAATATAACTTATATAGGCTGTTTGGTAATAGCCTTATTAAGCCAAATAGAGTAGATACGGGTAACATGCATACAATCCCGGAAAATTATAAACTCTGAAAACCACCAAATACTTAGCTGAGAAATTCAGTTTTTTTATTTGTATGAAAAAATGTAAAATGACTACCTTTAGTTGCAAATAGACTATTGTATTCAACAAATCAAAACGCAATTTTGGTCTACGATTGCCACAATGCAGTTAATCATAAAAAAAGAAAAAATCAGGGGTTACAACTTGTTACAAAAAACCCTTAATGCCTAATATGGTAGATAGGGACCATCAAACTGGACAACTTTTACTATAAAACCAACTATGAAATCGCAAAAAAAAATCCGCTGTTTCATACAATAATAACGGAAATATTAAAATGTATGAAACAGCTGAGTTTTTCCGCGTTTTCAGAGTTGGTCCCAAAGTAAAAGTTGTTCAGTTTGATGGTCCCTATCTACCATATTCGGCATTAGGGGTTTTTTTGTAACACGTTGTATAATGACTATTTTCCGAGGTAACATGCATGATACACTATCTACCATATTCGGTTTTATAAGGCTATTATCAAACATCCTGTATACATTTTTTTATTTAATAACACCAATGAAATCACAGAAAGACATAAATAAGTTTTATTTTTTATTAGCGCATACTTCGATCGTATTTTTGATTTTTTTTATTTAATAGAACCATAGACATATACTGTCTTAATCCGAATAACATCACAAGAAGTGTTAATTATGCTCAAATTGCAAATCATTTTGGTATTACGTTTGTATAGAAATTTCACAGAATTTTAAAGTGTACAGCCGGTCGAAAAAAAACGCTTTTTATCTCACAAATCACATTTACTGTATTTTTATTAAAATTAAAATTAAGTTTATTAATATAATTGAAAAATATTAGAAAAAATCGACTCACCCGTTTCAATTATATTAATAATCTTAATTTAAAAATAGCATTGTGCATAAAAAAAATTTAAAAAGTTTAAAAATTAAAATTATTTTGATAAGCATCAAATCCAATTAAAGACGTTAATATTTTAAATAACCATATAATAAGGTACATTTTGAAAATCAATTGAGATCAAATATCATAAATATAGAAAAGTTATAGGAATTCCAATACGAGATCATTAACATACACATTTCATTATATAAAATAAAATAATCTGTTTGCAAAATATTTCCTTACTCTATTAATATTAGTGTGAACATTATTATTTAAAAAATAGGTTTTATTAAACCTAGTACATAAAAATAATTTCAAAAATACTGGCCCGAAATTACTGTTTGTCATCTTAAAATCTAATTTAAAACTAATCTATTTAAGTACAAAACATAATTATTAAAAAATCTGTCATTATATTAATACCTATTTTATTTTATATAAACATTTGAAAACGAAACAACTTGTACAGTCTACGAAAAAATATTCTCAAAAATACAATATATTTTTAATATTTTTTATATCTAATATTGCCACAATAGCCCTGTATAATTGTTTTATTTTTATTATAATTAATTGTGGAACATATTTTTTGAGCACAAAATAATATACTTACCTACAACTATTTTAGTAACATAATTATTCTCGAGATAGGTATTGTTTAATAAGTTATAATTTCTTCATTAAATTATATTATTTTCTTGTAATTAAGATGTGTTATAAAATGATAATTATGATACCTTTATTTTCTTTTAATATTTATAAGATTCTACAACGTGTTTAAAAAAAAGCTCCTAAGCCGAATATGGTAGATAGGGACCATCAAACTGAACAACTTTTACTATGGGGCCAACTATGAAATCTGCATACATTTTGATATTTTCGTTATTGTTTTTTTGTATGAGCAGCTGTTTTTTTTCGCGATATCAGAGTTGGTCCCTTAGTGAAAGTTGTTCAGTATGATGGTCCCTATCTACCATATTCGGCTTCATGGGTTCTTTTATAAACGTTGTATCTACATCGAACATAAAAATTTGTTTCGTTTTTTTATCATTTTATTGTGATTGAAAGACAACACACACTATCATGAGAATATAAAATAAAAAAAATCTTACAATTAACTATACAGGGTTATTTGTAAAACACCAACAACCTCGCAGGAGTATATTTACTAACATCATAAACAACAACATTTGTTCTCCATATAAATGTCAGAGCAGCTCCATATAAATGTCAGAATTTTTATTCAATCAAGATTTGAATAAAAATTCGAGTTTGTTTTCCGTTTTCGGAAAAGTCGTAGATTAAATGTTGTTTATGATGTTAGTAATATACTTCTGCGAGGTTGTTGGTGTTTTACAAATAACCCTGTATAAATAGCTATACCGGGTGAGAAAAAGACCCTCAACGAAGCCAAGGCCTACGTATTTTACCCATTTCTGTTCAAATTATCCCTTCGGCCGATTGCTGGGAAACGATTTTAATTTTTGGTGTTAAAAAAGCATTGCATACATTACCACGCAATGTAAGGCGTACAACAGACCGCGCCTGCGAGTGTATGCTGCACAGCTGCGTGCGGCCGAGTTGAAAGGCAACGTTTATGTGCGTGCTCATGAGGTACATTGAGTGACGACGTTTTGAAGCCATTGTTTGTTACGAAATACTTAAAATTTTGATTATGTTTCTTTGGCCAAAAATTAGGAAATAACGAATAAAATAAGACTTCATAAAAAAATTGAAAAAGAAATTTGAGTTTGACCTTCAATAACTTCGTAACTACTGGTTTCCCAGGTATAGTCTAAAAGACAAAAAAAATGTTTTAAAAAACAAAAAAACCGACTTCAAAACCCCACTCTACCTCTAAAAAGCAATAAATAATATTGAAATCACTAGATACGCATTATCATTGTAATAAAACACGTCTATTGAAGTCGGGTGGGGCTGGAGGACAACTGTTTTCTTTTTATCCTAACAGCCCCAGTAAGTACTTTCTGTATTAGATATATTATCTAGGTAGGTAGATGGAAAAATCGGTTTGGCCAAACGTGAGATAATCGCAGACAACCATGCATATGGGTCAAACTGAGAAAAGGTCCTCCTTTTTTGAAGTCGGTTAAAATACCAAAACCTTGTCCTAAGTGTGAAAAATACTTTTCTGAAAACCGCATCAAAATTGGTTTAGCTGAACGCGAGATAATCGCGGACAAACATACATAGATAGGAGCATAGGGTCCCATTTAGTACATCAGATGTGGCTTAGTTAGCAGGTACCGCCATCTAGTAAGGTGAATTTAAACTAATGTGGAATTAGTTTAAATTTACCTCACTAGTTGGCGGTAACTGCTTCGATTTGTTTTTGTAATATTCAAATACAGATAAAAAAGTAATGAATCTTTTAAATTGCTTCTTAAAAAAATCACCTAATGCAAAATTGCAATGAAACAGTAAAATGAAGGGTTTTTTTAAACAAATTTCAATAAAAATTGAGCGACACCTATCGGCAATAATTTGTACTTTCTTTGAAAATTCGGTAATGTTTGTTGCTATCTGTGCTAAGCATGCTGCGACGATAGCGGCGCCATCTAGAATTCTACAAGAAAAACATGTTTAATCGCCCAGATAGTCGCCTTACGATGGCCATTTCTTTAGTATGGGATGAGGTATCTGTACTATAGTATTATGTAATCTGTGATAGGAGTCAAACTCAGAACCTTCTTTTTTGAAATTTGTTAAAACACTGAAATCTTCTCCTAAGTGTAACAAATACTTTTCTGAAAACTGTATCAAAATCGGTTCAGCCAAACGCGAGATAATCGCAGACAAACATACCTACATAATACGAGTCAAACTCAAAACCTTCTTTTTTTTCGAAGTCGGTTAGAATACTAAAACCTTTTCCTAAGTGTAACAAATACTTTTCTGAAAACCGCATCAAAATCGGTTCAGCCAAACGCGAGATAATCGCGGACAAACATACATACATACAGGTCAAACTGAGAACCTCCTTTTTTTTGTTTTTTGAAGTCGGTTAAAAATGATCCTGAAGATGGGCGGAATGCGCAGACTTCGGCTTCGTTGAGAGTCTTGTTACACCCGTTATAAGTTGTCAAAATGAGCAATTTGTAAGATCTACGCTTCTAATAGAACATTATATAAGTACCATGAATAACTAAACGTTGAGACAGTTGTGTAAGTGAGATAGCACTACTGACTACACCGAATAGGTATAGCGGCATCTCACTCTTACATGCGTAATAATCATATTAGTGTTTTCAATATATGTACGTTGGTTAAAATTGACAAAATCATATCATATAATAAGTACTTACTACATAGTTACAAACCGTTTTTATGGTCAGTGTCAAAAAGTTTTTATACTTCCGGTTAAGATTATTTTAATAAATTATAATACGTCAATCATATTATTTTTATCTAATCTGTACAAGTTTGAACTATATTTATAAATTAAGTTGATGATTACTTTGGTAAATAGAGAAATAGATATAGATTATCAATGAGTCATATTTTTTGTGACAAGAAAAAAAATACTACATCAGACTGTTATTGTATTTGATTTATAAGTACGTATCTTATGAATATAAATTCGAATGGGTAGTATTTAATCGGTATAAGTACGTATCTTATGAATATAAATTCGAATGGGTAGTATTTAATCGGTATAAGTACGTATCTTATGAATATAAATTCGAATGGGTAGTATTTAATCGGGTAACAATCAATTCCCATTTCGGGTATCAAAAATACTGAATATAACGTACTGAAATACTAAGTGGGCGACGGACTGAGGGCGACTTTATAGTTCACCCAATTCTTATGAATTGGGTGAAAATGAAAATGGGTGACTTTAAAATACAAACTGAGTAACTACACTCGCGAGCAAAAGTATGGAATCACAGGCCTATTTTTATACAAACGAGGTAACTTTGAAGCCTAGGTTCTCCGCTAAGGATTGACCAAGCTGTGATCTGATGATAGCCATCCAGGGAGTAAATGGAGGAGATTCAGATCACTGTACACAACCAACTGATCTGATCAGCATTCTAAGAGATATAAGGATCAGAGTTCTCAGTTTCAGCATTTTCATACATTTTTATGCAAATTTCGCGGTTTTTTTAAACATATTCTAATATCTCACGGAATGCTGATCACATCAGTTGGGTGTGTATAGCGATCTGAATCTCCTCTATTCACTCCCTAGATAGCCATCATCAGATCACAGCTAGGTCAATCCCTGGCGGAGAACCAAGGCTTCAAAGTTACCTCGTTTGTATGAAAATAGGCCTATGATTCCATACATTTGCTCGCGAGTGTAGTTATCAGAACGGGCAAACAAATTTCTATTTGGGCGACAACCTTAGAGCACACAAAACATAAAAAAAAATTGGCATATATTTTATTTAAAAAAGGCGACTATTAATCTAATCAAGATGACAAATATACTATGTTGGGCAACGAACCAAGGGGTCACAAAAAAAAAACAATCTTCCTAATAACTAATTGGTGTACAGTCGACAGCAACATCAAGCGGGATAAGAGCGGTCTCGACGTCGAACTATGCCTGATATTATAATATTTGTATTTAGCAGTGTTAAGTACTTTTCGAGATATTGCTGTTTTAAGTTTGACAGATGACAGCACTGTCATCGTTATATAACTGTTGTGTGGGCGTACCCTAATACCTGTGGTTAAAGTCTCGTCGTCGCCGTTCTGCTGTTTATATATAATGTTAAGATATACGTATGCATGTATGAAAGAGATTGATGACATCATAAGTTATTATCTAGATTTATACCACTTTCTGATACATAATAGTTTACTCATTGAAATAAGTAATCTACTGTTGATATCAGAATTATTTATAAAATTTAAAACCGGATAAACATGTACGTCCGTGATGTAATTTAATGACGTATGTATATGTAATTTAAATACATATAAGATATAAAGAATTACTATTTTAATGGTCATTTATACTTACAAAAAAATGAGTCACTTATACAACCTAGTACAAAAAAAACCCTAATGCCGAATATGGTAGATAGGGACCATCAAACTGAACAACTTTTACTACGGGACCAACTCTGAAATCGCGAAAAAACAGCGGTTTCATACAAAATTCAGGGTTATTTGTAAAACACCAACAACCTCACAGGAGTAGATTACTAACATCATAAAACAACAACATTTTTCTACGACTTTTCCGAAAACAGACAAAAAAAATTGACTTTTCATACAAAACTCGGTCAGCTGCTTGAGACATTTGTATGGAAAGTCGATTTTTTGTTGACAGTTTTCGGAAAAGTTGTAGAACAAATGTTGTTGTTTATGATGTTGGTAATCTACTCCTGCGAGGTTGTTGGTCTTTTACAAATAACCCTGTATAAAAATGTATGAATCGACTTTTTTTTTCGCAATTTTAGAATTTGTTCTATAGTAAAAGTTGTTCAGTTTGATGGTCCCTATCTACCATATTCGGATTTAGGTTTTTTTAACAGGTTATTTATGAGATTACGTGGTAGTAAGTTGAATTTAATATTGGAAAATAGATCAGTTTTTTATGTTTTCAAAATAGCTCTTAATATTTTATTAAATAATAAAACATTTTCAACACTGACCATAGAATTACATCTCATTTTTACAACATGACTACTTAAAAGCGTATTTAATACACGAATAAAAAAAAAACTATTTACTAACACTCTAAAATAAAAACTTATATAAAATCAAAATAAATGTTTAGAATTACTGGCCTTAGTTTTATAATAATGCCACAGTGGTATTGTGTTTTTAAACTATTTTACATTTAATTGTATTAAAAATAACATTTATATGATTAATAGTAAGTATGAAGGCAGCCTTTATACTTTATGTTATACAGGGTTGTTTATAAAACACCAACAACCTCACAGGAGTAGATTACCAACAACAATTGTTCTACGACATTCCGAAAAAGACAAAAAATATCGACTTTTCATATACAACTCCATCGTCTGTTTGAATATTTGTATTGAAAGACATTTTTTGTCTGTTCTCGGAAAACTACTAACAAAAGTTAAGCCGCGTACTGACTGAGCGTGCAGTCTCGCGAGGCAGCCTCGGACGTTTGCCGCGCAACATTTTCCGCGCGAGGCAGCCTCGCTCTGTAGATTTAGTTGATAGAGGGTGCCGCGCGCGGCAAGGCCGAGCCACGGTGAGGCTGAGCCAGCATCAGCGCTCAGTTAAACATGAAGTCACACATACCGCGCGTGTCATGATGAGACCGTGTATTCGGAAAGCTATCATCACCTGTGCCTTTATACTAATTATTCGACTTATACAAAAAAAGAAACGAAAACCTAAACCCGGTTTATATTTTTCCATGCATCTTCTCATAATCAGAACATTGCGCGTCCCAAAGTAGTAAATATTCACTGTATAATTTTATCAATTTTTTCTTTATCCACGACGCATGAACGACCAAGCTAGGCGAGGTAAAACAACCGTCTTGAGTGCGCGAGGCAAACCTACTGAGACGTCTTTGAGCATCGTCAAAAACTGCCACCACTTGGCTCGGTTCGCGGCACGCTCGGGCGAGGCAGCGCGTGCGTTTGCCTCGGGCGAGGCACGTCCTGACTGACCGAGGATTTGCCTCGCGCGGCTGCTTCGCGAGACTGCTCGCCCAGTCAGTACGCGGCTATTGTTTATGATGTTGTGAAACTCTGTAGTAGCTTAAGTTTTTATATTTATTGTAAAAAGCGGTTGAGTTTCGAAATAAATAAATAAATAAAAAAAATGATGTTAGTAATCTACTACTGCGAGGTTGTTGGTGTTTTACAAATAACCCTGTATAAGAATGCTTTTTACAGTTCCTATTTTTCTAAACAAATCATTAAGTACCATAAGTCAAAGACTCTGTCAAACAATTTTCACCTTTAAATCCATCATTTAGAGTTCACTTTAGTTACAAAGTTCTGTGTTATGTACCGACAAGATATACTGACTACACTTTCAGACTAAAATATGGGACACACACACTGCGTTTAATTTAACAATGTAGAACAGAAGTGACCAATTTCAGAGTGTTTGCGGTATAAAACGACGTATTATAATCTGTAAAATTTACTCTTTACCATACATTCTCAAGTGAAGTTGCAGCGGATCACAGGATATTATCAATT
Source organism: Agriphila geniculea (assembly GCA_943789525.1). NCBI lineage: Eukaryota > Metazoa > Arthropoda > Insecta > Lepidoptera > Crambidae > Agriphila > Agriphila geniculea. The sequence continues at coordinate 10,205,609 of OX038898.1, read as the reverse complement.
TAATCGCATTGTACATAACTATCATATATCAATACTTTTAAGGCTCGCTTATGCAAAATCATTTGTCTCTGTCTTTTTCTTTACGTGTAAAGAGTATGGAAAATAACCTCACTTCTGCACTTTCTCGATGTTTTTCGTTGTTTTTTCATCATTATTTTTAGCACAATTATCTTTCTTGAAAAAAAAGTTATTGGAGCAACTGCACAGTACGTTAAAGTATATTTTGATGTAGAATTCATTATGTTTCCGCTATTATTTACGCCAAAAATATGGCCCGCGACAAGCGCTTTTGATGATATTCTGTTTTTTTTTACAATCATCTGTGAGGTTTATACGCAAATTAATACTTGTAGCTCCTCGATAATCTCTTTAGCTTGTCGTATGTTTATTTTCTTGGCTACTACTTAACGTTTTCTATATAAAAATATGGCCCGCGCAAACCATGTTTTTCTATTATGGACCCTTAAGGCTTCCGCTTTAAAAACAACAGAAAAATTGGCGTTACCTAATGCATTCTCAGATGAAAAAAAAAATTATCTGACCTGAGTCCAGTGTGCTTGCGCGTGTGGCGAGTCAACTCATTGAAGCGGGCGAATCGCCACTTGCAATATGAGTCTTAACGTAAGATATCTTGTGTCAAGGACGGATACCAAATTATAAAGATACTAAATGTAACAGAAAATTCTTCTGTAAGAAAAACTATTTTGTTTGTTTCTAAAACCAACATAATAATGTCTTAAAGTACAGAGACTATGACAACCTTTTAAAGGCAAAAACCACAGAAAAAATTGGGATTATCTGATGCCTTCTTAGATGTTAACGCAAATGGTCTGACCTCGCAAATGCTCTTCTGCACAGCGCACACGTGAATGGTGTGAGTCCAGTGTGCTTGCGCGTGTGGCGAGTCAACTCATTGGAGCGTGCGAATCGCCACTCACAATATAAGTCTGAATTAAGTCTTTAACTTCAAATATGTATCTTGTCAAGGACGGACAACAAATTATAAAGGTTTTTAATGTTACAGAAAATTCTTTAAGAACAATTATTTTACTCGTTTCTAAAACCAACATAATGATGTCTTAAAGCACTCCTTTTAAGAGCAAAAACAACAGAAAAAATAGGCATTATCTAATGCCTTCTCAGATGTAAACGCAAATGGTCTGACCTCGCAAATGCTCTTCTGCACAGCGCACACGTGAATGGTCTGAGTCCAGTGTGCTTGCGCGTGTGGCGAGTCAACTCGTCGGAGCGGGCGAATCGCCACTCGCAGCCCGCCCACGCGCACGAGTAGGGTTTCTCGCCTGGAAATGAGACAGAAGTTAGATTTTTGTGAAAAAAATATTATTAATGGGGTGGAAAGGAGAAGTCAAAAGTCAAAGTCAAATAAGCTTTATTCAAATAAACTTAATAATTAAGTACTTTTGAATTGTCTATATTTTCCTACCACCCGTTCCAGACTTTTTTAGCTGACAAGAAGAACGGGCGCAAGAAACTTATCAGCTGTAACAGCCATAAGTAACGATATTTACAAACTTTAATATATCGTTACCAAATAACTACAACAGGGTGACAGGATTATTGGCAACAACATAGACTTATTACATTATATTACTTCAACAAAGTACTTATAGTAGCAAGTTATGTGTTACATCATTTCCACGCATTTTGATCTTTAAGATAATCATCTACTTTATAATAACCTTTACTCATGAGCGTTTTTTAACATGGTTTTTAAATTCATGCAAAGGAAGATCAATCACTTGTTGCGGAACTTTATTAATAAAGGCTATGCTTTTCCCCATAAATGAACCTCTAGTTTTTGCAAGCCTAAATCTTGGAACGGCAAGTTTATCTTTATTTCTTGTATTAAACTGGTGAATATTTCTGTTTTTAGCAAATGAATCATAATGTTTCCTTACATAAACTAAATTTTCATATATGTTTTCATTGGCGAGGCTTATAGATGTCGTGGGCTAATCGTTGAACTGGGCCGATCGAGATCTGCCTGGGCAGATCACGATGTGCCGGCATTTCATGATCTGGCCAATAATTTCATGATGTGCCCAATCAAAAATTAGGCAGATCGATAAAAGCATCCCATTCGTCGATTTGCCCTACTAGTAGTTGGCCACATCGAGATATGGCTGGGCGCATCGTAATATATTTCTGTTTCGCGACGCTTGTGGCGCTGTAACGCTGTTTGCGCTCTGTCAGTTCGGTTGCGTTCAGAAACTACGCTCTGAGTGCAACCAAACGCTCTAACAGCGGCGTTGTGACGTTCGGTTGACACTACTTTTCCGTTCCAAACGTCAGAGCGTTGCAAATTTTTAACCATCAAAATCGGTGGTTGAAAAACGCTTCGACATTTGTCCATAGAAAAAAATAACAATGGCATTTGACATTATTTTGTATTTTGATGTTTTAGGCGACGGCGCGAATGAACGTCGGGCAAAGGTTCGATGTCCGTTTGAGGCTTATACAGACATTATATTACCTGTATGAGTCCGTTTATGCGCCTTAAGATGCGAGCTCTTAGTGTACTGTACACCTTGTGGCAACCCGCCGCGACTGAACGTCGGGCAAAGGTTCAATATCCGTTTGAGGCTTATACAGACATTCTCTATTACCTGTTAGTGTCCGTTTATGCGCTTTGAGATGTGAGCTTTTAGTGTACACCTTGTGGCATCCCACCACGTCGCACTTGTGCAGGCGACGGCGCGAATGAACGTCAGGCAAAGGTTCGATGTCCGTTTGAGACTTATACAGACATTATATTAATAATATTACCTGTATGAGTCCGTTTATGCGCCTTAAGATGCGAGCTCTTAGTGTACACCTTGTGGCAACCCGCCGCGACTGAACGTCGGGCAAAGGTTCGATGTCCGTTTTAGGATTATACAGACATTCCCTATTACCTGTATGAGTCCGTTTATGCGCCTTCAGATGCGAACTCTTAGTGTACACTTTGTGGCAACCCGCCACGTCGCACTTGTGCAGGCGACGGCGCGACTGAACGTCGGGTAAAGGTTCGATGTCCGTTTGAGGCTTATACGGCTTGCGTTGGGTTAGCTGGTTTAAGGAGCCTGGAGAAGAAAATCAAATAAGTGTAAATAAGATGCACTGCGCATAATCTATACATAACGGGTGTAACAAGACCTTCAACGAAGCCGAAGTCCACGTATTCCGCCCATCATCAGGATCATTTTTTTCTTTTAGACTATACCTGGGAAACCAATAGCTTAGCTACGAAGTTATTGAAGGTCAAAGTCAAAAATTTTTTTTTCAAAATTTTTATGAAATCTTATTTCATTCATTATTGCCTACTTTTTGTCCTATGAAACATTATCAAAATTTTAAGTATTTCGTAACAAACAATGGCTTCAAAACGTCATCACTCGATGTATCTCATGAGCACGCACATAAACGCTGCCTTTCAACTCTGCCGCACGCAGCTGTGTAGCATTCACTCGCAGGCGCGGTCTGTTGTACGCGTTACATTGCGTGGTAAAGTATGCAATGCTTTTTTAACACCAAATTTCAAAATCGTTTCCCAGCAATAACGTTGAACAGAAATGGTCCTGATGATGGGCAGAATACGTAGACCTCGGCTTCGTTGAAGGTCTTGTTACACCCGGTATAAAACTTTAAATTGTTTGATTAATTCTTGGGATAGGTGTAGACTAGAGCCCTAACGACCGAAGGTAGTGACACCATTTTTGGAGGGTAGAACGGGTAGATAGATACTTTTCATAATGTAGGTGAGCACTAAGGAAGGATTTTTGAAAACTTACTCCCTAAAGGGTTGAAATAGGGGAAGAAAGTTTGTATGGGAATTTGCATATGAAAATTGAAAGGTAAAACTCAACAACAATGTATGAAAAACAGTAGAGCAGCTGTATAATACAAAGGATTTTGTCTATGATTAAGCTATGATTTTGTATAAAAGCACGCACCTGTCAAAGCGTTCTGCAACGCCGTGTTGAGCAAGAAGTTCTTGATTTCTTCGTTAGATGGCGGTTTGGGCAGTGTAAAAGGCACTAACGGCGGAATGTACTGTTTCGGTATATCTACGTGGTGGGTCGTGGACTGGGCTGAGATCTGGGTCATCGGTGGTTTTGACCTGAAAAAGAGTTAATTTTAACCACCTTTGTGGTTTAGTGGTTCGCCCACCCGTGTAAGACAGGAGTCCTGGTTCGATTCCCATGGGGTTGTACAATGGGGATGGCAGCGCAAAGCTAATCGTAGATGTCGCTGCGTACGCTTGTTCCTAAGACAGTAGACGTTCAGAACAAATCTATAGGAAAATAGGTATATTTATTTTGTGGTATTTATTTACCGAAAGTACTCATTGACCCAAAATGGATATAAAAGACTATTCTACAATGCTAATGCTGGAATTAAAAGCCAAATTAAGACGTTTTTATTCTTACTGAATTTATTTATTTTTTCTTTATTTCAATTTTTTCGGAAATTTGTAAGAGCCAATATTTTTACAGCTTACACCAATTACACAGAATTTGGTCATTTTAAAGTTATAAAACAATGGGGAAGGCAACTGTCAAAATGGCGTTGCGTACGCTTGTTCCACGAGAGCTATGAAAACAAAGGACTTTTACTTAACAAAATCGTTTCTTTAGCTTTAAAATGATTAAATTTTGTGTAATAGGCTTTAAAAATGTTGGCACTTACATATTTCCGAAAAATCTGGGTATAGAAAAAATTAATAAATTCTGTAAGAATAAAAACGTCTTAATTTGGCTTTAGATTCCGGCATTTGCATTGTAGAATAGTCTTTTATATCCATTTTGGGTCAATGGGTCTTTTTCGTTAAAAAATACCACAAAATAAATACCTATTTTCCCATACATTTTGTTCTGAACGTCTACTGTCTTAGGAACAAGCGTACGCAGCGACATCTACAATTAGCTTTGCGTTGCCAACCCCATTAAAAAAAAAACACTTTGTTACGACGGTTTTTGTGGAACAAGCGTACGTAGCGCCACTTTGACAGTTGCCTTCCACATTGTACTCAGTTTGGTTGGTGGTAGGGCTTATTTCAAGTCCGAATGGCTAGCTACCACCATTTTACTTAAGTATTGCCATTGCAATATTGTGTCGCAAGCCATTGTGTTCCGACCTCTGACAAGCAAATTAGAAATTCCACTTGAACAGATTGTCTTCGTTTTAAAATACCTGACAATTAATTATGTTTTTCTCTCTATACGGCACTAATATAAGAATTTTGCTTCCTAAAACTAAAGTTTACATCAATAATAATGCTTTCATTCTTTAGATAACTTCATTGGAAAAACAATAATTTCGTTGAAATGCAAATATACAGCCTTAAGGGCAATATATTCGGGCGTCGTAGGCATTTAGCGCTACCTCCCTCCCCCCGGAGCGAGCCGCGCGAACGCATATTCTAGTGAACTCTCTAACCCCACGGACCATACCACAGAATAGATATTTACTACGTACAGAAAGGACACTCCCCGCCCGCGATTTCATGTGCCGAATCGAGTGCTCTGTCAACTCTCATGCAAAACGTGAACGCGAGATATTTATTTTGATAATTCGAACTAAATAATTATGTTTCTTTTTGTTTATGTATTTAATAAGGTCATAATAAGTCAATAAATAAGTATGGGTACCTACTAGGTAAATAGGTAAGTAATAATTTATTACACACAATAAAATTATAGGTAGTAGGTAGCTACGTACGTAGTTAATTTGAAGTTAATAATTGTTTGTTTTTTGTTTTTTCGAATATTATAGTTCGAATAGGTACTTGTAGTATGGTCTGCAAATTTGAATTAACTAATTAAATGTGAATAAACACTGAATTCATTGATTAAATTCGTTATTGGAGTGTTAACTTAACTGTCAGTATAATATTCTACAACTAAGTACCTACCTAAACATATTTGAGCACTCACAACAAGCTTTTTTTTGTGTAACCGATTTTTATTTTAACTTTTTTTTATAATTTGCCGATTAAAAGGGACCCCCAAAAACGAGTAATCACATATTATTAGGGTCAATTCATGCTGGAACAGAATCGAAGCGCATTGAATTGTTTAATGCAAAGCAAATTCACTCTTATTATCAATAACGTAAAGTTCAAATTTCTTCGGAGATAAAAACATCGCGCGCATTCAGTGGCGAACATTTGTCGGTCGTTGTCGTCCGTCAGTCGCATCAGTGACACCAGTGTTGCCAGAATGTTAACTTTTGTACATTTTACGTTAATTTGACCCTCTTATGTTCAGTTACACGACTTAAAATATTATTACTTTTAGGACGCAATAAAAAATATAATTTTCTAGCAAATTAGGGAAAAAATTATCGTGAAACGTAACACATTAAAAGAAGTTGCCGTTCGTAGGTAAAGAAGTGATTGGTTGACACTTGATTTTGAGCCGTGCATCCTCACCGGCCATCCTTACTAATATTATAAATGCGAAAGTCCGTTTGTTTGTTTGTTTGTTACGCCTTCACGTCTTAACTACTAAACCGATGATCATGAAATTTCGTATACACGTTGTCAGGGGTACAGAGAAGGACATAGGTTACCTTTCATCCCGAAAAAAGTGTTTTCCCGAGGGATAGCAAAAAACCTATCCACGCAGACGAAGTCGCGGGCGGCAGCTAGTTGTATATAATTCTTTTTCTCCCTTCAGTAGACAGATTCACCCAGGTAATTTAAGTGTACTCTTAAGTAGATTAAAGCACCCAGTGACCCAGGTTAAAGCAACCTCATCATCACCAGCCTATTCATGTCTCAACTGCTGGGGCATAGGCAATAGGCCAGAAGAACAAATAATATCGGGGAAAAAGTGAAGTTCGTTAAATATTTGTAGTGATTACTAGTAAAAAAACAGGTGCAAGCAATTTTCGACCTTATTTACATTTAACAAAATAACAGTTTTTAATGAAACATCAAAGTTAGTGAACGAAAATATGGAGAAAAAAACAACCGAATTTCAAAGTTAATAAGGTCGAATATCACTTGCATCTGTTTTTAATGACATATTACTAAACAATGTTTTTCTACCTTTGCTTGTTTTCTCGACATTTATTTTTTTCGTGCAAAGTTGCAGCAGTCTACGGTACTTAGTTTTCTTCTTCAACTTCCGATATAAGTAAAATCATTGCAAAATCTAAGTCAACCATTTTATTTCAAATTATACGATAGGTATATATTTTTTATTTTATACAAGTATTATCACAATTCTATTCAAGTGGCAACTGATGTTCAAAACGTAGCAAGGTAAACACGCGCAAATGCGCTGTATGGCTAAAATGATTTTAATATGATACGTCAATCCAAGTTGGCTCCGAATTGAAGCGCATCGAAGCGCTTCCATTCAGAGCCAAATTGAATTGACCCTTATGGTTCCGTTTTTTTCCGGATGTGTGAAACCCTAAAAATCACAATTGTTGGACATTGGACATTATTATCTTTAAATTCTCAATACTAACTCGGTAACTGGACTAAAAAAATAAAATTGATTCAATTTATTGATAAGTATTTATTTTTTAAATTTGAGATTTTTGCATTTACAATGCTATTTTTAAACAATACTAAATAATATACTAGAAAAAATACGACTCGCACCAGATCAATACTCAGACGGGAATCGAACCCGCGACCTTTGGATATCCGGTCCAATGCTCTGACCGCTGAGCTACCGAGTCACTAGTGACATCGTCGAATTTTTCCTAGTATATCCTAAACTCTTACGCTGTAAGCCAGCGTTATTTCACCAATGTGAGGAATTACCTCGACATTCAATTGAAATATCTTTCCAGATATTTTAACAATTAATTAAGATGAAATAGCTATATAATTTTTAAATTTGAGATTTTTGCATTTACAATGCTATTTTTAAACAATACTAAATAATATACTAGAAAAAATACGACTCGCACCAGATCAATACTCAGACGGGAATCGAACCCGCGACCTTTGGATATCCGGTCCAATGCTCTGACCGCTGAGCTACCGAGTCACTAGTGACATCGTCGAATTTTTCCTAGTATATCCTAAACTCTTACGCTGTAAGCCAGCGTTATTTCACCAATGTGAGGAATTACCTCGACATTCAATTGAAATATCTTTCCAGATATTTTAACAATTGATTAAGATGAAATAGCTATATAATTTTTAAATTTGAGATTTTTGCATTTACAATGCTATTTTTAAACAATACTAAATAATATACTAGAAAAAATACGACTCGCACCAGATCAATACTCAGACGGGAATCGAACCCGCGACCTTTGGATATCCGGTCCAATGCTCTGACCGCTGAGCTACCGAGTCACTAGTGACATCGTCGAATTTTTCCTAGTATATCCTAAACTCTTACGCTGTAAGCCAGCGTTATTTCACCAATGTGAGGAATTACCTCGACATTCAATTGAAATATCTTTCCAGATATTTTAACAATTGATTAAGATGAAATAGCTATATAATTTTTAAATTTGAGATTTTTGCATTTACAATGCTATTTTTAAACAATACTAAATAATATACTAGAAAAAATACGACTCGCACCAGATCAATACTCAGACGGGAATCGAACCCGCGACCTTTGGATATCCGGTCCAATGCTCTGACCGCTGAGCTACCGAGTCACTAGTGACATCGTCGAATTTTTCCTAGTATATCCTAAACTCTTACGCTGTAAGCCAGCGTTATTTCACCAATGTGAGGAATGTGAGGAATGTCGAGGTAATTCCTCACATTGGTGAAATAACGCTGGCTTACAGCGTAAGAGTTTAGGATATACTAGGAAAAATTCGACGATGTCACTAGTGACTCGGTAGCTCAGCGGTCAGAGCATTGGACCGGATATCCAAAGGTCGCGGGTTCGATTCCCGTCTGAGTATTGATCTGGTGCGAGTCGTATTTTTTCTAGTATATTATTTAGTATTGTTTAAAAATAGCATTGTAAATGCAAAAATCTCAAATTTAAAAATTATATAGCTATTTCATCTTAATCAATTGTTAAAATATCTGGAAAGATATTTCAATTGAATGTCGAGGTAATTCCTCACATTGGTGAAATAACGCTGGCTTACAGCGTAAGAGTTTAGGATATACTAGGAAAAATTCGACGATGTCACTAGTGACTCGGTAGCTCAGCGGTCAGAGCATTGGACCGGATATCCAAAGGTCGCGGGTTCGATTCCCGTCTGAGTATTGATCTGGTGCGAGTCGTATTTTTTCTAGTATATTATTTAGTATTGTTTAAAAATAGCATTGTAAATGCAAAAATCTCAAATTTAAAAATTATATAGCTATTTCATCTTAATCAATTGTTAAAATATCTGGAAAGATATTTCAATTGAATGTCGAGGTAATTCCTCACATTGGTGAAATAACGCTGGCTTACAGCGTAAGAGTTTAGGATATACTAGGAAAAATTCGACGATGTCACTAGTGACTCGGTACCTCAGCGGTCAGAGCATTGGACCGGATATCCAAAGGTCGCGGGTTCGATTCCCGTCTGAGTATTGATCTGGTGCGAGTCGTATTTTTTCTAGTATATTATTTAGTATTGTTTAAAAATAGCATTGTAAATGCAAAAATCTCAAATTTAAAAATTATATAGCTATTTCATCTTAATCAATTGTTAAAATATCTGGAAAGATATTTCAATTGAATGTCGAGGTAATTCCTCACATTGGTGAAATAACGCTGGCTTACAGCGTAAGAGTTTAGGATATACTAGGAAAAATTCGACGATGTCACTAGTGACTCGGTAGCTCAGCGGTCAGAGCATTGGACCGGATATCCAAAGGTCGCGGGTTCGATTCCCGTCTGAGTATTGATCTGGTGCGAGTCGTATTTTTTCTAGTATATTATTTAGTATTGTTTAAAAATAGCATTGTAAATGCAAAAATCTCAAATTTAAAAATTATATAGCTATTTCATCTTAATCAATTGTTAAAATATCTGGAAAGATATTTCAATTGAATGTCGAGGTAATTCCTCACATTGGTGAAATAACGCTGGCTTACAGCGTAAGAGTTTAGGATATACTAGGAAAAATTCGACGATGTCACTAGTGACTCGGTAGCTCAGCGGTCAGAGCATTGGACCGGATATCCAAAGGTCGCGGGTTCGATTCCCGTCTGAGTATTGATCTGGTGCGAGTCGTATTTTTTCTAGTATATTATTTAGTATTGTTTAAAAATAGCATTGTAAATGCAAAAATCTCAAATTTAAAAATTATATAGCTATTTCATCTTAATCAATTGTTAAAATATCTGGAAAGATATTTCAATTGAATGTCGAGGTAATTCCTCACATTGGTGAAATAACGTTGGCTTACAGCGTAAGAGTTTAGGATATACTAGGAAAAATTCGACGATGTCACTAGTGACTCGGTAGCTCAGCGGTCAGAGCATTGGACCGGATATCCAAAGGTCGCGGGTTCGATTCCCGTCTGAGTATTGATCTGGTGCGAGTCGTATTTTTTCTAGTATATTATTTAGTAAAGTATTTATTTCTTAAAAGTCATTAAAAATAATTACGCATTTGCTTGTACTCGGTTGCTGTATCCAAATACCTACCTACCTACTCTATGCATTTACAACAAACTAAATTGATTATTTACACTAAATAAAATTTTTCACTTAAATTACCTACTGCGTTTCCAAGTCTTACTCTTTGAGTATCTAAAAGATTCTCAATTGATCGATCGATCGAGGGGGAACACAGCGCGGCAGCTAAAACGATACAGGTCCTACTCCGACGACGCCTCGCAGGCTACTAAACTAAGACGCGGCGAGCATTTTATTATATATTAATGTTTAAATAAACATAAAGTCATTTTTTGAAAAAGTAGCCGTTGAATGTTTTACTATATTTCATTACCTTTTTTTCTATATATTATTTGTGCGTAAGAGATTAATAATCTTTAAGTACCATCCAAAAAACAATGAAATTTTTCAATGTCTTTGCATATTTTTATAGTCAAGTGAAAATAAAAAATCGAGTTTTTAACCATAAATTAATCAAGTTCGTTTATTAAACTACAACATATATTTTTATCTGCTCAAAATAAATAATATTTCATTGTTTACCATTGAATCAAAAATAGGTTAATTTTGGATATACTGGCCTTAAAGGTAAGATAGCCAGTTCCTCAGTGATGAGGATTCCGGGAGTAATGCGCTTAGACTTTCGGCCTAAAACACAAAGTAAATATTGTGTATAAGGCAACAAGAGATGCATTAAGGCTCCGTTACGCGAAATCATTTGTCTCTGTCTTTTTCTTTACGTGTAAAGAGTATGAAAAATAACCTCACTTCTGCACTTTTTCGATGTTTTTCGTTGTTTTTTCATCATTATGTTTAGCACAATTATCTTTCTTGAAAAAATGTTATTGGAGCAACTGCACAGTACGTTACAGTGTATTTTGATGTAGAATTTAATAAGTTTACGCTATTATTTACGCCAAAAATATGTCCCGCGACAAGCACTTTTGATGATATTCTGATTTTATTTTACAATAATCTGTGAGGTTTATACGCAATTTAATGTTTGTAGCAACTAGGTAAACTCTTTAGCTTGTTGTATGATTTTTTTGGTGGCTACAAGTTTACGTTTTCTATATAAAGATATGGCCCGCGCAAACCATGTTTTCCTATTACCGCCCCTTAATTCCAAAAGACTGACAGATGTTAAATTTTAATGTGATCCTTTAAGTTGGCCTACTTTAGTTACTTTGCTTTTCCCCTGTCCCTGTTGTAAAAAAGATATTTATTTTTTTATATATTTCTTATTTGAAAAATAGTTGGGTATATGTCATCTTAAACTATTCCAAATTTCAAGTTTCAGCTGTGACAGACAGAGTCACACCACAAGGGTTCCTTTTTTACCATTTTGGTACGGAACCCTAAAAATGTGTAGTTTTATTGGCGGAATATTCGCTTAGGGATTTAAACTTTTAAACGATTAACTGTGTGTATATTTAAATAGCGAAACACATGAAAAATGAGATGTTTTATTTGTATTTGAAGTTACCCGGGTTTTCCCAGGTAATAGGTAATAGTAAAATAAATAATACCCGGGTACCCGAAAACTTTGGTCTAAACACAATTATTATAGTTTTTTCATATTTATTTAGTACGGATCCCTCAAAGGTATTTTATTCTTACTTTGCTTTTAATTATTGACTGTTTCACTATTTCATTACTTAGATAAGAATTGTAGATTTTTTAAAACATACTTGGTGTTATGTTTGGGTTTCCTAGCGCTTCGAAGGTCTGGTCCGACCTTAATCTTGGGTACTTGGTGGCTGGATCTGAAAATAATCAAACGAGTATTTAACATCTGAATAAAATAAAAAATTACATACGGGATGAGATGAGGGAAATAAATAAATTTAAAAAATATTAAAAACACGACTGCCCTGCCAAAACGAACTAAAAAGCTAAACAACAACCTTATTATGGAACAATTTTTGATGAAAGAGGTCCCCCGACTGCAATGACACTTGTTGTTTAGCTTTTTAGTTTGTTTTTGGCAGGGCAGTCGTGTTTTTAATATTTTTTAAATTTATTTATTTTTATTTCACACATTTTAGTGACATATTATATAGTTTTAGAATGTGTTCATCAAGGCCTTTCAGTTGATAGTTGATGCCCATATTGTAATAATAGAAGAATATTTTTTTTTTCACATTTGAAAATGGCGTCGTACAGTCGCCATCTTAATTTTTTCTAATAAAAATATAGCCAGTGTCACTCGGGATGCTGTAAGGATTCTAACGATACCCCTTTTATCCAAATCAGTTCAGGCATTTAGAAGTTATGGTGGAATAAAGAAACTCACATACCCACAAACATACATGAACCCTGAACACATATACACTCTTTTTGCTTTGGGTAGTCGTGTAAAAATTAGGTTTACATACGGGATGAGATGAGGGAAAAATGAGGCCAAAATGGGGAGAAATCGGGGTGAGATTGAAAGAAATAGCGTGAGATGAGGGAGAAAGAATGGACAAAAATAGGACGGCTCAATTTAAAATGAAGTAAATGGTTTAGATCGAAGAAAATGAGGTTGATTTGAGAATAATAAGGGTAAGAAATAATTAGGTGAGGTTGGAAAAATGAGCTAAGTATATTTTTGGAAAAATGGAGCAAAATAAATAAAAAAATAAATAATATAAAATAAGGGGCAACATTGATAAAAGTTTGGGACTCAGTTTGATAAGATGAAATGAGATCTTGATCTCATTTTAAATTTAGTTTTTATAACAACATGTTTACAACGTAAATATAAATCGGAAACATTTCAAGTATCACAGTGAGAAATATCAATTAGGTAGGATATTTTCACCTCTCAAGCTTACGCGTTCACTAGACATGAAATAAAAAACCCAACTATGCTTTAATTTCATCACAATCACACGTACAAAGCGAGTCTTTAATGCTCTAGAGCAATAAAATTATATGAAATTTCATTAATGCACAGTTTTTTTTAATCGCACTAAAAGGTGCCAATCTCAATGGATTAGCTCTATTCAGCCAGCCGATATCCATACTTTTTTTTTACGTACGTATTATTCGTTTCTATCCTACTTGTTCCAAATTTAAAAAATGATTGCTGCTAACTCTGATTCAAAAATGAAAGAAATTTAAAAAAGTGATTTGGCGGGAACTTTGTTAATTTTGCTTGACAATATTTTTGGAAACGATAAAGTGTAATACTATCTAACAACAAATGTAACAAACAAATATAAAATTGCCCAACAAAACTTTTAACCTTACGTTTAATAATTGTTCAAGCATAACTTTTAATTTCAATAATTAAACTTCTATTTTAACTGTTTGATATGAGTTTCTTTTATCTACTATTCCTATAGGTAATAGTTGAAAGAAAAGCAGATTATGCACCTCGCCTTAAGTAATTTATATTGCCCTCGTGCCTGTTAGATTAGAGCCCTCGCTTTACTTTGTGCTCGATGCAATAATCTAGTATTATCTGATACTAGCACGGTTTTATCGAAAGTACTTTGGTAATTAGGGAAAATAAAACTAAACAGCAACTAATTACCAAAGAACTTTCAATAAAACCGCTCTAGGAAGTGTTTTATTTCAGGCATAGAATACATAATTGTACAAGTTTTAGGTAGGAATTTACTTACTCAAATTTTAAAGCAGATCTTAATTCTTGTTCTCTTACTAGCTTTGAAGAATTCGGGATTGGCGTACCTGTAACAAAAAAAAATATTTTTATGATATCTACTATATTTTGGTTAAATTTTGGCAACCCTAGATATAGTACGTAACAAAGCTCTTCCCTAGCCATTATTATTTCCACGGCTTTCATTTTCAACTCGTGTTTCAGTTCGTGTCCAGTGTCTTAATATATGTAGATTCAAGTAAATGTTCGCTACGAATAATCCACGGCGTGAGAAACTAGTGCATTGTGGCCATTTGGCCATTTGGTGGACATTCACTTTAATGTCCTTTTGTGGCCTAGAGATTTATTTAGATAAGCCAGTATGGGAATATGTGTAACACATAGGTAATTGTGGACATGTTATGATATATTTTTAATATATATTTATATTCTAAGATTATTAATATCTACAGCAGAGGTATAAGTTTCAAAGACTTGTTAAGGGAATCCTAATTTTAAAGCCTTAGTGTTTTATTATCATTGTAGAGAGTTACCAAATAATTTTTAATTCCATACAAACATGGTTGTTTTATTTTGTAGCGTCCTGTACCCGGCTAGAATTAGGGAACCAATCGGCTGATATTATAGGGCAGAAACGGTTTTTCGCCCTTCGTGCATTTAAAGTACTATTTTGGTAAGAAAAATTAATCAAGCTACCTAAAACTGTATCAACAATATTTTTAAGACCGTAATTGTGGCAGCAACAGTAATTCAAAGTTGAAAAATCCTTGGGGGGGGCTGGTATTTGGCGTATTCACCCTACAGTATTTGCTATCTTTGGGCCCCTAGATAAAGTCACATTTAACCGCTTGTGGTCTAGTGGTTCGCCCACACGTGTAAGACGCAGGGGTCCCGGGTTTGATTCCCAGGAAGGGGGTTCAATTTGTACTCGGTTAGGTTGGTGGTAGGGCTTATTTCAAGTCCGCCTGGCTAGCTACCACCATCTTACCTAAGTATCACGCCATCACAACAATTTCAAAATTGTTCTGTTCCGACAGTTAGAGGTAAGAAGCCAGTTCCTCAGGTGAGGATTCTGGGTGTAGTGCGCTTACACTTTAGGCCTTATAGTGACTAATAACATCGGGTGAGGTGAAGGCAAGCACTATCCCGATGCGAATAATAAAAAAAACCGGCCAAGTGCGAGTAGGACTCGCGCACGAAGGGTTCCGTACCAAAAAACGGCAAAAAAATCACGTTTGTTGTATGGGAGCTCCCCTTAAATATTTATTTCATTCTGATTTTAGTATTTATTATTATAGCGGCATCAGAAATACATCATCTGTGAAAATTTCAGCTGTCTAGCTATCACGGTTCGTGAGATGCAGCTTGGTGACTGACAGACAGACAGACGGACAGCGGAGTCTTAATAATAGGGTCCCATTTATACCCTTTGGGTACGGACTTTTTACCCTAAAAAACGATAGTTAGTGAAAACTTTCGTTTTTCGATAGGAAAAATTTTAGATGTGACATTGCTAGAGGGGCAGAGCAAAGACTGATGGTAGGCGAGTTTCTTTTTTTTCAAAAAAAATCTTTAAGTTTTTACCATCAACAATCGATCAACGGCCTTTTCTTATTGATGGAAACAGTTCATTTATCCCTGAGAACCGAATGCGGGACTCCTGTGTTTTACCAGGGAGTCTTACTCCGCGTTTAAACTTTTATCCTACATCTCGCGGCTGACTCAGTCGAGCCAGCGCACGAGGGATGTCATGTGTCGGTTGAGGTAGACCACGCGACAGAAAGAGAAACGCTTCGGAGATGCTTATAATAATAGGCACGCAACGCTGTGCATTTGAAAGTGTATGTACTTTATTGCCGTGCAGCGAGAGTAGCTTATTATTTGATTGCCTTCACGCGAGTGAGCTTCTCTTCGTTTAGTAATATTATAGTAGCCTTACATAGTAGATACTCTAAGGGTCTGTACCAAGCGCCATGCCAATAGATTTCCTATGCGAACTGCTAAAGAATGGAATGCACTGCCTGCTCATGTGTTCCCCGATAGTTACAAACTTGGTCTCTTCGAGGCAAGAGTGAATAGGTATTTTCTGGGCAAGTATGGTACACCTTAGGCCACATCCTGTTTACCAAGCAAGATGGTGGTCAAATGCTTACCCAGTTTTAAAAAAAAATATAAGTATATTCTGTGGTCTTATCACGTCCACTACGAGCGGTCAAACAAGACTACAGAGGCGATTATGATGAATCTTGTAGAGATACTTTCAATTCCCGTATTTAATGTAACTCATCAATAATTCATACATTTCTCGCTCCAAATATGTCAGTTAACAAACTGTTTTGGCGCTTATCTAATTCGGGGATCAACGAGTTAGTTAGAAATTGTCAATGTATGACAGTGCCTGCGAAATCACTACTAACGAATGGACCATACATATGTACAGACAGCATAGTGATATACAATATGTTACAAAACAACCCTTAATGCCGAATATATGGACCATCAAACTGAACAACTTTTACTATGGGACCAACTCTGAAATCACGAAAAAAACAAAATATATAAAAACGAATTTTTGAAATTTACATTAATAACACAATATGTATAGTATTTTTTAACATTTTGTCACAATGCCGCCATTACATATCAAAACGTCAAAACGGTCAGGTCAGAGCCAACAAAGTTGCAACACGCTAGGTGGCGTTAAAAGCGTGCACGGAGCCAATAGTAGGTACTTACACAACAGCATGAATAATATGTTTTTTTAATAAAAAATGTAGTTATATATATATATATATATATTATTTACTCTATGCTCATTAATAGCTGTCAAGTGTCAATGTCATCTTGATTATTTGATCTCTACTCAACATAGCTTCAACATGGATGCAGGTTTTTTATTTCGCTACCTGAATCTTTTTCATGGTCATTCGAGCCGGAATAAATAATAATTTAATCTATGCTCATTGGTAGCTGTCAATGTCAATTTGATTACAGATATCTTTACATCCCTTTGTCATCTTGACCCTTAATCCCATTTTTAGCAAAAGAATCACAATTTCTCCAAAACGGCAACATTTAGAATAAATAAATAAATAATGGTCAAACTTAAGTTTTTTCACCGTTGTAAAGCAAGGTCACGAATCAGCCGCTTTTAATTTTGAGATGATCTTGTCAACTCGACCCACCCTTTAGTATTGCCATTTTTAAGTTACTTTTTCTTCTAAACTTATTAAAAATAATAGCATTGTGAATGCCTAAAATCTAAAAATTCAAAACTTATTATTTATGCACAAATTGAGAAGGTATCTCAACCACAGTTTAACCACTACTATATTTGTTTGAAAAACTGTAGTAGGTAAAGATGCCAAAAATGTGTCAACTTCATTTATTTTCAAAGATTTCTTGTTATAAGTCAGGTAAAAAGAAGGGTAAAGGTATGATTAATATTTTGTTTATTTTAACTTTTAAAACAGTCGACAGATTTTATTCCATTTTAAGTTCAAAATATGGTAAACATGCCAAGATTGACGGTATTTGATCTCTTCACTAAATGTTTATTTACTTTATTTATACAAACTCAGGAGTAGGTAATGACTTACCCAGAAAAAGTGAATATTTTATTTTTGTATCTACTAACTAGACTAAAATCATGATTTAAAACTAAAGAAAAACTCATATTTTAGCGATATTATCTTTAAGCGTAAGCAATATTTAACAGTAAGCAACCCTGGCAACAGGCCTGGACGACAGCGGGGCGTAGCGACGTGAACGGGGAAGTAGTTATATAAATGGCGGCATTTGGGACTCGGATAAAGAGTCCGTTCGAGTAAGTTTTGTTTATTCTTATGCTTCAACTTCCATATCCATTACTCTTCTAGTAACATGCCTTTTATCCCTTCTTATATCATAACATGCCCAAACTAAGCCAGACGATTCCCTTTCAACTTCTCTATTACTGGTGCTACTTTCAAACTTCCTCTGACATACTCATTCCACTCGCGTCACACCACACCACTATCTACTCTAAAATTCTTTGAAATGATTTTCCATTCAGTTTTACATGACAATACATCCGGGTGTCTTTAAAAAACGGAATAATTATCAGGCACTTTTGGATTTATTCATTCAATTCTGTTTTGTTTTACGAACATTTATGAAACAATCAGAAATTCACAGATAACCGCTTGTGCATTCAGTCGAAGTTATTCGAATCATATTCTTGCGTGAATTTCTGAATCGTTTTTGTGATATTCGTAAAAAATACGAATATTATGAATAGAATAGCGAGAATAGCGAGTGAACGGACAATCGCTGTCACGATATCAGTAACTTGAAACGTTTGCTCTTGTGTTTTTTAAGTGATTCCATAGAATTAAGTGCTAATCATACATGCTGAAATTTTAATCATTTGGTTCCCGCAGTGGGGTGGTTCCACTCATGATTACATGCAACTTTTACTATGGGGGCAACTCTGATATCGCGAGAAAAAAGTCATCTGTTTTATATTACATACATTAAGGTCGAGTTGATATTGCGCTTTTGCGATATCAGTGTTGTCCCCATATTAAAAGTTGCTTGTACTCATGAGTGGAATCACTGCGGAAACAAATGATTAAAATTTCACGCCGTAGCTATAGTCGCATTACTTATTTCCCAGCAAAAATGTAAACAAAGGTGTTGCCAGAAAAAACAACACAAAAAGAAATAGTATATTGCTAAGTCAAGTAATAAACACACTTACATGGTTTTTCATCACAAACCTAATAAAAATAGATTAGATAAATATTCTGAATCATGAGTTTTGCGTCAAAAACAGTAATATAATTAAATATTTCATAATAACAGTTTTATAGTAGAAAACATTTTATGATGCTGTGCACACATCAACTGCAAACCGTACACATCAACCTTTGGTCTTTTTATAAAATTTCATATAAATTAGTATTACGAGTAGTAGCTGTAGTAGTAACATTTGTCTTTTGGTATTGGGGGGGAACAGGCGGTGATGGTATTTAAGTATTTATGATAGTTTACATACAGTCAATAACTAAGTAAAGTTTTCTTATCAGTTTGTTTAAAGAACTTTTAACATCAAAAATTATGATAGGTTATAAAGATAAAATTTCTAATTACCATCCTACTTTAAAATTACCCCGGATGACATTATTATAGGTATATTATATTTATTATGACTCAAAATATAATAAACAAATTAAAAAGTTTTAAAAATGACCAAAGGTTTTCAATAGCTAAAAATGTCACTATCAGGGTCAGTTTGTCAATTTGACAGTGACGTTTCTTTGTTTACATTTTTGCTGGGAAATTAGTAATGCGACTTTAGCCAGGAGGACTTGAAATAAGCCCTACCACCAACTAAACCGTTAACACCAAAATTGTGTTTTGCGCATCGTCTCGCGTGATATGTCCCAATCAAAGTCGCCAACATATTTGAATCGCATAGTATACAAATGTATACTAAATAAAGCGACCATTTCTAACCACTTTCCCTAAGGCTTTAGTCCATAACTACAATAGATCTAGATCTTAATTGTTGAACAGCAGTTTACTTCTGAGATTTGTGGGGCCATAAAACAAGCGGAGAGACAACTTTATTAGTGATGAAAATTTTTAACACCTTGTTAGTAAAAACATTTTTGTTTATTCCCGAGTTTAGTTTCTCAGATTAAACCGATTTTACAATTAATTGATGTGCTCCTTTAACCCACTTTAAGGCGGCCCGATTGCGCTTATATTATATTAAGTATAGTATATATCTAAAAAAACCGGCCAAGTACGAGTCGGACTCGCGCACGAAGGGTTCCGTACCAAAAAACAGCAAAAAAAATACGTTTGTTGTATGGGAGCCCCCCTTAAATATTAATTTTATTCTGTTTTTATTATTTGTCGTTATAGCAGCAACAAAAATACATCATCTGTGAAAATTTCAACTGTCTACCTGTTGTCGTTATTAATATCAAGCAAAAAACGGCAAAAAAATCACGTTTGTTGTATGGGACCCCCCTTAAATATTAATTTTATTCTGTTTTTAATATTTGTTGTTGTAGCGGCAACAGAAATACATCATCTGTGAAAATTTCAGCTGTCTAGCTATTACGGTTCATAAGATACAGCCTGGTGACAGACAGACAGACGGACAGACAGACAGACAGACAGACGGACAGCGGAGGCTTAGTAATAGGGTCCCGTTTTTACCCTCTGGGTACGGAACCCTAAAAATGACTTCGATCAAGAATACCCTAGAAAAACTACCCTCAAAAAGGGCACCTCGAAATGACGTCCCACTTACAAACTGGGCGCTCATTTTGTATAAAATGTAATACAGTCAAAACCGTTTACGACGGCTTAGTAGCAAAAGGACCTATTCGCAAAATGCCACACGGCCAAAAAAAGGACACGTTCTCGGAATGACTTGTTCTCGAAAGGACCTATTCGCATAATACCTCATTCTCGAAAAGTCACATTCGCATAATACCTTATTCGCGTAATGACTTATTCTCAAAAGGACACATTTTTTTGAATACCTGCCAGCTTTAACGTTAACAGCAAATGATTGGTAATTATCATGTATTGATGAGTAAAAATACATTTTTATTACATACCTTTCCTTAAGTTGTAATCTGGCTTACTATTGTTGTTTTTTTTTTATATGTATATGAATTATTCTACCTTTCTGAAATACTCAATTTCTGGTTTTATAAACAATACAGTGTGTCTAATCTACTTTAACTCCCTTTCAGGATTGCCCTTTATCGAGGGAGACATTGTATACAGGCATAATTTCACTAACAAACACTTAGAGAAAAATGAGGCCTTTTGAGAATAGGTCATTCTGAGAATAACTCTTTCTGCGAATGAGTCCAAAGGAGAATAGGGCATTCCACGAATAGGGCATTTTGAGAATGAGGCATATCGCGAATAAGGCAATATGCGACTGCAGGGCATTTTGCGAATAGGTCCTTTTGCTACTAAGCCTTTGCGACGACATTGTTTTATAGAGCATATCGGTTATGATCACCAAAATTATAGGTCCCGGCTGAATGCTATATGATTGCCTTATAAAAAACACTGCTTTATACGTCATTGTACATTAGGACATACCTCATTAAGCGAACGCATTTAACCATTATCTTCGGAAAATTCTAGTTGGTAATACGACCAGCTGCATTTTTAACAATTTGTATAGGTAAATATATGCACGTCTGGCACAGTATAATGGTCAATGGCCAACTAAGGTCGCAAAAGTAAACAAAAACTAACGTGTTTTGGGTCATTTGTAATTTTTAGAAACAAAATACACGTGCATGCAGTAAAATCAAGGCCCCCTTTCTTTCTTATCTTTTCACTTCAGTCAGTTTAAAATCAACCTAAAAATCTTCTCATTTAAGTTAAAAATTGTTTGAAAGTGATTACCCTGTTGTGGTAGCCCATCATGCCGTTAACTGTAGGCCAGGCGCTAGACCAGTGCGCCACCGAGCCTCATGTTGATCTCATGTTAAATATTTATTTATTATATTTCCAATATTTATTTATTGTAATACTAGCTGCCGCCCGCGACTTCGTCTGCGTGGAAAGTTTTTTTGGTATCCCTCGGGAGCAATACTTTTTTTCGGGATGAAAGGTACCCTATGTCCTTCTCTGTACCCCTGACAACGTGTATGCAAAATTTCATGATGATCGGTTCAGTAGTTAAGACGTGAAGGCGTAACAAACAAACAAACAAACAAACGGACTTTCGCATTTATAATATTAGTAAGGATAGTAAGGATTGTAATATACTCGGAAATACAAAACTTATCACAATATGTAGTTTTTTTATGCACAACGGGATAATGCTTGGCCTTCACCTCACCTGAAGTTAAGTGACAATAAGGCCGAAGGTGGAAGCACACTACACCCGGAAGCATATAAGCAAAATCTAACTCTCGAGTTTTGATGGCGATCTCTGATTGGTCAAGAAACTCAGTAGTTAGATTTTGCTCGCAAACTCTAACTTCCCAGTTTTGAGCTAGATTCGGTAGTGATATCTGATTGGTTAAAAAACTCAGTAGTTAGGTTTTGCACGCAAACTCCAACTACTGAGTGCTCATCCACCAATGAGCGCGCTTCAAAATTCAGTTGTCAATTGTCTTTGAACACGACTGTGGTAGCGTATTTTATTTTTGAAAAATGACTTCAAATCTTCAAAGTTTTTGCGAATATCCTTACTAATCCTTACTTAATATTATAAACTAGCGGCCGCCCGCGACTTCGTCTGCGTGGACAGTGTTTTTGTTATCCCTCGGGAACTGTACGTTTTTCCTGGATGAAAGGTACCCTATGTCCATCTCTGTACCCCTGACAACGTGTATGCAAAATTTCATGATGATCGGTTCAGTAGTTGAGACGTGAAGGCGTAACGAACAAACAAACAAACAAACGGACTTTCGCTTTTATAATATTAGTAAGGATGCGAAAGTCCGTTTGTTTGTTTGTTTGTTTGTTACGCCTTCACGTCTTAACTACTGAACCGATCATCATGAAATTTTGCATACACGTTGTCAGGAGTACAGAAAAGGAGATAGAGTACCTTTCATCCCGAAAAAAAGTATTTTTCCCGAGGGATAGCAAAAAACCTTTCCACGCAGACGAAGTCGCGGGCGGCCGCTAGTAATGCAATAATTTACAGTAGTACAATAGTGTTCACTGTTTAAATAAATTGTGAAAAATGTTAGAATGAAAAATGCAACTTGTTTAAAAATTCTCCATACAAAACGTCAATTTCATAGGTAAGGAATATTTAGTTAAGCAGAAAAAAATATTTTGGTTCAGATCTGGGTTTACTGGATTATATTCGCAAAAAATTGAAAGATTTGAAGTCATTTTTCAAAAAAATAAAATACGCTACCACAGTCGTCTTCAAAGACAATTGACAACTGAATTTTGAAGCGCGCTCATTGGTGGTTGCGCACTTAGTAGTTAGAGTTTGCGAGCAAAATCTAACTACTGAGTTTCTTGACCAATCAGAGATCACCATCAAAACTTGAGAGTTAGATTTTGCTTATATGCCACCCGGAATCCTCATCACTGATAAGAAGATAAGATGGTGGTAGCTAGCCAGACGGACTTGAAATAAGCCTTACCAGCAACTGTCCATGGGAATAGAACCCGGGACCCCTGCGTCTTACACGGGTAGGCCAACCACTAGACCACAGAGGATAGCAACAAACAATGTAATTTGAATGCAACCTGAATGCGATAGGAACGATTGCAACTTTCACGTCAGCTGAGACTTAGGGGCATAACAATTTGATCTGGATCTTAATTGTCGACGGTGCTTTTGTGAGACCCTGAGGTACTCAGTGGGGCCAGTAAAACAGCGAGACTTAGGCACTCCGCACATGACTTGTAAGCGTATCGTAAAGACAACGAGGAGTACGATAAGAGTTGAGTTCTACACACGAATCGTAGCGTAGGCGTAGATATTGTTACAGAATATAAACTAGAGCTTCACATTGACGGAAATTCATCACCAAACATAAGGAAAGTATTTACGACGCCGTGTGCGGAGGGGCTTAGAAGGCTTAATTGAATCAACCAACTAACAGAACGACCTACATACATACATACAACAGTTTGGTCTCAGAATTGCTGATAAATATCAAATATTGGGACTTGGGACATAACAACAGTCGGAATAACGCTGGCTTGCAGTGAAAAGTAATGAGCACTAGAAAAGGATCATGCCGCATTCTGTTCTGGGCCATGATGCGCATTAACCATACATATCTGTGACAGACTCATGTCATGTCAAAAAGGGGTAGATAACAAAATGTCATATAATAGGAAAATGTAACCCCAAACGGCTCCTTGAGATTGAGATTTCTCTTTTTCCCCGCATTATATTTTAATGATATTCTTCCCACGCAATCACTATAAAATTACTATAGTATTTTGGTAATTTCATCAAAGCGCATCATGGCCTAGCTTGTATAGTAAAATCGGCATAATCCTTTCGTTGCTCCCACTAGCGACTCGGTAGCATAATTGGTCAGTGCATTGGGCCGGAATCCCAAGGGTGCGGGGTCGAGTCCCGTCTGATGTGCTATGGGTGAGTCTATTTTTTCTAGTATTATTTTTAACTTAATTTAAAAATAGTATATGTGAAATGAAAAAATCTAATATTTAATAATAACCACTGTTAATTGTTAAAAATTTTATATGAAATGCTACAAATGGACACGGTAAGTATAAAAAGTATACCATAATAAAAAAAAACAAATAAAATCAAACATTTTAATTTGTGAAATTCAACGTTGTAGCCAGAATAAAAAAAAATACATTAACTTCCGATGTTACGAACATACATCTACATTAAGAAAAAAATTAAAAAGCTATTTATTTCAACCGCTTATTTTATGGCCACTCACACAGTCCAGTAACAGTATCGTTGGCAGGCCTTTTAACGGCCCTGATTGGTACAGCTGATTGGACTTTCTGTGTGGTACAAGATCATAAGCGTCAAAACGCGATTATCAGTATTCTTTCTTTCTTATTTTTTGTTTGTACTTTAATTTAACTATATTTTTTTTGTGGAAGCTTGTAGTTAGGGTTACCAGATCTAATAATGAGATTTCCTGACATTTTCCCTAACTTTTCAGGAAATTTCCTGACATTTTTGACACCTACATCTACATTTTTCATTTAGTTGACGTTTGATATTTTTTCTCACTAAAATGATTAACAAATTAATATGTGTTTTTATTAAGAGTCCGTCCGTACACATTTTGCCGCTGACTGCCGCTCTCTCACTCGCACATTTTCAATTACGCACTCAGATTTAAGAAATTTTGAAATAACATTAAATGTGCGAGCGAGAGAGCGGCAGTCAGCGGCAAAATGTGTACAGGCTATTAAGGACTTACACTTTTTGAGATTTCAAAAATCCCTGACAACTACAGTTTTTCCCTGTATTCCTGACAGATGCCTTAAATTCCTGACATTTCAGAAAAATTCATGTCATCTTGAAGTGCTAGCCGGTAACGATCAATTGCGATTGTCAATTTTTCCGTCAATTCCATTGCTGGAGCAATTGACAATCGCTTCAATGGCACGCGTAAACGATCAATTTTTCCGTC
The DNA here is from genome assembly GCA_943789525.1 of Agriphila geniculea. Classification (NCBI taxonomy): domain Eukaryota; kingdom Metazoa; phylum Arthropoda; class Insecta; order Lepidoptera; family Crambidae; genus Agriphila; species Agriphila geniculea. Next base: position 10,180,307 of record OX038898.1, on the reverse strand, counting down.
AATGGGCGTCAATTGCGGAAAAATTGACAATCGCAATTGATCGTTACCGGTGGGCTTATACTTGTAATTAGCTTTTAAGTGTTTATTTCTTTATAATAACTTGTAAATGATGCTGTTAACTCCTCAAAAAATATATTTAACAATATTAAAGTAATGATGTAAACTGCTACGGTGTTATTACTTAAAGATTTTTAAACACCTGTTTAACTTAGACACTGTTTAAATGTGTTGCTGTCGCTTTTTGACAGTATTTTTTGTAAGAGACAGCATCACATTTAAACAGTGTCTAAGTTAAACAGGTGTTTAAAAATCCTTTGCAACACCGCTAGTCATTAAAACAAGGCATGCAAGTGAAAGAGATAAGGCGATAACTTTTGATGACGTATTTAATTCGTCATAAAAAATATGTTGTTGACGAGCGAATTTAAATAGTTAAGTATTGAGCGTGATCTTGTATTATATATTTTAATTAAAGATGGGCAACAAAAGTACATTAACCTATTATCTCGACCACTGGATTTAATTAGACCCAACAAAACCCACATTGTATGTTATAGAAACTTTTACAGTTTTTATTTTTTATTTTTATTGATGTGTCAAATGAGACGATGCTATGGAAACAATTTCTTGTTAAATCAATATTGAAAAATATTCAAGGGACGAAACATCTTTTATTCATAAAGATTTTATTTAGTTCAATAAAATAGTCTATGGGCGTTAACTCTGGCAGTCGGGTCTATTGATGTGCCGGGTGAGAATATTCCCGGCAATATTGAGAATATTCCCGGCAATATTCTCAATATTGAGAATATTCTCAATATTGCCGGGAATATTCTCACCCGGCACATCAATAGTCGGGTCAAAATCGGGTCCTTTGTCCCTCTCTAATTTTAATCAATTTTATATTTCCGCTATCGTTTGTGTCTTGGACCACACAAACAAATTGATTCTCACACTCTACTCCCTACAATTACGCGCGAATTTATACATTCGGTAGTCTTTGTTACGCCACAGAGCGTTGCGACACTAAAGTTGCCGCACACCGACAGCTAAGCTATTATTGAGCTTTAAACACAGAACAGATAATAAGTACTACCGTACAGAAAGGAAACTCTCCGCCCCGCCCCGCAATCAATTACCTCACCGCGCCCCGCGAGTTCGTAGGCCAGTTCGTATGCTCATTCAATAGCATAGCCCTAGACTTCACGCACACAGTTGCGCGTGTGCAAAAACGTCACTGTGTAGCGTTTGTGTCCTATAATAATAACTAAAGGCATAGAAGGAGCCTCAGAGATCCAAGTAACATATAGTGCCTTTGGTCTTGAACTAGCGATAATTTAAAGGCGTGTAATACACCTAATTTTATCGACAAAAACACCCACATGTTGGGGTCTATCCCCACTCCTGTTGGAATGGCCGCCATTTTAAATTTGACTTTTTATTTTAGATGACCCTGCAGAAAAATATTAATTTCTCCGGATTTAGAAGACCTACAGTTATAACAAAAATATTGTTTGAAAGCTTATATAATAATAAAATAATAATAATAATAATAATAAATATATAATAATAAAAATAAAGTATTTTATTTTTAAATTACTAGGTGATATTATTAAATATCACCTAGTAATTTAAAAATAAAATGTTTAAATTTTTGATTTAAATACGTCATAAAAAATTACTGAAATAAAATTTTATACGAAATTTGTGCGATTTTTTTGAGTTTTTATTACATTTCTCAAAAACTAGGACATTAATGTCCATTTTTAGGGTTCCGTAGCCAAAATGGCAAAAAACGGAACCCTTATAGATTCGTCATGTCTGTCTGTCTGTCTGTCTGTCTGTCTGTCTGTCTGTCTGTCTGTCTGTCTGTCTGTCTGTCTGTCTGTCTGTCTGTCTGTCTGTCTGTCCGTCCGTATGTCACAGCCACTTTATTCCAAAAGTATTAAGACTACATAGTTGAAACTTGGTAGGTAGGTGTATTCTGTGAACCGCTTTACGATTTGTACACAATAATAAAAAAAATGAAATATTAAGGGGGGGCTCCCCATACATGGAACTGAAACTGAAAATATTTTTTTTCATCAAACCAATACTTGTGGGGTGTCTATAGATAGGTCTTTAAAAATGACATTGAGGTTTCTAAGACTATTTTTTTTCAAAGTCAACCGTTTGAAAGATATATGCTGCCAAAGTGGTAAAATGTGTGTCCCCCCCCCTTTAACTTTTAAAGTAAGAGGGTGAAAAATCTAAAAAAAATATAAGGTATAGATCTTAATAAACACTTTCAACGAAAATTGGTTTGAACGAAATACAGTAATTAGTTTTCGAGATATAGCACATTTTCCAAAACCGCAAATATAACTTTGTCATTCATACAAACACTGTGAAAAACAAAGTTATTTTTTCAGACGAAAAATGATAGCGGTATTAAAATATGGTATGGTATAATGTACCTACGGAACCCTACTGCGCGTGGCCCGACACGCACTTGGCCGGTTTTTTTTGCATTATTCAAATACACAGGAATATTATCTACAAAAGGGTTTTAAAATTTATTGCTATGTTGCATATTTAGAGAGTTATTTTTGTTTGAACTATGACCCTTACGTCACCAAAAAATTATTATTTTCGAAAATGGACATAATTACAAGCATTTTGAACATATTTTAAATTAGGTTGATAATATTATCTGAATACTAATTTCATCAAATGATAAAATCTAGTTTTTAGGAATTTTTATTTTTTTTATTTTCGAAAATAACCATTTAGTACTTGTAAAGGTCATATTCAAACATCAATAGCTCTCAAAATATGCAACATAGAGCAATAAATTTTTAAGTCGTTCTGTAGATAATATCCCTGTGTATTTGAATAATGCTAAAAAAAGTGAACATTAATGTCCTAGTTTTTGAGAAATGTAATAAAAAGTCAAAAAAATCGCACAATTTTTGTATAAAATTTTATTTCAGTAATTTTTTATGACGTATTTAAACCAAAAATTTAAACATTTTATTTTTTAAATTGATAGATGATATTATTAGCTTTTGAACAGTATTTTTGTTATAACTGTAAGACTTCTAAATCCGGAGAAATTAATATTTTTCTGCAGGGTCATCTAAAATAAAAAGTCAAATTTAAAATGGCGTCCATTCCAACAGGAGTGGGGATAGACCCCAACATGTGGGTGTTTTTATCGATAAAATTAGGTGTATTACACGCCTTTAAATTATCGCTAGTTCAAGATCAAAGGCACTGTATATAATAGCTATCACTTTTATGCTTATGACAACTTTACTGTTGCTAAAAAGAGAGAACGCTACATTGGCAGGATGGCAAAATCTAGGTGCGTACACTTTACAAAGTAGCCACTTTTCGCAAATCCATCATAATACTAAACGACAGGTTAGAAAATGCTGTTAACTAGAAACCCGCCTTCGCTTCGCTTCGGTGTAGTGTGGAATTTGACACCATGTATTATACATATAAACCTTCCTCTTGAATCACTCTATCTATTAAAAAAAAAAACGCATTTTTGATATTCGAAATTTACTCTGCATTTAATTTTCGAATACAGAACAGTATTGTACGAAGGTCTTATCCATAGCTTGACAGAAAATCTAGAGATTTGACATTGAATTAAAAAATTAGCGCGTTGCTATGGTGACACAAGTGTTTTTTTTTTATGTCACATTATGTCTTGAAATGACGCGCCGCCATTTTCGCCGCGCCTCGTAGAAAGAGAGGGGGATACTTCCGGCACCGGCTGTCTACGCTACATTTACGATTTTTCGATCAGGGTCACGTGACCCTGACTGACGCGAGTTTAACATTTTTTCCCCATTACAAAAAAGTGTACAGCGCCGCTAAAGAAGTTTTCACTTCAAAAATTACATAGCTCCAAATGTTTTACATTATCCCCGTATTTTTAAAGAGCTTCTGCGTTCGCCCATCTTATTTACAACGCCTTTTCTATTTTCATGATAAATGTATAGCTTTAAATGTCCTCTCTCTCAACTACAGATTTAAATCGGCTGTTTTAATAGTCGACTAAATTCTCTAATCTTCATACCCCATTTCGAATAAATATCTTTAGATCGTATAGCTTTAACTGTCCTTTATCTTATGTAGAGATGTGTATCTGGCGTGTTTTAGTAGTTAGTTGTATCGCTTTTGTATCCGAACTTATCTTAGTAACAAATATCTGCCATGATCCTCGGAGGAATAGGGTGATAAAACTATTGTGCTGTATAACTAAGTTTGAGCTTATCTTGTGATTATTTCTAGCCACAATATACAGGATGTTCCAAAACTTTGCCACGTGAAAGGAAAGTACCATAATAGGCATGATGACTATTTTTTTATTTTATATCACATAAATTACCTCTAAAAAAAAAGAAACATTGGTAAAAGAATTATTTCGCTAGCATGAAAACAGCCTGAGATATCACAGTTTGAAATGCACAAAATTGGACTCGCCCAAAAACGCTCCATACTAACGACTACTTAGTTATGACGTCACGCTTAAGTAGTTTGTATGCAACGCGTAGGAAATTTGTTCGGCAGCTATATTAAATATTGTGTTTATCAAAATGGTTTCTTAGACAAATTTACTATAAATTTTATGGACTAATGAAAGGTATTATTTATTCTAATAAATTTTATACTTTTTAAATGGACTTGTCCACCCAACTTTGAAGGGTCATAAAACAAATAACACGCAATTTACAAAACCAAGAGGTATACAAGCTACTCTAAAAGTTTAATTTGTTTACGGTTTTTATTAGCATTTCGTTATTTTATTCATTAGTCATCATCCCTATTATTGGAGGTAGGAAATAGGCATGTTGACTATTTTTTTATTTTATGTTACATAAATTACCCCTAAAAAAAAGAAACATTTGTTTAAGAATTATTACGCTAGCATGAAAACTGCCCGAGATATCACAGTTTGAAATGCACAAAATTTTACTCGCCCGAAAACGCTCCATGCTAACGGCTACCAAGTAATGACGTCACGCCTTCCTACGTTGTCTGCAACGCATAGGAAATTTGTTCGGCAGCTATATTAAATATTGTGTTTATCAAAATGGTTTCTTTGACAAATTTGCTATAAATTTTACGGATTAATTAAATGTATTATTTATTTTAACAAATTTTATACTTTTTAAATGGACTTGTCCACCCAACTTTGAAGGGTCATAAAACAAATAATACGCAATATATAAATCCAACAGGTATACAAGCTACTCCAAAAGTTTGATATGTTTACGATTTTTATTAGTATTTCATTATTTTATTCATTAGTCATCATCCCTATTATTAGGTAGGAAATTATAGATAGATAGATAGATGCCTCGTTTATTGCAGCTTTTTAACATTTTTTAACTTATACTGAAAGAAGACTTCATTTTGATTTTAAAACTAATTTTAAGTGCATTTGAAGATTTTTTAAAATCGCCTGCCTTAACCGGCAGTCGAACCCACCAAATATGAAAAAAAAAATACTTTTACGGTACCTACCGATCGAAAGGGTTAAGCATTTCCCATTATTATTAAAATTAAAATGAAGTTTCTTTCAGTCAAATTTTCTATCTTCAATATTTAAGGTACTTTCTTTCCGTGTGGCAAAGTTTTGGGACACCCTGTATAGGTCTCTACTCTACTGAACTAAAACTTCACTAAATTATTAGTACTTAAATTAAATACCTCTCCACTTTAAGACGTTTAATCTTAAATTTAATTAGTGAACTAAAACTTTTAACTAGGTATTCAATATCAAAATTCCATTCGTCCAAATACAGTATCAGCCTTATACGCACAGATTTACGTTTCATAAGTTATAATGTAATAGGTAATTATAATAATTCAGAAGGTATTGTGTATATGCGAAATCATTAGTTCGAAATCCAAAATGGCGAAATGTAGAAACATTTATTTTAATTAACGATTTACATAAACAAGCTAAAGCTATGTAGGTAGAGCTTCTATTTACGCTCTTAGGTACTATATTTAAATTCCTAATCTTATCTGATTTGATTCCCGACAAGGTGGACCGTCGTGAGGGTGAAGGTCGCAGGAAGCTACTGGATGTGGGCAGCACAGGACCGATCGTCGTGGAGATCCTTAGGGGAGGCCTATACCCAGCAGTGGGTGTCGTGCGGCTGATATGATGATGATCTAATTTTACTATTACAATTTAGAGATGGCTAAATATATTATACATCTTATTTTAACAATTATGTGACGGTAATTCCTATGGGTTTTATCTACAAAAGGCAAACATTGAGTAAGTAACAAAATATCGGAAAACATAAAGGACATCATCCATTTTGGTCCAAATGTGAAAGTGCCGGCCAAAAAGCCAAAGTACTTTATTCTGATAGATTTTGTCAACATAAGCATTTTTTAATATAGCACCGAAGCTGTAGCACCACTGTACTCCATTTTAAATAAGTTCAAAAAGTCTTTTCCTTCATACATTTTGGCACAATTTTAAAAAAGTCGGCAAAAAACCAAATTCTGATAGATTTTGTCCGCCTTAGCATTTTTTATTATGGCACCGAAGCTCTAGCACCGCTGTACTTGACTTTAATTGAGTTCAAAAAGTCTGTCTTTTCATACATTTTGACACAAATGTGAAACGATGCTACAGCTTCGGTGCCATAATAGAAAATGCTTAGATGGACAAAATCTATCAGAATAAAGCACTTTTGTCTTTTGGCCGGCACTTTCATATTTGGACCAAAAATGTATGAAACGTGGATGATATCCTTTGTCGATTACCATAATTAACTACGATAAACTCAAAAGAGATTTGTAATGCGTAATGCACTCGTTTTCGACAACTTAATGGAGTTCGATCATAGGGGTACTTGGAGGAAAAGTACCTTAAATATTGATGGCAAATTTTATTGAAGGGAAACATTTCTTTATTTTTGAAGTGAAAACTTCTTTAGCGGCGTTGTACACTTTTTTGTAATAGGGAAAATAAGCCAGGGTCACGTGACCCTCATCGAAAATTCGTAAGACGGATGTAGCGTAGACAGCCGGCGGCGGAAGTATCCCCCTCTCTTTCTACGGCGCGGTGAAAATGGCGGCGCGTCATTTTGGCGTTCGGCGGGTTGATTTTTCTGAGAGATAAACTGTTTAATGTAATATAAATTGTCATGTTTGTGTACGATAGCGCAAAAATAAATATTGTATTCTACCTCAGTACTTTTATACTGATAATTAAAGTAATTCGTGCAAAATTATTCCCTAACCATTCCAAAATATCAAAAATGCACAACGTTAATATTCAAGTTTTCACTTCTGCCGGCACTCCCGGAGTTGTATAATATTCAAGTTTTCACTTCTGCCGGCACTCCCGGAGTTGTATAATATTCAAGTTTTCACTTCTGCCGGCACTCCCGGAGTTGTACCCGAAACATTTTTAGTCAAACTGCATTCAAGCTTTTTGATAAGTCGCTTACCTCAGCCAGGAATCGAACGGCCTAAATATAAAAATATAATATAAAATAATATTAAAATTGTATGATACCAAATACCAATCGATAGGGTCAATGATATTTTTTCTCCCAGCCTTTCGTCGCTGTCAGTTTAAAAGGACGTAAGTGTGTATTTTTTATTTATTTTTTTATTAGCTGAATGCGTTGTTTTGAACAATTTTAACGTAATCTTCATTGTGTCAAAATGCCATTAGTAGTTGTGCTTGACGATTTTGAACTTCACAAGGACATAAGTATGGTTTTTTTTATTTTTGATGTGAAAACTTCTTTAGCGGCGTTGTACGCTTTTTTGTAATGGGGAAAAAATGCTAAACTCGCTTCAGTAAGAATCACGTGGCCGATCGAAAATGCGTGAGACGGATGTGACGGATGGAGAGTAAACAGCTGGCGGCGGAAGTATCCCCCTCTCTTTCTACGGGGCGCGTTGAAAATGGCGGCGCGTCAATTTAAGACGTAAACACTTGTGTCACCAGCAACGCGCTAATTTTGGAAATGGAACTAATAGCAGCGATCTCTTCGGTGAAATCATAGACTTATTAATACTCTTTGACTATAAGTTTAAATCGTAGGATGCGTGCATGTAGAAATTAAAAAGGCCACTGGCGCGAAATCTTTAGAATTTTCTCTAAATACAAACTGATTGAATTGTGTGACTGTATAGTAATAGGAAAGAAATAATTTTAATCCTTTGCCGCTAATTTCAAAATATCAAAAATGCACAACGTTAATATTCAAGTTTTCACTTCTACCGGCACTCACGGAGTGCAACCCGATTTTTTTTCTATAAGCCGAATGCGTAGTTTTGAACGTAATCTTCATTGTGTCAAAATCCCATTAGTTGTTGTGATTGTAAAATTGCCCTAAGTCGAACATACAGCATTTTGAGTTACGTTTATATTTGACAGGTTCACGCTATTTAGTAATATTACAGAATAACTAATAGTGATACCAAAAAGTCGTAAGCATCATTTCTGAAACAGTCTGATCTTAGGTTCTTACATACGACTTTTAGGGAAAAAGCGCCAAAAAAGCGTATATGCGCTTTCTGCGCAAAAAAGCGTATATGCGTTTTCTGGTTTCAAAAAGTTTTTAGGTGTTTCCTGAAAATAGTCTTTTTTACATACGTCCTTTTGAACTGACAGCGACGCTTTACCAGATGTCGGACCATCTTTTTGCGGGCTCGGAGCGTCAAGTGCGCTCTCGCCATTGCAGAACCTTTCTGTTAAAACGAATGTAACCCCAAAATTGCAAGTGCTCTAAATTGGATGACAAATGATGAATATGGAGTCATGGTAATTGAGTACTCAAATAGAGTTTTTGTATATTGGCGTGCTGGTAAGACAATGCTGTAAGCTGATTATGATAATAAAAAGATAATAGCAAGGATTTATGCCGGCTAATTCTATATTTGTGTAATGCTGTAATTGTTGTGCAACGGTTGCAAAGTTGTATTGTAATGATGCTAGCTAGCGTTGTCGAGAAGGGTGCATATGAAATTAGATTTCATAGGACATTTGAGAGAAGTTGGTCTTTCCTCACGCCGCTCTTAAGGGGCCATAATAGGAAAACATGGTTTGCGCGGGCCATATTTTTACATGGAAAAGGTAAAGTTACTGCCACAAAAAAACATACGACAAGCTAAAGAGACTATCTAGTAAGTTCAAGTATTAAATTGCGAATAAACCTCACAGATGATTGTAAAAAAATCAGAATGTTATCAAAAGCGCTTGTCACGGGCCATATTTTTGGCGTAAATAATAGCGGAAACGTATTGAATTCTACATCAAAATACACTGTAACGTACTGTGCAGTTGCTTTAATAACTTTTTTCAAGAAAGATAATTGTTGTAAAGATAATGATGGAAAAACAACGAAAAACTTCGAAAAAGTGCAGAAGTAAGGTTATTTTTCATAATCTTTACACGTAAAGAAAAAGACAGAGACAAATGATTTCGCATAGCATAACGGAGCCTTAAACTTTCATATTAGCCTGACGACTGACCCGAGGGGTGTCATGTGTAGGTTGAGGCAGAGCTACGCGACAGAAAGAGTAGCGCTTCGGAGGTGCTAATAACGTGTTCCTTATAATAAAGGTCGTATCTGACAAGACAAGACCAACCAACGATCAACAAAGTGCTTCTATATATATGGGTTCTTTTTTCCTTTTAAACAGCCATCAAGATGTTAATGTTTTCACTATCACTGTTAGTATAATTATAACGAGAGGCACATCCTGATATCTCGGTACTTAATTAGTCTGAGACCGGTGGTACTAGTCTCTTAAAGGTACATCCTCATTGCTTAACATTAAATATAGAACTAATATAAACAAATAAAAAATCTGCAAGCATTCACTAAATATTAATTAAAATCAACTTTCAAAAAGTGCATCTTTAATTACGAGTAAAATTAATAAGCAATTAAAATGAATATTACTGGTATTGCTTTTTATCATGGTCACCCTATTAATAGTTTTTTTATTTAACCGAACATCAAAAAACAGGCTTAATTCCTAAGCGTAAGCGACTCAAATCAATTCTTTAAAGCCTTTTTTCTTTTAAGTTTAAGCATAAGAATTACAAAGGTCTCCTTCTTTACATTAACTCAAATACCTACCTGTTTTAAATAACGTGTTTAGGAATAAAAGACGAAAAAAACATTATAAGTCGGAACTACTGTCTATTACGCTTGTTTAGTACAGAATAGATATAAATACTACCCCTGTAGCACACCTTCTCCGCGAAACACCGCAGTAAATTACGCCATGAGTTCGACAAGCGAAACAAATGCGAACAGCCTGGGACCCAATCTGCCATCTGTCAAGTCATAATCGTGTTTCAATGAGCGGTTTTCAATGACAGATTTAAAAAAAGGAAACTATGAGTAGATGGCGTTGTGCAAAAGTATGATGTCAATGTCAATGTCAACTTGTCAACTCTGACATGACATGTCCAAAAAATCTATCTATCTTGTCTGAAGAAATAATACTGTCGCACAAAACACCTACAGATCAATAAATTCAGCCATCTTTTCTAAGAATCACAAATAATAACCACAAATTAACTTACGTGGGCGTTGTAAGCATGAATCGGACCGGGCGTCAGCGCACTGTAAGCGTGATTCGGAACCCGGCCTTAGAATTTTTCGCAATTTTTTTGACATCTTACTTTTTGATAGCGCCATCTAGTAAGGAAATTGGAACTATTTTTTTTCTTAAAAAAGCGCTCATTGTTTGAACGGGTTTTTGACATAGCCACTTAAGACCTAACCTAGGTGCAATGCTAGGTGGCTGGTCCACTTACTACTAGTCAACCGGTAGTAAATGTGATCCTCATATAACGTCGTTGATAGAAGACAACTCATCATAGCGGAACTATGGCGGAACTTAGTGCCGCGGTTTCGCTGGTACTGTTTCGAGACGCAGCGGAGGTATGTCAATTTCAAAAAATAAATTGCTTGCGCTTATGACTTGTATCAGACACGCGTGCTAACCGCTCATTTTAAAGCTCTAAGGTCGCAATAATAATTATCTTTAATCCCCAATTTGCATTTTACCTTTAAAAAGTAAAGTTATAGTTTTTTTATCTCACGAATGCGCGTCGGCTATGAATGTTGTTAGCCGTGCACATGAACATTGCTTTAGTGTGCCAGATGCACACACTTTCACACATACGGTTTCGTATTACGCACACTAAAACAATGTGCATGTGCACGCCTAAAAACATACCCGACGCGCATTCGTGAGATAAAACCACTATAGACTACGGTATAGTTCGTGCTGTAGTTAGTACAATTATTGAAGACAAGCGGCCGCCCGCGAATTTATCTGCGTGGACAGTTATTTGTCAATTCCCTTTCGGGAACAGCTATGCTTTCTCTAAAGCACAGATTACATAATACTATTCTAAAGTAAGCAGCGTCGAGGTCGTCGCTGCGGCAGCGTTGCCTAACTGTCATATTCCTAATACTGGTTAAGGGCCCTATCACATTTTTTCGTCGAAATTTCGATTTTGACGCTACAACCTAGAGAAACCTTTGGGTCTACTAAATACATTTATATGTGTTCGCGACAAAAAGTAATATGATGATACACTGAAAAGTTAAAGGGTTAGAAAGGAAAATTAAAGTTGGTGAACGATTTCTTAGAGTCAACTTTGAACATACACAGAAAGAAAAACAAGTACAAACAACAAATAAAAGTATGAAATTTGATTTTCTTATGAAGTAAAGATTATTCTGATATAAATTTTACGTAATAATAATTATGTATCTAGAAGAAATTCACAGTTAATTCTGAGCGTTTTTAGTAGTTTTATGGTTTTTGATTGGGATTTTTTTTTCACATCTTCCATACATAATTTCAAAACTCCGAGGCCGCTATGAACTATTCGACTATATAAGAGATAATATTCAATTTTTTTTATTTCATTTGTATATTAGCACAGTAGTTCAATCCATGACCCCAAAAAAGTGCCTTCATTGTCACATTAATCAACCTTCGCGCATTTTATGAAAATCTTTCTCTGCAATTTCGGGTTTAATTATAAAGTTAAGCAAATTTTCAAAAAAGCGAGGCCGCTATGATCTATTCCAATAGCTATTCTACACTATTCAATAAGTCAACACTGTTAATGTATATTTGTTTCTGAGATCGAGAACCCCAAAATTTACCATTTTAGGCAAAAATCACAGTCGAAACGTAATATGCCTCTTAAACTCTTTGGAATCTATGGCATTTTGCCTAGTGAGTCAGTAATGGGTGTAGTGTAAGTCATCTGTCAGAAAGAAAGAATAGCATTACAGATTACAGTACTTTTTTTCGGGATGATAGGTACCCACTAGGGTAGGACACTAGTCCTACTCTAGTCTGTACCAGGCGTCCGTCACTCGCTCAAGTCAAGGCCACGCGTTATATACCTACCACTCGGCGTATCGTCATAGTAGAATCAAATAAGTAAGTCATCTTACTCATTATAGCACCGAGCGCGGTTTGTTTGTGAGCGCGCCCGTACGTATGCGTTGTCGCACGCACACACTGACAAAATTTAAAGGTGATAAAGGTGCGCCAGTCGTGGCTGCCGCCCGCGCTCACACTATCTGTGGCTCACACGCACGCTCCGCGCCGCTGCGGTGCCTCTCGTAATAATTTGTACTTTGTACGTGTACCTTCAGTATACCGTAAGTCAATATCCAATTTCCGAATTTAAAATAAGATTATATTTAATATAAGATTAAAATTTCGATAAGTGTAGTTAAATGAAAGAGTAAAAAATAGTTAATAGTGTAAAAAATAAAATTTCATTATCATTTTATTTGAATAAATAAGTAGGTACACCTACATGATTTAGTAAAGCAACATTTTAATTAATCCTATTTCGACGTAGGTAATGAAAACATTGTAGTTAGTTCCTGCAGGGCTATCGGCTAAAAACAATGAAGTAAATGTAAACTGTAATTTGACAGATGTATGTGATACATTGCTACTTTTCTTTTGTAAGTTTTTATTGGTGTCATAACGAAAGTGGCAATGTATCACATAGGTACATATGTCAAATTACAGTTAATATTAACTCTATTATTTTAGCCGACAGACCCGCTGGTCTATGTACTTACAAAAAAATGCGCCTGGCGGCCATGATTTTAAGCTCAAAATCGAAACCCTATCTTATTGAAAATAATAATTCAATAATTTCTATATTAGATTACCTCCCTAGGTATTAGAATTTTCTTATTTCATGACATTTTTAGTTGCGGATCACGTCAACGTGGTTGTTAATGTGACAAGGTTCCAGCGCATTACCAATTGACGGGGATAATAAGTAACTATGTAACTAGGTACCAAGAGTTGACTTTTATTATTTTTATGTCCCCCATATTTACGTCTACCTAGGTAGGTAACTAGGTAAGTACCTAGTTAGATTATTACTTAAGTATTATAGTAATGTTCAAATATTATTGTAAGTTTTTCTTTAACCATACCTACGTAAAATCGCTTTCCTTTTATGATATAATGCTACGCAGTTTATTTAAAAGCCGACAACCCTAACGGCGTCAGAAGAGATGAGAGCTACGCGATAGAAAGAGAGAAAACTTCTAGGTGAATATAACTGTAGCAGCTGTAGCGGAGTGCGATCTCAATTGCGCCTTATTGCGTCGGAGTAAGAGTCGCTACCTATTTAATTAAATGATGTTGCGGATTGCGGCTTCTGTACTTGTACTATTATATATTCTGTGTCTGTACCCCTGGCAACGTGCATGTAAAATTTCATGATGATCGGTTGAGTAGTTAAGACGTAAACTGACTTTCCCGCGGCCTTCATCGCCTTGTTGGGAACCTACCACACTTGTACTATTATGTATTCTGTGCTACCACTATAAAAAAAAACCGGTCAAGAGTGAGTCGGACTCGCGCACCGAGGGTTCCGTACAATCATAAATATTATATTTGGATATGTTACTTTAGTACTTGTACTATTATGTATTCTGTGCTTTAGCACAGTCTTTAAAAAAGTAGGATAAACGGCAGACAGGTGGAAGGGCGAACAGGCGGACAGTTAATTTACAAATCTTAACCACAGCTGCTTACGAAGACTGAAAAACGTTTCAGCCACTCCACATTGCAAACTGTTTATATTACTAAGTAGTAACTTATTCTTCGTTTATTCGTACGGAAAATTTATTATATTAGAACCAGCCACCAATTATTATTGTAGTATTAGGTTGCGCCATCTCTTGACCGATAGTGGAACTATTTTTTTTTCTTAGGTCAGCGCCATCTGTTGACTGGTAATGAAACTAAAGAATTTTTATTTGTTTTTTGAATTTCTAAAAAGTGTGTTATATAGAGACATCGTTTTATTTTTCCTGTAATATTTACATAAACTACTATCACATAGAATTATTTCAGATTTTTCTCTTTGCAAACTTCGGAGATAAGGGGAACGGTATTTTTTACATTTTTCATCATAAGTCGAAAACTATGCGGCTTAAGAAAAAAGAAAAAAATTATTTAAAATGTGCAAACAGCGCTCTTTCATATGATACCCCACATGTCCTAGTCACCTCACTTCAAATTTTTAAGACCCCATTTCAGTCCCTGTTGTAAAAAAATATTTTTTTTTTATTTCTTTCTTATTTGCAAAATAGTTGGGCAAATGTCATCTTAAACTATTCCAAATTTCAAGTTGATACCATTAGTAGGTCTCGAGATATCCAGCTGTGACAGACAGACAGACAGACTGACTGAGTCACACCATAAGGGTTCTTTTTTTACCATTTTGGTACGGAACCCTAAAAAGGGAGCCTCGCTACCACCATCTTAGCTAAGTCTGACGCCATAACAACAATTTAAAAATTGATGTGTTCCGGCAGTTAGAGGTAAGATAGCCAGTTCCTCAGTGATGAGGATTCCGGGTGTAGTGCGCTTCCACCTTCGGCCTTATCGTCACTTAACATCAGGTGAGGTGAAGACCAAGCACTATTCCATTGTGCATAAAAAAACATGAAAAAGTGTGCATACCACTCGACCACGGAGGTTTTTGTATTATTACGTAACATTTCGCTATTAAAAGGATACTTAGTATAATATAGGCCTCAATTCAAAACACCGTTACATAAATATTATCTTCACAGAACCATTAACGCACCCGTACATGGTAGCATTATAATACCTTTAACTAACCTTAAAAAGTGCAAAGGAAAACCAACTTTATTTCCTTCAACATAAAGTTCAAAAAAAGGTTTAGTTGTGGCGCGATGACCAAAAGATAAATGCCCGAACACACTCCACTTTCTATGGCACGCAACGATCGGTTCCCACATTAAATGTAGGTCGAGTTTTCGCGCGTAAATCGTAGATATAGTAGCCGATATAAATGGGGCGAACATAACTGATTAATGTACATGTAGGTAACAGTTTGCGTGGCAAATTGCTGTTAGATGTCAAAATTAATTACAGTAGAGTGACCAATAGGCAACAGCTATATTATATTGTTTTAAATTTTCATGGTTATTTACATTATTTAAATATACTGTATCGGGATTTTCACCATGTACCTTTTTATTTTTGAGACTCCGATATTTCGGCGCAGTTGCATGCGCCATGATCACGGAAGAACTGTCGGTTGTCACGTGCGGGTAGATGTTATTGGCAGACGAATCGGTCTACCCTCCGTCTAGTTCTTTTATTACGGTCGGTACCGGTACCACTGTCTGCAAACTCACTATTTACTTGAATCTGTTCTCGACACACGACACTCACTGTATCTTTACGCGGAACGGCACTTTTTTTATTTTTGTTGTTTTGACACAGCCGGACTACTGGATTCCAGACACTCGACAATTTAAACCCATCATCACGATTGAAATTTTTGTATTTGGTAATTTCAATCGCTTCCCTGACCATTCTTGGTATGTAGTGGCGTTCTGTGGAGATGATCTGAGGGTTATGTTCAGCATGCATATAAAAAGAACGCAACTACTTCACGCAAACAGACTGACATATTTAGCATCAGAGAGTGCCTCTTCATCCTGTAAACCCAGAGTCAGCCAATTACTCGATCGTTACCAAATTTGTTATGGCCCCCTAATCTATATGAAATTGTCGATTTTTCTCACACACAGAGGCTCTCATCTTCTATGATGATAAAGATACTTCAGTTACTTGTTATTATTTCAGATCGCAACCCGCCGTAACCTATATTTGTATATCTCCAAAAATGATATTTTTTTAATTTTTCAAGGTTTACCACATGGTTTAGCTATTGTCATATTCTACAGCTTTGTTTGATTGCCACTGATAATAGTAAGACTATGGAAAGTGATCATACACAGATTTAAGACCAGATAAAGTCCAACCATTTTCATCAGGTCTTAAATCTGTGTATGGCTACTTTTTATAGTCTTACTTTTATCTGTACCAATCAAACTAAGCTGTAGAACACGACAATAGCTAAACTATGTGGTAAACTTCGAAAAATAAAAAAATATCAATTTTGGAGATATACAAATATAGGTTACGGCGGGTTGCGATCTGTAAAACTGGGGTTAAAGTATCTATAATTTCGTAATAAATAACTATATCACAACGGCAAACGGTAACCTTTTTGGTGATTTAAATGTTCTACGGGCTACTGTACTATTAGCCGATACGTTTTTTTCACTAACTAAACACATGTGGCATTAGTTAGCTGTTTAAGCATTTGTGCATTAACGTTTAAAACATTAGCGCTCATGGTTGTTAAATTAATTAAGACAATTGTACATGAAATGCAAATTCTTTAAAATTCTCCCAACAAAACGGCAATTTCATATAAACCCCTAATATAATCAAATCATTAGATCAGAAATAACCCAAATTTTTAAAATATTAAGACACTTGTTGCCTTTTTCTTAATACAAAGTAACCTGATGTAAGGTGGTTGGTTAATATCAGCCCCTTATATTAACTTCAAAAATGTAATCTTTACATTGCTACCATCTTCAAAACTTTTGACCCATTTTCATCGTAGGTACCTTTGGACCCAGGAGTACTTACCTACTAAATAATACATTTTGTATGAGATAAGAAATTGATTTTTTTTCGAAGGTTGTGTTGGGAAAACAATTTGGGGTGAGTTAAGAAAATATCGTAAGTGGGATGTGATGTCATAGGATGATTATGGGATAATCCAAGTATTGTCCAATAACCTATTAATTTACTTATTGAATGACTAATCTTTAAATCAAAATTTAACCAAGATCTTTGATAAACCAGCCTATAAAACTAAAGAATTAAATTTTTTTATGAGATAATAAATTGAATCTTTTTTCAAGGGTTGTGTTGGAACAACAATTTGAGGTGAGTTAAGAAAATATCATGAGTGGGATGTGACGTCATAGAATGAATATGGAACACCCAAGTATTGTCTAATAACTTATTACCTTTTGAAAGACTAACCTTTAAATCAAAATTCAACCAAGAACTTTGATAAACTAGCCTATAAACTAAAATCGCAATCTTTGATTACAACGAATAGCAGTCATATATTTTAAGATCTGTCGTTACATATCGGCACGAGTGAATTAGAAATCTGAGATTTATATTATAAAGGTATGCATAGACGTGGCGATTCACTGCATCGTTAAACATATAACATCGTGAGTTAACGATCGTATTTTGGAAACAAATTATGTAAAAAATATGAAATGTTTGAGTCACCTCTGCTTTAGAGAATAATATAGCTGTTATTTAAATATACTGTATCGGGATTTTCACCATGTACCTTTTTATTTTTGAGACTCCGATATTTCGGCGCAGTTGCATGCGCCATGATCACGGAAGAACTGTCGGTTGTCACGTGCGGGTAGATGTTATTGGCAGACGAATCGGTCTACCCTCCGTCTAGTTCTTTTATTACGGTCGGTACCGGTACCACTGTCTGCAAACTCACTATTTACTCGAATCTGTTCTCGACACACGACACTCACTGTATCTTTACGCGGAACGGCACTTTTTTATTTTTGTTGTTTTGACACAGCCGGACTACTGGATTCCAGACACTCGACAATTTAAACCCATCATCACGATTGAAATTTTTGTATTTGGTAATTTCAATCGCTTCCCTGACCATTCTTGGTATGTAGTGGCGTTCTGTGGAGATGATCTGAGGGTTATGTAACTCGATCCAGTGATTTGTGTCCGAATGAATTAAATGTTCAGCGATGGCCGATTTTTGCGTATCGTTGTTTTTGACCGCTTTTATGTGTTCCTCTATACGGCATGCTATTGTGCGTTTAGTTTGGCCGATATATGAACTACCACAACTGCAGTCGATCTTATAAACACCAGGTTTCTCCAGAGGAAAACTGTCTTTCGGGGACCGTAGACATTGCGATACCTTTTTTAAAGGAGTGAAGATAGTTTTTATGGCGTACTTTTGTAATATATTTGAGACCTTATCCGTCACTCCCTTTACATATGGCAAAAATACTGGCTGTCTATCTACTTCCTGCCTCTGTAACTGGTGCTTTTTCATGTGTCTAGGTGGAAGCTTTCCTGAATATCCATTGCTCTGCAGGACATGCCGCACGTGTTGTAACTCTTTGTCTAGGTGTTCATCATCACAAAGATCATATGCACGGTTTGTTAGTGATGCCACTACAGAGTTTAGATGCCTAGGATGATGATGCGAGGTAGCTTTGAGGTAACGATCTGTGTGTGTGGGTTTTCTGTATACAGAGTGGCTGAGTGTACCGTCAGCGCGCACCTTAATCTTGACATCTAGGAATGCTAAGCTTCTCTCTGCCTCTATCTCACAGGTTAGTTTAATTTTTGGATGAATGTTTAAAATTAAACTAACCTGTGAGATAGAGGCAGAGAGAAGCTTAGCATTCCTAGATGTCAAGATTAAGGTGCGCGCTGACGGTACACTCAGCCACTCTGTATACAGAAAACCCACACACACAGATCGTTACCTCAAAGCTTTCACCCTGCATGTAAAAAGAACGCAACTACTTCACGCAAACAGACTGACATATTTAGCATCAGAGAGTGCCTCTCCATCCTGTGAACCCAGAGTCAGCCACTTGCGCGATCATTACCAAATTTGTTATGACCTCCTAATATAATATCTCGTTAGTACTATCTTTACATATAAAACTCTAAATCATTGGTTCCTAACCTGGGGGTAATTGCCCCCGCAGGGGTAAAACAGCTATTCCATGGGGGTAACAGAGTTGCTACCAGTATGAATGAATAGGATAGAGAGATGGCATTATGGTTCATTCCAAATAACATTTCTTCAATCTTCAATGACACTATTTCCTTTGCACTGTGAATGTGATACAGTGGCAAGGCAACACCCAAGCCCGCGCTGAGGGTAAAGTATGCTACCCTACTAGATGATATGGGTAACAATATTGAAAAGGTTAGTAGGAACCATTGCTCTAAATTGATGGATCATTCACTGATTAATTGTTGGGATAGGCGTAGAGCCCTAACGACTGAAGGTAAAGACACCATTTTTGGAAGGTAGATAGTACCTTTCGTGACGTAGATGAGCACTAAGAAAGGATTTTAGAAAATTCCCGTTATACAGGGTGCTACAGGTTGTTCAAGTTTGTATGAGAATTTGTGTGGGGTTGAAGGTAGGGACACCATTTTTGGAGGGTAGATACCTTTCATTGTGTATATAGGTGAGCACTACGAATGGGTTTTGGAAATCTCCCGTTATACAGGATGTTTTAGTTTGTATGGGAAATTGTATAGGGCTGAAGGTAGAAACACCATGTTTGGAGTGTAGATACCTTTCGTGGTATAGGTGAGCACTAAGAAAGGGTTTTGGAAAATTCTCGTTATACAGGGTGTTTTAGTTTGTATGGGAATTTGTAGGTATATGGCTGAAGTTAGAGACATCATGTTTGGAAGGTATAGATACCTTTCATGGTGTAGGTGAGCATTAAGAAAGGGTTTTAATGAAATTTAAATGTGTGAAATGAGGTCTACTGATAAATACCTAGGCATATTGGTAATCCGTGACTTTCAAAATAAATGCAAAACTATCTAAACCACAAGCTAGTTATACATATATTCTGTGCTTTAACCCCTGTACTACCTATTAGATATTCCTGCTTTGGGCTTTATTAGTTGCCTTACATTATAGCTAAGTATTTTAGTTTAAAAATGAATGAATAATTGATGGATCGTATCCACATGTTTTGTAATAATTTACATAAATAAATAAAGGTACACTGTGAAGTCCGGTCTCGATAGGGTTGTCAAATTCAGAGAAAAATAACCTGTAACAGTATGGCTGGTTGGAAAATTTCTAATAAAAAGCTCCCATCGAGTAACAGGTGTGAGTCGTTGGGAATTTTTATAAAAAAAATCCCAACGAGTCACATTGTGACAGTTGATGGTGTGACTCGTTGGGAAAAAATGGTCAAAAAACGATTTTGACAAGCGAATGGCCTTCAACTTGTAAGACTTGTAAATAATGGAACAATAATAAAATTGACAATGTAACGACTCAATTAATTTTCGAGAAAAACTAGCCTTCTCAGATTTTCTTGTCAATAATAAGTATAATCCGCGCGCCAGAATGGGGTGGAACCTTATCAAATTAAATCGAAAATTGACTCCCTAATTAGTTTATTTTAAATTTTGTTAATCAACTAATTGTTTACTTGTTATATTACTGAAGTCGCTGCAGCAAAAGTTCCCTCGTTGGGCAGCTTAAATCAGTTATATAGTTACTTATTTGGTATAATAGTTGCCCACTCAGTATTCTTGTCACCCATTTAGATTTTTCACTGCCAACTTAAATTATTTATCAACCACATAAAGTCGCCCGTTTTAAGTATTTTTGTAATACACTGTTTGTCACCCGTTTAGTTATTTTGTTGCCCAAAAAATAAACTGCTGCCCGGTTTAGTATTTAAGTATCCCATTGACAGTCGCCTTTAATTATTTCCAGTCACCCAATTAATTAATTCCTCTTCTTTTTGATACAAGCGAAACAAATGCAGCAATGTGTCACATGAACATCCATCTGTCAAATGAAAGCGATTGCGATAGGTTTCGAAAATAAGACAATAAGCACCCAGGGGGGGTATTACAACCTCTTAAAACTTGCCAGGTTTATGAATTGCTATAGTTACGTCTCTTTCTCGCTGTATAGCAAATAAAAGAGATTTTTTTTTTATTTTATTTATTTGGGATGATAAACAGCGTTCACAATGAAATTAAGATCTAAATATTTCTTAAAACAAATTAGCTTATTGCGAAGCCCACACCATCATCCACGGGTTAATTATGTGATACTCATTAATTACTAACTAATATGACATAAGCTTACAAAAAGATGAATTTATCTTGAAACATAACTAAAAAAAAGAAACTATCAAAAAAATATATGATTATTTTAGCAGGATACAATATTCGGAAGATCGGGTAATATTTAACTTTTTAGGGTTCCGTAGCCTAAATGGCAGTCTGTCCGTATGTCACAGCCACTTTATTCCGAAAGTATTAAGACTACACAGTTGAAACTTGGTGGGTAGATGTATTTTGTTAACCGCTTAACGAATTTAATACAAAAATAAGAAAAATAAAAGATTAAGGGGGGCTCCCCATACATGGAACTGAAACGGAAAAAAAATTTTTTCATCAAACCAACACGTGTTGGGTGTCTATAGATAGGTCTTTAAAAATGACATTGAGGTTCCTAAGACAACTTTTTCTCAAAGTCAACCGTTTGAAAGATATTCACCGCCAAAGTGGTAAAATGTGTGTCCCCCCCCCTTTAACTTTTGAAATAAGAGAGTGAAAAATCTAAAAAAAAAAATATGCTGTAGATCTTAATAAACGCTTTCAACCAAAATTGGTTTGAACGAGATATAGTAATTAGTTTTCGAGATATAGCACATTTTCCAAAACCGCAAATATAACTTTGTCATTCATACCAACACTGTGAAAAACAAAGTTATTTTTGCAGCCAAAAAATGATAGGTGGTATTAAATATGGTATGGTATAAGGTAACTACGGAACCCTATGGCGCGTGG
Organism: Agriphila geniculea; assembly: GCA_943789525.1. Classification (NCBI taxonomy): domain Eukaryota; kingdom Metazoa; phylum Arthropoda; class Insecta; order Lepidoptera; family Crambidae; genus Agriphila; species Agriphila geniculea. The sequence continues at coordinate 10,158,254 of OX038898.1, read as the reverse complement.
CCCGACACGCACTTGGCCGGTTTTTAACGTTCTTAATCAATGTGAGGAATTACCCTCGACATCCTGTTAGACAAAAAAAATATAAATATGTAAAGTAACATTGTGAATACCAAAATCTCAAATTAAAAAACTACTTATAAGGTAAGGAACTTTTAATAAGGTTAAGAGATAGATTGATAGTCAGTCAGAAAACTGCCAGGAAATAAGAGGTCATAATACGGCCCCAGGTGGCTGGCCGGCGCGGGCGGGCGTATCGTGCGCATGTCACTTGGACAAGGTTCCAGCAAATTCTCAGCGCACGTGGATTATATTTTACTATACACAATTAGTATAAGCAAGATGTAATGTAAAGGCTAGCCTTTCGACGTTGTAACTCACTCCATAGCCATAATGAACAAATTTTTATCTTATATACAAGTTGGCAGCCCTATCCCTCACATCCGTGTCGTCTAGTCGGCCTCGCAACGATCACGATCGATTCGATTGTAGGAAACGATCGATTTACCATCGCTTGTACTCGATTTCAAATCTACTTATGTTTTCAATATCCTAGCCTACTACTCAGATCAAATAAAAAAGGAAGATGGAGCGTTGCGCAGTGGTTGCGAACAACTAAGTGAAGCCGGTTTTTGATGGTACATGTGTGCGTACTAGAGGGCGAGTGGGGGCCGGGCGGCAGGGTTCGCCCAATGACGAACGACAGCCAAGGCGTAGTTTCGTTACATATGTGTGCGTAAACTGTGTATGTAGTTATGTACACAGCCAAGGCGTAGTTTTACTGGCTTCACCGCTTTGTCGGATGACTCCGTCTTTACTTTTTTATTTGGTCTGAGGCCTACTATTACAAAACTGAATGGATATCAATCAATGCATCTCTTCTATTTGCTATCCATACAGCGAGAAAGAGATGTTATCATTCGCCGCACGACACCCACTGCTGGGTATAGGCCTCCCCCAAGGATCTCCACGACGATCTGTTTGGCCCGCATCCAGCGGCGCACCGCGACCGCGCACCCTCACGTCGGTCCACCTTGTCGGGGCTTACCCACGGAGCGTCGTCCGGAGCGCAGTCGCCATTCCAGAACCTTTCCGCCCCAACGGCCCTTCTCGCAATGGCGAGGAAGAGCGATACAGAGATGTAGTTATAGCAACTCATAAACCTGGGTCGTAGTCATTAACACCCACCAATGAATGGTGGGTTATGGTCCGTCCTCTATATCCACCCATAAGGCCTGTGCCTCAGAAGTGGGGACATTAAAGTGGCTGATGTCGATAAACCGGGTTGCCCAGGTTGAGGGCCCTGAGGGCCTGCTCAAATGGCCATTCTACTAAAATTAACGCAAGTAGAATAGAATGACAATGTATGGGATTGACAGGAGCTAACGGTTAACTTATGTCATTCCCATAGATTTTAATTCTATTCTACTAGCGTTAATTTTGGAAGAATGGCCATTTTAGTAGGGGATTAATCGCTGCCAAAGATTTTTGATCGCTCCCGGATAGAGATGGGCAAAAGACCAGGTTCAAACCTGACTACTGAGTTTAAACCCAGTTAAATACCATGGACCATTTTGTTGAACTAAATAAAATCTTTATAAATATGAGATGTATTTTCTTTTGAATATTTTTTGGTGTTGATTTAACAAGAAATTGTTTCCATAGCAACATCACATTTGACATAACCCCGGTCACTCACATGCGCGCAAAGGTTCGTACATTGTACGAATGTTATCAATTTTGTATGGAATATCATTTGCGAATGTCTGCAAATGTCCGTCCTACACTTGTGGGTTCGCGCAAATACGCGAATGTGAATGAGAAAACAATGGAAAAAAAACTGTAAGTTTCTATAACATACAATAATAGGTTTTTACTGGGTTAAACCCAGTAGTGGGGTTCAAACTGGGTATTTTTCCCATCTCTACTCCTGGATGGTACCTTTTGAATATTGACAAAATACCTACTCACCAGTGTATCGGACACGTTTCCTGGGTGTCGGCGATCTTCGTTTCAAGCTCAAGTCGACTGGCTCCATTTGTATTGGAGGACCGCATGCCTGCCGACAAAACATAAGATAGTATCAATTATAAATACAAATAATTCAACATCACAAATTGAAATTGGTAAGGTGGTGCCAAATGGCACCAATAGGGAATATGCATCATAATTGCCAAACTTTCTCTACTTTAGCTTAAACAGATCTTTTTGTGTAAAGGTTTTTTCTGGGTTAGGCACCAGACTATTCCGGGGAGGGCACGGCCCACCCCCTTTTCTAAGCCTAAAGGCCGGCAACTGCCGGAAAACAACAGTTTAAAAATTGATGTGTTCCGGCAGTTAGAGGTAAGATAGCCAGTTCCTCAGTGATGAGGATTCCGTGTGTAGTGCGCTTCTCAAATAAGCTTTATTCAAATAAACTTAATAATTAAGTACTTTTGACTTATCGTCACTCAACATCTGGGGGTCAAGTCTGCTTATGTTTTCGTCAAAATCCTAGTTGAATGGTGTTCTAATGGTAATGCTTTTTGACACAGTTCTTGTTTCTTAAACCCAAAATCAAGACACAATATGTTTCCGTTTTGGGTTTAAGAAACACAATGTGTTTCAGTTTTAAGAAACAAGAACTGTGTCAAAAAGCATTACCATTCAAACACCATTGAACTACGATTTTGACGAAAACATTAGCACACTTGACCCCCAGGCAGGGTTACCACCCGTCCCGATTTTGCCGGGACAGTCCCGATTTCGATGAAATTGTCCCGCGTCCCGACGATCCATCAGTTTTGTCCCGATTTTTGAAGAGAACACGCAATCAAAATTAGTGTTGATAAAAAAATGGGTCGAAATATTTAAAAGCATAAAGGACAGGAAGTTAAATGTTTTATTTTGCTTTGTATCTCGTTAAGTATACCGCCTTCGATGTTGAGCGAGTATTTTCCCATATGACGCTTAAATGATCTAATGTCAGAAATCGTTGCCCTGTAGATTTAATGAAAGCTGAATTGCAAGATCCCCCCAGCTCCCTTGTCTTTTTATGTTCCTAAAGGCGGCAACCCTGCCCCCAGGTGAGGTGAAGGCCAAACACTACCTCTAGTTGTGCATAAAAAACTGGAACTTCATTCGCCGTGCGTGGCACCGTAATAGACTAAAAATACGGTTATAAAAACCTATTATTTGCGGAAGTTTTAACACACATAATACCTGCTTGGTAAGTATGTGAAGTCGAGTGTGAATAGAGGCGTGTCCACAAGATCCTTACGCAACGCTCGATCGAACCATCTTCAATTAAAGTGTAAGGATGCGGTCGCTATGACAGCGATTCAATAGGCGCAAGCGACTGAAATATCACTAATGTAATCCTGACCTAGTTTGGCTATCATACACTGCACTAAGATGCGTCTATCTTCAGGTTTTTAAGTTGCACGTAAAGTGTCAACTGTAGTAGACATAGACACTGACGCGAACGCTGCCCGCATATTTTCTCTTGAACGCAGAGGGCAGCATTGTAGATTGGTAGTGTGAGTGTAGTGGCATGGCAGGGGCACCATCTTACCTAAGTCTGACGCCATACCAACAACTTAAAAATTTATGTTGTATTTCAGCAGTTAAAGGTAAGATAGCAAGCTTACACGCGTTGTTGCGCTTACACTTTTGGGCTTATCGTCACTTAACATCAGGTGAGGTGAAAGCCAAGCACAATCCTGTTGGGGATAAAAAAAAATGAAATGTTTTTTTTTCACAAGAATTTCACCCGCTACCAGCTGCAACTCGCACCGCGCCCGTGCAACACCTCGTGCGCACGAGTCGCCCCACACGCGGCATCACGACGGTTGCACCCATAATAGTATAACCCGATAGTTCGCACATGAATTGTGGAACAAGGGTTATCAGCTTTAACAGCCTCTGTGGTCTAGTGGTTCGCCCACCTGTGTAAGACACAGGGGTCCCGGATTCAATTCCCAGGAGTACAATTTGTACTCGATTTGGTTGGTGGTAGGGCTTGTTTCAAGTCCGCCTGGCTAGCTACCAGGAGTTTTTGGCGCCTTTTGGTCGAGTTCGCTGTCTATTTTATTTCTTTGCAAATAGATTCATAGTGAATATTGTGTCTTAAAATTGGAGCAGTTTTGTGGTACAAGTGTCTACGCAACTGAACAATATGTGAGATAATTGAAACAGGCGCGATCTTGGTTGTGTGAAGCTGAGACTTTTATTGTAGTGGTGGCTACCTCGGCAGAACTTACCGAGCAAACTGTCTTGATATACTTGGTGTCAAATGCTCCAAGCAACATTGGAATGCGATGCACTCGCATTCTAATGCAAACTGAAACCATCTACCACTAAACTATTCAAGACTTGACACTGGCAAAAATTACTTCCAAGAGGAAAGTAGATTGCCAAAACAAAAATAAGAAGAAGAAGAAAGCTAGTGTGGTGGCATGGCAGGGGCCCCACCTTACCTAAGTCTGACTCCATACCAACAACTTAAAAATTGACGTCGTATTTCAGCAATTAGAGGTAAGATAGCAAGCTCCTCAGTGGTGAGGATTCCGGGTGATGTTGCGCTTACACTTTTGGGCTTATCGTCACTTAACATCAGGTGTGAAAATCAAGCACAATCCCGTTATGGATAAAAAAACATATGTTTTTTTTACAATAATTTCACCCGTTACACACCCCGGGCACTCCATACAAGCATCGCGTTTCAACGACCTATTACACAGACGCTACACAGTGACGTTTATGCACACGGGCAACTGTGTGCGTGAAGTCTAGAGCTATTGAATTAGCACACAGATCGGCACACGAACTCGCGCGGTGGGCGCCGGTGGGGTGAGGTAAATTGATTGTGGGGCGGGGCGGAGAGTTTCCTTTCTGTACGGTAGTACTTACATCTATTCTGTGGCGAAGGCCAAGCACTACCCTGTAGTGGATAAAAAAAATATAAAATGGTTTTTTTTTCACAATAATTTCACCCGCTACCAGCTGCAACTCGCACCGCGCCCGTGCAACAACTCGTGCGCACGAGTCGCCCCACACGCGGAATCACGACCGGTTGCACCCATAATAGTATAAAACCCGATACTTCGCACATGCATTGTGAAACAAGGATTATCAGGTATTAAGGAGAGATGGAGAGGCATATTATCAGCTGTTTAGGACTCAAAGTTGTGTACTAGATTCTGGTCAACGAAAGATGAGATTGAAATGGCGGCGCCACTTTCCCTGTTAAATTAACGTTTAGAGGTTAATTTATTGGAAACTGAACCTTAAAATAATGCGCAAAATTAGTTCCATTTCCAACCGAGTCTCATTTTTCATTGACCAAACTCTAGACTAGAAATGCTGTTTCGAAAAAGAATGGCGATAAGAATTTGAAATAAAACCGGTCAAGAGTGAGTCGGACTCGCGCACCGAGGGTTCCGTACCATCATAATTGCACCATTAAACCACACTGCAGAGAATAATAAAATTAGTATTGCAGTTTTAGGTCAGCGCCATCTCTCGACCGATAGTGGAACTAATGTTAACTTTTTTAGAAATTTGATGATTCCTAAAAAAGTGTGCTATATTGAGACATCGTTTTATTTTTCCTGTAATCTTTATATAAACTGCTATCACATAGAATTATTTCAGATTTTTCTCTTTGCAAACTTCGGAGACAAGGGGGGAACGGTATTTTTTTTACATTTTTCATCATAAGTCGAAAACTATGCGGCCTAAAGAAAAAAGAAAAAATGATTAAAAACGTGCAAACGGAGCTCTTTCATATGATACCCCACATTCCCTAGTAGCCCCACTTCAAAATTTTAAGACCCCTTTTCAGTTTCTGTTGTAAAAAATATATTGTTTTTTTTTATTTATTTCTTATTTGCAAAATAGTTGGGCAAATGTCATCTTAAACCATTCTAAATTTCAAGTTGATACCATTAGTAGTTCTTGAGATATCCAGGTGTGACAGACAGACAGACAGACTGACTGAGTTACACCATAAGGGTTCCTTTTTCACCATTTTGGTACGGAACCCTAAAAACAACAAAAACTGAAAATGATAATGAATTTTTCGATCACATCACGCACGACTCGTCACCAGATAATATTCTCAGGTAGGTGGGAATCGAACCCGGCACCTTTGGAAGTTCGGTCTAATGCTCTTCTGAGTGTATGTGACTCGGTACCTCATTTTGAACGAACTTTCAGAGGTCGTGGATTCTATTCCTGTCTGAGAATATGATCTGATGACGAGCCGAATTTTTTTTTAGTAGGTATATTATTTAGTACTGATAATTAAAAGTTGGTAACCGATCACATGTCCGAAATTTACTTGTCCTAATTTCATTTGACCGAAAACTGTTGACCGACGTCTTTGTTGATATATGTTTTGTTTGCCATATTTTTAAATCATCGAAATATCATTTGGCATATGTCTCATTTTACCGAACTACGTTTCACCGATTTTCAAAATAACTTTTTACTATTGGCCGAAGTCTCTTTTAGCTTTTTTTTCATTTGCCAGATAACTTATTTGCCATACTTTCACTTCACCAGAACAACATTTTACCGAATATCATTTGGCCGCAAGTTTATTTGAATAAAGATATTTGTTACTTTTACTTTACCTTTGACTTTGACGTTGTGGGTTAGGTTAGGTCAGTTTTTTGACCACTCGTAGCAGAACGAGTAAAGCGGGTAGAGCTTAATAATGCTTGCATACATGTTCCGTGCTTGCTTGTTTGCTTGCTCGCTTTGATGCATGCTTGCACGCATGCTTGCTTGTTTTGTGCATGTTGGGTGCTTGCTTGCAAAATGCTTGCCGGGGGGTGCAGGGGGGCTGGCCCCCCTGCTCGGGGGGGTCGGGGGGCCTGAGGCCCCCCGCTATAAAGAAAAACTTTTAATACACCTACCAGTAGGTTAGGTTAGGTTAGTGTTTTGACCACTCGCAGCGGAGCGAGCGAAGCGAGCGGAGCTCCAAAATGCTTGCATGCATGCTGAATGCCTGCTTGCATGCTGCATGCCTGCTTGCATGCTGCATGCCTGCTTGCATGCTGCATGCTTGCTTGCATGCTGCATGCCTACTTGCATGCTGCATGCCTGCTTGCAGCTGCATGCCTGCTTGCATGCTGCATGCCTGCTTGCATGCTGCATGCCTGCTTGCTTGTTGCATGCGTATAAAATTTGGGAAAATATTAGTTAACCTAGAATCGAGTGTTGGTAGCTATTTTGCATGCATATTTATTGAGTAAAAGTAAAATAATTTTTGTATCCGATTCCAGTTTAAAATGATTTTGGAAATCAACTAATAAATTAGAATATTAAATATTATACTAAAAAAAATACGACTCGCTACGAAGATTAGGAATCGGAAATAGTGTGCTACTAGTTTTTAAGGCGTTTGGTGAACTGAAATTATGGCAAATAAATCAGTGGAATAATGAATGTTCGGGCATATAATACTTCGACGAAACGTTTTTTCGACCGAGCATTACCTCGGTAAAAAGTTTTTCGGCCAAATGAGACGACGGAGTAACGAAAAAAATCGAATTAATATTAGGGCAACTGATACAGTGGGAAACGTGATTTCGACGAAGTAAAAAAATGCGAAACGAAAATAGTCGAAAAGTTGTCGGTAAAATGAAATTCGACCAACAAAAAATTCGATCTTAAGATAGGTAACCTTAAAAGTTTAGTTGTAGAGTTAAATAAGTTGTAACAGCCTAGACTGAATAAATGAATTTGAATTTTGAATATTGTAGCTCCGCGGACTTTAAAATGCCCAAGGGGATAGTGGGTAATGTCCGAAAAAATTAAATTAGCTGAATATTTTTCTATAGGTAGGAATAAGCTCCCTTAGTAATAGAAAAAAGTTTCAGAATTTTAGGTTGCGTGAAAAATTGAAAAAAATGAAAGTCTCTTCGACTTCACAAATGTACGAAAGTAACAGCAGAATGGAAATTATACCTTTGCCACCACCTGCCACAGCCACAAAAAGTATTTAAAAAAAGTTTTGACATTTTGTATTGAAACTTTTTTTTAATATCATGTTGTGGTTGTGACAGACAGATGGTGTGGTGGCAAAGGTATAATTTCCATTCTGCTGTTACTTTCATACATTTGTAAAGTCGAAGAGACTTTCATTTTTTTTTAATTTTTTCACGCAACCGAAAATTCTGAATCTTTTTCCTATTACTAAGGGAGCTTATTCCTACCTATAGAAAAATATTCAGCCAATTTGATTTTTTTCGGACATTCCCCATTGTCTAATTTCAAAATCGTAATCGCTTTCAGGATGTGTGATATATTGGTGCTTCTTTTTGGCACAAATAAAAACTTACCAAAGAAATGCAGCAATGTGTCACATCCATCTGACAAATGAAAGCGATTGCGATAGATTTTGAAAATTAGACAATAAGTAGGCTGGTCTTTTTATTATATTTTAGGAAAGATTTTGGAGTTCAAACCCCCTAGCATGACCACGGAATCGCGATATGATATATCATATCGCGTTTGTTATAACACGTTTAACTGACAAATGACAATAGATTTTGACAGTTGAGTGTCGATAAAACGCTATATCACGCGATATACGGGTGCCCCAAAACTTTGCCATACGGAGGGAAAGTGTACCTTAAATATTAAAGAAAGAAGACTTCATTTTGATTTTTAAAATAATGGGGTTGGCAACGCAAAGCTAATTGTAGATGTCGCTGCGTACGCTTGTTCCTAAGACAGTAGACGTTCAGAACAAAATGTATGGGAAAATAGATATTTATTTTGTGGTATTTTTTTACCGAAAACGACCCATTGACCCAAAATGGATGTAAAGACTATTCTACAATGCAAATGCCGGAATCGAAAGCCAAATTAAGACGTTTTTATTCTTACAGAATTTATAAATTTTTTCTTTATCCAGATTTTACGGAAATTTGTAAGTGCCAACATTTTTAAAGCCTATTACACAGAATTTAATCACTTTAAAGCTAAAAAAACGATTATTTTAAGTAAAGTCCTTTGTTTTCATAGCTCTCGTGGAACAAGCGTACGCAGCGCCATTTAGACAATTGCTTTCTCCATTGGAAGTGGAACTGCATTCAAAGATTTTCGAATAATCGCATGTCTGATATTCGCGCCAAACGCCTGTGCGGTTTCATCGAAAGTTTAAAGAAGAAGAATAGAGAAATGATGGAGTCGCAATACATTGTATTTAGAACATTTTCTTTGATAATTTAGGTATCTTCAAATTGAATGAAAAATGAAAATGAATACAAATACCTAACAATAGTTTATTAATTGTAAAAAAATACTATTATTTTAATAAAGTCACCAGGAATCTAACCCACCAAATTAGAAAAAAAACAATCTTTTTTTACGACACCAATCGAAAGGGTTACTCATTAGGATTCTTTTTTTGTTAAGTAACAAAGCATCTTAAACAAAAGGAAGACCATGAAATATAACATTTCAATTTTAATTATTACGTATTATATCAATTTGCACAGGAATTAATGAGATATTTTTTTTGATCTTTGAATACAGTTCGCTTTATTTTTTAAAACAAAACGAAATCTTCTTTCCGTAAAATTTCCTATCTATAATATTTAAGGTACTTTCCCTCCATGTGGAAAAGTTTTGGGACACCGCTGTATATCATGTTTCGGTGGTCATGCTAGGGGGGCAAGCGCTGACTGTTGCCAGAATAAATCTACAAGTATACACATCAACTTTGTCTAGGGATACAGGTGTTATTTTCATACAAACGAGGTAACTTTGAAGCATTGGTTTTCTGCCAGGGATGTACCCTGCTGTAATCTGATGATGGCCATCCAGGGAGTGAATGGAGTAGATTCAGATCGCTATACACACCCAACTGATCTGATCAGCATTCTAAAAGGTTAATGGGTCAGAGTTCTCAGTTTGAGGATTTCCATACATTTTCATGCTATTTTCGCGGTTTTTTTAAACATGTCCATTACGTTTTTAGAATGCTGATCAGATCAGTTGGGTGTGTATAGCGATCTGAATCTCCTCCATTCACTCCCTGGATAGCCGTCATCAGATCACAGCACAGTACATCTCTGGCAAGAGACCAAGGCTTCAAAGTTATCTCGTTTGTATGAAAATAGCACCTGTATCCCTAGACAAAGTTGATGTGTGTATTATAATAAGACCCAATTCAGCAACTTTCCCTTAACAACCATTAGAACTAGTTGCAGAAGCATTCCTAGACAGGATGAGTCGTTACGACACCGCCGCGCCCGCGCCACGCCTCGCATTGCAACTTGTACGGACGGTAGATACCTATGTTGCGAATGGCCTTATATTGCATCGTTTATGCTTGATATTTATGAGATAACATAAATTAAATACAGTTTCATTTATTCCTTGTTTCCCACCAAGAATCCCAAGCTTTTTCTGCAATGTATTTTTGCGAAAAAAGCCTAACAATCACCACCTATATAATCGCCAATTAATTTTTACTTAGTAAAAAATCGGGGGCATATACCACAGGGGCAAAACACACCGGGGGCGTAACCCATTAATTTATACCCATCGGGTTTAATTTATTTTCAGCATATCCACACTTAAATACAGTATTAGTACTTATATCTATTTTGTGGTATAATATGTCTTAATTAAGCTTATCTTTTGTCGGCAATCTTACGCTTCTTTACTTGTCCAGTATAATAATATCTCGCTGGATGTTCAGTTTTTCTTTTATTAGGAAGATGTCTGGTTTTTTTTTCTTTTCACAAAAACCTTTTCCTTTTTTGGATCATTAGAAAAAATTGCCAAATCAATCCAGCCATGCGCTTACAAATTTAATTTTATTATAGGAGATAGTAAATTATTTGTAGGTAGGTAATCCATCATTAAGTGCCCATATTTCAATCGCCACTAGTAACCAACTTTTGAATATGCCTTATTGTCAATCTTCATCATCATCATAATCGTCATATCAGCCGCACGACACCCACTGCTGGGTATAAGCCTCCCCCAGGATCACCACGACGATCGGTACTGCGCAGCTCGCATCCAGCGGCGCACCGCGACCGCGCACCAGATCGTCGGTCCACCTTGTCGGGGGCCTATCCACGGAGCGTCGTACGGTGCGCGGTCGTCATTCCAGACCCTTTCCGCCCCAACGGCCATCGGTTCTTCTCGCTACGTGTCCAGCCCACTGCCACTTCAGCTGAGCAATCCTTCGAGCGATGTCGGTTACTTTAGTTCTCGTACGTTTCTCCTCATTTCTGATCCGATCATTAGGGAATCCTCATATTAGGATACAATAGGACCACAAAACAATTCACAGATTCCCACAAAGCTTTACTATGAAGTAACTCCAATCCAACCCAGTTTGGTTGTATGTCTGCGATTGCAAAACCGCGATACGGTACCTTCGATCTAATTTGACGTCATTTAAATACTTAGGGCTGACGATAAGCGGAAAGTACGTAAAGAAATTCCGACAAAACACACGCTTTTCTGCACAACTCCGACAATTATTCAGTACCGTAAAAAAGGCGCTTGTATTTTAGAGTAAAAAATATAACTTTATGTACAATAGACAACTACAAAACCAGTCAACTCAATCAAAATTTCAAAACATACGGTCATTTATGTCGCATAATTCGAACAAACTGAGTCACTAGTGAGTAGGTCAATGGGAAACTCGTTATGAATGGCGGAAAAGCCAGCAATGGCTAGGCAAAATTCCAAAAATCGGCATTGTAATAATCATCATTTATTTCAGAATAGGCTAGTTGACAAAATTTGGAAAAAAAAGTTTGGTATCTATTTTACCCCAAAAATATATTATTTTAAGAAAAATAAGTTATTTTACCTATGAAATTTGCGTTTTGGGAAATGAATTCAAAATGACATCGAAAAAGGCCAAAGGCGTCTTGAATGACGTCACGCCTCGCGAAACATTCGTGTTTGACACCTACACACATACACCTCTGTGTGTTTGTGTGTGTGTGAAAATGACAGCAACAACAAAGGTTTCGCGAGGCTTGACGTCATGCGTCTCTGATTGGTGTTCAATGTCACGTGATTAAATGGCCAATTTTGCCGATTTTATTTTCCGTAAATATTGGTAATCTTTATTTATTTTAATGAAAAAAGTGTTTGTTTGGTTACTATTTAACATGATTAATCATTAGAAACCTTATGCTAGCCGATTTATTCTTAGTGGAAACAAGCCTATTCAATACATCTATATTTTGTTACTAACAGTGCACTTATACTTTCATTATACTAACCATGAAAATATCTACAGATCACACACTAAGAAGTATCAAAGGCATTGAAAATGTAATTTAATTTCGCGCGTATGGAACCCGCTACAGCCTACAGTTTTTTTCCACCCGCCTCCTAAGATGGCTCAAAGCTGTAGCTTAATTTAATCCCGAGATTAAATTTTTTCCGTTTCTTGAATAGCGAGCTCAAAAAAAAGTAATTGGGAAATTCTTGTTCCAAGGCGGCAAGAAATTATTGAAATTTTGAGAAATTTTGGAATATCGCAATAAGTTACCGACCGTCTTTGGGAAATCAAATTGCACTTTGAAGCCCTCCGACAGACGCACATTTTAACATAGTATGGCCCATCCGCGTACCTCTCATATCTGCGAAACTACAGGCAAATGTCACAATTTCACAAAAACTCGATCACGAAAACATTAACATTTTCAATGTTAAAATATTAGTTTTTATCCCTCGGAAAGGCATGCGAAACATATTGAAGTTTAGCTAATATACATAGAGATACGCTGTGTCCGATCCGAACCTAATCGTCTCTTGTTTTTTCTATAGACCTCTACGGTGTTAGAATAATAACACCTAGAACGATAATTCCCGACAAAGCGCACTGTCAAAACAAAAGTGAGGCAACTAAAACAGCCATACTGGCGCCGTTTTCAGATTTTAATTGTCCATTATTACATAATCATCCTAATAATATTATAAATGTGAAAGTTTGTGGGTTTGGATGTTTGGATGTTTGTTCCTCAGTCACGCAAAAACTACTGAACGGATTTGGTTGAAATTTGGCACACAGATAGTAAATAGCCTAGATTAAAACATATAATACTTTTTATCCCGATATTCCCACGGGAACGGGAACCAAGCGGGTGAAACTGCGGGCCGCCGCTAGTACCTAATAAGTACAAAACAGTTTCAATTTCCTTACTTTTAGGAGATTAGCTACTATATTAATGGATTTTACTTACGATTAGTTAACGTATGAAGGATATAAATCTGAAAACTAAGCCATTTTGGCTCAGTATTAGTTGCCTCTCTTTGCATACGAGGACACGGCTTCTAGGTGTTATTATTCTAAGCCTACGGTAACATTATTTCCATTCCAAAAACTTGTTGAATTTAAGTTCATGGCATTGCAGTTGCTTGCTTCTTAGCAGCCCTACCGCCTCTCGACTCCGGCGCAACTACAGTTTAATTGATCTATTGATTTGTCACTTATCTCGTGATGAAGGCGAGGATAGTGGTAATTGCCTATCCAGTGACAATTCTTACTGTTCGACCTACATTTTGACAGTCAACTCTTCCTGGAAATCGGAATAGGCTTGAGAATCTAAAGATTTCAACTAAATGAGTTAAATTAGGGGGATACTTAAAAAGAAATACACTTTTTGATGTAATGCCATAGGTCGTTGAAAGATTCTACGGTTTTGAAATTAAGATATACCTATATTTCTTTATATGTATCTCCAGACACGTATAGAACCAGAAATACGATTCAGTTATTTTGGCTCGATACATTTTAATTTCGAAAATAAGTACCTCTTAAAAATTCGTAAGTTTGAAATTACTTAGAAACAACGTTAGGTATTCAAGTTGAAATTGCTTTAAATAATGTGTATCATCAATATTCACATTAGGAAATAGTGGAAACAAATGAAATAGGTTTTTTAGACTCGATAAAGGCTTGTTTTCACTTTATAAGACTGAGGGTTAACTGAGTTTAGCTACTGCGGAGCCTTTTTACCCGACTGCAAGAGGGTTATGTTTTTCGCGCGTATCTTGTAAGTATGTAAGTATGTTTGTATGTAATATTCTTTATTACCTCATATCTTTTAAACAGCTGAACGGATTTCCATGATTAACATATCGTTAGATTTGTCTTGCCAGCCCAAGTGTTCTTAAGAAAGTGGCGTTATAAAAAAACCAACATGGCGGCTGCACGGTGCTATTATAGGTAGAGGAAATTTTTTTTTTTTTAGAATACTGCAATATGGGTGTCAAATTAAAGGTCTCATTAAAAGGATTTCAAAAAGGTATATCATGATTGTAATAAATAATAACTAAAAAGAAATAAATAAAAAAATAAATTTAAAAAAATCAAAAACCCTCCTGCATAAAAAGACAAGTCAACTGAAAAGATGGAAACAAGATTAAATATTAAAGGCAACATTATAACATGCAGTCGGAGGCATATAACTCAAATTATTCATAATGTCACTTTCTTTATGCATGCCTCCGACTGCATGTTATAATGTTGCCTTTAATATTTAATCTTGTTTCCATCTTTTCAGTTGACTTGTCTTTTTATGCAGGAGGGTTTTTGATTTTTTTAAATTTATTTTTACACATGCTAAGGACCCATAAGGGGTCTTAATAAAATTATTTCTGTTCTGCACTTCAATTAATCTTTGAGGTTTTTCTCTCGATAATTCGGGAATTTCCCCAAAAGTAGTAAGTAAGTAAGTAAGTAAGTAAGCATTTATTTGCGAGAATATGGTGGTTACATAAGTTGTTACATTGGAATTGTTTCTTACATATTCTATCGTGCATTTGACGACGTGCAAAAATTTGTACAATTTTGTTTACTATTATCATATTTATCATAATAATGCAATAAGTGATAGTCAAATTTAATACAATGTTCAAAATTATTAAAAGTATAGTCAATATCAAAAAATAATTAATTACAGATACAGAATAAATCTGATCTAGATAAAAATGTCAAAAGAATTATATTAATTAATAGCTACATGTCAGGTTATCAAATTTTGTCATTCAAGAACTCACCTATTGAATAATACATTTTATTAATAAGAAAATTAAATAGTTTATGTCTGAATTTATTCATTGTCAGAAGTTTTATGTCATTTGGCAATTTGTTAAATATTTTTATTGCCATACAATAAGCATTCTTTGAATGTAAAGCTAGTCTTTGTTTAGGTATCTGCAACCTCTCCCCGTGTCTTTGAATGCGTCGTGCATTATCTTTATTCTTTTTAAATAAGTCACTGTAGTTTTTAACAAATATAGATATCTCATATATATAAAGGCACGGTAGGGGTAATATATTAATTTTTTTAAATAGGGGTTTACAACCTAGTACGTTTTGGTCGTCATTTAGGTAGAGCGTGTTTTTTTTCTTTGGTTTATTTTATTTGACGCATGCATCCGGAGAACATGTCTAGTTTTGCCATCGAGTAGAATGTTAATAAAAAACAATTTTACATTTATTGTGATTCATTTATTGTGTGAGAATCAGTATTTTTTATCGGTATATTTTGCCTGTGCAAGTTGGTATATTTCAGTTTTTTTGAAATGGTTCGATATTTTCGTAAATTTTAATCTGGTCACACTGCGCGCCCGGTGACAGACGTTGACAGAAATTTCAGTTTGTATTGTATTGTAAAGAAAAGAGAGAGTTTATTAGAAATGACGTCCTGTGTAGTCAGTGTAAAAGACGCAAAGAAGGCAGTAAAAAGATGCAGAGATAACGTATTATAAGACAAATACTTTTTCGTTTAAGTAAAGAAAATATAGTATACAGATTATGATCGCTATCACTGGGCGCTTTGTGCTGCATAAAATAACTAAATGGCAGCAAGTTTTTAGCCCAGCCGGCCGTCAGCCTACTTGGTTGTCATTTTGCGTGGTGGTATTTTTTGAGCGGAATGCTTGTTCCATAGATTTTAGTTCCCTGCTTAACAGTACATTGATTAACTGTTTACCACTACGGTAAAGTTCGATTGTGAGTGACATAATTTATGATCTATAAGGATTTACATGCACTTTCACTTAGTTATGAAGGGTCGACAGCTCGTTTATTACGTGGGAGATATTTAACGTTAAACACGTTGCGTCGTTCTTAATTAATCAAGTACTAATTTATAGCTTTACATTGGTCGACTAGGCTCTTGCTAGTCAGGAAGGTTACCATCTGACAGGCAATTGCCGGATTTGATAGGCATTTTACGGATTAGACATGCGTGCGGCTGGCGTTAAGCTGAGACAGGCATTTTTGAATTTCGTGGGTCTATACATGCTCCAATTACGTAAGCACGCGACAAGCTAAAGGATGAAACCAAAGATTACAAGATTAATGGATAAAAAACTGGCCAAGTGCGAGTCGGACTCGCGCACG
Source organism: Agriphila geniculea (assembly GCA_943789525.1). Classification (NCBI taxonomy): domain Eukaryota; kingdom Metazoa; phylum Arthropoda; class Insecta; order Lepidoptera; family Crambidae; genus Agriphila; species Agriphila geniculea. Next base: position 10,141,864 of record OX038898.1, on the reverse strand, counting down.
AAGGGTTCCGTACCAAAAAACGGCAAAAAATTAGGTTTGTTGTATGGGAGCCCCCCTTAAATATTAATTTTATTCTGTTTTTAGTATTTGTTGTTATAGCGGCAACAAAAATACATCACCGTGAAAATTTCAACTGTCTACCTGTTGTCGTTATTAATATCGAGCAAAAAACGGCAAAAAAATCACGTTTGTTGTATGGGAGCCCCCCTTATATATTAATTTAATTCTGTTTTCAGTATTTGTTTTTATAGCGGCAACAGAAATACATCATCTGTGAAAATTTCAGCTTTCTAGCTATCACGGTTCATGAGATACAGCCTGGTGACAGACAGAAAGACGGACAGCGGAGTCTTAGTAATAGGGTCCCGTTTTTACCCTTTGGGTACGGAACCCTAAAAATGACTAATAATCGCGCTGCGCGGTCGTTTCTTTTTTTCTGTAGAATAGAATAGAAAATGTTTATTCAGCAAAACAATTACAAAAATTATAAAATTAACATGAAATTTACAAATTTTTGCTGAAACGGTAACATTTCATGTTACTTGTGCCGCTGCCTGAAACAGTGGCGCTGGTTTCCAGATATGCAACCGTGGTGGTGACATTAATCATACATATTTTCTCATAATAGACAAATCTACATATTATTATTTAAAACATCTAGGTATGTACTATGATGCTACATAACTAATAGTTTGTACTTTCATTATTGATCTACAAATAATTACTCTGTTAGTTTACATTAAATGAGTACAAAAGAGACTTATTAAAGACCCAGTCACAAATTAATTAGGTTAGACAGGCATTTTTCTGAAAAAATCACGCATTTCGTGGATCCTAGACCTCTCTTACATAGTTGGTCACCTCCTCAACTACACTTAGACACGGTTTAAGTCGGTTTTTTAAGCATTTTTGAAGTTGGTTTAAAAATGGCGTCTGTCCCCGTAGCACTGGTAGCACGAGAAAAAGAACTTGCGTAAAAATATTCGAATGTGTAATTTTGTATGGGGAATTGGTACAGCGCTATCTACCGTCGAAAAACGAAATTAAAATTTTCAGACAATTTTTACTCTAACGAGCCTACTTTTACGCGCGTTTTTTTTCTCGATAGATGATGCTAAGGATGCTACTAAGATAGTTAGTTTCGATAAGTGCCAACCAACATTTTTATATGCATACCTACTAATTTTGGTCACCCATCCGAAAACCGACCTATGTGAAAGTTGCTTAACTTTCAAGATCGAATAAGTACTTAAAAAGTTTACCTCCATTGTATTGGGCAGCACGGCGCCTATACGACGCCCCGCGCCCTCTCTGTCATCCTAAAACAACAGGAAAAAAAAACCATTTAAAAAAATACGCACTCATGTTTTATCTCGTTCTACAGTGTGTAAAGTTTTCAGGGGTTTTAATTTTCGGAGATCGGTATTTACATAATTTTCTGGCGGAGAACAAGGCTTCAATACCTACCTCGTTTAAACGAAAATCGACTGACGTTCTTAATTAGGTACAATAGCCGGCAAACATCTTGAAATCGGGTGGGGTTTGCGCAGAACGTGTATTTTGGATATGTATAGCAGTGAGGTACGCGGGCGGCGGGAGAGGGGCGCCCGCTATTGGTCGCTCGCAAGTGCACATGCGCGAACTTATCCCCACTCGGTCAAAAGAGCGTCAAGATGTTTGCCGGAATCTGTATAGTATACAGGCGCGGTCGTAGCCTGAAATTTGGGGGGAGGGGTCACTAATAATAATAATAAGTAAATTTAGAGATTGAGAATTATCTATGGAAATTTTAATTTCGCTATTCGGCGGTAGATGGCGTTGTACAAATTTTCAATACAAAATTGCACTATCGAATGATTTTACGCGCGTTATTTTTTTCGATAGCTGTTCGTGCTAAGGGTCAGATGTTCATTTATACTTGTACTATTATAGGGGATACCCCAATATTATGTATAGGGCGGAGGAACCAGTTTTTCACAAGGATCAGTCTTGGATACTTTTTTAATCAGTGATAAAAAGACTAATACTAAGATTTCTCATCTTGGAAAAACGTATTCGATGAAATCACACTTTTATACTGACATTCTATGTATTTTCAGCGTGATCTGAAGTTTATAAACATATTTTTGGGAAAAAAAAAATTGCATTAATTTACGAAAATCGCCATTAATTTTCAAATAAAAGTAGGTAGTTTTAAACCTGTTTTTTTCTTAATGTTTTTAACATTGTTAAAAACTTGTTATAAAATGTGTTTTCAAACAGTTAGTAAAAAACATTGTTTTATTTCAAATTGTTTTAAACACTGTTTTAAACACGTGTTTTAAAACAACTTGTTTTAATCATGCCAACCCTGATCATCGTAATCATCATCAAGCATTTTTAATGTCCCCACTGCTGGGGATATGGATAAAGATGATGGGCTATAACCCCCCACCACGCACGCACGAGCTCAAAGCGTAAAAAACATCATCATCATATCAGCCGCACGACACCCACTGCTGGGTATAGGCCTCGCCCAAGGAACTCCACGACGATCAGACCTGCGCTGCCCGCATCCAGTGGCTTCCCGCGACCTTCACCCTCACGTCGGTCCCCCTTGTCGGGGGCCTAGCCTACCCACGGAGCGTCATCCGGTGCACGGTCGCCATTCCAGAACCTTTCCACCCCAACGGCCATTGGTTCTTCTCGATATGTGTCCCGCCTACTGCCCGTAAGGACAACAAGCGTAAGGAGTAAACGAAAGCAAATGAAACCGGAACCAACGGCTTATCGCGCCTTCCGAAGCACGGAAATCTTTGGTCACCCATCCTATGATTGACCATAGGAAAAGTTGCTTCACAATTTTAATCGTTAGCCGAAAAGCCAAGACTGACCCAATATCAATAGTCGAAACTGTCCCGATTCCCGACCGAGCAGTGAAAGTAAAATGCTTAGTTCCCACGATTTTGGTCACCCATCCTATGATTGACCATAGCAAAAGTTGCTTCACAATTTTAATCGTTAGCCGAAAAGCCAAGACTGACCCAATATCAATAGTCGAAACTGTCCCGATTCTCCGACCGAGCAGTGAAAGTAAAATGCTAAGTTCCCACGATACAGTTTCGTATACGTCTGTCCCTTTCACGTAAGCTACGATTGCGTATAAGCGACAAGGATAGTTGTATTCTTTGAAGATCACAAATTTGATCTCAGCTTTGATAGCAAAATTCATCTACTTGGACTAATCAACTACCTTGTTTAGTTACAAATTGCCCGAATGTAACAAAAAAACTAAACACGCTATTAACCATAAAGGTCAGTGCATACTGAACAGAAAAATGCTCGAATTAAATCGCAGATTAATTCAATTAAGTGCGAAGGAAATCATGCGAATAAACACGCGAGTTGCTGCAGGAAACAACATTAGTAAGAAATCGAATATTAAGCTCTATTTGTTGGATAATTGAATTCATTAGGAAAAATCAATAAATACTCATTAATATCACAGTTAAAATGTGTGAAAGTAACTACAGAGCTACTTGGGTGGATCAGGGGTTTTAACAAGCAATTAGACAGCTCTTTGCTTATTAAAATCCCCTTGATCCAATTATGATAAAAATTCCAACAGGAAACGAGATTCGGCGGACAAAAGTTAGAAAGTAAACATTTAACAACAAACATACGTTTCTCTGATCTCATCTCAATTAAACCTAAATCGAACACGGGACCTCGGGACCTCAGACATGGCAACACCATAAAAACCGGTGTAAGCAATTCCAACACGGACGTTCTCAAAATATTAAGGCCCATAAGCAAATTTAGGCCCGTATTTATAAACCGCTTTCAACTTTGAGAGCTATCTTAAGATCATATTTGAGATGCTGTTTTTAGACCAGAATAGGAAGGAATACTAAAATAATATACTAGAAAAAAAATACGACTCGCACCGGATCAATTCTCGGACAGGAATCGAACCCGCGACCTTTGGATATCCGGTCCAATGCTCTGACCGCTGAGCTACCGAGTCACTAGTGGCATTGTCGAACTTCTTCTAGTATATCCCACTCTTGCTCTACCTACAAGCCAGCGTTATTTCACCAATATGAGGAATTATCTCGACATTCAATGGGGATGGAAACTGAGGAACTAATGGCGCCACAAGCGGTTGTACCAATACATTTGATTGGTTGTTTCAAATATCAAATATCATTTGTGGTATATTTTAACCAATCAAAGTATTGATAGCGGTTAGATCGCCGCTGGCACCATCTGCGATTAGCTTTGCGTTGCCAACCCCATTGAAATATCTTTCCAGATTAACTCTGTGGTGCTCCATTCTCGAGTGAAGTTACCGAGGACTACATTGTCAAATTAATAACAAAGAGTATGTTTTGTGATGAGCTTAACATTAAAATCAAGATTAAGATGAAATAGCTAAATATTTTTTAAATTTGAGATTTTTACATTCATAATGCTATTTTTATACAATACTAAATAACTCAAATATGATCTTAAGATAGCTCCACAGTACAAATGTAAGTTTGATAGCTCTCAACGATGCGAGCGGTTTATGAATATGGGCCTAACCTAAGTGTGCTTGCGCATTGAGTTGCATCGTGTGCGCTTACTCTAAGCCGTGAACTGCAGATTGCACAGCAATCTACGCTAAAGATGCGCGGAGTAGGTGAAGGCCGAATTGTAATGGCGGCGCGATGCAGCTACGCCCAGTTTGAGATGATTTTATCTATGGTAGAGCGACAACAAACATTATAATGAGAGCAGTAGTAAAATATCCGTTTATGAGATATAAAAAACCCGATTAAGTAGGTGCAGAGTTTTGTGGCGGGATTTTGTCGAGTTCAGTTCGGTGACTATTTTAATTATTCGCAAATTGATTCATAGTGGATATTGTGTCTTAAAATTGGTGCAGTTTTGTGGTACAAGTGTCTACGCAACTGAACAATATGTGGGATAATGGAAATAGGCGCGATCTTGGTTGTGTGAAGCTGAGACTTTTATTGTAGTGGTCGCTACCTCGGCAAAACTAAACTGTCTTGATATACTTGCTGCCAAATGCTCCAAGCAGCATTGGAATGTGATGCATCCGCATTTTAATGTAGACTGAAACAATCTACTAGAAAATCTAGAAATACTGAACTATTCAAAACATGACACTGGCAAAAATTACTTCCAAGAGGAAAGTAGATTGCCATAACAAAAATAAGAAGAAGTAGGTGCATACATACTGGATCCCAGTTGGTGATATAGTATAGCTATTTAAAGAATCGCCTATCCAGTAGGGTTCAGCCCCCCCTAGCATGACCACCGATATGATTACCATGTAGCGATTTATTGATATTTAACTGCTAACGATGGTTTTACAGTTGAGTGTCGATATATCGCTAAATCACGTGTTTCGGTGGCCTAGTTATGCTGCTCCGGTGTGCCATGACTGCGGTGCACCGGTCAACACCACGGAGCACACTCTTGCTGTGTCCGACGTGGTCGTCACAGCGACAAGAGTTGGTGGCGGTCGTTGGCGGAGACCTCTCGCTTCCTAGCGTGGTAAACGCCATGCTGGGGAGTGACAGGTCATGGCATTTCGATGGTCTCCTTTTGTGAGAACGTCATCTCGCAAAAGGAGGCCTCGGAGCGGATCCGAGATGCGGATGCACACGCGGACCCGCTCCGCAGACGACAGCCAGGAGGGAGGAGACGCTGATACGCGCACCTTATTCCCCCCTAGTTGTTGGCAGGGGATGGCCAAATGCCCCGGTCATCCCCTAGCTGCCGGGCTCTGTGAGTAAAACACCAGGGCTGCACGGTGCTTGACACCCCGGTTCCGAAAGCCTTGTGTGTTACAGCGGGACATTAGGTTTAATTACATAGGTCTAGTCATGCTAGGGTCCCGTCATGTAGGTCATGCGTGTTAGTGCGGGAAGCAGTGGGGGGTTTACTGGGTAGGGCCTTGGTGAGTCCCACATACCTTGAACATGTTCTTTCGTTACGATTTCTTTCTTTAACACCCTTTCCGGTCGACTGTTAGAGAATGCCTTAGGCATTATGTCCGCCAATTGTATTTTCTTATGCAATAAAGTTTAAATAAAATAATAAATAAATAAAAAGTATGACAAATTGACAAGTGCATGGCCGGTGGCGGAACGGTCTAATGGGAATAGTGCAAGAACCTTATATATGACTTATGAATATAAGGTTCCTGGAATAGTGTCATACTTTTCAAACAAAAAAATTTTTTTTTGCCTGATTCGTTCCTAGCACGGTCATGGTATGGTACAGTGTAATGGGCCTTTAGGATTACGGGCCTTTAGACCTTTAGGATACGTTTAAAATCTAAAAATGCATTTATGTAGAGGAAGTTCATGGCAAAGTTACCATCAAGTAAGCCTCTGAAATATTTGATAAGTATACAAGGTGTTTGGAAATATCCTTATAAAGCCGAATATGGTAGATAGGGACCATCAAACTGAACAACTTTTACTATGGGACCAACTCTGAAATCGCGAAAAAAAATCAGCTGTTTCATACAAAAAATAATAATGAGAATATCAAAATGTATGAAACGGCTGTTTTTTTTTCGCGTTTTGAGAGTTGACACCATAGTAAAAGTTGTTCAGTTTGATCCATTTTCGGTTTTATATGTCTATTTCCAAACACTTCGTAGTTTCATTCACACACTGAAAGAAATGTTTTGTATACAGTTACAAAAGCTTTGGTTACTACTTACACAAAAAAAGTGACTTGCAAACTATGTTTTACTAGCTACAAAACAGAGTTTTGCTGTTTGAGTTGAGGTACTAGTTGCTAAAGTTATTTTGTTGCAATTAAATCAACGCGCTACAAAACACTTTGTCAACGGATTACTTTTTTTATTGTTACTGATATGTGAACAGTGTGGTTGTTATTAAGATATCTTGGTGTGTTAGTAGTTACCAAACTGTTTAGTAATAAGTAACAAAATTGGTTGAGTAATCGTAGGGAAACCGTTCAGTAATAAATAAGAAACCCAGTTGAGTAATGGTATGGTTCATGAAATCTAGCTTATAGCATTGAAATACTTATTTTAAGTAATAGATATAATTTGCAAGCTAAAATGTAAATATATATACCAGTATTGTTTCTGTTTGTGCAAAAACCAACTCACACATCAGTAGTATATTTACATTTTAGCAACAAACTACACCTGTTACAAAAAAATAAGTACCTATAAATGCTACAAGCTAGATTTTATGAACCATACCATTTCTCAACTAGGTTTGTTACTTATTACTTGATTAATAATATTGGCTAATAATACTGATTCAAAATAAAATAATACATTACTTTTGCACTTATTTATTTTTTCTCTCACATAGGTCAAAGGAATCGAAATAGCAAAATTAAAAATACAAACATGAAACTTACAAAGATGAAACTATGATAAACATAGCTTTTACTATGAGACCATTTTTTGATTTTGTCTAACATTCGCAGTTGTCACCACAGAAGGGGAATGGCCATAAAAGCAGCTACGTCCATTACCTCGTCGCTAGCTGTAAGCAAACATAAGTACTTATTAGTTATACAGGATCTTCAGCACATAGTAATGATAAGGATGTCCAAGTAAGGATGTTACTGACGAAGTATTTGATAATATTTACCATGATCAGTGTCTTTCATAATGTCTTTCAACGTTGTAAGTATCATTATAGCATTACATTTTTGGCTATCTCTATTTTGGTCGTAATCCGATTTTGTAGTCTTTTAATAGCTGTAAGAAAAAGCAACAGATTAATATTTACAAACAACTCGACATCAAAATCATCGAAGAGAGTTCCTCATCAATGGACCAGTCCACTCCTTTTCAAGCAAGAAAAAATCATCGCGTGCATGATGCAACCACCATAGAACTACCTATTGCCTACTTGCATAAAAATGAAATTACCGACTTTCAGCGTACATACCTTTTAATTTCGGAGTGTACCTCTCTAGGCCCCAAGACTTTAAATAATCTTCCATGATATCAGGCTCTGCCGGCTTTGTGCCTGTGCCTGACCCTGCCGCCTCCGCGAAGTCGCCCATGTTCAGAAATATTCGGCCAGGCACTATACGAATATTTTTTTTTACGAAAACCATAAGGCTCCTGTTGCGTAGAAACACTATTGGGTAAAACTAAACTAATGACGAGGTACTTCTTGTTCCTGGCACCAAATAAACACACTGATCACGATGAAACACGTGCCGGTGACCGTGACGCCACTCGCTCGACGAACAGGTATCAACTTGAGCAAAGTTTGATTGATATTTTTGAAATTGTTAGTTTGTTTGTAATTAAAGTTTGACTATATTAATGCAACATTTAGTACGGTTGTTATTAGTCAAATAAATAGGGTATCATCTGTAAAACTTTTGTAGATAATAAATAAGGTATATGTTACTAACAAATTTATTAAGCGTTCTAATGCCTACAAAGGTTTGGTAATTTCTTAAATGTGCACGTTTTGTAAAATATGATCAAAGGCTCTCATAAATAGTAAACAATTAGTTATGTTATGTATTAGAAAATGGTTTTGTTGCTATGGAAAAACTAATTGGTCTTCGATGTTTCAGTAACTAGTAACCAAACGTTTTGTAACTTATTAACATAATAAATTAAACCAACTACCTTTGGGAACACACATACAAACTAGTTTTGTTTATTTAGTCAAAGTTTATTTATTGACAACTAAAGTTTGCTTAAAATTAAAGCAACAAAACTACTTTGGTTGATTATTTTTTTCAGTGCACCCCAAGACATGATCTTGTTTAACACACTTTAATTGTGCTGTTACCCGATGCAAGATAATGTTTGAAGGCCTTACAGTCTAAATGCCTACTAGTAATGTTACCGAGACATCTTGTTTAGTTAAGGGGAAGGTGTATGAGGACTTTAATGAGAACAGAAGAAGCGATCGTATAGCTAACATATGGAAAGAAGTGATCTAAGAGCAAAAATGAGTACTATAGAGGTCTATTTTCATACAAACGAGGTAATTTTGAAGCTTTGGTTCTCCCCCCAGGATTAAACGGAGTGTGATTTGATGATGACTATTCAAAAGCAAATAGAGGAATTGAAAGAGTCATTTACTCAGGGTTAAACATAAAAAAACAACAAGCTAAAATTACATAAAAAGTATGGAAAATGTAACACTAAAAACTCCGTAAGGTCTCTGGTGTAATGTAAACGACTCTTCTAACATTATTATAAGTTGAGATTTGATGGCTCGATGGTTAACCTGTGCAAAGTATCCATTGACTTTTGACAGTTAAAATCGATAAATCGCTATACATCAAAGTTAACGCCAAATCGAAAGTTCGTGGGACTTCTTTACTTACGGAAGTCGCAAAAGCGCTGCCCCTTAAGATGCGCCAGCGCATTGCAACACATTGATTAATAAACCGACCTCTTTGCTGACCTTCTCAAGACGACGGAGGTCGAACATCCTAAACCAGACTGGTTTCCGTGATAAATCCTCTCCAGACTTGTAGGCCAAGGGAAATGGAGCAAAAAGTTCACACGTTTGAATTAGAATCTTTTTTTAAAGCAAAAAATAAACCAGCGCAAATCATGGTATTATTATAACATACAGTGGTAATTAAACACACACCAGTGGATTTCCATACAACAAGATACCTTTGAAGCCACCAAGGCTTCAAAGGTCTACATCTCCGCTAAAGATTGACCTAGCTGTGATCTGGCCATCCAGGAGGGAGTAGTGAATGGAGGAGATTCAGAAAAATCGCACCTATTCAAAAATTTCTTCAAAGTCAATTTAATACTATCTAATTTAACGGTAAGTGTTGTTATATACTTCTTGCCCCTCGGACATAGCCAACAGTCTCTAGAAACTGTTGGAATACTCGTCGAACGAAATCAATTACGGAGATTCAGTTTCCGCGCAACATTACATTGCCTTATTTTTTTGCAATATTTGAGCAACTTCATGGGCAATAGCTTAGAGCATTTAACATGCTCTAAGGGCAATAGTATCCATCTTTAGATTAATAAAATAAAATCTTGGGTGTTCCTTTTTTCAATTTAACTGTTGAAGTGTGTTTTCTCCATCATCTCGATAGCGAATACTTATCCGCATTTCCTGAATTGACCCCTTTTATTTCCTTTTTATGGCGGCGCAAGCAATAACGCTTTAAGCGTTTAATTATGGTAACTGTAATGTTAATTAAATCAAACAATTATTAATTGAAAGCTCATTAAATCTACTTTCAATAGATATCAACATTTACACAATAAAATGTTAGCTGGCAATAGCAGGTGGCCAAGTCTAAACTTATTTTCGAAGAGGTGCGATTTTTCTGACGTCGAGTGTGTTTGAAAAAACGCGATATTAGCATAAGAATATATGGAAATCACTGGTTGGCCACCATCAGATCACAGCTAGGTCAATCCCTGACGGAGAACCAAGGCTTCAAAGTTACCTCTTTTGTATGAAAACCGGTGTCTTTAATTATGTGACCGTTACTGTATTTAAGACTCTGGATCTGGAATGCTTCGTCCTTCGATATGTGAATGTGAAGGGAATATGGTGATAGTAAAATTGCGGGTGACAGAAAATAATGGACTGATGATGATATTTTTAGATTTCTTAGGGATAAAAAACGGTTCCCTATGTATTTGCATAAAATTTTAAGGCATAATATGTCTTAGCATAATATGATTTCGCCGAATGATGTTTACGCATTATATTATTTAGTCATAACAGCTTATGCATAATTTTTTTAAGCATAACTACTTTAAGCATAATCATGTTTAAGCATAATATTCTTTAGCATAAATTTAAACACGCATAATGTTATTTACGCATATTTTTATAAACAAAAAATCACGACGTTTAAAATCACGAAAGAACATTTTACCTAAAATACAAAATCCCAAAGCTTAAAAAACCGAAGGTTAATTGAGGGTTACATGCCAGCAGGTCGGTTCTGGCACTTCGCCGGCCGCTGCTGCGGCACGCTCGCTTCACTCGCTCGGCTCGTGCGTTGTTGGTCGCAATGGAACCTTACCTCCTCCTCGCTCGCTACGCTCGCTCGTCGTTGCACCTAATAGACCTAAACAGACTTTCGGGATTTTTAACTATCGGCATTTTAACTTTCAGGGTTTCAAACTATCATCAGTCATTTAAAAATCGATCTTTTAAGTTTCGGTCTATTGGATTTCGTCATTAAGGATTTTCGGTATTTTAAAAATATTTAGGTCGTATGTGTTATGAGTTTTTGGCATTTTAATACAATACCTACCCCTTTTGCATGAAAATGAATAAGTGCGTAAAAATATTTATTCTTATTGTTTTTGATTTTTATGTCTAAATAATATTAGGCGAATAGACAATATGCCTAATAACATTATGCGAAAACAAATTAGTCTAAATTATTTTTATGCTAATATAAATAGTATGCCAAAAAACAATTATGCGAAAGTATTATTATGCCAAAAAAGATTATGCCAAATCCGTTATGCCAAATCAAATTAGGTATAAAACAATTATGCGAAAACAAGGGATCCCATAAAAAACATGTGCCAAATGTTGGCTTTAGATAATTTAAAAAATTGCAAATTTGTCTTAGCATAAATCCTACAGATTCTGGCAAACATCTTGATTTAACGCTCTTTGGACAGAGTGGGGATAAGTTCACGCATGTGTACTTGTGAGCGACCAATAGCGCGCGCCCCTCTCCCGCCGCCCGCGACCCTCACCGCTACACATACACAAAATACACGTTCTGCGCAATCCCCATCCCCATTAAGATGTTTTACGGCTACTGTACCATGTCACGCGAATTATCGCGTTCATATAAGTTCAGTACGATGCATATATCTTGAAATTTTTTTGACGGAGTGGCGATAAATTTTCGCCCATATGCTCTTGTGAGCAACCAATAGCACGCACACCTCTCCCGCCGCCCGCGCCCCTCACCGCTACGCATGCCCAAAATACGCGTTCCGCGCAATCAATCCCCACCCGATTTCAAGATATATGCCTAGTACTGTAGTAGAACTAGTAGAGTTGCATGCAAGTCCGCAACTCACCGAAAATTAATGTGTTAGAAAGTAGGTAGTGTATGTATGACATACTATTATGTTCAGTTTCTTCAGATACTGACTGTAGCACTTACCATATACACCATTAAGTGCCCTTTGTCCAAATCTTAGCGTGGTCCGGGATTGAAAACTGCAAAGAAATAGAAGATCAGGAAATGTCGTTCTATGTCGCTCTCTCTTATCATACGAGGAATAGCGGCCACCTCTGGTGTTAGAGTTTATCAAGCCGCCTGTAAGGCCTCTAACTTGGCTTAACGACTGCTATCAGATGACAACAGCCGGGACCGACGGTTTAACGTGCCCTTCGAAGCACGGAAGCGCTCAGTTGTAATGCCACTTAATGATCACCCATCCGTCACCTGGCCGGACCGAGCGTTGCTTAACAAACGTGATCGAGTACGATCAGTCTGTCAAGCTCCACCATTACCTCTTCTCATCCATTCTTATCTTATGGGCATTACACATGCGCAGGCCCGGCCGAAAGGGACGGAGCGATACAAAAGAACAGACATACGACAACTTTCCTTTCCTTTGTATTGCTCCGTCTCTTTCGGCCTGTCCGGCCGCCTCATAATTTCGCCGCCTCAAATTAAAATTAATCATTTCAATTTCTGTCTGGTTGGGAATCAAACCCGGGACCTCGTGAGTGGTACACCGGCATGTTGACTACTGCACCACTCAGGTCGTTAAGTTAATAGTTAAGTTGAATGGCATATAGTTTGTTCATATGGATTTCCAGGTTTACTTTTTGGTTTATACTGTTTGTACTCCTTAGATTAAATAAATAAATAAGTGTATGAGATACTTACAATAAATTGGACCCGAAGCGCCCCATCCAAACATTTCACTCATATTTAAAAAAAACTCTAAATTATGACTGATACTGGCTTTTATTAAAGTTAATTTCTTTGCTACATTACATAATTACAAAAAAAACTTTAGTTATGTACTGGCCTCATTTCTACCAAGTAAACTTTTACATTTTAGAATTATTGAGTTTCTTAACTTTTTATATCAAATATTTACATCACATTGTAAACTTTTCACTTGAATATCTGAAACAAAGAAAATAATTTGTTATTTAATAAATAACACAAGAAATCGGTTTTCACTCTGTCATAATTTCTTATATGGATATTTTCTTTTAATTTTCACTTAGTTAAGTGATAATATGTTTTAAACTAATTTTCAGAATTTTGAGGTAGATGGGAACTTCTGTTAAATTAGAAGTTAAATTACATACCTACCTAAATCTTGACATCCATCATAATATTACATTATTCTTATTAACTGTGGACAAAGATTTTATGCCCATTGTCATCACTGGAGATTGGATAATCGGATGCATATTTCAAATGGTTTGCTAACACATTATTATGGAAGCGGCTTATTAAAATATTTGGAATTATTAAAATGTGTATATTCCAATGAGGTTTAATAGGCCTTGTTACAATGTAATAAGATTTTGTTTGCTTTTTCAACAATTACTGACAATAAAAGTAGGTTCCAAGCGCTCATGGCGGAACTTAACAGACTGATCATACTTGATCACGTTTGCTAAGCAACGCTCGGTACGGTCAGTCGGATGGGTGACCGTTAAAGTGACATTACGAATGAGTGCTTCCGTATTTCGGTTAAACTGTCGGTCCCGGCTGTTGTCATCTGATAACAGTTGTTAAGCCAAATTAGAAGCCTTACAGACGGCTTGATAAGCTCTAACACCAGAGGTGGCCATTAATCCTCATTCGATAAGAAAGAAAGAAAGAATAAAAGTAGGCAACTACGTTTGTAACAGGCCAATTGGAATTTGTGTCAAATTGGGTTTATTTAATTACCTTTTACAAAACAGGATTTGAAAAAAATCCAAGGTATACTACATTGGATTTTTTCAAAGCCCAAAGGATTTTTTCTGTAAAAAAATGCTGTTCATTATACCCAACCCAACATCTGAACTTAAGGTACCTAAACATGCATCCGAATATCCGATATCTACTCTACCCATGATCTATGATGCTGTAATCATGAGAATTGGTCAGATTGTTTACTTACACTCAGGGATTGAAATACCGTTAAAAAAAATAACGATATAAAAAATAACGTTAAAAATACCGTTAAAACATTTTATCGGTAAATTTACCGGTAAAAATTACGTTGAAAATATTTTACCGGTAAAATTAACGTTAAATATAGCGTTAAATTTAGTACCGGTAAAATTATCGGTTTAAAATTAACGTTAAATTAACGTTAAAATTAACGTTATATCAGTAAGTAACATTAAATTTAACGTTATTTCTCAAATTAACGTTATTTATTGACATAACATTAATGCTAAAATTAACGGTAAAAAGAGTAAAAATTAACGTTATATTTAAAAATAACGTTAACATTCCCTGCTTACACTATAGGTAGCAAAACTTTTACCATAAGGGACAGACCAACTCCTCCACAAAGACCCAAAGGCCAGTACCTCGCTAGCTCATCATACAAATATACTGTAAATTACAGTATGATGGTATAATCCGGCCTAATTTCGTGGGCCAGATTGTAGATGCTCTGGCTCGAGAATATCGAGCTGTGTCGTCTTCCTTAGAGTGCGGGTCATTGTTGATGTTTTGACCAGTATAAGTATTCTTAATTAACAGTTTCGTACCAACATACCTAGGCTGTATTACCTATGTTAAATTGAGATCAGAGACAATTTCGGGTGATAAACAATCTTTTCATTGTTTTCTACTGAATTAGACTTTGAGATTGGTAAAAACTTAATGAAAAGTGCTTACTGGAAGTTCTAGATTATAATTTCAGTAAAAAGTAATCTATTTGAAGTGTATTCAGTTGAGTTTTCACTCAGCAGCATAAACAAATTCATGTTTTTTGTTTCCCAAGTGAAACACTGTTAAGTTTTAACTTAGAACATGGTTATAAAGAACGCTAATGTAAAACCAATAGGTTGGAAGATGGTCTCCTGATCTCAAATTGAGTTTAACATTGGTACTTACATACTTAAATCATAACAAACATACCTTATTTTTTCCATATTTTATAGCACTTTATGAATGATATCACAACACCATATTTCACATAAAACTTTAAACTGAACTAAACAGACACTAATATATATCGAGCGTTTGTATGAAATTCCAAAAAGTTTAGCAAAAATAGCAAATTTAAAATTTTCCAATAATTTCACGTAAATATTTTCATTTTCATTCTCGTAGTGTCAAACAAAACGTCAAAATTTTATTATACGACTAAAATGGATGGCACTCTAATCTGCGCGAGTATCCCATGCCAAACGACTTTTTAAATCGGTCGGTTTAAAAAGTTTCGTTTTAAAAAGTTTACAGCCGCGGAAAAAAGTAAATAAAAATTGCGTTTCGTTTTTCGTAATGCACAAAATGCGTTTAGATTTTAGGAAGTCCAGATTAAAACGGTTCAGCGCTTTTTGTTTGCATTAAACACCGCTTTCCGGCGGGAGCGGCCTTCCAATACTGTCCGTGCTCGGCTAGATGTTATAAAATAACGCTGTCCACCGCTCGCTGTGGCCGGTTTTGCGTACTGAACCACGGTACAGTACAACATACAATGCAATTATAATTATTGCGATTGTAATTACGGATACAAATCGTTCGCGCTACTGTTTAGAGGCCGAATTGGCTCGTTTTTGTCCCACCGCTGAATGACCTTACATAAAAACCCATTTTGAATGGGTTACTTACCTACTTACATTACTTTTTTATATTACTTTCTGTCTAGGTGGTTTATTATAGGTAGGTACTTAGTTTTGATATTCTTTATAAAGTTTAAACAGTGCCATAAGAGTTTCAAAGTGAGGGTTCCTACCTATAGGTTTACCCTTCAGGGGCTTCAGTAGCTTACCCTTAGCACGAACAGCTATCGAAGAAATAACGGGCGTAAAACATTCGATAGAGTAATTCTGTAAGGGAAATTTGTACAGCGCCATCTACCGTCGAATAGCGAAATGAAGTTTTTCATAGAGAATATTACTGTAACGCGCGATTTTATTCTCGATAGATGTTCCTGCTATGTTAGCTAGAGGTATAACTCGCGCAACATAACTTGACCCAATTTTTAGTACCTGCGCCCTACAATTTTTGTACTGAAGGTAATATCTATACTATACATTATTGTGTTATTAATGTAAATTTCAAAATTACTGTGATTTGGGCGGACAAAGTGTTGTGAAATCATTTTTGGTCATTTAAATTAAATATGGCAAGTAAGATCTATTCAAAAAGAGTGTTTTATTTAGGCTATATTAGGGTTTGTTTACTTCTTTTTTAGTTGTGATTTTGTAAAACAAGAGGATAAAGCTACTTTAATAATTTTATTAAGTGCTAATAAACATATATTATTGGTCCTGTATCACTAGTAATCAATTAAATATCGTTTTCAAACAGATTACAGAGCCTACATTATTTCTACTTTTTGCCACCATGAGCGCTGCGATCGATTATTATACCTTCGCACCCAGCGAATAGGAATTTTCATAGTCGCCCTCATTACGGCTCGCGCAGAGTGGTTTTGATCATTTGTATTGAAATTTTAAAAATGGAACGTGATACTTATTGGCTCCGTGCACGCTTTTAGCGCCACCTAGCGTGTTGCAACTTTGTTGGCTCTGACCTGACCGTTTTGACGTTTTGATATGTAATGGCGGGCATTGTGACAAAATATTAAAAAATACTATACATATTGTGTTATTAATGTAAATTTCAAAATTACTGTGATTTGGGTGGACAAAGTGTTGTGAAATCATTTTTGATTATTTAAATTAAATATGGCAAGTAAGATCTATTCAAAAAGAGTGTTTTATTTTGGTTATATTAGGGTTTGTTTACTTCTTTTTTAGTTGTAGATTTTGTAAAACAAGAGGATAAAGCTACTTTAATAATTTTATATAATTGGTCCTGTATCGCTAGTAATCAATTAAATATCGTTTTCAAACAGATTACAGAGCCTTCATTATTTTTACTTTTTGCCACCATGAGCGCTGCGATCGATTATTATACCTTCGTAACCAGCGAATAGGCATTTTCAAAGTCGCCCTCATTACGGCTCGCGCAGAGATGTTTAAATCATTTGTATTGAAATTTAAAAAATGGAACGTGATACTTATATTTATAAATAAAACACATAACAACATTATCAACATTTATTTCAATTTTTTCTCAACTATCTGTCATGAACAGCACAGTAAAATAAAAGTCTCCGGAATGAGTGTACAGAATGCTGTTTTTTAACAATAAAAAAAACTATATTCATTAATTATTTTCATTGTCATTATCAAATTTTCTCTTCTTTCTGTAATATTCTATTTTTTCATCGAGGCTTGCTGTAAAAGACAAAAAACATTAGAAAAAAACTAATAAAAAAAAGTTTTTCAGTCTATGATAATAAACCATAACTTTTGTCATTTAAAAATGTATCAATCTGCGAATAGCACACGCAAATGGGACCAAATGCGAATAGGATCACTTGCATGCGAGCCTAATTGGCTTTGATAACTTTTTGAACATGACTGGAAATCTCAAAACCATTTCGAGGAATAAGCTTTCGGTACAGTGTCTACTAATTAAATTTAAAAATAATTCTATATTTTTAAAGATATTTATAATATTCAATAAAAAGCTTTAACCTTCAAATGACCTTCATATGACGTCATCACATACAGATCCCCCAGCCATAATAAAAAAAAGAAAAAAGTGCAAAGACAATTTTGACAATGAACTTGGCATTAGGGATGGTGGAAGGTGGAAGTGAAAAAATATCGATATAGGTAATATTTCTCAGAAAAAAATGAGATGAAATGGGATGATGACTTAGTAATGGATTCTAATTTTAAGGTATTGTAAAACATAAAAAATAGCAAAATAAACCCCTACGCGAAATTTTGGCTCGATTTGACGAATTTTACGATGATTTTTAAGACTCAAAAGTAGGAAAAAATCAAAATGCTCCAGTGACAAAATAGTGTCGACTATTAGAATCCATACGTTATTACAAAAAAAAATGTTTTGGAAAAATTATTGTAAAAACATCTATCGATATATCAGAGTATATCGATGAACTTATCTCGTAATTTTTTCCACATCCCTACTATTAAATGTTTGTAAATAGAAATAAAGTATGCACATATTTTCACAATGTTTATTATGTTATCCTGCAAATTTATCAGTCCACAAGCAATCGTTACAATTTCATTCATGTAGCCTACATCCAAAATAGACACAATACATACAATACATTTCGCAATTTGGGTAGATTGGGCGTGTCAGTTTTTACAAAGTTTTTCAGCAGAGTTTCCACTGGTAAGCATTTTTATTATAATTTTACCACCTCAAAAATTATTGCGGCAAATTAAGAAGATAGGTTAGAACCGTCACAACTGGATTAAATGAATAAAATAGAAGAAATATTAACTATAACTTATTTGTTTACAAACAACCATAAAGTCATTATGACAGGTAATGACACTTGGCCGTTCTTTTTCTATAAGTAGATGGCAAAGGTTTTCCTTCTTAAACTTTCATGCCACTAATGACGTCATTCCGGTTGACCATATCCGCTCGACAAATATATTTATAAAAAAATAAATACGGGACCAAATGTTAAAATATTCAAATTAGTTTCTTAAATTGGCCTAATCTGTAGTAAAAAAATATAAAAAAAATACCTTTTATTTTTTAACCAAAGCCAATTGCGAATGGGACCAATTACCTATTCTATACATCCTAAATACAGTGGCGGTCAAATAATTAAATCAGTCGATATTCATACAACCGAGGTAATTCTGAAGCTTTGGTTCTCCGCCAGAGATTGACCTAGCTGTGATCTGTACCCTTAGCACGAACAGCTATCGAGAAAAATAACGCGCGTAAAATTACTCGAATCTCATAATTTTGTATGGAAATTGGTACAGCGCCACTACGTCCGTAAACGGAACTAAAATTTCGAAGCACGAAACATTTTGACATAAGCTATCGAGCAGCCTTCGAATCGAATTCGAATAGTAAAGTTACAACTTGTATGGAAATCGGTAGCACGAACCCACTTTTGACATACGGTATCGAGAAACTCGCAAGCTGGCTATCGACAACTTACTCACTGACATTTTTTCAGTGAGAGTCATTTCGAGCGACTTTGTATTATTTATTATTAAAATTTAAAAGCATATATGTAGTAACAAATATTAAGTTTGAGAACTATGACATGTCCGCTGAATTATCCACAGGCAATATTACTTAAATTGTCCTCATTATACAAAGAAATTTGTAAAATAATAATCTCGTAATTTTATGCTATCCACGGTATCCCCCACATCCACCATACCTATATTTTAGCAATATTTTAGAACTTACCTACAAAACTCAAATAAAACCAGAGGATACGGTGATATACGTTTTATATTTGTTTTCAGCAACAACATCATACAGTTTGCACACAGTAAATTATGTTTCATTTAGATAGGTATTAAAAAAATATGACCTTAAAACTATGACGAAAACACTAATAACAATGCAAACATAATAAAGTCTAATTTGTCGAATCTTCAAACACTATACCTAAGCACTAATTCCGATGAAATTCACATATTTTCATAGCATGTTCAATGGTTTTATTGTTTATGTGTAAACAATTTCTTATACATTGACGATAATCCATTGTTATTCTTCAAGTTCATAAAAAATCTTCAATTAAAACAATTTGATGAAATTATGACAAATTGTAGTTTACTCCTAGGTTATAATTTTATTTCCTCGCGATTGTATTATTTGTTAGACAACACAGATAAACCATTTTAGACAAAAACAAAATAAAGAAATGTCTTTACGCTTTCTATTTTAGGTTATATTTTTCATTAAATCACAGGATGAGAAAGAAAGAGAGAGAGAATAGACACTCTCTTCTTTTTCAAACCAATCACGGGCAAGGTGCAATGACCGTTCAAAACCATGGGCAAAATCATGCACAAGTTAAAAAAAATTGTTTAAAAAAACAAAACACCGACTTCAAAAAACCTACCTCTAAAAAGCAAGAAATAATATTCGTAATAATAAAAACACGTCTATCGAAGTCGGGTGGGGCTGGAGTACGAATTCCTTTTTTTTATTCTAAAAGCCCCACCCGACTTCAATAGACGTGTTTTTATTATTACGAATATTATTTCTTGCTTTTTAGAGGTAGGTTTTTTGAAGTCGGTGTTTTGTTTTTTTAAACAATTTTTATTTTTTAATTTTTAGTGTAGGTACCTTTTGTATTGGGTAGTGTAGATATATTATTTGGGTAGAAAAATCGGCTCAGCCAAATGTGAGTTAATCGCGGAGAAACATACATACATGCGGGTCAAACTACGAACCTCCTTTTTTAAGTCGGTTAAAGAACTACACTTAAGATATCCCTTTTCAAACAAAAAAATAATTATCTTATTCAGTTCATAAACTAAGAATTTATACGACTGATCATCGAGGTAGTTCACACAAAAATCATACTATTTTCGTGCTTTTTTCAAGATTACTTGAAAAGTACTGAACCGATTTCAAAATTTTAAAAAATGGGACCAACTTGGAAGTTCACCTAATCTAATAACGTTTGAATCATTTCAATCGGATCAGCCGTCTTCGAGTAATCGGTGTACATACAAAAAAAAAAAAAAACGGGTCGAATTGAGTACCTCCCTCCTTTTGAAGTCGGTAATTATTACAATATTATTGCAAATTAATTAAAGTTATTAAATAAAATAAATATTGCAAACAAATTTATTATTAATAATAAGAATAATAAATGTATGATTATGATGATGAACAACTTGATTGAATTTTAATTTACATATTTATGATTTACATAGATATGTAACATGGTTTTCGAACGCACTTTGCTTCAATAATGGATTGTGTCACGTTAGCTTTATTTATCGCTACTATCGAGTTGACGTTAGCCAGCTCTGTAAAGTTGGTGCTGCCGATTTTGCTAGCTTTCGAATCGAGTACGTTTTCGAGTAGTATTTTCTTACGCGCGTAAGATTTCTCGATAGCTGTTCGTGCTAAGGGTACTGATGATGGCCATCCAGGGACTGAATGGAGGAGAGCCAGATCGCTATACACACTGATCAGCATTCTAAGAGATATATATGTCGTAGGATAATTGTACAAACAGGATTTTTACAAAAATCCTAGTATGTAAAATACCAGATAATTAGAATCTAAGACAGATTTTTGCAATCATCCGAGTAATGTTCAGGATTTTTACAATAATCCAGCGTATCTTAGGTAAATCGCCAATTACCATCTATTTGCGCATCATCCATCATCCATCGCGCTGATTGGCTGACGTCATCGTTATGGACTGACGGATGCTCCGATTGGCTATTTGTTATTGTTGTGATTATTGTCAAATATTTCTCTACTGTTTTGTACTAATTTTACGATTTTATTTTAAAAAAATCTGAGTACTCACATCAATCAAGAGACATTTAAGTACGATGAGTGAAGTGAGTGAATTGGATGTTATATAAGTGCCGGGCTCGATCAGTGCAAATAAATTAAAAGAACTTTTCTACACAGAGCTAAGAAAGTTCTACAGCACTTGTCAATATGATTGTGCAAAACCTAAATGGACTTTCGAGCTAATTAATGTTTTTAAAACTTCAAACATATATATGTTTGAAAAATCCGCGAAATTAGCATAAAAACGTAAGGAAATCCTGAAACTGAAAACTCTTATCCTTATATCTCTCAGAATGCTGATCAGATCAGTTAGATGTGTATAGCGATCTGAATCTCCTCTATTTACTCAATAAATGGCCATCATCAGATCACAACTAGGTCAATCCCTGGCGGAGAACCAAGGCTTCAAAGTTACCTCGTTTGTATGAAAATCGACTGATTTTCTTTAATTATGTGACAGCCACTATACAGGGTCATTTTGAACTTACCATCCAAATTTTAAGGATGTGTCCGGTCCATGAAACTAAAAAACTTTCTCTCAGAAACATGTGTCAAATTTCGCCAGAAAATGTTTGTCATCCCATACTAAATTGATCAATTGATCTCTTTAATTTGTATGGAAAGTCGATTTTTATTTTACATATTTGACCATGTGTTCCTTAGAGAAAGTTGTTCAGTTTCATGGACTGAACACATCCTCAAAATTTGGATGGTAAGTTCAAAATGACCCTATATACATATAGCTATTCAGTCATACGTTTATTATTAAACAACGAGTTACAAAATAACCCCTAAAGCAAAATATGGTAAATAGGGACCATCGAACTGAACAACTTTTACTATTGGAATTGCACAAAAAAATCAGCTGTTTCATACAAAAATTAATATCGAAAATATCAAAATGTATGAAACAGCAGATTTTTTTTCGCGATTTAGAGTTGGTCCTATATTAAAAGTTGTTCAGTTTGATGGTCCCTATCTACCATATTCGGCATTAGAGGTTATTTTGTAACACGTTGTATATTATCTGTGGTCATACCACAGAATAGATTATAGTACTAGCGTACGGAAGTTGCACTCCGCAAAATCGTTTAAATAAATTGCGACTCTTGCTCCGACACAATAAAGTGCAATTCAGGTCGCACAGCGCTCCCTTCGCTCCAAAACATTCACTTAGTAGTTGCCTCTCTTTCTGTCGCGTAGGTCTTATCTTTCTGACGTGTGAAAGGACATCAGGCAGAGTCACATAGAAAAAAACCAAAGAATGTATAACGTTTCTGTTTTTTCAAAATGTAGGCATGTAATTAGGAAGTCAGAGAAAATATTCAGATTTTTACGAAGATTTATGTTTTAAGAGTTATTTACGTTTGAAAGTTTTTTTTGTAACCCCGACACTAAATAGCAACACCAGTTTCACGACAATACGTTTCGTTAGCTGCGTTAGTGATACAGATTAGCACCACAATGTACGAGTTGGAACCAGGGGGCTAAGTAATTGTCTAATTTTAAAAATCTATCGCAATCGCTTTCGTTTGACAGATGGATGTGACACATTGCTGCATTTCTTTGATAAGTTTTTATTTGTGCCAAAAAGAAGCTTCAATGGATTACATTCTGAAAGCGATTGCGATAGATTTTGAAATTAGACAATAGAAAGGCTGAGCAAACGGAAAATCTGTGCATATGTCGCACGTAACAAAACGCTTTTGACAGTTGAGTTGACTGACATCCGGCAGACTTTTTTTTTTAATGCGCAATCACTTGTGCCACAGAACAAATATACTCAGGGGAGACTTGTGAAATCGCTAACAACGATGTCCGTTTCACTGATATGCTTTTGTTTTTTTCAATAATTAATTAAAGCTAAATGAAGGAGTTAAAAAATAATATTGCTACTGTTTTAAGTCGGGTCGGCTGCGGCTAATTTTCAACAAAACATGTTGAAAAAACATTAATTTCTAAACATGTTTAGCATACACACCTAGGCGCAGCGGACGTGCGGTTATCCGCACGTCCGCTGCGCCTAGGTTTTGTTTTGAAAACATGTTTTGTTAGAAAATTTGCGACCAATCACGGCTCAGTTTCGAAAATGAGTTCCGACGAAGAAGACGTCGTCAGTCACAGCCCGTGACTGTGGTTAAACTGACAGCAAAACCTACCGTGTAATGGCTACCTTATACTTTGCCACCGTAACATCCCAAAGTAGCGGTCTTTCTCTAAGTAACTCAATTAAAAATAAAGTACTCTCCTTATTCCACTCCACCACTACAATTACACGAATCACACAATGGTACACGAACGCAGGCGAGACGTCTGCATCTAGTGAGCGCTAACACAAAATGAGTTACTTCCCCTCCCCGCAGGCGAGAGCGGGGGATGTTTTCCGTTCGTCGCGGCAAACATGTTTTGTGTTTTTGCAAAACAAAACTCATAGGCCACGCCCCAAACATGTTGAGAAAACATTGTTTTGATGTTTGAAAACACAAAAACACGGCGCAGGAGACCCGGCCTTATGATTCTAGTAACATAAAGTGTTTATAGATAACAGAATTATGTAACACTTTTGGGTATCATGTGCCTGATGTCCTTTGTCCTCTCAGAGGACGCCGAGCGTTTCATACTCGCGCGCGAAGTGACATACATATAGTATTATCTGTGGTCATACTTACTACAAGTTACTCTCTTCAATAAAGGCGTATAAACTTTGGCTTCCACACCTTGCAACAAACAATTCGAATGAGCTATAACTCTTTCTTTTTCACTCTCGTTGCATGAAACGCCTTTCTCGCTCGCACATAAATTTGAATAGGCTTGTTCTAATTTTTCTATTGATTCTTTTATCATAGTTGATCTGAAAAACAAATTCATGATTACATATACAGGGTGTTAATAAATGAACCCAAAATGGGAAACCCGTTTCCTTTGGACCATCAAACTGAACAACTTTTACTATGGGCTCAACTCTGAAATCGCGAAAAAAGAACAGATGATTCATACAAAAATTAATAAGGAAAATATCAAAATGTATGAAACAGATGAGCTTTTTTACGTGGTTTCAGACTTGGTCCCATGGTAAAAATTGTTCAGGTTGTCAGGGATTCCAAAAGTGATCGATATCGATTACTTGGGGTCGAAATAGGTTTCCCGAAAATCGGTTTCGAATTCCCCCTGCTTAGTGACGTCACATATTTTACAATTTTACATCTAGAAATAATTATTGAATTAAAAAAGCAGTGCCGAAATTTGTTTTATTTCAATTCAAATAATTTTGAAATGTGACGTCACAAAATTTAGGACCCCTCCAAGAAGCTTATACCTCCAATGGAGATTGCACGGCCAGTGTCATAGTGAAGATTGAAAAAAGGTCCTTTAGTGACGTGACGGCTAAATTGCTACCTCTTTCTTTAGTGTTACAATACGTTTTCGTTTCTCACGAACGACGAACAACGAACACGTATTGTAACACTAAAGAAAGAGGTAGCAATAAGCCATCACGTCACTTAAGGACCTTTTTAGGGTTCCGTAGCCAAAATGGCAAAAAACCCTTATAGATTCGTCATGTCTGTCTGTCTGTCCGTCCGTATGTCACAGCCACTTTTTTCCAAAAGTATTAGGACTACATAGTTGAAACTTGGTAGATAGGTGTATTCTGTGAACCGCTTTACGATTTAAACACAAAAATAAAAATAAATGAAAGATTAAGGGGGGGCTCCCCATACATGGAACTGAAACTGAAAATATTTTTTTTCATCAAACCAATACTTGTGGGGTGTCTATAGATAGGTCTTTAAAAATAACATTGAGGTTCCTAAGACCAATTTTTTTCAAAGTCAACCGTTTGAAAGATATATGCCACCAAAGTGGTAAAATGTGTGTCCCCCCCCCCCCTTTAACTTTTAAAGTAAGAGGGTGAAAAATCTAAAAAAAATATAAGCTATAGATCTTAATAAACACTTTCAACGAAAATTAGTTTGAATGAGATACAGTAATTAGTTTTTGAGATATAGTACATTTTCCAAAACCGCAAATATAACTTTGTCATTCATACAAACACTGTGAAAAACAAAGTTATTTTTTCAGACGAAAAATGATAGCGGTATTGAAATATGGTATGGTATAATGTACCTACGGAACCCTACTGCGCGTGGCCCGACACGCACTTGGCCGGATTTTTTAAATCTTCACTATGACACTGGCCGTGCAATCTTCATTGGAGGTATAAGCTTCTTGGACCCCTCCCACCCTTTATCACACAATGTCACACTTCGTCGACCCCTCCCTCCCTATTTAACGAGTAACGTAATTTATGGATGGCCCCTAAAATGAATATTTTAGTATTTTTAAATTGGTAAGTATTTTGTATCAATATGAAAAAAAAACTTAAGATTTAGCATTAATCTGTCATTTGGTTGACAGATACCACAGACTTAAAAAAAGTAAAAAACCGGCCAAGTGCGAGTCGGACTCGCGCACGAAGGGTTCCGTACAAAAAACGGCAAAAATCGTTTGTTGTATGGGAGCCCCCCTTAAATATATTTATTTTATGCTGTTTTTAGCATTTGTTTTTATAGTGGCAACAGAAATATAAACCTGTAATCCCATACAGGGGTTCCAACCATTAAGGGGCCCTGTAATCCCATACAAGGGTTACCCGTTACTCATAACTAACCAAACCTGTAATCCCATACAGGGGTTGCAACTATTAAGGGGCCCTGTAATCCCATACAAGGGTTACCCGTTACTCATAACTAACCAAACCTGTAATCCCATACAGTAGTAGGTATGAACCTCTATACAAAAAAAAGTTGGGAGTTACAAGTCGTGATAAA
Organism: Agriphila geniculea; assembly: GCA_943789525.1. NCBI lineage: Eukaryota > Metazoa > Arthropoda > Insecta > Lepidoptera > Crambidae > Agriphila > Agriphila geniculea. Next base: position 10,115,492 of record OX038898.1, on the reverse strand, counting down.
GTTTGGCCACATGATAGAAACTGATCTGTAGGCTGTTTCTAACTAATATTGAGCTGGGCCAAACTATCCTTACATACAGTTCCATACGGCGGCGGGTTGAATGGCGCACTTTTCCCGGCTTCATTTTAAAAACTATAACAATTCAAGTTTAGCTAATAGGTCAAATGTGGTATCATTTTCGGATAATTCAATAACGTAGAATTTATTTCTGATATAAAAAAAAACAATTTATTAAGCAGTTTCTGAAAAATTACACAATAACCAACATTTTTAAACTTCATTTTTTTAGTTTAGGTATTGGCATTTGTTTCAGTATTTTCAAAAAAACTACTTTAAAGAAGCGTTTTTCAGGTTAATTTGTTATATGCTTTTGTTATGCTAACTATATTTTATACAATTTGAGCCTAACCCAAGTAGTTTAACTCCATTGTTTGCGGACATACAGCTAGTCAAAAATATGCATTTTTTCACGAAATAAAAAAGGTTTCCGTTTCATTCAGAAACATTTTTCAGGTTTTTTGTTTATATTTCTGTAAAGTTAATTAAATTTTCTACAATTTGAGCTTAATTTGAGTAGTCTAGGTCTATTGGTTGCAGAGACATAGCTGGTTAAAAATGGGCTTTTTATTGAAATTAATTGAAAAAATCTTATCTTTGACTAGCTGTGTCTTTGCAACTAGTAAACTTAGACTACTCAAGTTAGGCTCAAATTGTAGTAAATTTAATTAACTTTACAGAAATATCAACAAAAAAAACTGAGAAATGCTTCCGAACGAAACGGAAACCCCTTTTATTTCGTGAAAAAATGCATATTTTTGACTAGCTGTATCTCCGCAAACAATGAACCTCAACTACTTGGGTTAGGCGCAAATTGTATAAAATATAGTTAACATAACAAAAGCATATAACAAATTAACCTGAAAAACGCTTCTTTAAAGTAGTTTTTTTTGAAAATACTGAAACAAGTGCCAATACCTAAACTTAAAAAAATGAAGTTTAAAAATGTTGGTTATTGTGTAATTTTTCAGAAACTGCTTAATAAATAGATTTTTTTATATCAGAAATAAGTTCTTCGTTATTGATTTATTCGAAAATGATACCACATTTGACCTATTAGCTAAACCTGAATTGTTATAGTTTTTAGAATGAAGCCGGGAAAAGTGCGCTATTCAACCCGCCGCCGTATGGAACTGTATGTAAGGATAGTTTGGCCCAGCTCAATATTAGTTAGAAACAGCCTACAGATCAGTTTCTATCATGTGGCCAAACTTTATCACGACTTGTAACTCCCAACTTTTTTTAGTATAGAGGTTCATACCTACTACAGGGGTTCCAACCATTATTATAACCAATTAACCAAATTAGTTCAGTGAAATTACGGATTCGCAAAACACTAAATGCTAATAAGCTGTAATATTGCAGATTTAATTTTAATATGACTATGAAACACTAATATCTACGAATCCAACTAACGAATTTAAAAATACAGCGTAGTTGTTACTTTTTTTTGTTGGACTTACATTCTCAATCAAATTATAATTCCAAATCAAGCAAAAGTAAAGAAAGTATGTAAGTAATTAGCAATTATGCTAAAGCAACTAAATAAATTAATATTTTAGTCAGTAAAGTAAGAAATAATTACTGAAAATGAGTTGGATTCATTTACAAAATGATAGCGAGCCATTTAATCTAACGATCAAAGAAGAAAGACCGCTATTGCAAATTATTTCTATTTTGTCATACTAGATCCCGTAATTTTACTCAATTAAATTTTTGTAATACCCAGTCAAAACAGTCAGTTATTTAAGTAGATACCTAAGGCATAAATAATATAAAATAATCTCTAATATTACAAAAGTACAACGTGCCCATTGAATTACCGCCATTTGTTGTCATTTTCGCATCATCAATCATTCCATGATATCAAAAGTATCAAAACTAAAAAAAACATTAATCGTCTGTCTGTCATTACTTAAATAATAACTAAACATCGTTTTATTTCTAATTTAACTAACAATTTAATAATTTTATTGGTTGAACTTTAAGTTCAACCTTTATGCTCATTACAAAATATATCATTCAAAATATGATTGATCATAATAAAGATAATGATACCCAATAAGGCATAATAATATATTAACGCTAGGTATTATTGTATTGTATGCAGTCAATATAGCAACTTTTCATACTTTATTTTACTTGGTCTATAAGTATTTTTTTTCTATTTTATCAAGTGAACAAAATCTTTACTTTTCAAACAAAGTGTCGAAGTACCCCCTTCTGTAAATCATACCGTTCTGCAAATTAAAACTTTACTCTCTATTTGGTTTAGCAGTTTTATTTTTGTACCTTGTGAACCCTTCCTTTTCCATTCTCATATTTACCAAAATAACTTATTTATTCCCTACTGACAATTATTTTCATTTTAAAATTAACTTCGCTACAATTATAATAACTTAAAATATCTATCAACTAAACAGCTTCCGTAACTTCTTCTATCAAAAATAATTGTATTAGTCTTGTAAGGACCCAGAAATCGTATTTGTAGACTGGAACTCAGTTCCGAGCTTAATATAGGTACCTAGGTACTTGGGTCAGAAAAGATAAAATAAATTAGAGATGAGAGTAACGTAACCATTTAACTAAAAAAATATGACCCGCGACAAGCGCTTTTGATGATATTCTGGTTTTCTTTACAATCATCTGTGAGATTTATACGCAATTCAATACTTGTAGCTACTAGATAATTTCTTTAGCTTGTCGTATGTTTTTTTGTGGCTACAAGTGCTACAACTTTGCGTTTTCTATATGAAAATATAGCCCGCGCAAGCCATGTTTTCCTATCATGCACCCTTAAGACTGTAAACTAAGGTGGTAACAAAAACCGGCCAAGTGCGAGTCGGACTCGCGCACGAACGGTTCCGTACCAAAAAATGGCAAAAAAATTACGTTTGTTGTATGGGAGCCCCCCTTAAATATATTTATTTTATGCTGTTTTTAGCATTTGTTTTTATAGTGGCAACAGAAATACATCATTTGTGAAAATTTCAACTGTCTACCTGTTGCCATTATTAATATGAAGCAAAAAACGGCAAAAAAAATCACGTTTGTTGTATGGGAGCCCCCCTTAAATATTTATTTTATTCTGTTTTTAGTATTTGTTGTTATAGCGGCAACAGAAATACATCATCTGTGAAAATTTCAACTGTCTAGCTATCACGGTTCATGAGATACAGCCTGGTGACAGACAGACAGACAGACACACAGACGGACAGCGGAGTCTTAGTAATAGGGTCCCCTTTTTACCCTTTGGGTACGGAACCCTAAAAAGTACAGCAGATTATGAATCACAGAATAAAATTGAAGCACTCATGGCGGAAATCGACAGACTGATCGTATTCGATCACGTTTGTTAAGCAACGCTCGGTCCGACCAGGTATCGGATGGGTGACCGTTAAGTGGCATTACAACCGAGCTCTTCCGTGCTTCGGAGGGCATGTTAAACCGTCGGTCCCGGCTGTTGTCATCTGATAACAGTCGTTAAGCCAAGTTAGAGGCCTCACAGGCGGCTTGATAAACTCTAACACCAGAGGTGGCCACTGGCCACTAATCCTCATTCGATAAGAAAGAAAGATAATAAAAATATTAAAAAAGTAAACAACTTTAGCAGAAAAGGCCGGATCTCCTTTATCTTACTTGATATTATGAATAGTCCATTCGCCCTGCAATTGTGCTATCACTGTCTTCAACTCTTCTCTCTCATACACCCAATCTTGAGAATGTTCTAGATCATAAGCGCAATGGAACAAGTTCAGAGGGATGTCTAACGCCATATTGTATTGAGGTTTCCTAAAAAAAAACAAAAATCTGAGTCCGCGCCACGATAGAAGTTAAGCGGAATTTTGATGGTACTAAAATATACTCGGTGTTATTGCAAAAGATTTTTAAACACCAGTTTAAAGGTAATTGGGCATATTTGACCTACTTGATGAATGATCGCGTACAGAGACCAAACCAGTTTTAAATAGAAGAATTAATGGATACTAGCGCGGTTTTATTGAAAGTACTTTGGTAATTAGTTGGTATTTGGTTTGATTTTGACCCGTGAGTCGTGACCCGTGACCACGGCAGCTGCAAAGTTGCCGAAACGTCGGTAAAACCAAAAATCAAACTAAATACCTACTAATTACCAAAGTACTTTCAATAAAACCGCACTAGTATCCGTTAAAAATTGTTTTATTTCATGTCTAGTGAGCGCGTAAACTTGAGAAGTGAATATAGAAGAATTAAATCCCACTTGTCAAAATATGTATTATTCTTAATAATAATACATATTTTCAGAAAATTTTCAGAAAAAAGTTATTTTACAGTATGTGTGTGAGTACATATGCTTAATGTTATTAAACGTTTGTTAATAAAGCATGAGTTTTTACTTTCAACATTATGAAAATGTGTGGTGTGGTAAAAGCATAACAAACGTTTATATTGTCTTTATTTATTTATTTTATTTATTATTAAAATGCTATGATATTATGATAAAAAATGAAACATGGCCTGCAAGAATGCGACCCATACAACCGAGTAGCAGATACATTTATCTACATACCTAGCCTTATTTCGTTTGTGTACGCCGTAGGTCAAATGTTCGAACAAAATGCCCAATGTCCTTTAAATAAGTATTTATTATTAACAAAATAAGTATGTAGTCAGTTTCCACATTCCTAAAAAAGAGATGTTTATTTTACTCATAAAATCTCACCTTGGATTTTTCTCCACGTCAAGCAGTTCCTCGACCACTTCCGGTTTCTCGTCCCCCCTCCCAACCAGCAGTAGTAACCCCATTATGCACCTGATCTGATGCCAGAGGAAAGCGTTCCCTTTTATCAGAAGGTGGTACATTGATGTAGCTGTAAATAATATTATATCACTACGAGGGTGGTTTGATAAGTCCACAACTTTGAAAATAGTACAGTAGCCCGTAGAACATTTAAATCACCAAAAAGGTTACCGTTTGCCGTTGTGATATAGTTATTTATTACGAAATTATAGATACTTTAACCCAAGTTTTACAGATCGCAACCCGCCGTAACCTATATATATCTCCAAAATAGATTTTTTTCTTCAAGGTTTACCACATAGTTTAGCTATTGTCGTGTTCTACAGCTTGGTTTGATTGCCACAGATAAAAGTAAGACTATAAAAAGTAGCCATACACAGATTTAAGACCTGATTAAAATCGTTGGACTTAATCTGGTCTTAAATCTGTGTATGATCACTTTCCAAAGTCTTATTATTATTAGTGGCAATCAAACAACGCTGTAGAACACGACAATAGATAAACCATGTGGTAAACCTTGAAAAATAAAAAAAAATATCATTTTTGGAGATATACAAATATAGGTTACGGCGGGTTGCGATCTGTAAAACTTGGGTTAAAGTATCTATAATTTCGTAATAAATAACTATATCACAACGGCAAATGGTAACCTTTTTGGTGATTTAAATGTTCTACGGGCTACTGTACTAATAGAAGAAACATATTTTTTCGGCATATTTTGTTTTATTTCTCAACATAATATTTTTGTAGCTTTATATATTCAGTTCAACGAAGTTCCTACCTCTTTAACCCGTTATTTTTTTCTTTCATCGCCTGAAAACTGTGGTATCTGAAATGAAGGTCCAAGGCTTGATGATAATCTTTGCCCGCCGCGCCAAGACATTTATTCATGTTTGGTAGGAGGAAAATCTCAGTGGACTAGAGAATAGGAAGGATTCACATCTTTATTCGATGCGTTTTGTTTGATGTCATGAGTGCCGCCGAGAGGGTCGACAGGGTCATTCGGAAAAGTTAGAAGTTGCGTGAACTTTTTTTTTCCAAAAGTAATAATCTTTTGCCAAATTTGAAAACAAAATTGTGTTAAGATTCCTAAGAAGTTTCTTTTTAAGATAAAAATACATGAAAAAAAGCATTTCTTCTTTTCAAAGTGATGGACTTATCAAACCACCCTCGTAAATATTATAAAACAAAGTCCGCAGCATTTGTCTGTTTGCGATAAACTCAAAAACTACTGCACGGATTTTCATGCGATTTTCACCAATAGATAGAACGATTCATGAGGAAGGTTTAGGTACCATGGGCAACAGCGTCACTTAACCACTGCTAAGGTTAAAATCGCTTGCACCCCGCGCCCGCTGTCACATACGTTTAGTTCGTGCAGGGGCGATACGCGCGCACACGAATTTTGTTGCAAACTGGGTAAGCGACGCTGTTGCCCATAGTACATAATTTGTCAAGGTTTTGAGTAAATTGGTTGAAATATAACGTTTATTGTTGGTAGTGTCGGAAAAGGTTAAGCCGCTTGGGAGTTTTCATTGAAAACGCTGCCTAACCCTTTGGATACCTAAGTATAACAAATAAATGCATGTTGGGATATTCCTCTTTTATAGATCTACAAAAACGTCCGCGATGGCTTATAAGTATCTATCTTTTAAGAATAGCTTATACCCCAAACATGAATGAAGCCCCAAATGGTTTTTTCTATCAAATATTTGGCCACAACTTTGAGTATGTTTCATTTCCAATAGAATGCCAGTGAGTCCTTTATAGTACAGTAGCCCGTAGAACATTTAAATCATCAAAAAGGTCACCGTTTGCCGTTGTTTTGTGATATAGTTAATTATTACGAAATTATAGATACTTTAACTCAAGTTTTACAGATCGCAACCCGCCCTAACCTATATTTGTATATCTCAAAAAAATATTTTTATTTTTTTATTTTTCAAGGTTTACCACATGATTTAGCTATTGTCGTGTTCTACAGCTTTGTTTGAGTAAGACTATGGAAAGTGATCATACACAGATTTAAGACCATATAAAGTCCAACCATTTTCATCAGGTCTTAAATCTGTGTATAGCTACTTTTTATAGTCTTACTTTTATCTGTGGCAATCAAACCAAGCTGTAGAACACGACAATAACTAAACTATGTGGTAAATCTCGAAAAAAAAAAACAATTTTGGAGATATACAAATATAGGTTACGGCGAGTTGCGATCTGTAAAACTTGGGTTAAAAGTATCTATAATTTCGTTATAAATAACTATATCACAACGGCAAACGGTAACCTTTTTGGTGATTTAAATGTTCTACGGGCTACTGTACTATTACATGTATGTTTGTCATTTTTGTCACAGAAAAGAAGGAAGTTATCTCAAAAGCTTTATGCAAATGTGTACAGATTCCGGCAAACAACTTGACGCTCTGTCGACGGAGTGGGGATAAGTGCGCGCATGTGCACTTGCGAACGACCAATAACGCGCGTCCCTCTCCCGCAGCACGCATACCTCACCGCTACACATACACAAAATACGCGTTCTGCGCAATTCCCACCCGATTTCAAGATGTTTGCCGGCTACTGTACAGGAAAAATAAAATATGTACTCACGATTTTCACTCTCAGTTTCCACCGGAAGTACGTCAGCATCAAAAATATTCCGCGTGAACTCTGTGACGCCATGTCCGACGTCCATTTTGCAGAGGTTCCGGAAGTCGTGCGAGCCGACTAGATGGCGGCAGGCTATCCTCATAGCCTCTATGTCGAGGGCGGAGCGAGGAAAGTAGTATTTGTATGTGCGCATTTTGCAATCAAATCTGTAAAATTATTTTAAGAATTTTATTACTTATCTATATAAATAACTTCCTTGATGACTCCGTGCACGCTTTTAGCGCCACCTAGCGTGTTGCAACTTTGTTGGCTCTGACCTGACCGTTTTGACGTTTTGATATGTAATGGCGGCATTGTGACGAAATATTATAAAATACTATACTTATTGTGTTATTAATGTAAATTTCAAAATTACTGTTATTTGGGTGGACAAAGTGTTGTGAAATCATTTTTGGTCATTAAAATTAAATATGGCAAGTAAGATCTATTCAAAAAGAGTGTTTTATTTTGGTTATATTTTAGGGTTTGTTTACTTCTTTTTAGTTGTAGATTTTGTAAAACAAGAGGATAAAGCTACTTTAATAATTTTATTAAGTGATAATAAACACATATAATTGTTCCTGTATCGCTAGTAATCAATTTAATATCGTTTTCAAACAGATTACAGAGCCTTAATTATTTCTACTTTTTGCCACCATGAGCGCTGCGATTGATTATTATACCTTCGCACCCAGCGAATACCACAGTTTTACAATCCATACAGTTTAGCGGGCTACAGTTACCTCCAGCTGATTTTATTGACTACTTTATTGAACTAGAAAATCTTTTTGGGTACAATTTACGTTTATTGTTGGAAATAAGTAAAATTCAAATAACAGCCATTTTCATATTTTCCTCAATCTTTAATGATAAAGATTGTTCATCCAAATGCAAATAAATTAAATTTAATTTAATAATAGAAAATTGAAAAAAAATTCTAAAAATAAAATGTCACGTAAACATCTTGCATGTACATGTAATTAGGTATAATTAGTGTAATTAATGATAACATAACAATCACATTTATTTACTTTATCATTTTTGACAACCCTTGCTCTTTTGCGACTGATAGCGTAAGCCGTCTGATATCAAAGGCGTTTGACAACTGTGTGGATTGTAAAACTGTGCTTATACTATATTCTACTACACTCGCGAGCAAAGGTATGAAATCACAGGCCTATTTTCATACAAACAAGGTAACTTTGAAGCCTTGGTTCTCCGCTAAGGATTGACCTAGCTGTGATCTGATGATGGCCATCCAAGGAGTAAATGAAGGATATCCAGATCGCTATACACACCCAAATGATCTGATCAGCATTCTAAGAGATATAAGGATCAGAGTTCTCAGTTTCAGGATTTTCATACATTTTTAAGCTAATTTCGCGGTTTTTTAAACACGTGAACACAGAATGCTGATCACATCAGTTGGGTGTGTATAGCGATCTGAATCTCCTCCATTCAGTCCCTGGATAGCCATCATCAGATCACAGCTAGGTCAATCCTTAGCGGTGAACCTAGGCTTCAAAGTAACCTCGTTTGTATGAAAATAGGCCTGTGATTCCATACTTTTGCTCGCGAGTGTATATACCAATGACATATAAGCACAGAATAATATAATAGTACAAAACGTACAGCAGCCCATCCGCGCGAATACAAACAAATAATAAGCTACTTTTGCTGCACAGCATTAAAGTACAATTTTAAATTGCACAGTGCTGCGTGCCTATTGTTATAAGCACCTCCGAAGCGCTTCTCTTCTTATCATCTATTTATAGATCTTTTTATCATCTATTATAGATCTTCTTATCATCTATTATATATCTATTCTAGATCACCTTGCACTGTACTCCGAATTGTCAGCCGGTATGGGCATCCAAGCAACCGCTTTGATCTCCTTCGGAAGCAATCGGTTCAGGATCTTGCAGTAGTGCATCTCTGAGGATATGGACTCGGGAGTACACTGCTGGTCCGGGGGGTGTTTACTCCGGAGGGAAATGGATATTACCTAAAATTTAAAAAATGTATTCACTTCTAAGTTTACGCGCTCACTAGACATTTAAAACTTCATCGCTTGAGGGTAGGCTCACGAGCAGCTGCAGTCCCCCGTGACCACGGCACCTGCAAATGCCCGAAACGTCGGGAAAATAAAAAATCAAACCAAATACTAACTAATTACCAAAGTACTTTCGATAAAACCGCGCTAGTATCCGTTAAGAGCCCGCACACATTTTGTCGCTGACTGCCGCTCTCTCGCTCGCACATTTCATGTTTTCTCAAGATTGCTTAAATCTAAGTGCGTAATTGAAAAATGTGTCTCGGCCACTTTTCGCAATATAAGAATTACGGACATTTTAAAATATATTTCAGTTTTTTGTTGCTAACATTGTCGTTTCTAACAGTTATTCTTCAGCAACTCAAAACTGAAATATATGTTGAAATGTCCGTAATCTTATATTGCGAAAAGTGGCCGAGACGATTACTCTCAATTCTTAAAATCATGAGAAAACATTAAATGTGCGAGCGAGAGAGCGGCGGCATCGGCAGTCAGCGGCAAAATGTGTACGGACTCTTAAAAACGTAAAAAAAAATCCTTAAAATGTATAAAATATGTGTTCCGGACTGGCTGCTGTCAAACTGCTCTTGTGCCTATTTGATTTCCGCCATTTTGGCGCTGTAGGACGTAGCGTGAGCATAGCGTGAGGGACATGGTACTAAAGTCTGAAGTCTGGAGAAACCATCACGGCAACCATTTTGGCGCTGTAGGACGTAGCGTGAGCATAGCGTGAGGGACATGGTACTAAAGTCTGAAGTCTGGAGAGACCATCACGACAACCATTTTCATTGTACACGTCAAAATTAGTTCTTTAGACTCACGCTAGTGGCGTTTCAAATAGGCACAAGAACTTTGCTATCAAATCATACAGACAGCCAGTCCAGTTAATAAGAAAAAAATTTTTTCATGTCAGTGGTTGAGATCATTAATGCTAGTGATAAGAAAAGAATATGATTTTTAATTTTTCCCCTGAGGACAGGCATAGCCTAGTGTGGGGGTTAATAGTTATGTAAGCTTTGTAAACTTAAGTGCATGCTACACGACTGCCAACCACGTTCCATGGTGACCTTGATGGTTCACAGCCGTGTAGGTGAAGGTTTACTACCAAATTTCGAAACAAGCTGGGTCGGTTGCCAGCTAATGTCACCTTGGTTGGGACGTGGTTGGCAGCAGTGTAGTAGGCACTTTATTGGGAATAAACAATTAATTATTATTGTTTACTAGCTTCTGCCCGCGACTTCGTCCGCGTGGATATTCGAAAAACTACGTTTGAATTTCATCACAATCAGTTTTAGGTGATTAGGCGGGTCCCCATCAAGCATGTTGCCCCTCACTTTCACCTCTCACTTTGCCTCTCCCGCTCCCCCTCCCCTCTTTCTCCTTCTCTCTCACTCTCTCTCTCTTCTCCCCCTCACTCTCCAACTTCAGTAACATATAAGTTTCATACTAAATTACAGTTACTACAACATATCTGTAACAGGTAGATACAAGACTAACCTGTCCAAATGAACTGACACCTTTATCCGTCCTTCCACATCTATGGTACTGGGATGTTTCTCTGTTCTCGATCAAGCAGGATTTAGTCAGCGCATAGAAGAGGTGATGCTCTATGGTCTTAGCCGAGTCCTCTTGTACGGTCAGACCGTTGTAGTCCCACCCAAAGTAAAGTATCCGTAGTAGGACACGTCGGTAATGACATCTGTAATACAATGACTGTAAAGGTCAAACCGCACTACAGCGGGGCGGCGCAAATATTTTGTATGTAAAACGCATTTTTGCAGCGCCGCGCCGCGCCGCTATAGTGCGGTTTGCATCATTGCAATCAATAGAAATAATATTTGGCCACGTCGGTCCGCGCCGCGCAGCGCCGCACCGCTCCGCTTAGGGCAAGGAACCGATTTTAACGGATTCCAAAATAACCGGGAAAAACCGATTCTTTTTTGTCCTGTGAGAATCGATTCTTAAATTAGTAATAATCGATTCTCGATTCTTTTCGATTCTCGTTAAAAAATACCAAATTCCCAATCTTACTGCTTAGACGGCTTAAGTTGTGATGATGAACAAAAATAGTTAACTACTCAAGAGGCAGAAAATGATGTGACACTATGACATGTTATGTTATAAGGCCTTATTTTATATAAATCCTTCCAGATGCTGATATTAAGTCGAAATAAAATTAGTTTTATTCGATACAAAAATCACTTCAATACAGACTAACGCTAACGGAACAAAAATAGTTAAAAACGATTTTTTTGTAAGTATTTTAACAAAACTAGTTAATTTCTATACAAAGTATGCATCTTGATATTAGTTAAGTAGGTACGTACGTACCTACTACCGTACGTACCTACCAAACAAACACGTGTTTATTCGTAACAAAATTAGTTAATTACTTTGGGGTTGGTCAAATTGGTTAACTGCATTAGAGTTGGATCAAAATTAGTTAACTGCATTAAAAAAACCTATATCTCCTGATTTAAAAACCTAATTTTTTGGGAGAGTATTTCATACAATGATTTTTTTCTACTATTTTTCCTATCAAAAAAGAAAATACATTATTATTGTGGTAGGTACGTAATACTTTTTTGCTGTTTTTCTTTGATTTCTTCCTTTTATGATTGACTGTTATTGTTGGTATCGTTAATTCATATGCAATTTATTGTTACTTTATTTATTGTAAGAGAAGACTAGAAGAAATGAAACAGTACCTATGTGTAGTACTAGTAACACACGGTAGGAGTCCTACTCCTACCTATCCTACTATAGACCCTGTAAGAATTAAGTACCTGTAAGAATTCAAGCCGCAGGCGTCTACAAACTAGATTGTGACTGTGGGCTCTCCTACATTGGGCAAACAAAGAGAAGCATAGGGACCCGCGTCAAAGAGCATGTAGCTGACATGAAACATAGGCGCTATAACAAGTCTACAGTGAGTGAACACGCCTTTGAGGGGCCCAACCATTATATTAGATTTGACAAACCCCAAATTCTTGCTAGGGAACGTAGATTTAATCCTAGAATGCTCCGCGAGGCTATCGAAATAAATAAATACCCTAATTTCAATAGAGATGATGGTTGGAAAATTCCACCAGGTTGGGACCCCATCATTCACAAGCGTAAGCCCCTCACACACACTGTAAGATCTAATGATACTGTTAGTTCCTTTTGCAAATAAATAAATTAACATAAAAGACGGAGGTCGGTTTTCCTCTCCAAGTTTTCTTTCGCCATTTCTTTCTTGGAGGGGCCTCCCAAATTTTATGAAATGGTGGTAGTTTCAGTAGATTCTCTCTCTTTTTAGCACTAAATAATTCATAAAATTAAATTAAAAATCAACATAAAACAATTAAAAAATTTTGTTAAATTTTTATTTCTGAACGTCTAAAAAAAATTCTTCGCTTGAGGGTAGACTCACGGGCAGCTTCAGTCCCCCGTGACCACGGCAGCTGCAAAGTTGCCGAAACGTCGGGAAAACCAAAAATCAAACCAAATACCAACTAATTACCAAAGTACTTTTAATAAAACCGCGCTAGTATCCGTTAAAAATTGTTTTATTTCAAATTAAGTAGGTAGCTGTTTCTCTTATGTTTTCGTGTTTTATTTTAAGTAAATAATTTGATTTTAATAAGAAAATATTAAATAAAGCGTTTTTTCTTTTCTTCATGAAAAAAATTGTAAACAAAAAACCAAAAAAGAATCGAAAAGAATCGAAAAAACCGGGTACCCGATTCCGACCAAGGAATCGGAATCGAAATTTTCGATTCTTCAATGAGGTCCGACTCTGCATGCCCTAGCTCCGCTGTAGTGCGGTTTGACCTTAATGTTCAAATATCTTTGAACATGTTCAACTACTTGATATTGTTTTAAACCATAGGTAACATAACATTAAGACGATAAAATTTAATTGAAATAAGATAAATAGTGGACCTCCTCGGGCACGCAATTTCAATTTGTGTACACTCCACTGCTAAACTTTTATATAAGGTGCTTCTTAAATAGTGCACATAATTTTAAGGGGTCAATCTACTCTTGCATACAAACAACTTTTACTATGGGACTAACACTGAAATCGCGAAAAAAAAATCAGCTGTTCCATAGAAAATTTAAAATCGAATATGTAGATCAAAATGTATGGAACAGCTGTTTTTTTACTACTTTTTACGTAAATCTTCCTGAACTTTATACATCACCTAACATTACTCTCAAATAATATCATTTTCACACAATTAACTAGGTACTTACTTAGCTAGACTTAGAAATGATTATTATATATCGACGGTTAAGAACCAAATACTGCTATCTACAAATATTTCCATAATGTAGTTAGTGGCTTTCACCAGCAACATAAAGCATTCGTTTCAATTATTGAACTTGGCAGTTATTGGTTTATCTTGATAATGTTAAAAGTAATGCGTTATCGATATTTCATGTCTTTGACAACTGACAAGCGATTATTTTGTTAGTAGACCTAAACAAAAAACCAATTATCGAAAAAAAGTAGATAGCAGTATTTGGTTCTTAAGCGTCGATATGCTCTTTAAATATGATCAGCTCACTTAGAAGGTAGATTTATTTTATTTTATACTAGTAATTTCATTTTAATAAATTTAATATCATTTTAATTTACCGTTCGTATGTTCATAAATCTACGTGCAGCGCGCGGAGCGCCTGGTGCGCGCGATCCGCCCGCCGCCGCCATCCATAGACGTAAAAAGTGTCGAACAGTACAATAAAAACTTGAAAATTAATTTTTGGTAAATGTATTGAGTTATGAATAATAGTCAATTGTTTTCTAGCATATTGTTGGGCTTCTTAAAATATTTAAAATTCTTAAAATGTGTATATTCCCATTAGGTTTAATAGGCCTTGTTATAAATAAATAAAATAAAAATAAAAAAAAGCTTTTTATTCCATATCTAGTAATTACTTAACAATTTATTTGTGTTAGTTTGTTAATGAACTTATGCTAATTATTAGTATTTGTTAGTAAAGTTTCAGATATGGATCCCGTCTGGGTATAAGCCTCCTCCATTTCTTGTTCAATAGGCCTTGTTACAACATAAAAATATGGTGTTGGCTTCTTCAAAAATAAAAGAAAAGTAGGAAAAAGCAACTCATTAGGTATGTTTGTACCAGTCCAACTGGAATTTGTGTCAAATCGGGTTTATTTATTATCTCAGGGGAGAATACACTAAAATTAGCTAATCTTGGAATCCTTGGATTTTTTTAAATCCCTGGATATTTTAAAATACTTGGATTTTTCAATAGCCTTAGATTTTTTTTGATAAAAAAGTGCTTTCCATAATACCCAACATCTGGGGCCTTACTATGAGCTCTTATAGCAGGACTTATATTGAACTGCCTTAGCGCTATCGCACACGGGCAACTTTTGTCTCCGCAACTTTTTTGTCTCTCACGTGATTTGTATGAAAAGTTGCAGACGACCGTGTCGCTTCGTGTGCGCGCTTCCATATAAACCCGTGGACTTGATGTGAGAGACGAAACAGTTGCTGGGAGACTAAGTTGCCTGTGTGCGATAGCGCTTACTTTTTCGTACTATGACCTCAAAGGTTAGTTCAAAAGCAGGCCTTAAGCAGTCCTGTTTAGGGCCTGCTTGTGAACTGAAAGGCTCAAGGATGGTTTCTTATTTGCTGATAGTAAGCCCCCTGAACTTTAGGTACTAGTTATGATAAAAGTGGTAGAACAAACATTGTTTATGATGTTGGTAATCTACTCCTATGAGGTTGTTGGTGTTTTACAAATAACCCTGTATATTCTGCGGTTAAACTAACTGAAGACAAAACGTAACAAGCTATGCTTGCAGCTTCTAAAACCAAATTATTAACTTTAATTTATTCTTAATGTTAAAATTAATGACCTCAAATGTTCTGAACTTAAAAAATACTATTTTGTCAGAATAAGAATATAATATAATAGTGTCATACTATTTAAATGTGTGAGTAAAGAAATTATTAAAAAAAATAGACGGGTAGGTAAAGGTATGTACTTACTTCGTAAAATCGAATTTTCTTTTTTTGCCATCCACTTGACTGTTCACATGATTGGATACACTTTTACTTATAATATTCTTTAACTGAGCATTATGTGCTTCTAACTGAATAATTCTGTCAACCAAATCCTAGGAAATAAGAAAATACAAGTATTAAATAAGCAGTAGATGTTAGAGCATAAGTTCAATAATTTTAGTGATTATTCACATTTTTGTCCAAACTTAACAACTGCTCACGACTAATATTTTTGTTCCTCCTCGGTTTAGGCGGTAATTTGGCCATTTCAATCTGTATTCAAATAAAAATATGTTTTGTTTACATTAATTACAATTTACAATACAATACGAACGATCCACTTTTCCAACCTCCAATTGTCAAATTGACGTTGACATTGATGGCATTCCAGCAGACTAATCGCTAAGACGCGTTCCATACCTACTCTCCGAGTGCAACAAAACGCTCTAACGCCGTTCCAAACATTAGAGCGTGACGTTCGGTTGACACAACTTTCCCGTTCCAAACGTCAGAGCGTTGCAACCTTTTAAACATCAAAAAAGGTGGTTGTAAAACGCTCTGACGTTTGTCTATAGAAAAAATTACTATGTCATTTGACATTATTTTGTATTTTGATGTTTTTGTCTCTAATTTTCAAATAAATCATGGTAGCTTTGCAAAAAAACAGTTTTTATTTTATTTTGAATAAAAGAAAGTTAAAATTTATTCGCATTCCAAATGGAAAATAAAGACTTTGTATTGACATTGACATTTAAAGTTCTTGGTCGTTCCTAACCTTAGAGTGAGTTAAAAAACAACCAAACCTCCGCACTCTAAGGTCTAACTAAGCCACTGAACGCAACCCTACACTAATGAAGTCATCGATCACCCACCATAGAGTAATTCGCATTTTTATTCAGTGAAGTAAGCCGGTTGTTATGGCCCTCCACATGCACAGGCCCGACGCCGCGCCGCCGGCCGCTGGCCTGCAGGAGCGAACGTAGAGGCATGGTCTTCCGGGCCCGGCCAAATCTCTACGTGAGTAGGTAAGGAAAGACCGAAAATAATAGCGACATTTTCAATAAAAATATATAAAAAAAGAAATTCACCACTCATGTTGGTAGTCAGTAGTCACCCAGTTTACTTTTTATGTTTTTATTAGTGACAAAAAAAATTGCCAATTTCATAGGTGGGGGACCCAATATTTTGGCTTTATTTTCAATTCATATTTGTCGGAAAAAATACAAAATAGATACAATTGCCAGTTAAATAGACATTATTAGGTTAGGTACCTAAATAAATAATTCATAAACCTACGACATAATCTATCAAATTAATTTTCAACTTGAAATCATGCACACAGGTTTAAAATTTTGAGATGATTTTATGGTCATGATTTTTGTACTAAGCAGTCGTGGAGAGAATTAATATACCTATCTACGACCGACGTAAGAATTTTACTAAATTAGTAGCATAATCTAGGTACCTACATACTGCAAAAAAAGAAACTATCCTTCAAAAAATAAGTAAGTAATTTCCTTTCCTTCAAAACTTGTATGGTATTTACCACGTCATTTTTAATTCCCGTCTTTTTACGACACAGCCGTACTAATTAATTACACGGTTATATCTGTCTATGGACATATAATATTTATGTCCAATGTCCAAAGTTATACACGCATTGCAGTGAAGTTGTCTTAAAATATAGGTAGATACTAGCGGCCGCCCGCGGTTTCACCCGCGTGGTTCCCGTTGCCGTGGGAATATCGGGATAAAAAGTATTCTATGTTTTAATCCAGGCTATCTACTATCTGTGTGCCAAATTTCAACCAAATCCGTTCAGTAGTTTTCGCGTGATTGAGGAACAAACATCCAAACATCCAAACCCACAAACTTTCACATTTATAATATTAGTACGATTATTTTGATTGGTACCTAACACCTGCCTGCTTATTGTCTAATTTTCAAAATCTATCGCAATCGCTTTCATTTGACAGATGGATGTAACTTATTGCTGCATTTCTTTGGTAAGTTTTTATTTGTGCCAAAAAGAAGCACCAATGTATCACACCCTGAAAGCGATTGCTATAGATTTTGTTTGGGACGAAAGTATGCAAGTTTTATTGATTTTTAAATAAAAGTGTTATATTGAACGGGTCGAGAAAATTAGGGCTAGTTTCACAGGTTCTAGATAAGTTCCGATTAAGTTACCTTAAGACAGATAAATTCAAAGAAATTCTGTTCCATTTCAAAAATTCAAACCTAGCAATGACCACCGGCAGGCTGATTATCTAATTAAAAACCACCTAGCGACTGGTTGCAGTTCATAGATAATCGTGATCCATTGCTACTTCTTTTTGGATTAAAAAAAAACATACCAAAGAAAAGTAGCAATGTATGTGGAATGAAACCGGTCGCTAAATAGTTACTATTTAGATAATCAGCCTGCAGAACACGATACTTGATATTATAGCGTTTTATCGACACAAGCAATTATAGCGTTTTATTGAGAGAAAAAACGCGCGTATAAGTACTCGATAGAGTAATATGTATTATGTAATCTGTGGTAATATCTATAGAAAATTTCATTTCGTTATTCGGCGATAGATGGCGCTGTACAAACTTCCCATCATAAAAACTGAAAATCAGTGCTTTGCTTTAATTTAAAAGCAAAGGCATCACTGAGTTTTTGCCTTTTTCTGTCTCGATGCGGCACACAGTTCAGTTCTTTTTTATATGTTTCTTTATAATTTTGTCATTTATGATCTGTGTACTGTGTGTGATGGAAATAAACAATTTATCTATCTATCTATCTATCCATACAAAATAACTCTATCGAATGTTTTTACTACGGGTACAGTACCCTTAGAACGAACAGTACCCTTAGCACGAACAACTATCGAGAAAAAAACGCGCCTAAAATTACTTTATAGAGAATTTATCTATGGAAATTTTAATTTCGCTATTCGGCGGTAGATGGCGTTGTACACCAATACAAAATTGTACTATCGAATGATTTTACGCGCGTTATTGTTTTCGATAGCTGTTCGTGCTAAGGGCACTGAAAAGGATGTAAGCAGGGTAGGTATCTACCTAATATCCAGAAAAAAAGTATTGTTTCCTACAGATAGCAAAAAAACTTTCCACGCAGACGAAGTCACGGGCGGTCTCTAGTACCTACATAATTTTTTAATGCACTTGAGTTTCATTTTCGTATCGTAAGTTGCGTGACTTAATATGACGTAGGTAAGCAACGTACGGTGATCGTACGTATCCACTGTAACGTCATAAAGAGCTTTAATATTTGATTAAATTACTAATTCTAACCACCTTGCACGGTTAGGGGAAAAATAGTCAATGAAAATAGAATTTTATCAAACAACACTTTATTTTTAGAGAGTTTATTTTGAGTCAGTTAATTTTGTATGTTTATAATAGTTTCAGAAATATTTTTGTACTTGGTAGGTAAGTTAAGTATGTACTTTGTTTTTCGTCTATGTCTACTTGAAAACAAATTAAAAATATGTGATGTTTTAATTTTTTAAATTATGTAATAGGCAACTTCTTTTAACAGGTATATCAATGCATTCGTGACTGAAAGTGGCGCCGCGGAGAATTTTATTTAATATTGTAATTCTAATACACAAACTTAATGAATTTTTAAGTCTAGTATTTTTAGACGGCATAATTACATTCCTTCGTAGTCACTGCTAGAAGTAGATATCAAAACTGCTAAGTGACCGTTTTTATCACATTTGCTATCTTCTTCTAGGAAGAACTACGAGGGAATGTAGTGATACCTTCTTTATTTTTTTTATTTTATTTTATTTATTGAACATTGTTACCACAGCATTTACAGACCATTTACGCAGGTATAATTATACAGTACACAAGCCAATTACGGAAACAACACTTTGTAAACAAAATATATAAATGGTTACAAAAAGAATGATTTTAAACAAATATTAAGTTTAATTTATGGTATTGTCTCATGATAGGTGTGTGTGAATGTGTGCATGTGTATGTGTGTATGTTTGTGTGTGTTTGTGCATGCGTGTTTGCCTCCTTCATAAATAGAAATAGCAGGTAAAAATAAATTCTAGTATTCTAAAAATACTAGACCATGGGCCCTAAAAATACCACGTAAAGTTTTATTTAAATAATTTTCTTTTAACAACTTATTTAATAAAAACCTTTGAGGGCGCCACTTTCGGTGGTGTGGACACCAAAAATGGTTGATCAACATGTCAATAGATTTAGGTGTAGAATGAGGGCTTTTCAAAGTGACATTTAAAAAATAAAAATAGTAACTATTCGCCTCACTAGATGGTGTTGATACTCTTAGAAGCCTTAAAATAGTAACTATTTGATTCACTAGATGGTGCTGATCGAAGCTTAGTAAAAAAATCATATTGACACCCCCTACAGTTTTTTTCTTTGTTAAAATCCCTCATTATAATGGTGTAATGCCACAGAAAACAATTAAATTAAATAAAAAAACCGGCCAAGTGCGAGTCGGACTCGCGCACGAAGAGTTCCGTATCAAAAATCGGCCAAAAATCACGTTTGTTGTATGGGAGCCCCCATTAAATATTTGTTTTAATTAGTTTTTTATAATTGTTGTTATAGCAGCAATAGAAATACATCATCTGTGAAAATTTCATCTGTCTACCTGTTGTCGTTATTAATATAAAGCAAAAAAAGGGAAAAAAATCACGTTTGTTGTATGGGAGCCCCCTTTAAATATTTATTTTATTATATTTTTAGTATTTGTTGTTATAGCGGCAACAGAAATACACAATCTGTGAAAATTTCAACTGTCTAGCTATCACGGTTCATGAGATACAGCCTGGTGACAGACAGACAGACAGACAGACGGACAACGGAAGCTTAGTAATAGGGTCCCGTTTTTACCCTTTGGGTACGGAACCCTAAAAATAAAAATAAAACAATACAAAAATAAATAAATAAAATAAAAAAGACCTAAATCACATAATAACCAACGTTTAAATCCATCAAGCAGAGCGAAAATAATTGGCGTTGAGCTTGTGTGACCCCGCCATTACAATAATGCAAAATGCAAATACGCGTCAAAGGTCCTGTACCTCTACCATGGGTTTTTTTTACGTTTACTGTACATAGGCCGTATTACGAGCTCTTAAAACCTGCCAG
The DNA here is from genome assembly GCA_943789525.1 of Agriphila geniculea. NCBI lineage: Eukaryota > Metazoa > Arthropoda > Insecta > Lepidoptera > Crambidae > Agriphila > Agriphila geniculea. The sequence continues at coordinate 10,094,779 of OX038898.1, read as the reverse complement.
GTTTATAAATTGCTGTAATGACATCTCTTTCTCTCTGTATAGCAAATAAAAGAGATACATTGATAGCCAGTCAGAAAACTGACTGGAAATAAGAGGTCATAATACAGCCCCTGTACCCTTAGCACGAACAGCTATCGAGAAAAAAAAACGCGCGTAAAATTACTCGATAGTGCAATTTTGTATTGGAAATTTGTACAACGCCATCTATCGCCGAATAGCGAAATTAAAATTTCCATAGATAATTCACTATCGAGTAATTTTACGCGCGTTTTTTTTCTCGATAGCTGTTCGTGCTAAGGGTACAGTAAACGTAAAACAATTTGTATGATTATCTGTACAGCGCCTCTATTGGGCAGTAGCGGAACTAAAATCCGTACCATGAGTTGAAGGCTAAAATTTACTTTACCACATTCGTTTCAGTTTACGTAGAGAGTGTAGTTAACGTAACGTTTTGCATACAAATCGGTACCATGAGTCACTAATTTGACAGATGTCACGTGGTTTTCACAGTAAATTACTGTAACTATTGTGGTTACTTCTCTCACTGACATTTTTATAGTGAGATGTATTTTTTCATTTCTATTAATGTCTGCTCGACAATATTTCGGGCGACGGACTGAGGGAGGCTACAAATGTTGAAAATGGGTGACTTTAAAATACAAATTGAGTAACTAGTTATTCAGAACGGGCGACCAAATTACTTACTATTTGACCGACAACCTTAGGGCACACAAAAAATTTAAAATTTAGCATATATTTTATTTAAAAAAAAACCGGCCAAATGCGAGTCGGACTCGCGCACGAAGGGTTCCGTACTAAAGACGAAAAAAACCACGTTTGCTGTCTATACAGCAACGTGGTTTTTTTTTAAATAAAATATATGCTAATTTTTTGTGCCCCCCTTAAATATTTATTTTATTCCGTTTTAAGTATTAATTGTTATTAGTGGCAACAGAAATACATCACCTGTGAAAATTTAAACTGTCTAATGTCATTATTAATATCGAGCAAAAAATGGCAAAAAAATCACGTTTGTTGTATGGGAACCCCCCCTTAAATATTTTTTTATACTGTTTTTAATATTTGTTGTTATAGCGGCAACAGAAATATAAATTTGTAAAAAAAATAACTGTCCAGCTATTAGCTATCACCGTTCATGAGATACAGCCTGGTGACAGACAGACAGCCAGACAGACAGACAGGCGGACAGCGGAGTCTTAGTAATAGGGCCCCGTTTTTACCCTTTGGGTACGGAACCCTAAAAAACGTGACTATTATCCTAAGCAAGATGACAAAAATACCATGTTGCGCAGCTTAAATCAGTTATATAGTTACCTACTTGCTTTAATAGTTGCCCACTCAGTATTTTTGTCATTCATTCAGAATTTTCACTGCTATCTTAAATTATTTGTCTCCCACATGTAGTTGCCCATCTTACGTATTTTTTTTAACCCACAGTTAAAAAAGTAAACCGCTGCCCGATTTAGTATTTAATTGTTCCATTAACAGTCGCCTTTAATTATTCCAGTCAAAAAATTAATTATTCCCGCTTTAATAACATAGCACAAACTAACAAAACAACGGTGACATTCTGTCCGGCAATAAAGTTTAACGGCCAAATTTAGAATACGTGTTTTCTTGCATTATGCAATAAAAAAATAAACTTTTTAATTTTATCGTATTGCATTCATCTTTGAGTGTCACAGACCAAATAAACTAAAACACTTGTCAATAATCTGTACCACAGAGTAGATACCACACCACAGACTACCTCCTTTAACTACACTGAAGTTAGCTTTTACTGTAGTCAGTGTGGTTTTCACGTGACAGTAAACGTATAACATAAGTGAAACCCATGGTACCGACTTAACGTTTACTATTGTGGAAACGGATTTTAAGTTAACGAGTGTAGTTACGTCAGCCAATTTTACTGTACTAACTCATGGTAGAGGTACTGTGCCCCTAGCACGTACATCTGTCGAGAAAAAAAACTCACGTTAAAAGTAGACACTCGATTGTAGTAATTATCTATAGAAAATATCATTTCGCTACTCGGCGGTAGATGGCGCTGTACAAATTTCTCATACAAAATTACTCTAGGGAATTTTTGTACGAGCTTCTTTTTTCTCGATTGGAGTTGTTAACTGTCGGATATACTGCTCACAGTCAATACGAGTGAAAGAGAGAAAACGATAGTTTACTGTAACGTAAACAGTTTGCAACAACTCATGGTAGGGCCACTGTACCCTTAGCACGAAATAACGCGCGTAAAATCATTCGATAGTGCAATTTTGTATTGTAAAATACAACGCCATCTACCGCCGAATAGCCAAATTAAAATTTTCATAGATAATTCTCTATCGAGTAATTTTATGCGCGTTATTTATCTCCTCGTAAAAATTAATTGATTGATTATCTATGGAATACTATATTGTGATACTCATTGTATCTTTTGGCTACTGCAGCCATACAGGGGGTCAAGTCTGCTAATGTTTTCGTCAAAATCGTAGTTCAATGGTGTTCTAATGGTAATGCTTTTAGACACAGTTCTTGTTTCTTAAACCCAAAATCAAGACACAATATGTTTCCGTGTTGGGTTTAAAAAACACAATGTGTTTCAGTTTTGAGTTTAAGAAACAAGAACTGTGTCAAAAAGCATTACCATTGAAACACCATTGAACTACGATTTTGACGAAAACATTAGCAGACTTTACTCCCAGGGTGTTTGGTAATAGCCTTATAAAGCCGAATATGGTGGATAGGGACCATCAAACTGAATAACTTTTACTATGGGACCAACTCTGAAATTGCGAAAAAAATATCTACTGTTTCATACATTTTTGATATTTTTGTTATTAATTTTTGTATGAAACAGCAGATTTTTTTTTTCGCGATTTCATGGTCCCTATCCACCATATTCGGCTTTATAAGGCTATTACCACACATCCTGTATAAACCGTAATTTTGTCATCTATTCTGTTATTATGTAGTCTTTGTGTTCTACCAATGAAACTAAAAAAATTGCCATAGGCCTGGCTCACATGGATCGAAAAACGACAAAAAATTAAGTCCTTCCATACTACTTACTAAGAAAAAAAATTTTTCATGTCAGTGATACTACTACAACTAAAACATTGTATTGGTATGAGAAAGTATTTTGTTGTCGTTTTTTGACCGATGATTCTTTTGCAATGAGCATTAGTGGGAAAATTTAGAAAATTCTCTTAGAATCTTCACTATGTTTTAGTACAAATTACCTACCTTTTTTAGGGTTCCGTAGCCATAACGGCAAAAAACGGAACCCTTATAGATTCGTCATGTCTGTCTGTCTGTCTGTCCGTCCGTATGTCACAGCCACTTTATTCCAAAAGTATTAGGACTACATAGTTGAAACTTAGTAGGTAGGTGTATTCTGTGAACCGCTTTACGATTTTTATACAAAAATAAAAAAAATAAAAGATTAAGGGGGGGGCTCCCCATACATGGAACTGAAACTGAAAATATTTTTTTTCATCAAACCAATACTTGTGGGGTGTCTATAGATAGGTCTTTAAAAATGACATTGAGGTTTTTAAGACTATTTTTTTTTAAAGTCAACCGTTTGAAAAAAATAAGCCGCCAAAGTGGTAAAATGTGTGTCCCCCCCCTTTAACTTTTAAAGTAAGAGGGTGAAAAATCTAAAAAAAATATCAACTATAGATCTTAATATACACTTTCAACGAAAATTGTTTTGAACGAGATACAGTAATTAGTTTTCAAGATATAGTACATTTTCCAAAACCGCAAATATAACTGTTGCAGCCTAAAATCAATACCTCATCCTTTTGTCCTCCCACTACCAATTTCCGATGTACCTCTGACGTCGGCTGTCACGTCACGTGGCTATCACATGGACTCGTGTGAGTCGAATGTAAAAAACCGAGCTGTAACGTGCGCGCGCGCCGCTGTGTTTATCAAAAAATCTAAATTCAGTGAAAATCAGGCAGCCAGCTTCCCAGTGAGTACCTATCCTTTGGTTTTAAAAGTTGTGTCATCGACCCTTGCCGAAAAAGCGACGTAAGGTGGGCGATACTTTACAAATCCAAACATCCCCTCATACCATCGTGGTTTAGCGTCCTCAAAGCAATTGCAACCTCTAACATAAATTCTGGTCCTTCGAGCCGGATTCCAACCCGTGGAATCACAAAATAGCAAATATCAGGTTCAATTTCATAGTAAAACGCTGATATTTCACCTTTTCAAATCTTCAAATCATTACCTTTGCAATTGCTTTGGACCGCCATTTTGTCTTTTGAATTCATGCCTGTTCGATATTTTATACCTACTTAGTTAAACCTGCGATGTGCATATAATTTACTTACAAAACATTATCTTAAAAAACAAATCGTAATCTACACAGTTTAAACATACATTTATCATAAAATAATTATTTAAATTTCAACTTTGTAAAATTACCTATTTCAATTTCGTAGAAAATACTTTAAAATAAAGTGGTCGTTCAATAAAATTAACAATGAGTGAAGCAAAAATAAAGATACTTATTTCACGTCGCGAATATTTATATCGTTCAATGCAAATATTGTACGATATCTCGCTAGAACTTGTCCATGATCGTAGCAAGATACCCTCTTTTCGCTCGAGATTTTCGCGCATAGAAAATGTAAAATCGGAATTTTATGAAATCGACAAAGAAATAAGTACATTAGAATTAGCTCTAAAGCCCGATAGTCAAATAAGTACGGCGAAATTAGAAGCCTTTGATCAACTTTATTACGAAGTTTTGCGAGTCGATGATTCTTTGCAACCTACTACGACAAAGTTAACCCTGCAGTCGCCGGGCGGCGAACCGTCGTCAGGTGCCGCTTCCGTTGGTGCATCTCATTCCGATCAGATTCATGCTCGATTACCGAAGTTAGATTTACCGAAATTCGACAACCATATCGAAAATTGGCAAACGTTTTATGACACATTTGTTACCTTAATTCATGAAAACAATTCAATTAGTACCATCGAAAAATTTCATTATCTTATTTCATGTTTGAGCGGGTCTGCTTTGGCTATCGCCAAGGGAGTACCACTTACTTCTGATAATTATCAAACAGTGTTTGATGCTTTATTAGAAAGATATCATAATAAACGTATTTTAGCGGTAACTTATCTTGAGAAAATCTGCAATTATCCGCCTATTAAAGCTAACAATTATAACGATTTACAATATTTTACAAATGTGTTATACGAATCTTTTAACGCCTTAAATACATTAAACATTGAACATTTAAGCGAATTTATATTATTCCATTTAGCTTCCCGTGCCTTAGACGCGGACACTAGAAAGCGTTTTGAAATACAAAACCAAAATAAAATACCGGTATTGCAAGACCTCATCGAATTTCTACAAAATTATGTCAAAGTTTTGGAGTCTAGTAATTTATCTCATCTTAACCCTCCACGGACGGCGAACGCGAATCTACCTCAGACACGATCACACTCTTATCAAAACAATACACCACAAAATCGATCGCAATCTTATCAAAACAATAAAAATAATTATCCACGAAAACAAAATACGTTTAACCCTAATCAACAACGGTCTTTTGTAACATCTCAAGCAGTTAATTCGAACCCTAAAGCAATTAATTGTTTATTATGTAACTTAGAACATAATATTTATAAATGTCCTACTTTTTTATCTTATAATATTTCGAAACGTATTGAATTTGTTAAAAATAAAAATCTATGCTTGAATTGTTTACGTTCAAATCATTCTATAACCAACTGTTTCTCAAAAATGAGTTGTCAAACTTGTGGCTCGCGCCATCATACATTGCTTCATGCGAGTGAAACTGCTCCCGCTGGCTCAAGCCCGCCACGTAATGAAGGCGCCGGCGCCGCCGGCGGCAGTCATAACAATACGAGCGCTCATGTCGGTCATAGTCGCGAGAATTCGGTTGTGTTATTAGGCACGGCAACTGTGTGCGTGTGCGATGCATTTGGTAGTAAACATTACTTGCGCGCTTTAATTGATAGTGGCTCGCAGGATTGTTTTATCACTTCGGCCAGTTTTAAAAAACTCGGCTTGCCTTTCCGTCGTTGCAATCTTACGGTAGCCGGACTCGGCGAAAACACGGTACAACAAGTACAAGGCACCACACAATGTACTATACAACCTCGCGAATGTGATGAGCCAACTTTTCATATCTCACCGATTATCTTAGATAGTATTACCTCTAAAATGCCTACTGCAATAATACCTAACTCGGTTCGCGAACAGTTTAAGCATTTAGTACTCGCAGATTGCGATTTCGATAAACTTTCAAATATTGACTTGTTGCTCGGAGCAGAGTTATTTCATAAAATATATGACGGTCAGCGCCTTCAGCCACGTCCTAATTTACCTGCTGCCTTGCATAGTGTTTTCGGATGGGTGATTACTGGCGCTGTTGATATGCCCAGTTGCACACCTCCGAATGTTATCTCCAGTCTCATCGCTTCCACTCATACCCTTGATGAAGTGGTCAAGCAATTTTGGGAAGTCGAGGAGCCACCTCGCACCCCTATCGTAAATCCTAATGACCTTGAATGTGAGCGTATTTACAGTACTCGCATGTACAGAGAGGACAACGGCCGATATGTTGTTCCTTTGCTTTTAAAAGAACCTCACGGTGTTTTAGGTGATTCTTTTAACAAATCATTATCTCGATTATTTAACATTGAGCGTAAGTTGAACCGGGACGCACAACTTTCGGCTGAATATTCTAACTTTATGACGGAATATCATGACCTCGGTCATATGAACTTAGTCAATACTTCACAACAAAATAGCAAGTATATTATTCCACATCACTGTGTTATCCGTCCTGAGAGCGATACCACAAAGCTTCGCGTCGTATTTGATGCGAACAGTAAGTCATCAAACGGTTTATCTTTAAATGATCTAGTGTATCCCGGGCCTAAGCTTCAAGCTGACGTAATCGACATCATTACTAACTTTCGTTTACACGCAATTGTTTTTACCTGTGACATATCGAAAAGTACAGGCAAATCAATATCTTACCTGAGGAACGAGTCTATCAGCACATTCTCTGGCGTGAATCACCATCTAAAGAGGTGGACGTCTATGAACTCCAAACGGTCACCTATGGAGTAAGTAGCTCGCCTTATCTCGCCATCAGAACCTTGCATCAGCTAGCTCGCGACCACGGTGCACAGTGCCCGCGCGCGACAGATTTACTTTTAAATAGAACTTTTATGGATGATATTAACGGTGGGGCGTCTTCTGTAGAAGAGGCGCTGGAACTGAAAAATGAACTTATCCAACTTTTGAGTTTCGGTCAATTTCAACTTCGCAAATGGAGTAGTAATAGCCTCACATTTTTAGAAAACTTACCTTCTGATCATTGTCAAAAACCTAAAGTATTCTCAACTGAAAACAATAAACTTATGTTAAAGATTTTAGGAGTTCAGTGGGATCCAAATTGTGATTATTTCACTTATAACGTATCTCAAATTGAATCAAATTGCACTAAACGTTGTATCTTAAGCAACGTCGCTCGTATCTTTGACCCCGTTGGGTGGTTAGCCCCTTTTATCCTCTTAGCAAAGCTGATCCTTCAAAATCTTTGGCGACAACAGTTATCTTGGGACGAAATAGTTCCTGAATCAATCGAAAAGGACTGGAAGGACTTTACCTCCGAACTTTCAAATCTTAACTCCATAAACATTCCACGTCTAATAATTCCTTTAGACACTGTCCAAACTCAACTAATCGGGTTTTGTGATGGTTCAACAAAAGCCTACGGTTGTTGTATTTACATCCGAACGGTAACTTGCAGTGGTCAAATCCATGTATCTCTTCTAATCGCGAAATCCAAGGTAGCACCTCTGAAGCCCTTGACCGTGAATAGAATCGAATTATGCGGTGCAGTGTTATTAGCACGTCTTATGTCACACATGCAGGCACTACTCAGTAGACAACTCAACATAAATCAAATCCTATCTTTTACCGATAGCTCTACGGTATTGTCATGGTTAAATACGGCACCGCACAACTTAAAAACATTTGTAGCTCATCGTGTAGTACAAATAACCGAATCTTTACCTCCATCTCAGTGGCGGCACGTATCTACTCAGGATAATCCCGCTGATCTTTGTAGCCGTGGTCTCACATGCTCACAACTAGCAGCATGTGAAACCTGGTGGACTGGGCCTCAGTGGCTTCGTCAAGGTGTGTCTGAGTGGCCAGATAGCGTTCCTCAGCCTCCTTCGGAACCCTTGCCAGAACTTAAACCTATCTCATCATCTCATGTCGTCCAAGAGGTCGACATAAACCATCCTATACCGGCCCTCGCCAAACGTACCTCATCTTTGACAAAACTCCAACGAACCTTAGCTTGGTGTTTTCGTTTTATCTTTAACATAAAACTACCTCAAAACAAAAGAAAGCAAGGTTTTTTAATTTCAGAAGATCTTGAAAATTCTCTTTATTATCTCATACGGTACGAACAGTTAATTCATTTTGAATGCGATATTAGTAATCTAAAACATAAACCTTTACCAAAACATTTACAAAAATTAAGCCCCTTTTTAGATTCAACTGGTTTATTGCGAGTGGGGGGACGCCTTCAAAATGCTGATTTACCAAATGAGGTAAAACATCCGTTGTTATTACCAAAAAATTCATTTTTATCAAAATTAATTATAGATAACTTTCACATAAAATATCTTCATTGCGGACCTCGCACCTTACACTCTCTAATACAGCGTAGATTTTGGATCTTGGGAAGTCGTAACTTAATTCGTTCACGTTTATCTAAATGCATAACATGTTTTTTCGTTAAAGAAAGTAGACGTCGTAACGCAAAAGGATATAAGGTTTATATTTGCCTTTTTGTATGCTTCTCGGTAAAAGCGGTTCATCTAGAACTCGTAACAGAGTTGTCGACAGAAGCCTTTATAGCAGCACTCGATCGATTTGTCGCTCGTCGCGGTTTGTGTGAGCAAATCGTAACCGATTGCGGTACGAATTTTGTAGGTGCCAAACGTTATCTTTGTGAAGTCAGTAAAATGTTATCCGAAGAACATTTAAATATTTCAGACAAACTAGCTTCTCGTAATATCAATTGGAAATTAAACCCTCCATCAGCACCTCATTTTGGAGGTATCTTTGAGAGTGGTATCAAATCCACTAAATATCTTCTCAAGCGTGTTGTAGGATCGCAACTACTTACCTTTGAGGAGTTTTACACAATATTGACAAAGGTCGAAGCGATGCTAAATCCCCGGCCTCTTTGCGCAATATCTTCAGATCCTAACGAAGTCGATGTCCTTACGGCTGGGCACTTCCTTATCGGACGTCCTTTGGTTGCTGTACCAGAGCCACCTCTTAACGATGAAATGCACCCACGATCCCGTTGGCAGTTGCTACAAAAGTTATCTCAGAGCTTTTGGCGTAGGTGGCAAAGAGATTATCTTCATACCCTTCAACAAAGAACTAAATGGTCGCAAAACAAAGGTCGTGAAATCTCTGTGGGTGATATTGTTACAATCATGGAACCTAACTTAGCACCAAATGAATGGCGGCTTGGAAGAGTAATACAAGTTCATCCAGGCCAAGACCAAACTGTCCGGGTTGTAACAGTAAAAACTAACAGAGGGACACTAGTTCGACCCGTAGTCAAACTTTGTCCCTTGCCCCTTGAAAATTAATCTTAAAATCACATCTTATCTCATTAACACAACAAACAAAACAATCTTATCTTAAATTTAAACGATCTTATCCTAATCAAAACGATAACTAACTTTAAGCAAAAAAATTTTTTTTTTTAACTCATAATCAAACTTGCCTAGTTATAAGTTAAACTTAAGCTTAGTATACATTGTATGCACATCTATAGGTTTTATTTTATTTTTATTCAATCTTATCCTCTAGCAGGCATATTCAAAGGCAACCGTTTGGGGATTTTGGTTTATGTATGTATAGCTTATCCTGTGAAATCCGAGCTATTTCAAGTGGGGGGAAATGTTGCAGTCTAAAATCAATACCTCATCCTTTTGTCCTCCCACTACCAATTTCCGATGTACCTCTGACGTCGGCTGTCGCGTCACGTGGCTATCACAATAACTTTGTCATTCATACAAACACTGTGAAAAACAAAGTTATTTTTTCAGACGAAAAATGATAGCGGTATTAAAATATGGTATGGTATAATGTACCTACGGAACCCTACTGCGCGTGGCCCGACACGCACTTGGCCGGTTTTTTAATATTCGTTTTAATCTTAGTTAAAAGCTGTCTGACATTGTTAACCGTTGAAGTGAATCGGAGCATAAGTATCCCTTAAGGGGGCGTACAAAGAAAAAAAAATCGAAATTATTGACAACGTTGTCTTTTTAATTAATTAATTAATAAACTGGTACTTATTTCTTATTTCAGAAAACTGAAAATAACAAAACCTGAGGGCTAAGGATTTTTTTATTATAGTTTAAAGATTATAGGTTTATTTTTGGTTGGCAAAGCGGAGCACAGCATTGAAAAGCTACAAAATTGGATGTCACTACGATTTTTTCTACCGAGAAAAGTTTAAGCTATCTTTCAGTTATCTAAAAAAATAACGCGCGTCAAAAGATTCCATAGAGTAATTTTGTATGGGTTTATATAGCACCTTCTACTGCCGAAACGCAAAATGAAATTTCTTTTAAGCAATTTCAAAAAAAAACTTTATTTTCTCGATAGATATTCGTGCTAGGGGTACTATAATCTACTTTCTACATTTTTTTGCACCGATAACTAAAATACTGTGAGAAATCGTTGCACAAAAATATGTAAGTTTGTATTTAATATTGTACGGCCCCTTAAGAATCAGAGAAATATAATCCGATAATAATATATTATTTGTTTTGCTTTCAACCGCCAATTAACCTGTGGTTTAGTAAAGTGGTCCGCCCACCCGTGTAAGACACAGGGGTCCCGGGTTCGATTCCCAGGGAGGTACAATTTGTACTCGGTTTGGTTGGTGGTAGGGCTTATTTTGAAATAAGCCCTACCATCAACCAAACCGACTTAAGTCCGCCTGGCTAGCTACCACCATCTTACCTAAGTCGGACGCCATAACAACAATTTAAATATTGTTGTGTTCCGGCAGTTAGAGGTAAGATAGCCAGTTCCTCAGTGATAAGGATTCCGGGTGTAGTGCGCTTCCACCTTCGGCATTATCGAGGTGAGGTGAAGGCCAAGCATACCATTGTGCATAAAAAAAGAGAAAAATATTATCTAATAATAATATATTACTTAAGTATTTGTTATTTGCTACCTACTGCATAATATAGTGGTATTTTACAAAAGGATAAACGCAGTTCAAAAGTACAAACGTTCAATAAACTTCATTCGTTAAAAAAAACATAATTACAACGAACATGCGAATGTCGACCTAATTGCTTTGAAAATAAGGTACATAAAAGTGTCAGTTTATATTGGTCAGTTGTACGTAAAGTGATGTAGTTGACGTATTGTACTGTACCGCCAAATTACACGATGGCTATTTTAGTGTTGGGATGTAGTATCGACTTATCGATTATTATATTTTAAAAACCTTTTTTTATTAAAGATAATAATACTTAAGCTGTGATGATTTTTATAATCTGCTTATCTTACTGATTGAGGCACTGACCAATTATTTTTATTCGACTAAAGGGCGACTGTTTGGGCGGTAGGGAAATATACAAGGTGTATTTGTTACCACTCTCCAAATTTTAAGGATGTGTTCAGTCCATGAAACTAAACAACTTTCTCTAAGAAACATAGGGTCAAATATGTACAAAAAATTACTTTTCATACAAATCAAAGAGAGCACGTGATCAGTTTAGTATGGGATGACCAAAATTTTAATGGGGAAAGTTGTTCAGTTTCATGGATTAAACACACCCTTAAAATTTGGAGAGTGGTTACAAATATTCAAAAACAGATAATTTCTAAGTTTTTTATTATTATTAGTAACTGGACAGCAGGCATTTGACCACCATCTTGCTTGGTACATATACAGGGACACTGATCCGCTGCAACTTCATTAGAGTATAATGTATGCCTTCAAGAGGTGTATACACAATATACTTAAGTAGATGAGTCGATTTTACTTTCTTTTTATACTGCACATTACCTATATTAATAATTTTGTCTCTATTGTACCTGTTGTTTGTTTAATGTTAATATTGATCCTACTATATGTTTTAGTTAAACTGATACGATTCAATAACGATTTATGCTTATTAAGTATTATATTAGAGTTTAGTTAATAGTACCTAAGTATTTGAAGTACTATGTTTCTTTCTCAATCACAGAATAATATTGTTTATTTAAGGATGCATGTTGTTGGAGTTCAGTCTAGTACTTGGACATTGTACAATTTGTAATCATTTGCTTTCATGACTGTATACTGTTATGTGTCTAATAAAGAAAATTATAATTAAATTAAAGAGAGAGAGAGTGTGTCGTTTTGTACCGCAAGCGCCCTGGAGTTGCCGCAGATCACTGTCTATTGTCAATTTAATCACATTGTACACATAACAGCACGTCACATTATACAGTTAAACTGCGAAAACAGGTTTTATTACATCAGGCATAACGGCGGTCTCAAGGTCAACATGTATGAATAATCAGTACCCATAGCACGAACAGCTATCGAAAAAAATAGCGCGCGTAAAATCATTCGATAGTGCAATTTTGTATTCGAAATTTGTACAACACCATCTACCGCCGAAAAGCAAAATTAAAATTTCCATAGATAATTCTTTATCGAGTAATTTTACGCGCGTTTTTTTCTCGATAGCTGTTCGTGCTAAGGGTACTGAGGTGCCGTCGTGTTTACCTACATCTTTAATGTGAAAAGCAAAATAAATTATCTTATTTAGCGCGTAATTTAAGTATGGTACCAATGCGCAGATTACATTGCTTTTCAAAATAGAAAAATAGGTCCCATAATAAAAAAGTAAAAAAAAATAACAATATTAGAAACGATTCACACTTGACCCTTTCAATCGCTTAATGACCAGTTCACCCAGAAAATTTAGAATAATAATAAACTAATTCCATTAAAACACTGCCACTAAATATTGATAAATTTTTCAGGGCCAAATGCCACCACACCAACGCATACCCTGTCACTCAGCCATCTTGGATGGATGGTTATTTGAAAATCGAACGCGGCCGGAAACGAGCGCTCTTGTGAAGCGCGGGAAAATCGTGTGAAAAAGTGAAAATGTCTTTTTAACTTTTTAATTATATTTTACGGCATCGACGTTGTGTTTTTTTTTGTGGATGTTTTAAAGTGTTATTAGTGGTTTATGGACTCGGATTTTACAGTTTCGGTGAGTGAATTTATAATTAGTTGCACATTTTTTCAGATAAATTGCAGGTTTCTTGCATCGAGAGAATCGAGACGAATCAAATGTCACGGATGAATTTAACGTCGCTCGTCATTTAATTCTTAAATAAAAACTATTCACTAAGAACCAACTGCAGTTTTTTCAGTACTATTATAGGTAATTAGGTAGGTATAACATTACCTCTATTAATGAGGCAAAGGCCTTCATAAGTTTCGGATAAGTTCTAGATAATTATACCTGAAAGGTAATATCATACAGATGACCTCTGTAGTCAAATGGCTCGAACGGGTATTAAGGTGTCGCTGTCTTTGAGGTTCCGGGTTCGGTTCCCGGCTGAGTCAATTTATAAAACGAACTTTTCTATTACCTTATCTCGTATTACGTTATCTCTTATTTCCAACTTATTTTGGAATATATTTATAACTAGCGACCCGCCCTCGCTTCGCTTCGGTGTAGTGTGGAATTTCACATCATGTATTATACATATAAACCTTCCTCTTGAACCACTCTATCTATTAAAAAAAACCGCATCAAAATCCGTTGCGTAGTTTTAAAGATTTAAGCATACATAGGGATATAGGGACAGAGAAAGCGACTTTGTTTTATACATGTAGTGATTTGATACGGTATGTTGCTTAATATCAAATAAAAAATCTATGCTTTATGCAAAAATTCGAAAAGATCGTAATTTTTTGGATTTTTGTTATCATCGAGCCTTTAATCCATTTGAAATAGAGCGTGAAACCAATTTACGTTACTTGACACTTTAACTCGGAAGAAACACAAGTGATTATCAATATAATAGTTAAAAATCCCTGGTGGAAGAATTATCTTAATTAATAATTATCTATATAATTAAACAGCGTTATTTGTAAAACACCAACAACCTCGCAGGAGTAGATTACTAACATCATAAACAACAACATTTGTTCTACGACTTTTCCGAAAACAGACAAAAAAATTTGACTCTCCATACAAATGTCCCAAACAGCTGACCGAGTTTTGTATGAAATGTCGATTTTTATTTCTGTACCCTTAGCACGAACAGCTATCGAAAAAAACAACGCGCGTAAAAACATTCAATAGAGTAATTTTGTATGGGAAATTTAAACAGCGCCATCTACCGCCAAATTGTGAAATGAAATTTTCCATAGATAATTACTCTATCGAGTAATTTTACGCGCGTTTTTTTCTCGATAGATGTTCGTGCTAAGGGTACAGTTCCCTTAGCACGAACAGCTATCGAAAAAAAATAACGCGCGTAAAATCATATGATAGTGCAATTTTGTATTGGAAATATGTACAACGCCATCTACCGCCGAATAGCGAAATAAAAATTTCCATAGATAATTCTCTATCAAGTAATTTTACGCGCGTTTTTTTTCTCGAAAGCTGTTCGTGCTAAGGGTACTGAAAAAAAACGAATTTTCATACAAAACTCGATCAGCTGTTCGGGACATCGATTTTTTTTGTCGGTTTTCGGAAAAGTCGTAGAACAAAATTGTTGTTGTTTATGATGTTAGTAATCTACTCCTACGAGGTTGTTGGTGTTTACAAATAACCCTGTATAAGGACGGATGATCTGTGGCAGTTTTTATCAATTAAGCAGTACCTAATACTAACAAAAAGTTATTTTTAAATTACATTTATATGTATCTATCCATTATCGAAAATTAAAATCTTAGACCATTAAAAATATTTACATTTTAATAACATTTTAATTATTACCTACGTAATGTATCAATTTGCATTGTATCGTATGCGATTTAAAAAAATATATTGCCGTTTCTACATATTTTTTCTCTATATATAATAAGTCTTCATTAAGATACTTTCCCTCCGTATGGCTAAGTTTTGGGACACCTGTACCCTTAGCACGAACAGCTATCGAGAAAAAAAACGCGCGTAAAATTACTCGATAGAGAATTATCTATGGAAATTTTAATTTCGCTATTCGGCGGTAGATGGCGTTGTACTAATTTCCGATACAAAATTGCACTATCGAATGATTTTACGCGCGTTTTTTTTCTCGATAGCTGTTCGTGCTAAGGGTACTGATATTGTGACCGTGATATAATAAATTACTCTGAGTTATTATAGAAATGGTTACATATCAAAATTCTTCTACATTTAAAACTATTTTCTAATAAGTAGCTATATTTGGGCCAAACGGTAATAAAAATATATGTGACCCAATTTTCATTCATACTTGAGTAGGTTATAAGTCATAAATCCATGTGAATGTTGCAAATAAAATGCAATAGGCCATTTTCCATTTTTTCATTATAATATTAATAAGGTTATCGGTATAATTATAATAAGTACTTACTTATTATAAAATTCATCGGCGATTCCATTTGACGTGCAACTTTTTTATTATTATCCAAGTTAAAGTCAAACAAAAATAGCTTCTCGTCTATATCGGGTCATTTTGAACTTACCATCCAAATTTTAAGGATGTGTCCAGTCCATAAAACTAAACAACTTTCTAAGAAACATGTGTCAAATTTCGCCACAAAATTTTGGTCATCCCATACTAAATTGATCACGTGTTCTCTTTGATTTGTATGGAAAGTCGATTTATATTTTACATATTTGACCATGTGTTCCTTAGAGAAAGTTGTTCAGTTTCATGGACTGAACACATCCTCAAAATTTGGATGGTGGATACAAAATGACCCTGTATATCCACAACGGGATAGTACTTGGCCTTCACCTCACCTGATGTTAAGTGACGATAAGAAGGGCGAAAGTGTCAGCGCACTACTTACTTTCCTCACCACTGAGGAACTGGCTACCTTACCTCTAACTGACGGAACACAACAATTTTTTAAACTATTGTTATAGGGCGTCAGATTTAAGGAAGATGGTGGTAGCTAGGCGGACTTAAAATAAACCCTACCACCAACCAAACCGAGTAAAAATATAGTACCTTCTCTTAGGAATAGAACCCGGGTCCTCCATAAAACAGACAGACATACGGACAACGAAAATTATGATTTTTATAGGATTATTTTCGAACTTACCATTTTCCCTACGTGATCGAATCAGAAATGAAGACATCCGTAGGAGAACTGAAGTAACCTGATATCTCTCGAAGGATTGCTCAGCAAGTGGCAGTGGGCGGGACACATAGCGAGAAGAACCGATGGCCGTAGAGGCGGAAAGGTTTAGAACGGCGATCGCGCACCGGACTCGGCTCCGTGGGTAGGCCCCCGACAAGATGGACCGACATGAGGGTGCGCGGTCGCGGTGCGCCGCTGGATGCGGGCCAAGCAGGACCAAGCTTCGTGGAGATCCTTAGGGGAGGCCTGTACCTAGCAGTGGGTGTCGTGCGGCTGATATGATGATGATGATGTTGATGTGTATTTACACAGGCCCCCGACCGACGAAAGGGGACCGACGTGAGGGTGAAGGTTGCGGGAAGCCACTGGATGCGGGCCAAGCAGGATCGATCCTCTATTCCTGGTTATTTATCACTGATTGCCGCCCAGTGGTGGCAATGAGGACTATTCTTCCTGATTGCCACCTAATCACCACCACTGATGGCAATAAGAAATATATTTCCTGATCGTCACTACATTAAACATATAGTTGATCATCTTTTTAAAGGGTAGTATTTAATCGGGTAACAATAAATTCCCATTTTGGGTATCAACAATACTGAATGCGTACCTACTGAAATACTAAGTGGACGACGGATTGAGGGCGACTACAAATATTGAAAATGGGTGACTTTAAAATACAAATATAGAACGGGCGAACAAATTTCAATTAGTGACACCAAGGTCACACAAAACATTTAAAATTTGACATATATTTTATTTAAAAAAGGCGACTATTAACCTAATCGAGATGACAACAATAATGATGGGCAGCTTAAATCTGTACCCGTAGCACGAACAGCTATCGAAAAAAATAACGCCCGTAAAATCATTCGATAGAGCAATTTTGTATTGGAAATTTGTACAACGCCATCTACCGCCGAATAGCGAAATTAAAATTTCCATAGATAATTCTCTATCGAGTAATTCTACGCGCGTTTTTTTCTCGATAGTTGTTCGTGCTAAGGGTACAGTACCCTTAGCACGAACAGCTATCGAAAAAAATAACGCGCGTAAAATCATTCGATAGTGCAATTTTGTATTGGAAATTTGTACAACGCCATCTACCGCCGAATAGCGACATTAAAATTTCCATAGATAATTCTCTATCGAGTAATTTTACGCGCGTTTTTTTTCTCGTTAGCTGTTCGTGCTAAGGGTACAGTTACACAACATGTTACAAAATAACCCCTAATCCCGAATATGGTAGATAGGGACCATCAAACTGAACAACTTTTACTATGGGATCAACTTTGAAATCGCGAAAAAAACAACTGTTTCATACATTTTGATATTTCCGTTATTTTTTTTTACTAAACAGCAGATTTTTTTTCGCGCTTTTATAGTTAGGTAGTCCCATAGTAAAAGTTGATCAGTTTGATGGTCCCTATTTACCATATTTTTTTAATACGTTGCATAGTAACCTACCACTAGTCACCCAATTATAAATATCCCCTTTTTTAGGGTTCCGTACCCAAAGGGTAAAAACGGGACCCTATTACTAAGACTCCGCTGTCCTGCTGACCAGGCTGTATCTCATGAACCGTGATAGCTAGAAATTTGAAATTTTCACAGATGATGTATTTCTGTTGCCGCTATAACAACACATGCTAAAAACAGAATAAAATTAATATTTAAGAGGGGCTCCCATACAACAAACGTATTTTTTTGCCGTTTTTTGATACGGAACCCTTCGTGCGCGAGTCCGACTCGCATTTGGCCGGTTTTTAATAGGGTTTTCTGCATGTTGTTTCGTTGTGGAGATCCTTGGGGGAACCCTATACCCAGCAGTGTGTCGTGCGGCTGATATGACGATGATGATAGTAGAAAAACTAAACATATAGTTTTTTTTTTTGCATTTTCAAAAATTCATTGTAACTTATGGTCACGCCGAAATCGTAAGTTTTTTTAAAGGGAGCTTCCTTGGGGCCTACTTAACACCCCTTCCGAAAATCTGACGCGTGCGAGTAAATTTTTTTTTTTGCATTTTTGACTACTTTATATGCCTACCCCCACCACGCAAACCGGCAGATTAGTATACCGTTGTTATCAGAGGCACTTGGGGCATACGTAGTATGAATATCTGACGCGCTCGAGAATGCCCAAGTAACTGTTTTTTTTTACATTTTTGAAAAACCGTACACGCCAAACCCACCGCTAAAATGGTTTTTACCATACGAGCTTTTCTTTTCGAAATTATTTTATCTTTCGATTTTGATAGGTCTCGACGGCGCCGTTGAATTACGCCATTTAGCTACCTCGCCTCCCTAACTAATAGGTGTCTATTAAAGTCTTCAGTATCTTGAAAAGAACCACATCTACGTAACCGAACAAGAATTTATAATGTTTATAAATCTGGAATTCGATCAATCTAAATCATTGTTCGGTTGAGTAAACATGCATTTTTTTTATTGTTAGTTACGTTAGTACGAGGAACGGAAATAGAAATCATTTGTGTTGTACAGAATCGTTTACTTGGACCTTGGCCTGAGAAAAACGTGTTGAATACGAAATACCTA
This sequence comes from Agriphila geniculea, assembly GCA_943789525.1. Classification (NCBI taxonomy): domain Eukaryota; kingdom Metazoa; phylum Arthropoda; class Insecta; order Lepidoptera; family Crambidae; genus Agriphila; species Agriphila geniculea. Next base: position 10,075,779 of record OX038898.1, on the reverse strand, counting down.
GGTATCTACTTAAAAGTATTTAGCCATATTTTAGAGGGTCATTATGAATTTCTGAATCAAGTATGTACGAACATGAATAAATAAACAATTCGATAAAATTAAACAAAAATTTTCAAAATAATTATTTGCATTAATTCACACTCGTTTTGGGATATTTCACAATATCATTGCTTATTTCTTGTATTCTAGTCTCGTTCCTGAAGGCACCCAAAATATGGCTGGTATTTTTAGGGTTCCGTACCCAAAGGGTAAAAACGGGACCCTATTACTAAGACTCCGCTGTCTGTCTGTCTGTCTGTCTGTCACCGGGCGGTATCTCGTGAACCTTGATAGCTAGAAAGTTGAAATTTTCACGGATGATGTATTTTTACAACAAATACTAAAAACAGAATAAAAATAATATTTAAGGGGGGCTCCCAATTCCCATACAACAAACGTAATTTTTTTGCCGTTTTTGCTCGATATTAATAACGACAACAGGTAGACAGTTGAAATTTTCACAGATGATGTATTTTTGTTGCCGCTATATCCACAAATACTAAAAACATAATAAAATACATATTTAAGGGGGGCTCCCATACAACAAACGTAATTTTTATGCCGTTTTTTGGTACGGAACCCTTCGTGTGCGAGTCCGACTCGCACTTGGCCGGTTTTTTGTTACACTATCTGCCGTACAAATTAATAAACAAAGAATAAGTTTAAATACCTATATAACCGAAAATACCCCCTACGTACTATGGGCAACAGCGTCGCTTAACCAGTTTGCAACAAAATTCGTGTGCGCGCGTATCGCCCCTACGAACTAAACGTATGTGACAGCGGGCGCGGCGTGCAAGCGATTTTAACCTTAGCAGTGGTTAAGCGACGCTGTTACCCATGGTACATGCGTCTTATTCCTAAACAAACTTTTTGCTTATTCTAAGTATAAACTTATTCTTCGTATATATATTTGTAAGGCAGTTTATGTTTACAAGAAGAGTTTAGGATCTTTGACTCTGAGTTAATTGTATAATGGAAATCCAAAACTAATTTCAGGGAAAAATAAAACAAAACTAAAACAATAATTATAAAATAGCGATAGTACCTACCTAATTGGCTCCGTGCACGCTTTTAGCGCCACCTAGCGTGTTGCAACTTTGTTGGCTCTGACCTGTACCCTTAGCACGAACAACTATCGAGAAAAAAAACGCGCGTAAAATTACTCGATAGAGAATTATCTATGGAAATTTTAATTTCGCTATTCGGCGATAGATGGCGCTGTACAAATTTCCAATACAAAATTGCACTATCGAATGATTTTACGCGCGTTATTTTTCTCGATAGCTGTTCGTGCTAAGGGTACTGACCGTTTTGTCGTTTTTATATGTAATGGAGGCATTGTGACAAAATGTTAAAAAATGTTATACATATTGTATTATTAATGTAAATTTCAAAATTACTATGATTTGGGTGGACAAAGTGTTGTGAAATCATTTTTGGTCATTTAAATTAAATATGGCAAGCAAGATCTATTCAAAATAAGTGTTTTATTTTGGTTATATCAGGGTTTGTTTACTTCTTTTTTAGTTGTAGATTTTGTAAAACAAGAGGATAAAGCTACTTTAATAATTTTACTAAGTGATAATAAACATATATAATTATTCCTGTATCGCTAGTAATAAATTAAATAAAATTTTCAAGCAGATTACAGAGCCTTCTTTATTTCTACTTTTTGCCACCATGAGCGCTGAGATTGATTATTATACCTTCGTACCCTCCCAATAGCATTTTATTTCAAGAGGAATAAATAAACTTCTATTTCATAGAATTATTTTTTCAGTCGAGAAAAAATCGTGCATAAAAGTACTCGATAGAGTTTATCTCTATGAAAAATCTCGTTTTACTTGTCGACGGTAGATGGCGTTGTACAAATTTCCCATACAAAATTACTCTTTCGAATGTTTTTACGCGCGTTATTTTTGTCGATAGCTGTTCGTGCTACGGGTACTGACTGTCTTATAAGGAAATTCAAAACTTAAATTAAATACTATTTTTATTTTTCTATATTTCTATATTTTTATATAACTTCGGGAAATATAAAATAAAACAAAACAATATTACAAAACCTTTATTAAAACCGTTAATCAGGCATTTTCTTTCAAGAGGAATAAATAAAGTTCTATTTCATTGATTTTTTTTTTGTTAAATTTACAAGATTTTCTATTTCATTAGACTAATATAAATTAATGTGTGACATTTATCATCCAAGTCTCAATTTATTATTATTTGAGTGTTAGCGGCAAGTCTCAATCTAGGTCAACTCAATATTATCTAGACATTATTCAGCATCCTTAGCAGCTATCGAAAAAAAAGAACGTGCGAAAAAGTACTCGATAGAGTTTATCTCTATGAAAAATCTAATTTTACTTTTCGGCGGTAGATGACGCTGTACAAATTTCCCATACAAAATTTCTCTATCAAATGTTTTAACGCGCGTTATTTTTTTCAATAGCTGTTCGTGCTAAGGGTACAGTACCCTTAGCACAAACAGCTATCGAGAAAAAAAACGCGCGTAAAATTACTCGATAAAGAATTATCTATGGAAATTTTAATTTCGCTATTCGGCGGTAGATGGCGTTGTACAAATTTCCATACAAAATTGCACTATCGAATGATTTTACGCGCGTTATTTTTTTCGATAGCTGTTCGTGCTAAGAATACAGGATACAAGAGTTTCTATTTCATTAGTCAAGCTTTTATTATACTGCTCATAGAAATTAAATATGAAGAAATAATATTTAAGTCTCAATCTAGGTCAACTCAATACTATCTAGATATTATTCAGGACACGAGCTACTACCTCCTACGCATCCCAGACTTCTTCGCTTAATAATTCAGGCAAATCTGTTTGTTGGTGTGGTTTTAGTGCCAGCGATTTTAAAACAAGCGGATCGAATTGAATTAGTTTTGAGGAGATCTTACCCTTAGCACGAACAGCTATCGAAAAAAAATACGCTCGTAAAAACATAGGAAAGAGTAAATTTTGTAATGGAAATTTGTACAGCGCCATCTACCGCCGAAAAGCGAAATAAAATTTCTCATAAATAACTCTATCAAGTACTTTTACGCGCGTTTTTTTCTATAGGTTTGTGCTAGAGGTACTGAGCAATGTATGTTAAGAGTTAAATATTTATGATTATTATTTATTTATATCCAACCCGCTCGCACTGCCAACCTACGCACTCCGCCCTTCCTTCAATATTGTGAGTGGGCGTACGACAATCATCTGATTATATCTAAACCTATATTTCTATATTTTTCTGTCATTAACAAAATGTTAAAAGGGGAGATTATCACTTAAGCGGATACGTCAAAAAATTGTCACTTTTTGATATAATGCTATAGGTCGTGGAAACATTCTTTAGATTAGCACGAACAGCTATCGAAAAAAATACTCGAGTAAAAACATTCGATAGAGTAATTTTGTATGAGAAATTTGTACAGCGCCATCTACCGCCGAATAGCGAAATTAAAATTTCCATAGATAATTCCCTATCGAGTAATTTTACGCGCGTTTTTTTTCTCGATAGCTGTTTGTGCTAAGGGTACTGAAATTAAGATTTATATTTTTTTAATATCTTTCTCCAGACACGTATAGAACCAGAAAAACGCTTTTGGCTCGATACATTTTAATTTCGAAAATACCTCTTAAAAAATCTTAAGATTTAAATTAGTTTGAAACAACATTAGGTATTCAAGTTGAAATTGCTTTAAATAATGTGTATAGCCCACCGGTAACGATCAATTGCGATTGTCAATTTTTCCGCAATTGACGCCCATTGATGGAAAAATTGATCGTATACGCGTGCAATTGAAGCGATTGTCAATTGCTCCAAAATTGACAATCGCTTCATTTGCTCGCGTAAACGATCAATGTTTCCGTCAATGGGCGTCAATTGCGGAAAAATTGACAATCGCAATTGATCGTTACCGGTGGGCTTATCATCAATATTCACAATCGTGTAGAAGCATTTCTCTTTAATCGCTATAGTTATTTAATACGAATTGATTTAGCAATTTTTGCGCCAAATTTGCCGAATCGGTTTCGTCGTTTTCTCATTGCTACCACGCTTCATTTTTGACATGAATCGGGACTCTAGGTACCTATTTGGAGATTGTTACCTTACAATTCGGGAACGAAAATATAATAAGAGTCATAACCATAGAAGAATACTATGTAATAACTAACCAATCAGACTGAAGATGCTATCAATCGACATAAATTATTCAATCAGCATTTACATTTCTAATTGTCCAAAAAATACTGGGATTTTTACAATCGTCCTAAGGCTCTCCGCTGCGTTAAGCGGGACACGCGCGCGGGGCGACATAATAATATTATTAGAGTTTACTCATGCATTGCGCAAGCATCTGTCGGCGGTGCCTAAAAATTGCTCGGATGATTGCGAAAACCTACCTTAGATTCCAACGAAATCTTATTTCGTTGTTAGATTCCAATTATCCGGTCCTTTACATTCGACCTATGATTTTTGCAAAGATATCTGTCTGTACCCTTAGCATAAACAGGTATCGAAAAAAATAACGCGCGTAAAATCATTCGATAGTGCAATTTTGTATGGGAAATTTGTACAACGCCATGCATCTACCGCCGAATAGCGACATTAAAATTTCTATAGATAATTCGCTATCGTGTAATTTTACGCGCGTTTTTTTTCTCGATAGCTGTTCGTGCTACGGGTACTGATTAATTCGATTATTCTACGCTTATGTTTTTTTGTTACAATTAACACGTGGAAATACACTATTCTTCACTAAAATTATAAAATAAATAACTTGAAAACTTGTAATACCGAAGCCACCCATAGCACGAACAGCTATTAAAAAAAAACCGGCGTAAAACATTTCATAGATTAATTTTGTATGGGGAAATTCGTACAGCGCCATCTACCGCCGAATAGCGAAGTTAAATTTTTCATAGAAATAATTACCCTATCGAGTACTTTTACGCGCGTTTATTTTCTCGATAAATGTTCGTGCTAAGGGTACTGTACCCCAAATAATCCACCCTTAGGTGAATTCTGGGAAACCTATGTCTGAGAATTCTCCCTATATGTTCTCTCCCTATATATATTAGGGTAAATTCTCGGGTAAACGTTTCCTAGAATTCAAAGGGTGGAATACTTTGATCGGAATAACTGTGGTAAAGGACACAAAACTCAAATTATACCAGGAGCACAGAATATATCAAGCATAGATAAAGAATAGTACGATAGTACTAGCATTTTGAGCCAGAAATAACCTAAGATTATAAGTTTGTATTCCATAAAAAATCTATTGTTTTCTTTTTCCCACACATTAGCTTTCTTGGCAAGTGACTTGTGTATCATTACACTTTACTAAGTAGTTTGTTCTCGTGAAATAAAGAAATTGATTAGTTAATCCATTTTACTAGTTACGGTCGGCAATGAAAGTTACATAACACTTTATAGCAACTTTTTTACACGACTGCCCAAAGCAAAAAGAGTGTATAATGTGTTCAGGGTGCATGTATGTAGGTATATGATTTTCTTTATTCCACCATAACTTCTAAATGCCTGAACTGATTTGGATAAATGGGGTATCGTTAGAATCCTCACAGCATCCCGAGTGACACTGGCTATATTTTTTTTAGAAAAAATCAATATGGTGACTTTACGACGCCATTTTCAAATGTGAAAAAAAACTTTTCTTCTATTATTACAATATGGGCATCAAATGAAAGGTCTTGATGAGTACATTCCAATACTATATAATATGTCACTAAAATGTGTGAAATAAAAATAAATAAATTTAAAAAAATATTAAAAACACGACTGCCCTGCCAAAAACGAACTAAAAAGTTAAACAACAAGTGTCATTGCAGTCGGGTGACCTCTTTCATCAAAAATTGTTCCATAATAAGGTCTCCCGACTGCAATGACACTTGTTGTTTAACTTTTTATTTCGTTTTTGGCAGGGCAGTCGTGTTTTTAATATTTTTTAAATTTATTTTTGACAGATGTCTCGTAGTTTGGAAAGGAAGGTAGTAGACCCCCACAGTAAATCCTCAGTAGACGAAACTTTATAGTAGGATAAAGTATCATAAATGAAACATATTTTTCAATTATCCATATTGATTTTTTTTATATAAGGACCCCTTAAAATTTTGTGCACTATTTCAGAAGGACCTTAAATATGTTCATAGGTTTTGGACTTTGGTTCATACTATATTACATCCCTACAAAGTTTCATCGACTGAGGATTTAATGTTGGGGTTTCCATACCAATTCCTACACTATATGGACGTAGAAACTGTAAATGGGCCGTAACCGCGTGCTTTCCGAAGAAAATCAATTTTTGGTCACCTATACTTCACCCGACCATAACCAATAATGTTGCTTAACATTCATAATCACTCAAGCAATCAAGTCCACAACTGACGACATCAAAACTAGTCGCAGTTCATGAAAATCGATAAAAAATTAATAATTCAAACGTGAATCGTGTGACTTGCCTGGTGGGACCTCGTAGGCCACATCGTGGGTAGGTACCTTCTCATAAATTAAATTTTCAAGTTATTAAATTGCATCATTATGACAACTTGGCATAATGGCAGTTTTCCTTTGTCTAAAACTGAAAACTGTTCTATAATAAACTTTTTGTATGGAAACAAACCTAAAACCCTTCACAGAAATTATTTTTTCAAGTTAATAAATAGCAATATTACCTACCACAACTTGGCTTAATGACAGTTTTCCTTTATCTAAAATTGAAAAACTTTTTAGGATCAACTTTGTGTATGGAAACAACCCTGAAATCGCGAAAATGTTTCAGCTGTTTCACATACGTTTCACCGGAGTTCAAATTAAATTTGGTATGAAATAGATGTAACTATGACGTGTTTGACAAAATAATTTTGGACACTCTGTCTAAAATGACACCTAAATTATTATTTTGTCACTTACGATTCGGGCACTTTTATAGTTGTTATGTGCACAAGACGCTTTAACTATAAAAGTGTCCGAATCGTCGGTGAAAAAATTTTGGTCGAGATGTCAGTAACTCCTTTTTAGGGTTCCGTACCCAAAGGGTAAATACGAGACCCTATTACAAAGACTCCGCTCTCTGTCTGTCTGTCTGTCTGTCACCAGGCTGTATCTCATGAACCGTGATAGCTAGAAATTTGAAATTTTCACAGATGCCGCTATAACAACAATTACTAAAAACAGAATAAAATTAATATTTAAGGGGGGCTCCCATACAACAAAACAAACGTGTTTTTTTTCCCGTTTTTTGCTCGATATTAATAATGACAATAGGTAGACAGTTGAAATTTTCACAGATGATCTATTTTTTGCTCCTATAACAACAAATACTAAAAACAGAATAAAATTAATATTTAAAGGAGGCTCCCATACAACTTTTTTTTGCCGTTTTTTGGTACGGAACCCTTCGTGCGCGAGTCCGACTCTTGGCTGGTTTTTGTTTGTTGTAATGTAACTGGCGAACCAATGGTGTTTAACTTTTGACGTTAGTGCATAGCTTTGCAATTGCTGCAGTGTTTGCACACGCGCAACTGTGTGCGAGCTCACGGATCGGCACACGGAACTCGCGCGGTGGGCGCCGGTGGGGTGAGGTAATCGATTGTGGGGCGGGGTGGAGAGTTTCCTTTCTGTACAGTAGAACTTATATCTATTCTGTGGTTAAGGTCAAGCATAGGTTGGGTGACCAAAATGTATTATCTTGAGCTCCTCAGTGCTTCTGAAGGCACGTTGAGCCATTGGTCCCGGCACACTGGACCCGCGCCGCGTGGTGAATTAGGCCCATCCTTCTCATTCATCTCTAAGGTAGGCCTTGCATACATGTGGGGATTTGTAAATAGCATTGGAAAATCTGTATGTTATTCTATTGTTTATATTTGACTGTAAATCCTCCTACAAGCAAATAAATAAATAAATACGTGGGGACATTAAAAATGGCGGATGTGCAATGTCTACGTGCATGCAGCACGGACATTATTGGCTGATGTGCAATGTATACGTGCACGCAGCACGGACATTATTGGCTGTTGTGCAATGTCTACGTGCACGCAGCACGGACATTATTGGCTGATGTGTAATGTCTACGTGCACGCAGCACGGGCACTATTGGCTGATGTGCAATGTCTACGTGCACGCAGCACAGACATTATTGGCTGATGTGCAATGTGCAATGTCTGCGTGCACGCAGCACGGACATTATTGGCTGATGTGTAATGTCTGCGTGCACGCAGCACGGGCACTATTGGCTGATGTGCAATGTCTACGTGCACGCAACACGGACATTATTGGCTGATGTGCAATGTCTAAGTGCACGTAGCACGGACATTATTGGCTGATGTGCAATGTCAACGTGCACGCGGCACGGACATTAATGGCTGATGTGCAATGTTTACCTGTGCGTGCAGGGACATTATGGCTGATGTGTAATGTCTACTTGCACTGCACGCACTTCGGACATTAATGGCTGATGTGCAATATCTACGTGCACGCAGTACGGACAGAAATGGGTGATGAGCAATGTCTATATGTGTCTACGTATGCATGCACTACGTATTCTATATTTTGTGGTACCATGGGCAGCAGCGTCGCTTAACCACTCCTAAGGCACACCCCGGACACGCCATACAAGCGTCGCGTTTCAACTACCTATTACACAGACGCTACACAGTGACGTTTTTGCACACGCGCAACTGTGTGCGAGCTCACGGATCGGCACACGGAACTCGCGCGGTGGGCGCCGGTGGGGTGAGGTAATTGATTGTGGGGCGGGGCGGAGAGTGTCCTTTCTGTACGGTAGTTACTATATCTATTCTGTGCCTAAAGTTAAAATCGCTTGCACGCGCCGTCACGTTTAGTTCGTGCAGGAGCGATACGCGCGCATATGAATTTTGTTGCTAACCGGTTAAGCGACGCTGCTGCCCATAGTACATGTTTACACATGTGATGTCACATATCGGACAGTGGACAAACACGCGATGCTATCGATTTGTCTCCAACTGAGGGGTTAGGGCGCATCGTTAGTTCTAATTATAGGGTAAAACACACAACCATTGAGATTTACTCCATGCCTGTATATATGAAACATGACAGTAGTTAGTAACTATTAAAAACGTATCACTTAAATAAATAAATAAACAAGCATGTGTGTAGCAATTTAAAGATAATCTGACTTCCGTGGTCGAATCAAGTCATTTATCGGTTTTCATGGTGTCGCCATATTTTCAGTACCCATAGAGGAAATAATCACTACGTGTCAGTACCCTTAGCACGAACTGACAGCTATCGAGAAAAATAAACGCGCACAAAAGTTCTCGATGGTACCAAAGATGTATTAAAAAAGTTTTTTAATACATCTTTGGATGGTACATAAATTCTCTACGGATAATCTCATTTCGCTTTTCGGCGGTAGATGGCGTTGTACAAATTTCCAATACAAAATTGCACTATCGAATAATTTAACGCGCGTTATTTTTTTTGATAGCTGTTCGTGCTAAGGGTACTGTACTGTTCGTGCTACGGGTAGGTCTAACCTTCCACCTGGTGATTCAGAGTAAAAATTCCAACTGTTTTTAAGATTATTGTCTAAAAATTCTGAATGTTAAATATAACGATAACTACAGTACGAGGCATATATCTTGAAATTTTTTCGATGGAGTGGGGATAAGTTCGCGCATGTGCTCTTGCGAGCGACCAATAGCGCTCGCCCCTCTCCCGCCGCCCGCGCCCCTCACCGCTGCGCATGCCCAAAATACGCGTTCCGCGCAATCCCCACCCGATTTCAAGACTGTACCTAATTTTATTATGTCTTTATTAAAAGCTCAAGCTATTCTGGATTTTTTCGAATGGTAGGTGATTCAAACTGTTTTCTCTCTTCACAGATATAAAATGGAAAATGGCTTGGAAGAGGTTGCAGTCAAGAAGATTGTGGGTGTGCGACAGAGAGCGCCACGTACACTCGCTACATTGGAGAAACTTGGACAAGGCAAGGCATACAGTACGAGGCAAACATCTTGACACTTTTTCGACGGAGTGGGGATCAGAGGCCGACTCTGAGCTCTTATAGCAACTTCATAGTGAAGTTGTTATAGAGACAGAGCTATACCACACCCCGGGCACTCCATACAAATGCCGCGTTTCAACTACCTATTACACAGACGCTACACAGTGACGTTTTTGCACACGCGCAACTGTGTGCGTGAAGTCTAGGGCTATTGAATGAGCATACGAACTGGCCTACGATCTCGCGGGGCGCGGTGAGGTAATTGATTGCGGGGAGGGGCGGAGAGTTTCCTTTCTGTACGGTAGTATTCTGTGCCTATACATCGCGTATAGCGCCATCTCAATCACAACATCGCTTCGATATTACTTTTGACAGTCATTGTAGGGGGGCAGTTCGCGCACTTGTGGGCGACCAATAGCCCACGTAAGTACCTCATCGCTACGCAACGAAATAAGAACTTTCGTTGTCGCTACGCATACCCAAAATACGCGTTTTGTGAAAACCCCACCCGATTTCAAGATCTTTGCCTCGTACTGGACACACATTAATGGCACGGTTATTTTTCTCCTTTTTCTAATTTTATACTATTTTTACTAATGACAAGAACCAATAAAATTCTCTTTTTCTTCTTTGGAAAAATGCTAATCTGGGTGGTCCAATATAGCTTACCCCTCTTTTAATATTACCTTAAATAAAAAGAGGTACCTAAGTAGGTACTTTCTTGATTTATTTCCTATACGAAACACTGTCCTAACCAGGGTGGGTCTTACTTCGCGCTTAAACTTGTATATGTCGTAGGATAGTCGTATAAACCGGATCTTTACAAAAATCCTAGGACGATTGTAAAGAACCGGATAATTGAAATCTAAGATGAATTTTCACAATCGTCCGAGTAATTTTTAGGATCTTTGTAAAAATCCTAGTATGTTTAGGAAAATCGTGAACTAGAATGCTGATTGGATAATCTAAGAGACGGTTTATAACAACCTCAGTCTGATTGGTCAGAACATATTGCTGTTGGGTTTTGGGGTTATTTCGTAATTTTGCCGAATTTAATTCTTCAATTGAAGTTTTAAGAGCATTAATTACTTAACTCGAAAGTCCATTTAGGTTTTGCACAACAATATTGACAAATGCTATAGAACTTTCTTAGCTCTGTATAGAAATGTTATTTTTAAGATATAACCTCTAAATTGTCTACACTGATCGAGCCTGGCACTTGTATAACATTTAATTCACTCACTTCAATTTCTCTTTGTATAATGTGAGCACTCAGATTTTTTAAAATAAAAAACGTAAAATTCATACAAAACACTAGAGAAATATTTGACAATAATCAGAACAATAACAAATAGCCAATCAGAGCATCCGTCAGTCAATAACGAGGACGTCAGCCAATCAGCGCGCGCAAAAAGATGGTGATTCGCGATTTACCTAAGATACGCCGGATTTTTGTCAAAATCCTAAACATTACTCGGATGATTGCAAAAATTTGTCTTAGATTATAATCATCCGGTATTTTACAATCATACTAGGATTTTTTGTAAAAATCCTGTTTGTACAATTATCCTACGACATATATTAGCCTACTGCTCGCGGCTGACTCAGTCGAGCCAGCGCACAAGGGGTGTCACGTGTCGGTTGAAACAGAGCTACGCGACAGAAAGAGAAGCGCTTCTGAGGTGCATATGTCGTAGGATAATCGTATAAATCGGATCTTTACAAAAATCCTAGGACGATTGTAAAGAACCGGATAATTGAAATCTAAGATAAATTTTCACAATCGTCCGAGCAGTTTTTAGGATCTTTGTAAAAACCCTAGTATGTTTCGGAAAATCGTAAACTTGAATGCTGATGGATAATCTAAGAGACGATTTATAACAACTTCAGTCTGATTGGTTAGAACATAATTGCTGTTGGGTTTTGGGGTTATTTCGTAATTTTGCCGTATTTAATTCTTCAATAATTGAAGTTTAAGATCATTAATTAACTCGAAAGTCCATTCAGGTTTTGCACAACACTATTGACAAGTGCTGTAGAACTTTCTTAGCTCTGTGTAGAAAAGTTCTTTTTAAGATATACACTCTAAATTGTCTGCACTGATCGAGCCCGGCACTTGTATAACATCCAATACTTCATCGTACTTCAATGTCTCTTGATTGATGTGAGCACTCAGTTTTCTTTAATAAAAAACGTAAAATTAGTACAAAATACTAGAGAAATATTTGACAATAATCACAACAATAACAAATAGCCAATCAGAGCATCCGTCAGTCCATAACGATGACATCAGCCAATCAGCGCGCTCAAAAAGATGGTGATTCGCGATTTACCTAAGATACGGTGGATTTTTGTAAAAATCCTAAACATTACTCGGATGATTGCAAAACTCTGTCGTAGATTCTAATTATCCGGTATTTTACAATCATACTAGTATTTTTGTAAAAATCCTGTTTGTATAATTATCCTACGACACATATAATAATAGGCACGCAGCACTGTGCTATGTGAAATTGTACTTTATTGCCGTGCAACGACAGTAGCTTGTTATATGATTGTCTTCGCGCTGTTGGGCCTCTGTACGTTTAGTACTATATATAAGTTGTGGTCCTAAGGGAACATACCCATACTACGTGACCCGCTAAGGGGGGGTGACCAAGCGTGGTATTTTAAAGACCCCCCGTCTTTAAAATACTACGCTTGGTCACATGGGGGGAGGGGGGAAGGGGGGCCTATGTTTTGTCACGTAGTCAAATATTGTCAATGGAAATCTGGTTCTTTTTTTTTCAAGTTGTATTCAAATATGGCACGCAGCGAAATTTTTTTTCTTCTTGATAGATTTTTTCACTTGTTGTATGTAAAATTATAATACACACTCTTGGCATTACGTGGCAAGCGCCTTATTAATGAAAAGACAAAAATGAGCAATTTTTTTTTAGATTTCTGTTGAAAATGATGTAAAACCATTATCTATGAAATACTACGTGAAAACAAGGGGGGAGGGGGGGGGGGGGGGTCTTGGCATATACTACTGGTGGTCACCAAGGGGGTGAAGGGGGGTCAAAAATGGTAAAATATGGGTCACGTAGTATGGGTATGTTCCCTAACTTACTTTTATAAAGAATCTATCCTCTGAAATCCTATAGGTTTGGAAAACATCCCAGACGTGGTGGGCCGAAGTCTGGACAAGTTGGAAGTGAACCAATCGGTCCTGGATAGGATCACCTTCGAGAGTGAAAGACTGAAGACCAGCCATAGCGAAGCTTCTTCTAGAAGGAACAGCGATGACGGAGGAAGAGCGAGGAAGGAGAAATTTAGAGAAGGTTAGCATCTTTTTTGGGAATTAATACTTTAGTATAGGTACCTACCAAAAAAACATTTTGTTCTACAAAATTAGTAAATGCTCAAAAAATCCTAAGGGTCCTCCCAGACCTACCGGTTTCTTTTCTTTGCTTTGCTGTTCTACCTTGTTGTTTAGACCGCCGGCCAACAGGGTGATATTCAATCTATCGCATATTGGGACCAGACCAAATTGGAAAAAACCGGCCAAGTGCGAGTCGGACTCGCGCACGAAGGGTTCCGTACCAAAAAACGGCAAAAAAAATCACGTTTGTTGTATGGGAGCCCACCTTAAATATTTATTTTATTCTGTTTTTAGTATTTGTTGTTGTAGCGGCAACAGAAATACATCATCTGTGAAAATTTCAGCTGTCTAGCTATCATGGTTCATGAGATACAGCCTGGTGACAGACAGACAGACAGACGGACAGCGGAGGCTTAGTAATAGGGTCCCGTTTTTACCCTTTGGGTACGGAACCCTAAAAATAGCCATTTGCTTGGTGTTACCAAATATAATCGTCTGGGTTGCGAAGTAGGAAGCTTCTGGGAGATATGCCACCCTGAACATGGTCTCCGATTGCTAAAAATAAATCGATCGCATATTTATTTAAAATTGTGAACAGGTTCGTGGGTGGCATCATTACCTACCTGAACAATTTTTTTTGTGTTTTCATGACGATCGTTTAAGGAACAAAGCTCACATATGTGAAATGTACTTAGATTGAAAATATGCGATAGATTGAAAATGAGCCTCTTGGCCGGCACTCCATTGCCGAACAGCAAAGCACAGAAAAGAAACCGGTAGGTCTGGGGGGACCCTAAGCCGCCCAAGAAGATTTGGTGAGCATTTACTAATTCTGGGTTGGGTTAGGTTAGTATGGTTGGTAGGTAGTTGTGATGCGAGATGATTGCGTGGCATTCTTGTGATGACGTGTCTTGACCGACACGTGGCGGATGACGTGGTGAAAACGTGGTGTACCAAAGCAAGATATAGTTAATTCAAATTAATTTATGAGATAGCTAGTAATAATTATTTAGCTTTCTTTCTTGCTCACAATTTTATGTCACTATTGCTGTGTCACTGTCAAATTGTCATTTTTTAGGGTTCCGTAGCCAAAATGGCAAAAAACGGAACCCTTATAGATTCGTTGTGTCTGTCTGTCCGTATGTCACAGCCACTTTATTCCAAAAGTATTAGGACTATATAGTTGACACTTGGTAGGTAAGGTAGGTAATTCTGCGAATCGCTTTACGATTTTTACACAAAAATAAAAAAAATAAAAAGATTAAGGGGGCTCCCCATACATGGAACTGAAACTGAAAATTTTTTTTTCTTCAAACCAACACGTGTTGGGTGTCTATAGATAGGTCTTTAAAAATGACATTAAAGTTTTTAAGACAACTTTTTCTCAAAGTCAACCGTTTGAAAGATATTCACCGCCAAAGTGGTAAAATGTGTCCCCCCCCCCTTTAACTTTTGAAATAAGAGAGTGAAAAATCTAAAAAAAATATATGCTGTAGATCTTAATAAACACTTTCAACCAAAATTGGTTTGAACGAGATATAGTAATTAGTTTTTGAGATATAGCACATTTTCCAAAACCGCAAATATAACTTTGTCATTCATACCAACACTGTGAAAAACAAAGTTATTTTTACAGACGAAAAATTATAGGTGGTATTAAATATGGTATGGTATAAGGTAACTACGGAACCCTATGGCGCGTGGACCGACACGCACAAAGCCGGTTTTTTTATTTTATTTTACCAGTTACCAGACTCTATCACAGAATTACTAATAGTACAAGTACTCTACAGTGGTTTTACTGCCAGTTTTAATGATTTCAACGTACATTTAGTTAGAAAATAGACCCAAAAATTTTTGCGCAGCTTTATCCTAGGTTTTCTTTACCTGAATGTAACTACCCTGGTTAGTTTACTTCTTACTTGAGCTAGGGTTCCACCCAAAAGCGGTGAACCAAAAAGGGTTCCGTAGCCAAAAGAATTCGGGAACCGCTGGTCTAAATATATAATAATCCTTACTAATATTATAAATGCGAAAGTCCGTTTGTTTGTTTGTTACGCCTTCACGTCTTAACTACTGAACCGATCATCATAAAATTTTACATACACGTTGTCAGGGGTATAGAGAAGGACATAGGGTACCTTTCATCCCGAAAAAAAGTATTGTTCCCGAGGGATAGTAAAAAAACTCTCCACGCAGACGAAGTCGCGGGCGGCAGCTATAAATCTATATTTCTCTTTCTTTTGTGACCGTCAGCTCCCTAACTCTAGGTAGGGTTACCACCTCATGGCCGTTTGAATCCGGGAGATATAAAACGTAAAAATAAAGTGTATGGAATGGAGCATGCAGAGAAAAATCTGAAATAATTCTATGTGATAGTAATTTGTGTAAAGATTACAGGGAAAATAAAACGATTTCTCAATATGGGACACTTTTTAGAAATTATCAACAAAAAATACATTAGTTCCACTACCGGTCAACAGATGGCGCAGACCTAAGAAAAAATACATTATTTCCACTATTGGTCAAGAGATGACGCCGTCCTAAGAAAAAATACATTAGTTTTTAAATTTGAGATTTTTGCATTTACAATGCTATTTTTAAACAATACTAAATACATTAGTTCCACTTTCGGTCAAGAGATGGCGCTGACCTATAACTTCAATAATTTTAGTATATTCTGCTCTGTGTATTTATTATGATGGTATGGAAACCCTCGTCGGTGCGCTAGTCCAACTTGCTCTTAAACGGTTTTTAGTAAGTATGCTTTAGAAAAAAGGGGTATTTTAGTTTCTGCCATCGTTCTAACTCCTTGATCAAGGAAAAAGTGAAGAACTATCTTCCAATTAAAATAAGAAACCATCCATTTTATATTTTATAAATAAATAAATAAATGAAATAATTTATTTCAGGCTCAACTTCACCCATAGTTTTAAATTACATTAAATTTAACTTTCATTAAACTTAACATTTAACAAACATTTAACAAATTAATTTCAATTTTTTTTAAATGTTCGTCAAAAATATAGAACTAGTCATAAACTGTCCTTACTATTTTATTCCTAGGCAACTAGGAACTAGGCTTGATGGGCCTGCCATGGCGTTGTAGCGCCTCAAGTTGTCTGTTGTCAAGTAGTCTGCGTTCCACCTCAAGTATGTTTGCCGTATACAGGGTTAATGATTTTGATGACAACCCTGTACACGGCAAACATACTTGAGGTGGAACGCAGAGCCAAGAGATTAATAGGCGACGGAAAACTGGTATCAGCTAAGCTTCACAGCTTGGCTCACCGCCGAAACGTTGCTTGCCTATCGGACTTCTATAGATTGTACTTCGGCGAGTGTGCTCAAGAGCTGCATGAGCTCATTCCACCTTTTCCTTTCTTCCATCGGACATCCAGACGCACTGCAGGCTACCATCCGTTCTTGGTTGATATACCTCCAATGCGTACTAAACGCTACTCATCATCGTTTATAATGTGCACAGCCAAGGAATGGAATTCCCTGCCGGCGTCTGTGTTTCCGAGCACATACAACCTGACTCTTTTCAAGGCCAGAGTGAATAGGCACCTTCTGGGCAAGCTCGGTCCATCGTAGACGTAGTGTAGACATCGTTGACCCCTGTCTATACTTTCGGGCTAGACTAGGGTCAAGAGCAAACCCATTATAATAAAAAAAAGAGGCGCTTTAACGCCATGGCAGGCCCATCAAGCCTCTAAACGCGTTGTTGCACTGTACTCTTAAAGTGTGGTAGGAGCGTTGCGTGAATGAGTACCAAAGATGGCATTTGTGTAAAGCCCCTGGCAGTAAGGCCTTTATATTTTAGAATTAGATCAATAAGAAAGTAGGTACCTACACTTAAAAAAAATGGCCTCTACATCATCAGGCATTTTCAATGTCCCTGCTGGGACACAGACCTTTCTTATGGGTGGATAAGAAGGACGGGCCACCTTATGATCCCAATATAGATCGGTGTGTGATAAAAAGCTAATAATATACCAACAATTAGAGGAGCTCGATGGCTCAGTGGTTCAGTGCCTTGCCCAGCGATTGCGGAGGTTAAGTAACTTTCTCAAGGGTCTGTCATGGGATGGGTGACCAAAAATTTATTATCTCGAACTCCTCCGTGCTTCGGCAGGCACGTTAAGCCGTTGGTCTTGGGTGCATTCACCAATCCGCATTGGATCCGCGTGGTGGTTTATAGCCCAACCTCCTTAATATAAGGCCTGTGCCCTAGCAGTCGGGACATAAAAAATGGATACCTAATGGGGAATGTCCGAAAAAAAAAAATTGGCTAAATATTTTTCTATAGGTAGGAATAAGCTCCCTTAGTAATAGAAAAAAGTTTCAGAATTTTCGGTTGAGTAAAAAAATTTTAAAAAATGAAAGTCTCTTTGACTTCACAAATGTACGAAAGTAACAGCAGAATGAAAATTATACCTTTGCCACCACCTGCCACAACCACAACAAGTATTTTAAAAAAAGTTTTGACATTTTGTATTGAAACTTTTTTTTAATACCATGTTGTGGTTGTGACAGCTGGTGGCAAAGGTATAAATTTCCATTCTGCTGTTACTTTCGTACATTTGTGAAGTCAAAGAGACTTTAATTTTTATAAACTTTTTTACGCAACCGAAAATTCTGAATCTTTTTTCTATTACTAAGGGAGCTTATTCCTACCTATAGAAAACTATTCAGCCAATTTGATTTTTTTCGGACATTCCCCATTGTCATAGCAATTAAGTAAAAAACCGGTCAAGAGCGAGTCGGACTCGCGCACCGAGGGTTCCGTACAATCATAAATATATTTGGATATGTTACTTTAGTACAGTCTTTAAAAAAGTAGGATAAACGGCAGACAGTTGGAAGGGCGAACAGGCGGACAGTTAATTTACAAATCTTAACCACAGCTGCTTATGGTGACTGAAAAACGTTTCAGCCACTCCACATTGCAAACTGTTTATATTACTAAGTAGGAACTTATTCTTCGTTTATTCGTACGGCAAATAGTAGGTAATTATTTTAGAACCAGCCACCAATTTATTATTGTAGTGTTAGGTTGCGCCATCTCTTGACCGATAGTGGAACTATATTTTTCCTTAGGTTAGCATGCTTAGGACAGCGCCATCTGTTGACTGGTAGTAAAACTAAAAAAAATTTGATTGTTTTTTGAATTTCTTAAAAAGTGTGTTATATTGAGACATCGTTTTATTTTTCCTGTAATCTTTACATAAACTACTATCACATAGAATTATTTCAGATTTTTCTCTCTGCAAACTTCGGAGATAAGGGGGGGGGGGGACGGTATTTTTTTTACAATTTTCACCATTAGTCGAAAACTATGCGGCCTAAAAAAAAAAAAAAAAATGTTTAAAAACGTGCAAACGACGCTCTTTCATATGATACCCCACATGCCCTAGTTGCCCCACTTCAAATTTTTAAGACCCCTTTTCAGTCCCTGTTGTAAAAAAGATATTTATTTTTTTATTTATTTCTTTTTCGCGAAATAGTTGGACAAATGTCATCTTAAACTATTCCAAATTTCAAGTTGATACCATTAGTAGTTCTCGAGATATCCAGCTGTGACAGACAGACAGACAGACAGACAGACAGACTGAGTCACACCATAAGGGTTCCTTTTTTACCATTTTGGTACGGAACCCTAAAAAAGATGATTAGTAACTTTAGTGGCATATTTTTGTTTCAGACGGGACCAATTCTGAACCCCCCACTGCCGGAGTCACGCACCATAACGCGTGGCATGAGATGGACAGCTCCAATTCCACCACCAGAACTGAACTGAGCCTATCCGACGGTGGAGAGGAGGTAAGACAACAAAAAAAGATACGTAAAGAGGACCAACGTAGGAAAATTCATTTCTTCGCCGTGTTAATGAGGGCTTTTCAAAGTGACATTAAAAAAAATAGTAACTATTTGTCTCACTAGATGGCGTTGATGGAAATAAAAGTGTCAAAATTGGCTTTTAAAAATAAACGTCATGTACCAAAGAGGCAAGTAAGCGCTCGCTGACTGACATCTGCCCAAAGAGAAACATTTTAGGGATACATCTGCCTGCCTACCTGAGTAACTCTTCGAAGCTTAGTATTTTCACATTGACACATACATTTTTATCAACGCCATCTATCGAACCTACAGCTTTTTGTCATTTTGAAACACCCTCATTGCGACCTTCGACAGTAAAATGTTGTCATATTCCTTTTCTATCCATTTTGAGCGCTTATCGTACTCAGTATTAAATTTTTATATGTTTACTAGCGGCCGCCCGCGGTTTCACCCGCGTGGTTCCCGTTCCCGTAGGAATATCGGGATAAAAAGTATCCTATGTTTTAATCTAGGCTATCTACTATCTGTGTGCCAAATTTCAACCAAATCCGTTCAGTAGTTTTTGTGTGATTGAAGAACAAACATCCAAACCCACAAACTTTCACATTTATAATATTAGTAGGATAAATAGGTATTTTTAAGTACTTCTGATATTTAAGCTGATAAGTTTCTTGCACCCTTCTTGTCAGCTAAAATATCTTGAATGTGTGGTAAGAAAATATTGACGATTTAAAACTGTTAATTTCTGTGTTTATTTTGTTAAAGATATTTTGACGTTGACTTCCAGAGGGTATCAGCGAGTCCATGGGCTAAAAACATTGAAATTAATGTAAACTGTAATTTGACAGATGTACGTGGACACAGTGCTCCTTCGTTTTGGCACAAATAAAAACTTGCCAAAGAAAATTAGCAATGTATCACATCCATATGTCAAATTAGAGCGATTACGATAGCAACGAATGCAACGATAGAGCCCAGAAAGACGCAGACTCTGATAAAGTTAGAAATGATTAGATTATATTATTTTCTAGTAATTTCGGAAGGGGTTTTTCGGAAGAAGTTTGTTGTGTTGGTATATTTTCGGAAGAAGTTTTGGAAGGTTTAATAGTTTCGGAAGGTTCGGACCAGTGTCGTAGCTAGGGGTCATGGCCCCTGCCAAGATTTGAATTTTGCGCCCCAAGTCATATTTGAAGGATAATGGGCGCCCCTGGCAATATTTGAATTTGACGCCCTTATAGACTTTTTTCTAGCTATGGGTCAGCAAAGTGCGCCCCCTGAGGGTTGCGCCCCTGTCAGCTGCCCCTTTACAGCCCCTAGCCACAACGTTTGTTCGGTCAATGACATCTATCAAAGTCAAAGTCAAAAATAGCTTTATTCAAATAAACTTAATTATTAAGTACTTTTGAATCTTCCATATTTTCCTACCACCCGTTCCATACTTTTTTAGCTGACAAGAAGAACGGGCGCAAGAAACTTATCAGCTGTAACAGCCATAAGTAACGATATTTACAAACTTAATTTTCTCTCTTTGTCAGCCTCGAACCCGAAAGAGTCAAGACTCCGCACTCCCCGGCACTCCCATGCACACGCGACCTCCGTGGAGGTCCGCGGACAGCCTCACCCCTGATGCTGCTTTTGGAACCTCTTTGGCTGACATCATGGAGAGCCCAGCTAATAAGGTATCGGACCTCTATAGAAACAACTGACTTACAAAAAAGTTTGCATGTGAATTTGTTTTTTTTTAGCACCAATGGATGTTGCTTGGTCTTCACCTAACTTGATGTTAAGTGACGATAAGGCCGAAAGTAAGCGCACCTACACCCAGAATCCCCACCACTGAAGAACTGGCTATCTTACCTCTAACTGCCGGAACACAACAATTTTTAAATTGTTGTTATGGCGTCAGACTTAGGGTAGCTAGCCAGGCGGACTTGAAATAAGCCCTACCATACCACCAACCAGACCGAACGAACCACTAGACCACAGTGGTGGTTAAAAATTTCAAGATATTGCAATGAAATTGAAATATTTCAAGTTATTATTTTTAAGTGTTGCACAAATAAAACTTAGCACTAACACTAGAATGAATAAAGAAAACAATTTAATTACCTAATTAATAATAATAAATAAAACAGCTCTGAAATCCCTTTATTTAATTTTATTCACAATCTAAACTCCTTCACTTTTTATCCACTCTTCACACTTATTTGAATAACTACTTAGTTTCGTAATTACTCTATTTACTTCAACACTTAACACTAATTTTCAGAGTGAAAACATTACCGACACTGCCGAGAAAAAGGTATTAGTTTGTCTTTATGTGTCTGCTTTGTTGTTTAAAAAAATTCCAAAACCACAATACAGTGGTAGTATCTGTGTATGCTAATAATGCTAAGTATATCCCGGACGTAAAAACAAATTGCCTAAAAAATTATGTGGTCTTTCATAGAGTAAATAATTAGTAAGAATATGCATAGATTAAAGTGAGATTTCTCTTTTTTACCAACTTCATTTATTAATAAAAAAGTAAGATCAAAAATTATTTTTCAAAAACTGGCGCCCGATGTGGGGACTTTCACCTACTTCATATATTTTAGTGTTTGTTGAATAGGTAAATAGACGTCATGTAATTTTGAATTGTGTAAAACAATCTTTTGATATAAGAAAATACAATTTAGTTTCGCTTTTTCTTCGCAACACTAAAGCATTGTTATGAAAAGCACATAAGATGTTGTTTTTAGTCAATTATATGTGAAATAGGACTTATAGTAGGTATGAACCTCTATACTAAAAAAAGTTGGGAGTTACAAGTCGTGATAAAGTTTGGCCACATGATAGAAACTGATCTGTAGGCTGTTTCTAACTAATATTGAGCTGGGCCAAACTATCCTTACATACAGTTCCATACGGCGGCGGGTTGAATAGCGCACTTTTTCCGGCTTCATTCTAAAAACTATAACAATTCAGATTTAGCTAATAGGTCAAATGTGGTATCATTTTTGGATAAATTAATAACGTAGAACTTATTTCTGATATAAAAAAAATCAATTTATTAAGCAGTTTCTGAAAAATTACACAATAACCAACATTTTAAAAACTTCATTTTTTTAGTTTAGGTATTGGCACTTGTTTCAGTATTTTCAAAAAAACTACTTTAAAGAAGCGTTTTTCAGGTTAATTTGTAATATGCTTTTGTTATGTTAACTATATTTTATACAATTTGCGCCTAATCCAATAGTTTAAGTCCATTGTTTGCGGACATACAGCTAGTCAAAAATATGCATATTTTCACGAAATAAAAGGGGTTTCCGTTTCGTTCAGAAACATTTTTCAGGTTTTTTGTTTATGTTATTCAAAAAAATCTTATCTAACTTTCGCAACACTAAAGCATTGTTATGAAAAGCACTTATGATGTTGTTTTTAGTCAATTATATGTGAAATAGGACTTATAGTAGGTATGAACCTCTATACTAAAAAAAAATGGGAGTTACAAGTCGTGATAAAGTTTGGCCACATGATAGAAACTGATCTGTAGGCTGTTTCTAACTAATATTGAGCTGGGCCAAACTATCCTTACATACAGTTCCATACGGCGGCGGGTTGAATAGCGCACTTTTCCCGGCTTCATTCTAAAAACTATAACAATTCAGGTTTAGCTAATAGGTCAAATGTAGTATCATTTTTGGATAAATTAATAACGTAGAACTTATTTCTGATAATAAAAATAAATTTATTAAGCAGTTTCTGAAAAATTACACAATAACCAACATTTTAAAAACTTCATTTTTTTAGTTTAGGTATTGGCACTTGTTTCAGTATTTTCAAAAAAACTACTTTAAAGAAGCGTTTTTCAGGTTAATTTGTAATATACTTTTGTTATTTTAACTATATTTTATACAATTTGCGCCTAACCCAAGTAGTTGAGGTCCATTGTTTGCGGAGACACAGCTAGTCAAAAATATGCATTTTTTCACGAAATAAAAGGGGTTTCCGTTTCGTTCGGAAGCATTTCTCAGTTTTTTTGTTTATATTTCTGTAAAGTTAATTAAATTTTCTACAATTTTAACCCAAACTTGAGTAGTCTAGGTTTACTAGTTGTAAAGATACAGCTAGTCAAAGATAAGATTTTTTCAATTAATTTCATTAAAAAACCCATTTTTAACCAGCTATGTCTCTGCAACCAATAGACCTAGACTACTCAAATTAAGCTCAAATTGTAGAAAATTTAATTAACTTTACAGAAATATCAACAAAAAACCTGAAAAATGTTTCTCAACGAAACGGAAACCTTTTTTATTTCGTGAAAATATGCATATTTTTGACTAGCTGTATGTCCGCAAACAATGGACTTAAACTACTTGGATTAGGCGCAAATTGTATAAAATATAGTTAACATAACAAAAGCATATTACAAATTAACCTGAAAAACGCTTCTTTAAAGTAGTTTTTTTGAAAATACTGAAACAAGTGCCAATACCTAAACTAAAAAAATGAAGTTTTTAAAATGTTGGTTATTGTGTAATTTTTCAGAAACTGCTTAATAAATTGATTTTTTTATATCAAAAATAAGTTATACGTTATTGATTTATCCGAAAATGATACCACATTTGACCTGTTAGCTAAACCTGAATTGTTATAGTTTTTAGAATGGAGCCGGGAAAAGTGCGCTATTCAACCCGCCGCCGTATGGAACTGTATGTAAGGATAGTTTGGCCCAGCTCAATATTAGTTAGAAACAGCCTACAGATCAGTTTCTATCATGTGGCCAAACTTTATCACGACTTGTAACTCCCAACTTTTTTTAGTATAGAGGTTCATACCTACCTACTAATACGAAAAGTATCTTTTTTAACCGACTATAATTCGGTTATATTTTTTATTTATATCGGGTCATTTTGAACTTACCATCCAAATTATAAGGATGTGTCCAATCCATGAAACTAAACAACTTTCTCTAAGAAACATGTGTCAAATTTCGCCAAAAAATTTTGGTCATCCCATACTAAATTGATCACGTGATCTCTTTGATTTGTATGGAAAGTCGATTTTTATTTTACATATTTGACCTTGTGTTCCTTAGAGAAAGTTGTTCAGTTTCATGGACTGAACACATCCTCAAAATTTGGATGGTAAGTTCAAAATGACCCTGTTTGTATGTACACCGATTACTCGAAGACGGCTGAACCGATTGAAATGATTCAAACGTTATTACATTAGGTAAACTTCCAAGTTGGTCCCATTTTTTTTAATTTTGAAATCGGTTCAGTGATTTTCAAGTAATCTTGAAAAAATGCACGAACATAGTGCGATTTTGTGTGAACTACCTCGATGATCAGTCGTATAACTTCTTTGTTTATGAACTGAATAAGATAATTATTTTTTGTTGAAAAAAGGATATCTTAAGTGTAGTTCTTAAACCGACTTAAAAAAGGAGGTTCTCAGTTTGACCCACATGTATGTATGTTTCTCCGCGATTAACTCACGTTTGACTGAGCCGATTTTTCTACCTAAATAATATACTTACACTACCTAATACAAAAGGTACCTACACAAGAAATAAAAAAATAAAAAATTGATTATAAAAACAAAAAACGGACTTCAAAAAACCTACCTCTAAAAAGCAAGAAATAATATTCGTAATAATAAAAACACGTCTATTGAAGTCGTGCCACACCCGACTTCTAAAAAGCAAGAAACTCCAGCATTATGTATTCTGTGCTCCAGCTCCGAATATTAATTCGTAATAATAAAAACACGTCTATTTAAGTCGGGTGGGGCTGGAGCACAGAATACATAATGCTGGAGTTTCTTGCTTTTTAGAAGTCGGGTGTGGCTTTTAGAATAAAAACAAAAGGAATTTGTACTCCAGCATTATGTATTCTGTGCTCCAGCCCCACCCGACTTCAATAGACGTGTTTTTATTATTACGAATTAATATTCATACGAATTAATATTCGTAATAATAAAAACACGTCTATTGAAGTCGGGTGATGCTGGAGCACAGAATACATAATGCTGGAGTTTCTTGCTTTTTAGAGGTAGGTTTTTTGAAGTCTGTTTTTTGTTTTTATAAACAATTTTTCTTGTCACCTAGTCACCCCATCACATTAGATATTTGTCTTAATAACACGGTGAGTAATTATATTGTTTCTAACATTGTGTCAATAACTCACTTCTATTCTGTAACACAAATATTATATTACTCATAACTACTTCCATTCACGAACTAAAACATCACGCAAATATGGCACCGACTGACGAAAATAAAGCGATTCGAAATTTTTAAATTAGAATCCCCACATTAACATTTTTATCTGGGTACAAATTACTATTATTTCCAAATTTAACTTTAACTAGTAAGAAACAAAGTAGATAATACTTTGTATAAAATAAGCGCCCAGATTGAACGTGAGGCGGTATTTCGTGGTGCCGTTTTAAAGACTCTGACCGGACATCTCAAGAGTATTCTTGATCGAAAAGTCACAAAAACATTTCATTTATTATTTTCATATTCTCTCAGTAGTCATTGTATTTTTAACGTTGGTAGTTAGTTCTTGTGAGCATTGTTTCCGTGCGGGGAAAGAGATATGAAACAAATGCGTACTGTTTCATATCTCGTGGTTATCATAAATAAAGATTATCTATTGTCCTCTAGGTGTCTCTTCGGGAAGACCTCAAATCCGACTATTCGAACAGTTCTGATGAAAGAAGATCTCGTATTGGCTGGAGATTGGTGAAGAACGTCACATCAGCAGCTGGGGTCTTCTCGGCAAAGTCTAAGGAGGTGCCGACAGCACCAGCTCTGCCTGGAACTCCACTGCCTAGTTTTCAAGTAAGATCTAACGGAAAATTAAAAGTTTTTAATTATTAGTAGTATCGTTTCCATAAATCAGCGGTTCTCAAACTTTTTTTGCTGATGGAACCCTTTTTTTACGCACAATGGTATAGTGCCCACCTCATCTGATGTTAAGTGACGATAAGGCGGAAAGTGGAAGCGCACTACACCTGAAATTTTCATCACTGAGGAACTGACTGTCTTACCTCTAGCTGCCGGAACACAACAATTTTTAAATTGTTGTTATAGCGACAGACTTATGTTAGATGGTGGCAGCTAGCCAGGAGAACTTGAAATAAGCCCTACCACCAACCAAACCAGGACAAACCCTGGGAATGGAACCCGGGACCCCTGCGTCTTATACGGGTGGGCGAACCACTAGACCACAGAGGCGGTAAAGAATGAAATAAACCCTCTTTAAAAATGAGTCAGCCTGGCTGAATTCGTGTGCACTTGCGCTCTCATATTACGTATTCTACTTCGGATATCTAAGTATATTTCTTTAGTGAGGAATATTAACTTAGATATATTTTATTCTCTGCAACCTACTTATACCCCTTATTTTATTCTCTGCAACCTACTTATACCCCTAGTTTTATTTCGTATGACCAGTATTTTCGTGGAACCCCCACAAAGGCTCTGCGGAGCCCGAGGGATCCGCGGAGCACACTTTGAGAATGGCTGCCCTAAATAATAGAAATAATAATATAATTTCCATAAAGAAACATTAAAACAATACGATTAAATTGACAATAGACAGTCATTAGCGGCAACTTCACTCAAATGTGTGCATAAAGGTTGCATATCGTATTGTACCGCAAGCATTCTGAAGCGCTCATGGAGGAGCTTAACAGACTGATCGTACTAGATCACGTTTGTTAAGCAACGCTTGGTCTGGTCATGTGTCGGATGGGTGACCGTTAAGTGGCATAACAACTGAGCGCTTCCGTGCTTCGGAGGGCACATTAAACTGTCTCTCGCGGCTGTTGTCATCTGATAATTAAGCCAAGTCAGAGGCCTTACAAGCGGTTTGATAAACTTTATCACCAGAGGTACTCGATCACATTTGTTAAGCAACGCTTGGTCTGGTCAGGTGTCGGATGGGTGACCGTTAAGTGGCATAACAACTGAGCGCTTCCGGGCTTTGGAGGGCACGTTAAACCGTCGGTCCCGGCTGTTGTCATCTGGTAACAGTTGTTAAGCCAAGTTAGAGGCCTTACAGGCGGCTTGATGAACTCTAACACCAGAGGTGGCCATTAATCCTCATACAATAAGAAGAAGAATCGTTCAAGTACCCTAAGCACGAACAGCTATTGAGAAAATAAACGCGCGTAAAATCACTCGATAGTGCAATTTTGTATTGAAAATTTGTACAACGCCATCTACCGCCGAATAGCGAAAATAAAATTTTCATAGATAATTCTCTATCGAGTGATTTTACGCGCGTTTTTTTTCTCGATAGCTGTTCGTGCTAAGGGTACTGAAGTTGGCTAAGTACTTCTTTTGTACAAAGTCAAATTAATCCCAATGTAAATGCTCTTATTTAAAGTTCTTTATTTTCAGTCAAAATCGGACAGCAAAAGCTCCGACTACGCCAAAGAAGATAGAAAGCCATCAATACCTAACTACCCGAATGAGAAAGAAGAAAATGTTGGAGAAACAAATCCAGATGTATGTAACATAATATAAGGTGGAACCACATTATGTAACAATACTGAAACAGGTGTTAGTGTTGCTAAATATATATGACAAGTCAGTCAGCTGACCAAACATTTTGTATGGAACGACGATTTTTTTTGTTTTTCAACCTATATTTCCTAGAAGAATGTTATTCAGTTTTTTTTCCACATTGGGATAATGCTTGCCCTTCATCTTACCTGTACCCTTAGCACGAACAGCTATCGAAAAAAATAACGTGCGTAAAAACATTCGATAGAGCAATTTAGTATGGGTAATTTGTACAGCGCCATCTATCGCCGTAAAGCGAAATTAAATTTTCCATAGATAATTCTCTATCGAGTACTTTTACGCGCGTTTTTTTTCTCGATAGCTGTTCGTGCTAAGGGTACTGATGTTATGTGGGCTCCAGACTCCTGCGTGATTCACGGCGTGAATTCACGCCGTAATTTTGCCGTGAAGTCGGCGTGAAAAGCATGACCCTCCACACTCGCTATCGTTCACAGTTTAGTTCGCGCGCTCGTCGAGAATGGACGCCGAATTATGCACTGTGCTATGTTTGAATTTAGCATCCCATAAAATGGGTTCGGCATGATAACACTCAATCAACACAATTTCCTGCTCGTTCGTCCAAGTGACGCTCATTTTGACGCACCGTACTCCGCAAATAAATAAAAAACATCAAGGCACGGTACTGTTTTCACGCGCGAGTGTGGATGCGTTTGCATTCACGGGAGGTTCGCGCACCGCGAACCCTTTGAAGCGGGCGCAAATACCGACACGGAACGGGGAACAAGGCGTGAACAGGCGCGAAGCCCGTGAACGGGCGCGAAAACCATCCACATTCGCGCTTCACGCCTTTCACGGGCGTTCACGGCGCGAATGTGGAGCCCGCATTAAGTGTAAGGGCCTGGAAGGTGGAAGCGCACTACACCCGGAATCCCCAATCACTGAGGAACTGGCTATCTTACCTCTAACTTACGAAACACAACTATTTTTTAAATTGTCGTTGTGGCGTCAAATTTAGGTAAGATGGTGGTAGCTAGCCAGGCGGACTTAAAATAAGCCCTACCACCAACGAAACCAAGTACAAATTATACTCCTTGGGAATCGAACCCGGGACCCCTGCGTCTTACACGGGTGGGCGAACCACTAGACCACAGAGGCAGTTAAGTCCATAATTCATAATTCATTGATTGCTTGTCACATAGTAGTCCAATAAAACTAGCTTTATCTGGACATAATCAATAAACTCGTTGTTTTTATTAGTTTTTCGGATATTGACATTAAGTGTCAAATATTAATTAGATATGTGATGTAAGAAATCCGGGGTGGTAACCGTTTCATATAAAAATCATGAGATTTCGTACATTACCTAGCTTTTTCCTAAAAGCCAAATAGTTAACCAAATACCTTGTTAGTATAATTTTATGGTGCATTAAAATGCTATCACCTAATAGCAAAATTAAACTGAATCCAAATTCGCATGTTCGTTTTTCACAGTATTCATCTGATCTCAATATCTAGATAAGCCAAAATGGTAACTATGGTGCTTGTATCGTATTAAGCTATGATGCGTCTTTTTAGACATTTTAGACAAAAATTAAACATTTATTTTTTACGTTTTAATAATAATGTATTTCTCAGTAGTTATTTTTTTTAGTTTTATGCGAAGTTTCTAAATGTTTAATTCCTTTTATTTTAACTATAACTAACACTAATTAATGACATAGAAAAAGAAAATTTCAGTTATCTTATTATGTCCCCATAAAGCTAGTTTTATTGGACTATAGTTAGAAGATGATACATAATTTTACAATTTCTGTGACGCCCTGTGAGGGCGTTGCAATTTAAGAGCGACACTTATATTGTAGTAAAAAAAAAATATGCTACAGTATCACCTGTTTCAGTATTGTTACATAATTTGGTTCCACCTTATAATAATAATAAATACTAAAATGTCACTGAGGGCCTTCTACAAAAAAAATCATCAGGATTTTTTTTAAACGATTTTTGCCGTTCCATTGGGCCAATCTTGGGGTAATAACAGCGTCAAAGTCGTTTGGGGGCTGGTAAAGGGGGGCAGCTGCCAGTGGCGCAACCTTCAGGGGGGCGCACTATGTTGACCCATAGCTAGAGAATAAGTCTAAAAGTCTTGGGGCGCAAAATTCAAATGTTGCCAGGGGCGCTCATTGCAACGCTGTATTAATAAATGTCACGAAGCGACACAAACATCTCGTCCAATTATCACGAATCTGTTTTAGGGACACGATAGGGAAACTTTCGAACTTAAATCAATTATTCAGTCTAGAATTCTATATGAAAATGTCATAGAAGCTACACCATCGGTTTGCAAACCCTAGTGGGATACCTTGTACCGAGAAGAACCGGCAAGAAACTCGTCAAGGGCTACTTTGCTTAGTTCTCCGTCTTATTTCGTACCTACAGAGTATTGTCTTATACTAGCTTATAATGAAGGACTCATTCCAAATAGATACAAATAATTTTTAAACTTTAGATTTTATGCATTCACAATGCTATTTATTTTTATATTAAGATTATTAATATAATTGAAAAATATTAGAAAAAATCGACTCACCCGTAGCAGCTCGGACGGGACTCGAACCCGCACCCTTAGGATTCCGGCTCAATGCACTATCCAATTATGCTACCGAGTCGCTAGCAGGATTGGCGAAATTTTCTAATACTTTTCACGTTTCCGCTGTAGGCCAGCGCCATCTCATCAATGTGAAGTGAATTAACTTCGACATTCGAAAGCAACACCTTTACAGATGCCAGACAATCAATTAAGATGAAATAGCCATATAATTTTTAAACTTTTAGATTTTATGCATTCACAATGCTATTTTTATATTAAGATTATTAATATAATTGAAAAATATTAGAAAAAATCGACTCACCCGTAGCAGCTCAGAATTAGATACAAATAATTAAGAATAATTTTAATAGGAGGAGCTCGGTGGCGCAATGGTTTAGCATCTGGCCCAGCGCAACTTTCGCAAGGGTCGGCCATGGGATGGGTGCCCAAAAATTTATTATCTAGATAGAGCTCCTCCTTGCTTCGGAAGGCACGTTTAGCCGTTGATCCCGACTGTATTTGCAGTCGTTAATGCCCACCAATCCGCATTGGGCCCGCGTGGTGGGTTATGGCCCGTCCTCCTTATCCACCCATAAGGAAGGCCTGTGCCCCAGCAGTGGGGACATCAAAATGGCTAATGAACAAGAATCATAAATTAAAAATAGATGTATCAACATTTAGTAGCAACCTATACATTGCTACTGAATTATTTTTATGATAGGTATGTATTGGAAATGATTTGAATTAATTTTTATTTAGGGTTTAGATCCAGAGTCCCTTATGTTTCGCGACGGCAGACGGAGGATAGACATGGTTCTAGCATACGAAGAGGAAGACTATGGCGTCATGACCGAAGCGGAGGCAAGGAAGAGAGACCATAGGAGAACGTTTCAAGTTAGTAGTTAAAAAAACCGCAACAAAATTAGTCCATGCGTTTGGGAGCTACGATGCCCAAACAGACATATCTAACTCATAGATTTTTTTATAATAATTGTTTGAAGGTATTAAATAATTGTTTGAAGTGACCAAAAAATTCGGATCGAATGGACCAAAAAACACCAGCCCCCCAGCATGACCACCGAAACACAATATTATTATATAGCGTGATATAGCTTTCTATCGACACTTAACTGTCAAAATCCATTAAATCTCTATAATTATCATATCGTGGTTTCAGTGGTCATGCTAGGGGAGGCATGGCTTATTGCGTTTTTTTATGCATAACGATATAGTGCCTTCACCTCCCCTGATGTTAAGTGACGATAAGGCCGAAGGTGGAAGCGCACTACACCCAGAATCCTCATCACTGAGGAATTACCTCTAACTACCGGAACACAACAATTTTTAAATAGTTTTTATGGCGGCGTAAGAACGTGGTAGCTTGCCAAGCGGACTTAAAATAAGTCCTACCACCAACCAAACTGAGTACAAATGTACCCTTCCTGGGAATCCAACTCGGGACCCCTGCGTCTTACACGGGTGGGCGAACCACTAGACCACAGGGGCACAGGGGTTGAAAAATGTTAGGAAAGAAACTTTTTGCTATGGTAATTGGTTGATATATAGCGATGAGACCTTTTTGAAAACTTAGATACAGAATCAGTTTGTTTTATAACACAGCCTATTAATTTTTTTCAATGTAATGTGCAGCCTATTCATTGATTTAGAAATAATCATATTATCGTTAATACATAGACATCTTTGTGTTATTTATTACTTATTATACTTTGAAATTAATTATTAAATCGAAATCCTTCCATAATGAAGTAAAAATTTAGCCCCCTACTAAAATTACCATTCTATTCGTTTGAACGCTACGCTTATAGAAGCTGTAAACTTTAAAATTACTTGGTGTAAGACGTCAAAATCTGTGAGTTACATGATTTTGCGACATGTGATTTAATTGTCTATTGCTCATATTTAAGCTTTAATAAGCCATTTGAGTAGGGGGCAGATGAAGTCAAAAAATGGTGTGATGATTCCTGGCATGACCACGAAGGATCTTCTTATTTTTTTGTAGTACATATTCATAAAAATAAATTTACTTTAACATACTTTTGAACAAAAAAATTGTACTCGTCTAGTTTCGACGTTCCGGCATACCTAAAGTGGTCGTGCCCGGGACGAGTTTTCTGGCACGACCACGCTAGATTTAAGAATATTTCGATCAATTTAAGAATATTAAAAGGTACAAATTGTAGAAAATATATGTACTCAACTCTAGAACACATGTACCACAAAAAAAATTAGAAAATCGTTCGTGGTCATGTCAGGAATCATCACACCAAAAAATGTGGTAATAAACGAAAAAACGTAACAAACTAACGTATAATACCCCAAGGATGAATGCTAGGACCACGTTTTTTTTCTTTTTAGGAAAACTTAATAAGAGAAGGTCTAGAATTAGAGTTAGAGAACAAATGTCTGTCGTTTGACGAGAAGACGTGGTTCCTAAAGATCCACATACCCTGGAAGACGGAGATGAGGCTGGCCGAAGTTATAGGAATGAAGCTGCCAACCAAAAGATTTATAACTATTTCTGTTAGAGCATGGGTAAGATTATTCTCCGTTTATTTTTATCGCTATTCCTTTATTTAATTTGATTAAACATACTACTTATACAGGGTGGATTTTTAAAACGGTACATTAAGGGCAGGTACCTTAACCGTTATAGTTAGGAAAACATTCCTAGGAGACCATCCATAACTTTTTAAGATGTTCTGAACTGCATTCACAGATTTTGGAGAAAAAAATTACCGTTAACAAAAAAAATGCTAAAATACCAAA
This sequence comes from Agriphila geniculea, assembly GCA_943789525.1. NCBI lineage: Eukaryota > Metazoa > Arthropoda > Insecta > Lepidoptera > Crambidae > Agriphila > Agriphila geniculea. The sequence continues at coordinate 10,042,611 of OX038898.1, read as the reverse complement.
AAAATAAATTTTATGCCAATCGATCCTATTTCGTGTTGGGATCAAAAGACTCTATGGGATCATTTAAGGTATGAGTACTAGAAACGACAGAAATCGCCAAAAACTTTTCCCATACATTTTGTACTGAAAAACGATAAATCAACTCGAAATATTTTTTATTCCCAAACGATCCTATTTCTTACTGTGGTCAAAATACACTTTGAGGATAATGATGACTAAGTAGTGCATGTAATGATTATTATTATAAATTTGAAGTAGGGAATTATTGTTTTAATTGTAATTATGGAACTTTTGAACTAATAACTTGTAATTAAGTAGTGCATGTAATGATTATTATTATAAATTTGAAGTAGGGAATTATTATTTAAATTGTAATTATGGAACTTTTGAACTAATAACTTGTAATTAAGTAGTGCATGTAATGATTATTATTATAAATTTGAAGTAGGAAATTATTGTTTAAATTGTAATTATGGAACTTTTGAACTAATAACTTGTAATTAATAATTTTTTGCACATCGTCTCCACAACGATAGAATATGTTGGTAATTAGTTATTTAAGAACACAATGTACCATATTCACGCAAATAAACGATTACTTACTTACTTACTTACTCATACATTCTGTACTGAAAAACGGTAAACCAACTCGAAATATTTTTTATTGCCAATTGATCCTATTTCGTACTGTGATCAAAATGCTCTTTAAAGCCAACTGAAATTTGAGTACAGAAACTACAATAAGTGACAACACCGGCTTCACACGCAAGCACAATCTTCTACAGCATTAGATCTAAAAAAAATCAGGTTCTGTACTCAAAATTCAGTTGGCCTTAAAGAGCATTTTGATCACAGTACGAAATAGGATCATTTGGCAATAAAAAATATTTCGAGTTGGTTTACCGTTTTTCAGTACAAAATGTATGAGTAAGTAAGTAAGTAAGTAATCGTTTATTTGCGTGAATATGGTACATTGTGTTCTTAAATTACTAATTACCAACATATTCTATCGTTGTGGATACGATGTGCAAAAAATTATTAATTACAAGTTATTAGTTCAAAAGTTCCAAAATTACAATTTAAACAATAATTCCCTACTTCAAATTTATAATAATAATCATTACATGCACTACTCAGTCATCATTAAAATGTCAAGTAAATGTCAAAAAAATATAATAATAATAAAAATGTCAAATTCTATCATTAATGAAGTCAGCGACTTTATAATACATTTTGTCCATTAATAAATTTAATAATTTTGATTTAAACTTAAAATATGTCAGTTCTTTGATGTCATTCGGTAGCTTATTAAATATGCGAATCGCCATACAGTGGACATTTTTAGAATAAAGCATCAATCTCTGGCCTGGTATACAATAATTTTCACCTTTTCTTCCTCTGTATAGATTATTGCTATTATTAACTTTAAATAGTCCATTATATTTTTTAGCAAAAAGTGCCATCTCAAGTATGAACAGACAGGGAAGCGGTAGCAAGTTTAGAGCTTTGAACAACGGCTTACAGCTATCCAACCTATTTGCACCACAGATCGATCGAACACATTTCTTTTGTACTCTAAATGATCTGGGCATATCAACAGAGTTACCCCATAAAATAAGTCCATATCTTAGTAAAGACATCACATAACCGTGGTATGCCATTAACGCTACTTCTTTGGACGCAACATTGACAATTCTTTTTAGTACATATACATACCTGTCCAACTTATTTACTAACGTATCAATGTGAGCTTTCCAATTCAACATTTCGTCAATTGTTATACCTAAGAATTTAGCTTGTTTCACATTGCAACTTCATTACTCTCATATTTAACATTAATATCTATGTTTGTTCTGTTGGGTGTTTTAAAGATAATGCTTTTCGTTTTCGTCATATTTAACTTTAAGTTATTATTTTTTAGCCTATTCACAATTTTTGCTAAGTTGTCATTGGCGATACATTCTAGTTCATCTTTACTTCTACTCTTTACTAAAATTGTAGTGTCATCCGCAAATAGTATGCATTTTTGGTCTGTAACATTTGGTAAATCGTTGATAAACAGTAAAAACAGTAATGGTCCCAGGACGCTTCCTTGTGGAACGCCACATCGATTGTACTCATACGTAGACATATAAGATTTTCTGATGTTACAAGAAGTTTTCACTATTTCTACACACTGTTGTCTATCAAAGAGATAGCTTTCTAACCAAGACAAGGCTTTTCCTCTTATGCCATACTTTTCAAAAGATTTTGGCGATTTCTGTCATTTCTAGTACTCATACCTTAAATGATCCCATAGAGACTTTTGATCCCCACACAAAATAGGATCGATTGGCATAAAAAAAATTTTTTTGGTATTTTAGCATTTTTTTTTACTAACGGTAATTTTTTTCCAAAATCAGTGAATGCAGTTCAGAATATCTTAAAAAGTTATGAATGGTCTCCTAGGGACGTTTTCCTGTAACTATAACGGTTAAGGTACCTGTTTTAAAAATCCACCCTGTATAAGGTGGTACCAAATGATCTGATGATACTTAAACAGGTGATAGTGTTGCTCAAACTGAACAACTTTCTCCAAGGAACATAGAACGAATTTTTTTTCGCCTTTCCATAGTAAGTCGGTCAGCTGACCCGTACATTTTGTATGGAAGTATGAAATTTTTTTTTTTTGCGTTTTTCGATCTATGTTTCTTGGAGAAAGTTATTCAGTTTAAGCAACATTATCACCTGTTTAAGTATCATCAGATCATTTGGTACCACCTTATATACTCAAGTCACGCGAATCGAAAATTACATACAGACAGCTGATTACATACTATTTTCAAAATAATGAATTTTATACAAAGATCCTCTTTAAATTTTTCGAAAAGGAGTTATAATTTTTTTGTGCTCAATTAACTATTTTAAAGAGAGGTAATGTTTAATGCGTTAGCATACCAGTTTGATTTGATGTTACTTTCTTAAATAATGCCTGATTCTTATATAAATACTTTTAGAATGATGAAAAACAAGCGGAAAAAGACAAACGATGGCATTCAAAATGGCGCCGGCGATGGAAACACATCTATGAATATGAACACAGCAGGATTGAGGCAGAGCCCTCGTTCTACACAGCGACAGAACAGAAAGGAGCTAGGAGAGAAGAACAGTATGTAATATCAACTAAATAACATGATGACAAAAAAGATCAGGATCATTTTTGTCTTTTAGACTATACCTGGGAAATCAATATCTATGAAGTTAGAAGGTCAAAGTAAAAAAAACAATTCAAGACTTTTATTTCATACGTTATTTTCTAATTCTTGTCCAAAGAAACAATATCGGAAATTTTAAGTATTTCGTAACAAACAATGGGTTCAAAACGTCATCACTCAGTGTATCTCATGAGCACGCACATAAACGCTGCATGTCAACTCTGCCGCACGCAGCTGTGTAGCATACACTCGCAGGTGTGGTCTGTTGTACGCGTTACATTGCGTAGTAATGTATGCAATACTTTTTTAACACCAAAAATGAAAACCATTTCTCAGCAATGATTTTGAACTGAAATGGTCCTGATGATGGGCACAGAATACGCAGACCTCGGTTTCGTTAAGGGTCTTTTTACACCTTGTGTATTAATGATAATTTGAGATCTTAAAAAACCCCAATCTTTTTTTACAGGTTTTTAGTTAAAGACCGCCACACACAGTTTTCGCCAGCACAAAGAAGTTTACTAGTTATGCAAATACTCTTAAGAGCCAAATATGACAATACGGAGACAAAGGTAAGATTTTTTATCTGAAAAAATTTTTTTGGTTTATTTTTTCATTAGAGTCCCACGTTGGGCGCCACTTAACGAATTTGGATTTTTTGTGAAATAAGCTCGTTGTATGATTACTGGAAGTATACTTGATTGTAAAATGTAATGTATAGGTAGTTAATAAAACCAGTTTCCTAGTATATTTAGTTACTTTTGCCGCTGCCAGCGACTTCAGCGAGAATAGAGAAAACAAATATACCATACTTTGAGATCATGAGCAGAGAAATCTTAATTATGTACAATTACATAATTAGGTATTTTAGGACAGTTGCATAAATAGCTATTAAAATTTGTCTACATTTCTCTGCAACTGTGCATACAAGACTTTATCTACACCCATGATAAATGTATCCTCTATAAAGGGTTTCGAAACAGTGGCTTATTGGTAACATTGAAACAACCAGTGTCATGGTAGCTGTAATATCCGAGCGAGGGCTTGTCGCACTCCTTTTCCTCCTCGTCATAACATCATCCAAACGAGTGTTATAATGTCGTACTGAATTTTATAATGTAACTCGTCGGGTGTGGGCGCGGGTAGCGCAACATGCTCTCGCTCAGATATTGTGGTTACTATGACATTGGTTGTTATAATGTTGGCAGTAAGCAACTATTTCAGAACCATTTATAGAGGATTTAAAGCATGGGTGTAGATAAATAAAGAGGAAAAACTATTGCAGTGGTCTCAGAGTAGAGATGCCCGATGTATAATATAATAGATAATCAGAAATATAATAAAACTACGGCCATTTTGAATTCCTTTCAGATGGGTATCCGGCGCCTACTTAACGATGGCACTTATTTAGCGTGCTTTGCTCTGCACGAAGGAAGATATGACGTGGATATGCCTGACGGAAGTGTCACAGACAGAAGAGTAAGTTCAACCTTCTTGTCGAATACATAAAGTGCACGCTTTACTTATTGAACCCAAGCCCAAGCCACACTATTCTTATGCAAATAGTAAAAGCAATCAGAGGCGAGAGGGTAACAAAGTTGAATTGAAACGGGATAATGAAATCCCTGGCCAGTTCTCAGGAAGGAATGGTTTTTCATTAGTATCTAGTCTAAAAATCCGGCAATAACAAAAATCTTGTATATCTTGTGTGTGCCGTGTATATGTCGGCCTAGAATAGCACTACCCCTTCTCATCCCGTGGGTGTCGTAAAAGGCTACTAAGGGAGGCCCCCCCCCCCCCCTCATGCACAATGGATCGAGCGAACAGTGTTTGTTGCCAGTGATGACTTACGGCAGCGAAACATGGTCGCTAACTATGAGTCTCATATGGAGGCCCAAGGTCACCCAGCGTGCAATGGAGAGCGCCATGCTCGGCGTTTCCCTGCGTGAACAAATCAAAAATGAGGAGATCCGCAGGCGAACTAAAGTAACCGAAATCGCTCGAAAGATTGCTCAGCTGAAGTGGCAGTGGGCTGGACACATAGCGAGAAGAACCGATGGCCGTTGGGGCGGGGCGGTTCTGGAATGGCGACCGCGCACCGGACTCGGCTCCGTGGGTAGGCCCCCGACAAGGTGGACCGACGCCAGGGTGAAGGTCGCGGTGCGCCGCTAGATGCAGGCAGCGCAGGACCGATCGTCTTGGAAATCCGCGGGGGAGGCCTATATCCAGCAGTGGGTGTCGTGCGGCTGATATGATGAACTAAAATCTGATGAAACCAAAATCAGTCGCGATAGTAACAAAGGCAACCACAGGTAAATTAATTGTAGGGAAGGGAGCGCTGTGTGACCTGGATTTAGGGTTACCAGATGAAAAAATCAAAAGTCCGGAGAAAAGGTCCGATTTCCATTGAAAAATCCTGAGATCTGTAGAAGTTTGAGAATAACGTACGGGGGGGGGGGGGGGGTTGGTAAGTACTAATAGCATGCTTATTTATCTTTCTTTATATTAGTGCTTACTACACACACGTAAAGTACAGTACTTTGTTGGTTTTAATTTTTAATTATTCTTGTGCAATGATGTTTAAAGTATAGGTATTGTGTATTTTATTGAAAATTCTAAAAATCCTGAGATTTCCTGAGATTTTCAAAATCCGGCCGCAATCCTGAGAAACGTCCAAAAATCCTGAGATCTCAGGATAAATCCTGAGATATGGTAACCCTACCTGGATTGCACTTTATTGTGATGGAGCAAGAGTCGCTATTTATTTAAATGATGTTGCGGAGTGCTACTTCTGTACGCTAGTACTATTATCTATTCAGGGGGCCTATTACGAAAATAACGTGCGCAGCTGCGTTGCAGTTATAACAAACATTTTTAATATGGCTATCGTAGCCCATAGACTACTGAACGAACGATGTGGGATACGCTAGAGAGAAACTGTAAAACTCACGCAATCACTTCGCAATATCGCATACGAAAGTGGTTTGTAATAGGAAACAATCAAAACAAAGCACGGACGCAGCTGCGTGTATCGCATTAAACTTTTCGTAATAGATCCCCTGTGCTCAGACTTACTAGACTATCATTATGTCAAGATATCGAGTTCAATGTAGAGCAAAAACCGAAAATGTTACTCCTCGCTCTATTCTCATTTATTCACTTCCAGTTACTCTACCTAGAATGGGCGCGACCCAGCAAATGGTACAAGAAACAACCCTTATGGTTAGTCCGGAGGTACTTCGGAGAGAAGATAGCGTTGTATTTCTGCTGGCTTGGATTCTACACCAAGATGCTGTACGCGCCTGCCATAGTTGGGACGTTATGCTTTCTGTACGGACTGGCTAGTATGTCATCTAATGATAATATTCCAAGGTAAGTGGAATTAGAAAAGCACTCTTCTACACCTACTTCCTATTTGCTATTATTCCTATATGCTATTCTATTATTCCGGTCGCGCTGGCCGCTGTTAGTGGCCACCAACAGTGTTGTGTGAGTATGTCCGTATCGTATTGTTAGTAACAAGTTTGCGGCAGCGACCGATATTATCCTAAAATTGTCATGTTACCCCCTGTTCCACATTATAGGCACTGCAACAGTTTTTTCACATACCACCACAAATTACTCGGACAAAAACTGCAAAGTTCCTGATAAAACTATCGAAACTAAAGACGCGTGACATCGGCTAGAATCCGACCACCTGCTTAGCGAGCAGGAGGCTATTGTTTGAAAGAAGTTTTAGTTAGCCCGGTTACAGAGCTATGGAAACAGCATAAATTAAGTGACCAAAACGATATTTCATTTTTTCGACTTTTCACCGGATTTTGAGATCGAATACTCCTGTGTGCCGTGGTCCCTGGGCTAATACCACCCAGCCCGGAGAAGATCTTTCACATTGGCCTTCCTATCAGTGGCAACCCATGCTCTACCTACATTCCTAAAAATCTACTATTTTTTTTCAGTATGGAGATCTGCGACACTAAGGGTCCCGGGAGCACAACCCTATGTCCGCTCTGCGACAAAGCGTGTCAGTACCAGACGCTTTCGGACTCTTGTCTGTTCGCCAAACTGACTTACTTGTTTGACAACCCCGCTACGGTTTTCTTCGCCATATTCATGTCTTTTTGGGGTAAGTACCCTGTTATTAAGCTGGGGTTAATCAATGAGAAGCAATTTATTGTCCCCATTACTAGTGCACATAATTTCCTTATGGATAGATAACGATGGACAATAAACCTTTATTTATTTATTTTTCTAGCGACTACCTTTCTAGAGTTATGGAAGAGAAAACAGTCAATTTTGAGATGGGAGTGGGACTTGGGTGGTGTTGACCATGTAAGTTATGTCATTTATTTTCTTAGAAAACCAACACCGTTTTTCTACTTATGACATTACTTCTAGTAGATAAAATATTAAGCAGACTTTCCTAAATTAACATAATAGTAGGGGAAGCTCACTCCACGCTTAGGCGGTGGTCTGCAACAAACGCCGTAGGTCGCGTCCGGCGTAACGCTGTACGCGGCCTACGAATGCTTACTATGGAAACGTACTAGAGTGGTCTCTCTCACACGCCTGACGCGGCGCACGGACGCCGTGCGGCGCGTTCGTAGGTCGTACGCCGCCTACGCAGTCAATTCGGAGCATTCTGGCGTAAACGGACGCCGCGTTTTTGTCGCGCGTCGCGCTGGAAATGGTGAAATTTAGGAAATTTTGATAGGAACAAGACGGAGTACTATTAGAATTAGTTAAATGAAACATAGTTTCATATTATTATGATGCCAACAATAAAAACAATGTGTTAAAACACAAACGTTGAGAAGAAATAAGCTTGGTTGTTGGTCAACCAGGTGAGAATCCGTTTTATTCACTTGCGTAGGCACCTACCTATTTTGTTTTTGTATTTTGTGGGTACAGTGGTACTTTGTTTTAAGGTTTTGTATTTATTTACCTTGCGTAGGTACTATGCGATAAAAATCAATTTAATATTTAAGTACCTACTGACATTCATGACTATCTTCACTTTGGTAAGTACCTAAAGTCGGTATTATGCAGGTCATCCATATTTTAATCGCTCACGTCCGTTCACTGATTACTAATCGTCCGTTTACATTGAGCGCATGCGAGAAACTAAAAACAGTTCCGAGCGACCATCGCAGTGACGCTGGAAGCCGCGTCCGGCGTCTGGGACGCTGGACGCGGCTTCCAGCGTCTCTACCGGCGTTTGTTGCAGACCACCGCCTTACTATGGAAACGTACTAGAGTGGTCTATCTCACACGCCTGACGCGGCGCACGGACGCCGTACGCCGCGTCCGTAGGTCGTACGCCGCCTACGCAGTCATTTCGGAGCATTCTGGCGTAAACGGACGCCGCGTTTTTGTCGCGCGTCACTCTGGAAATGGTGAAATTTAGGCAATTTAGGTAGGAATAAGACGGAGTAGTAATAGAATTAGTTGAATGAAACATAGTTTCATATTATTATGATGCCAGCAATAAAAACAATGTGTTGAAACACAAACGTTGGGAAGAAATAAGCTTGGTTGTTGGTCAACTAAGTGAAAATCCGTTTTATTCACTTGTGTAGGTACCTACCTATTTTGTTTTTGTATTGTGTACGTACCTAGGTACTTTGTTTTAAGGTTTTGTATTTATTTACCTTGCGTAGGTTGTATGCGATAAAAATCAACTTAATATTTAAGTAACTACTGAAATTCATGACTATCTTCACTTTGGTAAGTACCTAAAGTGGGTATTATGCAGGTCATCCATATTTTAATCACTCACGTCCGTTCACAGATTACTAATCGTCCGTTTACATTGAGCGCATGCGAGAAACTAAAAACAGTTCCGAGCGACCATCGCAGTGACGCTGGAAGCCGCGTCCGGCGTCTGGGACGCTGGACGCGGCTTCCAGCGTCACTACCGGCGTTTGTTGCAGACCACCGCCTTTAACATTTATATTAGCCTTTTACTCGCGGCTGAATCAGTCGAGGGACGCACGAGGGATGTCGTGTGGCGGTTGAGACAGAGCTACGAGACTAACGCGACAGAAAGAGAAGGTGCATACAATAATAGGCACGCAGCGCTGTGCGATTTGAAATTGTGCTTTATTGCCGTGCAGCGAGAGTAGCTAATTATTTGATTGTCCTCGTGCAGATGGACTTCTGTGCGTTTAGTACTATTATATCGGGTAATTTTGAACTTACCATCCAAATTTCAAGGTGTCCAGGGGGCCTATTACGAAAATAACGTACGCAATTGCGTAACGCAATCACTTGGCCACGATAATCGTCCGCAGTTCGTTGGTTGCAGTTATAACAAATATTTTGAATTTGGCTATCGTAGTTTATAGACTACTAAACGAACGATTTCGGATATGCTAGAGAGACACTGTCAAACTCACGCAGTCTCTTCGCAATATCGCATACGAAAGTGATTTGTAATAGGAAACAATCAAAACGAAGCACGGACGCAGCTGCGTGTATCGCGTCAAACTTTTCGTAATAGCCCCCCTGTTCATGAAACTAAACAACTTTCTCTAAGAAACATGTGTCAAATTTCGCTTTACATATTTGGCCCTGTGTTCCTTAGAGAAAGTTGTTCAGTTTCATGGACTGAACACATCCTCAAAATTTGGATGGTGAATACAAAATGACCCTATATATTCTGTGATAATTTAATTATTATCACAGAATATATAGGGTAAATTAACATTTACAGTTCTTATTTTTTTCATAAGTTTTCAGCTATTGTTGATGACGATTTCAGGATGAAGAACCGCGCCCCGAGTTCGAAGCTTCCGTCAAGACATTCCGGACGAACCCCGTGACAAGGGAAAAGGAGCCATATCTACCGACGTGGCAGAAGACCATGAGATACGTGGCTACCAGCTCCGCTGTATTGTTTATGGTAAGAGTAAATACTTTTTTTATTTGCTTTAGTTAGTACCTACTAGCGCCTTTTTTTTGCCAAATTCGACCTTCCAATAACACCCAAAGTCCCGTCCCGTCATCGGTGTATTGTCCATACAATACACCGATGACGGGACGGCACTTTAACGGAACAGAAAGGGTTATCAAAAGGTTTTTTGAGATATAACAAAATATTGTACGATGGAATTGTTTCTCTCATAGATCAACAAAAAAGTCCGCAATGGCATTGCAGTGAAAATTTTTCTATGTCTATGCATATATCTATCTTTTTAGAATAGCTCAACTATGTATATGAGAGAAACAATTCCATCGTACGATGGAATTGATGTACATTGTTTTGTGTACATTGAATGAATGTACATTATTTTGTTATAGCTCAAAAGGTTTATGCAGCGTCTTCGATGCAAGCTCCCAGTCGGCTTAATTTTTGCCGACATCTTCAACATTATCATTATATTTCTTCCAATTTACATAAAACCTAATTTTATTATACATCTAAACCTTTCTCAGGAGTCACTCTTTCTTTTAGTGAAAATCCTTTCAGTAGTTTGTGAGTTTATCGCGAACAGACAGACTGACGCGGCGCGGGACTTTGTTTCATAATATGTAGTGATACTGACATGAAAAAAACTTCTGCAATCAATCAGTTTACCTAAGGTACATTTCTTATGTGCGTGTGGTGTGAGTGTTCCTTTCTTAGAAATTGATTTAAACATACGAAGAATTTAAGAAATAATTGTGCAAACATGATGGTAAAATCGAAAGATAGTGATAAAAAAACCACAAAAAACACCGAAAAGGTTCAGAGGTGAGGTTATTTTCCATACTTTTTACACGTAAAGAAAAAGACAGAGACAAATGATTTCGCATAACGGAGCCATAAGAGTCAATGATTTCTAGTTTTCTGAATCTAACACCGCCTATTTAGTTCTTATTTTTTTATTTTTCTAAAATATTTCTGGAAGTTGATAACCCTTTTGGCGTCGATCCAAATCCGAGTACAAAGTGGCGATTGATCTACTACGATGATAGATTTACAACTGTCGAGCATGTTGGGGGTTAAAAATAGAATGCAAGTTTGTCTATGCTATTTATATTTCATTTTGGAAAGTGGGAATTAAAAATATAATGGAACTTGCGGTCACTCGCGACTTCGTCTGCGTGTACAGTTAATTTTCTATCACTTTGTCACTTTTTTCTAGATGAATGTTAAGGTTCCTTTTCTTTACTCCTGACAACGTGTAGTGTAGCATGCAAAATTTCATGATGATCGGTTGAGTAGTTAGTTGTAGCTAGCCAGGCGGACTTGAAATAAGCCCTACCACCAACCAAACCGAGTACAAATTGTACCCCCCTGGGAATCGAACCCGGGACCTCTGCGTCTTACACGGGTGGGCGAACCACTAGACCACAGAGGCGGTTAAAAACAATTTGAACAAAACCAAAATGTCTTGGAAGAAAAATGTATATAGGGTCCTTGTTAAATAGTGCACGAAATTTTAAGGGGTCAATGTAGGTACTCATGCATACAAACAACTTTTACTATGGGACCAACATTGAAATCGCGAAAAAAAAAATCAGCTGTTCCATACATTTTGATCTATTCGATTTTAAATTTTCTATGGAATGCAGTTGTTTTTTTTCGCGATTTCAATGTTGGTCTCATAGTAAAAGTTGTCTGTATGCATGAGTACATTGAACCCTTAAAATTATGTGCACTATTTAAGAAGGACCTTATATTTACGAAAACTCGCTTTCATTCAAATCCAAAATTATATTATTTAAAATATTTGTAAAAAAATAATAATTTGTTGACTGATTTTCGTATGATCAATCTAAACAAATCCATGTTTGATGAATACATTAGAAATAAACCGATAAAAAAATAAAAAATCAAAGAATGCTTTGACAACCCTATTTCCCGAACACATATATTGTTTGTTAATATTTGCTAGTTTTTACTACTAAGTGGCACGAGATCTATATTCGCACTGTAACAGTATAAACAAATCATAAAAATACAGCATTTGTAATAGCTTCATTATTTTCATAAATTTTCATAAATTTCACAAACTGCACTCATTGCGTCGTTGGAGGTGTGAAATGTTGATTTGCTGAAACCACGATCCTTGATTAAAACCATCGAAATTATTCGAAATCCTGTAGCGTTGGAGCAAAAAGAATGCGGCTTAAAGATGTTCTAATTCATTTACGAGGCAAGGCCGTGTTTGAGTAAAAAATCTAGGTTGTTTTCGGAATCCCTTGATGTTCTAGGTCGGCAGGATCGTGGTTGATTTATTGTTGAACCTGTGTCCTCGAACTTCTGTACCCAGTTTCTAATGAATTGAATCGATGGAGCTTGATTTCTAAACCGTATGTAATAAGCGCAAAATTTTCGTTGTAAAATCGTTATTTAGGTTATTAGGTTATGGCAGAATACCAGAGGCTGTGGGTTTCCTTCCCGCGGTCACTGAGTCTTTTTTTTGTCAAAAATTATTTCGATAGTGCTCGTGTACGCAGAACGCACATGGTTTTCCGCTGTATAAACTCCATGGCACTCTCCTTGCATTTCATAATCCCTCGGCCCCAACCCGCCGTCGCTGCTAAGCATATGCAGCGACCGATTCAAATGTAAACGGAGTTTTGGTCCACCTGTATAACAAAATCTCTATAGGTAATACATTATTTAAAGTTAGTAGAATTGACTCCTAAAAAACAATCACGATAACTATAATTATCGAACTTTTTCATTCTTTTCCTATTAAAGTAGAGACACTTATTTATAATGTAACCTAACCTAACCTAGTTTAGTTTAAATTCTCATTAGAAGTCCATAACAATATACCTACGTCTTATAAAAACGGTAGCACTGGGACTTTACCGTTTTTATGGTAGAATATCTGTTTATGAACATAATTAATTGCACTATTTTAGTTTGTTACAAAATTAGCGTTATAAAACAGCTCATATAGTATTTTTGTTCATACTAATTAATTGTTGAAATTGGCTTTGGTTAAAAAATAAAAGGTATTTTTTTATATTTTTTTACTACAGATTAGGCCAATTTAAGAAACTAATTTGAATATTTCAACATTTGGTCCCGTATTTATTTTTTTATAAATATATTTGTCGAGCGGATATGGTCAACCGGAATGACGTCATTAGTGGCATGAAAGTTTAAGAAGGAAAACCTTTGCCATCTACTTATAGAAAAAGAACGGCCAAGTGTCATTATCTGTCATAATGACTTTATGGTTGTTTGTTAACAAATAAGTTATAGTTAATATTTCTTCTATTTTATTCATTTAATCCAGTTGTGACGGTTCTAACCTACCTTCTTAATTTGCCGCAATAATTTTTGAGGTGGTAAAATTATAATAAAAATGCTTACCAGTGGAAACTCAGCTGAAAAACTTTGTAAAGACTGACACGCCCAATCTACCCAAATTGCGAAATGGGAGTCCACAATTTATGGCTAGTTAGAGATCTGTAAAAGTACAAAAATCCAGGGTTGGAAAAATAGTTGTAAACACAAATAAGTAATTGATTATTTTGTGAATAGTTTTCACAAATTAGGCACAAATTTTTCATACATATTTTTTTAACATACGTCTAGATAGTATATTGTATGATATCAAGTACGGCTTTTTCGCGAGGCGGGCGGTATGAGTGTTCTATATAATCGACCATAACTTAGTCTACATAGGTTTCACAAATTTTTCGATTTTACCATCAAGTTTGCACAATTATTTCTTAAATTCTTCGTATGGTTAAATCAATTTCTAAGAAAGGAACACTCACACCACACGCACATCATTTCTTTACCGTGCCTAAGGTCCCATCACATACGCAACTCGTCACTAACCGCAAGTCACATTCGCAACTCGTCACACACGCAACTCGTCACTTTTCGCAACTCGTCACATTTTTTCGTTTTAGTACAATGTGCCAAATGATGACTCAAAATCCTGATGGCTGCTCAATATTGAGCCTAATTTGGTCACTCATCGTGCTTTTGGCCACACAAAAAGTGTGATCACACAATTACTTACAACCAAATACAGTCATCCTAACTTTATCTTTAATACATTTAGTATTATAATTATAGATGCAAAAGTGTAACCTATCTCTATTGGATATCTATTGGAAATTTCTAAACAGAAAAGTGTAGCATATAGGGTTTCGATATATAGATATTTCAGAAAAGTGTAGCATATAGGGGATATTAGTGTTTATTAATTATTTTTATGTTAAAGCCAGCCAAGTAAACGATTTAATAAATCAGTAAATTACTAAAGTATGATAAAAGTAAATTTCTGAATTGGGTCGGTCATATGAACCACTAGATTTGAAATCAAGTAATCACAAGTGTCGTGTGAAGCAGCCTTAATAGTGATTTATTTTGTCTTTGTGATAACTCGGCTATTTAATAATTTGTGAAGTGAAATAAATCTTTGGTCGTTAGGAAGGGCCGGTATGTATGAATTCTCCCAGGTCGATTCGTGGAGATCATACAAAACCCCTAAGATGAAGTTTATTTTACAAGTGACGAAATGGCTGAAAGAAAATGTCATCAAATTCGTACCACTAGAAGTACCGTTTTGATATAGTGAATACAGGCGAAAATACTTGTTTTTGGTGCTCAGTTAATGTGTCAACACAAATACAATTTAGAGGTTCGTTTAATCATTTCATTTTGGAAGAAACTAATATCAAGTTGATTCCATTTTAAAACAAATCTTTCAGTGCCATTTTAACAACACATAGTCGAGGTATTTTAGCTATACTTAGAATTTGAGGGAGTAAAGTGTAGGAGGGTTATTTATTGCTTAGTACATACATCTTGTCCCTTTTTCTAATAAATCTTTCCTTCAGAACAAAGATTTGCCAATTCCCATAATTTTGTCATGAATTGTAAGATTGAATTCGTGAGACATAAAGTAAGTCAACTTTAGAATTGGTTCAATATATGAAAAAAAAATAACTTAAATTTAATTTTAATTCAGCCATCACATTAAATAACGAATATTTCAATTGTGAAAAATTGGTAAATCGCTTGAAAGCATTCTGCTTTCCCTCTTTTTTTGTTGGAAATAGTACAAACTAACATAGACTATGGACTTTAATATATTCAATACATAATAAAGCTAGTAAGAAAGAAATTGGCTGTTCTGGAAGAAGGCTGTCCAAGTCTGGAGTCGAGGCCTATTAATGCAGCGGGGCGGTGCTGTATTCTTTTGCCAGAATATCATCTGATTCCTTTCTTGAATTCAACCACATATTTAACTTAAAGATAGGTAGCGAACCGATATACTATCCGATGGCAATAAATGATTTTCCACAACTGATTAATTATTCGACTGATATAACATTTGATACTTACTTATACTCACAATGAAACTGTAGTGTCGTTCTTATATCTCCTGCTTAACTCTTATAACATCCGCATATCAAGTTAAGGTTAGCAATAATATTATCTCATAAAAATAAGAAATTAAGTTCCATAATAGAAATTTTGGTACTGGGTTTTACATTATAATAGGAAATGATGAGTGGAATTCTGTCAGAATAAACCACTAGTATTAACCATTTATTGATAATCTTATTCTGAAGCTAGTTAAATGACTATTCTTTTTAGGGTCGTTCAACCCAGCGTATAATGTGGTAATGAATAATAGTACAAGTTAAGCATAACCACAGAAATGAAAGCAATTAATATTCGGCATCGGTAAAAGGTCCTTTATAGCTAATTCTTTAGAAATCACACAGTTCACATCGCACTTTCCCTTTATCACTTATAGCAACCAATTGCATATCTTCTTTTAGTTCCTAATTAATTATTAACTATCATCTTGGTAGTAGGGTTAGTATAGTTCACATTTTTACTAGCAGTAGGTATAGAGCTGGTAGGCATAGCGTTCCTTATAATGGAATAGACATTTATTTCAGCTGATAGACAAACAGACAGCTGAAAGATACTTCACAAATGAAGTATCTTTGTTTGTCTATCAGCTGAAATAAATGTCTATTCCATTATAAGGAACGCTATGCCTACCTTCTCTTTGGTAAGAGAATAGTATAGGGTTCGGGTTGGTTAATGTAGAAAAATAATATTATAAAATTCTATTTTATTTAAAATCAAGCGAAGTAATTTTCATTATTTTGTAATAGATTCCTAGGTTATTAATTAACAGAGCATAGGTAATTTAAATTCAGCGTGTAGAGTTAGTAGTTGCAATCAGACAGCAGTACTCAAGAACATGGGTCTACGCTTATAATCGGGTCCTATCGCTAGAACTCACGAGCCCTTTCACACATACAAAAGCAATTAACAGTAGCATATTCGGTCACACCATTAGAATAGGGTTATAGGAAGTAAAACCAAGCAGAACTTAGGTTAAACATTTAATCAATTCATAAATAGGCATTATTAGTTTTAAAGACGACTAGCGGTTAATCACCATAAGTAGAGATTATAGTTAGGTATGTGTTAGGTTATATAAAAGCTAGGATTAAAATATTATCAAACAGTTTAGCAAATCAGTAGTAGCGTAGCGAGTCTTCAACTCTTCAATATAACATATCATCGGGGTTTGGCACAAGTTGAATAGAAGAGAGTTTGTAGTTTGAGCCTCTATACTTAGGAGTAGATACAAAAAAGCATTTGCACTAATTGGTTAGAAATTTTAAGATAAATTACACTCAAAACGTGTAAAAAACGAAATAAATAGGTACCTATGTTAATGATAAAGATGTTGCTGTAAATTCGTGGGTTGCTGTTATTTCAATTTCGAGATTTAAAATTACTCGATCGGGCATGTCTCATGTTTTTCTTGGTACGCTACGATTCCAAATGAATTTTTACAACGGTCTCTAAATGAGAATGTGAAGATGATGCCTAGATAAACATAGTTTGTTATCGCACATATTCAAATGATGATGAAGTCAGCGCGAGACTGCATTTGATTTTGATTAGAATTTTTTATTAGGTATTTTGAAATTCTAAGATGTTTTAGTTATAGTACTTACATAGGTATATTTAATAATAATAAAAAATGTTTACGAATAAATTTTGTTTAAGGTAGGTAATTAATTAAATTCATTTTCAATGTACCAGAAGGTCGTGAAAGGCACGAGATCTGTGAATTTTTTATAGGCAAACGAATAAACGAATCTTGAGCGAATGTTGAATAGAAGAGAGTTTGTAGTTTGAGCCTCCATACTTAGGAGTAGTGTGATGGCATTCGTATTATTAGCAGATGTGCGGGCTCGTAAAACAAAACTAGGAATAAAAAAATTCAAAAAATGTTTCGAATATTCCTTCTAATAGATTAAGGGCAACAAGTTTTATCAGCGCACAGCGGGGACTAAGACAAATGAAGTCATGGGTAGGCCGTAAATTACGCTCAACTGTCAGACAAACTATTCAAACTGGTGAATGATGGACAATTTTAGTTTAAATGCACAGACTTCTAAGAGTTTGGTAGATATTAAATGTGTTGCAGATGGATGAAGTAGGCGAAGGAAGAAAAAAAAAACTTGAGTTCTCAGAATTGTTAGGGCGGACCGTGAGAAGTTGTGCATAGGCGTCACCATGGAGATTGCAAGCATCAAACTGACCAATGAGGGGTCGAGATGGGCGTAGAGCGGGAGGAGAAACTTCAGTGGAGATGGAAGATATAAACGGGGATGCAACTAGCATCCGGGGTGGACTCTATTTGATATTTTAGGACAGTTATAGATTGGGAGTTTTTGTGACTCCATGTCGATCGTTTCGGTATTCATTCTAGTGCTAACTGTGTGAGAAATAAAGATTAATGAGTTAACTATTAATTAGATACTAACTTTGTTAAGTAAATTGTAGATTTGAATATTAAAACAAGTGTAACTACTTTACAAGGTGAATTTAAACAACGTCGAGAGGGGTATGTAATTGTGTACATTGTGGCTTATTTTGTGTGTCATTAAAGGTACAGTCTCTAGAATAACGAGCAGTATAACACATACAACGTAGAAATGTATCAATACGAAGAACAACACCATTCTGGGGGTTTCGCTGTAATAACCGAATGGAACCCGATAGAACACCTCATTTTTGTGTTGGCTTTAATATGCGCAATAGTTGTGTTAGGGTGTTGTGGATATAAGATATTCAGTTATTGCAATCGTCGGATATTAAATAGACGGAGGTATTTGCAAGATGGTCTATCGAATGAGATAGAAATGCAAAGAGCCGGGTTAGACCTCAATCGAGGCTGAATTGGATTGCGTCTTTTCTTGATGCGTAGTTAATCTCAGAGATCGGGATGGTTAACGTGAAAGTATTAATTAAAGCTCTAGAGACTGTAACTTTATGTTGCCTGGTGGAATACGGATCACTAATATCTACCATGAATGTTAATAATCAAGTCTAAATTAGACTAATATGTGAAATAGTTTTCCTTTCCATTTTTCAATCAATGGAACAGGTTAGTTCTATAAATGTGTTCGTATCTCACTTTAGACTTAAGTTGTAAAATAACTATTGAAACTTTAGTGTGTGTTTAATTAAATTTAAGTGTGAATCTAGATGACCTTAGAGAGTTTTTTCTTTGGATTTTCGCTTTCTCTCTATTTAGTATGGTCTTAAGATAGGAGCTGAAAATCTAGCTGTCATTTTATAGCAACCTATAGGTGACAGTTTAAATAATCAAACCAGTTTCTTTTTGCTATTTCGAAGATAAACAAAACACATTTAAGTTAAATAAATAATTTTTTTTTTTCATAATTATATGTTTTACTGCTTAGATATAAGATTCCTAAGAGGAAGCACAGTGTGAGGCATAGTCAAATCCGTGTTAAATACTAAGAAATACTTAGAAGAACCATTGAGCTAGTTTGTTTGACTTCGCTTAACACCTTGCGTTCTCACATATACACCTTTCAGTTGAATCACGATTTCTATGAGCTAAATTCGTTAGATTTCAGTCTAGGTCTAGGTAGATTTCTATACATATACCTTAATAAATAAACATGGGATAGTAGGGAGTGATTAAAGACTTTAAGGGGGAGACTACATTAAAACCGTTGAGGTTACTTGTGTATAGGTAGTTTATTTAAACGTGTTAGTAAAGGAGTCTAGCTGCTGAATTTGGACGAGAGAGGCAACAGGAGCTGAGCAGAAGGAAGTATAATGTATTAGTGCTGAATAGGTATAAGGTGTAAGTTCATTTTGCCTCTACACAGGACATAGACACTGTTAGGTGCACTTATAGACTTGTATTTAGGATAGAGAATAGATATAGGTATACTAGGTGGTCTGTGATGAAATAGGACTTGCACAGGGTGTTTAAATCCTGGGGTGTTTGACCGCTTGAGGCTGCGAGCTAGTCATTCCACCCACTGACTTTAATCGAATGAGGGCCCTTGACTATAAGAGATTATTCTCTTAGACTTCTGAACGGGATGCTCTGGCCGGCACTTGCGAGCTCAGCCTTACTGAGCCTAAAGGCTATCTGCGTGTGGGTTTCAGTGAACGGGTAGCAGCATTTCTGGGTCGTCGTCACACTTGCACTTCCATAGCGTTCAGCCATCGCCCGATTTGGCCAAATCGAACTATCTCAAACTAATACAAATATGAATAAATAAAGTATACCATGCTATTGTGGGGAAAGGTGTCTAGCGAACACCTTATAAAATAAAGTAAATAAACGTCCACATCCTGGAGATATCTGACATACGCTTCGCAGCGTAACAAAGATGGCTGACGTTCCCCAAATAATAAACCCCAGAAGGGTTTTTCCTAGAAGGTTTTGTAGGCGCTACTGAACGACCAGAGTGAAATCTACAACGTGAGCAGGCATCTATTGGTTATAGCTTAGGTATTAGAGTAGAAGAGAGGCGATAGTCGCGATCAGATTAAAACAATTCGCATTTTAATATTAACAAGCTTCGCAATGTTATTTAAAACCATAGGCCTGCGGAATGATGGATTTATCTCGATGAGCTTCCGTTCTATTCACACGCAGCTACTAAATAGTACAAACATAAACACGATTCGCAGATCACTTAGATGCCAGTAACATCGACTTTCACCAAGACCACCAAATACATAGAAAAACATTATAACTAGACGATCACATATACAAATCAGGGTTTGAGCCATTACAGTAGATACAGAAAAGCATTTGCACTAATTGTTTAGAATTTTTAAGATAAATTACACTCAAAACGTGTAAAAAAGGAAATAAATAGGTACCTATGTTAATGTTAAAGATGTTGCTGTACTTATATTCGTGGGTTGCTGTTATTTCAATTTCGAAATTTAAAATTACTCGATCGGGCATGTCTCATGTTTTTCTTGGTACGCTACGATTCCAAATGAATTTTTACAACGGTCTCTAAATGACAATGTGAAGATGCTGCCTAGATAAACATAGTTTGTTATCGCACATATTCAAATGATGATGAAGTCAGCGCGAGACTGCATTTGATTTTAATTAGAATTTATGATTAGGTATTTTTTGTAGAAATTCTAAGATGTTTTAGTTATAGTACTTACATGGGTATATTTAATAATAATAAAAAAATGTTTACGAATAAATTTTGTTTATGGTAATTAATTAAATGCATTTTCAATGTACCAGAAGGTCGTGAAAGGCACGAGATCTGTGAATTTTTTCATCATTATCTTTTACCCAATAAATTATCTTTCTTGAAAAAAAAATTATTGGAGCAACTGCACAGTACGTTAAAGTGTATTTTGATGTAGAATTCGTTACGTTTCCGCTATTATTTACGCCAAAAATATGGCCCGCGACAAGCGCTTTTAATGAAATTCTGATTTTTTTTTTACAATCATCTGTAAGGTTTAATCGCAATTTAATACTTGTAGCTACTAGATAATCTCTTTAGCTTGTTGTATGTTTTTTTTGTGGCTACAACTTTACGTTTTCCATATAAAAAAAAATATGGCCCGCGCAAACCATGTTTTCCTATTATGGTCTCTTATCAATGGCAGGACGACAGAAAATTTATCCCACTTGATGACGCTACTGTAGATGGATCCAAATGGATACCTTTTATACGTCTGCATATAGGTTATGTTCCCGGTTATTTTTCAATTGCCTACGTCTAAACATTGTTGATAAAAATGATTATTTTTATGGAAGTTGGACAGTAAACAAATTAAAGATTGAACAAAACCAACATGTCTTGGAAGAAAAATGTATATAGGGTCCTTCTTAAATAGTGCACGAAATTCTAAGGGGTCAATGTACTCATGCATACAAACAACTTTTACTATGGGACCAACATTGAAATCGCGAAAAAAAATCAGCTGTGCCATACATTTATATCTATTCGATTTTAAATTTTCTATGGAACAGCTGATTATTTTTTTCGCGATTTCAATGTTGGTACCATTAGTAAAAGTCTTGGACGGTGATTCGTCCAAGGTAAAAGTTGTCCAAGGTAAAATTTGTTTGTATGCATGAGTACATTGACCCCTTAAAATTATGTGCACTATTTAAGAAGGACCTTATATTTACAAAAACTCGCTTCCATTCAAATCCAAAATTATATTATTTAAAATATTTGTAAAAAAAATAATTTGCTGATTGGTTTTCGTATGATCAATCTAAACAAATCAATGTTTGATGAAAACATTAGAAATAAAGCGATAAAAAATAAAAAATCAAAGAATGCTTTGACGACCCTATTTCCCGAACACATTTATTGTTTGTTAATATTGGCTAGTTTTTACTACTAAGTGGTACACACGAGATCTATATTCGCACTGTAACATTATAAACAAATCATAAAATATAGCTTTTGTAATAGCTTCATTATTTGAAAGCGTCTATTATTTGAAACTACATGATTTGTGATAATGTTATGTATCTACGAGTATGACGTATTATACAGGGTGGGCCAAAAGTCTGTTTATATTTCAAACATTGAAGAAAAAAAACTAGTCATGAAATCAAAACTGTTCATTTATTATTAAAGTACACAAAATAGGGATTTTATTTTGTAATAATTACAACATCCATATGCGATCCTTGATTATTTTGACACTGCTGCAACCTGGAGCGGAAATTTTCAATGACGGCCTGCTGATAAGTGTTTCGTGAAATGTTTTGCATTTCCTCGCGAATACGTTCCTTTAATTCCTCAAGAGACGCTGGGTTATTGTTAAAAAAATTACTTTGAAGGTATTCGCAAAGAATAAAATCCATTGGGGATAAGTCCGGACTTCTAGGTGGACCTCTTTTGGATATCACTTTTTGCCCAAAAATTTCACAAACTGCACTCATTGCGTCGTTGGAGGTGTGACATGTTGTCTTGCTGAAACCACGATCCTTGATTAAAACCATCGAAATCCTGTAGCGTTGGAGCAAAAAGAATGCGGCTTAAAGATGTTCTAGTATTATTTATTCTGTGGTTCTAGTCATTTACGACGCAAGACCGTTTTTGAGTAGAAAATCTAGGTTGTTTTCGGGATCCCTTGATGTTCTAGGTCGGCAGGATCGTGGTTGATTTATTGTTGAACCTGTGTCCTCGAACTTCTGTACCCTCAGCACGAACAGTACCCGTAGCACGAACAGCTATCGAAAAAAATAACGCGCGTAAAATCATTCGATAGTGCAATTTTGTATTGGAAATTTGTACAACGCCATCTACCGCCGAATAGCGAAATTAAAATTTCCATAGATAATTCTCTATTCTATCGAGTAATTTTACGCGCGTTTTTTTTCTCGATAGCTGTTCGTGCTAAGGGTACTGTACCCATTTTCTAATGAATTGAATCGATGGAGCTTGATTTCTAAGCCGTATGTTGAAATAAGCGTAAAATTTTCGTTGAAAAATCGTCATTTAAGTTATTAGGTTATGGCGAACCAGAGGCTGTGGGTTTCCTTCCCGCGGTCACTGAGTCATAAAACCTTTTTTTTGTCAAAAATTATTTCGATAGTGCTCGTGTACGCAGAACGCACATGGTTTTCCGCTGTATAAACTCCATGGCACTAAATTCCCATTGACCTCTCTTGCATTTCGTAATCCCTCGGCCCCAACCCGCCGTCTCGTTGCTATACGCAGCGACCGATTCAAATGTAAACGAAGTTTTGGTCAACAAAATCTCTATAGGTAATATTTAAAGTTAGTAGAATTGGCTCCTAAAAAACAATTACGATAACTATAATTATCGAACATTTTCATTATTTTCCTATTAGTAGAGCTACTTATTTATAATGTAACCTAACCTAACCTAGTTTAAATTCTCATTAGAAGTCCATAACAAAATACCTACGTCTTATAAAAATGGTAGCACTGGGACTTTAGCGTTATGGAATATCCGTTTATGAAAATAATTAATTGCATTATTTTAGTTTGTTACAAAATTAACGTTATAAAACAGCTCATATTGTATTTTTGTTTCAAAATTAATACAAACTAATTGTTGAAATTAACGCATGTGTTTCAGATCACCATAGTGATGGGCGCCGTATTAGGCACCATAATCTACAGGATATCCATGGTGTCCGTCATCTATGGAGGCAGCGGATTCTTCCTCAAGAAGCACGCAAAGATTTTCACAACCATGACGGCTGCCCTTATCAACTTGACCATCATCATGATTCTTACAAGGGTTGGTATTTTTTTATGATGGATAGGCAAGCGCTTGCCCGCTATCACGCCTGATGGTAAGCGATGATGCTATCTACGATCAAACGCGCTTGCCTAGAAGATACCTATTCACTCGCGACTTGAAGGCCCCAGATTGTACCTATCGGGAAACACGGACTCAGGCAAGGAATCCACTTTAGTTGCAGTAGTTCGGTTGTTAGTCCGGTTAACCGAACTAATGCAGTTTTTAGTTGCATTAGTTCGGTAGATTTAAATCGCCGAACTAATGCAACTAAAAATTGCATTGGTCCGGTTGATTGAAATCACCGAACTTAGGCAACTACACTGGCCTGCAAAAGTAAGTACTACAGAGGCCTATTTGAGGCCTAGATCGCTAAAGAAACCCAACGGATTAGAAGAGTCGTTTAGGTCAGGGTTGAACTTAAAAAAATAACAAGTTAAAATTACATCAAAAGTATGGAAAATGTAACACAAAAAAATCCGTACGGTCTCTGGTGTAAACGACTCTTCTAATCTATTGGGTTTCTTTAGCGATCTGGGCCTCCTCCATTTACTCTTGAATTGGCCATTATCAAATCACACCCCGTTTAATCCTGGACGGAGAACCAAAGCATCAAAGTTACCTCGTTTGTATGAAAATAGGCCTCTGTAGTACTTACTTTTGCAGGCCAGTGTATTATACCAAGTAGGTAACTATACACCGTTAATTTTTAAGTATATCTAAAAATGAAATGGGGATTTCACACCACGTGAATGAACAACATTTACTATGGGGCCAACCACGGAATCTCGAAAAAAAATTAGCTGTTCCATAGAAAAGTACAACATCGACCAGAAACGAAAGGCTCCCATAGCACTAAGTACTCAAATGTTACGGTCTTCCATGACACTATCGTAAACTCTTTGATATATGCTCTAACACCATCTCCCCATTTTTATTTTATTTCTTTTCTTCGTAATACGTCACCAAAGTAAAGTTATAGGATCACATAAATATGGCAAGGGTTAATTAATAATATTTTGATATTTAAAAAAAAATCTGTTAGAATAAAAAAGAATGAATATCACAGAAGTTAACATTCTCCATATTTATTTGAACGTAATACTTTTGTGACGTAGATATTATTACAAAGAAAAGAAAAAAAAATCAAAAAGTGATTGAGAAAGTAAACCTTCGCCATATTTATGTAATCCTGGTACTTTGGTGACGTTATACTTGTACTACGTATAAGAGCCCAATCTGAAAGCACTTAATGGTAGCAACAGTTCGGTGATTTAAATCAACCGGACTAATGCAACTTTTTAGTTGCATTAGTTCGGTAGATTTAAATCGCCGAACTAATGCAACTTTTTAGTTGCATTAGTTCGGTTAACCGGACTAACAACCGAACTACTGCAACTAAAGAAAGAGTTCTACTCTCTAGCGGTACGGATGATAAAATTTGAAGCAAAACACTTAGTGTGAGTCTTTGAAATGTCTACCATTTACAGTTTTTGAGTGTTTTTTTTCAACTTAAAATAAAAAACAGACAAAAACAGGTTTTTTTTAAAGTTGCTTAAAAAACATCACGTGATTAGTGATCGACCCACTAGACCGATGATTTAAAAATCTCTTGTTATAATGAGAACATATTATTGTTACCAATTTTGATAATTTTGTGTTTGAAAGAGAATATTTCAAGCTTGATACGGTTTAAATTTTATAGGCATTGGACCTTGTTATCTTGAATATATTATACAAGGGAACTCTTCAAAATCAATTAATAGGAACTGTATAATAATTGAAATACAAAAAATTGTTGGCTTATGACAATCAGAAATCTAACTATGGTCTACTAGGACGTTCTGAACTAGGTTTGAGTTGCGAGGGTCCAACGTAACTCCTTAACAACAAACAGGGCGAATGTGGAAATCTAGGTATTAGAGGTATTTATTAAAAATACTTTTTCTTCCATGAAGCTATCTTAAGTTGTTTATGAAATATCGTGTAGTAAGCGTACAGAAACCCATCCGTGCGAGGACAATCAAATAATAAGCTAGTCTCGCTGCACGGAAATACAGTACAATTTCCAATTGCACAGCGCTGCGTGCCTTTATATTATAAGCACCTCTGAAAAGCATATCTTTATGTCGCGTAGCTCTGTCTCAACCGACACAGCCGCGAGCAGTGGACTAATTGAATTGAGAACCATCTTCTGTTGTCCACAGATATACGCCAAAGTAGCTGTAGTCCTCACCAACATGGAGAACCCTAGGACGCAGACGGAGTACGAGGACTCGTACACCTTCAAGATTTTCTTCTTTGAGTTCATGAACTTCTACTCCTCCCTCATCTACATTGCTTTCTTCAAGGTAATCTACCTACATATGAGGGTAGAAACAAATAACTTAATTGACATCGTAATATGAGAAATTTGTTCTTTGCAATCGGCCTAACGGAAGGGTGTATTGCTTAAAGTTCCTCCGTGCTTCGGAAGGCAAGTTAAACTGTTGGTCCCGGCTGCATTTTGCAGTCGTCATCACATGCCAATTCGCACCTTTGCGGTTTTAAAAATTAGCTTTTATCAATTTTAATAAAAGCTCGGCGCTAGTAAAATATTTTTAATGGACTGTATTTGGAAAAGCGATAAATATATTAAATTCAGATAGTCCACGTAAAACGGCACTTGTAACAACCTCTAAGGTAGGAGTTTCAGCTGTTTCGGTAATAAAAGAATTCGAAAAAGGTATCAGCTGAAAATGAAGGAAAATACATGCACTCACTTGATATGACTGGCTGAAGCGGTCCCAGGACACAATTTTAAACGAGCACTTCACGCCACGTGTTTGCAACCTTTTCCAAGTGTCCATTCGACGTAGCCAACTTCATTAATACAGGAATCAGTTTGTTTAACTTGCAGACACCACACATGAATCACTAATATGATGAAAAAACTAGAGGAATATCCAAATTGCTCAAAATTGTAGGAATTAAGTTACACGCGCGGTGGTCTATGCGACCGAAAACAGAAGAGTGGTGCAATGCGCGGTGACGTCGCAAGCGCGCATCCATCTATATGTGCATGTAAAGGTATAAGGAAGAAGGGATGGATATTTAAAGCCGTTACAAGTGCGACAAATTAATTATAAAATAAAAAACCTATAACAATAACCAACATAAGGCTTGTGTGATAGTGATATCGACGGCGAAGTGTCTAAAAAAAAGGATTTTGCAGGAAACGAAAAAAAGGTTTACATTTTTTTCGTTTAAATTTACGTAAATTAATTTAGGAGCTAGTTACATTTTTTATTAATGGTCAAAAATTCGAAATATACAGTTTGGTGGTCTTACTAGGATATGCGAAATCGTACCCATATACATAAGAATCACAAAAATGACAAAATTTCACTTAGGAGGTCATTACACTTCATCGTCGATATAACCCATCCTCTATCCACCCATAAGGAAGGCCTTATGCCCCAGCAGTGAGAGGGAACATTAAAAATGGCTGATGTGGAACTACTTTTAAGGTATTTATGCAGGTCCAATGGGCCAAAACTTATGGCCCATCCTCCTTATCCACCCATATGGAAGGCCTGTGCCCCAGCAGTGGGGACATTAAAAATGGCTGACGTCAATAAACCTGTAGGCCTACTCAAATGGCCATTCTACTAAAATTAACTCTAGTAGAAAAGAGTAACAATGTATGTAATGGAATTGATGTCGATACTTTTTATCCAGGGTCGTTTCTATGACTACCCTGGCGACGACCAGGCCCGCAAATCGGAGTTCTTCAAGCTAAAGGGCGACATCTGCGACCCCGCCGGCTGCCTCTCCGAGCTGTGTATACAACTTGCCATCATCATGATCGGGAAACAGTGTTTCAACAACTTCCTGGAGCTGGGATATCCGTGAGTTTATATGTACTAAGCCTTATAGACAGGGGAATCACTCCCGACGCGATCTCAATATTCTCGACATATTGGGACGTCACAGGGCCACGACAACGACACGACAGGCCATCATCATGATTGGGAAAAGTGTACAGCCCGCGCAGATAAAGGATGTAACTGAAAATTTCGGCTGACCGCGTTTACCACCCACGATTTAAAAAATGGGATTGAAAATGGCATCGTACATGTTCACTTCTCGCTCACAGGCCCGGACTTAGAGACCCAGGGCCCCTAGGCACTTTACATTTGGGCCCCCCATCCCGACGCATTTTGGACATTAAGCAAATAAAATGCACTAGTGCAAAAATATAGTACAATTTTTAACCAACTTTAAAAACAGTAAATAAAATATAAACAGAAATAATTCATGTAGGCCTGCCATCAACTAAATTACGGACCATGGACAAAAATTTCAAAACCCTCGGACATTTGAGTTAAATAAATAATTTTACCCGGATGCACTTGCCTGTCTATAATAAAAAAGCGGCCGCGCAGCGCGATTTTTAGTTTGTTTCATCCACTAATCGTAAAATCTTGCCTGTATTCGGGAAAAAAATGGCCGCGCAGCGCGATTTTTAGTCAGTTTATCCAATGATCAAGTAATCTTGCTTGCCTGTCTATGATTAAAAAAAATAATCAGTTTTGTCCACTAATCTTGTAATCTTGCCTATCTATAGAAAAAAGAAAAGGGCCGCGCAGCCCAATTTTCAGTCAGTTGAAGTTAGTTCATCCACTAATCAAGTAATCTAGTCTGTATATCTATAGTAAAAAGAGGGCCGCGCAGCGCGATTTTTAGTCAGTTTTATCTAGTGGATGTGGAATCTTGCCTGTTTTTAGTATAAATAAAAGAGCCGCGCAGCGCGATTTTTAGTCAGTTCATCCTCCATTGAGGACCATATTCAGTTAGGGCCCCTAGGCTGGTTGGGCCCCTAGGCCAGGGCCTTGTAGGCCTAGGCGGAAATCCGGGCCTGCTCGCTCACACACCATATCACCAAACTTATATCGCTCTCTCACTCATACTTATTGTGGCAAGCGCGGTTAAATAAAATTTCCAGTCCCATTATCTATCTGCGCGGGTTGTACTTAGCTTTATAAACAGCATACAGCTTGCTATCATCATGATCGAGAAACACAACTTCCGAGAGCTGGGATATTCGTGCGTGTACTGAGTTTTATAAACAGATTGTGCATACAGCTGGCCATTACCATGATTGGGAAACAGTGGTTCAACCAACTTCCTAGAGCTGGGATATCAATGAGTTTATGTACTATAAGCTATACAACGTGTTACAAACAACCCCTAAAGCCGAATATGGTAGATAAGGACCATCATACTGAACACCTTTTACTATGTCTATGGGACCGATCTGAAATCGCGAAAAAAAATCAGCCATTTCATACATTTTGATATTTTTGTTATAAATTTTTGTATGAAACAGCAGATCTTTTTCACGATTTCTGTGTTGGAAGTTGTATAGTTTGAGGTAGCATCGTCTAAGAATACAACGTTTGTCTCGCTCCGTGACATTATTAACTCAAATATAAGATTCAAACTTCAAATTCAAGTAAATTGATCTACAAACATCGACTGATTGTTTCTTGTAATAGGTCCTCAGATCACAATATTATTACAAATTAATATGATTGACCTGTAAATCTTGACTAGATTGCAATCCAGGCAACTTTACACGAGGTGTCCCACAAGGATCACACATAAGCCCGCACTTTTGCATTAAGTTCCAGAACTGCTCACGGCAGCAGTTGCTCCGTGCGGTGACGCGGGACCCAAGTGAACGATCAAAAAGTGATATGATATAACGATTTATTACGTATAACTGTCAAAGACAATGGATTTTGACAAGTGAGTGTGGATAAAACTTAAGTGTTTCGGGCAGGACTACTACTATCTGCATAATTCATTATTGGCTTCACCTAAACCTAACGTTTATGCTAAAATATTTTTTTCATACAATCACTCTTTGCGCTGGGTCCCACAAGGATCGCACTTTAGGCCAACACTCTTTCACTTGTATATTAAACTTGAAATATTTTTGAACGTTCAGTAAGTTCCACAACTGGTGGCGGCAGCGGTCGCACTGCGCGGTGACGCGAGACCCCAGCAAGCCGCACATGATGTGGGAGCAGGACTACCACCTGCAGGACGTATTGGGGTGTTAGAATCACAATTTAGCTACCAGTTTTCATACAATCACTCTTTGCGCTGTGTCCCTCAAGGATAGCACTTTAGGCCAACATTCTTTCACTCGTATATTAAACTTGAAATACTTTTGAATCGGTCAGTAAGTTCCACAACTGGTGGCGGCAGCGGTCGCACCGCGCGGTGACGCGGGACCCCAGCAAGCCGCACATGGCGTGGGAGCAGGACTACCACCTGCAGGACCCCGGCCGCCTCGCGCTCTTCGACGAGTACTTGGAGATGAGTGAGTATACACCGACAAAGTGGAAGTGTGACGTCACAAAATGGCGTAGTTTGACATTTTGGGTAAAAACAAACATCTAAAGCAAGCAATTTTCTCTTCTTAAGACATGGTTACACCCAGGAGCAAAACAATACCGCAGCTATTCTGCGTTTAGCAATTAAGCAATTATGTACCATTATGTGCTTGTTGATATATGTCGTTGAAAAATGACAATATGTTGGCAGCATGACGCCAATTTAGCCAGGCCACACACAGACGGAATTCTGTTACGGACTGCCGTCCATATGTAATTCCGGACACATCTAACCCATACAAATCTATGGCACTACCACACACATGCGGGATTTTTCCGTACAGAATCTTCATACGAAAATCCGTTCAGAACTCCGAAGTGGGATTCCATCTGTATGTGGCCGGGCCTACAATATGGATGTCAAATAAAAGGCCTTGAGCCGGCCACATACAGACGTAATTCCGAACGGAATTTCGATAATGTATGAATATTCCGTACGGAAAAATCCCGCATGTGTGTGGTAGGTCCATAGATTATGGATTAGCTGCGTTCAGGTTACGTATGTACGGAATTCCGTCTGTATGTGGTCAGGGTAAAGAGGCAGTCGTGTATATTTTTTTGATTGTTTATTTTTCCCCGGGTTTGGTTACCCACCGCAAAATAACAAAATGGCTACCTTCTTTCCAGTCCTTCAATACGGCTTCGTGACTCTCTTCGTGGCGGCATTTCCCCTGGCCCCGTTGTTTGCTCTGCTCAACAACATCGCTGAGATTAGACTCGACGCTTACAAGATGGTCACTCAAGCTAGAAGGCCTTTGGCGGAGAGAGTTGAGGATATTGGGGCTTGGTAAGATAGATTTAAGGCTTTCTTTCCCTTGTTCCTTGGAGAATAAAATGGATCACACGCAGGTCGTCACATACGCAAATTGTCACATACACACACCCCGGACACTCCATACAGCCGCGCCATTACAAACAGATGACGACAGATGACTTTTTAGGGTTCCGTAGCCAAAATGGCAAAAAACGGAACCCTTATAGATTCGTCATGTCTGTCTGTCTGTCTGTCTGTCTGTCCGTCCGTATGTCACAGCCACTTTATTCCAAAAGTATTAAGACTACATAGTTGAAACTTAGTAGATAGGTGTATTCTGTGAACCGCTTTACGATTTAAACATAAAAATATAAAAAATGAAAGATTAAGGGGGGGCTCCCCAATCCCCATACATGGAACTGAAACTGAAAATATTTTTTTTCATCAAACCAATACTTGTGGGGTGTCTATAGATAGGTCTTTAAAAATAACATTGAGGTTTTTAAGACCAATTTTTTTCAAAGTCAACCGTTTGAAAGATATATGCCGCCAAAGTGGTAAAATGTGTGTCCCCCCCCCCCCCCCCTTTAACTTTTGAAGTAAGAGGGTGAAAAATATAAAAAAAATATAAGCTATAGATCTTAATAAACACTTTCAACGAAAATTGGTTTGAATGAGATACAGTAATTAGTTTTCGAGATATAGTACATTTTCCAAAACCGCAAATATAACTTTGTCATTCATACAAACACTGTGAAAAACAAAGTTATTTTTTCAGACGAAAAATGATAGCGGTATTAAAATATGGTATGGTATAATGTACCTACGGAACCCTACTGCGCGTGGCCCGACACGCACTTGGCCGGTTTTTTTTTTGTATACGCGCAACTGTGTGTGTAAGTCTAGGGCTACCGTGCAGTTTGTACTGTATGAGCGGCGTTCAATTCATAATTCGAACTTTTTGGTCAATAAAGTTACGACGAATTGCTTTGAATGCCAAAATAAATTAACGTTGACAAGCACGACTAATGCGAGGAATTCACTTACAGACATGTCCGCCCGCGCAGGCACGCCCGCGGGCATGTCCGAGCGGGCAACTTTACAAGAGGTTTTTACTAAGCCTGTTGTGTGTGTCGTCGCAGACGGTCTGGCAATTATAAAGTTGCCCGCTCGGACATGCCCGCGTGCGTGCCTGCGGACCTGTCTGTAAGTGAATTCCCCGCTTTAAGGAGCATAATAACGATTCGGCATACGAAATCGCGGGGTAGGGTGAGATAACTGATACTGGGGCGGGGCGGGGAGTGTCCTTTCTGTACGGTAGTACTTATATCTATTCTCTCACACTCACATACGCTACTCGACACTTTTCAAAACGGATACGCATACGCATGACGCATCTCGTCACATACGCAACTATCACTTTTCGCAACTCATCATATTTTCTTCGTTTTAATACAATGTGCCAAAAGATGAATGTCCGCTCAATTTTGAGCCTAATTCGGTCACCCATCTTGCATTTTGCCACACAATAAGTGGCTGCACGATCTTTATCGCACATTTCGACAGTTTCAGATTAAATATATATATATATTGTACAAACAGACGTTGCAATGTAGCTATCAATTTACTAGAAATAATGTATTGCAGGATTTTATCTTGAAGAATAAAACTCTGGATATTGAAACAATGTGTTTATTTGGTTGATCACGCCTACACGCCATCCCATTGCCATTGCTACATTGCAACGTCTGTTTGAACTATATATCTAACCTGATTTGGTCACCCATCTTGCTTTTGGCCACACAAAAACTGTTGCGTTGGGCTTGGGCCGCCACCTTATCATTTTATTAAGAAGGAACTAACTTAACTGAAAATAAATGTTTTTTAATTTTTAGGTATGGCATACTAAGGGGAATCACATATGCTGCGGTTGTATCTAATGTAAGTAAAGTATTATTTATAGCACTTTATCCTAAGTTTTCGACAAAAAAATGGATAAAAGTTGATTTAATAGTAGGGATCAGTACCCTCAGCACGAACAGCTATCGAGAAAAAAAACGCGCGTAAAATTACTCGATAGAGAATTATCTATGGAAATTTTAGTTTCGCTATTCGGCGGTAGATGGCGTTGTACAAATTTGCAATACAAAATTGCACTATCGAATGATTTTACGCACGTTATTTTTTTCGATAGCTGTTCGTGCTAAGGGTACAGAAATGTAGGTAAACCGTATCTTTAGCACGAACAGCTATCGAAAATAAATAACGCCCGTAAAAACATTCGATGGAGTAATTTTGTATGGGAAATTTGTACAGCGCCATCTAACGCCGAATAGCGGAATTAAATATTCCTTAAATAATTACTCATCGCGTACGCGCATTTTTTTTTCTCGATAGGGATACTGGTAATCTTCTTGAGTTGCTTTAGATACCGTATAAACAGACCCCGTGGCACGAACAGCTATCGAAAAAATTACGCGCGTAAAAACATTCGATAGAGTAATTTTGTATTGGAAATTTGTACAGCGCCATCTACCGCCGAATAGCGAAATTAAAATTTCCATAGATAATTCTCTATCGAGTAATTTTACGCGCGTTTTTTTTCTCGATAGTTGTTCGTGCTAAGGGTACTGATAATCTTCTTGAGATGCTTTAGATACCGTATAAACAGCTCTCAAGAGCTATCTTGAGGTCATATTTGAGATGATGTTCCTATAAGAAGAACATCTCAAGTATGATCTTATGATAGCTCTTAACGATGAGAACAGTTTATAAATACGGGCCCAAGAGAATTTCAAATGAGCGGCCACCCATCCCATTACAAACCTTTACGAAAGTTGCATCGCTTTCGAAATGAAACTCATTATAACTTCTATTGTCTATTACAGGCATTTGTGATCGCGTATACCAGTGACTTCATACCACGTATGGTGTACAAATACGTGTATTCACCGGACAACACCCTTGCTGGGTACATAGACCATTCGCTGTCATGTAAGTACCTATACAGAGTGAAATTTTAATCATTTGGTTCTCGCAGTGGGGTGGTTCCACTCATGATTACAAGCAACTGTCGGGAACATTAGGTACCTTTATTTCGGGATGAAAGGTACCCTATTATATCCTCTGGTACCCTTGACAACGTGTATGCAAAATTTCATGATGATCGGTGTACGGTTTACTCGTACATCGACATGTCTTTACATATTTTGATTGAGGTCAATGAATCATGCCTATTTACTAAAATATTTTATTATAATATTACTTTTACTGAGTGCAAACTTGGCAACCGCGAATGACTAACGTCGCGTAAGAACCACTTAACTTATTTAAACTGTGTACGTAAATAAATAGTGAATCTTTACTGTGACTTTAATCCTTTGGCACTCCACAACAACTTACTCAACTACTCCCTACTACTAACTTACCTGTATAGCGTAACACGCTATACATTGTGGTCCTTCGAGCAACAACTAAGAAAAGGACATAGAGGTCCTTCGAGAAACTACGAGAAGGAAATAGTGCTCCAGCGCGGAACTACGCCACTGGACATTCAGGTCCTTTTCAACATCCTTACTGAGTGCATCAGTGACTAGGACTACGATAGCGAATCGGTTACTTGGCCTCCCACCAGCGGGTCTCACCAAGTTAATTGAGAAGGTCGTGTATTTCGTAGTAAGGGTCGCTGACTGCACTGAGTATCCAACCAGCACCTACACAGGATTCTACCAAACTCACTGTGATCTGCAACGAGCAGCAAAGAATTTTGGAAGAAGGAAACTAGAAAAACTGTCACTGTCATCTACATACAAGGTTTGAGTAACTAACTAACTTACTTACTATTTACTTACCTTTCAACTAAACTTAACTGAAAAAAAAATGGAAGAGCTAACTATACAAGTAGCTACATTCGAAAGTATTAAGACGCTGTGCTCTAACTACAAGAAAGACAGCGCTAGTAGGAAAACCGAGAGCTATTTAGAAAAACGTTTGTCTGCCCTTGAAAAACTATGGGAAGAATTCGACGAGCGTCATCAAAAGAAGCTGGAGTCCATTCAAGATAAATCTGCTGTTAGCTATTTTATGCACGATATTTATGGGAAAACTAAGCAGATGTACGAAAGTACCAAACAACATATGAAGGCTTCATTAACATCTCAGCGAAAACAACAAGATGTAGAAGAAAACTTAACTCAAAAGCTTCAAGATAAAACTGATGAAAGGACTAGAGAACTTATGATTCAACAAGA
This sequence comes from Agriphila geniculea, assembly GCA_943789525.1. Classification (NCBI taxonomy): domain Eukaryota; kingdom Metazoa; phylum Arthropoda; class Insecta; order Lepidoptera; family Crambidae; genus Agriphila; species Agriphila geniculea. The sequence continues at coordinate 10,007,413 of OX038898.1, read as the reverse complement.
AGTGAGATTTAAGTCCTTGAACAGAACTATGCTTAAGATAAATTTGGAATTTGTTACTGAAAAATGGGAATTAGAAGACTATCTTTCTATTTTGAAATCTAAATGGGACTGTATTGAGAAATTTCACTGGGAAATAGAAGGCGCATTGAAAGATGAGAACTTAAAAGAAGAATACAATCAGAGGTTTGAAGACATTGAACTGAAGTATGATAGTTTAAGAAGAGGCTTACACAGCAAAATGTGGTCGAATGTTCATTACCAACGAGCAACGCCACAAATAGAAATTCCTGAATTTTTTGGAGATTATATTCAGTGGATATCTTTTAAGGACATTTTTCTGGAAACTATACACAGCAATCCTACCATACCGAAGTCACAAAAAATGCAACATCTTAAGACAAAACTCAAGGGTGAAGCCGAACGCCTTGTCCAGCATCTAACGATAAGTTCCGATAACTACGATTCGTGTTGGGAAATACTGACTCATCGGTATGATAATCGTCGTCTTCAATTTACGTCATTCATGAACACTATGCAGCAGCTGCCTGTGATCCAACATCCTAACGCATACAATCTCAAGAAGATGCATGACGTCATTACAGAAAGCCTGAACGGTCTCACCAACATGGGTGCCGAAGTTTCGAGCTGGGGGCCGATTATCGTACACTACATGTCACAAAAATTGGATTCCGTGACATTTAACGAATACATAAAAGATATGCAAAACAACAGGGAACTGCCTAACTTGCAAGAATTTTTATCCTTTTTGGAAAGCAAATTCATTGCTTACGAAACAATAAGGAATTGTCAAAGGGATACTTCAAACGCCCCGAAGCAATTATTTAACAAAACTTACAATCAACCAACGAACAAAACTTATTTTGGTCACGGAAACAACAATTTCAAATCATTTACCAAACAACATAACTATGCGAAGAAACCTACTTTATATGAAGGCAATAAGGAATTCACGAAGACATTTCATACGTCATATGGACAATGCCCTCTATGTGACGGCAATCATGTGTTGATGCAATGCGAGAAGTTCATTAACCTAGACAACGCACATAGAAACAAAACGGTCGCAAAACTCAAAGTTTGCAAAAAACTGCCTTTACAGTCACGGCGACGCAAACTGCACGTCGATGAAAACATGCAAAGAATGCAACGCTAAGCATCATACGTTATTGCATATGACTAAAACGAATACAGAAACAACTGAAAAAAATGTATGCAGCAACTTTCAACCTAAACCTAGCACTTCTTCTCAACAAGGCTCTTTTCATCTATCTACAAATGATACGGAAATACTCTTAACTACTGTCCAAGTGAAGATAAAATCTATAAATGGAACTTATGTAACAATGCGAGCTCTTCTCGACCAAGGGTCGCAAGTGAACTTAATCACAGAAAACGCAGCTCAGCAACTCCGTCTTCCCAGATCAAGACTACATGCTACGGTGTCTGGGGTTGGTTCGGTGGCTGGAAGCTGCAAAGGATTAGTAAATCTCAGCTGCAAATCTATACATTCTGATTACAACTTTGAAGCTCAAGCTCTCGTCCTTCAAAAGCTCACGAACAAGCTTCCGAACTGTACTTTCAAAAGGGATAACTGGGAACACCTAAAGAACTTGAAACTCGCCGATCCTGAGTACAACGTTTCTGACTCTATCGACTTACTGCTTGGGGCGGAGGTTTACTCAGACATCATCCTGGAAGGAGTCCTGAAAGGAAATCAAAACACACCAACTGCGCAACATACACAACTGGGTTGGATTTTGTGTGGAAAACTGAAGACTTTTCAATGCCACGTAACTCTCGTGGACACCACGGATTTATCCAGATACTGGGAGAGCGAAGACATAATTGTAAGCTCCACGGATATCAATCAAGAAGATCAATGTGAGATTTATTACAAAGAAACTACTAGAAGGGGTCCTGATGGAAAATATATCGTCAAAATGCCCATGATAAAAAACTACGAAGAAAATCTCGGAAAATCAAAACCAACTGCTATTTCGCAATTCTTACAATTAGAAAAACGTTTAAAGAAAAATGAAAAGTTATCGTATATGTACAAAAACTTCATGAACGAATATTTACAACTACAACATATGAAACTAACACCGCGTCAAATTACGTCACATACCAACAGCCAAGAATGCTTCCTTCCTCACCATGGAGTATTAAGGGAAAGCTCTTCAACAACCAAACTGAGAGTTGTTTTTAATGCTTCGCAAGCAAATTCGAACGGAAAGAGTTTGAATAGTTTAATGGAAAAAGGGCCTAACCTACAAAAGGATATTCAAGATCTTATCCTTAAATGGAGAACCTATAAGTACGTTTTCACTGCTCACATCGAGAAGATGTACAGATGCATATGGATCGATGAAGAGCAACAACATCTTCAAAAAATAATATGGCGTAACTCCGCTGACGAGATGCTGCAAGAATATGCTTTATGTAGTCTGACATACGGTACAAAATGCGCTCCGTGGCTAGCGATGCGAACACTGAAACAGCTCGCAATAGATGAGAAACACAAATATCCTGTCGCATCACAAATACTTCAAAATGAATGTTATGTCGATGACGTCATCAGTGGACACAATAATCTGGAGACCGCAAAAATACTACAAACTGAACTTTTACAACTACTACGTAACGGTGGCATGAACCTGCGCAAGTGGTCTAGTAACAACACAAAATTACTAGAATCGCTAAATGAAGATCAAATTGCCAAGACTAACTTCAACTTCAGACAGGAAAATTCCACGAAAACTCTTGGACTTGGTTGAAATTCCCATTCAGACACTTTCACTTTTGACTGGAAACTTAAAGAAAATTCAAAGAAGAGTTTGACTAAGCGAACTCTACTTTCACAAATATCTCAGTTATATGATCCCATGGGATGGCTGTCACCGATAACTATAACAGCGAAGCTTATCTTTCAACATGTATGGACTGAAAAATTAAAATGGGACGAACCGCTACCTGTTGACATACAAAACAATTGGATGAAACTGAAAGAGGAACTACCAGAGATAAAAACTTTAAAACTTAACAGATGGATCGGATGTCAAGATAAAAACATTGAGTTATTTGGATTTTCCGATGCCAGTGAAAAGGCCTTCTCTTGCGTAATCTATACGCGGGCAATGAACGAACATGGACAACCAATTATTACTCTACTTACTGCGAAGACTAGGGTTGCCCCGCTCGCACAAAAATTATCTTTGCCACGACTCGAGCTCTGCGGTTCGCTTTTGCTGTCACGACTGATTGAAAAAGCTACTCAAGCACTAAAGGGATTCAACATAACAACATGGGCTTGGTGTGACTCCAAGGTAGTGCTAGCATGGCTACAAGGAGAAGCATCAAAGTATGAGAGATACGTCGAAAACAGAGTATTGAACATCAGAAAGGTTATACCAGCTTCACATTGGTCATACATCGAGTCAAAGAACAACCCTGCAGACTGCGCAACTAGAGGTCTATACCCTAAAAAACTATTGAATACTTCGTTGTGGTGGACAGGCCCTGAAATGCTGAATACTTTCACGGGCAAAAGTCAAGTCAAAAACCCACTGAACTGTTTATTTACAACAAACACCGAAGAAAAACAAGTAGCGACAACCCTAAAACAAAATGAAAAAAATATGATTTATAATTTATTATTCAAACACAGTTCATTAACTCGAGTGACGCGCGTTATCGCTTGGATTTTGCGATTCTGCAAAAATGCACGGAGTGGCAACAAAACACTAAAGAAAAATGACACCGCTCCGCACACGCCACTTGATTACTTGACAACAAGGGAATTAAATGAATCGATGAATATAATAACAAAGAATGTTCAAAGATATGAATTTGAAACAGAATACTATTTATTATCAAAAAATCAACCCTTATCTAACAAGAGCCCTATTTGCAAATTGAACCCTCACCTGGATAAAGATGGTATTTTACGTGTGGGTGGTCGATTAAATAAAACAAACTTACCTTCAAACATGAAAAATCCTGCAATTCTTTCAAGAAACGGAAGATTGACATTACTGATAATAAATCAAGCTCACTATACGACGCTTCACGGGGGGGCACGACTCACCCTCGCCTATATCCGTCAACAATTTTGGATACTGGGTGGCAACAGAGCTGTGAAAACTGAATTACGCAAATGCGTCCGCTGTCAACGGTTCAAAACCACAGAAAATCACCAGATTATGGCTGATCTTCCGTCGCCACGCGTTACCCCGGCAAAACCCTATACACACTGTGGGGTAGATTTCAGTGGGTATGTCGAAGTTAAACTAAATAAAGGCAGAGGAGTGAAAACATCTAAAGGCTACATCGCTATCTTTGTGTGCATGACAACGAAAGCAGTACACATTGAGCTCGTGTCGGACTTGAGCACGGAAGCTTTCATCCTCGCCTTCCAAAGAATGTGTTCACGTCGTGGAACCCCGCAACATGTTTACTCCGATTGTGGTACCAACTTCATAGGAGCTTCCAGAATGCTTAACAACGAGTATGAACTTTTCAAAAAGGAACTTTCTGCCGAATTTTTTGACGAAATTAGCAAGATGAAGGTGGAATAGCACACGCCCCTGCCTGGCCGACCGCCGGGGGTCTGTGGGAAGCAGCTGTACGATCAATGAAACATCACTTACGCCGAGTTCTTGGGGAGCAAAAGCTCACTTATGAGGAGTTTTCTACACTACTGGCAAAAATAGAAGCTTGCATGAACTCGAGGCCGCTGTGCACCCTTACTGAAGACCCTGACGAATTTTATCATTATTTAACTCCTGGTCATTTTCTTACCGGCAGCCCTACTATGACACTTCCCATATCTGACTACGAAGATGATCGATACTTGAACTTACGAAAAAGATGGCAACTAACTGAACACATGTACCAAAGATTCTGGAAAATCTGGTCTAACGATTACCTGACGTCATTACAAGCTCGCAGTAAATGGAGAAAACCAACGCCAAACATAAAAAAGGATGATATTGTGCTAATAAGAGAAAACAATTTGCCCCCAGGAAAATGGGCCATGGGCCGGGTGATCGAAGTTCACCCCGGCAGCGATAATCATGTGCGAGTCACAACTATAAAAACCCAAGTTGGTATAATAAAACGACCCATTACGAAACTATCATTATTACCGATCGAAGGTGACAACAAGCAAACGAGCGATTCAGCACATCAAGACGGAAACGAGGTCAACTGTACCTACACGACAGTTCCAGCTCCGATCAGCGCCAGCGCCAAAGATGAATAGCGAGCAACCGCAGCAGCCGTCGGCGTCGGGAGCGCTCGGACGCGGCAACTACGCGCGCCCTAACTCACGTCGGGCACCGAACCCAGCTACCGATGCAGATGTGGAAATGCACTTTTGAAAAATATTTTTAAGCTTTTAATTTTTACTTTACATTTCTATTTCTACTTTTTACAATTTAATTTTTATACTTCCTTACATTTTTTACTTTGTTACAAGTGGCTCTCACTTCGACTTGTTATTTTATTGTTTCTTTTCGGGATAGGAGTATGTACGGTTTACTCGTACATCGACATGTCTTTACATATTTTGATTGAGGTCAATGAATCATGCCTATTTACTAAAATATTTTATTATAATATTACTTTTACTGAGTGCAAACTTGGCAACCGCGAATGACTCACGTCGCGTAAGAACCACTTAACTTATTTAAACTGTGTACGTAAATAAATAGTGAATCTTTACTGTGACTTTCATCCTTTGGCACTCCACAACAACTTACTCAACTACTCCCTACTACTAACTTACCTGTATAGCGTAACACGCTATACAATCGGTTCAGTAGTTAGACGTGCAGGCATAACGAAAAACCGGACATTCACATTTATAATACTAATAAAAAAATAGTAATGATAAATAGGGCTTACTTTTAAGATAAGGCGCAAAAGGCTACATTTGCAAAATGCCTTTTCTCAAACTCACATTCACAAACATTCGAAGAATGACAGGATAGCCAAAGGCCACATTCACAAAAAGTCATAATTATGACATTTATGACAGTAAAGGCTAAAACTGAATTGCTAAAATCATCATCCATGAATGACCCTCATTGCCGATAATACCTACGTTTGAATTCGGTATTTCCCTTTTGCCACGAAACTCACGAAAAAAGAAAAGTTAGCTTGCTGATTTTTGTCAATAAAACACTAAACAGAATCAAAAAATCTTATTAGGCAATTTTCAACAAAGTATCTACTTTTGTTGTTTAAGAAAATAAGCTTGAGGTGGTCATTCATAATTCAATTTGCCTAATTATTGTAATTTCTATTAACAAAATTTTTACCAAGGGGTCTCACTCCGCGCTTAAACCTTTATATTAGTCTACTGCTCGCGGCTGACTCAGTCGAGCCAGCGCACGAAGGATGTCACGTGTCGGTTGAGACAGATCTGTATACGGGACAGAAAGAAAAGCGCTTTGGAGGTGCTTATAATAATAGGCACGAAGCGCTGTAAAATTTGAAAGTGTACTTTATTGCCGTGCAGCGAGAGTAGCTTACTATTTGATTGTCCTTGCGCAGATGGGCTTCTGTACGTTTAGTACTATTATAAATATTCTGCGCTTTTACTTGTAAACAGTATTCAACACGTCGGACTACCGTGAGGAGTGGGGGGCGGACGAGAATGAGGTGGACCCCCCCACGTGCGCGTACCGCGGCTACCGCAACCCGCCCGACCACGGCGACCCCTACGGCCTGTCGCCGCACTACTGGCACGTGTTCGCCGCCAGGCTCGCCTTCGTGGTCGTGTTCGAGGTGAGACACTATAGCGACCCGCCCCACCACGGCGACCCCTACGGCCTGTCGCCGCACTACTGGCACGTGTTCGCCGCCAGGCTCGCCTTCGTGGTCGTGTTCGAGGTGAGACACTATAGCGACCCGCCCCACCACGGCGACCCCTACGGCCTGTCGCCGCACTACTGGCACGTGTTCGCCGCCAGGCTCGCCTTCGTGGTCGTGTTCGAGGTGAGACACTATAGCGACCCGCCCCACCACGGCGACCCCTACGGCCTGTCGCCGCACTACTGGCACGTGTTCGCCGCCAGGCTCGCCTTCGTGGTCGTGTTCGAGGTGAGACACTATAGCGACCCGCCCCACCACGGCGACCCCTACGGCCTGTCGCCGCACTACTGGCACGTGTTCGCCGCCAGGCTCGCCTTCGTGGTCGTGTTCGAGGTGAGACACTATAGCGACCCGCCCCACCACGGCGACCCCTACGGCCTGTCGCCGCACTACTGGCACGTGTTCGCCGCCAGGCTCGCCTTCGTGGTCGTGTTCGAGGTGAGACACTATAGCGACCCGCCCCACCACGGCGACCCCTACGGCCTGTCGCCGCACTACTGGCACGTGTTCGCCGCCAGGCTCGCCTTCGTGGTCGTGTTCGAGGTGAGACACTATAGCGACCCGCCCCACCACGGCGACCCCTACGGCCTGTCGCCGCACTACTGGCACGTGTTCGCCGCCAGGCTCGCCTTCGTGGTCGTGTTCGAGGTGAGACACTATAGCGACCCGCCCCACCACGGCGACCCCTACGGCCTGTCGCCGCACTACTGGCACGTGTTCGCCGCCAGGCTCGCCTTCGTGGTCGTGTTCGAGGTGAGACACTATAGCGACCCGCCCCACCACGGCGACCCCTACGGCCTGTCGCCGCACTACTGGCACGTGTTCGCCGCCAGGCTCGCCTTCGTGGTCGTGTTCGAGGTGAGACACTATAGCTGCAATTACTTATGTGCATATAAATACATTTTTTTTGTTTCTAGTGTTTAATTTTTTCACTTAAAAAAATATAGTAGTTTTGTCTATTATATATTTTTCTAAAAAATATAGTAGGCGAGCCCTCAATATAGTAGGATACTATATTAATAGTAGGGTTGGCAACCCTTGTCACAAATGTCACAATATTGGCCAAATTATCATTCGTTAAAGAACCTCTTTGTAGCATTTGTTACAAAACCAGCGGAGATTGTGTTAGGTGGGCTCCACACATTGGCCCAAACCAGCCCCTCCCTAAAGCCTAACCACTCCCACCCCCACCACTGAAAAGCTGCCAGGCGCCCGGATCTAACGGGTGTAACAAAACCCTCAACGAAGCCGAAGTCCACGCATTCCGCCTATCATCAGGATCATTTGTGTCTTTTAGACTATACCTGGGAAACCAATAGCTACGTAGTTATTGAAGGTCAAAGTCAATATTTTTTTTTCAAAATTCTTATGAAATCTTATTTTCTTCGTTATTTACTATTTTTTGTCTACAGAAACATCAAAATTTTATGTATTTTGTAATAAACAATGGCTTCAAAACATCATCACTCAATGTATCTCATGAGCACGCACATAAACGTTGCCTTTCAACTCGGCCGCACGCAGCTGTGTAGCATACACTCGCAGACGCGGTCTTTTCTACTCGTTACATTGCGTGGTAATAATGTATGCAATGCTTTCATATCATCAAAAATTAAAATCGATTCCTAGCAATAATTTTGAACAGAAATGGTCGTGATGATGGGCAGAATACGTAGAACTAGGCTTCGTTGAGTATCTTGTTACACCCGGTATAAATGACCCAGAAACAGCTACAAATTATTTGATAACGTCTAAATATGAATGATATAATTGTTAAAAATACAGTACATAAAACATACTCTTACCGTAATATAACTAGCATGCCATGGATCACCTCTGACTTATTAAGATGTGTATTAAGATAAATGATCTAAAAAAGTGCCCTGATAATGAAGTACGCAAAATAACTTACAACAAACAGCCCAAGTAACAAAAGTTTCTATAATCAAGGGGTTTTATCACCAAACAGTGATATAGTAGGCCTTAAATGGTAACCGTTGTGACTGCTTGTGCTATAAAGGTTTTCCACAGAGCGTTTTGGTTCTATAATATTAAAGAGCATTTAAGTTCTATGGTGCAGCTCTTAGAACACTTACAGGACATACAAAAGAATCTTTAAAGTGTTGTACTGTAATAGATATGAAAAAAGCGATTATAGTACTATTTAGTACTAAAGACGACTTTACTGTCACTTTTATGTATCCATTTTGCACTAATATTGCGTCAAAATAACTTTTACAGTACTAGTATTGTAGCAGTATCGAAAACACTATTATAGAATCAATCTGCGCTATAAAAGTACCTTGCACAACCATTATGTCACGGTTTAGCTTCTTAAATGCTTCCTCAACATCGCTATGGGGCTAGTTCTGTAAAAGTCATGAAAACTCTTCTATGGTACTAAATAGTATCATAGCGACTTCTGGTGCAGTTGCTAAATAACTTAAACTTTTTGTGTTACTGCTACCTGACTAAAGCGTGAGATAAAAGCACTTAAATGAATAATTAATGAACTAAACCGTTTTCGGTGAAAATATGGCTGCTGTTTATGCCATGATAGCACATTAGTAGCACGGCTGGAGCCAATGTGTACTATAGCAGCCATAGTCGGGACGAGTCCTTATTTTATTAATTTAAATTTAATTAAATCACGAAAATTATGAGGGCGCATTGTCAATTTTACAATCAGCATAGTGATTTTATCGATACAATTATTTTCGCAAGTGCAAGTTACGGTCAATGGTCGATCAAAGGTGATGTTTTGTAGAATGTCCTTTGTATTACAAATTGTAATAGCGAATGACTTTTTGTTTTCTTGGGGAACACTCACGATGACATGAGCTCAGCACGAACAAAATGGCGAACAAAAGTGTGATAAAAAGATCAAAATAGCACTATAAACATGTTTTGGTTTTCAAGTATAGAGCTGATTTATTACCGTGAGAGGCTTAATGTAATGTTTATAGATTTATTCAGTGATAAAACTAGGGCCTATTTGGGGTTCTGTAAAGGTTTACAATACTATTATAGTGCTTATCATGAAACTAATTAGCACGTCCTAAAGCGTTCTCAGGACTTTTATAGTACCAAATTTTGTTACTTGGGAGGTACCGAAACTTACCGAAATAATAAGGAAAGCTAGAACAATTTATGAAAAATCACTGTTAGAGTTAGCTTGTTCCACTAGTGTTAAAAAGACCAGCCCCTTACTCAAATGGCCAACTTTCTATTCGTTTGAACGCTACGCTTACTTTTAAAGCTTAAATATGAGCAGTAGATGATTAAATCACATGTCGCAAACTTATGTGAATCACAGACTTTGATGTATTGTATGGAATTGTCAAGCTTACGGCAGGTAATTTTATAGTTTACTACTTATTTTAAAGTTTTAATAGTAAGCGTAGCGTTCAAACGAATAGAATGTTGGCCATTTGAGTAGGGGGGCTGGGAAGTTGTAAATAAATAAAAATAGATATTTTTATTTATTATGGAACAATTTTTGATCAAAGAGGTCCTCCGACTGCAATGGCACTTGTTGTTCAACTTTTTAGTTCGTTTTTGGCAGGGCAGTCGTGTTTTTAATATTTTTTAAATTTATTTATTTTTATTTCACACATTTTAGTGACATATTAAATAGTTTTGGAATATGCTCATCAAGGCCTTTCATTTGATGCCCATATTGTAATAATAGAAGAAAAAAATTTTTTTTCACATTTGAAAATGGCGTCGTACAGTCGCCATATTGATTTTTTTCTAAAAAAAAAAGATAGCCAGTGTCACTTGGGATGCTGTAAGGATTCTAACCATTTATCCAAATCAGTTCAGGCATTTTGAAGTTATGGTGGAATAAAGAAACTCACATACCCACAAACATACCTGTTTTCTTAGCACAAACAACTATCGAGAAAAAAAACGCGCGTAAAATTACTCGATAGGGAATTATCTATGGAAATTATAATTTCGCTATTCGGCGGTAGATAGCGTTGTACAAATTTCCAATACAAAATTGCACTATCGAATGATTTTACGCGCGTTATTTTTTTCGATAGCTGTTCGTGCTAAGGGTACTGAACCCTGAACACATATGCACTCTTTTTGCTTTGGGCAGTCGTGTAAATTAACTAGCTACAAAGCCAAGAAAAATGATTGTACTGATCAGTACCCTTAGCACGAACAGCTATCGAGAAAAAACGCGCGTAAAATTACTCGATAGAGAATTATCTACGGGAATTTTAATTTCGCTATTCGGCGTTAGATGGCGCTGTTCAAGTTTCCAATAAAAAAATTGCATTATCGAATGATTTTACGCGCCTTATTTTTCTCGATAGTTGTTTGTGCTAAGAAAACAGGTATGTTTGTGGGTATGTGAGTTTCTTTATTCCACCATAACTTCAAAATGCCTGAACTGATTTGGATAAATGGTTAGAATCCTTACAGCATCCCAAGTGACACTGGCTATCTTTTTTTTTTAGAAAAAAATCAATATGGCGACTGTACGACGCCATTTTCAAATGTGAAAAAAAATTTTTTTCTTCTATTATTACAATATGGGCATCAAATGAAAGGCCTTGATGAGCATATTCCAAAACTATTTAATATGTCACTAAAATGTGTGAAATAAAAATAAATAAATTTAAAAAATATTAAAAACACGACTGCCCTGCCAAAAACGAACTAAAAAGTTGAACAACAAGTGCCATTGCAGTCGGAGGACCTCTTTGATCAAAAATTGTTCCATAATAAATAAAAATATCTATTTTTATTTATTTACAACTTCCCAGCCCCCCTACTCAAATGGCCAACATTCTATTCGTTTGAACGCTACGCTTACTATTAAAACTTTAAAATAAGTAGTAAACTATAAAATTACCTGCCGTAAGCTTGACAATTCCATACAATACATCAAAGTCTATGATTCACATAAGTTTGCGACATGTGATTTAATCATCTACTGCTCATATTTAAGCTTTAAAAGTAAGCGTAGCGTTCAAACGAATAGAAAGTTGGCCATTTGAGTAAGGGGCTGGTCTTTTTAACACTAGTGGAACAAGCTAACTCTAACAGTGATTTTTCATAAATTGTTCTAGCTTTCCTTATTATTTCGGTAAGTTTCGGTACCTGTTTGTTGTAAGTTATTTTGCGTACTTCATTATCAGGGCACTTTTTTAGATCAATTTATCTTAATACACATCTTAATAAGTCAGAGGTGATCCATGGCATGCTAGTTATATTACGGTAAGAGTATGTTTTATGTACTGTATTTTTAACAATTATATCATTCATATTTAGACGTTATCAAATAATTTGTAGCTGTTTCTGGGTCATTTATACTGGGTGTAACAAGATACTCAACGAAGCCTAGGTCTACGTATTCTGCCCATCATCACAACCATTTCTGTTGTAACAGTTCAAAACTGAACATGTTTTTTATCTCAAATATTGATCCGGAAGCGGGCAAAATACAAACTTTAAGTATTCCTGCATAGGGTTAGTTTTCATGATTTCTGTAGGTCTTATTCTTTGTCGGATACCTTCTTTATCACATTCCAGAGGGTCCACAATTTATGGCTAGTTAGAGGTCTGTAAAAATACAAAAAATCCAGGGTTGGAAAAATAGTTGTAAACACAAATAAGTAAAGTTATGCGATTAATCAAATAATAAATTCTTTGAATAACTTACCATGAAGAGGGTGGTTATTCTCATTTTACTAAAAGAATGGTTGTTTATGCAATTTGTGAGGTTTTATTGCATTTCATTCTGCATTCAAAATATCATAGTTATACTAACGATAGAATGATGTTCTTGTAACACAAATCCATTGTTCATATGCACTTTATAAGTTATGATTGCAATATGCAAATACAACATTGACAAAATATCCGTATTTCTATATAAAAAACAGATAATTTTATGGTAATTCAATAACTTGAAAATATGTTTCAACAATAATAAACAGGTCGTCTGACACTTGGTATAGACAAATGTATTTGACATTTGGTGGACGGTTTTGGAACTAAAAACTGACATTCCATCGAGAAAGACTACTCTATAAAAAAAAGTTAGGAGACGAAATAATCTTTGGAAATTTATATCATTAATAAATTATAAAGAGAAAAGGGACGAATGATTATAAAATAAATAAATGATAATTAAAGATAATCACTGTTTAGGTAGAATAACATTTAAATTTGGAAAAATGGAAGTTTTGTAAGCATACTTGCTAGAGCAAATAAATGTGTGTGATACCAGTGTGTAACGGAACGCAAATCTTTCGGTTAAGTTCTGGATTATAGATAAAGTAAAATCAGTTTAATATTAAAAGTAAAGAAAGAATATGAATGATTATATTTGAAATAAGAAAATAATTAAATCAGAACAATAACTAGTAAAAAGTTGTAAGAAAATTGGACAAAAAAATATATATATGGAAAAACGGAACGTTCTACATTCTCTTTGTCCATAAACAAGAGATGAAGGGAGAGGTTCGTGGTAGCCAATCGTAAGCTTGCAAAGCGTTTTGTGACCATAAAAGGAGATGAATTGAGTTGGTGTTTAGCCAATCGTAACGCGTGAATCTGGGGGGGAGTTAACTTTAGAGTCAGCAAATAATAGCTCAGAATGGTGGCGCCAAGATTTAAAAAAATGATACCAGTATAAAATCATAAAATACCCATAGTAATGCAATTATATGAAAAAAAAATAAGTTGGCCAGTAACGAAACGTTCTTTGGCAAATAGAATAAATAAATGGGTGGCGCAAAGAATAATTAATATTATGAATAGAGTCATGCATCAATCGTAAATAATAAAAGTAGGCTGATAGCGGATTTATTGATTATAAGGGGTCTTCTTTGAAGATTAGCGAAATTGATTAGACCAAAAGATTTATTCAAACATACAGGAAAGATTAAATTGCTTGTGTCATATAATATATATTTACTTGAGGATCTTTGTAAATTCTAGATTAACCAAAATTAGTTATTGGATACGGAGGTAATTACTAATCTTTGTATTCGTAAAATGTTCACGTAATTTAAATATTTGAGGGTGATTGTCAAAAAAAAAGAACATATATATTTATTTATTTATTTAAAGTATCTTACAGGTACTTAGGGGGACTAAATGCACTAGGCAATTTTTGTAAGTCAATTAGTGGAAAATTTCCCAGTATTTTGGGGAGATAGATTGTGACAGGGCACATTAAGGATACAAACAATAGAATACTAGGAATTATGTGTAGCTAGGGGACGCTTTGAAAAATAATGGGTGGGGGTTAGGTTATAAAAGCTTCGACGAGCTTATTCTCGATCTCATTTTTCCACCTGCTGAGAAGAAGACGAATCTCTGCCTCCCCTCTGTAAGAAGCGCCATAGAACAAGTTCTTTTTATACTCAAGCACATATGAAGAAGTCAGCAAATTAGTGAATTTAGGAAAGTCCATTGTTTAGGCCTTGCAATCGGGGCAAGTTTTCTTTGGGGAAATATTTCAAACAGGGTTTTAAAATGGTAAAAATTAAGCCTTGATTGAAATATATAATTCTATTTGCAAAGGTTACATCAAAATTAACGCTAGCCGTTCCAAGTAAATTCCAGAATTAGTAAAATCAGATTAAATTAATATCAATTTAAATGAAATAAAATGTGGGAAGGGAGATTCTATTTAGAATAATTACTAGAATATTTGTGTCGTATTGGGGCGATCCGTAATGGACTTTCTGGGGGGAACAGGTAACTGAGAGCTTATGAATGTGACTTCATAAGCGGGCATCAACTCGTTGATTGCCTAGTTAAGTCACATAGTGTAATCATGTGTGACGTGACTGATGACAGACACTGTAGAAGTAGAGTCGTTAGAATGTAATTCTGGTCCTTGGTCAAGTCCTTAAGTACATGATTATGCTATACCTCATGCTAGGGACCGAAGATGGCTCCTTCCCATCCATCTTCGGCACGGTCAAGCACTAGGTGGTCAGGGAGTATTGCTTGCTCAAACTGTCCAGGTAACGGGGCTCCGGATGACGAGGTAAGCGTCACACAATTTGCATAGGAAGTTCTCATTTAGTCTGGGTTAGGCAGGTAAAATCTTGTAGGATAGATGAAGGTTAGTATCGCGAAGGTTAAGTAGGCATCACAAAATTGGGTGGGTTTTTGCGATGAAAGGTGGTTCGAGTTGACGTTAATAGAGCGAAATAGGTGTGTAAACGGTTAGGCGACCATGTTGATCAAACGAAAATATGATTAGGTCAAAACCTAGGCAAGAACATATTTTATATAGGAGAACGACTTTTGGAAATTTCTATACAGAAAAGTGTAGCATATAGGGTTTCGACGACAAAAGGCTGGTTTAGACGTCGCGAGCTGGCTAGGGGTAACGATTAGGCGTGATTCGACAAAATGGCCGAAATATTTTGTAGTTAGGAAAAATGCAATTCGGAGCGCACAAAATGGCTGCCGTAACTTGAGCTAGAAATAGGTATTTTTATGTAAGAATTAAATGTTAAATTTGTCATGGTCGAAATGGACGCTTGGTTTTCAAAATGGCGGATCAAAGATAATCACCTAAATAAAGAAAATCATGATTTTAGATCTCTCAGACAGGGTTTTTATCGGCAGATCAATAGATCTACTAAGGTATTTTAGCAAATCCACGATACTATTTGATTCTCAGTAAACCTTTTAAAATATCTGCAGTGTTGTGTTGAGTTTTGGTTGTACAAAATGGCGTCGATTGTGAAAATCAAGTGAGTGTTAATTAATTATTTTCATGCTAAAGCCAGCCAAGTAAACGATTTAATAAATCAGTAAATTACTAAAGTATGATAATAGTAAAATTTCTGAATTGGGTTGGTCATACGAACCACCAGATTTGAAATCAAGTAATCACAAGTGTCGTGTGAAGCCGCATTAATAGTGATTTATTTTGTCTTTGTGATAACTCAGCTATTTAATAATTTGTGAAGTGAAATAAATCTTTGGTCGTTAGGAAGGGCCGGTATGTATGATTTCTCCCAGGTTGATTCGTGGAGATCATATAAAAACCACTAAGATGAAATTTTATTTTACAAATGACGAAGTGGCTGGAAGAAAATGTCATTAAATTCTTACCACTAACAGTACCGTTATAATATAGTGAATACAGGCGAAAATACTTGTTTTTGGTGCTCAGTTGATGCGTCGACACAGGTGCGATCTGGAGGTTTTCTGATCATTTCAATTTGGAAGAAACTAACATCAAATTGTTTCCATCTTAAAACAAATCCTTCGATGCCATTTTAACAACACAGCGTCGAAGTATTTTAGCTAAACTTAGAATTTGCGAAAGTAAAGTGTAGGAGGGTTATTTATTGCTTAGTACATACATCTTGTCCCTTTTTCTAATAAATCTTTCCTTCAGAACAAAAAAGATTTACCAATTCCCATAATTTTGTCATGGATTGTAAGATTGAATTCGTGAGACATAAAGTAAGTCAACTTTAGAATTGGTTCAATATATGAAAAAAAATAATTTAAATTTAATTTTATATCAGCCATCACATTGAAAAGGAAATATTTCAATTGTGAAAATTTGGTAAATCGCTTGAAAGCATTTTGCTTTGTCCTCTTTTTAGTTGGAAATATTACAAACTAACATGGACTATGGACTTTAATATATTTAATACATAATAAAGCTTGTAAGAAAGTAACTGGCTGTTCCGGGAGAAGGTTGTCCCAGTCTGGTGTCGAGACCTATCGTGATGGCGGGGTGGTGCCATCACCATTAGCCGGAAAACCACACTGGTTATTTTCTACCATAAATATAAACTCATTTAACTAAAAGATAGATAATGAACTGATATACCTTCCGATGGCAATAAATGATTTTCCGCAACTGATTAATTATTCAACTGATATAACGTTTGATAGGTACTGACTTATACTCACAATGAAACTGTAGTGTCGTTCTCATATCTCCTGCTTAACTCTTATAACATCCGCATATCAAGTTAAGGTTTAGCAATAATATTATCTCATAAAAATAAGAAATTAAGTTCCATAATAGAAAATTCAGTACTGGGTTTTACGCCATAATAGGAAATCATGAGTGGAATTCTGTCGGAATAAACCACTAGTATTAACTATTTATTGATAATCTTATTCTGAAGCTAGGTAAATGACTATTCTTTTTAGGGTCGTTCAATCCAGCGTATAATGTAGTAATGAATAATAGTACAAGTTAAGCATAACCACAGAAATGAAAGCAATTAATATTCGGCATCGGTAAAAGGTCCTTTATAGCTAAATCTTTAGAAATCACGCAGTTCACATCGCACTTTCCCTTTATCACTTATAGCAACCAATTGCATATCTCAATTTAGTTCCTAATTAATTTTTAACTATCATATTGGTAGTAGGTTTAGCATAGTTCACACTTTTACTAGCAGTAGGTATAGAGCTGGTAGGCATAGCGCTCCTTATAATGGAATAGGCATTTATTTCAGCTGATAAGCAAACAAAGATACTTCACAAAGTTAAGAGAATTGTATAGGGTTCGGTTTAGTTAATGTAGGAAAATAATTTTATAAAATTCTATTTTATTTAAAATCAAACGAAGTAATTCTCATTATTTTGTTATAGATTCTTAGGTTATTAATTAACAGAGCATAGATAATGTAAATTCAGCGTGTAGAGTTAGTATTTATTAGTAATCAGACAGCAGTACTCAAGAATATGGGTCTACGCTTACAACCGGGTCCTATCGCTAGAAGTCACGAGCCCTTTCACACATACAAAAGCCAAATCAGTAGCATATTCGGTCACACCATTAGATTAGGGTTATAGGAAGTAAAACCAAGCAGAACTTAGGTCAAACATTTAATCAATTCATAAATAGGCATTGTTAGGTTTAAAGCCGACGAGCGGTTAATCACCATAAGTAGAGATTATAGTTAGGTATGTGTTAGGTTATATAAAAGCTAGGATTAAAAGATTATCAAACAGCTTAGCAAATTGGTAGTAGGGTAGCGAGTCTTCAACTCTTCAATCATATCATATCATCATAACATAGGGGTAGTTACACTGTTCAAAATTATTGCTAGGAATCGATTTTAATTTTTGATGATATGAAAGCATTGCATACATTATTACCACGCAATGTAACGAGTAGAAAAGACCGCGCCTGCGAGTGTATGCTACACAGCTGCGTGCGGCCGAGTTGAAAGGCAACGTTTATGTGCGTGCGCATGAGATACATTGAGTGATGATGTTTTGAAGACATTGTTTATTACGAAATAGATAAAATTTTGATGTTTCTGTAGACAAAAAATAGTAAATCACGAAGAAAATAAGATTTCATAAAAATTTTGAAAAAATAAAATTACTTTGACCTTCAATAACTTCGTAGGTATTGGTTTCCCAGGTATAGTCTACAAGACAAAAATGATCCTGATGATGGGCGGAATATGTGGACTTCGGCTTTGTTGAGGGTCTTGTAACACCCGTTAGATCCGGGCGCCTGGCAGCTTTTCAGTGGTGGGGGTGGGAGTGGTTTGGCTTTAGGGAGGGGCTGGTTTGGGCCAATGTGTGTGAATTATCTATGGGAATTTTAATTTCGCTATTCGGCGTTAGATGGCGCTGTTCAAGTTTCCAATAAAAAATTGCATTATCGAATGATTTTACGCGCCTTCGACCCAAATAAAGTCACAAATGATATGAATGAATATTTCTCTTGTATAGGTCACAGATTATCACAAACTATTAAAGAGCTTAATCCTTTACTTGATTTCGATACCTCACCATGTTCACAGCCTTCTATAAAAAAGTATTTTGTCCTACTCGATACTCATTGCGGTGAAGTACTTAATACAGTCCTCAAGACAGACAGTTCCCCCGGCTGGGACAATATCTCTAACAGAATATTAAAGGATAATGTGCAGTGCCGGATTAAGACTACTTGGTGGCCTAAGCAATCCACGCCCTGTGGGCCCCCTATGTAGGGTTGCCATTTACATATGGGAGAATGCCTGTCTAGGATATGCACAAAATTCCTAATTTTTCAGAAAACTACAAGTCTAAAGTAAAAAAAACGACCGCGCACCGCGATTTTTACTCAGTTTCATCCACTATTCTTGTACTCTTTGTCTTTAGAAAAGACCGCGCAGCGCGATTTTTTTGACAGTTTCATCCACAAATCTTGTAGTACTTAAGTGTTTTACATGGCCACACAAATGAATTTGAAATGAAGCATTTTCATTTATTTTTCTTACTAAACTTTTTTATTTTTGTTTTTTTTCGGTGCTAATTATGGTGCCTCCCTAGACGTGATGCCCTAGGCAATTGCTTAATTTGTTTAAGGGTTAATCCAGCTCTGATAATGTGACAAAACTAGTAAACACATCACATCACACACATTTGTAATATTTGCTTTGCGTCCTCAACTATACCGTCCTCGTTCAAACTTTTTAGTGTTATACCTTTACACAAATCTGGTGATACCAAATCTCTGAACAATTATCGCCCCAAATTAAGCGACTAGCTTTTGAATTCACTATCAAAGGTGATAGAAAAACTCATTAATAAGATTGCTCAAATCGATGAATAAGATTCCTCGTGGAGAAAAACATACTTTCAAACAATCAGTTCGGTTTCCGAAGAGGTAGGTCAACTGTGCAGCGTGTTACGTAAGTCATTCTCGATTGAAATCGCAGTTGCATTGCTGCTTTAAGTAACATAGTTGTCACATTGGTTCTAACTAAAGCAGCAATGTAACTGCGATTTCTGTCAGAGTTGATTGCAACAAAATTACAAAATCACCCCCCTGGTGATGCGGTGTCGGAGCTAACAATTTTTTTAGTGAAAGAACACGATACTGGGGCCCTATTTTTGAGTCACTCCACTGGCGTCGAGCGCTCGTTTCTACTGATTTTCGTTCGACATCCTATTGTTTTGAGTCATATGTCGAACGAAAATCACTTGAAAAGAGCGCTCGACGCTAGGCGAGCGATTCAAAAATAGGGCCCCTGGTAGGAAGTGCATTAGCATTTTTCTAGATTTAATGAAAGCTTTCTTACTTTACTATCTCTACTTTGCTCGATCCTTGGCTTTCATGACGTCCATAGGTTTTTAGGGTTCCGTACCAAAATGGTAACAAAGGAACCCTTATGGTGTGACTCAGTCTGTCTGTCTGTCACAGCTGGATATCTCGAGAACTACTAATGGTATCAACTTGAAATTTATAATAATTTAAGGTGACTTACCCAACTATTTTTCAAATAAGAAATAATAAAAAAGTATATATATTTTTTACAACAGGGACTGAAAAGGGGTCTTAAAATTTTGAAGTGGAGCTACTAGGGCGTGTGGTGTATTATATGAAAGAACGCCGTTTGCACGTTTTTAATCATTTTTTTTTTGTTTTAGGCTACATAGTTTTCGACTTATGTTAAAAAATGTAAAAAAAATACCGTTTCCCCCCCATTATCGCCGAAGTTTGCAAAGAGAAAAATCTGAAATAATTCTATGTGATAGCAGTTTATATAAAAATTACAGGAAAAATGAAACGATGTCTCAATATAGCATACATTTTTAGAAATTATCAAATTTCTCAAAAAGTTAACATTAGTTCCACAATCGGTCAAGAGATGGCACTGACCTAAAACTGCAATACTAATTTTATTATTCTACTCTGCAGTGTGGTTTGATGGTGCAATTATGATGGTACGGAACCCTCGGTGCGCGAGTCCGACTCGCTCTTGACTGGTTTTTTTTTTTACTCATGTGGTCCAGCCGGCGGCGCTTCTTTACATTTTCCGTTGGACGTGCAATATTTTCTAGTCTGTCAGTCGTTCAGTGTAATGGAGTATTTTTGCGAAAAGGGGCCACTTTTCGCAAAAATACCAAATTTCTGCAAAAAACGTGGTAACGCAGTTTGTCTGTAAAAAAATTCCATAACAAAAAAAAAATACTAAAAATTGCACGTCCAACGGCAAAATGCTGAAACCAGCCGTAGGTCAAGGCGACTGACACCATTCATATAAATTGAGTGGGTGTCGTGACCATATAACTATCATACGAACGAGAATCGTACTTTTGTGGTTCGACCAATAATTACACACTCGTGTTTGTCTAAGTGTTAGCATCTTTCAGTAGTTTTTCACATAATATGTACAATGCCCAAACAAATAATTACATTTCCCGTCCGTGTGTTCAAATGTTGTATCACAGAATACATAATAAGTACGTTGTATTTTAAATGAATGCGTAGCCCATGACGCATGTTCGTGGGATGCTATTCTCCAACATGCAACTCTACCACATGAGTAAAGAAAAGGACCAGAAACAAGCTTCATACAACCGCGCGAATCGGTTGCACTACTACAAGCACGCGGGGCATGTTTGCGTGTCCACTGGCCGCTTGTCGCGTACGCGGAAAAACCGGAAAAAACCTGTTTTGACAACTGCAGCCAGTGGACAATCTCAGGGCATCATTTGTTTTGTTAGTTGCAAGCAAGAAGCTTATATACCTCCAATGGAGATTGCACGGCCAGTGTTACGGACAGCTTCAATCGCGTGAAACTAGTGAAAAAAGTGATTAAAATGTGTATAGCAAAAAGACTGTTTAATGGACCGCTAAGTGCGTTACTAGTGATAGAATCTGTGTTTGTGATTATTTCATGTAAGTACTTTGATTTGTAAACAGTAGCTTGTTATAACTGATTGAGTCATTTAGTTTGTGTTTTTAATTACTTTGAAGTTTATTAATATGTAACGTTCTATTTGGTTTTAAATTGTTGCATATAAAAAGTTCTGTAAAATGAGATATTTAGCGTAGCTGTAAGTTTTATAGTTTGTGAAATATTTAAGTTTTAGTAATTCAAATAGGTATTGTTTAGGCATTTAGGTATCCTATGGATTAAATGATATGAATGCTTGTGTTTTTACTTATACTACCTGGTAAAGGTTTTGAGGTAATGGGCTAGGTAATATAGGTCTAGGAGGTGGTAGTTTCGACCTGAAATGTGTCTAGGTCATACGCCAACCTTTGTCCTATAAGCCCTAAAGGTTTTGATATGGTACTAAGAGGTAAGATTATATAAATAAAGGCCTCTTGTATAGGTCTCTGATAAAGGTAATGAGAAACCTAAATACCTAAACCTCGTATTGAAAGGTAGCCAAATAATAAATTAGGTAGGTAATCTCGTAAAGAGCCAGGAGTGGGGGTTTGCTATCCCCACCACCGCTAACAATTTATGGTAACGTAGGGTAGTAATGATTTGAGTTTTGTAAACTACCTAAGTTAAGTAGAAAATGTAAGTTTTTGTATTAGTGGATATTTGCTATCGTACAAAATGTTACCTTAGGGACGTGTGATCGTAGGAATTGTTGTAAGCTCGCACGGCCCAATTCGTTATAACCACAATATATGGGCATATAAGAAGAAAGTGTTTCATTCTGTTCCTGCTTGGCGAATCATCCTATGGTGCAGTGTTGAGGTTACCGACATCGGTAACAGTACTGCGTGGTCCTTCAGAGCAGCGGATAAGAAGATTCTGCGCGTCAAGCGAGAAGAAAGAAGCGAAGCATCACATTAACATATATACGTCCAACGATTATTGAAGAAAAGAAGCATCACAGTAAACATAATACGTTCACTGAAGACTGAAGAAAAGAAGCATCACAGTAAACATAATACGTTCACTGAAGAAAGAAGAATCACAGTAACTAGTTTCACTACGCGGGTGGACCGCGGCTCACACTGCCACACCCTAACGGTGCCAAGTGTGGTTAGTGTGAGTAACGCCATTCAAGGCGGTGCAGTCTGACGGACACGGCTGCCAGCCGCCTTTTTCAAGGCAGCTGAAATTGTCCGGCTACGCCGGTAAGGGTTGTGTCGCACTGAGGGCCGGTCTGTAGGCACTGCTGACGCTGCCGGGCGTTCCTCCCGGTAGCCGAGCACCTCGGAGTTGCACACCCCCTCTGCCGGGTAGTTCCTCCCTTCCACTCCTGCTACAACCTCCATCCTCACCTGGGCTCCCCTCGCTAGTGTGCCCGGGCGAGATTGTTAGGAGTAGACATCAAGAAAGAAAAAGATGCCAGTCACGAGAAGCCAATCTGGAGGGAAGAAGAGGGAGGCAATCACATATGATGAGCCACCGGCGTCACCGTCGACGATCGCGCCACAGCCACCGCCACCACCACCGTTATTGACTACAGTCGCGATGCAAGAGGCCACAGAAAGTGGTACAGAGAGATCGTTACCGCCGCCGCCCACCAAGGAAGTTGACGATGGCAACGCCGCCGCCGCCGCCGCCACCGACACTGGGGCTTTGAGACGTAACCCGCCGTCAGTGTGTTCGTCGAGTGTAGCGGCGCGCGTCCGGCAGGCGCAACTTCGGGCCGCGGAACAGTTGGCCGAGATTAAGAGACGAGAAATGGAATTAGAACGTGAATTAATTCAACAAAGGTTACAAGTTGAAATGGATACTATTATGGAAGAAGAAACCCGTGCGAGCTTACCCGCCGAGAGCGTCCCAGAGAGGCTGAAAGAATGGTTGGATACCACAGCCGATCCTCGGTGTCGGGTAGACGAAAATTTAGAGAAAGACAGAGATATCGTTCCCGTCGTTTCACAAGAAAGAGACAGAGATATCGCTCCCGCTATCGTGCAAGACAGAGACAGGGATATGAAGCGCAATGAGGCGCGCGCCTTAGAAACAGATAGAAACCGAACGTTTAGTATAAATCCAATGGAGGCTGACGCGAGGCCCGTAATCGATACGAAAAAGGGCTACGGGGTGGAAAACCTCGCTGAAACATTGGACAGGGTTCTAACTAGATGACCGATGCCGCGGTACGCGCAAGAGCTGCCCGTGTTTAGTGGCTCACCGACGGAATGGTTGTTATTCAAGGCCGCAGTGCGTGATTCCACACGATTATATAAGTTCACTGCAGAGGAAAATCTAGCAAGATTACGCGTGAGCTTAAAAGGGGAGGCGAGAGAGAGTGTGTCGGCGCTATTATGGAGTGCGACCGACCCCGATCGTATTATGACCACACTAGAACAATGCTACGGCCGCCCCGAAGTGCTTATAGACAGTTCCGGTACGAGTGCTACAGAATTAAATACCCTCGCTGTGAAATTGCAAAATATAGTTTGCGTTATTCAAGCGGTTGAAGACCGAGGGTACTTACGAAATCCGCTATTGGTTCGAGAAGTAGTCAAGAAACTCAGCCCACATTTGTTATCGAACTGGGTCGCCTACGCCGAAAAGAATGAATCGAGCGAGCCTGAAATAATTATTTTATCTCGATTCCTTATGAAAGAGGCCGACTGCGCGCTGCGTTTTGCATACGTACCGACTACGTCACAGCAAAGAGAAAACGTCGCTGTAAAAAACCGTAGCGAGAAACGCACCGATAAAAAGAAAAATGTAGCAAGAATATACACTTTGGGCCAGAAAGAGACGCCGCCAGCGCCGTGTTTACTATGTGGAAACGATCATGAAGTACCCCACTGTAACAAATACAAAGCCATGACGGTAGATGAAAGATGGCAGTGGGCAAGAAATAATGGAGTGTGCTTTCGGTGTGTAAACAATAAGCACCGGAGGTTCCGCTGTACACACAAACTATGCGGGGTGAACAACTGTAATGCGCGTCACCACGCTACGTTGCATAAGGACCGTGCCGCCAGTAATGAAGAGACGTTGGTGCGAGAGTCGCAGACTGAGACGATCGCCACGATTAATAGGGCCAACGTCGCGGCGAATGTCATGTTAAAGGTGTGTCCAGTGACAGTTAAGGGACCCGGCGGCGCCGTACAGACATATGCGCTGCTGGACGAGGGATCGACAATAACGATCATTGATCAAGTCCTGGCGGACGAAATAGGTGCGAAAGGGCCTGTAAGCGACTTGCGTATATGTAGTATAAACGCGCAAGGGAGCGTAGCGAACAGTGAAGACGTAAGCCTAGTGTTAGTAGCAAGAGATGAAAGCACCCATCATGTTCGCGCCAAAACGATGACAAGTTTGACGCTCAATCATCAAACAGTTAGTGAAGATTGCTTACAGTACGCACACTTAAGAAAATTAACGGCTAGTGACGTGTGTTATGACAGAGTGAAACCACGTTTACTGATCGGGGCCGATAATTGGCATTTGATTGTGTCACGAAAGTTGTTAATGGGCAATCAGAGACAACCGGTAGCGTCGCTTACGAAGCTAGGGTGGGTCATACATGGAACGGCG
This sequence comes from Agriphila geniculea, assembly GCA_943789525.1. Lineage (NCBI taxonomy): Eukaryota > Metazoa > Arthropoda > Insecta > Lepidoptera > Crambidae > Agriphila > Agriphila geniculea. The sequence goes on along the minus strand of OX038898.1, from coordinate 9,982,289 downwards.
CCTCGAATTACGGCGCTAGAGGGCGCGTCTAACGTTGAAGTATATTGCACTTTGTAATATACAATTAAGCAATAAATCAAAATTGGAACACACGCGTAGCATTCTAAAGCAACCAATATTCGAAACGCTGACTAGACATAAGTTAATTCTATCATATAATTTTATATTTCATTATTCAATAAATATCTACACGCAAAACATGACGTTTTTATCTGAACAAAAAGCATCGTCCAAACAGATAATATTACATGGCGACCTTTGCCAGCCGAACTCGAAATTACATCAATAAAGAAGACTGAGGAATATTGGACACATGGATTCAGCAGCAGCAGTCTTCATTGCCCTTTTCTTCTCTTCATCGCATTCCTCGTAAAGTCGAAATAATAACATGGAGGCTCCACAAAGCAAAGAATGGAATTGGAGACTGAGAAGAGAATTCAACAGCGCAGCTCTGAGAAATACCATATCATTGTGGCATTAACAACTACGTCGACCCAACCATCAGCTTAAACCAGGAGGTGTCCAGGGTAGAAACCCGGCCCATTGTACGAGGGGCAAGGGAAATCCCAGCCCGATCTTCAGCCAGCTGTATCAAGTGGTCCAGTAAATGAAGCCGTCGAAGTCTGAAGGTCCACCCACCAGAGGAGCATGAGAAGCACGCCCGCCCACCCTTAGCAACGTCGCGCCGCCCCGGTCATAGAATCCTCATCATGCAGAGATTAATCTGTTTTATTCATTCGTTTAACAATATAATGCTGTAAGTTATTTTTAATATTTTGTTACGTAGTAGGTATTAAAGTAGGTATTCTTATTATTCTCATTAGAAAATGTCAAATATTATTTCTAATTTGCATGAATTGCATGAGAAACTTTTGTATATTAAGGAATATTTGATTAAACTAGGACCAGAAAGACGTCAAAAAGAATTAGGTTTTGCAAAGTTTAATGAAGCGAAACTTGAGTACGCGAAATTGGAATATATTTTGTCTCGAGTAGGATTAGTTGAGAAGTCCGAAATATCAACTCAAGATATTACTTTAATTAATAAAATTGCGAATGACATACAAGTCATTCATAGTAAAATTATTTCTTTAGAAAGTTCAAGTATTGCAAGTAGTTCAAAAATGGCAGAAAAAGACAAGTTCGATTTAAAAACGGCTATTGCACTTTTACCAGTAATGACGGGTCAAGAACACGTCACTAAGTCTCTTATCGATTCTATACAATTATATAGTTCAATGATTAGTGATGCCACTCATATGCAATTAATTGATTTCGTGATAAAAACTAGGCTTTCCCCTAGCGCAAAGTTACGGTTAAATAGTAATTATCGAACTATTACTGACTTAATTAATGACATGAATACGCATTTAATTCAAAAGAAATCAGCTGTGGCCATCCAGCACAAACTGCAAAACTGTCGTCAAGGACATAGGTCAATCGAGTCATTCGGCTCCGAGCTAGAACAACTTTTTGTAAATTTGACGATAGCACAAGCAGACGACGACGCTACTAAGTTTGAAGTGCTGCGTCCGATCAATGAAAAGGTTGCTATTAAACGTTTTTCAGACGGATTAGTGAATCAAAAACTTAGCACTATCATAGCATCGCGTCAATTTCATTCCTTACCAGAGGCTATAAGGACTGCACTCGACGAACAGTCAATGTCTACCAGACAGGAAGAAGTAATGACCGTCAGGAAATTTTATCCTAGAAATTTTTCGCGTACACCTACTAATTATACACGTTACCCAAGTAATTATTTTAATAAATATAATCATTTTAATAGATTTAGCACAAACAATAGGTTTAGTGCCGGTAACGCGAAACCCCAAGGTAAGTATGTGTCACGAGACCCCCGTGCCGCGCATGGGACATCGCCTCGTTCATGCGACCGCGGTCGGCCGAGCCCGCGCCCGCCGCGATCAGCTGTTCCTTTCCAACGTGTGCAGCACGCTAGCCACGAATATTCGACTGAAAATGAGTCACCAGCTCATTCTCAGAATGAAAATAATAACTTAGATTTTTTTCGTCCCTACTGATAATTATGTTTTAAATTACAATAATAGTAGTACTGTATCTTTTAACGTTAGTAATAGTAGTATCGATCTTTTAGTTGATAGCGGAGCGAGCATATGTGTTTTAAAATACGAATGGTTATGCAACTATCCAGAATTAATGAATTTAATTGCTTTTGAAAAGTTAGTTATAAAAGGAGTTAGTGGTAAACTAGTATCTGAAGGCTATATCTATTTAGATTTATCTTATCATGGTATAATTTTTAGAGAAAAAATGTATGTTTTTAAAAATATGTCCTGTTCTGCAAATGGGATTTTAGGTGATAATTTTTTGAAACGTTATCAAGCAATAATTAACTATAAAGAAAATATTTTAATTTTAACAAAAGATAATAATTATGTTTCTATACCTATATTGAGTCACTATAGACATTTGATACCGCCACGATGTGAGGTAATTAAATATATACCTACATTGTACGGCGACGATTGTGTTTGTTTATCTAAAGAAATACAGAAAGGAGTTTTTATAGGAAGTTTAATAGCGAAACCTTGTAATGGTCGCATACCAGTAAGAATATTAAATACTACCGATAAAGAAGTAGATCTAGATCTCACCGATTTAGAAACTTACTCATTGAACGATTATGAAATTTGTAATTTTGAGAAAGAGGACATTTCTGTCTCACGTATAAAAACGTTATTGGAATTATTAAACTTATCAGAACTGTTGTGTCGTTTAAATGTAATTGTACTCCGTCAATAATGCTAGTTCGAATAAAACAGGCAAAGTGTGAGCACGTATTTCATTTTCAAAACCATCAAAAATAGTGAACCTTATTTGCATTAACATAATGGTCAAAATCGAACCGGATAAAGTGGCCTGCACCTGTGGACAGCTAGTAGTGCGCGAACAATAGAGGACCGCATTCCAGAGATAAGCTTGCAACCCATTCAGATTTGGACACACTGAGAGCACGGAATAAAAATAATTAATAAATTTATATTTTTTTTTGGAGACAAACACAAACAACTTTTACAATGTCAATGACTTATGAAGAAGTATTGAACTTATTGGAAGAAAAGGCCTCAGTATTACAGAAGACTCAAGTGAATCTTAAAAAGTGTCCTAAGCAACGTCTTACTAAAGGATATATCGAAATGAGACTTAAATCTATTGAAGAAGATTGGCAAGCTTTTAAGTCATATCATCAAGCACTCGTGAAATGTACGCCTAAAGAGAAACGTGCCGAATTATCATATTTTGTTAATGATGACTTCTTTATCATGGAAGATTTATATCTATATATGACGGGAGATTTAAAAGATATGTTGATGACATTTAACAGGGCAAGAGAATCAACTAGTTCCTCAAATCAATCAATAGAACAAGCTACTTTGTCGTCTATCAAGCTGCCTAATATACATCTTCCAACATTTAGCGGTCAATATGAAGAATGGCCATCATACGACGATCTCTTTACTTCACTCGTGCATCACAATACGACGTTGACAAAGGTACAAAAATTGCACTATTTGAAATCGAGTGTCACTGGAGAAGCAGAAGCCTTACTCAGACATATCCAGGTTACAGACAACAACTACGATCAGGCTTGGGATATTCTCAAGCAAAGATATGGAAGCAAACGATTAATAGTAAATTCTCTATTGAAAAGATTATTTGGCCAAAGAAAGATTATAGCGCCAACAGCAAATCAGATAAGAAGCCTATTAGACACGACAACAGAATGCCTGAATAGTCTCAACAACTTACAAGTTGCATCAGATTCATGGGATCCAATGATCATTTACATTGTCATTCAAAAACTCGATGTTGATACACATAAAGCTTGGGAAGACTTTGTTTACAGCCCTGATTCTGACAAATTACCTACGTGGATACAACTGAAGAATTTTTTGGAGGCTAGGTTTCGCACGCTCGAGTTAATTGCTCCGCCATCTGCAACAAGAGACAACAGAACAAGAGAACCAAATAGAGAAAAATCATCATTCCATATTTCGACTTCGCCTACATCTATGAAAACCTGTAATTTATGTAATGAAGGCCACACACTTTGCCACTGCAAGGAATTCACAAAATTAAATCCTATGAAAAGAAGCGAGTTTGTACGAGAGAAGAATTTGTGCTACAATTGTCTGACATCTGGTCATTCTGTCAAGAGATGTCGACTACGAGTGTCCTGTAAGATATGCAATAGACGCCACCACTCGTTGCTGCACCAGTTGAAACCTTCAAATCAATCAGACAATTTACAAACTCACCACAGTCAAGTTACCGAAGGAATTGAAGAAGACCCTAATGAACTTACCCAACCAGATGTCGCAATATCTTCAAATATGGTTACGAAGAAGTCCACAGCATTGCTCGCTACAGCATTGATACCCGTGAAAGATACAAAAGGACAGACAACGATATTGCGCGCATTAATTGACCAGGGGTCCCAAGCAAGTTTTATAAGTGAACGAGCGGCACAATCATTAAAAGTCAAGAGAACCTTAGCACGAGGAACCATCACTGGAGTTGGATCGACACAAACAGAAGTCAATCAAGTTATACAATTACAACTTCTGTCCAGATATGATAACAAGTTCCAACTTACCGTGAATACATATGTAATGCCCACTCGTCTAACAACCAAGTTGCCAGCCATGTCACTCGTAAACTTTTCACACACCTGGCCACAATTGAATAAGCTTTTCTTGGCAGATCCAAGTTTCAATCAACCAGGAAGAGTAGACTTACTGCTCGGTGTAGAAGTGTATGCTCACATATTGAAGAATAATCTTATCAGAGGTCCTGCAGAATCATTATGTGCTCAAGAAACAAGTTTTGGATGGATTCTCTTTGGTGAAACACAGAGCTGCACTTCAGATGAACCAATAATGGTTATGCATCACCAAGTAGTATTTGATGATTTATTATACAAACTATGGGAAATAGACAATGATGATAAAAACAAACTCACAAAGGAAGAAGAGACATGTCAAAAACTATATGAAACTACTGTTGAGCGAAATGTTGAAGGTAGATATATTGTGAAGTTACCATTAAAGCATGAACCACCTAGAAGCACAGAAGGGAACACAAGAGAGATTGCAATGAAGAGACTACAACAATTAGAAAAACGATTAGAAAGGAATAACAATTTAAGAAGAGATTACAACAAAGCTTTAAATGAATACATTACCTTAGAATATATGGAAGAAGTACCTGAAAACGAAAGAGAAAATCCATCGGTGTACCTACCACACCACGCTGTGCTTAAAGAAACAAGTGAGACTACCAAAACCAGAGTGGTATTCAATGCCTCTTCACCCGACACCAATAATGTTTCCTTGAATGATGACTTATTGGTTGGACCTCAACTTCAAGAAGATCTAAGATCTCTACTCATAAGATGGCGGCTAGGTAAAGTTGCCTTTATAGCTGATGTCCAGAAAATGTATTTACAAGTTTTAGTGACTAAACAAGACGCTGACTACCAACGGATCTTATGGCGCGATGATCCAAAGTTACCGATTAAGGATTATCGACTGCTCAGACTCACTTTTGGAACAGCTTCTGCACCCTACTTAGCAGTGAGAACCCTTCAACAGGTGGCAGAAGACGAAGGTAAATCACATCCAGAAGCAGCTGAAACAATTAAAACAAATTTTTTCATGGATGATTTGATGGCTTCACAAGATACTGAAACAAAGGCAATAGAAACAGCTAAAAACATATCAGAAATTCTAGAAAAGGGTGGATTTTGTCTTAAAAAGTGGACGTCAAATAGTACCAAGTTCAGAGGAGAGTTCAGCCCTAAGAACACAAACACCAACGTAAGGATTAATATGAGTGCGGGAGGAATAGTCAGAACATTAGGTTTATCCTGGAACTTAGATGAGGATAAATTACAATATTTTACCACCTTACCATCGCCACCTAAAAATGTCACTAAAAGAAATATCTTAGCCGAGATACAACACGTATTCGATCCACTTGGCTGGATGACACCCGCAATACTGCCAGCAAAACTTGTCTTACAAAAATTGTGGTTGAAAGGAGTTACCTGGGATGAAGCACTCGAACCTGAAATCAAAGAAGAATGGTTAGAGATAAGAAATGATATAGAAAATTTACACAAAATTAAAGAGAATAGATGGTTGAACACTTCCAAAGATACATTACCTAATGCAACCATTCACGGTTTCTGCGATGCGTCCAACCGGGCCTATGGTGCAGTTGCTTACCTGCGAGTACAGATGGAGGATGGACAATTTAAGACAGGATTAATTGCAGCCAGATCACGTGTTGCACCCATAAAGCCGGTGTCACTGCCAAGGCTTGAGCTGTGTGGAGCCGTCTTGTTGTCAAAACTTTTAAGACAGATAAGTGAAGCAACCCGCATTCCGCTTACTCAAATTTACGCTTGGAGTGACTCCACTATAGTATTGTCATGGCTGCGTGGTGACCCAGGGAGATGGAAAACATTTGTGAGAAATCGTGTGATAACAATTCTTGATAATGTTGGGCACAAATGGTTTCACGTTAAATCACAGGACAATCCCGCCGATGTTGCCTCCCGTGGTATGCCTTTAACTGAATTAGAAAAATGCACTCTCTGGTGGCAAGGTCCAGATTGGTTGAAGCACGATGAAATAGAGATGCACGAAGTCGAAGACACGCTGACGAACCTGGAAGAAAAAGAAATCATTAAAATAAATGTAAATTTAAATATAGAAGAAGAACAAATAAATGAAACTACGTTACTTACCCAATTTGAAGAATTTGATACGTTAACAGAATTAATCAAAACCATAACTTACTGCAAAGGATTCTTGAATTTAAAAAAAGAATGTTGATACAGCAAAGAACTGTACTATTACACCGGAAGAACTTAATAAAGCATTGGAAGATTGTGTGAGAATAGTACAATCTAAGGAGTTCGGAAAGGAGATAGAGGATCTGAAATCTAAAAAACATGTTGGAAATAGTAGCAGGATCAAAGGTTTGACGCCATACTTCGAAGACGATAATATCCTCAGGGTGGGCGGTCTTTTACGACATGCCAATATACCACACAACAGTAAACACCCCGGTGCTGATCAAATGTCGCGTATACAGTCTAAAATGTCACGGTAAAATAATAAAACGACCAGTGAGTAAACTGTGTGAACTTCCTATTAATGATAATTAATATTATTATTAATGTAGGTATTCATAAATTTCATAAATTACTATGTTATTTTGTATTAAAATTTATCTCATAGTTCAAGTTATTAAACTTGTTAATAGATAAATATTTTAAGTTCACGAGTTCCGCTGAGTGTGTCACCAACTTATGTTCACTTCGATATTTTTTGCATGTTGTTTACTTTAAATGTTGAGTCGTACGATGTCATTCGATGCGTTGTAAATGAATTAAGGGTGATCGAATGACAATAATATTGTAGCATGTTTTACGATTGTAAAATTTAGTCTTTTTTGCGAATGTTTAATTATTTTCGTAAAACAATTTGTTTAAAATCTTTGTGGTGTATAAGGTACGTTACCAATACCTATTTGCATTGTGAAACATGGGTTAAATTAGTGAATCAGAAGTTTAGTGTTGCCAATGTACCTACTTAGGCCTACCTGTAAGTAATTATGTTAATTTAAAAACTGCGTTTTTGGTGGGCGGTATGTTGTGTCGTTTAAATGTAATTGTATTCCGTCAATAAAGTTAGTTCGAATAAAACAGGCAAAGTGTGAGCACGTATTTCATTTTCAAAACCATCAAAAATAGTGAACCTTATTTGCATTAACAAGAACTTAATCTAGAAGAAAGACGAAGTATTGAAAGTATATGCGCCAAGTACGCGGATGTTTTCCATCTGCCCGGCGACAAACTGTCTTGTACTAACTTAATGACCCATACTATAACTTTAAAACCTAATGTTTCACCAGTTTATGTCAAACCACATAGACTACCACATGCCTTAAAAAGGGAGGTTCAGAAACAAATAGATGTTATGCTTGAAAATGATATTATCGAAGAGGCTACATCAGAGTGGTCTAGTCCTGTTTTGCTCGTACCGAAAAAGGCAGATAGGTCAAATGAAAAACAATGGCGACTTGTTATAGATTACAGACAATTAAATAATCGTATAATGGACGACAAATTCCCTTTACCTAATATTACCGATATCCTAGATTCACTCGCAAATAATATTTATTTTTCAAAATTAGATCTTTCGCAGAGCTACTACCAGTTGTCTTTAGATAACGATTCTCGTAAACTAACGGCTTTCACCACAGATACGAAAATGTATCAAATGAAACGCTGTCCTATGGGACTTAAGACATCTGCAAGTGTATTCTCGCGCCTTATGACCATTGCTATGTCAGGTTTGAATTATAAAAAAGCTTTTATTTATTTGGACGATTGCGTAATTTTTGGTAAATCCATAGAAAATCATAATAAAAATTTAATTAGTGTACTTGAACGATTTAGAAAAGTAAATTTAAAGTTAAACCCTATGAAATGCGAATTTTTACGCAACGAAATAATATATTTAGGACACAAAATTACTTCTAATGGCATTTTACCCGATGAAAGTAAAATTGCCACCATGCAGAATTATCCAGTGCCAATGAACTGTGACGACGTTAACCGTTTTGTCGCATTTGCAAATTATTACAGACGATTCATACCTAACTTTGCAAACATTGTTTATCCTCTAAATAAATTACGGAAAAAGAACGTACCATTTCAATGGTCAACAGAGTGTCAAACAGCATTCCAAGAGTTGAAATCAGCTTTAGTTCAACCACCGGTTTTATCTTATCCCGATTTTTCAGAAAATAATATTTTTCGGTTACAAACAGATGCATGTAAGACAGGTTTAGGTGCAGTTTTATCGAACATGAACGGCCAAGTCGTTGCCTATGCAAGTCGAAATTTGAAATCCGCCGAGACGAGGTATCCCATAATTGAGTTGGAACTTTTAGCAATTGTTTGGGCAGTAAGACATTTTCGTCCCTATCTATATGGACGTAAATTCAAAATTTTAACCGACCATAAACCATTAATTTATTTATTTAACTTAAAGGATCCAACAAGTAGACTTACAAAATTCAGATTATTTTTAGAAGAGTATGATTTTGAAATAGAGTATGTTCCAGGACGAAACAATGCAGCTGCAGACGCATTGAGTCGTATACCCATAACATCTACTACTTTAAAATCATTACAAGAAAATGTTGTGTCAGTTTTAACTAGAGCACAAAGTAAGAAAATTCACACCCCTACCGACTCTACTCCAGAGAGCTCCAACAGCAACAGGTCTGATCAACCTATTGCGGTAGAAGTTCTCAAAAAACCCGATAACGTCATCGAATTATGTTTCAATCAAATAAAATATGATAATTATGTGAAGTGTCAAAATAATATTATTTCTAACGCGGGTTGTTGTGTTTATGTACCGTCGCAATCAGCGATATATCTGAGTACCCGATCGTCATCTACCCCAGAGGTGTTAGCGAGGGACTTAGAGTCATTGTGTCAAAAAATAGGCATACATGAGGTACTTATTATAAAAGAAAAGTGCATTGAGAGAAAAATTAAAAGTCTTGTACAAGCAGCAAAAAAAATTAATCCCGTAACCCCGCGATTTCTTATAACAAAAGATATATTAAGAATAAATGACAGTGAGCAAAAAAGAGTAATACTAAACGATTTTCATCTATTACCTACTAGTGGTCACGCAGGAGTTAATAGAATGTTTAACAACATAAAACAATATTATTTTTGGCCAGGTTTAAGTAACGACGTAAAACAGTTTGTTAAAAATTGCCACCAATGTCAATATCATAAGCATAGTAACAAACATACTAAACAACCGTTAACCATAACATCCACAGCTCACTCATCTTTCGAAAAAATATTTTTGGACATTATGGGTCCACTCGATATTGATGATTTTAACAATAAATACGTGTTGACAATACAATGCGATTTAACAAAATTTGTAGAAGCATACCCATTATCCAGTAAAGATGCGGTTACAGTAGCCCAATCTTTTACAAATAATTTCTTAATGCGATATGGCATTCCCAGGGAAATATTGACTGACCAGGGAACCGAATTCATGTCATCAGTAATGTCTGAAATATGTTCGTTATTACAAATTAAAAAGTTAAATTCAACAGCCTACCACCACGAAACCGTAGGAGCTTTAGAAAATACTCATAAGACTCTAGGAGCTTTTCTTAGAATCCAGTGTAACAATAACAAACATAATGGATTCCTTATTGGTGTTTTTCCTTCAATACCACAGTGCATAGCGAGACAAAATATACGCCTTTTGAGTTAGTCTTTGGAAAAGTATGTAACCTTCCAAAGAACTTGCAAACAGAAGTCGATCCTTTATATAACTATGACAGTTACCCCAAAGAACTCAAGTATCGTTTACAACGAGCACAGTCTGACGCACGACGAAATTTAATTCAAGCTAAAGAAAAAAGGAAATTAGTTTATGATGCAACTAGTAATCCTGTTACCTATCAGGACGGCGATTTAGTATTATTAAAGAACCAAGTAGGAAATAAGTTGGATAGTATATACAAAGGTCCTTATAAGGTATTAAGAGATTTGACGTCAAATGTAGAAATTTTAAAAGATAATAAAGTTGTTATTGTGCACAAGAACAACACAAAATTATTTAATAAATAACTATCTGTTATTTGATACTTAATTAAATAAGTTGTACATTTGTTAAGTAACTTACGTAACCGTTTAAGTGAATAGGTAATATTATGATTGTAATTAAGTAGGTAAAATATGAAGCTTCCATTTCCATTTATATTTTTTTCATTATGTAAGGTTTTGTGTTAGTTATAATGCAATTTAACGAAATAAAATTGTAGTGTTGTATTGAAATAAGATGTTTAATTTTAGTTCATTTTAAAGATTGGTTTGCTTTAACTGTTACGAGTTTGTTCCTTTTGCAGGGAGGGGATGATCCTTCCACTTTTTCAGGGGAGATGAAGTATATTGCACTTTGTAATATACAATTAAGCAATAAATCAAAATTGGAACACACGCGTAGCATTCTAAAGCAACCAATATTCGAAACGCTGACTAGACATAAGTTAATTCTATCATATAATTTTATATTTCATTATTCAATAAATATCTACACGCAAAACATGACGTTTTTATCTGAACAAAAAGCATCGTCCAAATAGATAATATTACAACGTATACAAGACGGAGCTCATCGCACCCGAGGTTGAATTGCACGACATGGTGAAACGTTACTTTGAAATAGACGCACTCGGTATCGCTAGGAGGGAACGCGAAAACCCAATGGAAGTGAGAGCGATTAAAGCGTTCAATGAGAGTATTAAACGAGTCGGCGGCCAGTGCGAAGTACGACTACCGTGGAAGAGAGACGACGTCACGCTACCACCCAGTTATTATAACGCTGTAAAACGCTTGAAGTCTATAGAACGCAAGATGGACCGGTCAAGCGACTTTGAAAAAGCTTATACAGCACAGATAGAAAATTTATTCACGAAAGGCTACGCGGAGCAGTGCAGTGGGAAAGAGACAGACGATCCACGATCATGGTACCTGCCTCACTTCGCGGTTACTAACGTGAACAAGCCGGGGAAGTTAAGATTGGTTTTCGATGCGGCGGCAAAAGCCGATGATGTTTGCCTCAATGATGAGCTTTTAGAGGGGCCCGATTTATTACAAGATTTAAATGGGTTGCTTTTGCGGTTCCGTGAGAAAAGGATAGCAATAACAGCCGACATTCAAGAGATGTTTTTACAAGTGAAAATCGCACCTATAGACCAACCGGCACAGATGTTTCTATGGAGAGGCGGCGATAGAGATGGACCGCCACGAAAATATAAAATGACGTCGATGATATTTGGGGCAAAGAGTTCGCCATTCTTAGCACATAGTGTGCGTGACTGGAACGCGAGAGAGAGCGCCGACGAGTACCCGCTAGCATTTCAAGCGATAACTAGCAATCATTATATGGACGACTGGGTGGACAGTTTTGATGATAAGGAACGGGCAATTACTACGATGAAACAAGTGATTGAAGTGCACAGGCGAGCAGGATTCAAGCTGACAGGCTTCAACTCAAACGAAGCTAGAGTCTTAGCTGAGCTGCCATTAGAGAGCCGTGCTACGTCATCGCCCAAGCAACTGGGGTCCAACCTAGACGATTGTGGTCGCACGCTGGGGTTACTATGGGATGCGGTGACCGACACACTGGGGTTCAACACGACGCTTGCGAGGGTACCGGCTGAAGTGAAGACGTTAGCGAGGCCGCCGACAAAGAGAGAAGCGCTAAGCGCCGTGATGTCGGTTTTCGATCCGTTGGGCTTACTAAGCTACTACACCATTCGAGCGAAGATTGTATTACAAAACATTTGGAAACTAAACGTAGAGTGGGACGAGGCTTTACCAGGGCCGGAGGCCGAAGAGATAATCCAATGGCTTAGAGACATAGAAAAGCTACGAACACTAAGATTACCGCGCCTCTACGCTCAAACGGGGGGAGAGCCGAGCCGAGAACTACATATATTTTGTGATGCAAGTGAAGTTGCTTACGCGACCGCGGCTTACTGGCGCGTCAAGAATGAAAATGGTGAAATAGAAGTGACATTAGCGGCCGCTAAAGCACGGGTAGCGCCAATGAAACATCTTAGCGTACCAAGACTCGAATTACAAGCGGCTCTGATTGGGACGCGTCTGGCAAGCTCTATCAAGAGACAGCAAGGCTGGGAACCCGAGAAAACTGTATATTGGACGGATTCGCGTACCGTGTGGCATTGGATACGGAATGATAGCGTGCGTTACTCACCATACGTAGCGCACCGCTTAGGAGAGATAGCCGAGACTACGGACGCTAGCCAATGGAGATGGGTTCCGACAGCGCTGAATGTGGCGGACGACGCAACGCGCCCTTATGTAGAGATGAAGACGTGTAATGACAGATGGTTTAAAGGACCCAAATTTTTATATGAAGATGAGGCTTTATGGCCCACGTGTGATATCGTAACGGAAGAGGACACGGTAGAGATAGTGCTCACGACAATGGGAGAAGCAAACGATAGTGTGCCCCGAGCCGAGCGTTTTTCCTCATATGAACGCTTGGTGAGAGCGATGGCGAGAGTATTACTATTCGTACGCAAATGTCGTGACCGTGCCGCTACGATGAATGTAGAACTTTTAGAAGAGGCTGAGATGAGACTGCAACGAGCTTCGCAGCGCCAATGTTTTGCTGAAGAGATAGAACGCATCACCGCAAAGCGAAACCTCAGAGCAGGAAGCCGGCTACGAAAGCTAGATCCGTATTTGGACGAACAAGGTGTGCTGCGTGCCAGGGGACGGATAGGGGCAGCGGGTGTGTCTGCCCCCGCTACTCACCCCGTAGTACTGGACGGCAGGCACCCGTATGCGCGGTTGCTACTATATCGTGAGCACCGTCGCGCCCACCACGCACACAATGAGCGCGTTGTGAATGACGTCAGAGCCAAATACTGGATACTACGACTGAGACCGACGATACGTACAGTCGCCAGCAAATGCGTGTTTTGTCGCGTACGAAAGGCACGTCCTGTGGTTCCAGTGCACGGAGATTTACCTAAGGCAAGATTACAGCCATTCACGAGGGCCTTCACATACTGCGGGGCCGACTATTTTGGACCTCTAACGGTGACGGTGGGACGGCGGCACGAAAAACGGTGGGGCGCACTATTTACGTGTCTCACGACGAGAGCGATACATATAGAATTGGTGGCGTCGCTATCCACAGACTCGGCAATCATGGCTCTAAGAAGAATGGGCGCGCGCCGCGGGTGGCCGCGCGTGATGTACTCAGATAATGCAACAAACTTCAGAGGCGCCGACGTAGAGTTGCGTCGTGCGGTAGAAGAATGGGAACCGGCGCTACGTGATTACGCACTAACAGAGCGTATGGAGTGGCGCTACATCGCTCCGGGCGCGCCACATCAGGGAGGCGCGTGGGAGAGGCTCGTGCGCTCGGTCAAAAGCGCGCTACGAGTCACACTGAACGAGAAGTCGCCGCGAGAAGAGGTACTAGCTACGCTGTTGGCGGAGGTAGAGCACACCATAAACGCTCGCCCGCTAACCCACGTACCAGTCAGCGAAGAAGATCCAGAGGCGCTCACCCCAAATCACTTTCTGTTGGGGGGTTCGCGCGGCCTGCCACTCACTGGGCCGTGCGAGCCAGCTTCGCGCAAGGCATGGCGTGCTGCGCAGGCGCTGGCCGACGAGTACTGGCGCCGCTGGGTGCGCGAGTACCTGCCCGAGCTCATTCCGCGCGGGGGTGCGCGTGACGTCACGGGCCGCTCACTTAAGCCCGGTGACGTCGTCATCATCGTCGACTCCAGCCTGCCTCGCGATGTGTGGCCGCGAGGCGTCGTGACGGCGGTGTATCCGGGACCAGACGGCGAGATTCGCAACGCTGATGTCAAGACAAGAGGAGGAGTTTTTCGTCGCCCGACAGCGAGATTGGCTGTCCTCCCTACTGAAGAAGAAGGTGCCGCGAGTGCTGCACCGGGGGGAGACTGTTACGGACAGCTTCAATCGCGTGAAACTAGTGAAAAAAGTGATTAAAATGTGTATAGCAAAAAGACTGTTTAATGGACCGCTAAGTGCGTTACTAGTGATAGAATCTGTGTTTGTGATTATTTCATGTAAGTACTTTGATTTGTAAACAGTAGCTTGTTATAACTGATTGAGTCATTTAGTTTGTGTTTTTAATTACTTTGAAGTTTATTAATATGTAACGTTCTATTTGGTTTTAAATTGTTGCATATAAAAAGTTCTGTAAAATGAGATATTTAGCGTAGCTGTAAGTTTTATAGTTTGTGAAATATTTAAGTTTTAGTAATTCAAATAGGTATTGTTTAGGCATTTAGGTATCCTATGGATTAAATGATATGAATGCTTGTGTTTTTACTTATACTACCTGGTAAAGGTTTTGAGGTAATGGGCTAGGTAATATAGGTCTAGGAGGTGGTAGTTTCGACCTGAAATGTGTCTAGGTCATACGCCAACCTTTGTCCTATAAGCCCTAAAGGTTTTGATATGGTACTAAGAGGTAAGATTATATAAATAAAGGCCTCTTGTATAGGTCTCTGATAAAGGTAATGAGAAACCTAAATACCTAAACCTCGTATTGAAAGGTAGCCAAATAATAAATTAGGTAGGTAATCTCGTAAAGAGCCAGGAGTGGGGGTTTGCTATCCCCACCACCGCTAACAATTTATGGTAACGTAGGGTAGTAATGATTTGAGTTTTGTAAACTACCTAAGTTAAGTAGAAAATGTAAGTTTTTGTATTAGTGGATATTTGCTATCGTACAAAATGTTACCTTAGGGACGTGTGATCGTAGGAATTGTTGTAAGCTCGCACGGCCCAATTCGTTATAACCACAATATATGGGCATATAAGAAGAAAGTGTTTCATTCTGTTCCTGCTTGGCGAATCATCCTATGGTGCAGTGTTGAGGTTACCGACATCGGTAACAGCCAGTGTCATAGTGAAGATTGAAAAAAGGTCCATAAGTGACGTGACGGCTTATTGCTACCTCTTTCTTTAGTATTACAATACGTTTTCGTTTCTGACGAACGAACGAACGACGAAAAACGAACACATATTGTAACACTATAGAAAGAGGTAGCAATAAGCCGTCACGTCACACCTTTTTTCAATCTTCACTATGACACTGGCCGTGCAATCTCCATTGGGGGTATAAGCTTCTTGGTTGCAAGTTTGAATTTCACGTTCTTAAGAAGCTTTGTCTCTGGTCCTTTTCTTTACTCATGTGACTCTACTGTCAGTGATCGTTTCGTCGAGTTTCTGACAGATGTCATATACCCATTACTGAGTCACTAGGCAAAATGCCATAGATTCCAATTTTATTTGCATAGTAATTACATTATAAACGACATCAACTAGTAGAGTAACCACTTTTTAGGGTTCCGTACCCAAAGGGTAAAAACGGGACCCTATTACTAAGACTCCGTTGTCCGTCTGTCTGTCTGTCTGTCTGAAAATAGCGGAAATATGTTAAAAAAACCTATTTCAGTCCGGTTTTCCAGCGCTGTATGTTCTCCTCTACAGATCGCATTTCTCAACCGATTCTCATGAAATTTTGTAAGCAGGTCTGAAAATTGTATAGATTTTTTTTGTCAATCCAGTTTTTAATTATTTTCTTTAAATGGCGGAGATAATGTAAAAAGAACGTATTTCTGTCCAGATTTCCGGCGCTGTTTGTTCTCCTCTACAGGTCGTATTTCTCAACCGATTCTCGTGAAATTTTGTGAGGAGATTTGATAAATATATAGAATTTTTTTGTCGAGGCAATTTTTCTAAATTTAATAAAATTACGGAGATATGTAAAACAACATATTTCAGTCCAGCTTTCCAGCTGTTTGATCTCCTTTACAGGTCGCATTTCTCAACCGATTCTGGTGAAATTTTGTGAGTAGGTTCGATAATTATATATAACTGTTTAGACAAGCCAATTTTTCCAAATTTAAAAAAAAAAATTCAACCATTTTGAAAAATTATCTAAATTAGAAGCACCATCTAGCTGCGAATACTCACGTACCTACTGTGTGTTTTGAAAACTTCATGGCGACATTTTATTTTATTTTATCGCGGGGTCTACAGCTCACGGAGCCACTAGTGATAGAATGGCAAACTAACTAGAGGAATTTTGTCGCTCTGTAAATTGTCCACCTATTTCCGAGGCCAGCTCTTAGTATATTAGCAATTTACTTATACTTTTTACGTTTGACGTCTTCGAAGTCTAAGGACTGAATATCGACAAATTTTTCTTCGACACCGAGCAACGAGTCTTGAAACTCAATTTGTTACTGGGGGTCTATTACGAAAAGTTTAATGCGATATACGCAGCTGCGTCCATGCTTCGTTTTGATTGTTTCCTATTACAAATCACTTTCGTATGCGATATTGCGAAGTGATTTCGTGAGTTTGACAGTTTCTCTGTAGCGTATGCGACATCGTTCGTTCAGTAGTCTATGGACTACGATAGCCAAATTCAAAATGTTTGTTATAACTACAACTAACGAACTGCGGACGACTATCGTGGCCAAGTGACTGCGTTACGCAATTGCGTACGTTATTTTTGTAATAGACCCCCTGTAACTTTTTTCAATAACCTTATATTTTTCCCGGCCGGCCTCGGCAATATATTTCTGTTTCGTTTTTTCAGTAGTAAAAATATTTTTCACCTGTATAAAATATTTTCATTGGTAAAATGCCCACAACTCAATTTCCAAATTTACGCTGTTTGTTTTTGAGGAGTTCCGTTGTGTCTTTGTAGTCCAAGTCTAGTCCGTCGTCCGTAGCAACGTTGCATCGCAGACCATTGTTTGGATTGTTTTGGATTGTCATAAAACTACCAAAATCCAAATCACTTTACATGTATTATTTGAATATGAGAAGATATCCCTAGTGTATCTTCGAAGTTCAAGGTCCAATATCGTTGAAATTAAAATGTGACCACTCTTGAAGTATACCCTTTCAAACAAAAAAAGAATCATCTAAATCGGTACATAAACAAAGATGTTATGTTCGAAAATCCGTGAAAACACGTGTGATGGCAAGCTAAATAATTGACATTTTTCAGGATTATGAAAAAACTACCAGCCAGATCTCTGTAATTTTTTTATGGGACCACACACAAACTATGTTCTTTAAGATAAAAAAAAGAATTGTATAAATCGGATAACAACTGACGAAGTTATGGTAAATCATACATTAAAAAAAATAAAAAATACCGTAGCCTTGAGAACCTCTTCCTTTTTTTGAATTCGGTTAAAAAGTGGTCACCCGTTGAAGTCTTTTGTATAAGCATTTTATAATTTAAATTGTAATTTGTCGAAATTTCAAAAGGTGGGCGTTTCTTTATCGCTTTTGTCTTTGAAATAGAAATTTGGATTACATCTACCTACCATCTAGCTAGATGGATGGCATCAAGCAAGGTCACCCCTGATGGGAGGCGTGATTACATCCGTCTGGAACATGCTTAAATAGTAGATGTACCATAAGGGAACAAAATAATATTTTTACGGCGAGGGATTCAAAGTACGTCGCCCGAGCCAAAAATATATTTGCGCCCGAGTGATACACTCTACTTTTCATCACCCTCTATGAGAAAATAAAAGGCGCCTCATATTTTATTTTAATATTATTATTTAATAAAACATAGAGTAACAACTAAATTGATCTATTAAAATATACTATACCGGGATTTTCACCATGTACCTTTTTATTTTTGAGACTCCGATATTTCGGCGCAGTTGCATGCGCCATGATCACGGAAGAACTTCATCAAGATCAGTTCTTCCGTGATCATGGCGCATGTGCAATATCGGAGTCTCAAAAATAAAAAGGTACATGGTGAAAATCCCGATATAGTATATTTTAATAACGTTAATAACCATGGAAATTTAAAACAATAAATTGATCTAATAATAAAACTACTAAAAACTTAAATATATGCTGATACAGTCTCTGGCCCCTGTCTACTCTCAAGAACAAAGCATCTACTACAGCGTGTACAAAATGCGTGTGCACACGGTAAAAACAGATTTCTTATAAAAAGACAAATTGCTTTGGATTAAGACATATTCATTGAATCCAAGAAAGTGATCCTCTCCCTATAGACGATTGACAATTATTTCTTCGTAATAGTAAAAAAAATCTAAAAATTTTTTTGTTGTTACAAGAATAATACATTTATTCCAAGACACGTGTTGTTTCATTTAAGACACTGTTATTTTGTACAGTCAAGTAAATATATTCTTGATACGAAGAATCTTTCATATCTCTTTTAAACTAACCTTACTTAGAGTAAATTTATTTTACTCATATTAAGTAAATGTTTAATTGGCCTAAGTAATTACTGATTTTTGATGACAAAAATTAAATGAAAAATTTAGATTTTCTGTATGGAATGAAGATGTATATTTTGTTGTTGTTGTATATATTAAGGCGGTTGTATGACCGAAAGTGGCGCCCTCAGAGGTTTTTATTTAATAAGTTATTAATAGAAAAAGATTTTAATAATGTTTATCGTGGAGATTTTAGGGCCTATGGTCTAGTATTTTTAGAAGGTATCACTACATGCCCTCGTAGTCATTCGTAGAAGTAGATAGCAAATGTGTCAAAAACGGCCACTTTTAGCAGTTTTTCTATCTACTTCTAGCAGTGATTATTAGGGAATGTAACGATACCGTCTAAAAATACTAGACTGTAGGCCCTAAAATCTCCACGATAAACATTATTGAAATTGTGTATTAGAATTATAATATTAAATAAAATTCACCGCGGCGCCACTTTCGCTCAGGGTACCACCTTAAGTGAAGATAATTGGAGAACACCGATGACTTCCTTCCAAAAGTTTATTACCTAAATGATTTTAAAAGTATAGATTAGACTTTTCTGTCCCAAAATAACAAAATGGGCGTGGTCTACAAAAAATAAAGGTAAAAGTGCTCGAAAGAGGAGTGGAGTCCGGGAAGCCGTTCCAAGTAGGACGCGACACCCAGAGGCAACAAACCCGATTGAGCTTGACAAAATAAAATTTATTTCGACTACTTAAAGAACTAGATAAGAATCTTAACACCGCGGGTCAGAGAACAAGAAAAAAAATTTGTTTTTGTCAAATAAATTTCTTAAATATATTAAATTCGTACTCCAACTTATTATTAAATTATTTTGGGCCAAAATTGCATGTCTAAAAGTTAGTACTTAATGTTTTGATTGAAGTAAATCTTTACTCAATTGTATAATTTCTTATGCTAGACCTAAAACGAAAAAAAATATAATGAGCACATATTTTACCTTAAATTAAATATTATGTACTTCATAAACAATAAACTTTCTCTTAATAGAAGAAAATGATTTTTTGAAAAAGGTAATTCTAAATCCAAGTAACTTGTAGTTGATTTAAGATAACTTTAATTTGATGAAAGAAGATGGACATCTCTTGATTTAAATTAAATCAATTTAATTGATATAAGTTTAAATAAGCCTTGAAACAAAAATATTTCTCTTAATCATTGAGAAAAATATTGTCTGAGTAAAAGATGAGCACTATTTTTGTTTTAAAAATATTGCATTGGCCTAAGTAAATATATTTTTAGAATAACCAAATATTTCAAGAAATTGGTCTTTCTTATTTAAAGAAATCCTTTTTTACTGTGCACGCTTCTGTTTCTCTATTCCCCCGAGAGCACATGTTACTCCTTTTCTCAACAACTCTCGTGTGCTCAAGATCAACTCTCGAAGAGAACTGCATTTTGCCACCTTACTCTTTGGTATTATTCATACTAAAGCTCCTGAATATCTGTTTAGTAAACTTCAGTGGGCAAGGGATAGCCATACTTACAGGACCAGAGCTGCTTCCTACATGATTCTGACACCCGCACACAAGACTGCTGCTTTTCGTGGGTCTTTCAAATATTCGGCCTCGAAGTGCTGGAACAACTTGCCTCCTCCTCTTCACTCATTGAAAACGCGTAAAACTTTTAGTAAAGCATATAAGGAGTACTTACTGAAAAAACAGCTGCTTTATTAAAATAGGTGAGTACTTACCTGGCTGTGATACATGCTGTGCGTTGGGAGGCTTGTTTGATCACTTCGAGGTGCGAGATAAAGATGGTTCATTGTATATAAGTCCTGTTCTCGTTCATTATGTTTTGTTTTGTTACATGTATGTACTTCTGTGTTCTTTTTGTTTTTTGCATGCTACGTTGCATAGTATCATATAAGTCTATGCATAAATGTTATTTTTCTATGGCGGCTGATGACGTGTCCACCACGTGTCCACCCACAACGTGTCCATTTGTCCACGTTTTAAAATAATAACTAATGCGTGGAGGTAAATTGTTTTTTGCCGAAAAAACGAAAAATCCAATCACTGAACTGTTTAGTAGGTACTGTCACCTGTCAGTTTCGCGTTTGTGTGCGTTTGACCACAGACTAGCTAGACTACGCACTGCACAGATTAAATTAATTGCTGTGTGTATTCTCCCGTAAATGGAAGGGCAAGATCTCTGTGCTATTTTATTTTTTCTTGTGTATTTTGTAAAACTGTTTAATGTGTAAATATTTGTGTTTTTCGGTGCTGATGTCATTGCTGTGCTCGGCAGAATATCAGTGCAGCAGGCCTAGCCTGCTGCTTATACTGAGTCGAGTACAGTTTTGGCATCACGCGACGATGCGCAATGTTTCGTTTATTGGCCTTGTATGTGTTTAGTTCTTTGTACTGTCTTTGTAATGTTGTGTATCGTTGTGTGTTTTCAAAATAAATGTTTTTTTCTTTCTTTCTTTCTTTCTTTCTTTCTTAAATAGGTATTGGCTCCGTGCACGCTTTTAGCGCCATCTAACGTGTTGCAACTTTGTTGGCTCTGACCGGTACCCTTAGCACGAACAGCTATCGAAAAAAATAACGCGCGTAAAATCATTCGATAGTGCAATTTTGTATTGGAAATTTGTACAACGCCATCTACCGCCGAATAGCAAAATTAAAATTTCCATAGAAAATTGTCTATCGAGTAATTTTACCCGCGTTTTTTTTCTCGATAGCTGTTCGTGCTAAGGGTACTGATCGTTTTGACGTTTTGATATGTAATGGCGGCATTGTGACAAAATGTTAAAAAATACTACACATATTGTGATAATAATGTAAAGGACATCAGGCAGAGTCCCATAGAAAAAAACCAAAGAATGTATAACGTTTCTGGTTTTTTTCAAAATGTAGGCATGTAATTAGTAAGTCATAGAAAATATTCAGATTTTTACGAAGATTTATGTTTTAAGAGTAATTTACGTTTGAAAGTTTTATTTTTTGGGTACCCCGACACTAAATAGCAACACCAGTTTCATGACAACACGTTTCGTTAGCTGCGTTAGTGATACAGATTAGCACCACAATGTACAAGTTGGAACTGATCAAACGGAAAATCTGTGCATATGTCGCACGTAACAAAACGATTTTGACAGTTGAGTTGACTGATATCCGGCAGACTTTTTTTTAATGCGCAATCCCTTGTGCCACAGAACAAATATACTTAGGGGAGACTTGTGAAATCGCTAACAAAGATGTCCGTTTCATTGATATGCTTTTCTTTTTTACAATAATTAATTAACGCTAAATGAAGGAGTTAAAAAATAATGTTGCTATTGTTTTATGATTCTAGTAACATAAAGTGTTTATAGATAACAGAATTATGTTTATACACTTTTGGGTCTCATGTGCCTGATGTCCTTTCAAAATTACTGTGATTTGGGTGGACAAAGTGTTGTGAGATCATTTTTGGTCTTTTAAATTAAATATGGCAAGTAAGATCTATTCAAAAAGAGTGTTTTATTTTGGTTATATCAGGGTTTGTTTACTTCTTTTTTAGTTGTAGATTTTGTAAAACAAGAGGATAAAGCTACTTTAATAATTTTACTAAGTGATTTGTTTTACGAAATCTACAACTAAAAAAGAAGTAAACAAACCCTGATATAACCAAAATAAAACACTCTTTTTGAATAGATCTTACTTGCTATATTTAATTTAAATGACCAAAAATGATTTCACAACACTTTGTCCACCCAAATCATAGTAATTTTGAAATTTACATTAATAACACAATATGTATAGTATTTTTTAAAATTTTGTCACGATGCCGCCATTACATATCAAAACGTCAAAACGGTCAGGTCAGAGCCAACAAAGTTGCAACACGCTAGGTGGCGCTAAAAGCGTGCACGGAGCCAATACATTTGAGACATTTTCGCAATTTTTACAGTGGGAAATTTGTACAGCGCCATCTACCGTCGAAAAGCGAAATCAAATTTTCCATAGATATTCTATCTCTCTATCGAGTACTTTTAAGCACGTATATTTTTTCGATAGCTAGAGAGAAAAAAAGCGTGCGTCAAAAAACTCAGATCAGATTTTGTATGAGAAAGTTAAAAGTGAAAATTTAAGACCTAGTCCAACCATTTTTATCTGGTCTTATATCTGTGTATGGCCACTTTCCATCGGTTCCCTATGTATTTGCATAAAATTTTAAGGCATAATATGTCATAGCATAATATGATTTCGCCGAATGATGTTTACGCATAATATTATTTAGTCATAACAGTTTATGCATAATTTTTTTAAGCATAACTACTTTAAGCATAATCATGATTAAGCATAATATTCTGTAGCATAAATTTAAACACGCATAATGTTATTTACGCATATTTTTATAAACAAAAAAAGAACATTTTACTTAAAATACAAAATCCCGAAGCTTAAAAAACCGAAGGTTAATTGAGGGTTAAATGCCAGCAGGTCGGTTCTGGCACTTCGCCGGCCGCTGCCGCGGCCCGCTCGCTTTGCTCGCTCGGCTCGTGCGTTGTTGGTCGAAATGGAACCTTACCTCCTCCTCGCTCGCTACGCTCGCTCGTCGTCGCACCTAATAGACCTAAACAGACTTGCGGGATTTTTAACTATCGGCATTTTAACTTTCAGGGTTTCGAACTATCATCAGTCATTTAATAATCGATCTTTCAAGTTTCGGTCTATTGGATATCGACATTAAGGATTTTCGGTATTTTAAAAATAGGTGTTTTATGAGTCGATATTTAGGTCGTATGTGTTATGAGTTTTTGGCATTTGAATACAATACCTACCCCTTTTGCATGAAAGTAAATAAGTGCGTAAAAATATTTATTCTTATTGTTTTTGATTTTTATGTCTAAATAATATTAGGCGAATAGACAATATGCCTAATAACATTATGCGAAAACAAATTAGTCTAAATAATAATTATGCGAAAGTATTATTATGCCAAAAAAGATTATGCCAAATCGGTTATGCCAAATCAAATTAGGTATAAAACAATTATGCGAAAACAAGGGATCCCCTTTCCATCATAGTCTTACTTGAAATAAAACACTTTTTAACGGATACTAGCGCGGTTTTATTGAAAGTACTTTGGTATTTAGTTGGTATTTGGTTTGATTTTTGGTTTTCCCGACGTTTCGGCACCTTTGCAGCTGCCGTGGTCACGGGGGACTGGTCTCCCGTGACCACGGCGTGAATACGGCATAAAGTGAATAGTCTTACTTATTAACTTTGGCAATCGAACAAAGCTGTAGAACACGACAATAGCTAAACCTCGAAAAGTAAAAAATAAACACTTTTGGAGATTTTTGATTCAACATATAAATAGGTTACGGCGGGTTGCGATATGTTAAACTTAGGTTTTAGTATCTACAATAGCATAATAAATAACTACATCACAAAGGCAAACGGTAACTTTTTTTGTGATTTAAAGGATTTGGCACACTGGATGCATTCTGCGGTCTGCGGTCAGTACCCTTAGCACGAACAGCTATCGAAAAAAATAACGCGTGTAAAATCATTCGATAGTGCAATTTTGTATTGGAAATTTGTACAACGCCGTCTACCGCTGAATAGCGAAATTAAAATTTCCATAGATAATTCTCTATCGAGTAATTTTACGCGCGTTTTTTTTCTCGATAGTTGTTCGTGCTAAGGGTACTGGTCATAAACAAATACACCAATGTGCGGCCGCCATTTTGAATTCCAAATCTAACATCAAAATCGTGCCAAAACACTTTTTCACGCAACATCAAAAAATTTCAAACACTACTTTCAATATAATATAACCCAATCGAAAGCGTAAACCCTGTCGGGATAGCTCCCGAGCTGCATATATTGTCTCAGTATGGCAGCTCGAGAGGCCCCAACCCCCTCCTATACCGCACCACCCCACACGATTGCTCTGTCTAGACGCCTCCGACATAGTAGAACCAAATAAGTAGGCCAACTCGAGCCTCGAGCGAGCGATAATAGCCTAAACACGTAGGGATGTCACTAGTTTATTCAATCGTCAAAAATGCATAGTCAATCTCTATACAAAACAATTTTTTCCTTGTAGGGTCAGCATCAGGGATCTATAATACTTACAAAGTTTTTTAATATTTTTTTAATAATTATTACATAGACCAGCGGGTCTGTCGGCTAAAAGAATTAAGTTAATATTAACTGTAATTTGACAGATGTATGTGATACAATACATTGCCACTTTTGTTATGGCACCAATAAAAACTTACTAAAGAAAAGTAGCAATTTATCACATCCATCTGTCAAATTACAGTTTACATTTACTTCATTGTTTTTACTTTCAGCCTATAGCCCTGCAGGAACTAACTACAATGTATTCATTACCTACGTATGTTAAGTGATTTGAAAATTTACGGTCGAAATACATAGGATTTACCTACTTATTTATTCAAATAAAATGATTATAAAATTTTATTTTGTACACTATTAACTATTTTTTACTTTTACATTTAACTACACTTATCAAAATTATAATCTTTAAATTCGGAAATTAAATATTGACTTATGGTATACTGTAGGTACACGTACAAAGTACAAATTGTAACGAGCGGCTCGGCACCGCAGCGGCGCAGAGCGTGCGTATAAGCGCGGGCGGCAGCCACGACTGGCGCACCTTTATCACCTTTAAATTTTGTCAGTGTGTGCGTGCGACGACGCGTACGTACGGACGCGCTCACAAACAAACCGCGCTCGGTGCTAAAATGAGTAAGATGACTAACTTATTTGATTCTACTATGCCTCCGATGACCGAGTATATGAAGACTACTCTCTCGGCTGTGTGTGTACTAACAGTACGGTATTTTGTTACTCATACTTTTCCTTCTCCTCCTCCTCGCGTCGTGTTCCTCATTACTGAGGGTCGTGTCGTGATTCCCCCGACGGGAAGTTAATTTTTCTTTGGTGATGCCCCTCCACTGATGTCTGTCCTTAGCGTCATGGAGTGCATCGTGTAAATTCGTGTAGCTTGGTGTTCTGCGTTGAGCGGATTTGGTCAGACCACCTAGTTGGACTTCTCGGCCGTTTGCCATCGACCTTGCCAGTGACCATCAGTTGTTCGAGGCTGTGTCATCTTTTCGGGCAATGTGACCGACGAATTCCAGAATCTTTTGGAGATAGGAAGTGGATAGCCTGGTTTTAATGTTGAGCTCTCGAAGGATATACTCGTTTGTTCGGAATGCAGTCCACGGTATTTGTAACATCCTCCTCCAGCACCACGTCACAAAAGCGTCAATGTGATCTTGGTCGGCCTTCTTTGACGTACAGGTTTCCGAGGCGTAGCTGAAGATGGAAAACACTAGAGAGTTAACCAATTTAATCTTTGTTTTTAAAGATATGTTCCGGTCTCTCCATATTCTCTGCAGTTGGGACATTGCGCTCTTGGCCATACCGATACGCCTCCTGGCTTCTGTTTCACAAGAACCCGAATTGCTGATTGTAGGACCCAAGTAAATAAATTCGACTACCCTTTCGAGGGGCAAGGTGCTCGTCATATGGAGTGAGTTGGTGCGGTCTACTACCATCAGCTTAGTTTTAAAGTGGCTGACTTTCAACCCGAGCTCCCCATACAGTCCATTGAACCATTGCAGCTTCATTCGAAGGCATAAGAGTCGTATCATCGGCGTATTTGTAATTTTAGTGCCACCTATTGTGATGCCACCCTCCAGTTTTCAAGAGTTCGCCTCATGATATACGTTGAACAGAATGGGGGACTGGATGCAACCCTGTCTTACACCTTTTCCAAAAATAGATTTTAAATTCCTTTACGTCATACTCATACTCATTGTTAACAAGTTTGCATAAGATGACGCTTAACTCAAAGTCCGTTTCTTGATTCAATGTAGCTACAGGAAAATATTTCACATAACAATTTTTTTTTCATGTAAATGTTTTGGAACCGCATTGTGTACCACGTTTATAAAATAATACTTGCAGGACAAATGTTTTCTGTATTCATTTCATAACGTTAGATATGAGCATATAATAAGTCACGAATGACACATTATAAGCTCGGATGCCAAAGCGTATGTATTTTAGAAAAAATCTTTCAACCGTTTCCTATTAGGAAGAGCCCAAACTTGGTGTGTTTTGAAAATGTTTTATTATTTTTTTTACGAAGCGACTGGCTAAAATGTATTGTTGTAGGCTGCATGAGTTCATGAATCAATTCATGTAGCCCTTTCATTTGATACCCCAGTGAATAGGTTTTTGAAGATTGTTTTATCCCATACTTACAAAATAAATACAATTTCCTCACGACATCTCATCATTTTTTTCACCAACGCTTTTAGGGTTACTGGGACTCAAATCGCACACCCCAACAAGTGCCATCTGCACCCTTAGCACGAACAGCTATCGAGAAAAAAAACGCGCGTAAAATTACTCGATGGAGAATTATCTATGGACATTTTAATAATGCTATTCGGCGGTAGATGGCGTTGTACAAATTTCCAGTACAAAATGGCACTATCAAATGATTTTACGCGCGTTATTTCTTTCGATAGCTGTTCGTGCTAAGGGTACTGTACCCTTAGCACTTAGTTTTTTTTTCTCGTTAGTTGTTCGTGCTAAGGGTACATATCACATTTTTTCCACGAGGATCTCCCATTAAAGTTGAAATTAAACGTTTTATTGCTGCCTCGGAATTCAAATTGCCTCAAAGGCGGTTTTTTTACTCGGTTAAAAATCAGAAACGGAGCATATCAAGGCAAAATATTAAAAAGTGACTAAATACTAAAACATTTTTCATTAATAGCCAATTTTTTTCTGCTTTTCGACGAGGTACGTTTTTTTTATACACAACGGGATAGTGCTTGGCCTTTATATCCCCTGATGTTAAGTGACGATAAGCCCGGAATCCTCACCACTGAGGAACTGACTATCTTATCTGATATCTTTAATTGCCGGAACACAACAATTTTTAAATTGTTGTTACGGCGTCAGACTTATGTAGGCGGTAGCTAGCCAGGCGGACTTGAAATAAATCCTACCACCAACCAAACCGAGTACAAATTGTACCCCCCTGGGATCGAACCCGGAACCCCTGCGTCTTACACAGGTGGGTGAACCACTAACCACAGAGGCGGTTCAATTGATGTTGGCCATTTGAGTAGGGTAGGGCGGCTGCATTTCTTCGTTATTCGTAGATCGCTTTATGTAGCATATGATCACACCACCGCTACAACTGTATATCTGTCAGATTTAATGCTAACCCTTCTTGTCCACAGCACGTGGTATTCGGTCTAACCGGCCTTATGCAGCTTCTGATACCGGATGTTCCCGGCGAACTTAGGATCCAGATGCAACGAGAAGCACTCCTGGCGAAGGAGGCCAAATACGAGCATGGACGGAGGAGACTCAGTACTGAGTATAAGCAGCTGATCACGCAGAAAAGTGAACCTGGATCTGGTAACTATTCTCACTTACTCTAGGCTGCTAACTCTAGGCACAGAATAGATGTAAAGCCCGCCGGTAACTATCAATTGCGATTGTAAATTTTTCCGTCAACGCCATTGTTGGAGCAATTGACAATCGCTTCAATTGCACGCGTAAACGATCAATTTTCGCATCAATTGGCGTCAATGTCGTAAAAATTGACAATCGCAAATGATCGTTACCGACGGCCTTAAGTACTGTGACGCCCTGGCTGGCGTCGAGTGCGAACTCTTTGCAGTTGCGCGTTAAAAAAAAGGTACAGACGAAAAATATTTCGTATTTGAATTTCTTAGAACAGCCGTACCCGATAGTTGTTTGTTTAGTGGGGCAGTCTAGAACATAGATAATACACTATATAATTCAAAGTCTAGAAGGTGTGCCCGCACTGTTCACAATGTGCTGTAATCGTTTCCGAATAAAAAACAAGTCGAAAATCCTGATCGGTTGTTTTAGCTTAGTTAACGCCTCAGCCTTCAGCCTTACGTACACGACACTCCCCACTCCGCCCTAGAATCAATTACCTCACCCCACCCCGCGAGTTTATATGCCGAATCGTATGCTCGTTCAGTCGTGTTTGTCAACTGTCAATTTATTTTGATATTCAAAGCAATACGTCGTAACTTTTTAGTCGTGTTTGTCAAATGTCAATTTATTTTGATATTCAAAGCAATGAGTTGTAACTTTATTTACCAAAAAGTTCTTTTTCGACGTAGGAGTAAGTATGTGCACTTGCGAGTGACCAATAGCGCGCGCCCCTCTCCTGCCGCCCGCGCCCTCACCGCTGCGCATACCCAAAATACGCGTTCTGCTCAATCTTAGCGCAATCCCCGCCCGATTTGTTTTGATTTGTCTTGTACTGGGGAGGTATTACAACCTCTTAAAACTTGCCAGGTTTATGAATTGCTATAGTTACATCTCTTTCTCCCTGTATAGCAAATAAAAGAGATAGATTGATAACCAGTCAGAAAACTGCCAGGAAATAAGAGGTCATAATACGGCCCCTGTACGGCTTGAGTAGACCCTATCTCCTTGTTCTAGAACGGCCAGGCCCGTGGATGCGACGGACGTCGCGCGCCTCCGACGGGCTGGACGCGCACGTGGCCGTCGCACAACGGCCATCTTCTCCAACCATCACACACTGACTAGAAACTAACTAAAGCTATATTATCTGTGCTCAGAGTTTTAGACGCCATTTTGTCGAGTTCGGTTCGGTGTCTATTTTAATTATTTGCAAATTGATTCATAGTGGATATTGTGTCTTAAAATTGGTGCAGTTTTGTGGTACAATTGTCTACGTAACTGAACAATATGTGGGATAATTGAAATGGCGTGATCTTGGTTGTCTGAAACTGAGACTTTATTGTAGTGGTGGCTACCTCGGCAGAACTTACCGAGTAAACTGTCTTGATTATACTTGGTGCCAAATGCTCCAAGCAGCATTGGAATGCAATGCACTCGCATTTTGATGTAAACTGAAACGCTACCTACCACTGAACTATTCAAAACTTGACACTGGCAACAATTACTCCCTAAAGAGGAGAGTAGAATGCCAAACCAGAAATAAGAAGAAAAATAACTAAAGCTCAATACCTCTACACGAACATCTATCGAGAAAAAAACGCATGTAAAAGTACTCGCTAGAATAATTCTAATATCTATGGAAAATTTCATTTCACTTTTCGGCGCTAGATAGCGCTATACAAATTTCCCATACAAAAAATACTCTATCGAATTTTTAACTCGATGGATGTTCATACTACGGGTACAGTACCCTTAGCACCAACATCAATAGAGAGAAAAAAACGCGCGTAAAAGTACTCGTTAGAATAAATAATTATCTATGGAAAATTTCATTTCGCTATTCGGCGCTAGATGGCGCTGTACAAATTTCCCAAACAAATTTACTCTATCGAATGTTTTTACACACGTTATTTTTTTTCCATAGCAGTACGTGCTAAAAGTACTGTACCCTTAGCACGAACAACTATCGAAAAAAATAACTGGCGTAAAACTACTCGATAGAGTAGATCTATGGAAAATTTAATTTCACTTTACAGCGATAGATGGCGCTGTACAAATTTCCTATACAAAATTACTCTAGCGAATGTTTTTACGCGCGTTATTTTTCTCGATAGCTGTTCGTGCTAAGGGTACAGAACCTTGATTCAAATGACTATTATTCCACATAATTATATCTGTTTGCTAACTTAAAACTAAAAAATAAATACGGAAGCTTTCCAATAAAAAGTTGGCCATTTTGAATAGAGGGGCAGCTATGGTATTTTCTAAAGCAATCACTAAATACAGCCTAATGTTCAAAAATAAAAACGTGGTAAAAAAAGTCAGGGCTCTCAATTTAAGTTCGCGAATTTCTCGAGTACGAGATTTGATGTTGGATTCCCGTCTTTTTCAGACATTCGATTGGTTAAGATAAATACGTATCTAAATTCTATACTCGACCAAGTATAATAAAAGTCATAATAGAAGTCCTAATAATAATATCTAACACCGCGTTCTCACGAGTCGATTTTAGTTGATCAACTGCTAAGTCACTTGCTTACTTTCTTTTAAATTATTTGAACCGTCTGAACATCTGGGTGCCTAGTACGAGTTGTATTTCTCACCTCACTTTGCGAATAGTATCGAGTGAAAGAGAGGAAATCATGCGAGTGAGTGAACGAGTGAAAGAGAGAAGACGATAGTTAACTATTCGCAAAGTGAAGTGAGTGCAAAAAACCAACTCGTACTAGGCCCTCAGTACCCTTAGCACGAACAACTATCTAAAAAAATAACGCGCCTAAAAACATTCGATAGAGTAATTTTGTATGAGAAATTTGTACAACGCCATCTAGCGCCGAATAGGAAATTTAAATTTTCCATAGATAATTATTTTATCATGTACTTTTACGCGCGTTTTTTTCTCGATGGCTGTTTGTGCTAAGGGTACAGTACCCCTAGCACGAACATTTATCGAGAAAAAAAAAGCGCGTAAAAGTACTCTACATGGTGCATTTGTAATCACTCTCCAAATTTTAAGGATGTGTTCAGTCCATGAAACTGAACAACTTTCTCCATGAAACATGTGTCGAAATACGCCAAAAAATTTTGGTCATCCCATACTAAACTGATCACGTGATCTCTTTTTTTGTATTAAAAGTAATTTTTTTTTTTACATATTTGACCCTATGTTTCTTAGAGAAAGCTGTTCAGTTTCATGGACTGAACACATCCTTAAAATTTGGAGAGTGATTTCAAATGCACCCTGTATATTTCATTTATTTCATTTTGCTTATCAGCGGTAGATTGCGTTGTACAAAATTCCCATACAAAATTACACTATCGAATGTCTTTACGCGCATTACATATTTTTTTCAATAGCTGTACGTGCTAAGGGTACTTGTACCCTTAGCGCGTAATAAATAACGCGCGTAAAAGTACCCAATAGAGTAATTATCTATGAAAAATTTCATTTCGCTTTTGAAAAGTTTTAAATCGGAAGCAACAATCTAATACCGCGTACAATTTTTGCTAACCGATGAATATTGATCAACCAAAATTGCCTCGAGAGAACTAATACACTCAGCGGGCGTCAGAAAAATCGCACCTTTTCAAGAATTTCTTCAAAGTTAATTTAATCCTAATTTAATGGTAAGTGTTGTTATTATACTTCTTCCCCTTCGGACATAGCCAATAGTCTCTAGAAACCGTTGGAATACTCGTCCAACGCAATCAATTACTGAGATTCAGTTTCCGAGCAACATTACTTTGCCAATTTTTTTTTCAATATTAGAGCAACTTCATGGGCAATAGTATCCATCTTGGGTATTCCTTTTTAGGGTTCCGTAGCCAAAATGGCAAAAAACGGAACCCTTATAGATTCGTCATGTCTGTCTGTCTGTCTGTCTGTCTGTCTGTCTGTCTGTCTGTCTGTCTGTCTGTCTGTCTGTCCGTCCGTATGTCACAGCCACTTTATTCCAAAAGTATTAGGACTACATAGTTGAAACTTAGTAGGCAGGTGTATTCTGTGAACCGCTTTACGATTTTTATACAAAAATAAAAAAAATAAAAGATTAAGGGGGGGCTCCCCATACATGGAACTGAAACTGAAAATATTTTTTTTCATCAAACCAATAGTTGTGGGGTGTCTATAGATAGGTCTTTAAAAATGACGTTGAGGTTTTTAAGACTATTTTTTTTTAAAGTCAACCGTTTGAAAAATATATGCCGCCAAAGTGGTAAAATGTGTGTCCCCCCCCCTTTAACTTTTAAAGTAAGAGGGTGAAAAATCTAAAAAAAATATAAACTATAGATCTTAATAAACACTTTCAACGAAAATTGTTTTGAACGAGATACAGTAATTAGTTTTCGAGATATAGTACATTTTCCAAAACCGCAAATATAACTTTGTCATTCATACAAACACTGTGAAAAACAAAGTTATTTTTTCAGAGGAAAAATGATAGTGGTATTAAAATATGGTATGGTATAATGTACCTACGGAACCCTACTGCGCCTGGCCCGACACGCACTTGGCCGGTTTTTATTTTAATTGAATTGTTGAAGTGTGTTTTCTCCATCATGTCGATGGCGAATTTTCTCGTATTACCTGAATTGACCCCTTTTATTTCCCCTTATATTAACGCTTTGAGCATTTAATTATGATACCTAACTGTTATGTTAATTAAATCAAACAATTAATAATTAAAAGCTCCTTAAATATACTTTCAATAGATATCAACATTTACACAATAAAACGTTAGCTAGCAATATCAGATGGCAAAGACTAAACTTATTTTCGAAGAGGTGCGATTATTCTGTACCCTTAGCACGAACAGCTATCGAGAAAAAAAACGCGCGTAAAATTACTAGATAGAGAATTATCTATGGAAATTTTAATTTCGCTATTCGGCGGTAGATGGCGTTGTACTAATTCCCGATACAAAATTGCACTATCGAATGATTTTACGCGCGTTATTTTTTTCGATAGCTGTTCGTGCTACGGGTACTGGTTTGTAGTGTATTGACTACGTTACTATTAACTAGCGAAATTATTATTTTATAATTACTTTAGGGGTCCAAAGAAATGCCTAGATAAAATAAAGTAAGAATCTTACTGTAGTTAAATTAATTGTTATTTCTTGTAAGGTGTGTTTGTATTGTATTGTATGGCAGAGTTTTATGTAGTCATTTGTTATATGTTTGTTGATATTACTTAGTATTAAGTATATTTAAAATATATTAAAGAACGAAATATCAAACATATGCCAAATCTAACGGATTTAATTACGGCAAAATGCATTGATGCTTCAGTCCAAATGCCAATGTAACCTTTAATACCCAAAACAATAGTATTGTATATACTGTTATCGTTAAGTTGTATTTAACATTGAAGGCCTGGGCACACCGGCTGCGTAGACACGCGCGTGGTTACGCACGTTACCCCCTGACACACCGGGTTACGCATACGTCTACGCGGCACGAACGCAACCTGCCCTTGCGTGCCCAGCCGCTGCGGCAGCCATCTTTACACTCTAGTGAGCGATGTCAGACGAAGATTGAGTAAATGGACTAATTTTTCTTTAATATCATTATTCATTATTTAAAAACAAAATAAAACACCAC
Source organism: Agriphila geniculea (assembly GCA_943789525.1). Taxonomy (NCBI): domain Eukaryota; kingdom Metazoa; phylum Arthropoda; class Insecta; order Lepidoptera; family Crambidae; genus Agriphila; species Agriphila geniculea. Next base: position 9,948,234 of record OX038898.1, on the reverse strand, counting down.
TTACTACCGGTAGTACCGGTACTATTTGTAAACAAATACAACTGAATGCGTAGTCACGCGCGTGGTTACGCGCGTAGTGACGCGCAGCAACGATACGTGCGTGTTCGGTGTGACGTCCAATATTGAATGCCATTGACTAAAACGTCATCAATGCGTTCCGCTCTGCGTAGGTACGCAGCCCGTTTGTCTCATGGGAGCTGCAATGCGTAGGGTTACGCATCGGTCTACGTGCACGCGTACGTTACGCAAGCGGTGTGCAATGTCTCATAAAGTTTCAGGCATTACAACGTCATGATCCGTCTACGTGCACGCTTACGCAACCGGTGTGTATCGCCTCTAATTCTTTTTTCAAATCCTTGTACATTTTTCCTTATTTTTTCCTTAACTAAATAAAATACTAGAAAAAAATAATTGACTCGTCACTACACCTAGCACGAATATCAATCGAGAAAAAAAACGCGTAAAACTACTCTCTATAGTTATCAACGGAAAATATCATTTCACTTTTCGGCGGTAGATGGCGCTGTACAAATTTCTCATACAAAATTCCACTAGCGAATGCTTTTACGCGCGTTATTTTTTTCGATAGCCGTTCGTGCTAAGGGTACAGTACCCTTAGCACGAACAGCTATCGAGGAAAAAAAACGCGCGTAAAATTACTCAATAGAGTAATTTTACGGAATAGAGAATTTACTATGGAAATTTAAATTTTGCTATGCGGCGATAGATGGCGCTGTACAAATTTCTCATACAAAATTCCACTAGCGAATGCTTTTACGCGCGTTATTTTTTTCGATAGCCGTTCGTGCTAAGGGTACAGAACATTTACTCCGGCGGGAATTGAACCCGCGACCTTTGGGAGTCCCTTCCAATGCTCGTTCAGCTGAGCTACCGAGTGAGCCTATTTTTACTAGTATATTATTTAGTAGGTATTATATCGGGTCATTCTGTACTTACCATCCAAACTAGGATGTGTCCAGTCCATGAAACTAAACAACTTTCTCTAAGAAACATGTGTCGGATTTCTCCACAAAATTTTGGTCATCCCATACTAAATCGATCACGTGATCTCTTTGATTTGTATGGATAGTAGATTTTTTTTACATATTTGACCCTGTGTTCCTTAGAGAAAGTTGTTCAGTTTCATGGACTGAACACATCCTTAAAATTTGGATGGTGAATACACAATGACCCTGTATAAAAAATAGCAAATGCTTAAATCTCAAAATTAAAAATTTTTCCTTTTTTACTGTTTGTATGGCTTAGATTATTTATATGTCAAGATAGACAGTCGAAGCAACGAAAGCGTCTATAAAAATATCACCCAACAGTTGGGTGACCAAAACACGCACACATTGTCAGTAGTGTGAGCCGGCCATAGTTTATATTACAATACTCTTTGGGCGCAATGATGCTAAAAATGCACACAACCTCAAAAAGTTGAAAGGAATAAATTAAACCTTACTTGCAAATAACATGGCATTTTAAGTGCAAAAAGAACATGTTACGGCATTTATTCGATTTACGAGCCGAGAATCCGTTACAAATTATTGCCAATTTATAAAAAAATCTTGATATTTCGTTCAAGACTGTGTTGTCCCAATAATTGTGATACTATTCTAGATATTATGATAAATTACTTTAAAACACTTTGTAAATAAGACAAATGAAAACTATTATACAACGTGTCACAAAATAACCCCGAATATGGTAGATAGGGACCATCAATCTGAACAACTTTTACTATGGGACCAACTTAAAAACGCGAAAAAAAATCAGCTGTTTCATACAAAAATATAAAAATGTATGAAACAGCAGATTTTTTTCGCGATTTCAAAGTTGATCCCATAGTAAAAGTTGTTCAGTTTAATGTTCCCTATCTACCATATTCGGCATTAGGGGTTATTTTGTAATACGTTGTATTTATTGGTATGTATGTAGTCGATCGCACCACTTTTGACATAGCGAAACTTTTTTAAGTGTCGTTTTGAATGTTAATTAGGTTGTTTAATCAAAAAATACAAAAAAAGCATGTCTTCATACGATCGCTTTCCCGTTCCCTTTCACTTTCATCTGACGCATGCCTCAAGGCATTCAATAGCGCAAGCTGACCGTGCGCTTTCGCTTTACTCTTGCGCTTTCAACAGAGGCATGTCTCAGAGCATGCAATAGCGCATGCAAAAATTACGCATGTGCTACCGACCTAGTGCTTGAGTGGCCAACCGACCAGCTCTACCAAAATTGACTTTTTTATTTCAAACTATAGCAACTCTGATTACACGCTTTACAATATAATTTTTATATTTTTTGGATGTAACTTACATACTGCATGTATCTAATTCAGGAAAGATTTTAGTAAATTCCTAATAATATTGAAAACTAACTTAAAAAAATGTCTCTTGTAAAGTTTGTTCACTGGTCCATTGGCTATTCAAGCACTAGGGCGGCACATATTCTCAAAAAAACGACAAATTTGTATGACAGAAAGTTGAACGTGAAAGCGCGCGGTTTGGAGTCAATCACTATTGCATGTGTTTGACGCAAATCGAATATTGTCGACTTGGTGAAGACAGACCAAAAGAGAAATTGGAAAATTATTGCAAAAGTAATGTAAGAAAAAAAACCGTGTAACTACACTCACATGTGTTTATTCATATTATTCAAATCAAAGAATAGTACATGTAACAGGTATTTCACAATTAAACGTTATTATAAACTGTTACAAAATAAGAAAGCCATTTTGTACAAATGACTAAGGCACGAACAGCTATCCAGAAAAAAAACGGGCCTAAAAGAATACACGATAGAGTGATTCTCTATGGTAAATTTCATTTTTTTTCGGCGGTAGATGGCGCTGTACAAATTTCCCATACAAAATTACTATATCGAATGTTTTACGTGCATTATTTTTTTCGATAACCGCTATCTAAGAAATAACGCCCGTTATTTTTTTCGATAGCTGTTCGTGCTAAAGTGACCAATTTTAATATAAAAATATTATTCCCATGCAAAAAGTTCTTTTCAGGTTTTGCGTTAAAAAAAAACAACGTTTTGTATTAAAAAAATTTGACAGCAAGCAGTGTCAACTGCGTATAAAATAGGGCTCAAAATTAAAAAGTGATCGACTGCAAATGAAAATCACATTTTAAGTATTATAAATGTTTTTAGTCATAAGTTTAATTTAAATACTCATTGTTCAGTAATTAAATTATTGTTATACGTATACAGTTATTTTCATTTATTTTTACCTGAAAATGAGAGTTTAGCGTTAAAATTAGTTAAATTGCTCTTGTGCTGTGCTAACTGCTAATAAAATGGAAACCAAAAACTTTAATTATCTTAAATTTTAGGTACCTACTCATTACTAAATATACAAGGTGTTTGGTAAAAGCCTTATAAAGCCGAATATGGTAGATAGGGACCATCAAACTGAACAACTTTTACTATGGGACCAACTCTGAAAACGTGATTAAAAACACAGTTGTTTCATACAAAAAATAATAATGAAAATATCAAAAAGTATGAAACAGTTGTTTTTAGTAAAAGTTGTTCAGTTTGATGGTCCCTATCTACCATATTCGGCTTTATAAGGTAAGGCTTTTACCAAATACCTTGTATAAATGCGAAGGTCAGTTATTTTGTTACGTCTAAATTACTCAACCGACCATCATGAAATTTTGCATACACGTTGTCAGTGCCCTTAGCACGAAAATCTATCGTAAAAACGCGCGAAAAACTACTACTCGATAGACTGTCTATGAAAAATTTCATTTTGCTTTACGGCGCTAGATGGCGCTGTACAAATTTTCCATACAAAATTACACTATCGAATCTTTTTAAGCGCGTTATTTTTTCGATAGCTATTCGTGCTAAAGATACCTAAGGGATAGACAAAACACTATCTACGTGGACGAAGTCGCAGGCGGTCGCTAGTAGTCTTATAAAGAACAATTTAATAGATAGGGCACCATGCATACAACTCCGAAAAATATTGTAAACCCTGAAAACTTTCTTTTTTCATACAATAGTTTCTGCTTCTCAGATACTTACATACAATAGATTGTTTACCGAATACAAAAGTCTATAATTACATTTGGGATTGTCATTTGCATTTTTCCATACTGTGCCCTAAGCACGAATAGCTATCGAAAAAACTGACGCGCGTAAAAGTACTCGATAGAGTAATTATCTATGGAAAATTTCATTTCGCTTTTTGGCGGTAGATGGCGCTGCACAAATTTCCAATACAAAATTACTCTATCGAATGTTTTTTTTGTGTGCTAAGGGTACTGATAAAAAAACTCGGCTATGTGGCGGTTTATAGTACCCTAGCACGAACAGCTATCGAAAAAAAAACGCGCGTAAAGTACTTGATAGCATATTATTTATGTAAATATCATTTCGCTATTTAGCGCTAGATGGCGCTATACAAATTTTCCTTACAAAATTACTCTATCGATAATTATTCAGAGGATCTAACCTAAATCTGTAACACAACTCAAGTTGACCTACGTCACTATTTATTTAAAAAAACTGGTAATTAATACCTAATAGCAAGTATAAAGTACCCTTAGCACGAACAGCTATCGAAAAAAAGAACGCGCGTAAAATTACTCGATAGAGAATTATCTATGGAAATTTTAATTTCGCTATTCGGCGGTAGATGGCGTTGTACAAATTTTCAATACAAAATTGCACTATCAAATGAAAAATCATGAAAAAAAAATTACGCGTTATTTTTTTCGATAGCTGTTCATGCTAAGGGTACTGTTCGTGCTTAGGGTACTTATAATTCAAAACAGTTTTGTAATAAATTCAATGGATATTTTTGTTATTTCACTCAATAAATTTAATTATTAAGGAACCAAACGTAGGTAAATTTAAAATTTGTATTTTGTAAAATCGCATTGTTTCGCCTGCGCACTTGGTATTGGTATTGGTGATGGGCCGGCCCTTTTCTCCGCATTTAGACTCCCATTTGGTCCGTTATGCGTGAACACAGCATCGGTATGGCTAGTCAAGCCATCTTAGCTCCTTCCAGATGCGCAGAAGCCTCCTGGGGCTTCTAGGAGCAACCTCATCTCTGTGAGGATTTCTGCCCGTTGTGCGGCCATTGCCTGCGCATTTATCTGAGCTTTTTACGCATTACTTTGCCTGAGCTTATCTGAGCTTTTTAAATTATAGGAATTGTTTATTATCTCGTTTGTTTATCTTTGTTTTGTGAATGAACGTCAACTGGCCGACAAAGGGAAGATAACTTTGCCAGCCCTTGGGTAGTATTGTGGTACTCCCGTTAATGTCACCGTAATCGTTCATTATTATGGACATACCCCCAGGGGTATTATTGTTAATGACACCACCGAGCAACACTTATGGCAAGAAAGTTACAGTTTAGTTTACTGCACTTTACATTGTAGTAAAACATCTACGAATGTACGGCTCTTTAGTAGTTCAACCACAGCATACAATAATAGTACTCAAGAATCATTGAACAATACATGCCTCAGGGTGGGTACGTATCAGAATGTCTAAAGTTAGAATGTCTAAATTTAAAATGGCAAAAGTTCAAAATGTCAAAAATTTGAATGTCTAACGATTAAAATGTCGAAAGTTCAAAATGTCAAAAACGAAAATGTCAAATGGTCAGATAGTCCTAAATAAAAATGTCTAAGTTAGAATGAAAAACACTTAAAATGTCTAATATTCAAATTACCAATTCATAATAAATGCCAATTTCATTTTTTCATACAAAACTCTAAAACGCATTAATTTTTATTTGGTTTGGTATTTTGCATTTTTTATTTAGTTAAATATTACTAGATAAATACTGTCTTTCTTTATCCAATTAATAACATCACAAAAAAAAGTTAATTATGGTCAAATTGCGAATCATTTTGGTTTTACGTCAATACTTTGTATTCCCTCACGGTTCGCCAGAGTAACAGATACTAGAGCAGTTTTATTAAAAGTACCTACTACTTGGATAATTAGTTGGTACTTTCGGCACCTTTGCAGCTGCCGTGGTTACGAGGAACTTTGAAAATTGTTGTGTTCCGGCAGTAAGAGGTAAGAAAGCCAGTACCTCAGTAGTGAGGATTAATTATGTTCCAATCGCAAATCATTTTGGTATTACCTACCATAGATAATTATGTATTACGTTTGAATGGGAAGCTCACTGTTCGCCGGAGCCTTTTTTCATGGAGGGGATCGCTTGTTCCCCTGCTTTAATGTTTGGTGATAGGTGTCTACCCCCGTTTACTGTCAATTACGTTAAATTCCGCAGAGATCTTGTTTAAAGTCTAAGTTCAATTGTGTAATATTCAAATTATATCATGTTTACTGTGTTTTTATTTCAGCTGAGTAATCACGTTACAAAATTATATTAAAATATGGGAACAATATTTTCTGTCACATAAGTATAGATGTGTCACTTATCTGCAATCCCTAATAATAATAATATTTATCCCCAAGAAATATATTAGTTATCATATTTATCAAAACTGTGTCTAAGTATAAATCATCGGATTAATATAAATATGTATCTTAAATTATAGTTTGATCACTTTTTGTTCTATAAGCCTGAAGATAAGATCTATGCTCTAAAAAGTAAGTCATGGGCAGGAATAATACATCAGAGTGCTTAGTGCGAGTTTCTTAAATTCATGCGAATTACTTTACTATCGCGTTAATCGAGTAAACGTCAAACGCGGCGTAAATCGACAACGAGCGAGTGTGAGATGAAGTTACATGTTACCGCTCGATCCACGTTTACTCACCGTGAATAGCGTTTAATTTTCCTCTTATGTTGGTACTAAGTTTACGTCATGATATAATCCAACCGATTCTAAAAGGAATATCTTTCTATCTAGCCAAAGGAAAACTGCTACTTTTAAATTTGGTAGGGTTCTAGGAATGTTTACTTTTTAATTCAGTCAAACTTCAAATAAGTTGGCGCAAGGCCGGTCCTAACCTAAATCTTTCTTAACTTTTGTAAATAAAATTAAGCTTATCGCCTAAAATATTGAGATGGGCGAAATAGGGCACTTGAAGAATCAAATTAACTAAACGACGACGGTGTTTTGATTTTGTATTGTACACTTGAAGAACCGAAGAACGTACCTAAAAAGTATTGTGGAAAAAAAGGTGTTTTGAAGTGTTTCAAGATTAAAGTGGTTCTGAATTAAATATATGTTCACTTCGAAGACTGGTGAGGCTCATAAAAACTGAACAAACCTGTCAAATATTTCTCCAGGCCGATGAGGAATGGAGAAGAATCAGACACAGGCAACATGAGGACTATATATTATAGAAGAGAAGAAAGAAAAATAGAATAAGAGAAATGGAACTACAAACCCAAAGAGACTGGCAACAATTAGTATTAAGAGGCTTGGAATTAATGGAGAAATTAGTTGATAAATATTGTAATCATTAAGAACTATATTGGTATTTACATTTTAGTTTTAATATTTTACTTGCCCACCTACTTTAGGTGTAGAGTTGGTAAGTACACAATAATTTTATAAAATTCAAATTAATTATTCTTTGATACCATGTAGGTACTATATAAAGTTTCTACTTAGGTACCTAGGTAGGTAAGTACTTATATTGTTTCTCATTACTACAATTTGATTGCTATGCAATAGGTAGATTTTTTTAATGAATATTGTTAGTTATCAAATAGTTATTATGCCAAAGATTATTACTACCTATATAAGTAAGCGGTAACTAGGGACATAATAAAATTTAAGACTGATTAATTGATTAATGCATTTATCTAATTAATTTAAGGAGGTTACAATAAGATCAAGTACCTTTGTATTTTTTAACTTTATTAAAACTCCTTAATTTCATAAGCACTTGTTTTATTTTATTAAAATGATGATCCCTAACTACCTATACCTATAACGTACCTAGCTTAACGTTAGCAGAATGTTCATTATACTACAATATGAAGGTCTTAGGCTGGTTTACATTATCTTAGTATTTAGTAGAGTGCTTAGTAGCGTGCGAGTAGATTCGAATGCGAGTGCTTTAGTAGTTTTGGTGCCTTTCCAGTGACCGTTTACACGCTTCCAGTAGAGTGTCATTTTCGCCATACCTAATACCTATTATTTAATTCAATTACACGTCACGCGTTCACCGGCAAATGCACTCTACTAAAGACGCTACTAAAATATCGATTTACATGCGTCCAGTGCGAGTGCGAGTAAAATATCGCGCGGGGGGTGAGCGGGCGCGCAGGGGGTGCTACTGGAAAGCGAGTAGAAAGGCTACTAGAACGTTACTCTCTTTAGTCATAAGACGACCGTTTACATGTTTCCACTAAAGCACTCTCCTAAAGCACTCTACTAAAGACTAAGATAATGTAAACCAGCCTTTAAGGTGCAGTCATTTTTGTCTGATGCCACAAATTTATGCACTAGAATATAGGTACCTATTAACCTTATAAATTAGTGATTATTGTAGACATAATAGTACCTAGCTAGGCTACCTAGCTAGGTACTATTATGTCTACAACAATACGAAGAAGAACCTACGTTCTTTAAACCTAAAATTATTAAAATAAAAGGCTTCAATTCAGTTCAAAACGATTTATAAATGTATTAATATTAACCACTTGCACCTTCATCGAATAATAATGTTTCTTGCTGAAAAGAATAGATTTTCTTCTTAAATAATGGAACAACTATTTTGACAATGACCTTGCTTGATATCCCATACTTTCTGTAACAAATAAACAATGACAATTGAATTACAAGTTAAACGTTTTGATGTTATTAAGTACCAACCCAGAATGTAGGCTTTTATTTTTTGCTAGATACTTTAAATTACTAGAATATCTGATACTAACCGTTGACAGCCAGGCTGGCAGCAGGAGAGGTAGTTGTTTATAGGTTTATAATATCTTTAGGTGTCAAGACTTCCATAGTACTTCATTAACTTCATTTATGTAGATATACACTGCACATTTTTGCGACACATGTTTTTCAACACTGGTAGAGAAGGACCCGTCCATCACCTAAAATTAAAAAGAATGTGTTGAGTCAAACACCAAGTTATTAGGTTAGTTAGGTTATCAGCTGTGTACCAAGTGTTGAAGAAGGGAGACGTATACATACCATTAATTCAAAATTAATGCTCTTTAGGATGCTTTTAAATTGGTTTTTGACTTCCAATTCTTTGCAAAGAATCTTAAAACACCTTATGATAAGCTGATAACCTCTAAATTCGTCATCCCGTATTATTGTTTGTTTAATGAAACTCGAGATCTTGCACGACTGGCATAGATGAAATTCCGATTATATTGAGCCTCTGCGGCAACCAGCATCATCCAACAATTAAAAAAGCACATTTCCATGTTCTCACTACATAATATTATGCTTTTCACTGAATAAAAGTAGGTGACAAGTTACGGTATCTTCTCACTCACTCGAATAAGTGAGAAAACTCGCACTAAGCACTCTGTACTGAGTGCTTAGTGCGAGTTTTCTTACTTATTCGATCGCGTTAAAGTAAACGCGATTTAGTATGGAATCGGAACAACGCCATCTCGTGACGAAAGGCTGTACTAGAAATCGTGAGTGTGAGTTTTTTACGCGGTCGATAGCGAGCAACGACAATCGAAAAGTGAAAACACCACGTGACCAAGTGAGAACGTTCTTGCTTGTGATTGGTTGTTTGTTATATTTCGCGAGTGCGAGTCGCATTTTTGACATTTCGAATGGTTAACTTCAGTGAAAAAAACGTGAAATTGAGTGAGAAGATACCGTAACTTGTCACCTACTTTTATTCAGTGAAAAGCATAATATTATGTAGTGAGAACATGGAAATGTGCTTTTTTAATTGTTGGAAGATGCTGGTTGCCGCAGAGGCTCAATATAATCGGAATTTCATCTATGCCAGTCGTGCAAGATCTCGAGTTTCATTAAACAAACAATAATACGGGATGACGAATTTAGAGGTTATCATAAGGTGTTTTAAGATTCTTTGCAAAGAATTGGAAGACAAAAACCAATTTAAAAGCATCCTAAAGAGCATTAATTTTGAATTAATGGTATGTATACGTCTCCTTTCTCAACACTTTGTACACAGCTGATAACCTAACCTAATAACTTGGTGTTTGACTCAACACATTCTTTTTAATTTTAGGTGATGGACGGGTCCTTCTCTACCAGTGTTGAAAAACATGTGTCGCAAAAATGTGCAGTGTATATCTACATAAATGAAGTTAATGAAGTTCTATGGAAGTCTTGACACCTAAAGATATTATAAACCTATAAACAACTACCTCTCCTGCTGCCAGCCTGGCTGTCAACGGTTAGTATCAGATATTCTAGTAAAGTACCTAGCAAAAAATAAAAGCCTATATTCTGGCTTGGTAACATCAAAATGTTTAACTTGTAATTCAATTGTCATTGTTTATTTGTTACAGAAAGTATGGGATACCGAGCAAGGTCATTGTCAAATAGTTGTTTCATTATTAAAGAAGAACATCTATTCTTTTCAGCAAGAAACATTATTATTCGATGAAGGTGCAAGTGGTTAATATTAATACCTACATTTATAAATAATTTTGAACTGAATTGAAGTCTTTTATTTTAATAATTTCAGGTTTAAAGAACCTACCTAGCTAGGTACTATTATGTCTACAACAATCACTAATTTATAAGGTTAATAGGTACCTATATTCTAGTGCATAAATTTGTGGCATCAGACAAAAGTGACTGCACCTTAAGACCTTCATATTGTAGTATAATGAACATTTTGGTAACGTTAAGCTAGGTACGTATCTATATAGATAGTTAGGGATCATAATTTTAATAAAATAAAACAAGTTCTTAAGAAATTATAGAGTTTTAATAAAGTTAAAAAATACAAAGGTACTTGATCTTATTGTAACCTCCTTAAATTAATTAGATAAATGCTATAATCAATTAATCAGTCTTAAATTTTATTATGTCACTAGTTTTCGCTTACTTATATAGTAACAATCTTTGGCATAATAACTATTTGATAACTAACAATATTCATTAAAAAAATCTACCTATTGCATAGCAATCAAATTGTAGTAATGAGAAACAATATAAGTACTTACCTACCTAGGTACCTAAGTAGAAACTTTATATAGTACCTACATAGTATCAAAGAATAATTAATTTGAATTTTATAAAATTATTGTGTACTTACCAACTCTACACCTAAAGTAGGTGGGCAAGTAAAATATTAAAACTAAAATGTAAATACCAATATAGTTCTTAATGATTACAATATTTATCAACTAATTTCTCCATTAATTCCAAGCCTTAATACTAATTGTGGCCAGTCTCTTTGGGTTTGTAGTTCCATTTCTCTTATTCTATTTTTCTTTCTTCTCTTCTATAATATATAGTCCTCATGTTGCCTGTGTCTGATTCTTATCCATTCCTCATCGGCCTGGAGAAATATTAGACAGGTTTGTTCAGTTTTTGTGAGCCTCACCAGTCTTCGAGGTGAACATACATTTAATTCAGAACCACTTTAATCTTGAAACACTTCAAAACACCTTTTTTTTCACAATACTTTTTAGGTACGTTCTTCGGTTCTTCGGTGAAGTGTACAATACAAAATCAAATCACCGTCGTCGTTTAGTTAATTTGATTCTTCAAGTGTCCTATTTCGCCCATCTCAACATTTTAGGCGATAAGCTTAATTTTATTTACAAAAGATTAGAAAGATTTAGGTTAGGACCGGCCTTGCGCCAACTTATTTGAAGTTTGACTGAATTAAAAAGTAAACATTCCTAGAACCCTACCAAATTTAAAAGTAGCAGTTTTCCTTTGGCTAGATAGAAAGATACCCCTTTTAGAATCGGTTGGATTATATCACGACGTAAACTTAGTACCAACATAAGAAGACAATTAAACGCTATTCACGGTGAGTAAACGTGGATCGAGCGGTAACATGTAACTTCATCTCACACTCGCTCGTTGTCGATTTACGCCGCGTTTGACGTTTACTCGATTAACGCGATAGTAAAGTAATTCGCATGAATTTAAGAAACTCGCACTAAGCACTCTGTACCTAAAAATTGTAAATCTGTAGTAAATTACTAGAAACTAAATGGAATTGCTTACAAAATTTTGCAAGGCGAATTGTTGTTTTCAAATCATTGTAAGCCTTTGACTTATGGACCATTGATATTTTAACTATTTTAATGTTTGAACCATTTGTCATTTTAAATTTTGAAGTTATACATTATGATTTTTGACATTTTAAACCATTTGAATTTGGATTTTAGACATTTTGAACTTTGCCATTTTAACTTTAGACATTCTGATAAGTACGTACCCCTCAGGGTGCTTGCCTGGTTTATACGGGGTCAGTAACATGGCAGTACAGTAATCCAGTCCAGCGTTGATTTATTTGCTACTGGGCTCGTGTCGTGTGGACACAATTTTCAACCGAGTCAAGCCCCCTTATTACAATTACAACCTCTTAGAACTTGTCAGTTTTCTTAATTGCTATCAATGCGTTTCTTTTATTTTCTATACAGCTAAAAAGAGATGTAACTATAGCAACTCATAAACTCGGCAAGTTTTAAGAGGTTGTATGTAATACCCCCCATTGCTGACTTCTCGATCGCAAGTCCAGTCCAATCCAGCTGACTAGCCACCCGTTCTATTTTTGGGCACAGTACGACTTACTGCCGATTCTGTCTACATGTACCCAGTTACTGGGTCTGAAATTCCTAATCACTGGGTCCAGTCCAGTCACTGACCCCGTATAAACCAGCCCTTAATTCAAAAATCATTTAAAATGAAGACGATGACACGTCATAACAATTTTTGACGTTAAGTTATGTAGTGAAACAGAACAAACTAACAACGACTTTACCTAATTTAACAATTCATTAAATTTATTATTATTAATACAAGAATCATTAACTACTACAATCAATCAAGCACGTTAATTCTAATTATTAATACCTACAATTCACATTATTCCTTAACCTATTCGAAGATGCCACCCCGGGTCATACCAGGCGCAAAGGTCCCCATAACACTGATGGCATTGCCGCGCTGAATGGCGATTGACAACCTTTGCGCCAAGTAGGATCCAGAGCGGGCGTCGCATCGCCTCTCACGTAGGCGGCGACCCAACTCTTTGATGAAGGCTACTGCCTTCGATCCCCAACATCCCGTTGCCTCAAACGCGAGTGGGACGAAAATATAATTAGAGGCTAGAGCCGCATATTTACTCCGCTTATTAACGGCTGCGGTTTCAGCAGCAGCGCCGGCTGACCGCACCGTGCGGCCCAGGTGTGAGGCGGCGAAGGTGCTGACGCACGTGGCATCCCACAACAGACATTTCCCCTTCTGCCAAGGCACCAAGGTTAGCCCGTCCGGTCTTTTACCATCCGAGCGGCTAAGACCCGGCGGCTCCAGCACGCACGGTATATTGGCAGAAATTAGTGCCCTGCGGACTATATCATTTAAGGCGTGGTGTCGAGGGAATCTGCCCGAGCATCGACAACAACTCAATGCGTGATGGCCGCTTGCTTCCACCATGGATCCACAGATGCATAAATGAGGTTGACAAACATCGCAACCCAGACGAAGAGCCACCGCCACACGCATAGAGTCAGCATCCAGGAGTGTTCCTATGTGGGCGATGGTAAAGCATGCAACCACGCTCCAGAACTTTACCTAATTAAAATTAAATGTTTTTTTATCAAATTGTATGCAATGCATGCACAACTAAAGTTCAAATAAATTTGCAGACGGGAAGAAGCAAATTGGTCCAAGTGCATACAGATGCATTTCTTTTAGATCCTATTTTTAGCTGCACAAGATCTAGATTTGCGCATTTTAGTGTCCAAATTAGCTTGGCGGTTATTGCCCTAGATTCTTCGATGCATACCGTAACAAGATCAGTGACATTACATTTCCAATATAATGTCACTGATGTCAAGTCCACTTGAATTCGATTGTTATAAATTAATGCAGTTTTGATCTACAACATGTTACAATAACTCCTAATGCCAAGTATGGTAGATACGGACTATCACACTGAGCGCTTTTTACTAAGGGACCAACTCTGAAATCGCGAAAATAAATCAGCTGTTTCATATGTCAAAATGTATTAAAGAGCTGATTTCTTTCGCGATTTCAGAGTTCCCATTTTCAGAGGTCCCATAGGTAAAAGTTGTTCAGTTTGATGGTCCCTTCTACCATATTCGGCATTAGGGATTATTTTGTAATACTTAGTACAATCAAAATTTTGACCGGTAAGTACCCTTAGCACGAACAGCTATCAAAAAAAATTACGCGCGTAAAAACATTTGATAGAGTAATTTTGTATGGGAAATTTGTACAGCGCCATCTATCGCCGTGAGCGAAATTAAATTTTCCATAGATAATTTTCTATTGAGCACTTTTACGCACGTTTTTTTTCTCGATAGCTGTTCGTGCTTAGGGTACAGAAATCGTCCTTCTTTGTATCAAATGTAGCGTCCGCAACGAACCTACAAAGGGCGGCCGGTAGCGATAGCAACATTGGGTCAATGCCTGTCTCCGATAGATATTAGTGATTTTGTTTATTATTTATCATGTAAAGGTCGCAGCACGAGGTTTGGTGGAAATGATAACTAAATATAGGGCATAACGAACTATAAATAAAGTTAATAATAGGTAACTTTAACCGCCTCTGTGGTCTAGTGGTACGCCCACCCTTGTAAGACGCAGGGGTCCCGGGTTCGATTCCCAGGGGGGTACAATTTGTACTCGGTTTGATTGGTGGTAGGGCTTATTTCAAGTCCGCCTGGCTAGCTACCTTACCTAAGTCTAACGCCGTAACAACAATTAAAAAATGTTTGTGTTCCGGCAGTTAGAGGTAAGATAGCCAGTTCCTCAGTGATGAGGATTCCGGATGTAGTGCGCTTGTACCTTCTAATACAAAGAAAGATACATAAAAAAACAAGTCATTAAGTAGGTAAGTTAAACATTAAAAACAATAAACATAATTTGTGTTCTGTTCACAAAAAGAGGTCATTAGCATAAGAATAAAAAGTTTTATTTATTCTTATGTCATTAGATCCCTGCCGCAGCTTGTGTTGCTATGACTAGCTATCGAGAAAAAAACACCCGTAAAAAAATATAGTATAATTTTGTATGGGAAATTTGTACAGCGCCAGCTACCGCCGAAAAGCGAAATTCAACTTCTCATAGACATTACTCTATCGAGTACTTAAAAGCGCGTTACTTGTTCCCTTAGCACGAACAGCTATCGAAAAAATCGGCCAAGTGCGAGTCGGACTCGCGCACGAGTCGAAGGGTTCCGTACCAAAAACGGAAAAAAACACGTTTGTTGTATGGGAGGCCCCCTTATTTATTTTATTCTGTTTTTAGAATTTATTGTTATAGCAGCAACAGAAATACATCATCTGTGAACATTTCAACTCTAGCTATCACGGTTCATGAGATACAGCCTGGTGACAGACAGACAGACGGACAGCGGAGTCTTAGTAATAGGGTCCCGTTTTTTACCCTTTTGGTACGGAACCCTAAAAATAACGCGGGTAAAAACGTTCGTTTGAGTAATTTTGTATATGTAATGTTAATCGCAAAAGAGGCGGTAGTGGCTTGATAGATAGTCAAAGCTTAGATAGTGGGCCTATGGGTCTACCGCCAATTTTAAATAATTCGTCAACTGATAGGTTCGATTCGAATTTGCCAGCGCGCCTAGCTCCATCTCTTTCACCTCGTTCGGATCCGGAGCGACAGCAGAGTGCAGTCCCACCCTCCGCTACGGACCGTGTCTCCGCAACAGTACCAACTGAACGAGGCCTACAGCAGCGGTCGGAATCGCTCGGGAATGATGAAACGGAAATATTGGGCTTACCAACAGTGAGCGAGATGAAAGATAACCAAAGCGATGCATCGCAATCAAGGTCAAGGACGTGTGCAGATGTCATTAGGACAAGTGACACTTGGAAAAATGATAAACCAACACAAGAATGGCAATTAGTGCAAAAAAGCGGTTAAGGAATCGTTTAATAGGCGCAAAAGGAAAAGCAGCATTATTGCCGGAAGTTAAGTTTAAGGCCGCAGACGTAAAAATTCCGTTGTTTATTAACAGAGTACACAAAGATACAAGTGAGAGTGATATCACCGATTACATACTACAAAAAACGAGCGTGTTAGTATCAATCAAGAAAATAAACATGAAAGTTCAAAAACGTTATGATGCTTATAAAATACTCGTCCCAGAAAACAAACTGTCAATATTTTTGGATGATACACTGTGGCCGGAAGGCATCCAGTTTCGTAAGTTTGTTTACTTTAACAGAAATACATACAAGAACAGTGAACAAGAGACACAAAATGAAAAGACAATAATGAATCCCGTTAATGGATAGCAACAACAACAATAACATGAAATTTATTAGCTTCAACTGTAAATCAGTGACTCGGTCAGTGAACTGCATCAGAGATTTATGTCAAACAGCTGATATTGTGGCGCTCCAAGAAACATGGCTGTTGCCGCATGATATTCCGTTCCTGGGCAGCATCGATCCGGATTTTGAATACTCGGGAAAGTCTGCAGTAGATACCAGTGTGGGAATTCTGCGCGGGCGTCCATACGGGGGCGTCGCGATTCTTTGGCGTAAAAGTATATGTGCCTCGGTATCAGTGATTCAGTGTAAAAGTGTTCGTATAGCAGCTATAAAAGTAGTGTCATCAGAGCGTTCGTTCTTGGTGTTCTCGGTATACATGCCCACGGACTCGGCTGAAAACCTAATAGAGTTCACGGAATGCTTAGGTGAGATCGCTGCAATTGTGGAGGTATGTAACATTGACTCTGTGTTCATCTTAGGCGATTTTAATGCCCACCCGGGAGAACGTTTTGGTATTGAACTCAATGAATTTTCTGTAGAACAAAGTTGGCGGTGTGCTGATATTGAACTGTTGGGTCGTGATTCTAACTCCTATACATATGTTAGTGATGCTCATGGTACAACAAGTTGGTTGGACCACTGTATAGTATCGGAGGCTGCTCTTAAAGCAGTTACAAATGTTAAGATACATTATAATATCTATTGGTCGGATCATATCCCAGTAGAAATTTGTTGTGATATGAATGTTTTAAGGTCAAAAATATTGTGCAATACAGAATCATGTAACCCTGTTCAGTGGGGTGATAGGAATCCCCAACAAATTTTTTCTTTTAATGAATATTGTAATAGTAAGTTAAGAGATTTTGATTTTCCAATTGAATTGAGTGAATGCAGTAATAAATTTTGTAATAATAATGAACATAAATTAATCATAGATCAGTTGTATGCCAAAATTATTAAGATATTAGAGGATGCCTCAAGTATTAGTTATAATGCTCGTGTAAATAAAAAACATGTAATAGGATGGAATAAGCATGTCAGGCCGGCTCATATTCAGGCTCGACTGGGTTTTCAGAACTGGGTTTTATATGGTAAACCCCGTTTAGGTCATATTTATGATATAATGTTAAAAACTAAAAAAGAGTTTAAAAGCAAGTTAAAATGGTGTCAAAATAATGCAGAACAAATAAAAATGGATATCATAGCATCTCACCATTCTAATAAAAACTTTGCAAAATTTTGGAAACATGCTAATAAATTGAACCTTAAGGCGGGCCGGCCTGTGAGCGTAGAGGGAGTTAGTGATCATGTGAAAATTGCTGAACTGTTCAAGAATCATTTTAAAGTTGAGTCCCCATTACAATCGTGTAAGACGGATCCATGTTTTAGAGATCTTTCCTCTATACCACAGGTGATATTTTCTGCCAGACAGGTGGCCACGGCAGTGAAAGGCATGGCACGTGGTAAGTCTCCTGGCCATGACTCTCTTAGCATTGAGCACCTGCAACATGCAGGTGTCCACCTGCCTAGAGTGCTTTCCATGCTTTTCAACTTCTGTACGCGCCACACATACTTGCCTAATGACATGATGAAAACTTTAGTAGTACCCATAGTTAAAAACAGAACGGGAGATATTTCTGACATTAACAACTATAGACCTATCTCATTGGCAACTATTGTGGCGCGGGTGCTGGATAGTGTGCTGGACAAACACCTTAATGAGCACCTTACACTTCATGATGCACAGTTTGGCTTCAAATCTGGACTTTCTACTGAAACAGCGGTGCTTTGTCTAAAGCACACTGTCCGTTACTATACAGACAGGAAAACACCTGTATACGCGTGTTTTCTTGACCTGTCAAAGGCCTTTGACCTTGTTTCTTATAATAAGCTGTGGCAAAAGTTGTATGATGACACAACTCTACCCTGTGAACTCATAGAATTGTTTAAGTTTTGGTATGGGTCTCAAGAAAATGTAATAAGATGGGCAGGATCACTATCTGAGTCATACAGGTTGGAGTGTGGGGTAAGACAGGGGGGTATTACGTCACCTAAGCTCTTCAATCTGTATGTCAACAGGTTGATTGGTGAGCTCGGCAGCGCCAAGGTCGGATGCTCTATTGATGGAATGTTTATCAACAATATTAGTTACGCTGATGACATGGTGCTGCTGAGTCCATCAATCAACGCTCTAAGAAAACTTCTGTGCATCTGTGAACGCTACGCAGAGGCCCATGGTCTGAGATATAATGCTACCAAAAGTGAGCTACTTATATTTAAGGCAGGTGCTAAACAATACCCACAGGTGCCATCAGTCTCACTCGGGGGTAGAACACTCAAAGTAGTCTCAAGCTTTAAGTACCTGGGGCACTGGGTCACAGATTCACAGAAGGACGACATGGATGTAGAAAGGGAACGCAGGGCGCTGGCTGTTAGGAGTAACATGTTGGTCCGCAGGTTTGCTAGGTGTTCAAAAGATGTAAAATTAACATTATTTAGGGCTTACTGCCAGAGCTTTTACACTTGCAGCCTGTGGATTGACTATACTCAAAGGGCATTCAGCGCCTTGCGAGTACAATATAATAATGCTTTCAGAATGCTGTTGAGGTTGCCGCGATACTGTAGCGCATCAGGGATGTTTGCGGAAGCGCGAATAGATGATTTTGCGGCTATTATTCGTAAGCGAGTAGCCTCCCTGATGTGCCGCGTGCGCGGCAGCGCCAACAGCATTCTGCAAAGTATAGCACAGAGGGTAGACGGGCCGATGCTGAAACATTGGGTTTCAGCTCATGTTATGGCGTTGGGACGTGCCGCAAAATAATTGTAATCTGTATTATTTTAATTTGTTTTCATCAATCATTTAATAATGAAATTTTACTAACATAGTATAAGTGAATTGTTACTAACAAATTATGGATGTATATTAATTCTGAAATAAATGATTATTATTATTATTATTATTATAAGAAAGTACAGCGCTCTCTATCGCTGAAAAGCGAAATGATTTTTTTTCGATAAATCGATATATCGTGTTTCGGCTATTTACTATTAAAGATGGTTGTAAACAAACCGTACCACCAAATCTAACCCTCCTGGGAATCGAACTCGGGATCCGTACACGGGTGGACGAACCACTAGACAACATACGCGGATTTTTTAGGACCAAAACGCTATGAAGTTCGCACGTCTATTGTCATTTATAACTTAAAATAACTTTATAATTAAGAACAAATGCCAAGTGACGACTATTTCTGCCGCTATCATTGTTATGAATACTTTGTTACAATGTAGAGTGAGAGTAGAACAATATTCGTAATGAAGACACGTGCTCTTTCTTTAAGTATTTGCGCATGTATTTGCGCACCCTTAGCACGAACAGCTATCGAAAAAAATAAAGCGCGTAAAAACATTCGATAGAGAAATGCAGCGACCTAATATCTATGGAAGTGTAATTGCAAACAAATATTGCTTAAAAAATGGCACCACGACGGGGCCGAAAAAGTACAACCCGCTCAGCTTTAGTCGGGCCAGCCACGCACCCGGTGACTGAGTTTAGTGTTCTTTTCAATAAATTACAGTTTGTAAATGTAGAGAAAAGATAGACAGAGAGAGTGTATTAGAAATGACGTCCTTTATAGTCAAATGGTGTAAAAGATGCAAAGAAGGCAGTAAAAAGATGCAGAAAAACGCATCTTATTTTTTCGTTTAAGTATAGAACATTTCTATGAGTATACAAATTATGGTCGCTAATAACCAACCAGTGTCAGACGCTTTGTGCTGCATAATCAAATGCCAGCATTTTAAACTCTATCCACTTAGTTGTACTTTTCTTGTGGTGCCATTTTTCGAGCAGAATGCTTATTCCATAGATTTTAGTTCGCTGGAGAAATGTATGGGTGTACAGTGCCACCGCGTACCGGACTCGGCTCCGTGGGTAGGCCCCGACAAGGTGGACCGACGTGAGGGGGAAGGTCGCGGTGCGCCGCTGGATGCGGGCCAAGCAGAACCGATCGGCGTGGAGATCCTTGGGGGAGGCCTCTACCATAGTAGAACCAAATAAGTAGGAGCGATAATAGCCTAAACACGTAGGGCTGTCACTAGTTTATTCAATCGTCAAAAATGCATAGTCAATCTCTATACAAAACAATATTTCCCTTGTAGGGTAAACATCAGGGATCTATAATACAAAGTTTTTATAATATTTTTTGTAAGTACATAGACCAGCGGGTCTGTCGGCTAAAATAATAGAGTTAATATTAACTGTAATTTGACATATGTACCTATGTGATACATTGCCACTTTCGTTATGACACCAATAAAAACTCACAAAAGAAAAGTAGCAATGTATCACATCCATCTGTCAAATTACAGTTTACATTTACTTCATTGTTTTTAGCCGATAGCCCTGCAGGAACTAACTACAATGTTTTCATTACCTACGTATGTTAAGTGATTTGAAAACTTACGGTCGAAATAGGATTAATTAAAATGTTGCTTTACTAAATCATGTAGGTGTACCTACTTATTTATTCAAATAAAATGATTATGTAATTTTATTTTTTACACTATTAACTATTTTTTACTCTTTCATTTAACTACACTTATCGAAATTTTAATCTTGTATTAAATATAATCTAATTTTAAATTCGGAAATTGAATATTGACTTACGGTATACTGTAGGTACACGTACAAAGTACAAATTATTACGAGAGGCACCGCAGCGGCGCGGAGCGTGCGTGTGAGCCACAGATAGTGTGAGCGCGGGCGGCAGCCACGACTGGCGCACCTTTATCACCTTTAAATTTTGTCAGTGTGTGCGTGCGACGACGCGTACGTACGGACGCGCTCACAAACAAACCGCGCTCGGTGCTATAATGAGTAAGATGACTTACTTATTTGATTCTACTATGCCTCTACCCAGCAGTGGGTGTCGTGAGGCTGATATGATGATGATCAATAATTTGTCATTTGCACAGGGTAATAGGTATGTAATTTTTCGGTCAATTTTTAAAATGTTAAGGCTTCGTTATGCGAAATCATTTGCCTCTGTCTTTTTTTTTGCATGTAAAGAGTATGGAAAATAACTTCACTTTTGCACTTTTTCGATGTTTTTCGTTGTTTTTTCATCATTATCTTTAGCACAATTATCTTTCTTGAAAAAAAGTTATTGAAGCAACTGCATAGTACCTACGTTAAAGTGTATTTTGATGTCGAATTCAATACGTTTCCGCTATTATTTACGCCAAAAATATGACCCGCGACAAGCGCCTTTGATCAAAGATTTAAATCTTTGCCTTTGATGATATTCTGATTTTTTTTTACAATCATCTGTGAGGTTTAACGCAATTTAATACTTGTAGCTACTAGATAATCTCTTTAGCTTGTCGTATTTTTTTTTTGTGGCTACTACTTTATTTTCTATATAAATATATGGCCCGCGCAAACCATGTTTTCCTATTACGGCCCTAATGGGCTTGATTAATATCAAAGCGATAAATCTTTTCTATTGTAAGATGTGTGTATGGGTTTGACTTCGTTTTCGATTACGATAGATTTTGAAAGTGTTGAAGTCATCCACTTTTCGGATATGAAGTTCATAATTGTTTTTTTTAATATGACTCTGCTTAGCTAGAGCAGGGGTCTCCAAACTACGGCCCGCGGGCCAGGTCCGGCCCGCGAGTACCAACAATCCGGCCCGCGAAAGCGAGCCGGAGTGTAGCAACATACTGTAATATAAACTATTTTGACACATTAAGTCAGCTAGGTCCTGGCCCTTGGCACTTCGTGGAGGAGTAAGTCTGGCCCTTAGGCTAAAAAGTTTGGCGACCCATGAGCTAGAGGATCAGGATGCTTTTATCCAAATGTGTATTAACGTGCCTTCCGAAGTACGGAGGATTTCCAGATTATAAATTTTTGGTCACCCTAATTTGTAATACTAATAAAGTGAATTTATCAATAGTTGCCTAAACCTCAAGAAGATCAGAACAAAGCTTCGGGGCGTTAATTCTCTAATATCTAGGTATCTATTTGTCTCTTTACGGAAATTACAGTCCATTCAAAAATTAATCTACCAAGTGGCACGCCCGTTTGCCGCCACACCGCCTCTGTGGTCTAGTGGTTCGCCCACCCGTGTAAGACGCAGAGTCCCGGGTTCGATTCCCAGGGGGGGGTACAGTTTGTACTCGGTTTGGTTGGTGGTAAGGCTTACTTATTTCAAGTCCGCCTGGCTAGCTACCACCATCTTACCTAAGTCTGACGCCATAATAACAATTTAAAAATTGTTGTGTTCCGGCAGTTAGAGGTAAGATAGCCAGTATTCCGGGTGTAGTGCGCTTCCACCTTCGGCCTTATCGTCATTCAACATCAGGTGAGATGAAGGCCAAGCACTACTCCGTTGTGTATATAAAAAAAAAAGATCTTCGAGACGCATTTCTTCGAAGTTTTTACACCCTCATTCACGCTTCTACGCCACTCGGACCTTTTTGAGATGTTCCCAGTCATTTGGCGAAATGTTACACGCCGATAGATTCCGTCTAAGAACATCTTTGTAGCGGAGACATTCTTTTAATATGGAACCAACCATAATATCGCGAAAAAATCAACTTTCTGATATTTTCGTTAGTTATTTTTTGTATGAAACAGCTGATATTTTTTTGTGATTTTAGAGTTGGTCCTGTAGTAAAAGTTGTTCAGTTTGATGGTCCCTATCTACCATATTCGGCATTAGGGTTTATTTTGTAACACGTTGAGGTATATAACGTAATTAGCTAGCGTATTACGCCATCAAAATCATGCAAGATAATGTTTTTTATGCATTCGAAATCAAGATTTTTCAGCCTATTTGTCCATAAAATCTCCTCAGACTTGAACGTGATAACCTATAATGATAAAAAAAACATGATAAACTTCAATTTGACCCCAACAAGCGATATTGTGAGAAGAGACTCTTATCTTAGAATATACATGTAAAAAAAACTAAAGTAGGTAAGCACAAACGTATTTATTTCAATACAGAAATGACAAAAAGGACATCATCCATTTTGGTCCAAATGTGAAAGTGCCGGCCAAAAAGCAAAAGTGCTTTATTCTGATAGATTTTGTCCACCTAAGCATTTCTTATTATGGCACCGAAGCTGTGGCACAGCTATATTTGATTTTAAATAAGTCGTGCATGTGGTGCTTTTCTATAAGTAATGTGTCACTTATATTTTTTTTGATAGTGTTAATTATAATTGTAATGGTGTACACATTGTTGAAGAGCCAAATAAATAAATAAAAAAGTTCAAAAAGTCTGTCTTTTCATACTTTTTGGCACAAATGTAAA
Source organism: Agriphila geniculea (assembly GCA_943789525.1). Lineage (NCBI taxonomy): Eukaryota > Metazoa > Arthropoda > Insecta > Lepidoptera > Crambidae > Agriphila > Agriphila geniculea. The sequence goes on along the minus strand of OX038898.1, from coordinate 9,924,534 downwards.
AAAAGTCGGCCAAAAAGCAAATTCTGATAGATTTTGTCCGCCTAAGCATTTGTTTGTATGGCACCGAAGCTGTAGCACCGCTGTACTTGATTTTAATTGAGTTCAAAAAGTCTGTCTTTTCATACATTTTGACACAAATGTGAAGCGGTGCTACAGCTTCGGTGCCATAATAAAAAATGCTTACATGGACAAAATCTATCAGAATAAAGCACTTTTGTCTTTTGGCCGGCACTTTCATATTTGGACCAAAAATGTATGAAACATGGATGATGTCCTTTAGATCTGTCTTAATAATTTCCATGTTTCCAAATTTTTTTTTTTCTATAAAAAATTGTTTTTTTCCTGTTTTGCTAGGAATTAAACTTAATAACCAAGTACGCGCGTAAAAACATTCGATGGAGTAATTTTGTATGGGAAATTTCTACAGCGCCATCTATCGCCGTAAAGCGAAATGAAATTTTTCATAGAGAATACTCTAACGAGTACTTTTACGCGCGTGTTTTTCTCGATAACTGTTCGTGCTAATAAGGATACTGTACAGAAATAACAAATCTTTAGATCTGTCTAAATAATTTCTATGATGTGTCATTCGAAAATTGTGTGTGGTGATTTTTTTCTTATTTTTTTTCTAAAAATTATGTTTTTTCCTGCTTTGCTAGAAATTAAACTTTATGACTAACACTTTTTAACATGTCTTATCTTTTACTTTTTCTTAAGTACTTGATTCACAAACAAAGCTGGATGTTGATTTTCATTCCATAGTACTTTTTTAGGAGGTAAGTACTTCCTTATGGCTAAAATTTGAACTTTTTTAGCGAAAAAAAAGTCTTATTAAAATAAAAACTTAAGTTAACTGCCCTATAAAAGACAAAATGAGATCGCATGCACAACGAACATGATAACGACATCCACACACACTCCACAACTTAATAACTAACTGTCAATCAGTTATATCGCGAACGCGTCGCCAGTCACGCGTTTCCCGCGTAAAAATTGGCGCGAATAACTCTATGGTTTTAAAAAAATAAAAATGGAACACAGGAATTTGGAAAATACATCCTCAAGTGCATTAATGTTACCAAAAAATGGTGACGAAAAAGTTGTTATTATAACCCCTAACAGTAATGGTGTGGGGAAAATTTTGATAAGGGAAGACACTATACTAGCTAATCTCCAGGGTTGTGCTGGGTGTGGAAAAGCCAGGTTCACTTGTTCGGGAGTTAAAAATCAGTGGTCTGTGTTATGTTGGGGCAGGCAATCGGATAAAAAATATTATACGTGTAAGTATGAACATTTTTTATTAAAAACTAGAACTTTTTCGTTGTCTTGAATTTGTATTGTTTTTTTTTCTGGAATTTTTTGTGCCTTTCATGCGTGCTATGATACAAAAAGGTAGGAACATCTCTTTTTTCGATAATGATGAAAGACAAGAGGAGTACAAAAAATTTAAAATAAATGTGTATATTTATTTTATGTTTAAAATAGTATGGTGGGCGCTAAAATTTATAACAACTGAGGAGCGACGGAACGAAAATGGTTAAGTACTAAATATATGTCTAGATTTATGCAAAATACAAAAACTATCTATTACGTACCATGATAATAATAATGAATTTTACTTTTTGATCGGAAAAATAGTAGAAAAAAAACATTGAATGAGTTGCTCTCCCAAAAAAATAGCTTTTAAAATACAGGAGATTTTACCAATTTTGATCCAACCCAAAGTAATTAATTAATTTTGTTACAAACAAACACATACATAACTATTATTGAGATGCGTACTTTAGATTAGATTAGACAATACTTTATTTTAACACCAAGAGAAACATACATATAAAAAATTACAATAAAACTTACAGTGCTAAATATGGCGGCCTTATCGCTAAAAGCGACCCAGGCCAGGGTTCTTCCAGGCAACCCGAGACATGGAGATATTGACAGAAGATGAATAAGAGGGGGGTGTAAAATGGCTTGGATGGAACAAAGTAATTAATTAAAAAGTTAAAGTCATAAACATACATAAAATAATATGACATGATAAAAATACATACACTTAAAAATACAATTATAGGTATTAAGAAAAAAACATAACAACTTATTTGCAGTTTAGGAGAAGTAAGTAATGATTTATTATAACGGGTGGCGCCTTGGTGGCGCAAAAGTACTGGCACTAAAGAAAATACTTTTATTTTTTTTATATGACATTTTCTGTCATTCTGTTGTTGAAAATTGTGTAGTGAACAAATATAAAATACACTGAAAATAAACATGGACCGTTTTACTCCCCAAGAACGTGGAATAATTGTGTCAATGTTCTTACGGAATAATTCATCAGTGATAAAAACACAACGTGAATTTCGTCGACGATTTCCCCACCGTCCGGCAGGACTGACCAGTCCAGACTTCTTTCTTTGGGGTTTTTTGAAACCTCGGGTGTATGTGAACAAGCCGATTACCTAATGGAACGCATAACTTTATTTGTCCTAAACATAAAACGCATACTGTTAAATGGCATAATCATCATTTAGCATAATATTTTATAGCACAATTTCAAAACGCATAATATCATAAGGCTGAATTTTGTTAAGCATAAATATTGAATGGCATATTTTCAAAAAGCATAAATATCAAAACGCATATTTTTTTATTGGCATATTGTCTAAAAAGCATAATCATCAAAAGACATAATTTTATTACGCACTGTAATAAGAGACCTAATTTTCTTAGGCATACTTTTTCAAACATAAATATTTTATGAATAAGTAATCATTAAAATATGAGCAATTCTGCTCCCTATACCTCCCGGCTAGCACTCTGCAAGCAAAAACCCAGCATGCAGCATCCATGCGAGCAAGCACCCAACACGCAAGCAAGCATGCAGCATGCAGGAAAGCATGCAGGCAAGCATGCAGCATGCAGGCAAGCATGCAGGCTAGCATACAGCATGCAGGCAAGCATGCAGCATGCAGGCAAGCATTCAGCATGCAGGCAAGCATGCAGCATGCAGGCAAGCATACAAAATGCAGCATGCATGCAAGCATTGTAGAGCTCCGCTCGCTTCGCTCGCTCCGCTGCGAGTGGTCAAAACACTAACCTAACCTAACCTACCTAGTGCAGAAAAGTTTTTCTTTATAGCGGGGGGCCTCCGGCCCCCCGACCCCCCCGAGCAGGGGGGCCAGCCCCCCTGCACCCCCCGGCAAGCATTTTGCAAGCAAGCTTGCATGCATGCATGCAAGCAAGCATGCATGCAAGCAAGCAAGCAAGCATGCAGCGTGCAACACGCATGCAAGCTTTATTAAGCTTAGCTTAGAGTGGTCTAAACTAAGCTAAGCTAAGGGCTAAGCTAAGGGTGGAGTGGAGCTGACCAACCTAACCCACCAATGGTGGTTGACCTTTAAAGTTTTTTTTAATAAATTGGTATTCAAATTAGTTATGTTTTTTATATTATGCTATAAAACATTAGTAGTTATGTATATTAGGTATAACAAAATTATGCCTTTCAAAATATGCTTATTGACAATATGCCAATTGAAATTATGAATTGTAACTATTATGCTTTGAAATATTATGCTTTTTAAAAGTTATGCCATTCGATGGTTATGCGTATCAAAATTTATGCTAAATAAATAGTATGCTTTGTGATTATTATGCCAATCGAGTTATGCCAAGTGACTTTAGGACAATCGAAATTATGCGATGCGAAGGGCACCCGAACAAGCCACAGACTCTCGCAGCTCTAAAAGAAAACATTCGTCAAGAAATAACGAACATATCGCAGGAAGTGTTACGGCAAGTTATGCAAAATGTCATAAATAGGGCTCAAATGTGTATCAACTCTGGAGGTCACCATTTAAAAGACATCATCTTTAAATCCTAATGGTACGAAATTTAATGGCACAAATATACATTTAAAAAAACCTAAATCTAGTTTTCTAATTTAGAAAAAATGTTATAGCTGAACCAAATAGGGTCTTTACTTTTGCGCCACCCGTTATAAACGACAAAATCACAGTGACAGGTAGTGCTGTTTTACTTGGTTTTTGAAGGTGTTTAAGGACTGGACACGCCTAATAGACACAGGCAAGGAGTTCCAGAGCATTACTGCGCGAACAGTAAAAGAACCGTGGTAGAAGCTTGTCCTGTGGATAGGCGTAGCGAGGCTCAAATTTTCTGAAGATAGTACTTTGTATAGAAATTAACTAGTTTTATTAAAAATCGTTTTTGACCATTTTTGTTTCGTCAGTCTGTATTGAAGTGATTTTTGTATCGAAAATAACTAATTTTATTTCGACTTAAATATCGGCATCAGGTAGAATTAAAAAAAATAAGGTTTAAATATGTGTCACATAATTTTCTGCCTCTTGAGTAGGTAGTTAACTATTTTTATTCCGGCACTCCTTAGCTTATTTAACATGTTAATTTAAATTAACATTAAAAAAGTTTAAGGATAATAATAATACAGGGGAAACTATTAGATGTGAGATAAATTTAAACAAATATAAGAAATTATTAAAAAATTACTTGTTCACCATTATCTAATCAGACTGTAAATTCAACATAACCTTTTCTTTGTAAACCTAAATAGTAATAATCTGTACCCTTAGCACGAAAAAAATAACGCGCGTAAAATCATTCGATAGTGCAATTTTGTATTGGAAATTTGTACAGCGCCATCTACCGCCGAATAGCGAAATTAAAATTCCCATAGATAATTCTCTATCGAGTAATTTTACGCGCGTTTTTTTTCTCGATAGCTGTTCGTGCTAAGGGTACAGTACCCTTAGCACGAACAGCTATCGAGAAATCTTACGCGCGTAAGAAAATACTACTCGAAAACGTACTCGATTCGAAAGCTAGCAAAATCGGCAGCACCAATTTTACAGAGCTGGCTAACGTCAACTCGATAGTAGCGATAAATAAAGCTAACGTGACACAATCCAATTATCAATCCAATTGAAGCAAGGTGCGTTTAAAAACCATGTTTAATATCTATGTAAATCATAAATATGTAAATTAAAATTCAATCAAGTTGTTTATCATCATAATTTTACATTTATTATTCTTATTAATAATAATAAATTTGTTTGCAATATTTATTTCATTTAATAACTTTAAATAATTTGCAAATTACTATTATAATTTTCAATTTGTGCATGATTTTGCCCATGGTTTTGAACGGTCATTGCACCTTGCCCGTGATTGGTTTGAAAAAGAAGAGTGTGACTATTCTTTCTCTCTTTCTTTCCCATCCTGTGATTTAATGAAAAATATAACCTAAAATAGAAAACCGTAAAGCCATTTCTTTATTTTGTTTTTATCTTAATTGATTTATCTGTGTCGGCTAACAAATAATACAATCGCGAGGAAATAATATTATGACCTAGGTAGGAGTAAACTACAATGTGTCATAATTTCATCAAATTGTTTTACCTAATTGAAGATTTTTTATGAACTTGAAGAATAACATTGGATTAGAAATTGTTTACACATAAACAATAAAACATTTGAACGTGCTATGAAAATATGTGAATTTCATCGGAATTAGTGCTTAGGTACTTATAGTGTTTGAAGATTCGACAAATTAAAGACTTGATTATGTTTGCATTGTTATATTTAGTGTTTTCGTCATAGTTTTAAGGTTTTATTTTTTAATACCTACCTAAATGAAACATAATTTACTGTGTGCAAACTGTATGATGTTGTTGCTGAAAACAAATATTAAACGTATAACACCGTATCCTCTGGTTTTATTTGAGTTTTGTAGGTAAATTCTAAAATATTGCTAAAATATAGGTATGGTGGATGTGGGGGATACCGTGGATAGCATAAAATTACGAGATTTTTATTTTACAAATTTCTTTGTATAATGAGGACAATTTATGTAATATTGCCTGTGGATAATTCAGCGGACATGTCATAGTTCTCAAACTTAATATTTGTTACTACATATATGCTTTTAAATTTTAATAATAAATAATACAAAGTTGCTCGAAATGACTCTCACTGAAAAAATGTCAGTGAGTAAGTTGTCGATAGCCAGCTTGCGAGTTTCTCGATACCGTATGTCAAAAGTGGGTAGGTGCTACCGATTTCCATACAAGTTGTAACTTTACTATTCGAATTCGATTCGAAGGCTGCTCGATAGCTTATGTCAAAATGTTTCGTGCTTCGAAATTTTAGTTCCATTTACGGACGTAGTGGCGCTGTACCAATTTCCATACAAAATTATGAGATTCGAGTAATTTTACGCGCGTTATTTTTCTCGATAGCTGTTCGTGCTAAGGGTACAGTACCCTTAGCACGAACAGCTATCGAGAAATCTTACGCGCGTAAGAAAATACTACTCGAAAACGTACTCGATTCGAAAGCTAGCAAAATTGGCAGCACCAATTTTACAGAGCTGGCTAACGTCAACTCGATAGTAGCGATAAATAAAGCTAACGTGACACAATCCAATTATCAATCCAATTGAAGCAAGGTGCGTTTAAAAACCATGTTTAATATCTATGTAAATCATAAATATGTAAATTAAAATTCAATCAAGTTGTTTATCATCATAATTTTACATTTATTATTCTTATTAATAATAATAAATTTGTTTGCAATATTTATTTCATTTAATAACTTTAATTAATTTGCAAATTACTATTATAATTTTCAATTTGTACATGATTTTGCCCATGGTTTTGAACGGTCATTGCACCTTGCCCGTGATTGGTTTGAAAAAGAAGAGTGTGTCTATTCTTTCTCTCTTTCTTTCTCATCCTGTGATTTATTGAAAAATATAACCTAAAATAGAAAACCGTAAAGCCATTTCTTTATTTTGTTTTTATCTTAATTGATTTATCTGTGTCGGCTAACAAATAATAAAATCGCGAGGAAATAATATTATGACCTAGGTAGGAGTAAACTACAATGTGTCATAATTTCATCAAATTGTTCTACCTAATTGAAGATTTTTTATGAACTTGAAGAATAACATTGGATTATCGTCAATGAATAAGAAATTGTTTACACATAAACAATAAAACATTTGAACGTGCTATGAAAATATGTGAATTTCATCGGAATTAGTGCTTAGGTATAGTGTTTGAAGATTCGACAAATTAAAGACTTTATTATGTTTGCATTGTTATATTTAGTGTTTTCGTCATAGTTTTAAGGTTTTATTTTTTAATACCTACCTAAATGAAACATAATTTACTGTGTGCAAACTGTATGATGTTGTTGCTGAAAACAAATATAAAACGTATAACACCGTATCCTCTGGTTTTATTTGAGTTTTGTAGGTAAGTTCTAAAATATTGCTAAAATATAGGTATGGTGGATGTGGGGGATACCGTGGATAGCATAAAATTACGAGATTTTTATTTTACAAATTTCTTTGTATAATGAGGACAATTTATGTAATATTGCCTGTGGATAATTCAGCGGACATGTCATAGTTCTCAAACTTAATATTTGTTACTACATATATGCTTTTAAATTTTAATAATAAATAATACAAAGTCGCTCGAAATGACTCTCACTGAAAAAATGTCAGTGAGTAAGTTGTCGATAGCCAGCTTGCGAGTTTCTCGATACCGTATGTCAAAAGTGGGTAGGTGCTACCGATTTCCATACAAGTTGTAACTTTACTATTCGAATTCGATTCGAAGGCTGCTCGATAGCTTATGTCAAAATGTTTCGTGCTTCGAAATTTTAGTTCCGTTTACGGACGTAGTGGCGCTGTACCAATTTCCATACAAAATTATGAGATTCGAGTAATTTTACGCGCGTTATTTTTCTCGATAGCTGTTCGTGCTAAGGGTACAGAACAGTTTTGTGGGATACTGTTGTAAACCTGTTTTTATTACCTATGTGTTTAATAAAATAAATTTATTGTAAAACACCAACAACCTCGCAGGAGTAGATTACCAACATCATAAACAACAACATTTGTTCTACGACTTTTCCGAAAACAGACAAAAAAATTCGACTCTCCATACAAATATCCTAACAGCTGATCGAGTTTTGTATGAAAAGTAGTTTTTTTATTGTATGTTTTTGGAAAAGTCCTAGAACAAATGTTGTTGTAATCTACTCCTGCGAGGTTGTCGGTGTTTTACAAATATACAGGGTTACATATATTTTCTCTATTTTAAGCATAAACAATCTCTTTCTCGCTGTATAGCTCTCCTCTTCCCGCGACTAATATTATTTATTTATATTTATCCATACCATGGAATTATGTATTCGTATTTTTGTATATTCATATTTTGTCCTCTAAAGTGCACCTATTCCCCTACTATCCTATTTATCTTATTTTTATTTCGCCCAAGGTTGCCTGGAAGAAATTGCTATTTAGCAATAAGGCCGCCTATTGTATGTTTTCTTGTATTTTTTTCTGATTGTCTCGTTTTTTTCTGTCCTGTGCAATAAAGTCTTATATTATATTATTATTATTAAAAAAGCGACGCATTGCCACTCAGAAAACTGTACCCTTAGCACGAACAGCTATCGAAAAAAATAACGCGCGTAAAATCTTTCGATAGTGCAATTTTGTACTGGAAATTTGTACAACGCCATCTACCGCCGAATAGCGAAACTAAAATTTCCATAGATAATTCTCTATCGAGTAATTTTACGCGCGTTTTTTTTCTCGATAGCTGTTCGTGCTAAGGGTACTGATGGGCACTGATATGTTTACCGGTTAAAATATTTTAAACTCATAACAATTAACATACTAAGGTATAGAATAGTAACCAGTAATAAAAATTTACGACTTTTTAAATAATCACTTTTGCCTTTTTAAGATAATATTGCTAATTTTAATGGGGTTCACAACCTACTTTGTTCGAAAACATTATGAATTTAACATTGTCGTGGAAGTGTGACGTCACACAATGGCGGAATTTGACATTTTGCGTAAAAACAATACATCAGTACCATAGATTGAAAATCTGTACCCTTAGCACGAACAGCTATCGAAAAAAATAACATGCGTAAAAACATTCGACATAGTAATTTTGTATGAAAAATTTGCATAGCGCCATCTATCGACGAAAAATGAAATTATTTTTTTTATAGATAAATACTCTATCGTGGACAATTACGTGCGTTTTTTCTCGATGGTACAGACACAACATCATCTAAATTTATTCCAAGTTTTAGAATAAATAAGCTTTATAAATAAAAATAAACTTTAAAATAATCGTTCTTATCTCATAAAAGAAATATAGTTCACTATTGTAACCCACTAATTATTCAACATAATTGATCAATAAACAAACGTATAATTAAATAAATCGATAATTATTCACAACGGTTTCTTTGTTTACAGACAAAATCTTAATTCAGATAATCGCCTAGTTTTTAGGGTTCCGTACCCAAAGGGTAAAAACGGGACCCTATTACTAAGACTCCGCTGTCCGTCTGTCTGTCTGTCTGTCCGTCTGTCTCTCACCAGGCTGCATCTCATGAACGGTGATAGCTAGACAGTTGAAATTATCACAGATAATGTATTTTTGTTGCCGCTATAACAACAAATACTAAAAACAGAATAAAATAAATATTTAAGGGGAGCTCCCATACAACAAACGTGTTTTTTTTTGCCTTTTTTTGCTCGATATTAATAACGACAACAGGTAGACAGTTGAACTTTTCACAGATGATGTATTTCTGTTGCCGCTATAATAAAAAATACTAAAAACTGAACAAAATAAATATTTAGGAGGGTCTCCCATACAACAAACGTTTTTTTTTGCCGTTGTTTGGTACGAAACCCTTCGTGCGCGAGTCCGACTCGCACTTGGCCGGTTTTTTTAACATGTATGCTTACACAGCACAATGCATATCAGTACCCGTAGCACGAACAGCTATAGAAAAAAATAACGCGCGTAAAATCATTCGATAGTGCAATTTTGTATTGGAAATTTGTACAACGCCATCTATCGCCGAATAGCGAAATTAAAATTTCCATAGATAATTCTCTATCGAGTAATTTTACGCGCGTTTTTTTTCTCGATAGCTGTTCGTGCTAAGGGTACAGACTAGAGCATTCAATTTCACAAATAGCCCAATTACTTAATTAGAAACAAATTAGGAACAAAAACTTGTTTATTGAGGTTAATAACTTGAAGAATGGAATATAAAACAGTTTCTATTCTATTCTATTAATAATTGGCAATGTCGCATGTTTTTATCCTTCCCAGCCATAGAGTAAAAAACTGGAGAAGTGCGAGTCGGACTCCCCCACCGAGGGTTCCGTACAGACTCGATGATTAATTACGTACTTTAATTCAAGACTATATTTTTATGATTTAATTATAAACTAGCGGCCGCCCGCGGTTTCACCCGCGTAGTTTCCGTTCCCGTGGGAATATCGGGATAAAAAGTATCCTATCCTATGTTTTAATCTACTATCTGTGTGCTAAATTTCAACCAAATCCGTTCAGTAGTTTTTGCGTGATTGAGAAACAAACATCCAGACATCCAAACCCACAAACTTTCACATTTATAATATTGGTAGGATGTATAGTTTTCAGTTTTTCCCTAAACTTGTACGAGTAGTATAAGACGATATTACTTGCCAAATTTCATAGTTCTACGTCAACGGAAAGTATCCTATAAATTTTTGATTCCGTTGAGAGTGTCGAAATATGCGTTTTTGTGGCATAAACGAGCCGTTTCTTTTTTTACGTAAACTTAGAAGTTTGATTTATTCACAGCCTCAGACCAAATAAAAAAAGTAAGACGGAGTTTTCCGAACAAAGCGGTGAGGCCTGTAAAACTACGCCTTGGCTGTGTACATACACAGCTCACGCACACACGTGTAACGAAACTACGCCTTGGCTGTCCATATAAAACCCTGCCGCCCGGCCCCCGCCCGCCCCCTTGTACGCACATATGTACCATCAAACACCGGCCTCACTTCATTGTTCGCAACGCTCCATCTTACTTTTTTATTTGATCTGAGTTCACAGCTTCAAGGGACTGTAAACTTGAGTACATAGTTTTAATTTCAACTTGATACTTCCACGCGTTCCTGAGATAAAGGGTCTTGACAGACAGACAGACACACGGACAACAAAGTGATCCTACAAGGGTTCCGTTTTTTCCTTTTGAGGTATAGAACCCTAAAATCAAATTATTTTCTTTACGTTTTCCTTATAATATGAAACGCTGGCTTTAAATTTTAGATTCTAATTCAAATTAATTATTCGTGCAGCCCTATTGCATACATTTCTACTAAATGGGTGCCGATAACTTAATTAAAATTACGAGTTGTTTGTTACTGATTGTTGCACTTTGCACTTGCCAGCTGAGCTTACCCGTAGTACCTACTATTTACTTATGTATTCTGTACCCATAGCACGAACAGCTATCGAAAAAATTACGCGCGTAAAAATATTCGATAATTTTGTATGGGAAATTTGGACAGCGCCATCTACCGGCGATAAGCGAAATGAAATTTTTCATATAGATTCAAATTTTTAGATAAAGCAGATAAAACTCTATCGAGTATTTTTACGCGCTTTTTCTTTCTCGATAGATGTTCGTGCTGAGAGTACTGTACCCTTAGAGCATTCAAAACTGTACCCGTAGCATAAACAGCTATCGAAATTAAGTAATTATGTATGGGTAATTTGTACAGCGCCATCTAGCGCTGAAAAGCCAAATTAGTGTTTACTCGGGTAACAATTAATTTCCCATTTTGGCTACCAAATTTTTTTTGATAAATATCAATATTGCGACAGCACGACGCTATTTAAAAATGTGAAAAAAATTGTTTTTTCTTCTATAAGGTATTACAATATGGGCATCAAATTAAAGGCCTTGATGAGCACATTTTGAAACTATATAATTTGCCACTAAAATCTGTGCAATAAAAATAAATAAATAAATTAGCATTAAAAACACGACTGCTTTGCCAAAAAGAACTAAAAAGTTAAATAACAAGACGTTTCATTGTAGTCGGGGGGACCTCTTAGATCAAAAATTGTTCCATAAAACAGCCCTCCGACTGCAGTGACACCTGTTATTTCACTTTTTAGTTCGTTTTTTGGCAGGGGAGTCGTGTTTTAAATATTTTTTAATTTTTCGACAGATGTTTGTGCTAGGGGTACTGGGGACCAATATTATATCTATATCCATACATATAATAAAACAGTAAAAAAGTGTGTCTGTACATTACATATATTTAAAAAAAATATCTGGGGCGATGGAGACATAGTAATAGAGTAAGAATTTAAAAAAACCGGCCAAGTGCGTGTCGGGCCACGCGCCATAGGGTTCCGTAGTTACCTTATACCATACCATATTAAATACCACCTATCATTTTTCGTTTGCAAAAATAACTTTGTTTTTCACAGTGTTGGTATGAATGACAAAGTTATATTTGCGGTTTTGGAAAATGTGCTATATCTCAAAAACTAATTACTATATCGCGTTCAAACTAATTTTGGTTGAAAGTGTTTATTAAGATCTACAGCATATATTTTTTTTAGATTTTTCACTCTCTTATTTCAAAAGTTAAAGGGGGGGGGACACACATTTTACCACTTTGGCGGTGAATATCTTTCAAACGGTTGACTTTGAGAAAAAGTTGTCTTAGAAACCTCAATGTCATTTTTAAAGACCTATCTATAAACACCCAACACATGTTGGTTTGAAGAAAAAAAAATTTTTCAGTTTCAGTTCCATGTATGGGGAGCCCCCCCTTAATCTTTTATTTTTCTTATTTTTGTATTAAATTCGTTAAGCGGTTAAGAGAATACATCTACCTACCAAGTTTCAACTGTGTAGTCTTAACACTTTCGGAATAAAGTGGCTGTGACATACGGACAGACAGACAGACAGACAGACAGACAGACATGACGAAACTATAAGGGTTCCGTTTTTTGCCATTTAGGCTACGGAACCCTAAAAAGTGTGTCTTTTTGTTTGTCTGTTTGAACACGCTAATCTCGGGAAATACTGAACGGATTCGAATGAAACCTTTTTTTTTGTTATATGCTGTTAAGCCTGGGCATAGTTTAGGGTAACATAATGGATTTTTCAATACAGTTGCTCGAAAATGTGAGCTTACGATGGCAGGCGAGCGTGCGGTAAGTCGATTTTACCGCACGCCGTGCGTTTTTGTTTACGGTTTAGTACAGCGTGCGGTAAGTTGATTTTACCGCACGCCCGCGCCGTGCGTTTTTGTTTACGTACGTTTTTTTTTAATTTCTACTAGCTTCCACCCGCGACTTCGTCCGCGTGAACAGTATAAAAATATAGCGACCCGTTTAAAATGACCTCTATAGTGTATGAAAGCTACTCTCCTGAGTACGAGTTCAAGCTGTTTCTCTGGTTCCACTCACCTGAATTTAATGAAACATAGCTTAGATTTTAAGTTGGACCTTAATCTACTAAATTGTGAAAAGTCCATCAAAATTCTTTTAGCGGTTTTAGCGTAATACGCGCACAAATATTTAGAATTTACAGTTTTATTATATGTATAGATTACAATTTCAGTGGTACCTATAATGTTTTCTCGCAAATGTATTGAAAAACGTAGTATGGCACACGGTTGTTAAGGTTTTTTAAAACTCGTGACGATTATAAACCCTCGCCTGCGGCTCGGGCTTAAAAACGTCAACTCGTTTTAAAAACCTCCTTACCAACCTTGTATCATAAACTACTATTGGAAAATGGAACACCTAATGCAGGGACCCTATTTTTGAATCGCTCGGCAGATGTCGAGCGCTCGTTTCTACTGATTTTCGTTCGACATCCCATTGTTTTGAGTCATATGTCGAACGAAAATCATTCGAAAAGAGCGCTCGACGTAAGTCGTAAGAGCGATTCAAAAATAGGACCGCTGAACCAAAATGGACCAAATAAACTATTAGAAATATAAAAATGACGCCTTAACAAAAGTTGTTCAGCCTGATGAGCATTTTTTGTTCAGGTATGAAAATCGAAGATCTGGAATACCTGGGGCCGTACCGGCTAACGAATCGATTATCGAAAAGTCTGCTGGGTTTCAAATTAAAACAGATAAATCGAGCCCCAATCGGGCCAAAATGGCGAACCCCAATTCATGATGTCACACGAACATCGTTATCTTCCAAATTACGTCAACAGAAAGTACAAGACGAAATTCCTTACTTTGATTTTTCTGTTTTAAGTTGAAACCCAGCAGACTTTTCGATAATCGATTCGTTAGCTGGTACGGCCCCTGATGCAGAACCAAGTTTAATTTATTTGCATAAATATCGTCCGTAAACCGAACTTACAGATAACCATTTTTTTAAATGACGTTGTTATGCTGTTGCATCTTGACCTTGAAAAAACAGTTGCTATGCTACATAGCTAATTAAGTTTCCACTTACGTAACGTATTCATTCATGTAATGTTTTGTTTACAATTTTAGTATTGTGAACTGGGGGTCAAGTCTGCTAATGTTTTCATCAAAATCGTAGTGCAATGGTGTTTGAATGGTAATGCTTTTCTTGTTTCTTAAACCCAAAACTGAAACACATTGTGTTTCTTAAACCCAAAACGGAAACATATTGTGTCTTGATTTTGGGTTTAAGAAACAAAAACTGTGTCAAAAAGCATTACCATTAGAACACCATTGAACTAGGATTTTCGTTGTTCCGTTGCGACGACGCGACGCAACGCAGCGCAACGCACTAATGGGACCTCTTATTTGAGCTACGATTCCGCCCAAAAACGGTGAACCAAAAATTGTTTAAAAAAACAAAAAACCGACTTCAAAAAACCTACCTCTAAAAAGCAACAAATAATATTCGTAATAATAAAACACGTCTATTGAAGTCGGGTGGGGCTGGAGTACAAATCCCTTTTTTTATTCTAATAGCCCCACCCGACTTCAATAGACGTGTTTTATTATTACGAATATTATTTGTTGCTTTTTAGAGGTAGGTTTTTTGAAGTCGGTTTTTTGTTTTTTTAAATAATTTTTTATTTTTTTATTTTTAGTGTAGGTACTTTTTGTATTAGATAGTGTAGGTATATTATTTAGGTAGAAATTAAAATCGGCTCAGCCAAACGTGAGTTAATCGCGGAGAAACATACATACATGTGGGTCAAACTGAGAACCTCCTTTTTTAAGTCGGTTAAAGAACTACACTTAAGATATCCCTTTTCCAACAAAAAATAATTATCTTATTCAGTTCATAAACAAAGAAGTTATACGACTGATCATCGAGGTAGTTCACACAAAATCATACTATTTTCGTGCTTTTTTTCAAGATTACTTGAAAAGTACTGAACCGATTTCAAAATTTAAAAAAATGGGACCAACTTGGAAGTTTACCTAATGTAATAACGTTCGAATCATTTCAATTGGTCCAGCCGTCTTCGAGTAATCGGTGTACATACAAAAAAAAAAAAAAAAAACAAAACTGGTCGAATTGAGTACCTCCCTCCTTTTGAAGTCGGTAAAAATGGTTCTGTAGCCAAAAGATTTCGGGAACCGCTGCTATTGGCTCCGTGCACGCTTTTAGCGCCACCTAGCGTGTTGCAACTTTGTTGGCTCTGACCTGACCGTTTTGACGTTTTTATATGTAATGGCGGCATTGTGACAAAATGTTAAAAAGTACTATACATATTGTGTTATTAATATAAATTTCAAAATTACTGTGATTTGGGTGGACAAAGTGTTGTGAAATCATTTTTGGTCATTTAAATTAAATATGGCAAGTAAGATCTATTCAAAAAGAGTGTTTTATTTTGGTTATATCAGGGTTTGTTTACTTCTTTTTTAGTTATAGATTTTGTAAAACAAGAGGATAAAGCTTACTTTAATAATTTTACTAATTGATAATAAACATATATCATTATTCCTGTATCGCTAATAATAAATTAAATTTCGTTTTCAAACAGATTACAGATCCTTCATTATTTCTACTTTTTGCCACCATGAGCGCTGCGATCGATTATTAAACCTTCGCACCCTCCCAATAGGGTGTAACTTTGTATGAAAAAAATTAACCGGGGTAAGACCGCGGGTATACTTTGCTAGTATATTGTTTTTAACTGCTGCCCCACCCTGAGCCCATGGCTGGCTACGCCCATGATTTAGACGAAAACATTAGCAGACTTGACCCCCTGGTTTGGAGGAGCTCAAAGGCTCAGTGGGTTAGTGAATTCACGCCGCGATTGTTAGCAACTTTTCGTCAAGGCAGGAGTCGGGCACTGACTATGGATGCCCACCAGTGGAAAAGGGTCTATACAACACACAAGTGTATTATTAATTCAGATAACTATAAGACACTTCTAAATAAACGTAAATTTAAAATACCAACTCCCAGTACAAATTCACATTTTGCTAGCAGATTTGGTGATTCGATTAGAGCTCGGGTTTACAATGCATTAGTAAAGGTTTGTGATATTAAAAACTGTTCAGTGCCGGAAGCGAGGTCGGTTGTAACCAAGTGGTTACTTAGTAAATCCTATAAGGATACTGAAGCTCTTCTTAGTCGATGTTTCTAAGCCCTTGAACTCCATTAGTTATGATTGTAGTCTTAACGTTAACGAATGTAATAGTAAGACATAGTTCATTTTTAAAATAACAACCAATTAAACTAGTAGAAACTTTCTTCTAGGCTAAGTATAATAATTATTAACTAAGAACTATTTGTTATTCCTGTTTTTATAAATAAGTTGTTTTTATTAATGGGTAGGTTTCACAGTAGCATCTCGGGTCGCTTGACCAAGTAAAAATAAATTGGTTTCCCAAGATACAGGCTCTGCCTAGTTTGGGGGCCTCTGTACACATTTGTAAAATTAATTTTCTGTGTAATAAATATTTATTTCATATTTATTTCATTTCATTTCATTTCACATGTCGATTCCTATCGGCTTCCCTTTTAGAAATCCAACCCCAGCAATCCACCATACAGTTAAGAGAATTTTTGGCAAAATTATTGGTCCCGCTTACCTTTGGCATATTTTGACTCCTCGCCACTGGTGACCACCCTTAGCACGAACAGCTATCGAAAAAAGTAACACGCGTAAAAGTATTCGATAGAGAAGTTATCCATGGAAAATTTCATTTTGCTATTCGGCGGTAGATGGCGTTGTACAAATTTCTAATACAAAATTGTACTATCGAATGATTTTACGCGAGTTATTTTTTTCGATAGTTGTTCGTGCTAAGGGTACGGCTATCGAAAAAAGTAATGGGCGTAAAACTATTCAATAGAGAAGTTATCTATGGAAAATTTCATTTTGCTATTCGGCGGTAGATGGCGCTGTACATATTTCTCATACAAAATTACACACTATCGAATGCTTTTACGCGCGTTATTTTTTTCGATAGCTGTACGTGCTAAGGGTACTGTACCCCTAGCACGAACATCTATTGAGAAAAAAACGCGCGAAAAAGAACTCGAAAGAGTAATTCTCTATGGAAAAATCTCATTTCGCTTTTCGGAAGTAGATGGCGCTGTACAAATTTCCCATACAAAATTAGTCGAATATTTTACGCGCCTAATTTTTTCGATAGCTGTTCGTGCTACGGGTACTGTATGACGGGCAGAGACGGCGTCGTAGCTAGGGTCATGACATGCGCCCCTGGCTAGATTTGAATTTTGTGCCCCAGGACTTATTTCTAGGATCATGTGCGCCCCTAGCAAGATTTGAATATTGCGCCCTAAGACTTACAGACATTTTTATCTATGAGTCAGCAAAGTGCGCCCCCTTGAGGGTTGTGCCCCTAGCAACCGCACCCTTTGCTAGCCCATAGCTATGACGCTGAAGATGGGCGACTTTTTATCGCCGCGCGCACTGAGCTTTTGGTACACACGCAGCTGTCCCCTTAGCACGAACAACTATCGAACAAAATAACGCGTGTAATAAATATTCGATCGAGTAATTTTGTATGGGAAATTTGTACAACGCCATCTACCGCCGAATAGCGAAATTAAAATTTCCATAGATAATTCTCTATCGAGTAATTTTACGCGCGTTGTTTTTCTCGATAGCTGTTCGTGCTAAGGATACTGTTGTCAAGCACAGGGCCACGGCGCTGGCAAGGGTAGGGTTACCAGATGAAAAAATCAAAAGTCCGGAGAAAAGACCCGCACCCTGATTATCTAAAAAGAAACTATTTAGCGACCGGTTTCATTCCACATACATTGCTACTTTTGTTTGGTATGTTTTTTTTTAATCCAAAAAGTAGTAGCAATGGATCACTAGAATCTATGAACTGCAACCGGTCGCTTGGTGGTTTCTAATTAGATAATCAGCCCGCCGATATCCATTGAAAAATTCTGAGATTTGTAGCAGTTTGAGAATAGCGTCGGTAGCGGCGAACTGATGAAATAATGGATAGCTTATTTATCCTTCTATTAGTACTTCATCAGTTGTTTTCTGATTTTAATTATTTTTGTGAAATTTAATACCAAATATAGAAGTATAATTTTTTGTTTGTTTAACCTTTTATTAAATGTACTGAATTTCATTGAAAATTCTAAAAATCCTGAGATCTCAGGACAAATCCTGAGATATGGTAACCCTCGGCAAGGGTGTCTGTTCTTTACAGGATGTTTTAATAGGCACCCTGTTTATTTTCTTTTTTTTTACTCTAGAATAATTTACAGTATTGTATTAGTACCTTCATTAATGAAGGTCAAGATAAAAATCGTACTTACTCACGCTGACGACAACGAGTAAGTAATTAGTTGTCTCACATTTCCTCTACAATACTAGAGTCAGTAATAATAAGTAATTATATCATCAATTCACTGTGAATGAATAGGGCTGTAAAAAAGTCACCTTTTTTGTTCAAACTGCAGTGAAATGTCACCTCCACTGTTCTAAATGGAGAATTTGGAGAGAACGCTCGTAAAAGTACTCGATAGAGTAATTTATTATCTTTGAAAAAAATTATTTCGCTAGTCAGCGGTAGATGGCGCTGTACAAATTTCCCATACAAAATTACTCTATCTAATGTTTTTACGCGCGTTATTTTTTCGATAACTAAGTAATTTTGTATGGGAAATTTGTATAGCGCCATCTAGCGCCAAAGAGCGAAATAAAATTTTCCATAGATAATTATTCTGTCGAGTACTTTTACGCGCGTTTTTTTTCTCGGTCAGCTTTCACTGATATTTAATAAATAATAATATTTTTTAATATATACAGGGTTATTTGTAAAACACCAACAACCTCACAGGAGTAGATTACTAACATCATAATCAACAACATTTGTTCTACGACTTTTCCTAAAACCGACAAAAAAAATTCGACTCTCCATACAAATGTCCCGAACAGCTGATCGAGTTTTGTATAAAAAGTCGATATTTTTTTGTCTGTTTTCGGGAAAGTTGTAGAACAAATGTTGTTGTTTATGATGTTAGTAATCTACTCCTGCGAGGTTGTTGGTGATTTACAAATAACCCTGTATAATAATATATAATAATTTTTAATATTCATTTGTAGGTACAAATAAATATCTAAAAGTAAATTACAAAGAAAATTCAGCACCCTTAGCACGAACAGCTATCGACAAAAAAAAAAACGCGCGTAAAATTACTCGATAGAGAATTATCTATGGAAATTTTAATTTCGCTATTCGGCGGTAGATGGCGCTGTACAAATTTCCAATACAAAATTGCACTATCGAATGATTTTGCGCGCGTTATTTTTCTCGATAGCTGTTCGTGCTAAGGGTACTGAATTCATTAAAAAGAGCTATGGATCCTCTTCATCATTAGCCATAAATATCCTTACAGCTGAGGCCAGGCCTTCCTAAAGGTTGCATAAGGATAGGCCGAATGTAGATTGGTGGGCGTTAGTGACCTTAAATGCAGCAGTACCCTTAGCACGAACAGCTATCGAGAAAAATACGCTTATAAAACTACTCGATAGAGTAATTGACTTATGGAAAATTTAATTTCGCTTCTCAGCGGTAGATGGCGTTGTACAAAATTCCCATACAAAATTACTCTATCGAATGTTTTTACGCGCGTTATTTTTTTCGATAGCTGTACCCTTAGCACGAACAGCTATCGAGAAAAAAAACGCGCGTAAAATTACTCGATAGAGAATTATCTATGGAAATTTTAATTTCGCTATTCGGCAGTAGATGGCGTTGTACAAATTTCCAATACAAAATGGTACTATCGAATGATTTTACGCGCGTTATTTTTTTCGATAGCTGTTCGTGCTAAGGGTACTGTTCGTGCTAAGGGTACAGTTACAATTTGACTGTTCAACCCTGACAGTTAAAGCAGTAACAGTTAATGCAAGGCGTATGATTTGAATAACCAGTTCAGAATAACCGTCTTGAAACTAGAAGATGGGAAATTAGAGATTTTACGCGCAACTATGCATGTATTAAGGGGCCGTAAATACATGGCTGGAAGCAATTTTCATAGTAAAAATTATCGAAATTATTATAAATTTTAGCATTTTAATTATTAACTACTAAACTATTTATTATTTTGGAAAGCTGTCAATCACAAAACTTAACTAGTTAAGGTTTATTTTTATTAGTTTCACGATTATAGGTTTATTATTAGTTTGCACATCAGTGAAAAACTACAAAATTGGAGATCACTTTACATTTTTTTTTCTATCAAGAAAAGTTTTAGCTATCATGTTTCTGTCAATCGAAACTGAGTAGGTACAGTACCCTTAACACGAACAGCTATCGAGAAAAATAACGCGCGTAAAATCATTCGATAGTGCAATTTTGTATTGGAAATTTGTACAACTCCATCTACCGCCGAATAGCGAAATTAAAATTTCCATAGATAATTCTCAATCGAGTAATTTTACGCGCGTTATTTTTCTATAAGGGTGCTGATAGGTAATCGTGAGAGTAAATAACTTTCAACTAGTTTAGAAATCACTCCGTCTGCTACTCTAACCAAAAAACACTTGATACAAGACATAAAAATAAAAACGCGATTCTTACAATTCAATATGCGTTAAGATAGGTACTCAGAAGCAGACCCATTCCCACTGGCAGCA
Organism: Agriphila geniculea; assembly: GCA_943789525.1. Taxonomy (NCBI): domain Eukaryota; kingdom Metazoa; phylum Arthropoda; class Insecta; order Lepidoptera; family Crambidae; genus Agriphila; species Agriphila geniculea. The sequence goes on along the minus strand of OX038898.1, from coordinate 9,903,561 downwards.
CCCGTTCACGAGCATGACGCATGGACCAGCCATAGCTTCGCTCAACCATATTTGAAGGAACGTAACGACCCACCCCACACGACACCACCGCAGAAATGATTAAAGAGACCATGACATACTTAGGCTACCCATCCTAAAGGCACTGAATTGAAAACTAATATCCAAAAGCTTTTCATAGGCCTTTACTAACAAAACTATAGACAAAAAAAATACGAAAACATCGTGATAACGAAAGCCAAATAATCATTTTGGTCATTAGCAATAAAAAAGTGAGAAATCAAAACAAGGATTAGTTATTAATTCTATGTTTTGAGTAAGAAGTGCCATACTGATTGATAATATTAAACAGGAAAAACATAATAGATACGAGGTGTGTAGGTGTACATAATAGATACTAGTAGCATAACTGAGATCTGGAGTACAATCTTCTTCTTGGCCTTTCGGCCGGGCCAGTGCATGTATGAATCTCCTCATTAAACCCGGCGACACGATAGATTGAATCTTGAAGAAAAACAAAATTTAAGTATTTCCCTCAAGTCCCAAGAAAAAAATTCAAAATTTGTTTGGTAGGTAATAAAAAGTTTATTTTCTTACACACTTTTTAGTGTCCAGACACACTTTGCCCAGAGCCGTATTAATCATAAGGCAGAGTAGGCAATTGCCTAGGGGCCCCGTCTCCACCAGGGGCCCCGTGCACCAAAAAAAAACCTTTTCATCGAACGAATATAGGTACCCTTTCTCAATAACAATTTTATTGCTTTTTTCGACGAATACTTTATACATACAGAACATCTAATACACTGACCTGCATTATATTTACACTGGACAGGCTTATGTCAAACTGCTTTTGTGCCTATTTGATTCCCGCCATTTTGGCGCTGTAAGACGTAGCGTGAGCATAGCGTGCGTACGTGGTACTAAAGTTTGAAGTCTGGAGAGACCATCACGGCAACTATTTTCATATTGTACGTCAAAATTAGTTCTTTAGAGTATTTAGACGCACGCTAGTGGCGTTTCAAATAGAATATCGAGTACCTAATATAATAATTTGGACGGAACACAGCCGGCGGCGGCGCCGGCGACAGGTCAGTGAGTTACTTCATTCACGTTAGGGGAATCCCCCGATTTGTTGGGCGCGTTCCTTTCTGTAGCGTAATTGTATGGTATAGTCCAGTTACGTTCAACATACCGCGGGCCACCATGACTTGTACTATTATGTATTCTGTGACCATGCGGACCGCATAAGTACTTCATCCGGCGCCCGCGACGGTCACTCACAAAACTTTAGACCACATCAACAGAATATATTGCGCAAACAACAGAATATGTTGCGCAATCGTTTTTTACTATGAACCTCTACAAGATATTAAATTACAAGATTAGTGGATGAAACTGACTATAAATTGCGCTGCGTGGCTGTTTTCTTTTTACTATAAACAAGCAAGATTTGACTAGTGGATGAATCTAAAAATCGCGCTGCGCGGCCGTTTTTAGGGTTCCGTACCCAATGGGTAAAAACGGGACCCTATTACTAAGACTCCGTTGTCTGTCTGTCTGTCTATCTGTCTGTCACCAGGCTGTATCTCATGAACCGTGATAGCTAGATTGAAATTTTAACAGATAATGTATTTCTGTTGCCGCTATAACATTAAATACTAAAAACAGAATAAAATAAATAGTTAAGGGGGGCTCCCATACAACAAACGTTTTTATTTACCGGTTTTTTGGTACGGAACCCTTCGTGCGCGAGTCCGACTCGCACTTGGCCGGTTTTTTTTAATGTAAACAAGCAAGATTAAAGATAAGTGGATGAAACTGACTAAACATCGCGCCGTGTGGCTGTTTTTTTACTATAAACAAGCAAGATTAAACTCACTAGTTTAATTTTTGATAGTAGATTGTAGGTCACGTGATAGGTTAGAAATGGTGGTTATTTTTTTAACAGACAATAGAAATCTTTGTTTCACAGGAAGATTGTTGATTTAGTTACATTTTCAGTCTAACGAATGTATTGTTACACATTTAGATACAAAATAACACACAGTACCTGATTTAAGACTGACTGGTCAAACACCGATTTGATCGAATTGCGTTTCAGTGTTTGACTGTTCAAGTTAGTCTCTCCTAGGTTTGGCTAGTCAAAGGCCAAAATACGCTATTAGTTTTGGACTTTGACTAAGCCTTCTTGTCAAACCTAAGGTTTGAGTAGGCAAACCTAGGAGCGCCTGGACTTCGGGGTTTGACTTATACATATATATATACAATATATTATCTTAATTAAAACGGCCACGCGCAGTAGGGTTCCGTAGTTATCTTATACCATACCATATTAAATACCACTATAGTTTTTCGTCTGCAAAAATAACTTGTTTTTCATAGTGTTTGTATGAATGACAAAGTTACAATTGCGGTTTTGGAAAATGTGATATATCTCTAAAAATTATCACTATATCTCGTTCAAATCAATTTTTGTTGAAAGTATTTATTATGATCTACATTTTTTAGATTTTTCACTCTCTTATTTCAAAAGTTTTACCACTTTGGCAGTGTATATCTTTCAAACGGTTGACTTTGAGAAAAAATAGTCTTAGGAACCTCAATGTCATTTTTAAAGACCTATCTATAGACACCCCGCACGTATAGGTTCGATGAAAAAAAAGTTCAGTTTTAGTTCCATGTATGGGGAGCCCCCCAAAAAACCTTAGAGCAGTTTACAGAATACATCTACCTTCCTACTAAGTTACAACTGTGTAATCTTAATAGTTTCGGAATAAAGTGGCTGTGACATACGGACAGACAGACAGACAGACATGACGAAACTATAAGGGTTCCGTTTTTTGCCATAAGGCTACGGAACCCTAAAAATATGTACAATAAGTTAAGTAATATATCAAGAATACCAGATTTTAGTCGTTATAATTATGAGAATATATTCTATATACTAAAGCAGGCGTAACTATAGGCCGCGTAACTTCGGAATAGTTTACTAAAAATACGTATAAATAAAATATTAATCTTACTTTATGTGATGTATATTTAGAAAGAATAAACTAGCAATACCTAAATCCAATCTACCTATATATATTTCGAAAGAATGTATATTGTATGGCTATCAAAATATTTAATAAGCTACCGCTGGACATTATTAATCAACCAATAGAGAAAAATATTTTCAAGAATAAATTATTTAATTGGCTCCTACAGCACAGTTTCTACTCGATTAAAGAATATTTGGAAAATAAATGACATCTCTACTCAATCTGACATAGTATTAAGGATAATTTTGCATAGCTGACATTTAATTTTTAATATGAGATTTCTATTGACAATTTTGTAATTATAATTGACGTCAGTAATACTTAGTAGTAATAATATTCATTATAGATAGCTTACACACTTACACTTACTAACATTTGCATGCCTACAGACTTAAGGCAGAATATTGTTGAAATTTTATTAGGAACATTGTCATCGATCTCAATGTAATGTACACAATATTGTGCAAATAAATATTCTGATTCTGATTCTTTATGTTACTTGACTGATGTAACACCTCAACCTTAGTTCATTTAAGCAGATAAAGAATCGTACGATTTTATTTAAAAAATATTATTGTAAACAGTTAGATACTTAATGGCTTCATTGAATAAGTTCATTTTCAATGACATTTTCTTCGAGTCAAAGTTATTCAACTTTTAATTAAATCAACGTAGCGTTGTTGTGGCACAAAATAAATAGTAAATAATTATTGTTTTTTAGCTTGGTGTCTTTATCCGGCAAGTCCGTTCAGGCAAGAAACTTGTCCATGCGACTGAGTAATTTTGTACCTATGGGAAAGGATAATGCCGCATTCTGGGCCATGATGCGCATTAACCATACAAATCTGTGACAGACTCATGTCATGTCAAAAAGGGGTAGATAACAAAATGTCATATAATAGGAAAATGTAACCCCAAACGGCTCCTTGAGATTGAGATTTCTCTTTTTCCCGCATTATATTTTAATGATATTCTTCCCACGCAATCACTATAAAATTACTATAGTATTTTGGTAATTTCATCAAAGCGCATCATGGCCTAGCTTGTTTAGTAAAATCGGCTTAATCCTTTGCACAACGCCTAATACAGCCGAAAAGCAAAATTATTTTTTCCATTGATCTTTTCGCGCGTTTTTTTTCTCGAGAGATGTTCCGACAAGACTAAGTGGCTTGAGTTTCTTGGAGCTCAGTACCCTTAGCACGAACAGCTATCGAGAAAAAAAACGCGCGTAAAATTACTCGATAGAGAATTATTCAGCGAACTAAAGCTATGGAATAAGCATTCCGCTCAAAAAATGGCACCACACGAAAAGTACAACTAAGTGGATAGAGCTAAAAATGCTGGCATTTAATTATGCAGCACAAAGCGTCTGAACACTGGTTGCTTATCAGCGACCATAATTTGTATACTTATAGATCTTTTCTGTACTTAAACGAAAAAATAAGATACGTTATTTCTGCATTTTTTTACTGCCTCCTTTGCATCTTTTACACCATTTGACTATAAAGGACGTCATTTCTAATAAATTCTCCCTTTTTATCTTTTCTCTACAATATAAACTGCAATTTATTGAAAAGAACACTAACGTCAGTCACCGGGTGCGTGGCTGGCCCGACTAAAGCTGAGCGGGTTGTACTTTTTCGGCCCCGTGGTGCCATTTTTTAAGCAATATTTGTTTGCAATTACACTTCCATAGATTTTAGTTCGCTGGAATTATCTATGGAAATTTTAATTTCGCTATTCGGCGGTAGATGGCGTTGTACAAATTTCCAATACAAAATTGCACTATCGAATGATTTTACGCGCGTCATTTTTTTCGATAGCTGTTCGTGCTAAGGGTACAGTACCCTTCGCACGAACAGCTATCACAGCAATGGACTCGCACATGACGGTTTTTGAACAATATTTCTCGTTTGTTCCAGTGCTAGTACTGCTGTCTGCGACCTTCGTGCTCAGTCTAATAGGCACAGTATTCTTCTGCTTCACAAACACCATCAACGATGCCATATTATCAGTAAGTAGTTGTCCATCAGCCATTTTAATGTCCCTACTGCTAAGGCACAGGCCTTCCTTATACGTGGATAAGGAGGACGGGCCATAACCCACCCCGCGGGCCTAATTGGTGGGTGTTAACGACTGCAAATGCAGCCGGAACCAACGGCTTAACGTGCCTTCCGAAGCACGGAGGAGCTCGAGATAATAAATTTTTGGTCACCCATCCCATGACCGACCCTTGCGAAAGTTGCTTAACCTCCGCAATCGCTGGGCCAGGCGCTAAACCACTGCGCTAACGAGCTCCTAAGTTATTTCTCAAAGGAGGTAGGAGTAAGTATAGTTGGGTTACAGTAAAAAAGTGCGACTCCTTGTTTTACCCCCTTATATAATTTAAAGGCGTGAAATACACCTAATTTTATCGACAAAAACACCCACATGTTGGGGTCTATCCCCACTCCTGTTGGAATGGCCGCCATTTTAAATTTGACTTTTTATTTTAGATGACCCTGCGCGGAAAAATATTTATTTCTCCAGATTTAGAAGTCCTACATTTATAAAAAAAATACTATTCGAAAGCTAATAATACCATATATCAATTTAGAAAAAGTATGTGTAATATATCAACTTAAATACGTCATAAAAAATACTGAAGTATAATTTTATACGATAGTTGTGTGCTTTTTTTGAGTTTTTACATCATACTTGCTCGGTAACTAGGATTTACTTATATAGTATGAGGCTGTGTAAGTTGGCATGTGCAACACAGTGCATTGTTTAGATAGAACGTTCCATTTTCAAATCACTTTACAATTCAAGGATGGTGAATGCTTTAACTGTAAAGTTACTTTACAATTCAAGCATTTAAAACTCCTTAGTGAACCAATCTCTTTTCTTTTATTATAAACTGACGAAACTTTTGGCTGAAAAAAAAAACAATGAAAATGGCGGCATTTAATTTCAGTTCAAGCTAGGTATGCAAAATTCTGCAATGCAAAAACAGCTGATTTTTTTTCGTGATTTCGAGGTTGGTCCCATAATGAAAATTGTTCAGTTTAATGGTCGGATCAACCCCACGAGTTTTCAATGAAATAACCCTTAAACGTTTTATTTTTATTTTTGTTTTAATGTTTTTGTTTTTAATTTTATTACCTCGCATGAATGATGTAAAATAGTATGCTTACCTCGGTTGTAAGTAGCTATTACACCCTCGAACTATATTCGCCCTCGCTCGCTACGCTCGCTCGGGCGTCTAAATATCTCGGGTGCACTCGATCCATTAGCGCCCTTTGCGAGCTGCGCTCGCACGGGCGCCAAATTGGATCTTGTTCTGTAATAGCTCACTTACATCCCTTGTGTAACAAACTACTATTATTACATTTCTCAAAAACTAGGTCATTAATGTCCATCTTTTTGCATTATTCAAATACACATAAATATTATCTACAAATTGATTTCCAAATTTAATGCTCTATGTTGCATATTTTGAGAGTTATTTTTGTTTGAATTATGACCCTTACGTAACCAAAAAAATGATTATTTTCGAAAATAGACATAATTACAAGCGTTTTGAAATATTTTAAATTAGGCTGATAATTTTATCTGTAAGTATACAAATGTTATCAAATGATAAAATTTTGTTTTTTGGAGATTCGATTTTTTTCATTTTCGAAAATAACCATTTAATGCTTGTAAGTGTCATATTCAACCAACAATAGCTCTCGAAATATGCAACATAGAGCAATAAATTTTAAAGTTACTTTGAAGATAATATGCCTGTGTATTCGAATGATGCAAAAAAAGTTGCATTAATGTCCTAGTTTTTGAGATATGTTAGAAAAACTAAAAAATACCACACAAACTTCGTGTAAAATTTAGCCTCAATAATTATTTATGACGTATTTAAGAAAAACACATTTTTTTTTAAATAATAGGTGGTGTGTTTTTGTTATAACTGTAGGACTTCTAAATCCGGAGAAATGAATATTTTTCCGCAGGGTTTTATCTAAAATAAAAGTCAAATTTAAAATGGCGGCCATTCCAACAGGAGTGGGGATAGACCCAACCAACATGCGGATGTTTTTAACCGACTTCAAAAAAGGAGGAGGTTCTCAAGTCATTTATGGATAGATTTTGAAAATTCTTTTTTTGTTTGATTGAGTTTTGTTGCGAGATGGTCCCATTTTTTTTTTAGATCGGTTCAGTAGTTTTCAAGTAATCCTGAAAATACTATGATTTTGCATTAACTATCTTGACGACTTTTTTATCGTTGTTCGCGCATATCTTCGTTGTTTATGGATTTTGATGATTCTTTCTTTGTTTGATTAAATTTTCTTGCAAAATGGTCCCATTTAATTTTTTTTCAGATCGGCTCAGTAGTTTTCAAGTAATCCTGAAAATACTATGATTTTGCATCAATTACCTTGACGACTTTGTTATTTATGAACCGAATTAGCTGATTTTTTGTTGGAAAAGGGATACCTTAAGTGTAGTTCTTTTAATTTCATTGACATTAAACCTTGGACCTCGAAGATATCCAAGGGAACTCCTCAAACTCAAATAGGAAATGTAATTGTGATTGAGATATTGGTAGGCTTATGAAAATCCAAAACAAACCGAGCTATGGTCTGTACGCTACTTTCTGGATTATACTGGGACTAAGAAGACACAACTGAATTTCTTTGGAAATTGATTAATAGGCATTTTAAAAACATATAAAGTTAAAGAATATTACACGCTTACGTACCACAAAAAGTTGAAAATAAAAAAAGCTTTTTAAAAAAAAACCGCCTTCTAAAACCTAAAAATAAAAACAAAAACAGATTCAAAATTTAAAAAGCAATAAATGATATTCAAATTACTAATACGCATTTCAATTTTAATAAAAACCGTCTAATGAAGTCGGGTGGGGCTTTTATAATTAAAAAAAAGTTGTCCTCCAGCCCCACCCGACTTCAAAAGACGGTTTTTATTAAAATTGATATGCGTATTAGTAATTTGAATATTATTTATTGCTTTTTAGTGCTTTTTAAATTTTGAATCTGTTTTTGTTCTTATTTTTAGGTTTTTGAAGGCGGTTTTTCTTTTTTTTTGTCGATAAAATTAGGTGTATTTCACGCTTTTAAATTATCGCTAGTTTAAGACCAAAGGCACTGTATAGCACGAACACCTAATAAGCAAAAAAATTACGCGCGTAAAAGTACTCGATAGAGTAATTCTCTATGAAAAATCATTCGCTATTCAGCGGTAGATGGCGCTGTACAAATTTCCCATACCTATAAAATTACTCTATCAAGTACTTTTACGCGCGTTTTATTCTCGATAGATGTTTGTACTAGGGGTACAGAAATATCCACTTAAATCGTTGTAATTTGGCCGATACCTACTTAAATTTTTCACTTAACACAAGTGGCATTTAGTTAGTAAACAAAGAGTTTATGGTTATAAATTTTAAATGGAAAATGCGGTTATTAAATAAATTAGTATTTTTAATGGAAAAAGCAACTTCTTTAATTCTCCAACGGAGAATGGCAATTTCATACCTACAAACCGCTAATACATAGACTTCGCCACGGAAAGTCACATGAATAATGCTCTAAAAAAATTAGCTTTTTTCAATGGCAAGGCTTTCAAATATATAGATAATAAGTAAGCATAATTTCATCATCATCATCATATTAGCCGCACGACACCCACTGCTGGGTCTACCTTGTCGGGGGCCTACCCACGGAGCGTCGGTCGTCCTGACATATTTTAGTTCTATCAAAATTTTGTGTGACTTCTTTCGTGGCACGGACTTCAGCGTCAGTGATTTTTAACTATCACAGGCCTTTTGTTTGAGGAATTCAAGTGACAAATTAAAATATAAAATTGCGGGCCAAAATGTATTCCGTATTCTACCCACAAATATTTAATTCCACTTTCTATCCAAAGTTTTCGTTTTCTACCTTCGACACAACATATTATTATATTTCCGCTATCTCTCCAAAATGGATTTTGATTTGATTCTAGCGGTTATTACAAAATGTTGACAATCGAAGAGTGGGTTGAACACGGAATCGTTTTAGAATTCGGGTAGAAAACGAAAATATTATTATTACTATTTTAAACGAATGGGTAGAATGAGTGAGTAGAATAAGGAATATCAGTTAAATTCGGGCAAGTAAATACCTAACCCGCTGTAGATTTTGTTAGTTTTATAATTGTGCCCTTAGCACGAACAGCTATCGAAATAATGAACGCACGTAAAAAGATTCGAAAGAGTACTTTTGTATGGGAAACTTGTACAACGACATCTACCGCCGAATAGCAAAATTAAATTTTCCATAGGTAACAAAAGTAGGGCCACTTTAATAGGTCACATTTGACATTTTGTCAGTCCATAGTGTGATTTGTCAAACTTAATCGTAAATTTGCTTTCTTTCCTGATTATTACAATAAATATGTATTATTAACTGAAAAAAGTTAAGCAATTATGCCTTCAAATAAATAAATATTGTGTGCCCACCGTTAAAAGGTTACGTTGTTGAGTTTTGATGAAGTGTCAAATGTGACCTATTAAAGTGGCCCTACTTTATTCTATTGCGTACTTTTACGCGCGTTATTTTTTTCGATAGTTGTTCGTGCTAAGGGTACGACATAAATTTTTTTTTTTCAGAACATGGTCATCAGAAACAATTCCCTCGCTTACTCCATATGGAAGAGGCCAAACGTGCAGCCCTTAATGAAAGTGCATATATTTAACTATACCAATTGGAGAAATTATAGAGACGGTTATGATGACAGACTTTATGTTGAAGATGTAGGACCTTATGTTTATTCGTAAGTAATACTTTTTTTTAACTAATAACACAGATAACATCTATACAATGTAAAATTATTTGTTAATAGATAACTAGTACCCGTAGCACGAACAGCTATTGAAAAAAATAACGCGCGTAAAATCATTCGATAGTACAATTTTGTATTGGAAATTTGTACAACGCCATCTACCGCCGAATAGCGAAATTAAGATTTCCATAGATAATTCTCTATCGAGTAATTTTACGCGCGTTTTTTTTCTCGATAGCTGTTCGTGCTAAGGGTACAGAAAACTGTTAAATTGTAGAATCCTACCCTTAGCACGAACAGCTATCGAGAAAAATAACGTGCGTAAAAACATTCTATAGAAGAATTTTGTATGGGAAATTTGCACAGCGCCATCTACCGTCAAAAAGCGAAATGAGATTTCCCATAGATAATTAATATCGGGTACTTTTACGCGCGTTTTTTTCTCGATAGATGTTTGAGCTAGGGATACCTACTGAACATCTTTTTGTATGGAAACAACTCGCAAAAAAAAACTGCTGTTTCCTGCATAATTTTACCAAAACTCAAAATAAAATTTTGTATGAAACATGAAATTAAATTAAGAAAATAAACGATTCTTTGGTGAATATCATACACATTCTTATCACAAATTCTTAACTTAAGTAGCAATGTATTAGTTTAATATACAGGGTGTTACAAAACAACCAGAAATGCCGAATATGGTAGATAGGGACCATCAAACTAAACAACTTTTACTATGGGACCAACTCTGAAATTGCAAAAAAATAAGCTGTGTATGTGTCAAATTTCACGATTTCAGAGTTGGTCCCATAAAAGTTGTTCTGTACCCTTAGCACGAACAGCTATCGAAAGAAATAACGCGCGTAAAATCATTCGATAGTGCCCAATATTGTATTGGAAATTTGTACAACGCCATCTACCGCCGAATAGCAAAATTAAAATTTCCATAGATAATTTTCTATCGAGTAATTTTACGCGTTTTTTTCTCGATAGTTTTTCGTGCTAAGGGTACTGTACCCTTAGCACGAACAGCTATCGAATAAATAACGCGCGTAAAATCATTCGATAGTGCCCAATATTGTATTGGAAATTTGAAAAACGCCATCTACCGCCGAATAGCGAAATTTAAATTTCCATAGATAATTCACTATCGAATGTTTTACGCGCGTTATTTTTTTCGATAGCTGTTCGTGCTACGGGTACTGTTTGATAATCCTTATCTATCATATTCGGCACTGCTTGTTTTGTAGTAATACACAATCTTTAATCTTTGACTTCTTCATGTTTTTATGGGTCAAATATGTCAATTTATTTTAATCCCTATCAATTTTAACTTAAACTTAAAAAGATAATGTTTATAATGGTTAACCTTATGTAACAATAATATTATTATCTGTGCAGCAACAAAATTACTGTTAAAACTATTATCAATTAATTAAAGTCACACCTGTTTATCGCCTTGTATAGTGAACTTATGATATTGTTCAATATTTATTCGGCGAATTTAATTATCACTAGTAGAGAAAAAAGACAGAATCTTGTTACTACCTAAATAGTCTTTAACACCTCAAAAATTCAAAATTATTGAAGTTTTCTAAAACGTTAGGTAATCATAAATGAATGAACTATTTAATATCTGAAGTCCGTCTCATTCTTGGATTTTTATTAAATGTAATCATCAATTTTAAACCACCTCTGTGTACCCCGGGAACCCTGCTCCCGGGTTCGATTCCCAAAGGGGGTACAATTTGTACTCGGTTTGGTTGGTGGTAGGGCATTCCAAGTTCGCCTGGCTAACCACCATCTTACCTAAGTCTGACGCCATAACCACGATTCAAAAATTGGGTTTTGACGCAGATCGTCACTTTCGCAAATGGTCATCGCGAAAAATTTGGTCACTTTCGCAAATGGTCACTTTCGCAAATGGTCACTTTCGCAAATGGTCACTTTCGCAAATCGTCACTTTCGCAAATGGTCACTTTCGCAGAATGTCATTCACAATTTTCACATATAGGAGAAAAAAAAGAAAAAATTGTGAATGACATTCTGCAAAAGTGACTATTTGCGAAAGTGACCATTTGCGAAAGTGACCATTTGCGAAAGTGACCATTTGCGAAAGTGACCAAATTTTTCGTGATGACCATTTGCGAAAGTGACGATCTGCGTCAAAACCAAAAATTGTTGTGTTCCGGGCGTTCCGGCAGTGTCAGAGGCAACCAAGTACAAATTTACAATGGGCAACAGCGTCGCTTAACCAGTTTGCAACAAAATTCGCCCCTGCACGAACTAAACGTATGTGACAGCGGGCGCGGCGTGCAAGCGATTTTTACACGTATGGGCAAACCAGTAGACCACAGAGGCGGTTGAAAGCCCGATACATACATGGATGTTTATATTCTTATCATATCGATATAATATATCATATGACGTTATTGTACGTTATCGTAGCGACCTCCTGTGGCGGTATCGCCATATTACATGTTTATACGCACAATAAACTATCTAATTTTGGGTACACTTTCACCATATTGGCAGCTAGACTGTATGGTAACTGTGCTTTTATGAATATCGGGAATATTACATTAACTTTACCATTCAAGAAACTGTACCCTTAGCACGAACAGCTATCAAAAAAATAACGCGCGTAAAAGCATTCGATAGAGATATTATCTATGGAAAATTTCATTTCGCTTTTTAGCGTTAGATGGCGCTGTACAAATTTCCCATACAAAATTACTCTATCGAATGTTTCTTTACGTGCGTTATTTTTTCGATAGCTATTCGTGCTAGAGTCTGTCTAAAAAGTCAGTTTACATGGGTCATTGTATTGTTATAAGTAATTGTGTAAGTGTGATAAGTAAATAAAAAACATTTGTTTATGTACACTGTACATAATCAAATGTTTTTTATTTACTTATCATCTTTTATATAAATATTTTTATTTCAAAGTATCAAGATTGTACAAATAAACTATATATTATTTGCTGTGTCGCTAGGGTGGGTATTAAAATTACCCTTGAAATTACCCATGTAAACTGACTTTTTAGACAGACTTTATGGGAGCTACTGTCAACTTCTTATTTACATTTTGTGTAACAAAAACTGTCACTGTAATTTAGAAGATAGACCAAAGAGAAATCCAAAGAGTATATAGCGTTGCTGTTCGGTAACACAAATAAACTTATCCTTTCCCAAACCTATTGCGTGGTGACCCTACTACATCGTCATTATCTATATCAATATTTCAATATTCTTGTTTAGAAAACACAAATATTATGTATGAACCATTGTTCATAGCGCTACGTAGTATTATTATTTGTAGTATTTGATCGGTGAAGGCGACGGAGTAAAAATAAATTAAAAAACTAGAATTATAGTCGCACGTATATTTGACAATTTGACATTCGACAAGAGTACACACTAATCTCTGCCCACTCATTTTTTAAACATATATTTTAAACCAAAATTAACCGCCCTGGACTCGAGTCTTAGCTGCGTCGCTAACAATCGGGTACCAATAAATTCCTATTTTGTATATCAAAAATATAGAATATAGCCTACTGAAATACTATGTGGGTAACGGACTGAGGGCGACAACAAAATGTTGAAAATGGGTGACTTTAAAATACAAATTGAGTAACTAGTCAGTCAGTTATTCAGAACGGGCGACCAAATTACTATTTGGGCACAAAAAAACATTTAGCTATATATTTTATTTAAAAAAAGGTTACTATTGTCCTAATCTAGATGACAAAAATACCATGTTGAACAGCTTAAATCAGTTATATAGTCACCTAATTGGTATAATAGTTGCCCACTCAGTATTTTTTTCACTCATTTAGAATTTTCACTGTTTACTTAAATTATTATTACATTACTGCTATTATCTCCCACTGTAGTCGCCTGTTTTACGTATTTTTGTAATCAATAATTTGTCGCCCGTTTCGTTATTTTGTCGCCCAAAAATAAACCGCTGCGCGGTTTAGTATTAAGGTTTCCCATTAACAAGTCGCCTTTAATTATGTCACCCAATTAATCATTCCCCTATTATAATGCAACGAAGTTTTGTCATAGCTAACGCAACGAAGTTTTGTCGTAGCTAACGCAACGAAGTTTGGTCGTAGCTGACGCAACGAAGTTTTGTCGTAGCTGACGCAACGAAGTTTTGTCGTAGCTGACGCAACGAAGTTTGGTCGTAGCTAACGCAACGAAGTTTTGTCGTAGCTGACGCAACGAAGTTTTGTCGTAGCTGACGCAACGAAGTTTTGTCGTAGCTGACGCAACGAAGTTTTGTCGTAGCTAACGCAACGAAGTTCGGTCGTAGCTGACGCAACGAAGTTTTGTCGTAGCTGACGCAACGAAGTTTTGTCGTAGCTAACGCAACGAAGTTTGGTCGTAGCTAACGCAACGAAGTTTTGTCGTAGCTAACGCAACGAAGTTTTGTCGTAGCTAACGCAACGAAGTTTGGTCGTAGCTGACGCAACGAAGTTTTGTCGTAGCTGACGCAACGAAGTTTTGTCGAAATTAAATAAAGAAAAAAACCTTCGTTGCGTTAGCTATAACGCAACGGTGTGGATCTGAACTGAGATGAGAGCCCAAATTTTAAATCATTGCGAATCAAATTGAAACTTATAGGGAAATAAATAAAAAAAACTAAAAACCTGAAGCAAGGCTTCAAAAATTTTCTTCAAAGGTTTTTTTCTTTATTTAATTTCCGGACTTTTATCTTCAATAGACAGACATGTCAGTCCCATCATAAAACTTTTTGCCGTAGAGCTACGTAACTTTTTGTATAAAATCAACCATGAAACAACCAAAAAAGATTCAGCTGTTTCATACAACATTTTATTTGAACTCCAGTACCCTTAGCACGAACAGCTATCGAGAAAAAAAACGCGCGTAAAATTACTCGATAGAGAATTATCTATGGAAATTTTAATTTCGCTATTCGGCGGTAGATGGCGTTGTTCAAATTTCCAATACAAAATTGCACTATCGAATGATTTTACGCGCGTTATTTTTTTCGATAGCTGTTCGTGCAGCGTGCTAAGGGTACTGAATAAATAAAACAACTAAAACTTTTTTCAGAAAGTTGTATAAAACTATCATCTACGGTTTTCGAGTTTCCTATTTACAAAAAAATATATGTTGTACCAAAATATTGGTCTCAACTCTTTGCTTTATTGTACCTAACCTAAATTCTTAGAAGGGATACACGTGGACGAAGTTCCGAACGCATAATATATAATCACTATCACTACATATTAAAAAAAACTTGGGAAAAATTTCTCGATAGACCATAATGGTCTATGAAAAATTTCATTTTGCTTTTCGGCGGTAGATGGCGCTGTACAAATTTTACATACAAAAATTACTCTGTCGAATGTTTTTATGCGCGTTTTTATTCTCGATTGATGTTCGTGCTATGGCTAGGTACTGACTGAACGCGATAAACTCAAAAACCAGCCAAGTGCGAATCGGACTCGCGCACGAAGGATTCCGTACCAAAAAAAGGCAAAAAAAAAATAGTTTTGTTGTATGGGAGCCCCCTTAAATATTTATTTTATTCTGTTTTTAGTATTTATTGTTATAGCGGCAACAGAAATTCATCATCTGTGAAAATTTCAGCTGTCTACCTATCACGGTTCATGAGATACAGCCTGGTGACAGACAGACAGACAGCGGAGGCTTAGTAATAGGGTCCCGTTTTTACCCTTTGGGTACGGAACCCTAAAAATTGTATTTCTCCTACGGACTGATTCATGTTCATAGAAAGGTTTGGGTGCATAAATTCATTAATGTATGTAACAAATAAACAGAAAAAAAATTGTCGTGATAGGCGCTATTACGCATAAGTTTATGAATAAACTAGGTACACAGTCCAATGATCATACATATTCTGAAAACCCCAGTTCACACTTCACACGTTTTGTTTATTTACTTCTTGTAGACGTAGTTAATGATTTATCTCAATATAATTCCATTAAGAAATTCTGAGTATTCGCAAAAATAAACGTCATAATACAGAATAATACTATGTTGTGTGTGTGTGACGTAGATTACCACGGGTCTAGAGTGTAATGTTGATAACCTTTCGCTGTTACATAAATTCATTGGTTATTCCTAAATGGCTGTTTTTACACGACTTCCCAAAAAAAGAAGTGTAATGTTTTTAGGGTCCATGATTGTATGTGCTAATGTGCGAGTTTCTATTATCTACCATGCCCTTAGCACGAACAGCTATCGAAAAAAATAACGCGCGTAAAATCATTCGATAGTGCAATTTTGTATTGGAAATTTGTACAACGCCATCTACCACCGAATAGCGAAATTAAAATTTTCATAGATAATTCTCTATCAAGTAATTTTACGCGCGTTATTTTTCTCGATAGCTGTTCGTGCTAAGGGCACTGCTATCGAAAAAATAACAGGCGTAAAACATTCGATAGAGTAATTTTGTATGGGAAATTTGAACAGCGCCGACAAGCGAAATGATATTTTCCATAGAGAATTGCTCTACCGAATAGGTACTTTCCGCGTTTTTTTTTTCTTTCAATAGCTGTTCGTGCTACCGTTACTGTACCCGTAGCACAAACAGCTATCGAAAAAAAAAACTCAAGTAAAAGTACTCTATGGAAGTACCCTTAGCATGAACAGCTAACGAGAAAAAAAACGCGCGTAAAATTACTCGATAGAGAATTATCTATGGAATTTTTAATTTCGCTATTCGGCGGTAGATGGCGTTGTACAAATTTCCAATACAAAATTGCACTATCGAATGATTTTACGCGCGTTATTTCTTTCGATAGCTGTTCGTGCTAAGGGTATACTGATAGATACGGATATAGAAATAATAGTATTCCGGTTTCGGATACGGTTACGGATTTGAAACTATTTCGTATTATCAGTTGTTTCGGATGAACATATTAGGAAATGAAAATGAAAAGTTCTATATTCAAATAAACTTAGGATACAAAGTCCTTCAGAGAAGCATTATGTTGAAAATTAATATTACAAAATAAGTATCTATTTCACTTTTTTCTCAGACAGCAGTTGGAAAGAGTCAACGTGATGTTCGAGCGAGACAGCGTAACTTTCCAAGAGAAGAACGACTTCCGGTTCCTGGCCAACAAATCATCTGGGGTCCAGTATGATTCAGTCAATGTTCCCAACATGCCTTTACTGGTAATTATACAACGTGTTACAAAAAACCCCTAAAACTACTTTTTAATGATAAACTGCATAGTGGCAGCCCTAGACGTAAATTGCGTTTTGCTTTTGCCCATTACTGTACCCTTAGTACGAACAGCTATCGAAAAAAATAACGTGCGTAAAAACATTCGATAGAGTAATTTTGTATGGGAAATTTGTACAGCGCCGTCTACCGCCGAATAGCGGAATGAAATTTTCCATAGGTAATTATCGAGTACTTTTACGCGCGTTTTTTTTCTCGTTAGACGATTGTGCTGAGGGTACAGAGGGTCTATTACAAAAAATAATCACGATAGTAGGTTGATGTTCGTTGATCAATTTACTTGATTTTGAACCTTATACAAGGTTATTTTTAGAACATACAAAACCTCTCGTGGGGTTGATCAGTGTACCCGTAGCACGCACAGCTATCGAAAAAATAACGCGCTTTAAATCATTCGATAGTGCAATTTTGAATTGGAAAATTGTACAACGCCATCTACCGCCGAATAGCGAAATTCAAATTTCCATAGATAATTCTCTATCGAGTAATTTTACGCGCGTTTTTTTTCTCGATTGTTGTTCGTGCTAGGGGTACTGATCAACCCTACGAGAGGTTTTGTATGAACTAAAAATAATCTTGTATATGAATTGTCACGGAGTGGAATGAACACACACACACACTAGTATTAGTAGGATTTAACTAATAATTATTTACTTACATTTTAAAAAATGTCATAGGGATTAGCCAAGGTGTTGCAAAATAATCCGTTCGCGCAACTGCCCGTGATGACAATGTTGCCGCTAGCCAATCATCCCGATGCGTTTGTGCAGCTTCCAGTTCATAGGTAAGAAATACCATTTTCAACCAGCCAGCTGGCTTATAGCATGCTCACCAAAACAAAAATAGGGGTTCACAATGTTTATTTCATCGCTTTTTATGGCGCTTTACAAATTTCTCATACGAAATTACTCTATCGAATATTTTTAAGCGCGTTATTTTTTTCGATAGCTGTTCGTGCTATGGGTACAGTAACTTTAGCACGAACAGCTATCAAAAAAAATAACGAGTTATTTTGTATGGTAAATTTGTACAGCGCCATCTACCGTCGAATCCCTCCTTAGTCGTTCACTCTTGACAGAGTGGTCGTGGTTAATGACGCTGCATTTTCATTGGTTAAAGCAGCCCTTGCAATGCGCCTCCACTTGTTGCGGTTTTCAGCGTCTCGGGAACTCTGGACTATGGAGGTTTGTGTCGCAGCTTAAATGAGAGCTGTCCAACGCGTAGGTAATCGATCGCTTGCCCTCTACCTGCCCCTGGACAACGAGTCGTTCCATAGATCTTTCGTTTCGAACAACGTGTCCGAAGTATTTGAGAATTCGTATTTGCACAGTCGACGATAATCTCTGCTTGATTTTTAGCTCTTCCAGGATCGAAACGTTGGTTCTAAACGCTGTCCAGGGGATCCGCAGCAGTCGCCGCCAGCACCACATTTCAAGTGCATCGATTTTGTGTCGATCTTTGAAGCGAACCGTCCAAGTTTCTGCGCCATAAAGAAAGATCGGGAAGACTAAGCTTCTCATTAGGCGGACTTTCGTGGCTTTGGTGATGTTACGGTTGCACCAGACTCTTTTCAATTTGTCGACGGCAGATCGTGTGATAGCAAAACTACCACTAACTACCGTCGAATAGCGAAATGAAATTTTTCCATAGATAATACTCTATCGTATCTATCGTACTATTCGTACTCTATCGAGTACTTTTACGCGCGTTATTTTTTTCGATAGCTGTTCATGCTAAGGGGATTGTACCCGTAGCACGAACATCTATTGAGAAAAAAACGCGCTTACTCGATAGAGTACCTAATTATTATCTATGGAAAATTTCATTATGCTTTTCGGCGTTAAATGGCGATTTACAAAGGTCATTGGGCATATTTGACGTGCTTTGATGAAAGTTCGCGTACAATAACCAAACCAGTTTTAAATTAAAAAATTCAATCTCACTTTCCAAAATATGTATTATTTGTTTATGTACCGACCGGGAGAAAAAAGTTATTTTACAGTATGTGTGTGAGTATATGTTTAATGTTATAAAACTTATGTTAATAAATACAAGTTTTTACTTTCAGCATTATGAAAATGTGTGGTATATATAATAAATGTTTATATTGTCTTTATTTTATTTATTATTGAAATGCTCTGATTAATGATAATAAATGAACATGTCCTGCAAGAATGCGACCCATACAGTGGTATAGCAGATACATTTATCTACATACCTATTTCGTTTGTGTACGCCGTAGGCCAAATATTCGAACAAAATGCCCAATAACCTTTCCCATACATAATCACTCTATCGAATGTTTTTACGCGCGTTATTTTTCTCGATAGCTGTTCGTGCTAATGGTATTAAATGGTAACTTATTTTTGCAGATTCCTGTGGGGCTATGAAGATTATATTTTCAATGTAGCTAAGCCCTATTTGAGTTTTCGTGGTGAACTCAAAGTGAACAACTTCGGATTACTTGCTGTGGTAAGTTTTTTCTATTTAAAATTATTGTAGTCAACGTCATGCTGAGTTACCACAATAGGGTAGTCAGCTCCCATTAGGTAATTCTGTTGCTTACAATTCTCGATTGAAATCGATTGATACCGCAGTTACATTTCTGCTTTAAGTAAGATAGTTGTCACATTGGTTCTTACTAAAGCAGCAATGTAACTTTTTTTATGCGCAACGGGATAGTGCTTCGCCTTCACCTCACCTGATGTTAAGTGACGATAAGGCCGAAGGTGGAAGCGCACTACACCTGAAATCCTCATCACTGAGGAACTGGCTATCTTACCTCTAACTGCCGGAACACAATAATATTTAAATTGTTGTTATGGAGTCAGACTTAGGTAAGATGGTGATAGCTAGCTTGCCATACTTGAAATAAGCCCTAATACCAACCAAAACTGCGATTTCTGTCCGAGTTGATTGCAACAAAGTTGCAAAATCAGGGGCCGTACCGGCTAACGAATCGAGCTTCGGAAAATTTGCCGAGTTTTAAATTAAAAAAGATAAATTGAAGTAAGGAATTTCGTATTGTACTATTTGTTGAAGTTATTTGGAAGATATGGATGTTTGTGTGACCTCATGAATTAGGGTTCGTCATTTTGGTCCAATTGGAGCTCGATTTATCTGTTTTAATTTGAAACCCGGCAGACTTTTCGAAGCTCGATTCGTTAGCCGGTACGGCCCCAGGAAACTGGTACAATATCAAAGACAGTTTATCTGTTTTTTTTTTTTCAGAAAAACGACACCCTTTCCGACAAGCTAACCATAAACACGGGAGAGATAGACATGGATAAGATGAATCTCATAGAAAAGGTAGACGGAGAGAGCCAACTAAACCTTTGGGGCGGACACGATTGCAACAGGTAACAGGCTTCTCAAATAATTACTATTTGCCTCACTAGATAGCGTTGATGGAAAGAGAAGTGTCAAAATTGGCTTTTAAAAGTACACGGCCTGTACCAAAGAGGCAAGTAAGCGCTCGCTGGCTGACATCTGCCCAAAGAGAAACATTTTAGGGTTACATCTGCCTGCCTACCTGAGTACTCTACAAAGCTTAATAAACACATTGACATATACATTTTTATCAACGCCATCTATCCAGCGTACAGTTTTTTATCATTTTGAAAATCTCTCATTCGATAAGTGCCCTGACAGTGGCGCCCTCGTCTCAATTAATTTTTTGTCCTCTAAGTATATAATGTATCGAAAATTCACATATACTAATTTAAGCTAAGTTTCTATAGTTTATTTACAAACAATAACCTCTGTAAAATATAGTTTTTGGTAGTAGTAGTAGGCAAATGTGCCAAAAGTGACCACTTTTTGCTCTTCTTGCTTCAGTAAACTACCAAGTTCTGCATAAAGACAAGTGCATTGCTGCTGCAGTTAAAATCAATGTGATGACTCTCCATAAAAAACCCGGCAAAGTACTTACACCCTAAGCTATAAACTCAGTTCTCCACCGAGGCTGTTAAAGTTACAAATTATGGCAGCTGGTATTCCTCATGGGTGGATTTCAGTACACTTAATACGAACAGTAATCGAAAAAAAACGCGCGTAAAAACATTTGATAGAGTAATTATTAATGAAAATTTTAATTTCGCTCTTCGACGTTAGATGGCGCTGTACAAATTTCCCATACAAAATTACTCCATCGAATATTTTTACGAGCGTTATTTTTTTCGATAGCTGTTCGTGCTATGGGTACACCTACTGATGGGGAAAATGCCGGGCATTTTTGGCAGATTGGGAATATTCCCAATAAATACCCATAAATTCCCGACCACTGGGCATTTATCTGGGCATTTATTTTTTGTTACAAAATTGTTCTACAAAATTTATTTAAACATTAAAATATAGTTAATTTTAATTAAATTATTTAAGATTATCGATCATAAGTTTATATTTTCATGAATTTGGATATCCTAATCAAAATATTGTATGTGAATCGTAGATGTAAGTATATATTTGTCACAAAATCTTCGAAAGTGGTAAAAAATATATTAAAGGAAAATAATCATATGAAAATACAAGTAGAGAAGGACACTCCCGATTTAAACTCGCTTGGCCACCCCGCACCACTCGGTGAGATTAATACTAGAAGGTTGCCATTCATCGTTTTTGCCGAGAAACAAAACTTTTGTCAAACAACGGCATTAGCGAGAGCACACGAGAGTGGCTCCCTATATTCCCGGCATTCGCCGATGGGCAAAACTTTTGGCGAATAGCGAGAGCGACGAGTTTGTGCAAAATGACGGCCATAAGCTTTGTTTATAAATCTGTATCATCTTATCATAAGTCTACCAGTAAACGAGTCGGTATAAATGGTTTATTAATCGAAGAAGTAAATTAATCATTTACTCTCATTGTGGGAACATACGAAGAAAATTGTAACATTAAAATCCACATTAACGTCATCCGCTTAATTATTTTATTATTATTTTCAATAAGATAGGGTCTAGGAAACAAAAAATATAAGAAATACATTTGTTTTTCGTGTTTGGATTAAAAAAAATGGCCGCCAGTTTTTTATGTAATTTACGGGGATACTGGGCATACCTATAGACGTATAGATTATTTATCTGACATTTTACTGACATCCGCAATGCAAGATACCTACCCTACCACTATTCTAATTAGGTAGGTAGAAAAAAAGGTAGGGTATAATCGCAATAAAATTCTTTATGCCGAGTAGGTACCTAGGCATAAAATTTTACATTGCATTAATTCTTTATAACGTTAATTGAACCCAGATGTATAGAAAAGCTAATGAATATAATAATGGTTCATAATAATAATAATTTTTAATAATATTATAATAATGGTTCGAAATAAAATAATAGTTCCTAATAAATACAATAATAGTTCGAGTGTCCAATTTACCGACATTTTTTAAAACTTTTATTAGGCTCATTATTTACGCTTCATATTAACTGGCGCGAGGGACAGCGGGAATCTGGAAAGAGAAAGTTCGCCTTCTATACATAAAACTTGGCGAAACTACCCAAAAACCCTTTGATGTACCGACAGCGACACGGAATGGTTATAAGGCGAATATAACGAGTTTTTAAAAATGTTGATTCTATTTACCTTTGTTTGCTTAGACTTATCAGTAAAATATATACCCAAAAGTCAAATTATAATAAATATTTGTTAAAAAACTTATATTCCGTTTTATTTCCTTAATTTTTTTCATTTATTCGTTGTTGAACAATCGTTTTTTTCTGCCCACAGATTGGGCATTTATTTGGGCATAAAAGATTTATGCCCAATGTGCCTGGGTTTTTTCCCAATTTTCCCGCCCGGGCAGAAACACTTTCCCATCTCTAGGTACACCCTACTAAAATGGCCAACATTGTATGCGTTTGAATAGCGTTCAAACGCGTAGATACAGTACCCTTAGCACGAACAGCTATCGAAAAAAATAACGCGCGTAAAATCATTCGATAGTGCAATTTTGTATTGGAAATTTGTACAACGCCATCTACCGCCGAATAGCGAAATTAAAATTTCCATAGATAATTCTCTATCGAGTAATTTTACGCGCGTTATTTTTCTCGATAGCTGTTCGTGCTAAGGGTACTGTACCCTTAGCACAAATAACTATTGAGAATTAAAACGCGCGTAAAAGTACTCGATAGTGTAATATTTATTTATAGAAAATTTAATTTCGCTTTTCTACGGTAGACGGCACTGTACAAATTTCCCATACAAAATTACTTATCGAATGTTTTTACGCGCGCTATTTTTCTCGATAGCTGTTCGTACTAAGGGCACTAGACTGGTTAATAGCTGAATTAACGGTTCTATATATCACATGACCTATTGTTTGTGAATGTGTTTATATGTATACTAAATGATAAGTTTCTAACTAGCGCCGGGTCGCAGGTCAAAGTCTGTTTTCATTTAAATCTCATTTTATCTTTATAGGAAAGGGGAGTAACGTGCTTGGGTTTAATTACTAGTTCCTCGGCATATTAAACTTTAACCGCCTCTGTGGTCTAGTGGTTCGCCCACCCGTGTAAGACGCAGGGGTCCCGGGTTCGATTCCCACGGGGCTACAATTATTACTCGGTTTGTTTGGTGGTAGGGCTTATTTCAAGTAAAAAAAAAACCATCTGCCTAGCTACCACCATCTTGTGTAGTGCGTTTACACCCTTAACATCAGGTGAGGTAAGGGGCCATCCATAAATTACGTCACACGTCAAGGGGGAGGGAGGGGGTCGACGAAGTGTGACATTGTGTGACAAGGGGGTGGGAGGGGTCCTAAATTTTGTGACGTCACATTTCAAAATCATTTAAATTGAAATAAAACAAATTTTTGAACTGTTGTTTTAGTTAAATCATTATTTCTAGATGTAAACTTGTAAAATATGTGACGTCACACTAGGGAGGGGGGTCCACACAAATGTGACCCGCTGTGACAAGGACGGGGTAGGGGGTCAAATATCATGAAATTCGTGTGACGTAATTTATGGATGGCCCCTAAAGGCCGAGGACTGCCCCGTTATGCGTAAAAAATGTAGGTGGTTTTTTATATAATTCTTACACAATACGATAGCTCCCTAAACTACCATTATTCAGTAGTTTCAGTACCCTTAGCACGAACAGCTATCGAAAAAATAACGCGCGTAAAAACATTCGATAGAGTAATTTTGTTTGGGAAATTTGTACAGCGCCATCTAGCGCCGAATAGCAAAATAAAATTTTCCATAGATAACTACTCTATCGAGTACTTTTACGCGCGTTTTTTTCACGATGTATTTTCGTGCCAAGGGTACTTGAAGAATCGTATTTTTATTACTATGTGTTTTAAAATACTATTAAAATGGGTATTTGATGTCCATGAAAAATGATTTGCAAAATAAAAGGCGTAAAAAAGATAATGACGCAAAACCTAAAACCCATAATGGGGTCATCATATCCTATAACTTTTTCTTAGTGCTCGTGAGACAATGAAACCAACATAAAAATGTTACAAAAAAACTTTTGCCACAATTTGTTTAAAAATTTAAATAAAGGGCTCTCCACACCTTTCGACTTATGTCCGAGCAGTCTAACAGCACGTCTTTGAATTCAATATTGTACTAAAATGTTTATGTGAGTCAATATTGTCAGAAAAACGGATAGGTCGGATCAGACGGTGCGAAAATCCCTTAAAATTGTAAAAACCTTGTGTATTTTTTTCGTACTTTAGTTTTTGCTTACGTACAAAAAGTTCCTACTATTTTTTATATGGTTTTAATGTTTATAGTTTTATGTAATCTGTTGTGCTGCGTCATTTTTATAATGCGTTATAAAAAAATCAAATTGGAAGTTTTTGCGCAACTAATTACATAAATAATGTTATGTCTCGACTGATGATGATTATATAGTTAATTTCGTTTCGTCGGCGGCGGCGCTTGTATCATGAAAATGATAAACTCATGAACTTAGATAAATACACTTTATATTGATAAATAGAACCAATTTTCATTGAGAATATTTCTAACTAATTCATCCTGATCAACACAACATATATTTTTTAAGATAACGAATTAATAGCGTAAAATTTTACTGAGTAACGTAACCCTAGTACGAACTTCTATCGATTAAAAAACGCGCGTAAAAATACTCGATAGAGTAATTTTCTATGGGAAATCTCATTTCGCTTTTCGGCGGTAGATGACGCTGTACAAATAACCCTTACAAAATTACTTTATCAATATTTTTACGTTATAGTTTATAGTTTTATATGTATAGATTACTGTATCAATTTTTTTAGTAAAATACCACCAATCCTGACACTAGTGTCGTAAAATACGACTAAATAACTCTCTAGAGACGTTAGGTCTCTATGGAGAGATTAATCTCCCTTGCCCTGTACCCTTAGAATGAATCAAACAGCTATCGATAAATATAACGCGCGTAAAAACATTCCAAAGAGTAATTTTGTATGGGAAATTTGTACAGCGCCATCTACCACCGAGAACCCAAATGAAATTTTCCAAAGATAATTCCCTATCGAATACTTTTACGCGCGTTTTTTTCTCGATAGCTGTTCATGCTAAGGGTACAGTACCTATAGTACGAACATCTATCGAGGAAAAACAACAACCGTAAAAAATCGATAGAGTAATTTTGTATGGGAAATTTGTACAGCGCCATCTACCGCTGAGAAACGCGAAAGAAGATTTCTCATATACAAATCTTCGATACTTTTACGCGCGTTTTTTCTGGATAAATGTTCGTGATGAGGGTACAGAAAATGGACAACTGCGTTTTCCAATAAAAACGGTCCAATACTGCAATTTCCAACCCGGAGATTATGGAAACATAGGAGAAGCCATGCAACTTCTTGCAATCTTTTTTGAACTTTATAAATGAAATATAAATCATATTACTTACCTATATTATTTTATTATTATTTTTATATATCTATACTCACTCACACACACACACACACATTCAAAATTTAACTTTTGTCATCTAAAATAGTTTTTAATGTGTTATTTGTTATACCTTTAGCACGAAGCACGAACAGCTATCGAGAAAAAAAACGCGCGTAAAATTACTCAATAAAGAATTATCTATGGAAATTTTAATTTTCTATTCGGCGGTAGATGGCGTTGTACAAATTTCCAATACAAAATTGCACTATCGAATGATTTTACGCGCGTTATTTTTCTCGATAGCTGTTCGTGCTAAGGGTATTGATAGATGAGTTCGAGGTGGGCGCTAATAATTGCGACTCAGTCCTAGACTAATGTCATTAACGTTAATTATATTCTGTTAACATTAATAGCACAAATAAATATTATTATTAACTTTTTTTTGTTTCCAGCATTGACTCCACGGACGGCTCAATATTCCCGCCATCACAATTGGACCGGAAAAGAGTACTTTATGTATTTTACCCAAATTTGTGCAGGAGACTTCCGTTCATATATGAAAAGGACATTGAGGTATGTATAGTGATCGTCATACGATATCATACATTCATTCAGTTTCATAGTTCCATATCCTAAATCAAAGGTTGTCTGGAAGAGATCGCTTCTTAGATAAGACCGCCTTTGCCCACCATTGATTTAAGTTTTAGTTTGTGATTTTTTATAATGTGTGTGTGCAATAAAGTGTTTATCTATTTATCTATATATCAAGAGCCATTTTGTACCCTTAGCACGAACAGCTATCGAAAAAAATAACGCGCGTAAAATCATTCGATAGTGCAATTTTGTATTGGAAATTTGTACAACGCCATCTACCGCAGAATAGCGAAATTAAAATTTCCATAGATAATTCTCTGTCGAGTAATTTTACGCGCGTTATTTTTCTCGATAGCTGTTCGTGCTAAGGGTACTGTACCCTTACGAACATCAATCGAAAAAATAATGCGCGTAAAAGTACTCGATAGAGTAATTATCAATGAAAAATTTTATTCAGCTATTCGGCGGTAGATGGCGCTGTACAAATTTATGTAAAAATCAATATATGGAATGTTTTTACGCGCATTTTTTTTTTCGTTAGTATGTGCTAAGGGTACAGGTAATCTCAGCTGGTGACATCCACTTTTTTTTCTACAGATCGATGGCATCCCCCTCCTCCGCTATCGCCTCCCCACCAACGTGTTCGACGACCCCCTCCACAACACCGAGAATGAGTGTTACTGTGAGATCGACTCGGCCACCTGCCCTCCAAGGGGGGTAATAAATGTCACTGCCTGTACCATGGGTAAGTGAATCTTACCCCACGTTTTCACTACACCACAGAATAGATATAAGTACTACCGTACAGAAAGGACACCCCCGCGAGTTCGTATGCCGAATCGTATGCTCGTTTGGTCGTGTTTGTCAACTGTCAACTTATTTTGATATTCAAAGCAATGCGTCGTAACTTTATTTACCAAAAAATTCTAATTATGAATTTAACGCCGTTCATACAGTACAAACTGTTCCTACACTTACACACACCGTTGCTCGTGTACACACACACACACACACGTATGGGTACTATCCAAAACATACATACTGATAATTTCTTGAATTATACACACACGTGTACTTCTGCAAACAGATACTAATCTACACGTTCTTCTACACACACCTGTTCATTGTTTTGGAGTCATGTATGATCAACGTTACTGCTGCATTAAAACACACACTGCGATTATTATCACTAGGTTCAATCATCAAAAATTTTTTTTATTGTGACCGCATTCGGCTTGTTTAGTTGGAGGTAATAGTTATTTGTTATACAAGAGAGCAAAGTCATTTTTTGCTGCGAGTGCTGACTTTTAAATCACGAACTAGCGAAGTAGTCTAGAGCGTAGCGAGTGATTCTAATATAGACTACTGAGCACAGTGAGTGATTTAAAGGCACGAGACATCAAAAAATTTGCTCTCGTGTTAAACATACAACTTTTCA
Organism: Agriphila geniculea; assembly: GCA_943789525.1. Taxonomy (NCBI): domain Eukaryota; kingdom Metazoa; phylum Arthropoda; class Insecta; order Lepidoptera; family Crambidae; genus Agriphila; species Agriphila geniculea. The sequence continues at coordinate 9,875,547 of OX038898.1, read as the reverse complement.
CCTCTACCAGCGAGAAAAGGTGTTAGAAATTAAATAGCACTTTGCCTCACGCTCGCAGCAAAAGTCGATTTTGCTGCGAGTTTTTGGTAAAAAGTACTTTGCCTCACGCTCGCAGCAAAAGTCGATTTTGCTGCGAGTTTTTACGCGCCAAAAGCACCCTTTTCGTGCTGGAGAGGTGAAAATGATATTATTTACTCAAAAAAAAGGCCTGAGCCTATCTTTACCCCAGCTGCGGGAATAGGGACATTAAAAATAACGTGCATCGAAAACATGAACTAAACGCATTTTCTTTACTTTTAGGTGCCCCTGCGTTGGTTTCCTTCCCCCACTTCCACCTAGGTGACCCGCGGCTTCGTGAGGTGATCTCTGGTCTGAAGCCCGATCCTGAAGTACATCAGAACTATTTGGACATACACCCAACGTTGGGCATCGCACTCCGAGGAAAATCTAGGTACCTACCTAAAATAATATTTGTAATAGTATTGCAGGCACATCAAGGCTCAATGAGGAGCTCGGTGGCACAGTGGTTTAGCGCCTGGCCCAGGGATTGCGGGGGTTCAACAACTTTCACAAGGGTCAGTCATGGGCTGGGTGACCAAAAATTTATTATCCCCAGCTCCTCCGTGCTTCGGAAGGCACGTTAAGCCATTGGTCCCGGCTGCATTTGCAGTCGTTAACACCCACCAATCCGCATTGGGCCCGCGTGGTGGGTTATGGCCCGTCCTCCTTATCCACCCTTATGGAAGGCCTGTGCTCCAGCAGTGGGGACATTAAAAATGGCTGATGGACAAGGCTCAGTAACCTTAACATGAGTAGCTATCGAAAAAATAACGCGCGTAAAAACATTTGATAGAGTTATCTTGTATGGGAAATTTGTACTGCGCCATCTATCAGCGAAAAGCGAAATTAAATTTCTCATAGACAATTTAGTCTATCGACTTTTACGCGCGTTTTTTTCGATATATGTTCGTGCTAAGGTACTGTTCCCTATCTATAATTTGACAGAACTACGAAAAAAATGCGGAGCTGGAAGGCTGACTGATTATCTAATTAAAAACCACCTAGCGACCGGTCTTATTTGACAAATGATTGCTACCTCTTGTTGGGGTAAAAAAAAACATACCAAAGAAAAGTAGCAATGTATCACATTCATCTGTGAACTAAAACCGGTGGCTAGGTGGTTTTTAATAGGCAGATAATCAGGCAGCCGGTTGTCAATTGTATATTATAGGTACGACATAGGTACTTTTACCTTAATAATAAAGTACCTATTTAATATTTCAGCTTACAAATCAACATGCAGGTGATTAAATCGCCCATGATCTCAGCTCTAGGATTTTTAGATCAAGGCATGATTCTGCCAATCGCTTGGGTTGAAATGGTAAGTCAATTTTTATTATTTAATGCTATTTAGTAAACAAGTAAAAATCGCTGCTTTGCATAAATAACAACACAACTCAAAAGAGCAAATTATTATAGCTTTAGTCACAATGAAATAGGACTATTTTACTTGCCTCTGTGTCTGTGTACTTAAATTTTGAGTTGTGTTGTTATTCATGCAAAGCAGCGATATAAACCTACCTAACTCAAACGATTTACTCTCAATTTTTATTACGTTCTGATGTTTAATAAGTATTTTTGAGACAATAAACTATTTTATTATTTAGTAAGTTAAAATTTAGTAAGTGTTAAAAAAAAGTAAAATTAGTGCGTTGGGGTAAATTCGGCGTTGGGGTAAGTAAGATCAGCGCTGGGGTAAAAACTTACGCATTATATATTGACTTTGAAAAAATCAAAACTTTTAGGGTATCTACCTACCTACCTTCTTCCAAAACTAACGGGATACTTCTCAATGACCTATATAATCCTCATGAAATTTCACAGGAAGCAAGGTACTCAAGTACCTACTTATAGGAAAAATCCTGAAATCGTCAGTAAAAATAGTGAACGATATCATAGATTCGGCTTCACTATTGGAGTTAATTAGGAACTTTTAGAATTCCAAGAATCTCCTTACGTTCCATTGATGCCTTTTTTATCCCCCATCTACTACCAACTACGACAAAAACACATTTATAAGACGCTCGTGTCGATATTATAAGGAAAAATTGGAAAATGATGATATTTTTTAATTACAGCTTTCAATGTTTAAATGAAAAGTGGGAGAAATAGTATAGGTATAGGTAATAAAATACCCATAACCCCATAAATTTTATAATAATTTAGGTTAAACCATAATTAAAAACCATAATAAAACCATAATTTTACTGTTACTGCGATAATCTATACCTGTTCTAATCGCTTTGTACAGACTACAGACTCAAATTGACTCAATAATATTTGTAATTATTTATTGGAACAGCCTGCCCCTCAATTCTCTAAAAAGAACATCCGCAGGAAATGTAATTTTTGTATAGAAAAATAGTTCCGACCATCGGCGAGCTCGTCGTCCGAGCGCTAGCGTCTATGTATGTGACAGCGTTGCTGCATCGTAGAGCTATTTTTAACACGTTTTTATTAGGTTGCTTTCTCGTTTGTTTGTTTCTCCACAAAGTTTGCAAACGATTTTATGCCAGCTTCCCGATAAACTAGAGACTTGAAACTTTGAACATAGGTCAGAACTGAAAGGCAATGCAATATTATGGTGTCATTGAGCTGATCTGATGATGGAGCCGGAAGAAGGCCACAGGAACTCTATGATGAAACCATACAACCCCATCTTGCTTGGGCTCGTTACAATCGTCTTGACAAGTACTCTGATGGGAGGCGAGGTCCAGGGTCTGAGATGAAGCCGGAAGGCCATGCCATAGGAACTTAGTATTCAAACCGTGCAACCCCATCGAGGTTGGGCTTATTTGAATCGTCTTGTTAGAGAATTAACACGCTGGTCAATTTGTAAACTAATATAATTATGTTAAACTTGTATATGACTGTATATTTTCCTCTTCGATCAAGAATACCCTAGCCAGTAGCGTAGCGTGGGGGGGCGGGAGGGGCGGTCCGCCCCGGGCGGCACTTTTTGGAGGGCGGCAAAATTTCACGAAAAAAAATATTTAAAAAAAGTACTACACTATCATTTATTGTAACGATTTTGACCAAACCATCATCACCGTACAACCCGGAGCGCGTTGAATCCCAACGTGTATTAAAATCATTGTAATCTTTTATTAATCGAAAAATTATTATTACACCTCAAGCTTTATTATATAAAGGCATACAACATTAACAATCCCAGACGAGATTGTTAAAATATAACTCAGCAGACAAGCGACACGCAGCCGCAGGGACCGGCACCATGTGTGCTGGTCCCTGCGGCTGCGTGTCGCTTGTCTGCTGCTAATGACCTTTAATTGTCAAGATATTTAGAATTATAGAATTAGTATTCAAAATTTCAGTCTGCAATGTTTGATAAAATTTAAATATAAATATGCTGAAATATAATATTGGGATATGCGGGGCGCGCTACGCACGCCGCGACTGGGCTACGAAATGGTTGATTGTAATGATTTTAACCAAATCGTCATCACCGTATGGCCGGGAGCGCGCGGCTACATAAAAGATTATGAACCGAAAAAAAGAGTTAATTTTTAGTAAATAAGTACATAATTATTTTTTTTTTAAATAAATTACTGATTTTCTTAACTTATAACGAAAATAGGGGGGCGGCAAAATTCGGGTCCGCCCCGGGCGGCACAAACACACGCTACGCCACCCTAGCCTAGATGTCCGGTCAGAGTCTCAAAAAGGCACCTCAAATAGTGTCCCACTTACAAACTGGGCGCTTATTTTGCACAAAGTAAGTGATAAAAGATGTGTTTTTGTACAAAATAAGCTTATTTTGTACAAAATAAGTGTTATAACATAAGAGGTGATTATGTACCTACAAAATAAGAGCCAAGTTTGTAAGTAGGACGCTATTTGCGGTGCCATTTTTTCGTACCTACTGCTTTAGTTCGTAAAGTGTTATCTAGGATATTCTTGATCGAAGGTTTTCATCAATAAATGAATAAAATAATCTCTTTCAGATGGTAGAAGATCTTCCAGAAAGCCTCCGCACTCTAATATACCACGGGACATTCTCGACAGCCGCTGTACAGCTGGGGCTGGCTGTCACCAGCATAGCGGCTCTCTTCATATCAGGTGAGAAATTAACTAAAAAAACAACCTGCTAACTACAGGGTGGTTTTAGAGACACGGGACAAAATTACAGGGTTACGTGACTTTAAACGTTCGTTCTGTACCCACTTCTGTACCCTTAGCACGAACAGCTATCGAAAAAAATAACGCGCGTAAAATCATTCGATAGTGCAATTTTGTATGGGAAATTTGTACAACGCCATCTACCGCCAAATAGCGAAATTAAAATTTCGATAAATAATTATCTTCTCGATAGCTGTTCGTGCTAAGGGTACAGTACCCATAGCACGAACAGCTATCGAGAAAAAAAACGCGCGTAAAATTACTCGATATAGTAAATAACTATGGAAAATAGTTATTTACTATATCATAATAACAGGTACACGACCGTCAAAGTAAAAGATCAATTTAGTACTAAAACCTTGACCACCAAAGGCACGGCTCAAGGCTCAATTGTCGGTCCAACTGAGTACCTCCTCTACGTCAATGACATGAGCTACATTATAGAATCGGGGGCTGTGTACCAATTCGCAGATGATACGTGTCTTTTGGTGGCCAGTAAAGATGTCCTGGCAGCACAAAATTTTCTTCAACAAAATTTTACAAACATGTGCAAGTGGGCACATGATCACGGCTTAGTAATAAATGCTCAGAAAACTAAATTAGTACACATACACTCATCACATAATAAATCACCAATCACACCCACCGTGAAAGCTCATGAACATGCTTGTTTGCACTCAAACAATACAAACTATTTGTGTCCGTGTTCTGTCATAGAGGTAGTTAATAATCATAAATACATTGGTCTCACAATTGATAGTCGATTTTGCTGGGGACCCCACAAAGAACACGTATGTAATAAATTAAGATCCATTATCAGTAAGCTTTATGTGCTTAGATATAAATTACCTTTTAAAATACTAAGATTATTATACCTGTCCCTAGCAGACTCGATTATTAGTTATGGTCTAGGTACATATGGCAGAACATACACAACATACATTGATTCCATCTATAGATTACAATTAAAAATGTTAAAAATCATAACACCCAAATATATTTTAAAAAAACTTAATAATAATGAGGAAAAGCTGTTTAATTATTGTAACGTTATGAGCATATATGAAAAAATTGAATACCAAATTCTAATTGAATCTCACAATCCTGACTGTGTAATAGAAAAAAATAGACCTAAGTATTTGAGAGCAGTGCCTTACATAAATAAGTACCACCTACCAAAACACAACAACTTGTATGGGAAAAGAGTTTCCAGATATTTGATACCTTTTTATCTAAATAAATTGCCATGTGAACTACAGATTATGTACAAAGAAAATATCAAAGCATTTCGGTTTAAGCTTAAACAGTATTATCTACCTAACAAAATATGTAAAATCAGCGACTCGCCGTCACCCAGATAAACCCTGTGAGGTTTTCGTGGTGCGGCAATGTGTAAAAGAATATGTATCTAAAGTTTATTGAATAAATGATTAAATAAAAAAAAAAAAAATAATTTCATTTTGCTATTCGGCGGTAGATGGCGCTGTACAAATTTCTCACACAAAAATACTCTATGGAATGGTTTTACGCGTTTATTTTTTTCAATGGCTGTCCGTGCAGTACCTTCCCGTAACACGTACACCTATCGAAGAAAACGCGGAAAAAATCTCGATAACGAAATTCTTTATGAAAAATTTAATTTCGCCATTCGGCGATTGATGGCGTTGTACAAATTTCTTAAGTTTTATTTATTCTTATGTTTCTTATACAAAATTTTCTCTCTCGAATGTTTTTGCGCGTGTTTTTTTCTTGACACATGGTCGTGCTGCGGGTACAGACTATGAAATTGAACGACTTTCAATCGAAATATGTCAAAAATTTTGGGCAATCCCATAGGTAGCTGCAAGGTTGAATGTCCCCTCCTCGCAAGCCCCATATAAGAACTCCCTGCTCAAATATTTTCGTCAAAAGCATTTTTCTCAGTATAAAAAAAAGCCACACCACACAGCACAGTGCTCGTAGCACGAACAGCTATCGAGAAAAAAAACGCGCGTAAAATTACTCGATAGAGAATTATCATGGAAATTTTAATTTCGCTATTCGGCGGTAGATGGCGTTGTACAAATTTCCAATACAAAATTGCACTATCTAATGATTTTACGCGCGTTTTTTTCTCGATAGATGTTCGTGGTAAGGGTACTGTACCCTTAGCACGAACAGCTATCGAAAAAAATAACAATCTTAACTAACTATCATTCGATAGAATAATTTTGTATGGAAAATTTGTATAGCGCCATCTACCGCCGAATAGCAAAATGAAATTTTCCATAGATAACTACTCTATCAAGTACTTTTACGCGCGTTATTTTTTTCGATGGCTGTTCGTGCTAAGGGTAGGTACTGATGACGAGTTGTTTTTTTTTCTAGTTAATTATAATTACTTTTTTTTACAGGTATATGCCTGTTCGTCCTACTAGTGGGCAGGAGGCAAAGACCATGTGCCACTGTGAAGATACCCATAGACACTGAGATGAAAAACCAGCAGGCTGCGTGATGTTTCCAATAAAATGTATAATAAAGTTTGAGAGTTTTTTTTAAGGGGCTACATTGACTGAGAACGCCCAAGGAAATAGTTTAGGCTCAGTCTAGACTGTTACAAGCACTTATGAATGTCAAAGAAGCTACGCCATCGGTTCGTAAACTCTAAGCGGGAGACCTTTTGTAACGAGATGCAACCGATAAAAATTACGCGCGTAAAAACATTCGTTAGCGTAATTTTGTATGGGAAGTTTGTACAGCGCCATTTATCGCCGTGAAGCGGAATGAAATTTTTCATAGCGACTATGTCACCGTTAAAGTGCGAAAATCACATTTCTCTGGATTGTTTCATTATGGCGAACCAATGGCACGCGTGCCATCAATGGCACGCGACACATTATTTTGGGCACGTCACAGATTACATAATTCATTATGCACTACGAAAAAATTACGAATTTATTAATTTAAATTACGCGTAAAATTGAAACATTGAAGAATGTACCTATTTTCTGTAGTAAATAATAAGTTTTGAGTTAATAGTATTTATTATTATTATTTTCCCAATAATCACAAAGTCAAAATTATTTGATGGCATGTCTATGACCTCATTAAAAATTTCTTTAAAAAATGGCACGTTGATACATCTTGGTACGCCATCCCTAAACTAGTTAATCTGCAGATTCCCTAGCTAATCTACAGATTAACGACCAAAGATCAGTTAAAGTACGAAAACAGGTTCTTTTATTGAAGAAAATGTGTAATAACATAAAAGGGGGTAGACACAAAAGCGGGGGGACGGGGAGGGGGCATGGAAAAAGTCTTAAAAGAGTTTATTAGGTAAGGTTAGTATTGCGGCCAAAAACGCGCGAGCGGAGCGAGCGTGCCGCGGGAGTGGCTGGCGAAGCGCCAGAAACGAAATTTTTGTTAAACAAACTTTGAATATAGGTCTTTTACCACAGAATACATAATAGTTTTTACTTAAATTTCCTAAAGCCTTGGCTATTTCACTCACTGTATTCTGCACTTTAATGGTGTAGCATCCGTTAATGTGCAGATTAACTAGTTAAAGTGCGGAAATCGTCAATTTAAGAAAAATTTCGCCCTTTAACTGACTCGACCAGGGGCCCTATTTTGAATCGCTTCGAATTTTGAATAAAACCGACGTCAAGCGCTCTTTTCTAGTGATTTTCGTTCGACATTTGACTCAATCCCCATACATTTGAGTCAAATGTCGAACGAAAATCAGTAGAAAAAAGCGCTCGAGGTCAGTCGAACGATTAAAAAATAAGGTCCCAGTTAATCTGCAGATTCCCTAGTTAATCTGCAGATTCCCTAGTTAATCTGCAGATTCCCTAGTTAATCTGCAGATTAACGGATTCCGTACTTGATCGGCAACAACTACATAGAAATTTTTCCTTAGATAGATGTTCGTGCTAGGGGTACAGTACCTTTTATTAAGGGTACCCCTGCGTAAACAAAAACAAAAAAGGGGAGTACAGTACCCCAGGCACGAACATCTAGGTATCGAGAAAAAAACGCTCTTTCTCGAAAGATTTATCTATGGAAAATTGTATTTCGCTATTCGGCGGTAGATGGCGCTGTACAAATCTCCCATACAAAATTACTATCGAATGTTTTTATGCGCGTTATTTTTAACGGGTGCAACCTACAAGAAACTCCTCTAGGGCAGCTTTTTTCGCAATGTTTTATTATGATTACGTTGTCAATGTTACGCAAATCAGCGCAAACGACGTGCTTTTTAGGGTTCCGTACCCAAAGGGTAAAAACGGGACCCTATTACTAAGACTCCGCTGTCTGTCTGTCACCAGGCTGTTATGCTGTTACGACTCATGAACCGTGATAGCTAGAAAGTTGAAATTTTCACAGATGATGTATTTCTGTTGCCGCTATAACAACAAATACTAACAACAAAATAAAATAAATGTTTGAGTGGGGCTCCCATACAACAAACGTGATTTTTTTACTGTTTTTTTACGGAACCCTTTGTGCGCGAGTCCGACTCGCACTTGGCCGGTTTTTTATTTGTACTATTGAGTCTACGCATGTTCTTATCGTAGAATGAGCGTGAAAATAACCTTTGACATAGGTACATAAAAGTTTATCGTATAATTTTGTGGAAATTATTTTTGTTTTGTGATGAACTAATCTAACGAACTAATTAACTTGTGAACATTTGGATTAGATCTATCTCTAATTTTAACAAATTAGTATAGATTAGAGCTGTTTTTAGTACATAAATACCTAATTGGATCCCAGAGAGGTATTTTTAAACTAAGTTCCACAAAAATTACGTAGATATGTTACAGGTTGAAACTTTACAACTTTCGATCAAATCTAGATATAAATATTTTCTTCTTTTGTTTCAAAATTAGTGTTCGCGGAACAACCTTGAAGTAGTTAGCCAGACACTTATCATAAAAAAATACTGTTTTAAAGTTTTTTTTTATGCGGAAACTTAATTTTAGGAGAAATACATGGTTAATTTTTAAGTATATCTAAAAATGAAATGGGGTTTTCACAGAGCCGGATTAGCCATAAGGCAGAGTAGGCAATTGCCTAGGGCCCCGACTCCATCAGGGGCCACGTGCACGCACCAAGAAAAAAAATGTTTTCATCGAACGAATATATTTTTACTGTAAACAAGCAACATTACAAGATCAGTGGATGAAACTGACTAAAAATCGCGCTGCGCGGCTTTTTTTTTTGCTATAAACAGACAAGATTACAAACATAGAAACTTAACTAAAAATCATGATGCGCAGTCGTAATGACACTTTGACGCAAAATGACATATTATGACTACGCGGAATGACATACGCATAATGACATATCTCGGACTTGACGTATTGTAACCACGCAGAATGACATACGCATATCTATAACTCTGACGCAAAATGACATATGGTGACTACGCATAATGACATCTCGGACTCCGATACAAAATAACATATTGGTGACCATGTTATCTCTTATACAGGGTAATTTGTAATATTATGCCAAAATAAACCACTGTGATTGCCCTAAAATGAAACAATGATGCCAAATTAAGTTACAAGACTTCGGCAAACATCTTGATGCTCTTTTGATGCTGTGGGGAAAGTTCGCGCATGTGCACTTGCGAGCAAATTATGTGGGCTCGGACTCGGATATGTAAAATAGATGGACTATTTTGGGCACTAAAAAAATTTTTTTTTACCATATATTTTACAATATCTGGTGATAAGTTAAACATAGCCGTTTACAAATAACCCTGTATAATAATTATTATGACAAAATATATGGAAAATTTGTTATGCCAAAGCAAATTAGGAATAAAAATATCATGCAAAAAAGAGATCTCATGCCACAAACCATAACCGTTGCTCAATGTGTATGTGTCAATTCGCCTATGTGCCGTTTTGCGTATGTCATTTCGCGTATGTGTCCTTTTGCGTATGTGTCGTTTTGCGTAAGTGTCATTTTGCGTGTGTGTCATTTCGCGTGTGTCGTTTTGCGTATGCGATTTCGCGTATGTGTCATTTCGCGTATATGTCATTTTGCGTATGCGTCATTTTGCGTAATCAAAATGTGTCATAATGCGTAAAATTGTTTTTTTTAACTATAAACAGAGGATAATTACAAGATTAGTGGACGAAACTTATAAAAATCGCGCTGCGCGGCCGTTTTTTTTTTACTGTAAACAAGCAAGATTAATATTATAAGTGGATGAAATTGACTAAAAATCGCGCTGCGCGGCCGTTTTTTTCCTTTAGGTAAACAGGCAAGATTACAAGGTTAGTGGATAAAACTGAATAAAAATCGCGATGCGCGTCCGTAAAAAAGGGTATACCAAAGGGGCCCCGAGAACTACATTGCCTAGGGCCCCTAACAGGGTTAATCTAGCTCTGGGTTTTCAGACCACGTAAATGAACAACTTTAACTATGGGGCCAACCACGAAATCGCGAAAAAAAAATCAGCTGTTCATACATTATAGTCGAGTCGATGTTGTACTTTGCTATGGAACAGCTGACTTTTTTTTCGCGATTTCGTGGTTGGCCCCATAGTAAAAGTTGTTCATTTACATGGTCTGAAATCCCCATTAAATTATTAGATATAGTTAAAAATTAACCGTGTATACTTACATAGTACAAAACCTTACTTACCTAAATGGGGCTTAAAACTGTTACATATTTCAGTAGGTACCCGTAGCACGAACAGCCATTGAAAAAAATAACGCGCGTAAAAACATTCGATAGAGTAATTTTGTATGGGAAATTTGTACAGCGCCATCTACCGCCGAGTAGTGTAATGAAATTTTTCATAAATTACCCTACATTCGATAAAGTACCCTTAGCACGAACAACTATCGAGAAAAAAAACGCGCGTAAAATTACTCGATAGAAAATTATCTATGGAAATTTTAGTTTCGCTATTCGGCGGTAGATGGCGTTGTACAAATTTCCAATACTAAATTGCACTATCGAATGATTTTACGCGCGTTATTTTTTTCGATAGCTGTTCGTGCTAAGGGTACAGTACGTGCAATAGATGCATGCCCTTAGGCATGCATCTATTCTTAGATGATATTTTATAGGTTAGATTAAATAAATATAATTTGTTTCTGACTCCAAAGAGAATATTTTTTATATGCGCTGCTAACAGTAAACATCACAAAATAGGTAATACAAAGTATGTATGTACTAACTAATTACCTACCACAAAGTGCGTGGTTATTTCTCAAGGAAAAACACTCGTTAAAGTTAATAGAATAGAAAAAGCCGGTCAATTGCGTGTCGGGCCACGAGCAGTAGGGTTCCGACCTACCATACCTTTTTTTTATCTACTAAAATAATTTTGTATATAGTGTTTGTATAAATGTCAAAGTTATATTTGCGGTTTTGGAAAATGTGCTATTTCTCTAAAAACTACTGATAAAAATCGTTCAAACCAATGTTCGTTGAAAGTGTATTTGCAGCATATATTTTTTTCTTTATTTTCACTCTCTTATTTTAAAAGTTAGAACAAACACAAATTTTACCACTTTGGAAGTCTATAATATTTTTCAAAGGGTTGACTTTGAGAAAAAAATTGTTTTAGGGACCTCAATGTCATTTATAAAGAGCTATCTATAGACACCCCGCACGTATTAGGTTTTCCAGTTTCAGTTCCATGTATAGGGAGCCCCTTAATATTTTTTTATTTTTACTTTTGTATAAAAATGGTAAAGCGTTTCACAGAATACATCTACCAACAGTTTCAACTGTGTAATCCTAATTGTTTCGGAATGAAGTGGCTGTGACATACGGACGGACTGACAGACAGATATGACGAATCTATAGGGTTCCGTTTTTGTCATTTAGGCTACGGAACCCTAAGAAAGTAACCAACCAAGTAGGTACCAACTATTTACGTGCTTAGATTTTATGATGATTGCATTTAAAGAAAAAGAAAAAAGAAAAGAAAAATTTCGCTCTTTTTGATAGGTACATAAATATACCTACTACAACCTACTCAAAAAAATAAAGGCTACAAACGCATTACGCAGCGTGATGGGTGGTTGTGTGATATAAATCTTACGTGTGAAAAAAAGGCTTCATACAATAAAACAATTAAAAAACTGTTGTTAAATGAGGTTTATTTGAGAAGCTTTTTTTGTTTATTTAGTTTTTACTAAAATGTTCTATAGATGTAATGTAATTTATATATACTTAATATTTACTTAAAATTATTTAAAAAATAGTTTAAGTTGTAATTAATGTAATCTTGTGCGTGTAAATATTGTTTTTAAGTTGATACTGTTGTTTAATACAATTTATGATGACCATTTTTACTGCAATTGATAATTAAAAAAAATATAAAAATAATGACATCTTTATAAATTATTATTAGTGTTTCCGCCTCTAAAACCTTTCTGGAAAATTATGAAGCTCCATAACTATTGTTTTACATGTGCTAAGCAAAAGCATGAGAATAAATAAAACTGTTTAGGTATTCCTATGGCAAAAGTAAGGTATTCTAATACAAAATATTCAAGTATTTTTCTGTAGGTATTTGAGAAATAAAAACGGATCCAATGTTGAGCCTTGAGGAACACCTATTTTTCCATAGAGAATTGCTTAGACTATTTAATTCTTATTTAAATATATCAAAAAGCTTCTTCAAATAGCCTGTAGAAATTGTTGTTTCTTACAATATTTTTAACTGTCATTTATTCAAAAGTAAAATAAAAATTTTGTAGTAACAATAATTTTTTGAAATCATTTTTTGGTGGGCCGTCTAGTAATGAGTAGAAATACTTATCAAGATGCATTTAGCGCCATCTAATGAGGGGTAGAAAAACTAATTAAAGCGCTTTTAGCGCCATCTAGTAAACAGTAGATAAACTAATCAAGATGCCTTTAACGCCATCTAGTGAAGAGTAGAAAAATAATCTAGTTGCATTTAGCGCCATCTAGTTATAGATAGGAAAACTAATTAAGGCGTATTTAGCGCCATCTAGTAAGTAGTAGATAAACTAATCAAGATTAATTTAGCGCCATCTAGTGAGGAGTAGAAAAATTAATCAAGTTGCATTTAGCGCCATCTAGTTGTGGATACGAAAACTAATCAAACCTCGCATCTCATATCTCCTAAACACCGACAAACTCTGATATTTGGCGACAAACTCGGTCGAACTACCGACTATAGATATGACTTATCAGATTATCGCTACGACCTTCCGTTCTCAAGATCCAGGTAGAAAGGTCTCCACAGCGTATCCTCACATATCTCCTAAACGCAAGACCGACAAACTGGTTCTTGGTGACAAAACTCCGACAAACTACCGGCTACACACACGAGTAATCAGATTTCTGTTACGACCTTCCGTTTTCGAGATCTGTGTGGCTCAGCTGTTGAGACGTCTCTACAGCTGCGCCACACGTATCTCCTAAACGCAAGACCGACAAACTCTGGTTTTTGTGCGACAAACTCCGACAAACTAACAGCTATACATACAAGTAATCAGTAATGGCTACACAATCGAGTTATCAGATTTTTGCTACGACCTTCCGTTCTCAAGATCCAGGTAGAAAGGTCTCCACACCGTATCCTCACATATCTCCTAAACGCAAGACTGACAAACTCTGGTTCTTGGTGACAAACTCCGACAAACTACCGGCTACACACACGAGTAATCAGATTTTCGCTACGACCTTCCGTTTTCGAGATCTGTGTGGCGCAGCTGTAGAGACGTCTCTACAGCTGAGCCACATGTATCTCCTAAACGGAAGACCGACAAACTCTGGTTTTTGGCGACAAACTCCGACAAACTATAGACTTCATCATGGCATAGTCAAAATGTCAGATTTCCAACTTTTTTTTGTGGCGCAGCTGTAGTCCGGCACGTGTCATCGTTATAAACTTGGGTTATTTTCTGCGCTACTAAATAAAACTCAAAATTCCTTTTATCCTTAAACATTTATTTAAACGCTCTCTTGTACAGGTGGCTCGTAACCTTCAGGGCGTTCTCCCTTTTCACCAGCCTCCCCCCTCTTGCCCCCACCCCCTTCTCCGTGTAACTCCATCAACTTGGAAATCTCGAATCTGGGTCGCTTCAGAACTTTCACCTGGAAAAATAGTTTTTATTAGCAAGGGAATAAGGGTGGATGTTAATGTGGTGTAAAGAAAGGTTATTCAGAAGTAAATCAAAAGGGAACATGAGTTTTCATCATGTATGTGTCATTGCGAGCTAGGTGTGTCATCATTTGAATTTAGATCTTAAGAGGGCTTTCTGAAATTTACGCGCTCGGGTTTTAGGTATTTACGGCTAGACCGCAGCGCGAAGTGAGCGCGCGTGTGCGTGTGTGCGTTTCTCCACACGTACGGCACACAGTTGCTAGCATTCGCTACAACGACCGAACGATCTTGATCTGTACTTATAGCCGCGTATAGGAGCTCAGTCGCAATTATTTTCACCGATAAAACTAAAGCTAAATCGTTACCGTTTCAATTTAGTTTACACACAAATACTTGCTTTAGTTTTTTTGAAGGGAGTCTAATTATTTTATCCATTTATTGAGTCCCAATATATGGATAATGAGAGTTTTTATAGCTAGATAATTAAATAATTTAAAAAATCCTTGGGCTGGTCACCTTGTCATGTTCATATATTTAAAAAAAACTTTAGCAAATACACATATAGTTATTAAAAATGGGAACTAAACAGTGTTTCGTGCCTTCATGCCCGAAGAACAGCACAACAGTGATACGTTATTCGTACCAATCCAAAGCTTTTCCGAGAACATGTTGTTGTGCGAGAAGAAACTATTTTAGTTGAACATGTTGAGATAATATATATAAATAAGTCAACGGTTGAACGAGTTATTATGCAAAATAAACAATTCAAAATCCTGAAGCTCCACCCTGTTGTTCATCAAAACATGTAGGCTACTTGGATCAAATCGTCATGATTGCTTGGCAGGATGACATAATAAAAATTTGTGAAAATAATATGTGCACTTTTATTTCTATTTACTGACTGAGTAGGTATCTAATCTTGTTGCCATGTTCAGTGTCGTTCGAGACGTAGTACTATTAGGTAGGTATTCTGTCTGTACTTCGAGTTTTACTTTTTAAAACCAATAAAAAGCCGCTGAATTTATCCTAAAAGATGACCTGTCAAGTAGGGATGTCGAAAAAAGTTCTATATATTTTTTTCGATATACCGATATTTTTCGGGAGATATTAAATACTCTGATATATCGATAGATAATAACATCAAATAAGTGCCCGTTCACACAGGGATCCGTTCTATAGGTCCTTTATCGGTTACGTTTTAATGCGGCGTATGTAATTGTACGAACGAGTTCACACACAACACAGTAGGCATATCGAATTCGTAAGATATTGCTGTTCTAAGTTTGACAGATGACAGTTGTCAAACTTAAAACTGCAATATCTCGAAAAGTACTCATCTCAGATTGATAGTGTCTTTGAAGAAATGAAAGCTCTTGGTGAGATCCTAATTTTAGATGTCAGCTGTCAAATATAAATTTGTCATCTAAAATGAAGATCACCAAGAACTTTCATTTCTTCAAAGACACCATCAATCTAGGATTAGTACTTTTCGAGATATTGCTGTTTTAAGTTTGACAGATGACAACTGTAAAATTTAAGTTTAACAGCTGTTATCTACAATAAAGATCTCACCAAGTCCTGAATTTTGTTATTAAATTCTTTGATCAGCCCCCTGACTGACCCGCATGACCAGCGAAACACGATTTATATCGTGTGATATAGTGTTTTATCCAGTTTTTTTACATTCCTTTTGGTTTTATCGACACTCAACTGTCAAAATCCATTGTCTTTTGATAGTTAAACGTGATAAATCGCGATATCATATCGAGTTTCTGTGATCATGCTAGCTAGGCATCCCTAATTACGTTAAAATGGCAGTTGTCAAAACGGATCTATTATATCTGTCAAGACACCTATAATCGCCCGCCCAGCCGCCTCACGCGACGCGCAATGCCCCGCTGAGAAAAAAATTGAATGATAGCCCTTACACTTTTAGGCGCCAACTGTCTAGACTCTAGCTCTATATGAACGGCGGCTTTTTTTCCAATAACAAACGCGATGACTGACTGACTCTCTAGGCCAAGGATGGCGAACCAACGGCACGCGACGCAATGTTTTGGGCACGTCACCGGTCACAAAATTCGTTACGCGACGATTTGATGGCACGTCTATGACCTCATTAAACATTAACATTTGGGGCCATCCATAAATTACGTCACACGAATTTCATGATATTTGACCCCCTACCCCGTCCTTGTCACAGCGGGTCACATTTGTGTGGACCCCCCTCCCTAGTGTGACGTCACATATTTTACAAGTTTACATCTAGAAATAATGATTTAACTAAAACAACAGTTCAAAAATTTGTTTTATTTCAATTTAAATGGTTTTGAAATGTGACGTCACAAAATTTAGGACCCCTCCCACCCCCTTGTCACACAATGTCACACTTCGTCGACCCCCTCCCTCCCCCTTGACGTTGCCACGTGGTTCCCTTTGAATATTGCCCGCTGGGACCCACGAGACAAAATAATAAATTTAAGGTAAAAAAAATAAAAAATGGTATGGGTTGAAACAGTCTATATTATTAATATATTGGTTTACACCTTACATGAGAAAAAAATTCACAAATCTAGCTCAGCGACAGGGGTCGCTACATGGATTCTATTGGTTGGTGTGTGTCGGGTCGCAAAAAGAGTAAAAGTTACAGTTTATATTAAATTATCATCCCTAATTGGAAAATACCACGGTTCACAATATTTAAAGGGTAAAAAAAGCACCGACCTCGTGTGTCCTGTATTTACTAATGAGGGATTATTTAGACCTCTGAACTCCCTGGAGGATTATCATGTAGTTGTGGACAGCAACTCATCAGCACATGACGTGGCACGTGGTAGACCCAAAGACTATCAATGAAATTAATTTCCCATAGCTGAAACAAACGTGTAGGATTAACCAAACTGAAAAATAGACTTTGAACACGTTGTGGCTATGCAACATGGCGGCGTGGCGTGGGGAAAAATGTTTTCAACTTCTTACCAGGTCTTGCTAAAGCAGCAATCCTGATTAGCAGGATTTCAAACCGCCTGCTCCCTCCACCCGTTTGAAATTTTGCCTGGCTGACTCCTCAAGCCACGGCAAGTAACCTCGAAGATCCTGGCAAACCTTCAGGCCAGCGACCAGAAACAAATGATGGTCTGCAACTTGAGGTTTTACCTGTAATAAACACCACCTCAGAAAATGTTCATGGCGTCTTACGAAGTCTGCCTTGAAACAGATATCACTCCACTTACCTCAGTAGCGTTTTTCTCTCTCTAAATTATTCGACCGACTTCGGCCGCGTTAAATAAAATATTCCAAATTCTTTCTCAACACACATGTCATCTTTTTTCCTGAAAACTGAAGGCTTGCTTGGTGTTGCCCTAACCCGCTTCGATACTCCTTCCAAAACGTTCCGTTTTCCGAAATTCGAACACACTTGGAAATTAAATAAAATTACCAAATATTTTGCAAACAAAATTTAACCTACAGAAATAAATATCTGTGCGTCTCCTGACTATAAAACTTTTGGACAAAACGCAAAGAACTGTCAATCGACGCTTCAGCTAGCAAAAAGGTGTTCGCGCATAACTTCAACAAAAGTGTCAGATGGAAGAGCGTGACACGAGATGGCAACACCGTAGCTCCGAAATCTGCCTTCCTATTGGGCGTTGTTGCTATTGGTCAGAATCATCACGCGCGGCACGCGCCATCTTCTATCGTCTAATTCCTTGCTAAACTGAAGCGAAATTTGAGAGACTTTGCTCTGATTCTCAATGTTTATTATTTTCAAAGCCTTATGCAAATAATAAAAAATTTGAAAAGACATTTATTAAAGTTGCGACTGCTACAAAAAACAACCAATGACGTTTAAGGGGAGGTGCCAATTCCTGCAAAATACTGAAAACTACCATTTCGCTTGCGCGCCAAGATTTAAACTTGTGGATTGTCAGAACACAACGTTACACTACCTTCAATATTTAGGGTACTTTCCCTTCGTGTGGCAAAGTTTTGGGACACCCTGTATATTTAATAATATGCTTATTTCATCTAAATATATTAATTCTGCTAGAAGTCATTCATCCCAAAAATATAAGTAAAGAAATCTGAGGGACAGGGCAAATACCGGGGGTGGGGGTACAGTTCTTTTTTAATTGCTCCAATGCCAACCACACCACACACGCTAGGTTATGCATGATGGTTTTGACCACAGGCATAACCGAGCGGCGTGCATGAGCGGCTTGCATGAAGGTTTTGCAGCTCGGTCAAAACTGTCATGCGTAACCTTACGTGTGTGCTCTCTATTGAACTCGGTTTTGCATGAAGGTTTTGCAGCTCGGTTAAAACCGTCATACATAACCTAGCGTATATGGCCTGCTTAAGGGTACTGATACTCTTTCTTAACGAGATCAATTTAGCATAAATTTTTGACTAACAGATCGACATTTTGACCGTTTAAGTAACCCCACTCCTGCTTTACAACATACGGAATAATAAAATGGATAAAGGACTCTACCTACCACATTGTTGTAAAATTGTAAATAGGGTTGCCAACGCAAAGCTAATTGTAGATGTCGCTGCGTACGCTTGTTCCTAAGACAGTAGACGTTTAGAACAAAATGTATGGGAAAAAAGGTACCTATTTATTTTGTGGTATTTTTTTACCGAAAAAGACCCATTGACCCAAAATGGATATAAAAGACTATTCTACAATGCAAATGCCGGAATTGAAAGTCAAATTAAGACATTTTTATCGAAAAGGCAAGAACAGAATGCTAAAATTAAGTTTAGTCCTGTCAATTTAGTTAAGTCGTGCTAACCGAATCGACACCATTGTAGTAATCATGAGTAAATTCCTTATTTCAAGTCCGCCTGGCTAGCTACCACCATCTTACCTAAGTCTGACGCCATAACAACAAATTAAAAATTGTTGTGTAGATAACTTGCGGCCGCCCGCGACTTTGTCTGCGTGGAAATTTTCTTGCTATCCCTCGGGAACAGGGCTGGAAACCGGTTTCTAATTAACCAGGTTAATTTCGATCTCAAACAGGTTTTTTCGTAAGTGTTCACTCGGAGCGGAACCGATTCGCGAGCGATATTGCTTCTGGGATAAACCTGGTTAATTCCACGACGCGCGTGAATAGTGCAGCGATATATTTTGTCTCTTTTTATCTGCAGGCGGGATTTATCCCAGGTTTATCCCAGAAGCAATATCGCTCGCGAATCGGTTCAAAACTTACGAAAAAACTGTTCCCCTGGTCCCTCGTCCCTCTGGTCTTCCTCCCTGGTCTTTCGTTTCGTTGCTTTGCATCGGGTGGACGGAGCGAACAAAATCATTTCGGTATTAACCAGGTTTTGGGAGCGGAATCAAAACCAAAACGGTCTACGAGCTTAACCAGAAATAATACCGGTTTTGACGAGCAGAATTGAAATAAAAACGCTCTTTTCAAAATGTATGAAGCTGCGCGAAACCTGGTTGCGAATTTTAACCAGGTTTTCCAGCCCTGCTCGGGTACTTTTTAACCGACTTCACAAAAAGGAGGAGGTTCTCAATTCGATTGTATACTTTTTTTTTTATCGTTGTTCGCGCGTATCTTCGACATTTATGGACCGATTTTGATGATTCTTTTTTTGTTCGATTGAGTTTTCTTGCGAGATGGTCCCATTTAATTTTTATTTTAATCGGTTTAGTAGTTTTCAAAAAATCCTGAAAATACTATGATTTTGCATCAACTACCTTGACGACTTTGTTATATTAATAAATCGAATCAGATGTTTCTTTTTGTTGGGAAAGGGTACTTTTGGTGTAGTCTTTTTAACCGACTTCAAAAAAAAGAGGGTTCTCTCTCAGTTTGACCTGTATGAATGTATGTTTTTCCGCGAATATCTCACGTTTGACTGAGCCAATTTTTCTACGAAATAATATACCTACACTACCTAATAGAGAAGGTACTTACACTAAAAATGAAAAAATAAAAAATTGTTTTAAAAAACAAAAAACCGACTTCAAAAAACCGGCCTCTAAAAAGCAAGAAATAATATTCAAATCATTAGATACCCATTATCATTGTTATAATAACAACACGTCTATTGAAGTCGGGTAGGGCTTTTAGAATAAAAAAAGGAAGTTGTACTCCAGCCCCACCCGACTTCAATAGACGTGTTGTTATTATAACAATGATAATGGGTATCTAATGATTTGAATATTATTTCTTGCTTTTTAGAGGCCGGTTTTTTGAAGTCTGTTTTTTGTTTTTTAAAACAATTTTTTTCGAGATGAAAGGTATCCCTAACAACGAGTATGTAAAATTTCATGATAGTAAGTTAAGACGTGAAGGCGTAACAAACAAACAAACGGCCTTTCGCTTCTATTAGTAAGGATATATATGTATATTACATATTAGTAAGGATAAGTAAAGGATAGTAAGAATGGTACGGAACCCTTCGTGCGCGAGTCCGACTCGCACATGACGGTTTTTGAACAATATTTCTCGTTTGTTCCAGTGCTAGTACTGCTGTCTGCGACCTTCGTGCTCAGTCTAATAGGCACAGTATTCTTCTGCTTCACAAACACCATCAACGATGCCATATTATCAGTAAGTAGTTGTCCATCAGCCATTTTAATGTCCCCACTGCTAAGACACAGGCCTTCCTTATAGGTGGAAAAGGAGGACGGGCCTAATTGGTGGGTGTTAACGACTGCAAATGCAGCCGGGACCAACGGTTTAACGTGCTTTCCGAAGCACGGAGTAGCTCGAGATAATAAATTTTTGGTCACCCATCCCATGACCGACCCTTGCGAAAGTTGCTTAACCTCCGCAATCGCTGGGCCAGGCGCTAAACCACTGCGCCACCGAGCTCCTCAGTTATTTTTCAAAGGAGGTAGGAGTAAGTATAGTCGGGTAATTTGGGTTACAGTAAAAAAGTGCGACATCTTTTTTTTACCCTATTATACAGTACCTTATTTGGTCTTTAACTAGCGATAATTTAAAGGCGTGAAATACACCTAGTTTTATCGACAAAAACACCCACATGTTGGGGTCTATCCCCACTCCTGTTGGAATGGCCGCCATTTTAAATTTGACTTTTTATTTTAGATGACCCAGCGGAAAAATATTTATTTCTCCAGATTTAGAAGTCCTACTTTTATAAAAAAATACTATTCGAAAGCTAATAATACCATTTATCAATTTAAAAAAGTATGTGTAATATTTCAACTTAAATACGTCATAAAAATACTGAAGTATAATTTTATAGGATATTTGTGTGCTTTTTTTTTGAGTTTTTATTACATTTCTCAAAAACTAGGTCATTAATGTCCATTTTTTTTGCATTATTCAAATACACATAAATATTATCTACAAATTGATTTCAAAAGTTTATTGCTCTATGTTGCATATTTTGAGAGTTATTTTTGTTTGAATTATGACCCTTACGTAACCAAAAAATGATATTTTCGAAAATGGACATAGTTACAAGCATTTTGAACATATTTTAAATTAGGTTGATAATTTTATCTGTATACAAATTTCATTAATTGATAAAATTTAGTTTTTTGGAGATTTGTTTGTAAGTTGATTTAAAGCTTGTAAGGGTCATATTCAACCAACAATAGCTCTAGAAATATGCAACATAGAGCAATAAATCTTAAAGTTGTTTTGAAGATAATATCCCTGTGTATTCTAATGATGCAAAAAAGTTGCATTAATGTCCTAGTTTTTGAGATATGTTAGAAAAGCTAAAAAAAACACACAAATTTCGTGTAAAATTTTACTTCAATAATTTTTTATGACGTATTCAATACTAAATAATATACTAGAAAAAGTATTCAAGTAAAACACATTTTTTTTTTTAAATTAATAGGTGGTATTATTAGCTTTCGAACAATGTTTTTGTTATAACTGTAGGACTTCTAAATCCGGAGAAATAAATATTTTTCCGCAGGGTCTCATCCAAAATAAAAAGTCAAATTTAAAATGGCGGCCATTCCAACAGGAGTGGGGATAGACCCCAACATGCGGGTGTTTTTGTCGATAAAATTAGGTGTATTTCACGCCTTTAAATTATCGCTAGTTCAAGACCAAAGGCACTGTATAGCACGAACAGCTAATAAGCAAAAAAATTACGCGCGTAAAAGTACTCGATAGAGTAATTCTCTATGAAAAATCATTCGCTATTCAGCGGTAGATGGCGCTGTACAAATTCCCTATATAAAATTACTCTATCAAGTACTTTTACGCGCGTTTTTTTCTCGATAGATGTTTGTACTAGGGGTACAGAAATATCCACTTAAATCGTAATTTGGCCGATACCTACTTAAATTTTTCACTTAACACAAGTGGCATTTAGTTAGTAAACAAAGAGTTTATGGTTATAAATTTTAAATGGAAAATGCGGTTATTAAATAAATTAGTATTTTTAATGGAAAAAGCAACTTCTTTAATTCTCCAACGGAGAATGGCAATTTCATACCTACAAACCGCTAATACATAGACTACGCCACGATAGTCACTTGAATGGGACGCTGGTGGAAAAATAGCTTTTTTTCAATGGCAAGGCATTAAAATATAGATAATACGTAGGCTTATTTTCGTCATCATCAACATCAAATCAACCACACGACACCTACTGCTGGGTATAGGCCTCCCCCAAGGATCTCCACTCGGCTCGGTCCTGCTTGGCCCGCATCCAGCGGCGCACCGCGACCGCGCACCCTCACGTCGGTCCACCTTGTCGGGGGCCTACCCACGGAGCCGAGTCCGGACATATTTTAGTTCTATCAAAATTTTGTGTGACTTCTTTCGTAGCACGAACTCCAGCGTCCGTCTTTTTTACTATCACAAGCCTTTTGTTTGAGGAATGGGGAATGTCCAAAAAAAATCAAATTGGCTGAATATTTTTCTATAGGTAGGAATAAGCTCCCTTAGTAATAAAAAAAAGTTTCAGAATTTTCGGAAGCGTGAAAAAAAATTTAAAAAGTGAAAGTCTCTTCGACTTCACAAATGTACGAAAGTAACAGCAGAATGGAAATTATACCTTAAGGCCGCCGGCAACGATCATTTGCGATTGTCAATTTTTACGTCATTGACGCCCATTGATGCGAAAATTGATCGTTTACGCGTGCAAATTAAGCGATTGTCAATTGCTCCAACAATGGCATTGACGGAAAAATTGACAATCGCAATTGATCGTTACCGGCGGGCTTTAGGGAGCTTATTCCTACCTATAGAAAGATATTCAGCTAATTTGTTTTTTTTTCGGACATTCCCCATTTAAGTAACAAAATAAAAAATTAAATTGCGGACCCAAATGTATTCCGTATTCTACCCACAAATATTTAATTCCACTTTTTACCCAAAGTTTCGTTTTCTACCTTCGATACAACATATTAAACATTACATTTCCGCTATCTCTCCAAAATGGATTTTGATTTGATTCTAGCGGTTATTACAAAATGTTCACAGACGAAAAATGTGGGTTGAACACGGAATCGTTTTAGAATTCGGGTAGAAAACGGAAATATTATCATTACTATTTTAAACGAGTGGGTAGAATGAGTGGGTAGATAAGGAATATCAGTTAAATTCGGGCAAGTAAATACCTAACCCGCTGTAGATTTTGTTAGTTTTATAATTGTGCCCTTAGCACGAACAGCTATCGAAATAATGAACGCACGTAAAAAGATTCGAAAGAGTACTTTTGTATGGGAAACTTGTACAACGACATCTACCGCCGAATAGCAAAATTAAATTTTCCATAGGTAACTAAAGTAGGGCCACTTTAATAGGTCACATTTGACATTTTGTCAGTCCATAGTGTGATTTGTCAAACTTAATCGTAAATTTGCTTTCTTTCCTGATTATTACAATAAATATGTATTATTAACTGAAAAAAGTTAAGCAATTATGCCTTCAAATAAATAAATATTGTGTGCCAAATGTGACCTATTAAAGAGGCCCTACTTTATTCTATTGCGTACTTTTACGCGCGTTATTTTTTTCGATAGTTGTTCGTGCTAAGGGTACGACGTAATATTTTTTTTTTTTTTCAGAACATGGTCATCAGAAACAATTCCCTCGCTTACTCGATATGGAAGAGGCCAAACGTGCAGCCCTTAATGAAAGTGCATATATTTAACTATACCAATTGGAGAAATTATAGAGACGGTTATGATGACAGACTTTATGTTGAAGATGTAGGACCTTATGTTTATTCGTAAGTAATACTTTTTTTACCTAATAACACAGATAACATCTATACAATGTAAAATTATTTGTTAAAAGATAACCTGAAAACTGTTAAATTGTAGTATACTACCCTTAGCACGAACAGCTATCGAAAAAAATAACGCGCGTAAAATCATTGGATAGTGCATTTTTTTTATATTGGAAATTTGTACATTTCCATCTATCGCCGAATAGCGAAATGAATATTTCCATAGATAATTCTCTATCGAGTAATTTTACACGCGTTTTTTTTCTCGATAGCTGTTCGTGCTAAGGGTACTTTTGTATGGAAACAACCCTGAAATCGCGAAAAAAATCTGCTGTTTCATGCATTATTTTTACTAAAAGCTAAAAAGCTAAAACATAAAATTAAATTAAGAAAATAAACAATTCTTTGGTGAATATCAGACACATTCTTATCACAAATTCTTAACTTAAGTAGCAATGTATTATGTAGTTAATATACAGGGTGTTACAAAACAACCAGAAATGCCGAATATGGTAGATAGGGACCATCAAACTAAACAACTTTTACTATGGGACCAACTCTGAAATTGCAAAAAAATAAGCTGTGTATGTGTCAAATTTCACGATTTCAGAGTTGGTCCCATAAAAGTTGTTCTGTACCCGTAGCACGAACAGCTATCGAAAAAAATAACGCTCGTAAAATCATTCGATAGTGCCCAATATTGTATTAGAAATTGGTACAACGCCATCTACCGCCGAATAGCAAAATGAAAATTTCCATAGATAATTTTCTATCGAGTAATTTACGCGCGTTATTTTTCTCGATAGCTGTGCTAAGGGTACAGTACCCTTAGCACGAACAGCTATCGAAAAAATAACGCGCGTAAAATCATTCGATAGTGCCCAATTATTGTATTGGAAATTTGTACAACGCCATCTACCGCCGAATAGCGAAATTAAAATTTCCATAGATAATTCACTATCGAATGTTTTTACGCGCGTTATTTTTTTCGATAGCTGTTCGTGCTAAGGGTACAGTTTGATAATCCTTATCTACCATATTCGGCACTGCTTGTTTTGTAATACACAATCTTTAATCTTTGACTTCTTCATGTTTTTATGGGTCAAATATGTCAATTTATTTTAATCCCTATCAATTTTAACTTAAACTTAAAAAGATAATGTTTATAATGGTTAACCTTATGTAACAATAATATTATTATCTGTGCAGCAACAAAATTACTGTTAAAACTATTATCAATTAATTAAAGTCACACCTGTTTATCGCCTTGTATAGTGAACTTATGATATTGTTCAATATTTATTCGGCGAATTTAATTATCACTAGTAGAGAAAAAAGACAGAATCTTGTTACTACCTAAATAGTCTTTAACACCTCAAAAATTCAAAATTATTGAAGTTTTCTAAAACGTTAGGTAATCATAAATGAATGAACTATTTAATATCTGAAGTCCGTCTCATTCTTGGATTTTTATTAAATGTAATCATCAATTTTAAACCACCTCTGTGTACCCCGGGAACCCTGCTCCCGGGTTCGATTCCCAAAGGGGGTACAATTTGTACTCGGTTTGGTTGGTGGTAGGGCATTCCAAGTTCGCCTGGCTAACCACCATCTTACCTAAGTCTGACGCCATAACCACGATTCAAAAATTGGGTTTTGACGCAGATCGTCACTTTCGCAAATGGTCATCGCGAAAAATTTGGTCACTTTCGCAAATGGTCACTTTCGCAAATGGTCACTTTCGCAAATGGTCACTTTCGCAAATCGTCACTTTCGCAAATGGTCACTTTCGCAGAATGTCATTCACAATTTTCACATATAGGAGAAAAAAAAGAAAAAATTGTGAATGACATTCTGCAAAAGTGACTATTTGCGAAAGTGACCATTTGCGAAAGTGACCATTTGCGAAAGTGACCATTTGCGAAAGTGACCAAATTTTTCGTGATGACCATTTGCGAAAGTGACGATCTGCGTCAAAACCAAAAATTGTTGTGTTCCGGGCGTTCCGGCAGTGTCAGAGGCAACCAAGTACAAATTTACAATGGGCAACAGCGTCGCTTAACCAGTTTGCAACAAAATTCGCCCCTGCACGAACTAAACGTATGTGACAGCGGGCGCGGCGTGCAAGCGATTTTTACACGTATGGGCAAACCAGTAGACCACAGAGGCGGTTGAAAGCCCGATACATACATGGATGTTTATATTCTTATCATATCGATATAATATATCATATGACGTTATTGTACGTTATCGTAGCGACCTCCTGTGGCGGTATCGCCATATTACATGTTTATACGCACAATAAACTATCTAATTTTGGGTACACTTTCACCATATTGGCAGCTAGACTGTATGGTAACTGTGCTTTTATGAATATCGGGAATATTACATTAACTTTACCATTCAAGAAACTGTACCCTTAGCACGAACAGCTATCAAAAAAATAACGCGCGTAAAAGCATTCGATAGAGATATTATCTATGGAAAATTTCATTTCGCTTTTTAGCGTTAGATGGCGCTGTACAAATTTCCCATACAAAATTACTCTATCGAATGTTTCTTTACGTGCGTTATTTTTTCGATAGCTATTCGTGCTAGAGTCTGTCTAAAAAGTCAGTTTACATGGGTCATTGTATTGTTATAAGTAATTGTGTAAGTGTGATAAGTAAATAAAAAACATTTGATTATGTACACTGTACATAATCAAATGTTTTTTATTTACTTATCATCTTTTATATAAATATTTTTATTCCAAAGTATCAAGATTGTACAAATAAACTATATATTATTTGCTGTGTCGCTAGGGTGGGTATTAAAATTACCCTTGAAATTACCCATGTAAACTGACTTTTTAGACAGACTTTATGGGAGCTACTGTCAACTTCTTATTTACATTTTGTGTAACAAAAACTGTCACTGTAATTTAGAAGATAGACCAAAGAGAAATCCAAAGAGTATATAGCGTTGCTGTTCGGTAACACAAATAAACTTATCCTTTCCCAAACCTATTGCGTGGTGACCCTACTACATCGTCATTATCTATATCAATATTTCAATATTCTTGTTTAGAAAACACAAATATTATGTATGAACCATTGTTCATAGCGCTACGTAGTATTATTATTTGTAGTATTTGATCGGTGAAGGCGACGGAGTAAAAATAAATTAAAAAACTAGAATTATAGTCGCACGTATATTTGACAATTTGACATTCGACAAGAGTACACACTAATCTCTGCCCACTCATTTTTTAAACATATATTTTAAACCAAAATTAACCGCCCTGGACTCGAGTCTTAGCTGCGTCGCTAACAATCGGGTACCAATAAATTCCTATTTTGTATATCAAAAATATAGAATATAGCCTACTGAAATACTATGTGGGTAACGGACTGAGGGCGACAACAAAATGTTGAAAATGGGTGACTTTAAAATACAAATTGAGTAACTAGTCAGTCAGTTATTCAGAACGGGCGACCAAATTACTATTTGGGCACAAAAAAACATTTAGCTATATATTTTATTTAAAAAAAGGTTACTATTGTCCTAATCTAGATGACAAAAATACCATGTTGAACAGCTTAAATCAGTTATATAGTCACCTAATTGGTATAATAGTTGCCCACTCAGTATTTTTTTCACTCATTTAGAATTTTCACTGTTTACTTAAATTATTATTACATTACTGCTATTATCTCCCACTGTAGTCGCCTGTTTTACGTATTTTTGTAATCAATAATTTGTCGCCCGTTTCGTTATTTTGTCGCCCAAAAATAAACCGCTGCGCGGTTTAGTATTAAGGTTTCCCATTAACAAGTCGCCTTTAATTATGTCACCCAATTAATCATTCCCCTATTATAATGCAACGAAGTTTTGTCATAGCTAACGCAACGAAGTTTTGTCGTAGCTAACGCAACGAAGTTTGGTCGTAGCTGACGCAACGAAGTTTTGTCGTAGCTGACGCAACGAAGTTTTGTCGTAGCTGACGCAACGAAGTTTGGTCGTAGCTAACGCAACGAAGTTTTGTCGTAGCTGACGCAACGAAGTTTTGTCGTAGCTGACGCAACGAAGTTTTGTCGTAGCTGACGCAACGAAGTTTTGTCGTAGCTAACGCAACGAAGTTCGGTCGTAGCTGACGCAACGAAGTTTTGTCGTAGCTGACGCAACGAAGTTTTGTCGTAGCTAACGCAACGAAGTTTGGTCGTAGCTAACGCAACGAAGTTTTGTCGTAGCTAACGCAACGAAGTTTTGTCGTAGCTAACGCAACGAAGTTTGGTCGTAGCTGACGCAACGAAGTTTTGTCGTAGCTGACGCAACGAAGTTTTGTCGAAATTAAATAAAGAAAAAAACCTTCGTTGCGTTAGCTATAACGCAACGGTGTGGATCTGAACTGAGATGAGAGCCCAAATTTTAAATCATTGCGAATCAAATTGAAACTTATAGGGAAATAAATAAAAAAAACTAAAAACCTGAAGCAAGGCTTCAAAAATTTTCTTCAAAGGTTTTTTTCTTTATTTAATTTCCGGACTTTTATCTTCAATAGACAGACATGTCAGTCCCATCATAAAACTTTTTGCCGTAGAGCTACGTAACTTTTTGTATAAAATCAACCATGAAACAACCAAAAAAGATTCAGCTGTTTCATACAACATTTTATTTGAACTCCAGTACCCTTAGCACGAACAGCTATCGAGAAAAAAAACGCGCGTAAAATTACTCGATAGAGAATTATCTATGGAAATTTTAATTTCGCTATTCGGCGGTAGATGGCGTTGTTCAAATTTCCAATACAAAATTGCACTATCGAATGATTTTACGCGCGTTATTTTTTTCGATAGCTGTTCGTGCAGCGTGCTAAGGGTACTGAATAAATAAAACAACTAAAACTTTTTTCAGAAAGTTGTATAAAACTATCATCTACGGTTTTCGAGTTTCCTATTTACAAAAAAATATATGTTGTACCAAAATATTGGTCTCAACTCTTTGCTTTATTGTACCTAACCTAAATTCTTAGAAGGGATACACGTGGACGAAGTTCCGAACGCATAATATATAATCACTATCACTACATATTAAAAAAAACTTGGGAAAAATTTCTCGATAGACCATAATGGTCTATGAAAAATTTCATTTTGCTTTTCGGCGGTAGATGGCGCTGTACAAATTTTACATACAAAAATTACTCTGTCGAATGTTTTTATGCGCGTTTTTATTCTCGATTGATGTTCGTGCTATGGCTAGGTACTGACTGAACGCGATAAACTCAAAAACCAGCCAAGTGCGAATCGGACTCGCGCACGAAGGATTCCGTACCAAAAAAAGGCAAAAAAAAAATAGTTTTGTTGTATGGGAGCCCCCTTAAATATTTATTTTATTCTGTTTTTAGTATTTATTGTTATAGCGGCAACAGAAATTCATCATCTGTGAAAATTTCAGCTGTCTACCTATCACGGTTCATGAGATACAGCCTGGTGACAGACAGACAGACAGCGGAGGCTTAGTAATAGGGTCCCGTTTTTACCCTTTGGGTACGGAACCCTAAAAATTGTATTTCTCCTACGGACTGATTCATGTTCATAGAAAGGTTTGGGTGCATAAATTCATTAATGTATGTAACAAATAAACAGAAAAAAAATTGTCGTGATAGGCGCTATTACGCATAAGTTTATGAATAAACTAGGTACACAGTCCAATGATCATACATATTCTGAAAACCCCAGTTCACACTTCACACGTTTTGTTTATTTACTTCTTGTAGACGTAGTTAATGATTTATCTCAATATAATTCCATTAAGAAATTCTGAGTATTCGCAAAAATAAACGTCATAATACAGAATAATACTATGTTGTGTGTGTGTGACGTAGATTACCACGGGTCTAGAGTGTAATGTTGATAACCTTTCGCTGTTACATAAATTCATTGGTTATTCCTAAATGGCTGTTTTTACACGACTTCCCAAAAAAAGAAGTGTAATGTTTTTAGGGTCCATGATTGTATGTGCTAATGTGCGAGTTTCTATTATCTACCATGCCCTTAGCACGAACAGCTATCGAAAAAAATAACGCGCGTAAAATCATTCGATAGTGCAATTTTGTATTGGAAATTTGTACAACGCCATCTACCACCGAATAGCGAAATTAAAATTTTCATAGATAATTCTCTATCAAGTAATTTTACGCGCGTTATTTTTCTCGATAGCTGTTCGTGCTAAGGGCACTGCTATCGAAAAAATAACAGGCGTAAAACATTCGATAGAGTAATTTTGTATGGGAAATTTGAACAGCGCCGACAAGCGAAATGATATTTTCCATAGAGAATTGCTCTACCGAATAGGTACTTTCCGCGTTTTTTTTTTCTTTCAATAGCTGTTCGTGCTACCGTTACTGTACCCGTAGCACAAACAGCTATCGAAAAAAAAAACTCAAGTAAAAGTACTCTATGGAAGTACCCTTAGCATGAACAGCTAACGAGAAAAAAAACGCGCGTAAAATTACTCGATAGAGAATTATCTATGGAATTTTTAATTTCGCTATTCGGCGGTAGATGGCGTTGTACAAATTTCCAATACAAAATTGCACTATCGAATGATTTTACGCGCGTTATTTCTTTCGATAGCTGTTCGTGCTAAGGGTATACTGATAGATACGGATATAGAAATAATAGTATTCCGGTTTCGGATACGGTTACGGATTTGAAACTATTTCGTATTATCAGTTGTTTCGGATGAACATATTAGGAAATGAAAATGAAAAGTTCTATATTCAAATAAACTTAGGATACAAAGTCCTTCAGAGAAGCATTATGTTGAAAATTAATATTACAAAATAAGTATCTATTTCACTTTTTTCTCAGACAGCAGTTGGAAAGAGTCAACGTGATGTTCGAGCGAGACAGCGTAACTTTCCAAGAGAAGAACGACTTCCGGTTCCTGGCCAACAAATCATCTGGGGTCCAGTATGATTCAGTCAATGTTCCCAACATGCCTTTACTGGTAATTATACAACGTGTTACAAAAAACCCCTAAAACTACTTTTTAATGATAAACTGCATAGTGGCAGCCCTAGACGTAAATTGCGTTTTGCTTTTGCCCATTACTGTACCCTTAGTACGAACAGCTATCGAAAAAAATAACGTGCGTAAAAACATTCGATAGAGTAATTTTGTATGGGAAATTTGTACAGCGCCGTCTACCGCCGAATAGCGGAATGAAATTTTCCATAGGTAATTATCGAGTACTTTTACGCGCGTTTTTTTTCTCGTTAGACGATTGTGCTGAGGGTACAGAGGGTCTATTACAAAAAATAATCACGATAGTAGGTTGATGTTCGTTGATCAATTTACTTGATTTTGAACCTTATACAAGGTTATTTTTAGAACATACAAAACCTCTCGTGGGGTTGATCAGTGTACCCGTAGCACGCACAGCTATCGAAAAAATAACGCGCTTTAAATCATTCGATAGTGCAATTTTGAATTGGAAAATTGTACAACGCCATCTACCGCCGAATAGCGAAATTCAAATTTCCATAGATAATTCTCTATCGAGTAATTTTACGCGCGTTTTTTTTCTCGATTGTTGTTCGTGCTAGGGGTACTGATCAACCCTACGAGAGGTTTTGTATGAACTAAAAATAATCTTGTATATGAATTGTCACGGAGTGGAATGAACACACACACACACTAGTATTAGTAGGATTTAACTAATAATTATTTACTTACATTTTAAAAAATGTCATAGGGATTAGCCAAGGTGTTGCAAAATAATCCGTTCGCGCAACTGCCCGTGATGACAATGTTGCCGCTAGCCAATCATCCCGATGCGTTTGTGCAGCTTCCAGTTCATAGGTAAGAAATACCATTTTCAACCAGCCAGCTGGCTTATAGCATGCTCACCAAAACAAAAATAGGGGTTCACAATGTTTATTTCATCGCTTTTTATGGCGCTTTACAAATTTCTCATACGAAATTACTCTATCGAATATTTTTAAGCGCGTTATTTTTTTCGATAGCTGTTCGTGCTATGGGTACAGTAACTTTAGCACGAACAGCTATCAAAAAAAATAACGAGTTATTTTGTATGGTAAATTTGTACAGCGCCATCTACCGTCGAATCCCTCCTTAGTCGTTCACTCTTGACAGAGTGGTCGTGGTTAATGACGCTGCATTTTCATTGGTTAAAGCAGCCCTTGCAATGCGCCTCCACTTGTTGCGGTTTTCAGCGTCTCGGGAACTCTGGACTATGGAGGTTTGTGTCGCAGCTTAAATGAGAGCTGTCCAACGCGTAGGTAATCGATCGCTTGCCCTCTACCTGCCCCTGGACAACGAGTCGTTCCATAGATCTTTCGTTTCGAACAACGTGTCCGAAGTATTTGAGAATTCGTATTTGCACAGTCGACGATAATCTCTGCTTGATTTTTAGCTCTTCCAGGATCGAAACGTTGGTTCTAAACGCTGTCCAGGGGATCCGCAGCAGTCGCCGCCAGCACCACATTTCAAGTGCATCGATTTTGTGTCGATCTTTGAAGCGAACCGTCCAAGTTTCTGCGCCATAAAGAAAGATCGGGAAGACTAAGCTTCTCATTAGGCGGACTTTCGTGGCTTTGGTGATGTTACGGTTGCACCAGACTCTTTTCAATTTGTCGACGGCAGATCGTGTGATAGCAAAACTACCACTAACTACCGTCGAATAGCGAAATGAAATTTTTCCATAGATAATACTCTATCGTATCTATCGTACTATTCGTACTCTATCGAGTACTTTTACGCGCGTTATTTTTTTCGATAGCTGTTCATGCTAAGGGGATTGTACCCGTAGCACGAACATCTATTGAGAAAAAAACGCGCTTACTCGATAGAGTACCTAATTATTATCTATGGAAAATTTCATTATGCTTTTCGGCGTTAAATGGCGATTTACAAAGGTCATTGGGCATATTTGACGTGCTTTGATGAAAGTTCGCGTACAATAACCAAACCAGTTTTAAATTAAAAAATTCAATCTCACTTTCCAAAATATGTATTATTTGTTTATGTA
Source organism: Agriphila geniculea (assembly GCA_943789525.1). NCBI lineage: Eukaryota > Metazoa > Arthropoda > Insecta > Lepidoptera > Crambidae > Agriphila > Agriphila geniculea. Next base: position 9,842,021 of record OX038898.1, on the reverse strand, counting down.
CCGACCGGGAGAAAAAAGTTATTTTACAGTATGTGTGTGAGTATATGTTTAATGTTATAAAACTTATGTTAATAAATACAAGTTTTTACTTTCAGCATTATGAAAATGTGTGGTATATATAATAAATGTTTATATTGTCTTTATTTTATTTATTATTGAAATGCTCTGATTAATGATAATAAATGAACATGTCCTGCAAGAATGCGACCCATACAGTGGTATAGCAGATACATTTATCTACATACCTATTTCGTTTGTGTACGCCGTAGGCCAAATATTCGAACAAAATGCCCAATAACCTTTCCCATACATAATCACTCTATCGAATGTTTTTACGCGCGTTATTTTTCTCGATAGCTGTTCGTGCTAATGGTATTAAATGGTAACTTATTTTTGCAGATTCCTGTGGGGCTATGAAGATTATATTTTCAATGTAGCTAAGCCCTATTTGAGTTTTCGTGGTGAACTCAAAGTGAACAACTTCGGATTACTTGCTGTGGTAAGTTTTTTCTATTTAAAATTATTGTAGTCAACGTCATGCTGAGTTACCACAATAGGGTAGTCAGCTCCCATTAGGTAATTCTGTTGCTTACAATTCTCGATTGAAATCGATTGATACCGCAGTTACATTTCTGCTTTAAGTAAGATAGTTGTCACATTGGTTCTTACTAAAGCAGCAATGTAACTTTTTTTATGCGCAACGGGATAGTGCTTCGCCTTCACCTCACCTGATGTTAAGTGACGATAAGGCCGAAGGTGGAAGCGCACTACACCTGAAATCCTCATCACTGAGGAACTGGCTATCTTACCTCTAACTGCCGGAACACAATAATATTTAAATTGTTGTTATGGAGTCAGACTTAGGTAAGATGGTGATAGCTAGCTTGCCATACTTGAAATAAGCCCTAATACCAACCAAAACTGCGATTTCTGTCCGAGTTGATTGCAACAAAGTTGCAAAATCAGGGGCCGTACCGGCTAACGAATCGAGCTTCGGAAAATTTGCCGAGTTTTAAATTAAAAAAGATAAATTGAAGTAAGGAATTTCGTATTGTACTATTTGTTGAAGTTATTTGGAAGATATGGATGTTTGTGTGACCTCATGAATTAGGGTTCGTCATTTTGGTCCAATTGGAGCTCGATTTATCTGTTTTAATTTGAAACCCGGCAGACTTTTCGAAGCTCGATTCGTTAGCCGGTACGGCCCCAGGAAACTGGTACAATATCAAAGACAGTTTATCTGTTTTTTTTTTTTCAGAAAAACGACACCCTTTCCGACAAGCTAACCATAAACACGGGAGAGATAGACATGGATAAGATGAATCTCATAGAAAAGGTAGACGGAGAGAGCCAACTAAACCTTTGGGGCGGACACGATTGCAACAGGTAACAGGCTTCTCAAATAATTACTATTTGCCTCACTAGATAGCGTTGATGGAAAGAGAAGTGTCAAAATTGGCTTTTAAAAGTACACGGCCTGTACCAAAGAGGCAAGTAAGCGCTCGCTGGCTGACATCTGCCCAAAGAGAAACATTTTAGGGTTACATCTGCCTGCCTACCTGAGTACTCTACAAAGCTTAATAAACACATTGACATATACATTTTTATCAACGCCATCTATCCAGCGTACAGTTTTTTATCATTTTGAAAATCTCTCATTCGATAAGTGCCCTGACAGTGGCGCCCTCGTCTCAATTAATTTTTTGTCCTCTAAGTATATAATGTATCGAAAATTCACATATACTAATTTAAGCTAAGTTTCTATAGTTTATTTACAAACAATAACCTCTGTAAAATATAGTTTTTGGTAGTAGTAGTAGGCAAATGTGCCAAAAGTGACCACTTTTTGCTCTTCTTGCTTCAGTAAACTACCAAGTTCTGCATAAAGACAAGTGCATTGCTGCTGCAGTTAAAATCAATGTGATGACTCTCCATAAAAAACCCGGCAAAGTACTTACACCCTAAGCTATAAACTCAGTTCTCCACCGAGGCTGTTAAAGTTACAAATTATGGCAGCTGGTATTCCTCATGGGTGGATTTCAGTACACTTAATACGAACAGTAATCGAAAAAAAACGCGCGTAAAAACATTTGATAGAGTAATTATTAATGAAAATTTTAATTTCGCTCTTCGACGTTAGATGGCGCTGTACAAATTTCCCATACAAAATTACTCCATCGAATATTTTTACGAGCGTTATTTTTTTCGATAGCTGTTCGTGCTATGGGTACACCTACTGATGGGGAAAATGCCGGGCATTTTTGGCAGATTGGGAATATTCCCAATAAATACCCATAAATTCCCGACCACTGGGCATTTATCTGGGCATTTATTTTTTGTTACAAAATTGTTCTACAAAATTTATTTAAACATTAAAATATAGTTAATTTTAATTAAATTATTTAAGATTATCGATCATAAGTTTATATTTTCATGAATTTGGATATCCTAATCAAAATATTGTATGTGAATCGTAGATGTAAGTATATATTTGTCACAAAATCTTCGAAAGTGGTAAAAAATATATTAAAGGAAAATAATCATATGAAAATACAAGTAGAGAAGGACACTCCCGATTTAAACTCGCTTGGCCACCCCGCACCACTCGGTGAGATTAATACTAGAAGGTTGCCATTCATCGTTTTTGCCGAGAAACAAAACTTTTGTCAAACAACGGCATTAGCGAGAGCACACGAGAGTGGCTCCCTATATTCCCGGCATTCGCCGATGGGCAAAACTTTTGGCGAATAGCGAGAGCGACGAGTTTGTGCAAAATGACGGCCATAAGCTTTGTTTATAAATCTGTATCATCTTATCATAAGTCTACCAGTAAACGAGTCGGTATAAATGGTTTATTAATCGAAGAAGTAAATTAATCATTTACTCTCATTGTGGGAACATACGAAGAAAATTGTAACATTAAAATCCACATTAACGTCATCCGCTTAATTATTTTATTATTATTTTCAATAAGATAGGGTCTAGGAAACAAAAAATATAAGAAATACATTTGTTTTTCGTGTTTGGATTAAAAAAAATGGCCGCCAGTTTTTTATGTAATTTACGGGGATACTGGGCATACCTATAGACGTATAGATTATTTATCTGACATTTTACTGACATCCGCAATGCAAGATACCTACCCTACCACTATTCTAATTAGGTAGGTAGAAAAAAAGGTAGGGTATAATCGCAATAAAATTCTTTATGCCGAGTAGGTACCTAGGCATAAAATTTTACATTGCATTAATTCTTTATAACGTTAATTGAACCCAGATGTATAGAAAAGCTAATGAATATAATAATGGTTCATAATAATAATAATTTTTAATAATATTATAATAATGGTTCGAAATAAAATAATAGTTCCTAATAAATACAATAATAGTTCGAGTGTCCAATTTACCGACATTTTTTAAAACTTTTATTAGGCTCATTATTTACGCTTCATATTAACTGGCGCGAGGGACAGCGGGAATCTGGAAAGAGAAAGTTCGCCTTCTATACATAAAACTTGGCGAAACTACCCAAAAACCCTTTGATGTACCGACAGCGACACGGAATGGTTATAAGGCGAATATAACGAGTTTTTAAAAATGTTGATTCTATTTACCTTTGTTTGCTTAGACTTATCAGTAAAATATATACCCAAAAGTCAAATTATAATAAATATTTGTTAAAAAACTTATATTCCGTTTTATTTCCTTAATTTTTTTCATTTATTCGTTGTTGAACAATCGTTTTTTTCTGCCCACAGATTGGGCATTTATTTGGGCATAAAAGATTTATGCCCAATGTGCCTGGGTTTTTTCCCAATTTTCCCGCCCGGGCAGAAACACTTTCCCATCTCTAGGTACACCCTACTAAAATGGCCAACATTGTATGCGTTTGAATAGCGTTCAAACGCGTAGATACAGTACCCTTAGCACGAACAGCTATCGAAAAAAATAACGCGCGTAAAATCATTCGATAGTGCAATTTTGTATTGGAAATTTGTACAACGCCATCTACCGCCGAATAGCGAAATTAAAATTTCCATAGATAATTCTCTATCGAGTAATTTTACGCGCGTTATTTTTCTCGATAGCTGTTCGTGCTAAGGGTACTGTACCCTTAGCACAAATAACTATTGAGAATTAAAACGCGCGTAAAAGTACTCGATAGTGTAATATTTATTTATAGAAAATTTAATTTCGCTTTTCTACGGTAGACGGCACTGTACAAATTTCCCATACAAAATTACTTATCGAATGTTTTTACGCGCGCTATTTTTCTCGATAGCTGTTCGTACTAAGGGCACTAGACTGGTTAATAGCTGAATTAACGGTTCTATATATCACATGACCTATTGTTTGTGAATGTGTTTATATGTATACTAAATGATAAGTTTCTAACTAGCGCCGGGTCGCAGGTCAAAGTCTGTTTTCATTTAAATCTCATTTTATCTTTATAGGAAAGGGGAGTAACGTGCTTGGGTTTAATTACTAGTTCCTCGGCATATTAAACTTTAACCGCCTCTGTGGTCTAGTGGTTCGCCCACCCGTGTAAGACGCAGGGGTCCCGGGTTCGATTCCCACGGGGCTACAATTATTACTCGGTTTGTTTGGTGGTAGGGCTTATTTCAAGTAAAAAAAAAACCATCTGCCTAGCTACCACCATCTTGTGTAGTGCGTTTACACCCTTAACATCAGGTGAGGTAAGGGGCCATCCATAAATTACGTCACACGTCAAGGGGGAGGGAGGGGGTCGACGAAGTGTGACATTGTGTGACAAGGGGGTGGGAGGGGTCCTAAATTTTGTGACGTCACATTTCAAAATCATTTAAATTGAAATAAAACAAATTTTTGAACTGTTGTTTTAGTTAAATCATTATTTCTAGATGTAAACTTGTAAAATATGTGACGTCACACTAGGGAGGGGGGTCCACACAAATGTGACCCGCTGTGACAAGGACGGGGTAGGGGGTCAAATATCATGAAATTCGTGTGACGTAATTTATGGATGGCCCCTAAAGGCCGAGGACTGCCCCGTTATGCGTAAAAAATGTAGGTGGTTTTTTATATAATTCTTACACAATACGATAGCTCCCTAAACTACCATTATTCAGTAGTTTCAGTACCCTTAGCACGAACAGCTATCGAAAAAATAACGCGCGTAAAAACATTCGATAGAGTAATTTTGTTTGGGAAATTTGTACAGCGCCATCTAGCGCCGAATAGCAAAATAAAATTTTCCATAGATAACTACTCTATCGAGTACTTTTACGCGCGTTTTTTTCACGATGTATTTTCGTGCCAAGGGTACTTGAAGAATCGTATTTTTATTACTATGTGTTTTAAAATACTATTAAAATGGGTATTTGATGTCCATGAAAAATGATTTGCAAAATAAAAGGCGTAAAAAAGATAATGACGCAAAACCTAAAACCCATAATGGGGTCATCATATCCTATAACTTTTTCTTAGTGCTCGTGAGACAATGAAACCAACATAAAAATGTTACAAAAAAACTTTTGCCACAATTTGTTTAAAAATTTAAATAAAGGGCTCTCCACACCTTTCGACTTATGTCCGAGCAGTCTAACAGCACGTCTTTGAATTCAATATTGTACTAAAATGTTTATGTGAGTCAATATTGTCAGAAAAACGGATAGGTCGGATCAGACGGTGCGAAAATCCCTTAAAATTGTAAAAACCTTGTGTATTTTTTTCGTACTTTAGTTTTTGCTTACGTACAAAAAGTTCCTACTATTTTTTATATGGTTTTAATGTTTATAGTTTTATGTAATCTGTTGTGCTGCGTCATTTTTATAATGCGTTATAAAAAAATCAAATTGGAAGTTTTTGCGCAACTAATTACATAAATAATGTTATGTCTCGACTGATGATGATTATATAGTTAATTTCGTTTCGTCGGCGGCGGCGCTTGTATCATGAAAATGATAAACTCATGAACTTAGATAAATACACTTTATATTGATAAATAGAACCAATTTTCATTGAGAATATTTCTAACTAATTCATCCTGATCAACACAACATATATTTTTTAAGATAACGAATTAATAGCGTAAAATTTTACTGAGTAACGTAACCCTAGTACGAACTTCTATCGATTAAAAAACGCGCGTAAAAATACTCGATAGAGTAATTTTCTATGGGAAATCTCATTTCGCTTTTCGGCGGTAGATGACGCTGTACAAATAACCCTTACAAAATTACTTTATCAATATTTTTACGTTATAGTTTATAGTTTTATATGTATAGATTACTGTATCAATTTTTTTAGTAAAATACCACCAATCCTGACACTAGTGTCGTAAAATACGACTAAATAACTCTCTAGAGACGTTAGGTCTCTATGGAGAGATTAATCTCCCTTGCCCTGTACCCTTAGAATGAATCAAACAGCTATCGATAAATATAACGCGCGTAAAAACATTCCAAAGAGTAATTTTGTATGGGAAATTTGTACAGCGCCATCTACCACCGAGAACCCAAATGAAATTTTCCAAAGATAATTCCCTATCGAATACTTTTACGCGCGTTTTTTTCTCGATAGCTGTTCATGCTAAGGGTACAGTACCTATAGTACGAACATCTATCGAGGAAAAACAACAACCGTAAAAAATCGATAGAGTAATTTTGTATGGGAAATTTGTACAGCGCCATCTACCGCTGAGAAACGCGAAAGAAGATTTCTCATATACAAATCTTCGATACTTTTACGCGCGTTTTTTCTGGATAAATGTTCGTGATGAGGGTACAGAAAATGGACAACTGCGTTTTCCAATAAAAACGGTCCAATACTGCAATTTCCAACCCGGAGATTATGGAAACATAGGAGAAGCCATGCAACTTCTTGCAATCTTTTTTGAACTTTATAAATGAAATATAAATCATATTACTTACCTATATTATTTTATTATTATTTTTATATATCTATACTCACTCACACACACACACACACATTCAAAATTTAACTTTTGTCATCTAAAATAGTTTTTAATGTGTTATTTGTTATACCTTTAGCACGAAGCACGAACAGCTATCGAGAAAAAAAACGCGCGTAAAATTACTCAATAAAGAATTATCTATGGAAATTTTAATTTTCTATTCGGCGGTAGATGGCGTTGTACAAATTTCCAATACAAAATTGCACTATCGAATGATTTTACGCGCGTTATTTTTCTCGATAGCTGTTCGTGCTAAGGGTATTGATAGATGAGTTCGAGGTGGGCGCTAATAATTGCGACTCAGTCCTAGACTAATGTCATTAACGTTAATTATATTCTGTTAACATTAATAGCACAAATAAATATTATTATTAACTTTTTTTTGTTTCCAGCATTGACTCCACGGACGGCTCAATATTCCCGCCATCACAATTGGACCGGAAAAGAGTACTTTATGTATTTTACCCAAATTTGTGCAGGAGACTTCCGTTCATATATGAAAAGGACATTGAGGTATGTATAGTGATCGTCATACGATATCATACATTCATTCAGTTTCATAGTTCCATATCCTAAATCAAAGGTTGTCTGGAAGAGATCGCTTCTTAGATAAGACCGCCTTTGCCCACCATTGATTTAAGTTTTAGTTTGTGATTTTTTATAATGTGTGTGTGCAATAAAGTGTTTATCTATTTATCTATATATCAAGAGCCATTTTGTACCCTTAGCACGAACAGCTATCGAAAAAAATAACGCGCGTAAAATCATTCGATAGTGCAATTTTGTATTGGAAATTTGTACAACGCCATCTACCGCAGAATAGCGAAATTAAAATTTCCATAGATAATTCTCTGTCGAGTAATTTTACGCGCGTTATTTTTCTCGATAGCTGTTCGTGCTAAGGGTACTGTACCCTTACGAACATCAATCGAAAAAATAATGCGCGTAAAAGTACTCGATAGAGTAATTATCAATGAAAAATTTTATTCAGCTATTCGGCGGTAGATGGCGCTGTACAAATTTATGTAAAAATCAATATATGGAATGTTTTTACGCGCATTTTTTTTTTCGTTAGTATGTGCTAAGGGTACAGGTAATCTCAGCTGGTGACATCCACTTTTTTTTCTACAGATCGATGGCATCCCCCTCCTCCGCTATCGCCTCCCCACCAACGTGTTCGACGACCCCCTCCACAACACCGAGAATGAGTGTTACTGTGAGATCGACTCGGCCACCTGCCCTCCAAGGGGGGTAATAAATGTCACTGCCTGTACCATGGGTAAGTGAATCTTACCCCACGTTTTCACTACACCACAGAATAGATATAAGTACTACCGTACAGAAAGGACACCCCCGCGAGTTCGTATGCCGAATCGTATGCTCGTTTGGTCGTGTTTGTCAACTGTCAACTTATTTTGATATTCAAAGCAATGCGTCGTAACTTTATTTACCAAAAAATTCTAATTATGAATTTAACGCCGTTCATACAGTACAAACTGTTCCTACACTTACACACACCGTTGCTCGTGTACACACACACACACACACGTATGGGTACTATCCAAAACATACATACTGATAATTTCTTGAATTATACACACACGTGTACTTCTGCAAACAGATACTAATCTACACGTTCTTCTACACACACCTGTTCATTGTTTTGGAGTCATGTATGATCAACGTTACTGCTGCATTAAAACACACACTGCGATTATTATCACTAGGTTCAATCATCAAAAATTTTTTTTATTGTGACCGCATTCGGCTTGTTTAGTTGGAGGTAATAGTTATTTGTTATACAAGAGAGCAAAGTCATTTTTTGCTGCGAGTGCTGACTTTTAAATCACGAACTAGCGAAGTAGTCTAGAGCGTAGCGAGTGATTCTAATATAGACTACTGAGCACAGTGAGTGATTTAAAGGCACGAGACATCAAAAAATTTGCTCTCGTGTTAAACATACAACTTTTCACCTCTACCAGCGAGAAAAGGTGTTAGAAATTAAATAGCACTTTGCCTCACGCTCGCAGCAAAAGTCGATTTTGCTGCGAGTTTTTGGTAAAAAGTACTTTGCCTCACGCTCGCAGCAAAAGTCGATTTTGCTGCGAGTTTTTACGCGCCAAAAGCACCCTTTTCGTGCTGGAGAGGTGAAAATGATATTATTTACTCAAAAAAAAGGCCTGAGCCTATCTTTACCCCAGCTGCGGGAATAGGGACATTAAAAATAACGTGCATCGAAAACATGAACTAAACGCATTTTCTTTACTTTTAGGTGCCCCTGCGTTGGTTTCCTTCCCCCACTTCCACCTAGGTGACCCGCGGCTTCGTGAGGTGATCTCTGGTCTGAAGCCCGATCCTGAAGTACATCAGAACTATTTGGACATACACCCAACGTTGGGCATCGCACTCCGAGGAAAATCTAGGTACCTACCTAAAATAATATTTGTAATAGTATTGCAGGCACATCAAGGCTCAATGAGGAGCTCGGTGGCACAGTGGTTTAGCGCCTGGCCCAGGGATTGCGGGGGTTCAACAACTTTCACAAGGGTCAGTCATGGGCTGGGTGACCAAAAATTTATTATCCCCAGCTCCTCCGTGCTTCGGAAGGCACGTTAAGCCATTGGTCCCGGCTGCATTTGCAGTCGTTAACACCCACCAATCCGCATTGGGCCCGCGTGGTGGGTTATGGCCCGTCCTCCTTATCCACCCTTATGGAAGGCCTGTGCTCCAGCAGTGGGGACATTAAAAATGGCTGATGGACAAGGCTCAGTAACCTTAACATGAGTAGCTATCGAAAAAATAACGCGCGTAAAAACATTTGATAGAGTTATCTTGTATGGGAAATTTGTACTGCGCCATCTATCAGCGAAAAGCGAAATTAAATTTCTCATAGACAATTTAGTCTATCGACTTTTACGCGCGTTTTTTTCGATATATGTTCGTGCTAAGGTACTGTTCCCTATCTATAATTTGACAGAACTACGAAAAAAATGCGGAGCTGGAAGGCTGACTGATTATCTAATTAAAAACCACCTAGCGACCGGTCTTATTTGACAAATGATTGCTACCTCTTGTTGGGGTAAAAAAAAACATACCAAAGAAAAGTAGCAATGTATCACATTCATCTGTGAACTAAAACCGGTGGCTAGGTGGTTTTTAATAGGCAGATAATCAGGCAGCCGGTTGTCAATTGTATATTATAGGTACGACATAGGTACTTTTACCTTAATAATAAAGTACCTATTTAATATTTCAGCTTACAAATCAACATGCAGGTGATTAAATCGCCCATGATCTCAGCTCTAGGATTTTTAGATCAAGGCATGATTCTGCCAATCGCTTGGGTTGAAATGGTAAGTCAATTTTTATTATTTAATGCTATTTAGTAAACAAGTAAAAATCGCTGCTTTGCATAAATAACAACACAACTCAAAAGAGCAAATTATTATAGCTTTAGTCACAATGAAATAGGACTATTTTACTTGCCTCTGTGTCTGTGTACTTAAATTTTGAGTTGTGTTGTTATTCATGCAAAGCAGCGATATAAACCTACCTAACTCAAACGATTTACTCTCAATTTTTATTACGTTCTGATGTTTAATAAGTATTTTTGAGACAATAAACTATTTTATTATTTAGTAAGTTAAAATTTAGTAAGTGTTAAAAAAAAGTAAAATTAGTGCGTTGGGGTAAATTCGGCGTTGGGGTAAGTAAGATCAGCGCTGGGGTAAAAACTTACGCATTATATATTGACTTTGAAAAAATCAAAACTTTTAGGGTATCTACCTACCTACCTTCTTCCAAAACTAACGGGATACTTCTCAATGACCTATATAATCCTCATGAAATTTCACAGGAAGCAAGGTACTCAAGTACCTACTTATAGGAAAAATCCTGAAATCGTCAGTAAAAATAGTGAACGATATCATAGATTCGGCTTCACTATTGGAGTTAATTAGGAACTTTTAGAATTCCAAGAATCTCCTTACGTTCCATTGATGCCTTTTTTATCCCCCATCTACTACCAACTACGACAAAAACACATTTATAAGACGCTCGTGTCGATATTATAAGGAAAAATTGGAAAATGATGATATTTTTTAATTACAGCTTTCAATGTTTAAATGAAAAGTGGGAGAAATAGTATAGGTATAGGTAATAAAATACCCATAACCCCATAAATTTTATAATAATTTAGGTTAAACCATAATTAAAAACCATAATAAAACCATAATTTTACTGTTACTGCGATAATCTATACCTGTTCTAATCGCTTTGTACAGACTACAGACTCAAATTGACTCAATAATATTTGTAATTATTTATTGGAACAGCCTGCCCCTCAATTCTCTAAAAAGAACATCCGCAGGAAATGTAATTTTTGTATAGAAAAATAGTTCCGACCATCGGCGAGCTCGTCGTCCGAGCGCTAGCGTCTATGTATGTGACAGCGTTGCTGCATCGTAGAGCTATTTTTAACACGTTTTTATTAGGTTGCTTTCTCGTTTGTTTGTTTCTCCACAAAGTTTGCAAACGATTTTATGCCAGCTTCCCGATAAACTAGAGACTTGAAACTTTGAACATAGGTCAGAACTGAAAGGCAATGCAATATTATGGTGTCATTGAGCTGATCTGATGATGGAGCCGGAAGAAGGCCACAGGAACTCTATGATGAAACCATACAACCCCATCTTGCTTGGGCTCGTTACAATCGTCTTGACAAGTACTCTGATGGGAGGCGAGGTCCAGGGTCTGAGATGAAGCCGGAAGGCCATGCCATAGGAACTTAGTATTCAAACCGTGCAACCCCATCGAGGTTGGGCTTATTTGAATCGTCTTGTTAGAGAATTAACACGCTGGTCAATTTGTAAACTAATATAATTATGTTAAACTTGTATATGACTGTATATTTTCCTCTTCGATCAAGAATACCCTAGCCAGTAGCGTAGCGTGGGGGGGCGGGAGGGGCGGTCCGCCCCGGGCGGCACTTTTTGGAGGGCGGCAAAATTTCACGAAAAAAAATATTTAAAAAAAGTACTACACTATCATTTATTGTAACGATTTTGACCAAACCATCATCACCGTACAACCCGGAGCGCGTTGAATCCCAACGTGTATTAAAATCATTGTAATCTTTTATTAATCGAAAAATTATTATTACACCTCAAGCTTTATTATATAAAGGCATACAACATTAACAATCCCAGACGAGATTGTTAAAATATAACTCAGCAGACAAGCGACACGCAGCCGCAGGGACCAGCACCATGGTGCCGGTCCCTGCGGCTGCGTGTCGCTTGTCTGCTGCTAATGACCTTTAATTGTCAAGATATTTAGAATTATAGAATTAGTATTCAAAATTTCAGTCTGCAATGTTTGATAAAATTTAAATATAAATATGCTGAAATATAATATTGGGATATGCGGGGCGCGCTACGCACGCCGCGACTGGGCTACGAAATGGTTGATTGTAATGATTTTAACCAAATCGTCATCACCGTATGGCCGGGAGCGCGCGGCTACATAAAAGATTATGAACCGAAAAAAAGAGTTAATTTTTAGTAAATAAGTACATAATTATTTTTTTTTTAAATAAATTACTGATTTTCTTAACTTATAACGAAAATAGGGGGGCGGCAAAATTCGGGTCCGCCCCGGGCGGCACAAACACACGCTACGCCACCCTAGCCTAGATGTCCGGTCAGAGTCTCAAAAAGGCACCTCAAATAGTGTCCCACTTACAAACTGGGCGCTTATTTTGCACAAAGTAAGTGATAAAAGATGTGTTTTTGTACAAAATAAGCTTATTTTGTACAAAATAAGTGTTATAACATAAGAGGTGATTATGTACCTACAAAATAAGAGCCAAGTTTGTAAGTAGGACGCTATTTGCGGTGCCATTTTTTCGTACCTACTGCTTTAGTTCGTAAAGTGTTATCTAGGATATTCTTGATCGAAGGTTTTCATCAATAAATGAATAAAATAATCTCTTTCAGATGGTAGAAGATCTTCCAGAAAGCCTCCGCACTCTAATATACCACGGGACATTCTCGACAGCCGCTGTACAGCTGGGGCTGGCTGTCACCAGCATAGCGGCTCTCTTCATATCAGGTGAGAAATTAACTAAAAAAACAACCTGCTAACTACAGGGTGGTTTTAGAGACACGGGACAAAATTACAGGGTTACGTGACTTTAAACGTTCGTTCTGTACCCACTTCTGTACCCTTAGCACGAACAGCTATCGAAAAAAATAACGCGCGTAAAATCATTCGATAGTGCAATTTTGTATGGGAAATTTGTACAACGCCATCTACCGCCAAATAGCGAAATTAAAATTTCGATAAATAATTATCTTCTCGATAGCTGTTCGTGCTAAGGGTACAGTACCCATAGCACGAACAGCTATCGAGAAAAAAAACGCGCGTAAAATTACTCGATATAGTAAATAACTATGGAAAATAGTTATTTACTATATCATAATAACAGGTACACGACCGTCAAAGTAAAAGATCAATTTAGTACTAAAACCTTGACCACCAAAGGCACGGCTCAAGGCTCAATTGTCGGTCCAACTGAGTACCTCCTCTACGTCAATGACATGAGCTACATTATAGAATCGGGGGCTGTGTACCAATTCGCAGATGATACGTGTCTTTTGGTGGCCAGTAAAGATGTCCTGGCAGCACAAAATTTTCTTCAACAAAATTTTACAAACATGTGCAAGTGGGCACATGATCACGGCTTAGTAATAAATGCTCAGAAAACTAAATTAGTACACATACACTCATCACATAATAAATCACCAATCACACCCACCGTGAAAGCTCATGAACATGCTTGTTTGCACTCAAACAATACAAACTATTTGTGTCCGTGTTCTGTCATAGAGGTAGTTAATAATCATAAATACATTGGTCTCACAATTGATAGTCGATTTTGCTGGGGACCCCACAAAGAACACGTATGTAATAAATTAAGATCCATTATCAGTAAGCTTTATGTGCTTAGATATAAATTACCTTTTAAAATACTAAGATTATTATACCTGTCCCTAGCAGACTCGATTATTAGTTATGGTCTAGGTACATATGGCAGAACATACACAACATACATTGATTCCATCTATAGATTACAATTAAAAATGTTAAAAATCATAACACCCAAATATATTTTAAAAAAACTTAATAATAATGAGGAAAAGCTGTTTAATTATTGTAACGTTATGAGCATATATGAAAAAATTGAATACCAAATTCTAATTGAATCTCACAATCCTGACTGTGTAATAGAAAAAAATAGACCTAAGTATTTGAGAGCAGTGCCTTACATAAATAAGTACCACCTACCAAAACACAACAACTTGTATGGGAAAAGAGTTTCCAGATATTTGATACCTTTTTATCTAAATAAATTGCCATGTGAACTACAGATTATGTACAAAGAAAATATCAAAGCATTTCGGTTTAAGCTTAAACAGTATTATCTACCTAACAAAATATGTAAAATCAGCGACTCGCCGTCACCCAGATAAACCCTGTGAGGTTTTCGTGGTGCGGCAATGTGTAAAAGAATATGTATCTAAAGTTTATTGAATAAATGATTAAATAAAAAAAAAAAAAATAATTTCATTTTGCTATTCGGCGGTAGATGGCGCTGTACAAATTTCTCACACAAAAATACTCTATGGAATGGTTTTACGCGTTTATTTTTTTCAATGGCTGTCCGTGCAGTACCTTCCCGTAACACGTACACCTATCGAAGAAAACGCGGAAAAAATCTCGATAACGAAATTCTTTATGAAAAATTTAATTTCGCCATTCGGCGATTGATGGCGTTGTACAAATTTCTTAAGTTTTATTTATTCTTATGTTTCTTATACAAAATTTTCTCTCTCGAATGTTTTTGCGCGTGTTTTTTTCTTGACACATGGTCGTGCTGCGGGTACAGACTATGAAATTGAACGACTTTCAATCGAAATATGTCAAAAATTTTGGGCAATCCCATAGGTAGCTGCAAGGTTGAATGTCCCCTCCTCGCAAGCCCCATATAAGAACTCCCTGCTCAAATATTTTCGTCAAAAGCATTTTTCTCAGTATAAAAAAAAGCCACACCACACAGCACAGTGCTCGTAGCACGAACAGCTATCGAGAAAAAAAACGCGCGTAAAATTACTCGATAGAGAATTATCATGGAAATTTTAATTTCGCTATTCGGCGGTAGATGGCGTTGTACAAATTTCCAATACAAAATTGCACTATCTAATGATTTTACGCGCGTTTTTTTCTCGATAGATGTTCGTGGTAAGGGTACTGTACCCTTAGCACGAACAGCTATCGAAAAAAATAACAATCTTAACTAACTATCATTCGATAGAATAATTTTGTATGGAAAATTTGTATAGCGCCATCTACCGCCGAATAGCAAAATGAAATTTTCCATAGATAACTACTCTATCAAGTACTTTTACGCGCGTTATTTTTTTCGATGGCTGTTCGTGCTAAGGGTAGGTACTGATGACGAGTTGTTTTTTTTTCTAGTTAATTATAATTACTTTTTTTTACAGGTATATGCCTGTTCGTCCTACTAGTGGGCAGGAGGCAAAGACCATGTGCCACTGTGAAGATACCCATAGACACTGAGATGAAAAACCAGCAGGCTGCGTGATGTTTCCAATAAAATGTATAATAAAGTTTGAGAGTTTTTTTTAAGGGGCTACATTGACTGAGAACGCCCAAGGAAATAGTTTAGGCTCAGTCTAGACTGTTACAAGCACTTATGAATGTCAAAGAAGCTACGCCATCGGTTCGTAAACTCTAAGCGGGAGACCTTTTGTAACGAGATGCAACCGATAAAAATTACGCGCGTAAAAACATTCGTTAGCGTAATTTTGTATGGGAAGTTTGTACAGCGCCATTTATCGCCGTGAAGCGGAATGAAATTTTTCATAGCGACTATGTCACCGTTAAAGTGCGAAAATCACATTTCTCTGGATTGTTTCATTATGGCGAACCAATGGCACGCGTGCCATCAATGGCACGCGACACATTATTTTGGGCACGTCACAGATTACATAATTCATTATGCACTACGAAAAAATTACGAATTTATTAATTTAAATTACGCGTAAAATTGAAACATTGAAGAATGTACCTATTTTCTGTAGTAAATAATAAGTTTTGAGTTAATAGTATTTATTATTATTATTTTCCCAATAATCACAAAGTCAAAATTATTTGATGGCATGTCTATGACCTCATTAAAAATTTCTTTAAAAAATGGCACGTTGATACATCTTGGTACGCCATCCCTAAACTAGTTAATCTGCAGATTCCCTAGCTAATCTACAGATTAACGACCAAAGATCAGTTAAAGTACGAAAACAGGTTCTTTTATTGAAGAAAATGTGTAATAACATAAAAGGGGGTAGACACAAAAGCGGGGGGACGGGGAGGGGGCATGGAAAAAGTCTTAAAAGAGTTTATTAGGTAAGGTTAGTATTGCGGCCAAAAACGCGCGAGCGGAGCGAGCGTGCCGCGGGAGTGGCTGGCGAAGCGCCAGAAACGAAATTTTTGTTAAACAAACTTTGAATATAGGTCTTTTACCACAGAATACATAATAGTTTTTACTTAAATTTCCTAAAGCCTTGGCTATTTCACTCACTGTATTCTGCACTTTAATGGTGTAGCATCCGTTAATGTGCAGATTAACTAGTTAAAGTGCGGAAATCGTCAATTTAAGAAAAATTTCGCCCTTTAACTGACTCGACCAGGGGCCCTATTTTGAATCGCTTCGAATTTTGAATAAAACCGACGTCAAGCGCTCTTTTCTAGTGATTTTCGTTCGACATTTGACTCAATCCCCATACATTTGAGTCAAATGTCGAACGAAAATCAGTAGAAAAAAGCGCTCGAGGTCAGTCGAACGATTAAAAAATAAGGTCCCAGTTAATCTGCAGATTCCCTAGTTAATCTGCAGATTCCCTAGTTAATCTGCAGATTCCCTAGTTAATCTGCAGATTAACGGATTCCGTACTTGATCGGCAACAACTACATAGAAATTTTTCCTTAGATAGATGTTCGTGCTAGGGGTACAGTACCTTTTATTAAGGGTACCCCTGCGTAAACAAAAACAAAAAAGGGGAGTACAGTACCCCAGGCACGAACATCTAGGTATCGAGAAAAAAACGCTCTTTCTCGAAAGATTTATCTATGGAAAATTGTATTTCGCTATTCGGCGGTAGATGGCGCTGTACAAATCTCCCATACAAAATTACTATCGAATGTTTTTATGCGCGTTATTTTTAACGGGTGCAACCTACAAGAAACTCCTCTAGGGCAGCTTTTTTCGCAATGTTTTATTATGATTACGTTGTCAATGTTACGCAAATCAGCGCAAACGACGTGCTTTTTAGGGTTCCGTACCCAAAGGGTAAAAACGGGACCCTATTACTAAGACTCCGCTGTCTGTCTGTCACCAGGCTGTTATGCTGTTACGACTCATGAACCGTGATAGCTAGAAAGTTGAAATTTTCACAGATGATGTATTTCTGTTGCCGCTATAACAACAAATACTAACAACAAAATAAAATAAATGTTTGAGTGGGGCTCCCATACAACAAACGTGATTTTTTTACTGTTTTTTTACGGAACCCTTTGTGCGCGAGTCCGACTCGCACTTGGCCGGTTTTTTATTTGTACTATTGAGTCTACGCATGTTCTTATCGTAGAATGAGCGTGAAAATAACCTTTGACATAGGTACATAAAAGTTTATCGTATAATTTTGTGGAAATTATTTTTGTTTTGTGATGAACTAATCTAACGAACTAATTAACTTGTGAACATTTGGATTAGATCTATCTCTAATTTTAACAAATTAGTATAGATTAGAGCTGTTTTTAGTACATAAATACCTAATTGGATCCCAGAGAGGTATTTTTAAACTAAGTTCCACAAAAATTACGTAGATATGTTACAGGTTGAAACTTTACAACTTTCGATCAAATCTAGATATAAATATTTTCTTCTTTTGTTTCAAAATTAGTGTTCGCGGAACAACCTTGAAGTAGTTAGCCAGACACTTATCATAAAAAAATACTGTTTTAAAGTTTTTTTTTATGCGGAAACTTAATTTTAGGAGAAATACATGGTTAATTTTTAAGTATATCTAAAAATGAAATGGGGTTTTCACAGAGCCGGATTAGCCATAAGGCAGAGTAGGCAATTGCCTAGGGCCCCGACTCCATCAGGGGCCACGTGCACGCACCAAGAAAAAAAATGTTTTCATCGAACGAATATATTTTTACTGTAAACAAGCAACATTACAAGATCAGTGGATGAAACTGACTAAAAATCGCGCTGCGCGGCTTTTTTTTTTGCTATAAACAGACAAGATTACAAACATAGAAACTTAACTAAAAATCATGATGCGCAGTCGTAATGACACTTTGACGCAAAATGACATATTATGACTACGCGGAATGACATACGCATAATGACATATCTCGGACTTGACGTATTGTAACCACGCAGAATGACATACGCATATCTATAACTCTGACGCAAAATGACATATGGTGACTACGCATAATGACATCTCGGACTCCGATACAAAATAACATATTGGTGACCATGTTATCTCTTATACAGGGTAATTTGTAATATTATGCCAAAATAAACCACTGTGATTGCCCTAAAATGAAACAATGATGCCAAATTAAGTTACAAGACTTCGGCAAACATCTTGATGCTCTTTTGATGCTGTGGGGAAAGTTCGCGCATGTGCACTTGCGAGCAAATTATGTGGGCTCGGACTCGGATATGTAAAATAGATGGACTATTTTGGGCACTAAAAAAATTTTTTTTTACCATATATTTTACAATATCTGGTGATAAGTTAAACATAGCCGTTTACAAATAACCCTGTATAATAATTATTATGACAAAATATATGGAAAATTTGTTATGCCAAAGCAAATTAGGAATAAAAATATCATGCAAAAAAGAGATCTCATGCCACAAACCATAACCGTTGCTCAATGTGTATGTGTCAATTCGCCTATGTGCCGTTTTGCGTATGTCATTTCGCGTATGTGTCCTTTTGCGTATGTGTCGTTTTGCGTAAGTGTCATTTTGCGTGTGTGTCATTTCGCGTGTGTCGTTTTGCGTATGCGATTTCGCGTATGTGTCATTTCGCGTATATGTCATTTTGCGTATGCGTCATTTTGCGTAATCAAAATGTGTCATAATGCGTAAAATTGTTTTTTTTAACTATAAACAGAGGATAATTACAAGATTAGTGGACGAAACTTATAAAAATCGCGCTGCGCGGCCGTTTTTTTTTTACTGTAAACAAGCAAGATTAATATTATAAGTGGATGAAATTGACTAAAAATCGCGCTGCGCGGCCGTTTTTTTCCTTTAGGTAAACAGGCAAGATTACAAGGTTAGTGGATAAAACTGAATAAAAATCGCGATGCGCGTCCGTAAAAAAGGGTATACCAAAGGGGCCCCGAGAACTACATTGCCTAGGGCCCCTAACAGGGTTAATCTAGCTCTGGGTTTTCAGACCACGTAAATGAACAACTTTAACTATGGGGCCAACCACGAAATCGCGAAAAAAAAATCAGCTGTTCATACATTATAGTCGAGTCGATGTTGTACTTTGCTATGGAACAGCTGACTTTTTTTTCGCGATTTCGTGGTTGGCCCCATAGTAAAAGTTGTTCATTTACATGGTCTGAAATCCCCATTAAATTATTAGATATAGTTAAAAATTAACCGTGTATACTTACATAGTACAAAACCTTACTTACCTAAATGGGGCTTAAAACTGTTACATATTTCAGTAGGTACCCGTAGCACGAACAGCCATTGAAAAAAATAACGCGCGTAAAAACATTCGATAGAGTAATTTTGTATGGGAAATTTGTACAGCGCCATCTACCGCCGAGTAGTGTAATGAAATTTTTCATAAATTACCCTACATTCGATAAAGTACCCTTAGCACGAACAACTATCGAGAAAAAAAACGCGCGTAAAATTACTCGATAGAAAATTATCTATGGAAATTTTAGTTTCGCTATTCGGCGGTAGATGGCGTTGTACAAATTTCCAATACTAAATTGCACTATCGAATGATTTTACGCGCGTTATTTTTTTCGATAGCTGTTCGTGCTAAGGGTACAGTACGTGCAATAGATGCATGCCCTTAGGCATGCATCTATTCTTAGATGATATTTTATAGGTTAGATTAAATAAATATAATTTGTTTCTGACTCCAAAGAGAATATTTTTTATATGCGCTGCTAACAGTAAACATCACAAAATAGGTAATACAAAGTATGTATGTACTAACTAATTACCTACCACAAAGTGCGTGGTTATTTCTCAAGGAAAAACACTCGTTAAAGTTAATAGAATAGAAAAAGCCGGTCAATTGCGTGTCGGGCCACGAGCAGTAGGGTTCCGACCTACCATACCTTTTTTTTATCTACTAAAATAATTTTGTATATAGTGTTTGTATAAATGTCAAAGTTATATTTGCGGTTTTGGAAAATGTGCTATTTCTCTAAAAACTACTGATAAAAATCGTTCAAACCAATGTTCGTTGAAAGTGTATTTGCAGCATATATTTTTTTCTTTATTTTCACTCTCTTATTTTAAAAGTTAGAACAAACACAAATTTTACCACTTTGGAAGTCTATAATATTTTTCAAAGGGTTGACTTTGAGAAAAAAATTGTTTTAGGGACCTCAATGTCATTTATAAAGAGCTATCTATAGACACCCCGCACGTATTAGGTTTTCCAGTTTCAGTTCCATGTATAGGGAGCCCCTTAATATTTTTTTATTTTTACTTTTGTATAAAAATGGTAAAGCGTTTCACAGAATACATCTACCAACAGTTTCAACTGTGTAATCCTAATTGTTTCGGAATGAAGTGGCTGTGACATACGGACGGACTGACAGACAGATATGACGAATCTATAGGGTTCCGTTTTTGTCATTTAGGCTACGGAACCCTAAGAAAGTAACCAACCAAGTAGGTACCAACTATTTACGTGCTTAGATTTTATGATGATTGCATTTAAAGAAAAAGAAAAAAGAAAAGAAAAATTTCGCTCTTTTTGATAGGTACATAAATATACCTACTACAACCTACTCAAAAAAATAAAGGCTACAAACGCATTACGCAGCGTGATGGGTGGTTGTGTGATATAAATCTTACGTGTGAAAAAAAGGCTTCATACAATAAAACAATTAAAAAACTGTTGTTAAATGAGGTTTATTTGAGAAGCTTTTTTTGTTTATTTAGTTTTTACTAAAATGTTCTATAGATGTAATGTAATTTATATATACTTAATATTTACTTAAAATTATTTAAAAAATAGTTTAAGTTGTAATTAATGTAATCTTGTGCGTGTAAATATTGTTTTTAAGTTGATACTGTTGTTTAATACAATTTATGATGACCATTTTTACTGCAATTGATAATTAAAAAAAATATAAAAATAATGACATCTTTATAAATTATTATTAGTGTTTCCGCCTCTAAAACCTTTCTGGAAAATTATGAAGCTCCATAACTATTGTTTTACATGTGCTAAGCAAAAGCATGAGAATAAATAAAACTGTTTAGGTATTCCTATGGCAAAAGTAAGGTATTCTAATACAAAATATTCAAGTATTTTTCTGTAGGTATTTGAGAAATAAAAACGGATCCAATGTTGAGCCTTGAGGAACACCTATTTTTCCATAGAGAATTGCTTAGACTATTTAATTCTTATTTAAATATATCAAAAAGCTTCTTCAAATAGCCTGTAGAAATTGTTGTTTCTTACAATATTTTTAACTGTCATTTATTCAAAAGTAAAATAAAAATTTTGTAGTAACAATAATTTTTTGAAATCATTTTTTGGTGGGCCGTCTAGTAATGAGTAGAAATACTTATCAAGATGCATTTAGCGCCATCTAATGAGGGGTAGAAAAACTAATTAAAGCGCTTTTAGCGCCATCTAGTAAACAGTAGATAAACTAATCAAGATGCCTTTAACGCCATCTAGTGAAGAGTAGAAAAATAATCTAGTTGCATTTAGCGCCATCTAGTTATAGATAGGAAAACTAATTAAGGCGTATTTAGCGCCATCTAGTAAGTAGTAGATAAACTAATCAAGATTAATTTAGCGCCATCTAGTGAGGAGTAGAAAAATTAATCAAGTTGCATTTAGCGCCATCTAGTTGTGGATACGAAAACTAATCAAACCTCGCATCTCATATCTCC
Organism: Agriphila geniculea; assembly: GCA_943789525.1. Classification (NCBI taxonomy): domain Eukaryota; kingdom Metazoa; phylum Arthropoda; class Insecta; order Lepidoptera; family Crambidae; genus Agriphila; species Agriphila geniculea. The sequence goes on along the minus strand of OX038898.1, from coordinate 9,819,787 downwards.
TAAACACCGACAAACTCTGATATTTGGCGACAAACTCGGTCGAACTACCGACTATAGATATGACTTATCAGATTATCGCTACGACCTTCCGTTCTCAAGATCCAGGTAGAAAGGTCTCCACAGCGTATCCTCACATATCTCCTAAACGCAAGACCGACAAACTGGTTCTTGGTGACAAAACTCCGACAAACTACCGGCTACACACACGAGTAATCAGATTTCTGTTACGACCTTCCGTTTTCGAGATCTGTGTGGCTCAGCTGTTGAGACGTCTCTACAGCTGCGCCACACGTATCTCCTAAACGCAAGACCGACAAACTCTGGTTTTTGTGCGACAAACTCCGACAAACTAACAGCTATACATACAAGTAATCAGTAATGGCTACACAATCGAGTTATCAGATTTTTGCTACGACCTTCCGTTCTCAAGATCCAGGTAGAAAGGTCTCCACACCGTATCCTCACATATCTCCTAAACGCAAGACTGACAAACTCTGGTTCTTGGTGACAAACTCCGACAAACTACCGGCTACACACACGAGTAATCAGATTTTCGCTACGACCTTCCGTTTTCGAGATCTGTGTGGCGCAGCTGTAGAGACGTCTCTACAGCTGAGCCACATGTATCTCCTAAACGGAAGACCGACAAACTCTGGTTTTTGGCGACAAACTCCGACAAACTATAGACTTCATCATGGCATAGTCAAAATGTCAGATTTCCAACTTTTTTTTGTGGCGCAGCTGTAGTCCGGCACGTGTCATCGTTATAAACTTGGGTTATTTTCTGCGCTACTAAATAAAACTCAAAATTCCTTTTATCCTTAAACATTTATTTAAACGCTCTCTTGTACAGGTGGCTCGTAACCTTCAGGGCGTTCTCCCTTTTCACCAGCCTCCCCCCTCTTGCCCCCACCCCCTTCTCCGTGTAACTCCATCAACTTGGAAATCTCGAATCTGGGTCGCTTCAGAACTTTCACCTGGAAAAATAGTTTTTATTAGCAAGGGAATAAGGGTGGATGTTAATGTGGTGTAAAGAAAGGTTATTCAGAAGTAAATCAAAAGGGAACATGAGTTTTCATCATGTATGTGTCATTGCGAGCTAGGTGTGTCATCATTTGAATTTAGATCTTAAGAGGGCTTTCTGAAATTTACGCGCTCGGGTTTTAGGTATTTACGGCTAGACCGCAGCGCGAAGTGAGCGCGCGTGTGCGTGTGTGCGTTTCTCCACACGTACGGCACACAGTTGCTAGCATTCGCTACAACGACCGAACGATCTTGATCTGTACTTATAGCCGCGTATAGGAGCTCAGTCGCAATTATTTTCACCGATAAAACTAAAGCTAAATCGTTACCGTTTCAATTTAGTTTACACACAAATACTTGCTTTAGTTTTTTTGAAGGGAGTCTAATTATTTTATCCATTTATTGAGTCCCAATATATGGATAATGAGAGTTTTTATAGCTAGATAATTAAATAATTTAAAAAATCCTTGGGCTGGTCACCTTGTCATGTTCATATATTTAAAAAAAACTTTAGCAAATACACATATAGTTATTAAAAATGGGAACTAAACAGTGTTTCGTGCCTTCATGCCCGAAGAACAGCACAACAGTGATACGTTATTCGTACCAATCCAAAGCTTTTCCGAGAACATGTTGTTGTGCGAGAAGAAACTATTTTAGTTGAACATGTTGAGATAATATATATAAATAAGTCAACGGTTGAACGAGTTATTATGCAAAATAAACAATTCAAAATCCTGAAGCTCCACCCTGTTGTTCATCAAAACATGTAGGCTACTTGGATCAAATCGTCATGATTGCTTGGCAGGATGACATAATAAAAATTTGTGAAAATAATATGTGCACTTTTATTTCTATTTACTGACTGAGTAGGTATCTAATCTTGTTGCCATGTTCAGTGTCGTTCGAGACGTAGTACTATTAGGTAGGTATTCTGTCTGTACTTCGAGTTTTACTTTTTAAAACCAATAAAAAGCCGCTGAATTTATCCTAAAAGATGACCTGTCAAGTAGGGATGTCGAAAAAAGTTCTATATATTTTTTTCGATATACCGATATTTTTCGGGAGATATTAAATACTCTGATATATCGATAGATAATAACATCAAATAAGTGCCCGTTCACACAGGGATCCGTTCTATAGGTCCTTTATCGGTTACGTTTTAATGCGGCGTATGTAATTGTACGAACGAGTTCACACACAACACAGTAGGCATATCGAATTCGTAAGATATTGCTGTTCTAAGTTTGACAGATGACAGTTGTCAAACTTAAAACTGCAATATCTCGAAAAGTACTCATCTCAGATTGATAGTGTCTTTGAAGAAATGAAAGCTCTTGGTGAGATCCTAATTTTAGATGTCAGCTGTCAAATATAAATTTGTCATCTAAAATGAAGATCACCAAGAACTTTCATTTCTTCAAAGACACCATCAATCTAGGATTAGTACTTTTCGAGATATTGCTGTTTTAAGTTTGACAGATGACAACTGTAAAATTTAAGTTTAACAGCTGTTATCTACAATAAAGATCTCACCAAGTCCTGAATTTTGTTATTAAATTCTTTGATCAGCCCCCTGACTGACCCGCATGACCAGCGAAACACGATTTATATCGTGTGATATAGTGTTTTATCCAGTTTTTTTACATTCCTTTTGGTTTTATCGACACTCAACTGTCAAAATCCATTGTCTTTTGATAGTTAAACGTGATAAATCGCGATATCATATCGAGTTTCTGTGATCATGCTAGCTAGGCATCCCTAATTACGTTAAAATGGCAGTTGTCAAAACGGATCTATTATATCTGTCAAGACACCTATAATCGCCCGCCCAGCCGCCTCACGCGACGCGCAATGCCCCGCTGAGAAAAAAATTGAATGATAGCCCTTACACTTTTAGGCGCCAACTGTCTAGACTCTAGCTCTATATGAACGGCGGCTTTTTTTCCAATAACAAACGCGATGACTGACTGACTCTCTAGGCCAAGGATGGCGAACCAACGGCACGCGACGCAATGTTTTGGGCACGTCACCGGTCACAAAATTCGTTACGCGACGATTTGATGGCACGTCTATGACCTCATTAAACATTAACATTTGGGGCCATCCATAAATTACGTCACACGAATTTCATGATATTTGACCCCCTACCCCGTCCTTGTCACAGCGGGTCACATTTGTGTGGACCCCCCTCCCTAGTGTGACGTCACATATTTTACAAGTTTACATCTAGAAATAATGATTTAACTAAAACAACAGTTCAAAAATTTGTTTTATTTCAATTTAAATGGTTTTGAAATGTGACGTCACAAAATTTAGGACCCCTCCCACCCCCTTGTCACACAATGTCACACTTCGTCGACCCCCTCCCTCCCCCTTGACGTTGCCACGTGGTTCCCTTTGAATATTGCCCGCTGGGACCCACGAGACAAAATAATAAATTTAAGGTAAAAAAAATAAAAAATGGTATGGGTTGAAACAGTCTATATTATTAATATATTGGTTTACACCTTACATGAGAAAAAAATTCACAAATCTAGCTCAGCGACAGGGGTCGCTACATGGATTCTATTGGTTGGTGTGTGTCGGGTCGCAAAAAGAGTAAAAGTTACAGTTTATATTAAATTATCATCCCTAATTGGAAAATACCACGGTTCACAATATTTAAAGGGTAAAAAAAGCACCGACCTCGTGTGTCCTGTATTTACTAATGAGGGATTATTTAGACCTCTGAACTCCCTGGAGGATTATCATGTAGTTGTGGACAGCAACTCATCAGCACATGACGTGGCACGTGGTAGACCCAAAGACTATCAATGAAATTAATTTCCCATAGCTGAAACAAACGTGTAGGATTAACCAAACTGAAAAATAGACTTTGAACACGTTGTGGCTATGCAACATGGCGGCGTGGCGTGGGGAAAAATGTTTTCAACTTCTTACCAGGTCTTGCTAAAGCAGCAATCCTGATTAGCAGGATTTCAAACCGCCTGCTCCCTCCACCCGTTTGAAATTTTGCCTGGCTGACTCCTCAAGCCACGGCAAGTAACCTCGAAGATCCTGGCAAACCTTCAGGCCAGCGACCAGAAACAAATGATGGTCTGCAACTTGAGGTTTTACCTGTAATAAACACCACCTCAGAAAATGTTCATGGCGTCTTACGAAGTCTGCCTTGAAACAGATATCACTCCACTTACCTCAGTAGCGTTTTTCTCTCTCTAAATTATTCGACCGACTTCGGCCGCGTTAAATAAAATATTCCAAATTCTTTCTCAACACACATGTCATCTTTTTTCCTGAAAACTGAAGGCTTGCTTGGTGTTGCCCTAACCCGCTTCGATACTCCTTCCAAAACGTTCCGTTTTCCGAAATTCGAACACACTTGGAAATTAAATAAAATTACCAAATATTTTGCAAACAAAATTTAACCTACAGAAATAAATATCTGTGCGTCTCCTGACTATAAAACTTTTGGACAAAACGCAAAGAACTGTCAATCGACGCTTCAGCTAGCAAAAAGGTGTTCGCGCATAACTTCAACAAAAGTGTCAGATGGAAGAGCGTGACACGAGATGGCAACACCGTAGCTCCGAAATCTGCCTTCCTATTGGGCGTTGTTGCTATTGGTCAGAATCATCACGCGCGGCACGCGCCATCTTCTATCGTCTAATTCCTTGCTAAACTGAAGCGAAATTTGAGAGACTTTGCTCTGATTCTCAATGTTTATTATTTTCAAAGCCTTATGCAAATAATAAAAAATTTGAAAAGACATTTATTAAAGTTGCGACTGCTACAAAAAACAACCAATGACGTTTAAGGGGAGGTGCCAATTCCTGCAAAATACTGAAAACTACCATTTCGCTTGCGCGCCAAGATTTAAACTTGTGGATTGTCAGAACACAACGTTACACTACCTTCAATATTTAGGGTACTTTCCCTTCGTGTGGCAAAGTTTTGGGACACCCTGTATATTTAATAATATGCTTATTTCATCTAAATATATTAATTCTGCTAGAAGTCATTCATCCCAAAAATATAAGTAAAGAAATCTGAGGGACAGGGCAAATACCGGGGGTGGGGGTACAGTTCTTTTTTAATTGCTCCAATGCCAACCACACCACACACGCTAGGTTATGCATGATGGTTTTGACCACAGGCATAACCGAGCGGCGTGCATGAGCGGCTTGCATGAAGGTTTTGCAGCTCGGTCAAAACTGTCATGCGTAACCTTACGTGTGTGCTCTCTATTGAACTCGGTTTTGCATGAAGGTTTTGCAGCTCGGTTAAAACCGTCATACATAACCTAGCGTATATGGCCTGCTTAAGGGTACTGATACTCTTTCTTAACGAGATCAATTTAGCATAAATTTTTGACTAACAGATCGACATTTTGACCGTTTAAGTAACCCCACTCCTGCTTTACAACATACGGAATAATAAAATGGATAAAGGACTCTACCTACCACATTGTTGTAAAATTGTAAATAGGGTTGCCAACGCAAAGCTAATTGTAGATGTCGCTGCGTACGCTTGTTCCTAAGACAGTAGACGTTTAGAACAAAATGTATGGGAAAAAAGGTACCTATTTATTTTGTGGTATTTTTTTACCGAAAAAGACCCATTGACCCAAAATGGATATAAAAGACTATTCTACAATGCAAATGCCGGAATTGAAAGTCAAATTAAGACATTTTTATCGAAAAGGCAAGAACAGAATGCTAAAATTAAGTTTAGTCCTGTCAATTTAGTTAAGTCGTGCTAACCGAATCGACACCATTGTAGTAATCATGAGTAAATTCCTTATTTCAAGTCCGCCTGGCTAGCTACCACCATCTTACCTAAGTCTGACGCCATAACAACAAATTAAAAATTGTTGTGTAGATAACTTGCGGCCGCCCGCGACTTTGTCTGCGTGGAAATTTTCTTGCTATCCCTCGGGAACAGGGCTGGAAACCGGTTTCTAATTAACCAGGTTAATTTCGATCTCAAACAGGTTTTTTCGTAAGTGTTCACTCGGAGCGGAACCGATTCGCGAGCGATATTGCTTCTGGGATAAACCTGGTTAATTCCACGACGCGCGTGAATAGTGCAGCGATATATTTTGTCTCTTTTTATCTGCAGGCGGGATTTATCCCAGGTTTATCCCAGAAGCAATATCGCTCGCGAATCGGTTCAAAACTTACGAAAAAACTGTTCCCCTGGTCCCTCGTCCCTCTGGTCTTCCTCCCTGGTCTTTCGTTTCGTTGCTTTGCATCGGGTGGACGGAGCGAACAAAATCATTTCGGTATTAACCAGGTTTTGGGAGCGGAATCAAAACCAAAACGGTCTACGAGCTTAACCAGAAATAATACCGGTTTTGACGAGCAGAATTGAAATAAAAACGCTCTTTTCAAAATGTATGAAGCTGCGCGAAACCTGGTTGCGAATTTTAACCAGGTTTTCCAGCCCTGCTCGGGTACTTTTTAACCGACTTCACAAAAAGGAGGAGGTTCTCAATTCGATTGTATACTTTTTTTTTTATCGTTGTTCGCGCGTATCTTCGACATTTATGGACCGATTTTGATGATTCTTTTTTTGTTCGATTGAGTTTTCTTGCGAGATGGTCCCATTTAATTTTTATTTTAATCGGTTTAGTAGTTTTCAAAAAATCCTGAAAATACTATGATTTTGCATCAACTACCTTGACGACTTTGTTATATTAATAAATCGAATCAGATGTTTCTTTTTGTTGGGAAAGGGTACTTTTGGTGTAGTCTTTTTAACCGACTTCAAAAAAAAGAGGGTTCTCTCTCAGTTTGACCTGTATGAATGTATGTTTTTCCGCGAATATCTCACGTTTGACTGAGCCAATTTTTCTACGAAATAATATACCTACACTACCTAATAGAGAAGGTACTTACACTAAAAATGAAAAAATAAAAAATTGTTTTAAAAAACAAAAAACCGACTTCAAAAAACCGGCCTCTAAAAAGCAAGAAATAATATTCAAATCATTAGATACCCATTATCATTGTTATAATAACAACACGTCTATTGAAGTCGGGTAGGGCTTTTAGAATAAAAAAAGGAAGTTGTACTCCAGCCCCACCCGACTTCAATAGACGTGTTGTTATTATAACAATGATAATGGGTATCTAATGATTTGAATATTATTTCTTGCTTTTTAGAGGCCGGTTTTTTGAAGTCTGTTTTTTGTTTTTTAAAACAATTTTTTTCGAGATGAAAGGTATCCCTAACAACGAGTATGTAAAATTTCATGATAGTAAGTTAAGACGTGAAGGCGTAACAAACAAACAAACGGCCTTTCGCTTCTATTAGTAAGGATATATATGTATATTACATATTAGTAAGGATAAGTAAAGGATAGTAAGAATGGTACGGAACCCTTCGTGCGCGAGTCCGACTCGCACATGACGGTTTTTGAACAATATTTCTCGTTTGTTCCAGTGCTAGTACTGCTGTCTGCGACCTTCGTGCTCAGTCTAATAGGCACAGTATTCTTCTGCTTCACAAACACCATCAACGATGCCATATTATCAGTAAGTAGTTGTCCATCAGCCATTTTAATGTCCCCACTGCTAAGACACAGGCCTTCCTTATAGGTGGAAAAGGAGGACGGGCCTAATTGGTGGGTGTTAACGACTGCAAATGCAGCCGGGACCAACGGTTTAACGTGCTTTCCGAAGCACGGAGTAGCTCGAGATAATAAATTTTTGGTCACCCATCCCATGACCGACCCTTGCGAAAGTTGCTTAACCTCCGCAATCGCTGGGCCAGGCGCTAAACCACTGCGCCACCGAGCTCCTCAGTTATTTTTCAAAGGAGGTAGGAGTAAGTATAGTCGGGTAATTTGGGTTACAGTAAAAAAGTGCGACATCTTTTTTTTACCCTATTATACAGTACCTTATTTGGTCTTTAACTAGCGATAATTTAAAGGCGTGAAATACACCTAGTTTTATCGACAAAAACACCCACATGTTGGGGTCTATCCCCACTCCTGTTGGAATGGCCGCCATTTTAAATTTGACTTTTTATTTTAGATGACCCAGCGGAAAAATATTTATTTCTCCAGATTTAGAAGTCCTACTTTTATAAAAAAATACTATTCGAAAGCTAATAATACCATTTATCAATTTAAAAAAGTATGTGTAATATTTCAACTTAAATACGTCATAAAAATACTGAAGTATAATTTTATAGGATATTTGTGTGCTTTTTTTTTGAGTTTTTATTACATTTCTCAAAAACTAGGTCATTAATGTCCATTTTTTTTGCATTATTCAAATACACATAAATATTATCTACAAATTGATTTCAAAAGTTTATTGCTCTATGTTGCATATTTTGAGAGTTATTTTTGTTTGAATTATGACCCTTACGTAACCAAAAAATGATATTTTCGAAAATGGACATAGTTACAAGCATTTTGAACATATTTTAAATTAGGTTGATAATTTTATCTGTATACAAATTTCATTAATTGATAAAATTTAGTTTTTTGGAGATTTGTTTGTAAGTTGATTTAAAGCTTGTAAGGGTCATATTCAACCAACAATAGCTCTAGAAATATGCAACATAGAGCAATAAATCTTAAAGTTGTTTTGAAGATAATATCCCTGTGTATTCTAATGATGCAAAAAAGTTGCATTAATGTCCTAGTTTTTGAGATATGTTAGAAAAGCTAAAAAAAACACACAAATTTCGTGTAAAATTTTACTTCAATAATTTTTTATGACGTATTCAATACTAAATAATATACTAGAAAAAGTATTCAAGTAAAACACATTTTTTTTTTTAAATTAATAGGTGGTATTATTAGCTTTCGAACAATGTTTTTGTTATAACTGTAGGACTTCTAAATCCGGAGAAATAAATATTTTTCCGCAGGGTCTCATCCAAAATAAAAAGTCAAATTTAAAATGGCGGCCATTCCAACAGGAGTGGGGATAGACCCCAACATGCGGGTGTTTTTGTCGATAAAATTAGGTGTATTTCACGCCTTTAAATTATCGCTAGTTCAAGACCAAAGGCACTGTATAGCACGAACAGCTAATAAGCAAAAAAATTACGCGCGTAAAAGTACTCGATAGAGTAATTCTCTATGAAAAATCATTCGCTATTCAGCGGTAGATGGCGCTGTACAAATTCCCTATATAAAATTACTCTATCAAGTACTTTTACGCGCGTTTTTTTCTCGATAGATGTTTGTACTAGGGGTACAGAAATATCCACTTAAATCGTAATTTGGCCGATACCTACTTAAATTTTTCACTTAACACAAGTGGCATTTAGTTAGTAAACAAAGAGTTTATGGTTATAAATTTTAAATGGAAAATGCGGTTATTAAATAAATTAGTATTTTTAATGGAAAAAGCAACTTCTTTAATTCTCCAACGGAGAATGGCAATTTCATACCTACAAACCGCTAATACATAGACTACGCCACGATAGTCACTTGAATGGGACGCTGGTGGAAAAATAGCTTTTTTTCAATGGCAAGGCATTAAAATATAGATAATACGTAGGCTTATTTTCGTCATCATCAACATCAAATCAACCACACGACACCTACTGCTGGGTATAGGCCTCCCCCAAGGATCTCCACTCGGCTCGGTCCTGCTTGGCCCGCATCCAGCGGCGCACCGCGACCGCGCACCCTCACGTCGGTCCACCTTGTCGGGGGCCTACCCACGGAGCCGAGTCCGGACATATTTTAGTTCTATCAAAATTTTGTGTGACTTCTTTCGTAGCACGAACTCCAGCGTCCGTCTTTTTTACTATCACAAGCCTTTTGTTTGAGGAATGGGGAATGTCCAAAAAAAATCAAATTGGCTGAATATTTTTCTATAGGTAGGAATAAGCTCCCTTAGTAATAAAAAAAAGTTTCAGAATTTTCGGAAGCGTGAAAAAAAATTTAAAAAGTGAAAGTCTCTTCGACTTCACAAATGTACGAAAGTAACAGCAGAATGGAAATTATACCTTAAGGCCGCCGGCAACGATCATTTGCGATTGTCAATTTTTACGTCATTGACGCCCATTGATGCGAAAATTGATCGTTTACGCGTGCAAATTAAGCGATTGTCAATTGCTCCAACAATGGCATTGACGGAAAAATTGACAATCGCAATTGATCGTTACCGGCGGGCTTTAGGGAGCTTATTCCTACCTATAGAAAGATATTCAGCTAATTTGTTTTTTTTTCGGACATTCCCCATTTAAGTAACAAAATAAAAAATTAAATTGCGGACCCAAATGTATTCCGTATTCTACCCACAAATATTTAATTCCACTTTTTACCCAAAGTTTCGTTTTCTACCTTCGATACAACATATTAAACATTACATTTCCGCTATCTCTCCAAAATGGATTTTGATTTGATTCTAGCGGTTATTACAAAATGTTCACAGACGAAAAATGTGGGTTGAACACGGAATCGTTTTAGAATTCGGGTAGAAAACGGAAATATTATCATTACTATTTTAAACGAGTGGGTAGAATGAGTGGGTAGATAAGGAATATCAGTTAAATTCGGGCAAGTAAATACCTAACCCGCTGTAGATTTTGTTAGTTTTATAATTGTGCCCTTAGCACGAACAGCTATCGAAATAATGAACGCACGTAAAAAGATTCGAAAGAGTACTTTTGTATGGGAAACTTGTACAACGACATCTACCGCCGAATAGCAAAATTAAATTTTCCATAGGTAACTAAAGTAGGGCCACTTTAATAGGTCACATTTGACATTTTGTCAGTCCATAGTGTGATTTGTCAAACTTAATCGTAAATTTGCTTTCTTTCCTGATTATTACAATAAATATGTATTATTAACTGAAAAAAGTTAAGCAATTATGCCTTCAAATAAATAAATATTGTGTGCCAAATGTGACCTATTAAAGAGGCCCTACTTTATTCTATTGCGTACTTTTACGCGCGTTATTTTTTTCGATAGTTGTTCGTGCTAAGGGTACGACGTAATATTTTTTTTTTTTTTCAGAACATGGTCATCAGAAACAATTCCCTCGCTTACTCGATATGGAAGAGGCCAAACGTGCAGCCCTTAATGAAAGTGCATATATTTAACTATACCAATTGGAGAAATTATAGAGACGGTTATGATGACAGACTTTATGTTGAAGATGTAGGACCTTATGTTTATTCGTAAGTAATACTTTTTTTACCTAATAACACAGATAACATCTATACAATGTAAAATTATTTGTTAAAAGATAACCTGAAAACTGTTAAATTGTAGTATACTACCCTTAGCACGAACAGCTATCGAAAAAAATAACGCGCGTAAAATCATTGGATAGTGCATTTTTTTTATATTGGAAATTTGTACATTTCCATCTATCGCCGAATAGCGAAATGAATATTTCCATAGATAATTCTCTATCGAGTAATTTTACACGCGTTTTTTTTCTCGATAGCTGTTCGTGCTAAGGGTACTTTTGTATGGAAACAACCCTGAAATCGCGAAAAAAATCTGCTGTTTCATGCATTATTTTTACTAAAAGCTAAAAAGCTAAAACATAAAATTAAATTAAGAAAATAAACAATTCTTTGGTGAATATCAGACACATTCTTATCACAAATTCTTAACTTAAGTAGCAATGTATTATGTAGTTAATATACAGGGTGTTACAAAACAACCAGAAATGCCGAATATGGTAGATAGGGACCATCAAACTAAACAACTTTTACTATGGGACCAACTCTGAAATTGCAAAAAAATAAGCTGTGTATGTGTCAAATTTCACGATTTCAGAGTTGGTCCCATAAAAGTTGTTCTGTACCCGTAGCACGAACAGCTATCGAAAAAAATAACGCTCGTAAAATCATTCGATAGTGCCCAATATTGTATTAGAAATTGGTACAACGCCATCTACCGCCGAATAGCAAAATGAAAATTTCCATAGATAATTTTCTATCGAGTAATTTACGCGCGTTATTTTTCTCGATAGCTGTGCTAAGGGTACAGTACCCTTAGCACGAACAGCTATCGAAAAAATAACGCGCGTAAAATCATTCGATAGTGCCCAATTATTGTATTGGAAATTTGTACAACGCCATCTACCGCCGAATAGCGAAATTAAAATTTCCATAGATAATTCACTATCGAATGTTTTTACGCGCGTTATTTTTTTCGATAGCTGTTCGTGCTAAGGGTACAGTTTGATAATCCTTATCTACCATATTCGGCACTGCTTGTTTTGTAATACACAATCTTTAATCTTTGACTTCTTCATGTTTTTATGGGTCAAATATGTCAATTTATTTTAATCCCTATCAATTTTAACTTAAACTTAAAAAGATAATGTTTATAATGGTTAACCTTATGTAACAATAATATTATTATCTGTGCAGCAACAAAATTACTGTTAAAACTATTATCAATTAATTAAAGTCACACCTGTTTATCGCCTTGTATAGTGAACTTATGATATTGTTCAATATTTATTCGGCGAATTTAATTATCACTAGTAGAGAAAAAAGACAGAATCTTGTTACTACCTAAATAGTCTTTAACACCTCAAAAATTCAAAATTATTGAAGTTTTCTAAAACGTTAGGTAATCATAAATGAATGAACTATTTAATATCTGAAGTCCGTCTCATTCTTGGATTTTTATTAAATGTAATCATCAATTTTAAACCACCTCTGTGTACCCCGGGAACCCTGCTCCCGGGTTCGATTCCCAAAGGGGGTACAATTTGTACTCGGTTTGGTTGGTGGTAGGGCATTCCAAGTTCGCCTGGCTAACCACCATCTTACCTAAGTCTGACGCCATAACCACGATTCAAAAATTGGGTTTTGACGCAGATCGTCACTTTCGCAAATGGTCATCGCGAAAAATTTGGTCACTTTCGCAAATGGTCACTTTCGCAAATGGTCACTTTCGCAAATGGTCACTTTCGCAAATCGTCACTTTCGCAAATGGTCACTTTCGCAGAATGTCATTCACAATTTTCACATATAGGAGAAAAAAAAGAAAAAATTGTGAATGACATTCTGCAAAAGTGACTATTTGCGAAAGTGACCATTTGCGAAAGTGACCATTTGCGAAAGTGACCATTTGCGAAAGTGACCAAATTTTTCGTGATGACCATTTGCGAAAGTGACGATCTGCGTCAAAACCAAAAATTGTTGTGTTCCGGGCGTTCCGGCAGTGTCAGAGGCAACCAAGTACAAATTTACAATGGGCAACAGCGTCGCTTAACCAGTTTGCAACAAAATTCGCCCCTGCACGAACTAAACGTATGTGACAGCGGGCGCGGCGTGCAAGCGATTTTTACACGTATGGGCAAACCAGTAGACCACAGAGGCGGTTGAAAGCCCGATACATACATGGATGTTTATATTCTTATCATATCGATATAATATATCATATGACGTTATTGTACGTTATCGTAGCGACCTCCTGTGGCGGTATCGCCATATTACATGTTTATACGCACAATAAACTATCTAATTTTGGGTACACTTTCACCATATTGGCAGCTAGACTGTATGGTAACTGTGCTTTTATGAATATCGGGAATATTACATTAACTTTACCATTCAAGAAACTGTACCCTTAGCACGAACAGCTATCAAAAAAATAACGCGCGTAAAAGCATTCGATAGAGATATTATCTATGGAAAATTTCATTTCGCTTTTTAGCGTTAGATGGCGCTGTACAAATTTCCCATACAAAATTACTCTATCGAATGTTTCTTTACGTGCGTTATTTTTTCGATAGCTATTCGTGCTAGAGTCTGTCTAAAAAGTCAGTTTACATGGGTCATTGTATTGTTATAAGTAATTGTGTAAGTGTGATAAGTAAATAAAAAACATTTGTTTATGTACACTGTACATAATCAAATGTTTTTTATTTACTTATCATCTTTTATATAAATATTTTTATTTCAAAGTATCAAGATTGTACAAATAAACTATATATTATTTGCTGTGTCGCTAGGGTGGGTATTAAAATTACCCTTGAAATTACCCATGTAAACTGACTTTTTAGACAGACTTTATGGGAGCTACTGTCAACTTCTTATTTACATTTTGTGTAACAAAAACTGTCACTGTAATTTAGAAGATAGACCAAAGAGAAATCCAAAGAGTATATAGCGTTGCTGTTCGGTAACACAAATAAACTTATCCTTTCCCAAACCTATTGCGTGGTGACCCTACTACATCGTCATTATCTATATCAATATTTCAATATTCTTGTTTAGAAAACACAAATATTATGTATGAACCATTGTTCATAGCGCTACGTAGTATTATTATTTGTAGTATTTGATCGGTGAAGGCGACGGAGTAAAAATAAATTAAAAAACTAGAATTATAGTCGCACGTATATTTGACAATTTGACATTCGACAAGAGTACACACTAATCTCTGCCCACTCATTTTTTAAACATATATTTTAAACCAAAATTAACCGCCCTGGACTCGAGTCTTAGCTGCGTCGCTAACAATCGGGTACCAATAAATTCCTATTTTGTATATCAAAAATATAGAATATAGCCTACTGAAATACTATGTGGGTAACGGACTGAGGGCGACAACAAAATGTTGAAAATGGGTGACTTTAAAATACAAATTGAGTAACTAGTCAGTCAGTTATTCAGAACGGGCGACCAAATTACTATTTGGGCACAAAAAAACATTTAGCTATTTATTTTATTTAAAAAAAGGTGACTATTGTCCTAATCTAGATGACAAAAATACCATGTTGAACAGCTTAAATCAGTTATATAGTCACCTAATTGGTATAATAGTTGCCCACTCAGTATTTTTTTCACTCACTTAGAATTTTCACTGTTTACTTAAATTTTTATTACATTACTGCTATTATCTCCCACTGTAGTCGCCTGTTTTACGTATTTTTGTAATCCATAATTTGTCGCCCGTTTCGTTATTTTGTCGCCCAAAAATAAACCGCTGCGCGGTTTAGTATTAAGGTTTCCTATTAACAAGTCGCCTTTAATTATGTCACCCAATTAAGCATTCCCCTATTATAATGCAACGAAGTTTTGTCGTAGCTAACGCAACGAAGTTTTGTCGTAGCTAACGCAACGAAGTTTGGTCGTAGCTGACGCAACGAAGTTTTGTCGTAGCTGACGCAACGAAGTTTTGTCGTAGCTAACGCAACGAAGTTTGGTCGTAGCTAACGCAACGAAGTTTTGTCGTAGCTAACGCAACGAAGTTTTGTCGTAGCTAACGCAACGAAGTTTGGTCGTAGCTGACGCAACGAAGTTTTGTCGTAGCTGACGCAACGAAGTTTTGTCGAAGTTAAATAAAGAAAAAAAACCTTCGTTGCGTTAGCTATAACGCAACGGTGTGGATCTGAACTGAGATGAGAGCCCAAATTTTAAATCATTGCGAATCAAATTGAAACTTATAGGGAAATTAATAAAAAAATCTAAAAACCTGAAGCAATGCTCCAAAAATTTTCTTCAAAGGTTTTTTTCTTTATTTAATTTCAGGACTTTTATCTTCAATAGACAGACATGTCAGTCCCATCATAAAACTTTTTGCCGTAGAGCTACGTAACTTTTTGTATAAAATCAACCATGAAACAACCAAAAAAGATTCAGCTGTTTCATACAACATTTTATTTGAACTCCAGTACCCTTAGCACGAACAGCTATCGAGAAAAAAAACGCGCGTAAAATTACTCGATAGAGAATTATCTATGGAAATTTTAATTTCGCTATTCGGCGGTAGATGGCGTTGTTCAAATTTCCAATACAAAATTGCACTATCGAATGATTTTACGCGCGTTATTTTTTTCGATAGCTGTTCGTGCTAAGGGTACTGAATAAATAAAACAACTAAAACTTTTTTCAGAAAGTTGTATAAAACTATCATCTACGGTTTTCGAGTTTCCTATTTACAAAAAAAATATATGTTGTACCAAAATATTGGTCTCAACTCTTTGCTTTATTGTACCTAACCTAAATTCATAGAAGGGATACACGTGGACGAAGTTCCGAACGCATAATATATAATCACTATCACTACATATTAAAAAAACTTGGGAAAAAATTCTCGATAGACCATAATGGTCTATGAAAAATTTCATTTTGCTTTTCGGCGGTAGATGGCGCTGTACAAATTTTACATACAAAAATTACTCTGTCGAATGTTTTTATGCGCGTTTTTATTCTCGATTGATGTTCGTGCTATGGGTAGGTACTGACTGAACGCGATAAACTCAAAAACCGGCCAAGTGCGAATCGAACTTGCGCACGAAGGGTTCCGTACCAAAAAAGGCAAAAAAAAATATAGGTTTGTTGTATGGGAGCCCCCTTAAATATTAATTTTATTCTGTTTTTAGTATTTTTTGTTATAGCGGCAACAGAAATTCATCATCTGTGAAAATTTCAGCTGTCTACCTATCACGGTTCATGAGATACAGCCTGGTGACAGACAGACAGACAGCGGAGGCTTAGTAATAGGGTCCCGTTTTTACCCTTTGGGTACGGAACCCTAAAAATTGTATTTCTCCTACGGACTGATTCATGTTCATAGAAAGGTTTGGGTGCATAAATTCATTAATGTATGTAACAAATAAACAGGAAAAAAATTGTCGTGATAGGCGCTATTACGCATAAGTTTATGAATAAACTAGGTACACAGTCCAATGATCATACATATTCTGAAAACCCCAGTTCACACTTCACACATCTTGTTTATTTACTTCTTGTAGACGTAGTTAATGATTTATCTCAATATAATTCCATTAAGAAATTCTGAGTATTCGCAAAAATAAACGTCATAATACAGAATAATACTATGTTGTGTGTGTGTGGCGTAGATTATAGTAGGTATGAACCTCTATACAAAAAAAAGTTGGGAGTTACAAGTCGTGATAAAGTTTGGCCACGTGATAGAAACTGATCTGTAGGCTGTTTCTAACTAATATTGAGCTGGGCCAAACTATCCTTACATACAGTTCCATACGGCGGCGGGTTGAATAGCGCACTTTTCCCGGCTCCATTCTAAAAACTATAACAATTCAGGTTTAACTAATAGGTCAAATGTGGTATCATTTTCGGATAAATCAATAACGTAAGAATTTATTTCTGGTATAAAAAAATGCAATTTATTACGCAGTTTCTGAAAAATTTCACAATAACCAATATTTTTAAACTTCGTTTTTTTAGTTTAGGTATTGGCACTTGTTTCAGTATTTTCAAAAAAACTACTTCAAAGAAGCATTTTTCAGGTTAATTTGTAATATGTTTTTGTTATGTTAACTATATTTTATACAATTTGCGCCTAACCCAAGTAGTTGAGGTCCATTGTTTGCGGAGACACAGCTAGTCAAAAATATGCATTTTTTCACGAAATAAAAGGGGTTTCCATTTCGTTCGGAAGCATTTCTCACTTTTTTTGTTTATATTTCTGTAAAGTTAATTAAATTTTCTACAATTGGAGCCTAATTTGATTAGTCTAGGTTTACTAGTTGCAAAGACACAGCTAGTCAAAGATAAGATTTTTTTAATTAATTTCAATAAAAAGCCCATTTTTAACCAGCTATGTCGCTGCAACCAATAGACCTAGACTACTCAAATTTAGCTCAAATTGTAGAAAATTTAATTAACTTTACAGAAATATAAACAAAAACCTGAAAAATGTTTCTGAACGAAACGGAAACCATTTTTATTTCGTGAAAAAATGCATATTTTTAACGAGCTGTGTCTCCGCAAACAATAGACTTAAACTACTTGGGTTAGGCTCAAATTGTATAAAATATAGTTAGCATAACAAAAGCATTTAACAAATTAACCTGACAAACGCTTCTTTAAAGTAGTTTTTTTGAAAATACTGAAACAAGTGCCAATACCTAAACTAAAAAAATGAAGTTTAAAAATGTTGGTTATTGTGTAATTTTTCAGAAACTGCGTAATAAATTGCATTTTTTTATACCAGAAATAAATTCTACGTAATTGATTTATCCGAAAATGATACAACATTTGACCTATTAGCTAAACCTGAATTGTTATAGTTTTTAGAATGAAGCCGGGAAAAGTGCGCTATTCAACCCGCCGCCGTATGGAACTGTATGTAAGGATAGTTTGGCCCAGCTCAATATTAGTTAGAAACAGCCTACAGATCAGTTTCTATCATGTGGCCAAACTTTATCACGACTTGTAACTCCCAACTTTTTTTAGTATAGAGGTTCATACCTACTATTACCACGGTTCTAGAGTGTAATGTTGATAACCTTTCGCTGTTACATAAATTCATTGGTTATTCCTAAATGGCTGTTTTTACACGACTTCCCAAAAAAAGAAGTGTAATGTTTTTAGGGTCCATGATTGTATGTGCTAATGTGCGAGTTTCTATTATCTACCATGACCTTAGCACGAACAGCTATCGAAAAAAATTACGCGCGTAAAATCATTCGATAGTGCAATTTTGTATTGAAAATTTGTACAACGCCATCTACCACCGAATAGCGAAATTAAAATTTTCATAGATAATTCTCTATCAAGTAATTTTACGCGCGTTATTTTTCTCGATAGCTGTTCGTGCTAAGGGCACTGCTATCGAAAAAATAACAGGCTTAAAACATTCGATAGAGTAATTTTGTATGGGAAATTTGAACAGCGCCGACAAGCGAAATGATATTTTCCATAGAGAATTGCTCTACCGAATAGGTACTTTCCGTGTTTTTTTTTTCTTTCAATAGCTGTCCGTGCTACGGTTACTGTACCCGTAGCACAAACAGCTATCGAGAAAAAAAACGCAATTAAAAGTACTCTATGGAGTTCTTATCTATGGAAAAATTTATTTCGCTTTTCAGCATTTGATAGAACTAATCGTCCTGTGGCCCTACCATGAGTTGATGCAAACTGTTTACGTTACAGTAAACTGTCGGATATACTGCTCACAGTCAATACGAGTGAAAGAGAGAAAACGATAGTTTGCTGTAACGTAAACAGTTTGCAACAACTCATGGTAGGGCCACTGGTAACTGTGAGTCAACAACCACACGCAGTTTTCGTTTAAAAATCACGCATTCAACGAAAAAAATTAATACACGTGATATTTCACTAGACCCCCCGTCCCCCTTGTGATACTTCGTGATTTTTTCAACTCCCCCCTTTTCGAGGCTCACGTGATTAATGGACGACCCCATACGGTTACGGATATGAAACTTTTTCGTAATATCAATTGTTTCGGATGAACATATGAAATTAAAATGAAAAAATATTTATTCAATTAAACTTAAGATACAAAGTCCTTCAGAGAAGCATTATGTTGAAAATTAATATTACAAAATAAGTATCTATTTCACTTTTTTCTCAGACAGCAGCTGGAAAGAGTCAACGTGATGTTCGAGCGAGACAGCGTAACCTTCCAAGAGAAGAACGACTTCCGGTTCCTGGCCAACAAATCATCTGGGGTCCAGTATGATTCAGTCAATGTTCCCAACATGCCTTTACTGGTAATTACACAACGTGTTTCAAAAAACCTCTATAGCTCCTGCATAGTGGCAGCCCTAGACGTAAATTGCGTTTTGCTTTTGCCCATTACTGTACCCTTAGTACGAACAGCTATCGAAAAAAATAACGTGCGTAAAAACATTCGATAGAGTAATTTTGTATGGGAAATTTGTACAGCGCCGGCTACCGCCGAATAGCGGAATGAAATTTTCCATAGGTAATTATCGAGTACTTTTACGCGCGTTTTTTTTCTCGTTAGACGATTGTGCCGAGGGTACAGAGGGTCTATTACAAAAAATAATCACGATAGTAGGTTGATGTTCGTTGATCAATTTACTTGATTTTGAACGTTATTTTTAGAACATACAAAACCTCTCGTGGGGTTGATCAGTGTACCCGTAGCACGCACAGCTATCGAAAAAATAACGCGCTTTAAATCATTCGATAGTGCAATTTTGAATTGGAAAATTGTACAACGCCATCTACCGCCGAATAGCGAAATTCAAATTTCCATAGATAATTCTCTATCGAGTAATTTTACGCGCGTTTTTTTTCTCGATTGTTGTTCGTGCTAGGGGTACTGATCAACCCTACGAGAGGTTTTGTATGAACTAAAAATAATCTTGTATATGAATTGTCACGGAGTGGAATAAACACACACACACACTAGTATTGTAGGATTTAACTAATAATTATTTACTTACATTTTAAAAAATGTCATAGGGATTAGCCAAGGTGTTGCAAAATAATCCGTTCGCGCAACTGCCCGTGATGACAATGTTGCCGCTAGCCAATCATCCCGATGCGTTTGTGCAGCTTCCAGTTCATAGGTAAGAAATACCATTTTCAACCAGCCAGCTGGCTTATAGCATGCTCACCAAAACAAAAATAGGGGTTCACAATGTTTATTTCATCGCTTTTTATGGCGCTTTACAAATTTCCCATACGAAATTACACTGTCGAATATTTTTACGCACGTTATTTTTTCGATAGCTGTTCGTGCTAAAGTAACTGTAACTTTAGCACGAACAGCTATCGAAAAAAATAACGCGCGTAAAATATTCTATAAAGTAATTTTGTATGGGAAATTTGTACAGCGCCTTCTACCGTCGAATAACGAAATTAAATTTTCCATAGATAATTACACTATCGAGTACTTTTACGCGAGTTATTTTTTCGATAGCTGTTCGCGCTAAAGAGATTGTAATCGTAGCACGAACATCTATCGAGAAAAAAAACGCGCGTAATCGATAGAGTACCTAACTATTATCTATGGAAAATTTAATTTTGCTTTTTGGCGTTAGATGGCGATTTATCAAAGTCAAAGTATTTGACCTGCTTTGATGAAAGTTCGCTTACAGTAACCAAACCAGTTTTAAATTGAAAAATTCAATCCGACTTTTTAAAATATGTATTATTTTTTATGTACCGACCGGGAGAAAAAAGTTATTTTACAGTATGTGTGTGAGTATATGTTTAATGTTATAAAACTTTTGTTAATAAATCAAAGTTTTTACTTTCAGCCTTATGAAAATATGTGGTACAAGCATAATAAACGTTTATATTGTCTTTATTTTATTTATTACTAGCATTTGCCCGTGACTTCGTCCGCGTGGATATTCGAGAAAATCCTATGGGAACCTTTAACCAGGATAATTAATATCCAATGGTTTAATTTCATCAAAATCAGATCAGCCATTTTCACGTAATTAGGCGGGTCCTCACCAAGCGCGCTGCCCTGCTTTTTCCTCTCATACAATTTCATCCCCTATCTTAACCCCCTCAGACTTACATACAAACTTTCATCGCCAATTTTAACTCTTTCAACCATTATTTTGCAATAAAAGGTAGCCTGTGTCCTCTGTTCCAAATTTTAACCAAATCGGTTCAGTATTTTAGGCGCGAAGGCGTAACAGACAGATAGACAGACAGAGTCACTTTCGCATTTATAATATTAGTATGGAAGTTTGGATAGTATGGATTAAGTATGGATTTTTTATTATTGATTTTGATTTTCGTTCTGTCAATTTAACTCATGGTAATCGATTAATCAACTTAATATCGTAGTGTAAAAAAAAAGTATGTAAGTGGGTACCTAATAAATACGATAGTGGCATAACTTCTGTAGTCTCTCTATTCTGTGGTTCAATCAAACTTTCATCCCCTATTTCAACCCCTTTAACCCTTATTTCGCAATAAAAGATAGCCTATGTCCTTTTTCAAGCTTTACTCTGTCTCTGTACCAAATTTCATCCAAATCGGTTCAGTAGTTTAAGCGTGAAGGCGTAACAGACAGACAGACAGAGTTACTTTCGCATTTATAATATAGGTATGGATTGAAATGCTATGATTAATGATAATAAATGAAACATGTCCTGAAAGAATGCGACACATACTACTGAGTAGCGGATACATTTATCTACATACCTAGCCCTCTTTCGTCTGTGTACGCCGTAGGTCAAATGTTCGAACAAAATGCCCAATAGTAGTGGGGATTCGAGAGTTCGTGCTCACTTCTGAGCCTGAACTCCCGGTGTTTCAACTCTCGACTTAGGGGTTAACCAATCCTAAAAAAAAAAAAAAAAAAAAAAAAAAAAAAAAAAAAAAAAAAAAAAAAAAAATGAAAACCCCCCATTTGAATCGATTGCAGTGGGTCCCGGAGCGTTATCTCTAACCGTTTCCAAGATACGTTTTTGCTGAATTCAATCCTAGTTGATTAACTAATGAACCCTTGTTAATGACACCTCGACGCTAATGGCACACTCGAGTTCATGTTTTGATGTTTCTCCTTAATTACATAATCCTTAATCACCTTCCCCGATGCTCCTTATTTACTAATAGCCCATAGTCATGCTACTTTTTTATTCTTAACATACATATTATTTTTATATGGGAATTTTTCACATTACCTTCTACAGTTTTTCTCGATAGATGTTCGTGCTAAGGGTACTACTATTCATCACCCCTGCTTACGATACATTCACTATTATTTAATACACCTAAACTTATCAACTACATATATTTTTTACATAGCTGTATTTCAACCAAGTTAAACCACATGCCTTTTTTAATTTATGTTTTATCATACAAAGTACTCCTTATCTTGCGAGCACCATATTTATTTGTCTTAAACGTTTAATCATTCAATATCGAAATGCTTTAGCAACTACTTTAAAATATTTGATTCCACACACATAATTACTTTGTCCATTAATTTAATTTATTAAATATTGTCATACCATTACAGCATTACAACTTTCACTAATTTTGTTTCTAGAATCTTAATAACTTTGTTCATTATTTTATCATTTATTTGCTTCCAGTATCATAACAAGTTTTATTTACTTGTGTAACTACATTTTATCAATGATTGACAAACACATCTAATGTTCTGAACTAGTATAAGAACGATCGCATCGTAGCATTTCCTAACAAAGTGCTAGCCAGTGCCATCGAAAACGTAGACCACTGCTCAAGTCAACTCAAGATAACCAATATGGATGTGAGTATTATATTTTACATACTTTTTTTATACTTGTTTCTAATTTTGTGATTTGTTTGTAACTATCAACCTTCAGTGTATTCCATAATGCTGATTTATTTTGATTGTTGTACTTACTATTCTTTGTATTCATTGTTATAGCTTACATCTTGCTTTGGTGATAACACCACCATTGACTACGAGGAAAACACATACAAACATTATTACTATCCGACATCTGATGATGACGAGGGTGCATCTGCTACTCCATATCCTATCCAGAAGAGAAACAGACCGGACAGCGAATCTCTGAATGAGTTTTTCGAAGAGCCTGCGAAGAAGAAAAAAGCTAAACTGCAATCGTCTACTGTGGGGCGAGCAACAAATGATGGGATGTCATACATTTCTACTAATACGGATGATGGGTCAACAGCAACTCATCTGATAAAAATCGACATCTATGACCTGAAAAAATTGGTAAACGTCCCACCATCAGATCATTGGAAACATGCGGAAGTAAGAGTGAAGTACTACAACAAAGCAAAGACTAACCACCACCAACGAACTAGACAGTTAATTTATAATATAACAAAAGAAATTTCATCATCATCTGACTGCAAGAAATATACATTTAAACATAAAGATTGAATCAAAATAATAATCCATATTGGTTGGTACTTGGTCATCTTGAGCAGTGGTCTTCGATGACAATAACAACCTCATTAACAACAAATACATTATTAAGTAGGTAGTGCATAATGTTACAAACTTATCATTAGCTTAATCATTCTTAATGTAGATACTTCTTCATATATATTCAAATGTAAAATATAGGTTATGATTTGAAAAAGAATAAACTATTTATTTTGTAACATTTACTTGTTTTTATTTATTTCAAAGGTTTTTAAAATAAAGATTAAAATAAATTTTAACTCATTTATTATACAAAACTTAAAATAGTTTACAAATACATCATATTTTATTAAATCAATATAAAAGACTTAAACATATATTTAATCAAGTCATCATTTTCTAATGTATCTTCATTAAACATTTCAACAAAATCACTAAGAGACATACCTCTAAACTTAAGATACAAATACACTAGACAGTATTCACCACAAAGAGATGAAAAAACATTTTGTATAACTTTATTGTTATAGATCCACCTACTTGTGTTCCGTTTTAAAAAAGTTAAATGGTAAGTATTAGGCTTTCTACCGAAAGTATCAAAATATTCTCCAACACCATCTGTGCTTATGTAAATGGCTACCCAATGTGTCCCTGGTTTTGTATCAGGATCTAAATTACTGATCAAGTAAATAGGTGTTGTCATATGAATCGGTAATCGATTAGCAGCAAAAACATTATTGAGTAAAGTAGGATGTATTATTTGCAAGCATTTGCTTATTTCTGGGGTATTCATGGTAGTATCATATGTCCACTACGTTCAAAAGTACACACTAATATACAATAAGTAAAAAAAGATACCAATCTTATATGAGAACAATTTTATTTAACTACTAAAATCTACGCTTACATTTCTATTCTTATCTATTTCTATTAAATTATCAAATTCAGCATAAACAATGCAATTGATTGTCTGAGTAAGAGCGTTTTCAAACCTTACTTCTAATCGAACACTTCCATGTTTTATTAAATTCCAATGTGAAGATGAATTCGCAGATAAATCTGGTGTAAGGTCAAAAGCCATTAAACAGTATCCTTTTGGATATCTATCTCTATTTATGCCATTACCCTCATTCAAAAAATGTATACCAGTTCCTGAGAATAGTGTGTGATACATAACAGTATGAATCCCATTACTGAATGCAGGTTGTAGGGCTTTTGAAGGTATTTGCATACCATCAATGTATAAACTAAATGAGTTCATACCAAAGTTATCAAAATCATAAGGATTTTTATTAAAACTACCATTGAAAGCTGTATTATTAACAAATCCAATAATACACCGTTTTGGTATCTGTCCGAGGAAAACATTGTCAAGTGTTTTACCTTGCACACCAGATGGTATTGTCAAAACCTTAACTTCTGCTCTAGTGATTGGATACTTTGCTGTTGTAGATGCTAAGACTTTTTGATGAGCAAGCAGAACACTTGGATTAATTCGAGCCTTACGTACTAAAAGAGTAGCATCAGTTATTGATACTTTCACTTTTATATCATTTGTTGGAGCCATTAGGTTAAAAGAATCTCTTGAACGAACTAGTTTTACACACATTTCTACTCCATTAATCATAAACTTTTCCTGATTAAATATATCACCATGTAAATGTCCAATCATTTCCACATCTTTACTTTCCTTTACATATTTTTGTCTTTCTGTAAAGCCTTTGTTCGATTCATCAGCATTGCTCATTTTTCCAGCAGTATCTTCATACCACATTCCACAAGTCAAATGTGATTGTTTTGCATGTGGGGCATAATTTAGAAGAGTTTCTATATATGCACGGTATCCATAAGTATTATTTGGAGGAGATATGAGTTTTTGATTTAGATATACATCTAATTGACTAAAAAGGGAATGAAGCCAATAATTAACTGGTGCTACAGAAGTTGTATCAGTAAGAGGTGTTAAATCTTGGTTCAATATCTTAGCCCTAATGTGAATCAATGTATGTGATAAATCAATATAATCATCACCAGATCCAGGAATTAAAAATTCTAATGGTCCGTCATCGCTGAGTGATGAAATAGGCTTATAATGAATCCATTGTCCATTTTCGATACTTGTCTGAGTTGATGGCAAAGCAAATAAATCCAGTTCTGATTTAGCACATTCACAAGAATTATTATGTAAGAACGACATTTTATTTTTAAGAAAAGATATCCTCGCTAATAATGTTTCTTTTAACTTTTTTAACTGTTCTTCCTTTCCGATTCTCTGATGGAATGAGACATTTTAAACTTAATCTTTTCCTTTTATAACCCGATCCTGTCATAACTCTGTCTATTTTATCATCGGCTTTTCTTTTTAAATTTAAAGTAGCTTCCTTAAAACGATCTCTAACGGATTCTTGTAAAGGTTTTGCTTGTACCATATCTGATAAAAGTCCTACACCAGCGTTTAATGCTTCTTTACCAATTACTTTAGCACCACTTGAAAATAGAGGGAGCACTGATCGAAACAATCCTCCCAAAAAACTCCCAATACCATGTCCACGTTGGTGTGGTACACCCTTATATATTACTCCGATTCCAGTTCCAGCTTGATGAGTATAGTAGTGTTGATATGGACAGATGTTGTTATTATGTTTTGTGTACATTGTTTTTATTTAAGTTAATTACGTTTGAAATGCAACTTAACGCAGCTCGTTCCGAACTCAAATGGTATATTTTCTCCAGTGTTAGATCTTATATCTATTTCAATGGTGTCAAACTCCCTACGCAATACTGGAATATAGTGCGGTGGAGAAAAAACATGCATTTTATTTGATCCGTATACATATTTAATAGGATCTAATGATATAATCCTCAACAACGGACACATTACATCTCCAACAATTTGTGGTTGTACAATATCACAATATATAAATAACTGAGATGGTAGTCCTAAATAAAGATTAGCAGGAAATTTACCAGTACGTCTAGTTGCTACATCAGTGTTTGGATCAAATCCAAGTTGAAGACTTAATTTTGATGAAAATTTTAAAGAAATTAGATCATCAATATTCCCGGTCAGACTTACATACTTGGAAATTTTATCATGTCGTAATTTAAACGTTTCTCTTGAGTTCAATGCTGTTAAAACATCATCTATATTTTCATAACTGGATGCTGGTATATGGTTTTTATATGTTACCACAGATGAGTCTGTTTCATTGGGCACAGCCATTCTTTTCCTTATGTACATGATATTATTATTATTTTGAACTGTAAACATAGTACAAGGATATTGAAATTCCACAATCCCCACTGACCATTCTCCTTCCAATTTGATAGATTTTGGTAGCTTTGTTGAAAAGTTTGTTGTCTTATTCTCGGGAAAGTATGAGAAAGAACTGTTACTAGGTAAAGTTAAATAAAAATTTTCGATATTCATGATTCTAG
Organism: Agriphila geniculea; assembly: GCA_943789525.1. Taxonomy (NCBI): domain Eukaryota; kingdom Metazoa; phylum Arthropoda; class Insecta; order Lepidoptera; family Crambidae; genus Agriphila; species Agriphila geniculea. The sequence goes on along the minus strand of OX038898.1, from coordinate 9,792,756 downwards.
ACTCGATGCTAATATCCAACTATTAAACTTATTCGGATAACCTTTCCACTTCACGAGCAATTCCTTTCTGAGTCCCGAATACCGAGTACGAATAATTTTATCTATTTTATATTTTGACGTGGGGTCATAAGTAACTTTTTGTAGTTCTTTTTCATAAAATGTACCTATAATAGGTTCATTTTTCAGATCTTTTAAAGTATACACCAACCATGGTGATCTTTTTATGATTGACGTTATCACAAATATCTCATCACTCCAATTTGTTTCATATCCTTTTTGGAAAATATGTTTATATTTTGTAATTCTCACATGATCACCGATGTTTAATTTAGGATTACTTAAACCACTACACCGAATATTTGATTTCTCATACAAATTACGCCAAACTGTCATGATATTATTATCATTAACATCACAAGGACGCATTTTAATACTTCTATGAAAGCTATGGTTATATGAATAAAGTAAATCTTGCAAAATGTCTACATATCTATAAGTGTTCTGGTGAGTGAAATATCGCCACATTTTCATTTTTAGTGTTCTTTGAAATCTCTCGACAATACTAGCTTTGATATCAGGATTATTAGTGGTATAATAATTAATATTGTGACTCTTTAAAAACTTTTGAACATCTTTTGATATAAATTCAGTACCTTTATCTGATTGTAAATGTGTAGGAGTAGTTTTAGCTTCACAAATTATGCTTTCAAAACATTTTTTTACAGTTTCAGAATTCTTTTTTTTCATAACCCTGGCAAAGGCATATTTACTAAAAACATCAATCACACACAATACATATTTATTTCCATCATTATATTCACTATAAGTTCGCATATCACTTAAATCAGCTTGCCAAAGCTCGTTAATATTTGATAGAATATATTTATTTCTTGAAAATCGTCGTTGTACTGGTTTGTGCAAAGTATAAGTTTCTTGTGATTCCAACCATTTCTTTGTTTCTTCTTTAGTCATTTTACTTTTCATTGCTTCTGACAATTTACTGAAACTGCTATAGCCAGCAGGATTAGAGACATCGTAATAAATATTATTTATTTCTAATAAGGGGTCCATCTCTCCCAATCAAGTTTTCTTTTTATTTTTCCCTCCTTTATATTCGGGTTTGATTGTGGGGTAGAGTAATTGATTGCGCTGGGAGATTCTGTTATACTTTCAACTTTTTTCCCAGAATCTGTTTTCTTTTTTGACATCACATTTATATAAGTTACTCTTTTTGGATTACCTATGTAGCTCATCGGTACTTGTAGATCCTTTAAAGCAGTTGTAAATTCCACCCAACCATGTGGAGAACTATTTTTAAGTGGTCTTACAACATCGTTAAGTAAGTCGACAATATTACTCTTATGCACCTCCTTGTTGTTTATAAAAACAGTACCTTGGTTATTCCAATGAATCTTATCTTTATTTTTTAATAGTACATCAATTAAAAGCTCACCCTTTATTTTGTATGTCTTCGGTATGAGTTGAAGTAGTTGAGATTTAACATAAAAATCATTATTTTTTTCCTGTATGTCTTCACCACTAACTATCTCGTGCGTTTTTATGGAATCTTTTTTAGTATCTAAAGAATTTTCTGGTTTTACGTTTTCTTTTATATTGTGCACTGATTCACCAAAGTTAATTATAGGTATTTCTATTGGTTTCCGGTCTTTACCAATAAAATATAAATATCTTTGAAGAGTTTGTAAATAAAGTGACCATTTTTCTCTATCCTCTAATTTGGTTTTTAAAACTTTATTCATTTCTTCATCAAGTTGTGATAATGTTGTATTAGTATTACTATTATCTTTTTTGAGTTTTTCTATAACTTCAGGTTCAATCAATATCATTTTTTTTGCATTATCCATTTTCAATCACTTAATAAGCGAGTTCACTAGTGCACTTAAAACTGAACTAAGTATAATCGGTAAGAAAGCTCCACCTTTTTGGACTATGATATTTTTTCTTAGTTTATTTTTACCCTTTGAGATGAGTTTTCTTAATATATTTTTATACTTATGTAATTTATTTCTTTTTTCTTCCTGCAATGGAACTTTTCCTTTCAAAACATTGTAGATGCACTCGCAGATACAGTTAATTTCTTCTTCACCACAAGCTTTTAGTAATACTTTTCTAAATTTTGGTTTTAGAACATGTAAAGCTCTTAAGAACTCTTCATGTGTCTTTACTCGATATTTCATTGTTCAGAAATGAGAGGTTTTTGTTTAGAGCTACTATATTTATATCCCTTCTTAGGAATGTAACAAATAGTGTAATCATTTAGAAATATATTCGTTTTCAAACGATAAATATCATCTGTATTTTGTTTTAAATCAATCATTAGGTAGCCATGTGGCTTACTAGTGGCATCTCTATATGCATCCTCAACATATTTAGGATTCTCAGGTACTAGTTGACGAGCAAGATAACGTATCTGAGTTTTGTCACGAGGATTTTTAAAGTAAACAATGTAACTAGAATTTAATGACATATCACGCTGTCCTTTCCCTTGGTGAAATAAGTTTTGTGTTATGTAGAATATACTTAAATTTCTGTGGTGGCTCCCTTTAGTGAAAATATCAACTACTCGTCCATCAGATTCCCTCATAAGATCATCAATTATTATTAATTGAGGTTCCTTGCCATCAAACATGCTTAAATCAGGAATTCCTTGATAATAATTAACAGCAGTTAAATTGTACAATGGTTGCATTTCATCATAACACCACAATATGTTTTTAAATTCTAAATTACATATATATTTCATATTTTTAATAAATTCACACACAAAATTAGATTTACCACAACCACTTGGGCCGGCGACAATTGTAGTAAATGGATGTTCAAAATGAATCATGTTAAACGTCTACTCTATATAGAAGTAGGTAACAAAATGAATAAAACTTTCTTTGTGTATATTTTTTTAATAAGTAAGTAACTAAAACAATTAACAAATACAAAATAACTTAACTATAACTTAAATAATACAAAAACGGTTTTAAAATTAATTAGGTTACTAATAATAAATACACAAATGTTAGCTAAAGTAGTTAACTTAAAATCTTATAATTAGTAAATTATCGTAATTTATAATGACCCCAAGCTAATGTGTCAGTGGAATTGGGTATAATGTATCGTTTGGTATCATTGTAAGACAAACAAATTTTATTTATCTTTTGAGTGAAGATTACATGCTTTATGGACCGAAAACGATGCATTTCAGCAAGTTCAATTTTTTTAGCAAACAAACAAGTTTTATAATTATCTAATTTTAATTTTCTAGTTACACATTTATTTACACCTTTGGCTTTAGTTGTGGTTTTATTGTTTACTTGCATAGCATACATTTTTGAACGTAAGCCAACAAATTCAGAAAATACTTGACCATTGTGTTCATCTTTAAAATATCCTATTTTTTTCTTATTTAATAAAGGAAATCCATAAATATTATTTTGTTCATAATCAGACGTGTCAAAATAATTACATATATCTGGTTGAATTTCTTTATAAAAATCTGTACAAAAAATTTGATAAACCAAGCTGTCAGTGTCCGTATACAATAATTTTAATTTTTCAAATTTACACTTCATGTAATTATAATGAAAATCATACATCAAAGTTTTTGATAAATCTAGTATACTAAAACCTAAGAATATGGGTTTGTTGTACAAAAGTTTAGTCTTTTTTAATTGAACTGCTACTAAACTCTCTGAAAAAACAGATAGACTATGAAATTCAGGTTTGGCAATCAGATCAGATGCACCTTTTTTTTTACCACGATTTTCCCAGTGAGTCAATAGCTTCACGTTTACTCTTTTTTCAATATTTTCCATGGTCTTACCAAAAATTGAGTTATTCATTAACTTATAGAAATCTTTTTCAAAGTCAGATGTTGCTAATGTACGTAATTGTGTGTTTAAATCTATGTATTTTTTTAACCAAGGACTCTGTTTAAATTTCAATACTCTATGCACTTTAATAACTTTTAAACCCAGCTCTATGCTTTGTAATAGATTTCTATAATGTATAACATAGTTTTTCTTATTATATAAATTTGGAACAAGCTTTGACTCGTTAGAACCACCGACACAAATATTTTCGGGGCACAATGGAAAATCTGAATGAACATCATGAAGGTTATCGGGATATTCTAAATCTACTTCTAAAATGTAACCAAATTCCGAAGTGATAGGAATATTAAAATTGACATCAACATTCACCCATTCAAATTGAGAAATAGGTAGATACTGAGACATAGCCCACCCATACAAATTATTAGCATCTAAATATGTTAGATAAGAAATAGGTTCATCACTCTGATAATTATCCATATAAGGATTATTAGCTTTGGCATAACGATGACTACACTGAGACACGCCACCTCTTATACCAGATTTTATAAAAGCAATTTTATCAAACTCTGTCAATAATTCAATTTCTACTTCGGTATACTTTAACATAGCATCCCAGCTTAAACCAGGAGCAGTGTAATAATGAGCTGGGTCTAAATCATACGTTTTTAGACATACATTCCTGAAGTTTTCAAAAACATCACTTAAAAGCAAAACATCCGTTTTTAAATAAAGATTAGAATAATCAGACATATTACTACATTTAAAATGAGACCACACTAATTGGGCGTGAGCGTAGTCTTCATTAGAAATAGTTGAGCCAGTAAGTGAACTAAAAAACTCATTAATTTCCGGCAATGATGGTGATTTTAATGAAGTAAAAGATTTCATAAACTCATATGGAAAAACACCTTTTCTTTTCAACAATTTAAAATCGTTTTCATTGAGAAATTCATTTTTTAGTTCTACAAATTGATCATCACTAAGATTAGAAGCTAATGAATCTAAACTACTAGATAAAAATTTAAAAGAATCAATAAACCTTAAACTAACACGCTGACCGTTTATGTTGAGTATTTTGGAAAAAGAAATATATTTTTCTTTATTTTGGGGGATTATTTGTATTTCACCTTCATCAAAATTTAATGCATGTACTATAAAGTGAGCATCATAATTACTTAGATTATGTAATACTATAGGAACGAAATCTATTTTATGAAACTTTTTACTACACATTTCATGTGAAACACCCATAAAGACCCCCGTTTGCCAGTCGTAATCAATAAATTGATCCCATAAATCTTTTTTACATATATAACATACTTTGGTTTCTCCTATATGTTTTTTATTTTCAACTGTAAGAGGGAGAGGAGCTGTTTGAAAACTATTTTTACTACATATCATTTTTAAATCTTCTTTGAGCTTAGTCATAAACACGTGAGAACAGTTTTCTCCACTATACGTAACATATTTAGAGAGATTACTATCATATGAACATTTTATGTAATAACCGAAACTGTACACGTCATGCCTCTGAACATTAATGGTTGATGATTTGTTAGGATCACTAGAACAAGAGGCAATAGGTTTTAAAAATGCTTCAGTATCAGCGTAAATAATAAAGGGAACCCTCTTTTTCTTTTCAAAATTATCAAAATATAACCTATCATTAGGAACATTTTCATTAAACCAATTTTTTCTAAACGTACTTGGACTTGGTAATACTGTATAAATATGGGCACAATCATGTGTTTGGTGGTTATTAAGTGCAACACTTGTAGGAAAATAAAGTAAACAACCATCACAAATGTGAATAGCACCATTTCGTGAAGTGATCTGCTTACTCACTAACCGAGATAAATGTTTTATATAACAATAATGTCCATTACTACCATTAGTAATGTATAGTAAATTGATATGTGTTGATTTGCGAGACTTTGTAAAATATAGGGGGCCAATGACTTGATGGGTTTTAGTCTCAGAGTTATATTCTAAACCGAAAACGTTAATGCTTATATCGTTTAAACGCTCAACTTTGTAAATATCACTTAACTTTACTGGAAACGATATCCCATTGAAATTTAACCTGTTTTCGAATCTACGATAAACGTTTACACGCTCGGAGTTTTTTTGTTGAGGATACAAAGCTGAGAGTAAAGCCCATTTAAAACAATGCACATCTTTGTTTTTAACATTAATAACAGCGTTTTTAGTCTTAATGTCATAAGGTAATTCAATAAAAGATGATCCCCGCAGTGGACTGAATTTATTAATATTCATATCTAAACTAATTATATCTTTAAGACTCCATCCACTATCTTTTTTCTCAAATTCACTAACTTTATGAGATAGTGTTTCTTTTAAGGATTTAAAAAATATATCGAGTTCATTGGATTCATTGAGATTATAGTTTTCAGTCTGGAAGTCGAAAACGTTGAGTAAATTTTTATTTTGGTGTATGAAGTTTGCACATAATATGAAGTTTACTTTAAACGTTTTCAAATGTGCTATATTATCAAGGATCAAAGTCTTTAGATCATCTTTTATTGAATGAACAAATGTTTCAACTGTTTCTAGTTCTTTAGGCTCCGCTAAAGAAGTTATTTTATACGTTTTAATTCTTTTACCAAAGGCAGTTTCGACTATGGTTACATTTGGTAAGTCACAATGAGAACGAAACGCATTATTTTTGTGAGTTTTACTCCTATAGTGGTTAGACAAATACCTTTTTTTAACAGAGATGTTGCAAATTGAGCATATTACCATCTCACTCTCATCAGCAGTGAAAACCTCTTCATCTCCTTCTCTAGAAGTGGATGGTTGGTTGGTTATACTGATACGTCGTCTCTTCTCATTGTTTTCGATGATATTGTCTGCTCGTCGTTTTAATCCCCCACCATATTGTATGTTAACACTGTTGATATAAATTAAATATAAGAACAAAATTAAAATTAAATTTAAAAAAAAAAAACATGAAACTTACGTCTTTTCAATTTCTTCACATAGTTCTGCTAGTGGTTTGTCAAAATATGAGTCAAAAATTACATCGGTTTCTACTTTTTTACATGTTTCTTTTAAATATTTGTCATTACGTTGTCTCTTCTCATTATTTTCAATAATATTTTCCGCTCGCCGTTTTAATCCTCTACCGTATTGTATGATAACACTGTTGAAATAAATAAAATATTTGAACAAACAAACACTTAATAACATTATATTTTCTAAAAAATATAGAAATGAAACTTACGTCTTTTCAATTTCTTCACATAGTTCTACTAGTGGTTGGTCAAAATATGAATCAAAAATTTCATTAACCTCCACTTTTTCACATATTTTATTTAAATATTCCTGATCAACTGAAGGTGAAAAAAAAGCACTAACACATTTAGTTTCAGACATTGTTATTAAGATTAACACTCACTCAAGCAATACACAGGTTCAGGTTGAAGTTTACAACTCAGAGAATTGATATCTAATAACTTTAAACATTTTAACTGTCTTTTATTTATATGAAGAAGTATCTACATTAAGAATGATTAAGCTAATGATAAGTTTGTAACATTATGCACTACCTACTTAATAATGTATTTGTTGTTAATGAGGTTGTTATTGTCATCGAAGACCACTGCTCAAGATGACCAAGTACCAACCAATATGGATTATTATTTTGATTCAATCTTTATGTTTAAATGTATATTTCTTGCAGTCAGATGATGATGAAATTTCTTTTGTTATATTATAAATTAACTGTCTAGTTCGTTGGTGGTGGTTAGTCTTTGCTTTGTTGTAGTACTTCACTCTTACTTCCGCATGTTTCCAATGATCTGATGGTGGGACGTTTACCAATTTTTTCAGGTCATAGATGTCGATTTTTATCAGATGAGTTGCTGTTGACCCATCATCCGTATTAGTAGAAATGTATGACATCCCATCATTTGTTGCTCGCCCCACAGTAGACGATTGCAGTTTAGCTTTTTTCTTCTTCGCAGGCTCTTCGAAAAACTCATTCAGAGATTCGCTGTCCGGTCTGTTTCTCTTCTGGATAGGATATGGAGTAGCAGATGCACCCTCGTCATCATCAGATGTCGGATAGTAATAATGTTTGTATGTGTTTTCCTCGTAGTCAATGGTGGTGTTATCACCAAAGCAAGATGTAAGCTATAACAATGAATACAAAGAATAGTAAGTACAACAATCAAAATAAATCAGCATTATGGAATACACTGAAGGTTGATAGTTACAAACAAATCACAAAATTAGAAACAAGTATAAAAAAAGTATGTAAAATATAATACTCACATCCATATTGGTTATCTTGAGTTGACTTGAGCAGTGGTCTACGTTTTCGATGGCACTGGCTAGCACTTTGTTAGGAAATGCTACGATGCGATCGTTCTTATACTAGTTCAGAACATTAGATGTGTTTGTCAATCATTGATAAAATGTAGTTACACAAGTAAATAAAACTTGTTATGATACTGGAAGCAAATAAATGATAAAATAATGAACAAAGTTATTAAGATTCTAGAAACAAAATTAGTGAAAGTTGTAATGCTGTAATGGTATGACAATATTTAATAAATTAAATTAATGGACAAAGTAATTATGTGTGTGGAATCAAATATTTTAAAGTAGTTGCTAAAGCATTTCGATATTGAATGATTAAACGTTTAAGACAAATAAATATGGTGCTCGCAAGATAAGGAGTACTTTGTATGATAAAACATAAATTAAAAAAGGCATGTGGTTTAACTTGGTTGAAATACAGCTATGTAAAAAATATATGTAGTTGATAAGTTTAGGTGTATTAAATAATAGTGAATGTATCGTAAGCAGGGATGATGAATAGTAGTACCCTTAGCACGAACATCTATCGAGAAAAACTGTAGAAGGTAATGTGAAAAATTCCCATATAAAAATAATATGTATGTTAAGAATAAAAAAGTAGCATGACTATGGGCTATTAGTAAATAAGGAGCATCGGGGAAGGTGATTAAGGATTATGTAATTAAGGAGAAACATCAAAACATGAACTCGAGTGTGCCATTAGCGTCGAGGTGTCATTAACAAGGGTTCATTAGTTAATCAACTAGGATTGAATTCAGCAAAAACGTATCTTGGAAACGGTTAGAGATAACGCTCCGGGACCCACTGCAATCGATTCAAATGGGGGGTTTTCATTTTTTTTTTTTTTTTTTTTTTTTTTTTTTTTTTTTTTTTTTTTTTTTTAGGATTGGTTAACCCCTAAGTCGAGAGTTGAAACACCGGGAGTTCAGGCTCAGAAGTGAGCACGAACTCTCGAATCCCCACTACTCCCAATAACCTTTCCCATACATAATCACTCTATCGAATGTTTTTACGCGCGTTATTATTTTCGATAGCTGTTTGTGCTAATGGTATTAAGTGGTAACTTATTTTTTCAGATTCCTGTGGGGCTATGAAGATTATATTTTCAATGTAGCTAAGCCCTATTTGAGTTTTCGTGGTGAACTCAAAGTGAACAACTTCGGATTACTTGCTGTGGTAAGTTTTTTCTTTTTAAAATTATTGTAGTCAACGTCATGCTGAGTTACCACAATAGGGTAGTCAGCTCCCATTAGGTAATTCTGTTGCTTACAATTCTCGATTGAAATCGATTGAAACCGCAGTTACATTGCTGCCTTAAGTAAGATAGTTGTCACATTGGTTCTTACTAAAGCAGCAATGTAACTGCAATTTCTGTCAGAGTGGGAATAGAATCAGTCAGGGGATTGAATCAGTTGAAAAAGTGAATCAGGAGGCTGGTAGAATATTAAAGACAACTTATCTGTTTTTTTTTTTTTTCAGAAAAACGACACCCTTTCCGACAAGCTAACCATAAACACGGGAGAGATAGACATGGATAAGATGAATCTCATAGAGAAGGTAGACGGAGAGAGCCAGCTAAACCTTTGGGGCGGACACGACTGCAACAGGTAAGATGATTGCCATCTTTTAATGAGGGCTTCTCAAATTGTTACTATTTGCCTCACTAGATGGCGTTGATGGAAAGAGAAGTGTCAAAATTGGCTTTTAAAAGTAAACGGCCTATACCAAAGAGGCAAGTAAGCGCTCGCTGGCTGACATCTGCCCAAAGAGAAACATTTTAGGGTTACATCTGCCTGCCTACCTGAGTACTCTACAAAGCTTAATAAACACATTGACGTATACATTTTTATCAACGCCATCTATCCAGCCTACAGTTTTTTGTCATTTTGAAAATCTCTCATTCGATAAGTGCCCTCACAGTGGCGCCCTCGTCTCAATTAATTTTTTGTCCTCTAAGTATAATGTATCGAAAATTCACATGTACTAATTCAAGCTAAGTTTCTAAAGTTTATTTACAAAGAATAACCTCTATAAAATATAGTTTGTTGTAGTAGTAGTAGGCAAATGTGCCAAAAGTGGCCACTTCTTGCTCTTCTAGCTTCGGTAAACTATCAAGTTCTGCATAAAGACTAAGTACATTGCTGCTGCAGTTAAAATCAATGTGATGACTCTCCATAAAAAACCCGGCAAAGTACTTACACCCTAAGCTATAAACTCAGTTCTCCACCGAAGCTGTTTAAGTTATAAATTATGGCAGCTGGTATTCCTTATGGGCAGTCTGGAAATTCATAAGATTGGGGAAAATTATCAATGGGTGAAAATACCTTTTGGTATCGAAAACGGCTGGAAATTCATGATAATGTGGAATAATGCTGTAGGATATTGTTCTATTGGTAAAAAAAAGTTTGGGGAATAAAGCGAATGGAATTTAAAATAATAGGGAAAAATAATTTCGGGGAATCCTCCTCTACAGTCATTTCAGTACCCTTAGCACGAACAGCAATCGAAAAAAAACGCGCGTAAAAACATTCGATAGAGTAATTATCAATGGAAATTTGACTTTCGCTCTTTGACGTTAGATGGCGCTGTACAAATTTCCCATACAAAATTACTCCATCGCAAGTACTTTTACGCGGGTTATTTTTTTCGATAGCTGTTCGTGCTATGGGTACACCCTACTAAAATGGCCAACATTGTATGCGTTTGAATAGCGTTCAAACGCGTAGATACAGTACCCTTAGCACGAACTGTAGCACTACCATGAGTTTACAAAAACCATTCTCGATATCGACCGCGTTAGCAATTTGTATGGGAAATTGAAGCAGAGCCTCTAGCGGATACGCGAAGAACTAAAATCTATAGTAAGAGTGCTCACCTTTCACGAGTTTAGCATCCTCGCTAATGTGAACTCGATAAGGTAAATGTCCCATATTTCGGCATGTTAAGACTCTTAATGACTTCAAGATTTTAAAATTGAAATATTTTAGGTTTTCATGATCGAGTATAGTGCCCCGATTTATGAAATTGTGTTGTGTCATTTGCCTGTAGTATCGCAGATATGATAGATATGCGGATGGGCTATTTAAAGGTTTCATATTTAGAACCAAATAAAGATATTTTAGTATTGAAAATTCTGAATTTTTTTGGAAAAATCGAAATTGGCGGAATAACGCCAAAAATTCTTACCAGATGAAATAAGGATAAGGAGTAAGAATAGAATGCTGCATAATCAGTGAGAAATATAGGCTATAGTTGTTAAAAAAAATAGAAATATCTATAACCTCTATAGCAATTGCAATAGTGAAAACCTACCAAAAAAAATTCTATAAAATTATTTGGCATGAAACGGTGATAACTATTAATAAATAAATAATAAAAGATTTTAATATAGTCTTCCTTCTTTAATTTATTCTAATTGGACGTTTCGTTTGGAAGTTTCTACGAGTATATGGGATCATTTTACTACTTAACTATTTAAAGTTTTATTCAAATTGACTTTCTGTGAGCTTAAGAAGTAGGTACATACGAGCGCTAATCTTATGGTGGTGACAAGGAATACACGCCATAAAGCTGTCTGTGCCGACGACTGAGAGTTTTGAACGTAGCATTGCCCTCAGATCAGTAACGGATAGATACCGTAACCGTGTCTCAGTTCAGTCACCAAAATGTTGGTACTTGATTTTTAGACAGTTTATGTGGTATAGATTTTGTACTAATGTAGGTGTAATAATTAATAATTAGCGACAGAAAAATAAACTAAACAAAATAACGTGAAAAAAATAACGCGCGTAAAATCATTCGATAGTGCAATTTTGTATTGGAAATTTGTACAACGCCATCTACCGCCGAATAGCGAAATTAAAATTTCCATAGATAATTCTCTATCGAGTAATTTTACGCGCGTTATTTTTCTCGATAGCTGTTCGTGCTAAGGGTACTGTACCCTTAGCACAAATAACTATTGAGAATTAAAACGCGCGTAAAAGTACTCGATAGTGTAATAATTATTTATAGAAAATTTAATTTCGCTTTTCTACGGTAGACGGCACTGTACAAATTTCCCATACAAAATTACTTATCGAATGTTTTTACGCGCGCTATTTTTCTCGATAGCTATTCGTACTAAGGGCACTAGACTGGTTAATAGCTGAATTAACGGTTCTATATATCACATGACCTATTGTTTGTGAATGTGTTTACATGTATACTAAATGATAAGTTTCTAACTAGCGCCGGGTCGCAGGTCAAAGACTGTTTTCATTTAAATCTCATTTTATCTTTGTAGGAAAGGGGAGTAACGTGCTTGGGTTTAATTACTAGTTCCTCGGCATATTAAACTTTAACCGCCTCTGTGGTCTAGTGGTTCGCCCACCCGTGTAAGACGCAGGGGTCCCGGGTTCGATTCCCACGGGGCTACAATTATTACTCGGTTTGGTTGGTGGTAGGGCTTATTTCAAGTAAAAAAAAAACCATCTGCCTAGCTACCACCATCTTGTGTAGTGCGTTTACACCCTTAACATCAGGTGAGGTAAGGGGCCATCCATAAATTACGTCACACGTCAAGGGGGAGGGAGGGGGTCGACGAAGTGTGACATTGTGTGACAAGGGGGTGGGAGGGGTCCTAAATTTTGTGACGTCACATTTCAAAATCATTTAAATTGAAATAAAACAAATTTTTGAACTGTTGTTTTAGTTAAATCATTATTTCTAGATGTGAACTTGTAACATATGTGACGTCACACTAGGGAGGGGGGGTCCACACAAATGTGACCCGCTGTGACAAGGACGGGGTAGGGGGTCAAATATCATGAAATTCGTGTGACGTAATTTATGGATGGCCCCTAAAGGCCGAGGACTGCCCCGTTATGCGTAAAAAATGTAGGTGGTTTTTTATATAATTCTCACACAATACGATAGCTCCCTAAACTACCATTATTCAGTAGTTTCAGTACCCTTAGCACGAACAGCTATCGAAAAAATAACGCGCGTAAAAACATTCGATAGAGTAATTTTGTTTGGGAAATTTGTACAGCGCCATCTAGCGCCGAATAGCAAAATAAAATTTTCCATAGATAACTACTCTATCGAGTACTTTTACGCGCGTTTTTTTCACGATGGATTTTCGTGCCAAGGGTACTTGAAGAATCGTATTTTTATTACTATGTGTTTTAAAATACTATTAAAATGGGTATTTGATGTCCATGAAAAATGATTTGCAAAATAAAAGGGCATAAAAAGATAATGACGCAAAACCTAAAACCCATAATGGGGTCATCATATCCTATAACTTTTTGTTAGTGCTCGTGAGACAATGAAATCAACATAAAAATGTTACAAAAAAACTTTTGCCACAATTTGTTTAAAAATTTAAGGGGCGGTAATAGGAAAACATGGTTTGCGCGGGCCATATCTTTATATAGAAAACGTAAACTTGTAGCCACCAAAAAAATCATACGACAAGCTTAAGAGTTTACCTAGTTGCTACAAACATTAAATTGCGTATAAACCTCACAGATGATTGTAAAAAAAAAACAGAATGTCATCAAAAGCGCTTGTCGCGGGCCATATTTTTGGCGTAAATAATAGCGTAAACGTATTGAATTCTACCTCAAAATACACTTTAACGTACTGTGCAGTTGCTCCAATAACTTTTTTTCAAGAGTGCTAAAGATAATGATGAAAAAACAACGAAAAACATCGAAAAAGTGCAGAAGTGAGGTTATTTTCCATACTCTTTACACGTAAAGAAAAAGACAGAGACAAATGATTTCGCGTAACGGAGCCTTAAATGGGCTCTCCACACCTTTCGACATAGGATGTTAGACCAGTCTGACAGCACGTCTTTGAATTCAATATTGTACTAAAATGTTTATGTAGGTAAGTCAAAATTGTCAGAAAAATGGATAGGTCGGATCAGACGGTGCGAAAATCCCTTAAAATTGTAACCACCTTGTGTAATTTTTTTCGTAATTTAGTTTTTGCTTACGTACAAAAAGTTTCTCCTATTTTTTAATATGGTTTTAATGTTTATAGTTTTATGTAATCTGTTGTGCTGCGTCATTTTTATAATGCGTTATAAAAAAATCAAATTGGAAGTTTTTGCGCAACTAATTACATAAATAATGTTATGTCTCGACTGATGATGATTATATAGTTAGTTTTCGTTTCTTCGGCGGCGGCGCTTGTATCACGAATATGATAAACTCATGAACTTAGATAAATACACTTTATATTGATAAATAGAGCCAATTTTCATTGAGAATATTTCTAAGTAATTCATCCTGATCAACACAACACATAATTTTTAAGATAACGAATAAATAGCGTAAAATGTTACTGAGTAACGTAACCCTAGTACGAACTTCTATCGATTAAAAAACGCGCGTAAAAATACTCGATAGAGTAATTTTCTATGGGAAATCTCATTTTGCTTTTCGGCGGTAGATGGCGTTGTACAAATAACCCTTACAAAATAACTTTATCAATATTTTTACGCGCGTTTTTTTCTTGATAGATGTTCGTGCTACGGATACAGTACCCGAAGCACGAATATCTATCGTGGAAAAAAAACGCCCGTAAAAGTACTCGATAGATAGAGTAATTATCTATGGGAAATCTCATTTTGCTTTGCGATAGATGGCGCTGTACAAAATACTTATAAAAAACTAGCTTTTGCCCGTGACTTCATTCGCGTGGACATTTTAGAAAATCTTTAGAATTCTTAAAATGCTGTATAGAAGGTGTTCCCTCCCCCGTCCCTGTTCAGAATTGAAACCTTCATCCCATATTTCATCCCCTTAGAGGATGAATTTTCCAAAACCATTTCTTAGTGCTCACCTACACCATAAAAAGTATCTACCCTACAAAAATGGTGTCTATACTTTCAGCCGTTAGGGTTCTAGCCGCATCGCAACAAACAATCAATCAATCAATTTACAGTTTTATATGTATAGATTACTGTATCAATTTTTTTAGTAAAATACCACCAATCCTGACACTAGTGTCGTAAAATACGACTAAATAACTCTCTATAGAGAGATTAATCTCCCTTGCCCTGTACCCTTAGAATGAATCAAACAGCTATCGATAAATATAACGCGCGTAAAAACATTCCAAGGAGTAATTTTGTATGGGAAATTTGTACAGCGCCATCTACCACCGAGAACCCAAATGAAATTTTCCAAAGATAATTCCCTATCGAATACTTTTACGCGCGTTTTTTTCTCGATAGCTGTTCATGCTAAGGGTACAGTACCCATAGTACGAACATCTATCGAGGAAAAATAACAACCGTAAAAAATCGATAGAGTAATTTTGTATGGGGAATTTGTACAGCGCCATCTACCGCTGAGAAGCGCGAAAGAAGATTTCTCATATACAAATCTTCGATACCTTTACGCGCGTTTTTTCTGGATAAATGTTCGTGATAAGGGTACAGAAAATGGACAACTGCGTTTTCCAATAAAAACGGTCCAATACTGCAATTTCCAACCCGGAGATTATGGAAACATAGGAGAAGCCATGCAACTTCTTGCAATCTTTTTTGAACTTTAAAAATGAAATTCATATCATATTACTTACCTATATTATTTAATTATTATTATTTTTATATATCTATACTTACTCACACACACATTCAAAATTTAACTTTTGTCATCTAAAATAGTTTTTAATGTGTTATTTGTTATACCCTTAGCACGAAGCACGAACAGCTATCGAGAAAAAAAACGCGCGTAAAATTACTCAATAAAGAATTATCTATGGAAATTTTAATTTTGCTATTCGGCGGTAGATGGCGTTGTACAAATTTCCAATACAAAATTGCACTATCGAATGATTTTACGCGCTTTATTTTTCTCGATAGCTGTTCGTGCTAAGGGTATTGATAGATGAGTTCGAGGTGGGCGCTAATTATTGCGACACAGTCCTAGACTAATGTCATTAACGTTAATTATATTCTGTTAACATTAATAGCACAAATAAAGATTATTATAATTATTATTAACTTTTTTTGTTTCCAGCATTGACTCCACGGACGGTTCAATATTCCCGCCATCACAATTGGACCGGAAGAGAATACTTTATGTATTTTACCCAAATTTGTGCAGGAGACTTCCGTTCATATATGAAAAGGACATTGAGGTATGTATAGTGAACGTCATACGATATCATACATTCATTCAGTTTCATAGATCCCTATCCTAAATCAAAGGTTGTCTGGAAGAGATCGCTTCTTAGATAAGGCCGCCTTTGTCCGCCTTTTCTTTTATAATGTGTGTGTGTGCAATTAAGTGTTTATCTATTTATCTATATATCTAGAGCCATTCTGTACCCTTACGAACACCAATCGAAAAAATAATGCGCGTATAAGTACTCGATAGAGTAATTCTCTATGAAAAATTTTATTCAGCTATTCGGCGGTAGATGGCGCTGTACAAATTTCCTATACAAAACCACTCTATCGAATGTTTTTAT
The DNA here is from genome assembly GCA_943789525.1 of Agriphila geniculea. Classification (NCBI taxonomy): domain Eukaryota; kingdom Metazoa; phylum Arthropoda; class Insecta; order Lepidoptera; family Crambidae; genus Agriphila; species Agriphila geniculea. Next base: position 9,776,086 of record OX038898.1, on the reverse strand, counting down.
ACGCATTTTTTTTCGTTAGTATGTGCTAAGGGTACAGGTAATCTCAGCTGGTGACAACCACTTTTTTTTCTACAGATCGACGGTATTCCCCTCCTCCGCTACCGCCTCCCCACCAACGTGTTCGACGACCCCCTCCACAACACAGAGAATGAGTGTTACTGTGAGATCGACTCGGCCACCTGCCCTCCAAGGGGGGTAATAAATGTCACTGCCTGTACCATGGGTAAGTGAATCTTACCCCACGTTTCCACTACACCACAGAATAGATATAAGTACTACCGTACAGAAAGGACACCCCCGCGAGTTCGTGTGCCGAATCGTATGCTCGTTTGGTCGTGTTTGTCAAATGTCAACTTATTTTGATATTCAAAGCAATGCGTCGTTACTTTATTTACCAAAAAATTCGAATTATGAATTGAACCGTTCGCTTTATTGTGTATGTGAGCCAGGTGTTTGTGTTGGGGCTTGTCTAGTTTGATGCTGTTATGTCAGTCTTGCCTGTACCCTTAGCACGAACAGCTATCGAGAAAAAAAAACGCGCGTAAAATTACTCGATAGAGAATTATCTATGGAAATTTTAATTTCGCTATTCGGCGGTAGATGGCGTTGTTCAGATTTCCAATACAAAATTGCACTATCGAATGTTACGCTCGTTATTTTTTTCGATAGCTGTTCGTGCTACGGGTACTGGAGGCTTGAAGGGAATTAGACTGAGGTAATTTTATTAAAAGATTAAGGGTTGGCATATTTATCATATTCTATCTGTATCGTAAGGGTGCCGACACATTTTGTAGTCGGGTTGTTGATATTTTTTGGCAATTTTACTATAGTCATGAATAATAATGTTGGCATAGACAAATTAAGTCGTCTATTCCATCGATTAACAGACTAAATTTTTATAATTATTTTAAAGTAGTACAGGGGTAGTCGAGCGTTTCTCGTTAGTCATGGCTTGTCAAGTATCACACGATAAGAACATGTACACACGTATGGGTACTATCCAAAACATACATACAGGTAATTTCTTGAATTATACACACACGTGTACTCATGCAAACAAACGTTCTTTTACACACACACCCGTTCATTGCTTTGGAGTCATGTATGATCAACGTTACTGCATTCTGCTTGTTTAGTGTAGGTAAATGATATTATTTACCCAAAAATAAGGCCTGGGCCTATCTTTACCCCAGCTGCGGGAATGGGGACATTAAAAATAACGTGCGTCGAAACCATGAACTAAACGCATTTTCTTTACTTTTAGGTGCCCCTGCGTTGGTTTCCTTCCCCCATTTCCACCTAGGCGACCCACGGCTGCGTGAGGTAATCTCAGGTCTGAAGCCCGACCCTGAAGTACATCAGAACTATCTGGACATACACCCAACGTTGGGCATCGCACTCAGAGGAAAATCTAGGTACATACCTACCTAAAATAATATTTGTAATAAAAATTGCAAGCACATCAAGGCTCTGTAACCTTAGCACGAGTAGCTATCGAAAAAACTAACGCGCGTAAAAACATTCGATAGAGTAATTTTGTATGGGAATTTTGTACAGCGCCATCTACCGCCGAAAAGCAAAATGAAATTTTCAATAGATAATTTTATTATTCTATCGAGTACTTTTACGCACGTTTTTTTCGATAGATGTTCATGCTATATATGATGGGTGCCCTTTGCATCGCATAATTTCGATTGTCCTAAAGTCACTTGGCATAACTCGATTGGCATAATAATCACAAAGCATACTATTTATTTAGCATAATTTTCGATACGCATAACCATCGAATTGCATAACTTTTAAAAAGCATAATATTTCAAAGCATAATAGTTACAATTCCTAATTTCAATTGGCATATTGTCAGTAAGCATATTTTGAAAGGCATAATTTTGTTATGTCTAATATACATAACTACTAATGTTTTATAGCATAATATAAAAGGAAACATAACTAATTTGAATACTAATTTATAAAAAAAAACTTTAATTGTGACCACCATTCGTGGGTTAGGTTAGGTCAGTGTTTAGAGTTTAGACCACTCTTAGCTAAGCAGGTGGAGCTTAATAATGCTTGTATGCATGTTGCACGCTGCATGCTTGCTTGCATGCTGTGCCTCCTTGCATGCATGCATGCTTGCTTGCAAAATGCTTGCCGGGGGGTGCAGGGGGGCTGGCCCCCCTGCTCGGGGGGGTCGGGGGGCCTGAGGCCCCCCGCTATAAAGAAAAACTTTTTGTGTACTAGGTAGGTTAGGTTAGGTTAGTGTTTTGACCACTTGCAGCGGAGCTCTATAGTGCTTGCATGCATGCTGCATTTTGCATGCTTTCCTGCATGCTGCATGCTTGCCTGCTGCATGCTTGCCTGCATGCTGCATGCTTGCGTGCATGCTGCATGCTTGCCTGCATGCTTGCTTGCATATTGCCTGCATATTGCCTGCTTGTCTGCATGCTTGCTTGCGTGTTGAGTGCTTGCTCGCACGGATGCTGCAGGCTAGGTTTTTGTTTGCAGAGTGCTAGCCGGGAGGTGCAGGGAGCAGAAGTGCTCATATTTTTAATGATTACTTATTCATAAAATAATTATGAGTTTTAAAAAATATGCCTTAAGAAATTAGGTCTCTTATTACAATGCGTAATAAGATTATGTCTTTTGATATTTATGCTTTTTGAAAATATGCCATTGAATATTTATGCTTAACAAAATTAAGCCTTATGATATTATGCGTTTTGAAATTGTGCTATAAAATATTATGCTAAATGATGATTATGCCATTTAACAGTATGCGTTTCATGTTTAGGACAAATAAAGTTATGCGTTCCATTAGGTAATCATATATGATTTGATAGAACTACGAAAAAAAATGCGGGGCCGGGTTGTCCATTATAAATATGGTTGCCATACGTCCTGTATATACGGGACTGTCACTGTATTTGACCATCGCGTCCCGATTGCTTACGTATCCCGTATTTGTCAAATATTTTGATGATTTCGACAAAATGCGGGCCCGAACTGGGCGCCAGTGGTATATATGTATTATTATTGCTATTTATTCATAGTAATAATCGAAACGCACCTAATGAAGCGCACCTAAACTATTCCCTGAAGCGCACCTAAATAGGTGCGCTATCAAAACAAATTACCTATTTAGGTGCGCTTCAAAATGGGTGCGCTTTGAGGAAAAGGACGTTGATAAACCTTTTTTGTCCCCTTTTTGGTTCCTGAAAGTTATGGCAACCTTAATTATAGATTATAGGTACGATGTAGGTACTTACCTTACTTAATAATAAAGTACCTATTTAATATTTCAGCTTACAAATCAACATGCAGGTGATTAAATCGCCCATGATCTCAGCTCTAGGATTTTTAGATCAAGGCATGATTCTGCCAATCGCTTGGGTTGAAATGGTAAGTCAATTTTTATTATTTAATGCTATTTAGTAAACAAGTAAAAATCGCTGCTTTGCATAAATAACAACACAACTCAAAAGAGCAAATTATTATAGCTTTAGTCACAATGAAATAGGACTATTTTACTTTCCTCTGTGTCTGTGTACTTAAATTTTGAGTTGTGTTGTGATTCATGCAAAGCAGCGATATATACCTACCTAACTCAAACGATTTACTCTCAATTTTTATTATGTTCTGATGTTTAATAAGTATTTTTTGAGACAATTTATTATTTGGTACGTTAAAATTTTGTAAGTGTTCAAAAACAAGTAAAATTAGTGCGTTGGGTAAGTTCGGCGCTAGGGTAACCGGGGTGGTTGGGACTCACTCAAACTTACGCATTATACAGGGTCACTGGAAATATGACGTATTCCTTCTAAAGCGTTATAGATGAGGTCAAAACAAATATTTTTTGTTATATTACTTTTTCTCAAAAAGTTCATAGTTTTTGAGTAAATTGAAATTAAGTATTTTTTTACCAAAAGTACGTTTTCAAAAACAAAAATTTAAAATAAAAGATAACTACTCGTTCGATTCCGGTTTTTTATTATTTTGGGATAGAAAACAGTCAAAACATTTTTTATTTTTATTTTTTCAGATTTTTTAGAAAAGCCAGCAAATATCTTTAAAAAAATCCTCGTAACCAAGCGTGCATAATATTTTAAAAATATCACCATCTATTCAGCTTTCAGTTGAGGTATAAAACTTAATAATATCTTAAATAAAAAATGAGAAATTAAGACTTAAGTAAATTGCAGTCCCATTTCATGTAGCAAAAATTTCCTACTTCGAGCGCTTCGGAGGTGGCCGTATTATCCTACTTATATCATAAATGTGAAAGTTTGCTTGTTTGGATGATTGTTAATCAATCACACAAAACAGCTGAACCGATTGGGATGAAATATGGCGCACAGTTAGTTTAAAAGCCGGATTAAAACATAGGAGGATACTATTATCTAGAGGTTAAAGGTTCCCTAGGAATTTTCTCGAATGTGAATGCCGATGAAGTCGCGGGCAGAAGCTAGTTTGCCATAAATGGTCGTGCTTACTAAAAATACTTTCGTCCGAGTGAGTTTCGAGACAGGATTATTTTCCGCCAATGAGTCAAAATTTTATACAGACGGCATCAAAAATAACCATGCATATCAGCCATTTTTAATGCCTTTATGCCAGACCTTCCTTTTGGCTTGTGGATGGATAAAGTGGACGGGCCATAACCCACCACATGGGCCCAATGCGGATTTGTCGGTGTTAACACAATGTACCTTACATAGAGCCGTTGGTCCTGGCTACATTTACAGTCGTTAACACTGACCAATCCACATTGGGTCCACGTGGTGGGTTATGGCCCGTCCGCTCTATCCATTCACAAGCCAAAAGGAAGGCTTGGCATAAAGGCTTTAAAAATGGCTGATATGCATGGTTAGTTTTGATGCCGTCCGTAAAAATTTTGACTCATCGGCGAAAAATAATCCTGTCCCCAAACTCTTATTATTATTTTTAGTAAGCATGACCATATTGACCATTTATGGCAAACTAGCTTCTGCCCGGGACTTCATCGGCATTTACATTCGAGAAAATTCCTAGGGAACCTTTAACCAAGATAATAGTATCCTCCTATGTTTTAATCCGGCTTTTAAACTAACTGTGCGCCATATTTCATCCAAATCGGTTCAGCCGTTTTGTGTGATTGATTAACAATCATCCAAACAAGCAAACTTTCACATTTATGATATAAGTAGGATAATACGGCCACCTCCGAAGCGCTCGAAGTAGGAAATTTTTGCTACAAGAAATGGGACTGCAATTTACTTAAGTCTTAATTTCTCATTTTTTATTTAAGATATTATTAAGTTTTATACCTCAACTGAAAGCTGAATAGATGGTGATATTTTTAAAATATTATGCACGCTTGGTTACGAGGATTTTTTTAAAGATATTTGCTGGCTTTTCTAAAAAATCTGAAAAAATAAAAATAAAAAATGTTTTTAAGGATTGATTTTTTTATAAACACATGTACTTTTTGTAACTTTTTTTATTCATTATCAACATTTAGACTGTTTTCTATACCAAAATAATAAAAAAACCGGAATCGAACGAGTAGTTATCTTTTATGTTAATTTGTTGTATCTGAAAACGTACTTTTGGTAAAAAATTACTTAATTTTAATTTACTCAAATACTATGAACTTTTTGAGAAAAAGTAATATAACAAAAATATTTGTTTTGAACTCATCTATAACCATTTAGCAGGAATACGTCATATTTCCAGTGACCCTGTATATTGACTTTGAATAAATCAAAACTTTTAGTTTATCTACCTACCTACCTACTTCCAAAACTAACGGGATACTTCTCAATGACCTATATAATCATGAAATTTCACAGGAAGCAAGGTACTCAAGTACCTACTTATAGAAAAAATCCTGAAATCGTCAGTAAAAATAGTGAACGATATCATAGATTCGGCTTCACTATTGGAGTTAATTAGGTACTTTTAGAATTCCAAGAATCTCCACGATCCATTAATGCCTTTTTTATCCCCCATCTACTACCAACTACGACAAAAACACATTTATAAGACGCTCGTGTCGATATTATAAGTAAAAATTTGAAAATGATGATATTTTTTAATTACAGCTTTCAATGTTTAAATGAAAAGTGGGAGAAATAGTATAGGTATAGGTAATAAAATACCCATAACCCCATAAATTTTATAATAATTTAGGTTAAACCATAATTAAAAACCATAATAAAACCATAATTTTACTGTTACTGCGATAATCTATACTGTTCTAATCGCTTTGTACAGACTACAGACTCAAATTGACTCAATAATATTTATAATTATTTATTGGAACAGCCTGCCCCTCAATTCTCTAAAAAGAACATCCGCAGGAAATGTAATTTTTGTATAGAAAAATAGTTCCGACCATCGGCGAGCTCGTCGTCCGAGCGCTAGCGTCTATGTATGTGACAGCGTTGCTGCATCGTAGAGCTATTTTTAACACGTTTTTATTAGGTTGCTTTCTCGTTTGTTTGTTTCTCCACAAAGTTTGCAAACGATTTTATGCCAGCTTCCCGATAAACTAGAGACTTGAAACTTTGAACATAGGTCAGAACTGGAAGGCAATGCAATATTATGGTGTCATTGAGCTGATCTGATGATGGAGCCGGAAGAAGGCCACAGGAACTCTATGATGAAACCATACAACCCCATCTTGCTTGGGCTCGTTACAATCGTCTTGACAAGTACTCTGATGGGAGGCGAGGTCCAGGGTCTGAGATGAAGCCGGAAGGCCATGCCATAGGAACTTAGTATTCAAACCGTGCAACCCCATCGAGGTTGGGCTTATTTGAATCGTCTTGTTAGAGAATTAACACGCTGGTCAATTTGTAAACTACTATAATTATGTTAAACTTGTATATGACTGTATATTTTCCTCTTCGATCAAGAATACCCTAGTCAGTGGCGTAGCGTGGGGGGGCGGGGGGGGCGGCCCCCAAAATTTCACGAAAAAAAATATTAAAAAAAAAGTGCTACACTATCATTTATTGTAACGATTTTGACCAAACCATCATCACCGTACAACCCGGAGCGCGGGGCGCGCTACGCACGCCGCGACTGGGCTACGAAATGGTTGATTGTAATGATTTTAACCAAATCGTCATCACCGTATGGCCGGGAGCGCGCGGCTACTTAGAAGATTATGCACCGAAAAAAAAGAGTTAATTTTTAGTAAATAATTATTATTTTTTTAAATAAATTACTGATTTTCTTGACTTATAACGAAAATAGGAGGGCGGCAAAATTCGGGTCCGCCCCGGGCGGCACAAACACACGCTACGCCACCCTAGCCTAGATGTCCGGTCAGTACCCTTAGCACGAACAGCTATCGAAAAAAATAACGCGCGTAAAATCATTCGATAGTGCAATTTTGTATTGGAAATTTGTACAACGCCATCTATCGTCGAATAGCGAAATTAAAATTTCCATAGATAATTTTCTATCGAGTAATTTTACGCGCGTTTTTTTTCTCGATAGTTGTTCGTGCTAAGGGTACAGAGTCTCAAAAAGGCACCTCAAATGGTGTCCCACTTACAAACTGGGCGCTTATTTTGCACAAAGTAAGTGATAAAAGATGTGTTTTTATACAAAATAAGCTTATTTTGTACAAAATAAGTGTTATAACATAAGAGGTGATTATGTACCTACAAAATAAGAGCCAAGTTTGTAAGTAGGACGCTATTTGCGGTGCCATTTTTTCGTACCTACTGCTTTAGTTCGTAAAGTGTTATCTAGGATATTCTTGATCGAAGGTTTTCATCAATAAATGAATAAAATAATCTCTTTCAGATGGTAGAAGATCTTCCAGAAAGCCTCCGCACTCTAATATACCACGGGACATTCTCGACAGCCGCTGTACAGCTGGGACTGGCTGTCACAAGCATAGCGGCTCTGTTCATATCAGGTGAGAAATTAACTAAAAAAACAACCTGCTAACTACAGGGTGGTTTTAGAGACACGGGACAAAATTACAGGGTTACGTGACTTTAAACGTTCGTTCTGTACCCTTAGCACGAACAGCTATCGAAAAAAATAACGCGCGTAAATTCATTCGGTAGTGCAATTTTGTATGGGAAATTTGTACAACGCCATCTACCGCCGAATAGCGAAATTAAAATTTCGATAGATAATTCTCTATCGAGTAATTTTACGCGTTTTTTTTTCTCGATAGCTGTTCGTGCTAAGGGTACAGTACCCGTAGCACGAACAGCTATCGAGAAAAAAACGCGCGTAAAATTACTCGATATAGTAAATGACTATGGAAAATTTCATTTTGCTATTCGGCGGTAGATGGCGCTGTACAAATTTCTCATACAAAAATACTCTATGGAATGGTTTTACGCGTATATTTTTTTCAACTGTCCGTGCAGGTACCTTCCCGTAACACGTACACCTATCGAAGAAAACGCGGAAAAAATCTCGATAGCGAAATTCTTTATGTAAAATTTAATTTCGCCATTCGGCGATTGATGGCGTTGTACAAATTTCTTAAGTTTTATTTATTCTTATGTTTCTTATACAAAATTTTCTCTCTCGAATGTTTTTGCGCGTGTTTTTTTCTTGACACATGGTCGTGCTGCGGGTACAGACCATGAAATAGAACGACTTTCAATCGAAATATGTCAAAAATTTTGGGCAATCCCATAGGTAGCTGCAAGGTTGAATGTCCCCTCCTCGCAAGCCCCATATAAGAACTCCCTGCTCAAATATTTTCATCAAAAGAATTTTTCTCAGTATAAAAAAAAGCCACACCACACAGTACAGTGCTCGTAGCACGAACAGCTATCGAGAAAAAAAACGCGCGTAAAATTACTCGATAGAGAATTATCTATAGAAATTTTAATTTCACTATTCGGCGGTAGATGGCGTTGTACAATTTTCCAATACAAAATTGCACTATCTAATGATTTTACGCGCGTTTTTTTCTCGATAGATGTTCGTGGTAAGGGTACTGTACCCTTAGCACGAACAGCTATCGAAAAAAATAACTATCTTAACTAACTATCATTCGATAGAATAATTTTGTATGGAAAATTTGTATAGCGCCATCTACCGCCGAATAGCAAAATGAAATTTTCCATAGATAACTACTCTATCAAGTACTTTTACGCGCGTTATTTTTTTCGATGGCTGTTCGTGCTAAGGGTAGGTAAGGTACTGATGACGAGTTGTTTTTTTTCTAGTTAATTATAATTACTTTTTTTACAGGTATATGCCTGTTCGTCCTACTAGTGGGCAGGAGGCAAAGACCGTGTGCCACTGTGAAGATACCCATAGACACTGAGATGAAAAACCAGCAGGCTGCGTGATGTTTCCAATAAAATGTATAATAAAGTTTGAGAGTTTTTTTTAAGGGGCTACATTGACTGAGAACGCCCAAGGAAATAGTTTAGGCTCAGTCTAGACTGTTACAAGCACTTATGAATGTCAAAGAAGCTACGCCATCGGTTCGTAAACCCTAAGCGGGAGACCTTTTGTAACGAGATGCAACCGATAAAAATTACGAGCGTAAATACATTCGTTAGAGTAATTTTGTATGGGAAATTTGTACAGCGCCATTAATCGCCGTGAAGCGGAATGAAATATTCCATAATGACTATGTCACCGTTAAAGTGTGGAAATCACATTTCACTGGTCGAATCAGTTAAAGTGCGAAAAATTGTTTCATTTCGTACTTTAACTAGCTAGGTAATCTGCAGATTCCCTAGCCAATCTGCAGATTAACGACCAAAGATCAGTTAAAGTACGGAAACAGGTTCTTTTATTGAAGAAAATGTGTAATAACATAAAAGGGGGTAGACACAAAAGCGAGAGGATGAGGGGGGTATGGAAAAAGTCTTAAAGAATTTATTAGGTTAGGGTAGTATTGCTGCCAAAAACGCGCGAGCCGAACGAGCGGAGCGAGCGTGCCGCGGGAGCGGCCGGCGGGAGCGGCCGGCGAAGCGCCAGAAACAAAATTTTTGTAAAACAAACTTTCAATATAGGTCTCTTACCTAAATTTCGCTCACTGTATTCCGCACTTTAACGGTGTAGCATCCGTTAATGTGCAGATTAACCAGTTAAAGTGCGGAAATCGTCAATTTAAGAAAAATTTCGCACGTTAATCCGCAGATTAACGGATTCCGTACTTGATCGGTAACAACTACATAGATATTTTTCCTTAGATAGATGTTCGTGCTAGGGGTACAGTACCCTTAGCACGAATAGCTATCGAGAAAAATAACGCGCGTAAATTCATTCGATAGTGCAATTTAGTATTGGAAATTTGTACAACGCCATCTATCGCTGAATAGCAAAATTAAAATTTCCATAGATAATTCTCTATCGAGTAATTTTACGCGCGTTTTTTTTCTCGATAGCTGTTCATGCTAAGGGTACAGTACCTTTTATTAAAGAACGGGGCTGCCTTAAACAAGGTACAGCAATTCAAGTATCTCGGGCACCGGGTTACTGAGAACCTGAAGGATAATGTTGATATTGAGAGAGAGCGCAGAGCATTGTTGATTAGAGCAAACATGCTGGCCCAAAGATTTGCACGGAGTACGGACGCGGTCAAAATATCACTTTTTAAAGCATACTGCACGTCGCTATACTCTTGCAGTCTTTGGGTTAAGTACACACAGAAATTGCTCAATGCTCTGAAAGTGCAGTACAATAATGCTTTCAGGGTGCTGCTGGGGTTGCCTCGCTTTTGTAGCGCATCTGCCATGTTCGCTGAAACGTACACGGACAGTTTTTCAACAGTTTTGCGCAAGAAAATGGTGTCTTTGATAAACAGAGTGAAGGGCAGCACCAACACCATCCTGAAGGTCATCGCTAATAGGCAACATGTTTGCCCTTTAATGTGGCATATGGCTCAAACTACTATGTCTAAATTAGTTAATAGAATACTAACATAGTTTTAAGGATTATTGTTACTAACAAAAATATGGATCTTGTTGTCTGAATGAAATAAATAATAATAATAAAATAATAATAATAATAATTAAGGGTACCCCTGCGTAAACAAAAAAAGGGGGGTACAGTACCCCAGGCACAAACATCTAGGTATCGAGAAAAAAACGCTCGAACTCGAAAGATTTATCTATGGAAAATTGTATCTCGCTATTCGGCGGTAGATGGCGCTGTACAAATCTCCCATACAAAATTACTCTATCGAATGTTTTTGTGCGCGTTTTTTTTTTATTTACGGGTGCAACCTACAAGAAACTCCTCAAGGGCAGCTTTTTTCGCAATGTTTTATTATGATTACGTTTTTAATGTTACGCAAATCAGCGCAAACGACGTCCTTTTTAGGGTTCCGTACCCAAAGGGTAAAAACGGGACCCTATTACTAAGACTCCGCTGTCTGTCTGTCTGTCTGTCACCAGGCTGTATCTCATGAACCGTGATAACTAGAAAGTTGTAATTTTCACAGTTGATGTATTTCTGTTGCCGCTATAACAACAAATACTAACAACAGAATAAAATAAATATTTGAGTGGAGCTCCCATACAACAAACGCGTTTATTACTGTTTTTTGGTACGGAACCCTTTGTGCGCGAGTCCGACTCGCACTTGGCCGGTTTTTTATTTGTACTATTGAGTCTACGCATGTTCTTATCGTAGAATGAGTGTGAAAATGACCTTTGACATAGGTACATAAAAGTTTATCGTATAATTTTGTGGAAATTATTTTTGTTTTGTGATGAACTAATCTAACGAACTAATTAACTTGTGAACATTTGGATTAGATCTATCTCTAATTTTAACAAATTAGTATAGATTAGAGCTGTTTTTAGTACATAAATACCTAATTGGATCCCAGAGAGGTATTTTTAAACTAAGTTCCACAAAAATTACGTAGATGTGTTACAGGTTGAAACTTTACAACTTTCGATCAAATCTAGATATAAATATTTTCTTCTTTTGTTTCAAAATTAGTGTTCGCGGAACAACCTTGAACTACTTCAAGGTTGTTCCGCGAACACTAATTTTGAAGACTTGAAGACTTGAAGATTTTAGCCAGACACTTATCATAAAAAAATACTGTTTTAAAGTTTTTTTTTATGCGGAAACTTAATTTTAGGAGAAATACATGGTTAATTTTTAAGTATATCTAAAAATGAAATGGGGTTTTCACAGAGCCGGATTAGCCATAAGGCAGAGTAGGCAATTGCCTAGGGCCCCGACTCCATCAGGGGCCACGTGCACGCACCAAGAAAAAAAATGTTTTCATCGAACGAATATATTTTTACTGTAAACAAGCAACATTACAAGATCAGTGGATGAAACTGACTAAAAATCGCGCTGCGCGGCTTTTTTTTTGCTATAAACAGACAAGATTACAAACATAGAAACTTAACTAAAAATCATGATGCGCAGTCGTAATGACACTTTGACGCAAAATGACATATTATGACTACGCGGAATGACATACGCATAATGACATATCTCGGACTTGACGTATTGTGACCACGCAGAATGACATACGCATATCTATAACTCTGACGCAAAATGACATATGGTGACTACGCATAATGACATCTCGGACTCCGATACAAAATAACATATTGGTGACCATGTTATCTCTTATACAGGGTAATTTGTAATATTATGCCAAAATAAACCACTGTGATTGCCCTAAAATGAAACAATGATGCCAAATTAAGTTACAAGACTTCGGCAAACATCTTGATGCTCTTTTGATGCTGTGGGGAAAGTTCGCGCATGTGCACTTGCGAGCAAATTATGTGGGCTCGGACTCGGATATGTAAAATAGATGGACTATTTTGGGCACTAAAAAAATTTTTTTTTACCATATCTTTTACAATATCTGGTGATAAGTTAAACATAGCCGTTTACAAATAACCCTGTATAATAATTATTATGACAAAATATATGGAAAATTTGTTATGCCAAAGCAAATTAGGAATAAAAATATCATGCAAAAAAGGGATCTCATGCCACAAACCATAACCGTTGCTCAATGTGTATGTGTCAATTCGCCTATGTGCCGTTTTGCGTATGTCATTTCGCGTATGTGTCCTTTTGCGTATGTGTCGTTTTGCGTAAGTGTCATTTTGCGTGTGTGTCATTTCGCGTGTGTGTCGTTTTGCGTATGCGATTTCGCGTATGTGTCATTTCGCGTATATGTCATTTTGCGTATGCGTCATTTTGCGTAATCAAAATGTGTCATAATGCGTAAAATTGTTTTTTTTAACTATAAACAGAGGATAATTACAAGATTAGTGGACGAAACTTATAAAAATCGCGCTGCGCGGCCGTTTTTTTTTTTACTGTAAACAAGCAAGATTAATATTATAAGTGGATGAAATTGACTAAAAATCGCGCTGCGCGGCCGTTTTTTTCCTATAGGTAAACAGGCAAGATTACAAGGTTAGTGGATAAAACTGAATAAAAATCGCGATGCGCGTCCGTAAAAAAGGGTATACCAAAGGGGCCCCGAGAACTACATTGCCTAGGGCCCCTAACAGGGTTAATCTAGCTCTGGGTTTTCAGACCACGTAAATGAACAACTTTAACTATGGGGCCAACCACGAAATCGCGAAAAAAAAATCAGCTGTTCATACATTATAGTCGAGTCGATGTTGTACTTTGCTATGGAACAGCTGACTTTTTTTTCGCGATTTCGTGGTTGGCCCCATAGTAAAAGTTGTTCATTTACATGGTCTGAAATCCCCATTAAATTATTAGATATAGTTAAAAATTAACCGTGTATACTTACATAGTACAAAACCTTACTTACCTAAATGGGGCTTAAAACTGTTACATATTTCAGTAGGTACCCGTAGCACGAACAGCCATTGAAAAAAATAACGCGCGTAAAAACATTCGATAGAGTAATTTTGTATGGGAAATTTGTACAGCGCCATCTACCGCCGAGTAGTGTAATGAAATTTTTCATAAATTACCCTACGTTCGATATAGTACCCTTAGCACGAACAACTATCGATAAAAAAAACGCGCGTAAAATTACTCGATAGAAAATTATCTATGGAAATTTTAGTTTCGCTATTCGGCGGTAGATGGCGTTGAACAAATTTCCAATACTAAATTGCACTATCGAATGATTTTACGCGCGTTATTTTTTTCGATAGCTGTTCGTGCTAAGGGTACAGTACGTGCAATAGATGCATGCCCTTAGGCATGCATCTATTCTTAGATTATATTTTATAGGTTAGATTAAATAAATATAATTTGTTTCTGACTCCAAAGAGAATATTTTTTATATGCGCTGCTAACAGTAAACATCACAAAATAGGTAATACAAAGTATGTATGTACTAACTAATTACCTACCACAAAGTGCGTGGTTATTTCTCAAGGAAAATCACTCGTTAAAGTTAATAGAATAGAAAAAGCCGGTCAATTGCGTGTCGGGCCACGAGCAGTAGGGTTCCGACCTACCATACCTTTTTTTCATCTACTAAAATAATTTTGTATATAGTGTTTGTATAAATGTCAAAGTTATATTTGCGGTTTTGGAAAATGTGCTATTTCTCTAAAAACTACTGATAAAAATCGTTCAAACCAATGTTCGTTGAAAGTGTATTTGCAGCATATATTTTTTTCTTTATTTTCACTCTCTTATTTTAAAAGTTAGAACAAACACAAATTTTACCACTTTGGAAGTCTATAATATTTTTCAAAGGGTTGACTTTGAGAAAAAAATTGTTTTAGGGACCTCAATGTCATTTATAAAGAGCTATCTATAGACACCCCGCACGTATTAGGTTTTCCAGTTTCAGTTCCATGTATAGGGAGCCCCTTAATATTTTTTTATTTTTACTTTTGTATAAAAATGGTAAAGCGTTTCACAGAATACATCTACCAACAGTTTCAACTGTGTAATCCTAATTGTTTCGGAATGAAGTGGCTGTGACATACGGACGGACTGACAGACAGATATGACGAATCTATAGGGTTCCGTTTTTGTCATTTAGGCTACGGAACCCTAAGAAAGTAACCAACAAAGTAGGTACCAACTATTTACGTGCTTAGATTTTATGATGATTGCATTTAAAGAAAAAGAAAAAAAGAAAAGAAAAATTTCGCTCTTTTTGATAGGTACATAAATATACCTACTACAACCTACTCAAAAAAATAAAGGCTACAAACGCATTACGCAGCGTGATGGGTGGTTGTGTGATATAAATCTTACGTGTGAAAAAAAGGCTTCATACAATAAAACAATTAAAAAACTTTTGTTAAATGAGGTTTATTTGAGAAGCTTTTTTTGTTTATTTAGTTTTTACTAAAATGTTCTATAGATGTAATGTAATTTATATATACTTAATATTTACTTAAAATTATTTAAAAAATAGTTTAAGTTGTAATTAATGTAATCTTGTGCGTGTAAATATTGTTTTTAAGTTGATACTGTTGTTTAATACAATTTATGATGACCATTTTTACTGCAATTGATAATTAAAAAAATATAAAAATAATGACATTTTTATAAATTATTATTAGTGTTTCCGCCTCTAAAACCTTTCTGGAAAATTATGAAGCTCCATAACTATTGTTTTACATGTGCTAAGCAAAAGCATGAGAATAAATAAAACTGTTTAGGTATTCCTATGGCAAAAGTAAGGTATTCTAATACAAAATATTCAAGTATTTTTCTGTAGGTATTTGAGAAATAAAAACGGATCCAATGTTGAGCCTTGAGGAACACCTATTTTTCCATAGAGAATTGCTTAGACTATTTTAGTCTTATTTAAATACTTAGAGCATACAGTACCCTTAGCACGAACAGCTATCGAGAAAAATAACGTGCGTAAAATTACTCGAATCTCACAATTTTGTATGGACATTAGTACAGCGCCACTACGTCCGTAAACGGAACTAAGATTTGGAAGCACGAAAAATTTTGACATAAGGTATCGAGCAGCCTTCGAATCGAGATCGAATAGTAAAATTACAACTTGTATGGAAATCGGTAGCACGAACCCACTTTTGACATACGGTATCGAGACACTCGCAAGCTGGCTATCGACAACTTACTCACTGACATTTTTTCAGTGAGAGACTTTTCGAGCAAATTTGTATTATTTATTATTAAATTCTAAAAGCATGTATGTAGTAACAAAAATTAAATTTGAGAACTATGATATGTCCACTGAGTTATCCACAGGCGATATTACTTAAATTGTTCTCATTAAACATAGAAATTTGTAAAATAAAAATCTCGTCATTTTACGCTATCCACGGTGTCCCCCACATCCACCATACCTATTTTTTAGCAATATTTTAGAACTTACCTACAAAACTCAAATAAAACTAGAGGATACGCTGTTATACTTATAATATTTGTTTTCAGTCACAAAATCACACAGTTTGCATACAGTTAATTAATTATATTTAATTTAGGTATTAAAACAATAAGACCTTAAAACTATGACGAAAACACTAACTAAATATAACAATGCAAACTTAATAAAGTTTATCGAATCTTCAAACACTATAGGCAGGCACTAATTCCGATGAAATTCACATATTTTCATAGCACGTCCAAAGATTTTATTGTTTATTTGTAAACAATTTCTTGTTATTTGACGATAATCCATTGTTATTCTTCAAGTTCATAAAAAATCTTCAATTAAGTAGAACAATTTGATGAAATTATGACACATTGTAGTTAACTCTTAGCTCATAATATTATTTCCTCACGATTGTATTATTTAGTAATAGTATAAAGTAATGGCTTCACGGCTTTTTATTATTTTAGGTTATATTTTTTATTAAATCACAGGATGCGAAAGAAAGAGAGAAAGAATAGAGACACTCTTCTTTTTCAAACCAATCACGGGCAAGGTGCAATGACCGTTCAAAAGCATGGGCAAAATCATGCACTTATTGAAAAAATATTTTAATATTTGCAAATTAATTTAAGTTATTAAATGTAATTAATATTGTTAACAATTTTATTAATAATAATAAGAATAATAAATGTAAAATTATGATGATAAACAACTTGATTGAATTTTAATTTACATATTTATGATTTACATAGATATGTAACATGGTTTTTGAACGCACCTTGCTTCATGCACGTTAGCTTTATTTATCGCTACTACTATCGAGCTAACGTTAGCCAGCTCTGTAAAATTGGTGCTGCCGATTTTGCTAGCTTTCGAATCGAGTACGTTATCGAGTAGTATTTTTTGACGCGCGTAAGATTTCTCGATAGCTGTTCGTGCTAAGGGTACAGAACGGGAGTAAGCGAGAGCGCTCTCCTACACTAGATTTTGTTCACCGATTCTGGGGGGAGACGAGGTACACACGCACAGCACACAACTTCATATTCACGCACACTCTTGAAGCTTAAAGTCATGTTGTTACACACGCACACAAAAACAGAATGACCACAAAGTTATATTTGCGAGTGGTCAAATTCGGAACTAACCATTTTAGTACAAATTCTGACAGATCACGTAGACGGCAGCGCCAAACTTACCGACAGAAATAAGTTTGCCCTTGCGTTAAGGTTAGTGATGGGACATAAAAAGACCGATGAAATTGAATGATTAGAAGCTTTGATTTGAAGATGAGTGATTATGATTACGAACAAAAAAGTTTTCATTTTATTTTGTGATTTGCACCAACAATCACTAAAATACGCTTACAAATCAATGTTTAATAACATACATAAAACGAACGGATATTTTAATATAAATCCGTATAAAACATCGTTCTGCCCTTTTATCCTCAAAATTGTACAGAAATTTAATTCCGATAGTGAGTGTTGGCGCACGATGCAAATGTAAAGGTTATCAAAAAAGAAAATAAATGTGATTAATAATGTAATCATTTATTTACAAGTATCTGTGTACAGTCAGCAGCACATCAAGCTATACAAAACTGTCAAAAATCTCCAATGAATTTTGAACCTTTAATTGCTTGTTAGGGTTCCGTAGCCTAAATGGCAAAAATCTAAGCGCTTATAGATTCGTTATGTCTGTCTGTCTGTCCGTCCGTCCGTATGTGACAGCCACTTTATTCCGAAAGTATTAGGACTACACAGTTGAAATTTAATATAAGTAGATGTATTCTGTAAACCGCCTTATGAATTACGATTTTTACACAAAAATAAATATAAAACAAAAGATTAAAGGGGGGCTCCCTATACATGAGTCCCTATACATATCATCCATATATATAAGTCCATAGATAGGTGATCAAAAATGACATTGAGGTTCCACAGACTATTTTTTCTCAAAGTCAACCGTTCGAAAGACTGCCTAAGTAGTAAAATGTGTGTGTCCCCCCTCTAACTTTTAAAATAAGAGAGTCAAAAATCTAAAAAAAATATATGCTATAGATCTTAATTAACAATTTCAACGAAAATTTGTTTGAACGAGATATAGTAATCAGTTGTTTGAGTTGATTAGTTGTTACATTTTCCATGTAACTTTGTTATTCATACAAACACTGTGAAAAACAAAGTTATTTTTGCAGACGAAAAATAGTGGTATTCAATAAGCTAACAACGGAACACTACTGCGCGTGGCCCGAGCCCGACACGCACTTGTTTTTTTTTTTATTTAAAATTGATCAAGAAAATTTTACACTTTCTTTAAATTTTACACGCTTGAAAATTCAGCTGATGAACAATCTTTAACATAAAAGTTTGAGGGAATCATCATCAGTATGACCATTATTTAAATTCTACATAAAGAGTGTTAAGGCTTATACGAAAACATTAGTTTCTGTTTTTAGGGTTCCGTACCCAAAGGGTAAAAAGGAGACCCTATTACTAAGTCTTCGCTGTCCGTCTGTCTGTCTGTCACCAGGCTGTTCTCATGAACTGTGATATCTTGACAGTTGAAATTTTCACAGATGATGTATTTCTGTTGCCGCTATCACAACAAACTCTACAAACAGAATAAAAATAAATATTTAAGGTGGCTCCCATGCAACAAACGTGTTTTTTTTTTGCCGTTTTTTGGTAAGGAACCCTTCGAGCGCGAGTCCGACTCGCACTTGGCCGGTTTTTTTTCTTTACGTGTAAAGTTTTAAGAAGTTTTAAGAATTCCCTGCCTGCGTCTGTATTCCCGAAAGAATATAACCCAGCGATATTTAAGGCACGAGTGAATAGGCTTCTTCTGGGCAAGCTCGCTTCATCTTCGGCCTCTTCTTAGCCTTATGGTTCTCGAATGTGTCCAAGAGGGTCAGTGTATAGAAAAAAACTTCACTTCTGTACTTTCTAGATGTTTGTTATTGTTTTTTCATCATTTTCTTTTGCACAATTATCTTTCTTGAAAAAAGTTATTGGAGCTACTTCAAAGTGTATTTTGGTGTAGAATTTAAAACGTTTCCGCTCTTATTTACGCCAAAAATATGACCCCACGCAAGCACTTTTGATGATATACTTTTTTTACAATCATCTGTGAGGTTTATACGCAATTTAAAACTTGTAGCTACTAGAGAATCTCTTTAGCTTGCCGTATGTTTTTTTGTGGCAGAACTTTACGTTTTCTATATAAAAGTATGATCCGCGCAAACCATGTTTTCCCATCATGGACCCTTAACGGCAAACTGCATTTCATACAAACTTTGAAGTCCTTAATTTTCGAAATGGATGAACCGATTTTAATGAAATTTCATACACTTAGGCAGAATACATCGGTCCAAATAGTTGAAATTCTTAAAGGATAGTACAAATAAACCCCATTTAATTCCAAATCGTGATTTTTAGAGAAGTTAGCGGAGATGCAGACAAACAGTCGAATAAATGTCCTTTATACTAGAGTTTGGTCAACGAAAGATGAGAAGGGAAAACTAATTTTGCACCACATTTTAGGGGTCAATTTCCAATAACTTAACCTCCAAATGTTAATTTAACAGGGAAAGTGGCGCCGCCATTTCAGTCTCATCTTTCGTTGACCAGACTATGTATAAATTTTGCAATAAAAGAATACAATTAAGTACATAATATTAATTATAAAAAAACTATTCATTGATAATATAGGTGCTGATCAGATCACATCAAAATAATAGTTAAAATTCATTTGATCTTTCATTCGTTCAAAGCGAACGTGAGCACACACATTTGTTCACACTGTCACAGCTCTAGACTTGTACCATGATGTTTGTTTCATAGATTAGTATTATGTTTGGTATCGTTTTGCTATCGCAATATCTGTCGTTAGCTTACTTAACAAATTGCGTTTTCTTCGTGATTATTTCACAGTTTGTTAATAAAATTAGTTTAGGTGTGATAGGAAATACCGTCTTTAGTAAAATTTGAACTTTCGGATCGTCTTTTGCACAAAATCATCATAAGCTGCATAATACATCATTTTAGCGGAGCTGCGTTCGGCGATATGTAGTATTACAAAATGGCGAGTGTTCGTGGCCAACTAGTTTTTATAAACTGACACGACCAAATTGGTCACGTACTTTGGTGAAAGGGGGCGCGTGTTTTGCCATCTCCCGTTCTGTATGCTCTAAGTTTAAATATATCAAAAAGCTTCTTCAAATAGCCTGTAGAAATTGTTGTTTCTTACAATATTTTTAACTGTCATTTATTCAAAAGTAAAATAAAAATTTTGTAGTAACAATAATTATTTTTTGGTGGGCCGTCTAGTAATGAGTAGAAATACTTATCAAGATGCATTTAGCGCCATCTAATGAGGGGTAGAAAAACTAATTAAAGCGCTTTTAGCGCCATCTAGTAAACAGTAGATAAACTAATCAAGATGCCTTTAACGCCATCTAGTGAAGAGTAGAAAAATAATCTAGTTGCATTTAGCGCCATCTAGTTATAGATAGGAAAACTAATTAAGGCGTATTTAGCGCCATCTAGTAAGTAGTAGATAAACTAATCAAGATTAATTTAGCGCCATCTAGTGAGGAGTAGAAAAATTAATCAAGTTGCATTTAGCGCCATCTAGTTGTGGATACGAAAACTAATCAAACCTCGCATCTCATATCTCCTAAACGCTAGACCGACAAACTCAGATATTTGGCGACAAACTCGGTCGAACTACCGACTATAGATATGACTTATCAGATTATCGCTACGACCTTCCGTTCTCAAGATCCAGGTAGAAAGGTCTCCACAGCGTATCCTCACATATCTCCTAAACGCAAGACCGACAAACTGGTTCTTGGTGACAAACTCCGACAAACTACCGGCTACACACACGAGTAATCAGATTTCTGTTACGACCTTCCGTTTTCGAGATCTGTGTGGCTCAGCTGTAGAGACGTCTCTACAGCTGCGCCACACGTATCTCATAAACGCAAGACCGACAAACTCTGGTTTTTGTGCGACAAACTCCGACAAACTAACGGCTATACATACAAGTAATCAGATTTTACGTGCCGGACTACAGCTGCGCCACAAAAAAAAAGTTGGAAATCTGACATTTTGACTATGCCATGATGAAGTCTATAGTTTGTCGGAGTTTGTCGCCAAAAACCAGAGTTTGTCGGTCTTCCGTTTAGGAGATACATGTGGCTCAGCTGTAGAGACGTCTCTACAGCTGCGCCACACAGATCTCGAAAACGGAAGGTCGTAGCGAAAATCTGATTACTTGTACGTATAGCCGTTAGTTTGTCGGAGTTTGTCGTACAAAAACCAGAGTTTGTCGGTCTTGCGTTTAGGAGATACGTGTGGCGCAGCTGTAGAGACGTCTCTACAGCTGAGCCACACAGATCTCGAAAACGGAAGGTCGTAACAGAAATCTGATTACTCGTGTGTGTAGCCGGTAGTTTGTCGGAGTTTGTCACCAAGAACCAGAGTTTGTCGGTCTTGCGTTTAGGAGATATGTGAGGATACGCTGTGGAGACCTTTCTACCTGGATCTTGAGAACAGAAGGTCGTAGCGATAATCTAATTAGTCATATCTATAGTCGGTAGTTCGACCGAGTTTGTCGCCAAATACCAGAGTTTGTCGGTCTTGCGTTTAGGAGATATGTGAAATTTTCGCTACGACCTTCCGTTCTCGAGATCCAGGTAGAAATATCTCTACAGCATATCCCCACATATCTTCTAAACGTAAGATTGACAAACTCTGATTTTTGGTGACAAACTCCGACAAACTAATGGCTACACACTCGAGTTATCAGATTTTTGCTACGACCTTCCGTTCTCAAGATCCAGGTAGAAAGGTCTCCACAGCGTATCCTCGCATATCTCCTAAACGCAAGACCGACAAACTCTGGTTCTTGGTGACAAACTCCGACAAACTACCGGCTACACACACGAGTAATCAGATTTCTGTTACGACCTTCCGTTTTCGAGATCTGTGTGGCTCAGCTGTAGAGACGGTCTCTACAGCTGCGCCACACGTATCTACTAAACGCTAGACCGACAAACTCTGGTTTTTGTGCGACAAACTCCGACAAACTTAACGGCTATACATACAAGTAATCAGATTTTCGCTACGACCTTCCGTTTTCGAGATCTGTGTGGCGCAGCTGTAGAGACGTCTCTACAGCAGAGCCACATGTATCTCCTAAACGGAAGACCGACAAACTCTGGTTTTTGGCGACAAACTCCGACAAACTATAGACTTCATCATGGCATAGTCAAAGTCAGATTCCCAACTTTTTTTTTGTGGCGCAGCTGTAGTCCGGCACGTTCAGATTTTCGCTACGACCTTCCGTTTTCGAGATCTGTGTGGCGCAGCTGTAGAGACGTCTCTACAGCTGAGCCACATGTATCTCCTAAAC
Source organism: Agriphila geniculea (assembly GCA_943789525.1). Taxonomy (NCBI): domain Eukaryota; kingdom Metazoa; phylum Arthropoda; class Insecta; order Lepidoptera; family Crambidae; genus Agriphila; species Agriphila geniculea. The sequence continues at coordinate 9,753,393 of OX038898.1, read as the reverse complement.
GGAAGACCGACAAACTCTGGTTTTTGGCGACAAACTCCGACAAACTATAGACTTCATCATGGCATAGTCAAAATGTCAGATTTCCAACTTTTTTTGTGGCGCAGCTGTAGTCCGGCACGTATTTTTGGTGACAATTTCCGACAAACTAATGGCTAAACTCTGATTTTTGGTGACATACTCCGACAAACTAATGGCTACACAATCGAGTTATCAGATTTTTGCTACTACCTTCCGTTCTCAAGATCCAGGTAGAAAGGTCTCCACACCGTATCCTCACATATCTCCTAAACGCAAGACTGACAAACTCTGGTTCTTGGTGACAAACTCCGACAAACTACCGGCTACACACACGAGTTATCAGATTTCTGTTACGACCTTCCGTTTTCGAGATCTGTGTGGCGCAGCTGTAGAGACGTCTCTACAGCTGAGCCGCATGTATCTCCTAAACGGAAGACCGACAAACTCTGGTTTTTGGCGACAAACTATAGAATTCATCATGGCATAGTCAAAAAGTCAGATTTCCAACTTTTTTTTTTGTGGCGCAGCTGTAGTCCGGCACGTACTACAAACTTGTTCACTTAAAATAGTCTGTGGATTCTATAAATGCTTGACGAGTTTCTAAACGCCTGCCTGATTCTATTCTATAAATGCCCGATTCTATAAATGTCAAATTCTACAAATGTCATATAATATAGTAAACCTACTTACAGTTCACTTCCTAAAAATATGTACCTTCACAGCTTAGGACTTTGTCACTTTATTGTCATCGTTATAAACTTGGGTTATTTTCTGCGCTACTAAATAAAACTCAAAATTCCTTTTATCCTTAAACATTTATTTAAACGCTCTCTTGTACAGGTGGCTCGTAACCTTCAGGGCGTTCTCCCTTTTCACCAGCCTCCCCCCTCTTGCCCCCACCCCCTTCTCCGTGTAACTCCATCAACTTGGAAATCTCGAATCTGGGTCGCTTCAGAACTTTCACCTGGAAAAATAGTTTTTATTAGCAAGGGAATAAGGGTGGATGTTAATGTGGTGTAAAGAAAGGTTATTCAGAAGTAAATCAAAAGGGAACATGAGTTTTCATCATGTATGTGTCATTGCGAGCTAGGTGTGTCATCATTTGAATTTAGATCTTAAAATTAAGTAAAGTTTTAAATTATCTAGCAAGTGGAATCCAGCTTGTTGACAACTCCAAGTTGCTTCGCCATAAGCCATTTTAATGTCCCCACTGCTGGGGCACAGGCCTTGGATGGGCCATAACTCACCACGCGGGCCCAATGCGGATTGGTGGGTGTTAACGACTGCAAATGCAGCCGGGACCAACGGCTTAACGTGCCTTCCGAAGCACGGAGGAACGAGATAATTCATAATCATAATTCAATTAATTTTTGGTCACCCATCCCATGACCGACCCTTGCGAGTTGTTTAATCTCCGCAATCACACGGCCAGGCACTAAACCACTGCGCCACCGAACTCCTCTCTGAGTGGCTTAAAGCTTTGTCCAGACTAGTCCATTTTGGCGTCCAGTAGTAGTCCAGTGATCTGATACGCTAAAATAATACAAGTCTGGACAAAGCTTTATGTAGCGCGTTTTATCACATTAGCCTATTTTTATTTTATTGATCTTCTCGTATTGTTTAAGCTAAAAAACGCCATATACTACCAAAAGACCACGTATCAGCCTGTTGACCACCTCGGGCAAAAGAGTTGGTCATATAATCTTTCAACTTTATAGCTAAACCTTACATTACCAAGATCATACCTTCCTACTGCACATGTCCCTGAGTAGGTAGATCCCGTGGCAGGATTTCTCAATGTCCTTGACGATGGAGTCTGGGATCAATTTGTTAACCACTTCGTGCAACTCGGAGTTGGTCACATTGCGGAATATGATCTATCAACTTTATAGTATGTAAATAACCCACCTTTCTAATGCATATGTCCCTGAGTGGGTAGATTCCGTGGCAGGATTTCTCAATGTCCTTGGCGATGGAGTCTGGGATCAACTTGTTAACCACTTCTTGCAACTCCGAGTTGGTCACATCGCGGGATATGATCTATCAACTTTATAGTATGTAAATAACCCACCTTCCTAATACACACGTCCCTGAGTGGGTAGATCCCATGGCAGGATTTATCAATGTCCTTGACGATGGAGTCTGGGATCAACTCGTTAACCACTTCAAGCAACTCGGAATTGGTCACATCGCGGTATATGATCTATTAACTTTATAGCTAAAAAACACTTCATAATACCAAAAGTCTATGCAAAAATAACCCACCTTCCTAATGCACACGTCCCTGAGTGGGTAGATTCCGTGGCAGGACTTCTCAATGTCCTTGGCGATGGAGTCTGGGATCAACTTGTTGACCACTTCCCGCAACTCGGAGCTGGTCACATCGCGGGTTATGATCTCACACATTTTCTTGCGGATGGCTCGGACCTGGGAGAAGACAATACAAGATTAAGATAATTGTAATATTGAACTGATAAAAATATGGCTGTCTTTTCTCTTTTAAAGACAGCACACAGTATAAGCAGAAAGGTAAGATTGTGTACTATATTATGAACTTTGACCACATTATTGACATTAGCAAAAGATATTATACTGACAATAATCTTGATTTTATTGATTTCAGAATGCAATGATGCAAACTGTTTTCGTTCGTAAAGTATTGTGTTCTCTCTTTCACTCGAATTGAGTGTGAGCAGTATATCGTAGCATGACCACCGAAATACGGGTGATATAGCGTTTTATCAACACTCGACTGTCAAAATCCATTGTTTTTTGACAGTTAAACGTGATGAACCGCTATATCGCGTTTCGGTGGTCATGCTAGAGGGGCTAAACCCTAAATCATTTGACACAAAAAAATGGTTCTAAAAACAAAAAACCGGCCAAGTGTGAGTCGGATCGCGCACGAAGGGTTCCGTATCAAAAAACGGCAAAAAAAAATACATTTGTTGTATGGGAGCCCCCCGTAAAAATTAATTTTATTCTGTTTTTAGTATTTGTTGTTATAGCGGCAACAGAAATACATCATCTGTGAAAATTTCAACTTTCTAGCTATCCATGGTTCATGAGATACAGCCTGGTGACAGACAGACAGACAGACGGACAGCGGAGTCTTAGTAATAGGGTCTCGTTTTTACCTTTATAGATACGCATTATCATTGTAATTAAAACACGCCTATTGAAGTCGGGTGGGGCTGGAGGACAACTTTTTTTTATTCTAAAAGCCCCTCCCGTCTTAGACGTGTTTTATTACAATGATAATTTACAATGATAATCGTATCTAGTGATCTAGTAGCGTATCTAGTGATTTTAATATTATTTGTTTTGGTTTTTTGTTTTTTAAAACAATTTTTATGTCAAATGATTTAGGGTTTAGCCATGCTAGCATTTTTTATTTTTTATTTTTAGTGTAAGTACCGTCTGTATTAGATATAGGTAGATATTATCTAGGTAGAAAAATCGGTTTTGCCAAACGTGAGATAATCACGGAAAAACATGCATACAGGTCAAACAGAGAAGAGAACCTCCTCTTTTGAAGTCGGATAAAATACCAAAACCTTCTCCTAAATGCAACAAATACTTTTCTGAAAATATATCAAAATTGGTTTAGAAAAGCGAGATAATCGCGGATACATACATACAAGTCAAACTGAGAACCTCCTTTTTTTGTTTTGAAGTCGGTTAAAAAGAGTCAGCATTTTTCACTTCATTTACTTAAGTAGTGATAATTGTTTTGTTAGTTTGTAGCAACCCCATAAATAGCCAACGGCAAACCCGAAAGCCGCGTTTATGGTGTTGCGTTAATCTTGCAGGGTGTGGTATAAATGTATAAGGGCATACCGCAGACCCTCAACACGGTTCCAACTGCGTAATAAAGATCTCTGTCCACTACACCATACAATACCATGACCGTGCTAGGAACGTATCAGACAAAAAAACATTAAGTATGAAAGTGCATGGTCGGTGACGGAACGGTCTAGTGCAGGGGTGCCCATACATTTTCTTAAGGAGATCGACCTAGCTAAAAATTTATGACTAAGATATCAATATTTTGACCGTTTAACCCTCCAAATATTTATCAAGAAAAAAGGAATGCATATTTAAAACTACTTGGGTGCAAAGTATCAAAGGATGTCACCAAAAATGGCCCAAATGATGTACAGTACACTCTGCGGAAAAAAATACTCTATTATTATTATTAAATTCTTTATTTCAGGCAGAGCCCATATTAGTGTTAGTAACAATGATCACTATGAAACTAGGGTTAGTAATTACATCACACAACTGTTAATAAATTAAAATTCACATTTTAAATACAATTGATAAAAGATTAATAATTTCATTAGTTAATTAATAATTAAAATTTATTAAAATTTAAAATTTATAATTAAAATTTAACCTATAATACCCTGAGTAATATATCAGTATTTTTTTTTCTTCTGGTTATTTGGAGACGAGAAAAAATGTTTATTTAATTTGAAAAATGCACTCGATATAAGAACCTACACAGATTATATCATCACATTCAGCTCTTTCAGCCTCGAAAAACTGTCAAGTTGACAGTTGTCATTGTCAGTTAAAGTAGATTTTATTTAAACTTGGAAGTCGGAATGACGTTTCTCTTATGACGTTTTGTTTGACAGTTTTTTTAACGTTTTGTTACTTGCAGGCATAAACACTGTTCACAAAGTTGATTTGAAGAGCTTAGATATTTTTTTGTCTTTGTGTTGCGATGTGTAATGATTTTTTTAACATGCTTAACTAATTTAAATGTGCATTTGCGTTATTAAACTGAAAGAGAATATCCAGTGTTGCCATATAATGTGTGTTACAAGTAGGTAGTTTACACTTTATTTTTAAGTTTCAAGTAAAGATTTGTACTAAAATAACATTATTTTCGGAATCCCCGAAATTTTCCCTACATTTTGGTATACATGTACCTCAGGTACATCAAATGGGCTGAAATGTATGAGCGATTAGCGACCTCCTATGTTATCCTCAGCGATCGACCTTAAAGCCTCTCGCTATCGACCGGTCGATCGCGATCGTATGGGCACCTCTGGTCTAGTGGGAATAGTGCCATACTTTTCAATACAAAGAATATTTTTTTGCCCGATACGTTCCTAGCACGTTCATGGTATAGTGGTGTAGTGGAAACCTTAAAACAAAAGCATTCGCAATGCAAACAAAAATGTATTGCGCCAATGTATTATGGTTTATACAATGTGTTACAAAATAACCCCTAATCACAGAATACATAATAGTACAAGTACAGAAGATCCACTCCTCAAAGTCATTTAAATAAATAGTGACTCTATTTTAGACACAATAAAGTGCAATTCAGGTCGCACACCGCTCCCTTCGCTACAGTTATATTCACCTACAAGTTACCTCTCTTTCTATCGCGTAGCTCTTATCTCTTCTAACGACATTAGGGTTTCTTCTTTTAAATAATAATGAAATAATAGCTTACAATACTTTATTACAAGTTATGTGTTTGTGAAATAAAATGTGCACTTAAATACAGTCAACGCCACATCACACTATACATACTGATTTGAGGCAATTTGCTTTCTTACGAAATCAAATTGTCATTAATAATTAAGTTTATTTCGAAAGTGCGATGCAATATGCCTTCATTTGGGTTAAATATCATAAATGTACGAACGAACGACGCGACAATACGCGAATGCGGTGCGTGAGTGAGTATCGAAATCGAATTGCTAACGTGCGTCCCAGCCGGCACGCGGCGGCCCTCTGAAATTAGTCCGTCCGGACGGACCCGCCGGCTACTTGTAGACGAGTACCTAAAGCGCGGAGTGCGCCTAGCCTGCCCTAATGCCGAATATGGTAGATAGGGACCATCAAACTGAACAACTTTTACTATGGGACCAACTTTGAAATCAGAAATATGAAAATGTATGAAACAGCAGACTTTTTTTCACGATTCAGAGTTGGTCCCGTAGTAAGTTGTTCAGTTTGATGGTCCCTATCTACCATATTCGGCATAAGAGGTTATGTTGTAACACGTATAAAATTAAATAATCAAAAATATTAAGAAAACTATAGGTTTGTAAACAAACAAACGAACGATGTGAAACTCTGAAAGACTATAAATAAAACTAAAATAAATAGATAAGACTTTTCAAATGGACTATAACCAACCTGCGTGTGCTGAGCATAGCAAGTCTTCCGCTGGCTCAAAGTGTCTTTGTTGGTGAAGCCGATGCAGAACACTCGCAGCAAGTAACCGTCGGTGGTCTTCACGTCAATGTTGGCTTCCACCAGGGTCTGCCACTTCTTCACCATCCATCTGTTCAGGTAGATCTATTGTAGGTTTATTTTATAGTTACACGCCTGTACAGTACGAGGCACGTATCTTGAAATCGGGTGGGGATTGCGCGAAACGCGAATTTTGTGTATGCGCAGCGGTGAGGGGCGCGGGCGGCGGGAGAGGGGCGCGCGCTATTGGTCGCTCACAAGAGCACATGCGCGAACTTATCCCCACTCCGTCGAAAAAATTTCAAGATACGTGCCTCGTACTATACCTGTGTGCACACCGCCGCCGCGAAACAATACCAGCGATACCGCAGTAGTTCCGCCATGACGCCTGTGGCACACTTTCACGGCGGAACACCGCAGTAGGTTACGCCATGAGTTCGACAAGCGAAACAAATGCGGACAGCCTGTTTTAATGCATAGATTTTTCACGCGCGATTCCAACAGATTGGCTTCGACCGTTGACACACGCGAAATTAATGACGCGAATCCGCTACGTAGATGTGATCCTCATATATCGTCGTCGATAGAAGACAACTTATAGCGGAACTATGGCGGAACTGCAGCGAAACCGTAAATTAACAGTTGCACGACACGTAAATTGACAGTTGCACGACAAGCGAAGAAAATCTGCTGTTCCGTACATTAAGGCGTAAATTGTCGGTTGTAACAAGCGAAAAAATATATCAGCTGTTCCGTACATTAAGGTCGAGTAGAGTAAGTATTGCGCTTTTGTATCGAACAGCTGATTTTTATGTACGGAACAGGCGATTTTTTTCGCTATATCACAGTTGGCCCCAAATTAAAAGTTGCTTGTAATCATGAGTGGAACCACACCACTGCGGGAACCAAATGATTAAAATTTCAAGCAAAAAACTGTAGCAGTGACACAAATGACCTTTGCAATAATACAGAGGTGCTGCATCGTGAGACGGCGTTAATATTTGCAGCTTGAAACGATATGAAGACCATAAGGTTTCCTTCATATAGCTGGGCTGCAATAATAAAAATTATTTGTTTGTTCTTAATCATCGAAGTTTTAAAAAATATATTTATAATACAAAAGGCAGACTTAATTCTGTTAGTCAACCTTTATTTATACCGCCGCGAAACGGTACAGCGGCACCGCGGTAGTTCCGCTATGAGTTCCTCTATCGAAGACGATATATGAGGATCAAATCTACGTAGCGGTTTCGCGTCATTACTTTCGCGTGTTGTCAACGGTCGGAGCCGATCGGGCGGAATAGCGCGTGAAAAATCTATGCATTAGAACAGGCTGTCCGCATTCGTTTCGCTTGTCACACTCATGGCGGAACTTACTGCGGTGTTCCGCTGCGGAGTGTACTACGGGCGTGAATAACAATTTGCAATGAAAATGTGGAACAAAATATTTTTAAGCAGAGATGGAACAAATACCAATATTCATATTCACCAAATAGTAGACCGTCTTGGCGCATAATGTCCTTTTCTCAAAATATCCTTTCTCATAATGTCCTTTTCTCGAAATGTCCTTTCTCAGAATGTCCTTTTCTCAAATTGTCTTTTTCTCGAAATGTACTTTTCTCGAAATGTCCTTTTCTCAAAATGTCCTTTTAATATGCAATATTTAATAAATAATAATGAAAAATAAATAATATTTTTGATTACAAATAAAGAGACTGGTTCATGATTATTATTACTTTTTTTATGACTGATTCTTTCCATCATATTTCTAAAATTTTATAACTACATTACTCATTACTTTATAACATTCTTAGACTTCATAAATATTTACATGCATTGCATGTCTTGTGTTTTTGATGATGATTTAGATAAGCGACTAACTAAAAAAGCTTTACTATGTATTTATTAAAAAAAAATATCGGATATTAAATGGACATTTTGAGAAAAGGACATTTCGAGAAAAAGTCATTTTGAGAAAAGGGCTTTTTGAGAAAGGACATTCTGAGAAAGGACATTTCGAGAAAAGGACATTATGAGAAAGGACATTTTGAGAAAAGGACATTATGCGCCAAGACGTAGTAGACATTTACCGAATATTCTTATTGTATTCACCTAATATTATCTGAAGCTTTGAGAGCTTTGCTGATTCGTCACCGTCTGCAGATCCATTAGTCTTCTGGCAAGACAATATACATTTCCCAAGGCTGAAAAAGCTCGCCCAGAAGTATTTTTCATATAGACCATGTACAGTTTCTGAGAGGCTTTATTTAACAGCCTCTCGCTGCCTGTCACCAGCAAATCTACAGATGATTTCTTAACAAAAATTTGCCAATTGTACATTTTCATTACTAGTTCAATAAATAAATAGAAAAAGGTTAAATTAGTGATGCAACGGAAGTGTCTTAGCGGAACCAGAAACAGATGTCAAAAGTAAATTTTAGCAGAAACGGAAATGGATGCAGAAACGGAAGTGTAAATAATATGAAAAGAAACGTAGTATTTGTTGCATCACTAATCTTAAGTATTTACAAAGTGTATTGGCTAAAATAAGAACAATTAAAACGATACAAACCTGAGCTTGTCAGTGGTGAGGTCCATACCATGGAAGTTGCAGAGGACATTGCGGCCCTGGACATCTTCAGCGATCAAACGGAATTTTCGGAAAGACCTGCAGATAAAATGATCTTAAGAGATTACGACCAGTATCTTCGTACAACCCGCACAGATAAAGCATGGGAGGGAAGATTTCGGTTCCCGGTCTCGCACAGTATACTAGATAATAGTACAGTCAGCAATGAAAGTCACTTAACACTTTGGTACTTTGTCATAGCAACTTTTTTGACAGATGTCTCACGGTTTGAAACATTAGTTAAAAAAAATACTATGACAAAGTACTAAAGTGTTAAACAACTTTCGTTTCTGACCGTACTAGCATACTTAAGTTGCAAAATCGTTTAAGTAAATTGTGACTCCTCGCTCCGATGGGAGGATCATCATTAAAGGGAGGAGTCCAATGTAAATCACCCTAACCTGTAATTTTTTGAAAAATAAATATTTTGTATTTTGTATATCCGATACAAAAAAGGCTGGAAGGCCAAGAGGGATGGAGCAATACAAAAGAAAAAGTTGTTGTATGTCCTTTTCTTTTGTATTGCGCTATCCCTTTCGGCCATCCAGCTGGGCTTACGCATGTGTAGGGCCCATTACAAATGAAATGTAGCAATGACATGAAAGACCCATCTACATAAGTACAAAGGTACTACATCATGTGATAGCATTAATATCTGCAGTTTGAAACGATATAAAAGCTATAAAAAGCTTTCATATAGCTGGACTGCAAAAACTTCGAAAATGTATGCTTGTGAGAACTTGTTTTATTTTCTAAAAGGGCAATGACATTGAGACTGTTGACCCTGTAGCCATGAAACTGAAGTTTAAAGTTAAACACAAAATAGAGAGACTACAGAAGTAGGTAGGTAGTGATAAAAATAAAAAACTGGCCAAGTGAGAGTCGGACTCGTGCACAGGTTCCGTACCAAAAAACGGCAAAAAATACATGTTTGTTGTATGGGAGCCCCAATCAAATATTAATTTTATTATGGTTTTAGTATTTGTTGTTATAGCGGCAACAAAAATACATCATCTGTGAAAATTTCAAGTGTCTAACTAACACGGTTCATGTGATATAGCCTGGTGACAGACAGACAGCAGAGTCTTAGTAATAGGGTCCCGTTTTTACCCTTTGGGTACGGAACCCTAAAAAGGGTTCCATTTTTGCCTTTTGAGGTACGGAACACCCTAAAAATGAAATCAGATGTATTATCCTAGTTAAAAGATTGCTGCTTAAAGGATACTCCTTAATGCAGTGGTTCGCAATTAGTTTTTTCTATGCACCCCCCTTAATAAATTAATAAATAAATATTACCTTTCAGCATCAGTGTCAGCTTGAAGATCGGCCAGCGAAACTTCAAACACGCGTCCTTTCAAGCCTTCTGAAGCAATTTTTGTACCCTTAAAATAAAATGAAATGTATTTAGAAGATTTACTTAAAAAAGGATAAAATATTTGTTTTTGTGCAATTCTTCAGAGATTTATTAATGGGAACAGATGTTTTCATCAGTTATGTATCATTGCGAGCTAGGTAGATCATCATTTAAGGGCTAAGCGTTCTCGCAGACTACAGACTTTCTATTGGCCGATTGTTGGTTTTTAAATAAAGAGTTGGCTGATACCAAATCGTTGTAATGTGAGCACTTGCATACTTCTTCATACAGATTAAAGACCTGACCCAACTATCGGCCGACAGTTTGGTCTGTAGTTTGTGCGGACTCAAAATATGCAAGTGTTTATAAAAAACAAGCTAAGTATTATGCAGGATGTGAAATGGTGGGTGAAATGGTTCCAATCAAGGTGACTGATCACCCATCTGGCTTTGCTGGTGTCCCCCCTTCTAAATAATAATGCAGGATGTGTCAATCCCGATTTACATTTTAATAAGTACAGTAGAGTTAAGTTGTGACAACAGCAAGTTAGTATTGATGCTCAAACTTAATGCTTAGGGCTGGTTTATAAGTGGTCAGTGACTGGACCCAGTGACTTAGAATTTTGGTCCCAGTAACTGGGTACATGTAGACAGGATCGGCAGTAAGTCGTGCTGTACCCGAAAATAGAACGGGTGGCTTGACTGACTTGCGAGGGAGAAGTCAGCACTGTCAGCAATTCATAAACCTGGCAAGTTTTAAGAGGTTGTAATAACAACCTCTTAAAACTTGCCAGGTTTATGAATTGCTATAGTTACATCTCTTTCTCACTGTATGGCGAATAAAAGAGATAGATTGATATCCAGTCAGAAAACTGCCAGGAAATAAGAGGTCATAATACGGCCCCTGGACTGTGTTGAAACTAGTGTCTACACGAGTCTAGTAGGGGCATTCCACGCTAACTGTCACCCGACTAGTAAAAATTAAAACTTAATTATCAAACTAAATTTCATGCCTACAACATAGTTATTTATCTGAACTTTGTAAAACAATATTTTTTTTCACCAAAATATACATCAATATTGTATTTTTCAATCGGGAGCAACACTAGTCAATTCGCAATGCTCTGTGGTATCTTTTTCTTCAATTTGCAACACTGTTTTCGTTCATTTTGTTTGCTTTTTCGATCACTGTATATTACTGTGCAATTAAAAATTTTCTCAGGTGTTATTTACGCGAATCACTTTTTAAAACGGTAAGCCAGTTTCTATTTTATTTCTCTTTGAACAGCTATAAGTTTTGTGTCCCGACCGTCACTGAAAAACAGTAATTAGTTTGTCCTAAGCTCAAACTATAAAGGTAAGCTTTTAAAAAACCTTTGGAAAGTAAGAAGATGTGTAACACTTTTCTGTCCATTTATTTATTTAATAACTAGGAGTACATTTGAATATTTTGTGTGGTCACAAAGTGGTGTCCCGACCGTCACAGATTCGCAGTACACGTTTTGACACAAAACTAAAAATGGCTAATGATATCGTGTATAGAGGCATATAAAGGTAAAATGGTGAAATATTATGTGATTTTTTTTACGCTGTCCCGACCGTCACAGTTTGTCCCGACCGTCACCATGCTTTACTCACATTTAAATAATAAAATAAACTAGTTAGTAGTTTCTAGTATATGATTTAGTATTGTATAAACTGTAAATTGATTAATATATAGTTTATTGCATGAAACTCTTGATTAGGTGTACTACACATACACTTTTTCTTTAGAAATGGATCCACCTGAGCAAAAACGACGGTCTAGGGCAAAAAAAATAGAAGATCCAGATAAAGATATGAAAATCTTACAAAAAGAAAAAAAACAAAGTCGTAGGAGGAGATTGAGAGCAAAAAAATTTCTTATTTACTATGAATTTAAAGAAAATATTGATGTTCTTGAAAATAATTAAGTTTTGAATTAAGTAGTAAGTTAGCAGCTAAGTAATTGTCCTTATTAATAGTAATCGATATAATTGTCCTTGGAAAACTAAAAATTTTGTTTAACAATAATAAAAACTTTCGAATTTGTTTGTGTTACAATGTTACTCGTCCCGACCGTCACAAATCCTTGTCCCGACCGTCACAGTCTTTAAATATTTATGGGGAAAAATTGGCTAACCTTATCAACTTTAACTATTGTTTAGATTAAAGAATATCTATCTAAGCTAATATAAAAAAATACAATTAATTATTGAAGGTTGTAACAGATCTGAATTTTTAAAAAGAATGCACACACTTAGAGCAGCTAGGTAATTTGAAGTCCCGACCGTCACACTGATTCGAATTGTGATATCACATAGTTAATTATACTTTTTTAAAGTTCTATCTACTTTCCCTTATTATTGCTTGTATTTATTAACAACTTTACTTAAAATTCATTGAAGTTTTGACATATTATTGAAAATATACCCAATAACGTCTCTGAAAATGAGTTACAATGTCCCGACCGTCACCGTGGAATGCCCCAGTAGCAAGTCAGCACTGGCCTGGACTACTGTACTACCATGTTACTAACCCCATATTAGACTGGGTGAAATGGTCCCGCCCAGGGTGACTGATCACCATTGTCGCAAGTTAATTCGCTACTGTACTTATTGAAACGTAATTTGGGCTTCTCAGTTTAAGTTGTATAATTGCATGTTGGCATTGGTTTTGTTTAACTAAAGTCAAGGCAGCAAGACAAGTCTTTCAGATACCGACACGTAACTTGGCAAGACAAAAATGAAACAAAAGATGTGCAGCAGCTATAGGTGCAGGCATAACTTGGTAAGACAAAGATGAGACCAAAGATACGCCTGGATTAGTGTTTGTAGCTACTGCGCATCTTTTGCCTCATTATTTTCTTGCCATGTTTTTTTTTTTTTTTTTTTTTTTTAATTTTAATGGGTTTGCTCTTGACCCTAGTCTAGCCCGAAAGTATAGACGGGGTCTACGATGGAGCGAGCTTGCCCAGAAGGTGCCTATTCACTCTGGCCTTGAAAAGAGTCAGGTTGTATGTGCTCGGAAACACAGACGCCGGCAGGGAATTCCATTCCTTGGCTGTGCGCATTATAAACGATGATGAGTAGCGTTTAGTACGCATAGGAGGTATATCAACCAAGAACGGATGGTAGCCCGCAGTGCGTCTGGATGTCCGATGGAAGAAAGGAGAAGGTGGAATGAGCTCATGCAGCTCTTGAGCACACTCGCCGAAGTACAATCTATAGAAGACCGATAGGCAAGCAACGTTACGGCGGTGAGCCAAGCTGTGAAGCTTAGCTGATACCAGTTTTCCGTCGCCTATTAATCTCTTGGCTCTGCGTTCCACCGAGTCTAGTGCAGCAAGTTGATATTTCGCCGAGCCGTCCCAAAGGTGGCTGCAGTACTCCATGCAAGATCGGACTTGAGCTTTATAAAGGGTTAAAAGCTGCCCAGGCGTAAAGTACCGCTTGACTTTATTTAGGACGCTCAGCTTCTTAGCTGCACCACCTATTTCTATTTCTATAACCAGTAGTTATAGAAACACTAAACTCGGTACATCTTTTGTCTCATCTTTAACTTGCCAAGTTATATGTCGGCACCTTTACCAATCATTTAAAAAATCAGACATACACACACTCCATAAAGTTACTATAAACTTGAAGCGAAAGACTACAACTCAACACATGGATCATGGTGTTTTTGTGTGATCACAAACCTCTCTTCAAAAAAAAAACCACGTGACTTAATTCGGTGAAAAGTCATTGGTTTGGTTGGAGATATTTTCGAAATATGTCGCATCATAAAATTGAGGTTAGATAGTAAACCTGACTCTCCGACCGTAAAACACAATACATACAATAGCCGGTAAATTTATACACATGTACCTGAGTACGGTTGACAAGGGTAGTTCCCACTTGTCTCTTGGTGAACATCGACGGTGCCTTGACATCGTACCAATCTTTGCGTGTGAAGGGGTCCACACTGCAAGCAAAAAAATTAAGTTTAACTTAACCTCAAAATTGTCTCACCTCTCGTGTATTCTTCAGAAACTATTTTGCAATAAACACACTACATAAGTTAACTAAATACTTAGATAAATTATTAAAACAACCGATGTAAAATACGAACACATCGCTGTCAAATACTTCAATTGAAACTCTTGGAAATTGACACGAGACGTCCAACTTGTATCCCAAATTATTTCTTCGATCTTAACATTCGGCCATCGTATTAAGCAATAATATTATAGAACGTTAAGTAAAATAACAAAATCTACACTTATTGCAGACTTACATCTTCTTTTTCACACCTTTTTTGCCGCCCTTCGATAGGCCTTTATTTTTACCGACCGCCATGTTCACACACAAACTTACGAAAGAAATTTTTGTTTGTGGACTGGACTGTCACTGTCACTCAGTCTGCCACTCACAGAGTACTTTTGTATAAACGGAAACTGCCACTGGTAGAGTGGTCTGTGCCCTGTGGTCGAGAAACGTCAAAATAACAGAGGCCTATTTCATAAAAACATTACAGTTTTGTAATTTAAGGCCGGCCACACACAGACGTAATCACGTAACGGAATTCCGAACGTAATTTCGACAATGTATGAAGATTCCGTACGGAAAAAACACGCTTGTGTGTGGCAGCCCATAGATTTTGTATGCAGCTGCTGCGTTCGGAATCACGTACGTACGGAATTCCGTTGCGTGATTCCGTCTGTGTGTGGCCGGCCTAATACGGTGAATTGCGTACATTGCGGTGTCTTGAGTAGAGTCACAGAATAACTAATAGTACAAGTACAGAAGCAACATTCCGCAATGTCATTTAAATAAATAGTGGCTTTTGATCCAACAAAATAAAGTACAATTCCGGTCGCGCAGCGTTAATAGTAGTTGCCTCTCTTTCTATCTCGTGCTCTTACCTTTTCTGACGACGCAACGTTAGGGTCGTCTTCCTTTAAATAAACTGTATAGCATATATCATAATGTGAAAAACGACAATTGTTTATTGGTTTTTTGATTTTGACATCGGCACCCTGATTATCTAAAAAGAAACTATTTAGCGACCGGTTTCATTCTACATACATTGCTACTTTTCTTTGGTATGTTTTTTTTTAATCCAAAAAGAAGTAGCAATGGATTACTATCATCTATGAACTGCAACCGGTCGCTAGGTGGTTTCTAATTAGATAATCAGCCCGCCGTACACGGCATGGTAATGGCGATTCGACATTGTTACTATTATAAAGAGACAATACCTATGCAGGCGGCATTAAGATGCCGCGCGACTACACAGGCGGGCGTGTGGCAGCCCGCTGCTCACTTGTGCCGCCGGTGGCACGGCTAGTGGTAGGTGCTTATCGCGCAACCTTGAGCGAGTGAAGGAGGCCTGGTAGAGTAGTTTATTTTCTAGTTTTAAATTGGCGCCAAACAATTGTTGTAATTTACTACAGTAATGTTCATGAAATAGGGCCCAGGTGCTACCAAGCATAGAGGGAGGAGAATCCATCAGTCTGTTATCATAAATTTAATATTCCACTTGAAGAGAAAAAATTTCTAAGGCTGGTATTATAGAATCAAACTCATACTCAAATCTCTGCTTGAGTACAGTTAGAAAGGGATCCGCTATATGCGATGAATAGCACCATCCCTTTCTAACTGTACTCAAGCAGCAAACAGTGCTTGAGTCTCGTTCTGTAATACAAGCCTGAGTCTGTTATCAATCCATCCCTTATTCCCTTATGTTATGAATATAAAGGTGCCGGCACACTATTGTGTTGTGTTTTGTGTTGTGTCGAGTCGCGATCTGTCGCGTATCGGTTTCATACTTTGGTGATGCAACTTTGGCGATGGAAACTGCACACGTTATATAATCACATTCACTACCTATATGTCTATACTATTTCTTCATATCAGAAGGATCAGAAGGATCGTGTTCGTTATCAGTCTGGAGTGCTTATTATTATTATTATTTGATTGTTAGGGATAGCCCCTAACAATCAAATAAGCAGCTCAAATAAAGCTGTAGTCACTGCGACCTAAAAGATCTATTGTAACTCGCCACCTATTTATAATAACTCTTTAATCCCAGCGGCTTCCAAGAAGTCTAGTATCTTCCTGGTTTTCAGAGTTGTTCAGGATGTCCTCCGGGTCGATTACGTGTCGC
This sequence comes from Agriphila geniculea, assembly GCA_943789525.1. Lineage (NCBI taxonomy): Eukaryota > Metazoa > Arthropoda > Insecta > Lepidoptera > Crambidae > Agriphila > Agriphila geniculea. The sequence continues at coordinate 9,737,003 of OX038898.1, read as the reverse complement.
CCCAGATGGATACTACGGTTGTGGATTAGGGGTCCACAGTCACATAAGAGGTGCTTGGGCGTTACCAGCTCCTCATTGCAATATCTGCAGACGTCAGTATCACTCAATTTCATATGAAATAGGTGTCTGTTTAGTTTGCAGTGTCCGGTTAAGGCTCTAAGAGTCGCACTGACGTTCGATCTACTGAACTGTATAAGTTCATTCGTCCGTCTCTGCGAGTAGCCTTCCACCAAGGATTTTGCATGTCTCAATCCTGGCTGTTTTAGCCAGAATTTTCTCGACTCGTCCAAAATCTTTACGGAGTTACGTAAGGCTGTTGCTAACAATTCTCGATTGAATTCGCAGTTGCATTGCTGCTTTAAGTAAGATAGTTGTCACATTGGTTTTTACTAAAGCAGCAATGTCACTGCGATTTCTGTCAAAGTTGATTGCAACTTTAACAAAGTTAGACAATCAGCCTACTGGTCAGCGCACAGACATATATCGAGATAGACGGTAAAAGTGTACCTACCTTGCGTGTAAAAAGTTTGATCCACGGTCAAACTTTTGTTCTGCCTAAGTTAGTCCGCTTGAGACCATTGCCATGAAAACACGCGTCACTCAGAAACGAAAATGATTAATTGTGCAGTAGTTTCTTGCAAGAGTTCGTCAAAAACAGTTAGCTGAGAAAATGGTGATATTTCCTTTCATGGATATGTACTTTTCAACATAAATAACCCCTGATTTAATTTTTAAACGAATTAATTTAGATTCAGTGTCACTTTTAACATGATAATTACATAGTGAATGTATAGCTACGCGTAAGTTTTCATTGCGGGTTTTGAATGACATGATTTTTATGGTATGCCTTGTAAACACGCAATGAAAATCGCAGCTGTCGATACTATTGTGTCCACTGAACGTCGAGGTTAAGAGCATTTCCTCATTCCTCTGTCCGATTGAGAGAATAGTGTTGTACGTTTCGATTTTTTGACTCGATTCTAACAAAAAATGAATCGATATTCGAAAAAGGAATGAAGTTGAAGTTGATGATCAATAAACAAAGTTTTTCCTTGAATCTAAAGTTTTTCCTTGAATCTAAAGTTAAATAGGTGAAAGATTGTATTATCCTGTAGAATATATTGTATTGTAATATATTGTAGAATCTTATTTAATAGATAAATCACGAGCAAGTGAAGGATTCTAACGATTGAATCACGACCGCAGGGAATGATTCAAGTGTCGAGTGATTCATGAATTTTGATAATAGGCGATTGTTCGCTGATAATTTTAGTATAATTTTATGTCGATATATGGCGCTACTTCTACTAGGTAGATTTTTTTAAAATATTTCTACTTAACTGTGCTAAGAGTCAGAGAAAAGTTCTTCGGAACACACCAACGGACAACCAACGCACAACGCAACAAACCAATACTCAACAAACGTATGATAAAAAAAAGTAATTACGTTTCATCCTTTGTTTTTTTCTTAAAAACCTACCTACTTCTGCTCGTTATCAATCCGTTTTATTCAAGAGTTGCATACTATACTTTATACCATGAATACCTGCGAGAAAAATAAATATTTAAACAAAAATATTATTTGTATAAGAAGTTTGTATGTCGAGCACTCACTTTTTTTTTATTTAACTGGACTGGCTGTCTGTATGATTTGACAGCTAAGTTTTTGTGCCTATTTGAAACGCTACTAGCGTGCGTCTAAAGAACTAATTTTGACGTACCATGGGCAACAGCGTCGCTTAACCACTGCTAAGGTTAAAATCGCTTGCACGCCGCGCCCGCTGTCACATACATTTAGTTCGTGCAGGAGCGATACGCGCGCACACGAATTTTGTTGCAAACTGTTTAAGCGAAACTGTTGCCCATAGTACAATATGAAAATAGTTCTCTCCAGACTTCAAACTTTAGTATCATGTCCCGCACGCTATGCTCACGCTACGTCCTACAGCGCCAAAATGGCGGAAATCAAATAGGCACAAAAACAGTTTGACATAAGCCTGTCCAGTGTAAATATATGCAGGTCAGTGATGTCGAGTATTCTTTGCACAAGGCGTCTGATTGAATCATGGAAATAGTACTATAAACCGGAATGAGCGCTTCGCCCAAAACGAGCCGACAGAGAGGTCAAGTAGATGTATGTGTCCTTTTCTTCATTAGGGTGACCAAACCGTATGGTTGGCCGGAGACATACATAATACTTTAAACTGTTTAATATAAACTTAAATACCTAGGTAGTTCTTTATTTATAATTAACACTTTTTACCGCGTTTTTATTAGGTTGCTTGCTCTTTTGTTTGTTTGAGCACAAATTTTGCAAACGATTTTATACTGAATTCCCGATGAGCTAGAGACTTGAAACTTTGAACACAGGTCAGAAATGGAAGGAAATGCAATATTACAATGTCATTAAGCTGATCTGATAATGGAGCCGGAAGAACGCCACAGGAACTCTATGATGAATGAAACTATACAACCCCATCGTGTTTGGGCTTATTAGAATTGTCTTGACAAGTACTCTGACGGGAGACGAGGTTCACGGTTGGATGATGAAGTCTGGAGGCCATGCCTTAGGAACTCAATATTGAAATCATGCAACCCCATCGAGTTTGAGCTCGTTTGAATCGTCTTGACGAGTGCTCTGTTGGGTAATAGTATCCAAGAGTCTGATGAAGGAAGCCGGAAGAAGGCCACAGGAACTTTGTAATAAAACCTTTCAACCCCATCGAGTTTGGACTCGTTTGAATGGTCTTGACGAGTACTCTGATAGGCGGTGGTATATTTTTAATTTAGCTCGTTAACTAAAAAACAGAAAATAATTATTTATTAAAAAAAAAATTGAACAAAATGGAACAATTTATTCATCACGTTTTTATTAAATTGCTTTTTTGTTTTTATTTTTTAAATATGGTAGTTCAACCTATACAAAATCTAGTTTATTCAATTCAATTTAAGTTCAAGTGTAAATAATTACGCAGCTTTAAAGTTTATTCCATTTTTTTATAAAAATACAATGTGCGTGAACTTCGGAAAAACAAATGAATGTTGGAAAAACAAGTAAAAGTAGGAAAACATTGTCTAGAGATCTGTAGTCAAAAAAAGATGCAAACGATTTTCCACTTTATTGACCTTTGAAATTCGCTTGCTTTTTCCCATAATTATACTTGTTCATTTACTTTGCTGTTTCATTAAAAACTGTTATTTTGGTAAATATGTCAATAAGGTCTAAAATTCTTGCACCAATTTCTTTACTTGTGAAGTTAATAAAATGGGTGCATGAGATTTACGACGACACAATGTTAAAAATATAAAAAGAAACCAAGATGGCGGCCAACTATATTGTTCGTGAGCCGATTTTAATGAAACTCGATTTTGTTACTATTTTGATAAAAAATAACAACGAAATGTTAAAAATATATAAACAAATATGGCAGCCAACTCTTTTATTTGTGATTGGGGCTGATTTTAATGAAACTCGGTTTTAGGACTAATTTGACAAGAAAACAATAACACAATATTGAAAAAATTAAAGATCCAAGATGGCAGCCAACTTTTTTGTTTTTTGGGCCGATTTCGATGAAACTCGGTACTATTTTGACAAGAAAAAACAACTCAATGTAAACTGATGGAAAAATAAAAAAACCGGCCAAGTGCGTGTCGGGCCACGCGCCATAGGGTTCCGTAGTTACCTTATACCATACCATATTTAATACCACCTATCATTTTTCGTATGCAAAAATAACTTTGTTTTTCACAGTGTTGGTATGAATGACAAAGTTATATTTGCGGTTTTGGAAAATGTGCTATATCTCAAAAACTAATTACTATATCTCATTCAAACCAATTTTGGTTGAAAGTGTTTATTAAGATCTACAGCATATATTTTTTTTAGATTTTTCACTCTCTTATTTCAAAAGTTAAAGGGGGGGGGGACACACATTTTACCACTTTGGCGATGTATATCTTTGCAACGGTTAACTTTGAGAAAAAGTTGTCTTAGAAACCTCAATGTTATTTTTAAAGACCTATCTATAGACACCCAACACGTGTTGGTTTGAAGAAAAAAATGTTTTCAGTTTCAGTTCCATGTATGGGGAGCCCCCCCTTAATCTTTTATTTTTCTTATTTTTGTATTAAATTCGGTAAGCGGTTAACAGAATACATCTACCTACCAAGTTTCAACTGTGTAGTCTTAATACTTTCGGAATAAAGTAGCTGTGACATACGGACAGACAGACAGACAGACAGACAGACAGACATGACGAATCTATAAGGGTTCCGTTTTTTGCCATTTAGGCTACGGAACCCTAAAAAGATCAAAATGGCTGCTAATTTGTTTTTGAAATCGGCCCAACAACAAAAAAGTTGGCCACCATCTTGAATTTTGTAAGTTTTCAACATTGCGTTGTTATTTTCTTGTCAAAATCGTGCCAAAAACAGAGTTTCATCAAAATCGACCCTAAAACAAAAAAGTTGGCCGCCATCTTGGATTTTCAGTTTTTTAAAAATTGCGTTGTTATTTTCTTGTCAAAATAGTTCCAAAAACCGAGTTTCATCAAAATCGGCCCAAAAACAAAAAAGTTGGCCGCCATCTTGGATTTTTAGTTTTTTAAAAATTGCGTTGTTATTTTCTTGTCAAAATAGTTCCAAAAACCGAGTTTCATCGAAATCGGCCCAAAAACAAAAAAGTTGGCCGCCATCTTGAATTTTTTAAATTTTCAACATTGAGTTGTTATTTCTTGTCAAAATCGTACCAAAAACCGAGTTTCATCAAAATCAGCCCTAAAACAGAAAAGTTGGCCGCCATCTTGGATTTTCAGTTTTTTAAAAATTGCGTTGTTATTTTCTTGTCAAAATAGTACCGAAAACCGAGTTTCATCGAAATCAGCCCAAAAACAAAAAAGTTGGCCGCCATCTTGGATTTTCAGTTTTTTGAAAATTGCGTTGTTATTTTCTTTTCAAAATAGTTCCAAAAACCAAGTTTCATCGAAATCGGCCCATAAATAAAAAAGTTGGCCGCCATCTTGGATTTTTAGTTTTTTAAAAATTGCGTTGTTATTTTCTTCTCAAAATAGTTCCAAAAACCAAGTTTCATCGAAATCGGCCCATAAATAAAAAAGTTGGCCGCCATCTCGGATTTTTAGTTTTTTAAAAATTGCGTTGTTATTTTCTTGTCAAAATAGTTCCAAAAACCGAGTTTCATCAAAATCGGCCCAAAAACAAAAAAGTTGGCCGCCATCTTGGATTTTTAGTTTTTTAAAATTGCGTTGTTATTTTCTTGTCAAAATAGTTCCAAAAACCGAGTTTCATCGAAATCGGCCCAAAAACAAAAAAGTAGGCCGCCATCTTGGATTTTTAAAATTTTCAACATTGCTTGTTATATTCATGTTGAAATAGTACCAGAAACCATGTTTCATCGAAATCGGCCCATAAACAAAAAAGTTGGCCGCCATCTTGGATTTTTAGTTTTTTAAAAATTGCGTTGTTATTTTCTTGTCAAAATAGTTCCAAAAACCGAGTTTCATCGAAATCGGCCCAAAAACAAAAAAGTAGGCCGCCATCTTGGATTTTTAAAATTTTCAACATTGCGTTGTTATTTTCTTGTCAAAATAGTACCAGAAACCGAGTTTCATCGAAATAGGCGCACAAACATGAATTTGATTATTATTATTAATTTTACCGTCTCGCCTGCGACCTCTAGACATTTCAATAGAACAATTTCGTTTTTCTGGAAATCTGAAATGGTGAAGTATTTATGGTCACACTAGTTTTGTAAAGTAACATTTCCTATAGATTGAAATTCTTAAATTGAAATTCAAGGTCAAAATCGGAGTTGCCAGGATTGACACTTCTATTTATTACCACCTCACCGATGATTGCTGATTAGCATTATTGTAGATATCTAATTAAATCAAAAAAGTTCTGTTTTATATTACAATTATTATGTGTCATTCTAAAATGAATATTTAAATAGTATATATTCGACTTCCCACTCCGAATCCTTAATTTTGATACACTACTTGATTGGTAACGTACATATTTTTAGTCCTACTATCGTGGTATTATTGTTTAGTAATGGCAATTGTGCGAACGAGACACCGACCTCCACCAGCACGCGTAGCATGAGCAAACGAGACTCTTGTCTACGAAGACTTGTCGTCTCGACCTTCTCGATTGCTGAGCACAGTTTGACAGACAGGTGGGACTCGTTCTCAGAATTTCGAAACCTTTTAATGTCTTTTAATAAAAAAAGTGAATTTTAAAGGTAATCTTTTTATTTCAACACCAATAAACGTCAAAATTATCTAATTTGATCCAAAATAATTTAGTTTAAACATGATTCTCATTTTTTTATAAGTTCTAAGATAAAGAGGCACTCAAGAAAGCGTTCTCTTCCGTAGACAAGCTCTCTCGAGTTCGAGAAGAATAATATTGCCAATAGAAAATAATTACTTTATTTCTCATAAAGCACCGTTCCTTTCTACAGATTTCACAACGCTAAACTCTTAAAACTAATTAAATATAGCTGTATGGATATAAATTCGTTTGCCTTTCTTTTATTGAGAGTATTTTGAAAAGATAACACAGACTACTAACGAAATTGTTAATTTAGTAATCTGTGTAAAATGACGAGAAAATTACGAAATATTAAAATCAACGTATGAAAATAATTTTAATGTAAGTTTTTAAGGAATAAAATATAAGCACGGATAATTTAGATTTATTTTTATTGCGAAATTTAGATTCATATAAAATAAAATACGTAGAAAACTATTTCGAATCTTCTTATTAGTCTGTGATTCTCTCTCGACCTTCTCGACTACTCAAAGGGTGGTAGACAAGTTTCTCTGATTCAACTGTCAAATTAATGTCAGTTGAAGAGAAAAGCTCGTGTTTGTCGACTTTTGACATTAGGCCACGACAAAGAACAATACGAGTCTACTAGTTGTAAATGCGAGCATGAGTATCTCGATCTCAACCCGACAAAAGTGACATTTCGGTGTAGACAAGCCATTGTTCTCTGAGTCGAATCTTATCTCGATGTTGGTCATGCATGCTACGCGTGCTGGTGTTGTCTCATTCACACAGTAGTGCCTTCAGTCAATGTCGTCGATAGAATTTCAACTCTATGAGCAATGCAATAAAGTTGAATTTCTTTTAAACGATAGGTGAAAATTTTTGTAGAGTACTCACTCCCTATTATAAACCTCCTTGGATTGAATAGAATATTTTTTGCGCAAGGAGGTTGTAAGTGAGATGGAGGTCGAATTGTGTTCTAAATTCAAACACCAAAATAGTGTTTAAAAGTGCTTTTTATTCACTGTTTTCCGCCTGCCTCGACGCCCGGACGGGGCGCGGAGGCAGTGCTCACGGTTTATTAATATGTGACGGCAGTGCAGTCAATAATATTATCTGACCCTTCTGAGCAAATAGCTAGGATTTATAATTATTATATGAATATTGACCTTTATGTTCTTTGACTTATTTTTGATGTTTTTGATGTTATTTTTGATGTTGTAGAGGTCGGGATCGGATAGCCGCGTGTAAAGGTGCGTTCCCGTGGCCAGAGTTTCCACAGGCCAGATCGCTCTTCGGAAGTCAGTAAATTCAAATGCGCGGCGCGGCGCGACGGCGCCTGTCATTAGCGTATAGTTGGCAGCCTCACCATGGAATTAGAAGGTTTTGACTAGGTCAAAAAATTGTTAGTAAATAGTTATAAATAGTGAACTTTAGCATATAAATAGTGATACTATGGTTCAAAAGATATTTGAGTATCTTGGTGAGTCTGCTATCTTGACGTCAAGCTAGCAGACACCTTAAGAAATACAGTTCGTATTAATGTGATTTATATGCCAAAAAATTGTTAGGAAATAGTGAATCGTATACGCAAAATTTCAATAATATTGCTTCAGTACAAGCCGAAATATTACGATCTCAAAGTGGGCTGCTAACTTGACGTTTCTGGCAATGGCGATTCCAGAGAAACGGGTACAAGTTATAAACAAATAAATATATCAAAAAATTGTTAGTGAAATTGTGATTCTTACGATATAAATAAAAAAAGAATTCTTCATTGCTATTTTCTAAAAATCGAATGTTAACTTCTACATAGTACTCTGAATATAGGCTGTCGATCAATATTGAACTTTGCTCCACAGTAATAAGGTTTAAACTTGATTGCAATCATGAGGTGAGTACTATCAAGCAAAGACACCTTAAGAAATACAGTTCGTATCAATGTGATTTATATGCCAAAAAATTGTTAGGAAATAGTGAATCGTATACGCAAAATTTCAATAATATTGCTTCAGTACAAGCCGAGATATTACGGTCTCAAAGTGGGCTGCTAACTTGACGTTTCTGGCAATGGCGATTCCAGAGAAACGGGTACAAGTTATAGACAAATAAATATATCAAAAAATTGTTAGTGAAATTGTGATTCTTACGACATAAATAAAAAAAGAATTCTTCATTGCTATTTTCTAAAAATCGAATGTTAACTTCTACATAGTACTCTGAATATAGGCTGTCGATCAATATTGAACTTTGCTCCACAGTATTAAGGTTTAAACTTGATTGCAATCATGAGGTGAGTACTATCAAGCAAAAAAGTGAAATTTATATTTTTTGACTGTGTCAATAGTCATATCCTCGGTTCAAGGCTATTGATTTGGTATAAGTAAACAAATATTTTTCTACTTACTTTTTTAATTTATTTTTTATTAATTCTCATCAAAAAAAATTGATTGTGTAATACTACTCTAATAATAATTAATACTACTACTCTAATCATCGGTAATAGCACAGACTAGAGAGTATTCTTCTACAGTCGGACATCGCCCTTTGTGTTGGCGCAAAAGCCTCCGTTCGTCTAGACAGTTGACGCAACGACTAAAAGTGTAAGGGTTGGCACGATGTAATTTGCCTTTTCGAATTTTAAAAATATATAGGAAAAATAAGATAGACACTTTAAAATTATTGTTTTATTCTTTGAATTATTTATTGTCATTTTTTCTAGAAGGTAAGAATATTTTTTTCAAATTTGTCTCTTTTCCTTCTTTTAATGCTCTTAAAATAAGGAAAATCTTTTTTTTTCTTCTTCTTTCATCATAAGTGCGAGGAATTATAGGAATTTATATGTATGATAATCATAATTTAATTGTTAATCATTACTAATTTAGGGCTAAATAAGTATAAAATAAATCTTAAATTAGTACCCAATTAGGAAATAATAATGAAAAAATAAGTTCCAAGATGGCGGCTGACAACTTTTTTGTTTATGGGCCGATTTCGATGAAACTCGATTTTTGGTACCATTTTGACACAAAAATAACAACGCAATGTTGAAAATATTAAAAAATTCAAGATGGCGGCCAACTTTTTTGTTGGCCGGCCGATTTCGATGAAACTCGGTTTTTGGTAGTATTTTGGCAAGAAAACAGCAACGCAATGTTAAAAAAAATAAAAATTCAAGATGGTGGCCAATTTTTTTGTTTGCGGGCCGATTTCGATGAAACTCGGTTTTTCGTAGTATTTTGGCAAGAAAACAGCAACGCAATGTTAAAAATGTAAAAAATTCAAGATGGCGGCCTACTTTTTTGTTTGCGGACCGATTTCGATGAAACTCGGTTTTTGGTAGTATTTTGACAAGAAAACAGCAACGCAATGTTAAAATGTAAAAAAAAATCAAGATGGCGGCTAACTTTTTTGTTTGCTGGCCGATTTCGATGAAACTCGGTTTTTGGTAGTATTTTGGCAAGAAAACAGCAACGCAATGTTAAAAAAAATAAAAATTCAAGATGGTGGCCAATTTTTTTGTTTGCGGGCCGATTTCGATGAAACTCGGTTTTTCGTAGTATTTTGGCAAGAAAACAGCAACGCAATGTTAAAAATGTAAAAAATTCAAGATGGCGGCCAACTTTTTTGTTTGCGGACCGATTTCGATGAAACTCGGTTTTTCGTAGTATTTTGGCAAGAAAACAGCAACGCAATGTTAAAAATGTAAAAAATTCAAGATGGCGGCCAACTTTTTTGTTTGCGTACCGATTTCGATGAAACTCGGTTTTTGGTAGTATTTTGACAAGAAAACAGCAACGCAATGTTAAAAATGTAAAAAATTCAAGATGGCGGCTAACTTTTTTGTTTGCGGACCGATTTCGATGAAACTCGGTTTTTGGTAGTATTTTGACAAGAAAACAGCAACGCAATGTTAAATGTAAAAAAAAATCAAGATGGCGGCTAACTTTTTTGTTTGCGGGCCGATTTCGATGAAACTCGGTTTTTGGTAGTATTTTGGCAAGAAAACAGCAACGCAATGTTAAAAATGTAAAAAATTCAAGATGGGGGCCAACTTTTTTGATTGCGGGCCGATTTCGATGAAACTCGGTTTTTGGTAGTATTTTGGCAAGAAAACAGCAACGCAATGTTAAAAATGTAAAAAATTCAAGATGGGGGCCAACTTTTTTGTTTGCGGGCCGATTTCGATGAAACTTGGTTTTTGGTAGTATTTTGGCAAGAAAACAGCAACGCAATGTTAAAAAAAATAAAAATTCAAGATGGTGGCCAATTTTTTTGTTTGCGGGCCGATTTCGATGAAACTCGGTTTTTCGTAGTATTTTGGCAAGAAAACAGCAACGCAATGTTAAAAATGTAAAAAATTCAAGATGGCGGCCAACTTTTTTGTTTGCGGACCGATTTCAATGAAACTCGGTTTTTGGTAGTATTTTGACAAGAAAATAGCAACGCAATGTTAAAATGTAAAAAAAATTCAAGATGGCGGCCAACTTTTTTGTTTGCAGGCCGATTTCGATAAAACTCGGTTTTTGGTAGTATTTTGGCAAGAAAACAGCAACGCAATGTTAAAAATGTAAAAAATTCAAGATGGCGGCCAACTTTTTTGTTTGCGGACCGATTTCGATGAAACTCGGTTTCTGGTAGTATTTTGGCAAGAAAACAGCAACGCAATGTTAAAAAAAATAAAAATTCAAGATGGTGGCCAATTTTTTTGTTTGCGGGCCGATTTCGGCTATGGCTAGATGTTACCATATTTCTAGACGCCATCACCGACTCTATTACCTCCTTTGATAGGTGCGATAGCCTTGTCCTGTTGGGAGACTTCAATGTTGACCTACTTGCGGTTGGGGGTGGTGGGCCACGGTTGCTTTTTGAAATTGAAATTGAAATTTTATATTCACAGAAAATAGAGTACAGTTTGGTTGTTACATTATTAGCAGTCCGTCTATTTTACCAAAATTATGGCATGTGAATTTAAGAAAAGAAAAATACAAATTACAAATTAATAAGATACTAGTTAATGTTAATGAACGTTAGGACTATTATATATTATATTCAATGGTTAATATATCTATAGTTAATCATAATATAATTCATCATATAAATTAATTAATAAAATTAGAAATATATTAACAGTTTACACATTATGTCATTGGCAATTATCATTTAATTATTTTATGTCAACTTTACAAGTAAGATATTCCTTAACTGAGTAAAAACATCTTGTTTTAAGCCATTCAAACAGTTTTCGTCTAAATATGGTAATGTGAAGTTCGGTTAAGGAATGTGGTAATTTATTGAAGATCATCACACAACTTATGTAACAGTTCCTCTTGTAGAGGACGGTCCGCATTCTGGGTAACAATAATTTTCCGCGATGCCTAATACTTCTCTTCATAAATGTATCCCTATGCACAAACAAATCCGGATGGTTTTTTACGAATATACAGCACTCGAAAATGTATAGCGAAGGAAGAGTTAATAAGTTGAGCTTTGGAAACAATTGCTTACACGATGTCATAGGTGGAGCGTTACAGATTGCTCTGACACATTGTTTTTGAGATATAAAAGCTTTGTCACAGTTCTTTGAGACAATGAACCTTACCCAGGTAGTCACTGATCCAACCCATTTTACTGATCACAGTCAAAGTCTAATTGACTTGATCTGTACAGACATACGCACATTAAAGGTAACAGTGGGACACTGCCCTGATGTGAGAGGTCATGCTATAGCCACAGCCGAGTTAAAAATAAAGAAAGACAAGATATGTCCCCGTTGGGTAGAATATAGGCCAATAAAAGATATTATTCAAAACTTATGGGAGTTTGATCTTAGCAAAATAGACTGGAGTCATTTCCATAAAGCGAAAAATGTCAACATATTAGTAGAGAATTTCCAATTGTGTCTAACACATTTATTCAATCTGCATGCTCCAGTAAGGAAAGGTAAGTTTAAGCACCCTACTCACCCTTGGATCACTGACACCGTCAAATCCATGATGCATATTAGGGACGAGTACCGGCAGGCTCTAAAAACTAACAAATCTAAATCACAGAAAGACTATGAGAAGTCTAAATCACAAAAAGATTGCTATCTTCAAATGAAGAACAACGTGATTGTAGCCAAAGAACAAGAGAAGAAGTGTTTTTTCATAGGCATATTAACTCTTATATTAAGAATCCAAAAAAACTTTGGCAAAACTTGAAAAGCACTGTGTTACCAGATGGAAAAAAGTCTGAACTTCCTCCATGCTTCGATAATCCTGACACCATCAACTCTCATTTTCTCTGTGCACCCGGTCAATATGATGTGTCAATATCACAGCTTACATATTTTGAGTACCTTAGATATGGCACAGCAACGCTTTCACTGCAGCCTGTAAATGAGGACAAGATACTCAAAATCATCAAAGGTCTCAAATCTAACGCTCAGGGCTGCGATGGGTTAACACGGGACATGCTTCTTTTGTCTCTTCCTTACACCCTACCTGCAATTACTATTATAATCAACAGATCTATGGCAGAAAGTACATTCCCTAATGCCTGGAAGACAGCAGTGGTAAAACCCTTACCCAAAGTGAGCTCCCCAACGTCTCTTCAAGACCTTCGTCTCATAAGCACCTCAGTTGTTAATAAAAGTCTGTTTTATATTTCAGTAAGCGTTTATTTCATTGCTAAATAGCTTCCACATCGTCTGCGCACTGCTATATCACAACATAACTCTGGATAACCGCCTTAATTTTAAAAGCCATGTTACTGAGTGTGTCCGAAACTGTTTTTATCACCTAAAACTCCTTTATAAATTACGTCCTTATCTACACGAGCAACTCAGAGTAGCACTTTGCGAATCTCTTATATTATCTAAACTAAATTACTGTGATACTGTATAATTATGGTTCATGCCTACTGGCTAGAACTGCTAAACTTATACAGCGGGTGCAGAACGCCTGTGCGCGTTTCTGCTTCCATATACCGCCGCGATCACATGTGACTCCGTTCCTAAATAGTTCTAACATATTGAAAATGGAATCTCGTAGAAGGTTACATCTCGCAACTTTAATGTTTGGTATCATTAAATCGGGCAAACCAATTTACCTTTATAACAAGCTCACATGGTTTCAACACACTAAGAGTAACCAGCTTAGAGCCTGTAGAAGTATCTTAGAGACGCCAATACATCGTACGAGGATGTTTCGTGGATCCTTCAGGTTCGCAGCTACACGCTGTTGGAACGATCTCCCGCCGCCGTTGCGTGACCTTAAAACAATCGTCACTTTTAAAAAACGCCTTAAAAAGTACTTATTTGAGCTCCAGTCAACATCGATTGCTTCATAATTATTTATATCCACTTACAATCCGGTATTTCAAGTCGCGCGTGCGGCGTCGGGGACGTTGCGAAGCGTCATCACGATATGTTGCACTGTTTGCAAGGAATATCCTCAGCTCTTTGGCTTGGCGGATCATCATATTTAGACGTAAGTAAGTACTTGTAAATCTATTTATTTGTATTCTGTATTTTGATTTGTTTTTATTTTGTTTCGTGCCTATATTAAATGTATTGCAAAAATATGTACCTACGACGAACGTTATCTCGTACAGGCCCTGTCAGAATACCAGCGCTGTTGTGGTGTGAGCAATGTTCTCATCACAACAGCATTAAGCTGAGGCAGGGTCCTGGTTGGCTCGTCTCACACCATATTTTTATTGTTTAAATTAGTTTAAGTACCTACTTAGTTTCCCCCGCGGACGTGATCGAGAGTGGACGTGTGCACGATTTGTGTCGCGTAATTAAATTGAATTTAAAATTAAATTAAAATATACTATTAAAGTCAGTTGTTTTGAGTGCGGTTCGAACTCAGGTCTCGCGCCGCTCCGTTGAAGCTTTTACCTGAGGTGGGACGCGTTGAGCTATCGAAACAATACACGCAGCGACAAAACTAAGCATCAGTTGGTGTGCGCGTGGAGGCTGGGAGACCCGTTACGGAAAACGCAGTGCTACACGCTACTACGAGCTACGCGCTCAGCTACGACATCAGCCGGTGACTACGGACGGACGACTAAAGTGTACCCTGTTATTTTTTCAACTGTGACTAATCGAACACCGAACTAACAATGCCATTGCCTGTGAGACACACTCCCCCCTCCTCACCTAAAGCTAAAGGATCGCGTAATAAAAAGATGCCTGGCGTGACTGCTTGCAGCGATACTGATAATAGTCAACAAACGCTACAACACTGCGACTCCGCACCGGACTTACACACGTTAATTAATGTAAATGAACGGAAAAAACGTAAATTAGATGATGAGAATACCAACTTAATGGCAATGATGAACGAAATGTTCTCCACATTCTCAAACAGGCTGGATAAAAAAATCACGGATTTGCACGACACAATTAAATCAATAGAACATCAAAATCTGGAACTTACCAAAAGCATTGAAGTCATGTCAAGCAATCATGATGCGTTACTATCCCGTATATCTCAACTTGAGACGGAAAAGAAGCAAGATAAAAAAGTAATCTCATTATTAGAGGATAAATTGGAATTTATGGAGAAAAAAATGCGTGCAACGGGATTAGAGATTCGGAATATACAAAAAATCACTGGTGAGTCAAAATCCGATTTGTGTGAGATAGCGAGAGGGCTTGGGAAGGTCCTAAATACTGAAATCAAACCTACTGATATTAAGGACATATATAGAACCCCATCAAAAGACAACTCGTTCCCAATTATATTAGAACTTACCACAGTTTTACAAAAAGATAAAATTTTGGCTGAAGTTAAAAAATTCAACAAAAGTAAGACAAAAGGCGACAAGTTAAATAGCAGTCATTTGCAGTTGAATCAACCTACCAAACCTATTTTTATATCGGAAACACTCACACATAAAACGCAAAGACTGTTTTACTTGGCCAGGACTTACCAAAAAAACTATAACTATACCTTTTGCTGGACATCGCATGGGGTTGTCTATCTTCGTAAAAATGAAAATTCGCCACAAATCAAGATAATATCCGAAGATGACCTAGAAAACTTAAGGAAGAAGGAATGACTATATAGTAATTTTTTTATAATAATAATACTGCATGCTTACTTTTGTTTCTATAATTTAAAAATTACTTTTCTGTTATTTACTGGTTATAAAACTATTTCAAGCATAAGTTTCTTGCATGATAATCTTAAGAACAGTTTTTTGTTTAATATTTTTCAAATTGTTTGGTTATATTTTTTCCTTTCTACTATAAATATAACTCACACTAAAACACAAATCATAAACAATAATACACAAGCAACACACACAAAAACACAAAAACAACAAACTTTTATACACTTCAACACTAAAACACAAAAACAAAACAATGCCAATTACAAGTTACTGCTATCCATACCTTTACATTGGTTTTTCTGTCCACAATTATTTATTACACAAAAATTCACTATCTGGTGGAATGTAACAGTTTCCTATCAAAATGTTGGATAACGATATATATAACGAGTTAGACTCGTCACTGACTTTTTCTTTTGAATGTGACACCGAAAAGGTATGCACTTACATTCAACCAGAAAAGTCGTCATTATCTGTTTTAACGCAAAATATATGTAGTATCAATTGCAACATGCCTGGATTTGAAGTTTTACTTGCTAACTTAAACGTAACCTGTGATGTTCTGGTACTAACCGAATGTTGGCTATCTTCTATACCGACCATTCCTGTACTCGAGAGGTACAACTCTCATCACACCAAAAATAATTTAAATCAAAACGATGGGGTTGTGATCTTCATAAAAAACAATTTGACAGTAAACGTCTATGAACCTAGTTTTCAGGAAGCTACCGGTCTCATAATGGAAATTGATCAGGATCATGCTATAATAGCCATTTATCGATCACCATCCTTTAAAAACACCGACAGATTTCTATCTAGTCTTGACCAAGTATTGCAAAATTTGTCACGTACCAAACATATCACATTAGTCGGAGATATTAATATTGCTATAAATAAAGAAAAAAGGGATTTAAACGCTGATCGCTATCTTAATCTTGTCGCTTTTCACGGTCTCTTCCCAGGACACACTTTTGTTACTCGGGATGCCAGTGGGACATGTCTTGATCACATAATGATAAAAACACAATACGAAGCAGTAACTATCGTAGTCCAAACGACATTAACTGATCATAAAACTGTAATCCTAAATATACACACAAATTTGAAACGTGATTTAAATAATACTATAACTAAAGTAAACTACACACAACTCGATGTAGATATAGCTAATATCGATCTCAGCATAATTTATGACATAAAAGATCCAAACCAGGCTATGACATATCTAATTACCAAAATAGAAGCTGCAATAAATAAAAATTCAAGAACAGTGACGATATCTCGAAGAAAAAGAATAATTAAACCATGGATTACGGCTGGTTTACTAAGGTGTATTAAAAACAGAGATAGGTTACATAAAAAATCTAAATCTAACCCAAACAATGAAGTTCTAAAAATAACGTATGCCAGGTACAGAAATTTTTGTAATAAAATTCTAAAGAACGTGAAAAGAGCATATGAAAAGCAACTTATAGTTGATGCAGGAAATGATATAAAAAAGGTTTTTAATGCTATAAAAGACATCACACACTCAAACAAAGAAAACAGATTTCCCAAAGAACTATTAACTTTATCGGGTTCCCCTCAAGAATCAGTAGAACTTATAAATAATCATTTTGTTAATGTGGGCCAGTCTTTGGCTAGTAAAATAAATAACAATAAATGTGGCTATAATACAACAAATACACCAGCTAAGAGTGAATCATTTGTTTTACTAGACACTGACTGGGAGGAGCTTGAATTGCTTATATCTGGCCTTAAGAATGACTGCTCGGTAGGGATAGATAAAATATCAAATAAAATATTAAAAAACCATAAACAAACACTAATACCCCCGCTTTTATATATATTTAATTTGTGTCTGCAAACTGGTACTTTTCCAGATATACTTAAGAGATCATTAGTCTCCCCAATATACAAGAGTGGAAACAGATACAGTGTGTCGAACTATAGGCCCATTTCAATACTACCTTCACTTTCAAAGATTTTGGAAAAAATTATAAACAAGCAATTAATAAATTATATTGAAAAGTACAACCTATTATCAGACAAACAATTTGGTTTTCGTCGAAATAAATCAACTAATGATGCTGTGCTAAGTCTCACTGATTTTATTGCTTCATCCCTTGACAAAAATAAAAAAAGTATTGCAATATTCTTGGACTTAGCAAAAGCCTTCGACACTGTGTCTGTCCCACTATTGTTACGTAAACTGGAAAGCATGGGTATACGTGGATATCAACTAAAAATGTTTGAAAATTATTTAAAGAACCGTTGCCAATGTGTAAAGGTGGGCACCTGTGTCAGCAGCAGTCTACCGATTGAGTACGGCGTGCCTCAGGGAAGCATTTTGGGACCAACACTCTTCCTTATCTATATCAATGGACTAACTGATTTAAAAATGCCACAGGGTGAAATTATCTCATATGCAGACGACACCGCTCTTGTTTTCTCGGACGTATCATGGGAAAGGGTTTTTCACAATGCACAAGTTGGCTTCAATATTGTTAGAAAATGGCTTGCTGACAACAAATTAACGCTAAACCTTGATAAAACAAAATATATTCAATTCTCAATACGACAACTATCCTTAACTAAAGAATATAAAATTGTTGCTCATGATTGCTCCCTATCGAACCCTGAGTGTACTTGTATGATACTTGACAGAGTAGATAGTATTAAGTACCTTGGGGTAGTTATAGATGCTCATTTGGACTTTCGAGAACATATAGAATTAGTAAGCTCTAGAGTACGCAGATTAATATATATTTTTAAGAGTATAAGGCATATTTTGGAAACCTACCGACTAAAACAAATTTATTATGCACTGTGTCAATCCTTGCTTAACTATTGTATAGTAAGTTGGGGTGGCGCTGCAAAAACAGTGCTAAAGAGATTGGAAATAGCGCAAAGGGCAATACTTAAAATATGTACTTTTAAACCTTTTCTCTTTCCCACAACTGCATTATACAAGCTTTGTGACGTACTCACAGTCCGTCAGCTTTACATTCTCAACCTTATGGTTCGACAGCATACTCAAGTTGAATTTGACCCTTTAATACTAAATACTCGTAGGGGATTCACATGCAAACTAAATGATTCGTTTTGTACTGCTTTTAGTCATAGATTTTCTAAATTTCTCGGTCCAATAGTATACAATAGGGTTAATAAAGTTCTAAACATATATCCATTAACTATTCCTAAGATGAAAATTATTACGTCTACATGGCTCAAAACCCTGACATACGATGAAACCGAAAAACTGCTAGAGGTCATTAAATAAATAAAGGCTAGCTAAATAAACACATATACACACACACACACACACACACACACACACACACACACACACACACACACACACACACACACACACACACACACACACACACACACACATGATGGTAGAGAAAGGAACATAACTTTTTTTTTTTTTTTAAATTATATTTTAAATGTTTAATTTAAAGTAATTTTTCTAAAAAATTGGACTTACATGATCATGTTCGAGGGGTCTGGCGCTGTATGCCGTAATACAGGCTTACGCCTAGCTCGGCAGCAGATACATAATTATGTTAATATTGTTAGTCCTAGTTTAATTAAGCTAATAAAACTGTAAATTACTTACTTAATGAAATAAACTTATTATTATTATTATTATTATTATTATAGTTTATATATTTTTTTTCTATTTCTCCTGTTTGTGTTTTTTTTTGTGTGTGTGATATTGGCCAATAAACTTCATTCTTCATTCATTTCAATGAAACTCAGCGGCCGATTTCGATGAAACTAAGTTTTTGGTAGTATTTTGACAAGAAAACAGCAACTCAATGTTAAAAATGTAATCTTGTTTTTTTTACATTTATAACATTGCGTTGCTGTTTTCTTGCCAAAATACAAACAAAAACCGAGTTTCATCGAAATCGGCCCGCTAACAAAAAAGTTGGCCGCCATCTTGAATTTTTTACATTTTTAACATCGCGTTGCTGTTGTCTTGCCAAAATACAAACAAAAACCGAGTTTCATCGAAATCGGCCCGCAAACAAAAAAGTTGGCCGCCATCTTGAATTTTTATTTTTTTAAGATTGCGTTGCTGTTTTCTTGCCAAAATACTACCAAAAACTGAATTTCATCGAAATCAGTCCGCAAACAAAAAAGTTGGCCGCCATCTTGATTTTTTTTGCATTTTTAACATTGAGTTGCTGTTTTCTTGTCAAAATACTACCAAAAACCGAGTTTCATCGAAATCGGCCCGCAAACAAAAAAGTTGGCCGCCATCTTGAATTTTTAATTTTTTTAACATTGCGTTGCTGTTTTAATGCCAAATTACTACCAAAAACCGAGTTTCATCGAAATCGGCCCAATAATCAAACAAAAATACACAAATATCAACAAATACATCAATGTGCGGCCGCCATTTTGAATTCCAAATTTAATATCAAATTCGTGCCAAAAACACTTTTTCATGACACCAACATCAAAAAATTACAAACACTACTTTCAATATAATATAATATAACCCAATCAGAAGCGTAAGCTCTGACGGGATAGGGCCCGAGATGCATACATTGCCAAAGTATGGGCTCTCGGGCCCTCCCACCCCCCTTCTGTACCGTCTTCTTCTATACCGCACCACCCCGCACGATTGCTCTGTCTAGACGCCTCCGATGGCCGACTGTATGAAGACTATCTCTCGGCTGTGGTAATACTACTCTCAGTTCATTTATTTAGTTATTTATTCGGGAAAAACTAGAAATATTTTCTACTTATATCATCTACTTCCTACCTACTTACCTACCTACTGATTACTAATTTCATTATAAATCTCACCAAATAGGTACCTAACGTTAAAGTTTCAGTTACTAAAAAAAAATACAAAATATTCATTTTCAAAAAGTTACATGTTAGGGTATTTTCATTAGACTTCTCCCTTTAAGTTATAGTTTTAACGTTAGGTACCTAATTGGTAGTAAAATATTAGTAGTTTTTCCTAAACTAAATAAATGAACTGAGAGTAGAGTATTAAACGATCAAATTTTTTTTGATGAGATTTAATCAAACATTTTTTGATTGTGTCAATACTCTAAAAAATAAAAAGTGGGTAGAAAAATATTTGTTTACTTATACCAAATCAATAGCCTTGAACCGAGGATATGACTATTGACACAGTCAAAAAATATAAATTTCACTTTTTTGCTTGATAGTACTCACCTCATGATTGCAATCAAGTTTAAACCTTAATACTGTGGAGCAAAGTTCAATATTGATCGACAGCCTATATTCAGAGTACTATGTAGAAGTTAACATTCGATTTTTAGAAAATAGCAATGAAGAATCCTTTTTTTATTTATATCGTAAGAATCACAATTTCACTAACAATTTTTTGATATATTTATTTGTTTATAACTTGTACCCGTTTCTCTGGAATCGCCATTGCCAGAAACGTCAAGTTAGCAGCCCACTTTGAGATCGTAATATCTCGGCTTGTACTTAAGCAATATTATTGAAATTTTGCGTATACGATTCACTATTTCCTAACAATTTTTTGGCATATAAATCACATTGATACGAACTGTATTTCTTAGGGTGTCTGCTAGCTTGACGTCAAGATAGCAGCCTCACCAAGATACTCAAATATCTTTTGAACCATAGTATCACTATTTATATGCTATAGTTCACTATTTATAACTATTTACTAACAATTTTTTGACCTAGTCAAAACCTTCTAATTCCATGGTGAGGCTGTCAACTATACGCTAATGAATCGCCCGCGAATCGCGCGCGATTCGCGTGATAGGGTTGCGTTCCAAGTGCAACCAAAGATCTAACGGCGCGTTCCAAACATTAGAGCTTGACGTTCGATTTACACAACTTTCCCGTTCCAAACGTCAGAGCGTTGCAACTTCTTAAGATATTTGTATACGTAACTGGAAAAACCCCGGACGGGGCGGAAAAAACATCGTTTCATACAAAATGTATAGGAGCATGCGTACGTAGCGGAGGCAGGAGTGACAGGGCCCGGACGTGGCACGCACGGGACGGAAAATACCCCGTCGGTCGCCGGTACGCCACCACCCCGTGCCTGCCCCGTCCCATCCAGATCCCGTTGCGTATGCATTGAAACTTCGACCTCCGTTCGCTCCGTAGTTGCGATGCAAAGCATCTTGGTGAAAAATGGAACTACGATTCAGCCATCGATTTTAACACTAATGACATTTTGATATTCAATAATGTTCTGTGATGTATTGTAATGTGTATCGTAATATAATGCAATATTGTAACTAAGGTATTTAAACCTTTATATTATATCTAAATAAGGTTTAGATTCAAATAAATGGGATTCAACATATTTTTCAGAAGCATCGTAATATTAGTGATATAAATTACAATATTACATTGATTAAAAAAATTTTTGACTATCTGTTCATTTGACTACTATACAATCAGATATAAATCGAATAAAACTATTTTCTTTATTTAGATTGAAAGATCGTTCTGTCTTTTTTCAATGAAATAAAGTCGGTTTAGAAAAAAATTGAATTGTATCAATTGAGATTGAAAATATAAAATTAGTTGCATAAATAGTGTTTTATTTAATTAAGTTGTTTTCACAACACTACCACGTTACTATCACGTCAACTGTCGCGACTTACTTATGACATATGAGTAAAGAAAAGAACCAGAGACAAAGCTTCTTAAGAACGTGAAATTCAAACTTGCAACTAACAAAACAAATGATGCCCTGAGATTGTCCACTGGCTGCAGTTGTCAAAACAGGTTTTTTCCGGTTTTTCCGCGTACGCGACAAGCGGCCAGTGGACACGCAGTCGCAGACATGCCCCGCGTGCTTGTAGTAGTGCAACCGATTCACGCGGTTGTATGAAGCTTTGTCTCTGGTCCTTCTCTTTACTCACGTGCTTATGACGTCGGTGCACTGTCCGTCCTTGTCATCGTGTTATGATTAGGGCTTGCAAATATTCGATGAAATCCAATATTCGAATATTCGAAAATTTTTAAGGAGGTATTCGAATATATTCGAATATTATTCGAATAATTCTGTAAAATAATACAGATGGTCGTAATTATTAAATATTGCTCATTTTTTCACGTTAAACCAAAGAAAATGGTTAAACCAAACCATTAAACAAAGCATTTTCTTTGGTTTCACGTGAAAAAATGAGCAATATTTAATAATTACGACATCTGTATTATTTTACAGAATTGTGTTAAAATTATCCTCAATTGACTTTTTTTTGCCTTCGCCCCACGTTTTTAGTTTAAAACTTCTTTGTAGAGTTATAAATCTTTAAAGGCGAAATTATTGTATAATTATTAGTCCGTTTTTCTAGTTAATTTTAAGGGCATGTTTTGAGTTCAATTTTGATACTTTTTAGTTCATTTTTAAAAGGTATGTTTTTGGTTTGATTGTCAGTAAATGTTTATTTTTTTGTTTTTAAGTCTTGTATCTGTGTTTTTTCTCGGGTTTTTTTCCGGCTTCATTATTAGACCAGGGTCTAGTACTATCTCCCATCAGAATACAAGTAAAAACGAATCAAACGAGCCCAAACTTGATGGCGTTGTATGGTATTATTATAGAGATCCTGTACCCATCTTTCGGCTTCATCACCAGATCTTGGATACTATTTCAGACGAATTACTTGTCAAGACAAATGAAACAAGCCCAAACTTTATGGAGTTGTATGATTTTATTAGAGAGTTCCTGTAGCCTTCTTTCTACTCAATCACCAGACCCTGGAAATCATCTTCCGTCAAAGTACTAGTCAAGACAAATCAAACGAGCCCAAAATAAATGGAGCTGCATGGTTTTATTACATATTTTTCGTGATTTTCTTCCGGCTTTATTATCAGACACTGGACACTATTTTCCCAACAGAGTACTTGTCGAGACGAATCAAACGAGCCCTCGATGGATATATATGGTATTATTACAGAGTTCCTTTGGTTTTCTTCCGGCTCCATCATCAGACTCTGGACACTATGTCCCAACAGAATACTAGTCAAGACGAATGAAAAAAGCCCAAACTAGGTGGAGTTGTATGGTTTTATTACATAGTTTTGTGGTTTACTACCGTCTTCATTTGATAATGATCAAGGTCTGATGACCTTGGACACTATTTTACCAACAGAGAACTTGTCAAGACGAATCAAACAAGCCCTCGATGGATATGTATGGTTTTATTACAGAGTTCCTGTGATTTTCTTCCGGCTCCATCATCAGACCATGGACACTATTTTTCAACAATGTGATTGCCAAGACGAATTAAACAAGCTCAAACTCGATGGACTTGTGTGGTTTTATTACAGAGTTCCTGTGGTTTTCATCCGCCTCTATCATCAGGCTCTGGACACTATTTCCGAACAGAGTACTAGTCAAGACGAATCAAACGGGCCCAAACTAAATGGAGTTAGATGGTTTTATTACATAGTTTTGTGGTTTCCTTCCGGCTTCATAATCAAACCCTGGACACTATTTATTTTCCCAACAGAGTACTTGTCGAGACGAATCAAACGAGCCCAAACTCGATGGATTTGTATAGTTTTATTACAGAGTTCCCGTGGTTTTCTTCTGGCTCCATCATTATACCATGGACACTATTTCTAAACACAGTTATTGCCAAGACGAATCAAACGAGCCCAAACTCGATTGATTTGTTTGGTTTCATTACAGAGTTCCTGTAGTTTTCTTCCGGTTCCATCATCAGACCTTGGACAATATTTCTCAACAGAGTACTATAGTCAAGACGAATCAAACGAGCCAAAACTCCATGAAATTTTATGGTTTTAGTACAGAGTGTCAAACATAGGCCCTGACTCAAAAGCACTATTTAAAGCTAAGAATATGCCAAAGAAAATGAAAAGAAGCTTAATAGGTGATACGCTAAAAGACCGTCAAAAATCAGAGAAAATAAGAAGAAAAAAAAAACGAAAGTAGAAGACATAATAAGGGAAAAAAGACTGTTAAAATGGCAATGGACGGGTTAAATGGCAAGAGAAAGCAAGGAAAAAATGTACCAAAATTATTACAGAGTGGCAACCATGGGACAGAAAAAGGAAAAGAGGAAGACAAACCAAAAGATGGGCAGATGATATTATGAAAACTGGAGGAACATTTTGATCGTGAAAAGCAAGAGATAGAACAGAATGGAAACAGCTGAAAAAGGCCTACGTGTCGCAAGACAAGCTGATCACTAAAGCCAAAAAGGGATTAAATGAACAAAAGAAAGAAAAATATTTATTTGAGACAATCACACACTTGTACTTGTCAAGACGAATCAAACGAGCACAAAGTCGATGGGTTTGTATGGTTTTATTACAGATTTCCTGAGGCCTTTTGGTTCCATCATCAGATCAGCTCAATGACACTATAAGATGTTGTCATTGTCTTCCTGTTGACCTTTGTTTTAAGTTTCAAGTCTTTGACTCATTGGGAAGCTAGATTAAAATCGTTTACAATTTGCGGAAAAACAAACAACATAGGTAAACAAATAAATAAACGAGAAAGTGAACGTTAACAATAGCTTAATTCTATGCTCACAAAAGCTATTCGGGTATTTAATGAATGACTTTTGCCTAAATCCAAAAAAGTGGAAAATATTCGAATATTCGAATATCACCGACTTAAGTATTCGAATAGTAAAATAAGGCGAATATTCGAATAATTCGAATATTCGAATATTCGAATTGCAAGCCCTAGTTATGATATGACAAGAACGGATAGAGCATTGCTATCACTTTGGCTATCGCTTTGAGATAGGCGGTCTAGCTGCCGTCCCCGTTCCGTCCGGCAGCCAGACCGCCTATCTCAAAGCGATAGCCAAAGCGAAATCTATAGCTATACTCTATCCGTCCTTGTCATATCATTACACGATGACAAGGACGGACAGTGCACTGACGTCTAAACTTTAGCAATTTGAAAGCTTTTTAAGCAAGGCGGTAGGCCTGCTGGATTACAATGGTTTACATGGTTTAAAATTACTCTATGGCGATCGATGACTCAAAGATTTGTCTGACAGAATGCGTCCAATGACGCGCGCGATTCGCTCGCCTCAGTGTGGGAGGCTACGCGAGCGAGCGAATCGCGTAGATTCGCGTCCCACATGGCGCGAGCGAATTCGCCTCAGTCTGTACGAAGCTTAAAGAAGAGCATAAGGGTCCCCCCAGACCTACCGGTTTCCGTTCTTTGCTTTGCTGTCCGGCAATGGACCGCCGGCCAAGAGGCTCATTTTCAATCTATCGCATATTTTCAATCTTAGTACATTTCACATATAAGAATGTTCTTGTGAGCTTTGTTCCTTAAACGATCGTTATGAAAACACAAAAAATAGTTCAGATAGGTAATGATGACACCCATAACCCTGTTCACAATTTATATAAATATGCGATCGATTTATTTTTAGCAATCGGAGACCATTTTCAGGGTGGCATATCTCCCGGAAGCTTCCTACTTCGCAACCCAGACGATGATATTTGATAACACCAAGCTAACGGCTAGCTTGCCAATTTGGTCTGGTCCAAATATGCGATAGATTGAAAATGACCCTGGTTGGCCGGCGGTCTAAACAGCAAGTAGAACAGCAAAGCAAAGAAACGAAACCGGTAGGTCGAGGGGGACCCTAAGACCTGGATTTCTTTCATAACACACAAGTCACCCTAAAACCGAAGCAAATAGGTCTAAATTGTAGTCAAAGTTCAGAATTGTTCCTATTCACCCCGTTTTACGGTACCTATTTAGTAGGTAATATTTATAGTACAGTAGCCCGTTGAACATTTAAATCACTAAAAAGGTTACCGTTTGCCGTTGTCATATAGTTATTTATTACGAAATTATAGACACTTTAACCTAAGTTTTACAGATCGCAACCCGCCGTAACCTATATTTGTATATCTCCAAAAATGATATTTTTTTATTTTCGAGGTTTACCACATGGTTTAGCTATTGCCGTGTTCTACAGCTTTGTTTGATTGCCACAGATAAAAGTAAGACTATGAAAAGTAGCCATACACAGATTTAAGACCTGATGAAAATGGTTGGACTTTATCTGGTCTTAAATATTTGTATAGTCACTTTCCATAGTCTTACTATTATCAGTGGCAATCAAACAAAGCTGTAGAACACGCCAATAGCTAAACCATGTGGTTAACCTCGAAAAATAAAAAATATTATTTTTGGATATAGGTATACCAATATAGGTTACGGCGGGTTGCGATCTGTAAAACTTGGGTTAAAATATCTATAATTTCGTAATAAATAACTATATCACAACGGCAAACGGTAACCTTTTTGATGATTTAAATGTTCTACGGGCTACTGTACTATTACCCATAATATGGAAAATAAAACAACCGGCCAAGGGTGAGTCGGACTCGCCCGCGAAGGATTCTGTACCATGTACCAATGAGCGGTTTTCAAAAGGCAGTTTAAGAAAAAAAAGTAGTACATAAAAAAGAACTAGATGTCGTTGAACTAAAAAAATGAAATGTAATTACATTTTATTATACGTTTGTTGAGTATGTGGTTTGTTGCGTTGTGCGTTGGTTGTCCGTTGGCGTGTTACGAAGAACTTTTCTATGACCAATATGACCATTAGTGGGAAATAATATTTAAAAAATCTACCTTGTTGAAGTAGCGCCATCTATCGACATAAAATTATACTAAAATTCTCTGCTGCCAGAAAACCGCCCATTGTGGGTAAAAATTTGGCGCTTGGAGGAATTTTGGAGAAATGGAATGATTGGAGAAATGTGTGGAGAAAAATAATAAAAGAAAGTTTCGTACTTTGTCTACCCTATTTTAGTAGCGAGTAAGGAAAAACTAAATATCAGATGATTATTAAACTGTTATAAATGGTCAACATTGAGTGAATGTAAAAGATCATCTTGCTTGTCAAAACAAATTGTATTAATTAAACGAAATCAAGTCACTTTAAATCGATTTTTTTATGCTTTTGGGTAAATCTATTGAAAATAGTATCATTTTGGAGAAAAAATATTTCAAATTTGGGGAGAAATGCAAAATCGCATCTGGCAACCCTGTTGTGTTGTGATTTGTGATAGGTATTGATATAAATAATTTATTATTTGATTAGCGTATAGTTGGCAGCCTCACCATGGAATTAGAAGGTTTTGACTAGGTCAAAAAATTGTTAGTAAATAGTTATAAATAGTGAACTATAGCATATAAATAGTGATACTATGGTTCAAAAGATATTTGAGTATCTTGGTGAGGCTGCTATCTTGACGTCAAGCTAGCAGACACCCTAAGAAATACAGTTCGTATCAATGTGATTTATATGCCAAAAAATTGTTAGGAAATAGTGAATCGTATACGCAAAATTTCAATAATATTGCTTCAGTACAAGCCGAGATATTACGATCTCAAAGTGGGCTGCTAACTTGACGTTTCTGGCAATGGCGATTCCAGAGAAACGGGTACAAGTTATAAACAAATAAATATATCAAAAAATTATTAGTGAAATTGTGATTCTTACGATATAAATAAAAAAAGAATTCTTCATTGCTATTTTCTAAAAATCGAATGTTAACTTCTACATAGTACTCTGAATATAGGCTGTCGATCAATATTGAACTTTGCTCCACAGTATTAAGGTTTAAACTTGATTGCAATCATGAGGTGAGTACTATCAAGCAAAAAAGTGAAATTTATATTTTTTGACTGTGTCAATAGTCATATCCTCGGTTCAAGGCTATTGATTTGGTATAAGTAAACAAATATTTTTCTACCCACTTTTTTATTTTTTAGAGTATTGACACAATCAAAAAATTTTTGATTAAATCTCATCAAAAAAAATTTGGTCGTTTTATACTCTACTCTCAGTTCATTTATTTAGTTTAGGAAAAACTACTAATATTTTACTACCAATTAGGTACCTAACGTTAAAACTATAACTTAAAGGGAGAAGTCTAATGAAAATACCCTAACATGTAACTTTTTGAAAATGAATATTTTGTATTTTTTTTTAGTAACTGAAACTTTAACGTTAGGTACCTATTTGGTGAGATTTATAATGAAATTAGTAATCAGTAGGTAGGTAAGTAGGTAGGAAGTAGATGATTTAAGTAGAAAATATTTCTAGTTTTTCCCGAATAAATAACTAAATAAATGAACTGAGAGTAGTATTACCACAGCCGAGAGATAGTCTTCATACAGTCGGCCATCGGAGGCGTCTAGACAGAGCAATCGTGCGGGGTGGTGCGGTATAGAAGAAGACGGTACAGAAGGGGGGTGGGAGGGCCCGAGAGCCCATACTTTGGCAATGTATGCATCTCGGGCCCTATCCCGTCAGAGCTTACGCTTCTGATTGGGTTATATTATATTATATTATATTGAAAGTAGTGTTTGTAATTTTTTGATGTTGGTGTCATGAAAAAGTGTTTTTGGCACGATTTTGATATTAAATTTGGAATTCAAAATGGCGGCCGCACATTGATGTATTTTTTGATATTTGTGTATTTTTGTTTGATTATTGGGCCGATTTCGATGAAACTCGGTTTTTGGTAGTAATTTGGCATTAAAACAACAACGCAATGTTAAAATAAATAAAAATTCAAGATGGCGGCCAACTTTTTTGTTTGCGGGCCGATTTCGATGAAACTCGGTTTTTGGTAGTATTTTGACAAGAAAACAGCAACTCAATGTTAAAAATGCAAAAAAAATCAAGATGGCGGCCAACTTTTTTGTTTGTGAACTGATTACGATGAAATTCAGTTTTTGGTAGTATTTTGGCAAGAAAACAGCAACGCAATCTTAAAAAAATAAAAATTCAAGATGGCGGCCAACTTTTTTGTTTGCGGGCCGATTTCGATGAAACTCGGTTTTTGGTAGTATTTTGGCAAGACAACAGCAACGCGATGTTAAAAATGTAAAAAATTCAAGATGGCGGCCAACATTTTTGTTAGCGGGCCGATTTCGATGCAACTCGGTTTTTGTTAGTATTTTGGCAAGAAAACAGCAACGCAATGTTATAAATGTAAAAAAAACAAGATTACATTTTTAACATTGAGCTGTTTTCTTGTCAAATTACTACCAAAAACCGAGTTTCATCGAAATCGGCCCGCAAACAAAAAAGTTGGCCGCCATCTTGAATTTTTTACATTTTTAACATTGCGTTGCTGTTTTCTTGCCAAAATACTACCAAAAACCGAGTTTCATCGAAATCGGCCCGCAATCAAAAAAGTTGGCCCCCATCTTGAATTTTTTACATTTTTAACATTGCGTTGCTGTTTTCTTGCCAAAATACTACCAAAAACCGAGTTTCATCGAAATCGGCCCGCAAACAAAAAAGTTAGCCGCCATCTTGATTTTTTTTTACATTTAACATTGCGTTGCTGTTTTCTTGTCAAAATACTACCAAAAACCGAGTTTCATCGAAATCGGTCCGCAAACAAAAAAGTTAGCCGCCATCTTGAATTTTTTACATTTTTAACATTGCGTTGCTGTTTTCTTGTCAAAATACTACCAAAAACCGAGTTTCATCGAAATCGGTCCGCAAACAAAAAAGTTGGCCGCCATCTTGAATTTTTTACATTTTTAACATTGCGTTGCTGTTTTCTTGCCAAAATACTACGAAAAACCGAGTTTCATCGAAATCGGCCCGCAAACAAAAAAATTGGCCACCATCTTGAATTTTTATTTTTTTTAACATTGCGTTGCTGTTTTCTTGCCAAAATACTACCAAAAACCGAGTTTCATCGAAATCGGCCAGCAAACAAAAAAGTTAGCCGCCATCTTGATTTTTTTTTACATTTTAACATTGCGTTGCTGTTTTCTTGTCAAAATACTACCAAAAACCGAGTTTCATCGAAATCGGTCCGCAAACAAAAAAGTAGGCCGCCATCTTGAATTTTTTACATTTTTAACATTGCGTTGCTGTTTTCTTGCCAAAATACTACGAAAAACCGAGTTTCATCGAAATCGGCCCGCAAACAAAAAAATTGGCCACCATCTTGAATTTTTATTTTTTTTAACATTGCGTTGCTGTTTTCTTGCCAAAATACTACCAAAAACCGAGTTTCATCGAAATCGGCCGGCCAACAAAAAAGTTGGCCGCCATCTTGAATTTTTTAATATTTTCAACATTGCGTTGTTATTTTTGTGTCAAAATGGTACCAAAAATCGAGTTTCATCGAAATCGGCCCATAAACAAAAAAGTTGTCAGCCGCCAACTTGGAACTTATTTTTTCATTATTATTTCCTAATTGGGTACTAATTTAAGATTTATTTTATACTTATTTAGCCCTAAATTAGTAATGATTAACAATTAAATTATGATTATCATACATATAAATTCCTATAATTCCTCGCACTTATGATGAAAGAAGAAGAAAAAAAAAGATTTTCCTTATTTTAAGAGCATTAAAAGAAGGAAAAGAGACAAATTTGAAAAAAATATTCTTACCTTCTAGAAAAAATGACAATAAATAATTCAAAGAATTAAACAATAATTTTAAAGTGTCTATCTTATTTTTCCTATATATTTTTAAAATTCGAAAAGGCAAATTACATCGTGCCAACCCTTACACTTTTAGTCGTTGCGTCAACTGTCTAGACGAACGGAGGCTTTTGCGCCAACACAAAGGGCGATGTCCGACTGTAGAAGAATACTCTCTAGTCTGTGCTATTACCGATGATTAGAGTAGTAGTATTAATTATTATTAGAGTAGTATTACACAATCAATTTTTTTTGATGAGAATTAATAAAAAATAAATTAAAAAAGTAAGTAGAAAAATATTTGTTTACTTATACCAAATCAATAGCCTTGAACCGAGGATATGACTATTGACACAGTCAAAAAATATAAATTTCACTTTTTTGCGTGATAGTACTCACCTCATGATTGCAATCAAGTTTAAACCTTAATACTGTGGAGCAAAGTTCAATATTGATCGACAGCCTATATTCAGAGTACTATGTAGAAGTTAACATTCGATTTTTAGAAAATAGCAATGAAGAATTCTTTTTTTATTTATGTCGTAAGAATCACAATTTCACTAACAATTTTTTGATATATTTATTTGTCTATAACTTGTACCCGTTTCTCTGGAATCGCCATTGCCAGAAACGTCAAGTTAGCAGCCCACTTTGAGACCGTAATATCTCGGCTTGTACTGAAGCAATATTATTGAAATTTTGCGTATACGATTCACTATTTCCTAACAATTTTTTGGCATATAAATCACATTGATACGAACTGTATTTCTTAAGGTGTCTTTGCTTGATAGTACTCACCTCATGATTGCAATCAAGTTTAAACCTTAATACTGTGGAGCAAAGTTCAATATTGATCGACAGCCTATATTCAGAGTACTATGTAGAAGTTAACATTCGATTTTTAGAAAATAGCAATGAAGAATTCTTTTTTTATTTATATCGTAAGAATCACAATTTCACTAACAATTTTTTGATATATTTATTTGTTTATAACTTGTACCCGTTTCTCTGGAATCGCCATTGCCAGAAACGTCAAGTTAGCAGCCCACTTTGAGATCGTAATATCTCGGCTTGTACTGAAGCAATATTATTGAAATTTTGCGTATACGATTCACTATTTCCTAACAATTTTTTGGCATATAAATCACATTAATACGAACTGTATTTCTTAAGGTGTCTGCTAGCTTGACGTCAAGATAGCAGACTCACCAAGATACTCAAATATCTTTTGAACCATAGTATCACTATTTATATGCTAAAGTTCACTATTTATAACTATTTACTAACAATTTTTTGACCTAGTCAAAACCTTCTAATTCCATGGTGAGGCTGCCAACTATACGCTAATCGCCTGTCGGGGCCTGCCACTTGCCCGGGCGCATGTCATAATGGAGTGGACGAATCAATTAACATTAGATTTTTAAACTTGTACTAAAATGAACCAAAGCTTTGGAATAGTTTTTGGAATACTTTCCATGTTGAATGGCTACCGGGCCGTGAGAACACTAAAAACTAAAAATTTAAAGTCGATTCTTATTCCTCCGTCGAGTTTGACAAAGGAATAACTATCGATTCAGTTCTTAAGATCGGTTTTGCACCATTGAATCGGTTCTGCGCGGTTTTGATTTCCCATCACTAAATCTCGGTCGTGACGTCATCGTAGGTACAAAAAATTCGACACGCTAGGTTCCCATACATTTTGAAAGCGCTCTTTTCTTCTATCTCGATATATTTCTGTGGGTCAGCGGGCCTGAAAGTATAACCTTAAATGAGTATTTGTGCTATTTACAGATCGGTGCACCGTTGAAGACTTATCCGGTCAAAAAGAACAAAAATATAAAACAAAATTTTTTTTTAATAAAATTACAGACTTTTAATAGTGAATTCTTTCTTTCTTTTCTTTCCAACAATTCTTCACGACAATATTCAAGAATACTTCTCACGAGAGAAGTATAAAGAATAATTAAACTTTTACTTCTACGGAACGGCTTGGTAACTCGATTCATAAAACCTAAGGTTTTCCTCGCTTTTAGGTGAATTGCGTCGTAATGGTAACTGAAAGAAAGTTTGGAGTCAAACCAAACGCCTAAATCACGCACTATATCCACATGTTCAAGTGGGGTACTAAGCATTTTGTATGAAAAGACTATCACATTTCTTTTTTTGGTGAATTTGATGACTAGAAATTTTTTTATGTTTAAAGACATATTATTAGAATCGCACCAGTTTACAAGAGTATTAATATCCGATTGAAGTTCAACACAATCCGTAACAGTTGTAATGTGCTTAAATATTTTCAAATCATCAGCATAAGCTAGGCATTTACAGTTAAACGAAGCAAGTAAATCATTTATAAAAACCAGAAACAGCAGAGGTCCCAGGTTAGATCCCTGAGGAACTCCGGACTCCGCAATAAATGGTACGGATTCATGCCCTCCAACTGTCACAATTTGAGAACGATTTTCCAAATATGAATGCAGCCACTCTAATATAGGACCGTGTAAGCCTAGGTGCTCGGCTTTAATACATAGTATAGCGTGATCAACACGATCAAAAGCTTTTGCAAAATCGGTATAAACTGCATCTACTTGTCCAGTTTGATCAAAAACAGTAGTTACATAATGAGAGTAACTTAATAAGTTTGTAGTAGTGGATCGAGACCTTATAAACCCATGTTGATTGGGGCTAATTATTTGTTTAAAGTGTGCATACATATAGTCGTATATTAGACTCTCAAAGATCTTTGCGAAGCAACTTAAGATGCTAATTGGTCTGTAATTTGATATGTCCCCCGTCTATCACCTGATTTATGAATGGGCACGATTTTCGCAATTTACCATAAATCAGGGAAAGTACCGCTGCTTAGGGATTTGTTAAAAATTATTCCTAAAGGACGCACCAGAGCTTTACAGCATCGGCTAACAAATACAGGCGGTATTCCATCAGGACTATACTTTTTTTGAGCGTTCATTGCCTGAACTATAATATAATATATTGTTTTTTTGGGGTTTTGTAATTAATTTTGGCGGATTTAAGGGGTATTTGCGCTGACGTCCATTATACAAAGTACGCTGGACAGGCTAATGTCATGAAATGACAGCAATTTTGTGTGCCGATTTGAAAATCGCCATATTGGCGCTGAGAGCAGTAGATTCTTCTATGACAGTAGTGAGTGTACTTGGAACTAATTAGTTCCAAGTACACTCACTACTGCCATAGTATAGAATCTACTGCTCTCAGCGCCAATATGGCGATTTTCAAATCGGAACAAATGACAGGTGACGTTCACCTGTCCAGCGTACTCAAGAAGCTTATACCCCCCATGGAGATTGTACGGTCATCGTTTGTTCGTTCGTGAGAAACGAAAACGTATTGTAACACTAAAGAAAGAGGTAGCAATAAGCCGTCACGTCACTTAAGGACCTTTTTTCAATCTTCACTATGACCACAGCATAAAGAATTTCTTACAGTAGGCCGACGGAGACGTCTAGACATCGTGCGGGGCTTGAGGGGGGATAGGTGAGTCGGACGAGCCCGAGCTACATACTTCACAGTTCTATGTAGCTCGGGACACGTCTTCTAGGGCTATCGCGTCGTTACCGTTTTAATTTCTTATTAAATAAATAATGCGATTTCGATGAATCTCGGTTTTTTCTTCTATTTTGACAAGAAAACAGCAACGCAATGTTAAAAATATCAAAAATCCAAGATGGCGGCCATCTTTTTTGTTTGTGGGTTGATTTCGATTAAACTTGGTTTTTGCTACTATTTTGACAAAAAAAAACAGTAACGCTATGTTAAATATGTAAAAAATTCAAGATGGCGGCCAAAATTTTTGTTTGTGGACCGATTTCGATAAAACTCGATTTTTGCTACTATTTTGACAAGAAAACAGCAACGCAATGTTAAAAATGTCAAAAATCCAAAATGGCGGCCAACATTTTTGTTTGTGGGGCGATTTCGATGAAACTCGGTTTTTGGTACTATTTTGACAAGAGAACAGCAAAGCAATGTTAAAAATGTAAAAAATCCAAGATGGCGGCCAACTTTTTTGTTTGTAGGCACAAACAAAATAGTTGGCCCCCATCTTGGATTTTTGACATTTTTAACGCTGCGTTGCTGTTTTTCTGTCAAAATAGTACCAAAAATAAAGTTTGATAGATTTCTGTCAAACTATATTTTTTATTAACTTTATCATTATTAACTTTATCAGAAAAACAGCAACGCAACGTTAAAAAAGTCAAAAATTCAAGACGGCGGTCAACATTTTTGTTTGTCGGCGATTTCAATGAAACTCGGCTTTTGGTACTATTTTGACAAGAAAACAGTTACGCAATGTCAAACGACAAGAGTCAAAATGGCTGCCGACTTTGTTTTTAGGTTGATTATGATGTAACTCAGTTGAATAAAGAAAAAACAAATAAAAAAGTTGGCCACCATCTTGGATTTTCATATTTTTAACATTGCGTTGGTGTTT
The DNA here is from genome assembly GCA_943789525.1 of Agriphila geniculea. NCBI lineage: Eukaryota > Metazoa > Arthropoda > Insecta > Lepidoptera > Crambidae > Agriphila > Agriphila geniculea. The sequence continues at coordinate 9,701,660 of OX038898.1, read as the reverse complement.
TGTTGTCAAAATAGTACTAAAAACCGAGTTTCATCGTAATCAGCCCAGAAACAAGAAAGTTGGCCGCCATCTTGAATTTTTCATATTTTTTAACATTGATGCTGCCGCACTCACTCGTGATATAAAGAAAACCGTTTGAAACCTTTATGTTATAAAACCTTTATGTTATAAAACCTTTATTTATAATATGCCACCCCTAATTCATTATTTTATATAATTTCGCAGTGCTTTTAATTATGTACCCGTGGGTCGTAAAAGAAATCCACCTTCCAAATTGTAAATTTGTGACAACTCTTCCGTATTTGCATAAATACCCTACAGGCGGCGGTATCGCCCAACAATGAAGGCGTCGGCCTACTGTAAGGAAAAAATCTTTATGCTGTGCTATGACACTGTCCGTGCAATCTCCATTGGAGATATAAGCTTCTTGAGCGTACTTGTATAATGGACTTCAGTAGGTATTTGGCATGTGCATGTTTGGTTTAGGAGGAAACATTTTCAGGAGTTGGCAACCCTGTCTTTCTGTCATCCAAGAAGCTTATATCTCCAATGGAGATTGCACCGGCTAGTCTCATAGTGAAGATAGAAAAAAATACCTTGAGTGACGTTACGGCTTATTGTTATCTCTTTCTTTAGCGTGACAATACGTTTTCGTTTCTCACGAACGAACGAACGATGAACAACGAACACGTAATGTAACACTAAAGAAAGAGATAGCAATAAGCCGTCACGTCACTCAAGGACATTTTTTCTATCTTCAATATGACACTAGCCGTGCAATCTCCATTGGGGGTATAAGCTTCTTGCTGTCATCTCATATCCGTCTGTCTGTCATGTCAATTGTCTGTCAATGTCATTCTGTCAGCTGTCATCGATTTCTGCGGAATCTGAGCGCTACAAATTAGTAATCTTAGGGTGCATTCCGAATCACGCTAACAGCGATATCATCGCGCTGATTTGCGTACCGAATCACCGTGAGCGCGATAACGACAGCCCGTGTGACGTCACTGATTGCGTCATAACATTCGCCATCTTGCGATTACGCCGCCCATGCTCCGAAGCATAATCACTGTGAGCGTTCTGTCAAAAGTGACACTTGTTTGTTTTGTTTACCTCAGGTGCATTTAAATGAAAGTTCAATAATTATTGAAAATTCTTTCCGCATACCATGGAAGTAATAGTCAAAGATATATGAACATATATAAAGCAAAAAGGTCCAAATTTCAAACTTTTAAATTTATATTGAGGTTATGTAGGTCAAGACATCGGTGAGCGCGCTCACGAGCGTTCCGAATTATTGATAGTCCTAACTGTCATAAGCGCGATTATCTGAATCGGTACGCTTGTTATCGTGGTCAACGCTGAAAGTGATTTTAGCCTGAATCGGAATGCACTATTAATCTGTGAATCTGCGGTAGATTTTTAGCTAGTAATTTATCTGTGCGGTAGATGGTCGTGCGTGTGCTCGTGCCGCTATTTTAAGTGCTTTCTAAAAATTAAATTATGATTTAATAATTCGAACTATTCCTGGATATTTACTACTCTCAAGCTAGCGGTTTTTCTGCAATCGTAATTGTTTTTTATGGTTGTTTGTTACATCTAGTGAGAAAATGGGTGCCCGAGTGTCTAGGACTGATTTTGAGTGGGTTTACACCGAGGAACCACACGCCAGCCGCCGGAAAATCATTTTGGGTATGTCATGATTCATTACGTCATGTATTCATATCATTAAATTAATCTAATCTATGTGGCATCGATTACCGGCACATGCAAAGAACATAAAACTCCTTGACTGTTGCATTGCATGGATATCGAAAGATTGAAAATATGCTATACAATTTTAAGCTATCTACTATGAATGCCATGCAGTATTCTAGTGTCTGCAAGAAAAATAGATTATTCAGGTAGGTACTTACCTAAGTTGAATCATTTAATTAAAAATAAACTATGGGCGGTACCTATTGCCGGTACTAAAGTAATCAATTGCCTCGCCATCACGAGTAGGTATAGTTTGCATAAACAAGTGCTGTGTTATGGTACCGTCCCGCCCGCACTATTACTATTATTATTTAGACGTCAACGAAGCCCGACGGGTGATCAGTCACCTTGATTGGAACCGTTTCAGTCATTTCCCCAAATCCCCTGAGAGCAGGGGGAGGTGGGTTATCGTTTACCCCACCGTTGTCGGACCCTCGAACCTACCTGTACGCTTACAGTACCTGCTGAGTTGATTATTATCTGCTTTAGATCCTCTTCCTTAAGCTTGTCCACTCCAAAGAGCCCCCAGGGCAGTGATGCGTACAACAGGCATTCTGCCATGAAGTGGTAGCTTGTTTCTTCTCTTTCTTTACATTGCGGAAAGCACTACTAACTTCCGTAGTATTTTAATGCTTGAGACTATGTGAGAAGACAATTTCCTTAGCGTAGGCAAACTAAGTAGGTGTAGGTTTGTGTCAAAACACAGCTTGTGTTGAAGCACATTTACTAAACTAAACTCTTGCTATTTACATGGAATATTTACAGAGATGATGCATGTTACAATAAGCAGGAAAAATATTAAACTTCCAACTTATATTATTCTAAGTTTCTTAAAAGCAAAGCTCGCATGATAAAATTCTGTCTATGACAGAAGCAGAATGACAGAACCTTCAAACTTTTTCTTTTACCTACTGCTGACTGTAGAGAAGTGGTGACCTCTTTGCAGACACCACAAACATAGGTATTACAGTACGAGGCATGTATCTTGAATTTTTTTCCCCCTCTCCTGCCGCCCGCGCCCCTCACCGCTACACATGCCCAAAATACACATTCCGCACAATCCCCACCCGATTTCAAGTTATATACCTCGTACTGTACATGCGTGGCGTCTCTGCAAAGATTTCACCAATCCTCTATGGTAAGCAGCAGAAAAGGAAGAAAGTTTTTGGCTGTCCACTTCTTCAGTTGTCATGGATTTTTCTTATCATGTAAATTTTCACTATTTGGATATAAATAAGTTTTAGTCCTGCTAGTTTATAATGTGATTGGTGTACATATGTGTAAATAGGAAGTAAATGTGTATTTCACTACGCAAGCGGTGTTTCTAATGTAACCCTATAGTTGAAAGGACATCATAGTCAGCACATACAACAAACTCAAGTATAGTGCGGGCGGGTCCCTAGTCCGCACACATGTATGATTTTAATAGAATAGAATAGAATGTGTTTATTGCATTTCATGTGGTACAATAAGGATCTTAAAATTATTTTGGTGCATACACATGAGCCCTGTAAGGACATAACAATATTGGTACTTAAAATTAAATTAAATTCACACTTTTTTTAAATGTATACATATCTTAAAAACACCTAACGAAAAAAAAAACAAAAACATAACATTATTAAGAATAACATAACATTAGAAATTACTTTTTGATATTAAATTAAATTATATTATTGTGCATTAATATGAATATCTTTGTATAAATGTTTACTTGGAATCAACTTCAATAGGATATAGTTATCTACTAAAAAGTAGCCATACACAGATTTAAGACCTGATGAAAATGGTTGCACTTTATCTGGTCTTAAATCTGTGTACAGTGACAATCAAACAAAGCTGTAGAACACGACAATAGCTAAACCATGTGGTAAACCTTGAAAAATAAAAAAAATATCATTTTTGGAGATATACAAATATAGGTTACGGCGGGTTGCGATCTGTAAAACTTGGGTTAAAGTATCTATAATTTCGTAATAAATAACTATATCACAACGGCAAACGGTAACCTTTTTGGTGATTTAAATGTTCTACAGGCTACTGTACTATTGTAACAGTAAATTATTGGCAGACCATTTTTATGACTTGTAAATACATTTTTCTTGCTAACAAAATATATCATTCTTTATAAATCATAATAATTAATGCCTATTATTGAATAAAGTAACAATTTAGTTTCAGGGTTGTCACTTTACAGTTTAATTACACATTGGTGTTTCATATAATATTCTTTAATACTGAGTTTGTGTGTGTTTGTTATCTCTTCACCCTCAAAGGGTTGGATGTATTTGGATTTGGATGAAATTTGGCACATGGATAGTTTATAATCTGCATTAAATGACTACATATCTATATTATATGGATGAAGACGTGGGTGGCTGTTGGTAATGTCTCTCTTATTTAGTGCTTTTTATAGCTTCCAGTGTCCATACCATAATGTACTATTTTATTTATAAATAAAATAAAATAAAATAAAAAAGCTTTTTATTCCATATCTAGTAAGTACTTAACAATTTATTTGTGTTAATTTGTTAATAAACTTATGCTAATTATTAGTATTTGTTAGTAAAGTTTCAGACATGGATCCCGTCTGGGTATAAATAAGGCTCCTCCATTTCTTTCCACTTTTCTCTATCTTTTCCCTCTTTCAACCAGCCCTTGCCTGCCACGGGCACAATATCGTCGGACCATCGTTTTCTGGGTCTGCCTACTTTTCTTTTGCCTCTAGGTCCTATCCATCCAGTGGACTTGAGGGTCCACCTTTTGTCATTATACCTTGATAGGTGACCCGCCCATTTCCATTTGAGTTTAAGGGTCTGTTCCAGAGCATCTGTTAGTCCAGTTTTGTTCCTTATGTCTGTGCACCTTATTTTGTCTATTCTTCTTAATTTTTTTATTAGACACGCGACACTATAATTATTAAACCAGAATTATCAGGATCATTTTTGTCTTTAAGACTATACCTACCTGGGAAATCATCAATAGCTAAGTATTTCAGGCGCGGTCTGTTGCATGCATTGCATGGTACTGTTTGCAATTCTTTTTTAACATATTCTTCTTAATTTTTTTATTAGACACGCGACACTATAATTATTAAACCAGAATTATCAGGATCATTTTTGTCTTTAAGACTATACCTACCTGGGAAATCATCAATAGCTAAGTATTTCAGGCGCGGTCTGTTGCATGCATTGCATGGTACTGTTTGCAATTCTTTTTTAACACCAAAAATTCAAATCATTTCCGAGCAATAATTTTGAACAGAAATGGTCCTGATGATGGGCAGAATACATAGATCTCGGCTTCGTTGAGAGTCTTTTTACAACCTGTATTGTAACCGTTTGACATTTTGCGTCGGTTAACCTGTTGTCATCTGTACAATTAAATATTAACTACCAATTTCATCCGTCTTCTTAACTAAAATGGCCTTCATTATTTTCCACTGACGTACCGTGACAACCTTGGTGTTTGTATAACAAGATACAATGCCCCAAAAACTAAGTTATAGAGCAAATTTTGCTTTCATTTTTTCGTTAGTTTTATTCTTTAACTTGTCATGCATAGTAAAATGAGAGAACAATTTTCCATTGTTTTTAGGGTTCCGTACCAAAATGGTAAAAAACCCTTATGGTGTGTTGTGACTCAGTCTGCCTGTCTGTCTGTCTGTCTGTCACAGCTGGATATCTCGAGAACTACTAATGGTATCAACTTGAAATTTTGAATAGTTTAAGATGACATTTGCCCAACTATATTGCAAATAAGAAATAAATAAAAAATGAATATCTTTTTAACAGCAGGGCCTGAAAAGGGGTCTTAAATATTTGAAGTGGGGCTACTAGGGCATGTGGGGTGTCATATGAAAGAGCGCCGTTTGCACATTTTCAATCATTTTTTTTTTCTAGACCGCATAGTTTTCAACTTATGATGAAAAATGTAAAAAAAAATATCTCCGAAGTTTGCAAAGATAAAAATCTGAAATAATTCTATGTGATAGCAGTTTATATAAAGACTACAGGAAAAATAAAACGATGTCTCAATATAGCACACTTATTTAGAAATTATCAAATTTCTAAAAAAGTTAACATTAATGCCACTATCGGTCAAGAGATGGCGCTGACCTAAAACTGCAATACTAATTTTATTATTCTTCTCTGCAGCGTGGTTTAATAGTGCAATTATGATGGTACGGAACCCTCGGTGCGCGAGTCCGACTCGCTCTTGACCGGTTTTATTTTTTGTGTTTGTGCTTGGCCTTCACCTCCCCTGACGTAAAGTGACGATAAGGCTGAAGGTGGAAGCGCACTACACTCGGAATCCTCATCACCGAGGAACTGGCTATCTTACCTATGACTGCCAAATTAAAATTGTTGTTATGGCGTCAGACTTAGGTAAAATGGTGGTAGCTTGCTAGGTAGCTACAAAATTAATAGCAACAACCAATGTCTTAACTTAGGCTATGATTATTCCCGAAATTCTGAGCAATTCCACACGAAAATAAAACCGGTCAAGAGCGAGTCGGATTCGCGCACCGAGGGTTCCGTCCGTACCATCATAATTGCACCATAAAACCATACTGCAGAGAAGAATAATAAAATTAGTATTGCAGTTTTAGGTCAGCGCCATCTCTTGACCGAAAGTGGCATTAATGTTAACTTTTTTAGAAATTTGATAATTTCTAATAAAGTGTGCTATATTGAGACATCGTTTTATTTTTCCTGTATTCTTTATATAAACTGCTATCACATAGAATTATTTCAGATTTTTCTCTTTGCAAACTTCGGAGATAAGGGGAACGGTATTTTTTTACATTTTTCATTATAAATCGAAAACAATGTGGCCTAAAACAAAAAGAAAAAAACCGGTCAAGAGCTAGTCGGACTCGCGCACCGAGGGTTCCGTACCATCATAAATATAAATATTTGGATATGTTACTGTAGAACAGTCTTTCAAAAGTAGGATAGACGGGGGACAGGCAAAAAGGTGGATGGGCGACCAGGCGGACAGGTGGAAGGGCAAATAGGCGGACAGTTAATTTACAAATCTTAACCACAGCTGCTTGTGGTGACTGAAAAACGAGTGGCTGACACTCCACATTGCAAACTGTTTATATTCATTGATGTAGGTACTATGGGCAACAGCGTCGCTTAACCAGTTTGCAACAAAATTCGTGTGGGCGCGTATCACCCCTGCCTGCACGAACTAAAAGTATGTGACAGCGGGCGTGGCGTGCAAGCGATTTTAACCTTAGCAGTGGTTAAGCGACGCTGTTGCCCATGGTACATTTGACTTTCGCTTCCATTTCAGCTTCCGCTTCCTCGTCCACTTACACTTACCGTCACCGAAACCGTCAATCTTTTTATTTATCTATACATCGCCATCCTCCGTCCCAGTCCCTCCTCCCCTTCCCTTTCCCCTTATAATTTTTAATCGTCATCGTCAGCCTAAACACAAAATTTGAACATCCTACCTTTGAAACTAAGAGACTTCCATACAAACTTTCATCCCTTATTTCATCCCCTTAGGTGAAATTTCCAAAATCCTTTCTTAGTGCTCACCTACACCATGATATCTACTACCCTCTGGTGTCTTTAATTTCAGCCGTTAGAGCTCTATCTAGGCACATCCCAACAATCAATCACCAATCAATCTCCATTCAATCACCAATCAATCAATCAATTTAGAGTTTTATATGTATAGATTTTATTTATTACTAGCGAACCGCTTTCGCTTCGCTTCGGTTCCTTCCTTTTTTTTTGCCAATTTCGACCTTCCAACAACACCCGAAAAGAAAACAAATGCCTTCCAGTCATCACCTCCCTTGGTCCGAAAGTCTGTTTCCATCCCGTTCGAGTCCCGTCATCGGTGTGAGAAACGCGCTGATGGTCAAAATTTACTCATAAGTGATTTGTTTTACTCTTTGACCCCCTGTCACGCGGCGTGACATATTATACCGCCATGTTGCGGAAATATTTAGAGCCAATTTTATTCCTTTTTAATTATTTTTAAAAATAATTAACTGTAACAATATTTGAAAGGGTCTAATTAATTAAAAATAATAAATATTTATATTTTAAAAATAATTAGTGGCGCTATTATCACAAAAGTCAATAAGAAGTTAAACTATGACCGCGCATACCGTTGTTTCACTCGATGATAAAATTACGTATTTTAATTACTATATTTTTTATGATTTAATTACAAATGTACAGTTTTCAGATTTTTTCCTGTAAGTGTAGTTTATGACGCTATTACTTGCCAAATTTCATAGTTCTAGGTCAACGGGAAGTACCCTATGAATTTTGATTCCTTTGAAAGTATCGAAAATGCGTTTTTTGCGCCCTAAACGGCAGTATCTTTTTTTCACGTTAATTTAGAAGTTTGATTTTTTTACAGCTTCAAGGGCCCGTAGACCTTAATATATAGTTTAAATTTCAACTCGATACCTCCACGCGTTCTCGAGATAAAGGGTCTTGACAGACAGACGGACGGACGGACGGACAGACAGACGGACAAAAAAGTGATCCTATAAGGGTTCCGTTTTTTCCTTTTGAGATACGGAACCCTAAAAATAATTGAAAACGTGCAAACGGCGCTCTTTCATATGATATCCCACATGCCCTAGTAGCCCAACTTCAAATTTTTAAGACCCCTGTCAGTCCCTGTTGTAAAAAAGATATTGTTTTATTTATTTCTTATTTGCAAAATAGTTGGGCAAATGTCATCTCAAACTATTGTAAATTTCAAGTTGATACCATTAGTAGTTCTCGAGATATCTAGCTGTGACAGACAGACAGACTGACCGACAGACTGAGTCACACCATAAGTTCCTTTTTTACCACTTTGGTACGGAACCGTAAAAAGCTAGATAGTAAAAATAAAACTGTTTTAGCTTATCAGATTATTTGTATTACTTACATAATTTATGTTTATATATAACAAGTTACGTCATTCATGGCTTACTCATAATCATAACTTTACAGGAAAATATTGCAGTATTCAAGTGTTAATGTAAACCACTTGTTACTTATCTAATATTGATAATTTCTGAGACAACAATGATGAATAAAACATACCTAGTAAACATTATTGTAGTCTCAGTAAGGCAGGAAAAAACAAAATAAAGGTGCTATTTCGCAGCGAGCTGCCAACTGTAACTGCCGACAGCACGTGCAGCGGCTGTCGGCAGTTGCAGCGTGCAGCCGGAATATTTCGAAAAGTGGCGGAAAGTGCGCAAACAACACTAGGAAGCGGCCAGTCACTTAGAATATTTTCGCCGCCGATAGCCAATAGAAGCGCCGTATTGTTTGGCGGTCGCTGCACTACTGGTGTGCCGTCGGCAGCGTCATGCGACGGCAGCAGCACGTGCAGTCGCCGTCGGCTGCATGTGCTGCTGCCGCGTCGCTTGAAAGCCATATAAATACATACAAACCAGTAGTGCAGCTGCGGCCGACTTCATGCTGTTGCCTACGTGCTGTCGGCAGTTGCAGTTAGCAGCGCGCTGCGAACTAACATCTTAAGATAATTGGTTGAATATTAGTAATTAGGTATAGGCGCTGTCGATGAGCGGCCACAAATAGGCAAACTAGACAATAAATTATTATACAAACTTAGAAAAGTCAGTTGTCTTTTACCACAATATAGCATACGCATAAGTAGGTAGGTATCGGGAGTTTTGTTATGTGAACGATCTCCGGCTCACCACTGCACCAAGATGAACACACTCACTTCCAGCACTTCTGTACACCAGGAAACTCCATGAGTTCCCATACATTATATTACTTATTTGGTTTCCATCCTCACATATGTAAACAGCCGCTGCCTCCATCCCGACTGACAGTGACAGTTCAGTGTTGCCATATACTGAGTGTTGCCATCTTGTGCGTGTGAGACAGAGTATTATATCTATTCCATAGATACAAACACTACATCCCTTCCTTATCATTATTTTTTTCATATTTTTTTTTGACCGTTGAGATCACATACACATAATCTCAGGAAAGCAATCAATCATGTACTTAACTTACTACACAATCGTTTAACACAATCAATAAGGTACTTATTTACTTATAAAGTTATGTCTTTAGAGATCACAGCAAAGTGCTTATTAAGCTTACACTATCAATTAGAACAAGCAACCATTCATGTTAACATTAGGTAAATATATCTACATTGCAGTATTGAAATGAAACCCAAAATTAAAACTTTAGAAACCATAACAAAATAATAATTTGAACATAATGAATTAGAGCTAGTTATCCTTGAGAAATTACAGAACGTTCAGTTAGTTATTGATTAGTTACTGCAATGAATTAGACCCGATCATATTTAAATTACCTAGGTATATTAATTTATAGAAGTCTTTTGAGTATTACAATAACATGTCCGTTTCATTCTAGTTCCCATTATACTATATCCTCTGAAACCACTTTCCAAGTACAATTGGCGGCACATCAAACCACACATGTTGCCCTTGAGGCCGTCCGTCCCTTATGCAATAAAAGCTGCTTCCACGTCTCAACCATTCAACTCGATGTGCTGTCCCGTGTACCCTGTACAGTGTACATGCCTATACCCTCTATTTCATTTATGTGTAATAAATACATTCCTTCTCAACTTTTCCTGTTCCTTGATTTCTTATTTAATGTTCTCACTGTCTACAGCTCCTTCTACACATAATATGTAGTAGAATTAAAATCAACTACTACTTAGGTTAACTTTTCCATTTATCCCCATCTCTCCTTTCCCTCTTCTTTTTGTATTTTTTTTATCCTGGTTTTTCACTTTAGATCGTTTGGAGAATTATTTTAGCTAGGTGATTTTCCAGGTACACAGTCAAGTTATAGGTACAAAATTCAATATTCATTTAAAACATATATCTTTAGCCTGTTTATTGATTGTTGCTATTAAAATCATTATTATGTAGCCGGCCAAATAGAAAAAAGTATTAAACTATTTGATACATTTAGAAATAAAAGAACGATGTCCAATTCTGACCCGCCAAACTGTTGTTTCCACCAACCAACCATCGTGTACAGAGAAGTATATAGCTCACAAATTGCGCCTTTATTGTTATTTATAAACTGCCAACTATTATGTACCCATTGAAAAACGAATATGTTTTTATGTCAATGTGATAGTTTAATGACCTGAGAGCTGTCGTCACTTCAATCAGCTGTTATGTAGTTGCCTGTTATCCATACATAATAAACTACCCATATCAATGACTTTATTTGTTTACAAATATTGATAATCAAAGTCAATAAACTTAGACAGGTGCACAAAACGTAGAGATTTATTTCTTGTCCAGTGGGGTGCATCCTTCTATACCTTATGAAAAGTTTGTTTCTAGTTATTGAACAAATATTTAAAATTATTGATGTCCAACAAATTCCTTAAACGAGCTAATAAGCTCACTGTACTTTTTATGCAAGGCAGTCAATGTTTTGTTTTTAAACATATTTTTGTTATAATCTCATTCATTTACTATTATTTCTTACATTTGCTTAGTATTTAGTTCCCTGTCTATTAGCTGTCAAATATTAATATCATTTCCAAATGTATTTCCTAGCTTTCATTATTATTTTGTTATCTAGTTCTTTTAGTTAGGTTCATACAATATAAAAATTTATTTTGTTATTGACATTAAGTTGAATCAAAGATTTTACTATAGTTATTATCGAGCTAATATCAAATAATAATTTTATTCTTCATTAATGTTATTCTTACTATATCATGTATCCTCTGTAATTTGTACCTAGCCAATATTTGCATACCTCTAGTATAGATTAAAGACCTATGTGACTTTGATATGTATTATATCATAAATATGTATTGCCCTTATGAGAATTTGCGTTTTGAGAAGATGCCTTTATCGAATGAGGGTACCATATTTGTTGCAAATAAATATCCTGCATTATGAATAGAGATTCTTTCAGCATAGCTTGGTATTTCCATCTCCCACTGTCAATATCCTTTTTTATCTTCGAGACACGCCCCAGGCAAGTAGTAAATTGCAATGTTGCTCCTCCTAACTCCAATAAACTCGCATATATGAAACAGATACTAACTAATATACTAGAAAACCTCGACCCGTCACCAGAATTTTCTCAGGCAGGAATTGAACCTGCGACCTTTGGAAGACCAGTCCAATGCTCTTCCACTGAGCTACTGAGACACTAGTGCCAACGTCAAAATCTTTCTAGTGCCTATACATATATTATATAATGAGGAAAACTATGAGATAGATTTAGACAGATTATTACATCAAATTTAATGGTCATCTACATCCAATTTAATGAACGTCGGTCAACTCCAATTGAATGGAATTCTACATCCAATTTAATGGACGTCGGTTAACTCCAATTTAATGGAATTCTACATCCAATTTAATGGACGTCGGTTAACTCCAATTTAATGGAATTCTACATCCAATTTAATGGACGTCGGTTAACTCCAATTTAATGGAATTCTACATCCAATTTAATGGACGTCGGTTAACTCCAATTTAATGGAATTCTACATCCAATTTAATGGACGTCGGTTAACTCCAATTGAATGGAATTCTACGACCAATTGAATGGTCGTCAGTTATCTTCGATGAAATGGAAACCTTTGCCGACTGGCAAATAGACCTGCAAAACAAGCAAAACTTAAATACTGAACAAATTTAAAACAAAAATGTCTGAACTAAAGCTATTGTTATTATGAATGGAAATCCCTTAATTACAGTTTTTTTCCTCTAAGTACATTTTGGTTTATTCTTTTACTAGCTTACCACCCGCACCTCCGCCTGCGTGGATCACAGATCGTACGGGCGGAGACCCGTGCCCCGCAGTGGGACAAAAGTAGCCTATGTCCTTCTCCAAGGTCCCATCCATCTCTGTACCACATCTCACCAAAATCGGCTCAGCAGTCCAGGCGCGAAAGCGTAACATAACATAGTTTACTTTCGTATTTATAATATTAGTAGATATTATTATTAATGTAATTATTAAAGAGCTTTATTAAGTAGTGAGGAACTTATTGCAGAGCAATTTGCCATAAAGATACTTAAGTATGTTAATGGTGCTTGTTTGTCAATTTAATTGTTTGCACTCATCATTTTGTTTGCACCAATTTCCGTGACAAAACTTATAAATTACAGATTGAAACAAAAATGAACAAAGCGTATATAACAAAGCTTACTACATTGAAAAAGTTAATGTGTTCACTATGAATTCCAGCTAAAGAATAAGAAAGTAGAACATCACAACATTTGCAAATTTTAATGTTATTAGCATTTCTTTTAAACACTAAGGCATGTATAATAGCTAGAGACAAAATATTTCATACCATACCTTTTCCTCTTTTTTTATTTTTTCTTTGTATTTTGTATCTTTTGCCATTGATTTTGTATATTTTGCTCTTGCCTTTTCAAGATTTAAGCTTGCAAAAACCAGAGGCTCATTCATAAGGAAAGGCATAGCCTTTATAATAAAGCTCCGCAGCAAGCCACTGATTCTCCCTTGGATGAATTTAAAACCATGTTAAAAGACGCTCATGGGAAAAGGTTATTATAAAGTAGACGACTATCTGAAAGATCAAAATGCCTGGAAGAGATGTAACACAGCACATAACTTGCTAGTAAGCAACCGTTCTGCCAACAATCATGCTGCACTGTATTTGGTAACGATATATTGAAATTGTAAATGTCGCTACTTTTCTCAGTTAAAGCTGACAAGTTTCCCACGCCCGTTCTTCCTTTCAGTTAAAAAAAAAACTAGAACAAGTGGCAGGAAAACAAACGATTCAAAAGCGCTCAATTATCAGTTCACTTGAATAAAGATACTTCGACGCTGACTTTTTACTAGTCTTGTTTAATATACATTTTAACTTAGTTAATTACACGAGTCCGGTGTTCATTGAGTTGTCAATTTGAAAACAGAAAATCAACCACTCACAGGCACCGCAATGTAGGTATGCTATCTACCATAGCAAACTACAAACTGCAATGCTTATAAAATAGTCCCCAATGAGATTCACTAAAACACAGTGCTGTTCTGATGAGTTTCAACTATTTTAAATAAATAAAAAATATACATCCGATTGTACGCAAGTATGTATCCAGACGCTCGCCGGGAAACACTTAGATGATAGGGGTCGCTTTAGTGTTATCAATAAAAATAGATACATTGCACATTGATCTCTTTAAAGGTAAAAGTAAAAGGGAAGCTTGTTTGAAATTGTACAAGAGATTCTCAATACACTTTTCTGCAATTAGTACTCAAATAGACTATAATAGGTATCTAGTATTTCTTAAACATACAACAATATCAGATAAGACACATGCTGTGCCGGCAATATACATAACAATAACTGAATTATACAGATTGCCCGAGGTAAGTTTTTTATTCTTTACTTTTAATTTGACATTTTTACCTCAATGATTTAGCCTAAATAAGTAATAGGCACTTAGGCATAGTTAGGTTACAGGTCATTGAATCGAATAGTAATAATCAAAAGGGCATTCAATGTAAACAATACAGAAAATGTGTACAATGTCTAGCTTACACGCTCTTACCGGCTAACCTAACCTCTTTTCCGACAGTGAAATATAGGCCACCTAGTTAGTGGATCTTGTCTTACTATTATGGTGATGTTAAGCAATAATCTGGTAATCCAATGAAACTGAAATACGTGTTCTTGATAAGTACCTACTCCTTCCCTTCAAAATAAGAGCAAAATTTTTACCTTCGTCGCCACTTATAGCATACGCATAAGTAGGTAGGTATCGGGAGTTTTGTTATGTGAACGATCTCCGGCTCACCACTGCACCAAGATGAACACACTCACTTCCAGCACTTCTGTACACCAGGAAACTCCATGAGTTCCCATACATTATATTACTTATTTGGTTTCCATCCTCACATATGTAAACAGCCGCTGCCTCCATCCCGACTGACAGTGACAGTTCAGTGTTGCCATATACTGAGTGTTGCCATCTTGTGCGTGTGAGACAGAGTATTATATCTATTCCATAGATACAAACACTACACACAAAATGATGCCGCTGGCGTTACGTATTCGTGCTTTTAGGTAACCCAGCTGGGACCGTAACGCTCCGAATAAATACAAAGATTAGTAAGGAATAGCACCTCGTAGTATGGAGAATATATGGAGAAACCTACATCTCGCTGACGAAGTTCACTCAGCGACGCAGGAAATATACAACTGCCAACCATCATCAGTCGGACCGCGGCTAATATCACCCAGTCCGGAGGAAGATCTTCCGTTTGGCCTTCCTACTAGTGGCATACCTCCATACCATTCCATACCATACAATTCCTTCATAGCGAACCCCAATTCATGATGTCACACGAACATCGATATTTTCCAAATAACTTCGGCAAATAGTACAATACGAAATTCCTTACTTCGATATCTGTTTTAAGTTGAAGCTCGGCAGACCAGCCGAAGTTGGAAAAGTTAGTCGGTATATCGAATCTGCACGGCTAGCACAACTTCTGAGGTGACATAGACAGCGACTCGACAAGGTTTCTCGTATCTAAAGAATAATTACTGAAAAGTATTGGCAAAATATCTTATTGTGTCTTCCTATTGTATATTTCCTCATAAGTTAAAAAGGATTAGGCCATTTTTCCGGTGATAATCACTTATTAATTGAAGTCGCGTGCATAGAGTAACTTATATTATGTCGCGTACGTGCTGTACTGTATCAAGACAAACTGTCGTCTTTTAATGTCAAAAAGTGACACGTGATGTCGCTTTTCGTAAAGTTGTGCTAACCATAGCGACAAAAATCGAGATAAAGTATATGACTGGCATTAGTTGGCGAGTTATGTCAATTCTAATGTCAGTTGTGTTAGCTGCATGCGACATAAATGTATGAACGCGACGCGACCGACGCGACTCTTTCTCACTCGAGTCGCGCTAAAGGCTGGTTTACATTATCTTAGTATTTAGTAGAGTGCTTAGTAGCGTGCGAGTAGATTCGAATGCGAGTGCTTTAGTAGTTTTGGTGCCTTTCCAGTGACCGTTTACACGCTTCCAGTAGAGTGTCATTTTCGCCATACCTAATACCTATTATTTAATTCAATTACACGTCACGCGTTCACCGGCAAATGCACTCTGCTGCGAGTAAAATATCGCGCGGGGGGTGAGCGGGCGCGCAGGGGGTGCTACTGGAAAGCGAGTAGAAAGGCTACTAGAACGTTACTCTCTTTAGTCATAAGACGACCGTTTACATGTTTCCACTAAAGCACTCTCCTAAAGCACTCTACTAAAGACTAAGATAATGTAAACCAGCCTTAAGTCGTGCTAGCCGTGCTGAGACCTCAGAAATGGCGTAACCATGCAAGTGCTACAAGCCACTCCACCATGCAAGTCATCAAACTCCGGTCGAGCTCCGTTTGAAATACCGGTATAAATAAAATAAAATAATATTTTTTTATAAGTAGATAGATAATATGAATGAGTACGGTCCATTCGCTTAGATAGTGTCGGTACACCCGCAAGCACTTGTGTTCAGAGACAGGAATACCGGTAACAAACACAATCTTTCACTACGGCACTTCTATGTAAACTGCCAACATCCAAAATGACTTGCGGGTGTACGCCGCACGTGGTATCCTTTGTTTATGCGGCGGCATCCTTTGACAAGAAGCGGCACGTGCAAAGGCGGTGAGATAAAAGGGCGACACTATCTGAGCGAACGGACTTTACCTACCTATGTTGTTACAAAAATTAACACCTGCACCTATTATCTTAATCTGATAAAATAATATCAGAACATAATCATTCAAAGAACCCAAATAGATACAAGCAATGATGTCATTTTTTTGTGGTCATTCAATGTTTTTATTGCAAGCATTGTTTTTAGGGTTCCGTACCCAAAGGGTAAAAACGGGACCCTATTACTAAGACTCCGCTGTCCGTCTGTCTGTCTGTCCGTCACCAGGCTGTATCTCATGAACCGTGATAGCTAGAAAGTTGAAATTTTCACATATGATGTATTTCTGTTGCCGCTATAACAACAAATACTAAAAACAGAATAAAATTAATATTTAAGGGGGGCTCCCATACAACAAACGGGATTTTTTCTTGCCGTTTTACGTACGAAACCTTTCGTGCGCGAGTCCGACTCGCACTTGGCCGGTTTTTATTAACTTAAGTACTATAGTCACTAGGGTTGCCAACCCTACTATATTCTCGGCTTCCTACTACGGCCTCGCCTATATTTTTTTTAAAATATATAGTAGGCAAAACTACCATATTTCTTCAAGTGAAAAAATTAAACAAAAGCAGCAAAAAATATTACTTATATGCACATAATGAATTGCATAATAATTTTTGTGTTCAAACTCTTGTGTTTATGGTTGATGAATAAATTATAAAAATGTTTGTAAGTATGAAAAATGCAACTTCTTTAAAATCTTCCATACAAAGCGACAACTCTCCATATTTTTGGACATTTTCGCCATCTACTATATTTTTACACGTAATAATCTTGAAACTTATATTTGATGCAAAAAAAGGTAGCCCTAATAGTCACCAGGGTTGATATGATAGAAATCACTTGATTAAAGTAAATCAGTGATTTTAATCGCGAATAAAATCAATGATTTAAATCAATACATTTTTACTGCGACCAAATCAGCCAAAACGTGTCGAAGTAGGGATGCGCGATCCGGGTCCTTCGATCCGATTTTTCGGATCGTAATGGATCGTAATGCCACAACCATAAACAAGTATCTTGAAGATTTAAAAGAAAAACAACGTGAAATAGTAATAATAAAATTGTACCCAGAGAATTTAATAAAATACTACTATTATTATATATTTATCAAAAGTTTAGACTTCGAAGACTGGGATGGCGGGCACCTAACGCCTAATTACTAACAGTTAAGTACAATTTTTATAGGTGCCAGTCTTCGAAGTCTAAACTTTTGAAAAATAGTAATTTTGACAGACGGCATGGAACCAGTCTGTTGCGACTTTCATACAAAGTTAAATTAGCCGATGATATTATGATTCGTTTATTTATAATATAATGTATAAGATTAATGGATCTACCCGCAAAGGATGCCGCCAAGTTCAAAATGTAAACTAAGATAAAGTTTGCAACAAATAAACCTAAGTAAGTGCCCATTTTTTTGTAAACAAATCGCGTTTTAATTCATACGATCCAAGCGATCCGATCTTTCAAGTTTTGTATCGATCCAGCAAAAAATCGTATGGCCTCGATCCGATCCGAAAATCGCCGGATCGTATGCCCGCCGATCCGATCTTTCAAAAGATCGGATCGGATCATCCCTAGTCGAAAGCTTCGAAGATGATCGAAGGTCGAAAGACATGCTTTTTGAGCAATAAAAAGAAATAGATCAGGCACCGAGAAGGCAGCCAAATCAGTCTTCCTTTTGAAACAACTATACTAAAATTATTTTCCGTATACATTAAAATGACAGTGAGTTTTTTAAAAAGTGATTTGATTTTAGAAAAAGTATTAGATTTTTGATAATTTTATAATATTTTTTTGTTACTTAAGTAAGCAGTAGGTTAGGTACCTACTTACTTCATTACTACTTAATTCGCTGTATGTAATGTAAGGTACTATTTAAATGTAGACCTGTTTTGTTAAAAAAACAACCTAAGTTGTTTATTTGTTAATTTTATTAATAATTATCATAAAAAAATATGTGGTTTTTTATTATTAATAACTAACTGTGACTACTAAATTAAATAGATCAGAATATAAAAAAAAACCATTTAAATCAAATAAATCCGATTTTTTTTTGTTTTTAAAAAATAATCATGATTTTTATCAACCCTGATCCTGATAGTCACCTATAAAGAAAATATACCTAGATAATTTTGAATAAAGATTTTTTCTTTTCTTTTCATATTGGTTAAATATAATATTATGCCGTAACGTAAGTAGGACCATCCAAGGTCTTGGAACTCTTGGAGGTTCGTTTGAAAATCTGCTTAATTCAGATTTAAGCCGCAAATATTAAAAAAATAGAGACTAGAAGATAATATTAGGTCTTTACCTATGAAATTGCCGATATTTTGTCACATACAGAGAAAATAATAACTTCTATAATTTAAAATTTTAACAAAATCGTGAATATTACATCGAATTATGATCATGATAGTTAACTATCAGTAAAAATAAAGTCCATATTTTAGCTTTCGTGACATTAAAAAAAAGATCTTGAAAGTGACTCTTTTTTGTGAGCAAAAAAAGGGTGACCGAAGGGGTTGTAACTTAACCAAAACTTATTTTTTCGCTTATCTTAAATGGAAATAAGTTAGCATAGTGTTCAAACATTAGTACATAAAAGTTTTGTTACATGAGTGTTCATGGTTGTTAAATGAACAAAGAAAATGCTATTATGAAAAATGCAACTTCTTGAAAAATCTCCATACAAATCGGCAATTTCATAGGTAAAGACCTATTATAACTATAGATGTGAAGGCAGTTGTTATCTTAGTCAGCCAGCCGGTTACCAGCCGCTTTTTTCTCTGACTACAGTGATCACCCATAAACAGCGGCTGTCTACGATTGAAAACAAGTCATTATGTTTTATTCAATCCGTTTAATGTCCTAAGGGATAATTTTTGTTTATCTACATACTACCTACTTACTTTATACGTTACTTCAGCTTTAATTATTCAGGTAAGCGCTCTTTCCTATTTCTTAGGTGCGTCGATGTTATTTTGAAATACTTAAGTTTGAAATTAAATGTTTCATCTTACTCGTGCTGATCACAAAATTCCAAAAACACGAAAAACAAAACGGATGTTGTAGGTACACATGTAAAACATTCCGAAACGCCAAGCTTTGCGAGCTTACCTTCTTATTACGATTGTACAATAATAATAATAAAAGTGGCGAAGCGGTTTCGTACCTACAGATTAAATAGGTACTAATTATGTACCGTATACATAAGTAAGGTAGGTACATTAGCTTGTTATGTCTTGTTGAGGGACATTGCAAAATACCTAATTCATAATATTTAACATTTTATGTTTTAAATCATGACAAAGTAGATAATTAATGTATTAAAAATACCTATTAGCATATAACGGCTCGTTTATTTTAACAATTTCAACTTAGGAACTTTAAAAATTGTAAGACCTTTTAGTATTGAGTCGGATAAGCAGCCGGTTGCCAACCGCTGTCTATACATTATTACCGGCGGCTTTGGATAACTACCCGATAACAACAGCTGTTTTACAACTATAATTATAACTCCCATACCTAACCTACCTCACCATTTTGCTAGTAGGTAGAAACGTAGTGATTATTTCCTCTATGGTAGGTAGTAGACAAGACAATCTAATCTAACCGATCCTATTCGTTTAGTCACACCTTACGTAGCTATTGTTTCTCAATAACACCACCAGAAATAACACACTAACAATAAGTAGGAGTTAGTATCAAGTTACATACTGCATACGGTAAAACTATTGTCTGTGGGTGGGCCCGGTGACCTGTGTTACAGGTTTCTATTCTGAAACCTACTTCGGGCATCAGTAAATCACAAATTTAGTAACCTTCCATGTGTAGCTTCTAATTACCACTGGGTGCCTCTCATCAACGTGACCTTCGCTCTAGTAGTAACCTTCTCTTACTAATACCTGCACATACTTCTGGCTTTGTCTCCTACTCTTTCACCCTTTCGGCTGTACGACTCTGGAACGCTTTACCTCTAAATATTCGAAATGCACCTAGCAAGTACGTATTTAAGAAATTGGTCCGTGAGCACTACTTGAGTTCTTTACGCTAGTCTCGTCGTATCTGACATTGCTACACTTTGTTGTATGTTATGTATTAATGTAATATATGTTTGTATTAAAATATATAATGCATTAAAATATATGTATTTAATTATGTATTTTGTTTCAGTTTTTTTTAAATTAGGGTTGTTTTTATTGTCCCCACGATTTCTCTCCTTAACACACTTACCGGTTGACTGGTAGAGAATGCCCTTGGGCATTAAGTCCGCCATTTGCTGTTTTAATTTAAGCAATAAAGATTAAATAAAATAAAATAAAATAAATAAGTCCTTTATTTGTGATGGGAAAATAAACAAACATTTTATTTAATAAAACGGTTGTTGATCGTGTCACAGAATACATAATAGTACAAGTACAGAAGATCCACTCCTCAAAGTCATTTAAATAAATAGCGACTCTATCCTAGACACAATAAAGTGCAATTCAGGTCGCACACCGCTCCCTTCGCTACAGTTATATTCACCTACAAGTTACCTCTCTTTCTATCGCGTTGCTCTTATCTCTTCTAACGACTTCAGGGTTTCTTCTTTTAAATAATACAAGTTATGTGTTTGTGAAATAAAATGTGTACTTAAATATGTTCCAAAAAACCCTAGGCTAGATACTATCAACGCCACATGAGACTATACATGCTGATTTAAGGCAATTTGCTGTCTTACGAAATCAAATTGTCATTAATAATTAAGTTTATTTCAAAAGTAGATAAGTAAGTACCTACCTAAATAAGACGTAAGTAGGTACCTAAGAATAAACGAATACTAAATACTAACTAGGTAGATAAGCACGATGTCGTTTGGAACTTTTGGAAATGTGAAAAACGTGAGGTTCGGATCCTTTTTATTACTATTAAGGCAGCCCATTGCAATTCGATGCAATATGCCTTTATTTGGTGCGTGAGTGAGTATCGAAATCGAATTGCTAACCAAAGAGAGTGTAAAAAAACTAGCGTATTTGCTAACGTGCGTCCCAGCCGGCACGCGGCAGCCCTCTGAAATTAGTCCGTCCGGACGGACCCGCCGGCTACTTGTAGACAGTACCTAAAGCGCGGAGTGCGCCTAGCCTGATCGTGTCTAGATTTTTTTTATGTACAACGTGATAGTGATTGGCCTTCACCTCACCTGATGTTAAGTGACGATAAGGCTGAAGGTGGAAGTGCACTACACCTGGAATCCTTACCACTGAGGAACTAACTGGCTATCTTACCTCTAACTGTTGTAACACAACAATTTGTAAATTGTTATGGCGTCAGACTTAGGTAAAATGGTGGTAGCTAGCCAGGCGGACTTGAAATAAGCCCTACCACCAACCAAACCGAGTACAAATTGTACCCCCCCCTGGGAATCGAACCCGGGACCTCTGCGTCTAAAACGGGTGGGCGAACCATTAGACCACAGAGACGGTTAAAAATAAAATAAAAAAGCAGATCAGTTTCAATAGCCCAATGTTAAACGACCTTCATATTCTTATCTATCACCACGGCCAAGGTCAGCCGCTTCTCATGTTAACGATAAAATATTGTGTGTATGATGTTTTTTGATGAAACATCATTATAAGCCATTTAAATTTCCTCACTGCTGGGGCACACGCAGGCCTTCTATCAACACTCAACTGTCAAAATCCATTGTCTATGATAAATCGCTATCATATTATCGCTTTTCGGTAGAATCTCTAAAAAGTCAGTTTACATGGGTAATTTAAAGGGTAATTTTAATACCCACCCTAGCAACACAGCAAATAATAATATTATAGTTTTTTTGTACAATCTTGATACTTTGGAATAAAAATATTTATATTATTATAAAAGATGATAAGTAAATAAAAAAGATTTGATAATGTGTACATAATCAAATATTTTTTAAGTACAGGATTACAGGAAAAGTCAACAAATAAAAAAATTACTTTACAGCATTATTACATGTTACATACATACTTTTATTAACTTTTACTTGCCTATACAAAAAAGATAAGTCGACAAATAAAAAGAAACCTGTCAATGCTTTTCCTGTATTCCTGTACTTAAAAAATATTTGATTATGTACAGTGTATAATCAAATGTTTTTTATTTACTTATCATCTTTTATATAAATATTTTTATTCCAAAGTATCAAGATTGTACAAATAAACTATTATTTGCTGTGTTGCTAGGGTGGGTATTAAAATTACCCATGTAAACTGACTTTTTAGACAGACTTTAGTAATGCTATGGGGGCATTATAGCGGCTAAACTTTAGCCAAACATCCAAATCCGTCCAGCCGTTTGTACGTGTTTGAGTAATAAACATCTAAACAAACAAACATACAAACTTTCACATTAATATAATATTAGTAGTGAGTTTTGACAAAAAAAAAACAAATCTCGCCTGCAAAGCCGCCATTTCTGAAAATATAAACTGCACTGCACCATTATAAAGACATGTTAACGTTAATGCCTTTAGCATATGACTAACACGTAAATTACTAGTTAGTTTACGGCTAGTTAGTGCCTCTTGCCGCTTGGTTGTGAAATTAGACTACTGTAACATAGTATATGTATAGCAGTAGGTTATGTTTATGGCTAGACAAAATGTGAGACTGTTTTCGCCATAGACATAGAAAAATTTTCGCTGCGCTCAAGAAGACCAACAAAGCGTAGAAAAGAGAAGTTAACATCATACGGACACGGTCTATGTAAAAAAGAGACAAAGGATCAAGTGACAGGTGCCAACATTTTTTACAGTAAGAGCCCCTAGCGTCCCGCCTAGCAAATGAGCAATCACAGTTTGTTTAAAATATTTGTTTATCTTAATTATAATTTAAAATAAAGGTATCGTGGAGCCATGGTGTCTTGTGCTCTAATTAATTGTGATGTGACAAAAAGAAATAATCCAAGTAATCACACTTTTCACAGGTAAATAAGATATTGCCACACATTTCTCTAAAACCAAATTTCTCTACATTTATTCGTTTATCGACGAAGAAAGCAGTATGGAACATAGTTTATTAATTTCCTTTGCCGTATATAGTCATATTTTATGAATCTAAGTAATATTTTACGTATCTCATATAAAATGTATGCATTCGTTTTCGGATCACCTGTTTATTGACTTTGTTGTTCTTTGACATTCTATTTCTATGGTTTTCGCTATCCATATAGAGCATGGGATGAGAGACTTACTCCTCCACCACGTCCCAAGGGCCAGGATCTAGCTAGCTCCGTACCAACGTACTGTAAATTACTATATTGTTGGTACGATCCGGCCTGCTTTCGCGGGCCGGATTGTTGGTGCTCGCGGGCTGGATCTGGCCCGCGGGCCGTAGTTTGGAGACCCCTGATATAGAGCAAAATAGGTACTTCCTACAAGCAAGCAAGGTCACAATTAAAACTTTGTCGCAAGGCAAGGTATTCGTTTTTAGAGTTCCGTACCAAAATGGTAAAAAAGGAACACTTATGGTGTGACTCAGTCTGTGTGTCTGTCTGTCTGTCACAGCTGGATATCTCGAGAACTACTAATGTTATCAAGTTGAAATTTTGAATGGTTTAAGATGACATTTGGCAACTATTTTGCAAATAAGAAATAAATAAAAAAAATTCTTTTTTACAACAGGGACTGAAAAGGGGTCTTAAAAATTTGAAGTGGGGCTACTAGGGCATGTGGGGTATCATGTGAAAGAGCGTTGTTTGCACGTCTTTCAATTTTTTTAATTTTGTTTTAGTTTCAATATTTTTTTATTTTTGTTTTAGGCCGCATAATTTTTTGACTTATGATGAAAAATGTAAAAAAATACCGTTCCTCATTGTTCATCATTCGTCGTTATTCCAATTAATAACGTTAATTATTTACCGATAAGTTTATCGGTACTAAAGTTTAACGCTATATTTAACGGTAATTTTACCGGTACAATATTTTTAACGGTAAATTTACCGATAAAATGTTTTAACGGTTTTTTTAACGGTATTTCAATCCCTGATCTATTCTAATCGCTTTCAGCTTGGCATAATAAGTACAATGCTGTGGCAACACTGAAAACAATCGTGTTATTTGAGATCGGTAATGAAAAAATATTTTATTAGGTTTTGAAAACAATATTATGTAACATACAAAAAATCTTTATGACCTGAGTCTCCTAATATTGAATGGATTCAGTAGTAAACGTAAACGATATATTTTCGATGTCTTCAGAATATAACTTATGCACTGTTGTTCTATACACTGTCTGAAAATGACTTGTTATCACCAAGTCAACATGTTCACACTACTGACGTAGACTGTTAGCTGAGAAAACAAATCCATGGACAGTTTGTAGTTTAGGATTAAAATACATAATGTACCTATGGAAAAATGGAAGGAAGTGCTATACAGAGAGGATTCTTTCTTAATATTCAAAATTTTATTGCAAATCGTAAAAAAGTACATTAAATTATGAGTGTTATTTTGGCACACAAATACGTCACAAGAATCATCCTATCATAATTATCTTTGAGTCTTTACTAATGTTATAAATGCAAGAGTTTTTATGTGTGTGTTTGTTAACACTTCACGCCTAAACGACTGGACGGATTTGGACGAAAATTGGTTTGTAAACAGTTACAAGCAACGTAAAAAAGACGCATTGAAGCCATTCAGAAAACTAACAAGGAGCTTGTATTACGAGATCTTGACAGTTCATCATTGTTGAAACGTTGTCTGTTGTCGTAATCTACACCTTGATTGTGTAACTCCATCACGATTGGTCACCAATCTTATCCATCACCCTCTTAATAATCATAAAATTATTAAATCACACCTTAACTATCACAAATTAAAATGAATATAACCATGTTAGTGCTACTTGAACGGTTGAACGCAAAAAAACCGCAAATCAATCTACAGCAAAGCTAGTACACACTTGAGGTCAAAACATTATTTTAGACCCGCAGTTCTTCAAAATTCTTCCCTTAGGAGAGGAGTTATTTTGTCGTCTTTTTTTGTATGGAGAAAATTTTTTTTGTTCGAAAACCTATCGTGTATGGTATCGAATGAAAGCCGGTAAGAATTATCCTATCCTAATATTTGAGTCTTTACTAATGTTATAAATGTAAGAGTTTTTGTGTCTGTTTGTTAACACTTCACGCCTAAACGACTGGACGGATTTGGACGAAAATTGGTTTGTAAACAGTTACAAGCAACGTAAAAAAGACACATTGAAGCCTTTCAGAAAACTAACAAGGAGCTTGTATTACGAGATCTTGACAGTTCATCATTGTTGAAACGTTGCCAGTTGTCGTAATCTTCACCTTGATTGTGTAACTCCATTACGATTGGTCACCAATCTTATCCATCACCCTCTTAATAATCATAAAATTATTAAATCACACCTTAACTATCACAAATTAAAATGAATATAACCATGTTAGTGCTACTTGAACGGTTGAACGCAAAAAAAACGCAAATCAATCTACAGCAAAGCTAGTACACACTTGAGGTCAAAACATTATTTTAGACCCACAGTTCTTAAAAATTCTTCCCTTAGGAGAGGAGTTATTTTGTCATCTTTTTTTGTATGGAGAAAATGTTTTTTGTTCGAAAACCTATCGTGTATGCTATCGAATGAAAGGGCTTACTGAGCCGGTTCTAAAAATATATCACATAATTACATTTCAGCCATATGTTTTAAATTTAATCAAAAAACATTTTCAAAACAAACCAAGTTTAGGCTCTTTCAGATCCGATTTAGTTAAATTATTTTTTGTAAAATATATATATATATAATATCCTCAAATCAAACCACAACAAAGCAATTTTGAAAATATTCATATTTAGTATTTTTTTTTTATTTTTTTTCCCAAACTTATGTTTAAATGGGATTTTTGGAAATTGATTTTTGGTTTAATTTAAAACAAGTGCTGAAATGTGATTATGTAATATATATTTTTAGAAACAGCTCAGAAAACCCTTTCATTCAAAATCATACACGATAGGTTTCAGAACAGACACTTTTTTTTATTATACCTATAATCACTTTGTAAAAGCTTTGTAATCACGAAAAATTTAACAAAATTCCTTTCTTGAGATTAGATTTGAGAATATTGCATATCATTTGAGGTATATTTTAATCTGTAATTTTGTGTATCTGTAGGAGCCCAAATTTGGTATGTTTTGAGAATGTTTTTTTGGTTTAATTTCAAACAAGCAAGTGGCTGAAATGTAACGATGTGATATATTTTTAGAACCGGCTCAGCAAGCCCCTTCATTCGATATCGATACCATGCCATACACAAGTTTTAGAACAAAAAAAAATTTCCCCATACAAAAAAAGATGACACCATATTACTCCTCTCCTATGGGAAGAATTTTTAAGAACTGCGGGTTCAAAATATTGTTTTGATCTCAAGTATACGTGTACTATAGGAGCTCGATGGCGCAGTGGTTTAGCGTCTGGCCCGGCGATTGCGGAGGTTAAGCAACTTTCGCAAGGGTTGGTCATGGGATGGGTGACCAAAATTTATTATCTCGAGCTCCTCCGTGCTTCGGAAGGCACATTAAAGCCGTGGTTGCATTTGCAGTCGTTAACACCCACCAATCCGCATTGGGCCCGCGTGTTGGGTTATGGCCCGTCCTCCTTATCTACCCACCCATAAGGAAAGCCTGTGCCCCAGCAGTGAGGACAATTAAAATGGCTGATGGATGGATGGATACGTGTACCAAACGGCTATGCTGTACATCGATTTGCGGTATTCCATTGATTTGGAGCAGGGATTGAAATACCGTTAAAAAAAAACGATACAAAAAAAATAACGTTAAAAATACCGTTAAAACATTTTATTAGTAAATTTACCGGTAAAAATAATGTTCAAAATATTGTACCGGTAAAATAACCGTTAAATATAGCGTTAAACTTTAGTACCGGTAAAATTATCGGTAAAAAAAATTAACGTTATTAATTGGAATAACGTTAATTTTAAAGTAACGGTAACAAAAAGTAAGAAATAACGTTAAAATTAACGATATTTACTGAAATAACGTTAATTTCGTTAAAGTAACGTTAAAATTAACCTTATTTATTGACATAACGTTAATGTTAATGAACGGTAAAAGAAGTAGCAATGTATCACATTCATCTGTCAAATGAGACCGGTCGCTAGGTGGTT
Organism: Agriphila geniculea; assembly: GCA_943789525.1. Classification (NCBI taxonomy): domain Eukaryota; kingdom Metazoa; phylum Arthropoda; class Insecta; order Lepidoptera; family Crambidae; genus Agriphila; species Agriphila geniculea. Next base: position 9,673,993 of record OX038898.1, on the reverse strand, counting down.
TCTAATTAGATAATCAGCCCGCGGGTTTTTTAGAAAACCTATCTCGGGCATCAGTCCTCACAATTAATGGCTTCTTTATTAACCATTGAGTGATGGAAAATAAATACATTTTATTATTATTATTCTTATTTATTTAATGTACCACATGAAATGCAATAAATGTATTCTAATTCTTATATTTTACTGTACGTACAACTAATAATAACTGATAAAATGCCATATCTAATTAGAACCTTTTTTTCCAGAGAAATACCCCCAAATCAAACAGCTGTTTGGCTACGACCCCCTCTTCAAATGGGTGGTAACAGCGATGGTGATCACCCAGCTCATCACCCTGCCGATAGTTCAACACTTGAGCTGGCCGGTGATGTTGCTGATGGCGTACTGCTTCGGTGGGGTGATCAACCATTCTCTTATGTTGGGTAAGTTTTTATAGATCTTTTTTAGGGTTCCTATTACTAAGACTCCACTGTCCGTCTGTCTGCCTGTCTGTTACCAGGCTGTATCTCATGAACCGTGATAGCTAGACAGCTTGGATGAATTAGACAGTTGAAATTTTCACAGATGATGTATTTCTGTTGCCGCTATAGTAACAAATAGGTAGGTACTAAAAACAGAGTAAAACCACAGCCGAGAGATAGTCTTCATAAATACTCTCTAGGCTGTGGTAAAACCATAAGAATAAATAAAAAGTTTTATTTATTCTTATGGTAAAACTCCCATACAACAAACGTGTTGTTTTTGCCGTTTTTTAGGGTTCCGTACCTCAAAAGGAAAAAACGGAACCCTTATAGGATCACTTTGTTGTCCGTCTGTCTGTCCGTCCGTCCGTCCGTCTGTCTGTCAAGACCCTTTATTATATTATAATCTTGAGGAGGCAAAAGAAATGCTATGTTCATACAACCAAGTTTTTAGTATTTTTTTAGTAAGTTTTTATATGTTTTACGCGCGTATCTTGTATGTAATATTCTTTACAACACACTTGCTCGTAAAGTGAGCCCTAATACATCGCTTTTAGGGCCATAAACCGAGCTATAACAAACGCGTGCAATAATATATAAAACACTAGGTTGTTATAGAATTATCCCTACAAAGTTAAATTAGTACCTTACTGCAAGTTCTATGCGAGTAAACAGAGCATTTCCAATTTAACCGGGTAATACAGTTTTTTTTTAGAGGTTTTATGCCGCTGAAAATTCATATTCATTTTTGAAATAAATAATGTTTCAGTCCTCAATTAAGTCAAACAAATATTTATTATTATCAAATAATTCATTATTCACAATATTTTGTTATAAAATATTAAAATATTTGCATTTTATCACTTAAAATTATAATTTTGAAATAGGCTGTATGCTCACTCACTCCTTTGTTCGCAAATATTCTTGCATTGGGCGTGTGAAAAAAAAAGAAAAAAAACCTACGCGCCTTTTCCCGTTATTGTCATATTTTGTTTTTGTCGTATTTGTTGCTGTGTGGTAAATTACTTTGTATTTTCCTCGCAAACGTGTTGAAAAACGTCGTATGAAACGCGTGAGCTTTTGCTTATTGCACACTCGGCTGAGTTACGCCCTCGCCTGCGGCTCGGGCTGCAACCCACAGCCTTGTGTGCAATGAGCAACCTAAGCTAACTTGTCTCATAATGTACTATTATTAGGTAGGTAGGTACCTCATATCTTTCAAAGGGCTGAACGGATTTCTGTGCTTAACATACCGTTAGATTGTGCTTGTCAGCCCAAGTGTTCTTAGGTAAGTAGGGTAAAACAAACATGGCAGCATGCATACGGTGCCATTATAGGAAGCGAAAAAAAAATTTTTTTTTTCTTAACTGTAATTATGGGTATTAAATTAAAGGGCTTATCATAAGGATTTCAAAAGGGTATTGACTTGTCTTTTGATGCAGGCGGGTTTTTTATTTTTTTGTTTATTACTACCAAGGAGGCTGTGTTTGGGGACAGATTATAGCCCCTCAGCGACAGCTGCCATGCTCTGATGACTGGGGCTGGTCCAAACAAAATGGCTATTGGGAGCCTATTTGGGCAAGCCTACCTGTTGCATCTGCTGCTTGTTTAGAATTAATCGTTGCCGCTGCAAAACAAAATGCGCAGGGAGGTGCAACTGCATTAATAGAAATCTAAAGTGCGCTGTACACATTGGCCCAACGCGTTGGCCGAGCGCGTTGGGCCAACGTGTAAAGACCTACTTGGCGGTATGTTGGGAGTTGGCGCCAACGTGTAAACAGTGACATGCCCTGGCCGCGCGCGTTGGTCCAACGCGCGCGGCCAGGCGTTGGCCCAATGTGTACTTCGGGCTTAAAATGCACAGACCTATGTGCATGTAGTGGGAACTGCGAGCAATAAAATTGTTTTATTTTAATTCGCATCTTTTTAACATCTCATAACTATGTTAATTCTATCACATTTATAATAATTCTAATGGCGAACGTTTGCCCAACATCTTAATTTATATATTTAATTTGTAACATAATATATTTGTCACGTCCAGAAGTAATTTATCAATGTAATGTAATGTAAATTATCAATGTGACCAGAAAAATAACAACTTATCAGATCATAACTTTGCAGGTCCGCCGCGCGACACAGAACATTTTTTTTAACACTGTTACTAGACAAAAGTGTTTGACAAGTTTATTATTCTATATAGTAGGATAACTGGGCTATTCACTAGTATTTTTGTTTCTTTGGGCAAATCCTCATAGCTTTAATTCTGTAGAGGATTTTCGAAAAAAAAATTGTAGAGAAATTTCCGCCACGCGATACAAAACTTTTTTTTAACACAGTTACTAAACAAAAATGTTTAACAAATGTCTTATTCTATATAGTAAAATAACTAGGCTATTTATATATATTTTTTTCTGGGGTAAATTATCATAGTTTTAATTTTGTAGAAAACATGCGAAAATAAAAAAAATGTAGAGAAAACTCCGCCGTGCGACACAAAATATTTTTTAACGCAGTTTGTAGAAAAAAATGTTAAACAAATTTATTTTTGTATATAGTAAGATAACTGGGCTATTCATCAGTATTTTTTTTCTTGGGAAAATCTTCATAGTTTTAATTCTCTAGAGGATTTTCGAAAAAAATGGCAGAAAAAATTCCGCCGCGCTACTTAAAACATTTTTTAACACAGTTACTAGACAAAAATGTTTAACAAATGTATTATTTTAAATAGTAAATTAACTGAGCTATTTTTTCCTGGTGCAAATCTACATTTCTATAGAAAATATTTGAAAAAAAAAATGGCAGAGAAAGTTCTGCCGCGCGACAAATATCATTTTTTAAACACAGTTTTTACGCAAAAATGTTTAACAAATTTATTATTAAATATAGTGGGATATTTGGGCTATTCACTAGTATTTTTTTTTCTAGGGAAAATTTTCATAGTTTTAATTCTGCAGAGGATTTTCGAAAAAAATAGTAGAGAAAAAAATCATTTTTGAATTTCGCGGTTTTTTTGTTGGGTGAGTGAAAATTTAGTTCAAAAAATGAATTTCTCGTCCTCGAATTATCAAAAGTTACCAAACTTGATATAGTTGCTACATGTATGCAGATATGAAGCTTAGAGTGAGGCCCGCCGGACGCACCGTTCTCCCCCCTCCCCTGCCCACCTGCTGGGGGGAACCACGTGGCAACCGGGCTAAATCAGCTCAGATCACCCCCAGGAACACCTGTTCCAAGCGGTTTGCTTTGTCCCAAAAATGCAAGGTTCCCATACAAATCGATCCCCACGATCTCTTACTACTTACACATTTCTTTATTTCAAAAATGAATATGAATTTTCAGCGTCATAAAACCTCTTTGTTGTTACTAAAGAAAAATAACTATATTACCCGGTTAAATTGGGAATGCTCTGTTTACTCGCAAAGAACTTGCAGTAAGGTACTAATTTAACTTTGTAGAGATAATTCTATAACAACCTACTGTTTTATATATTATTACACGCGTTTGTTATAGCTCGGTTTATGGCACTAAAAGCGATGTATTAGGGCTCACTTTACGAGCAAGTGTGTTGAAAATTATTTATCAATATTTCTCATCTCTTGTTGCAGCCATACACGAGATCGCCCACAATCTAGCTTTCGGCCACAATCGGCCGCTCCACAATCGACTGTTCGGCTTCTTCGCCAATCTACCCATCGGGATACCTATATCTATAAGCTTTAAGAAATACCATCTGGAACATCACAGGGTAAGTTTGTATAATATCGCTTCTTTATCTTTTTTGTATATCGCGTGCTAGTGACCAGTCATCTTGACGTCAGTATGACCGGTCACTCTAATGCCTGACGGCGATTTATCGTAGCGATTTATCTGTGCTGTCTATTTGCACAGTTTTATCGAACATATCTTTCAATCGGCGGCATACACGCGTTCGATATAACTGTGCAAACGAACTGCACGCTACGATAGATCGTTGTCGTGTGCAGCTGGCATAAAGCCACTCCACTTCGTATTTTTCATTAATCTTAATACCGACAACATCCTCACAGTAACAGAAATACAGAACAAAACCCGCGTATGGCCCTAAAAGTGAGGCAAGTTGTATGAAACTACTATGATGATTGATGAATAAGAAAAATGACAAAATGGATGTTGGGTAAGAATGCAGTTGTACTTTGATTGTTGCAAACCAAGAAGCTTATACACCCAATGGAGATTGCACGGCCAGTGTCATAGTGAAGATTGAAAAAGGTCCTTAAGTGACGTGACGGCTTATTGCTACCTCTTTCTTTAGTGTTACAATACGTTTTCGTTTCTCACGAACGAACGAACAACGAACACGTATTGTAACACTAAAGAAAGAGGTAGCAATAAGCCGTCACGTCACTTAAGGACCTTTTTTCAATCTTCACTATGACACTGGCCGTGCAATCTCCGTTAGGGGTATAAGCCTCTTGGTACTTACCAAATAAACTTAATATTATTATTTTTATACTCTATTTCAGAGTAAGTTTTGACGTTTTGGTACTCTTAAATCCTGCATGCAGGTGGTTTTCTTTTGTGGGTAAACAAGCAGTGGTTAGTTCTGACTTGCCTACCTCAAAAAGTTTTAAAATCTTACTCGAGTTAGCAATATTACAGCAAAGGGAAGGAGGGCAGGTGGAGTAGTTATTGGACGTAATATATGCAATGCTTTTTTAACACCAAAAAACCGGCCAAGTGCGTGTCGGGCCACGCGCCGTAGGGTTCCGTAGTTACCTTATACTATACCATATTTAATACCACCTATCATTTTTCGTTTGAAAAATAACTTTGTTTTTCACAGTGTTGGTATGAATGACAAAGTTATATTTGCGGTTTTGGAAAATGTGCTATATCTTGAAAACTAATTACTATATCTCGTTCAAACTAATTTTGGTTGAAAGTGTTTATTAAGATCTACAGCATATATTTTTTTTTAGATTTTTCACTCTCTTATTTCAAAAGGGACACACATTTTACCACTTTGGCGGTGTATATCTTTCAAACGGTTGACTTTGAGAAAAAGTTGTCTAAGAAACTTCAATGTCATTTTTAAAGACCTATCTATAAACAGTCAACACGTGTTGGTTTGAAGAAAAAAATTTTTTTCAGTTTCCGTTCCATGTATGGGGAGCCCCCCCTTAAACTTTTAATTTTCTTATTTTTGTATTAAATTCGTTAAGCGGTTAACAGAATACATCTACCTACCAAGTTTCAACTGTGTAGTCTTAATACTTTCGGAATAAAGTGGCTGTGACATACGGACAGACAGACAGACATGACGAATCTATAAGGGTTCCGTTTTTTGCCATTTAGGCTACGGAACCCTAAAAATGGAAATCGTTTCCCAGCAATAATTTTGAACAGAAATGGTCCTGATGACGGACAGAATACGTAGACCTCGGCTTTGTTGAAGGTCTTGTATGTAGTGTTGTAAAAAACAGGTTTTTTTTTCTGGCGTGAAATAAAACGTGAAAAATGACGTGTTTTTTTCTGGAGCATGTTTTTTTTTCAAGAATACAGAAATCAAAATTATTAATGAAGTTTCCGTTAAAGATTAATATTTATGAGTTCATATTAAAGTTTTCTGTTCATTTTTGAACCTACATTACTTTTTTGGTTGAAAACTTAGAGCATCGCGGCTTCGTCTCGACAGAAGCGCGTCTTACTCTAAGGTTGAAAAGTACCAAGTTTTCAACCTCTTTGTTCGGTTTATGTTTTTTTTGAAGTACCTATGAACTTAGTTAGAACGAAGAACAGTGTCTCCAAATTGAGGGAAATTTTTTGTTTTATTTTTATTATTGGGGATAAACTAAAATCTGTTCTTCATACAAAACGTCACATTTTGGAGAACAAAAAATCGCGTTGAGGGAAATGTTTAATCTTTTCTTCATACAAATTTATCATTATGGGAAAAATAAAATGAGATCTGGGAAAAAAATTAAATTCATATCTGGAGACACTGACGAAGAATAAAAATCTAATATAATTATTGATTTGATTAAATAAAACATTTATTTTCCAAAGATAAATGAAAAAAAAACAAAGAAAAAAAAACCAACGGTGCTGTGTTTTTTTTTTCATGTTTTTACAACATTGTGAAAAAAACAAAGTTGTTTTTTACACGACTGCCCAAAAGGAGTGTATAATGTGTGTAGGATTCATGTATGTTTGTGGGTATGTGAGTTTCTTTATTCCTCCATAACTTCTAAATGCCTTAACGGATTTGGATGTATGGGGTATCGTTAGAATCCTTACATCATTCCGAGTGACACTGGATATTTTTTTTGAAAATAATTAATATAGCGACTGTACGACGCCACTTCCAAATGTCAAAAAAAAAATATTTTCTTCTATTATTACAATATGGACATCAAATAGAAGGCCTTGAAGAGCGAAAAAGAAAGAAATGTGTGAAATAAAAATAAATATATCAAAAATATATTAAAAAGGTATAAAGAAATGTTGTAGCACTAAGAGAAAGTTGTATCTAAAAACAAGAAATAATAAATATATCAGAAATGTTTACAATAACTACTCCCGAATATTAAAGAAATGTGTTAATTATCACAGGAAAACACAAAATATGAAACTTATATCCACTACAAAAAATACTTGTAAAACAGTATGGAAGGTTATAAAGAAATATACTGTAGATAATAACAATAATTCTAAAATTGAGAAATTAACTATTAATAATAATGAAATTACTGATCCTCAAAAAAATTGCGATTCATTCAATAATTATTTCATTAAGAATATTAAGGAAAATTGTACTCCAAACTCTAATTGTATAAATGATATTAAAATTGATAACTTAGAATGCAGTATATTTCTTAATCCTGTGACCATTAATGAATTACAGAAAATAATTAAAACACTAAGTAATTCAAACGCTGTCGGATGTGATGAAATCCGTACAGATATTGTAAAACAAGCTATGCACTTAATATTAAAACCACTTTTATATGTCATAAATCTGTCATTAGTTCAAGGAGTTTTTCCTGAAACTCTTAAAAGATCTGTTATAAAACCATTGTTTAAGAGAGGCGATAAAAGTAAAATGGAAAATTATCGACCTGTTACACTTGTGCAAATTTTTTCAAAAATATTTGAAAAAGCTATGTTCAATAGATTAATTAAATTTATAGAAAAACATAATTTAATATCGGAACAGCAAAATGGATTCAGAAAATATAGAAGTACTGTACTTGCTGCTTTTAAATTAATTAATCATGTATTAGCTCAGGTTGATAAGAAAAAGTCTATTGCTGTATTGTTTATGGATATGAGCAAAGCTTTTGATTTTGTAAGTCATAGACGGTTGTTAACAAAATTACTAAGGTATGGTATAAGAGGTCCAGCTTATGACTGGTTGCTTTCATACTTAAGTAACAGAATGCAATGTGTTTTATTTATTGTGAAATAAATAAAACACATTGCATTCTGTTACTTAATATTATATATTGACCCTTCTTTATTGTGAAATAAACAAGGGTCAATACCCCTTGTTTATTTCACAATAAAGAATTGAATTGAATTGAAAACACGACTGCCCTGCTAAAAACGAACTAAAAAGTTAAATAACAAGTGTCATTGCATAGCATTGCATCATAGCAGTCGGGGGACCTCTTTGATTAAAAATTGTTTCATGAAACGGTCCCCCGACTGCAATGATGCAATGCTATGCAATGATACTTGTTATTTAACTTTTTAGTTCGTTTTTAGCAGGGTAGTCGTGTTTTTAATATTTTTTTTAATTTATTTTTTCATGTTACATCACTAGTCTTGTTACACCCGGTATATTCTCCTTCTCAACAGTACCAAGGTGATGAGCTAGCAGACACCGATTTACCGACCCTCTTAGAAGCCAAGCTGTTCTGCACGACTGGCGGCAAGCTGCTATGGCTGTTCCTTCAGCCGTTCTTCTACGCAGTAAGGCCGTTGGTGGTTAGGCCCAAATCGCCTACGCCTATGGAGCTGATCAATCTGGTTATCCAGCTGTTCTTTGATGCTGTGGTGATCAAATTGTTTGGTAAGTCAATAGAATAGAATAATTGTTTATTTTCCAAAAATTCAGTTTAGTACAATTTACAAAGTTTACAGAAAAATAGATAATAATAAACATGCGCCTGGCCATGAACTAGGAAAAACCTGTGTTTCAGGCAAGTATTAGATAGAAATAAATAGTTATTTATGCAACTGTACTATAATAATGAGGGGCATTAAAACACGAATGTGGGTTTATGACATGAGTGTTTTAATACCTACCTAATTATGTACAGTTGCATACAAGACTTAACTACACCCTTTATTTTATTTATTAGGGAAACGATCAATATTTATACATGTAGATTGAAAACACCCATGATATGTATCCTCTATGAAGCGTTTTGACTTTGACCTTGACCTTGAAGTTGACTTTACTTTGAATTTAACTTTCCTCCCCCTCCTCGTCATTATATCATTCGCAAGAGTGTTATAATGTACTGAATTTCATAATGTAACTCGTCGGGCGGATATTGTGGTTACTATGACACTGGTAGTTATAATGATGGCAGTAAGCTAATTTTTTCAGAACACTTTACAGAGGATTTAAAGTATGGGTGTAGATAAACACTTTTGCGGATTACAGCTCGTTTATAATTAATTCACCCCCATCGCAGATATGATATAGCAGTTTATCTCGTTCAACTGTCAAAAGGCAATGGATTTTGACAGTTGTGTGTCGATAAAACGCTATATCACGCGATATATATCGTGTTTCGGTGGTCATACTAGGGGGCGGCAGGACAGGTGTTATTTAGAATAATTTAGTTTGGAATGGGGTTGGCAACACAAAGCTAATCGTAGATGTCGCTGCCTACGCTTGTTCCTAAGACAGTAGACGTTCAGAACAAAATGTATGGGAAAATAGGTATTCATTTTGTGGTATTTTTTTACCAAAAAAGACCAATTGACCCAAAATGGATATAAAAGACTATTCTATAATGCAAATGCCGGAACTGAAAGCCAAATTAAGACGTTTTTATTCTTACAAAATTTATCCAGTTTTTCTATATCCAGATTTCTCGGAAATTTATAAGTGCCAACATTTTTAAAGCCTATTACACAGAATTTAATCATTTTAAAGCTAAAAAACGACTTTTTTAAGTAAAAGTCCTTTGTTTTCATAGCTCTCGTGGAAATAGCGTACGCAGCGCCATTTTGACAGTTGCCTTCCCCATTACATATTGTTTTTTTGACGTTTACAGATTTAAATCTAAACTAAGTCATTCTAAACTAACACCTGACCATTTCACCAAACTGACATTTGTCAGTGACATGACATATGTCGGCAATTTTTACAGTCTTTTTTGCTTTAATAAGGGACAATTATGTTGTGAAACAGTGGATAATTTTTACAAGTCGACAATTGTCACCCAAACTTGACTTAGCTCCAATCTCATGTCAAGAATCACTGACAAATCTACAAATATGTCGACTGACGAAATATCCCTGTTTCACAACATACTTGTCCCTAATTAGAGTAACGACAATAGGCATGTTGACTATTTTTTTATTCTATGTTACATAAATTACCTCTCAAAAAAAAGAAACATTTGTATAATAATTATTTCGCTAGCATGATAACTGCCCGAGAAATCACAGTTTGAAATGCACAAAATTGGACTCACCCGAAAACGCTCCATACTAACGGCTACCAAGTTATGACGTCACGCCTTCCTACGTTGTATGCAATGCGTAGGAAATTTGTTCGGCAGCTATATTAAATATTGTGTTTATCAAAATGGTTTCTTTGACAAATTTGCTATAAATTTTACGGACTAATTAAATGTATTATTTATTTTAACAAATTTTATACTTTTTAAATGGACTTGTCCACCCAACTTTGAAGGGTCATAAAACAAATAATACGCAATATATAAAACCAAGAGGTATACAAGCTACTCCAAAAGTTTGATATGTTTACGATTTTTATTAGTATTTCGTTATTTTATTTATAAGTCAACATCCCTATTGTCAATTTAACCGATATAAGTCACTTTCAAATGTCGTCTTGGTGAAATAGGGCCCTGATTTAATAACATACGCGCTGTAATTCGTAAAGTTGTTGTAATTCTAATGAGCAAAACACGCAAGTACTATTATTTATTCTGTGCCTCTGTGGTAATACGTGCGGAAATCTTTTGTAGCCCCTAGACTACACGATCAAGCATGGCTTGTCAAGCATGTACTCGTAATAATTACCACCACTACCATTTGGGGGCGTGGCCTACCTTTGATAGACCACGGTAATCACGTGATACCTACGTGCTTGATGTCAAGCCGTCAAGCATCGCTCCTAAACGATTAAAATGTGATTCACAAACCGAAAAAAATACGTGGTTGACAAGCCATGCTTGACCGTTTACAGGGGGTACATAAGAGGCATTTTCTGGAAAAAAGATACATACAAAAATTAAATACAATATTTTCTTACAGGTTGGAAAGTGTTGGTATATTTGATACTCGGTTCACTTATGGCGATGGGGGTACATCCTGTAGCAGGTAAGTGCTTTTATAGTTTTGTTCCTACAATGCGATTAAATTGACAATAGACAGTGATCCGCTGCAACTTCATTCGAGAATGTATGGCAAAGAGAAAATTTGACAGATTAAAATACGTTGTTTTGTACTGGAATCCCTCTGAAGGTAGTCACTTCAGTTGTACATTGTCAATTTAATCACATTGTTTTGGAACTTTTCCAGAAGTCGATATCAATAAGTACTGCTAAAAGTGTCCGTTTTGTTTGACACCTTAGAATAATAACACCTAGAACGACAGTTCTCTACTAAGCGCACTGTCAAAAGTGAGGCAACTAAAATGGCCAAAATGGCGCCGTTTTCAGATTATTAATCGACATTATTACCTAATCATACTGATTAAGTACTAAACAGTTTCAATTTTCCCACATTTATAAGACTAGTGACTATATTATTGGGTTTCAGTTACGATTAGTTAACGTATGAAGGATATAAATTTGAAAACTAAGCCATTCTGGCTTGGTATTAGTTGCCTCACTTTGCATACGAGGGCACGGCTTCTAGGTGTTATTATTCTTAGTTTGACACATAATATTTGCTATCTACTTCGACGAATGACTACGAGGGAATGTAGTGATACTTTCTAAAAATACTAAACTTAGAAATTTGGTGGGTCTTAGAAATTTGTTAAAATCCTTTTCTTTATCAACTTATTAAATAAAAAACTTTGAGGACGCCACTTTTGGTGTAGAATGAATGCACCTAAACCAGAGAATAAATATAAGTACTACGTACAGAAAGGAAACTCCCCGCCTCGCCCCAGAATCAATTACCTCACCCCTCCCCGCGAGTTCATGTGCCGAATCGTGTACGTGTGTCGTGTGTCAAGTTTCGTTCGCATTTTTTATCACCTGTAAATGCGTATTTATTGTTAAAAAGGGCGAAAAACCAATATGTTTATTTGTGTGTGTGAGGCGACACGATTCCCTTAGTAGCCCTAACTTTACACACACAGTCGGTGCTGCCAACTAGTCTGAGCGAAAACGCGCTGTCAGCGCTGTAAAAAAGCGCTAGATAGCGCTAAAATGGCTTTTTAGAAAAAGTGCCAGATTTCGCGCCAACCACAAGTGGTTTTACTATTTGCTCATTACAATGAGTACATATTTAGATAAAATAAATTTAATAACATAGCATGAACTGAAACAAAGATACTAAAATTGAAAATTATAGTTACTTAAATATATTATTTTGTGAATGATAAAAATATTCTACCATGATACAGTAGAGTTGGCTAAATGCAAAACGATTTTTATAATCTGACAGAACAGAACAGAAAAAAAAGGAATTATCTACATAATTACTGCTTAAAATTATTTGTTAGAATGCTTGGTGTGTCATAAAAAATACTAAGTAAGTATAGAATCTGTATAATTTTCATAGATATACTGAGCATTCAATCAAATAAATGCAGCAGGCCAGCGTGGAAATACTTAATCTATTAAAATCTAAAAAGCGCTAGATTTAGCGCTAGGCCATAAAACGCGCTAAGTTGGCAGCACTGCACACAGTTGCGCACATAGACATAGAAAAATTTTCGCTGCGCTCAAGAAGACCAACTAAGCGTGGAAAAGAGATGTTAACATCATACGGACATGGTCTATGCAAAAAAGAGACAAAGGATCAAGTGACATGTGCCAACATTTTTTACAGTAAGAGCCCCTAGCGTCCCGCCTAGCAAATGAGCAATCACAGTTTGTTTAAAATATTTGTTAATCTTAATTAGAATATAAAATAAAGGTATCGTGGAGCCATGGGGTCTTGTGCTCTAAGTAACTGTGATGTGACAAAAAGAAACAATCCAAGTAATCACACTTTTCACAGGTAAATAAGATATTGCCACACATTTCTTTAAAACCAAATTTCGCTACATTTATTCGTTTATCGACGAAGAAAACAGTATGAAACATAGTTTATTAATTTCCTTTGCCATATTATAGTCATATTTTATGAATATAAGTCATATTTTACGTGTCTCATATAAAATGTATGAATAGTTTTTCGGATCACCTGTTTATTGACATTGTTGTTCTTTGACATTCTATTTCTATGGTTGCGCATGTACAAAACGTCGTCTGTATAGTGTCTGTGTTGTGTAATAGGTAGTTATAACTGAGCGATTGTATGGAGTGTCCGGGGTGCATATTCGTAAATACCCGACGCGTTATTCACCCGAAGTTGCTTCGTAAATAGCAAACATGTCGGAGTAAATACTGCCGTGCTAATTAAAAAGTAATATTTTTTCGAGTATTGAGTTACATACAGATTTGGAATCCTTGCCTGACGCGTTAGCCACCCGGAATTGATTCGTAAATAGCAGACTAGTCGGGATAATGCGTCTGCTATTTACAAGAGCCAGAATTGCTTTGCAAACAGCAAACGTACTGCGTCAGTTATTATAATAAAAGAAAATATTTCTGTTGTCTGTTATAAAAAAATAACCTCGTAATTTAAGGATCACGCTCCGCTGCGCTTCGCACTCGCCTTAAAGGACATCAGGCACATGAGACCCAAAAGTGTATAAACATAATTCTGTTATCTATAAACACTTTATGTTACTAGAATCATAAAACAGTAGAAACATATTTTTTTAACTCCTTCATTTAGCTTTAATTAATTATTGAAAAAAACAAAAGCATATCAATGAAACGGACATCTTTGTTAGCAATTTCACAAGTCTCCCCTGAGTATATTTGTTCTGTGGCACAAGTGATTGCGCATTAAAAAAAAAGTCTGCCGGGTGTCAGTCAACTCAACTGTCAAAAGCGTTTTGTTACGTGCGACATATGCACAGATTTTCCGTTTGATCTGGTTCCAACTCGTACATTGTGGTGCTAATCTGTATCACTAACGCAGCTAACGAAACGTGTTGTCGTGAAACTGGTGTTGCTATTTAGTGTCGGGGTTACCAAAAAAAAAAAAACTTTCAAACGTAAATAACTCTTAAAACATAAATATTCGTAAAAAATCTGAATATTTTCTACGACTTACTAATTACCTGCCTACATTTTGAAAGAAATAGAAACGTTATACATTCTTTGGTTTTTTTCTATGGGACTCTGCCTGATGTCCTTTCTAACCTATACTCGAGACCTACAGGAATAAAGCAGTTCGATTCGATCAATCGTCGACACGTCAGCACAGAATAACTAATAGTTCAAGTACAGAAGCAGCACTTCGCTAAGTCATTTAAATAAATAGCGACTCCGACACTATAAAATGCAATTCAGGTCGCGCAGCGCTAATGGCCTACAGTTATATTCACCTAGTAGTTGCCTCTCTTTCTATCGCGTGCTCTTATCTTTTCTGACGACGCAACGTTAGGGTTGTGTTCTTTTAAATGAACTGCGTAGCCATACATCATAATGTGAGAAACGACAATTGTTTATTGGTTTTTTGATTTAGACTTCCGTACACGGCACAGTAATGTCGATTTGACATTGTTACTATTATAAAGAGACAATACCTACGCAGGCAGTAAGGTGCCGCGAAACTGCACAGGCGGGCGTGTGGCGGCCCTCAGTTCACTTGTTTGTCCGAACGAACGGCTAGCGGTAGGTGCTTATCGCGCGACCTTGAGAGAGATGGAGGCCTGACGTCAGGTCAAATAAGAGCGCCCGAGCGGCAGCCGGAACTTCCCGAGTGGATAACGCGTCGGGTATTTACAAATATGCGTCCGGAGTGTGTCTAAACATGTGTTACTTATCATCCAGGTCACTTCGTGTCGGAACACTACATGTTCAAGAAGGGTTTCGAGACGTACTCGTACTACGGCCCCCTCAATTGGATCACGTTCAACGTGGGGTACCATAACGAGCACCACGACTTCCCCGCGGTGCCCGGCCGCAGGCTGCCCGAGGTATGGAACCCTTTTTAACCAACTTCAAAAAATTTAAAAGGAGGAGGTATCTATTCGTTGCTTGCGTATATATTTTTTTATATGTATGTACACCGATTACTCGAAGACGGCTGAACCGATTGAAATGATTCAAACGCTATAACATCAGGTTTCTTCCCAAGTTGGTCCCATTTTGGAATCGGTGCAGTAGTTTTCAAGTAATCTTGAAAATACTGTCGTTTTCGTTACCATTTTATACGAATTCAGACGGCTGTTCAACTATTACTTTTTTGTTTATGAACCGATTCAGATGATTATTTTTTTGCTTGAAAGAATACACCTTAAAGATAATACCATATTAATTTCATTGGTATTAGACTTTGTATTATGTAGATACACAAGGGAACTCCTCAAAATCAAATAGGAAATTTGAACATAATTAATCGATTTGAACATTATTTCTTGCTTTTTATAGAGCTGTTTTTAAGGTTTTTGAAGGCCTTGCTTTTTTAAAAAGCTTTTAACATGACTCGTTGACCGCCTCTGGGGCCATCTATAAATTACGTCATACGAATTTCATGACTTTTGAACCCCCTCCCCCCTCCTTGTCACAGCTGGTCACATTTGTGAAATCCCCCTGCCTAGTGTGACGTCACATATTTTACATCTAGAAATAATTATTGAATTAAAAAAAAAACAGTTTCGTTTATTTTATTTCAATTTAAATGATTTTGAAATGTGACGTCACAATATTTAGGATCCCCTCCCACCCCCATGTCACACAATGTCACACTTCGTCGACCTCCTCCCTCCCCCTTAACGTGTGACGTAATTTATGGATGGCCCTTCTGTGGTCTAGTGGTTCGTCCACCCGTGTAAGACGCAGGGGTCCCGGGTTCGATTCCCAGGGGGGTACAATTTGTACTCGGTTTGGTTGGTGGTAGGGCTTATTTCAAGTCCGCCTGGCTAGCTACCACCATCTTACCTAAGTCTGACGCCATAACAGCAATTTAAAAATTGTTGTGTTCCGGCAGTTAGAGGTAAGATAGCCAATTCCTCAGTGATGAGGATTCCGGGTGTAGTGCGCTTCCACCTTCGGCCTTATCGTCACTTAACATCAGGTGAGGTGAAGGCCTAACACTTTCCCGTTGTGAATAAAAAAAAATAAAAAAAAGTCGTAATAAAATCAAAACCTTTACGTTCAAAAAATTTTAATCATTTGGAGCCGCAGTGGGGTGGTTCCACTCATGATTACAAGCAACTTTTACTATGGGGCCATATCGCGAAAAAAAATCAACTATCCGTATATCAAGGTCGAGTTTGGAACAGCTGATTGTTTTCGCGATATCAGAGTTGACCCCATAGTAAAAGTTGCTTGTAATCATGAGTGGAACCATCCCACTGGGGGAACCAAATAATTAAAATTGCAGCGTGTATAAATTGATGTATTTTTTCACCAGGTAAAACGCATAGCGCCCGAGTTCTACGATAACCTACCGCAACATAACAGCTGGTCAAGTGTCTTATACGATTTCGTAACGGACCCCGAAATTGGGCCTTACGCGAGAATTAAACGCAAGCACGTAGGATTAGCTAGCTAGACAAATTAGTAATGTATATTATTGAAATTATAATCGCATTTATCACGGGCAAAAACTACCGAAATAAACTATATATGTTCTATCTTTCGAAGTTGGTTCGGCTATGAATGTTGTTAGGCGTGCACATGCATAATAAATAATATCAAACCCTGATGTGCGTTCCGTACCTACGCTCCGAGTGCAACCAAACGCTCTAACGCCGTTCCAAACATTAGAGCGTGACGTTCGGTTGCAACAACTTTCCCGTTCTAAACGTCAGAGCGTTGCAACCTTTTAACCATCAAAAAAGGTGGTTGTAAAATGCTCTAACGTTTGTCTATAGAAAAAATGTCAATGTCATTTGACATTATTTTGTATTTTGATGTTTTTGTGTCTAATTTTCAAATAAATCATGGTAGCTTATCAAAAAGACAGTTTTTATTTAATTTTGAATACAGGAAAGTTTAAGTTATGCGTATTCCAAATGGAAAATGAAGACTTTGTATTGACATTGACATTTAAAGTTCTTGTTCGTTCCTAACCTTAGATTGAGTTAAAAAACAACCAAACAACCGCACACTAAGCCTCTGAACGCAACCCAGCGTAATACGAGAGCGCGCACACAACAACAATGTGCATATGCCAGCCTGGTGCGTACGAACGATAACACACGGCCCGACCTCAAACCGAACTCAACTCAAACTCACCTCAACCGCAGCCCACCTTGAAATACATGCTTACAATTTTGAGTCTTATGACACAATAATTTCCTGTGTAAAGTTCAAGTGAGATTGAGGTGCTTTCGGGTTGAGTTTGAGTTGAGTTCGGGTTGAGCGCGGGGCGTGTGTAAGTGCATCGACAAAATATAAGGGAGCTTATTAATGTGTTATAAAACTCAAAAATTGTAAGCGCTGTATTTCAAGGAGTGGGCTCCGGTTGAATTGAGTTTGAGTTGAGTTCGTGTTGAGGTCGGGTCGTGCGTATGACCGCAGTCTACATTCATAGCCGAACGGACTTCGTGGGATAGAACAAATACCATTGTTGACAAGTGTTGCTGTCTACCAAATATTTCTACCATGTTAGTAGATGTGTGACGAATTTGTAGGTTTCTTTTACAGGTTTTTTTTAACGTAAACACCGTTTTATTACGTGTTAAGCGGAATGTATTTATTTATTTTTAATTTACAACATTTATTTTGCCACCGATCACTGTTAGTCACTATAATGGGGAATGTCCGAAAAAAATCAAATTGGCTGATTATTTTTTATAGGTAGGAATAAGCTCAATAATAAAAATAAGTTTCAGAATTTTTGGTTGCGTAATAAAATAAAATAAAAAAATTAAAGTCTCTTCGACTTCACAAATATACGAAAGTAACAGCAGAATGGAGATTATACCTTTGCCATTACCTGTCACAACCAGAACATGATATAAAAAAAAATCAACACAAAATGTCAAAACTTTTTTTTTTAAATACTTGTTGTGGTTTAGGCAAGTGGTGACAAAGGTATAATCTCCATTCTGCTGTTACTTTCGAACTTTTGTGAAGTCAAAGAGATTTTTAATTTTTATAAATTTTTCACGCAACCGAAAATTCTGAAACTTTTTTCTAATACTAAGGAAGCTTATTCCTACCTATAAAAAAATATTCAGCCAATTTGTTTTTTTTTTTGGACATTCCCCATTCTGTTATTTATTAAATTAATCAGTTTTATGTTGATAGTCTGTCTATCCTTACTTGTCTTATTTGGTAAACAATCTTTACCCAACTCCTTATCGATAAAATTTGTTAAAAATACAACAAAAAATTTTCCACACATACATCGTAAAATTTTAATCATTTGCTTCCCGCCGTGGGGTGGTTCCACTCAAGATTACAAGCAACTTTTACTATGGGGCCAACTCTGATATCGCGAAAAAATATCAGCTGTTGATTAAGCTTTTGTATGGAACAGCAAATTTTTTTTCGCGATATCAGAATTGGCCCCATAGTAAAAGTTGCTTGTAATCATGAGTGGAACCACCACACGGCGGGAACCAAATAATTAAAATTTCAGCGTGTAAATTACGAAAGAAATTACAAATTATAACTGACAATTTGATTTAGTAAGACATCATATTATTTAACTGCGATTTAAAGGATCATGCCGCATTCTGGGCCATGATGCGCATTAACCATACATATCTGTGACAGACTCATGTCAAAAAGGGGTAGATAACAAAATGTCATATAATAGGAAAATGTAACCCCAAACGGCTCCTTGAGATTGAGATTTCCCTTTTTTCCCGCATTATATTTTAATGATATTCTTCCCACGCAATCACTATAAAATTACTATAGTATTTTGGTAATTTCATCAAAGCGCATCATGGCCTAGCTTGTATAGTAAAATCGGCATAATCCTTTAAAAGACGTATGACAACTGTCAAAATCTGTTTACTAAATAGGACAAGTAAGAATAAACAAGCTAAATACCTTTATTTAGAATATGTATTTAAAATCTCACGTTGTGGTTCCACTACTATTTAAATCTTTAGGGCAGTTTCACGGGTTCTAGATATGTTGCAGTTAACTAATCTGTCAGATAGTTACATACAACTTCTGTTACATTTTTGAAGGAGATACATGGCTATCTGGAACATGCCCTTAATTTTTTTAAAGAAAATATTTAACTTTTTTTTTTCAAATATTGAATTACTAAATTAAATTAGATGTTTGCTTATTTCTCTATTATCAGTCATTCCTCCCAGTATTTAAATGTTTTTAAAGTGTTATAGAAAAAAACCAGATAATATATTTTATTACTGTATAGGTATGTAAAAAATCTTTATACTATTTATATGTAAAAAACTAATCTGATGATAATTATTATGTAAATTCTCATTTATTGTCCTAATGCGTATTTTTTTTACTATTGGCCCTAACACGAGTTGATGCAAACTGTTTTCGCTACCGGAAACAATAGTTTTCTCTCTTTCACTCTCATTGACTGTGAGCAGTATATCCGATAGTTTGCGGTAGCGAAAACAGTACCTTGATTACGTAAGTCTGTTGCTAACAATTCTCGATTGAAATCGATTGTAAGCGCAGTTAAAGTCTGTTCATCCTTACTTGTCTTATTTAGTAAACAGTTTTTGACAGTTGTCTTGTCATACGTCTTTTAAACTTAAATCGTTATTTAAAAATATGTTAGTAAGTTTATGAAATTATTGTTAATTTATTAACAATTTATTTAGTAATCTATGTGTGGAAAACCATTTGTTTTATTTTATAAATGATTATTTCAATAAAGAGTTGGGTGAAGATTGTTTACCATATAAGACAAGTAAGGATGGACAGACCATTGCCGCTTTAAGTAAGATAGTTGTCACAATGGTAATCACTAAAACAGCAATGTTACTGTGATTTCTGTCAGTGTTGATTGCAACAAAGTTACGTAATTAGGGGGCAGTTTACATCAACTCATGGTAAAGCTAAATGTCTTATATTTATGTTATTAAATTACTGTACAGTGTTTTTTAAAGAAAATTATACAAATCTCGCTTTGACAAGTTTGGCTTTGTTTATTATACAAAGAAAAAAATCAAATTGAAATAAATTGTAATTTGAATCTGAAGATCTGTAAAATCAAGCGTTGAATTACTAAGGGCTGAACACATAACGTACGATGTCGCACCGTGTCGTGCCACGAGACGTCGCGTGAGAATCTACGACGCGCATCTTAAGGGTTGGACCACAACTGGTCAGCACGGTATTGCCTTTTCTCGTCGCCCTATTCTTTTCTATCGCTCAGAACCGCCATTTGCTAGAGCGGGAATGCGATAGCACGCAGCGGAATCGTCAAGGCAACCTTTCTCGCTCAAGCAAATGGCGGTTCTGAGTGACAGAAAAGGAAAGGACGATAGAAAAAGGCGATGTGGTGCTGACAGATGTGGTCCAACCCTAAGGCGACATTATAACACTAACACTAGCGCCACTCCCGCAAAAAATACTGTGTCAATACACGTCATCATCATCATATCAGCCGCACGACACCCATTGCTTGGGCATAGCCCCCAAGGATCCTCACGACGATCAGTCCTGCACTGTCCGCATCCAGCGGCGCACCGCGACCTTCCCCCTCACGTCGGTCCACCTTGTCGGGGGCCTACCCACGGAGCGTCATCCGGTGCGCGGTCGCCATTCCAGAACCGCCCCGCCCCAACGGCCAACGGTTCTTCTCGCTATGTGTTCCGTGTAAATACACAATTTATTAGCTGAGGGGAGAGATGAGCTAGAGCCCGGAGAGCGGATGCTCCCCTCGCAAAATATCAATTGTTATTTATAAACACACAAATCAGTGACAAATAATTATTTGCAGATTTGGTGGTGAAAATAGCTAAAAAACGGCCGTCGTTTTGTTTTTCGTCGATAAAAACCACAATTACTTATCTGTCATTAAGTTTGTATGAAAGCTCGATGGCGTAGTGGCCGAGCGATTGCGGAGGTTAAGCAACTTACGCACGGGTCGGTCATGGGATGGGTGACCAAAAATTTAGTATCTCGAGCTCCTCCGTGCTTCGGAAGGCACGTTAAGCTGTTGGTCCCGGGTGCATTTGCAGTCGTTAACACCCATCAATCCGCATTGGGCCCGCGTGGTGGGTTATGGCCCATCCTCCTTATCCACCCATAAAAAAGGCCTGTGTCCTAGCAGTGGGGACGTCAAAAATGGCTGATGGTCATGGTCAAGTTTGTATGTTTTTAAATAAATAAATAAATTTATATATACAGGGTGGAATTTCTTAATGCCACCTGGAGGGAAAGTACTCTAAACAATGGAGATAGCTAATTTCACTCAAAGGAAACATTCCTTTATTTTTAAAAAGAAACAAAACTGCATTCAAAGTTTTTTTTAAAATACGCTTCCCACACCCAGGAATCGAACCGGCTAAAATTCAAAAAAACAATACCCTGTACTTTTATGATATCAATCGTTAGGGTCAAACATAAGGATCAAATCTCTCTAACAAACATGGTATATTAAATGAAAGGAAAACCATGAAAGACAAGATAAAGCACTTTTACTTAAGGCTCCATTATGTTAGTTTACAATAAATTATCTGTGTAGAACTATTTCGATAAGATGTTCATAATGCAGACTATTACGCATCCATTGCATGCAAATGAGTTCCTTAAAATAATAAATTTATGTATCCAGCAACATGGGGCCAATTTCGAACAACTAATTAGTTAAGCTTTTTTCTCGTTCAATTAAAATAAGTTTAGATTTAATGATTTTCCTTTCGTTTAATTTACCATGTTTGTTAGAGAGATTTGAACCTTATGTTTGACCCTAACGATTGATAACATAAAAGCACAGGGTGTTGTTTTTTCGAATTTTAGCTGGTTCGATTCCTGGGTGTGGGAAGCATATGTTTAAAAATCTTTGAATGCAGTTTGTTTTGTTTTCAAAAATAAAGGAATGTTTCCTTTGAAAGAAATTAGCTATCTCCATTGTTTAGAGTACTTTCCCTCCAGGTGGCATTAAGAAATTCCACCCTGTATATATATTTTACGGGAGTGGCGCTAGTTGCATATAATGTCGCCTTAAATAAGAAAAATAAAAAATGTCACAATAAAATTATACATGGGTAATGTAATTTATTTTTAAGTATTTTTTTTTATTCATAAGTTACTTATTATCCAGTTTCAATTATCTCTTTTTATTTTACTGAATTTAAGATTTTTGTAACAGTAAAATTGATTCAAAATTTAAGGTTCCGTGATTTATAGAAATGGCAATGACAATAGAATGATCTGATTTAAATGTGAGTGAGATAGCTTTATCGTGTGAGATGAGACAGGTATAGAGATAGTTAGACGCCATTTCTATAGGAACCTATTCCAATATATTATGCAAAATGTTACCATTACCAGCAATTTGTATTTATTTTTAGTCGAGCTTTAAAGAGCCTGACTTATACAGGGTGTTACAAAACAATCCGCAATGCCGAATATGGTAGATAGGGACCAACGAACTAAAATCTATGGAAGCGTAATTGCAAACAAATATTGCTTAAAAAATTGCACCACGGGCCCGAAAAAGTACAACCCGCTCAGCTTTAGTCGGGCCAGCCACGCACCCGGGGACTGACGTTAGTGTTTTTTTTAAATAAATAGCAGTTTGTAATGTAAAGAAAAGATAGAAAGAGAGAGTTTATTAAAAATGACGTCCTTTATAGTCAAATGGTGTAAAAGATGCAAAGAAGGCAGTAAAAAGATGAAGAAATAACGTATCTTATTTTTTCGTTTAAGTACAGAAAATATCTATGAGTATACAAATTATGGTCGCTAATAAGCAACCAGTGTTCAGACGCTTTGTGCTGCATAATTAAATGCCAGCATTTTTAGCTCTATCCACTTAGTTGTACTTTTCATGTAGTGCCATTTTTTGAGCAGAATGCTTATTCCATAGTTTTAGTTCGCTGATAGGGTCCATCAAACAGAACAACTTTTACTAAAGATCCGCGGGCTGATTATCTAATTAGAAACCACCTAGTGACTGGTTGCAGTTCATAGATGATAGTGATCCATTGCTACTTCTTTTTGGATTAAAAAAAACATACCAAAGAAAAATAGCAATGTATGTGGAATGAAACCGGTCGCTAAATAGTTTCTTTTTAGATAATCAGGGTGCGGGTTTCATACAAAAATTTATAGGTAACGAAAAATCAAAATGTATGAAAGAGCAGTTTTTTCGCGATTTCAGAGTTGGTCTCATAGTAAAAGTTGTTCAGTTTGATGGTCCCTATCTACCATATTCGGCATTGCGGATTGTTTTGTAACACCATGGATACTGAATAAATAATACTATCGACCAAAATTCTGCTCCAAATATTCAATATTATTGGATTGAAAAGAAAATAGTTTTTTATTTGTTAAGCCGCGTTTCCATTATGCAAGTAGCTTGAATGCAACTTGCATAGCGGAAACGAAAACATACATGCAGGCTGCAAGTTAAAAATCAAGTATTTTGTACCTCTATGTTATTCAGAGATGTTTTACAAAACTGGGGTGCAAGACTGTTGTAACAAAACCTGGTTTAATGCTTGTAAACCAATCACAATGCACCTTTTAATCCTTAAACGGTGGGACTAAACGTTAAACTGTCACTCTGAATACGATTTGCGCTAAAATGGCGTTAGTCCACAGTCTAAGGCCATGTTAACTTTGGCCCTAGTATAACGAACGCACTCTGAATAAGACAGTACAAGTAATGTGACGTCATACTTGCGTGCAAGCACTTGCTTAATGGAAACGCGGCTTTAGCCGAGTTTTCTAAATTCGTAGTAAAATAAGCTTCATTCATTATACTTTTTTGAATATGTTTTTTCATGTAATCTCAAAAATTTTGACTGGCTTCGTGATTTATTGAAATTATGTTAACATGTGATAATTATTTGATTTTAATTTTGGAATTTGTTTATTGATGTTAAGTGAGAATAAAAATACTTCATTGCTATTAATCTGATAGTGACTGGTCTGCGGCAACTTCAGTACCTATAGCACGAACATACATCGTGAAATTTTAATCATTTGGTTCCCGCAGTGGGGTGGTTCCACTCATTATTACAAGCAACTTTTACTATGGGGCCAACTCTGATATCGTGAAAAAAATCGACTGTTCTATACAAAAACGCAATACCTACTCGACCTTAATGTATGGGACAGCTAATATTTTTTTCGCGATATCAGAGTTGGCCCCAGTGGCGTAGCGTATGTTTGTGCCGCCCGGGGCGGACCCGAATTTTGCCGCCCCCTATTTTCATTATAAGTCAAGAAAATCAGTAATTTATTTCTTTGAATAAGTAATAATTATCTACCTTATTTATTTACTAAAAATTTACTCTTCAGGTTTTTTTTCGGTGCATAATCTTTTATGTAGACGCGTGCTCTGGGCCGGTGATGATAGTTTGGTAAAAATCATTACCATCAACGATAGTGTAGCTTAGTCGCGGCGTGCGAAGCGCGCCGGGCCATACGATATGATTATTTGGTCAAAAACGTCAATGATAGTGTAGTACTTATATATTTTTTAAATATTTTTTGTGAAATTTTGCCGCCCCCCAAAAAGTGCCGCCCGGGGCGGGCCGCCCCCCCCCGCCCCCCCATCGCTACGCCACTGGTTGGCCCCATAGTAAAAGTTGCTTGTAATCATAAGTGGAACCATCCCACGGCGGGAAACAAATGCTTATATTTACGGGTTTATACAACGTGTTACAAAAATAACCCCTAATGCCGAATATGGTAGATAGGGACCATCAAACTGAACAACTTTTACTATGGGAACAACTCTGAAATAGCGAAAAAAAACCTGCTGTTTCATATTGTAGCGGCATCTACCTACGACGCCGCACATACCAACACACGGTTGCAATAAGATTCATAACCGGTGATACTAGATGGCGCTAGTGTCGAATAAACACAAAGATTAGTAGGGAAGAGCACCTCGTAGTATGGAGAAACCTACATCTCGCTATCGGAGTTTTCTCAGCTGCCAAACTATATATACAACTTCCAACCATCATCGGTTGGACCGCGGTCCCCGGGCTAAGATCACCCAGCCCGGAGGAAGATCTTCCACTTTGGCCTTCCTACTAGTGGCTACCTCTCTCCATACTACCATTCCTACATTATAAAAATTAATCAAAATGTATGAAACAGCTGATTATTTTTTTCGCGATTTCAGAGTTGGTCCCATAGTAAAAGTTGTTCAGTTTGATGGTCCCTATCTACCATATTCGGCATTAGGGGTATTTTTGTAACACGTTGTATATCGGGAAAAAACGCGAGTAAAAAATTCGTTACAGTAAATTATGTATGAGTAAACAGCGCCATCTACCGCTGAAAACTATACTATGACAAAGTGTAAATGCACTTTCATTGCTCACCGTACAATATGATGTAAATACTTTGCCGCGGACCACCGTCCTTGTCAAATTAATCGAATTGTATTTATACAGGTTGCAGGCTGTTAATGAATGAACCAAAAATTAGGAAACCGTTTCTTCGTACCATCAAACTGAACAACTTTTACTATGGGACCAACAAAATCGCGAAAAAATCAGCTGTTTCATACATATGTATATTTTCGCTATCAATTTTTGTATGAAATAGCGGACATTTTTTCGCGATTTCAGAGTTGGTCCCATAGTAAAAGTTGTTTAGTTTGATGGTCAGAAGATACGGTTTTCTCATTTTTGGCTCATTCATTAACACATTGTATAATTTTTTTCATAGTCATTTTGTTAATGTTCATATTGCTTCGCTTAAATTTTTATTTTGTAATAAGTAATTAAAAATACTATAGGTACATTTTTTTAACAGTATTTTTTTCATTCTAGAACGGTGCGCGGTGGTATTATTAATTTTGTATGACTGTATTAATTTGATATTATTTGGATATTATTGTAAAAAGTATTGATTATGTATATAAATCAAAATTATTTTTGTCATAATTGAATTTTGTTAGAGTATATAAAATATAACATACATACAGGTACATAAGATGTAAAAGTTTTTTTAAATAAAAATATAAATTTTTATTTGAATGTGTTTTTGTTCGTCGCGTGTAATATCTTACGGCTGCACTTAGGGTTGCCAACTTTTATTAGATCAAATATAGTAGTTTCAAGATTTTTAGTGTAAAAATATAGTAGATGGCGAAAAAGTCCAAAAAAATATAGTAGGCTGCCGTTTTAAATGGAAGATTTTAAAGAAGTTGCATTTTTCATACTTAAGTAAGTACTAACATTTTCATAATTTATTCAACAACCGCAAAAACAAGTGTTTAATCACAAAAAATATTATGCAATTACTTATGTACATACTCGTATAAGTTATTCTTTTTGTTGCTTTTGTTTAAATTTTTCACTTGAAAAATATAGTAGTTTTGCCTACTATATATTTTTTCAAAAAATATAGTAGCCGAGCCCTCAATATAGTAGGATACTACAGGGTGCATTTGAAATCACTCTCCAAATTTTAAGGATGTGTTCAGTCCATGAAACTGAACAACTTTCTCTAAGAAACATAGGGTCAAATATGTAAAAAAAAATTGAATTTTTATATAAAACAAAGAGATCACGTGATCAGTTTAGTATGGGATGACTAAAATTTTTTGGCGTATTTCGACACATGTTTCGTAGAGAAAGTTGTTCAGTTTCATGGACTGAACACATCCTTAAAATTTGGAGAGTGATTACAAATGCACCCTGTATATTAAATAGTAGGGTTGGCAACCCTAGCTGCACTACATATTCGCCTATGATCGGCACAATTTATCGTAAAAAGAACCTCTTTGAAGCATTTGTTACAAAACCGGCAACCAGGGATTGAAATACCGTTAAAAAAATAACGATACAAAAAAAATAACGTTAAAAATACCGTTAAATATAGCGTTAAACTTTACCGGTAAAATTATCGGTAAAAAAGTAACGTTATTAATTGGAATAACGTGAATTTTAAAATAACGGTACAAAAAGTAAGAAATAACGTTAAAATTAACGTTATATACTGAAAAAAACATTAATTTCGTTAAAATTAACGTTAGTTACTGAAACAACGTTAATTTCAATGTAACGTTATTTATTGACATAACGTTAATGTTAAAATTAACGATAAAAAAGTAAGAAATAACGATACATTTATGATAACGTTATCGTTCCCTGCCGGCAACGTACGACGAATTGTGCCCATCATGGGCCAATATGCAGTGCTGGCATTATCATCAGCCGCATGAAGACACTCACTGCTGGGTATAGGCTGGGATAAGACGAAGAATCTGATTTTTTTTGTATCGATTATTGCATTATGTCCTTAGGCAACGGCTACACGCTTGGTAAATACTGTGATCCATCGCCATAGAGTAGGTAATATTTAACCATGGAAAATTTGTATGGTATGTTCAATACATAGACATGGAAAAAATTCCCCACGCTCAAGTAGACGGACAATGATGCGAGTGAGAAACCGATTCTTACGGCTTATTCGATGTGCGAGAAAGAGTTAAAAGAAAATGACAGCAGAACCTAGTTTGACTTCATTTATCGTCTGTTATCATCTTGGTGAAAAGCGTCCACACGATTATTTTGTAATTTTGACTGCGATCTGATCGGTTTGGCTCATAAAGCTATATAAATCAATAATGGTGTCGTGTTCTGTACTGAATTGTAATGTTACTTACGACAACAACCCAAATAAACACTAATTTCACAGGTAAATAGGATTGTACAAGTACCATTTTCATATTTCATATTTTAGTTGAATATATTCCTAAACACACTAAGTAATACACTAATATCATGCTATTAACCGCCTATTTTCTAAATAAAGGCTGATTTCTAAACATTATGTGTTAGATAAAAAGATATTATATCCGTGAATTTGAGAAAATAAGGCGTAGAGATTGATCAAAAATTATTATAATATCGATACTCATGTCGATGATTTCCAATATAACCTAATTTGTCTTTGTGAACACTGATAGCTTTATCTTAAGCCGATATAAGACTGTTTGACTCCAGAAAACTAACCAATCTCTTATTTACAATGCGCTCCAGTAACTTTGAGATGTTATTCAAGAGAGAGATGGGACGATAGTTGCCAGGATCGCCCTTAGGACCACCTTTATGTATGGGAATAACGACTGCTGTTTTCCATGCCTTGGGGAAGGTTCCTGTTTCAATACTGAGGTTGAAAATATCTGAAAGAGGTTGTGCTATTGTTGGTCCTATCGCTTTGAGTAACCGGTTACCAATGTTATCTATACCTGGAGAGCTGTTCCCGTCCGACTGCTGTATGAATTATTTAAATAAAATTGTTCAAAATCTTGTTTGTGTTTTATTTATTAGAGCAATAATATATTATGGTTATCGACAATCTAAAATGGACTTCAGGGCCATCCCTAAAGTTCACGCACACGTTTACAAATTTTCACACACTGGCTCATGTCACTTTTGGTGTCGCAGCCAAGCGAACTCTGTTCCTCTATTCCAGTGGAATATTAACTTTATGGTTCAATATTATATTTACCATGGTTAAAATGTACTCTATGGCGATGAATCACAGTATTTACCATGCGTGTAGCCGTCGCCTAAAGCTTTGTCCAGACTAGTCCATTTGGCGTATCAGATCATCGTATCTTTAACATACATCGCTAGTTTGGTTGGGCGTGCGTTGAAGTAATCTGCTAGATCAATCGTACAGTTCATATTGTATCATATTATGTGTCATCCCATACAAATCACTTGACTATAATTTTGTTCCGCCCTATTTAAGGTGCGCGAAGCGCAACAAATGGGACGTTCGCTGCCGTCGTCGTAGCGGTGCGCCAGGACCGCGCCTACGCCGTATGCACTACTATCCACTGAGGTTTTGACGCAGATCGTCATTTTCGCAAATGGTCATCGCGAAAAATTTGGTCACTTTCGCAAATGGTCACTTTCGCAAATTGTCACTTTCGCAAATGGTCATTTTCGCAAATCGTCACTTTCGCAAATGGTCACTTTCGCAGAATGTCTTGAAATCGCGATTAAAAATCAGCTGTTCCATACATTTTGATCTATTCATTTTTAAATTTTCTATGGAACAGCTGATTTTTTTTCGCGATTTCAATGTTGGTATCATATTAAAAGTTGTTTGTATGCATGAGTACATTAAAATTAAGCCTTAAAATTATGTGCACTATTTAAGAAGGACCTTATATATTAGGAAAAACACAATTCTTTTTTTCAATTTTAACAAAATCAATAATCAACTTAACACAAATATTCAGTATTTAGTAAGATCAATAATCATCTCAATATATATTAAACATAGATTCAGAATGAATCGTTTATTTATAAAGTTGCAAAAAAAATATTTTACGCATTAATTTTGTTAATGTCAATGATTGGCGATTTAAGAGTTTTCTATAATTTTTTAGCTTTATTGATGATAAATATTTGTTTCTTATTATTATCCTATTACCCTATTTGGTTGTTAGAATTTCGTAGAAAGCACATCAGACTATATTTTCATGCCAAAATCACACTCGTCTGTACAAAGAACATATGTATAGGAGAAAAAAAGAAAAAAAAAATGTAAAAGACATTCTGCGAAAATGACCATTTGCGAAAGTGAAGATTTGCGAAAGTGACCATTTGCGAAAGTGACGATTTGCGAAAGTGACCATTTGCGAAAGTGACGATTTGCGAAAGTGACCATTTGCGAAAGTGACCAAATTTTTCGCGATGACCATTTGCGAAAGTGACGATCTGCGTCAAAACCTCCACTGACAGTACGAGTGGCCGCCCCTCCTCATAGTGTGCCAACACTTTATCACTTAATAAAACATTCTTTGCATCCTGAAATGCTTTTGCACAATTCGAGTCCCACTCCCATCGGATGTCTTTTCTCAAAAGCTGGTGAAGCGGATGTAATAAAGAACTTAAATTGGGTATAAATTTACCATAATAATTGAGTAAACCGAGAAAACTTTTTAACTGTGTGACATCCGTGGGTGTGGGTATTTTGGCGATCGCCTCGAGTTTAGTCGGATCTGGGTGCAACCCATGCTTATCGATTATAAAACCTAAATAGTTTACACTTTTTTGTAAAAATGTACATTTCTCAACTTAACTGTTAAACCCATTTGACGTAATCGTTCAAGTACAGCCCGTAGATTGCGCATGTGTTCGTGTCGATTGTGTCCCGTGACACAAATATCGTCCAGGAATACTACTGTACCGGGAACGCCGCGTAACGTCTCCTCCATGAGTTTTTGAAACTGTTCTGGTACACAAGACAAACCGTACGGTGTTCTGCGGTATGTGAATGTACCCACATGTGTCGTTATCGTAGTGAACGGTTGGGAGTCAGGTTCCAAGAAAACCTGTTCATAATTTGTTATTGTTATTTTTAGTGCACTCAACTAATCACGGCCGAGTAACGGCCTGCCCCCGCCTTTTATGATATATAAACGAACATTATTTGCGATCACATTTTTGAATTTAATATTCACAAGACAACGTAATATCAAATTATCAGTTTGCAAAATCAGGTCCTTAAATAACAATTTATAACAGTCTTCGTTAATAGCAGAAATACGGCTACCGGTAACGTGCCGGACTACAGCTGCGCCACAAAAAAAAAAGTTGGAAATCTGACTTTTTGACTATGCCATGATGAAGTCGATAATTTGTCGGAATTTGTCGCACAAAAACCAGAATTTGTCGGTCTTGCGTTTAGGAGATACGTGTGGCCCAGCTGTAGAGACGTCTCTACAGCTGCGCCACACAGATCTCGAAAACGGAAGGTCGTAGCGAAAATCTGATTACTCGTGTGTGCAGCCGTTAATTTGTCGGAATTTGTCGCACAAAAACCAGAGTTTGTCGGTCTTGCGTTTAGGAGATCTGTGTGGCGCAGCTGTAGAGACGTCTCTACAGCTGAGCCACACAGATCTCGAAAACGAAAGGTCGTAGCGAAAATCTGATTACTCGTGTGTGCAGCCGTTAATTTGTCGGAATTTGTCGCACAAAAACCAGATTTTGTCGGTCTTGCGTTTAAGAGATATGTGAGGATATGCTGTGGAGACTTTTCTACCTGGATCTTGAGAAAGGAAGGTCGTAGCGAAAATCTGATAACTCAAGTGTGTAGCCGTTAGTTTGTCGGAATTTGTCACCAAGAATCAGAGTTTGTCGATCTTGCGTTTAGGAGATATGTGAGGATACGCTGTGGAGACGTTTTTACCTGGATCTCGAGAACGAAAGGTCGGAAGCGTATCCTCACATATCTCCTAAACGCAAGATCGACAAACTCTGATTCTTGGTGACAAATTCCGACAAACTAACGGCTACACACTCGAGTTATCAGATTTTCGCTACGACCTTCCTTTCTCAAGATCCAGGTAGAAGAGTCTCCACAGCGTATCCTCACATATCTCCTAAACGCAAGACCGACAAAATCTGGTTTTTGTGCGACAAATTCCGACAAATTAACGGCTGCACACACGAGTAATCAGATTCTCGCTACGACCTTCCGTTTTCGAGATCTGTGTGGCTCAGCTGTAGAGACGTCTCTACAGCTGCGCCACACAGATCTCCTAAACGCAAGACCGACAAACTCTGGTTTTTGTGCGACAAATTCCGACAAATTAACGGCTGCACACACGAGTAATCAGATTTTCGCTACGACCTTCCGTTTTCGAGATCTGTGTGGCGCAGCTGTAGAGACGTCTCTACAGCTGGGCCACACGTATCTCCTGAACGCAAGACCGACAAATTCTGGTTTTTGTGCGACAAATTCTGACAAATTATCGACTTCATCATGGCATAGTCAAAAAGTCAGATTTCCAACTTTTTTTTTGTGGCGCAGCTGTAGTCCGGCACGTCTACCGGTATCGATTTCGCACTCTAATCCTTTGGAATTCACTAGAATGTTAATAAAAAAAAGGTTTGTTACCTCGAGACGACGATACCGCAATGTTGAAGAACTCATCATCTTCTGAACACTCATCTACAAAATTATGTCGCGGTTCACCAAGATAATTACCCGAACGATTATGTACTTTATCACACATCACACGTAGATGACCCCGCTGGTTACACTTATCGCAGTTGTAATTCGCAAAACGACATCGGTTGGCCGGGTGGGCCTTGCCGCACCGCCAACATGCCGTGCCGTCCCGGGCTCCGCCGCCCGCGCCTCTCGCGCCCGCCGCTGAGCCCCTCGCACGCTGCCGCGCGGCGCCGCCGCCGCTACCGCCGCCTTGGGCGCGCACCGCGTGCAGGTTTTCCCCCACACCGCTGCCGGCCCCGATGCTCCCCGCCGCAGCCTGGCCGACGCCACCGCTCGTCTCGGCATGTCGGTCCGCCGCCTCCAGAGCCAAAGCTAGTTCCACCGCTTTCTGATAATCTATAGATTTCTCAGCGAAAATACGAGATCGCATCACTTCGCTGGCGAGCCCCGACACAAACTGGTTTCTGAGATCCTCCTCGAGTCGGTGGCCGAAGTTGTAGGTGACAGCGAGGTGCTTCAAGGCTTGCAGATACTCGGTTAACGATTCCCCTGATCGCTGTATTCTTTGCCGGAAAATATGTCTTTCGGCTATTTCCGAACGCTGCGGCTCGAGGTGGGCCCTTACTAATTCCACCAACTGTTCGTAGGTTTTATCTTCTGGGTGATCAGGTGCGCACAAATCACACATCAAACTGTAAGTGGCGTCGCCGACTACCGTTATTAACATTGACACTTTTAGTTCCGCTTTTATTTCATTTAATAAAATGAACTGATTGACACGTCTTACGTAAGCCGGCCATTGTTTCGAGGTTAGATCGAAAGGTTCAATTTTGCCGATAGGCATCGTAAAAACTTGAAATTATTTGCAATAAACACACTAGAGACACTATACGTGCAATAACACAATAATTAAAGTTAAATACGCGTGGGTTTTTTAGGTTTAAACCGTTTTATCAGCAGCCCGTCGCCAGTGCTGAGTAATGAAACGCCGGTTGGAAGCTAACTGACTTTATTGCGTACTACCCGCCATATAGAAATGTTATTTTTAAGATATAACCTCTAAATTGTCTGCACTGATCGAGCCTGGCACTTGTATAACATCCAATTCACTCACTTCAATGTCTCTTAATTAATGTGAGCACTCAGATATTTTAAAATAAAAAACGTAAAATTCACACAAAACAATAGAGAAATATTTGACAACAATCACAACAATAACAAATAGCCAATCAGAGCATCCGTGACTCAATAACGATGACGTCAGCCAATCAGCGCGCGCAAAAAGATGGTGATTCGCGATTTACCTAAGATACGCCGGATTTTTGTAAAAATCCTAAACATTACTCGGATGATTGCAAAAATCTGTCTTAGATTATAATCATCCGGTATTTTACAATCATACTAGGATTTTTGTAAAAATCCTGTTTGTACAATTATCCTACGACACATACAAGGCGAAATTAATTTGGATCACAATGTAAGCTTTCATTGATGTGCCTCCGGAAAACATACAGCATTGTTTATGAAGAAGCAGTGTGTACTTAGCTTTATGTTGGTAGTCTGTGGCGCAAACCATAGACAAACTCGTACTTCCGGTTGCTATTCATGTAATATTTTGATTTAATTTAATTTGATTGAATTTAATTTGATTCTTATTATACATGCTATTGATTTGTATTAATTAATGTAATTTACTAACACTAGTCTTAAGATATTGTAACTAACATTTTTATGGGCCTTGCCTGAAATAAATTATTTGAATTGAATATAAGATATAAATACCTTACAACAAGCATAGGATTTAGTTTAAAATTAATCAAAAACCCTTTTTTCGCATTATAAAAATTAATTTTATTTCCTTCACTTACAGAAAATATATTCTAAAAGTTGATACAAAAGGCTAAAAATTAAGATAGCTAGTTTAGTTATTATAAGAGCCGGTAAACTACCGATTTTCTATCAGTCGATAGTTTGGTCTGACCTTTAATCAGTATAAAAAAGAATGCAAGTGTGCACACATTACGATTTGGTATCGGCCGATACCTACTTCATATTAAAAACGGTCCGACCAAACTCGGCCGATAGAAAGTCTGTAGTTTGCGGGGCCTCTAAAAGCTACAATTAAGTCCATTATCGCATAAAACATTAAATGCATATTTTTTAAAGCTTTTTCAAATTGTGTAATGATCTGATGGTTTTTGTTATTTTTAAATGTATTTCTAGATTATAGTGTACTGTTTGCGTTTCCTTTTTGCACGAAAATTATTACATGTCTAATCGAATCAAGTACACTACACTAACTATAAGCTCCTTCTGACTATTCAATTTCATATTCAATTAGTTGAAACAAACATTCAATGTTTCTAATAAAAAGTTCCTTCGATTAACAGTGTGACTGGCTGGGAATTGTTTTAATAAAAACTTCCCAACCAGTCAGTGTGACAGTTGATGTGTGACTCTTTGGGAACAAATGAATGAAAATCAAAAGATTAAATGTGAAATTGAATGGCGAGTAGGGATTTTCGATTGGAGAAGTTAACAATTTACTGACAAAACAAAATATTTGGTTTGAAATCTTGGTACAGCTTGGCCAGAAAGAGTAGAAATTAAATTAATTCAGTACAAAATATAGTCAGTTTTGCCAAGTGATTCGTGATTTTGGCGTGTTTGCATAGAAAGTGGCGCCCTCAAATTTTGACCGTTTGTTCCCAAAGAGTCACACCATCAACTGTCACACTGACTGGTTGGGAATTTTTTATTAATAAATTCCCAACGAATCACACTGTTACAGAGAAAAATAACCTGTAACAGTGTGACTGGTTTGGAAATAGAAATAAAAAGTTCCCATCGAGTAACAGGTGTAACTCGTTGGGAATTTTGAATAAAAATTTCCCAACCAGTCACAGTGTGAAAGTTGATGGTGTGACTCGTTGGGAACAAATGATTTTTGTCAACTCTTTATGGTCAAACTGTAGATGGCGCTGTACAATTTTTCAAGAGTTAAATAAATAGATTTTTCGTGCTAACGATACTGTCATTATAATGTATTAAATATGTGTTATTATTAGTAAATAAACATGTGATAATAAACACAAAGTTACTCGTTATTTTAAATTTAAGAGCGTGTAGTCTGCACACTAGCGCCGCCATTGGTACTTAAATAAAGACGAAATTGTGAATTATCTCTATGTAGTGCACTCCGAAAAAGCTTTTTGGTACTTTTTTATCGCTTGAACAATATTTTCTAGCCTTGTTGTCGTTTAGTTTAATGGAGTTTTTGTGCGAAGCACTGTAATTCTGGTTCCAATGGCGGCGCTAGTGTGCAGAGTACACGCTCTTAACTAGTTTTGTGCTTAACTTATTGTCTATATTAAACACATTAAATATGAATACATTTATAGGCACTACAAAGGCACACAATTACTTTTTAATACTTTTTTAGAGACATATTTTGTTCCATAAACAAACAATGACTTTTTAAAGATGATATAGTTTTTCTGTAAGCCTTAGGCCGCCTACGCACCGACAGGTGCCTAGATTAGTTCTTGTATACATCCTGGTTACTTGCTACTTAAACGGTGACCGCACTGGAAGGTGAGTTGCTAGGATAGTCGCCTTGGTCTCATAGTCTTTGGTTGTCTCGTGCCTACGATACATTCTAGTTTAGACAGTCGCCTGAGGCCCTACTGGCTAACTTTTCGAACTTCGGCGGGTCTGCCGAGCTTCAACAAAAAACAGATAAATCGAAGTAAGGAATTTCGTATTGTACCATTTGCCGAAGTTATTTGGAAAATATTGATGTTCGTGTAACATCTTGAATTGGGGTCCGCCATTTTGGGCTGATTGGAGCTCGATTTATCTGTTTTAATTTGAAGCCGGGCAGACTTGCTGAAGTTTGATACGTTAGCCGGTACGGCCGGGCCCCGGATGTATCGAGGCACCTAGCGCGCAGAGCGACCGGTAGCAAACATTTGTAAACGTGTTTTACTTGGATACATATCTAGGCACTAAACTAGGCACCTGTCAGTGTGTAGGCGGCCTTACATTATAAGGTACATACGACGGCACATCAGACGTAACATGTTGACTTTGATACCACCTTTATTACTTACGTCACGTCATAATATCTGTTTTTAAATACTTTTCACTGATGTGCCGTTGTGTGTACAGATGCCGCCATATAAGTTGGTAAAAGAAAGATGAGACAAAAGATGCGCCGAGTTTAGTGTTTGTGGCTACTGTGCATTTTTTGTCTCGTTTTTATCTTGCCAAGTTACGTTCAGGGCAGTATACTTTAATTAAATACCGCATAACATAAAAAATATGAGTAAATAAAAATTTTTTTTTCACTGATCAATTGTATAAAATTTATAAAATCCAACACATTTTAAGTCATATTCCAAACAATTAATTGAAATAATAGTTATAATAAAATTACTTATATTTCTTAAACCCATTGGACGGAAGTTTATAACAAACAAGGGCCTATTTTATAAGAAATAATTTCTAATTCATAAAATACAAAAAAATATAATATGTAAAATTAAGACTTAAATAATAAGGTGATAAAAATTTTCGTGATGTTTATTATCAAAGTACACAATAAAATGTACAAATGTCAAAAAGTATTAGTTACTTCCATCTCTTTCTAACGCACTAAATTGAAGTTGGTTAGAAAGAGAAAAAATAACGTTTATTCGTTTGAAAGTGGTATAAGATAAATTATTAACATTTTTCAATTTTTTTGGTGATACCTTCATGACTTTAGTCATCAATTACATTGAAATACATTTATATAATTAAAAATATAAAAGTTCATTAATATTTTATAAATTGTTTTGGTGGGGTTATTAAATTGATACAATAATAATCGAATAATGAATTATTCTGTTACATACAAGAATTGAAAATGGACATGAAAAAAAAATTAAAATAATGCAGATGTTTCCAAAAATACACATTAGAATACGATAAATAAGATCGAATTTGAATGGAAATCTACGACGTTATGTCTTTTCAATGGCAGGATATTTGCATTTGCTCCCAACAAGTCACATTGCGACTGGTTGGGAAGTTTTTACTAAAAAAAATCCCAACGAGTCACACCTGTTACTCGATGGGAACTTTTTATTAGAAATTTCCCAACCAGTCACACTGTTATAATAGGTGAAATATAACAGTGTGACGGGTTGAGAAATTTCTAATAAGTTCCCATCGAGTAACAGGTGTGACTCGTTGGGAATTTTTTGAATAAAAACTTCCCAACCAGTCACAGTGTGACGGTTGATGGTGTGACTCGTTAGGAACATTGTCTGATTCACAAATCGTCCACCAGTAGGCGCACTACCGCTAACTGGTGCTAATATAGATGTAGACCTGTCTTTTCTGACCTGAATTTTTGGATGTTGGAAGCGAATTTTCGTAAATATCCGTTTTTTTCTAACACAATTTGGCTTTATTTTTTTCAATTCGATCTTTAATTCGTTTACTGTCTAATTTCCATAATAATAGAAAGTTGAATAATAACCGGGAAAAGTACCCACACGCATCATATAACAGAAAGGGAGAGGGAGGTTATTACAAGCTCTTGTGTTTTCTGAATGGGTGCATTTTGCCAGACAAATCTCTGAGTCATCAATCGCCATAGAGTAAATTTTAACCATGGCAAGTTATTTATATAGAATGTCATTTTACTTTCCTTTCCATAGTTAAAATGCTCTATGGCGATCGATGATTCAGAGATTTGTCTGGCAGAATACACCCATTGGCTATCAATGCGTCTTTTTCTAGCTGTATGGCAAATAAAAGAGACGAAATGATAGCCATTCAGAAAACTGAAAGAAAAGCTTGTAATACGGAAGCAGCCTTTCTATTGTCTAATTTAAAAATCTATCGCAATCGCTTTTAACACTTTGAAGCTTCTTTTTGGGACAAATAAAACTTACCAAAGAAATGCAGCAATGTGTCACATCCATTTGTCAAACGAAAGCGATTGGGATAGATTTTTTGAATTAGACAATTAGCACCCTGGTCTCCATCTACAGCAGCGCCACTAAGCGGGATAAATTTTCTATCATCCCGCTATTACGAGGAAATCAAATAGAAGCAAAAGTGTTTGATAATTTGATGTAAATTTAATACTAAAATATTATTTAAATGTTATGTTATGTCTATAATTATGATTTAAGTCACTCGAGATTCCATTAAGTTTCAAGCTTATAATAATAAAACTTAGTCTTATATGGACGGTTACATTATTCTACAACATTATATTTTGTATATACGAAAGCCGAAACACGGGTCACATATTTTCATTTTCAGAATCAGTATTAAAAAAATGATAATGATACCTTAAAACTCACGAAGTTACAAGCTTTTTGTGTTGTCCCGTTAGTAGGGTGTGCGTTATGGTTTTGTAAATATTATTTAGTTTAAATATAACATGATATACAAAATATTGCAATCGATTCTATTACTGATTCTGAACAAACAGTTTTCAGGTTTCGTATATACTAAAAATAACCTTGAATAGGCACGCTTCAGAAATATTACGTCTCTTACTTTCTCGTTTAAACGTCCTGCCTCTCTTTGCTGTGCCCAACATGGGCATAATGCACTGTATAGGTAATTAATTAATTTCATTTTGTAAACATTATAGTGCAATAATGTATATGATATGAATATGAAACGCAAGTCACACATAAGCTAATTGACGTTTCTAAGAGTTAGAAAGAGATACAAAAGCTCGCACTATTCTTATTTTTACCACAGATTAAATAATAATACTAAGACTACATATACACACTTATAAACAAGGTATTCCGTAATATGTGCATTAGGTAAAGAAGTTTATTGAAACTAATTTTGAAAACTGTACTCAATTTATGTATAAATTAGCCTGTTTTTTAAAGCTATTTTTATGGAACTACGAAAAAATTCGTACTCGGATACATATTAAAAATTGTTGACAAATTGTTATTACTTTTCAATAGATGATTTGATTATACAATTAATATTACCAATAACCTTGTAAATCTAAGTCAAAGGCAGTGTCCACACTATTATAAAATTATAAATCAGTTCTATTTTATAAAATAGTGTGTTAGTTTGTTAACCACATGTTTATTAGGTGATTTACCATTTGTTCCCAACGAGTCACAACATCGACTGTCACACTGTGACTGGTTGGGAACTTTTTATTAGAAATTTCCCAACCAGTCACACTGTTACAGGTGAATAAAGCTGTAACAGTGTGTCTGGTTGGGAATTTTTGAATAAAAACTAACAGGTGTGACTCGTTGGGATTTTTTTAATAAAAACTTCCCGTTTGATGGTGTGACTTGTTGAAATAATTAAACGACTCTTAAAGTTGAGGGCTTCTTACCTAAGTCTGACGCCATAACAACAATCTGAATTGTTGTGTTCCGGCAGTTAGAGGTAAGATAGCCAGTTCCTCAGTGATGAGGATTCCGGGTGTAGTGCGTTTCCGCCTTTGGCCTTATCGTCACTTAACATCAGGTGAGGTGAAGGCCAAGCACTATCCCATTGTGCATTATAAAACAACTGAACTTGGTCATTTCCAGTTTCAGTTGCAAGCGGTTTCAATCAATTTCGATTTCAACATAATTATTAACATAACATAGTTTTCAACATACACTCAACGTCAGAAAAATTGCACCTTTTAGAACATTTCATCAAAGTTAACTTAATCCTATATAATTTAATGGTTAGTATTATTATATACTTCTTCCCCTTCGGACATAGCCAACAATCTCTAGAAACCGTTGGAATACTCGTTGAACGGAATCAATTAATGAGATTCAATTTCCAAGCAACATTGCATTGCCTCATTTTTTTGCAATATTCGAGCAACTTCATGGGCAATAGTATCCATCTTGGATATTCCTTTTTTTAATGGAACTGTTGAAGTGTGATTCCTCCATCATCTCGATAGCGAATTTACCTGCATTTCCTGAATTGACCCCTTTTATGACGGCGCAAGCAATAATACTTTAAGCGTTTAATTATGGTAAATGTTATGTTAATTAAATCAAGCAATTATTAATTGAAAGCTTATTAAATGTACTTTCAATAGATATCAACACTTACACAATAAAACGTTTGCTAGAAATAGCGGGTGGCCAAGTCTAAACTTATTTTCGAAGAGGTGCGATTTTTTCTGACGTTGCGTGTAGTTACGAAATCAGGAGGCGGTATATACAATACAGTGCCTTTGGTCTTGAACTAACGATAATTTAAAGGCGTGTAATACACCTAATTTTATCGACAAAAACACCCACATGTTGGGGTCTATCCCCACTCCTGTTGGAATGGCCGCCATTTTAAATTTGACTTTTTATTTTAGATGACCCTGCAGAAAAATATTATTTTTTTCCGGATTTAGAAGTCCTACAGTTATAACAAAAATATTTTTTTAAGCTTATAATATTACCTAGTAATTAAAAAAAAAAAATGTGTAATTTTTTTGTTTAAATACGTCATAAAAAATTACTGAAATAAAATTTTATACGAAATTTGTGCAATTTTTTTGAGTTTTTATTACATTTCTCAAAAACTAGGACATTAATGTCCACTTTTTTACATTATTCAAATACACAGGAATATTATCTACAAAGCGATTTTTGAACTTATTGCTCTATGTTGCATATTTCGAGAGTTATTTTTGTTTGAACTATGACCCTTACGTAACCAAAAAATGATTATTTTCGAAAATGGACATAATTACAAGCATTTTGAACATATTTTAAATTAGGTTGATAGTATTATCTGAATACCAATTACATCAAATGATAAAATCTAGTTTTTAGGAATTTTGATTTTTTTTATTTTTGAAAATAACCATTTAGTACTAGTCAGGGTCATATTCAAACAACAATAGCTCTCGAAATATGCAACATAGAACAATAAATTTTTAAGTCGTTCTGTAGATAATATCCCTGTGTATTTGAATAATGCAAAAAAAGTGAACATTAATGTCCTAGTTTTTGAGAAATGTAATAAAAAGTCAAAAAAATCGCACAAATTTCGTATAAAATTTTATTTCAGTAATTTTTTATGACGTATTTAAATCAAAAATTAAAACATTTTATTTTTTAAATTGATAGGTGATATTATTAGCTTTTGAACAGTATTTTTATTATAACTGTAGGATTTCTAAATCCGGAGAAATTAATATTTTTCTGCAGGGTCATCTAAAATAAAAAGTCAAATTTAAAATGGCGGCCATTCCAACAGGAGTGGGTATAGACCCCAACATGTGGGTGTTTTTATCGATAAAATTAGGTGTATTACACGCCTTTAAATTATTGCTAGTTCAATACCAAAGGCACTGTATATCGTTGAAAATTTGGCCATATTGTTTGCTTAACATTTAATATGATTTTTTTATTAAGGTAAGTCCTCAGTCCTCACGTACGCACATGATCAAATTTTTTGTATGCCAAGCAAAAAGTGTACTTAATTTTCATGGAATAAGATAATAAATTCACCTAAAATAAAAACACGTGGTTAACATACATTATTCTAAAAACACGTGATGTCACTCGAGAATATGTCGCAAATATTGCTTAATTACTAAAATAGTCTTTTTTTAACTTATACAGGAGTTTCCAAACTGCTGTCAAGGTCATGCGATAGAGGAGTAGTCTCATCAATATCAGAGGCATCAGCTTCAGATTTAGGGGTATGATAAACCCCAGTTTTGAAAACTCTTGGGGTGTCAGAAGCCCCAGTTATCAAACTCCCTGGGGTGTCACAGACTCTTGTCTTAGGAAACCCTGGGATGTTAGAAACCGCAATCTTAGAAACCTCTGGGGTCTCACATGGCTTAGAAACCCCAGGTGTGTCACATACCCCGGACTTAGACAACCCAGTGGTGTCACATACCCCGGTCTTAGAAACCCCAGGGGTATCACATACCCACGTTGGTTTGGTGTTAGACTTATCTAAGGCGTGACCTTTGGGTCCCTCGCATCATATGTGCGAGGCCGGCATCGTGGAGACTGTGCTGTGGGGTGTGGTCGGTCTAGAACCGGCTAAAGAGGCATTGAGAGATGCCATAGTTCCCATCTGTGAAAACAAAACGCAAGTAAAATTACCGTTGTTAAAACAGCAGGTTGTTAAAAAAAAACCGGCCAAGTGCGAGTCGGACTCACGCACGAAGGGTTCCGTACCAAAACACGGAAAAAAAATCACGTTTGTTGTATGGGAGCCCCCCCCCCCCCATATATAATGGGGAATGTCTGATAAAAATCAAATTGGCTGAATATTTTTTTATAGGTAGGAATAAGCTCCCTTAGTAATAGAAAAAAATATTCAGCCAATTTGATTTTTATAGGACATTCCCCATTGTTTTATTCTGTTTTTAGTATTTGTGGCAACAAAAATACATCATCTATGAAAATTTCAACAGTCTATTTGTTGTATTATTCATATCGAGCAAAAAAAACAACAAAAAATCACGTTTGTTGTATAGGAGCCCCCCTTAAATATTTAATTTTTCTGTTTTTAGTATTTGTTGTTATAGCGACAACAGCAATACATCATCTGTGAAAATTTCTAGCTATCACGGTTTATGAGATACAGCCTGGTGACAAACAGACAGACGGACAGCGGAGTCTTAGTAATAGGGTCCCGTTTTTACCCTTTAGGTACGGAACCCTAAAAAGCTGATAACTTTGTTCCATTTGTTACAAACGAGTCACACCATCAACTGTCGCACTATGAGTGGTTGGGAAGATTTTATTAAAAAAAATCCCAGCCAGTCACACTGTTACTCGATGGGAACTTTTTATTAGAAATTTCCCAAACAGTCAGACTGATACAGGCTGAAATAAAATAATGAAAAGAATGATCAAATAGGTTTAATTATAATTATACATCAACAAAATAACAACACATAAACCTATGTTGTTATTTTGTTTTGTCGAGTAACAGTGT
Organism: Agriphila geniculea; assembly: GCA_943789525.1. NCBI lineage: Eukaryota > Metazoa > Arthropoda > Insecta > Lepidoptera > Crambidae > Agriphila > Agriphila geniculea. The sequence goes on along the minus strand of OX038898.1, from coordinate 9,631,011 downwards.
GACTGGCTGGGAATTGTTTTAATAAAAATTTCCCAACCAGTCACAGTGCGACAGTTGATGGTGTGACTAGTTGGGAACAAATGACTTTTTCTCCTCGTTTGTATGAATATCAACTGGTTTCTTTAATTATGTGACCGCCACATATTTTTGAAGTCGGTTAAAAATAAATAATTATAAACGGTTGGTGGTAGGGCTTATTTCAAGTCGGCCTAGCTACCACCATCTTACCTAAGTCTGACGCCATAACAACAATTTAAAAATTCCGGGCGTAGTGCTGGAAGCGACTACACCCGGAATCCTCATCACTGAGAAACTGGCTACCTTACCTCGAACTGCCAGAACACAACAATTTATAAACTGTTGTTATGGCGTCAGACTTAGGTGAAATGGTGGTAACTAGGCGGACTTGAAATAAGCCCTACCAAACAGGGCAAATTGTATCCCCCCCTGGGAATCGAACCCGGGACCCGTGCGTCTTACATTACACGGGTGGACGAACCACTAGACCTCAGTACGAAGCCTTCGGCCTTATCGTCACTTAACATCAGGTGAGGTGAAGACCAATCTCTACCCTGTTGTGCATTAAAAAAACAATCTCACCCTCAGATGCGCCAAATCTTCCAGCTTAGATCAGATAACTCCAGATACAGGCTACGCAACCACCCAGCGAACTAAAATCTATGGAAGTGTAATTGCAAACAAATATTGCTTAAAAAATGGCACCACGGGGCCGAAAAAGTACAACCCGCTCAGCTTTAGTCGGGCCAGCCACGCACCCGGTGACTGACGTTAGTGTTCTTTTCAATAAATTGCAGTTTGTATTGTAGAGAAAAATAGAAAGAGAGAGTTTATTAGAAATGACGTCCTTTATAGTCAAATGGTGTAAAAGATGCAAAGAAGGCAGTAAAAAGATGCAGAATAAACGTATCCTATTTTTTCTTTTAAGTATAGAAAATATCTGAGTATATAAATTATGGTCACTTATAAGCAACCAGTGTTCAGACGCTTTGTGCTGCATAATTAAATGCCAGCATTTTTAGCTCTATCCACTTAGTTGTACTTTTCATGTGGTGCCATTTTTTAAACAGAATGCTTATTCCATAGATTTTAGTTCGCTGCCCCCACCACACAAAACACCACCCATATCAGACACAGGAGCACGTTGTACGCGAATATCATGTCGTTAACTATGGCCGCGAACATACATACATACACTCACGCCTATTTCCCGTGGGGGTAGGCAGAGACTATGGATCGCCACCTGCTACGATCCAAGTACACTTCTTTCGTTTCACTCACATCTACCAATCTTTTTATACATGCCCTGCGGTTTTTGTTACTGCGTACACCAGCCTTTTTTATTAAAACCTCTATTTGGTCCGCGTAGGTTTTTCTGGGACGCCCTTGCACAATCGTTCTTTCCAAATTCGCACAATACATCTCTTTCGTGATTTGCCTTTCATTCATCCTCTCTAAGTCGAACGCGAATAGGCGGAACGTGATAACACCCCGGGCACTCCATACAAGCGTCGCGTTTTATTACTTATTCAGGGGTCGAAACTGTTTGCAGTGTCAAAAATACTGATTTTACTGACTGTAAGACTCAAAAATACTGATGACTTAATTTCTATGTTTAAATGTATAGTGAGTATAAAAAGAGGAGTTTAAGACAGAGTTTGACACAGTTCACAATTTTTTTATTGAGATTTTTAGCATTCACAATGTTATTTTCTATATTTTTATATATATTTCTAAAGAACTAGAAAAAAACGACCTGCCATTAAATGGTTGTCTTATACAGACAGGCGATAAATAGCCTTATAAAGCCGAATATGTTAGATGGGATACCATGCATACAACACACAACCCCGGAAAATCGCCAGTAAAAAAAAATTTTTTTTTCTTTTTTTTACTGGCGATAATAGTAGCAACCCGAAATTAAAAATTTTTGTCAGTTTTATCCCTTAATTTTGTAATCTTGCTTGCCTTTTGTAAAAAAAACGGCCGCGCAGCGCGATTTTTAGTCCATTTCATCCACTAATCTTGTACTTATTGCCTGTTTATAGGAAAAACAGCCGCGCAGCGCGATTTTTAGTCAGTTTCTTCAAGTAATCTTGTACTCTTGCCTGTTTACAGTAAAAACAAACGGTAATAATAAAAAAGCGTATAAAAATGAACGTAGGTAGCTAAAAAACTGACTTTACTGACCATTTTTTGAAAAAACTGACTTTTACTAACCGAAGCCAAAAAAACTGACTTTCACTGACTTTACTGACCAGTTTCGACCCCTGCTTATTACACAGACGCTACACAGTGACGTTTTTGCACACGCGCAACTGTGTGCGTGAAGGGTCTAGGGCTATTGAATGAGCACACGGATCGGCACACGAACTCGCGCGGTGGGGTTAGGTAATTGATTGCGGGGCGGGGCGGAGAGTTTCCTTTCTGTACGGTAGTGCTTATATCTATTCTGTGACGTGATGAAAACTTACCCTCAAATGCGCCAAATCCTCCAACTTAGTCAGATCCGAGAGCTCCAAATACAGGCTGTACACAAGCAACCACCCATATGCCCCAACCACACAAAACACCACCCATATCAGGCACAGGAGCACGTTGTACGCGAATATCATGTCGTTTACTATTGAGGCGAACACGAACGCGAATAGGCGGAACGTGATGAAGACCCCGAATGTGTACAGCCAGGGGACTACGCGTTTCTCGTATTCCTGGAAAAAAAATGGGGTTTAGAAGATCTTTCTTTCTTATCGAATGAGGATTAAAGGCCACCTCTGGTGTTAGAGTTCATCAAGCCGCCTGTAAGGTCTAATTGGCTTAACGACTGTTATCAGATGACAACAGCCGGGACCGACGCCGACGGTTTAATGTGCCCTCCGAAGCACGGAAGCGCTGTTGTAATGCCACTTAACGGTCACCCATCCGACACCTGGCCAGACCGAGCGTTGCTTAACAAACGTGAGTTCAGTCTGTCAAGTTCCGTTATGAGCAGTTTAGAAGATGGAAAGTGTTTAAGAAGCTTGATGGCATATTAAAACGGAAAACAAATTAATAATAACTAGCGACCCGCCTTCGCTTCGCCTCCGTAGACAATTTACAATTTATCAAAACAACACTTTCGAAGTGCTAACTTATCGGTCGAATTGTGCATTTAAACGGTATAAGGAGTGGTTTACACGGGGTCAGTAACATGGCAGCAAGTCAGTCCAGCTGCCTTAACCACCCGTTCGACAGAAAGTCAGTCCAGTGCGACTGGCATTGTGAAGAAAGTGTCATCCACAGCCAACTGACTTACTAAACTGACTTACTGATCCTGTTTACATTTACATGTAGGTACCCAGTTATTGGCTCCAAAGTTATGAGTGACTGGGTCCAGTAACTGACCTCGTATAAACAAGCCATTAGTTAAATAAAAGTGGTTTATTTGGCTTCGCGCCAATCTAATTATAGTAGTTTACACTTACTTTACTCGATAGCGACTGTAGTTAACATTATGTAAAAAGACTTTTAGTTAAGTTAGTATTATATTATCTGTGGGTTAGTGTAGTCACCGCCAAAGGCGCTGTGCCAAATTGCATACAAAATTGCTTGGGTATGTGTTACAATGTCGAAGTAGAAAAGACCGAATTTTACAATACCTATGGACGAAATCCCGAAAATTAAAAGGCCGAATGGTTGTTTGGCCGTACGTTTAAAATCACGAAAGGACATTTTACCTAAAATACTAAATCCTGAAGCTTAAAATACCGAAGGTTAATATACCTAAGTTCTATACCCCGAACTACTTAATACCGAATTGGCTGTGGAGGTGTCTTTGGGTTTCGCCTGAAATGCTTTATAGTTAATTTAGTTGCCGAAAATTAGTCTAAACTAGTCTACTGGGACTTAGAAACCGTAGACCGTAGGTTACGACACGAAATAGGAGCGAGGAGCGTAGCGACGAGCATGTTAGGTTGACATGAACCGGTGGCAGTGCGCGAGCCGAGCGAGCGAAGCGAGCGTGCCGCGGCAGCGGCCGGTAAAGCCCCGAAAAAAAAACTATTTCAAACTCGATTGGTGGATTTTGTCAAAATAATGACCATTTTACAAGCATTTTTGAGTAAAACAAATTAACCGCAACGCCTACCTTCATAAATGTATGTGTAGGTGAAGTAAGTTTCGACATTTTAACTGTCGGGATTTTGACCTTTCGGGATTTCGACCTTTCGGTATTTCGAACTTTCGGTCATTTGATAATCGATCTTTCAAGTTTCGGTCTATCGGATATCGATATTTAGAATGTTCGGTATTTTGAAAATAGGTGTTTTATGTGTCGATATTTCGATCGTATGTATTATGAATTGTCGGCATTGTAATGCATACCCAAATTGCTTGCTTACTACAGTCGCCATCGAGAATAGTAAACGTACCTGTCTGAGCGAACTCAAATTACTCTGTTGAGCCTAAAGGTGCATCTAAAACTAATTATATGAATGAATGTGTACCTTATCCTTGTTTTGGGTCACATAGTGGTAGCAGCATGGAAAGTGCGAAATGATGATGAGTGAATAATAGTAATGATAAAAAAAATAAACAACTAAATAGGAAGACTAGAAAATATGTAGTGATTGTACTGTTTTTCTAGTGTTCTATCTCACGTAAGTCTGTTCAGCTATGAATGTTGTTACGTGTGCTCATTTTTTTTTAATTATTTATTTTATTAAAACGGGATAGTGCTTGGCCTTCACCTCACCTGATAAGGCCGAAGGTGGAAGCACACTACAACCGGAATCCTCATCACTGAGGAACTGGCTATCTTACCTCTAACTGCCGGAACACAACAATTTTTAAATTGTTATAATGGCGTCCAAAGTTAAGCCCACCGGTAACGATCAATTGCGATTGTCAATTTTTCCGCAATTGACGCCCATTGACGGAAAAATTGATCGTTTACGCATGCAATTGAAGCGATTGTCAATTGCTCCAACAATGGCATTGACGGAAAAATTGACAATCGCAATTGATCGTTACCGGCGGGCTTTAGGTAAGATGGTGGTAGCTAGCCAGGCAGAATTGAAATAAGCCCTACCACGAACCAAACCGGTACTCCCCCTGGGAATCTAACCCGGGACCTCTGCGTCTTACACGGGTGGACGAACCACTAGACCACAGAGGCGGTTAAACATTCTGATTATAGTAGTGTGCGTAATACGAGAGCGTGCAAACGCACACTAAAACAATGTGCATGTGTGTGTACGCCAAACACCCATAGCAAAACGGTCTTCGTGAGATTTTATATACACTAACGACGAACTAATTAGTGCTACAATGGTTATTTATAACCATCGATTTTTTAAAAGCTTTAAAGTATCAAAGTCAAATATCTTAGATTTAAATTAACTTATAAATTGTGCTATTGAATTCCTAACACCCGTTCCAGATTTTTAATTTTATTTATCTTTCAAAGAAATATAAAGCTCATCATAGTTATTCTATCTCAGAAAGACGGTTTTGCTATGAATGGTGTTAGGCGTACACATGCACATTACTTTAGTGTGCGTAATTAGAGAGCGTGCAGACGCACACTAAAACACTAATACAATACACGCCTGACACATTCATAGCAAAACGGTCTTTGTGAGATAGATTACATATAGGATTTTTAATACTTATATCAATTATATAAGGTCCTTCTTAAATAGTGCACATAATTTTAAGGGGTCAATGTACTCATGCATACAAACAACTTTTACTATGGTACCAACAATGAAATCGCGAAAAAAAAAATCAGCTGTTCCATAGAAAATTTAAAGACGAATAGATCAAAATGTATGGAACAGCTGATTTTTTTTTCGCGATTTCAGAGTTGGTCCCATAGTAGAAGTTGTTCAGTTTGATGGTCACTATATATTCGGCATTAGGGGTATATTTGTAACACGTTGTATATCAGTGTTATACATTTTCAGTAATAATAAATGCAACAACATACCTTTCTCAATGCGTTGATCAGTATGATGCTAGTGACTATTACAGCAACCGACCCAACCCACGAGAATAGAGCGAACACAATCAGAACATTGCGAACTGAAACAAAAACTATGTGTTAAAAAAAATTAGCAAAAAAAAAACTTTTTTAAAGGTATGATTCCGAACTCGGCAGCAAGCAGCAGTACGCTTCAAATTGAACCGTAATGTTATGTTTGAAAGGCTCTATTTGAAGTGAGCGGAGAAGTTCTCCGCTCACATCAAATTGAGCCATCTTTCCATAACATTATGTTTCAATTTCGAGTGCTGCCGAGAATCATACCTTTAGGTTGACTTTATTTGTGATTTATAGAAACATTTCGGTCTTTTTAGACCCCCTGGCAACCCTAATGGGGCATGTCCAAAAAAAATAAAAATGGCTGAATATTTTTTATAGGTAGGAATAAGCTCCCTTAGTTTTAGAAAAAAGTTTCAGAAATTTCGGTTGCGTCAAATTTTTTTAATAAATTAAAGTCTCTTCGACGTCACAAATGTACGAAAGTAACAGCAGAATGGCGATTATACCTTTGCCACCACCTGCCACAACAACAGCAAGTATTAAAAAAAAAGTTTTGACAATTTGTGTTGAAACTTTTTTTTTAATAGCATGTTGTGGTTATGACAGGTGGTGGCAAAGGTATAATAATCTCCATTCTGCTGTTACTTTCGTATATTTGTGAAGTCGAAGTGACTTTATTTTTTATTTTTATTTATACGCAACCGAAAATTCTGAAACTTTTTTCTATTACTAAGGGAGCCTATTCCTACCTTCCTACCTTTTTTCATTCATTTCACCTATAAAAAAATATTCAACCAAATTTTTTTTTTCGGACATTCCCCATTATGCTACGTCCGTCTGTTTGAATAACCGTTTTGTATGGGTACACAACACAGTATTTTATTCCAAGAGTTTGAACCCCTTAGTATTTTTGATTTCGAAAATATAGCGGCGCACGATGAAACCTGTGTAAACCGATAGGGGATCTATATATTATAATAAACCCTTCTTCAGACTTTTTGGTTCATATTAAAAGTTATTATAATTATCAGTTGTTTAGTCTGTTTGCCCATTGGCAAAGGCCTCCTCCATTTGACGCCATGATTTTCTTTGTACGGCCCTTCTGGTCCAAGCTGATCCCGCTATGGCCCTTATCTCGTCAACCTATCTTTTGTGTGGTCTTCCACGATTCCTTTTGGCATTTCTTGGGTACCAGTACATCGTCGTTTTGCTCCATTTATCTCTGCCTCTCACTGTATGTCCTGACCATCGCCATTTCAGTACTTTTACTGTGTAGGTTATTATTATTTATTATTATATTTATTTATATTCAGGCAACAATGGCCCATAGATTAGATTAGATAAGATTCGATAATACTTTATTTTAACACCAAGAGAAACATACATATAAAAAAATTACAATAAAACTTACAGTGCTAAATATGGCGGCCTTATCACTAAAAGCGATTTCTTCCTCTCTCTCTCTTCGTCTCCATTCGTCTTTACTCAATTATCAGATTGTGATGTTAAAAAGAGCCTTTTGTCAATCACCTCTAAAGCTGTTGGCAGTGATGGCATCAGTCGCAACATGTTAGTACCTATCCTTGATATCATTCTTCCAGTTCTATCCTTTATCTTCAATTCCTCTTTGACCAAGGGTATCTTTCCGTCCGCTTGGAAAGACGCGCAAATAATTCCTTTACCGAAAAAATCCAGCCCTAAAACCGTTGCCGAATTCCGTCCAATTTCCATTCTTCCATTTCTGTCCAAAGTACTTGAACGCATTATATTGGCTCCGTGCACGCTTTTAGCGCCATCTAGCGTGTTGCAACTTTGTTGGCTCTGACCTGACCGTTTTGACGTTTTGTTATGTAATGGCGGCATTGTGATAAAATATTAAAAAATACTATACATATTGTGTTATTAATGTAAATTTCAAAATTATTGTGATTTGGGTGGACAAAGTGTAGTGAAATCATTTTTGGTCATTTAAATTAAATATTGCAAGTAAGATCTATTCAAAAAGAGTGTTTTATTTTGGTTATATCAGGGTTTGTTTACTTCTTTTTTAGTTGTAGATTTTGTAAAACAAGAGGATAAAGCTACTTTAATAATTTTATTAAGTGATAATAAACATATATAATTGTTTCTGTATCGCTAATAATAAATTAAATATCGTTTTCAAGCAGATTACAGAGCCTTCATTATTTCTACTTTTTGCCACCATGAGCGCTGTGATCGATTATTATACCTTCGCACCCTCCCAATACGACCAGCTCAATAAATTCCTCATCCGCAACGACCTCCGCAACCCCTTCCAGTCTGGTTTCCGCCCTGGCCATAGTACTGTAACCTCCCTTATTAAGATCAATGACGACATTCGTCTGGGTATGGAACAGGGCCTCCTAACGGTACTAACACTGTTGGACTTTAGCAATGCTTTCAATACGGTTAATTTTGACATCCTCTTAGCTCTGCTTCGCTCACTTAACATATCTCCAACGGTAATTGAGTGGTTTCATAGTTATCTGTATGGGCGCAGGCAGCGAGTCCGCTTTGACGAGGAATTCTCTTCATGGCGCGATACTACTGCAGGCGTCCCGCAAGGCGGCGTGCTATCTCCTCTTTTATTTTCCATTTTCATCAACACGATCACTCAAAACCTCACTTCTTCCTACCACCTCTATGCAGACGACCTTCAGTTGTACTGTCAAGGTACTCCTTCTGAGCTACATAACGCTCACAGCTATCTCCTTAGATTTAAAACGCATTGCAGACTGGAGTAAATCTTATGGCCTACTAGTCAATCCCAACAAAAGCCAAGCAATAGTCATCGGTAGCTCTAGAACCCTAACCAAAATAAATCTGTGTACCCTCCCGACGGTTAACTTTTGTGGTGTCGATATTCCGTACAGCAAAACAGTCAAAAACCTGGGGATTATCTTGGATAATAACTTGAGCTGGGGTTCGCAGCTGCAAGCTGTCAGCCGCAAACTATATGCGTCAGCGGCTTCTCTCAGAAGACTCCGTAACTTTCTTCCTACTGCCACTAAAACTGCTCTAGCAAATTCTCTCTTGCTTCCTTTACTCGATTACGCCGACGCTTGCTATCTAGATCTTACGGAGGACCAGCTAAACAAACTTGAGCGGCTTCAAAACTTCTGTATCAGATTCATATTTGGCCTATGCAAATATGATCATGTTTCTCATTTTCGTAATAAACTCAAGTGGCTTCCCATTAGGCTTCGCCGGAATACTCATATTTTATCCCTTCTTTACAATATTTTGTTCAATCCTTCTTATCCGCGCTATCTCAAGGAACGATTTAGTTATCTCTGTTCAACTTCACACACTCTTAGGTCTTCAGAAAATTTGATCCTCTCTACGCCTATCCACAGGACAAGCTTCTACCACGGTTCTTTTACTGTTCGCGCAGTAATGCTCTGGAACTCCTTGCCTGTGTTCATTAGGCGTGCCCAGTCCTTGAACACCTTCAAAAGCCAAGTAAAACAGCACTCCCTGTCACTGTGATTTTGTCTAATAAATTATTACTTACTTCTCCTAAACTGCAAATAAGTTGTTTTTTTCCTTATATTTTTAAGTGTATGTATGTTTATGACTTTAACTTTTTAATTAATTACTTTGTTCCGTCCAAGCCATTTTACACCCCCCTCTTTATTCATCTTCTGTCAATATCTCCATGTCTCTGGTTGGCTTAAGGTAGATGTATACATTAAAACTAAACATATATAATTTATTAAACAAAACAATGTTGTTAGTAAATAACTTAAAAATATGTTAGTAAAAGAAATCAATTTGACACTTTGTGTGTCGAATCGGTGGTACAAGTACAAGGCAGCGTCCCTCTGAAGCGCCTGTACACCACGCCCTGCGGCCAGAAGTCCTCCTTCATGAAGAGGTCCAGCCTCGCTGTCGGGATTCGCACCACTTATATCTTTAGTTTTTATTCGACTCTTGATATTATTTATTGATACTTTACAACATGCATCTTTTCATAGAGTTCTTACAAGTTTCCAATCTTCTGGTGTGTGCTTTAGTCAGGGCACAGGTTTGGCATCTATAGATGAACAAAATATATACACGCTGAAATTTTAATCATTTGGTTCCCGCCGTGGGGTGGTTCCACTCATGATTACAAGCAACTTTTACTATGGGGCCAACTCTACTGCACGCAAAAAAAAATCAGCTGTTCCATACATTAAGGTCGAGTAGGTGTGCACTTTTGTATGGAACAGCTGTTATTTTTTGCGAGCAGGAGAGTTGGCCCCATAGTGAAAGTTGCTTGTAATCATGAGTGGAACCACCCCACGGCGGGAACCAAATGATTAAAATTTCAGCGTGTATATAAAGTCCAAAAGCTCAACTTTTTCGAGATAAAACCTGGGAATAAGTTTGAATTTTTATCTATACAGGATCTTTAGCATGGATTCTGTCGGAAACGTTGCGCATTAGAGCATTATATCATAATGACATTTTTTGTTCATCTAATGTTATGCGAAGGTATAATAATCGATCGCAGCGCTCATGGTGGCAAAAAGTAGAAAGAATGAAGGCTCTGTAATCTGTTTGAAAACAATATTTAATTGATTACTAGCGATACAGGAACAATTATATATGTTTATTATCACTTAATAAAATTATCAAAGTAGGTTTATCCTCTTGTTTTACAAAATCTACAACTAAAAAAGAAGTAAACAAACCCTAATATAACCAAAATAAAACACTCTTTTTGAATAGATCTTACTTGCCATATTTAATTTAAATGACCAAAAATGATTTCACAACACTTTGTCCACCCAAATCACAGTAATTTTGAAATTTACATTAATAACACAATATGTATAGTATTTTTTAACATTTTGTCACAATGCCGCCATTACATATCAAAACGTCAAAACGGTCAGCGTCAGAGCCAACAAAGTTACAACACGCTAGGTGGCGCTAAAAGCGTGCACGGAGCCAATAGATCTTCTATCGATATACAGAGGTTTATGTACGCCGCTATATTTCAGAAATACCCGTCAAAATAAAAAAATATATTATTATGCTAATAGTATAAATATAAATTCGAAGGATACAAAGGACCAAGATTTTTTTTTTCACGAATTATGTACTCTACTCTTACCATTGACTGCGAGAAAAAACATAGCAGTACTTATATACCTATAGCATTTATAGTGGTCACATTTTATTATATAAAGTAATCGATAATATTTAAACTGGAAAATAGTGAAATTAGAAGTTTTCCAATGACATAGAACAACCACGATAAGTGAGATTACATGATCAGTCTGGCACAGGGTTGGAAAAAAATAGTTTTTTTTAAATTTTATAAAACAAACAGTTCAAAATGTTTTAAACAAGTGTTTTTTTTTTGTTTTTATGTTTTTTTTACTTTTTACTTTAAACCATCAATTTCAAATAAATTAGACCTATATTAAATTTTTAGACTATTTTCAAATTTGCCTTAGAATCCTTAGTAAATATTTTCAAATATCGATCAGTGAATTGATAATATTTTTTTTATATCTCTAATCAATACTGAACGCTTAGGTACGCTATTTTATAAAACCCCCAATATTTTAAAGGGTGGAGGAACCCGTTTTCGAAAAGGACCACTCAACAATCCTTTTTTATCGGTGATAAAAAGTACTGTCATTCTTTCTATGTATTTTCAGCAAGATCTGAATTTTTTAAACATATTTCTGGGAAAAAAGTGCATTTATTTACGAAAATCACCATTCATTCTCAATTAAAAGTAGTTTTAAACCTTGTTTTTTTTTTATTATATTTAACATTGTTTTAAACTTGTTACAACTGTGTTTTTAAATACTTAATAAAAACATTGGTTTATTTCAAATTGTTTTAAACACTGTTTTAAACACGTGTTTTAAAACAACTTGTTTTAATCATGCCAACCCTGGTCTGGCATCAGCCCATTCAATCAATCTGTTTAGACTTTAATTTTTTTTCAAACTGATGATCGTACCAGACTGATTAAATGGACTGAATACTGATGCCAGATTGAACTTGTTCTCCCTCTAATAGATAGAAAAGAACCCAAAGATAAGACACCAAAAAAAAAAAATCATGCGCGCTTCTTCTAAATTCAATATATTTAAAATAATTATCTGAATAGAAAAAATACTAGAGAAAAATCGACTCACCCGTAGCAGCTCAGACGGGATTCGAACCCGGACCAATTATTATGCTACCGAGTCGCAAGTGGGAGTGGCGAAATTTTCTTGTACTTTTTACGTTCACGCCCAGCGTTATAGTATTTTTTCTATTCAAATAATTATCTTAATATAAAAATAGCATTGTGTATGCCTAAAATCTGAAAATTTAAAATATATTTATTCACTCAGTCTGTTATCGTAGAATTAAACGCACTTTTTCGAGTGGCGATGGTAAAAAAATGTTTTATAAACGCAATGTTAGTGTTCCTTTATTCAATAAATACATATTTTATTACATTACTGTTTTTGTACATACCGGGTGCACTCCCTACGTACACAAACTGGAAGCTGATGACGTAGTATCCGTAATGCACGGACCCCGGGGCTGCCATCCCGAGGCAGTACAGGTCAAACACGCTGTGAGCGAACGTAAACAGGGCTATGAACTGAAACAAATTATGTATTTAATCAATTGAAAGTTATATTACAAAACTAGTAACCTTAAGGAACCTCTGACCTTTTTTTATTTCCTCATCTGTCTACCAACCAAATTCTATCCAAATCTGTCCAGCCGTTTAGGCATAGTATAATTCTTTTTATACTATGGTTTAGGTGTGGAAAGGTAAGTAACAAACACACATACACAACAAAACTTTTGCTTTAATAATATTAGTATTAGTTTAAATTAAAGCCAGAGGATTTATGAAGGTATGAAAAGCAAATTAAGTATACTTATTAATATATTAAGTCATATAAAATAGGTTACGACAGGTTGTGATGTGTAATATAATGTATATGTATCACAAAGGCAAACGGTAACCTTTTTCGTGATTTAAATGTATCACAGGCAACTGTACCATAATACACTGGTGCTGATAATATAATAATAATAATAACATTAATAACACTGCAAAAAGCTTCAATCCTTAACACATGCCAAATCGTAAGAAAATTTTTAGACACCCCAGAAAATACAATAGATTTCTAATTATAGCCTCTTTATGTTGACCCGCGGTCCCACAAATGCTTAAATACCAAAAATTTAAGAAAAACAAAATAAATTTACAATAATAATAATCTTTATTCATGCCAAAATTACAAGGTCATAACAGAAATAGTTATAGCTATAGTAAACAAGTAGCAAGTACAGGTTTTAAGGCAAAAAGAAAATATTATAATAAAGTCTTAGCTGACCTTACTAGGTTATGGAATAACCTGTAATTAGGGATTCAGCTCCTACCCCATGTTGAACCTTAAATTAATATTATCGTAGCTAGTTATAATATAATGCATAATGCATAATAATTATGCAAAAAACAGTAATTATTATTAAATTATGATAATACTTACAAGAGAAATAAACCCCGTCAACAAAGAGCCCCTCTGAAGGTCCAGAAAGTAGGCATCGTGTAGTATTGGCTTCTGATACCATGGCAATCGTAACGAGCGAACCGATTTCGATGACCGTAGGTTTGTTGATGATCTGTAAAATTAAACCTTTGATCAAGAATATCCTAGATAACGCTTCACGAACTAAAACAGTAACCAAAAATGGCATCTCGACCCCCGTTGAGGAGGGGCTGCGCCCCCCCATTTTTCTTAAAAATTTTGGGAAAAATCTTAAGCAACCAAGTAATTTGGCGATCTTTAATAACTTATTTCTTGAAAACTACTAGGTTGCTTCAAATAAGGACCTCACTGAAAGACTTTTTGCATGGCCTGGCCTTCTAATGGCCTTTGTGATAGAAAATACAACACATGTAGTTTCTATCACAAAGGCCGTTAGAGAGCAACGACGAAAATGGACAAAGAAATTGGTTGAATGGACCCCTTGAGAAAATGTAAAAAGAAAAAGAGGGAGGCCAATAAGAAGGTGGTCTGATGAGTTCAAAAATTTAATAAGCCCACTCTGGCCAACACTGGCCAGAGATGAGGAAAGGTGGAAAGGAATGGAGGAGGCCTTTGTGTCCAAATTACAGGACAGACTTACAAAGGAAGCTGCTGTTTGAATCGAAACTGAATTTAAAAACTGTAATCATTATATTTATAATTAAGTATCTTTCTTGAAAGTACGAGGGTGGATCCAAAAATTCGTGGCCTAACGTATAAATAGCTTTGACAGTTTTGTAAATCTACCCTCACTCTTTAGTATGGTTCTTCAATAGTAAATGTGCGAAGTTTCGTTCCGATATTGCAAGCCATATTTTTTTTGTGATCATTTGTTTGATGCTATCTGACATCTTTTTCAATAATGGAGAAAATTTAACACCGAGCAGTGATCAAGTACCTCAGTACAAAAGGCCTATCACCAAAAGATATTCATCAAGATATGGTGAGCACTTTGGGTGGGTCAGCTCCATCGTATTCCAGTGTAAAAAAAGTGGGTGGCTGAGTTTAAGCAGGGTCGGGAGAGTATTGAAGATGACCCTAGGAGCGGTAGGCCTTCAACGTCTACCACGAAGGAAAACATTGGAAAAATATGTGATCTTATTCTGAGTGACCGAAGATTGACCATCAGTAAGATAGCTGAGATCACAGGCATTGGTTATGGTCGGGTACAAAATATTGTAACTCAAGAATTAGGGTTCCATAAGGTTTCTGCTCGTTGGGTTCCGAGATTGCTTTCAGCTGAACAAAAACGAGTTAGTTTCACAATTTCGCGTGACTGTTTGGAGCTTTTTGAAGTAGATCCAGAGGATTTTTTATCCCGGTTTGTTACCATGGATGAAAGCTGGGTTCACCACCATACTCCTGAATCTAAGCAACAATCGAAGCAGTGGAAAAGATCTGGCTCTCCTACTCCAAAGAAAGCTAAAGTCGTTTTGTCGACCAACAAAGTCATGGCTTCAGTTTTTTGGGATGCAAAGGGAATTATTTTCGTGGATTATTTACCAAAGGGCGAAACTATAAATTCAAGTTATTATTGTAACCTTTTACGACGACTAAGGGAAGAAATCAAGGAAAAAAGGCCGGGTATGTTACGGAAGAAAGTGTTGTTCCATCAAGACAACGCCCGGGTTCACACTTCAGCTGAAACAATGGCTGAAATCCATAATTGTGGCTACGAAATATTGCCCCATCCACCATATTCGCCGGATTTAGCCCCCTCAGACTACCACTTATTTCCAAATTTAAAAAAACACTTAGGTGGTTCGAAATTTTCGGACAGGAACGAGGTGATAGCCGCAGTAAATGATTATTTTGACAACCTTCAGGAATCATTTTTTTTTGAAGGTATAAACAAGCTGCAGGTCAGGTGGAAGAAATGCATTGACCTAAATGGAGACTATGTTGAAAAATAAAAATTAATTCAGACCCACTTTTCTTTCATTTTCATGGGCGGGCTTAGAACTTTTGGATCCACCCTCGTAAATAAAGGCTTATAAAATAAAAAAATAAAAGTTTCCATCATACAGTTATGAATCTCCAGACCAACCCTTAATGTACAGTTTAGCCGAGTGGCAAAATGCAGGGTCTACAGATTGGGCGACATGTAGCTAATTGGGCTATCTTGGGGACCTTCGCAGCTACTAAAAATTATAGATGGCGACATATCGCCTGTTGGGCGACACGTTTTTCGGCTTAGTGACAACAGTTTAAATAGTTTTAGTGAACGCGCTGTCATGTCTATCTATGCGCGGCGTTGTGGGTGAGTGAGTGAACAAACAATCAAACAAAAAGAGAAAATGGGAAAGTGGAGTAAATAATAGAATAAATAATAGAAATTCCAGTCTAATAAAACAGTAGCATGACATGTTTAAAAGATTTTTTGTTTTTTTTTTAATTGGGCTACTTTGGGCTATTTTTTCGTCACGAAGTGGCGACTTGACCGGTAAGGCATCTACAACCCTGGCAAAATGTTGATGGCTTTAAACCCCTACTGGAGCATGGAGGGTTAAAAACTATTTTGTGCAAAAACAGTAGTAGTACAAGCGGAATGCGGTGCTATTCTCATACAAATTCCATAAAATGTTTGTTGTGCCACTAAAACGCTTAGGCAAAAATTCCAACTTGCTGTCTTATAAGAAATATAATTTAATGGTATTTAACTTACTTTCCTGTGTAATGGGAATACACAGACGGCGTGGAGCGATATGTGGTAGGTGTTTTACGCCCGTACATTATGAAATAACACTTGTTTTACGGATAATTAGATCGCCGTCAACACCCCTTACTAAATCGCAATGTATCACTTTAACTAACACTTCAAACTACAATTTCTTCAATATATTTATTTAACACAGCATTCTTGAAATAGTATTTTATGTTTTCTAAAGACTTTCTTATAGAAAATGCTTGTTTTCATTCAAAAACAAAGAAAAAGGCCACGCCTGCCTGCCTAAACGTTGTTTGGTGTATAAATAATTATTTTGACATTGACAGTTATTATAAGGCCGGCCACACACAGACGTAATCACGTAACGACATCTCGAAACGGGATCCCGATTCGGAATTCCGAACGCAGCAATGGGGAATGTCCAAAAAAAATCAATTTGGCTGAATATTTTTTTATAGGTAGGAATAAGCTCCCTTAGTAATAGAAAAAAGTTTCAGAATTCTCGGTTGCGTATAAATAAAAATAAAAAATAAAGTCACTTCGACTTCACAAATATACGAAAGTAACAGCAGAATGGAGATTATACCTTTGCCACCACCTGTCATAACCACAACATGCTATTAAAAAAAAGTTTCAACACAAATGTCAAAACTTTTTTTTTTAATACTTGCTGTTGTTGTGGCAGGTTGGTGGCAAAGGTACAATCACCAAACTGCTGTTACTTTCGTACATTTGTGATGTCGAAGAGACGTTAATTTATTAAAAAAAATTGACGCAACCGAAAATTCTGAGACTAGTCCAATCAACGGGGCTTATGCAAACCGAATAATTGTCCCGTCAGTGAAATTAGGCATGTGATGAAGTTAGGTAATACAGATTACAGATGAACAATAATCCAATAAATTTTGTTACGAGAAGGTAGCTATTTTTACCTAAACATGAAAATCGCTTATATCTCTCTGTGAATATTTCCTCGGGTTAAAATACTTTCTGTTTACATACTTATGTATTAGTTAGAATAAGTATGTAAAGGAATCCAATATTTTTTTCTATTTCAGAGATACCCCAAATTTAAATTTTAATATTTTTCAGTATATCTTGTGTTGAAAAATTTATCTGCTGATTATTATTTTTAAATATGTTTTTATACCCTTAATATATAGCTTTGTTCAGTAAGCCAATAAATTTTCTTCTTTAATCATATTTATACATAAACGTGTAATAATGGACCGACTATTTTTTCACATAACCTCTTATCCCAAAAAATAAAAAAATATGATTAAATAAGAAAATTTATTAACTTACTGAGCAAAGCTATATATTTAAGGATATAAAAACATATTAAAAATAACAATCAGCAAATATTTTTTTCAATAGAAGATATATTGAAAAATGTTAGAAGTTAACTTTGGGGTATCTCTGAAATCGAAAAAAGATTGGATTCCTTTACATACTTATTTTAACTAGTACATAAGTACGTATACAGAAAGTATTTTAGCCCGAGAAAATATTCACAGAGAGATATGAGCGATTTTCATGTTTAGGTAATAATACCTAACTTCTCGTAACAAATATTATTGGATTATTGTTCATCTGTAATCTGTATTACCTAACTTCATCACATGCCAAATTTCACTGACGGGAGAATTATTCGGAAGTCTCCATACAACAAATATGCTCATTGATTGGACTAGACTTTTTTCTAAAACTAAGGGAGCTTAGTCCTACCTATAAAAAAATATTCAGCCATTTTTATTTTTTTCGGACATTCCCCATTGCATACAAAATCGATGCCTGTCTATAGTTGTAAACGAGCGGCTCGTGAGCCGGTAGTAACTGAAACGAGCGGCTAGAAACGAATAACGAGCCGCTTGATACCGGGGAGATACCCGATCTGAGCATCGAAAAAAAACCTTTATTAATTTTTTATTGTTAAACTCTCATTTTTATAATACAGTAGCACATATTATGTTATGCTATTTTCGTTTTTGGTGCATTCAAGAAATACAACTAAATGTTTACTAATACTAGGTATCTGACCAGACTCATCTCATTTAATGGATAAATACCTTGTTTCAAAACATCTCTCACAAATAAATTATTAAAATTGTCCTTCCACTGCTGTGTCACATTTTGTATAATAATTTTGAGTTTTTAACACTTAATACAGATGTAAATGTCATGGTTTATATCTATTTATGTTAAATGTATCCTATAGTAAATAAATCAAAAGAGAACCAACAAAAACAAAAAACTAAATCATGTGAATATATCAATGAAATGTAAGCCGTTTCGAGCCGCTAGTTATTACTAGAAATGATAACGAGCCATATAAGCCGTTTCTAGCCACTAGGCTAGAAATGTTAGTAACCAGCTTCACATCTATATGCCTGTCACACACATACGTCAACGTTCCGTACGTAATTTTATCCGTTACGGAATTCCACATGAGGGCCCGTGCATTCGGAATCACGCACGGAAAAAAGTCATTCCCAACGCAAGACTTCCCTAGATTTTGTATTGGTCGCCACACACAACCGTTATTCCGTACGTACGGAATCTTAGAAAAGGCCGCCAAACACACAGACGGAATCTCGTTACGGAATTCCGTACATACGTGATTCCGAACGCAGCAACTGCATACAAAATCTATGGGCTGCCACACACATGCGTGATTTTTCCGTACGGAATCTTCATACATTGTCGAAATTACGTTCGGAATTCCGTTACGTGATTACGTCTGTGTGTGGCCGGCCTAATAACTAAAGGCTTTATTTATTTTTCTAAGTAAATGCTCTACATTTTTTCTTACAGCTCTAGATACCAGACTTTTGGCCTACTTTTTTATTATTTTGCTAAGTTATTAGTACTATTTTACCAAAAAAAAAACAAAAAAACAATAGAATTGACCTATGCGTAATATTAATAAATACTCTATAATTATGCATTTTTCATAAACTCAGTGTGGCCATAAAGAAAAAAAAATAAGTCAGTCAGTCAGTAATAAATAAGCCGTTTATGGGCTGTTTACATAGGTCAAGCGATTAAGTAGTAACTAAATTTAGGTGGGTAAGTGATTAAGTAAATAGAATCTAGTCTATTTTATGGGCAAGTAGAAACTAACTTAGTATCATTTATATCTTCAGTGGCCAGTGAGGTAGATAAACGACGGCAGGTTGATATTCTGTATACCGATTTCAGTAGCGCGTTCGACAGAGTACAACACGATATATTATACTTCTGTCGAAACTAAAAGTATATGGAATCGATGGACCACTCTTGTCTTGGTTCGAATCATACCTGTCGCAAAGACCTCAAACAGTTGTTGTAAATGGTTAAGAATCTCGAGCATTTTATGCTAAATCGGGCGTGCCGCAAGAATCCCATTTGGGATCTATTTTATTTTTAATTTTTATTAATGATATCGTTTCACACATAAAGTTTAGTAACGTGTCCCTCTTCGCAGACGATTTAAAAATATATCGAACTATAATAATACAGCCGATTCGCTACTGCTTCAGAATGATCTCGATAACATTAAGTTGGGGTGTGAAGCCAATAGTATGTCATTGAATCCTAAAAATTGTTACCATATCACTTTCACGAAAAAAAAGATCCAATCGACTCTACTTACTTTCTAAACAATGAACCACTTGCTAAGGTTAACACCATCTGCGATCTAGGAGTCACACTAGACAGTAAACTTAAGTTTTCTGCACTTTTTGACATCAAAATTAAGAAAGCGTCACAGATGTTTGGTTTCAAAGCGAAATTCACGTCAGTTTAGGTTACCCCAAACCAGATTAATTCTTTACAACAGCTTGGTACGTAGTCACCTGGATTTTGCGAGTGCCGCATGGAACCCCAAGTACAGTGAACCTTCTCAGAGGATTGAAAGTATCCAGCGTGCATTTACAAGACACCTTGCATGTTTTGTTTATAAAACCACCCACATTGGTACATATGTTACCGGCAATGTGTATAATCCGGCATTGTATACAATGCCTAGGCATTGTATACAATGCCTAAAACGATCAGGCAATGTATGAAATATAATTCATTTTATACTTTGCCTAGGCATTGTATACAATGCCTGCTGGTCCACCGGCAATGTGTAAAATAAGTATATTTCTGTTGTCTGTTATAAAAAAATATTTTCATTCATCATTGTATATAATGCCTAGGCATTGTATACAATGCCTGCATTTCATACATTGCCGGTAACACATACAAAGAAAGACTAGCCATATTAAGTATGCTAACTCTCCGGAATCGTCGTCTTATGCACTACATATTGTTCTTACATAAGCTAGTGAATAATCAAATAAAGTGTCAACATTTGCTCAGTGAAATTAATTACAGTGTCCCGTATCGTTACCCATGACACCGTGTTTCAAGGTTATTTGCTATACCACACTGTGAAACAAATCAAGGTCATCATCTTCCGCTTTCTAGAATATGTTCTGAATATAACGAGCTCTCGAAATCTCTGGATATCGATATCTTTAATGATTCCCGCCAAAAACTTAAGAGCAAACTAACTGCACACCTCCTTGGGAGGTAGGTCCTCCTGAAGTTAAAGTTCAGCTGTTCTTGTTTGTCTATGTCGTCTATGATTTGTTTTTTAAGTTACTTTTTGTTTACTTTTGTTTTTTTTCCAAATATTCTAATTAGATTGTTTTAAGTTTGGCTGTATCTTTGTGACTTTATCTTAAAATTAAGTTGCCCATTTAGTTACTACTTAATCGCTTGAATCATGTAAACAGCTCATAACCCTGTTAAAAAAATCTCTTTGATCAAGTCCAAGGAAATTATAAGTACTTCGTACAACAGGAAGGTGCTCTGCGGCTAAAAAACGGTCCACTTGAGATAGCAAGTACGAGGTATAGAAAGAGACACCCTCGACTCGTACTTGTTATCTCAACTGGACCGCAAATTTTTTCTATTGAAATATGAACCTTAATGTCTTAAGGATAAAGTGTATTTTCGTATACACAAAAATATTGCGTGCACCTTCCTCTTGTACGAAGTACTTATAATTTCCTTGGTCAAAGAAGAAAGTCATAGAGTAATATAAAAAAAATAGGAAAATAAAGTTGTGTGTTGTGTCAGATGTCATGTCCAAAGAAGAAAAAAAAAACGTTTTTTCATAAAAAAAATAGCAAAATATAAAAAATCACTATGGAAGAAAATAATAATTGTAAAACTAAATACGATCAAGAATCTGATACAAAAAACATTGAAGGTGAAGGTCAGACGCCACCACGAACTAACTGTGGACTTTGTTGTAAGTTTCTCCAACGATTTGACTATGGTCGCATTCTGTCACTCGCGTGTGCATTTAAGGGTGCATGATAGGAAAACATGGTTTGCGCGGGCCATATTTTTATATAGAAAACGTACATGTTGTAGCCACAAAAAAACATACGACAAGCTAAAGAGATTATCTAGTAGTAGTAGTATTAAATTGCGTATAAACTGATCGCGAACTGATTGCGATGATTGTAAATAAATCAGAATATCATTACAAGCGCTTATCGCGGGTCATATTTTTGGCGTAAATAATAGCGGAAACGTATTGAATTCTACATCAAAGTACACTTTAACGTACTGTGTAGTTGCTACAATAACTTTTTTTCAAGAAAGATAATTGTGCTAAAGATAAAATATTAGAAAAAACAACGATAAACATCACAAAAGTAAAGAAGTGAGGTTATTTTCCATACTCTTTACACGTAAAGAAAAAGAGAGACAAGTGATTCCGCATAACGGAGCCTTAACGTAAGAAACTAATTTGAATATTTTAACATTTGGTCCCGTATTTATTTTTTTATAAATATATTTGTCGAGCGGATATGGTCAACCGGAATGACGTCATTAGTGGCATGAAAGTTTAAGAAAAAAAGAACGGCCAAGTGTCATTACCTGTCATAATGACTTTATGGTTGTTTGTAAACAAATAAGTTATAGTTAATATTTCTTCTATTTTATTCATTTAATCTTGCCCTAAGTACACATTGGGCCAACGCCTGGCCGCGCGCGTTGGGCCAACCGTTGGGCCAACGACTGGCCGCGCGCGTTGGGCCAACGCGGCCAGGGCATGTCGCTGTTTACACATTGGTGTAGGGATGTCGAAAGTGAAACAAAATATCGATATATCGATACATCGATATTTATAAAAATATCAATATCGGCCTCGATATATCGCGAAAAAAATATCGATATATCGGTCAAATTTTCAAAGAATATTTTCAGTTTTAAAATATAATGTATTTAGTTCAGCCTAGCTCAGAAATCTCAATAGAATTTTTGAAACTTTTCGTGAATATAAATTTTTCTTCCAACATACTGAGGTATTTTGGTTTCTTTATTTATTAAACGCACTTCTATAACTTTACTAAATATCTTTGACGTTAAATATGTTTTATTTATCTAGCTTAGTAACGTATTTTGTTTTTATATTGAATATTATGTTTGTTATAGAAGTGCGTTTAATAAATAATAGAAGGCAATAATTTGGAATCCAAAGCATATTATGCTTTGGATTCCATATTATTTGTTCATTTCAGTACTTAAAACTCCACCCGACTTCATAATACGTTGTTTAATATTAGATAAGCGTACAAACTTTCGAGTTAGTTATTATGCAGATTTGAATATTTCATTTCTTGCTTTTTAGAGCCGTTTATTTTCGAAGCTGTTTTTGTTTGGTTATTTTTAAGGTTTTTGAAGGGGGTTTCGTATTTTTATAAACTTTTTTATATCAAACTTTTTAGTTGTAGGTCTATTTAGTGACGATATTATTTAAGTTACAATAGCCTTATATCAACGGATTATCACCTTTTATAAAATACTGTTTTCCCGACGCAGGGGCTTTAGTTGTTGAGGAGTTCTCCTTACTATCAGCTCCAGTTCACCTTAATATGTATTATGTTATAACGAACATAAAAAGCCTAGCACCCAAATTCAAGTACCTACTTAATCGTATCGCACTAGTGAAACACGTAGGTAATATTGAATAAATCCGATGACCATCTATGGTCTTCATCATCAAACTGATGATGAAGACCATAGATGATCATCGGATTCACCAAAATGGTATTTTCCATATGCAAATGCACAAGCTACTGAAGAAAATACCAAAATCGTGCCCCTATAATATTTGAAGAGTTCCCTTGATATTGACCTTATAACAATGGGACCAACTTGGAAGTATACGCTTTCAACCAATAAAAAAAATTTTCAAATCGATCCAGCCGTCTTCGAGTAACATACATAAAAACAAAGATTCTGATGAACTAAGACCTTTCTCCTTTTTTGAAGTCGGTTAAAAAGGCGCCAACGTGTGAACGCTGCGCCAACGCGCGCGCCAATATCCTTTGATGTGTGCACGAAAAACCGACAATACTCGGTTCGCCGGCCAACGCTCGCGCCAACTCCCAACATACCGCACTAAAAGTGCGCTGCGCCCCATACGAAGCGTTCCCCTCTGCCGAAGTACAAGCCCAAATGGGCATACGCATTAGTAAAACCAGTTGCGCCCGGATTTCTTTCTAGACCGAGTCCAGTCGCGCATGTGAACGCTGCTGTGTTTAAAATGTCGAATTTGTGAGTTTTTTTTTGTTAAAAGATGTTTTGAACATCAAGTATACAAAAAGACGGTGTTACATTTCACATAAAAGTAAATTTTTACCGTATTATTGCTATTTGTTTACATTTAAACATTAAATTCGTATATTTTATTCTTGATTAGTTGTCAGATTTGTTCAGTGACATCGGGTCTGCTAGTCCATGGCTCATCCGTACAAATTTCAGATCTGTCGCTAGATAAATCCGAGTTCTTGCCGATGGGCAACTTAGTGATGTTACCGTTAAATAATGTTTGTCGATAAAATGTTGGTCAATCTGGCCCTGATTATGCGTCAAATTCATTTGCGAGATTTTTGCATGATTTGCTCTGCACTGATGTGAGCGCGACGCGACAGATATCGCGAAATAACTATGATGAATAATAATTATGATAAATCAGGGATGATGAAGCCATTTTTGAGACATTGAATGTACAGTTGCTTAGAAAAATAACGATATATTTTACTATATTGACGACATTATCAAAATCAGTTTGCTATTTTTTTATTCAACAGTCGGTCGGTATCTTTCAAAAATTCAAATTGTTGGGTTTGCAGATGGCAGTACTGTCATGGAGCGATGTTCAGTGTCAGCAGCCTGAGCCCAACTTCCCTGGGTAGACTTTAATCCCAACACAATCACCTACACTCTCGAGCTTTTTATATAAAGCTCGAGTGTATAAAAATGACCTCTTTGTTGTTATTCACCCCATTGTAAAATGATTGAGTTTGTAACCTTTATTCCTTTTTCCGTATCGATATTGCTGCATCGACAGTTGAGCCCAGCCCTTTATGTCAAAAACGTGTCATATTTTGATGTGTGACTCATCCGTACACAAATTTTTGCTGTTTTGTTTTATTTTTTATGTGTGAGTGTCGTCATTACAGTGTTGTTTTTGTATGTGGGTATGCGGAACTGCACTTGTGTGCATTTCCCTCCCCCCGCAAAAAATGCCAGAATAATTTGAATTTGAATAGAGCTAAGGCTTCTCCCTCCCTTCGTGACGAAACGAAGCCTTTGTTGCTCGAAGCATTTAATCAAGTTGTGACGGTTCTGACCTACCTTCTTAATTTGCCGCAATAATTTTTGAGGTGGTAAAATTATAATAAAAATGCTTACCAGTGGAAACTCTTCTGAAAAACTTTGTAAAATTGACACGCCCAATCTACCCAAATTGCGAAATGTATTGTATGTATTGTGTCTATTTTGGATGTAGGCTACATGGATGAAATTGTAACGATTGCTTGTGGACTGATAAATTTGCAGGATAACATAATAAACATTGTGAAAATATGTGCATACTTTATTTCTATTTACAAACATTAAATAGTAGGGATGTGGAAAAAATTACGAGATAAGTTCATCGATATTTTTCGGGCGATATTAAATACTTTGAAATATCGATAGATGTTTTTATAATAATTTTTCCAAAACATTTTTTTTTTGTAAATACGTATGGATTCTAATAGTCGACACTATTTTGTCACTGGAGCATTTTGATTTTTTCCAACTTTTGAGTCTTAAAAATCATCGTAAAATTCGTCAAATCGAGCCAAAATTTCGCGTAGGGGTTTATTTTGCTATTTTTTATGTTTTACAGTACCTTAAAATTAGAATCCATTACTTAGTCATCATCCCATTTCATCCCATTTTTTTCTGAGAAATATTACCTATAACGATATTTTTTCACTTCCACCTCCATCCCTAATGCCAAGTTCATTGTCAAAATTGTCTTTGCCCTTTTTTCTTTTTTTTTTAATAATGGCTGGGGGATCTGTATGTGATGACGTCATATGAAGGTCATTTGAAGGTTAAAGCTTTTTATTGAATATTATAAATATCTTTAAAAATATAGACTTATTTTTAAATTTAATTAGTATACACTGTACCGAAAGCTTATTCCTCGAAATGGTTTTGAGATTTCCAGTCATGTTCAAAAAGTTATCAAAGCCTACCTTACCTTTGTTTCTTGATGTTCCCAACCACACCACTGAGTGACACCCCCAGTGGTGTCATTGGTATTTTTAATTTATAATTTACTATCCCCGCCAATTGGTAATGCGCCTGGTGGCCCTGTTTTTAACCTCAAAAAGGCAAAACAATTGTTTATGTTTTTATTGAAAATAATAATTCAATAATTAATAGAGCGGGTTACCTTAAATTACCTTAAAAAAGTCCCTTTTACATAAATATAGTAAATGTATAAATAATATACATATACATGATAATATAAAGAATACAACATAGAAGTCTTTGAATAAACTGGGTTTAATATACATAAAAATTAAAAAATATTAAATTTATTAAACCTACCTAACTCAAAAATCAGTTCCGTGGAATTAAAGGGAAGCAATCCATCCATCAGCCATTTTTAATGTCCCCACTGCTGGGGCACAGGACTTCCTTATGGGTGGATAAGGAGGATAGGCCATAACCTACTACGCGGCGGGCCCAATGCGGATTGGCGGGTAATAACGACTGCAAATGCAGCCGGCTTAACGTGCATTCCGAAGCATCGAGGAGCTTTTAAGATAATAAATGTTTGGTCACCCATCTCATGACCGTCCCTTGCGAAAGTTGCTTAACCTCCGCAATCACTAAGCCAGGCGCTAAACCACTGCACTACCGAGCTCCTTAAGTATCCAAGTAATACCATCAAACAACTAGATAGGTGATTGTGTAAAGTGATTGTATTCATTTGAAAGTTTATATTGTATGTGATTAGTGTCATTCATATTCCATACAAATTGTGCCGATCGGACTTCGATCGCATACCATATGAGCCATTGAGATAATATGAAGGCTTACTCGACCCACATCCAACAGGATGAGGTTTTTATTGGCACATTCAACCCACATATCTAGCAGGACGAGGTTTTTATTGGCACAATCGACCCACATTTCCAACAGGATGAGGTTTTTATTGGCACACTCAACTTACATCTCCAGCAGGATGAAGTTTTTATTGGTACAATCGACCCACATATCCAGCAGAATGAGGTTTTTATTGACACATTCGACCCACATATTTAGCAGGATGAGGTTTTTATTGGCACACTCGACCTACATATCCAGCAGGATGAGGTTTTTATTGGCACAATCGACCCACATATACAGCAGGATGAGGTTTTTATTGGCACACTCGACCCACATCCAGCAGGATGAGGTTTTTATTGGCACAATCGACCCACGTATCCAGCAAGATGAGGTTTTTATTGGCACACTCGACTCACATATCCAGCAGGATGAGATTTTTATTGGCACACTCAACTCACATATCCAACAGGATGAGGTTTTTATTGGCACGCTCGACTCACATATCCAGCAGGTTGAGGTTTTTATTGGCACACTCGACTCACATATCCAGCAGGATGAGGTTTTTATTGGCACACTCGACTCAGATATCCAGCAGAATGAGGTTTTTATTGGCACAATCGACCCACATCCAGGAGGATGAGGTTTTTATTGGTACACTCGACTCAAATCTCCAGGAGGATGAGGTTTTTATTGGCACACTCGACTCACATATCCAGGAGGATGAGGTTTTTATTAGCACACTCAACTCACATATCCAGGAGGATGAGGTTTTTATTGGCATACTCGACCCACATATACAACAGGATGAGGTTTTTATTGGCACACTCGACTCACGTATCCAGCAGGATGAGGAGCCCTTGCCGTATCGCTCGACATCTCCAAAGCCTTTGATAGGGTCTGGCACGACAGCCTGCTAGGTAAGCTTCCCTCATATCGGTATCTCTGTTAGCCTTTGCACTTGGATTGCTGACTTCCTCCGGAATCGTCAAATCCGAAATGTGGTGGATGGTCAGTCATCCGACCTAAAAGAAATTGATGCAGGTGTCCCGCAAGGATCTGTTCTGTCTGCGACACTGTTTCTTCTGCATATTAACGATCTGCTGGACAATAAAGCTTTTGGGTATGCAGATGACACCACCATAACCGGTAGATATCTTTCATCTGCGAAGGCTACCAGTGATGACATCCAGTCTTGTCGAGAGTCCCTTGTTGAGCAAATAAATCTGGCACTTCAGGCTGTCGCTGATTGGGGCAGCGCCAATCTTGTCAATGCTTCAAAAACACAGGCTTGTTTATATACCGCAAAACGGAGTCCTTTCCAACTGACTCCGACTTTCCAGGGTGTATCCTTAGTCCTTACCGATAGCGGAACATCTGCAACTTCTCAGCCTGAATGTGTCATCAAACCTGAATTTTGGCGAGTACATCGACTCGATTGCACAGTGTGCTGCTAAGAAACTTGGCGTCCTCTCACGGGCTAAGCGGTACTTCTCACGGAACCAGCTGCTTCTGTTATACAAAGCGCAGATTAGTCCGGTCATGGAGTACTGTTGTCACCTGTGGGATGGTTCTGCTAAATATCAGCTTGAACTTCTCGAATCAATTGAAAACCGTGCCAGGAGGCTAAAAGGCAACTCAACATTGGCCACGGCAGAACTTCATAGCCTCAGTCACCGTCGCAAAGTTGCTAGTTTATCGGTTTTTTATAGAATACACTTTGGAGAATGTGCGAGGGAACGGCACAACCTTGTTCCTCCAGCCCCTTTCCACCATCGGGATACGAGACGCAGATTAGCATATCACCCTTATATAGTAGATACTCCAAGGGTCCGTACCAAGCGCTTTGCCAATACATTTCTTATGCGAGCTGCTAAAGAATGGAATGCGCTACTTGCTCATGTGTTCCCCGATAGTTACAACCTTGGTCTTTTCAAGGCAAAAGTGAATAGGCATTTCCTGGGCATGCATGCTACACCTTAGACCACATTCTGTTTTCCAAGCAAGATGGTGGTCAAATGCCTGCCCAGTCTATATAAAAAAAACACTTGACTCACATATCCAGCAGGATGAGGATTTTATTGGCACACTCGACCCACATATCCAGCAGGATGAGGTTTTTATTGGCACACTCGACCCACGTATCCAGTAGGATGAGGTTTTTATTGGCACACTCGTTTCACATATCCAGCAGGATGAGGTTTTTATTGGCACACTCGACTCACATATCCAGCAGGATGAGGTTTTTATTGGCACACTCGACCCACATATTCAGCAGAATAATTTTTATACAGGTTGAAATTACTGTTTCAGGTATATGCCGCAATCTCGTACCGCATTTAAGAACTTACTATGGTCGTGTCTTCTGTAAGGAGTGCTTTCACAAATATATATTCACGCCAACAAAACGAGATTGTTCGGGTCATATAAAAAAACTGAAAACCGAGTCGGCGCATGATTACACCTTTTGTCCTTCTAAATTTATGCAGTTGCTAAAATATTACAAAGATTTGTGACAAATGTTATTGGAATGAAATAAAATACATACTAAAAAAAATATAATCATATTTTTGTTAAAATACTTATGTGTTTTATAAAAAGTAAATTATAGTCAGTTCACAGTTATTTTACCTCTGAATGACCGAAGTCTGAAAATAACATTTCTTCATTGTGTATCTTTTGTGCATTTACACAAGATATAAAATAATCAAAGTTATATGTACAATAAAATAAGTTTATGAAAATAACACGACTGTGTACCTACTACTTCTTACTTACTAATGGGAACCTTGGGCCAGATCGATGGAATAGATCTAATGAGAAAAATCAAATTCAATTAATTTAATATTTCAAAGTATGTCCAATCTTAAAACGGCAAGTGCGTGGCAGCAACACGTGACATTCACAGGATACAATACGGCTTAATCCGTTTATAAACCATGAAACAGCCACGGACACTCGGAACACCATGTCCATCTTTCCACCCCGTCAGTCCCCGTCATACTTGGGGAACGTACCCATACTACGTGACCCGTTAAGGGGGGGAGGGGGGTCTTTGAAATACCACGCTTGGTCACAGGGGGGAGGGGGGCCTTTGTTTTGTCACGTAGTCAATATTGTCAATGGAAATCTAGTTCTTTTTTTTTCAAGTTGTATTCAAATATGGCACGCAGCGAAATTTTTTTTCTTCTTGATACATTTTTTCACTTGTAATTGTATGTAAAATTATAATACACACTCTAGGCATTACGTGGCAAGCGCCTTACTAATGAAAAGACAAAAATGAGCAAATTTTTTTTAGATTTCTGTTGAAAATCATGTAAAACCATTATCTATGAAATCTATGAAATACTACGTGAAAACCAGGGAGGAGGGGGGGGGGGGTCTTGGCATATACTACGGGTGGTCACCAAGGGGGGGGGAGGGGGGTCAAAAATGGTAAAATATGGGTCACGTAGTATGGGTACGTTCCCTTGCGTCATACATACCCGTAAAGCGAATCTGTCCTAAAGCGAACAAAGGAACGGAAGCCCACAATCTGCCACGCTTGTCGTTTTATATTTAGACACGTTTTAATAAAGGACCGTCGTGTCGGACTAGCTGCTGAAAATTTGATACTAGGGATAGTCCGCAGAGGCCGAAATCGGTTAGAAACTGATGACAATGATGGATGAATATCACATGGAACTTCTGGGAATAAAAATCCCACTATTAGAATCTCTGGGAAGTCACGTCCTGTCACCAAACACCGACAATCGTCGTTACACCATGTAGAGCAGGGATGGCGAACCTTTACCTATGTATCAACGGGCCATTTTTTCTAAATGTTATGTTTAATGAGGCACTGACATGAAAATTTTTTTTTTATTTAACTGGACTGGCTGTCTGTATGATTTGACAGCTAAGTTTTTGTGCCTATTTGAAACGCCACTAGCGTGCGTCTAAAGAACTAATTTTGACGTACAATATGAAAATAGTTGCCGTGATGGTCTCTCCAGACTTCAAACTTTAGTACCACGTACGCACGCTATGCTCACGCTACGTCCTACAGCGCCAAAATGGCGGAAATCAAATAGGCACAAAAACAGTTTGACATAAGCCTGTCCAGTGTAAATATATGTAGGTCAGTGTTAATGAGGTCTTAGACGTGCCATCTTGTGTCACGTGCCATTAGTGGCACGCTATCCCTGATGTAGAGGTTGGCCTTCGATTCAATCATATTGTATGACACAAAGACTCCGGTGTGACAACTGGGAATAGAGTATCACCACAACTCTTCCCATTACACTACTTGCCAACCTTTTACGAACCCAAACAAAAATATTGTTGATTTTGAATAAAATCCCCCGTTGAGTAAGAATTCGACCAATTGGGAAGTAGTCTGGAAGTTTTGGGAAGTGTCATGCATCCTTCCATGATATTCGAGGTCTTGTAAGAATAAAACGAAACTTTAAAAAGACCTCACATTTTATTAATTTCTTTAACTTCGGATACAATCAATCACCGCAACACACATTTTGCAATAACTCACTATTAACATAAATGGTGCCACATTGCCACAAACATTTAGGACAGTCCACTTTAACCTTCGTGTCTTGCAAATCGACCCAACATTGCATTGAATCTTCAAAGCTTTTCCATTTTTCCTCTTTTTCTGGGATGTTCGTTGATCGTTCGTGAAGGTATTTTGTAAGCTTTTCGATTTTTTCAACTGCGGCTATGACGGTGTCATTTACTGCTGATTCATGAGACCCTGGCGTGGAGACTTCGGTCCGATGCTGGAGAGAAGTACCGACCGAATCGTTCCCAAACGACAGGGCCGGTGTCGCAGCTGTGAAAATTTTTAACTCTTACGCACCTATAAAAGACAAGTTGATGTTACCTATCGGAGGAAAAGTAAGATAGTTCTGTTGGGAAGTTTTCTAAAGGTATGATTCCGATCTCGGCAGCAAGCAGCAGTGCTGCCGCAGCATTGTCGCCGAGCTTGGAATGTAATCTCATATAAACCTATAGAGAATGTATGGGGACCATTAGTGCTGCGGTAGCACTGCTGCTTGCTGCCGAGATCGGAATCATACCTTTGTGCTCTGTATGCAAGTCATTGTCGCTGGATGGTAAAAAAAATCAGGTTCAGGGCACAGTCAACTACATTCAAGGCAAGTATAATGATGGGGCAATTCGATGACGTTAGATGGGTGACCAAAACTGTGTTATCTCCAGGTCCAACCTTTGGAAGGCACGTTAAGTAAGCCGTTGGTGCCGGCTGTATTTGCAGTTGTTAACCCTACCAATCAGCTTTGGGCCCATGTGATGGGTCATGACCTCCTTATCCACTCATAAAGGCCTGTGCCCCAGCAGTGGGACAACAATAAATCGTTTAATCCCAGTTGTCCTATTGGGTAGTCCCGTGGCGGAACTAATAGGATTATTTTCTCCCAGTTGTCACGTTGCAATCCAGCATTTTGCCACAACGAGACTAATGGGACTAAAAATCTCACTGGTCCCATACATCGGCGTCTTCATCGGGAACACTATGGTCTAGGAAAGCGGAATCTGACTTATCTGAAGTCAGATTCCGCTTTCGTTAGAATAACTTATTGGCTGTTTTTTTCTGACGAAAACAGAATTCCTCTTTGGACAGCAAAACACTTTTGTTATTTTTTTACAATATTTTTTTCTTAGTTTTCATTTTTCTTTCATATCTCTAGAGATATACCTAGGTATTGTAAGTAGACCATCGTAGGTGTCACGGGACTAATGGGATTTTTTCTTCCCACTTTGGTCCCGTTGTATTAATCACATGACAACTGGGAGAAAAACCCATTAGGCTTACCACAGGACTACCCCATTGCTGATTATATTAGATTAGAGGATAAATTACCATTTTCAAACTGGGGCCCTACCGGCTAACTTACATGGCTACCGTAATTGCTTTCATTTGACAGATAGATGTGACACATTGCTACTTTTGGTTTTTATTGATGCCAAATAGAAGTAGCAATGTGTCACATCCATCCGTCAAATGAAAGCGATTACGATAACCATGTAAGTTAGCCGGTATGCCCCCAGGATTAGGTGGCAACTCATATGCATCGTATGACTGCGCAAAGTGGATAAAGCAAGAGAAATTCACCTAAAAAGTGATTACCAAAAGCCAACCACTTACATTTCCTCGGCTCAGTAGGCCGCGTCCACTCCGGCGCATTGCCACAGCGACCCATTGGCGGCGGTTGCATCATGAACACAAATGGCGCCGAGTTGTTTCCCGCCATCATTTCCCTCATCATTTCACTGAACTGCGCATTCGATTGCCACTGTTCGAAGCAATTCTTAAAGAACTCAGTGGGATTATCATTGCTTCGATTCATGACATGCTTGTGAAAGCATTCTTCGCAGAATGCTTGGCCGTAGTAAATCTTTATGTTGTTCTTTGGCACCACGTGACAGAGACCTGGAGAAAGATTAGCTGTGTTAAATAATAGCATAAGGTTGCCTGTCCATTGACGCGGAGCGAGACGGTGGAGCGGAGAAACTAGGAAATATTAACCAATAGGATCGCGGAGTGGAGATTTTATACAATCCTATTGGTCCGCTCTGCCACCTCGTTTCGCGTCAATGGCTGCCTAAAGCTCTTATTAAAACTAGCAGCCGCCTGCAACTTCATCCGTGTGGACCCTAGGGAACCTTTAACAACAAGAAGCCTATATGATAATCTAGGGTAGGGGTCACCAAACTAGGTACGGCCCGCGGGCCAAATCCGGCCTCTCGAGCACCATCAATCCGGCCCGCGAAAGCACACCGGATCGTACCAACGTACGGGAATTTACAGTATGTTAGTACGATGAACTGGCTAGGTCCTGGCCCTTCGGACTTCGTGGAGGAGTTGGTCTGGCCCTTCGGCTAAAAAGTTTGGCAACCCATTATTTAGGGTCCTATCTGTATTGGGGTACAGCATCATTAAGTTAGCCCACAATGCCCACTGCTGGCCATTGGCCTACCCCAAGTTTACTGATACAACTTCAACCATTCGATGACATTCACATAGCATAGGAAAACAGCAAGCTTCGCTCGTTCTATTGCTCCATGGGTAACCTGACCTTGATTGTTTATTGCTTGGCATCAAGATGCTAAGAAAGTTAATAATGTATACTTACAGCATTTCGCGCAATGTGTGTGGAAACTCTGTCCTCCAATTTCCACTTTGTTGCTATCGCTCACTGATTGCAGGCACCGCGCGCAAATGCATCGCTTGCAGTGCGCCTCAGGTTTCGAAGAGTTATCCGTCTCTGCATAAAATAAATGCAACATTTTAAAAGTCTTCGTTACACAAAAAGGTGGTATTGAAGCAAAATATTATTTAATAACAACAGGTTGCTTTTTATGAATTGTAGGTATTTAAGTAACTAATTCCCAGTTGTCCATTGGGACAACTGGGAATGTCCTAACATATTACTTAATGGGACCATTTCTCGAACTATTTTCTCGAATTATTTAAGAACTATTTCTCGTCCTCCCATTATTACTTAATGGGACCACGAGAAATAGTTATCCCTCGTGATCCCATTAATCTGACAAAATCGTGGGACCACGAGAAAACGAGGAATAAAACCAACCTAGAATGCGAAACATAAGAAACAGTTTATCAATAATAAGAAAATCTTTAACACCGGACTGACTTTGAAAAGACACAATTTATTGTAAGTACTTTCAAAAATGGATATGTAAACCAGGGGTACATAAAGTTAATAGTGGAACACCTAGGTGAACCAGGGGTGCAGACGGTTAATCGTGGAACACATAGATAAACCACAGGTAAAGAAAGTTAAAAGACACAATTTATTGTAAGTACTCTCAAAAATGGATGTGTAACTAAATCGTGGAACACCTAGATGAACAAAGGGTACAGACAATCATGGAATATCTAGGTGAACCAGGGGTACAGTCGGGTACAGACAGTTAATCGTTGAACACCTGGGCGAACCTAGGGTACAGAAAGTTATTCGTGGAACACCCAGGTTAACCAGAGGTACAGACAGTTAATCGTGTAACACCTAGGTGAACCACGGGTACGGAAAGTTAACCGTGGAACACCTAGGTGAACTACTTTGGTGTTCCACGGATCAGAAAGGAATCCACCAACCTTCAGACTTCTTATTATCCTTTTCTTCATGCTTAGCTCCAGGCGCCCACTGCATCCACCAGCTGTTACTGTACATGCGCGGAGACTCGCCCTTGAACCTCGACATCACGTGTGTTTTGAAACAGTTGCTGCAGAACACGTGCCCATAGAACATCTTGAGCGATGACGGAATTGTTCGGCAGATACCTGGCAATAGATAACCACTATTAGATCATGGGTTCCCAACCTGTGGGGCACGCCCCACCAGGAGCCCTACCGCCTTACCACAACGGACCCCCACAGACCAACCGGTGGCGAGAAGGCAAGTGCCGGTGTTTTTAGTGGGTATTTCCCCCTCCCGAATCACGCGAGGCGGTCGTGGGGGAGATAGCAACGTTATTAAATGTTGCGGTTCCCTCCTGGCGAGCCCCACATACGAACCTCCAGCTCACCTGCAGGGGGGGATGTGTAAATATATTTTCAGCGGCATAAAAAAGGAGCCCTACCGCCTAACTTATAAGGTTATCGTAATCGCTTTCATTTAACAGATGGATGTGATACATTACTACTTTTCTTTGGTAAGATTTTATTTGTGCCAAAAAGAAGTAGCAATGTGTCACATCACATTCACATCTATCTGTGAAATGAAAGCGATTACCATAGCCTTGTAAGTTAGGCGGTAGGGACCTCTGCCTGCCTAGCATGACCATCAAAACATGATATATGATATAGCGATTTATCACGTTTAACTGTCAAAAGACAATGGATTTTGACAGTTGGGTGTCGATAAAACGCTATATCCCACGTTATATTATATATCGTGTTTCGTCGGTCATGCTAGGGGGGCTGGGGTGCAAAGAGTTATCCAAAGGGGGGCGCGGTGAGAGGCTCCAGATAAACTGTAAAATACATAATTAATATTAAAACGCTAGTTTTTTTACATTCTCTTTGGTTAATATGCTCATAATTGCTCATTTAGGGCGTTCACTGCGTTAAACGGGATCCCGCCGCGGGTGCACGGCACGGGAATATAGATTGCTGGTTTTCTGACGGACAGATGCTTGCAGTGCATGAGTAAACTCTAATCTATGTCGCCCTTCACCGGGATTCCGCTTAAAGCAGCGGACGCCCTAAAGGAGGCGTGTGGATTCTGGTTTGGAATTAGTGATGAGGCGCATAGGTAAAAGGTTGGGAACCAGACCCCCTAGCCAAAGTAACATTTGCAAATCTTCGTCGTTATCGCTTCGCTTTCAAAACATGTATGGGATTGACTTAAAGTTTCGTTAACTATCGAATTTTAAAACGTCAAATCCAAACATTTTTCGGAGCGAAGCAATAGCGAAAATTTATAAATGTGACATTGGCTACAGGCTGATCTAGGAACCCTAATGACCCGTGGACCCAACTGGCATTACATACTGGTGGGTCAAACGGGAAATTGCGTTTCCCGTTCGACCCACTGCACTAGAGTTGGGACCAAAACTTAAGGCTCCGTTAAGCGAAAGCATTTGTCTGTCTTTTTCTTTACGTGCAAAGAGTATGGAAAATAACCTCACTTCCGCACATTTTCGGTGTTTTTCGTTGTTTTTTCATAATTTTCGTTAGCACAATTATCTTTCTTGAAAAAAAAGTTATTGGAGCAACTGCACAGTACGTTAAAGTGTACGTTCATTACGTTTCCGCTATTATTTACGCAAAAAATATAGCCCGCGACAAGCGCATTTGATGATATTCTGATTTTTTTTACAATCATCTGTGAGGTTTATGCGCAATTTAATACTTGTAGCAACTAGATAATCTCTTTAGCTTGTCGTATGTTTTTTTGTGGCTACAACTTTGCGTTTTCTCTTAGATTATTTATATGTCAAGATAGACAGTCGAAGCAACGAAAGCGTCTAAAAAAATAACACCCAACAGCTGGGTGACCAAAACACGCACACATTGTCAGTAGTGTGACCCGGCCATAGTTTTTATTACAATACTCTTTGGGCGCAATGATGCTAAAAATGCACACCAACGTCAAAAAGTTGGCGGTTGTTTTGTTTAGTACGTCAACAGCGTAAGACGCTATCTGGACATATAAATAATCTAAGCGTTTTCTATATAAAAATATGGCCCGCGCAAACCATGTTTTCCTATTATGGACCCTTAAATGCAATATTTCAAAATGTCGATTCTTATGATAATTTAAACATTGTATAAATTCGTGCAACAACTCGATTTGATTATGAGTTCTTGGGAAGGATCAGCCGTTTCCATACTACATGAAAGTTGGGACCGCAAAACCGCAACGTTTCATGATTTATTTTAATGGCCCTTCCATTAAAATATGGGATAATCATAACGATAGAGAATAGATAGGCAAACAGCTTGAAATCGGGTGAGGATTGCGCGGAACGCGTATTTTGGGCATGCGTAGCGGTGAGGTACGCGGGCGGCGGCGGTAGAGGAGCGCGCGCTATTGGTCGCTCACAAGAGCATGCGCGAACTTATTCTCACTCCATCGAAAAAAATTCAAGATATATGCCTTGTACTCAAGTTCTTTATTTTATGCTATTATTTTAAGAATACTTACAGCACGTACTACACATCCTGTGGAAGTTTTGTCCATCTATGTCAACTTTCTCGCTGGGATCAATAGGAAGGAAACATCGTGCGCAAAAGCATTTTTTCGGTTGTTCCCGAGACTTATCCATTATT
Source organism: Agriphila geniculea (assembly GCA_943789525.1). Lineage (NCBI taxonomy): Eukaryota > Metazoa > Arthropoda > Insecta > Lepidoptera > Crambidae > Agriphila > Agriphila geniculea. The sequence continues at coordinate 9,593,473 of OX038898.1, read as the reverse complement.
TTTTTACTTTTTGAATTTTGAATAACTTGTTCGAATAAAATATTTTTATAATACAATTTAGTAAAAGAATCAGCAATATTTACCCATGACAGGTTTGAGTTGAAAATAATGATTGAACAAAAGAAGTATGAAATTCCCTGATAGAATAATTTGAATTATATTTTTTTTTGTGTATAGAAAGCTTTTTGGTTGAGGTTCCTCTTTGGTATATTATTACAGAATAGATAATAGTAGATAGATACTAGCGATACTATAGCGTACAGAAGTTGCAATCAGCAAAATAGTTTAATTAATTTGCGACTTTTGCTCCGACACATTCACCTAGTAGTTGCCTCTCTTTCTATCGCGTAGGTCTTATCTTTTCTCACGTATGAAATTTGTCCTCTCAGAGGACGCCGAGCACTACTCGCACGGGGAGCCCTGATATTATTCTTTGTACAGATGGTCCGGTCCTAAAGATCTTGCATAGGCTTGCATTGGTGTCGTGGTGGCGAACAGGTAAGTAAACCGGAAAAACCCCTAAACCCTTACACCCGATTGCACTAAACTTAAGGATCGCCTAAGTCTGTTCCTAACTACAACACGACCAAATTAAAACTGTGTCAAACTCAGCGGTCATGTAGCTGTCATTCGCCTAGTTATTTTGGTCGAGTTGTAGTTAAGAAAAGACTTAGGCGATTTTTAATGTTAGTGCAATTGGGTGTTAATGCCCTTATATATCCTCGAAATGGTCACGTCACGCTTGGCTTGTCAAGCATGTAAACTTTTCGGCTTGTCAATCACATTTTAATCGTCAAGGAGCTATGCTTGCCAATGATCTTTTCCTCGATCGCCGATCGGTGTCGGTGTTTACTTTATTGTTTTTTTGTGATAGGATTCTGCTTGTTTCGTTGTTGATTGACACACGTGCTCGCGTGAATTGCGTAAATCTCAGCTATTTCCATTGAGTTTTTTGTAGATTTGTGTTGTATTTTTTGTTATTTGTGATACTAACAATATATTAAGGTAAGTGTTCACCTACTAACAACAAAATTACCGAGTGATTAGTTAGAAGATGTCGGATGAGGAGCCCCCTGACGGGGGCGGAGGCGGGGAGTCCTCCTTTAACCTGGTAAGGGACGGCTCCCAACCATTATTTACACCGGAATTGACCCCAAAAATGGATATGGATGGCCCTACGTCTTTAAAACGCCCGGCACCAAATAACGAATCTGAGGTCATTTTGGCTAAAAGAAATACAAAACCAAGTGAATCCATCCAAAATATCTACGTAAACCCCGAGTTCGAGGGAGACTCCCCGCTTACTTACACCTCAGAGGACAATGGTCCCTTCGTCGTCCACATTTCACGTAAGGAGCCTGACCCATCAACAGGTCTTACAATGCGTACCTTAAAGTTGGCCCAACTCCTCCACAAAAGGAATGTCCAAGGAATTGTTAATGGTGGTATAACATCAGTTGGCCGCAACAAAGTTAACATCGAATTCAACTCTGCTGAAACGGCAAACAAATTTATTAACAACAACTCCTTGGGCGATCCCTTTGAGTGCCAGATCCCAAAGTTCCATGTGTCTCGAATGGGTGTTGTACGTGGTATCCCCACGGAATGGACATTGGAAGAGTTATTCCAGGGCATCTCCTATGCTTGTAATTGTGGACCGGTTATCAAAATAAGACGTCTTAACAGGAAAAATAATAGGGACGGAACAGTGTTCTGGACCCCAACCACAACTGTGGTAATTACCTTCCAGGGCCAGAAACTACCTGAAAAGCTATATTGTTTCCACATGGCATTAAATGTTGAGACGTATAAACTACCTACTATCCAATGTTGGAAGTGCTGCAGGTTCGGCCACGTTACTGAGCAGTGCAGGTCCAACGCAAGATGCTATAAATGCTCCCAAAATCATTCTGGTGCCTCTTGCTCAGTAACGGATTCTCAGTCAACATGCCTTCTATGCAGAGGCAACCATAAAGCAACCGATCCCAACTGCCCAGAGCATTCTCGACAAAAAGCAATCAAACTGGTTATGTCGGAAGAAAATATTAGTTTTACAGATGCCTCGCAACGCTTCCGTGCATCTCGGCCAACATATGTGGAGAAAGCAAGTGCTTCCGCACCATCCCCAAATCCACCTCAATCATATATTCCCCGTACTTCAAATTTGAGCCCTTTTAAATCGTTAAATACCCCCTCACATTCTTATAAGAAAACTATATTGACCCCAAGAGCTCCCCATCCACCTACTCCTCGTTTCTACGATGCTGAAGCACACGAGATCACTCGTACTCCCACCTCCTCTATGCCTAATGGCTGTGGGCTTACTTGCCCGCACCAACGGTCAAACACTCCCTCCCCTAACGACAACCTCATAGAACTTATGATATCCACTCTAGTAAATATACTTGAAAAATTCAGTGATGCCATACCGCCCCATGTCTTATCTCTACTGGAAGTGTTTCTTTCATCTTTAAATAGAAATGGCCAAGCTAATGCAATGGAACTGCAAGAGTATCAGGCATAAAAAGCCTGACTTATTATTCCTCTTACACAAATACAAACCAGCTATCTTTGCCATTTCGGAGACATGGCTTAAACCGGGAACCCCTTTTAGGATCCCGGGGTATGCTTGTCTCCGGGATGACAGAAGCGATGCAAAGGGTGGTGCAGCCATCCTAATCCAGAGAAATATCTCCTTCTCCCAAATTGATTTCCCTCCCCATCCCGAGGACTACCAAATTGTTGGCTTTAAAGCTATGGACATATCTTTTATTTCCATTTACATCCCTTACCCCACTCCCAATATAATTTTAGACATTAAAAATATGATATCCCGCATTAATGGTCGTAAACTTCTCTTTGGTGACTTTAACTGCCATCACCCTCTTTGGGGCTCCAAACATACTTGTACAAATTCTGCCTCCCTGTTAGAATTTGTTGACGACTTAAACCTCTGCATATGCAACGATGGATCAGAAACACGTAGAGTTGCTCCTGGTCAAAAGAAGAGTTGTGTCGACCTCACTTTAGCCACTCCTGAATTATTCTCTCGTTTAACCTGGAAAACTATGACCCTTACACATGGCAGTGACCACATCCCCATCTTATGCACTCTCGACTGTCCATCCCCACAAAAGACTGACATTCCTCCCCTCCTAAAATATAAAACACAGCAAGCCGACTGGGAAATATTTGCAGCTAGCGTTGACTCAAAATTAAACCTATTCCATTCTATTCACGATAATAACTATATTGAAATGTACAACTTGTTTATATCTACCCTAACTGAAGCAGCGGATGAGGCGATTCCGGTGAAGAACTCTGCACGTAGGTTTATCTCATCACCTCCATGGTGGGACACTGAATGTACCGCTGAAGTCAAATTACGCAACGAGGTTGAACAGGAATTTGCAAGAGACCCGAGCAGTATGCCAAAATATCTCAATTACCGAAAAACCACGGCAAAATCGAAACGTGTACTCTGCAAGAAAAAAGCTCTTGGATGGCACAACTTTTGTGAATCCTTGTCTCCTCGCACCCCAGCTTCCACCGTCTGGAAAAAAATCAACTCATTCCGCAGATCAGTAGATTCTACATGTCCCTCCTCCAATGAGACTGATTCCTGGCTCCCCGAATTCTATGATAAGCTTGCACCCCCTTCTGCTCCTTGTGAGAACTCATTTCCTACTTATCCACAACCCATTTCGACTGACACTATGGACTCCCCTTTCTCCTTTGCTGAGCTCTATAGTGCTCTTGACGGTCTGAAGGATAGTGCCCCGGGCATAGACGGCATCCCATACTCTTTTATTACTCACTTATCTGACAAAGCTAAAAAGATTTTGCTAGACATTTTTAACAATATCTTCATTAATGGGCAGCCTCCTAATCCCTGGAAAACACAAGTTGTAATTCCTATTCTGAAACCGGGGAAGAATTCTAAAGATTCCTCCTCATACCGCCCTATAGCTTTATCGTCCACCCTATGTAAAATCTTTGAACATTTAATTAAAAACAGATTGGAGTGGATCGTCGAGAGTAAGAACATCCTATCCAAGTATCAGTTTGGCTTTAGAAGGGGCATGGGCACCCTGGATAGTCTAAGCATACTTTCCACAGACATACGCCGCGCTTTCTCGGAAAATGCCTCAGTGGTTGGCGTCTTCCTGGACGTGACCTCTGCATATGATAATGTCCAGCTTCCTCTGCTCAGGCAGAAATTGCATCATCTGAGTCTTCCAGTGAGGTTGATCAATTTCATATGTAACCTGCTCATGTCTAGAACAGTCAACCTACGGGTTAATGGGGAGCTGCAGCCGTCAAGATTGGTCTGGAAGGGTCTTCCACAAGGTTCGGTGCTGAGTCCCTTACTTTATAACCTCTACACGTACGACCTTGACAGAACTGTATCCAGTTTTTGCAGCATCCTACAGTACGCAGACGATATCGCCCTATATGCTACATCCAAGGACCCCGAAGAAGCAAAGTCAAGAATCAACTCTGCCTTATACTACCTGGACAATTGGCTCTCCGACCATGGATTATCTTTATCTCCAGCAAAGTCCAAAGCAATTGTCTTTACACGTAAAAGATCCATTCCGAAACCTGATATTTCTTTAAGTGGGCAGCCAATTGAGATCGTCAGTAACTGTAAATTTTTGGGTGTGATCTTTGACTCTAGAATGACAGGCGTGCCACACTTAGAATACATCAGCAGAAAGGCGGAAAAAAACGTCAATATTCTAAGATCTCTGTCAGCAGTGCATTGGGGATCTCATCCGACAAGTCAAAAGTTGTTATATAACGCGGTTGTTCGAAGCCACTTTGACTATGGAAGCTTCATATTGGAACCATGTAACAAAGCCGCTCTGAACAAACTAACTCTAATCCAGTCAAGGTGTCTCCGGATCATTGCCGGTGCTATGAGATCGTCCCCATTAAATGCCCTCCAAGTTGAGTGCCTCGACCCTCCATTGAGCCTCAGACGTCAGATGATGTGCGATAGATATTTTATTAACATATCCCAATACTCAAATCACCCCCTTTTAGTCAAGCTGCAAAATTTAAGCAATCTTACAAATTCTTCCCCATACTGGACTCACAAAGAATCCCCCCCTCTGGTTAAAAGTTATAAGAATCTCTCTGATCTCCCAGCTACGATATCGAAATTGCCTCGAAACCCTCTGTTTGAGGTTCCCTTTGAGGCCCTCATATTCCAACCCAACATCCAATTGAATTTCGGTTTAACAAAAAGCACTCCCGATGCTAATAAAATTTTCCAAGACATCTTAAGTAAAAACTGGGAAGGATGGTTCACCTTATTTACAGATGCATCAAAACTGGAGGATGATGGAAATGTAGGTATCGCAATTTGGCTGCCCAAGTACAAGATTATTATTAATTTTAAATGTTCCCCCCTTCTCAGCGTAAACACGGGTGAAGCCTTGGCTATCCTAGAGGCTGTCTTATACGTTCAGTCGCATAGTTTAAATAAATCAGTTATTTTTTCTGATTGCCTCAGTTGTCTCCAAGACATATCAAAACCGCCTTTTAGTGCTAGGCACAACTTCAGCATTATCCTCAAAATCAGAGAAGCCCTGCTACAATGCTCCAGATTAAATATAGAGGTTGTCCTGGCTTGGATTCCAGGGCATAAAGGAATTGAAGGCAACGAACTCGCAGATACATACGCTAAAAATGCCATCACATGTGGAATAGAACTCCGCAATGAGTGCTATGCGCGAGACCTACGCTTTGGCTCTAAATCCAAAATGAAAGAGAAATGGAACAATATATACAAAAGATCCCTTGAGATGAAAGGTAGACATTATGGATCTCTACAACCCGACATCCCAACTAAGCCCTGGTTCTTCCGTCATAAATCTATCCCAAAGAATGTAGCATCCACAATTATCCGCTTAAGACTGGGCCACGTATGCACCCCTTCGTTTCTGGCTAAAATTAGAGTTAAGGACAGCTCGCTCTGTGAATGTGGTCTGGATGAAGGAACCATTGAACATATATTTTTCGACTGCCCGAAAATTACTACCCCACTGTACGACATTCTAACCAAAAATGTTAGCCGCCCCATTAATATAAAATTTCTACTCTCTCAGGTTCACACACCCATTGCATACATCCTCTGCAAATTCATCAAACAAAATAAAATAAAACTGTAAATTAACCCCCCCCCCCCTCCCCCTCCCCTGCTTTATATATTTGTACCGTGTTGTGAAGTCTTGTGCCGTTTTGAATGTGTTGTATTTGTCCATTGTTTCAGACTCAAGGAAAACCTTTCATTTGAACAAACCGTAAAGTATCACTAAAAACCGAACAGTATCGTATTACACTGTGTCTTTTTACTCGGACATTGGCAGAATCGTCACGTAAAACGAGACGCAGCCATTCACCATAAAAGTTGAAGTTGAAGTTGATGCTTGCCAATCACGAAGGTATCACGTGATTACCGTGGTGGCCTATCAAAGATAGATTACGCACGCCCCCAAATGATAGTGCTAGTGGTATTAACGTGTACGTGCTTGACAAGCCATGCTTGACTTGATTTGGGTACATTATAAAGACATAAAAGCATTGCGTATAATATTACGTAGGTACAGTGTTACATACATTCAACTGGTATATTTTAATTTAAAACGTTAATAACGTTTCACAGTACAATCGGTAAAGCTTTCTTTGAGTAATTATTTTATCGACTTAGCAACGTTCGGATCAGGTAATACATCACTATGCAAGAATGACGAGTAACGTCTCGATTCATTGATTATGGTAGCACTAGTAAATGCCTATGTGTGGAGTGGAGTTCGTTGTTTGTGTTATCTTTCATGTTTTTATCAAAAAAGTGATGTTTACGGACTTGTTTTGGATAAAATCTACACATTTCCAGTGGTAAAGTAAATTTCCTATCTTATCTTAGTGGCTTTGTTTGATAAGAGGCCAGTATTTAAGATTTTTCATAGGTTATGTCGGAAGGTATTTCGTCTCGGAGACAAGCCCATGTTTTTGCATTTTTATCATATAAAAGGCTTCGTTGCGATTGAAATAACTTTTTATGGCTACAAAACGAAAACTTATGAAGCTTTGTGTATTCCTTATTTAATTTAAAAGTCACTGTTTTAAATTTTATAGCTACCGGAATTGTCGACAACTTTCGTCTTTACAAATGACCTAAATGTTATGTTTTTTATGAATGAATGACCTTCGACATAGCGGAACCTCATCTGTAATGCATAAATAATTAAATACATATAAAAGAAGACGTTACTCCATTCTTGAATAAATTAAGCTTTAAAAAAGTTTTGTTTTGTCAACATTTGTAGGCAACATTCTTGGGCTATGACTAAATTTTAAAGTTAAAATAAATTACCATTAGTACCGAAATCTCTAAACAGGTAATTTATGAAGAGTTTCTGTACAACAATAAGTACTTGATTGATGCAAAACTAGCTGGAGACAGATTTTTATTTCTGTAATGAGCCCTCGGGTGGCCGGAGAGGCCGAGAGGGATGGAGCAGTACAATTCAATTCAATTCAATTCTTTATTGTGAAATAAACAAGGGTCAATACATAGCAGATCTTAAGGCTAATTTATTTGTATAATTCCACCAAGTTTTACCTTTGCAGGTGTATTCACATATTTAACTACCTATTATATTACAGGCGCGGTCCGAGGGGGGGGGGTCACAGGGGACATGATCCCCCCCAAAATCGTACACGTCACATAGAAAAAGGTTCTAAAAATTTACAGAAAAGCAATTATTATTATTAGTGACCCCCCAAAATTTCAGGCTGCGACCGCGCCTGTTATATTATTACATGCAAGATATTTTTTTTTTTTAGTGTTTTCATCTACGATCAGTCCTAAAACTTTTAGTAGGCTTGTTGAATGTGCCATTGGAATTTGAGGGTGCTCCCCAGCGGAAGATTCCCCGTCAGTCAAAAACGCTTCTCTAGACCCTGGATGTCATGGCGCTTGAGGCGTTTGCGGTATGTCAAGTTTGATAGGGCGGTAGCCAGTTCATTAGGATGGTACTCGAGACGAGTTTTGTAGCTTGAAGCCGATCGTTTTATCTCCTCCTTTACTGTAGTGATATTCAGGTTCTCGTGTAGTTCAGTATTGGTAACAAACCAAGGAGCATTAGATATTGTGCGCAGTATGCCGTTTTGTAGTCTTTAGATGATTGACAGGCTTGTGTTACAGGCACTTCCCCACAGTTGAATGCCGTACATCCATACCGGCTTAAGTATTGCTTTATAGATGAGAAGCTTGTTGTCGACAGAGAGTTTTGAGTTTCGTGCCATTAGCCAGTACATATTCCTGAACCTCATATTTAATTCGTCTCGCTTTGTCTTGATGTGTTTTTTCCAGGTTAATCGTCTATCCAGATGTATTCCGAGATATCTGACCGTTTCATGATGAGGTAGGGTGTTGTTTCCTAAGGTCACTGGTGGACAATTTCCTTTTCTAAGTGTAAAGGTAATATGCACAGATTTAGAAGCGCTTGCCTTGATTCGCCATCTCTGGAGCCAGTCATCTACTTTACAAAGGCTAACTTGCAAATGGTTGGAAGCTATTTGGGGATCTTTGTTGCTAGCCAATAGTGCAGTATCGTCAGCAAATGTAGCCGTTACTACTCCGTGTGTTTCGGGAAGGTCAGCAGTGTATATAGTATATAGTACAGGTCCAAGCACTGAACCCTGTGGTACACCAGCCATGATGTTGTAGATTGCAGACGTGTCTCCATTCTCTCGAACTTGGAAAATACGGTCAGACAGATATGACTCCATCAGTAGGTAAAAGCTATGGGGCAGCGACCGTTTTATCTTGCACAGCAGGCCCTTGTGCCAAACTTTGTCGAAAGCCTGTTGGATGTCCAGGAACACTGCGGAGCAGTACTCCTTTGTTTCGAGAGACTTACGAATTCGGTCACACACGCGATGTACTTGCTCAACAGTCGAATGTTGTTGCCTAAATCCGAATTGGTGTTGGGGGACAATTTCATTTTCAATAAGTATTGGCGCTATTCTGGTAAGAAGCAACTTTTCGAACACCTTAGATAGAGTCGGTAGTAGGCTTATCGGTCTATATGATGTAACTTCTTCTTTAGGTTTTCCTGCCTTGTGTATCATGGTTGTAACTGATACTTTCCATATGCTAGGAAAGTGTTGCACCCGAAGTATACCATTGTACAGGGTAGTGAGGAAGACTAAAGCTTTCCTGGGAAGTTGAATAAGAATTTCTTTTGTAATCAAGTCAAATCCTGGCGCTTTTCTATTCTGAAGACTGTTGATAGTCCTTTTAAGCTCCTGTATTGTCACTGGTTTTGGTGGCAACGATAGTTGCAAATCTTGCTGCAGAGTTTCGTCTATTTCTCTTTCGGCGTCCGTATGATCGCTTTCGTTTGGCTTAAAGACTTCCGCCAGATGTACTGCAAAAGCTTCAGCTTTTTCTTGACTGGTTTTAGCCCATTGACCATGTCCAGTTCTTAATGCTGCTTTAAATTGCTGGGGTCTATTTAGCGGCTTTGTAGCTTTCCATAAGGAATATTCGGTCGATGCTGTAGCAGTCAAGTTTTCCAGTTTACTTTGGAATGTAGCATTATTTACGTTTTCCAGCATTTGTTTCAGTTTTACAATGGCTTTGTTGAGCGCTGTCTTGTCACTTTTATGCCTCGATTGGTGCCAGATCCTTCTTAGCCTTCTCTTTTCAAGTACCTTTTGCTTAATTTCGAGTGGTATATCTTGCCTGTAATGTATTGTTTACTCTCAGATGGAGTATTTAGCCAGCATGCATTTTGTATTAGGTTGGTAATATAGGAAGTTGCATCTTCTATCTCCTCGTGCGTTTTTAAGGAAATGTGTAGTTCAATATTTTCCTCTAAGTAGTCTCTGAAGCCCTCCCAGTCGGTAAGCTTGTTATATAAATATTCTGGTCTTTCGTAATGAATTACGGTTGCGCTCATAGTCAATATGACTGGCGAGTGATCAGAGTCACTGTCGTAACATGATTCAGCCTTGAAATAGTGCTTTGATAGGCCTTTGGTGATAAAAAAGTCTAGAAGATCTGGCTTTTTATTCGGGTCTGTTGGCCAATACGTTGGTTCACCAGTTGAGATGTAGGATTGGTTTTGGGTATCATTGCTAAGTTTGAGCTGTCTTCCTCTAGTTGTTATCAACCTTGAGCCCCAACAGGTGTGTTTGGCGTTCCAGTCACCACCTGCGATAAATCTGCCTCCCAATGTCGAAAAATAGTGATTGAATTTAGCGGAATCTATGTTAGGTTTTGGTGGACAGTAGACTGCTGATAGATTAAGACATCCGCTCTTGGATTCCACTGACACAGTGGTCGCCTGGAATGAATGAAATGAATGAATGAATGAATGAATGAATGAATGAATGAATGAAAATGAATATGGTAACTTCTATAATCAGGTAGTACTTGGTGCTTAATAGAGTTTCTTATCACGATGGCTGTTCCAGCATGCCCGGTTCCATCAGGATGCGTAGTGACGTAGGTATTGCAACCTTTGATCCTTACATCACTTTTTTCTGTACAATGTGCTTCTGATATAAGTACGACATCAAGTTTGTTGAGGTTCATTAGTACTTCTAACTCCGCCTTGTTCGGGGCTAGACCGTTTATGTTCCACGTGGCTATCCTGAGGTTTAGATCCGTGGTAGTTTGTTGAGGAGTGTGGTTACGAGGCCCAAGAGGGTACTCATCTGTTGTAGGATGGTATCAAATTTTTCAGACTGTTTGATTAGCAATTGTTCTAGACGATTATACGCATTGGTGTTGGGTGGTGTCTCTTCTCGTTTTTGTTTTAATTTATCGGCGTAAAGAGCGCGTATGTTTTTTCTTTCTGACTCACAGGGTATTGTGTCACCTACGTGCTTTTTCGGTAAGTCTTGTTTAGTATTATTCCTTGTTGTTTTGTTTTCCGGCATTCGTCTTGAGAGAATCTCTTTATATATTTCGCAGCCTTTGTAATTCGCTGGATGTGATCCTTGACACAAAGCACACAAAGCCGGTGTACTGCGATCTTTTTTTGGGCAGTCTGCCGTTTTGTGTCCTTGCGCACATTTTACACAGCGGTATGGTCTCATACAGTAATTCTTCGAGTGTCCATACTGTTGGCATCTTTGACACTGTGTTATTGTTTTTCTCTTTTTCGGATCTTCGATGACGACCGACTGGTGGTAGATATATTTGATATTTTTAACTGCTTTGTTATTTGGGCCTGGAACAACGTTAACGAAGAATGTCGATGTAGGTTTTTTGTCTGGTCCGTATTTTGTATTTATAATTTCACCGTAGACTTCATTACCGGATTTTGCTATTTCCTCTTCAATGGCTGTATGTGGAGTTGTGTGGTGTAAATTTTTTATAACTACTCTATAACATCGCTGGTCCTTCAAATTAAAGGTATGGCCTATTAGTCCTTTGCTCCGAATAATGGTGATTATGGTTTTGTAGACCTCGACGTTTTTGCAGGTGATTCTAAGTTGGTTCCTGTTCACGATTTTTAGAGTAAAACTTTCTTTATCTGCAGAGGATTCTAACAGTTCTGTTAGTTTGTTTATATCATCGATACCATAAAGAATTATGGGCGGAGGCTTACTAGGTCGTTTTTCCTTTGGGGCCACAGATTCTTCAGTCAGGTCTACTGGTAGTTCGCTGAAGCGGTTGTTTGTCCTAAGTCCTTCTGGAGATGGTGTTTCAGACAACTTTTTTCTCTTATTCGTTCTAGCTACAGGAATTCTTTGCCAGTTGGGAGGTTCAGGAGTTGTAATTTCTTTATCCTTGTCAGTAGGTAATGACGGTGGTAAGTCCAGTTGTGTTTTATTTCCTAGTGATGCACTTCTATTCCTTATGAATAGGCTCGGATGGAACGCCTGTTGCACAAACTTACGCTTCCCTGTTACGTGGTTGCTTTCTTCATTTGTCAGATCCACTTGCGACAAAACTTTGCCCCCCCCCAGAGTACGTGGGGCTGCCTGAGCTAGGCTCAGGGAGGGATTCTCCAACGTAATCGCTGGTACCCTCCTGGGGTAATACCTCTTTTATTTTTGCTTCCATGGTTAAACATTTTTGATTCGGGGTTTTTTTCCCCTAGCCAGTTATTCAGTTATAGCGCTGAAGGCTCGCTTTTGCCCTTCACATTAGCTATCTTGGTCCGGAGAAGTAGAATAGAGGAGCTCCATTCAGACCTTGACATTGCCCAGGGAGGACGACTCACTGTAAGTGAGTCCATCACTAGATTGCGGCGGCATTCTAGTGACGGCGAGGACGTCATGTGAATAGGACTGGCCTGTAGCCTAGCTCCTTCTAGACGTGCGCAACGGCATTTCTCGGCTTTTTGTAGAAGAATGTTCCCTGGCATGAACACTCTCCACCGAGGCCAACACTGACTTCCCCCCCATGCAAGATATTTTACATTTTATATTATGTTATAGATATTGTTATTTTACCTAATGATTTTTTTTATAATTCATAAATTCTCCCAAAGTATAAAAACAATTATTTATTAACCATTGTTTTAAATGCTTTTTATGTGTATTAATATTAATACTTTCTGATTTTAAATCATCAGGTAATTTGTTAAATATATCAACACACATCATGTAGCTATTTCTAGAAACCAACGCTAAGTTAGCTGATGGTTTATACAATTTATTAATATATTGAGTGCGAACACTACCATGTTTAACGTTTCTATATAACTCAAAAAGATATTTATGTTTCAAGACAAATAAACATATTTCAAATATGTAAAGACAAGGAACGGGGAAAACATTATATTTCTTGAAGTATGGGCGACATGACTCTGTTCGTTTAATTCCAAAAATAGCACGTATACATCGTTTCTGAGCAATAAATACATCGTGAATATCAACTGAGTTTCCCCATAGAACAATGCCATACCGTAAAATTGAGTCGACATAACCATTATACGCCATGATAGATGCTTTTGGTGATACAATCTGACTGAGAGTTTTTAATGCATATACAAATCTGTTTACTCTAGTACATAAGTCATTTATATGTGTTTGCCAACTACAAAATCGATCTAAATAAAATCACAAGAATTTTAATTGCGTAACTTCTTGTATAACTTGGTTGTTAAAATTTACATTCAGCACCTGAGGATTTCCACGATTTGTATGAAATTGCATATATTTTTAATAATTATAAGTATTTAGATCATTACATTCAATTAAGAGGGTGGTATCATCTGCAAACAGTACACATTCACATGAGATATGTTTCGGCAAATCGTTAATGTACAATAAGAACAGTAGGGGTCCAAGTATTCTACCCTGTGGTACGCCATAATTACATTCAGAGTAGGAGGATTGATACTTTACAATACTTCTATCATCCGAGCAATAGCTTTCCATTTGAACACATTGCATTCTGTTACTTAAGTATGAAAGCAACCAGTTATAAGCTGGACCTCTTATACCATACCTTAGTAATTTTGTTAACAACCGTCTATGACTTACAAAATCAAAAGCTTTGCTCATATCCATAAACAATACAGCAATAGACTTTTTCTTATCAACCTGAGCTAATACATGATTAATTAATTTAAAAGCAGCAAGTACAGTACTTCTATATTTTCTGAATCCATTTTGCTGTTCCGATATTAAATTATGTTTTTCTATAAATTTAATTAATCTATTATATTAGGAGGTCATAACAAATTTGGTAACGATCGCGTAAGTGGCTGACTCTGGGTTCACAGGATGGAGAGGCACTCTCTGATGCTAAATATGTCAGTCTGTTTGCGTGAAGTGGTTGCGTTCTTTTTATATGCAGGGTGAAAAATGTGTTATAGTTACCAGAAAAAAAAACGATAAGGTAAATGGCTGACAATAGTACAGCAAGTAAGTACTAGTTGTACTCACGTAAACTTTGTAAGGACTGACCAAAATTCGGTTGCGTTTCGTAGGTATAAGCGATTAACTTTTTGTTTGTTTGTAATGTATAAACACAAAAAGTACTGATCCGATTTTGAAATTTTTTTCACCTATAGAAAGCTACATTATCAGCGAGTAACATGGGCTATAATTTATTTTCAAAAAAGTTATAGCCTTTTTTCAGCCTGCATATAAAAAGAACGCAACCACTTCACGCAAACAGACTAACATATTTAGCATCAGAGAGTGCCTCTCCATCCTGTAAACCCAGAGTCAGCCACTTACGCGATCGTTACCAAATTTGTTATGGCCTCCTAGTCTATATTGAACATAGCTTTTTCAAATATTTTTTAAAAAATTTGCACAAGTGTAACAGGTCGATAATTTTCCATTTTACTTTTATCGCCTCTCTTAAACAATGGTTTTATAACAGATCTTTTAAGAGTTTCAGGAAAAACTCCTTGAACTAATGACAGATTTATGACATATAAAAGTGGTTTTAATATTAAGTGCATAGCTTTTTTTACAATATCTGTACGGATTTCATCACATCCGACAGCGTTTGAATTACTTAGTGTTTTAATTATTTTCTGTAATTCATTAATGAATACAAAGAAAAGGGACGTACTGACAACATTTCCTTTTCTTCCTATGGGGTTGGCAACCCAAAGCTAATTGTAGATGTTGCTGCGTATGCTTGTTCTTAAGACAGTAGACGTTCAGAACAAAATGTAGGGGAAAATAGGTATTTATTTTGTGGTTTTTTTTTACCTAAAAAGACTCATTGACCCAAAATGGATATAAAACACTATTCTACAATGTAAATGCTGGAATTTTTATTTTACGATTTTTATAGTAAAAGTCCTTGGTTTTCATAGTTCTCGTGGAACAAGCGTATGCAGCGCCATTTTGACAGTTGCCTTCCCCATTGCTCCGTCCTTCTCGGCCTCTCCGTGTGGAGGGTCTATAAGAAACAGTTTTACTAAGGGCCCATCCATAAATTACGTCACACGTTAAGGGAAAGGGAGGGGTCCAAAATTTTGTGACGTCACATTTCAAAATCATTTAAATTGAGATAAAACTAATTTCAGAACTGCTATTCAATAATTATTATAATTCAATAATTATTTCTAGATGTAAAATTGTAAAATATGTGACGTCACGTCACACTAGAGAAAGGGGTCTCACAAATGTGACCAGCTGCTACAAGGACGGGGGATAGGGTCAAAAATTATGAAATTGGTGTGACATAATTTATGGACGGCCCCTAATGACATTCATCATCATCGGTGATCAGATGCTAATGTTGATTTGATTACAGTAACAATAATGGCCTTATATGACTAAATTAATAAATGATAACAAGATATCTTCACAATTCCATAAATTATTTTTGGCTTATTTTTGTATATTGTGTTGTAAAAAGTTTGGAGAAAAAAAACAGCTTGTTACAATGCTAGCGATGCCACCAATAAAGCAGTGGTGTGTAGCCCAGCTAGTATTCATCTCTAAGGTCTATTTTGAAAATCCTGACACATGCATCAGATTCCGGGAAACATCTTGACACTCTTTCGACGGAGAGGGGGATAAGAACGCGTATGTGCACTTGTGAGCGACCAATAGCGCGTGCCCCTCTCCCGCCGCCCGCGTACCTCACTGCTACGCATACCCAAAATACGCGTTCTGAATCCCCACCCAATTTCAAGAGGTTTGCCGGCTACTGTATATGAGCACTGCTACTCATTTTATGCCTGGTTTATACGGGGTCAGTAACATGGCACTACAGTAATCCAGTCCAGTGCTGACTTGCTACTGGGCTGGGCTCATGTAGACACTAGTTTCAACTGACTTCTCGCTCGCAAGTTAGTCCAGCTAGCAACCCGTTCTATTTACTGGGTCTGAAATTCTGAGTCACTGACCCCGTGTAAACCAGCCCTTAAAAAGATTTCAATAAGAAGTTGGGTGAAGAGTATTTACCCAATAGGACAAGTAAGGATCAAAATACTATACCCAAGAATGTTTCTATATTAATTTATGTTATTCTATCTGTTATTTAATCATCATAGCAAGATGTCCATCAATTGAATGCACTAATAATAAATATTTTAAAATAAACTGTGCCCTTGTACAATTCTTCTGTCCATTTCTTTTCTGTTTAAACTTGTATGTGTGTACAGAATTAATAAATAAAATAAATAAATATTTATTTTACAGAATGGTTCATCTGAATGTCAACAAAAGAAAAATGTCCCGCCATGAGAAAGCAAAAAGTGGCTTTGTGAGTACAATTATATATTTATAATTAGAAAATTATTCGGGTAATTATTCTAAACAACTTATGGTTTAGTTTAGCTGTCTTAAAAAACTACCATTTGGGTTAAAATCATAGACATAGAAAAATTTTCGCTGCGCTCAAGAAGACTAACAAAGCGTGGAAAAGAGAAGTTAACATCATACGGACACGGTCTATGTACAAAAAAGACAAAGGATCAAGTGACATGTGCCAACATTTTTTACAGTAAGAGCCCCTAGCGTCCCGCCTAGCAAATGAACAATCACAGTTTGTTTAAAATATCTTTTAATCTTAATTAGAATTTAAAATAAAGGTATCGTGGAGCCATGGTGTCTTCTGCTCTAAGTAATTGTGATGTGACAAAAAGAAACAATCCAAGTAATCACACTTTTCAAAGGTAATTAAGATATTGCCACACATTTCTCTAAAACCAAATTTTGCTACATTTATTCGTTTATCGACAAAGAAAAAAGTATGGAACATAGTTTATTAACTTCCTTTGCCATAATATAGTCATATTTTAAAAATCTAAGTCAATTTTACGTATCTCATATAAAATGTATTGATTCGTTTTCGGATCACCTGTTTATTGACTTTGATGTTCTTTGACATTCTATTTCTATGGTTTAAATATTTTCAGATCTACTAACTAGATTTGCTAAACCATAAGGCCGCGAATACACCTGCAAGAACTTCTGCGAGAACTTACACTGACAGCCTATCACACACATCACACAGTAGCTTGTGAACGCGTGACAAACTGTCGCCAGTGCATTTGCTATTAGTTAACACTTGTAAGCTACTGTCTGACAGACTGTGGAACACTTCTTGCAGAAGTTTTCTTGCAGGTGGAAAGCGGCCTTAGTTAATACTTGTAAGCTACTGTCTGACAGGCTGTGGGACACTTCTTGCAGAAGTTCTCTTGCAGGTGGAAATGCGGCCTAAGAGAGGTTTAAGCGAGGTTTAGCAAGTTCTTCCTGCAATTTCTTGAGCGAGCAAGTTCTGCAAACTGCAACACTTTGAGAATTTACCTTGACATTGACACACCTAGGTACACAGTTGTAACAGCTTGAGGAAGTAAACTTCTGCAAGTGTTATCTCAAGTCTAAACCTCGCTTTAGACTAGCAACATCTTACTGCAATTTTTTAGTAAGCAAGTTATTTTTTTTGCAAGTAGCAACACCTTCAGAATTTAGCTTGTCACACTTACACCTTGTTACAGTGATAATAGTTTGCGGAAGTCAATTTCTGCAAGTTTTACTGCTAGTCTAAAGTCTGAACCTTACTTAAGATTAGAAATGACTAGCTCTGTTCTTTCCAAATAATATCTGTAATAATGGACTATGACATGGTTTTCAATTCAATTCAAATCGTTTATTTGCAAAAACATGTGGTATAACAATGGTCTTAAGATTAAACTGTACCATAACATGACTACCATAGGCAAATGGCGTGCAAAAGTTTAAAAAAAAAAAAGAAATGAAGCTAATTATAAGCAAAAACATATTATTTAAATGAAAGTAACATTACAAAAGCTATGTCAGTATTAAAATAACAGTATCATTACAAAAGCTATGTCAAATTCTAATTAATACTTAATGTCAAAATATATATTAAATAAGTTATATAAAAAACAAGAATTGATAAATATTGAAAGAAATAATCAGTTATTGAATCAAATACATTAAGTGTTAAGTGTACAAAATTCAGTAGTTTTTGCGTGATTGAGGAACAAACATCCAAACATCTAAACATCCAAACCCACAAACTTTCACATTTATAATATTAGTAGAATACTACACCAGATCTCATTTGATTACTTCATTTCAATCTATTTATTATAATTATATCATGCCTTTTAAGGTAACAGACTGAGTTATTGAAACTTTGAAAGTACATAAGCAAATTCACATAATGTTTCATTTTACTAAAACAATAATAGTAACACATATAAAATAATTGCTTCACCAATTAGTATACAATCTAACAATAAACAGATCACTACTCATTTTAGTTAGAATACATACTTTGTACTTGTACTTGAATGAGTAGTTGCTTATGTGTATGATGTTTTATTTGTATGTATTCATACATGTAAACTTCATAATATTTTATTACTTTGCCTGTACTTGGTAATGACTTAAACACGACGACGCGAGTACCCGATCGTGACTTAATACAATAAGAAATGTGGTACAGTCAACATAAAAAGTTAAAATAAATTAGTTTTTGTAACTGGGGCGGCAGTACTAATACTAAGACATGCTAGTTATTGAGTATTTCTTAATCTTGTTTAATAAATAGCTCAAGTCAAATCTTGGTTATATTATTATAATTTTTAAAGTAAAAGCCTTAACGTAAATTGAGCGAAAAGGGAAGTACTTCCATAAGAATAAATAAATTTATTTATTCTTATGGTACTTCCGCCGAACTTGGTGTTTGTGCTCGGGGACCGCGGTCCTGTTGATCGATGTTGGAATTTGTATTTATGCGAAGCGCTTAGAAAACTTCGATATCGTCAGTCAGGTCTCCATACATTTTTGCTTCGATGTTAGCTTGACATAGTGTGACGTCACATCTGCGTTACACCATAACAAATTGTACTTTTTTTTCAAAGATTTCAAAGACAATTAAGGAACTTCTTGTTAACAAAAGTGTTATTATAGTTTAAATATGTTGGACATAAGTATTATTATTTTGGAACGTATATAATTTATTCTCATTAACTAATTATTTGACATTTATGAAATATTTTTTGACATGCCTTTTTATGTTTGCCAATTGACTAATTTAATTTGTTGATTATTATTGTATTTTTTTCCGACACAAATTATTTTGTTATGGAATAAATGAATTATGAAATTATGAAAAATTAATTTTCGCTGATCCTGTATTTCTTCTTCATTCGTCGATTGCTTATGTAGTGGTATGATCGCGCCGCTACATTTTCCGAGTATAATCTTATTTTCCTAGTTTAATGCCATAACTGAGTCGGTCATACATTTCATTCATTCCGAGTTTGCTACATACATCAAACTCCAAGACTTGTTTGAATCGACAAAGACATAAATGGGGAAAGAATTTAAAAATGCTATCACAGAATTTTAAATATCCCTGAAGCAAAACAAGCTTAGCCCTAAAAACAGATTAAGCGATAAAAATTACATCGGCCGCTCTGATAACATTTAGGAATCGTTTCTTTTCACGCACTATTTTTTTTTTTCAGTAAAATATTATTTGTTAAACTCGCAAAAGTATTATATTCTATTCTAGTATTCTAGTTTAAATGTAACTTTTTTGGCAACCATACCAACGAGTTAGACACGCAGTTGATAAAGTCGTTATCTCAAGAATTTCAGTTTTCAGTCGAACCTAAGGCAGTGAAATAGTGCTGAAAATGTGTTGATACTTTTAGTGCTGATTTTGTGGGTATCATTGACTTTCTTTTATACTTCCTTTTCTCTTGTTTCAAACTTATTTATTAGCAGGGGCCCAAATCAATCGTGTTTCAATTGTGTTTCTGTTTTGAGTTTAAGAAAGGGTTAGGTGGCTACTGATCCACTTGCTACTTGGTCCCTGGGCCCAGTAGCAAGTGGAAGCTAAGAAACCAGAACTATGTCAAAAACACTACAATTCAAACACAATTGAAACACGATTATGACGTTAACAATAGTTGACTTTGGCCCCAGAACTTTAGTTTCGGTCAGAATGAGTCCTAGGGAATCTTAGGATATCCTCTTTATTTGTTTTTGTATATTGCAAAACCTGTTATAGTTTATTAGAAATAAACCACTTTTTACGGATTACAGCGCGTATATTGGTTAATTCAGATGTTATTTTAGAATTATTTAGTTTTGATTTGTTGGTTTTTTGGTTTCTCCGACGTTTCGATACCTTTCGCCCTTTCGTACGCCTTAGAAGTGTACCTGTTATAGTTGTTTTATCTCACGAAGACCGTTTTGCTATGAATGTGTTAGGCGTGCACTTGCACATTGTTTTGGGGTATTCCTCGAAGCGCACCTAGACGATTCCACGATGCGCACCTAAATAGTTGCGCTATAAAAAAAATTACTTACGTTCTCGCAAAATCCGCGTCTGTTCAAACAAACTTTACCTTCGTTCTTTATCAACAAGGTCGTAGTTTCTAAACAAAGACCTTTACGCTGGAAAATAGTATAGTATATTAATTTATGATGTCACAGTCTTTTATTATGTTACTTCTAGAATATGTATCCTGCTAATATTATAGATGTGATTTTTTTGAAAACCTGTAAATATGAAAAGGTATTAAAAATACTCTACCTATATAACCATTGAAATAGTAAGCAAACTAATAAATATTTGGTAATAAAATGTCAATATTTGACTTACGTCACTATTGCATCAGAGATTGAATAGGGTTCACAAACAATATTCGAGAACAATTTTATTTTTACCAAACATGTCCTCGATGTCTATACAAATTGAGAAAAGAAACAAGACCATTTCTTTTAAACTAAGTAGGTAAGTTTAAAAATAAAAAATACTTTATACATATTAAAAATATTAACTATTTTGATTGGAACCAACTAAGATAATTTGCAATGTTTTAAATTTCTGTTTCTATGGAAAATTTAAAATCGGTCTAATTTAGCTGTAATGTAACACTATTTATCAAATATAAATTCAACAAATTTTTTTAGACCATTGCTTATGTGTATGAAGTTTCATTAAAATCGGTTCATTAATTTCTTCATTCATTTGAAGGTCTTTAAAGTTTGTATGAAATGCTGTTTGCCGTCTGAAATATTATAAATGCGAAAGTCCGTTTTTAGGGTTCCGTAGCCAAAATGGCAAAAAACGGAACCCTTATAGATTCGTCATGTCTGTCTGTCTGTCTGTCTGTCTGTCTGTCTGTCTGTCTGTCTGTCTGTCTGTCTGTCTGTCTGTCTGTCTGTCTGTCTGTCTGTCCGTCCGTATGTCACAGCCACTTTATTCCAAAAGTATTAGGACTACATAGTGGAAACTAAGTAGGCAGGTGTATTCTGTGAACCGCTTTACGATTTTTATACAAAAATAAAAAAAATAAAAGATTACGGGGGGGCTCCCCATACATGGAACTGAAACTGAAAATATTTTTTTTCATCAAACCAATACATGTGGGGTGTCTATAGATAGGTCTTTAAAAATGACATTGAGGTTCCTAAGACTATTTTTTTTTAAAGTCAACCGTTTAAAAAATATATGCTGCCAAAGTGGTAAAATGTGTGTCCCCCCCCCTTTAACTTTTAAAGTAAGAGGGTGAAAAATCTAAAAAAAATATAAACTATAGATCTTAATAAACACTTTCAACGAAAATTGTTTTGAACGAAATACAGTAATTAGTTTTCGAGATATAGTACATTTTCCAAAACCGCAAATATAACTTTGTCATTCATACAAACACTGTGAAAAACAAAGTTATTTTTTCAGTCGAAAAATGATAGCGGTATTAAAATATGGTATGGTATAATGTACCTACGGAACCCTACTGCGCGTGGCCCGACACGCACTTGGCCGGTTTTTTTTTGTTTGTTTGTTACGCCTTCACGTCTCAACTACCGAACCGATCATCATGAAATTTTGCATACACGTTGTCAGGAGTACAGAGATGGACATAGGGTACCTTTCATCCCGAAAAAAAGTATTGTTCTCGAGGGATAGCAAAAAACCTTTCCACGCAGATGAAGTCGCGGGCGGCCGCTAGTTCTGAATAAAAACTTTAAAGATAGAAAATATTAAAATCTCTTACATCATTATAAAGAAATACAAATTTAGTACTTACTGATAGAATATGAACATTTTACCAAACTTCGTTGGTTATGATGAGGATAGAAGGAATAATTTGTCACTGCCAGCCCTATCGGTTTAGGCCTCAAACCCAATAATGTTTACTAAACACAGATTTTCACAGATAACACTGTACTATGAGATATTTGTAAACAAAATTCGGTAGTAGTAAAACCTATGACTTAATCAGTTTCGCGTTGGATTTCAGTGGAATCTATACTCTATTTGTTCTTTATTAAATATTTTTTAAAGAAAAAGCGACAGAAATTGAAAGTATAGTGTTAAATATAATTTTTTTTATTAAAAAAGTGTCTTTATAGCATTTGAATGTTGAAAAAAAAGTTTTCTTAAAAAGTGTCATTTAAACATAAAAGTTCAATAGCTTTTTACCGCAATATTAATGTTATCCGTACTCTATTTTGTGCTTTATATAATATTATTTTTAAAGAAAAAGCGACAGAAATTGAAAGGATAGTCTTAAATATATATTTTTTTATCAAAAAAGTGTCTTTATAGCATTTGAATGTAGAAAAAAAAGTAAAAAAAAGTGTCTTTATAACATTAAAGTTCAATAGCTTTTTACAGCAATATTGATGTTTTCCGTAACACGTTTCTTAAACGTATAAATATAGGGATGCTTTTAAGGAAAATAAATGAAAACTTGGCAATATTTTTAATGAAACCCAGTTCATTGCTCTCACTCAATCAAACTCGAGATTTCATTGGGACTGTCACAAAAACACAATAATGGCATTTCGATTTTATCAACTTTTTATCGCGTACTATCTTTAGATTGCGTTATCAATTTATATCAGAGACTGCTCCTAGTTTGCGTTTAAATTTCACGTCAGATACACGTCTCTTATTTTTAATTAGTGTCAAAATTGTATGAAAGTGACTCAAAAATTAGAAAAGTTATTGGATTGTGTCGTCGTAGCATTGGATTGAAAGTGCGTGCGTGTAAACTTAGTTTAAAGTGACATGTTTTAATATTGATAATGAATTCGATTCAAGTACACACAGTTTAAAAAAAAAAACAATTTAAATGCAGTACATCTCTTTCTTTCCCTCGAAATATAAAAAGGACAAAGTGTAGATTTAATTGACTTGGAAAAAATGCATTTTGAAGTTATATAAAAATGCGTGTAACTCAGTTTTTTCGAAATGTTTATCTTCTACGATAATTAATTTGATTTTGTTAGTCATTCCCATACATGGGTTATTTGACATCTACTGAATTTAAGCCAATCAGTAGAATTTATACAGATTAGCTATCTGTCCTTATTCAGTCTATGTAAAAAAGACAGAGAGCTACTAGTTTACTCACTTCATTTTAGGAACTGAAATAAATAAATGATTGATTGATTGAAGATCTAAAAAGCCAAGAATGTATGAAACATCTATAGTAATAAAACATCTGCAATTAATTTTATATTGGAATCATTATTTAAAATGGAAAATCTGTTCATGATTTTATGGTTCATAAAATAATTTAATATTTGGTTGTTGTCAATATTTAGTCCATTTTCTTCCCTAAAAATGTCGTTAAATATTTAAAATAATAAAACGTGATGTTTTAGTTTTTTAGGGTTCCGTAGCCTAAATGGCAAAAAACGGAACCCTTATAGATTCGTCATGTCTGTCTGTCTGTCTGTCTGTCCGTATGTCACAGCCACTTTATTCCGAAAGTATTAAGACTACACAGTTGAAACTTGGTAGATAGATGTATTCTGTTAACCGCTTAACGAATCTAATACAAAAATAAGAAAAATAAATGATTAAGGGGGGGCTCTCCATACATGGAACTGAAACTGAAAAAAATTTTTTTCTTCAACCCAACACGTGTTGGGTGTCTATAGATAGGTCTTTAAAAATGACATTGAGGTTTCTAAGACAACTTTTTCTCAAAGTCAACCGTTTGAAAGATATACACCGCCAAAGTGGTAAAATGTGTGTCCCCCCCCCTTTAACTTTTGAAATAAGAGAGTGAAAAACCTAAAAAAAATATATGCTGTAGATCTTAATAAACACTTTCAACCAAAATTGGTTTGAACGAGATATAGTAATTAGTTTTTGAGATATAGCACATTTTCCAAAACCGCAAATATAACTTTGTCATTCATACCAACACTGTGAAAAACAAAGTTATTTTTGCAGACAAAAAATGATAGGTGGTATTAAATATGGTATGGTTTAAGGTAACTACGGAACCCTACGGCGCGTGGCCCGACACGCACTTGGCCGGTTTTTTATACAGAGTTATTTGTAAAACACCTACAACCTCGCTGGAGTAGATCTCAATACTATCATCATAAACAACATTTCTTCTACGAAAAACAAAACCGGCCAAGTGCGAGTTGGACTCGCGCACGAAGGATTCCGTACCAAAAAACGGCAAAAAAATTACGTTTGTTGTATGGGAGCCCCCTTAAATAGTAATTTTATTCTGTTTTTAGTATTTGTTGTTATAGCGGCAACAAAAATACATCATCTGTGAAAATTTCAACTTTCTAGCTATCACGCTTCATGAGATACAGCCTGGTGACAGACAGACAGACAGACAGACGGACAGCGGAGTCTTAGTAATAGGGTCCTGTTTTTACCCTTTGAGTACGGAACCCTAAAAATTAGACTCTCCATACAAAATGTCCGAACAGCTGATCGAGTTTTGTATGAAAAGTCGATTTTTTTTGCCAGTTTTTGGAAAAGTCGTAGAAAAAATGTTGTTGTATATGATGTTGATGTTACCAATCTATTCCTGCGAGGTTGTTGGTGTTTTACCTACAAATAAGGTAACGTACCCATACTACGTGACCCATATTTTACCATTTTTGACCCCCCTCCCCCTGGTTTTCACGTAGTATTTCATAGATAATGGTTTTACATCATTTTCAACAGAAATAAAAAAAAAAATTTGCTCATTTTTGTCTTTTCATTAGTAAGGCGCTTGCCACGTAATGCCTAGAGTGTGTATTATAATTTTACATACAATTACAAGTGAAAAAATGTATCAAGAAGAAAAAAAATTTCGTTGCGTGCCATATTTGAATACAACTTGAAAAAAAAGAACCAGATTTCCATTGACAATATTGACTACGTGACAAAACATAGGCCCCCCTCCCCCCCTCCCTTTGACCAAGCGTAGTATTTTAAAGACCCCCCTCCCCCCCTTAACGGGTCACGTAGTATGGGTACGTTCCCTAACCCTGTATATTGTTAGATGCTAACCTTTTAAGTAATTTAAATCAATAGATCTCTAAGTTTTGATAAACGAATAATATCCGCAAAGATATTGATTTTACATTTGATTTCCATCCAAAATTTGGCATTCAAAAGCGTGTAAATACTTGATGTATTTTTAGCTCTTGTTATTTATTTTATTTGTAATTTTTTACTTATATGTATTGTTATGACTCATTTTTATCTGCCCAAACAATATGGAGTGTATGACCAGACGCATATTTCAACTATGTGTCGAAATATTTGATTAGTTAAATCAGTATATATTAGTATTACAGATAATATAACATTCTTTGGCAATACACTTTATGTACCTTCTTTAATATTTTTTTTAAGGAATCCTAATGAAAGATGTCGGTTTTTAGGGTTCCGTACCCAAAGGGTAAAAACGGGACCCTATTACTAGCTAAAAAGTTGAAATTTTAACAGATGATGTATTTCTGTTGCCGCTATAACAACAAATACTAAAAACAGAATAAAATTAATATTTAAGGGGGGCTCCCATACAACAAACGTGATTTTTTTGCCGTTTTTTGCTCGATATTAATAACGACAACAGGTAGACAGTCGAAATTTTTACAGATGATGTATTTTTGTTGCCGCTATAACAGCAAATACTAAAAACAGAATAAAATTAACATTTAAGGGGGGCTCCCATACAACAAACGTAATTTTTTTAGCCGTTTTTGGTACGGAACCCTTCGTGCGCGAGTCCGACTCGCACTTGGCCGGTTTTTGTATCTTCTTAATTAAATGAAATTAAAGTTTATTAAGGCGGCTCTTGGTGAAGTGACAGCTAAGGATTTGACTCCCCTCACCCTGCCACCCTCTACATTACTTCGCGAGTCATTTATTAGCGACATCTATTAAAAAATTTGAAAAACTAAGATGTAATTTATTACCGACATCTATTAAAATTTTTGAAAACCAATGTGTCACCTACACAATGCTTGGCCAAAATTCACGGACCATAGAAAGTTGGAGACACGGCAGAATGGCATTGTTAAAATATTAAATTTTAATTTTATGTAGGTAAATTGAAAAAAGTGTTTTATAAAAAAACAAGAAATCAGCAATGTTCAATCAATCAGCCGCAATTTATATTAAAATTAAATTATGTATGAAGTCAAGTTTGTTTCATGTTTTAGTTATTTAATGTTTTTTTTTTGAAGTGAAAACTTCTTTAGCGGCGTTGTACGCTTTTTGTAATGGGGTAAAAATGCTCAACTCGCGTCAGTAAGAATCACGTAGCTGATAGAAGACGGATGTGACGGATGGAGAGTAGACAGCTGGCGGCGGAAGTATCCCCTACTTTCAAGTGTAATCTCTTTCTACAGGGCGCGTTGAAAATGGCGGCGCGTCATTTTAAGACGTAAACACTTGTGTCACCAGCAACGCGCTAATTTTGAAAATAGAACTAATAGCAGCGATCTCTTCGGTGAAATCATAGATTTATTTATACTCTGTGACTATAAGTTTAAATAGTAGAATGCGTGCATGTAGAAATTAAAAAGGCCACTGGCGCGAAATCTTTAGAATTTTTCTCTAATTACAAACTGATTTAATTGTGTGACTGTAGGTAAAGTAAAAGGAAAGAAATCATTTTTATCCTTTGCCGCTAATTTCAAAATATCAAAAATGCACAACGTTAATATTCAAGTTTTCACTTCTGCCGGCACTCCCGGAGTGCCAACCGAATTTTTTCCTTTTTGCATAGTACTTATACTCGTAACTAGGTACGTCTTATGTCATGCTCACTTTAAACATTTCTGCTGTGGTGTCGTGTGAGGCGGGACGTTACGTTCCCTCAAATATGGTTGAGCGAAACGATGGCTGGTTCATGCGTCATGCTCGTGAACGGGTGCTGCCAGTGGGAATGGGTCTGCTTCTGAGTACCTATCTTAACGCATATTGAATTGTAAGAATTGCGTTTCTTCTTTATTATTTTTTATATCTTGTATCAAGTGTCTTTTGGTAAATATTGCCTAATTAGGAGTAGCAGACAAAGTGATTTCTCAACTAGTTGAACTACATTTTTCGTGATTTTTCAATTCAATTCAAATGCATTTATTCAGACAACAGAGATTTTACTGAAATAATTTACTAATTTTGTTGAGAACTACATTTTGTTATGTAATATATTGGTATTTGTTGGTAAAATAGGTATCCGCAATAATAAACATTATCACCAGAGGAGATTAATATTTCTGGTAAGTATAGGTATTTTATAATCTAACCACTACGAAAAAAAAATCATAGAATCTAAAGCCTATATCGATTCACGAAGTTTGAGGCCTGAAATCACGACCGTTTAAAAGATTTCAATAATATAAAATATTTTTTATAAATAATGAAGTTGGATAAACAACAGTAATATGAAAACGCTTTTGACGTAAGTAGGTAGGTACTAAACAAAACAGGCCAACTTTTTTAGGTTGGTGTGCGTTCACTGCGTCTAAAATTAGAGATTTTTCACTCTCTTATTTTAAAAGTTAGAGGGAGGGGAGGGAGGTAAACACACATTTTACCACTTTGGCAGTGTATATCTTTCAAACGGTTGACTTCGAGAAAAATAGTCTTAAAAACCTCAATGTCATTTTTAAAGACCTATCTATAGACAGTAGACACCCCGCACGCATACATATGATGAAAAAAAAATTTTTCATTTTCAGCCCATGTATGGGGATAATAATCTTAATAAAATAAAGGGATTTATATATTTAAGATAATAATCTTAAAAATATAAATCCCTTTATCTTTTATTTTTGTGTAAACATCGTAATGCGGTTCACAGAATACATGTACCTACCAAGTTTTAACTATGTAATCCTAATAGTTTCGGAATAAAGTGGCTGTGACATACGGATGGACGGACAGACAGACAGACATGACGAATCTATAAGGGAATCTATTCCGTTTTTTGCCTTTAGGTTACGGAACTCTAAAAGCGTGCTAATAATCCAGAGCCTGTAGCCAAATGTCACATTAAAATTTTCGCTATCACTTCGCTCCGAAAAATGTATGAATTAAGACTATAATCCATAAATTTTTCGTTTGATTCTTAAATTCGATAAGTGCACGTTGAACGCTGCGCTAGCGCTCGACTGTTGTCATGTCAGCGCGCGTCAATGCGCGCTTTGAGATCATTAGTTTTCTACATTACCGTTAAGAATTCAGATGAGCGCGCGCTTTTGACGCAGATAGACGTATTTTAGGGTACACTCAGTTCATCCAAAAATCGTCCGAAATGGAAACGGAAGCTGTTAATACCGAATTATCAAATCTGAAAAAATTAACGCGCGTTGAGCGCTTGTCATCTGAACGTACCCTATGTCAATCCCATACAGTTTCAAAAGCGAAGCGATAACGATTTGCAAATATTACTTTGACTAGGGGGTCTGATGAGAAACCCTATTGATTGGTATCGTAAAAATATATTTGGTGGGTTTGATTCCTGGATAAGGCAAAGTATTGGGACAGCCTATAGATCGCGTGATGCGTTTTATCGACACTTGACTGTCAAAACCCTTGTCCTTAAAAGTAATAAATCGATATTATTATGGCGTTTCAGTGGTCACTGGTCATGCTAGGGGGGATAGGATGGTATAAATATTCTTACCTATACCCTACCTGCATGCATCCAAATCTGTTCAGTTCAGGCATTTAAAAAGTTATAGTGGAATAAATTAACTCACAGCCGTGTGATTTATTACCTACAAATGTTTGATTTGAAGACTCATATAAATAGTATTCAATAGGTAGGTATTTTATACTAACCGTCCTTACGCGTAATTTTTATATCTATGGCAAAATAATGCATCAAAGGGCCTATTACAAAACAAAAAAGAAACCGATAGTCGGACGCAATTCGTCGTTCAATTTACTTGATATTGAACCTTATTAGTGAGGTAATAGTGCCACGGTGTTGGACGAATATCGTACGCTTATCGCGATGCTTTTTTGTAATAGTCCTTCAGTTCGAAATGAATTTTCAAAACTTAATTGTAACATTCTGACAGTGCTAAAGCAAGGCTAAAACAAACGAGCGAGACATAGAGAACTGTGTAGCTGTCAGTGGGAGCATGAGCGATACGTGTTCCCCGTCCGAGCGCCGGTGGCGGTCTGCCGCCCGCTCCCCTCGAGGGCACCCTCTGTCAAAAATGTATCTGAATTTTTGAAAAATTGTCTATAAAATCCCATAAATGGTATTTTCGAAAATGTCTTTCGTGGAATTTGTAGCATTTTTTCTCCTCTATCGATTGGTGGTAACGAGATTTCCATAGGACTCGTAGTTACGGAGGAGATGCACAGAAACAAAAGTGTTAGTCGATTTTATTTATGATATTTTTGGCATTATGTAAAATATTTATAACAAATGTTAATCGTGGAATCGATAGGCAAAATGTTGAAGATTCTTATGGTATATTTACTTTGTTTTAATATTCATTAAATAAAGAGGAGATAGAGAATGAAAACCTACTAAAAACCACGTTTTGCTAGTACAACGGCCTTAAGGTAAAAACGTAATTTCATTGTTATTGGATTTTTTTTCTTATGACACTGGGTTGTAGTAAGTAATTGAATGCAAAAGTGTTGACCAAATTGTTACTTTCCTGACTTTTTAAATGGTAAATAAAGGAAAAAAATGTAATCTGTGATATTTTTTTTTATGTATAACAAGGTATTAATTTAAACAATAAATTAAAAAATATAGGGTTATAGGGACCATTGATTCTATGAAACATTTCATGACCATAATATTGTAGCAAAAATTTTAAGCTATTTTTGACTAACTCACATTTATCTTGCTTAACCAAATCTACTTTTTTTCCTATTTAAGTAATAGATGTCTATTTTCCCATGTTTAAATGCAAGTGACTAGTGTTATGAGTTGAGACAGTATAGTGTAGTGCAATAGTGACACAATGACTGAACCGGAGAAAGTGTATGGCAGTCAAACTTTACCTCGGTTGCGGAGGAAGGAGACGTGGAAAAGGAAAAAGGTTGGTTTTACGCTAAATACTTATTTGTTGCAATAGTTTTCTCTGCAATAGCAAAAGTCTTCGTGTTAATGGCACTGGAGCTCACTTCGAGCTCGTCCGAAGGGCCGAAGCTGAACGGACGTCGAGGAGTCGTCATTTTGTGTGTTTTTGGCACAGGGTGATCGGCTGCGACGGAGCCAATCGTGTTCCGAGCTGTTTATGGATAAAGAGCTAACCTCGGAAATATTAGGTCTTTACCTATGAAATTGCCGATATTTTGTCACATACAGAGAAAATAATAACTTCTATAATTTAAAATTTTAACAAAATCGTGAATATTACATCGAATTATGATCATGATAGTTAACTATCAGTAAAAATAAAGTCCATATTTTAGCTTTCGTGACATTAAAAAAAAGATCTTGAAAGTGACTCTTTTTTTGTGAGCAAAAAAAAGGGTGACCGAAGGGGTTGTAACTTAACCAAAACTTATTTTTTCGCTTATCTTAAATGGAAATAAGTTAGCATAGTGTTCAAACATTAGTACATAAAAGTTTTGTTACGTGAGTGTTCATGGTTGTTAAATGAACAAAGAAAATGCTATTATGAAAAATGCAACTTCTTGAAAAATCTCCATACAAATCGGCAATTTCATAGGTAAAGACCTATTAGGTGGACAATTTACAGAACGACGAAATCCCTCTTGTTCGTGTGCCAAATTATCATTATTAACAGAACCGGGCACTTCGAATCTCTATATAATCTAGGATTTTCTTGCCTCCTCCCCTCCTTTATATACAATCGTGGCTACGCCCTTGTTCCGTGCCCCTCCTGATGAGTCCCACATACAAACCGCCGTGTGCTCACCTACGCAACGGGGGGAAGCATAAACGCATTTTCATAGACATAAAAAGTAGTAAAATGATTGATGGTGATTATGACATGTGATCGGTTGCATCGACCCGCTATTACAGAGAAGGAACTGACCAATATGGCGTAACTTTGAATAACGAGGCATGCCTCGTTAATAGCGAACTAAAATCTATGGAGCAAGCATTGCGCCCAAAAATGGCACCACACGAAAAGTACAACTAAGTGGATGGAGCTAAAACAGCTGGCATTTAATTATGCAGCACACACAAAGCGTCTGAGCACAGGGGGGTAATTATCTAACTTTGTTGCAATCAACTCTGACAAAAATCGTAGTTACATTGCTGCTTTAGTTAAGAACCAATGTGACAACTATCTTACTTAAAGCAGCAATGTAACTGCGCTTTCAATCGATTTCAATCGAGAATTGTTAGCAACAGCCTTACGTGATCAACTAGCTGGTTGCTTATTATTATTAGCGACCATAATTTGTATACTTATAGATATTTTCTATACTTAAACGAAAAAATATGATACGTTATTTTTGCATATTTTTACTGCCTTTTTTGCGTCTTTTATATCATTTGACTACACAGGACTTCATTTCTAATAAACTTTCTCTTTCTCTCTTTTCTTCACAATACAAACTGCAATTATTGTAAAGAACGTTAACGTCAGTCACCGGGCGCGTGGCTGGCCCGACTAAAGCTGAGCGGGCTATATTTTTTCTGCCCCGTGGTGCCATTTTTTAAACGATATTTGTTTGCAATTACACTTCCATAGATTTTAGTTCGCTCTTTAATGATAACGTAGTCCTTGTCACGAAAAAAGCCTTTTTATAGGCATTTACACATCTAACTCTCGACGTTTTGCATTGCAATAACTTAATAGAACTGATGAAGATGATATACTTAATTAGGGTTGCCAGGTTGTCTAACCTAATAGCCGGACAGACCAGCCAGTTTGGCCGGACATTTGGGTAAAAAAGCCGGACACCCTAAATTATTAAGGATTTTGTATCTAAGTAATAAACACGACAATTTGTTTTTACGTAAAACTAGGCTTTTTTGATCATTTACTATAAAAATTCTGAAATTCTAATGAAATAAAATAAATTGAATAACGAATCAGTCTTTTACTACAAATCATTCATTAATATTATTATTTCTCAAGGGAAAGCTCAAAATTAAAATTAAGAAAACTATGAACAAAACAAAACTTCTACACTAATGAATTATTATAATTTTTTAAATCTTTTTAGTCTAGTCTAGTTAGTGCGTTAGTAAATGTAAAAAAGCCTAACAAAAGCCGGACAGGCCGGATACCGTTTAATTTGGCCGGACACTCAATCAAAAAGCCTACCTTTGTCCGGCTAAAGCCGGACGCCTGGCAACCCTATACTTAATCATGAATTTGTAAGGAATATAAAATTAAAATAATCAATAGCATGTGACATACATAAATTAATTTGCACATCGAAATACTCGATAGAATATTTTGGACTATTTTATACATAAGACCGCAATGTAACCATGTTCTAGCAAATAAATTATTTTATTATTATTATTATAAGAAAAGCTGCCTTATTTGTTCAATGTTCAAAGTTGTTTAATATTTTAACTTTATATTGTGATTGTTCACTTATTGCCAATCTACTTCTAATCCAATAGGGTAGGTAGATTAATGTCATAAAGTCATTAAAAAGTCCTACGCCAACTTTTTTGAGACTCAGGTTACTCATCCCATCTTACAGTTATCTTATAATTATTTTATTTTATGCACAACGAGATAATGCTTGGCCTTCACCTCACCTGATGTTAAGTGTTAATAAGGCCAAAGGTGGAAACGCACTACAGCCGGAATCCTCATCACTGAGGAATTTGTATCACTGGTAAACTGATTGATAGTTCGTAATACCATTTAACCTCAAACCGGTCACGACTAAACTAACATTCTGAAATATGTCCCTTGAACAATTAACTAACATTGCTTTTAGGTGACAAATTGTTTACAAAGTGTCGATTGTCGATACCCCGTGGGCTAACATCACTTTAATGGGGATATTACATTTAACAATAAGGTCAGTACGATAGATAGACTATACATAGCAGAATTTTTTCACCCGCATTGGAGAGTTGACATGTCCGTATGGATTGAGGAGCCACTTTTCGTATTTTAATGAAATTAATATACTTATTTAGTAGTATGTTAAAACATTTTGTAGGATTTATCCTCGATTTTGTAGTATAATACTTTAAAAATTATATGAACATAAAGGTGGCTCCTCAATCTAAATGTTTGGAGCCACGTTCGACCTAGGAACATCATGGATTAATATTTATCATAATTTGGTATGATTTTGTAGCATTTGAGTGTAGTTTGTAGACAAAATCTAAGCTAGTTAATATTAAAATTAAAAAAAGTTACCGTACATTATAAGTGTGTGCTTTGAAAAATTACGAGGTGTATGTATGGCTTGAGGAGCTACATATAATGTATGGTAACTTTTTAAATTTTTTTTTTATTACCGAGCTTAAATTTTGTCTACAAACTAATCTCAAATGCTACAAAATCATACCAAATTATGATAAATATTATTCCATAATGTTACTAGGTCTGAGGTGGCTCCTCAATCCAAACATTTAGATTGAGGAGCCACCTTTATGTTCGAATATTTTTTGAAGTATTATACTACAAAATCAAGGATAGATCCTACAAAATGTTTTAACTTACTACTAAATAAGTATATTAATTTCATTAAAATGCGAAAAGTGGCTCCTCAATCCATACGGACATGAGTTGTAAATAGCATAACATCACTTCCTTTTTTACCTAACCCATGACTTTAAGCCTCGTCCATGATGTCAAAATCTTTCAATGCTAAATGCAGACTTCCTAATTTCTTCATAACAATGCATCGACCTTCGATCGATTCGGTACGTGCGGTGACTTGAAACGCATCGGATCATTGTGCAATTGTTACTAATGTTGTTGGTTGCCTTCTAAGAACGCATAATATCTATAGAATTTTAAAGAGTATAATACTATGCCCTTCATTTGTCGAAGCATGTCTCGTCTGATTTGGTGAAATTATTAATGCTTCATTCCAATAAATAACGGGTGTAACAAGATCTTCAACGAAGCCGAAGTCCACGTATTTCGCCCATCATCAGGATTATTTTTGTCTTTCAGACTATACCTGGGAAACCAATACCTACGAAGTTATTGAAGGTCAAAGTCATTTTATTTTATTTTTTTATGAAATCTTAATTTATTCGTTATTTACTATTTTTTGTCCAAAGAAACATCAAAATTTTTAGTATTTCGTAACAAACAATGGCTTCAAAAGGTCATCACTCAATGTATCTCATGAGCACGCACATAAATGCTGCCTTTCAACTCGGCCGCATGCAGCTGTGTAGCATACATTCGCAGGCGCGGCCTGTTGTACGCGTTACATTGCGTGTTAATGTATGCAATGCTTTCTTAACACAAAAAAAATAAATCGTTTTCCAGCAATAATTTTGAACAGAAATGGTCTTGATGATGGGCAGAATACGTAGACTTCGGCTTCTTTGAGGGTCTTATTACACCCGGTATATCCCCAGACATAGGCCTAGTTAAAGGTTTGTTGCCTAGCAATGCCGAGAGGTTAAATTATGGCGAAAGTAAGCCGTTCTAGAAAAATGTTAAGATCTGCATAGTGGATCGGTGGGGCGGGATTCCTAATTTTCTAAATCATCCATACAAGCTGATTCCCAACGGTAAGCCGTTGGGAATCAGCTTGTATGGATCCATCGCCACTGTGCCAACAACAGTTGCCTGTAACGGATCCATAGTAAACCTATCTCCTATTTAGGTGAGGATTAGAGAGAGGATTAAAGGGGAGGAGGATTAGAGAGATACCAACTCCTAAAGTCCGTGCCAAGCGCTTTGCCAATACATTTCTTATGCGAACTGCTAAAGAATGGAATGCGCTGCCTGCTCATGTGTTCCCCGATAGTTACAATACAACCTTGGACTTTTTAAAGCAAGAGTGAATAGGCATTTCCTGGGCAAACGTGCTACACCTTAGACCACATCCTGTTTACCAAGCAAGGTGGTGGTCAATAGTATGAGATACCAGTTCTTAGATTTGATTCTGCTATGCTCCTAAGGTCCGTACCAAGCGCTTTGCCAGTACATTTCTTATGCGAACTGCTAAAGAATGGAATGTGCTGCCTGCTTATGTGTTCCCCGTTACAACCTTGGTCTCTTCAAGGCAAGAGTGAACAGGCATTTCCTGGGCAAGCGTGCTGCACCTTAGACCACATCCTGTTTACCAAGTAAGATGGTGGTCAAATGCATGCCCAGTTACCATTAAAAAAAATCGGGTTGCACTCCGGGAGTGCCGGCAGAAGTGAAAACTGTTTGCACGAATTGCCGTCTTAAGAATTTACTCTGCATTAGAATTTACGAATACAGAACAGTATTGTACGAAAGTCTTATCCATAGCTTGACAGAAAATCTAGAGATGTGACATTGAATTGAAAAATTAGCGCGTTGCTATGGTGACATAAGTGTTTACATATTCTTACTAATTTTCGATCAGGGTGACGTGATCCTGACTGACGACGCGAGTTAAAAAGTTTTTCCCCATACAAAAAAGCGTACAACGCCGCTAAAGAAGTTTTCACTTCAAAAACCCCAATATCGTTTCAAAACAGTCTATAGTGCCTGATTGAGATCTTAAACATCAAAAAACACTAACTGCATCCATTTGATATCAGAGGTTGCCTGCTTTATATGACTTAAGTCAAAAACCAATTATAACACCCACTTAACTTCAAGCACAGAATACATGCTTCAAGTTGACATTGATGACTTCACCGTGATGTCATGATGCTTGCATTAATGATTTAGTCATTGCTTTTATTTTAATCACTTGTTCCGAAGAAAAAATCTTGATCTTTTAAGAATAGGGGCCCTATTTTTCATGGTGTCCTGAAAAATTCGAGATCTTTTTTGGCCTTTTTAGGGTTCCGTACCAAAATGGTAAAAAAGGAACCCTTATGGTGTGACTCAGTCTGTCTGTCTGTCTGTCACAGCTGGATATCTCGAGAACTACTAATGGTATCAACTTGAAATTTGGAATAGTTTAAGATGACATTTGCCCAACTATTTTGCAAATAAGATAGAAATAAAAAAATCTATATTTTTTTTACAACAGGGACTGAAAAGAGGTCTTAAAAATTTGAAGTGAGGTTACTAGGGCATGTGGGGTATCACATGAAAGAACGCTGTTTGCACATTTTAAAACATTTTTTTCTTTTTTCTTAGGCCGCATAGTTTTCGACTTATGATGAAAAATGTAAAAAAATATACCGTTCCCCCCCCTTATCTCCGAAGTTTGCAAAGAGAAAAATCTGAAATAATTCTATGTGATAGTAGTTTATGTAAAGATTACAGGAAAAATAAAACGATGTCTCAATATAACACACTTTTTTAGAAATTCAAAAAACAAACAAAATTTTTTAGTTTCACTACCAGTCAACAGTTGGCGCTGTCCTAAGAATGCTAACCTAAGGAAAAAAATAGTTCCACTATCGGTCAAGAGATGGCGCAAACTAATACTACAATAATAATTGGTGGCTGGTTCTAATATAATTACCTACTATTTGCCGTACGAATAAACGAAGAATAAGTTCCTACTTAGTAATATAAACAGTTTGCAATGTGTTTTTCAGTCACCATAAGCAGCTGTGGTTAAGATTTGTAAATTAACTGTCCGCCTGTTCGCCCTTCCACCTGTCTGCCGTTTATCCTACTTTTTTAAAGACTGTACTAAAGTAACATATCCAAATATGTTTATGATTGTACGGAACCCTCGGTGCGCGAGTCCGACTCGCTCTTAACCGGTTTTTTAAATCTAGCGTACCAAATTCTGATAAGTTTCTTGCACTTATTCTACTTGTGAGCTATTTGATTGAAGTCTTGAATGGTTGATATTTCTACGATTTAAAAAGCTTATTTTATTTTTAGTTTAAGTTTGCTTGTAATTTAAAACTCATTTTGACAAGACAAATGAACTACTGTTGGTTAAAATTATTTCAGGGGTGATAAGATTAGTAAAAGTAACTAACGGGTGGCGCAAAAGTAAAGACCCTATTTGGTTCAGCTATAACATTTTTTCTAAATTAGAAAACTAGATTTAGGTTTTTTTAAATGTATATTTGTGCCATTAAATTTCGTACCATTAGGATTTAAAGATGATGTCTTTTAAATGGTGACCTCCAGAGTTGATACACATTTGAGCCCTATTTATGACATTTTGCATAACTTGCCGTAACACTTCCTGCGATATGTTCGTTATTTCTTGACGAATGTTTTCTTTTAGAGCTGCGAGAGTCTGTGGCTTGTTCACATACACCCGAGATTTCAAAAAACCCCAAAGAAAGAAGTCTGGACTGGTCAGTCCTGCCGGACGGTGGGGAAATCGTCGACGAAATTCACGTTGTGTTCTTATCACTGATGAATTATTCCGTAAGAACATTGACACAATTATTCCACGTTCTTGGGGAGTAAAACGGTCCATGTTTATTTTCAGTGTATTTTATATTTGTTCACTACACAATTTTCAACAACAGAATGACAGAAAATGTCATATAAAAAAAATAAAAGTATTTTCTTTAGTGCCAGTACTTTTGCGCCACCCGTTATAACCGAAATTCAAAAGTTTAAAAAAATACAGGTCCTGGGCACAGAATAACTAATAGTACAAGTCCTGGGGCCCTATTTGTGAATTTGAGCGATTGAAAAATAGGGCAGGAATTAGGTAGGTACGCTAGATTTAAAAAACCGGTCAAAAGCGAGTCGGACTCGCGCACTGAGGGTTCCGTACAATCATAAATATATTTGGATATGTTATTTTAGGACAGTCTTTAAAAAAGTAGGATAAACGGCAGACAGGTGGAAGGGCGAACAGGCGGACAGTTAATTTACAAATGCTGCTTATGGTGACTGAAAAACGTTTCAGCCACTCCACATTGCAAAATGTTTATATTACTAGTCCATCAGCCATTTAAATGTCCCCACTGCTGGGGCACAGGCCTTCCTTTTGGGTGGATAAGGAGGACGGGCTATAACCCACCACGCGGGCCCAATGCGGATTGGTGGGTGTTAACGACTGCAAATGCAGCCGGGACCAACGGCTTAACGTGCCTTCCGAAGCACGAAGGAGCTCGAGATAATACATTTTTGGTCTCCCATCCCATGACCGAACCTTGCGAACGTTGCTTAGCCTCCGCAATCGCTGGTCCAGGCGCTAAACCACTGCGCCACCGAGCTCCTCGTTATTATTATATTACTATATAGTAATATATGTAATTACTTAGTAAAGTATAAACTTATTCTTCGTTTATTCGTACGGCAAATAGTAGGTAATTATATTAGAACCAGCCACCAATTTATTATTGTAGTGTTAGGTTGCGCCATCTCTTGACCGATAGTGGAACTATTTTTTGCCCTTAGGTTAGCATGCTTAGGACAGCGCCATCTGTTGACTGGTAGTGAAACTAAAAAAATTTTGTTTTTTGAATTTCTAAAAAAGTGTGTTATATTGAGACATCGTTTTATTTTTCCTGTAATCTTTACATAAACTACTATCACATAGAATTATTTCAGATTTTTCTCTTTGCAAACTTCGGAGATAAGGGGGGGGGGAACGGTATTTTTTTTCATCATAAGTCGAAAACTATGCGGCCTAAGAAAAAAGGAAAAATTGTTTTAAAATGTGCAAACAGCGTTCTTTCATATGATACCCCACAACATGCCCTAGTCACCTCACTTAAAATTTTTAAGACCCCTTCAGTCTCTGTTGTAAAAAAAATATTAATTTTATTATTTCTTTCTTATTTGCAAAATAGTTGGGCAAATGTCATCTTAAACTATTCCAAATTTCAAGTTGATACCATTAGTAGTTCTCGAGATATCCAGCTGTGACAGACAGACAGACAGACAGACAGACTGAGTCACACCATAAGGGTTCCTTTTTTACCATTTTGGTACGGAACCCTAAAAAGGCCAAAAAGGATATCGAATTTTTCAGGACACCATGAAATAGTGTCTCAAATAAGATCTTCCTTCACGTAAGTAATTGTTGATTGTCTTTTGTATGAAAACCAAAGTACTTAAA
Source organism: Agriphila geniculea (assembly GCA_943789525.1). NCBI lineage: Eukaryota > Metazoa > Arthropoda > Insecta > Lepidoptera > Crambidae > Agriphila > Agriphila geniculea. Next base: position 9,554,166 of record OX038898.1, on the reverse strand, counting down.
AGCCAATAAAGAACAGAATGCATCAAAGGTTATCCAGTTGTAACATTGTGTAATTCCATTAGATTTATAGTTTCGCATTAAGGCATATTTGTCTTTGTGTTTACCTTGTGATTGTAATCAGTGTCTTATAGATCACAATAACATCACAAGGGTCTTGTGAAATGTCCGGTAACATTTTTTTTACTTCTAAGACGAATATGACTCATGCATTTCATTCATATTTACTATTCGGTAAAACACCCTTCGTCTTGTCCCCTCCGGATCATATCCCAAATGCCTGAAATCCGAAATGACTACTATAATGCCTGAAAAGAAAAATGGATCAAGGAAGGCAAAGTACTAAAGCCAAATTCACTAGAATTTTTACTCATTTCTAGTTTTGTTGGAGCCATTTATGGAGAAATAAGAAATTCCCTTTTCTGGCGAAGTCAAACATTGCTTGCTCAAAATAGTAAAAGTTTTGTAAACTTATGATTAGCGAGTAATAGACTGCGTATATAAGCGGAAAAAAATTGGTCTAGTCTAGGGTAGGTTGATAGTTCTTTAATGCTTCTGGTTATAGACAAAAGTTTTAGCAATCATGTTTAAATCAACTCCAACTAGGAAATAAACTCTGAATCTACTGATCTGGGGGCTTATTGTCTAATTTTAAAAATCTATCGCAATCGTTTTCGTTTGACAGATGGATGTGACACATTGCTGCATTTCTTTGGTAAATTTTTATTTGTGCCAATAAGAAACTTCAATGGATTACATCCTGAAAGCGATTGCAATAGATTTTGAAGTTAGACAAGAGAAAGGCTGATTTAAGAAAAACTTTCACTAGAGTCTGTCTAAAAAGTCAGTTTACATGAGAAATTATTAAATTATTTATAAAAACTTATTCTGGTAACCCTGTTGGTGCTGTCAAAATACTTTATTGTAAACATAGCTTTATTCCATTTTATTTAGATGGGTATTGGTGGGGTGGTTGGGGATTTAGGTGGGTAATAAAATTACCTTTGAAATTACCCATGTAAACTGACTTTTTGGACAGACTCTAATAGGAACTTCACTTTCGAGTGACCGAAATTTCTACGGGTACAAGAAGAATATTATATATCTATCTAGGGGTTATATTGTAACACGTTACAACGTGTTACAATATAACCCCTAATGCCGAATATGGTAGATAGGGACCATCAAACTGAACAACTTTTACTATGGGATCAATTCTGAAAACGCGAAAAAGATCAGCTGTTTCATACATTTTGATATTTTAACATCTGGTTTTTCTCGCGATTTCAGAGTTGGTTTCATAGTAAAAGTTGTTCAGTTTGATGGTCCTTATCTACCATATTCGGCTTTTATTTATTTTGTAACACGTTGTTTACAATTTCTGGTATCTAAACTGTTATTTCCTTCTAGAATCGATGAGCCGTCTCGGTCGTTCGTGCAGCACCAACGGTGACGTAATACTTGTGTCATTCCACCTAGTTACTCATGCGCACCTTCGTCGGTGGCCGTGGATCAAGGTCGCGTGTCACTACAGCCTAATATAGGCTTTATGTCGTACTAATAAGCGCTGCTTGATTAGCTGGTGATTGACTTGAATTTCCTGATCCTTGTGTTTATTTACAAAGGAATGTCCGTCCACTGGATATTTTTCTTGATATTTCTATATGATCTAAACCCTTTATTCCCATCTGCCCCTTTCGAGCTTATTAGTGCCAGCCACCGGGAAAGAGGTTGGCACTAATAGGTGGCGTTTACTTCCCCGGTGGTCAATGGCACCTATGTATTCCCATCTGCCACCTTAGAGCTTGCCATCGGGTGGCACTAATAAGTGGAGTTTACCACCCCGGGTGGGTAAACGCTACCCACCTATTATAGTGCCAACCACCACCCCGGTGGCAAAGCTCAAAGGGGCAGATGGGATAAAGGAAAGGATCTAAACGTTGTCTCTGCGCTTTTTATATAAGACTCACGGTTTCCAATTTATATCCGGTACAATCCTTATTTAAAAGTTAAAGTGTGACTATCTAGAATAGATAGATAGATTGATCTTTCTAAGTCATTTATCATCATTACAAGATCTGGGGCCGTACCGGCTAACGAATCGATTATCGAAAAGTCTGCTGGGTTTCAACAAAATCAAAGTAAGGAATTTCGTCTTGTACTTTCTGTTGACGTAATTTGGAAGATAACTATGTTCGTGTGACATCATGAATTGGGGTTCGCCATTTTCGCCCAATTGGGGCTCGATTTATCTGTTTTAATTTGAAACCCAGCAGAATTTTCGATAATCGATTCGTTAGCCGGTACGGCCCCTGGGCCCTTATTCGCAAACGTCTGAAACTTTTCGTATCCGATGCTGTGCTTTTCATATATTTACTCTATGGTTTCCGTAACTTTTGCCAGTTTGATTCGAAAAGAAGACTATGATCGATAAAATCGATTTCCGACAGCTATTTGGTATCGGAAAAGTCAGAAAGAAAATTGACATATTTTTATTTTATTTTTATTTTTAGTTTATTTGGGAAACAAACAATTTCACAGTACATTTAGTATTACCAAATAATATAAAACAGTGATCAGCAAAGTTTCCACTAATAATTAGAACATACAAAATAAACTACAGGACAATTTGAACTTAATTAAATTCACAGAGTAAGTTAACAGTTATACTACATCTAAAATGGAACTGTTAATTAAAGATATGTTTACAATTACAATTACCTATTATCAATCAATTCATGTATTTGATTTTTAAACTGAGTTATACTACAATTGAAAAAATCTATAGACGTGAAACTTTTATCATATTCCTTACAAGCTCTAAACAGAAAAGTGCTACCAGCATATTTAGTGCTGGTAGTACATAGGTAAAGAAAACAATTTGTTAAGACGTGAACTTGTCCGAGGGCATCTAATACATATATTTTCCAAGAGGAAAGGAGTGTCTACGAGGTTATTAAGAATCTTATAGAGGAAAACTTGGTCTCTTTCGAGACGACGATCTATTAAAGGAGGAAGATATATAGTTGCTTGCTTATATCGAATACTGAGTGTTTAAACATTTGTGCATAAAAGTTTTAAAACATTAGCGTTGGCGTTCATTGTTGTTAAATAAATTAAGACAATGTTAGTATGGAAAATGCAAATTCTTTAAAATTCTCCATACAAAACGACAATTTCGTAATTGACATGTTTTCATTTTTACAAGGTACCTAAAATCGGAAACCATTTCGAGGTTTTTCAATTTCAGACACCGTACATATTTTTTCGGGGTTTTTGATCAATTATTTAATGAATTATGTGGAAAAAAACCCTGTAGCATCGAGATATAGGAATAATAAAAAATACACTCCTTTGCGTAAAAAAAGTTGTGTGATTGTCGTTGAAGTGACAACTGTCGCTGTCAAGGTTACAATGTATGTCAAAGTCTGTGTCAAGAATCAAATTATTTTTCACTTTTGCTCGCTTTGTTTTGAATGTTTTAACTATATTATTTACTTGAATTAGTATTTTAGTTATATTTAACATCTCTCGAAATATAATATCAAGTTTTCTGAAGAATTTTTAATGGCAGACAGTCGCAACACTCGCAACCTCACTAAAGTGACATCATCATGCTGCTGATGCTGAAGTCTTCTGCGAAACGTTTATTTTTAGGAAAAAAAAATATATTATTTACGTTTCAATTGGTTTAATAAATACAGTTTGATTTCAAGTGCATTAATTTCAATTTCCATAAAACTTTAAAGCAACACACCACTGTAAACGAGTAGACTTTGGTTTGGCACGTAAAACAGTGTTTGTTTGGGTATTTCATCACAGTATTTTTGCAGGCAGGAACTACACATGAGATTATGGAATCTAATTTACGAATATCTTTATCTATTTTTGTTGAAAATAAGGTAAAAATAGCGACAATAAAAGAAAACAATCTCGATCAAAACATAAACAAACGTCATTAGCGTCCATAGATTAGGTTGACAGGTTGACGTCAAAGTGTATTTTTTATCCATATGGGCAAAGGAAAAACCGTCAGAAATCCAATAAACTGCACTTACGCTCTTTTAGAATGAATAAGTTTTCAAATTAATATTATGACGACATAAATTAAAATTTTGGAAAAGAAAAAAATACGTATCTCTTGTTTTCATCAGTAATTTCTAAATAAATAAAAAACCAGGACAAACATTTTGAAATGTTGTCAATTAAACCTCTTATTCATTCGAAAACCATTTGGCATCACGCACGGCACACGAAATAGTAGGGCGGTAAAACAAGGTTTGAGGTTAGTTTTCGCACAAGTCATCACGGAAATACGAAAATGTGGTATCGATACATTCAGTACGATGCCCTGATCACAAATATATAAGATGACAAGCGCGAAAATGGTGGGGGTAGAAACTGTGACGTCATAAAGTTTTCAGTACAAAGAAATTTTTTTTTCATACCATGTGGTATATCAAATGAAAAGGCTTTGTGAGTAGATTGCGAATATATAACACACTATAACATTTTCACTACTTGGTCTAACAAATTATTAGCAAATGTCGAAAAATTTTGCAATTCAGAGCCGCCATTGAACAGGTCTAGATTGAAAACGACTGAATTGATTTTTACAAAATACATAACAAATAACTCTGCACATACTCTTTTCGAATGTCTAAAGGTAATTGACCAAAGATATTTAAAAATAAGAAAAGTACATCAGTTTTAATAACAGCATAATTTTCTGCTTTTTCTAAATTCTCAGATTCCTTTAATAATTAATAAAAAAATAAATAAATAAACTTTCGTATGTTTATCCTTACTAGGACAAGTTAAAATAAACAGACGAAGGTTTAAATAAGCAAATTTTGTTACTTTAGATACTTCTTTCAAACTTAATCACTATTTTAAAATATGTTGTCTTATTAAATCAAATATTATTAACAATGTACAATATTTTTGGTATTCTATGCGTGGTAAAACATTTGTTGTATTTTATGAATGATTATTTACACCCGTTAAGCCCCTTTTACACCCATTAGAAAGAATGTAATTTTTGTGTATTGTTTTGCTTTTTTTGTAAATAACTTTTGCCTATTGACTTTCTTCAGGTTATTTAGGTCTCCGAGCAACTGTGTGTGTTTTCCATGTGTATTTGTCATTATTACTTTTAGTTATCCTTACTTGTCCTATTTGGTAAACAAACTTTACTCAATTATTTTTTGAAATAATCATGTATAAAACTCAAGAAATGGTTTTCCACGCATTTAATACCAAAGAAATTGTTAAAACAATTTTTAATAGTGATTTAAATTTAAAATAAGCATGGAAACTGTCAAATACTGTTTACTAAACAGGACAAGTGAGGATAAACATACGAAAATTATATTTATTTATTTTTTTATTAATTATTAAAGGAATCTGAGAATTTAGAAAAAGCAGACAATTATGCTGTTATTAAAACTGATGTACTTTTCTTATTTTTAAATATCTTTGGTCAATTACCTTTAGACATTCGAAAAGAGTATGTGCAGAGTTATTTGTTATGTATTTTGTAAAAATCAATTCAGTCGTTTTCAATCTAGACTTGTTCAATGGCGACTCTGAATTGCGAAATTTTTCGACGTTTGCTAATAATTTGTTAGACCAAGTAGTGAGAATGTTATAGTGTGTTATATATTCGCAATCTACTCACAAAGCCCTTTCATTTGATATACCACATGGTATGAAAAAAAAATTTCTTTGTACTGAAAACTTTATGACGTCACAGTTTCTACCCCCACCACTTTCGCACTTGTCATCTTATATATTTGTGATCAGGGCATCGTACTGAATGCATCGATACCAAATTTTCATATTTCCGAGATGACTTGTACGAAAAGTGTTTTCTAAGCGTCTTTTTAAAGATTACCGCCGCTCTAAAAGTGGTTTTTGTGTTTTGTGTCACCATAAAACGTGATTTATTCAGTCAGAAAACTAAAATTTTCTTCACACATCACATCGGATGCAAAAAAGTTGCTAACATTGTTTATTCTATAAATAACATGCAATTACCTCACTCCGTGTTCAGTTGATTACTGCAATACTAGTTCATTTTCATAATTACACGAATGATTAAAAGCAATCAAGTGGCGTTGTATCCATCTCACTTTAACCTTGTTATGTTATCGTTCTGTCTCATTCTGTATTAGTATTTCTATTACCGTAGCAAATGGAATTAGGTCAATAGGACAATGTCCCCTGCTGTCTTTATTTTTAACTGAATGTACAGTAAACAGCATAATTAGTGCACTGCACTTTATTTGAAGTTGATCGTATGGATACGGTTATTGTTCAATTCCTGCTGGAAGCAATATTAATATTTTCTTAGTTTTCTGCTTTGCCTTGATTGAATCAAGGGCGGATCCAGGGGAGGTGAGGGTTCAAGGGCCCATGGCCCCCGGCCGATTACATTTATGGATTACATTGAACTTGCATAGAAAATGAAATTTAAAAAGCCGGTCGAGTGCGTGTCGGACTCGCGCACAAAGGGTTCCGTCAAAAAATTACCTACGTTTGTTGTTATAGCGGCAACAGAAATATATCATCTATAAAAAAATTCAACTGTCTAGCTATCACGGTTCATAAGATACAGCCTGGTGACAGACAGAAAATCACGTTTGTTGTATGGGAACCCCACTTAAATATTTATTTTATTCTGTTTTTTTTGTTGTTATAACGGCAACAAAAATACATCATCTATAAAAATTTCAACTGTCTAGCTATCACGGTTCATGAGATACAGCCTGGTGACAGGCAGACACTGTGGAGTCTTAGTAATAGGGTCCTGTTTTTACCCTTTGGGTATGGACCCCCTAAAAAATATTTTTTTTTCAAATTCTTTAATTTTTTATGTAGGCAGTGTCAGTGCCTCTAACTTATTTTTGTAAATCCTAAAACGTGGCCCGAGGCTCCGATTCCCCCCCCCCAGCCCCTAGGTTGGATGGTTGTTACAGAGCCTGGATTTTTTTCAAATAGAGACTGACCCACTAAGCCCATGTGCATTCTAGTTTCTTTTTTTCTTGCTTTTTATTCAATTCGACTTCACAGATACAACCCCAAGTTTAAAGCGTGGAAAAATTTTCTTTTGCCTTTGTTAGAATTATATTTTTGGGCTTATCTCAATAATCTGCATAATTAATCATAATCGCTTTGAGACTTAACTTAGACGTTCTTTGTCATCTATTTGCCAATTTTGTTAATAATTAATAAAAAACTCAAGTGCAAATAAATAATCAAGCAAAGAAAATGTCCCTCTCGGTGAAAAGTTTATCCGCGCATTCTCCAGTGGCCATTAAAATACGCCAGTGACGTCACGTGCGCGCGCGCAACGCACCGCATTGCCAGTCGTAATCACGGGATCGCTTGCATTACGCGCTCAATGATCGATCAAGTTTATCGATAAGCGATAATGAATAATCAATTTTGTTTTTTTTGCGATGTGTACGTTTTTTGTTTTAGAGTGAGCACAGCAGTTTGATTGTTTGAAAAGTTCGCGTGTAATGTGTTTTGTTTTTTTTTATTTTATTTTAAAGGCATTGGTGTAAAAATACAGTATTTTTTTTTTAAAAGTGTGATGAAAAGTGTCGTGTTTTAATAATGATGTTGGAAATATGGTGTTTACGATGACAGGATTTCGGAAATTACTACATTGGATTGCAATTTGTCCACGATTGCGTTTGGAACGATGTTCGGTAATTATTTATTTTTAATAACTCTTGATGGTTTAAGTAATAGAAATAAGAAATAGAAAAAATATGAAAACAGTAACATAACAATGTTAACAATACGAAAGTTAAAGTTAACTCAGATATTGCAAAGAAGCTATGAGAATAATATAAGAGCGTTGATTTGTCACTGCATTTCATACAAACTTTCAAGACCTTATTTTTCGAAATGAATAAACCGATTTTAATGCACATAAGCAGGATACATTTTAGAAATGTCTTATTTAAAAAAATGATAATTGAAAATTTCTGTTTCTAAGTTTTCCTAGACTATATCGGTAAATACTGTGTTACAGCTAAATCGATTTTTTTTTATATAAATTTAGCTGTAACATGCGTGTTGGACTGGCTGGCGAGCTAGCAACTGGCTGGCAAGTGTCGCTAGTGACATGATAGTATAGTAATCTGCTATAGTAATCCACATTGTCAGTTTGAGAAGGAAGCTAATAAAATATGTTCGATCGTTGTTGTGTTTATAATAATTAATACAGTATTTAGGTGAAGTGCAGCTCTGCTAGTAGTTGAATTTACAACAGTATTTATCGAAAATGTTTCATATTAACTTTTTAGACCAATGAATTTTGCTTATGTGTATGAAGTTTCGTTGGAATCGGCTTCGTTATTTCTTATTTCGAACAATAAGGACTTGATCCGTGCTAAAAGACGGCAAAAAATATCACGATTGTTGTGTGGGAGCCCCCCTTAAATATTTATTTTATTATTCTGTTTTTAGTATTTGTTGTTATAGCGCCAACAGAAATACATCATCTGTGAAAATTTCCACTGTCTAGCTATCCCGGTTTATAAAATACAGATTGGTGGGTGACATACAGACAGACGGACAGCGGAGTCTTGGTAATAAATAGGGTCCCGTTTTTACCCTTTGGATACGGAATCCTAAAAACAAATCTACGACTAGCTATTTATGTATCAGTCATCAAACACTGTTCTTATAGCAATGAAATATTTAATTTGTGGGTTGTAAGATTAATTTGAAGACTGTAAAACTGCTTTTTATTACCGTTTATTAATTAAAGAAGATTATTCAAACTATAAAAGCCTGTTTATAAATTTAAGATTTAAGATTTTAGCATTCACTATGCAATTTTTCTATAATACTAAATAATATACTAGAAAGAATTCGCCTTAGCTAGATCATATACTCAAGTGGGAATCGAACCCGCGACCTTTGGAAGTCCGGACTTTGTACTATTATGTATTCTGTGGTCCGGTCCAATGCTATTTCAACTTAGTGACTCATTAGCTCAGTTCAGAGGGTTGCTAGGTGTGCTAAAATTGCAATTCCAGACACCCTGGGGTGGGGAGAGGCTTGCTCAAAAAGTGCCCCCACCGGGAGCCGGAAAAAAATTCTACAAGATCCAAACAAGCAACTATGATTATTTTGGTATCATTTTCGTATAAATCAATAATGTAGAATTCGTTTCTAGCTTAAAAAAAATACAATATGAAAGATAGGTGTGGAGGGTTTGTGTTATTCTTTTTTTACAACTGGGTAGTGCTTGGCCTTCACCCCACCTGATGTTAAGTGACGTTAAGGCCGAAGAAGGTGGAAGCACACTACACCCGGATCCTCACCACTGACAAACTGGCTATCTTCTTCTTCTTATTTTTGTTATGGCAATCTACTTTCCTCTTGGAATTAATTTTTGCCAGTGTCATGTTTTGAATAGTTCAGTATTTCTAGATTTTCTAGTAGATTGTTTCAGTTTACATTAAAATGCGGGTGCATCACATTCCAATGCTGCTTGGAGCATTTGGCAGCAAGTATATCAAGACAGTTTACTCGGTAAGTTTTGCCGAGGTAGCGACCACTACAATAAAAGTCTCAGCTTCACACAACCAAGATCGCGCCTATTTCCATTATCCCACATATTGTTCAGTTGCGTAGACACTTGTACCACAAAACTGCACCAATTTTAAGACACAATATCCATTATGAATCAATTTGCGAATAATTAAAATAGTCACCGAACTGAACTCGACAAAATCCCGCCAAAAACTCCAACTGGCTATCTTACCTCTAACTGCTGGAACGCAACAATTTTTAAATTGTTGTTATGGCGTCAGACGTAGGTAAGATAGGGTTAGCTAGCCAGGCGGACTTGTAATAAGCCCTACCACCAACCAAATACTATAAGTAAATCGTACCTATTTTGCCACACGGCCATATTGACCTTTAATCACCAACAAATAGGTGACAGCCAAATCTTGATGTTGCAAGCTTCTATAGGCTACCGTGACATCTTGAATATCAAGCAGGCAATTTAAACTTAACGACGCCTTACGCCTTGCTTCATACATTTTATGGAGTCCAAGGCTGATATCCGAAATTAATTAAAATACATAGGTACTTTATTATATGGACCTATATTCCCCACGTATTTTAAAATTCAGCGCCCTGGACCAACAAGGTATGCCGTCCCTAGGATCACCATCTACGTAAGGAAGGATGCCTGTCTAGGATGCAAAAACGCCTGATTTTTGTCTATATAAATGTCTGTCTATAAAAAAAAGGTCGTGCAGCGCATTTTTCTAATTCCATCCACTGATCTTGTAATGGGGAACATGCATAAGTCACCGATTTTGATAATATTGAGCTTGATCGCTGCGGACACGTATAAAAACATGATGGAACAGAAAAATCAAAAATAAAATGTATTATTTTAGTTTTATCACACAAGGGAAAATAACGATTTTTTTTCGTTTTCGGATATAATGCACCTAATATTCGGATAAAACATCAAATAAGAAATAATATTTTGTATTACACATATGTACTTAAACGCAATATTTAGGGAGATATTTGAAAATTCTTGGCTAACTCCATACTAATGCACTGAAACGTGACATGAGTGACGTCACAAATGTTGACCTTTTTAGGGTTCCGTAGCCTAAATGGCAAAAAACGGAACCCTTATAGATTCGTCATGTCTGTCTGTCTGTCTGTCCGTCTGTCTGTCTGTCTGTCTGTCCGTCCGTCCGTATGTCACAGCCACTTTATTCCGAAAGTATTAAGATTACATAGTTGAAACTTGGTAGGTAGATGTATTCTGTTAACCGCTTAACGAATTTAACACAAAAATAAAAATAATATTTTTTTAGGGGGGGCCCCATACATGGAACTGAAACTGAATTTTTTTTTTCTTCAAACCAATGTGTGTGGGATGTCTATAAATAGGTCTTTAAAAATGACATTGAGGTTCCTAAGTAAATTTTTTCTCAAAGTCAACCGTTTGAAAGATATACACCGCCAAAGTGGTAAAATGTGTGTCCCCCCCCCTTTAACTTTTGAAATAAGAAAGTGAAAAATCTAAAAAAAATATATGCTGTAGATCTTAATAAAAACTTTCAACGAAAATTGGTTTGAACGAGATATAGTAATAAGTTTTTGAGATATAGCTCATTTTCCAAAACCGCAAATATAACTTTGTCATTCATACCAACACTGTGAAAAACAAAGTTATTTTTGCAGACGAAAAATGATAGGTGGTATTAAATATGGTATGGTATAAGGTAACTACGGAACCCTACGGCGCGTGGCCCGACACGCACTTGGCCGATTTTTTTGTATATAGCGTTTTCGGCGGGTGCTGCTGCGTGCTAACTTCAAGTAACTATATCACGAGAAAAAAACTCAAGAGAAAAGTTTTAACATTACAGTTGATTTTCTCACGCATTATACTTTTGATTTTGATACAAAAAAAAATTGTTGCATGTTCCCTATTTTGCTTGACTATAGTAAAAAAACCAGTCGCGGTAAACAGGGCGGCTCACGCCCCTCGCAGCCTGGCGCCCCGGGCGATGTCCCTCTTGGCCCTAGGGTAAATACGTCCCTGCCTGTAATCCTATACCAAAATAAATTCGTCTTTTCCGATCATTGCTCATGATGTCATGATATAGAAGACCTTATAAAAAAAAGCATTTTGCTTATTTATGTATATCTTTTCGAACATCATAAACAATCACTAATTATATTTCTCAAACCAGTCAACGACCTGTCTTGTCATTAGTAAATAAAGAATCATGACTGAAGTGACCGATTTAACTAATTTGGCTCTTATTCCAATGAGGTAAGGTATGTTTTTAGCTGCGAAGCGTGATTATGTTTTTCATTACTTTTGGATGTGTGACAAATGTTGGATATTATAAGTGGTGACCATGTGGTGACAAGAAACACAAAACAATTTTGCCACTCATTTTGGCTATAGGAAAAGAGTTCTTTAATGCTCCGGTAAACCTAAATGATGTATTGATACGGACACAACTTTCTCTATGGAACATAGGTCGAAAATCGGAAATAGTGTTCATTCATACTCCCATACAAAATGTATTGGTACAGGCAAAGTGTTGCTACAACTGAACAAAATTTTCCAAGGAAGATAGATCGAAAAACTATTTTTTTTTCGCCTTTCTGATTAGTTTATTAGGATAACTGGTACTTACTTTGGTAAGTACCAGCACGTGGGTAATGCCAGTGGGTCCACGGGTCATGAGGGCTCAGACCACCAAAAGTGGCCACTTTTTGCACTTTTGCTAACTACTACTACAACGAACTAAACTCGAGAGCATTTTCATACAAACGAGGTAACTTTGAAGCTCTGGTTCTCCGCCCAGGATTGAACAAGCTCTGATCTGATGATGGCAAATTAAAGAATAAATGGTGGAGGCTCATAATATTACGTATTCTGTGCCATAATGCTACGGAAACCTAACGGATTCGTTGAGTCGTTTAGCTCAGGCACAGAATACATAATAGTACGCTCAGGGTTAAACTTAATAAAAATACAAGCTAAAATTACATCAAAAGTATGTAAAATGTAACACTAAAAACTCCATACAGGCTCTGGTGTAAACAACGCTTCTGATCCGTGGGGTTTCTTTAGCGATCTGAGCCTCCTCCATTTATTCTTTAATTTGCCATCATCAGATCAGAGCCCGTTTAATCCTGGGCGGAAAACCAAAGCTTCAAAGTTACCTCGTTTGTATGAAAATAGGCCTGTGGTGCAATTTTTCTGCTCTCGAGTGTATATTAAACTAAAGAACCTTAGCTTCAATCTGTAATGTAATGTGAATATTTGATACATTGTGTATTTAGCGAGCAAAAAATTTTATTCAGATGGGGGCGCCATTTGAGGGATATAGTCGCCTTTAAAAATACGCGAAAAACATCTACCCTTATCTGAAAACCCGTCATCATCATCATCATCATATCAGCCGCACGACACCCACTGCTGGGTATAGGCCTCCCCCAAGGATTTCCACGACGATCGGTCCTGTGCTTCCCACATCCAGTGGCTTCCGGCAACCTTCACCAGATCGTCGGTCCACCTTGTCGGGGGCCTACCCACGGAGCGTCGTCCGGTGCGTGGTCGCCATTCAAGAACCTTTCTGCCCCAACGGCCATCGGTTCTTCTCGCTATGTGTCCAGCCCACTGCCACTTTAGCTGAGCAATCCTTCGAGCGATGTCGGTTACTTTAGTTCGCCTGCGGATCTCCTTATTTCTGATTCGATCACGCAGGGAAACGCCGAGCATGGCTCTCTCCATTGCACACTGGGTGACCTTGAGCTTCCTTATGAGGCTCAAGGTCACCCAGCGTAAACCCGTAGGATTTGAAAATTATCGTTTTTCCACATTGACCGATTCAGCAGTCAAACTTGCAACCTTATTGACGATGTCAGTCAAGCGTACCATCTTTGGAGGTCGTTCAAAACCAAGTCTTTAATTTGCATTTATACTAATCGATTACCAAAGAAATTAATATTAGGCAATCGCCGGCAAGATTCTTGTTATTTCATCATTTGCTGTAATAAAGTATTAATTTTGTCCATTTGTATCTGTGAATTTCGTACGCCCGTCAAGCAAGATTAATTAAAATAGGTAATGAACATTTTTACGGCCAAATACTCAAAGAAATCTTAAAGTTAACCTAACACTACAAAAAAGTTGTCAGATTTGACAGAAACTCTATGAAACTGACAGCTTCTTTTAAGTTAAGGAGATCTTAAGTAAAGATTTTAGCTAAGAATCCTTTTAAGTACTTATTCAGTAGCATTGTGTAAAGATAATCATATTTTTTTACCAATTTTTATTTTATTAGTATCAATTTGATACCCTGCTTGCTTGCCTGCTTTCTAGCTTAGTTTCCCTAGATAACATGGCACCAACAGGCGCCTTGATCTTAGGCGATTGCCTAGCATGTATCGTAGGCAAGAGGCCTACAACAAAAGACCATGAGACCAAGGCTCCTATCTTAGCAACCCACCTTCCAGTACGGTCACCGTGTGTGCTAGATATCTAGGCACCTGTCGATGCGTAGGCGGCCTAAGTGTGAAGAGTTTATGCTATTCTCTGCTGGACGTCAAAAAGCTAAGGATTTAGTATCGAATTGATACTAATATCACAGGGTAAAAAAGATCCGTATGGAGATGGCACGAGATGATGATGATGACGACTTACTCACTCACGTGTCTATCTGTCCGTCCGTCATCAAATATTTGACAGATTGATATTGTCACTGTTCTGACGTACACATGTAAACAAGTGAAACATCTTACTCATCACCATATTATCACAAGGTCACACACACACACACACACATACACCCACACCATCTATTCTTTCACATGTCCTCAAGTCAGCTGTGTTAATAATAGTTTTGCATCAGCTTTATTATTTTTGGCGATTATTCTAAGTGACTTCATTTGTGTCAGTGCAAAACGTCGTGGCTCAGTAGGAGGTTGTTAAAGAGTTATTTCTGTTGTGCAGTGGATTATTCTCAGTGATTTTTGTGACTAAAATCTTAATTAAGCTGTGTTTTTATAGGTCAAGTGTTTGAAACTGCATTTGAAGCTGTATCTTCATTTCTCTCTTGTTTATACTCTTATAGCCTTTTTCAAACTAACTAAATTATAGGTGATTTATACATTTCGATAGTGATTTAATACAATATTTTGAGTCTTGCTAGTTACCTGTTGGTCTTGTTAGTCGGCAAAGGCCTCCTCCAACCCTTTCCATTCTCGCCCGTCTGCAGGCAGTCTGTCCATGTTACTCCTGTGTTTTATCGTCAACGCACCTTGTCTGTGGTCGACCTCTTTTCCTGTGCCCATCTATGCGGCATAAAGTGTTGTACCTCTTGGTCATCTTTGGGGTACGATCTAGTTACAATTTTGCTCCATTTTTCTTTCTATTGTTAAGCGGCAAATGAAGTACTCTCAAGAAGACCAAATTACATTAAAAAAAAGGTTTAAAATATTTGTCTTCTGCTCATGCTTAATATGTAAAGAAGTTAAAACTGTTTAATTGTGATATCTTTGACAAACAGTAGGTAATTAGATTTCCGTCCTTTTAATTGTTTGTTTAGGTGCTTTCAAGGTGGCACTCTGTACAAGTTTGTGATATGATAGTGTTGTGTTCATAATGGATACGATAAAGGTTGTCGGAGATTTTGTCAAAGAAAAATCGCCATTTTCGGTGAGTTGGCTAGCAATTAATTAACATTTTTCATTTCATTTCAAGTGTTATTTGTTATTTACACGTTTAGATTCACTCTAAACAAGCTGAAACAGAATTTTATTTTAGTTTTTTTTTCTGAAAAGCAAATGATAAAAGCCTGTTATGATTAAGAATAGAATCGAATTAATTTATTTGCCACAAACATGGTACATTTGATGTTGTATTAGTTTGTTAATAAAAAGTTTTACATATACTGATCAACTTTGTCTAGGGATACAGGTATAATTTTCATACAAACGAGGTAACTTTGAAGCCTTGGTTTTCTGCCAGAGATGTATCGTGCTGTGATCTGATGATGGCCATCCAGGGAGTGAATAGAGGAGATTCAGATCGCTATACACACCCAACTGATCTGATCAGCATTCTAAAAGATTAATGGGTCAAAGTTCTCAGTTTCAGGATTTTCATACATTTTCATGCTATTTTCGCGATTGTTTTAAAAATGTCCTTTAATCTTTTAGAATGCTGGTTATATCAGTTGGGTGTGTATAGCGATCTGAATCTCCTCTATTCACTCTCTGGATAGCCATCATCAAATCACAGCACGGTACATCCCTGGTAGGAAACCAAGGCTTCAAAGTTACCTCGTTTGTATGAAATAACACCTGGATTCCTAGACAAAGTTGTGTGTGTATTTGACCCATAACACAGGCACGCAAATTGGGTACAAGTTATGAAGTTACAATAGTAATTGAATGACAGTTAGTTCAAAGAGATTAAATAAACCGGAAGGTAAGGTGTTATTCTGAATTCTGATTCCCCTTATGTTCAATATAAATCGTGATACTGGTATCACGTGGTATTATCACAATCTAAAATATGTTAATGATATAATGGTACAGTATATACAAGATCATGATATCGATTACCGCCTGACAATATTGATAGTTCAATATCCCCATTAATCACGCCTAACAGTTTAGTTAGCACTTCAACAATAGAAGTTAAAATAAAACGGCTGATAAGAATCAATAAATGTACAAACAATACTATGACAGACCGCCGAAAACCTTCGAGCCCATTGCGGTCAATCGATTAAACCGTAATCGATTACGTATCGATCGCTGTATCGATCCGACAATGGATCACAATGCAACAATAATTCGTGACGCGTTTCGACTCGATTGTCTACTTAATTAAAATGTTTGGTTGTTGTTTCGTTGACAACTTGTAATGTCTGGTTTGGTACTTGAAAACGAATACTATTTTAATAATAAAAAAACCGATTAAAGAGTACGTGATGTTATTTCGTATTGATATCTGTGTTATATGAATAAAAACAATAAGTTTTATATTAGTAAATGGGTGGCCTAGATATAGTACAATAGAACAATCGAACCGCTTGTTTTCGGTTTCGACTCTTTACTAAAATAGGCGATAGTTTTGTTTTCATTAGAAATTATTGTACACTAGTAACGAATACCATTATACGAGGGTGGTTTGATAAGTCCGTGACTTTGTGAAGAAGGAAAAAATTTTTAAAGAATATTTTGTTTTATTTTTCTACATAATCTCCTTTCAGCTCTATACACTTCGACCAACGATGTTCCAACTTTTTCAACCCATCCAAAAAATAGTTTTTATCAAACCCTGAAAAATAGGCTCTTGTTTTAGCTATCACTTCTTCATTGAATGAAAATCTTTGTCCACCAAGCCATTTCTTCATGTTTGGGACGAGGAAAAGTCACAAGGGACAAATCTGGTGAATACGGGGGGTGTGGCAATAGGCCGTATCGCAATTCCACAAGTTTTGATGTTGCGGTTGCCGACGAGCGGGCCGGAGCATTGTCGTGATGAAATAAAACTTTTTTCTTTGCTAGATGCGGTATTTTCTTTAGCAGCTCTATATTGAATCTATCCAACAAAGCAACATGGTAAGCTCCGGTAATTTTCTTGCCTTTCTCCAAAAAATCGATGTAAATAACACCTTTGCTGTCCCAAAAGACAGTGGCCATCTCTTTACCAGCCGAAAAAACAGTTTTTGCCTTCTCCGTGGCACGTTCACCAGTAGAAGTCCACTGTTTTGACTGTTGCTTCGTCTTTGGCGTATAATGGTGGACCCACGT
Organism: Agriphila geniculea; assembly: GCA_943789525.1. Taxonomy (NCBI): domain Eukaryota; kingdom Metazoa; phylum Arthropoda; class Insecta; order Lepidoptera; family Crambidae; genus Agriphila; species Agriphila geniculea. Next base: position 9,536,817 of record OX038898.1, on the reverse strand, counting down.
TTCGTCAACTGTTACGTTCCGACGAAAAAAGACTTAGCATTGTTTAAAAGTTGTTACACGAGTTCGTTTTTGGCAGACTGTCAGCAAACGCGGCACCCATCTTGCAAAAAGGTTTTTCATGCCTAGAATATCGAGCAAAATATGAAAAATTCGTTCGGTAGTGATGTGAATAGCATCAGCTATCTTCACTCGACGGTCTGCCATAACAATGTCGTGGATTTTGTTAACAATATCTTCAGTGGTGACCTCAACCGGCCTTCCTGGGCCGTCTCGGCGACAGTTGTGGTGGTACGACCACAACGAAATTCAGTAAACCACTTATGAACCATTCCATGAGATGGAGCAGAGTCCCCATAATATTTTTTCAGTTTATCCTCCGTCTGCTTAATGGTTTTACCACGTAAAAAGTAGTATTTTATCAATACGCAAAATTCGTTTTTCTCCATTATAAAAGAATATACCGATCTCACTTGCATAAATGGTTCCAATTTTTTTACTTTCGCGCCAATTTAAAAAATGTAACAGCATAAGCTCAGCAAGGAGTTCTAATTTTTAAATTTGAGATTTTTGCATTTACAATGCTATTTTTAAACAATACTAAATAATATACTAGAAAAAATACGACTCGCACCAGATCAATACTCAGACGGGAATCGAACCCGCGACCTTTGGATATCCGGTCCAATGCTCTGACCGCTGAGCTACCGAGTCACTAGTGACATCGTCGAATTTTTCCTAGTATATCCTAAACTCTTACGCTGTAAGCCAGCGTTATTTCACCAATGTGAGGAATTACCTCGACATTCAATTGAAATATCTTTCCAAATATTTTAACAATTGATTAAGATGAAATAGCTATATAATTTTTAAATTTGAGATTTTTGCATTTACAATGCTATTTTTAAACAATACTAAATAATATACTAGAAAAAATACGACTCGCACCAGATCAATACTCAGACGGGAATCGAACCCGCGACCTTTGGATATCCGGTCCAATGCTCTGACCGCTGAGCTACCGAGTCACTAGTGACATCGTCGAATTTTTCCTAGTATATCCTAAACTCTTACGCTGTAAGCCAGCGTTATATCACCAATGTGAGGAATTACCTCGACATTCAATTGAAATATCTTTCCAGATATTTTAACAATTGATTAAGATGAAATAGCTATATAATTTTTAAATTTGAGATTTTTGCATTTACAATGCTATTTTTAAACAATACTAAATAATATACTAGAAAAAATACGACTCGCACCAGATCAATACTCAGACGGGAATCGAACCCGCGACCTTTGGATATCCGGTCCAATGCTCTGACCGCTGAGCTACCGAGTCACTAGTATTTTTTCTAGTATATTATTTAGTATTGTTTAAAAATAGCATTGTAAATGCAAAAATCTCAAATTTAAAAATTATATAGCTATTTCATCTTAATCAATTGTTAAAATATCTGGAAAGATATTTCAATTGAATGTCGAGGTAATTCCTCACATTGGTGAAATAACGCTGGCTTACAGCGTAAGAGTTTAGGATATACTAGGAAAAATTCGACGATGTCACTAGTGACTCGGTAGCTCAGCGGTCAGAGCATTGGACCGGATATCCAAAGGTCGCGGGTTCGATTCCCGTCTGAGTATTGATCTGGTGCGAGTCGTATTTTTTCTAGTATATTATTTAGTATTGTTTAAGGAGTTCTAAATTAAGACAGGAAGATTGAATTATGAAAAAATATTGTATTCAACCTTAAAGTCACGCGGACATATCAAACTGCCCTCGTAACCTGCATCTATTTAACTAGTGGCTCTGTGAGCTCTAGACCTCGCATTAACATCTGCACCATTTTGAAAAATTTCAAAAAAACGGAATCGCCAAAGAAATATGTAATTATTGAACCAGCTCACAAAATTTCACGAGAATCGAGTGAAAAATGTGACCTGCAGAGGAGAATAGACGGACAGCCAGACAGACATATGAAAGCATTTTTGCCTTAGCTGAAACGGAGACATTTCGCGCTCGCGAATTAATTAAGTCTACTTATTTTAAATGGATCATTTTTACTCAATGCCGTTTATTCTTACCATCTCAACACCGTTTGGTTACCAACTGCAAGCAGACTGCGCAGTCTACAGCAGGCTGGCCATCCTAATGCAGCTCGTCTGTAAAAAGCCTTAGAAATTCGCTTAAAGCGTCACATTCTATTCTATTCTATTCATTTGTCACTTCGCCTGGCCAGGCCGTTATGACTTATGAGGCAAGCTGAGTCTTAAAGTTTATCGCGTCAGCATTTGCCACTTTGCCTGGCCAGACCGTTATGAGGCAAGCTGAGTATTAAAGCTTATCGCGTCAAAATTTACCACTTCGCCTGGCCAGACCGTTATGAGGCAAGCAGAGTCTTTTAAGCTTATCGCGTCAGCATTAATTAGCCACTTCGCCTGGCCAAGCCGTTATGAGGCAAGCCGAGTCTTAGGCCCGTATTTATAAACCGTTCTTAACGTTGAGGGCTATCTCGAGATCATACCCAAGATGCCGTTCCTATATGAAAAGCATCTCAGATATGATATCAAAATAGCTTTCAACGTTGAGAGCGGTTTTATAAATACGAGCCTTAAAGCCGTCACCGTTTGCCACTTTGCCTGGCCAGGCCGTTATGAGGCAAGCCGAGTCTCAATTGCACATTTACATAAAAATAAACGTATCTGTGTATTGCCCCCAGCTGGACACATGGTTCGGGCGTCCGAAGAAGACAGGGGGCGGCGTGGATCGCGGGTACGACACGGTGCCGCGCGGCGCCGAGCCCCGCGCCGACGACGACGAGCCGAGCGCCGCCGCCGAGTACAGGAGCAAGGTGGACGCGCTCGACGACAACCAGCTGCAGCGCCGGTTCGAGGAGATGCTGGTAAATGGGGGACAATATGACACTCTATACAGCAACATTTCAGAGCTATAGGAGCCGAGAACAGGAGCAAAGTGGACGCGCTCGACGTCAACCAGCTGCAGCGCCGGTTCGAGGAGATGCTAGTGAGTGGGGGACAACATGACTCTCTATACAGCAACCTTTCAGAGCTATAGGAGCCGAGAACAGGGGCAAAGTGGACGCGCTCGACGACAACCAGCTGCAGCGCCGGTTCGAGGAGATGCTGGTGAGTGGGGGACAACATGACACTATTCAGCAACATTTCAGAGCTATAGGAGCCGAGAACAGGAGCAATGTGGACGCGCTTGACGACAACCAGCTGCAGCGCCGGTTCGCGGAGATGCTGGTGAGAGAAGGACAACATGACACGCTATACAGCAACATTTCAGAGCTATAGGAGCCGAAGACAGGACCAAAGTGGACGCACTCGACGTCAACCAGCTGCAGCGCCGGTTCGAGGAGATGCTGGTGAGTAAAGATAAGAAGGAGAAGACAAGAGAAGATAGGAGCTCGATGGCGCAGTGGTTTAGCGCCTGGCCCAGCGATTGCGGTGGTTAAGCAACTTTCGCAAGGGTCGGTCATGGGATGGGTGACCAAAAATGTATTATCTCGAGCTCCTCCGTGCTTCGGAAGGCACGCTAAGCCGTTGGTCCCGGCTGCATTTGCAGTCGTTAACACCCACCAATCCGCATTGGGCCCGCGTGGTGGGTTATAGCCCGTCCTCCTTATCCGCCCATAAGGAAGGCCTGTGCCCCTTGCAGTGGGGACATTAAAAATGGCTGATGGACAAAGATAAGAAGTCTTCAGACTCATAGATTGATCGTCGATACAGTACTAGGTAAACAACTTTAAATCGACTGGGGGTTGCGTTAGAACGCGTATTTTGGGTATGCATAGTGGTGAAGGGCGCGGGCGGCGAGAGAGGGGTGCGCGCTATTGATTGGTCACTCGTAAGCGCACATGCGTGAACTTATCCCCACTCTGTCGAAAAAATGACAATATGTTTGCCTCGTACTGTACAGGGCTGCAAAAGCTGAAGAGATGCCAGTATGTAACATCTTGACAAGCTCCAAAGAACAGCCTCCCTCTCTCGACGGAATCGAGTTCACATCAGGATCGAATAAACGTCAAAAATCTGTTATTTTGATACATTGAAAACGGTTTCCATGGTTTCCATAGTACCACCGTTTTACGTTTATCTCGATTCCAACTCGATCTCGATATTCTCGATCACGTTGGGAGTAACCCCCCTAATCAACGAAGAACTTGTGAACAAAAGTCAAGTAAGTTTTCTCTAACTCATGGGATGGAAAACCTACCAAACAGTATTATCTCGAGTTACTCTATATTTTTTCTTGCTCGCTTTTGCAGATATTAACATCCACCAATCCGAATCTGGCTAACATGTTGGTTAGTCCATAACTACCTTAACCTTTGGAACAAAAGTTGGATTATTACGTTAGCCAGGGGGTCTCCCTCCGCGCTTAATATATTATATATATATATATATACAGGGTCACTGGAAATATGACGTATTCCTGTTAAGGGGTTACAGCTGAGGTCAAAACAAATATTTTTTGTAATATAACTTTTTCTCAAAAAATAAATAGTTTTTGAGTTAATTGAAATTAAGTATTTTTTTACCAAAACTACGTTTTCAGACACAAAAATTTTAAATAAAAGATAACTACTTATTCGATTCCGGATTTTTTATTATTTTGGGATAGAAAAGAATCTGAGTGTTGATAATTAATAAAAAAAAATTCATAAAATACAGGTGTTTATAAAAAATTCAATCCTTAAATGCATTTTTTATTTTTATTTTTTCAGATTTTTTAGAAATAGCTTCAAATATCTTTAAAAAAATCCTAGTAACTAAGCGTGCATAATATTTTAAAAACATCACCACCTATTCAGCTTTCAGTTGAGGTATAAAACTTAATAATAGCTTAAATAAAAAATGAGAAATTAAGACTTAACTAAATAGCAGTCCCATTTCATGTAGCAAAAATTTCCTACTTCAAGCGCTTCGGAGGTGGCCGTATTATCCTACTTATTCCATAAATGTGAAAGTTTTCTTGTTTGGATGATTGTTAATCAATCACGAAAAATGGCTGAACGGATTTGGATGAAATTTGGCACACAGATAGTTTATAAGCAAGATTAAAACATAGGAGGATACTATTATCTTGGTTAAAGGTTCCCTAGGGATTTTCTCAAATGTAAATGCGAATAAAGTCGCGGGCGGAAGCTAGTTTGCCATAAATGATCGTGCTTACTAAAAATACTTTCGTCCGAGTGAGTTTGAAACAGGATTATTTTCCGCCGATGAGTAAAAATTTATACAGACAGCATCAAAAATAACCATGCATATCAGTCATTTTTAAAGACCCGCTGCTGGGGAACAAGCCAAAAGGAAGGCCAAAAGGAAGGCCAGTTCCCCAGCACCGGGGCATTGAAAATGACTGATTTGCATGGTTATTTTTGATGCTGTCTGTATGAAATTTTGACTCATCGGCAGAAAATAATCCTGTTTCAAACTCACTTGGACGAAAGTATTTTAGTAAGGACGATCATTTAAAGCAAACTAGCTTCCGCCCGCGACTTCATTCGCATTTACATTTGAGAAATCCCTAGGGAACCTTTAACCAAGATAATAGTATCCTCTTATGTTTTAATCCGGCTTATAAACTATCTGTGTGCCAAATTTCATCCAAATCCGTTCAGCCGTTTTGCGTGATTGATTAACAATCATCCAAACAATAAAACTTTCACATTTATGGAATAAGTAGGATAATACGGCCACCTCCGAAGCGCTTGAAGTAGTAAATTTTTGCTACATGAAATGGGACTGCTATTTAGTTAAGTCTTAATTTCTCATTTTTTAATTAAGCTATTATAAAGTTTTATACCTCAACTGAAAGCTGAATAGATGGTAATGTTTTTAAAATATTATGCACGCTTAGTTACTAGGATTTTTTTAAAGATATTTGAAGCTATTTCTAAAAAATCTGAAAAAATAAAAATAAAAAATGCATTTAAGAATTGAATTTATTTCTTCTTTTTCCAGTCGGATATGAACTTGAGCGAGGAGAAGAAGGCGCCTCTCAGGAAGTACTCCAGAGACCAGAAGAAACAGATGCTAGTGGCGTACAAATTCGTCAATGCACAAGTTAGTACATTGCATCTACCAAGTATTTCGTCCAGTTTAATCATCTTTTTTAGGGTTCCGTAGCCTAAATGGCAAAAAACGGAACCCTTATAGATTCGTCATGTCTGTCTGTCTGTCCGTATGTCACAGCCACTTTATTCCGAAAGTATTAAGACTACACAGTTGAAACTTGGTAGGTAGGTGTATTCTGTTAACCGCTTACCGAATTTAATACAAAAATAAGAAAAATAAAAGATTAAAGGGGGGCTCCCCATACATGGAACTAAAACTGAAAAAAAATTTTTTTTCCAAACTAACACGTGTTGGGTGTCTATAGATAGGTCTTTAAAAATGACATTGAGGTTCCTAAGACAACTTTTTCTCAAAGTCAACCGTTTGAAAGATATACAACGCCAAAGTGGTAAAATGTGTGCCTCCCCCCCCCCCTTTAACTTTTGAAATAAGAGAGTGAAAAATCTAAAAAAAATATATGCTATAGATCTTAATAAACACTTTCAACCAAAATTGGTTTGAACGAAATATAGTAATTAGTTTTTGAGATATAGCACATTTTCCAAAACCGCAAATATAACTTTGTCATTCATACCAACACTGTGAAAAACAAAGTTATTTCTGCATACGAAAAATGATAGGTGGTATTAAATATGGTATGGTATAAGGTAACTACGGAACCCTATGGCGCGTGGCCCGACACGCACTTGGCCGGTTTTTTATCAAAGGGATAGTGCTTGGCCTTCGCCTCTCCTGATGTTAAGTGACGATTAATCCGAAGGTGGAAGCGCACTACACCTGGAATCCTCATCAATCACTGAGGAACTGGCTATGTTACCTGTAACTGCCGGAACACAACAATTTTTAAATTGTTGTTATGGTGTCAGACTTAGGTAAGATGGTGGTAGCTAGCTAGGCTGACTTGAAATAAGCCATACCACCAACCAAACTGAGTACAAATTGTAACCCACTGGGAATCGAACCTGGGACCTCTGCATCTTAGACGGGTGGGTGAACTACTAGACCACAGTGGCGGTTAAAATATGAAAATACCTAAAATATGAAAATTTATGAAACAGCTGATTTTTTTTTCGCGATTTCAGAGTTGGTCTCATATTAAAAGTGGTTCAGTTTGATGGTCCCTATCTAATCTACCTTATTCTGGTTTAGCTATTAATTTTGTTACACATTGTATTTTAGTGCATTAGCAGTGACTTAACAGAATATTTAGTTCTCTATTCCCCATCAATTCTTGTCAATTTACCCCAACCCTCTTGCCTCTTTTCACAGGAAGGCCGTTCAAAGTTCGAAAAGCCATCAGACTACGTAGCATACCTCTCCCAACCAGAACTGTCAGTAGGGAAACTCCACAGCTGTTTAGAAAACCTTAGGATAGCGTTGACCAATAACCCTCTGTCGTGGATCGAAGAGTTCGGGACCAAAGGCATCAATACTCTTTTGAGTACACTCAATCTGTGTTATACCAAGTAAGTTTAATTGAACATACGAGCGCATACAACCTGACTCTATTCAAGGCCAGAGTGAATAGGCACCTTCTGGGCAAGCTCGCTCCATCGTAGGCCCCGTCTTTTCTTTCGGGCTAAACTGGGGTCAAGACCAAACCCATTAATTATAAAAAAAAACATGTCGTGACACTGCTATCAGAGTTCATTTACAGCAAAAAATCATAACATTCCAAAAGTTAAGGTTATTAAAAAAAAGTGGTCAGAATCGACAGATACACCATATCACACCCCGGACACTCCATACAACCTCTCTGTTATAACTACATGTGATAAAAAATGTTTCCATGAGTGATATTAAATTTTTGCTTTGCTTTCCGCAACTTAAATTCACGCCGCCGTGCACGAAAAGTTAAGGAGAGCGTAGCCAAAGATTTTAGCATTTCAATATTCTGACCTTAAAGTTGCGCACTAAATGCCACATGTCATCTTCTCATTCACTCCCATCTTACCAAAATAAGTTCGAACTCATCATAAACCTGCCACAGAATATATAATAGTCTTAACGTACAGAAAAGCCCAACTGCGCGACGACAATCGAATAATAAGCTACTCTCGCTGCACGGCAATAAGGTACAATTTCGAATTGCACAGCGCTGCGTGCCTATTATTATAAGCGCCTCCGAAGCGCTTCTCTTTCTGTCGCGTAGCTCTGTCTCAACCGACACACGCCACCCCTCGTGCGCTGGCTCGACTGTAGCCGCGAGCAGTAGGATAATATAAAAGTTTAAGCGTAGAATGAGACATTCCTCTGACACTATCCTAATACTATCGTATCCTGATACTGAACTAAAATCATAGACTTTAAATGAGGTAAGGTATATTATTGACCAACAGGGGGGTCTCACTCCGCGTTTAAACTTGTATATTAGCCTACTGCTCGCGGCTGACTCAGTCGAGCCAGCGCGCGAGGGGTGGCGTGGGTCGGTTGAGACAGAGCTACGCGAAAGAAAGAGAAGCGCTTTGAAGGTGCTTAAATATTTGGCACGCAGCGCTGTGCAATTTGAAATTGTACTTTATTGCCGTGCAGCGAGAGTAGCTTATTATTTGATTGTCCTCGCGCGAATGGGGTTCTGTACGATTAGTACTGTTATATATTCTGTGATATAAAACAAAATGTAGATTGTTAATTTATACATACTTTTTATACATGCCTTCAGTGGAAGTGGATTTTATCGGTAAGTTGTCATTAAAATCACCACCAATTATACACCAAAATGACAAAATGTCTAGAATTAAATGTTTTCGGTTATACATAATTATGCATTTTTAAATATTGAGTACACTATCTATCTACCTATAAAATAGGTAGATAGATAGACCCGTTTTAGGTTGTTAATTAAAACTGAGAAAAATAATTAAATGGCACGGTAATTTATTATTTTGATCTTGATTATTGATAATGAATGATTTATTAAATAAATAATGAATTATTTAATGAACGGGTTCGAACTTCTTAGTATGAAAGGTTGGCATAGTGGTAACCAAACTACATATATTGGCATCTCATATACGGTGTTTACCTAAATGTTTAGCAAGAGGGCTCTGGTGACCTGTGGCACAGGTTCTTTTAGATACCTATATCGGGCACCAGTCTCTCACAATGCAGGTCATATTGTAATATTGTTGTTATCAACATCCTAGTTAAGAGTACCTATTGTGATGAGAAAATAAATTGATTTATTCATTATTTATTTGTTTATTCATATTGTTTTAATTTTGACAGGGATTTCGGAAATATGGTGGCGAACGATTAAACCTGAGATAGGAGATCTATTGACAAACAAAAAATGTCTTATGACATAAAGTCCTAAAGTGCAACGTTTCCGAGATAATCCATGTTATAAAGATCCTGTATAGATAAAAAACCAAACTTATTCCCTGGATTATCTCGAAAACGTTGCGCTTTAGAAATAGAAATAGAAAAAATATTTATTTAGGGACCACTCAGTTTCATTAATTCTATTGCCATGATTACGTTATAACTAAATGCTGATAGCGTGGTAACAGTATAACTTAAATTAAGTAATAAATTGGCCTTAAAATGGCATCCATTCAGCATCTGTCGGGAAGCCATTATGAAATGACTCCTCAACGCTGGTCTTCCATGGACAGCAAGGGAGAAACGCACTACTATGCGCACCAGTGATACATAAAATAAATACTAACAATAATAATATATTGGTAATAAGATAACTGTAATAAAAGTTACATAAAATTACCAGCAATTAGTGTCAACAACGTGATAACTCAACAAACGATGCATGTAAATCTATTTACATACTTTAGGACTTTATATCATAAAACATTTTTAGTTCGTCTCCTATCGATATACACAGGTTTCATAGTGCGCTGCTATATTTCCGAAATCCCCGTCAAATATAAATAAATATATTCACTTCTCAAGCTTACGCACTCACTAGACACTTTTTAGACACAATAAAACACTTTTTAACGGATACGAGCGCGGTTTTATTGAAAGTACTTTGGTATTTAGTTGGTATTTGGTTTGATTTTTGGTTTTCCCGACGTTTCGGCACCTTTGCAGCTGCCGTGGTCACGGGGGACTGAAGCTACCCGTGAGCCCACCCTCAAGCGATGAATTTTTTTTTTAGACGTTCAGAAATTAAAATTTAACAAAATTTTTAATTATTTTATGTAGATTTATAATTTAATTTTAAGAATTATTTAATGCTAAAAAGAGAGAGAATCTACTGAAACTACCACCATTTCATAAAATTGGGAGGCCCCTCCAAGAAAGAAATGGCGAAAGAAAACTTGGAGAGGAAGCCGACCTTCGTCTTTTGTATTAATTTATTTATTTGCAAAAGGAACTAACCGTATCATTAGATCTTACAGTGTGTGTGAGGGAACCCCATCATTCACAAGCTAAAGCCCCTCACACACACTGTAAGATCTAATGATACGGTTAGTTCCTTTTGCAAATAAATAAATTAACTTTCGCCATTTCTTTCTTGGAGGGGCCTCCCAATTTTATGAAATGGTGGTAGTTTCAGTAGATTCTCTCTCTTTTTAGCATTAAATAATTCATAAAATTAAATTATAAATCTACATAAAATAATTAAAAATTTTGTTAAATTTTAATTTCTGAACGTCTAAAAAAAAATGCATCGCTTGAGGGTGGGCTCACGGGTAGCTTCAGTCCCCCGTGACCACGGCAGCTGCAAAGGTGCCGAAACGTCGGGAAAACCAAAAATCAAACCAAATACCAACTAAATACCAAAGTACTTTCAATAAAACCGCGCTAGTATCCGTTAAAAAGTGTTTTATTTCATAAATAAATATGTTTACCACTATGCCAAAATGTACAATCCTCTTTAAATAAATAATTCATTCATTCATAACACTTTTGATGAATTCGCCAAAACTTTGTTTAATAATTGAATACATTATTAACACACTTTTTTTCCCAGCGACTCTCGCTACGACCGAGTGCAATACGAGTGCATACGATGTCTCTCCGCCATACTAAACAACACAGTCGGGATTCGAACCGTGTTCGAATGCAGAGAAGCCTTGCCAGTGTTAGCGAGGAGTCTTGAAGCGAGAAAACCGCATTGCGCCATGGAGGCGGCAAAAGTAAGCGAATTTGGACTCTAAAACTATTGCACTATAAATTTTTCTCACTTATGCTCTGATATATTAGAATTACATTTGAAAAAAGAATGCTTGAGGTTCCACATTTACGTGGCGGTTTGGTGAACAGTGCGGAAATGAATTTCAATACTTACTTCCTGTACACTTCCAACTTCCCGCACTGATAATTACACATGGTCACACGAACCAATTTGAAAATTTCATTTTCTTAAGAAAAAAAATATTTAGTCGCATTTCTTTTCTTGTTAAAATCACTACAAAAGCATTGTACGGAAAGCTATTTATATTGCCTCGAATAGTTAAACTTGCAAGTTGTTATTGTATAGAAAAATAATTTATTTGCTTATGTTTTTTTTTTCGTTATTTTATACGTTTGGCAAATAATTAAAAAAGTTTTTTTTTGTTCAAAATTAACAATAAAAAACCGCGCCATGTTGCGACAAACTAATTTCTTCTATTGAAACTGACCTAAATCTGACATATGAATAATAAAGGGGCAAATATGGCGCCCAATCGCAAGATTTTTATTTTTCCAGCCAAGTTTTGTTTTATAATATTTACCGTAAGTAATTAGTTTTCGCGTTGTAATTATATATATTGGCAAGTGTTGTGGACACATGTTATTTGTGTATGTACTAGTATAGATACCTTTAAGAACTATAGATAAGAAAAAAGTTTTGTACAATACACTGTTTGTGTTCCTTAAATAAATAAAATAAAAAAAAAAGTTTTATTCTGTTTTCCCAGGATTTATAAGGTAAATACTTAATAAAACTTTTTTTTTACTAAACATTTTTAACAATTTTATTTTTATTTTCTCAGGTACTAGCCGCCATCTGCCTCATTCCAAACGGCCACGAGAAAGTTCTAGAAGCTATCACTATGGCGGGAGAATCCAGTAGAAAGCCAAGAATGTTGCCTATTGTAGAAGGAATGGATATTAAAGCGCCGGAAAGTTTAAAGGTGAGCGATTATAGGTCTTAATGGTAGGAAATACAGGTCATTACTATAGACACATTATAGAAAGTTCTAGAAGCCATTACTATAGCGGGAGAGTCTAGTAGAAACCCTAGAATGTTGCCTATTGTAGAAGGAATGGATATTAAAGCGCCGGAGAGCTTGAAGGTAAACTATTATAGGTCTTGATGGTAGGAAATACAGGTCATTATTATAGACACATTATAGAAAGTTCTAGAAGCTATCACTATGGCGGAAGAGTGGAAAGCTGAAGATGTTGCCTATTGTAGAAGGAATGGATATTAAAGCACCGGAGAGCTTAAAGCTGAGCGTGAGTGAGATAGGTCTTATTACTAGGGAATAAGACCTATAATTGCTCAATATTAAAAGTTCAATATAATAGACACATTATAGAAGATTCTAGAGTCTTAGTAGGAAGCCCAGAATGTAGTCTATTGTAGAAGGAATGGATATTAAAGCGCCGGAGAATGAATAATGAATGAATAAATCAATTTATTTTCTCATCACAATAGGTATTCTTAACTAGAATGTTGATAACAACAATGTTACAATATGACCTGCATTGTGAGAGACTGGTGCCCGATATAGGTATCTAAAAGAACCTGTGCCACAGGTCACCAGGGCCCTCTTGCTAAATATTTAGGTAAACACCGTATATAAGATGCCATGGACGTGTAAGAAAAAAAAAAGTGATTACAAAAAATAAAAAAAGTTATAAATACTTACTGCTAGAACGAATTGCTGTACTTGTGTATGCGTGTACGTATGATGTAAATGTAAGTGAAGCAAGGTGGGTTTAACCTGGTGTGTCCGTGTTGCGCGTGTGTGTGTGTGTGTGTGTGTGTGAGAGAGAGAGAGTGTGTGTGTGTGTGTGTGTGTGTGTGTGTGTGTGAGTGAGTGTGTATTAAATATTCACTTAGGTATTTAAGCTATCAGTCGGAACCAAAAAAAAAAAAATAATAATAATAATAATAATAAAGAAAACATAAACATAACGGTGACAAAAGGGATCCTAGCGCAGAGTATGAAGCAGATTTTCTGTACATTCGTAATTTAAAGTTTTAAGATATTTCGAAATTGTAAATTTGCAGGAAGACTTAGTAAGCGGATAAATATTTAAAATTTGATTTAGTTTATTATAAAGGTGTGATCCCAAGAAACAAAAAAAATTGTGAGAGGTGGCAGTATTAAATGTACGTGTCAGACATATTGTGTGTTTCCTTCTTTTGTGTTTATGTAACTCAGGATCATAATGCAAAAGAGATTGCTGCCTAAGAACCGTGTGAAGCACGAACGTCCTTCTGACAGACAAAAGGTCCCAGCTGCTATAAAGGTCATCAGTAGAATGTCGTAAAGGGAGACCCGCTGCAACTTTGAGTATAGCTCTCTGCGCCCTCTCTGCCTCAATAAGATGGGATTTGGCTGCACCTCCCCAAACAGTAATACAATACTCCACGAGAGACTGACAAAGGGCGTAGTATACCATCTTAATAACTTGACGGTTGGCCACGTGTCTAAGGGACCTAAAGACGTAAATTAGTTTACGTAACCTGGGTACTAACGTGTCAATGTGAGGTTTAAAGGAAAGGGTTTGATCAATTATAATACCCAGGTACCTGATGTTCTCAGTTCTTTGCACAGTCAGACAGCAACACAAGGGCGCATCAGGCAAGCATTCGTGGTCGATTATGCGAAAATCAGATGGGGGTAGTTGGTTTCTCATTAAAGCGAATGCCATATATTTTGTTTTACTGACATTTAATGTTAACACATTATCTTTTAGCCATTCACTAACTGCGGTAAACCCGTTCTGAGCACTACTAAAAACATCAGCCCAGTTATCTCCACTGAAAAATAGGGCAGTATCATCGGCAAATGCAACGACTTTTCCCCCGCAAAGTTGGAGCCTGCACAAGTCATTAATATAGATTAGGAATAATGTAGGCCCGAGTATACTACCCTGCGGAACACCGTATGATACATTAGTTTCATCACTCGTCCAGTGGGTGATCTTAACCCTCTGTTTTCTTTCTTTCAGGTAGCTCTCAAATAATTTCAAAGGTAGGCCTCGGACACCTATTTTCTCTAGTTTAGTCAAGAGTAGCGGGATCGAGACTGTGTCGAATGCCTTTGCAAGGTCAAGGAATATCGTTATGCATTTCTTTCTCTCATCCAACCCTTCCACAATGGAGTCAACCAGCTCATGAACAGCATCACTGGTTGATTTTCCACGTCGAAAACCATACTGCGATGGTGAAATCAACTTTTTTGTCTCCAAGAATGAATTTAATTGCTGGTTCATGAGGCGTTCCAAAATTTTTGACAAAGTTGGTAAGATAGAAATAGGCCTAAAATTGTCGATACAATCTGTTTTACCTGATTTATGTATTGGTTTAATGAGCGCTACCTTGAAAGCAGAAGGAAAAACTCCAGAATTTATAGCGAGGTTACAAATATGCGTAATGACAGGGGTAAGTATAATTGCGTAACGTTTAACAACCTTGGCAGATATTAAATAGATTCCTACCGCACATTCGTTTTTGAGACCTGAAATAATGCAGGAGACATCATCTTCGCTAACAGGAGCCATTACAAAAGAATCCAGTGGGGAGTTAGGCGAGTCAGGGTTATAATCATGTATGTTTCTACTATTATTTCTAGATATGCTCCCAGCTAGCCGTTCTCCAATGCTAGCAAAGTAGCTGTTTATGCCATTAACACACTCCTGGGGGTGCCTATTCGACATGAGAGATGCAGCGTGGTCAGCTACCTGGCGAGATCCGCTTATGGTTCTGATAACTTTCCATAGCTTCCTTTTATCATTACGTGCATTTTCAATTTGTTGTTTTTCAAATAATCTTTTAGCTTTTTTTAAAATAGTACTACAGTAATTTCTGTAACGCTTATAGGTTACTTTTAGTGTTTCATTGTTAGGGTCCCTTTTTAACTTCTTGTAAAGATTATCCCTGTTTTTCATGCAGCGCAAAAGCCCGGCTGTCACCCATGGCTTTGCTATCGCGTTTCTTTTCGGTGTTTTGTTTAAAGATGAATTCTGCTTTATTGCCGTAGACAAAATAATTATTAACTTATCCGTAGCCAAATTGACATCCTGACAGTCAAGTATATGAGTAAAATTTAGGGATACCATACACACATCAAGGCGTTTGAAGTCAATGCGATGTCCTGTATGTTGAATGGATGCCTTCCACGAACCCAGTTCAAGACTAACTGCGGTCGAGTCGTGGTCAGTGACCGAAGCCTCAATTACGACACACGTAGCAGCAGCTTTGGTTTTAATCATTATGTGATCGAGGCAAGTAAGACCATGGGTAGGCACGTTGTGGCCTGAAAGTAAGCAATGACTTGCCAACATGTTCAGATACTCAAAGGATCGCCGGTCAGTGGAGTTAGCTACAATGTCAATATTTATATCTCCGCACAAGATGATATTATTAAATTGGCTAAGTTTTGAAAGTAATGAGTCGAGGGAAGATATAAAGTTGTTAGTGTATTGCTGACCTGGGGGTCGGTAAATACCTATTACACAGATTTGCGTGTTTAATTTAAGCACAAGGCAGTTAGCATCTTCAATTTCTGGCTCTTCTATGGTTGCGTTAAGTTCTTTGTGATAATAAAACACGACACCTTCATTTTGAGTTCTATTAATAGCCGTAGACGCATGTACATAGTTTTCAAGAAAGGGAATATTAGTATTACTGTTAGACGACAACCAGCACTCAGACAACACTATTTCATCCCAGGGTACTTGGGATCTCTGCAATAACGTATTGAAACTAGTCATATTGCAGTTCAAGCTTCGAATATTTTGCGCAATTATGTTCAATGAGTTCCTTCCTACTGATATATAGCTATTTATGTCTTCCACGCTACATTCCACAGTCCTAGCCACCGACAGATTATATAAATCAGAAGCAAGATATTCTATATTATGCATTTTTGGTGTAATTTCTTATCAAACATGGATAATAATTTAAATGCTCTGATAATTGCTCTATGATCCAGATAATCTGACTCCCCAGTACTGAGAATACAATAAGACGCGGCGAATGACCAGGATATGTAGTTGTGGAATTAGTTACTAAGTGAAATATTGAGTGATGAGATCTGGTAGAAGTAGAAGTGTAAGTGGTACTGCAATTCGGTGTATAAAGGGAAATAAATATATAAATTAACATGCACGCTTTATTCAACGATGAGTTCATCATCATACAAATAAGCTTTTTAACTAATAATAAACAAAAAGTAAAAAAATGAATAATAATCTCTAGAAATAAGAATAAGAAAAGGAAAAATAAAAATGAAGTATTGGGCATTACAAATCCTAGTCAGATGACTAATTTGGCGAGATCAGATTCTTTATTGACACGAATCGGTATAGAGCCATCTTCCTTCTTCACGTACACCCTGCCAAATGACGTCCAAGCCGCAACTAGTTTTTTATTTTTCACGTGTTCTCGCGCCAAATAAAATATATGTCTTGTTTTACTTGTCAAATATTCTGAAATAAAGACAGTGCGCGGAGGTCCAGGCAAGTTGATGTGCTCCGTGTTCAATGTGGCAAGTTTATTATCACGCTTCATTTTATTAAACATTTTATAACTGCTTATAAAAGACTCTTTTCTAATCGTGGTAGAAAAATCGACAACTAGCGTCTCAGCCTTGGTACGGTATATATTTTTAATTTCAGTGTTTTCGATAGGTTTTTTATCATCAATGGCTATACACAGGTTTTTTACCACATCTATCAAGTCCTCTCTTTTTTCTTCGTTTTGTTTTGGAATATTGCGAACCTCTATGATTGTGGAGTGGGTACTTTTTTCCATGGCATCGAGCTTGTTTTCTAGAGTATTTACCTTATTCTTATATTCTCCACATTCTTGCTCTAAAATACTTATTTTAGATAAGGTTTGTTCGTACTTGCTATTCATTTGTTCCACTGATTTTTGCAGCTCTTGATTTTGGTTAATTAATGCAGATAGAGTGTTATTTAATAGCTCAAATTTATTATCCTGATGGAGCTTTATTTCTTCAAACATTGATTTGATTTCTGAAATTGATGTCGTAGCCACAGGGTCGGCACATTCATCAAAACGTCGTTTCTGTCTTTTGGTGATGTAAAAATTGGTATCGTCTTGATTGGCAGTAGTTGTGTTAAGTGCGGAGTCAGAATTATAGTGCGATATCACTGTAGATGGAGCTAGGAGCCGCTTTTGATGGTCAGGCGGCGATCTCGGGATCGACATTTTTGTTCAATGTTATTCTAATAATCGTAGCACGACTAACTTCGTAACCGCTCCACCGTAGCAGTAGCCGTAGCAGCTGTCCCACGTCGTAGCACTCGTAGCTTCCAACAACGTAGCACTTGGTCGAAAGGGATCGTTGATTTTGTCGTCTCGGGTTATGTATCGATAGCCGAGGCGGCCCAGCGCCAGCGGGCGGCGAGCGACAACACTTCGAACCGACAATCACTGGTTCAAATCACCACACAACACCACACCGCGAAATGATATCTCAGCAGCAAATTTAATTTTAAAATATTTTCTGAAATTCTCCAACAACGAAATACACGTCCACTCTCATTCGCGACCGAGGGGCGAGGGGGAGAGATTAAAGGAAGCGATTATAGGTCTTAATGGTAGTTTTTGTGTTAATATTTTTTGTTTATTTATTTTATTAATTTCAGAATGGCTGCATGCAACTTATGAACGCAATTATCACAGAACCAGAGGAATTGGAATTCAGAATGCATCTACGAAGCGAATTTATGAGAACTGGACTTATTGATATGATCGGTAAGGTCTAAAATTGAATAAATTTACTCAAAAAATTTTGTATTGTGGTCATTATTTTGACAACTTTCTTTGAGCAAAGGGATTTTCAAAAAAATGAAAAAGTTACGTTCATATGAATGCGCGGTATCGCGCGGAACTTTTGGGCGACATTTTTGTTATCTTTATATTTCGCGCTATAAAGATTCGTGAACATTATGTCAAGGCACAGTGGGTCGGGTCGCAGTGCAAAAATCGCTCGTATGTATTTTGTATGAACTATCGCACACTATGACGGACGGACCGCAACGGGCCGCATATCATATAAAAAATACGCTGCGGCCCGCCCCGCTGCGCCTTGACATAATGTGCGCGAACCTTAAGTGTCACTTTTGCCTGAAATAAAAACATCTTTAAACAAAAACGGACTTTATTCTTAAGCAATAAGCGTTACTTTCAGATGAGCTCCGAGCGGGCGCGGAAGGGTCCCGGCAGATCCAAATGAACGTATTCGACACGCACGCGGCCGCCGACCAGGACGAGTTTCTAGCCAAATTCGACGATGTCAGGTGAGACATTTTCTTATGAGAATGAATTAATTGGGTGACTAGAAATAATTAAAGGCGACCGTTAATAGGATAATAGGAACTGGAAGTGGTTTATTTTTTGGGCGACAAAATAACTAAATGGGCGACAAACTGAACTATAAAACGGGCGACTACATGTGGGAGATAAATAATTTAAGTTAGCAGTGAAAATTCTATGAGAATTCTACGAGAAATGAGTGTCAAAAATACTGAGTGAACAACACATATACCAAGTAGGTAACTATACAGGGTCATTTTGAACTTACTATCCAAATTTTAAGGATGTGTCCAGTCCATGAAACTAAACAACTTTCTTTAAGAAACATGTGTAAAATTTCGCCAAATAATGTTGGTCATCCCATACTAAATTGATCACGTGATCTCTTTGATTTGTATGGAAAGTCGATTTTTATTTTACATATTTGCCCATGTGTTCCTTAGAGAAAGTTGTTCAGTTTCATGGACTGAACACATCCTCAAAATTTGGAAGGTGAATACAAAATGACCTTGTATAACTGTTTTAAACTGTTGAACATGGTATTTTTGTCATCTCGATTAGGACACTAGTCACCTTTTTTAAATAAAATATATGAGGATTTTAAATGTTTTGTGTGCCTTAAGGCTGTCGCCCAAATAGTAATTTGGTCCCCCATTCTGAATAACTAGTCACTCAATTTGTATTTTAAAGTCACCCATTTTCAACATTTGTAGTTGCCCTAAGTCCGTCGCCCACTTAGTATTTCAGTACGCTATATTCAGTATTTTTGATTCCCAAAATGGGAATTTATTGTTACCCGATTAAATACTACCCTTTCAAAAAATAAGTTAAGACTTTTCAGTAACTAATCAAAGATACTTGTGACGGGTACGACTTTCATCTTCCCTAACTGAATTACAACATTTCATTTAAGATGGTTGTATGACCGAAAGTGGCGCCGTGGTGAATTTTATTCAATATTGTAATTCTAATACACAATTTTAATAAAACTTTAAGTGGAATTTTTAGGGCCCATAGTCTAGTATTTTTAGACGGTATCGTTACATTCCCTCGTAGTCACTGCTAGAAGTAGATAGCAAAACTGCTAAAAGTGGCCGTTTTTAACACATTTGCTATCTACTTCTACGAATCTTCTACCTTTTAAAAATAGACTACAAGCCCTAAAAATTCCTCGTAATATTAAAATAATTTTCTATTAACAACTTATTAAATAAAAACCTTCTAGGGCGCCACTTTCGGTGGTATAACCACCTTAAAAGATTACAACAATATGTTTACAGTCTATCAAGAAACTCATGAAATTAATGGTCTATTCCCGTTGGCCACAACTAGGGGATATCGGGAAGAAATATAGAAAAAAAAATTTATTCCCCGATATCCCCTAGTGACGGACAAAGGTGGGAATAGGCCTTGAAATGAAACATATTTCTTGTATAAGTATCTAACACGTAACTTATTTAAAACTTATGAAACTGATACTTAATGTAACTAAGTAATTCTATTTTTTTACCTCCGACGCAAAAAGATAGGGGTGTTATAAGTTTAACGTGTCTGTGTATCTGTCTGTGGTATCGTAGCTCCTAAACGGATGAACTGATTTTTGTTGAGTTTGTTTGTGTCATAGATCATTTTATTCCGAGTGTTGTTAGCCATGTTTCATGAAAATCTGTTCAGCCGTTTGAAGATCATCAGCTCTTTTCTAGTTGATGAGGGGATTTGACTAACTTCCTTATGTCTGATCGATTCGAAATTTGGTACCGTGTTACTTCAATGGGGCCGTTCAAATATTACGTAAGCAGATTTATTACAATTATTAACCCCCTTATCCCCCTTGTCAGCAAAAGTAAACAATGCTCTTACCCCCTCCCCCCATGCTTACGAAAACATTTTTCAATCATAAATGTATATTTTTTTTTAATTTAGATAATTAGTGAATAGTGCGCGGTAATTCCCCTAATTGGTTCTAAAGCGAGTGCCTAAACGTATGCATTATTTGCGGGAATCCCCGAAAATGCTTTTCGTTTTCAAGCATTGTGTAAAAAAGTAAATAACTACCGATGACGTAATCATCATCTAGACTCCCCTACCCACCATGTCATCCAAAATAAGCAAAACAAAGAACACTCCACCCCTCCATAGTGCTTACGTAATACTTGAACGGCCCCAATGATGTTGGAAGTATATGGTAAGGTAATCATGACCTGATAAGCCGTTTTTAAGATCATCAGCTCTTTAGAATTTATTTTTTGTGTCGGGGGTTTTAATTTTTTTTTATTCGTTTCAGAGTGGATTTCCACGACGCCAACGAATGTTTTGAATTAGTCAAGAATCTAGTAATGGATACACCCGCCGAGCCATATCTACTGTCTATATTGCAACATTTGTTGTTCATAAGGGACGATGAATTGATCAGGTAAATATCCTACTAAATTTTTTAAATGTTTAAGGCGATTAGTGCCCTCACAGGTAGCGCCCTCTTTATATTAAATATATTGCTGGTTAAGTACATAATGTATCGAAAATTCACACGTACCGATTGAAGATAAGATTCTATAGTTTACTTACAAACAATAACCTCTGTATAATATAGTTCGTTGAAGTAGTAGGCAAATGTGCCAAAAGTAGCCGTAAGTACTTTTTGCTGTTTACTAACCAGGAATTGAAATACCGTTAAAAAAACGATATAAAAAAAAACGTTAAAAATATCGTTCAAACATTTGGTCGGTAAATTTACCGGTAAAAATAACGTTAAAAATATTTTACCGGTAAAATTAACGTTAAATACAGCGTTAAATTTTAGTACCGATAAAATTATCGTTAAAAAATTTACGTTATTAATTGGAATAACGTTAATTTTAAAGTAACAGTAAAAAAGTAAGAAATAACGTTAAAATTAACGTTATTTCAGTAAATAACGTTAAATTTAACGTTATTTCTCTATATATAGAGAAATAATAAATAAATTAACGTTATAACGTTAAAATTAACGTTATTTATTGACATAACATTAATATTAAAATTAACGGTAAAAAAGTAAAGAAATAACGTTATATTCAAAAATAACGTTAACATCCCCTGTTACTAACACACTACTTTTGCACCTAAATCTACTACTACCACAACTAAAAATATAGTTCGTTGTAAAAGTGACTAACTGGCATGTCTGTTAGACACTTTCTCCTCAAGGTTAAGCAATAGAACTGGACTCGCTATTGTAGGCAAATAAGCAGGGCTGGAAAACCTGGTTAAAATTCGCAACCAAGTTTCGCGCAGCTTCATACATTTTGAAAAGAGCGTTTTTATTTCGATTCTGCTCGTCGAAACCGGTATTATTTCTGGTTAAGCTCGTAGACCGTTTTGGCTTTGATTCCGCTTCCAAAACCTGGTTAATACCAAAATTATTTTGTTCGCTCCGCCCAATCGATGCAAAGCAACGAAACGAAAGACCAGGGCTGGAAACCGGTTCCTAATTAACCAGGTTAATTTCGATCTCAAACAGGGGCCCTATTTTTGAATCGCTCGGCAGGCGTCGAGCGCTCTTTTCGACTGATTTTCGTTCGACATATGACTCAAAACAATGAGATGTCGAACGAAAATCAGTAGAAACGAGCGCTCGACTGGAGACGAGCGATTCAAAAATAGGGCCCCAGGTTTTTTCGTAAGTGTTGAACCGATTCGCGAGCGATATTGCTTCTGGAATAAACCTGGGATAAATCCCGCCCGCAGATAAAAAGAGACAAAATATATTGCTGCACTATTCACGCGCGTCGTGGAATTAATCAGGTTTATCCCAGAAGCAATATCGCTCGCGAATCGGTTCCGCTCCGAGTGAATACCTACTTACGAAAAAACCTGTTTGAGATCGTAATTAACTTGTATATTATTTTCCATTGTTGTGTTGTGCGGCCCGATGGGGCCGCTCGAGCGTTGAAGTATTAGAAGAAGACAACCCTAAAGTTGTTAGAAGAGGTAAGAGCTACGCGATAGAAAGAGAGGCAACCTGTAGGTGAATATAACTGTAGGCAAGGAAGCGGTGTGCGACCTGAATTGCACTTTATTGTGTCTGAGCAAGAGTCGCTATTTATTTAAATGACTACGCGGAGTGAATTTTCTGTACTTTGTACTATTATGTATTCTGTGCTGCTGCTAACAATTCTCGATTGAAATCGCAGTTGCATTGCTGCTCTAAGTAAGATAGTTGACACATTGGTTCTTACTAAAGCAGCAATGTCACTGCGATTTCTGTCAAAGTTGATTGCAACAAAGTTAGACAATCAGCCTACTGGTTAATTAGAAACCGGTTTCCAGCCCTGCAAATAAGTATATTTGTACACAGTAAAGTTGTACTCGGCAAATACTACAAATATATTGCATTGAATGAAATAATTTTGCTTTGATAACATAGTTCATAGTGAACAATTGTCATTAGTTATCGGAAAACGGTAAAATATATTGTGTAAAAGCTAAAATCCTGGGAAACCACGTTATGTACCAACAATAGCGAGTCACGCACTACTGTTTAATCTTAAGAATCATCATCATATTCAGCCCACATCAACCCACTGCTGGGTATAGGCCTCTTCTCTATAGCGCCATTCCTCACGGTCCTGTGCCAGCCTCATCCAGTGAGATCCCGTCAACTTGACGATATCGTCCGACCATCGGGCCGGTGGTCTGCCCACTGGCCTTGTTGCTCCTCTTGGCCACCACTCTGTAACTGCCTTGGTCCACCGTCCGTCATCCCGTCTAGCCAAGTGTACTGCCCATCTCCACCTTAACCTCGTTATCCGCCTACCCACATCTTCGACCTTCGTTTTTTGTCGAATTTCGACGTTTGGTATACGGTCAATAAGAGAGATACCTAACATAGAACGCTCCATTGCTCTTTGTGCTACCTTAATTCTGTGCATATTCTGCTTAGTGAGCGTCCAAGTTTCAGCACCGTAGGTGAGGATAGGCAAGATACATTGGTTATACACCTTGGTTTTAAGGCACTGTGGGAGTTTAGACTTAAAGACGTCCTCTAGTTTACCGAAAGCAGCCCACCCTAATCCGATGCGTCTTTCGATTTCCTTCACCTGCGCTTCTCGATCAAAGGACCAACGATGTCCAAGATAGACGTAATCGCTGACCACCTGTATGGTGTCATTACCAACAGTTATATCTGGTATTCGTATAGAGCGATTCGTCATGATCTTAAGTAACATTAATTAATAAACATATAATTAAACAAATGATTTCCCTTTCAGACCCGCCTACTACAAGTTAATAGAAGAATGCGTTACACAAATAGTTCTACACAAGAATGGTTACGACCCAGACTTTAGAGCAACACAGCGGTTCAATATCGATGTACAGCCCCTAATAGATGGATTAATAGGTACGTATAAAGCAGCGAACTAAAATCTATGGAAGTGAATTGCAAACAAATATTGCCTAAAAACCTTTCTGATCACACTGCCTAAAAAGCAAATAGACTAAGAGGGCAAAATGACCAAAACGCAGAATGACTAACTTACAGAATGACTAAACAGCAAAATGTCTAAAATGCAGAATAACTAACTTGCAGAATGACTAATCAGCAAAATGTCTAAAATGCAAAATGACTAACTTGCAGAATGACTAAAACGCAAAATGTCTAAAATGCCTACTTTGCCTAAGCATTGTTATACAATGCCTGATGGTCCACCGGTAATGTGTAAAATAAGCCCCCCCTTGAGCCCCCTCGAGCTCCCCTCAAACCCCCCTCGAGCAACTTCGGAGCCCGGGCCCCCTCGAACCCCCCTCGAGCCCTCACAAGCCCCCTCGAGCCCCCCTAGAGCCCCCTCGAGGTATCATACATTGCCGGTAACATATATACTGTGTACGTACAGGTAGGACAATTTGCGACATGGACGTTTTGCAACTTAGACCTTTTTAATCCTCAGGCAAACTACTGTTTAGACATTCTGCGTTTTAGACAATTTGCTTAGTAGACATGCTCTTTAGACATGACATTTAGGCATTTTGCTTCGTAGACAATTTGATTTTTAGGCAGTGTGATCAGGAAGGCCTAAAAATGGCACCACGGGGCCGAAAAAGTACAACCCGCTCAGCTTTAGTCGGGCCAGCCACGCACCCGGTGACTGACGTTAGTGTTCTTTTCAATAAATTGCAGTTTATATTGTAGAGAAAAGATAGAAAGGGAGAGTTTATTAGAAATGACGTCTTTTATAGTCAAATGGTGTAAAAGATCCAAAGAAGGCAGTAAAAAGATGCAGAAATAACGCATCTTATTTTTTCTTTTAAGTACAGAAAAGATCTATAAGTATACAAATTATGGTCTCTAATAAGCAACCAGTGTTCAGACGCTTTGTGCTGCATAATTAAATGCCAGCATTTTTAGCTCTATCCACTTAGTTGTACTTTTCATGTGGTGCCATTTTTTTGAGCGGAATGCTTATTCCATTGCTTTAGTTCGTTAGTATAAAGTGACGTTTTAAAAGGTGAACATAGTTTTCTTGTCTGTTATCGCGTTTTGTTTAAATTGAATAAAAATTCAATATGTGGAAAATAAATTTAATTGTATAACCAATATCATCAAAATGTACATTAAAAGAGAACTACCAAGATCGTTTATCTTTTAAGAATTCCACGTAACACCATGAAGGATGGAATATTTCACTTATCTACGGTTTGGTTTTAAAGAAGATTGTATTTTTTTCTATTGTTTTACTTCTCAATACTTAATTTTCTTATAAAGAGCAAAATTTAGTTTTTTTATAATGTTCAATTCAAAACGCAATAGGGCACTAAACAATTATAAATTCATAAGATTTTAAATTTATAAGCGAAATATGAACTTTTATTTAAAAAAAATCGGGTTGCAAACTTGAATATTAACGTTGTGCATTTTTGATATTGAAATTAGCGGCAAAGGATTAAAATTATTTCTTTCCTATTACTATACAGTTACACAATTCAATCAAGTTGTAATTAGAGAAAAATTCTAAAGATTTCGCGCCAGTGGCCTTTTTAATTTCTACATGCACGCATTCTACGATAAACTTATAGTCACAGAGTATAAATAAGTCTATGATTTCACCGAAGAGATCGCTGCTATTAGTTCCATCTTCAAAATTAGCGCGTTGCTGGTGACACAAGTGTTTACGTCTTAAAATGACGCGCCGCCATTTTCAACGCGCCCCGTAGAAAGAGAGGGGGATACTTCCGTCGCCAGCTGTCTTCTCTCCATCCGTTACATCCGTCTTACGCATTTTCGATCAGCCACGTGATTCTTACTGACGCGAGTTTAGCATTTTTTCCCCATTACAAAAAAGCGTACAACGCCGCTAAAGAAGTTTTCACTTCATAAATAAACGTTTTTACCATCGCCACTCGAAAAAGTGCGTTTAATTCAACGATAAGAGTGAATAAAACGCTGTTTTATTCACCGAGTGAATAAAAATATTTTGAATTTGGAACAAGTGCGCATCGTATGAATTATGAACAAAAAAAAAATAAAACGTTCTGAAAGTATGGAGCTATTCCATAGATAAAGCCTTTGCCAATTTTATTTAGATTATTTTTAGTGTCTTATCTTTGGGTTATTTTCTAAAAAATATCCCGCCAAATTAATTAGGTTCTCTTTAGTGTCTTACCTTTGGGTTCTTTTCTATAATAATAATAGAGATCAGATGTTCAGTCATGCATTTGCATCCGTACATTCCATCAGTCTGTACGATCTTCAGACTGTAAAAATTCAAAGTCTAAACTCATCAGTTTAGACTTCAAATGGACTGATTCCAGACCGATCATGTAATTTCCCTCTTAGCGTGGTTGTTTTATATCATCCGAAAACTTCTAGTTTCACTATTTTCTATTGTTTAAATATTTCTGATTACCTATCTAAATAATAAAAATGTAATAACTATAAATACTATAGGTATAAGTACTGCTATTTGTTTTCTCGCAGTCAATGGTAAAAAGTAGAGTACACAACTCGTGAAAAAAAAATTTAATCTCGGTCCTTTGTATCCCTCGAACTAAATTCCCTCTTTTTTCACTTGTTGTATAATCTACTATTTTCTAGAAAAATCTCGAGCCGAAGAAGAGCGTAAAGTAGAAGAGTTAAAGTCCAAGTTAGAAGCAGCGATCGCCGCGCGCCAGGAGGCCGAGGCGAGGGCCGCGCACTTAGAGGACAGGCTCAACACTAGCGGCAGCCCGCAGGCGCCCGGCGGCGTGTCGCACGGGAATATAGCCGCTATTGCTAAGGTGAGAGGAGTCACAATTGTATGCACTGCCTTGAATAAAGTGTCAAGGAAATGTAGTCACTATTGTTCAAGCAATAAAAGTTATAATGGTATAGGACGCGCAGCATAGATACGTGCGTGTTTGGAATAACGTCCAATCATAGATCTAGATCGTTAGATCTGCCCTGGTACTGAAAATCTGTAGGATTATTTCAAATCTGTCAAAATGGCGCACGCATGCGTGATGCGTTGTTTACGACCATCGGAATTGACAACGGAAGGAAAATAAATTTAGATAATAATTGGAATCTATACTTACGCGTGATATATTACATGATTTTGCTATTAATTGTATTCCTAGAATTATTGGTGCACAGATGAAAGGCACAAGACAGTTTTCTCGTGGTTTTTTCTTAAAAAATATAGAAGTGATTGACACCGTGTTCAAACCAACACTAAGAGCAAAGAAGTGAGGCTCACTCATTTGAATGTTGACACATTTCTGTGAGCTCATACTATGTTAGGGGCACATCTAACGATCTAGATCTATGCATCCAATAGGGAATGCCATTGAGTACAACGTCACGAGCTGCAATGCGTAGGGTTACGCATCGGTCTACGGGCACGCGTACGTTACGCAAGCGGTGTGCCATGTCTCATAAAGTTTCAAACATTACAACGTCACGGTACGTCTACGTGCACGTGCACGCATACGCTTACGCATGCGGTGTGTTTCGCACTTTATTGTGTGTACTTGTAAGTTTTTGTGTCAAAGATTTTAGGAAACGTGTCGAGAGAAATCGCTGCTATTGCTAAGGTACGAAGGGCTATATTTGTATGCAATTAAATTTACTTATATGTCAGATTTTAGGATTGATTTCGAAAAGTCAACCATTGAATATAACCACTATTGATAAGATAATATATAGTTGTAGATACTAGATATTTTACGCAAGATTTTAGAAACAGTTTTCGTTAGCAGTGTCGCAAGGGGATATAGCCTCTATTTCTAGGGTAAGATGGTCTATATTAGTAAGCGATTGTACGAATAGAGTGGGTTAAGATAGAAGCGATCGCCGCGCACTTAGAAGACAGGCTGTAGACTAGTAGTAGCCCGCAGGCGCCGGGCGGCGTGTCGCAAGGGAATATAGCCGCTATTGCTAAGGTACGAAGGGTCATAATTGTATGTATTCGTTTATGTTAGAGATTTTAGGAAACAGTGTCGAGAGAAGTGGCCCTGGTGAAAAAAACCGCTATTGCTTAGGTACGAAGGGCTAAATTCATATGATTATTTTGGCAAGTTTTTAGAAAATAGTTAAGAGGAATGTCGCAGAAAATTTTAGGTGCTATTGCTAAGTAATTAGGTCTTTAATAGCGAAAATAAATAACGCATTTAGAGGACAGGCTGAAGACTAGTAACAGCCCGCAGGCGCCGGGCGGCGTGTCGCAAGGGAATATAGCCGTTATTGCTAAGGTAGGAAAGACCATAGTTGTGTGTACTTGATTTATTATATATTAGAGATTTTAGCAAAAAATCCCTACAATAGAATGCCAAAGAAATATAACCGCTGTTGTTAGTATAAGTTGTAATAGTATAGTAAGGAGTCCAAACTAGAAGAAACGAGAGCCGCGTACTTAAAAGACAGGCTGAAGACTATAGTAGCAGCCCGCAGGCGCCGGCTATTGCTAAGCTACGAGGAACTAAAATTCTATGCATTCATACTATGATGATGTCAAATTATAGGATTGATTTCGAGATTAGGTTATCCATTAAATGTAACTGTTACTGCTATGTTCTGTAACTTTGAAACCTTGGTTCTCCGCCAGGGATTGACCTAGCTGTGATCTGATGATGGCCATCCAGGGAGTGAATGGACGAGATTCAGATCGCTATACACACCCAACTGATCTGCCCCTGTATTAAAACCTCTCAAAACTTGCCAGTTTTCTGAATAGCTATCAGTGCGTCTCTTTTATTTGCTATCCAGCGAGAAAGAGATGTAACTATAGCAATTCATAAACCTGGCAAGTTTTCAGAGGTTGTAAATTCCCTCCTCCCTGATCAACAGAGATATCATAAGTCAGATTCAGATTTTAAGTATTAGGGGATTTTCCCTTTATAACACTGTTTACCTACAATTTTGCCCAGTATGATAATAAGTAAAATTCTATATTTGTTCCTACAATAATATTGTATTATTAACAGGCGATAGGCAGCCCCGGAGGACCGGCGCCTCCCCCTCCTCCCCCCATGCCCGGAGGTAAGTTTAAAATATATTATTTTTACATAATTATTATTATCTTAAGTATCTTACTTTATTTGTGACACTGACAGAATTTTGTATCAAATATAATTCGGTTTAAACATAGAATAATTACACCTAGAAGCCGTGTCCTAGTATACAAAGTGAGGCAACTAATACTGCGCCAAAATGGCTAAGTTTTCAGATTTATATCCTTCATACGTCACCTAATCGTAACTAAAACCAAATAATATAGTAACTAATCCCCTAAAGGTAGGGAAATTGAAACTGTTTTGTACTTATTAGGTATGATTAAGTAATAATGGACAGTAAAAATCTGAAAACGGAGCCATTTTGGCTGTATTAGTTGCCTCACTTTTGACAGTGCGCTTTGTAGGGAATTGTCGTTCTAGGTGTTATTATTCTAAGGTTTTAAACAACTAAGGCCTGGTTTACATTAGGCAAGTAGACGACCGAGTAGAGTAGCGAGTAGAAATACATTGCTTGGCATGTTCGTCGATTTTAAAAGAACGTCAAACACACCACGTAATGAACTTCTACTCTCCTAAAACACTCTACTAAAGACTAAGATAATGTAAACCAGCCCTAAAAGTTTAAATTTTCTATAAGAATAAGAGAAATCTGACAATGTCTTGCATCGCATGCAACATTTTTACTATGTTCATTTTCATTAAAAAATCACTTTCACCTAAAAATATTAAGGGTCCATTATAGGAAAACATGGTTTTGCGGGCGTAATTTTTTTTATAAAGAAAACGTAAAATTGTAGCCATAAAAAAAACATACGACAAGCTAAAGAGATTCTCTTTCTCTAGTAGCTACAAATATTAAATTGCGTATATAACCTATGACATAAAACATGTTATATTTTATAAGAAAATGAAATGTCCAACTTTTTCTCTTTTTGCTACGAACTATCAATCATAAAGTCTACCAAAATATCGAAAACGCTTCAAAAATCATCTCGTAGGATTTTAATTCGAGTCACTGAATGGGGAACATGCATCAAATTTTTTTTCTATCAAAATCAAAAGTATAATGCGTGAGAAAATCAACTGTAAAATTAAAACTTTTCTCTTGTGTTTTTTTCTCGTGATATAGTTACTTGAAGTTAGCACGCAGCAGCACCCGCCGAAAACGCTCTATACAAAAAGGTTAACATATGTGACGTCACTCGTGTTACGTTTCAGTGCATTAGTATGGAGTTAGCCAAGAATTTTCAAATATCTCCCTAAATATTGCGTTGAAGTACATATGTGTCATACAAAATATTATTTCTTATTTGATGTTCTATCCGACTGTTAAGTGCATTATATCCGAAAACGAAAAAAAAAATTCGTTATTTTCCCTTGTGTGATAAAACTAAAGTAATACATTTTATTATTTATTTTTCTGTTCCATCATGTTTTTATACGTGTCCGCAGCGATCAAGCTCAAATTTATCAAAATCGGTGACTTATGCATGTTCCCTATTGTCAATTTTAGAACTGTCAGATATGTATGGTATAATGGCCCCATCTCATACAAATCTGACAGTTCCAAACTAGTTTCAGGTTCAAAATGTACACTTCCCATAATGTACACCGGTTTCAAAAGGTACATTTTCCGAAATGCTCAATTCCCAAAAAGGACCTTTCCCAAAATGTACATTTCCTGCACCTTTCCCGTAATGTACGTACATTTCCCAAAATGTATCTTTTCTAAAATGTACATTTTTAAAACAGATAAATAACTGATTGGATACATTTTAAAGTACCTACCAGGGTCACAAAAATATGGAGAAGGTTAACTTCGATTATTGAAAAAAAGAAAATTGTTTTTTATTATTATTTTTTTCTTTCCTTCTTAATAAAAACGTCTCCATAGTACCAGGATCACATAAATGGGGAGAACCTTCCTGATCACACTGCCTAAAAAGCAAAAAGACTAAGGGGGCAAAATGACCAAAACGCAGAATGACTAACTTACAGAATGACTAAACCGCAAAATGTCTAAAATGCAGAATGACTAAAACGCAAAATGTCTAAAATGCAGAATGACTAACTTGCAGAATAACGTATTTCGATTTCAAACAGACAATGAATTACTAGGACAATTTGCTTCATGGACGTTTTGCAACTTAGACCTTTTCAATCCTTAGGCAAACTACTGCTTAGTCATTCTGCGTTTTAGACAATTTTCTTAGTAGACGTTTTGCTCATTAGACATGAACATTAGGCATTTTGCTTCATAGACATTTTGATTTTTAGGCAGTGTGATCAGGCCCCTATTTCACCAAATTGACATTTGTCAGTGACATATGTCGGCAATTTTTACAGTACTTTCCTCATTTTAATAGGGGACAATTTGTGTTGTGAAACAGGGGATATTTTTTACAAGTCGACAATTGTCACGCAAACTTGACTCGGCTCCAATCTCATATCAACAATTACTGACAAATCTACAAATATATCGACTTGTAAAAAATATCGCTGTTTCACAACATACTTGTCCCTAATTAAAGTAATGACAATTGTAAAATTAACCGACATATGTCACTGACAAATGTCGACTTGGTGAAATAAGGCCCAGGAAGGGAATTAAAATCATTTCCACTTAATCCTACTTAAACACGTGCCTGGGAACAAGAGTAAAAATAAAACGATTCTTGATTATCACACTTTTTGTTGTTTTTATTTTATGGCGGTTTTCCATCTCACTCGCACGCATGCATGTACTATATGTCTGTCTCTGTCGGTGTAGGAGGCGGCCCTCCCCCTCCTCCGCCGCCGCCGATGCCAGGTGGGTGTTTTTTTATTTTATTTTATTTACTTTTCTTAATTTTTTTATCACCGTCGTATTGGGTCTTTGCATGATGTTTCACCATTTTTTTCAAATTTTCGAATGAAATTTTAGGTTAAGTGCTTTTACAGTTTACTATGCGATTAAAATAAGAATGTGCGTAACTTGTGACGTCATCCTGTTAAACCATATACGCTACAGTAAACTAGACATTGAAATTAAACTTAATGGATTTTAGAGCGATCAGCGTTGTCACATTTTGCAGCTGCAGGTAGCTGTAGGCTGTCTTACTACATTTTAGATTTTTTTAAAGATAATAAATGACTTAATTTAATTTTAGTGAATGTTTTCAAACTCAAATTGTAAATGATTTTAATGTTTCCAGTTGCTTCGGCTCGGTACCTTCAGATAAAAAACTAAACCAAATATTAAGAAAAAAAACACGATAGAATCCCTTGAAATGTATAATTTCATTAAATTGAGATTATTTAAACAATGAACCGATTTTGATGTTGTTTTCTTCCGATCAGGTGGCGGTCCCCCGCCTCCCCCTCCGCCCCCCATGCCGGGCATGAGTCGGGGTCCTCCCCCGCCCCCCATGCCGGGCGGGGGACCTCCGCCCCCGCCCCCACCCCCCATGATGGGGGGCCCCGCGCCCCCGCCGCCGCCTGGAGGACCTATGGCGCCTAGAATGGTGAGCCACTAGACCTTTAAAAAGGGAATTCTATGGAAGTGGCATAAACCGCAATAACAAAGCATTCGTGACGTCAGGCGCGTGCCGTGTCCGCCATATTTTGTTCCTGTTACATGTTACAATTTCAACTCTATGCTGTAAGCTAAGTCGCTATGTTTAGTTCCGTTTGAATGGAGAACAATGATGTAGGTATGCAAGCTTTTTTCGTAGGTATGCCAGGTCCATATTATTCCTTTGTCATTGCACTAGACTAATAGTCCAGTAGTCAAAGTTAAAATTGCTTTTTTCAATTAAATTTAAGAGCCCGTACACATTTTGCCGCTGACTGCCGCTTTCTCGCTCGCACATTTCATGTTTTCTCAAGATTTCTTAAATCTGAGTGCGTAATTGAAAAATGTGTCTCGGCCACTTTTCGCAATATAAGATTACGGACATTTTAAAATACATTTAAGTTTTTTGTCACTAAAGTACAAAAAGTTGTCGTTTCTAACATTTATTTGAACTGGCAAATATGATAACTTTTTGTACTTCAGCAACTCGAAACTGATATACAGGGTCATTTTGTATCCACCATCCAAATTTTAAAGATGTGTTCAGTCCATGAAACTGAACAACTTTCTCTAAGGAACACATGGTCAAATATGTAAAATTAAAATCGACTTTTCATACAAATCAAAGAGATCACGTGATTAAATTAGTATGGGATGACCAAAATTTTGGTGGCGAAATTTGACACATGTTTCTTAGAGAAAGTTGTTTAGTTTCATGGACTGGACACATCCTCAAAATTTGGATGGTAAGTTCAAAATGACCCGATATATGTTGAAATGTACGTAATCTTATATTGCCATAAGTGACCGAGAGCTTAGCTTAGCTTTTAGCTGAAATAATCCAAATTATTCGAAGCTAGCGGTCGCCCGCGTCTTCGTCTGCCCCTCGATAACGATTTTTTCGGGATAAAAATACCAAATACCCCTTTTCTGCACCTCTGACAATATGTATGCAAAATTTCACGATGTAGTTAAGACGTGAAGGCGTAAGAAGGCGAAGAAGGCGAAGAAATAAACAAATTGTCTTTCGCATTTATAATATTAGCTCCAAATAATAATAATAATATTTCGTCGCTTCATACTCAGATTTAAATAAATATATAATTATTTATGGTTTACTTGTAGTACCCTCCAGGTACTCGGCAGATTCACACTATTTTAAAGAGTATGAAAACTACTAGTTTTAGGAAAGTGTCTCACCACTTCCGGTAATTACGTCACCAACACCAACACACCACCCCAGCTTACTTGGTTACCGGTCTTGTGATCGTACCTCATTCTTTTTTGGTGCGCGGCAGTGTTCTCACGTCTCACTTACCACGCCAAAGTGTTGTATTTCTACAGTCTACTTAAATTTCAAAAAAGATTTTTTTATGAATTTAAAATACAACGAAAAGAAAAATTATTATCATGAAGAAAGTTCGGTAAATTTATTCGATCCAAAACAATTACATTTCATTTTGCTTTACAACATTTACACAGATTTTACAGTTTGAGTGAACAAAATAACTCCAACTCCTAAACTATATTATATTTGAATAGATATAAAGTACTACCGTACAGTACGAACTCTTTCCTCCCCGCCCCAAAATCAATTACCTACTTCATGCGTGGGGACCCCGCGAGTTTGTGTGCCGAATCCTGTGCTCATTTCGTCGTATTTATCAACTTATTTTGATATTCAAAGCAATGTGTCATACATAACTTTATTTACCAAAAAGTTCGAATTATGAATTGAACGCCGCCCATACAGTACAAACTGCACGGTAGCACAGAATAGCTAATAGTACAAGTACAGAAGCAGCATTCCGCAAAGCTATTTAAATAAATAGCAACTTTTGCTCCAACACAATAAAGTGCAATTCAGGTCGCGCAGCGCTAATAGTAGTTGCCTCTCTTTCTATCGCGTGCTCTTTCTTACCTTTCTGACGACGCAACGTTAGAGTCGTCTTCCTTTAAGAGGAGGCTCCCAGAATTTGGCAATATTTGAACTCAAATAGTGACGTCTGTACAATCTCAATGAATGTCAAATTCAGATATATGCTTTTATGGACCTTCATTTAGTGGATGACGGCAGGATTTCAGAAATTATTGAGTTTGGCTCGATAGTTTTTTATTCTGAAAACATGTCCTTTTTAGGGGAATTTTTGAAATATCTCTTTAATTATACATCGTTTCTGAGCAAAATTTATGTAAATCAAAAGCAAATTACGTGTTCCAGTGACTGACGGCACAAAAATCGTATATATTAAATATTACTATTGTTATTACCAAAAAAGAGATAAAATACCAGCGCGCTGCGGGCGCCGCCTTCGTTAGTACTGCGCAGTGCGCCGTCGAGGTAGGACGTGTGTCGCTCGCGCATCGAATTTTTTATCAGTACGAGCATTGCTTTGCAATCTATCTATACAGTTGTTTAACGTATGTACTTGCGCAGAGCAACGGAGGATATTTCGCGAGGGCTAGGGCGGTTTCCTTCAAATTTCTATGATAAAGATTGTATAACTGTGGTATGGGTAACAAACAGCAAAGCGCGCGTGTTCATCGTTCTGGCAGCGCCACGGTTTCCGATTTGCGTGAATTAAATACACCACGAATGTCAATTTTTTGCCAGTCGGGAGTTTGGGAGAAAGTAGGTTTGATCGCCCCCCACTGGAAGAGGTACATCCGAAGATGTACGTATATGTCCATTATTAGGTTTGAGGAGCCACGTCACACCATTATTTAGCAGCAAAGTAGATTATTTTGTTGCACAAATCCTGAAGTTAGCATCATAATATATCACGAGAGGTATCAATGCAAAGGTGGCTCCTCAGTCTAAACATCAGGTTTGAGGAGCCACTCTGGAACTCGCTAAGTACCAGTTGAATACTTTAGAAAATTAATGCATCGTTTAGCAGCAAATGTGTAAAGTACTTGCTAATTTTTTTTAATTTTTAGCTCAGTAGTGCTGGAGAACGCAATTTGTATGGCTCCTCAATGCTGACGTTTTGCATATAAACAACTTACTTACTGTACCTACCTCAGATAACAATGGAATCAAAACCAGATACACTTACATTTAGCAAAAATTTCTGTTATATATGGCTTTTTTCGTTTCCACAACGCGATGTAGTCGTTTGGTATGTTGACCACCACGCGAATTTCGCTTTGTGGTATTTCTATGATTACCACAACGCATTCTGTGTGCTTATATAAGAGCCATGACACGGATTTCGCGTTGTGGAATTTTTGCAGTGACCAGAACGCGTTGTGAGCATTTTTTCGCTCAAGATCCTTAAGGATTCGCTGTAAAGGGTGACCACATTTTGCAAGGGGTACCTGAAAATTAATATCTAACTTACCTACCTACAATAATATTTATTTACTTAAAACGCTTATAATATGGTCATATTTTGACAACCTTCTTTAAGAAAAGTCGAGGTTGCCGCGGTCTTCCAATGGTGACGCTACAAAGTTGTATGGGATTTCATTATTGTCGAGTTTTAGCCACCAGCAATTTCCTTTGAGTTTTCTTTCAAACATAGGTGAAAAATAGTACATTGTACAATCCGCGCAGATAAATAATGGGATTGAACTGAATCTACTGGAGCCCCCATCAATATGGGTGTGCCGCAGGGATCAATATTGGGCCCATTGCTGTTTTTAATTTATATAAATGACCTTCCCAACTACGCGAATAATTTATGTGAGACAGTACTATTTGCGGATGATACTTCTTTAGTTTTCAAAGTTAACAGAGGTAATAACTGTTCGGACGAAGTAAATAGTGCCCTCTCTAAAGTTTCATACTGGTTTAATAGTAATAATTTAGCACTTAACCCCAAAAAAACTAAATGTGTAAAATTTTCAATGCCTAATGTTGAGCAGACAGAATTAAATATTAATTTGAATGACGATGAAGTCGAGTTTATTGAAAGTACAAAATTTCTAGGAATTGCACTAGATTCTCGACTGCAATGGGATCCACATATCGATACCTTGTCAAGTAGACTTAGTTCAGCGGCATTCGCTGTTAAGAAAATAAGGCTTTTAACTGATATTGAAACGGCAAGGTTAGTGTATTTTAGTTATTTTCATAGTGTAATGTCTTATGGACTGCTATTGTGGGGCTCAGCTGCCAGTATTATAAATATTTTTGTACTCCAAAAAAGAGCTGTTCGCGGCATAGGTATACAATCTTCGGCGGAGAGATACCTTGAGAGAACTGTTTAAAGAAATAAATATTTTAACTTTGGCAGGCCAATACATATATGAAAATTTAGTTTATGTAAGAAAACACTATGATTCATTTGCTAAGAACAGCAATAATCACCAGTTTAATACAAGAAATAAAGATAAACTTGCCGTTCCAAGATTTAGGCTTGCAAAAACTAGAGGTTCATTTATGGGGAAAGGCATATCCTTTATTAATAAAGTTCCACAACAAGTAATTGATCTTCCTTTGCATGAATTTAAAAACCATGTTAAAAAAAACGCTCATGGGTAAAGGTTATTATAAAGTAGACGATTATCTTAAAGATCAAAATACGTGGAAATGATGTAACACATAACTACTATAAGTACTTTGTTGCCAATGATAGTAATATAATAAGTTGTTTGTTTGTTTGTTTGTTGCCAATAATCCTGTCACCCTGTTGTAATTATCTGGTAACGATATATTTAAGTTTGTAAATATCGTTACTTATTGCTATTAAAGCTGATAAGTTTCTTGAGCCCGTTCTTCTTGTCAGTTAAAAAAGTCTTGAACGGGTGGTAGGAAAATATAGACGATTCAAAAGTACTTAATAATTAAGTTTATTTGAATAAAGCTATTTTTGACTTTTGACTTTGACTTTGATTAAAAATGGCGTCGTTTATATTCACTTCTCGCTCGCACACTAAACGCAACACCTATCGCTCTCTCAGTCACACTTGTTGTGGTAAGCGCGGTGAGCCGCCATTTTCAATCCCATTCTTTATCTGCGCAGGTGTTGTTAGTACATTGAGGGGAGAAACCCCTATTACACAGGTGTTGTTTTTGTATTTTTATGTAAAATTAGTTTAGAAAAATACAGGGTCATTTTTTTAACACCATCCAAATTTATATATTATACTCTTTGAAAAAAAATTATGAAACACATGTTTTTTCTTTTAATATCGCCCAGTACTAAAATATTAAGTTAAGGCTATACAAAGTTATCCAAAATAAAACTACATTTGCTGACACAATACACCGTGCTTAGCAGATGATTACGCGCGCGATTTTCTCTCTCGTGTTCCGCACGTCTGCGAGAACGAGACAGTCGGGTTGTTCGTCAGTTGCCGTACAGCTCTTGGCACCATCGCCCCGCGAACCTCTCCTTGTTGCCTCTCATTCAAAACATGTAGGACGATAGTATTTGACTAGCAATCATGCTGTTGTCGTAATAGGGAACATGCATAAGTCACCGATTTTGATAAATTTGAGCTTGATCGCTGCGGACACGTATAAAAACATGATGGAACAGAAAAATAAAAAATAAAATGTATTACTTTAGTTTTTTCGCACAAGGGAAAATAACGAATTTTTTTTTCGTTTTCGGATATAATGCACTTAACAGTCAGATAGAACATTAAATAAGAAATAATATTTTGTAAGACACATACATACTTAAACGCAATATTTAAGGAGATAATTGAAAATTCTTGGCTAACTCCATACTAATGCACTGAAACGTGACATGAGTGACGTCACAAATGTTGACCTTTTTGTATAGAGCGTTTTCGGCGGGTGCTGCTGCGTGCTAACTTCAAGTAACTATATCACGAGAAAAAAACACAAGAGAAAAGTTTTAATATTACAGTTGATTTTCTCACGCATTATACTTTTGATTTTGATACAAAAAAAAATTGATGCATGTTCCCTATTCACTCGGACAAAATATTTTGTTGCAAAAAATTACCTACCTATTTTTTTTTCAAAATTGAAGAGTTTTAATGATACCTAATGCCTAGAAAAAATTTGGATGGTGTTAAAAAAATGACCCTGTATAAAAAACTCGCACTTGACCGTTTTTTGACCTTTCAATAAATACTTCTTATCTACTTCCGGGGTACCATAGGGGGGTCGAAGAAAACCTTATTTTTTGGCTCCGATGCACCGTTTCCGAGATATTTGCATTTTTGTATATTTTTTTCAAATTAGGTTATTATAATAAGTACCTACTATAGTAATGTAGTACTCGCATTTTTGAGTAAAGCACTATTGGGAGGGTGCGAAGGTATAATAATCGATCTCAGCGCTCATGGTGGCAAAAAGTAGAAATAAAGAAGGCTCTGTAATCTGCTTGAAAATTTTATTTAATTTATTACTAGCGATACAGGAATAATTATATATGTTTATTATCACTTAGTAAAATTATTAAAGTAGCTTTATCCTCTTGTTTTACAAAATCTACAACTAAAAAAGAAGTAAACAAACCCTGATATAACCAAAATAAAACACTTATTTTGAATAGATCTTGCTTGCCATATTTAATTTAAATGACCAAAAATGATTTCACAACACTTTGTCCACCCAAATCATAGTAATTTTGAAATTTACATTAATAATACAATATGTATAGTATTTTTTAACATTTTGTCACAATGCCGCCATTACATATAAAAACGTCAAAACGGTCAGGTCAGAGCCAACAAAGTTGCAACACGCTAGATGGCGCTAAAAGCGTGCACGGAGCCAATACAAGCCTTGGTCCACAATGACTGCACTGCTGGACACGTTATGTATGATGGCCTCGAGCTAAGCTTAACTACGCTCTCGGCCTTCAAGCTTAATCACCATTGCAGCCCTTGCTGTCCGCGCTATAAAGGCCTACCTAACCAAACGTATGATGTCAAAGTAAATAAAAAAAACTACTTGTCCTGGTTTCATTCATATAATATGGTTACCTTTCACAGCGAATTCTTAAGGAATATCGAAAACTAAAAGTGTTGTATTTCAGTCACCGGAAGAGAAACAGTGCTGAATTTTGAGGACCAGAACTCAGCCACTGATATCGCATTATCGCGTTGGTATTATTATTATGTAGGTATTATTTCGTTGAAATTGTCTTTTTTGCATTTTATAGGAAGTAGAATTGTTTTTTTTTGTTTGTCTGTCGGTTGTCGTCACCAAGTAGGCTCCTCCAGAATACTAGCATTGCAGTGGTATGCTCCGGTATGCCACTGTAGCATTGCTGAGGTTGGGGCCTAGTTGGCCGCACACAAATTAGTTCTAAGTTCGTGTAGGTACATTGTTTTCTTTTTTTTTTTGCTTTATAACTTTTATTTTTAATTACCTTACTCTCAATAATGTTTTACGGTCAATAAATAGTTTTTCTTTCTTTCTTTCTTTCTTCTTAGTACCTAACTAATAATATGTGAATATACTGAATGGGGAATAGTAAAAAG
Organism: Agriphila geniculea; assembly: GCA_943789525.1. Taxonomy (NCBI): domain Eukaryota; kingdom Metazoa; phylum Arthropoda; class Insecta; order Lepidoptera; family Crambidae; genus Agriphila; species Agriphila geniculea. The sequence goes on along the minus strand of OX038898.1, from coordinate 9,496,810 downwards.
CATTTTCTTTAATTTTCTTTCTTTCTTATTAAGCTATGTAAGCTTGCCACAAAAATATAAATACTTATCTATAGTTATATTACTTACTTTTATACTTACCTTTATAATTCTAATAAGTGTTCTCAGAACAGATCAAGCCTTGTTTGCAGGCGAAGAGATACATAAAAATCATTTAAAATATATTTTTTAAATCAGTTGAAAATTTTGCACTTTAAAAATCGGAAACCGGGGCGCTGCCAGAACGATGGACACAAAGCGCTCGGCCGCGCGATAAAGTGCGGGAGCGAGACAGTTGCGAGTAAAATAAGTGGGTGGGGGGCAGCGAACGCACGTAAAAATTTTGCAAGCGGACTCTTAAATGAAATATCATTGAAAAACGACAATTGTTAATTGGTTTTTTGATTTTGACATCCGTACACGGCATAGGAATGGCGATTCGACATTGTTACTAGTATAAAGAGACAATACCTTGCCGCGCTCGTACGGCGGCGGGCGTGTGGCGGCCCGCTGCTCGCTTGTGCCTCCGTAGGCACGGCTAGCGGTAGGTGCTTATCGCGCGACCGACGAGCGAGTGAGGGAGGCCTGACGATAGCCATAGACTTACACACACAGTTGCGCGTGTACAACAACGTCATCTGACGTCATCTGTTTATAATGGCGCGGTTGTATGGAGTCTCCGGGGCGTGATATTAGTAAGGATAATAGATTAAACAAGAGGAGCTCGGTGGCGCAGTGGTTTAGCGCCTGGCCCAGCGATTGCGTAAGTTAAGCAACGTTCGCAAGGGTCGGTCATGGGATGGGTGACCAAAAATTTACTATCGCGAACTCCTCCGTGCTTCGGAAGGCACGTTAAGCCGTTGGTCCCGGCTGCATTTGCAGTCGTTAATACCCACCAATCCGCATTGGGCCCGCGTGGTGGGTTATGGCCCGTCCTCCTTATCCACCCATAAGGAAGGCCTGTGCCCCAGCAGTGGGGATATCAAAAATGGCTGATGGACAACAGATTAAACAATTAATTTGTTTCGCAGCCACAACCCGACATCTTACCATACGGTCTCAAGCCCAAGAAAAAGTGGGAGGTAGAAGGACCGTTGAAGAGAGCCAACTGGAAAACCATCATCCCGGCGAGGATGTCCGAAAAGGCGTTCTGGGTCAAAGTAAGTCTGTTATTTAATTATTTATTCAAAAAGTGACATTATTCTTTTATGCTCAGTAGTTAAATTTAGTGATGTAACATGTTCACAATTTTGAAGAATATAAGAATACAATCTTTGGAAAATAAATATTTATTTAATCAAAGTAATGATTAAATTAGATTTTTATTCTTTGCTCTAAGTTCATAGAGGTATTTCAAAAAAATCATAAACCGAATGGAGATTTTACCGTGCGCGACGCGCGTTTTCAAATGTTGCCCACTGTTGAAAACTTGGTACTATTCAACCAAAAAAGTAATGTAGGTTCAAAAATAAACAGAAAACTATCTTTAACGGAAATTTCCTTAGTAATTTGATTTCTGTACTCTTGAAAAAAACATGCTCTAGAAAAAAAAACACGTATTTTTTTCATGGTATTTTTTTCACGTTAGGAATAAATACAGTTTCTTTGCAACACTAGTTAAATTTTCATAAAAAATACCCCATCCTTTTTCCCAATTTTCCAAATATCCTTTCTTGGCAAATGTGATTAATTTAAGAATGTATAACAGAATTCACTAACTTCAGAGTGCCTGCGGTACAAAATGACTTATTTTAATCTGTAAAATTTTCAGTAAAGTTGCAGTGGATCATTGTCTATTGTCAATTTAATCGAATTCAACCGCCTTTGTGGTCTAGTGGTTTGCCCACCCATGTAAGACGCAGGGGTCCCTGGTTCGATTCCCAGGGGGGTACAATTTGTACTCGGTTTGGTTGGTGGTAGGGCTTATTTCAAGTCCGCCTGCTAGCTACCACCATCTTTCCTAAGCTGACGCCATAACAACAATTTTTAACACACTTGCTCGTGAAGTGTGCCCTAAAAGTGATACATCGCTTTTAGGGCCATAAACCGAGCTATAACAAACACCGTGCGTAAAATTTTTATACACTAGTGCGTTATAGAATTATCTCTACAAAGTTAAATTAGTACCTTACTGCATGTTCTATGCGAGTAAACAGAGCATTCCCAATTTAACCACGTATTACAGTTATTTTTTTAGTAACAACAAAGAGGTTTTATGCCGCTAAGTCAAACAAATATTTATTATTATCAAATTATTCATAATTCCCAACATGTATTTGTTACAAAATATTTGCATATAAAATATTTGCAATTTGAAATAGGCGGTATGCTCACTAACCCCTTTATTCGCTAAATATTCTTGCATTGGGCGAGTGAAAAAAACCTGCGCGCCCTTTCCCATAATTTTCAAATTTTGTTTTTACCGTATTTGTTGCTGTGTGGTAAATTATTTTATTTTTTCCTCGCAAATGTGTTGAAAAACGTCGTATGAAACTCGTGAGCTTTTGCTTATTGCACACTCGGGTGAGTTACGCCCTCGCTTACGGCTCGGGCTGCAACCCACAGCCTCGTGTGCAATGAGCAACTTAAGCTCACTTGTCTCATAATGTACTATTAAAAAAATGTTGTGTTACGGCAGTTAGAGGAAAGAGATTCCGGTTGTAGTGCGTTTCCACCTTCGGCCTTATCGTCACTTAACATCAGGCCCCTATTTCACAGACGTGACATTTGTAAATGACAGTGACAATTTGGTGTCCATCGCGTCAGCCAAATTGAATTTAGAAAACATACTGCTCAAACTACTCACAGATACCGCAACGTACATCAAATTGTCATTGTAATATACAATTGTCACGTCTGTGAAATAGGGGCCAGGTGAGGTGAAGGCCAAGCATTTTCCTATTGAGCATAATAAAACACTCTTGTTTAGGTGCAAGAGGATAAATTCGCGTCACCAGACATCCTGTCAGGGTTGGCATTGAAGTTCTCCAGTAAACCGCTCGCCAAGAAGAACGAAGATGCCGTTGACAAGTAAGTGTTAATTATTAAAACATAGTGGCTCTGGGAGCTGTAGACCTCGCGTTTGTGACTTTTTAAATATTTTTCGATGTGGCTGAAACATATTTTTTTTCGAATATTTTCGATACATTTTTATATCGGGTAATTTTGAACTTACCAACCAAATTTTGAGGATGTGTTCAGTCCATGAAACTGAACAACTTTCTGTAAGGAACACATGGTCAAATATGTGAAATAAAAATCGACTTTCCATACAAATCAAAGAGATCGCGTGATCAATTTAGTATGGGATGACCAAAATTTTCTGGCGAAATTTGACACATGTTTCTTAGAGAAAGTTGTTTAGTTTCATGGACTGGACACATCCTTAAAATTTGGATGGTGAGTTCAAAATGACCCTGTATAATGTATCGAAAATTCACATGTACAGTCACGAGCAATAAGATGTACACACTTTAGAACAATGTCTCATTCAACTCTCAGTGTGAAAATGTCATAGGTTATTCAATAACGTAATATGACATAAGTTCTAAAGTGTGTACATCTTATTGCTCGTGACTGTACAGTATGAAGCTAAGTATATATAGTTTATTTGCCTAAAGTGGCCACTTTTTGCTCTTTTGTCTAATACTACTACTCCAGGGATGTAGGGCGTTGGAAAGACCTAATTGTTACGCCTTCACGTCTTAGCTACTGAACCGATTATCATGAAATTTTGCAGACACGTTCTTAGGGGTACAGAGAAGGACATAGGATACCTTTCATCCCGAAAAAAAATATTATTCCCGAGGGATAGCAATAAATATTTCCACGCAGACGAAGTCGCGGGCGGCCGCTAGTTATTTATAAATTATAATAGTGTACGGTACAGTGCTGGGAGCAATAAATAATGATCGATTGACCGTCATAGAGGCACAGAATAACGCACGCGTGTACTCACAAGCGCGGCGGCAACCCTGACTGATTTTGCAACTCCGAGTTGTCGCGCGCTGTAGGTACTTATCGCGGTAGGTATGGGCGAGTGACGGATGCCTGCTTATAGTGGAAAGCACTGATAGCAGATTTCAAAACAGAAAAAAAAAGTTTGTAAGTGGGAAGCTATATCGAGGTGCCATTTTTGCGTACTGCTTTAGTTCGGGAAGCGTTATCTAGGATATTCTTGATCGAAGCCGACACACGTCAATAATATACAAGTTTAAGCGCCGAGCGTCACCCCCCCTGCTATTCGCTGGGTGTGAAGGTATAATAATCGATCGCAGCGCTCATGGTGGCAAAAAGTAGAAATAATGAAGGCTCTGTAATCTGTTTGAAAACGATATTTAATTGATTACTAGCGATACAGGAACAATTATATATGTTTATTATCACTTAATAAAATTATTAAAGTAGCTTTATCCTCTTGTTTTACAAATAAAACACTCTTTTTGAATAGATCTTACTTGCCATATTTAATTTAAATGACCAAAAATGATTTCACAACACTTTGTCCACCCAAATCACAGTAATTTTGAAATTTACATTAATAACACAATATGTATAGTATTTTTTAATATTTTGTCACAATGCCGCCATTACATATCAAAACGTCAAAACGGTCAGGTCAGAGCCAACAAAGTTGCAACACGCTAGGTGGCGCTAAAAGCGTGCACGGAGCCAATAGGCCCTTAAGTGTAGTTTGAATAACGTTTTAAATGTTTTCCACAGAGTCCACACGTTGAAAAAAGTGAAAGACCTCAAAGTTCTCGACGGCAAGGCGGCGCAATCTCTCTCCATATTACTAGGCGGTTCTTTAAAGCACATGAGCTATGAAAAAATACGGACTTGCATACTGCGGTGCGACACGGAGGTGCTCACGGCGAATGTTCTAGATCTTCTTATACAGGTGAGATACAATATAATACATTTAGGGCCTGTATCACAACGTAAAAGTAACTTCTGAGTAACTTACTTGATAGATGATTTGACATGTTTTTCATATCACAAAATCATTTGTCAAGTAAGCTCCTCGGAACTTACTTTTACATCGTGAAACCGGGCCTTATTATTATAAACTTCCGGCCAAACGAATCCTAAAGTGAAGGCCACCTTAAATTAAAAAAAGTTGTCAAATTTGACAGAAACTTTATGATATTGACAGTTTCCTTAAAGTTAAGGCATGGAAATAGTACTATAAACCGGAATGAGCGCTTCGCCCCAAAACGAGCCGACAGAGAGGTCAAGTAGATGTATGTGTCCTTTTCTTCATTAGGGTGACCAAACCGTATGGTTGGCCGGAGACATACATAATACTTTAAACTGTTTAATATAAACTTAAATACCTAGGTAGTTCTTCATTTATATTTTTTTTTACCGCGTTTTTATTAGGTTGCTTGCTCTTTTGTTTGTTTGAGCACAAATTTTGCAAACGATTTTATACTGAATTCCCGATGAGCTAGAGACTTGAGGTCAGAAATGGAAGGAAATGCAATATTACAATGCCGTCAAAACTAGTTTTGTCCGTCAGCTACCGGCAAACCTAGTTCTGACCTACAGCTACCGGTTAAACTAGTTTTGTCCAACAGCTACCGGCAAAACTAGTTTTGTCCAACCGCTGCCGTCAAAACTAGTTTTGTCCATCAGCTACCGGCAAACCTAGTTCTGACCTACAGCTACCGGCTAAACTAGTTTTGTCCAACAGCTACAGGCAAACCTAGTTTTGACAAACAGCTACCGGCAAAACTGTTTTTGACCAAGTGCACTATTGCACCCTGTTTTGACTAGCAGATTCCGCCAAACCTATCTTTGGCCAAAATCGGCAAACTTAGTTTTGACTCACGTCTACCGGCAAAACTAGTTTTGCCCATCAGCTACCGGCAAACCTAGTTCTGACCTACAGCTACCGGTTAAACTAGTTTTGTCCAACAGCTACCGGCAAAACTAGTTTTGTGCAATAGCTACAGGCAAAACTAGTTTTGTCCAACCGCTGCCGTCAAAACTAGTTTTGTCCATCAGCTACGGGCAAACCTAGTTCTGACCTACAGCTACCGGCAAAACTAGTTTTGTCCAACAGCTTCCGGCAAACTTAGTTTAACCTACAGCTACTGGCAAAACTAGTTTTGTCCAACAGCTACCGGCAAAACTAGGTTTGTCCAACCGCTGCCGTCAAAACTAGTTTTGTCCATCAGCTACCGGCAAACCTAGTTCTGACCTACAGCTACAGGCAAAACTAGTTTTGTCCAACCGCTGCCGTCAAAACTAGTTTTGTGCAATAGCTACAGGCAAAACTAGTTTATCCAACCACTGCCGTCAAAACTAGTTATGTCCAACAGCTACTGGCAAAACAAGTTTTGTCCAACAACTACCGGCAAAACTAGTTTTGACCAACCGCTGCCGTCAAAACTAGTTTTGTCCAACCGCTGCCGTCAAAACTAGTTTTGTGCAATAGCTACAGGCAAAACTAGTTTATCCAACCACTGCCGTCAAAACTAGTTATGTCCAACAGCTACTGGCAAAACTAGTTTTGTCCAACAACTACCGGCAAAACTAGTTTTGACCAACCGCTGCCGTCAAAACTAGTTTTGTCCAACAGCTACAGGCAAAACTAGTTTTGTCCAACCGCTGCCGTCAAAACTAGTTTTGTCCATCAGCTACCGGCAAAACTAGTTTTGTCCAACGGCTAACGGCAAAACTAGTCTTGTCCAACAGCAACCGGCAAAACTAGTTTTGTGCAATAGCTACAGGCAAAACTAGTTTTGTCCAACCACTGCCGTCAAAACTAGTTTTGTCCGTCAGCTACGTGCAAACCTAGTTCTGACCTACTAGTAGGCAAAACTAGTTTTGTCCATGCTGATGGAAACGTCCGGCAAACCTAGTTTAACCTAAAGCTACCGGCAAAACTAGTTTTGTCCATCAGCTACGGGCAAACCTAGTTCTGACCTACAGCTACCGGCAAAACTAGTTTTGTCCAACAGCTTCCGGCAAACTTAGTTTAACCTACAGCTACTGGCAAAACTAGTTTTGTCCAACAGCTACCGGCAAAACTAGGTTTGTCCAACCGCTGCCGTCAAAACTAGTTTTGTCCATCAGCTACCGGCAAACCTAGTTCTGACCTACAGCTACAGGCAAAACTAGTTTTGTCCAACCGCTGCCGTCAAAACTAGTTTTGTCGATGGACAAAACTAGTTTTGCCGGAATTTTAAGTTTAACCTAAAGCTACCGGCAAAACTAGTTTTGTCCAACAGCTACCGGCAAAACTAGTTTTGTCCAACCGCTGCCGTCAAAACTAGTTTTGTGCAATGGCTACAGGCAAAACTAGTTTAGCCAACCACTGCCGGCAAAACTAGTCTTGTCCAACAGCAACCGGCAAAACTAGTTTTGTGCAATAGCTACAGGCAAAACTAGTTTTGTCCAACCACTGCCGTCAAAACTAGTTTTGTCCGTCAGCTACGTGCAAACCTAGTTCTGACCTACTAGTAGGCAAAACTAGTTTTGTCCATGCTGATGGAAACGTCCGGCAAACTTAGTTTAACCTAAAGCTACCGGCAAAACTAGTTTTGTCCAACAGCTACCGGCTACACCTAGTTTTGTCCTGCAGCTTTCGACAAAACTAGTCAAATGTTGGACAAATCCAACAGCTACCGGCAAAACTAGTTTTGTGCAATAGCTACAGGGAAAACTAGTTTTGTACAACCGCTGCCGTCAAAACTAGTTTTGTCCGTCAGCTACGGGCAAACTTAGTTCTGACCAACAGCTACCGGCTACACCTAGTTTTGTCCAACAGCTTTCGACAAACCGAAATTAATAATAATAATCAAATTCATGTTTGTGCGCCTATTTCGATGAAACTCGGTTTCTGGTACTATTTCAACATGAAATAACAACGCAATGTTGAAAATTTTAAAAATCCAAGATGGCGGCCTACTTTTTTGTTTTTGGGCCGATTTCGATGAAACTCGGTTTTTGGAACTATTTTGACAAGAAAATAACAACGCAATTTTAAAAAAACTAAAAATCCAAGATGGCGGCCAACTTTTTTGTTTTTTGGGCCGATTTCGATGAAACTCGGTTTTTGGTACTATTTTGACAAGAAAAAACAACTCAATGTAAACTGATGGAAAAATAAAAAAAGATCAAAATGGCTGCTAATTTGTTTTTGAAATCGGCCCAAGAACAAAAAAGTTGGCCACCATCTTGAATTTTGTAAGTTTTCAACATTGCGTTGTTATTTTCTTGTCAAAATCGTACCAAAAACAGAGTTTCATCAAAATCGGCCCTAAAACAAAAAAGTTGGCCGCCATCTTGAATTTTTAGTTTTTTTTAAATTGCGTTGTTATTTTCTTGTCATAATAGTTCCAAAAACCGAGTTCCATCAAAATCGGCCCAAAAACAAAAAAGTTGGCCGCCATCTTGTATTTTTAGTTTTTTTAAATTGCGTTGTTATTTTCTTGTCAAAATAGTTCCAAAAACCGAGTTTTATTGAAACCGGCCCAAAAACAAAAAAGTTGGCCGCCATCTTGGATTTTTTAATTTTCAAAATTGCGTTGTTATTTTCTTGTCAAAATAGTACCGAAAACCGAGTTTCATCGAAATCGGCCCATAAACAAAAAAGTAGGCGGCCATCTTGGATTTTTAAAATTTTCAACATTGCGTTGTTATTTCATGTTGAAATAGTACCAGAAACCGAGTTTCATCGAAATAGGCGCACAAACATGAATTTGATTATTATTATTAATTTCGGTTTGTCGAAAGCTGTTGGACAAAACTAGGTGTAGCCGGTAGCTGTTGGACAAAACTAGTTTTGCCGGTAGCTTTAGGTTAAACTAAGTTTGCCGGAAGCTGGTGGACAAAACTAGTTTTGCCGGTAGCTGCTAGACAAAACTAGTTTTGCCGGTAGCTGTTGGACAAAACTAGGTTTCCGATAGCTGCTAGACAAAACTAGTTTTGCCGGTAGCTGTAGGTCAGAACTAGGTTTGCCGGTAGCTGATGGACAAAATTAGTTTTGACGGCAGCGGTTGGACAAAACTAGTATTGCCTGTAGCTTTTGCACAAAAGTAGTTTTGCCGGGACCTGAAGGTCAGAACTAGGTTTGCCCGTAGCTGACGGACAAAACTAGTTTTGACGGCAGCGGTTGGACAAAACTAGTTTTGCCTATAGCTATTGCACAAAACTAGTTTTGCCGGTAGCTGTAGGTCAGAACTAAGTTTGCCCGTAGCTGACGGACAAAACTAGTTTTGACGGCAGCGGTTGTACAAAACTAGTTTTCCCTGTAGCTATTGCACAAAACTAGTTTTGCCGGTAGCTGTTGGACAAAACTAGTTTTGTCCTACAGCTTTCGACAAAACTAGTTTTGTCCAACAGCTATCGGCAAAACTAGTTTTGTGCAATAGCTACAGGGAAAACTAGTTTTGTACAACCGCTGCCGTCAAAACTAGTTTTGTCCGTCAGCTACGGGCAAACTTAGTTCTGACCTACAGCTACCGGCAAAACTAGTTTTGTGCAATAGCTATAGGCAAAACTAGTTTTGTCCAACCGCTGCCGTCAAAACTAGTTTTGTCCGTCAGCTACGGGCAAACCTAGTTCTGACCTACAGGTCCCGGCAAAACTAGTTTTGTGCAAAAGCTACAGGCAATACTAGTTTTGTCCAACCGCTGCCGTCAAAACTAATTTTGTCCATCAGCTACCGGCAAACCTAGTTCTGACCTACAGCTACCGGCAAAACTAGTTTTGTCTAGCAGCTATCGGAAAAACTAGTTTTGTCCAATAGCTACCGGCAAAACTAGTTTTGTCTAGCAGCTACCGGCAAAACTAGTTTTGTCCACCAGCTTCCGGCAAACTTAGTTTAACCTAAAGCTACCGGCAAAACTAGTTTTGTCCAACAGCTACCGGCTACACCTAGTTTTGTCCAACAGCTTTCGACAAACCGAAATTAATAATAATAATCAAATTCATGTTTGTGCGCCTATTTCGATGAAACTCGGTTTCTGGTACTATTTCAACATGAAATAACAACGCAATGTTGAAAATTTTAAAAATCCAAGATGGCGGCCTACTTTTTTGTTTTTGGGCCGATTTCGATGAAACTCGGTTTTTGGAACTATTTTGACAAGAAAATAACAACGCAATTTTTAAAAAACTAAAAATCCAAGATGGCGGCCAACTTTTTTGTTTATGGGCCGATTTCGATGAAACTCGGTTTTCGGTACTATTTTGACAAGAAAATAACAACGCAATTTTGAAAATTAAAAAATCCAAGATGGCGGCCAACTTTTTTGTTTTTGGGCCGGTTTCAATAAAACTCGGTTTTTGGAACTATTTTGACAAGAAAATAACAACGCAATTTAAAAAAACTAAAAATACAAGATGGCGGCCAACTTTTTTGTTTTTGGGCCGATTTTGATGGAACTCGGTTTTTGGAACTATTATGACAAGAAAATAACAACGCAATTTTAAAAAAAACTAAAAATTCAAGATGGCGGCCAACTTTTTTGTTTTAGGGCCGATTTTGATGAAACTCTGTTTTTGGTACGATTTTGACAAGAAAATAACAACGCAATGTTGAAAACTTACAAAATTCAAGATGGTGGCCAACTTTTTTGTTCTTGGGCCGATTTCAAAAACAAATTAGCAGCCATTTTGATCTTTTTTTATTTTTCCATCAGTTTACATTGAGTTGTTTTTTCTTGTCAAAATAGTACCAAAAACCGAGTTTCATCGAAATCGGCCCAAAAAACAAAAAAGTTGGCTGCCGCCTAAGATTTTTAGTATTTTAAAAAATTGCGTTGTTATTATTTTGTCAAAATATTACCAAAAACCGAGTTTCATCGAAATCGGCCCAAAAACAAAAAAGTTGGCTGCCATCTTGGATTTTTATTTTTTTCAATATTGTGTTATTATTTTCTTGTCAAATTAGTCCTAAAACCGAGTTTCATTAAAATCAGCCCCAATCACAAATAAAAGAGTTGGTTGCCATATTTGTTTATATTTTTAACATTTCGTTGTTATTTTTAACAAAATAGTAGCAAAATCGAGTTTCATCAAAATCGGCCCACGAACAATATAGTTGGCCGCCATCTTGGTTTCTTTTTATATTTTTAACATTGTGTCGTCGTAAATCTCATGCACCCATTTTATTAACTTCACAAGTAAAGAAATTGGTGCAAGAATTTTAGACCTTATTGACATATTTACCAAAATAACAGTTTTTAATGAAACAGCAAAGTAAATGAACAAGTATAATTATGGGAAAAAGCAACCGAATTTCAAAGGTCAATAAAGTCGAAAATCGTTTGCATCTTTTTTTGACTACAGATCACTAGACAATGTTTTCCTACTTTTACTTGTTTTTCCAACATTCATTTGTTTTTCCGAAGTTCACGCACATTGTATTTTTATAAAAAAAATGGAATAAACTTTAAAGTTGCGTAATTATTTACACTTGAACTTAAATTGAATTGAATAAACTAGATTTTGTATTGGTTGAATTACCATATTTAAAAAATAAAAACAAAAAAGCAATTTAATAAAAACGTGATAAATAAATTGTTCCAAATTTTTTTTAAATAAATAATTATTTTCTGTTTTTTAGTTAACGAGCTAAATTAAAAATATACCACCGCCTATCAGAGTACTCGTCAAGACCATTCAAACGAGTCCAAACTCGATGGGGTTGAAAGGTTTTATTACAAAGTTCCTGTGGCCTCCTGTCCTCCTCCTTCCTGTTCCATCAGACTCTTGGATACTATTACCCAACAGAGCACTCGTTAAGACGATTCAAACGAGCACAAACTCGATGGGGTTGCATGATTTCAATATTGAGTTCCTATGGCATGGCCTCCAGACTTCATCATCCAACCCTGAACCTCGTCTCCCATCAGAGTACTTGTCAAGACAATTCTAACAAGCCCAAACACGATGGGGTTGTATAGTTTCATTCATCATAGAGTTCCTGTGGCGTTCTTCCGGCTCCATCATCAGATCAGCTCAATGACATTGTAATATTGCATTTCCTTCCATTTCTGACCTGTGTTCAAAGTTTCAAGTCTCTAGCTCATCGGGAATTCAGTATAAAATCGTTTGCAAAATTTGTGCTCAAACAAACAAAAGAGCAAGCAAAAGGCAAACTAGTTTTGCCGGTAGCTACCGGCATAACTAGTTTTGTCTAGCAGCTACCGGCAAAACTAGTTTTGTCCACCAGCTTCCGGCAAACTTAGTTTAACCTAAAGCTACCGGCAAAACTAGTTTTGTCCAACAGCTACCGGCTACAGCCAACAGCTTTCGACAAACCGAAATTCGGTTCGAATCTCGTTTGCAATGAAATTGACAAAAAAAACCTGCGCCTTTGCTAAGCTAAGTTTAAGCTAAGTTTTCGACACTAAAAATATTGCCGATATATCGGAAAACCCGAAGTGTCGCCGATATATTGATATCGGTATCGGTATCGGAACTATCGGATGCACCTCTAATAATAAGTACAATTGTGAAAAACTTGTGTCCTCGTAAAGTTCGAACACATGGCTTCACTACTCGTAGCGTAGGCGTAGAGCGTAGACTGGTCCCATGGAAATAGTACTATAAACCGGAATGAGCGCTTCGCCCCAAAACGAGCCGACAGAGAGGTCAAGTAGATGTATGTGTCCTTTTCTTCATTAGGGTGACCAAACCGTATGGTTGGCCGGAGACATACATAATACTTTAAACTGTTTAATATAAACTTAAATACCTAGGTAGTTCTTTATTTATTATTAACACTTTTTACCGCGTTTTTATTAGGTTGCTTGCTCTTTTGTTTGTTTGAGCACAAATTTTGCAAACGATTTTATACTGAATTCCCGATGAGCTAGAGACTTGAAACTTTGAACACAGGTCAGAAATGGAAGGAAATGCAATATTACAATGTCATTGAGCTGATCTGATGATGGAGCCGGAAGAACGCCACAGGAACTCTATGATGAATGAAACTATACAACCCCATCGTGTTTGGGCTTGTTAGAATTGTCTTGACAAGTACTCTGATGGGAGACGAGGTTCAGGGTTGGATGATGAAGTCTGGAGGCCATGCCATAGGAACTCAATATTGAAATCATGCAACCCCATCGAGTTTGTGCTCGTTTGAATCGTCTTAACGAGTGCTCTGTTGGGTAATAGTATCCAAGAGTCTGATGGAACAGGAAGGAGGAGGACAGGAGGCCACAGGAACTTTGTAATAAAACCTTTCAACCCCATCGAGTTTGGACTCGTTTGAATGGTCTTGACGAGTACTCTGATAGGCGGTGGTATATTTTTAATTTAGCTCGTTAACTATAAAACAGAAAATAATTATTTATTTAAAAAAAATTTGGAACAATTTATTTATCACGTTTTTATTAAATTGCTTTTTTGTTTTTATTTTTTAAATATGGTAATTCAACCAATACAAAATCTAGTTTATTCAATTCAATTTAAGTTCAAGTGTAAATAATTACGCAACTTTAAAGTTTATTCCATTTTTTTTATAAAAATACAATGTGCGTGAACTTCGGAAAAACAAATGAATGTTGGAAAAACAAGTAAAAGTAGGAAAACATTGTCTAGTGATCTGTAGTCAAAAAAAGATGCAAACGATTTTCGACTTTATTGACCTTTGAAATTCGGTTGCTTTTTCCCATAATTATACTTGTTCATTTACTTTGCTGTTTCATTAAAAACTGTTATTTTGGTAAATATGTCAATAAGGTCTAAAATTCTTGCACCAATTTCTTTACTTGTGAAGTTAATAAAATGGGTGCATGAGATTTACGACGACACAATGTTAAAAATATAAAAAGAAACCAAGATGGCGGCCAACTATATTGTTCGTGGGCCGATTTTGATGAAACTCGATTTTGCTACTATTTTGATAAAAAATAACAACGAAATGTTAAAAATATAAACAAATATGGCAACCAACTCTTTTATTTGTGATTGGGGCTGATTTTAATGAAACTCGGTTTTAGGACTAATTTGACAAGAAAATAATAACACAATATTGAAAAAAATAAAAATCCAAGATGGCAGCCAACTTTTTTGTTTTTGGGCCGATTTCGATGAAACTCGGTTTTTGGTAATATTTTGACAAAATAATAACAACGCAATTTTTTAAAATACTAAAAATCTTAGGCGGCAGCCAACTTTTTTGTTTTTTGGGCCGATTTCGATGAAACTCGGTTTTTGGTACTATTTTGACAAGAAAAAACAACTCAATGTAAACTGATGGAAAAATAAAAAAAGATCAAAATGGCTGCTAATTTGTTTTTGAAATCGGCCCAAGAACAAAAAAGTTGGCCACCATCTTGAATTTTGTAAGTTTTCAACATTGCGTTGTTATTTTCTTGTCAAAATCGTACCAAAAACAGAGTTTCATCAAAATCGGCCCTAAAACAAAAAAGTTGGCCGCCATCTTGAATTTTTAGTTTTTTTAAAATTGCGTTGTTATTTTCTTGTCAAAATAGTTCCAAAAACCGAGTTCCATCAAAATCGGCCCAAAAACAAAAAAGTTGGCCGCCATCTTGGATTTTTAGTTTTTTTTAAATTGCGTTGTTATTTTCTTGTCAAAATAGTTCCAAAAACCGAGTTTTATTGAAATCGGCCCAAAAACTAAAAAGTTGGCCGCCATCTTGGATTTTTTAATTTTCAAAATTGCGTTGTTATTTTCTTGTCAAAATAGTACCGAAAACCGAGTTTCATCGAAATCGGCCCATAAACAAAAAAGTTGGCCACCATCTTGGATTTTTAGTTTTTTAAAAATTGCGTTGTTATTTTCTTGTCAAAATAGTTCCAAAAACCGAGTTTCATCGAAATCGGCCCAAAAACAAAAAAGTAGGCCGCCATCTTGGATTTTTAAAATTTTCAACATTGCGTTGTTATTTCATGTTGAAATAGTACCAGAAACCGAGTTTCATCGAAATAGGCGCACAAACATGAATTTGATTATTATTATTAATTTTACCGTCTCGCCTGCGACCTCTAGCCATTTCAATAGAACAATTTCGTTTTTTTTGGAAATCTGAAATGGTGAAGTATTTATGGTCACACTAGTTTTGTAAAGTTACATTTCCTATAGATTAAAATTCTTAAATTGAAATTCAAGGTCAAAATCGGAGTTGCCAGGATTGACACTTCTATTTATTACCACCTCACCGATGATTGCTGATTAGCATTATTGTAGATATCTAATTAAATCAAAGTTCTGTTTTATATTACAATTATTATGTGTCATTCTAAAATTAATATTTAAATAGTATATATTCGACTTCCCACTCCGAATCATTAATTTTGATACACTACTTGATTGGTAACGTACATATTTTTAGTCCTACTATCGTGGTATTATTGTTTAGTAATGGCAATTGTGCGAACGAGACACCGACCTCCACCTGGTGTTGTCTCATTCACACAGTAGTGCCTTCAGTCAATGTCGTCGATAGAATTTCAACTCTATGAGCAATGCAATAAAGTTGAATTTCTTTTAAACGATAGGTGAAAATTTTTGAAGTGTACTCACTCCCTATTATAAACCTCCTTGAGTTAAGGAGACAAGAAGCCTTTAAGTATTCGGTCATTATAAACTGTCAGAAATCTTTATTTGTCATCAAAACTTTAACAGCAAGCGATGAAACAAGACTTTATTCCATAAATTGCTGAACCAAATTTTATTAACAAACCTAGTATTATTATTATCATAATTATTATTACAAAAGTGATAATAAACTTTGTTACTTTTTATGCCTTAGACTTTGAAGAGGTCTGGAACAAAACACGGGCAATATCTTGTATTTTTACTGAAAGAATACACCATTATATTATTGGGTCCTTACCTATGAAATTGGTGTTTTTCTCACACACAGAGAACATTATAACTACTGTGATTTGAAATATTTGTTAAAACGATCAAATTATGACCATAGCTGTCAACTATCAGCATAATTAAAGTCTATTTATTTTGTTTTCTTAGCATTGAAAAAGTACCTTGAAAATGACCCCTTTTTTTGTTAGCGAAAATGACTACTTTATCCGTTGTAACTTTGCCTAAACTAATTATTTTTGCTTAGGTTATGTTGCCTAAGTTAGCTTAATGTTCAAACGTTTGTACATAAAAGTTTTGTTACAATAGCATTCAGTTGTTAATTATGAAAATGCAATACAAAACGTTAATTTCATAGGTAAGGACCTAATATGATTGTGGCAATTTTAGAAAATAATACCAATTTTTTTTTTTATTATTTAATTACTTACCTACTTTAACACTTATACAAAATATACCACCAGTTTTTTTTTCCACCAGTATCTCCCACCAGCGGATCAGATGAAAAAACTAGCAGAATTGAAAGGCAACAGTGAAGAGTTGACAGAAGCCGAGCAGTTCGCGGCAACTGTTGCTGATATCAAACGATTAGTTCCAAGATTAAGGAGTCTAGCGTTTAAGGAACACTACGCGGAAATCATATCTGAAGTTAAACCAGTGAGTATTGAAAAGTAGACCTTATAGTGATACAAATAGAGAGCTAATTTACACGACTGCTCAAAAAGTAGTGTATATGTGTTTAGAGTTCATGTATGTTTGTGGGTTTCTTTGTGTTTGGGTGGAGTTTCTTTGTTCCACCAGAACTTCTAAATGTCTGAACTGGTTTGTATGTATGGGGTATCGTTAGAAACCTTACAGAATCCAGAGTGAAACTGGCTATATTTTTTTTGAAAAAATTCAACATGGAGACGGTACGACGCCATTTTCAAATGTGAAAAAAAACAATTTTTTTCTTCAATTATTACAATATGGGCATCAAATGAAAGGCCTTGATGAGCACATTCCAAAACTATATAATTTGTCACTGAATGTGTGTGTAAATAAAATTAAAAAATATTAAAAACACGACTGCCCTGCCAAAAACGAACTAAAAAGTTAAATAACAAGTGTAATTTGCAGTCGGGGGACCTCTTCAATCAAAAAATATTTCATGAAACGGTCCCCCGACTGCAAACTACACTTGTTATTTAACTTTTTAGTTCGTTTTTGGCAGGGCAGTCGTGTTTTTAATATTTTTTTATTTTTTTGCTAAATGAGACTTTGAAGAAATAAATTCTGATCTGAAATTAGTAACTATGCAATTATTTTCTATAAAGCAGTTGTAATAGGGTTTAATTTAGCTTGTGCAAAGGTTGAACAATTCGCGGCTACTATATTAGCGGCGCAATATTAGTTTAGCGTTTAGAAAACACTAGCGGCCGCCCGCGACTTCGTCTGCGTGGAAAGTTTTTTGCTATTCCTCGGGAGCAATAATTTTTTTTCGGGATGAAAGGTACCCTATGTCCTTCTCTGTACCCCTGACAACGTGTATACAAAATTTCATGATGATCGGTTCAGTAGTTAAGATGTGAAGGCGTAACAAACAAACAAATAAACAAACAAACAAACGAACTTTCGCGTTAATAATATTAGTAAGGATTATGCAGAAATTATATCTGAAGTTTAACTGGTAATCTATTATAGTCTTTACTCAAAAATGCTTGTAATATGGTCATTATTTTGACAACCTTCTTTGAGCAAAGTCGGGGTTGCCGCGCTCCTCCGATGGTGACGCGGCAAAGTTGTATGAGATTTCATTATTGTCTTGTTTTAGCCACCAGCAATTTCCTTTGAGAATCCATTATTGTCGAGTTTTGTTTCAAACATAGAACGCCACACCTATCGCTCTCTCGGTCACACTCGTTGTGGTAAGCGCGGTGAGCCGCCATTTTCAATCCCATTCTTTATCTGCGCGGGTGTTGTACATTGAGGGGAGAAAACCCTATTACACAGGTGATGTTAGTATTTTT
Source organism: Agriphila geniculea (assembly GCA_943789525.1). Classification (NCBI taxonomy): domain Eukaryota; kingdom Metazoa; phylum Arthropoda; class Insecta; order Lepidoptera; family Crambidae; genus Agriphila; species Agriphila geniculea. The sequence goes on along the minus strand of OX038898.1, from coordinate 9,478,990 downwards.
ATGTAAAATTTGTATGGAAAAATATAAAAAACTCGCACTTGACCGTTTTTTGACCTTTCATTAAATACCTCTTGACCACTTCCGGGGTACCTTAGGGGGTCGAAAAAAACCTTATTTTTTGGCTCCGACGCACCGTTTCTGAGATATTTGCATTTTTGTATTTTTTTCGAAATTAGGTTATAAGTACCCACTATAGTACTATGTAGTACTCGCATTTTTGAGTAAAGCACTATACAAGCCTTGGTCTACAATGACTGCACTGCTGGCCACGTTATGATGGCCTCGAGCTAAGCTTAACTACGCTCTCGGCCTTCAAGCTTGGTCATCATTGCAGCCCTTGCTGTCCTGTGAAGTCTTCTTATCGTTTGAGGATTAGTGGCCACATCTGATGTTAGAGTTTATCAAGTAAGACCGCTAGAGCCGCAGCCGAGACCGACGGTTTAACGTGCCCTCCGAAGCCCGGAAGCGCTCAGTTGTAATCCCTCTTAACGGTCACCCATCCGACACCTGGCCGGACCGAGCGTTGCTTAACAAACGTGATCGAGTACGATCAATCTGTCAAGCTCCGCCATGAGCGCTTCTAAGAATGTGAAGTGAGCATGTTTGTATGAAAATCACAAGCTGTCCCGATTTTTGTGCCGCTGAGTGTATTTTTACATACATACATACACTCACGCGTTTTCCATGGGGGTAGGCAGAGACTATGGATCGTCACCTGCTACAATCCTTGCACACTTCTTTCGCTTCATTCACATCCATCAATCTTTTCATACATGCCCTGCGGTTTTTGTCACTGCGTACACCAGCCTTTTTAGGGTTCCGTACCCAAAGAGAAAAAACGGGACCCAATTACTAAGACACCGCTTTCCGTCTGTCACCAGGCTGTATCTCATGAACCGTGACAGCTAGATAGTTAAAGTTTTCACAGATGATGTATTTCTGTTGCCGCTATAACAACAAATATTAAAAACAGAAAAAATAAGTATTTAAGGGGGGCTCGCTCCCATACAACAAACGTGATTTTTTGGTACGGAAAGGGTTCCGTACCAAAAAATCACATCACGAAGGGTCGTGCGCGAGTCCGACTCGCACTTGGCCGGTTTTTTGTCACTGCGTACACCAGCCTTTTTTATAATAACCTCTATTTGGTCCGCGTAGGTTTTTCTGGGACGCCCTTGCGCAATCGTTCCTTCCACATTCGCACAATATATCTGTTTCGTGATTCGCCTTTCATTCATCCTCTCTAAGTGACCAAACCACCAGAGCATTCCTTTCTCAATTCTTGTCACTATATCATCTTTCAAAATATTTTTTTCTTTTTCAGTGTATTTTTAACTTTATTATATTTTTCCCAGGACATAGTATCAGGTACAGCGGCTTGCGAAGAAGTGAAGTCAAGTGGTAAATTCGCACAAATTCTCGAATTACTATTATTACTGGGAAATTACATGAACACTGGGTCGAACAATGCGGGCGCTTACGGGTTCGAAATCAGCTTCCTGACCAAGGTAAGTTGTATTTCGTATGGTCATACTTTTATATCGGGTCATTTTGAACATACCATCCAAATTTAAAGGATGTGTCCAGTCCATGAAACTAAACAACTTTCTTTCAGAAACGGGTCAAATTTTGGTCATCCCATACTAAATTGATCACGCGATCTCTTTGATTTGTATGGAAAGTCGATTTTTATTTTACATATTTGACCATGTGTTACTTAGAGAAAGTTGTTCAGTTTCATGGACTGAACACATCCTCAAAATTTGGATGGTGAATACAAAATGACCCCTGTACTGAAATCGCAAAAAAAAAATCAGCCGTTTTCATTTTCATTATTAATTTTTGTATGAAACAGCTGATTTTTTTCGCGATTTCAAGGTTGGCCCCATAGTAAGAGTTGTACAGTTTGATGGACCCTATCTACCATATTCTGGTTTAGCCATTAATTCTGTTACACGTTGTATGTACTTTGTCATATCAACTTTTTCGATAAAACGTCTCATCTCACAGTTTGAAACATTAATCAAAAAGTTGATATGACAAAATACTTAAAGTGCAAAGCGACTTTCGCTGCTAACTGTACCTAAAGCTAGCCACTGGCGATTTCTAAGAGGTCATCAACTACCTCCAAAGTAAATTTTAACCATAGGTTTGTTTTGTAATGTAATTTAACATAAAATTACCATGATAAATATTTACATTATGGTGATCGATGACCTAGAGATTAGTCTGCTCATCTGCAAACAATGGGTGCATTCCAGCAGACCAATCACTAAGTCATCGATCACCACAGTATAGATTTTAACCATGGAAAGTAATTTGTTTTAAAGTTTAATTTTAATACTTTTTAAAGTTAAAATGTACTTTTTAGTGATCGGTGACTCAACGATTAGTCTGCTGGAATGTACACTGATAATATATTATGACATCTAAAATAACATCCTTTGTTACAGCTGACAGCGACGAAAGATCTAGAAAACAAACAAACCCTCCTCCATTATTTAGTCGAAACGATAGAAAATAAATTCCCGGACGTACTCACATTTGCCGAGGAGATGCCTCATATCGACAGGTAAAAATATTTGTGTAAACAAAATATCCTCTGTTTTTATGATATTTGATTTTGGACTCTATACACCGTGCTCCTGAGGTTTTGCATTACCGTTGGCCTGTTGTTTAGACCAGGGGTGTCAAACAAACTTTTCAAAAAAGCCAATTTTTAGTTAAGAGCGTGTTAGCGGGCCAGGGGCCGTACCGGCTAACGAATCGAGCTTCGAAAAGTCTGCCGGGTTTCAAATTAAAACAGATAAATCGAGCTCCAATTGGGCCAAAATGGCGAACCCTAATTCATGAGGTCACACAAACATCCATATATTCCAAATAACTTCAACAAATAGTACAATACGAAATTCCTTACTTCAATTTATCTTTTTTTAATTTGAAACTCGGCAAATATTCCGAAGCTCAATTCGTTAGCCGGTACGGCCCCAGACTCAAAATTGAAAACTCAAACACTAAATTAAAATCTTTATTTTCATACAAAGATAATAAAGAGTAATCTTTAAATAAAAAGCAATCTTGAGCTTGAGGATAAAGATACCTGAGGTCTCATATTTTATTATGTTACAATACGTAGTGGCATCGAATGCCGTCTAAAATCCTCACTGGATTTTAGACCGCGGGCCGTAACTTCGACACCCCTGCTTAGTGCTAGTTCTACGAGCTTAAAATTAATGGAAAACCGCAAATCGATGTATAGTCCATTCATTTAGATAGTGTCGGTACACCCGCAAGCACTTGTGTTCAGAGACATGAATACCGGAAAGGTTTTGGTAACGTTATACAAATAACGTTACAGATAACGGTAAAAAATAGCGATGATTCTAGCAATAGTTTTAGCTTATTAAGTGTTTTATACTAAAATCCAAGTTTTAGAAATGTATTGACATTTCGCAGTCGTACGTTTATACGGAAAGTCCGTAGTATTAGCTTGTAAATTTTCCAGAATCGTGTCTAGTGTCGGAAGTTTTTTATTAGCATAAAATCTGTATACTGTTCGGACGTACTACATCATATTCAAAGTCGTCAGTTTTCGATAGTTTTATTTCTTCCGTTTTAACGTTTTTTGGTTTTAATGGGCCTATATTTAATATTATACGGACGCTAGTTATTGGTATTCCCACTATTTTTGAAGTATCTGTGATAGGTGCAAATACACTGATTTCAACGCAATGCCGATGGACATTGATTATAAGTTGTTTACATGTTTTACAAAACACCCGTATTTTTTGTTGGTTCACTTAAAGTTTCATCTTGACGCACTTAACTGTCCTTCCAAGGATGAAAAAATATTTTCAGTATACGTAGCAGAGTCAACAAACACAAGCTTTCACTACGGCTGCGCTTCGATGTAAACTGCCAAAATCCAAATTGACTTGCGGGTGTACGCCGCACGCGATATCCTTTGTTTATGCAGCGGCATCCTTTGACAAGAAGCGGCACGTGCAAAGGCGGCGCGATCAAAGGGCGACACTATCTAAGTGAATGCGCTTTACAGCATAGCCGTTTGGTACACGTGTACTTGAGATCAAAACAAAATTTTGGACCCGCAGTTCTTAAAAATTCTTCCCTTATGACGCAATAACTCCTCTCGAGTTATAGCGTTACTCCTCTCGAGTTATAGCGTCATCTTCTTTGTATGGGGAAAAAAAATTTTTGTACTAAAACCTATCGTGTATGATATCAAATGAAAGGGCTTGCTAAGCCAGTTCTAAAAATATATCACATCATTACATTTCAGCCAATAATTTTAAATTAAATCAAAAAACATTTTCAAAACATACCATGTTTGGGCTCCTACAAATACGATATGGTTGAATATTTTTTTTATAAAAATACCTCAAATGATATGTATTATTCTCATATCTAATCTCAAGAAATCAATTTTGAAAATATTGACATTTAGTTTTTTTTTTAATTTTTCAAGATTACGAAGCTATTACAAAGTGATAATATACAGGGTGTTTGGTAATTTTTTATTTTATTTTTTTATTTTGTTTATTATTAAGGGAAACAAACAGCTGTTTTTACAAAGGATGACATGTATGAATACAATGCAATAGCCAATACAGTTTCCACAATTAGCATTAGCAGACATGCAACAGTATCAGAACAATCATTTTTTTTAAATATACAGGGTGTTTGGTAATAGCCTTATAAAGCCGAATATGGTGGATAGGGACCATCAAACTAAACAACTTTTACTATGGGACCAACTCTGAAATCCCGAAAAAAAAATCTGCTGTTTCATACAAAAATTAATTACGAAAATATCAAAAAGTATGAAACAGCTGATTTTTTTTTCGCGATTTCAGAGTTGGTCCCATAGTAAAAGTTGTTCAGTTTGATGGTCCCTATCCACCATATTCGGCTTTATAAGGCTTTTACCAAACACCCTGTATATTTAAAAAAATGATTGTTCTGAAACCTATCGTGTGTGATATCGAATGAAAGGGCTTTCTGAGCTGTTTCTAAAAATATATCACATATTTCCCTTTCGGCAGTTGTTTTACATTAAACCAAAAATCAATTTCCAAAAATCCCATACAAACGTAAGTTCGGGCAAACATTAGAAAAAAATACTAAATGTAAATGTTTTCAAAATTGCTTTCTTGTGATTTGATATGAGGATATTATATGACTCTTAAGGTGTATTCTACAAAAAATAATTTGGCTACATCGGATCTAAAAGAGCCCAAACTTGGTATGTTTTGAAAATGTTTTTTGGTTTTATTTAAAGCAAGTGGCTAAAATGTAATGATGTGATATATTTTTAGAACCGGCTCAGCAAGCCCTTTCATTCAATACCATACACGGTAGGTTTTAGAACCAAAAAATTTTTTTTCCCATACAAAAAAAAGATGACACCATAACTCCTCTCCTAAGGGAAGAATTTTTAAGAACTGCGGGTCCAAAATTTTGTTTTGACCTCAAGTATACGTGTACCAAACGGCTTTGCTGTACATCGATTTGCGGTTTTTTAGGGTTCCGTAGCCTAAATGGCAAAAAACGGAACCCTTATAGATTCGTCATGTCTGTCTGTCTGTCTGTCCGTATGTCACAGCCACTTTATTCCGAAAGTATTAAGACTACACAGTTGAAACTTGGTAGGTAGATGTATTCTGTTAACCGCTTAACGAATTTAATACAAGAATAAGAAAAATAAAATATTAAGGGGTGGCTCTCCATACATGGAACTGAAACGGAAAAACATTTTTTTCTTCAAACCAACACGTGTTGGGTGTTTGTAGATAGGTATTTAAAAATGACATTAAGGTTTTTAAGACAACTTTTTCTCAAAGTCAACCGTTTGAAAGATATACACCGCCAAAGTGGTAAAATGTGTGTCCCCCTTTAACTTTTGAAATAAGAGAGTGAAAAATCTAAAAAAATATATACTGTAGATCTTAATAAATACTTTCAACCAAAATTGGTTTAAACGAGATATAGTAATTAGTTTTCGAGATATAGCACATTTTCCAAAACCGCAAATATAACTTTGTCATTCATACCAACACTGTGAAAAACAAAGTTATGTTTACAGACGAAAACTTATAGGTGGTATTAAATATGGTATGGTATAAGGTAACTACGGAACCCTATGGCGCGTGGCCCGACACGCACTTGGCCGGTTTTTTTATTCGTACGAGTAGGACTAGCTCTGTAGACTACAGTTACCGCTTTCGCCGGAGTATTGGTGCTCGCGGGCCATAGTTTGGAGACCCCTGATTTAGACCATTAAATTGGTTTTTTTTTTGTGGATATAAATTCCCGGACTTACTCACTTTTGCCAAAGAGTTGCCTCATATTGACAGGTAAAAATAGATTTGTGCTAACAAAATATCTTCTGCTAGCCTAGCGACCGCCCGCGACTTCGTCTGCGTGGTCAGTTATGTATCAATCTCTCGAGAACAGTACTTACCTACTTTTTCATAATTAAATGTGTACCCTATGCTTCGATCAAGAACACCCACTCAAATAGCGTCCCACTTACAAACTGGGCGCATATTTTGCACAAAGTAAGTGATAAAAGATGTTTTTTTGTACAAAATTATCTTATTTTGTTCAAAATAAATGATATAAAATCTGAGTTTGTACAAAATAAGAGGTGATTATGTACAAAATAAGCGTCGAGTTTGTAAGTGGGACGCTATATCGAGGTGCCATTTTTGCGTACTGTTTTAGTTTGTGAAGCGTTATCTAGGATATTCTTGATCGAAGAACTTATGTTTGTTTGTTTGTAACTCTATCATGTCTTAACTACTTAAACTATCATTATGAAATTTTGCATACACGTTGTCAGAGGAGGTACAGAAAAGAACATAGGGAACTTCGCATCATAGGTGTAGCCAGGCCAGTTTTTAGGCTAGTTTTTTAGAGGGGTCGGTTGGTATGTTAAAAAACGCTTGACAGAAAACAGGATTTTACTAAGTATGTCTTTATTTCGGGGGAGAGCGAGGGGGAGGGGGTTTAACCCCCAAATCCCACCCTTCTCTACGCCCATGCCTTTCATGGTTTAGTCGACAAATGCCAACTTCTACAAATGCCAATATTTAGTGGTTATGGAAAAATAATGTTTTCAATCACTTTTTGATATGTATTTTTGCGTGTTTATAGTGTATTTTCAATCACTTTTGGAATTTTGATATTTTTTGTTTTTTTCTTTCCTTCGTAATAAAAACATTTGTAGAATCTGGCGTTTTAAAAAAAGTTGACATTTGTAGAAGTTGGCATTTGTCGAATAAACACCCCTTTCGTCCAGAAAAAAATATAGTTCCCGTGGGATACAAAAACAACTGTCCACCCAGAAGAAGTCGCAGGCAGCAGCTAGTTTATATTTTTTTACGTTTGAATCGTCTTTAGAGCCGCTCGTGTGTCAATGGAGAACCTTCAGAAGTCGTTGAAGAAGATGGACAACGACATCAGAGCGCTGGAGACCGACCTGAACAACTCGCGAGTGCTGCAATGCCCCGATGATATGTTCCACGAGAAGATGAACGTATCCTTTTATTAAAATTGTGCTAAAATCTTGTTTGGATGGGTTCCCACTTAAGGGTCCATAATAGGATGACATGGTTTGCGCGGGCCATATTTTTATATAAAAAAAACGTAAAGTTGTAGCCACAAAAAAAACATGCGACAAGCTAAAGAGATTATCTAGTTGCTACAAGTATTAATTTGCGTATAAACCTCACAGATGATTGTAAAAAAAATCAGAATATCATCAAAAGCGGTTTTTTAACACATTTGTTAAGTTTTATTGGTTGTCCTTAAATTAATTATAACCTTAACCATTGATACAAAACAGTCATTTTACAAAGAGGCGCGCGAACAGTGCGACCTCCTCCACTCAATGTTCCGCAAGATGGCCGCCTTATACAACGAACTAGCGGAATACTACGTGTTCGACCCACAGAAATATACGTTAGAAGAATTCTTTTCGGATATCAAGACTTTTAAAGACTCGTTTGTGGTGAGTACAAAGCATATTAGTCTTTAATGCCCATTTGCACTAAACTTGGGTTAGGCTTGTCCTAGTTTAGAAACATCTAAGCTTAAGAGCAGCCTAAAAATTTGGTTTGCACTAACAATTCTGTCTCGAATGATAAACGAATGACGAACGATTGAAATGATAGATTGTTTATGATCCATTATTAAAAAAAAAACTGTTTGAATTCGTCAAACCACTGAACTATTCAACACTTGATACTGGCAAAAATTCCCTGAAGTGGAGATTAGATTGACAAACCAAAAATAAGAAGAATGTCTTTGACAAATGTTTGACAAATGACAGAAAATGACATAAATATACTTTTATTTTGCTGTTTGTCAAGTAAAGTTGAACAGGCTAAGTAAACCTCCATGTTGTAACACAAAAAATACTACTTAGGTAACGCCTAACCACTGACCTGCATATATTTACACTGGACAGACTTATGAATGAATGAATGAATGAATGAAAATTTATTTGCAAAAGACATGGTTTTACATGTTGATAAATTAAAGTTAAGTTGCTTAACATATCTTGCTTTTCAGCATGCAAAAAATCACATTAAGTATATAAAATCAAATTACAGTTAATTATTAAAATAAATTAGTTATAATTAGGTATTAATTTAAATTTAAATATAAGGCTAAGCATTTAGGTAATTATTTTGAACGAAGCACCGAATTTATGTCGCTGTCCTTGAGATAGTCATTGACAGAATAATAGCATTTATCGATCAACCATGTCATCAGTTTAAATTTAAAACTATTAAATGGATATCGTTTGAATTCATTAGGCAATTTATTGAATATTTTTATAATCATTGGAAAGCAATTTCTAGAATATAATGCTGTTTTCGTCCTAGGATAGACCAGTCTATCTTTATTCTTTGTGTTAAATTTGCAGTGTTCGGACCACTTAGTAAATAAGTTCGGGTGTTTTTTGACGAACAAGCAACATTCGAGTATATATAAGCAGTGTATGGTTAAAATATGGAATTTGCGAAAGTAAGGTCTACATGAAGTCCTCGCGTCAACATCGGCTAGTCCGCGTACGCATTGTTTTTGTGAGACAAATAATCTGTTGATTTCGGTAGAGTTTCCCCAAATAATAATGCTGTATCTCAAATTAGATGCCACGTAACCATGGTAAGCTTGGAAAGCTGTATTAATGTGACTTACTTTTGTTAGACGCCAAAGCGCATAAGCGAATCTATTGATCTTCTTACAGATCTTATCTACGTGAAGTTTCCAGGAGCACTGATTGTCAATAGTGATACCTAAGAAATTTGCTACATTACATTCCTTTATTGTTACGCCTTTGCATTTAATAGTTATGTCATGTCTTATGTCAAACTGTTTTTGTGCCTATTTGATTTCCGCCATTTTGGCGCTGTAGGACGTAGCGTGCGTACATGGTACTAAAGTTTGAAGTCTGGAGAGTCTGGATTTTCATATTGTACGTCAAAATTAGTTCTTTAGACGCAAGCTAGTGGCGTGTCAAATAGGCACAAAAACTTAGCTGTCAAATCATACAGACAGCCAGTCCAGTTAAATAAAAAAAAAATATTTTTCATGTCAGTGCGCCTAACGCGTTGGCCGCTTCCTATTCGAGGCCATAAAGTTAGTAATGTTCTAAGTGGATTTAGGAATGGCTTAAGGTTAGTGCAAGCTATTTTTTTGCTAGAAGTAGCCTAAACAAGTTAGGCAAGAACTTAGGCGATTCTTAAGTTTAGTGCGAATGGGCATAAATATAGTAAATCAGGGTTGAAAATCATTTGCAAGAATACTAGGTGTTCGATATGCAGAAATATACGTTAGAAGAGTTTTTTTCGGATATCAAGACGTTTAAAGACTCTTTTGTGGTGAGTATAAGGCATATTAGTCTTTAAATATAGCACGTTAAGGTTGAGAGTCATTTGCAAGAATACTACCTGTTTGACCTACAGAAATATACCTTAGATGAGTTCTTTTCGGATATTAAGACGTTTAAAGACTCGTTTGTGGTGGTATGTACAAGGCATATTAGTCTTTAAATATAGCATGTTAGGGTTAAAAGTCATTTGCAAGGATACTACGTGTTTGACGTACAGAAATATATGTTAAAAGAGTTTTTTCGGATATCAAAACGTTTAAAGACTTGTTTGTGATGAGTACAAGGCGTATTAGTCTTTAAATATAGCATGTTAGGATTGAGAGACATTTGCAAGAATACTACGGGTAAGACCTACAGAAATAAACGTTAGAAGAATTCTTTTCGGATATCAGAGGCCGTATTACAAGCTCTTATTTCCTGCCAGGTTTATAAATTGCTGTAGTGACATCTCTTTCTCGCTGTATAGCAAATAAAAAAGATAGTTTGATAGCCAGTCAGAAAACTGACTGGAAATAAGAGGTCATAATACAGACCCTGGACGGTTAAAGACACGTTCGTGGTGAGTACAAGGCATATTAGTCTTTAAATGTAGCACGTTAGGGTTTAGAGCCATTTGCAAGGATACTACGCGTTTGACCTACAGAAATATACCGGGTGTAACAAGACACTCAACGAAGCCGAGGTCTACCATCATCAGAACCATTTCTGTTCAAAATTATTGCTGGGAAACCATTTTAATTTTTGATGTTAAAAAACATTGCATACTTTACCACGCAATGTAACGCGTACAAACGACCGCGCCAGCGAGTGTATGCTACACAGCTGCGTTCGGCCGAGTTGAAAGGCAGCGTTTATGTGCGTGCACATGAAATACATTGAGTGATGACGTTTTGTAGCCATTTTTTGTTACGAAATACAAAAAAAAATTGATAATCTTTCTGTAGACAAAAATTAGGAAATAACGAATAAAATAAGATAAATAGAAAAAATAAATTTTTTTTCAACACACTTGCTCGTAAAGTGAGCCCTAATACATCGCTTTTAGGGCCATAAACTGAACTATAACAAACGCGTACAATAATATATAAAACACTAGTTGGTTTATAGAATTATCCCTACAAAGTTAAATAGGTACCTTACTGCAAGTTCTATGCGAGTAAACAGAGCATTTTCAATTTAACCGGGTAATACAGTTATTATTTTAGTAACAACAAAGAGGTTTTATGCCGCTGAAAATTCATTTGCATATTTGGAATAAATAAATGTGTAGGTCCTTAATTAAGTCAAACAAATATTTATTATTATCAAATTATTCCTAATTTACAATATTTTGTTATAAATTATTAAAATATTAGCATTTTATCACCTAAATTTATAATTTTGAAGTAGGCTGTATGCTCACTAACCCCTTTGTTTGCAAAATATTCTTGCATTGGTCGTGTGAAAAAAGCAAAAAAAACCTGCGCGCCTTTTCTCATCATGATTATCATTTTGTTTTTTCGTATTTGTTGCTGTGTGGTAAATTACTTTGTTTTTTCCTCGCAAATGTGTTGAAAAACGTCGTATGAAACTCGTGAGCTCTTACTTATTGCACACTCGGCTGAGTTACGCCCTTTGTATCATAATGTACTATTTTTATTCATTATTATTTTGTCGAATAACAGACGGCCCACCAAGAGAACGTAGTATCGCGCGAAACTGAAGAGCGAGCGAGGCGAGCGCGCGAGGCGCGTGCGCAAGCGGAGCGCGAGCGGCGCGACCGGCAGCACCGATACAAGCAGCTGGTCGATATGGATAAGGCGCAAGAAGGCGTCATGGACAGGTAATCATTAATTTTTTACCATTCCCCCTCTAAAAAGCTTATTATATTCACTGGAAACAGTGAATAATAAGCACTTTTAATTACGATTTTAGAGTTTGAATTTAGAACACTATTCGACATCAATCTCCTTGCGCAAAATAACTCGATACAAACTTCTTGTGCAAAGAATACTCGACATACAAACTCGTTGTGCAAATAATATTTTCGCTTAAATCTTTCTTTTTCTTGTAGTCATGGTATAAAGTATAAGTATAGTATATTGTATGTATAATATATAAGTATAGACTTGTATAAGTCTTGAATAAAAATAATTTATATCGAGGGCCATGAATCACTCGCGTCACTCAGGATTCTAACACTTGAATCACTCCCTACGGTTGTGATTCAATAGTTAGAATCCTTCACTTGCTCGTGATTCATCTATGGCCCTCGCTTTAAATCCGTCCTTTATTTACTAATTGCATAATATACTATTATACCATCCCCCCTCTAAAACGCTTATTTTATTCACTGAAAACAGTGAATAAAAAGCACTTTTAATTATGATTTTAGAGTTTGAATTTAGAACACAATTCTCCCTTCATCTCAATGCTATACAACCTCCCTGCGCAAAAAATACTCGATACAAATTCCTTGTGCAAAAAATACTCGACATACAAACTCTTTGTGCAAACGAATTGAAAATTATTTTTCACCTCTCCAGCACGAAAAGGGTGCTTTTGGCGCGTAAAAACTCGCAGCTAAATCGACTTTTGCTGCGAGCGTGAGGCAAAGTGCTTTTTTAATTTCTAACACCTTTTCTCGCTGGTAGAGGTGAAAAGTTGTATGTTTAACACGAGAGCAAATTTTTTGATGTCTCGTGCCTTTAAATCACTCACTGTGCTCAGTAGTCTATATTAGAATCACTCGCTACGCTCGTGATTCAATTCTAGGCTACTTCGCTAGTTCGTGATTTAAAAGTCAGCACTCGCAGCAAAAAATGACTTTGCTCTCTTGTATAACAAATAACTATTAGTATTACGTTTGTATAAGAAGTTAACTTCGCCGTCCTATTAAATCTTTCTTTTTTTCGTATTCATGATATAAGTATGCAACTCTTGAATAAAATGGATTCATATCGAGGGCCATGAATCGCTCGCGTCGCTCAGGATTCTAACACTTGAATAACTTCCTACGGTCGCCTTCCAATAGTTAGAATCCTTCACTTGCTCGTGATTCATCTATGGCCCTTTAAATCCCGTCTAATTTCTTATTTAACTACCATTATATTTCTTGTGTACAGTTTGATGGAGGCACTGCAGAGTGGCTCGGCGTTTAGCAGAGAACGGCCACGGAAGAAGGCCAACCCGAGAGTAGCGGGAGGTAAGAATATGATTATAATATATGTATTCTACTATTATAAGAAAACACACTGAGAGAATGTTCATTAGACAGATTTTATCATGTTTTTACCCAACTGATCTGATCAAAATTTTAAGAGATATAAGGATATGTTTGATAAAAACCGCGAAATTAGTATAAAAATGTATAGAACTGAAAACTCTGATCCTTATATCTCTTAGAATGCTGATCAGATCAGTTGGGCGTGTATAGCGATCCGAATCTCCTCTGTTTACTCCCTGGATGGCCATCATCAGATCACAGTTAGGTCAATCCCTGGCGGAGAACCAAGGCTTCAAAGTTACCTCGTTTGTATGAAAATCAACAAGTGTCCTTAATTATCTGGCCATCATTACACTGGAAGATCGGTAGGTATTCATAAAAATATGGCGTGGATGCGAAGTACCATTTATAGTAGTAGTTTAGTGTATATCACTTTTTGAAATTCATCATGACACATGACATATCAGTCATTATCAATTTTCATCACAGTTTTTTAAACTCTTCTTTGTTATTAGTAGGTACTTAAAAATTATAATGTGATTAATATGACTTTATACAACAGAAGTGACCAATTTCAGACCGCTTGCTGTACATGCAGCAACAAAAGTCGCTTAACATTTTAGTACTTTGACATAATAACTTTTTGACTTATGCCACACCCGACACTATACCACCGCGCTATTATAAACAGATGACGTCAGATGACGTTTTTGTGCACGCGCAACTGTGTGTGTAAGTCTAGGGCTACCGTGCAGTTAGTACTGTACTGTATGAGCGGCGTTCAACGATCATAATTCGAACTTTTTGGTAAATAAAGTTACGACGCATTGCTTTGAATATCAAAATAAGTTGACAGTTGACAAACACGACTAAATGAGCACACGATTCGGTATACGGACTCGCGGGGTGGGGTGAGGTAATTGTTTCTGGGGCGAGCGGGGAGTGTCCTTTCTGTACGTAGTACTTATATCTATTATATATACTATTCTGTGCTTATGCTTCAAACTATAGGACATCTGGCAAAAAGTCGCTATGACAAACTACTAAAGTGTTGCTGACCTTACAATACGGTGTTTTAATCTGTTGCTCTGTGCGCTTAATACATTTTCGAGTAAAGATGCCGCGGACCACTGTCTGTCCATAGTCAATTTAATCACATAAATCACATTGTAGTTACGTCTAAAAATAGGTATACAATATAGAACTTTTTCACTTTGATGTAGTTATCATTTGTCATTGATTTCTGTTCAAAAAAGGAATAGGTTTTAAAGTGACAAAGTTCAAAACTGTGTACATATTTTTAGACGTGACTGTACGTAGAAATAGAATGATCTTTGTTGACTGAACTTATTCCAATTCATTCCAATTCACATTTTTGTTAATTAAACAATCTTCACGTCGCGTCGTAAGCATGAGCGTTTATTTATAAATTCTCAATACATTAATTTTATGTTTTTTTCGAAATTAATTTTAATATAACTAAGTGATGTGAAGATTGTTTTCATATACGTGTCAGATGTGTCGGTCATTGTACCATCATTTCACGCACTCACTAGTAGAGGAGCTGAGCGAAGAAGAAGGATTAGTACACGCTATTCTGTACCGTATTGAAGGTAATATGGCTGTTGCAAATGTTAGAAAACGTATGTTGGACGTAAACTTCAAAATTGGTTGAGGAAAAGATAATACTTACCTATTAAAGGTCTTTGGGCATTTTGTTCGGACATTTGACCTACGGCGTACACAAACGAAATAGGGCTAGGTATGTAGATAATTAATGTATCTGCTATACAATGGTATGGGTCACATTCTTGTAGGGCATGTTTCATTTATTAAATAAATTATATCATAGCACTTCAATAATAAATAAAATAAAATAAATAAATAAAGACAATACAAACGTTTATCATGTTTGTACAATGCTGTAAGTAAAAACTTCTGTTTTATTAACAAAAGTTTAATAACATTAAAAATATTTTGTACTTGACTCACACACATACTGTAAAATAACTTTTTTCTGCCGGTGGGTACATAATTTTTTTTGACATATTTTGAATAGTGGAATTAAATTCTTCCATTTTAAAACTGGTTTGATCTCTCTTCGCGAACTTTCATCGAGTAGGTCAAATATGCCCAATGACCCATTAGCAGTTGCTAGTTATTGTTTTAGTTGCCGCTACACTTTTTCTTTTCGTGCCTTTATTGTAGAAAATATGAACAGCAAATTGTATGTTAAGTTTTGTTGTTGTATCTATTTTTTATTTCGAATGTAATATACAGGGTGCATTTGTAATCACTCTCCAAATTTTAAGGATGTGTTCAGTCCATGAAACTGAACAACTTTCTCCATGAAACATGTGTCGAAATACGCCAAAAAATTTTGGTCATTCCATACTAAGCTGATCACGTGATCTCTTTGTTTGTATGAAAAGTCATTTTTTTTACATATTTGACCCTATGTTTGTTAGAGAACGTTGTTCAGTTTCATGGACTGAACACATTCTCAAAATTTGGAGAGTGATTTCAAATGCACCCTGTATAAGTATGACTTTTAACGTTTCTTTTAACTAAGGGACATATTTACAATAACGGTTAACGACTAAAAGTAAATGAGTTCTAAGGGTTAGTAAGGAAATATAAGGTTTTTGGCGCCATTTTGTCGAGTTCGGTTCGGTGACTATTTTAATTATTTGCAAATTGATTCATAGTGGTTATTGTGTCTTAAAATTGGTGCCAGTTTTGTGGTACAAATGTCTACGCAACTGAACAATACGTGGGATAATTGAAATAGGCGCGATCTTGGTTGTGTGAAGCTGAAACTTTTAGTGTAGTGGTGGCTACCTCGGCAGATCTTATCGAGTAAATTGTCTTGATACACTTGGTGCCAAATTCTCCAAGCAGCATTGGAATGCGATGCACCCGCATTCTAATGTAAACTGAAACAATACAGTTCCCACTGATCTATTCAACACTTGACACTGGCACAAATAACTCCCTAAAAGAGGAGAGTAGATTGCCAAACTAAAAATAATAAGAAGAAGGAAATATTATCTTTATATATATTCAGTATTTTAGTTATATCTACTTTTATTTTATTTATATATGATTTTAAAAACAGATTATGTGATGCAATGCGGTCGCCGAGCGAGACGAAAGCGAGCGTCCTCTCCACAGCTAGAAACATATAGACAAGTCTATACATATTTATGTAGATGTTGTCAGCTTGTCGTAAAAACATAAACAAATATGGCCGCTTTTGATTAGTAGTATTTTTCTCAATTAGGGCTTTTCAAAGAGACATTTAAAAAATAAAAATATTACTACTTACTAGATGGCGTCGATGGAAAGAGAAGTGTCAAAATTAGCTTTTAAAAGTAAACGGCCTGTACCAAAGAGGCAAGTAAGCGCTTGCTGGCTGACATCTGCCCAAAGAGAAACATTTCAGGGTTACATCTGCCTGCCTGAGTACTCTTCGAGGCTTAGTAAAAAAAAAATACATTGACACATACATTTTTATCAACGCCATCTATCGAGCCTATAGTTTTTTGTCATTTTGAAAAGCCCTCATTCCGAACCCAGCTAATCCATACAAATCTATGGACCTATCACACACATGCGGAATTTTTCCGTACGGAATATTCATACATTATCGAAATTCCGTTCGGAATTCCGATAATGTATGAATCGGCGGGCTGATTATCTAATTAGAAACCACCTAGCGACCGGTCTCATTTGACAGAGATGAATGTGATACATTGCTACTTCTTTTTGGGGTGAAAAAAAAAACATACCAAAGAAAAGTAGCAATGTATATCAAATGAAACCAGTCGCTAAATAGTTTGTATTTAGATAATCAGGGTGTCGGATTCCGTCTGTATGTGACCGGGCTCATCGTAGTATTTTTCTCTTTATATTATTTTTTTACCATAGGTTATGAAAACAAATATGGCCGCTTTTGATGTTCAATAACATCTTTCTATAATAACTTTTTCTTCTTTTTATATTAATATTTTATTTACTTATTATGTTTTTCTTTTTAGATTATGTCGACCCGTATTCTACAATATAGTTTGAACTGTTAGTTTCTCTATTTTCAGTATTTATTTATGTATTTTATTTGTGTTAATTTTCATCAAATTCAGTTTCAACTAACTAATAAATATTGT
Source organism: Agriphila geniculea (assembly GCA_943789525.1). Taxonomy (NCBI): domain Eukaryota; kingdom Metazoa; phylum Arthropoda; class Insecta; order Lepidoptera; family Crambidae; genus Agriphila; species Agriphila geniculea. Next base: position 9,461,697 of record OX038898.1, on the reverse strand, counting down.
TTTTATATGCAACCATTGGGTTCGAACCTTGAAAACTATTTACAAATGTTTAATATTAATAATCTTCATTATAATCTACTGTTTAATATCATATGATTCTTAAATGGTAGGTATAAGCATATCATTTGAATGAAATGGATATATGTATGCCATTCCGATGTATATGTCGTAGGATATTCGTACAAATTGGATCTTTACAAAAATCCTAGTATGATTGCAAAAAACGTTAAAAATTAGAATCTCAGACAGATTTTTGCAAGCAATTTTCCGAGTCATGTTTAGGATTTTTTACATAAATACATTGTATCTTAGGTAAATCGCAAATGATCATCAGTTTGCGTGTGCTGATTGGCTGACGTCAATGTTATGGACTGACGGATGTTCTAATTGGCTAACGGCTACTACAGTCCTATAAGAAGAGTCATGTTCTGACCAATCAGAAGGAAGATGTTATGAATCGATTCGTCGATTATCCAATCAGCATACAAGTTTCCTTATTCTTATTATCGTTTGAGGTTTAGTGGCCACCTCTGGTATTAGAGTTTATCAAGACGCGTGAAAGGCATCTGACTTGGCTTGACGACTGTTATCAGATGACAACAGCTGGGACCGACGGTTTAACGTGCCCTCCGAAGCACGGAAGCACTCAGTTGTAATGCCACTTAACGGTCACCCATCAGACACCTGGCCGGATCGAGAGTTGCTTAACAAACGTGATCGAGTACGATCAGTCTGTGAAGCTCCGCCATGAGCGCTTCATTAAAAAGAAGTTTCCAAGATCCTAAAAATTGCTTTGTTGATTGCTAAAATCTACCTTTTTCTAATTATCCGGTCTTTTAGAATACACCTAGGATTTTTTTGCAAAGAACCGGTTTATATGATTATCCTACGACAGTTGTTTTTTATCTTATCACAAAGCATGGTGTTTTTTCATAGATGCCGTTTAGCTTTTGATGTTGTCTCGCTCGTTCGTGTTTTTTTCTGTTTAATGAGTTTTATTCAAATGTTGTTTTATACATTGTTTTGTTCTAGTTATACCATCATAGCTCTCAAACTGTAGAACATAAACTGCGACTAAGTAACATGTTCACTTCGTGCAAAAGGGACAAAATTATGTTTTAACATAAAACCATACATATTTACGGCCGATTTCAATAATCTATCTTCCAGTAAGAGATGGGCCTACTATGGATCTGTTAAGCTAGGGTATTCCTAGAATGACGGTCGTCATATTACGGCCGTAATTTAGTGGCGTAGAACGTTTTCTATGTAAACAATACGGCGCGCCATTTTGTTTTCATAGACAACGCTCTACGCCGCTAAATTACGGCCGTCATTCTAGGAAACCCTAGCTGTACTAGGCAACTCCTTGTTATTTTCCGTCATTTAACAGAAATATCTAGGCAACTAATCTTTAGTAAGCCTATCTCTTACTGAGGGTAGGTTATTGAAATCGGCTGTAAATCATTTGGTTCCCGCAGTGGGGTGGTTCCACTCATGATTACAAGCAACCATTAATATGGGGCCAACACTGATATCACGAAAAGAAGATCAGCTGTTCCATACATTAGGGTCGAGTGGGTTTTGTATGGAACAGCAGATTTTTTTTCACAATATCAGAGTTGGCCCCATATAGACTAGGAGGCCATAACAAATTTGGTTACGATCGCGTAAGTGGCTGACTCTGGGTTTACAGGATGGAGAGGTACTCTCTGATGCTAAATATGTCAGTCTGTTTGCGTGAAGTGGTTGCGTTCTTTTTATATGCAGGCTGAAAAAAGGCTATAATTTTTTTGGACACAAATTATAGCCCATGCTACTCGCTGATAATGTAGCTTTCTATAGGTGAAAAAATTTTCAAAATCGGATCAGTACTTTTTGAGTTTATACATTACAAATAAACAATAAGTTAATTGCATATACCTACGAAACGCAACCGAATTTTGGTCAGTCCTTACACAGTTCACGTGAGCACAACTAGTACTTTCTTGCTGTACCATTGTCAGCCTTACCTTATCGATTTTTTTTCTGGTAACGATAACACATTTTTCACCCTGCATATAAAAAGAACGCAACCACTTTACGCAAACAGACCGACATATTTAGCATCAGAGAGTGCCTCTTCATCCTGTGAACCCAGAGTCAGCCACTTACGCGATCGTTACCAAATTTGTTATGACCTCCTAATATAATAGTAAAAGTTGCTTGTAATCATGAGTGGAACCACCCCACTGCGGGAACCAAATGATTAAAATTTCAGCATGTATTGGTATACAACGTGTTACTAAATGTTCCCTAATGCCGAATATGGTAGATAGGGACCATTAAACTGAACAACTTTAAAAAGGGGCCAACTCTGAAATCGCGAAAAAATAAATAAATTTCTTACATTTTAATATTTTTGATATTAAATTTTGTATGAAACAGCCGATTTTTTTCGTGATTTCAGAGTTGGTCCCATAGTAAAAGTTGTTCAGTTTGATGGTCCCTATCTACCATATTCAGCATTAGAGGTTATTTTGTAACATATTGTATATTCCTGCTCAGAAAGTTATTCTTATTAATATATTGTTTTGTCCCACAGCTGAGCGAAGAGCACAGCTGAGTAGGTCCAGATCGCGATCGGGTCTGACCGGCGCGATGACAACGCGGGAACTAACCAAGTGAGTTACTCCAAATAAAAATCCAATCTCTAAAGTAATTTAAGGCCCGTATTTATAAACCGCTCTCAACTTTGAGAACTATTTTTAGATCATACCTGAGATGCTTTCCTATAAGAAGAGCATCTCAAGTATGATTTCAAATCTCAAGATAGCTCTCAATGTTGAGAGCGGTTTATAAATACGGGCCTTGGGGGAAGGGGAGGGGGGCAGTTTTAGTGCATTTAAGATTAATTTGTGCTATAGATTGCATGTGAATTTAATGTAAGAAGAGATACACACACTGATAAGACCTATCCACGCATCGGTATTTAATGTTTTACACGACTGCCCAAAAAGGAGTGTATATGTGTTAAGGGTTCATGTATGTTTGTGGGTATGTAAGTTTCTTTATTCCACCATAACTTCTAAATGGATCAACGGATTTGGATGTATGGGGTATCGTTAGAATCCTTACATCATTCCGAGTGACACTGGCTATATTTTTTTCGAAAAAAGTAAATATGGCGACAAGTACGACGCCATTTTCAAATGTGAAAAAAATATTTTTTTCTTCAATTATGACAATATGGACATCAAATGAAAGGCCCTAATGAGCACATTTCAAAACTATATAATTTGTCACTAAAATGTGTGAAATAAAAATAAATAAATTTAAAAAATATTAAAAACACGACTGGCCTGCCAAAAACGAACTAAAAAGTTAAATAACAAGTGTCATTGCAGTCGGGGGACCTCTTTGATTAAAAATTGTTCCACAAAACGGTCCCCCGACTGCAATGACACGTGTTATTTAACTTTTTAGTTCGTTTTTGGCAGGGCAGTCGTGTTTTTAATATTTTTTAAATTTATTTATTTTTTGTCCTCGAAACACTCAATGGCGGGAATTTATCCCGCTTGGTGGCGCTACTGTTGCTGGAGACCTTTGTATGGGCATTTACCCCCGATTTTCCCATTTGTTTTAAATTATATCTAAAAATGGTTGATACTAATAAATAATTATTATGGAAGTCGGATAGTAAACGAATTAAAGATTGAAGAAAACCAAAATGTGTTGGAAGGAAAATTGATATTTACGAAAATTCGCTTCCAACATCCAAAAATTGATAGCAAACACATAGAAAACAACCAAATGACATATACATCCACTCTAACGCCAAGTTAGTTATAGTGCACTGCAGTGGCGAGGGGTAAAATAATGGCGAAGGTAAGCCGTTCAACAAAAATGATATGATCTGCATAGTGGATCGGTGGGGTGGGATTTCTAAAAGGTAAGCCGATGGGAATCGGATTGTATGGACTCTTCGCCACTGGTGCACTGACTGGTGGACGATTTATGAATCAGCAAAATTATCCTGCCCTTGTCTTGTCCATGGCACGACGTTGTGCTGTTTCACGGTGACCGCGCTTCGTCTGTGATGATGTGTCTGAGCTCCAATCAACTTTAACCCTGTTGATCAAAATGTTTTCATCTACACACACTACGTAATGTTCCAAATATGATTTCAAAAAAGATTGTATAAACACGTACTTTATTTACGAAATTAAAAAAAAAACTCATTACAGTGCAGTCAACTGCATCATAATAGTAGTTTATGAAACTGATGCATAATAAGGAGTATTAAAACATGAGTGTGTGTTTAAAAACCGAGCCGTAGGCGAGGAGGATGTATAGTTTCATACACTACTTTATCTACTCTCATACAATTTTGTGATTGAACCGATTGAACCTACAAAATAAAATATCAATGATAAAAAAGAGTTGGCGGCAGTACTTACCAAGGTTAAGTAAGACGTTTTTTTCCGTCGCCGCATCTAAAATATCAAATTTTCACACTACACTCACTACTATGATAGCAAAAGTAAAAATTAAATCTAAAAATGGCGCGTATTATATTAGAAAAAAAAATAATGAAATAAGTGCATTCCAGTCTTAGAGCATTTAACCAAGTAAATGCTCTAAGATTCCAGTAGACTAATCGTTACGCTAAGTCATCGATTACCATAGAGTACGTTTTAATCATGGAAAGTATATGGGAATATCATTGTTTTTTTTTAATATCGTGGCACTGCCTTCTTTTTGGATTTGCCCTGTATCGTAATGAGAAAAAAAGTTATTTTATAACATTGCTTAGTATAGCGAAGGTATGTTATAAAATAACTTTTTAATTTTTTTTCAGTATTGCGTGTATAAAGTATGTCAATATAAATTCGTTTTGAAATTCATAATTCGAATTTTACGATATGAGAGTAGATAAAATAACTTTATAAATTTTTACAGCACACTTTTACTTTTTATGTATGGGCGTATTGTAATATATAGATATTGTGCGGGGCGCGTCATTTTTAACGCAAAATAAAAAGTTATAGTTTCAATGTTCACTTTTTGTTGTAGGTTCTGAATTTCGTAGGATTTTTTTAATTTAGCTTAAAAAATTGACTCCGCCCGACATTTTAGATGTAGCACGGAAATGAAATATCAGTCTCTCTTTTTTAACTTTGATCTTTTATTAAGTAGTAGGTTCAATCCCAAATTGTACGAGGGTAGATAAAGTAGTGTATGAAACTGCACATAACTAGGTATTAAAACACTCGTGTGATACTATTAAAAACCTCGCCTAACGGCTCGGTTTTTAAACACACACTCGTGTTTTAATACCCCTCTTTATATATCAGTTACATAAACTACTATTTCGTGGTCAATGCTTGAGCCTGTATAAGTTGGAAAAACTTACAGTATTTTCGGATATTTTAGATAGTATACTATGAAACTTATTATGTATGCATTTTTATTCACTGTTGAAATTTTAAGGATGTGTTCAGTCCATGAAACTGTACAACTTTCTCCATGAAACATGTGTCGCACAAAATTTTGGTCATTTCTTACTAAACTGATCACATGAGTTCTTTGATTTGTATGGAAAGTCATTTTTTTACATATTCGACCCTATGTTTCTTAGAATAAGTTGTTCAGGTTCATGGACTGAACACGTCCTTAAAATTTGGAGAGTGAATAAAAAGACACCCTGTATAATATTGTAATAAATAAAACCATTTTGTTCCAGCGAGCTCCTCGGCAACGCGTGATACACAAACGCTCATATCAAGTGATACTAGTGTAAACTTAGCTTTAAGTCCGTAACTTATTCCAGCTAACGATCATAATTAAGTTTACAGATTAACCTACCAACGAGAAAATCGAATAATCTCTGAAAAATATATCCTTGTCTTCTTATTACTTTTGTAAGCGAGATGCAGTATCATTGACTAAAATGGAAAATTTTAACTTACCTTTTCATTCGCACATAATCTTCGGAACTATAGGAATTGTTAAAAACTCTATCCGTCCTTCTCTTATATAGCTTATACCCGCGGCTTCATCTGTCCTATTTGAGAGCCATTTATTACAGAGAACTACAGTGGAACTAGCACACCTTGGGCTAGTTTATTGTACTTACAAAAATTTGGAAAAAAGTATTTTCTTAAGATAATACTCAATTATGTCAAAAAACAATAAACGGGTCATTTGCACGCCTGCGCCACGTTGAGCTTCAAAATTCAATACACAAGCCATGTAACGAATTGAGCATACAATCACAAGTAAGAGCATGTCTGCACAGTATGAGTAGACTAAAAAATACTCGTCTGCAGTGTCACACCTATCTCACCTATCTCAAAAAAGACTACTTTTGGGAAAATGCTTAGAAGTATTTTTCCTAGTTTCTTTGATATTGGATGAAATTAAGATAATTTTGTATTTATTTTTTTATATAGTCCTGTTTTTGTTTTCATGTGGCTCAGAATCAAATACAAATCCTGTAATGCACTGCGCGTATCTTGACATAAGAGAGCCTGCCCGTTATTAGCTTCATAGAAGGAAAATCATCTATTGTAACGGCCATCTCTTGTATCTTTAAATACGGGAAATTGGCTTTACTAAACAGACTATAGAATTGGTATGTTGTTTTAAAAAATATAGTAGTATTTATTTACTTTTAGATACCTAGATGATCATCAAGATACTAAATGTAGGTACTACTTATTTGAAAATAGAAATAAAATACTATTTAAAAGAAAAAAATCAACTTTTAATCATAATAAATACTGTTACTGAAGTTTTGATTAGAAAACATTGTTTAGTCAGTACTTAATACAGTTACTACGACCTACAGAAAAAAAAAAAACATGCACATAGCATAGTGATTTTTGAAAACATAATCATGGATCACATTTCCAGTAGGTACAGAATAAAAATCAACATAAACAAAGAACTCACGATTAGTAGAAAATGTCAAAGATCAAGTTAAAAATTATTTCTAATCTTTGTTTCTAGTACAAATTAAAAATCAACATACAAAAGTACTAACGATCAGCAGAAAACGTCATCGATAAATATCATTTCTAGAATAAATTGAAAATTAACTTAAAATCGACAAAAAAGCTCACATCAGTAGAAAACGTATAATGCCTATCTCACGTAACTAAAGTTGCGAGAGATGTACGTTTGTAGCAAGTTATTGCTTGTAAGCGGCTTGTAATGCCAATCTATTTTATCTAAAGATAAAGCAAGTCGCCGTTACAAAACACTCAAAAATACGAGTTACGTGTATATGCCATATCTAATATTATTATGAAAAAGCATTAAAAATGATAGTGTACCATATAAATGATACCCCAATAATTCGATTTAGTTTCGTTACGCGTAACTCACCTATCTCAAGATAAGTGAAATACGTGTGACACGGCAGTCGTACTGTGTACACCGCCTTAGCGTTTATCGCTGACCAATCACAGTTTAAAAATTGTGTGATTGAGATAGCGCTCTACTAACTTTCCGTAAACAGACTAGAGAATACAATGCAATTAAATTGACAATAGACAGCGGTCCGCTGCAACTTCACTCGAGAATGTATGGCAATCGTTTTGTACCGCAAATCCTCTTAAGTTATAGTACGGGGATCTTGAAATCCGGTGGGGGTTGCGCGGAACGCGTATTTTGGGCATGCGTAGCGGTGAGGGGCGCGGGCGGCGGGAGAGGGGCGCGCGCTATTGGTCGCTCACAAGAGCACATGCGCGAACTTATCCCCACTCTGTCGAAAAAATTTCAAGATCCATGCCTCGTACTGTATGTACTGCAGCTCACAAATTGTTAATTTAATCGAATTGTAACTACATATTTTTTTATAAACTAAAAAAAGACTAATAAAAGACGTAAGGATATTGTTTCCCAATTATTTTTTGTGTGAATAATGAATGACTGACTAACATGTTGATGACCCCACTAAAACGAACTTCTTTTGAATTAAAATGAAATGTTGTTTGTTACAATACGGTCTAAATTGTAACCTTATAAGTAAATGTAGAGATTGAATTGGTAGGTGCCGAAATTGTTTATTAATTATTTTGTAAATTTTGCAATAAAACAAAAAAAATATAAGATATTTGTAAAAATTGCATTGAAAGTATTGACTGAATGTGAAGAAATATTTAAACATGTAACTTGTCTTCTATGATCGCTCTTATCTTTAATCTTTATTTTTAATAATTAGGGTTCGCAAAAAATGATTTTTCGGATGTTACAGCGGAAATTTCATTTCTGTAACTTAAAAACAAGAGAGGTCCCAGGATACTGCCTTGTGGCACACCAGAGCTATTTACTTTATAATCCGATCTGAAGATAGTCTATACGGGTATCTTGTCCTCTTGTGTTATTCTTGTTACTTCGATGCATTGTTTCCTATTATATTAGGAGGTCATAACAAATTTGGTAACGATCGCGTAAGTGGCTGACTCTGGGTTCACAGGATGGAGAGGCACTCTCTGATGCTAAATATGTCAGTCTGTTTGCCTGAAGTGGTTGCGTTCTTTTTATATGCAGGCTGAAAAATGTGTTATCGTTACCAAAAAAAATAACGATAAGGTAAATGGCTGACAATAGTACAGCAAGTAAGTACTAGTTGTACTCACGTGAACTGTGTAAGGACCAACGATCTAACGACCAAAATTCGGTTGCGTTTCGTAGGTATAAGCGATTAACTTTTTGTTTGTTTGTAATGTATAAACTCAAAAAGTACTGATCTGATTTTGAAAATTTTTTCACCTATAGAAAGCTACATTATCAGCGAGTAACATCAGCGAGTAACATTTATTTAAAAAAATATATAGCCTTTTTTCAGTCTGCATATAAAAAGAACGCAACCACTTCACGCAAATTGACTGACATATTTAGCATCAAAGAGTGCTTCTCCATCCTGTGAACCAAGAGTCAGCCACTTACGCGATCGTTACCAAATTTGTTATGGCCTCCTAGTCTATATGTTTGAGGTTATTGCTGTATTAAATTTAAATGTCTAATATCGATTTAAGGTTGAACAGTAGCACTGGACTAGCTATTATAGGCCAATAGATGGCGTTGATTAAACATAATTTCCCAGGATTTTAGCTTTTACACAATATATTTTAGCGTGTCCCGACAACTAACGACTTGTTCACTATAAACTATTTTATGAAAGCAAAATTATCTCATTAAATGCAATATGTTTGTAGTATTTGGCGAATACAACTACAAATAGCGGAATTAATGCTAAAAGCATTATCTACCAGTCAACCAACTGCAAACGGATAGTCACTTTACTACAAACAAAAAATCTTTCTGCTTATTTGAAGTAACCTCCGCCCGCGACTTCGTCCGCGTGAACATAAAAAAATAAGCTGACCAGTTTAAATGACCTTCTTATGGATAAAAGTTATTACTAAGGAGAGTTCAAGCTGTTTCCCCGGTTCTAGCCGCCCGAATTAGATAAAACATAGCTTAGATTTTAAGTTGGACCTCAAGCTACCAAACTGTAAAAACCCATCAAAATCCGTTTAGTTGTTTTTACGTGATGCGCGCACAGACGGAATTTACAGTTTTATTATTTATGTAATAATAATGTATAGATGTTTAGAACAGCTGACTTAATTTGAGCTTTCAGACACTTATTCCTTTTAAATAAAAAAAAAAAACCGGTCAAGAGCGAGTCGGACTCGCGCACCGAGGGTTCCGTACCATCATAATTGCACCATTAAACCACACTGCAGAGTAGAATAATAAAATTAGTATTGCAGTTTTAGGTCAGCGCCATCTCTTGACCGATAGTGGAACTAATGTTAACTTTTTTAGAAATTTCATAATTTCTAAAAAAGTGCGCTATATTGAGACATCGTTTTATTTTTCCTGTAATCTTTACATAAACTGCTATCACATAGAATTATTTCAGATTTTTCTCTTTGCAAACTTCGGCGATAATGGGGGGGGAACGGTATTTTTTTTTACATTTTTCATCATAAGTCACAAACTATGTTGTCTAGAAAAAAAAGAAATAATGATTGAAAACGTGCAAACGGCGCTCTTTCATATGATACCCCACATGCCCTAGTAGCCCCACTTCAAATTTTTAAGACCCCTTTTCAGGCCCTGTTGTAAAAAAAGATATTCATTTTTTTATTTATTTCTTATTTACAAAATAGTTTGGCAAATGTCATCTTAAACTATTCCAAATTTCAAGTTGATACCATTAGTACCCGTAGTTCTCGAGATATCCAGCTGTGACAAACAGACAGACAGACTGAGTCACACCATAAGGGTTCCTTTTTTACTATTTTGGTACGGAACCCTAAAAAGAACTGTTGAATAGTGTCATTGTGCCTCTTACGCATATTTAGTAGATTTTTATTCTCGAAAATTCTGTCAGACCCTATTGGTCGTATTAAATAAAAATTAGAAAAGTGTAATTATTGTAAAAAGTGGCTTTGATAATTGTAACTGCCGTTAGAGTAGTTATTTTACGAATATTAGGCCTTATCTGTTTTTTGATATATTTTAGAAATAAAGAGATTTTATAAAATTGTAATTTGGCTCTAAGAAAAATAATGAAAATTTTGGTATCAGACTTTGTTTGATTGTAAATAACGTGCCGCACTACAGCTGCGCCACAAAAAAAATATTGGAAATCTGACTTTTTGACTATGCCATGATGAAGTCTATAGTTTGTCGGAGTTTGTCGCCAAAAACCAGAGTTTGTCGGTCTTCCGTTTAGGAGATACATGTGGCTCAGCTGTAGAGACGTCTCTACAGCTGCGCCACACAGATCTCGAAAACGGAAGTTCGTAGCGAAAATCTGATTACTTGTATGTATAGCCGTTAGTTTGTCGGAGTTTGTCGCACAAAAACCAGAGTTTGTCGGTCTAGCGTTTAGGAGATACGTGTGGCGCAGCTGTAGAGACCGTCTCTACAGCTGAGCCACACAGATCTCGAAAACGGAAGGTCGTAACAGAAATCTGATTACTTGTGTGTGTAGCCAGTAGTTTGTCGGAGTTTGTCACCAAAAACCAGAGTTTGTCGGTCTTGCGTTTAGGAGATATGTGAGGATACGCTGTGGAGACCTTTCTACCTGGGTCTTGAGAACGGAAGGTCGTAGCAAAAATCTGATAACTCGAGTGTGTAGCCATTAGTTTGTCGGAGTTTGTCACCAAAAATCAGAGTTTGTCAATCTTACGTTTAGAAGATATGTGGGGATATGCTGTAGAGATATTTCTACCTAGATCCCGAGAACGGAAGGTCGTAGCGAAAATCTCACATATCTCCTAAACGCAAGACCGACAAACTCTGGTATTTGGCGACAAACTCGGTCGAACTACCGACTATAGATATGACTAATCAGATTATCGCTACGACCTTCCGTTCTCAAGATCCAGGTAGAAAGGTCTCCACAGCGTATCCTTACATATCTCCTAAACGCAAGACCGACAAACTCTGGTTCTTGGTGACAAACTCCGACAAACTACCGGCTACACACACGAGTAATCAGATTTCTGTTACGACCTTCCGTTTTCCAGATCTGTGTGGCTCAGCTGTAGAGACGTCTCTACAGCTGCGCCACACGTATCTCCTAAACGCAAGACCGACAAACTCTGGTTTTTGTGCGACAAACTCCGACAAACTAACGGCTATACATACAAGTAATCAGATTTTCGCTACGACCTTCCGTTTTCGAGATCTGTGTGGCGCAGCTGTAGAGACGTCTCTACAGCTGAGCCACATGTATCTCCTAAACGGAAGACCGACAAACTCTGGTTTTTGGCGACAAACTCCGACAAACTATAGACTTCATCATGGCATAGTCAAAATGTCAGATTTCCAACTTTTTTTTTGTGGCGCAGCTGTAGTCCGGCACGTTTGTAAATAGTCTAAATGGGTGAATCAACTTTTTCATAAATTAAAACAAAACTAGGTAACTCTTTTGTAAAAAATCTCTTTTTTACTATATTTAGATTAATGGCCAATAACACATACTTAGTTTTGCACAAAAATAATCAATAGTTTAAAGAAAGACATGCGTGACCCAAGGGACAATTTTGTCCCCAGCTTTTATATGAAAAATAGGAGTTGTCTCCTGTGTCACCTATGTTTTTCTTTAAAATTGCGTTAATATTTTCATGTCTTTTAAGTTTTGTTATAAGATAATTAGCTGAGAGTATTTCCAACTACAGATTAACTTCATATAAAAATGGTTCACGTAGATATTTTAAGTAATGCCACACAACAACAAAAATTTGATTCACCCAAATAACACTTTCTCCTTTTCACATATGATGTTAAAAAAGGACGGCAAATAAGTTTGAGGCCCAATTTTACTATTGCAAGCGTAATGAACTTTATGTATTACTGAATACCGTGTAAAATGTGATAGTCTTAATGATATTTTCATTGTGTATCATTAAAATAAGATTAAAGACATTTGTTAAGAGCCCGTAGCGATTTTACCGCTGACTGCCCTTCTCTCGCTCGCACATTTCATGTTTTCTCAAGATTTCTTAAATCTGAGTGCGTAATTGAAAAATGTGTCTCGGCCACTTTTCGCAATATAAGATTACGGACATTTCAACATATATTTCAGTTTTGAGTTGCTGAAGTACAAAAAGTTATCGTATTTGCCAGTTCAAATAAATGTTAGAAACGACAACTTTTTGTACTTTAGCAACTCGAAACTGAAATATATGTTGAAATGTCCGTAATCTTATACTGCGAAAAGTGACCGAGACATATTTTTCAATTACACACTCAGATTTAAGAAATCTTGAGAAAACATAAAATGAGTGATGCGAGAGAGCTGCAGTCAGCGGCAAAATCGCTACGGGCTCTTAAATAAAAAAAATGTGATTCGAAAATTTGCTGAAGAAATACTAAGTTATTTTGCATAAAATTAATTATTCAGTTGTTTCAAAATGTGTTTTTAACAAAAACTGGTAGTAATAAACTATGAAATGAGAACTAAATTATTATTAGTTGCCTATACAACACTGTGGTGTTTAGTAAAAACCTGTTAACTCCAATTTGGTAATTTTTCAATTGGGTAATACAATGTTATTTATATTTTCCCTATATTTTTTTAAAATCTATTACTGATTAGTCCACCTTATTGAAGTGATAGAACTGAGCTGGTTAACATATGGTAGTTCAGGATTCGTCCATTTCGTTTTTGTACAGTCGTGATAAGTTTCATACTGTAAAATGTCCCTTTTGGAGTTAACAGGTTTCTCCCAAACACCACAGATATTTATGTCAATAATTTGCTAGAAATCTCGTCGGTTATTTCTTAAAACACACAAACTTTTGATAAAATTTTACTTTAATGCTTTTAAACCGCAGTAAAACTGCCAAACGCTTTGATATTCAAAATTATTCTGGGCGATTTTACTGATGTTAAAGTCAATCGTGTTTCAATGGAGTTTAAATAGTATTGCTTTTATTCATAGTTCTTATTATGTTTTAGCCAAGTTACGGAAGAATTTTTGTAAATAAACCGTCCATACTTAGGGTCCCCCCAGACCTACCGGTTTCCGTTCTTTGTTTTGCTGTTCGGCAATGGACCGCCGGCCAAGAGGCTCATTTTCAATCTATCGCATATTTTCAATCTAAGTACATTTCACATATAAGAATGTTCTTTTGAGCTTTGTTCCTTAAAACGATCGTTATGAAAACACAAAAAAATAGTTCAGATAGATAATGGTGACACCCACAACCCTGTTCACAATTTATATAAATATGCGATCGATTTATTTTTAGCAATCGGAGACCATGTTCAGGGTGGCATATCTCCCAGAAGCTTCCTACTTCGCAACCCAGACGATGATATTTGATAACACCAAGCTAATGGCTATCTTGCAAATTTGGTCTGGTCCAAATATGCGATAGATTGAAAATGACCCTGGTTGGCCGGCGGTCTAAACAGCAAGTAGAACAGCAAAGCAAAGAAACGAAACCGGTAGGTCTGGGGGGACCCTTAACCGCGCATTGTGAAATGTGACATCACTATTCCGTGACGCCACATTTCACAATGCGCGGCCGATACGTATGGCGCACAAAAGAAATTTGTGATTATCTAAGCAAATGATGTTTTTACAATAATGTTTCCATAGCAACATTTTTTTTATTACGTATGGAAGCTAATAATTAAAATTATTTTGTCACTGGAGCATTTTGATATTTTACCAACATTGGAGTCTTAGAAATCATAGTAAAATTAGTCAAATCGAGCTAAAATTTCGCGTAGGGGTTTATTTTGCTTACTTTTCTGCTCTATTATGCCTTAAAAGTCGAATACATTCTCAAGTCAAATACCCAATTACGAATATTGCGCAAAGTTTCGTTTACAAACATTCTTTTCGTAAGTTGGTTGGAGTATAAAACACAAAAAGTAATAACAGTCGGGTCTCACTCCGCGCTTAAACGCCTATTATCGTACTGCTCGCGGCTGACTCAGTCGAGCCAGCGCGCGAGGGGTGGCGCGTGTCGGTTGAGACAGAGCTACGCGACGCTGTGCAATTTGAAATTGTACTTTATTGCCGTGCAGTGAGAGTAGCTTATTATTTGATTGTCCTCGCGCGGATGGGCTTCTGTACGTTTAGTACTATATATTCTGTGGTCCTACTGAAATACCATTGGGACACGATTATTAACTTAACATGTAGAATCGATATCCTAATAAATATAACTGAGATTAAAATAATTAATATGACATTTAGTTTTTAAATATAAGTCTTAGTTTTGTATAAATAATTTTTATATAGTTTTTAATCATGCATTTGTTCTCTCTTTCACTTAAGTAACGCTAAAAAGGGATGTAAATGTTATTTTTCCACTAAGCAAAGGTAGTTTTTTTATATATTGATTGTATAAGTTGCGAAAAGTAACAGTATACTTATTATATTACACGTGTAAATATATTTTTGTAAATGTTACATTTTTAATTAAATAAAATGTTTTTGAAACTATTTGTTGTTTTCATTATAAACGCATTAATGATGATCAGATCAATTGGTTGTGTATAGCGATCCGAATCTCCTCCATTCACTCCCTGGATGGCCATCATCAGATCACAGCTAGGTCAATCCCTGGCGGAGAACCAAGGCTTCAAAAGTTACCTTGTTTGTATGAAAATCGACTGGTTTCTTTAATTATGTGACCGCCACTATATACAGTTTAATGTTGCACAGTCTTTTCTCGTGTGCGCCACGAAAAAAAAAGTTGGAAATCTGACTTTTTGACTATGCCATGATGAAGTCTATAGTTTGTCGGAGTTTGTCGCCAAAAACCAGAGTTTGTCGGTCTTCCGTTTAGGAGATACCTGTGGTGCAGCTGTAGAGACGTCTACAGCTGCGCCACCCAGATCTCGAAAACGGAAGGTCGTAGCGAAAATCTGATTTCTTGTGTGTGTGGCCGGTAGTTTGCCGGAGTTTGTTACCAAGACCCAGAGTTTGTCGGTCTTGCATTTAGGAGATATGCGAGGATACGCTGTGGAGACCTTTCTACCTGGATCTTGAGAACGGAAGGTCGTAGCGAAAATCTGATAACTCGAGTGTGTAGCCATTAGTTTGTCGGAGTTTGTCATCAAAAATCAGAGTTTGTCAATCTTGCGTTTAGAAGACATGTGGGGATATGCTGTAGAGACATTTCTACCTGGATCTCGAGAACGGAAGGTCGTAGCGAAAATCTCACATATCTCCTAAACGCAACACCGACAAACTCTGGTATTTGGCGACAAACTCGGTCGAACTACCGACTATACATATGACTAATCAGATTATCGCTACGACCTTCCGTTCTCAAGATCCAGGTAGAAAGGTCTCCACAGCGTATCCTCACATATCTCCTAAACGCAAGACCGACAAACTCTGGTTCTTGGTGCCAAACTCCAACAAACTACCGGCTACACGCACGAGTAATCAGATTTTCGCTACGACCTTCCGTTTTCGAGATCTGTGTGGCTCAGCTGTAGAGACGTCTCTTCATCCACTGTCTATAGCAAAAATCGGCCACGCAACGCGATTTTTATCAGTTTCATCCACTGTCTATAGCAAAAAAAACGGCCGCACAACGTCATTTTTAGTCGGTTTCATCCACTAATATTGTGGTAAGTCAGTTTTTTCCGGTGCTGATTATGGTGCCCCCCAGACGTGATGCCCTAAGCTTAATTTGCCTGATCTCAGTATAGGTACCAACATTTTACATAGGACATTAGTCAAAACTAAAATAGATGTTTTCATTCATAGTGGGTGGCGCCGCGCGCCGATAAAAAATGGCGGTTATACATCATGCGTTGTGGTGTGCCAGTACATATTTCAACCCGTAAGAGTTAGTGGGTGGGTGTTGGTGAGCTAAATGGACTGTATTTTAATGGGAGGATGATGGAAACAGTTTTAGAGTTTAACAATTTAATTCTCACAATATCAAACAGGCAAAAATATTATTTGACATACACACACGAGTATGACAACTGGAGCACAAGAAGAAGGTAAACGTCATTATAAAAATATAAACCAAACGTATCAAAAAGGTGGCATCTCAGCCAGTCGCCAACAGTGGGACAATGCACTTATAAATGAGACTGATATAGGACGGGTTAGAATTGTTTTCTAAAGGGTATTCTGTACCCGCCCAGCCCGAAAAACTATCGAACTCGTGTACATGCTGATATCACACGGCTGTCTGTCTTTCAATTTGGGAAAACTTTAATTGAAACATGTAAACATACTCAAGTGAATCGAATCGAATAACGACTACTCTACATTACTGCGCCTTTCAACCTAAGTGAAATAGTAAAATAATTTATCTACTCTCATATCGTAAAATTCGAATTATGAATTTCAAATCGAATTTATATTGACATACTTTATACACGCAATACCGAAAAAAAAATAAAAAGTTATTTTATAACATACCTTCGCTATACTAAGCAATGTTATAAAATAACTTTTTTTCTCATTACGATACAGGGCAAATCCAAGAAGAAGGCAGTGCCGTGATATTAAAAAGAATAAACCATATTTCCACATACTTTTCATGATTAAAATGTACTCTATGGTGATCGATGACTCATCGTAGCGATTAGTCTTCTGGAATACACTCATCTCATTATTTATTTTTCTAATTGATTACGCGCCATTTTTATATTTTAATTTTTACTTTTGCTTAAAAATGTCATAGTAGTGAGTGAAAATTTGACTCCACCCGGTATTTTAGATGCGGCGACGGAAAAACGTCTTACTTAACCTAAGGTAGTAGGTAATAGTGCCGACCTACCGATAAACTACAAACTTACTCTTTTTATCATTGATATTTTATTTTGTAGAAGTTTTGTAGGTTCAATCACAAATTGTATGAGAGTAGATAAAGTAGTGTATGAAACTGCACATAACTAGGTATTAAAACACTCGTGTGATGCTATTAAAAACCTCGCCTACGGCTCGGTTTTTAAAAACACACTCATGTTTTAATACCCCTCATTATGCGCCAGTTTCATAAACTACTATTATCTACACCCATGCTTTAAATCCTCTGTAACAGTTAGCTTACTGCCATCATTACAATATCCCGAGCGAGAGCTGGGCCTGCAGCGCCGCGCGCCCACGCGCGAGCAACGCATTATGAAATTCAGTACAACATTATTATAACACTCTTGCGGAAGACATAATGACGAGGAGGAAGAGGAAAGTCAAAGTCAAAGACAAAGTCAAAATCAAAACCTTTATAGAGGATACATAGAGGGTTTAGATAAATATCATGGGTGTTTTTAATCCATATGTATTAAAATATTGTTTGTTTCCATAATAAAAAAAGGGTGTAGATAATAGTAGTTTATGAAACTGATGCATAATGAGGGGTATTAAAACATGAGTGTGAGTTTAAAAACCGAGCCGTAGGCGAGGTTTTTAATAGTATCACACGAGTGTTTTAATACCTAGTTATGTACAGTTTCATACACTACTTTATCTACTCTCATACAATTTGTAATTGAACTTACAAAATAATTTAACAATGATAAAAAGAGTAGGTAAGTAGTTTCTCGACTTTCTACGACTAGGTAGGTAATTACTTACTTAGGTTAAGTAAGACGTTTTTCCGTCGCCGCATCTAAAATATCGGGTGGAGTCCACACTCACTACTATCAGACATTTTTAAGCAAAACTAAAAATTAAAATCAAAACATGGCGCGTATTCTATTAAAAAAATATTATAGAGTTAGTGCATTCCGGCAGACCAATCGTTACGCTAAGTCATCGATCACCATAGAGCACATTTGAATCATGGAAAGTATGTGGAAATAACATTGTTTTTTTTTTAATATCGCGGCACTGCCTTCTTCTTGGATTTGCCCTGTATCGTAATGAGAAAAAAAGTTATTTTATAGCATACTTCAGTTAGCAAAGGTATGTTATAAAATAACTTTTTAATTTTTTTTCGGTATTGCGTGTATAAAGTATGTCAATATAAATTCGCTTTGAAATTCATAATTCGAATTTTACGATATGAGAGTAGATAAAATCTTGTATGCAACTGTACATGATTAGGTATTAAAACACTCATGTGATACTATTATCACATTCGTGTTTTAATACCCCTCGTTATAGTACAGTTGCATAAATAACTAATTTAATATCAACATTATAGGGTTGCCGCCACCTTAGTATTGCGACAGACTGTTATTTTGGTGTTTCTGACACCATTAGTGATTAGTGGATTTCTGCGCGGGCGCAGGGGCGTGGTTTGGCAGCTTCTTGGCTCCGCCTACTAGCACGGTAAAGAATCGAGCCGAGCCACTAAGTACTTAGTGTTCACGAATTAAGCAGCTTTTATACACGCTTGTTGTATAAAATATAACATTAAATATAACAAACCCATAAAAAATAAATCACGGGTCTCTCCCAAAAACCAAGGTTTTCCTCATGAACCAAAATTACTTTCGATTTCATACCTTTCTAAGATACTTATATTTGAAAAATTAGTATGATTTGGTTTCTCTTTTTTATTTAATTTAGAGTCCTTTTTTACACGACTGCCCAAAGCAAAAAGAGTGTATATGTTTTACACGACTGCCCAAAGCAAAAAGAGTGTATATTGTGTTCAGGGTTCATGTATGTTTGTGGGTATGTGAGTTTTTTTTATTCCACCATAACTTCCAAATGGCTCCACAGATTTGGATGTATGGGGTATTGTTAGAATCCTTACATCATTCCGAGTGACACTGGCTATATTTATTTTGAAAAAAAAATGGCAACTGTATGACGCCATTTTCAAATGTAATTAAACATTTTTTTCTTCAATTATAACAGCAATATGGGCATCAAATGAAAGGCCTTAATGAGCAAATTTCAAAAATATATAATTTATCTCTAAAACGTGTGAAATAAAAATAAATTAATTAAAAAAAATTAAAAACACGACTGCCCTGCCAAAAACGAACTAAAAAGTTAAATAACAAGTGTCATTGCAGTCGGGGGACCGTTTTGTGGAATTATTTTTAATCAAAGAGGTCCCCCGACTGCAATGACACTTGTTATTTAACTTTTTAGTTCGTTTTTGGCAGGGCAGTCGTGTTTTTAATATTTTTTAAATTTATTTATTTGTCTATAGATCGGTTTAAGACATCTGAAGGCTGTTTTTAGCAATTTTTTTTAAATAGATAAATTTTTGATCCATTTAGATTTCTAAAGGGCTATTATAAATATAGGTAGGTAATTACGAAATTCGATTTGATTGAAATAAAAAACACATGTTGTTTTGTATTAAAATATTAATTTAATCTAGCTGCTATACATATCACTTTTATAAAAATAATCTTAACTAATATATCTAATTCAAAATGCTAAACATTAGGAACATACCTACTTATCTTAATACCAAAATATAAGGTCTTTCTTAAATAGTGCACATAATTTTAAGGGGTCAATGCACTTATGCATACAAACAACTTTTACTATGGTACCAACATTGTAATCGCGAAAAAAAATCAGCTGTTCCATAGAAAATTTAAAATCGAATAGATCAAAAAGTAGAGTCCGTTTCGCCAGCAAGAAAGTAGCTTCTAGAGGGAAGCGAGTTTGATGAATAATTTGTGCGCAATTCAGTGTAAATGTGCGCCAAATAAAAAAATTGTGGGCCTTATAGTTTTGGAATAAAACGGGAAAAACGAATTCTGCTGGGGTAACGGTACTCCAGCAAGAAGATTCTAAACTAATGATCGGAGAGAAATAAAAGATATATGGGCGAGTAGCTTGATACTAGCAAGAAATGTGCGCCAAATATATAATTTGTGGGCCTTATAGTTTTGGAGATATTTGATTTCCTGCTGGCGTAACGTTTTGCCGGATCCCAGATCTCGGAAACTACTAAATGTGCGATCTTACAGTAAACATATATAAGTAGCCCCTAATTTGTGCTATTTGTGCGGTAGAAAACATTTCAAAAATATTGACATATTATGAAGTAATTGGGCATTTTCTGAAAACAGAAAAAAAAATCTGGCGCCTAAACTACCACATAAATAAAGAAACCAAAAACGGTGTTCTATTCTTCTTATTATTTCGCATTACCATAAAAATTTTGAGAACCGCACATTTACACGTTTTTGAATAATACCCACATGAAGGTGAGACCGACCATGTCATGACTTTGACGGTCAGCAGGATAAAAATATCAGAGATTATTTAAATCCTGGCCCAATGAATAATCTGTGCGGTTACTGAAGTACATGCTCCGAAAATTTCAGCTTCAAATTCTTCGTATTAAAGGAAATATCAATTAAAATCCAAAACAACTGTCAGTATTCCGATTAACCGACCAAATTCGATAGACCACAAAAAAGCGACGCGTTCATACATATTGATGACCTTCTTTAATGTGTCGTATTATGCAGAAAAAATGTTTGTACAGTCGCGTTCATAACTTTTTATTGGCAAATGTGGGTAAATAGTGTTTTAACATTTAAATAGTTAGTTTGAGCCTGTATTTATACCAATACAATGTGGCGTTGATTTGTTACATTACACCCAGATTATATATTTTGCGGACGGCACTCTTCGAACACGTGACTGTGAAACCAGCTAAATTTCTTAAGATCTGTTTACTTCTTAGTGAAATATACCAGAATCATTGTTGTCTAAACATCAATAGCATAGCTGTTTTTATTTTCAATAACTGAAAACAACTACCTATCTGTCTTAGGTAGGTATGTGTTTATACTTCATTCGTACCGGAAAGAAGCACTAAAATCAGTTAAACGGGCACTTCACTCGCGTATTATTATTAACCCTTTCAGACCTGAATTATTTTTATTTCTCAGATCGGTTTGGTAAATTTTTTTAGCTTAAATAGGCTACAGATACTATGGGAAAAATACGCAAAAAAATATTTTTTATCGCCTTCCTGAGAAAATTGCGTTTTTCTTTATGTGCACAAATGGGGCCATCCGTCCTAAATGATTGGTAGAATAATAATGTATGTGGTGATATTGGTAGAAACAAAAATTCTATAATAAATCAATATATTTATTTAGTAAATATTAAGAATAATATAAGTAATTAAATTTTCTTCTTTTGGCATAATCAACAATAATAATCACAACAAAGTAGGACCAATCAGTAAATCAATAAAAAAGAATTGAAAAATGGTTTTTTGGTCTTCTTATGTATGAGAAAGCTAAGAAACCATTTTGATCTTTTGTAAGGCACAAATAGACTTTGCTCTTAACGCAGTTTACACATGTTTTCCCTTGCAACCTTTTATTTACAACGTGTTCCAGCCCCATCATCGTGAGCTGGAAAGTGTCCTACACCATCAAGAGCTATTCCACTTCCAGGGCGAACTTCTCCTGGTTTTCTAGGAATGATTTGCGGTGTCGGGCTACTATTTGGACGGCCTCTTTTAGTAATTGAAATTTTATTTTGAAGAAATACCAAAATTTCCAGCTATTCGGCGGTGGAGTGGAAGTGAAGCAAGTTTTAGGAAAGGCCAAGTTATTTGCTATCTACTTGTACTCTCGGAAACTCTGGACAACTGCTAGATTTGATGCGTGACCCGAAGAGTTAGAGAGAGAGGAATCAAGTTCTCGTGAGTCGATTGGCATTTCAAAAATAACTTCATTTGATATACTCCTGGTACCTTGAGAGAGAGCGAAATTATGGGTATGGTGTGGTTATGACATCATCATCTGATTCCGGTGGGAAGGTTTCCCTTTGGTTTTGACGTATATTGTGTCTGCACCCACTCGAACGGATCGTGGCTCTAGCTAGATCAAGACTTCTCGTGTACTGGTCATCATCATAGGAAGTAAAATCAACGCCTGAAAGATATCCTTCCTAGATGACGTCCAACGCGTCTCGTGAGAATATTATTCATTAGATTTTATTCAAAAGGTATAAATTATATCTTATAGTTACCTACATTACTTCGATACATTTAATAACATCATAATTATTACTTTCGAATAACTAAATTGCCAGATTTTTCAGATCCTTTACAATGTCTGAACATTAAGTAAAATATCAATTAATACCTATTGTGAACAATTGAGGACATATCGAAAATTCGTGATAAATGGTGTAACTAATCAATAAAAAAGCACAAAAACATGTTTTATAAGATCTCAGTAGATCAAACTTATCAACTCATATTTTTTCAATCAGTAACTTTCACAATTTTATAATGGTTTACTACTAAAATATATCAGCTTACCTGCACAGTTCAAATCATGGTCGGACACTGGTAATAAACCGATGAAATAGTGCGTCCACGCGATAAAAGATGGCGTTACTAGTACTGTTTTAGTAAGTTTATTATGTGAACAAGTGGACCCAACCGTTTTCAAATCCAAACATATCGAAATAAGTACTTAAATATTTTTTTTAAGTTTTATGTCCTCAATTGTGGACGCCAGGTCTGAAAGGGGGTAAGTATTTAGTTTTGGTGTAACAAGTAGGTATTTATTGTAATAATATTTTATTAAGGTGTTATTAATAGGTACTATGGGCAACAGCGTCGCTTAACCAGTTTGCAACAAAATTCGTGTGCGCGCGTATCGCCCCTGCACGAACTAAACGTATGTGACAGCGGGCGCGGCGTGCAAGCGATTTTAACCTTAGCAGTGGTTAAGCGACGCTGTTGCCCATGGTACCTAAGTACTTGAAATGCAATTAATTTTACAACAGAAGTAAGTGAACTTCATAGCGCTTGTGCTATAAAACGACGTTTTTTAATCTGTAACATTTTCTATTTTCCATAGAGACCACTGACGTCCATTATACAACTTGTATAATGGACGTCAGAGGGCCTAGTACGAGTTGTTTTTCACCTCACTTTACGAATAGTATCGAGTGAAAGAGAGGAAATCATGCGAGTGAGTGAACGAGTAAATGAAAACGATAGTTAACTATTCGCAAAGTGAAGTGAGAACAAAAAACCAACTCGTACTAGGCCCTCTGTGAATCCATGTAGAAGTTGCATGCAAGGGATCACTGTCTATTGTCAATTTAATTAATCGCATTGTAGGTACATTAAGTACCTAGTTAAGTATGACAAAAAAAAAACGAAATTAAATTACAAAACATCCTTTATTTTTTTACTAAAATAATGTTAAAATTCTTTCAACTCAAGTAAAAATGAAATGAAACAGAAATAACTTCATTCGTTATTTAAATAAAAGCACTCATTCAAATCACTTTTTCACTTAAATGTACGTAGACGTGACGTGTACAAACCTGTTCAATAACAAAGTTAAGGAGGTCATCAATATGTATGAACGCGTCGCTTTTTTGTGGTCTATCGAATTTGGTCGGTTAATCGGAATACTGACAGTTGTTTTGGATTTTAATTGATATTTCCTTTAATACGAAGAATTTGAAGCTGAAATTTTCAGAGCATGTACTTCAGTAACCGCACAGATTATTCATTGGGCCAGGATCTAAATAATCTCTGATTTTTTTATCCTGCTAACCGTCAAAGTCATGACATGGTCGGTCTCACCTTCATGTGAGTATTATTCAAAAACGTGTAAATGTGCGGTTCTCAAAATTTTTATGGTAATGCGAAATAATAAGAAGAATATAACACCGTTTTTGGTTTCTTTATTTATGTGGTAGTTTAGGCGCCAGATTTTTTTTTCTGTTTTCAGAAAATGCCCGATTACTTCAAAATTTGTGAATATTTTTGAAATGTTTTCTACCGCACAAAGAGCACAAATTAGGGGCTACTTATATATGTTTACTGTAAGATCGCACATTTAGTAGTTTCCGAGATCTGGGATCCGGCAAAACGTTACGCCAGCAGGAAATCAAATATCTCCAAAACTATAAGGTCCACAAATTATATATTTGGCGCACATTTCTTGCTAGTATCAAGCTACCCGCCCATATATCTTTTATTTCTCTCCGATCATTAGTTTAGAATCTTCTTGCTGGAGTACCGTTACCCCAGCAGAATTCGTTTTTCCCGTTTTATTCCAAAACTATAAGGCCCACAAATTTTTTATTTGGCGCACATTTACACCGAATTGCGCACAAATTATTCATCAAACTCGCTTCCCTCTAGAAGCTACTTTCTTGCTGGCGTAACGGACTCCAAAAAGTATTGAATGGATCAAAATATGAGTACCCCTTAAAATTATGTGCACTATTTAAGAAGGACCTTCTATATTGAGAATCCACATTGTAAAAAAGTAACATAATTAAGGGACTTTCTACAAATCTTTGGTCTTGTTGCATTTAAAAAAAAAGTTGAGATATAAAATTACTAAGTTGCCAATGAGCTTAATAGGAGCTAACTTTTAGCTTTTTGAGCAAATATTGAGCACACGATCTCAGATCAAATAAAAAAGGAAGATGGAGCGTTGCGCAGTGGTTGCGATTAACTAAGTGAAGCCGGTTTTTGATGGTACATGTGTGCGTACTAGAGGGCGGGCGCGGGCCGGGCGGCAGGGTTCGTCCAATGACGAACGAAAGCCAAGGCGTAGTTTCGTTACATATGTGTGCGTAAAGTGTGTATGTACACAGCCAAGGCGTAGTTTTTCTGACTCCGTCTTTACTTTTTTATTTGGTCTGAGCACACGATTTAATAATAATCATACTATTTACATCAAAAACAAATTTACAATTACAAACGCTCTATTTTGATATGTTTACACTTGACTCTGCTAAAACATATGAAAAAATATAAAGTATGTATGTGTGGTTCTATTTCTATCACTGACCTGCATATATTTACACTGGACAGGCTTATGTCAAACTGTTTTTGTGCCTATTTGATTTCCGCCATTTTGGCGCTGTAGGATGTAGCGTGAGCATAGCGTGCGTACATGATACTAAAGTTTGAAGTCTGAGAGACCATCACGGCAACCATTTTCATACAGGGTGCCTAGTACGAGTTGTGTTTCTCACCTCACTTTGCGAATAGTATCAAGTGAAAGAGAGGAAATTATGCGAGTGAGTGAATGAGTGAAAGAGAGAAGGCGATAGTTAACTATTCGCAAAGTGAAGTGAGTGCAAAAAACCAACTCGTACTAAGCCCTCTGTACGTCAAAATTAGTTCTTTAGACGCACGCTAGTGGCGTTTCAAATAGGCACAAAAACTTAGCTGTCAAATCATACAGACAGCCAGTCCAGTTAAATAAAAAAAAACTTTTCATGTGATCACTCATCAGTGATTTCTATCCATGGTCCAAGAAAACCCTTCCTGATCACGCTGCCTAAAAATCAAAATGTCTACGAAGCAAAATGCCTAATGTTCATGTATTCCGGGAGTAACACTACGTCACTATCCAGTTGCGCGACTTTATAGTAACAAGCTAAGAATGAAGAATTTTTTCTGTCACTCAATAGTCACACATAGTGCATTTTAATTGTGATTTGTTTCTCTTAGCAAACGAAACAGTTCAAGTTAAATATGAATGAACGAAATTTCCAATACCGATAGCAGAATTAGCAGAGATGACGTAAGCATGTGGTACCCACGCACTGACGTCCATTATACAAAGTACGCTGGACAGGCTAATGTCATGAAATGACAGCAATTTTTGTGCCGATTTGAAAATCGCCATATTGGCGCTGAGAGCAGTAGATTCTACTAAGACAGTAGTGAGTGTACTTGGAACTAATTAGTTCCAACAAGTGACTGGTGACGACGTTCGCATGTCCAGCGTACTTGTATAATGGACGTCAGTGTACCCATGTGACTTTCTCTGTCTCAGAATGCCACTCCTGGTACAGTATTTATTGTGCCATGGTTCTAGCTAGACAGTATTGGGAGGGTGCGAAGGTATAATTATCGATCGCAGAGCTCATGGTGGCAAAAAGTAGAAATAATGAAGGCTCTGTAATCTGCTTGAAAACGATATTTAATTTATTACTAGCGATACAGGAACAATTATATATGTTTATTATCACTTAGTAAAATTATTAAAGTAGCTTTATCCTCTTGATTTACAAAATCTACAACTAAAAAAGAAGTAAACAAACCCTGATATAACCAAAATAAAACACTCTTTTTGAATAGATCTTACTTGCCATATTTAATTTAAATGACCAAAAATGATTTCACAACACTTTGTCCACCCAAATCATAGTAATTTTGAAATTTACATTAACAACACAATATGTATAGTATTTTTCAACATTTTGTCACAATGCCGCCATTACATATCAAAACGTCAAAACGGTCAGGTCAGAGCCAACAAAGTTGCAACACGCTAGGTGGCGCTAAAAGCGTGCACGGAGCCAATAGCGGCTCTATTTGAAAACTCTACTGTGTTGTTTTGGTGTGCTTGGAACTCCTTGGTAACTGCTACAGAACGAATTTGAACGACTGCATGGCCTGAGATTTTCTACCTATGGGTGCTCCCACACAGCAGTTATATAACAAATGTAATGCAACATTCTCTGACATTTGTCTCTAAAGTAGCACCCAGCTAGACGATCAAGCATTTCTTGTCAATAATTTTCATTGCTTATTTACTTACCATTTGGGGGTGGTGTGGTCTACTTTTGATAGGCCACGGTAATCTATCTATTCTGTGATGCTTGTCAGGCATCGCTCCTAAAAACAAAATGTGATTGACAAGCCGCTGCAATGCAAATGATTGACAAGCAGTTTTAATCGTTTAAGGCATTGACCTGCATATATGTACACTGGACAGGCTTATGTCAAACTGTTTTTGTGCCTATGTGCCTATTTGATTTCCGCCATTTTGGCGCTGTAGGACGTAGCGTGAGCATAGCGTGCGGGACATGGTACTAAAGTTTGAAGTCTGGAGAGACCATCACGGCAACCATTTTCATATTGTACGTCAAAATTAGTTCTTTAGACGCACGCTAGTGGCGTTTCAAATAGGCACAAAAACTTAGCTGTCAAATCATACAAACAGCCAGTCCAGTTAAATAAAAAAAAAAAATCATGTCAGTGGGTGTCGCGAAATGCAAGAAAACTGCATAAAATGGACCAATTAAAAATAGGTTGGTAGCGTGACAGGAAGTGAAGTTACGGGAGTAGTGGCAACACTGCTGGAACGGGGGATGATGGCATAGTAGAACCAAATAAGTAGGCCAACTCGAGCCTCGAGCGAGCGATAATAGCCTAAACACGTAGGGCTGTCACTAGCTTATTCAATCGTCAAAAATGCATAGGTAGTCAATGTCTACACAAAACATTTTTTTCCGTGTAGGGTAAGCATCAGGGATCTATAATACAAAGTTTTTTAAATATTTTTTTGTTCATAGACCAGCGGGTCTGTCGGCTAAAACAATGAAGTTAATATTAACTGTAATTTGACAGATGTATGTGATACATTGCCACTTTCTTTTTGACACCAATAAAAACTTACTACAGAAAAGAAGCAATGTATCACATCCATCTGTGAAATTACAGTTTATATCTACTTCATTGCTTTTAGCCGATAGCAGGAACTAACTAGGTGCAATGTTTTCATTGCTTACGTATGTTATGTGATTTGAAAACTTACGGTCGAAATAGGATTAATTAAGACGTTGCTTTACAATCATGTACCTACTTATTTATTCAAATAAAATAAAATGATTACTTTTTTTTTTTTATTCTTAAATTTTTTACGAGGGTTTTTCCTTAGGAAATGCCACCCTCATAGGTAAAACAAGGTACATTATGAAGTTTATCTACGTTTAAGACCACACTGCACAATATAATATAACATCCTGGCCGTTTTTGATAACGGTGTTGCCAAAATGCTATTACAGAAACCTGTCTCCCCTTTAAACTGGGTATAGATAAAGAGTTGCGATCTCTCCGCGACGTTTCGCTCACATTCCATCATAATGTGATAGGCATCTTCGATAACTCCACACTCGCTACAATTAGGAGATTCTGTTTTTTTCATGAGGTTTGCAAAGCTGTTTAATGGAATGTGACCGGAACGCAGCCTGAGCGCTGTAACAATTTCTTCCCTACTCATGTTGGCATCGTCAAACCAAGGGATTCCATTTAGATTTGGTTGAATCGTCTTGTACCAAATGCCTTTTGAGAGTGATCTCTCATTGAAGTATTCTTTCCAGCTGTCTTGACAGCTTAAAATGATTACTTATGAAAAATTTTTTTTACTATTAACTATTTTTTACTTTTTTCATTTAACTACATCAAAATTATAAACTTTAAATTTGAAAATTGAATATTGACTTATGGTATGTACCTACATGTACTGTAGGTACACATACAAATTATTACGAGCGGCGCGGAGCGCGCGTGTGAGCGCGGGCGGTATTCGTACGGCGCAGCCACGGCTGGTGCACCTTTATCACCTTTAAATTTTGTCAGTGTGTGCGTGCGACGACGCATACGCATGGGCGCGCTCACATACAAACCGCGCTCGGTGCTATAATGAGTAAGATGACTTACTTATTTGATTCTACTATGATGATGGCGAAAAGGTTATCAACTTATCAAGAAGGAGAAATTAAGGGAATAAAGTTTCCGATGGAAGTTGGTAAGATGGTGCCTGGTTTTGGTAAGTGTTTTAAATATCACTTTAATCTGATCTCAAAGTAACGGTGAAAAACATGGTGGTATGGGGTAGCTGGATGGAGTGGCAAAGAGAAGCTACTTGGGGGGACGGGGTCCCTGGAATAAAAGATCATGCAAATGATTAACGCCTCGTCCTCATCTCATAACGTAGGTATCCAGCATAATACAGAAGTAGTTTAACCAGTAAATTTCTTTTGCATAAGTACACACACATACTCCTTACATACAATACACTAGGTACTTACATTGCCCATAAAAACCTTCTCAGGCTAAAAGGGTTCTTTCGCTAGACAATTTGCGACAAGGGGCTTAGAGAATTCAACATGCTCTAAGTTTAGGGGGGTATTCAGAGAAAACGAGATTTCCGAGTGGCTTTCTGTCTAATATTATATACGGTGATATAGCAACATTTTGCCATTTTGGCGGAAAATTTCCTTTTTTTGTGTCATGGCATGCGGTCCTTCACAGAGAGAGCTTGCACGATACATCGTAGTCTGGCGAGGCTGTTCGCACCACAGCCGCTCGTCTCATCTGCAATAATGGAGTAAGTTTAGATAGGTTTATTATCACTTTGCATTGATAAAGCTTACTGTCCAACAGCGGCGAACGGTCCACGCACGCCGATTCCTCCCAACAAGCAAAAACGTCATATAAACACATTGTGTTCAATGGTGTTTGAATGGTAATGCTTTTTGACACAGTTCTTGTTTTTTAAACCCAAAACGGAAACAAAATATTGTGTCTTGATTTCGGTTTAAGAAACAAGAACTGTGTCAAAAAGCATTATTACCATTATTAGCACGGGGAGACTTACACCCAATTGCACTAAACTTAAGAATCGCCTAAGTCTTTTCTTAACTACAACTCGACCAAGTTAAGTAGGCGAATGACAGCTACATGACCGCTAAGTTTGACACCGTTTTAATTTGGTCGTGTTGTAGTTAGGAACAGACTTAGGCGATCCTTAAGTTTAGTGCAATCGGGTGTTAGAGTACTCACAGGACATGAAAGGTTTTTCCTTATCTGCCTTCGGCTCTTTGGCGACGTCTCTGGAGTGCGGTAGAGGCGCCTCGATATACCCCTTGCAGGTCTCTGATTCTAGCTGTGGACAAAATAGGAGTTTTAGCTCAATCATAATATAAAATTCGATGTTACTGCTGCTGGTGTTCCAGCAGTAGCCGCAGGGGCCGTACCGGCTAACTTACATGGCTATCGTAATCGCTTTCATTTGACAGATGGATGTGATACATTGCTACTTTTCTTTGGTAAGACTTTTTTGTACCAAAAAGAAGTAGCAATGTGTCACAGTATGTTTTGGGTATAAATATACATTGCTATTTCTTTTTGGTACAAAAAAGTCTTACCAAAGAAAAGTAGCAATGTATCACATCCATCTGTCAAATGAAAGCGATTACGATAGCCATGTAAGTTAGCCGGTACGGCCCCAGGGGTCTTATACTTTATATTAGCCTAATCCTCGCGGCTGACTCGATCGAGCCAGTGCACGAGGGATGTCATGTGTCAGTTGAGACAGAGCCACGCGACAGAAAGAGAAACGCTTCGGAGGTGCTTATAATAATAGGCACGCAACGCTGTGCAATTTGAAATTGTACTTTATTGCCGTGCAGCGAAAGTAGCTTATTATTTGATTGTCCCCGCGCAGATGGGCTTCTGTACGTCAGTACTATTTTATGTGCTTCTGGGGCACCAGACCATCATTATGGGTAGATAAGGAGGATAGGCCATAACTCCACGCGTGCCCAATGCGGATTGATAGGTGTTAACGACTGCAAATGCAGCCGGGATCAACGGCTTAAGGCCTTAACATGAGTCAATCCGAGCGGGTCGATCTGTGATAGAGTGAAATCGAAGGCTTTGGGTTCAAACCAGTGCGCGTTCCAACGCGGCGGTTGCGTAGAGGTCGAGCGTCGAATCCTCGATTATTACATGTGTTTTTCAAATTGGTTAAAAAAAACTGTTCAATTAAGATTGAAGGAATTAACATCGCAGATTTTTATGCGTTGGTTTTAACATAAACGAATGTTCTGTTTCCGAGAAGTTTTGCAAATAAACCCAAAAATGAGGTCCACGGGATATTTTTTTACATTAAGGTGGTAACATTTTTAGGGTTCCGTACCCAAAGGGTAAAAACGGGACCCTATTACTAAGACTCCGCTGTCCCTCTGTCTGTCTGTCCGTCTGTCTGTCACCAGGCTGTATCTCATGAACCGTGATAGCTAGAAAGTTGAAATTTTCACAGATGATGTATTTCTGTTGCCGCTATAACAACAAATACTGAAAAAGAATTAAATTAATATATAAGGGGGGCTCCCATACATCAAACGTGATTTTTTTGCCATTTTTTGCTCGATATTAATAACGACAACAGGTAGACAGTTGAAATTTTCACAGATGATGTATTTTTGTTGCCGCTATAACAACAAATACTAAAAACAATAAAATTAATATTTGAGGGGGGCTCCCATACAACAAACGTATTTTTTTTTTGCCGTTTTTTGGTACGGAACCCTTCGTGCGCGAATCCAACTCGCACTTGGCCGGTTTTTTATAAATGTTTTCAATTAAATCTATTGTCATGTGCTATTGTGTAGGTATTATTTCAAGTGCATTATATATTTTTTCTGTGATAGCTTAACGCGCGTAGTCTTTCAATATTTTGAATTGAATATTGGGATTTGACTCATGTTAACGCCTTAACGTGCCTTCCGAAGCACGGAGAGCTCAATATTATAAATTTTTGATCACCCATCCCATGACCGACCCGTGCAAAAGTTGCTTAACCTCCGCAATCGCAGGGCCAGGCGTTAAACCACTGCGCCATCCAGCTCCTCATTCATAATAAAATACCTAGAGGGAATTTTTATGAAAGCGTAAATTCTAAATGTTTGTACACGAATCACTCGAAAACCGCTGAACGGATTTTGATGGGATTTCGACAGTTTGGTAGCTTGGGGTCCAATTTAAAATCTAAGCCATGTTTCATCTGATTAGGGTGGGTAGAACCTGAGAAACAACTTGAAAAAGTTTGGAGAGCCATAGCTTTCATACACTAAGGAGATCATTTAAACCAGCCCACCGATTACGTATCTCAGTTGCTAACAATTCTCGATTGAAATCGATTGAAATCGCAGTTGCATTGCTGCTTTAAGTAAGATAGTTGTCACATTGGCTCTTACTAAAGCAGCAATATCACTGCGATTTCTGTCAAAATTGATTGCAACAAAGTTAGACAATCAGCCTACTGGTCAACTTATTGTATGTCGCGGGCAAAGAGGATACCTACCTGGGGATTTTTCTATTGTCCACGCGAACGAAGTTACGGGCGAAGGCTAGTAAACAATAAACTCGTAAGTATACAGTGTGTTTTTTTGAACAGTGATTGTGGTGTGGCTTAGACCATCAAATTGGACAACTTTGTCTATGGGACCAATTTAATCAGAGCAAAAAAAAAACACCTGTTCCATACATTTTGGTCGAGTAGGTAGATATTGATGTTTTCTATGGGACAGCTGAATATTTTTTTGATCTGATTAAAGGCCTACTCAAATCTGACCGGTATCCTGTACCAGTGATCCTATGGGTATACTCAGATCAAATAAAAAACCGGCCAAGTGCGTGTCGGGCCACGCGCCATAGGGTTCCGTAGTTACCTTATACCATACCATATTTAATACCACCTATCATTTTTCGTTTGCAAAAATAACTTTGTTTTTCACAGTGTTGGTATGAATGACAAAGTTATATTTGCGGTTTTGGAAAAAGTGCTATATCTCAAAAACTAATTACTATATCTCGTTCAAACCAATTTTGGTTGAAAGTGTTTATTAAGATCTACAGCATATATTTTTTTTTGATTTTTCACTCTCTTATTTCAAAAGTTAAAGGGGGGGGGGGCACACATTTTACCACTTTGGCGGTGAATATTTTTCAAACGATTGACTTTGAGAAAAAGTTGTCTTAGGAACCTCAATGTCATTTTTAAAGACCTATCTATAGTGTTGGTTTGAAGAAAACAATTTTTTTCAGTTTCAGTTCCATGTATGGGGAGCCCCCCCTTAATCTTTTATTTTTCTTATTTTTGTATTAAATTCGTTAAGCGGTTAACAGAATACATCTATCTACCAAGTTTCAACTGTGTAGTCTTAATAGTTTCGGAATAAAGTGGCTGTGACATACGGACAGACAGACAGACAGACAGACATGACGAATCTATAAGGGTTCCGTTTTTTGCCATTTAGGCTACGGAACCCTAAAAAGGAAGATGGAGCGTTGCGCCACAGCATAAAGATTTTTTACCTTACAGTAGGCCGACGCCTTTATTGTTGTGCGATACCGCCGCCTGTAGGGTATTTACGCAAATACGGAAGGGTTGTCACAAATTTACAATTTGGAAGGTGGATTTCTTTTACGACCCCCGGGTACATAAAAGCATTGCGAAATTATATAAAATAATGAATTAGGGGTGACATATTATTAAATAAAGGTTTTATAACATAAAGGTTTCAAACGGTTTTCTTTATACCACGAGTGAGTGCGGCAGCCTGCCAATGCTGCCGCACTCGCTCGTAGTTTCACGAAACTTACTTGATGGCCACTGTCGCACGCAGGGTTCGGAAACCAGGTTAATATTATAAAAAATCCAAGATCGCGGCCAACTTTTTGTTTTTTTTTGCCGATTTCGATGAAACTCGGTTTTTTTGTACTATTTTGACAAGAATAAGCAACGCAATTTTAAAAATATAAAATTGAAGATGGCGGCCAACTTTTTTGTTTGTGGGTCGATTTCGATAAAACTCGGTTTATAGTACTATTTTGACAAGAAAACACCAACGCATTGTTCAAAATATGAAAAATCTAAGATGGCGGCCAACTTTTTTCAACTGAGTTACATTGAAATCAACCTAAAAACAAAGTCGGCAGCGATCTTGACCATTGTCGTTTTTTTACAATTTGTAACTGTTTTCTTGTCAAAATAGTGCCCCAAACCAAGTTTCATCGAAATCGGTCCACAAACAAAAAAGTTGGCCACCATCTTGGATTTTTTATATTTTTAAAATTGCGTTTCTGTTTTCTTGTCTAAATAGTATTAAAAACCGAGTTTCATTGAAATCGGCCCACAAACAAAATATTTGGCCGCCATTTTGGAATTTTGACATTTTTAACAATGCGTTGCTGTTTTTCTGTTAAAAAAGTACCTAAAACCGAGTTTCAATGAAATCGGCCCACAAACAAAAAAGTTGGCCGCCATCTTGGATTTTTGACATTTTTAACATTGTTTTGCTGTTTTTTTGTCGAAATAGTATAAAAAACCGAGTTTCAATGAAATCGGCCCTCAAATAAAAAAGCTGGCCGCCATGTTGGATTTTTGTCATTTTTATAATTGCGTAGCCGTTTTCTTGTCAAAATAGTACTAAAAACCGAGTTTCATCGAAATCGGCCCACAAACAAAAAAAGTTGGCCGCCATCTTGGATTTTTTTACATTTTTAACATTGCGTTGCTGTTTTTTTGTCAAAATAGTAGCAAAAACCGAGTTACATCGAAATCGACCCACAAACAAAAAAGTTGGCCGCCATCTTAGATTTTTGATATTTTTAACATTGCGTTGCTGATTTCTTGTCAAAATAGAACAAAAAACCGAGATTCATCGAAATCGAATTATTAATTTAATAGGAAATCAAAACGGTAAACACGCGATAGCCCTAGAAGACGTGTCCCGAGCTACATAGAACGGCGAAGTATGCAGCTCGGGCTCGTCCGACTCACCTCTCCCCCCTCACGCCCCGCACGATTGCCCTGTCTAGACGTCTCCGTCGGCCTACTGTAAGAAATTCTTTATGCTGTGGTTGCGCAGTGGTTGCGAACAACTAAGTGATGCCGGTTTTTAGGGTTCCGTAGCCAAAATGGCAAAAAACGGAACCCTTATAGATTCGTCATGTCTGTCTGTCTGTCTGTCTGTCTGTCTGTCCGTCCGTATGTCACAGCCACTTTATTCCAAAAGTATTAGGACTACATAGTTGAAACTTAGTAGGTAGGTGTATTCTGTGAACCGCTTTACGATTTAAACATAAAAATATAAAAAATGAAAGATTAAGGGGGGCTCCCCATACATGGAACTGAAACTGAAAATATTTTTTTTCATCAAACCAATACTTGTGGGGTGTCTATAGATAGGTCTTTAAAAATAACATTGAGGTTCCTAAGACCAATTTTTTTCAAAGTCAACCGTTTGAAAGATATATGCCGCCAAAGTGGTAAAATGTGTGTCCCCCCCCCTTTAACTTTTAAAGTAAGAGGGTGAAAAATCTAAAAAAAATTTAAGCTATAGATCTTAATAAACACTTTCAACGAAAATTGGTTTGAATGAGATACAGTAATTAATTTTCGAGATATAGTACATTTTCCAAAACCGCAAATATAACTTTGTCATTCATACAAACACTGTGAAAAACAAAGTTATTTTTTCAGACGAAAAATAATAGCGGTATTAAAATATGGTATGGTATAATGTACCTACGGAACCCTACTGCGCGTGGCCCGACACGCACTTGGCCGGTTTTTGATGGTACATGTGTGCGTACTAGAGGGCGGGCGGGGGCCGGGCGGCAGGGTTCGTCCAATGACGAACGAAAGCCAAGGCGTAGTTTCGTTACATATGTGTGCGTAAACTGTGTATGTACACAGCCAAGGCGTAGTTTTTCTGGCTTCACCGCTTTGTCGGAAGACTCCGTCTTTACTTTTTTATTTGGTCTGAGTGGGTATATATACGGTAACGTGCTGTTCAAAGGAGTCCGCAACAGATGCGGTAATGCCATATAAAATACCGGTTGGGATATTGGTCGGGTATACCGTTACCGCCACCGGTACACGATACCGATCAGGTTTGAGTAGGCCTTAAATTTGTCTCAGACAAAGTTGTTCAGTTTTATGGTCTAAGCCATACCACAAAATTTGATCACTGTTAAAAAAACACACTACCAACAAGATACATGCCTCGTACTGTACCTACTTACTAAAAAACGTACTTATTGTTTGAAACTTTGACGTCCGAATTTTTCTATTAGTAGCTCTATATTAATCTGCCGTTCAAAAATATCGTTTGCTAGAATGAGAATATTAACAAACTTTACAAATAAGTTAATACAATACAACATATCACCACACAATAAATAATCCAAACCTACAAATCAAATTCCTTTACCAAAATAGCCAGTGAAAAAATAACTAAAACTGTCACAGATAAAAAACAAAAGAAGACCGAATCAGAGATATTTCCCGCGTCGGAAATGTGATGGCAATTAAAATATTCCGTCGGTTCGCGGTACGCTATTCCTGAACGCGGCAGATAGATAATCTCGGGACAGGGATTAATCGGGAGTTAACATCATACAAGATTTTGCATAGAGATCGTGTAGGGCTGCCTTTTAAGTATTTGGCGGGAAATGGAAAATTAAAATTTAAAAAACCACCTCAACTGTCACACTGTGACTGGTTGGGAAGTTTTTATTAAAAAATTCCCAACGAGTCACACCTGTTACTCGATGGGAACTTATTATTAGAAATTTCCCAACCAGTAACACTGTTACAGGTTACCTATAGATAATCCTATGACAGTGTGACTGGTTGGGAAATTTCAATAAAAACTTTTTAATAAAAACTTTTTTAATAAAAAGAATTTTTTAATAAAAACGTCCCAACCAGCCACAGTGTAACTAACAGGAACAAATGCACTTGCTCATACGCTACCGCGCGTACAGTTCATTAGAGATAAAACACTTTTTACGGATTACAGCGCGTATATTGATTAATTCATCAATTAAAAATCCGTATAAAGTGTTTTTTTTTTTCTAATACACTTGCTCGTTTGTTGTTCAGTGGATGAATGTCAAAATTACGTCAGTCCCATTCACAGTAGACAAAATTAATTTATAAGTTTTATATAAGGGAAGAAAATAATGGAACTGAAGGACGAATGAACTGAACAGCTTACAAATAAATTGGCATAAGGACTGATGATGACGTGGGAAAAATACCTACAACAAAAAATAATAATCTTTTAAAGATAATCTTGCTTGAGTCAGGGCAGAACAAGTACACAATGTGTATACTTAATAATAATGTCATTAAGTATTGCATTAATAATCAACAACGAAGCCTAAAATTACATACTCCTAGATATTTCCGAACTTAATATTTTTTTGCTAAACATACGTTTTGCTCGCAGAGAAAAAAAGTTCGGAAATAATTGACAGCCCTATCTCAAGTTATAAATGCGTGCACTTATCGAAATATAATCGCGCAAATAGACAGAAAAAGCTACATTTTCAACTGCCGCTAATTTTGTATCCATAGACTAGCGACTACCCGCGGCTTCGTGTGCGTGGAGAACTATTTCTCTACCCCTCGGGAACAGGGTTGCCAGGTGTTCGGTATTTTACCGAACCGTTCGGTATTTTAGCACTGTGTTCAGTGTTCGGTATGACAAAAATACCGAAGTATGGGCGGTACGGTATTTTTTTCTGATTACGATTCATTCAACTGTCAGATTTGACGCAATCGGCACTCGATGTTGCCGCTTCGGGCACGCGCTCACTGTTTTCGAGCCATTTTGCGGATTGCGAATCGTGCTTGACGTTTTCCATCTCTTTCACGTTTTTAATAGAGGCCATAGACTTATTATAGATAGAGGCTCTTTTTTTGCAACGCAGTTGGTCTCGTTATACACGCTGAAATTTTAATCATTTGGTTCCCGCCGTGGGGGTGGTTCCACTCATGATTACAAGCAACTTTTACTATGGGGCCAACTCTCCTACTCGCAAAAAAAAACAGCTGTTCCATACAAAATTGCAGTACCTACTCGACCTTAATGTATGGAACAGCTGATTTTTTTTTGCGAGTAGGAGAGTTGGCCCCATAGTAAAAGTTGCTTGTAATTATGAGTGGAACCACCCCACTGCGGGAACCAAATGATTAAAATTTCAGCGTGTATATGTTTTTTTTGCTAACTGTTCGGTATTTATTTGAAAAAGACCTGACAACCCTACTCGGGAATAGTACTTATTTCTAGATGAAAGGCACCCTATGTCCTTTTCTGTACTACCCCTTTAACACCCACCAATCTGCATTGGGCCCGCGTGGTAGGTTATGGCCTCCTTATCCACCCATAAGGAAGGCCTGTGCCCCAGCAGTGGGGACATTAAAAATGGCTGATGTCGTAAGTATTTTAGCTATTTACTTTGGAATTAGGGCAATTTTTTTTTATGCACAACAGGATAGTCCTTGGCCTTCACCTCACCTGATGATAAGTGACGACAAGGCCGAAGGTGGAAGCGCACTACTCCCGGAATCCTCATCACTGAGGAACTGGCTATCTTACCTCTAACTGCCGGAACACAACAATTTTTAAATTATTTTTATGGCGTCAGACTTAGGTAAGATGGTGGTAGCAGCCAGGCGGACTTGCAATAAGCCCTACCACCAACCAAACCGAGTTCAAATTGTACCCCCCCTGGGAATCGAAACTAGGACCCCTGCGTCTTACACGGGTGGGCGAACCTTATCCAGCCCCCCTACTCAAATGACCAATTTTCTATTCGTTCGCTAACTTAAAATTTAAATATAAGCCATAAACTCTAAAATTACGGGTCGTATGCTTGTCAATCCCATACAATACAACAATGTCGGTGATTTTTTTAAATAAACTTGCGACATGTGACTTGATCGTCTAATTGCTTATTTTTAACCGACTTCAAAAAAAGGAAGAGGTTCTCAGTTCGTCGGAATGTTTTTAAGCTTTAAGTTAGCGAACGAATAGAAAACTGGCCATTTGAGTAGGTAGGGCAAGCCCAATGCCCCAGCAGTGGGGACATTAAAAATGGCTGATGTCGTAATAAGTGCTTTACAGCTATTTACTTTAGAATTAGAGCAATATTTATTTACTGCAAATGCGAAATGTAATGTCGTTATTGATGGCACGTGCGCGGGTTATTAAACAAGATGGACGGCGCGCATCGAGCGTGGCGCGCAGAAATAACCGCCAACAACATGGCGGAGATAGCTTGCTGTTTATTGAATGAAACTTAAATGTTGGTAGTTGGAATATGAAAGTGTGATAAACACAACATTTAAAAAAAAATTTCTTATATTTTAGAAAAATATTCCAGGCTACGGGCGGCGCGCGGGTTGCGGGACTATGGAGAAAAAAAGGGGCTGAGTGGTTTTCCGAGCATTTTTCGATGTTTTTTAGGGTTCCGTACCCAAAGGGTAAAAACGGGACCCTATTACTAAGACTCCGCTGTCCGTCTGTCTGTCTGTCTGTCACCAGGCTACAGCCTGGTGACAGACAAACAGATACATCTCATGAACCGTGATAGCTAGAAAGTTGAAATTTTCACAGATGATGTATTTCTGTTGCCGCTATAACAACAAATACCTACTAAAAACAGAATAAAATTGATATTTAAGGGGGGCTCCCATACAACAAACGTAATTTTTTTTTTGCCTTTTTTGGTACGGAACCCTTCGTGCGCGAGTCCGACTCGCACTTGGCCGGTTTTTTTACAATTTGCCTGCATCAGCCATATCATACAAACTTACTCACTAAAGATGGCGCCTCTTAAAACAAGTCGTATAAAACTGAAAACTCTATAACATTAAATAAAAGTAGCTATTTTCCAGTTCGAAACATTATAATAATAAGTTGACACAGAAACAAAATCAATCAAATATGAGCCATGCCAAAACATACATTCTTTTTCTTATACTCAATGTCATACGTGACAAAAAGATTACAACACGTACTATGCCCAGAAAATACGAATATTTGATTCTTGGTCAGAATTAATAACAATCCATAGATAAAGATACGGATAGGCCTGCACGCGTAGACTTTACGCTTATTGTAGTATACTCGATAGCGGTTGTAGTTGACATTTGTATGACAACTTATTTTATTTTAGTATAGTTATCGACAGAGACATGCAAATTGGATACAAGATTGATTACTATCGCACACCACGAAATATCAGTGCATAATACAGTACGAGGCATATATCTTGAAATCGGGTGGGGATTGCGCGAAACGCGTATTTTGGGCATGCGTAGCGGTGAGGGGCGCGGGCGGCGGGAGAGGGGCGCGCGCTATTGGTCGCTCACAAGAGCACATGCGTGTACTTATCCCCACTATGTCGAAAAAATTTCAAGATACATGCCTCGTACTGTAACCACTCTCCCCTCGGGGGGTGGTCGCTTTCGATGAAGGTTTTTTATGGCTTACAATAGCTGCGGGTCAAAACCAATTTGCGGCGGTTTTAGTCAGTCAAGTCTGACATAACCAGCATAGCACGGCGGCTATGTGGTATCCAATGAGGATTTCCGCCCCCTTCCCCTCGGTGTCCGGGAAGGTGCTCCGAGCCCCTCAGGTTGAGAGCGAAAAAAAAAACCTGCATTTAGCAAGACAGCAACACACCTTGTACCTTCATTTCTACATGTGTTTCGCCTCAACCCGGAGCATCCTCAGGGGCCGTACCGGCTAACTTACATGGCTATCGTAATCGCTTTAATTGGACAGATTACTTTTCTATGGTAAGATTTGATTTATGCCCAATAGAAGTAGAAATGTGTCACATCCATCTGTCAAATGAAAGCGATTACGATAGCCATGTAAGTTAGCCGGTACGGCCCCAGGAAATAGATCGTGCGTAAACCAACACCGAATGATGCTCTGGGTTGGGGCGAAACACGTGTAGAGTATATAATATATTTTTTGCTGAAGTAAGCTACATAATATATTTCTTTTTTCACAATCTTTTTGCAGTTTTGAAGCTGCAGTATTTGTATGCTACGGTCAAATAGTCTTTGCTACGGTGCTACACGTGCTACGGTGTGGTCTGTAAATCGTAGCACTTCTATTCGTAGTTTAAATAGATTCCTACTTTTTATAATATTGGGTCCTTCCTTACTCCTTACAAATTGGTACAGGTTTCATTTCAGAGCAGGTTCTTAGACATGTTTCATGGTAATAGATCACCAGGGGGCGCTGCAGCAACCCGATAAGTCGCACTTGAAAAGTTCTCAAAAACTACTCAACTGACTCCGATGCGGTTTTTTGTAATAGGTTTGTAGGTTATCAGCTCTCAAGTGTTATGGTGTTTAGCCGCTAGGGGGCAATGCAGGTATCATTTTTCCATTAATCTCCAGAGCGGTTTGACCGATTTAGGTGCGGTTTTCTGTAATAGGTTTGTAGTTTTTAGGCGATGGTTCTTGGTGTAATGGTGTTGAGCCACTGGAACCGTAGCACGGCGTAGCATGTAGTACCCTATATTATTACTTACTATTGCAGCTAGCAGTCGCTCTATGTGCTGTATGGCGGCGAGCAGAGGGCGCATTGGAGTAGCAATAGAGACGGCTATCGCAAGGTCCGTGCCGAGGCCTGTGATGCGGGGGCTTTTCTTGCTACAGTGTGGTGTGTGAATTATAGCACTTCTGGATATAGAAGCGTAACATGGCGTAGCATGTAGGTATCTAGATGCTACGCCACGTAGGTATTCATAGGTATTATTTATTACTGACTACTTGCAGTCGCTTTATGTGCTGTATGGCGGCGCGCAGAAGGCGCAATTGAGTAGCAATAGAGACGGCTTTCTCAAGATCCGTGCCAAGGCCTGTGATACGGGGGCTGCTCTTGCTACAGTGTGGTGTGTTAGTAGCACTTCTGTAGCACGCCGTAGCATGTAGTATCCTATATTATTACTTACTACGGCAGCTGCCCGTAGTGCCGCTTGCAGTCTCTCTATGTGTTGTATGGCGGCGCAGAGGGTGCATTGGAGTAGCAATAGAGACGGCTATCTCAAGATCCATGCCGAGGCCTGTGATACGGGGGCTGCTCTTGTTACAGTGTGGTGTGATGAATGGCGGCGGTACAGTGTTACGCTATTGCTACGGTGTGATGTGTGAATTGTAGCAATGTTGGATCTGGATTCTGGAATCGTAGCACGGCATAGCATGTAGTAGCCACAGGTATTATTACTACGGCGTAGCGCAGCTTGCAGTCGTTTTAGATGCTAGTTTATGGCAGCCGGCGGTATGGTGTTACGCTCCTGCTACGGTGTGGAGTGTGAATTGTAGCATTTTTAGATCTGGAATCCTTGCACGGCGTGGCACGTAGTATCCTATATTATTACTTACTACGGCAGCTGTTCTTAGCGCAGCTTGCAGTCTCTCTGTGCTGTATGCGTATGGTGGCGCGCAGAGGGCGCGGCGCGTTGGAGTAGCAATAGAGACGGCTTTGTAGATTTGTGCCGAGGTCTGTTATACGGGGGCTGCTCTTACTACAGTGTGGT
This sequence comes from Agriphila geniculea, assembly GCA_943789525.1. NCBI lineage: Eukaryota > Metazoa > Arthropoda > Insecta > Lepidoptera > Crambidae > Agriphila > Agriphila geniculea. Next base: position 9,419,322 of record OX038898.1, on the reverse strand, counting down.
GAGTGAATTGTAGCATTTCTGGAACCGTAGCATGGCGTAGTATGTAGTATCCATAAATATAATTACTTACTACGGCGTAGCGTAGTTTGCAGTCGCTCTATGTGCTGTATGGCGGCGGTACGTTGCTACGCTCTTGCTATAGTGTTGTGTGTTTGTAGCAATTCTGGATATGGAACCGTAGCTCATAGTAACCTATATTTTAACTTACTACGGCAGCTGCCCGTAGCGCAGCTTGCAGTCGCTCTATGTGTTGTATGGCGGCGCGCAGTATCTCTAGCTTGGGCAACCGGCCGCTGCCCGCCCGCGCGCGTATTCGTAGCTCCTCGAATGCTGCGTTTACCTGCAGGAACAGATCTCCATTAGGAATTATTTAAAACTTTTGCTATACAACGTGTTACAAAAAAATCCCTAATGCCGAATATGGTAGATAGGGACCATCAAACTGAACAACTTTTACTATGGGACCAACACTGAAATCGCGAAATTAATCAGCTGTTTCATACATTTTGATATTTTTGTACCTAATTAAGTACAAAACAGCTGATTTATTTCGCGATTAGGTACAGAGTTGGTCCTATAGTAAAAGTTGTTCAGTTTGATGGTCCCTATCTACCATATTCGGCATTACTACAACTAAGCTCAAGCCGAAGAGATCAGCCGGCCCTGATGGTATACCGGTATATGTTCTGAGAGACTGTAGGTTGGTTCTAGCCGAACCTCTCACGCACATCTTTAACCTATGTTTAGAAGCCGCAGTATTTCCGGAAGTTTGGAAAATAACTCGGGTGATCCCGGTTCCAAAAGGAGGCTCAGGTAATTGGGTGGATGGTTTTAGACCAGTGGCGATACTCTCAACCCCAGCAAAGGTATTCGAGTCGGCCTTACAGTATTGTATTTATGTGCAAATACAGGCGCAATTATCGGAGGCGCAACACGGTTTTCGACCGGGTAAAAGCACCACTAGCAACCTCATGAACTACACGGCGCAACTAGTACCAGTAATAGACGGTGGAGGGCAAGTCGACGCCGCTTATTTCGACTTCCGGGAAGCATTCGATGTCGTAGATAATGATGTATTGCTTCGGAAGTTAGCTGGCGTTGGTTTTACACCCCATCTATTGCAGTTTATGGCTAGTTACATGACCGATAGGCAGCAGTACGTGGAGTATGCCGGTTGCAGATCAGAACCATATTTTGTCCATTCTGGAGTAAGTCAGGGAAGTAATCTCGGCCCTCTCCAATTTTTGATAATGATTAATGACCTGCCGGAAGTAGTCGATAATGCACAATGCTTACTTTTTGCTGATGACTTGAAACTGTTTCTTCCGATAAATGGCGTAGATGACTGTGTATTATTGCAAAGGGATATTAGCAACGTAGTGGCATGGAGTGAGCAGAATAAATTGCAATTTAATACTTCAAAATGTCTTACCATTTCATATACTCGAAAGGCTACTCCTATTCATCATGAATATAAAATAAAATCGACAACATTAAAGAGAGTTACAGAAGTAAAGGACTTAGGAGTTAATTTTAACGTTGACTTAAACTTTAAGAAACAAATAATTTGTATATGTAAAAAAGCTTACAGAACATTGGGATTCATTCTTCGTAGAGCGAATGGTTTAACTAATATAAATACAATAATTGCATTATACAATGCTCTAGTGAGAAGCTTACTAGAGGGAAATTCAGTTATTTGGGCTCCAAGTGAAACTAAATATAGCTCCATGCTAGAACGCATACAAAACAAGTTTATTAGATATCTTTATAAGAGACTGTATGGAGTGTATCCTTTTTATCCTCTGATGTATCCTAACTTGTTCATATTGGGTATGGTTGGGTACAATGAACTGAGAAAGGAAGGAAGAAGGAACTTGGCATTAGTTTTGTATGTGTTTAAACTGTTGAGAGGTAAGATATATAATGGAGAGGTATTGCGTCGTATTGGATTATGTGTACCAAATAGGTATGTGGAGCGTCGGCGCCTGCCTCCGCTGTTGGAGGTGCCTCGCGGCCGAACTAATTTATTAAGCAAAGCCCCACTGACACGAGCGATGAGGATTTTAAATAGGATCCATTGTAAACTAGACATATTTTTCAGTTCTTTGTGTGAATTCACTAGGTTTGCATTATTTATAATATGTTATGATAATGAATACAATAATTAATAATTTAGGAGAATTTATCGTAGGTAATTAAAATTTGTAATGTTTAATTGGCAATTAATTAAAAATGTATAGTAACAATTTTAGGTATTTTATGTAAGTATATGAAATTAATAATGTACGAATTTAATCAATATAGCTTCTCTATTGCATTAGGTCGAAACCTGTAAAAATAGTGTTAAGCTTGTGCTAATAAATAAATAAAAAAAAATAAAAAAAATTACGGGTTTTACTTAATAAATTATAAAAAAAGGCATCCTATCCTAACTGTTTGTTTGTTTATTACGCTCTCACGTCAAATAACTGTCCACGCAGACGAAGTCGCGGGCGGTCGCCAGTTGTGAATAATGCAAAATAACTTTTTTACAAATGCTTTTCACAAAAGAAAACGATTTTTGATTTTTATGCGTAAGTATTTATATTTATTGCTGTTCGTAGGATCGTAGGACTTTCTTGGTAGCTGACTTCTTTAGACTTATTTAGGTGGTTCCTTAGTCACATTAAGCTAATAAATTATTTTCCTCTTGGCATAAATCTTTGGCAATGTTATCAAAATATACTGCCAAAATATTTCATGCTTTTATTAATTTAACAAGAATAACTTTATTTTTTATTTTATTTTATTTTATTTATTAGGGACAGTACACAGCACGATATTATTTAGAGTTACGTACATATTTAACAATTGTGTAGGCCAATTACGACTATCCTACGGTTTAACAATTTAGCGCTCGAATTAGCGTCACAAGATATACATTTATTGTTATTTTATCTGTATCAGTACCAAAGTGGTACTAGAATTTAAAAACTTAGAAAAGAAATAAAAAGTACTCAAGGGAAGCCTCACTCTCAATCAGAAAAATATAAAAGAAAATAAAAATCACTTTATGAATATTTAACTATATAGATATATGCATTAGATAACATAAATATATAAGTACGATAGACATGAATAAAAACTATAATTATTAGTAATATCATTACCATATTTTAATATTATGATAAACCCACATAAATACGATCATAAAAAAAAAACGGATTCTTCCACCCATTCCCCTCGCCAGCAAGTAGTTTTTAGTAAAGTTGTCATCTGGGTGGTACAAAATGACTCTTGATTTTGTTTAGAAATACCAATTTAGAACCAACAAAGATATCTATGTCATGGAATTTATTATTATATGTCTTAGGCAGTCTCGTGAAAACGGCATTCTGCCCGTAGTTAGTGTAGTGGTGCGGAACATGCAGCAGGCGAGTATGCCTCGTGCGCCGCGGGGGGGCGCTCAGCGAAATTAGCTCGACCAATTCTGGGCAGTCCAACCGTCCGCGCATAATGTCATATAACAAGCCCATATCTAACACTTGTCGACGCTCCGCTAATGTAAGAATGTTAAATGCTCGACAGATCTCCACGTATTCGGCATCCATAGCAACTTTTCTATATTTGAAATTAAGATATCGGACAAACTTTTTCTGTATGCTTTCGATGCTCTTGATATAAACATCATAGCGAGGAGACCAAACAGGGGCGGCGTACTCCAGAATGCTACGCACATACGCGTAATACACTATTATGAGACTTAAGGGATTATTAAAGGGCCGACAAGTGCGCATAACAAAGCCAAGATTTCTATATGCCTTGCCTCGAACTACATCAATATGAGCGGACATTAGCATTTTATTGTCAAAGTGGACACCCAGATCGCGAACCATCTCCGACCTCTCAATCTCAACGCCGTCAAAATGGTATGCGTAGACAATAGGGTTTTTCTTTCGAGTAAAGCTTATACACTGACATTTTTGAATGCTCACTGTTATTTTATTCTTAACGTAGTAGGTGTATAAGTTATTGAGATCGTGTTGTAGCTGTTTACAATCGTCAAGCGTGCGTACTCTCATATAAACCTTTTTGTCGTCGGCGTATAGTAAGTGTTTTGAGTTTTGGAGAACGCTACTCATGTCATAAATGTACGCGTTGTAGAAGAGGGGACCAAGATGGGAACCCTGGGGAATCCCAGAAGGTATACTGATATAATCTGACCTATACCCACCGAGAACAACCGCTTGCGAGCGATTAGTAAGGTAGGATCGCACCCAGCGCAACAGATCCCCGTGTATACCAAGACACTGAAGCTTTTGGAGAAGGATGACATGGTCCACACGGTCGAAGGCTTTTTCGAAGTCCGTGTAGACCACGTCAACCTGTCCACCTCTCTCCATTGACCCGAGGACGTAATCCGAGAACAAAGTTAAGTTGGATACAGTAGACCGACCGCGCAAAAACCCGTGTTGAGTCTGTGGGATACTCCTGGCAATAGTCGAGTAAATAAATTCGTATACCAGCTTTTCTAAGTTTGGCTACAGTGTTGAGGATTGAAATAGGGCGATAATTTGCAATTAAAGACTTTGATCCCTTTTTATGGACTGGAATTATTTGAGCTTGTTTCCAAATATCAGGGACAGCACATTCCTGAAGTGACCTTTTAAATAGGATTGTGATCGGAATACAAAGGCTTTCAGCACAAGATGCGAGAAACAATGGTGGAATCCCATCACAGCCAGCACCCTTGCTTTTGTCCAGAGATTGCAGTAATTTTAACACTTTGTGCTCGTTTATATTGATTAGAGATAGACAATCACTATTTTGCTGACATTCAGCGACAGGGGTCGTGGGGACCTCTTCACCCGATGTAAGGAAGACGCTTTCAAAGAACTGGCTAAAAGCATTACAGATATCCTCGCCCGTAGCATAGTCGGTGTCATCGAGTGTGAATTTCGAAGGATAGCTAGTAGACCCTCTCTTACTTTTAACATACTTCCAGAAGAATTTAGGTGATTTTTTTATTAGATTTTCCGTAATACTGATATGTTGATCGAAGCGAATATTCTGCAAACGATGCTGCCTTGCTCGTAGTTCTTTAAACTCGTCATAGTCTCTAGGATTACCGTGTATTTTCCAACGTTTATGTAATTTAATTTTTTCATGGTTAATTTTTATTAAAGCCGAACTGTACCAAGAAGGATATAAAGATTTATTGTTATTATTATTTGAATGAGGTACGAATAAGGCGAAACATGTTTTAATTTTATCATAAAATATAATGACAGCATCATTTACTGAGACACACGATGATAACTCACTCCAGTCAACATTTTTTAAGTAGGTATTTATTTCGGTATAATTACATTTGTGAAAGTTAAGAGTTGGTTTACTGTTTTTCATTAAAGGTGATATATGTAAGTCTAGTACATCTATCTCTAATGCCGGGTGATACCGGTCCTCCTTAATAATCGGGTGCGAACATTGCGACACTGTGCATGGAACATTGCAAAAACACAAGTCTAAAAGCCTTCCAATGGAATTAAGAGTCAAATTAAACTGGTTTAAACCTAAAAAGACCATATGATTAGCAAATGAGTTAGCAGAATCGGTAACAACTTTGGGGCTCGTGTTTGTAAGGAAAGTATATTCATTGTTGTTATTCCAAGACAAACATGGCAAGTTAAAGTCACCCAATAGAATTATGTTATCTGAAGGAAATCTGTCAATCATGTGTTGTATACTTTTACCAATCTCTTCGCAACGAGTTGCGAAATCGCTTAAGTTAGGTGAAATATAAACTAAAATGACCCGCAGCGTGTGAAGCGAGTTAATCGCACGCGCAGGTATCGATACACACAATGACTCAGTGGCGCGAGTACATAGCATTACGCCTCCACCACCCGCTTTATCTGTAACTAGGCAATCACGGTCGCAACGAAATATTTCATACCTATTGTCACACAATTCAGAGTTAAGTATGTCACCTTGCAGCCATGTTTCTGTGAATGATAAAATATCGTAATCATTGACTAGTATGTTGTTGTAAAGTTGCAAACATTTCGTTCGTAGGCCACAAACATTCTGGTAATAAATGTGTAAGTTTCCATCATTTATGTGATTAGTATTAGCCATTATAATATGTAGAAAAAGAAATATAAATTATAAAATAGTGATTAATTAAATAATTGTCACATATTATGAGACATTGTTCTATTCTCAAAGTTAGTAGCCTAGAAACATTTGTGAGATACGAGTCATCGATAACGAATGTACTACAACTGCCCATAAGTATAGTTTTATAGATAAAATTAATGTAAATGATAGTATTAGATAAATCTTTTTTGTTAGAGGTTATATTATGTGGGTAGTTATAGGTAGAAGGATTTTGTTGTTTTAGAATAGGTATGATTTTTAATGATTCATTTAAATGGTATATTAGATAGGTTTGAAGTTTAACAGAATTTACTAGTTGTAGGCACAATGGGGTGTATATGAGGGTTTTATTCAAGAAAATTTTAGTGTGTGGGCGAATATTGTTTAGAGTAATTTTTACTTTGAAAAAAGGTACACAAATTAACGTTAGTTCATAATAATATATCAAGAGTAATAGTGGTAATAGGTTAGGTTCATCGGTTGAGTTACAAATGAAATAAGATAAATTGACTTGATATAATATACATTTTATAACAAATAGATAAGACATACATTTATGTGAGATGCATTTTTTTTTACAAATAACAGTACTTCCCTTTAGTATTACAAATTGGAGTCCCGAGATGCATAATTTAAAAAACACAATCACTTTATTTTTTCTAGGTCCTTGGTATCCATAATATTGAAAGAGGGTGACGTATCGTTTTTTCGGACAAAAATTTTCCCGTTACGAATCCAAACGTGTTGGTAGGCAGCGGCAGCGGCAATTTCACGGGTTTTCTTATGCAACATTTTGTAGAAAGGAGTTAAGTGCTCGTTTATATAAATTTTCTTCGGTTCCTCAGATGAAATAAGCCCAAGGTCTTTGGTGGTTATACCTTTCTTCCTCCGAATGGCTGATATAATGGTGTCCTTAATAATTTGACTGCTCATCTTCGCTATAATATTTTTCGGTGATTTCGCGTTAGGTATCTTCTGTGGTACACGGTGAACGGTCACGATGTCTTGTTTCGACACCTGGACGCCCAGCGCTTCACAAATAGACAACAAGCATTGAGTGAGATCCTCATTTTTTTTCTCCGGGATACCAGCCACTTCTATATTATGCAGTCGCTCCCGCTGTTGCTGAATGTTGAAGTCTCGTTCTAGATTGGAGAAACGACGATTGCAGTTATCAATCTCCTTTCCTAAACTTTTCAATTGGCTGATGTCCTTAGACATGACTTGCGATTTCGTTTGAAGTTCATCGAATGACTTGGTATGGAAATCCAGCGATTTAGAAAGATCTGTTAATTCATGCTTAAACTGACTTTGTTGTTGGGATAAATTATCCATTGTTTTAGTCACTGAACTCACTTGAATTTTGATTTCAGATATTTCAGATCTCATGTTATGCATAAAATCGTCGTTTGATTTCTTGATATCTTGCAAGATAGACATCATCTCGTTTTTGAATTCGTAAAAATCATCCTTTTGCACATGGTCTGATTCTGGCTGTTTTCGCTTTCGCAGTTTAATTTGCGAATCAGATGCGGTAGAATCGTAATCCGTGAGGTCTGTAAGTGAACCAGTATAAGTTGACCCCTTACGCGATTTCAAGGGCGAACGCTTGACGCTCATGTTGGTTGGCCAGATAGTAATAACGCACTAAAACGATGTTATACAACTTTAGATTCACAGACACTGCAATTATTGTAGATAATTGAAAACAAGGATTAATTTTTTAGTTAAAGAAAAATGTAATCGCGTGACACACGTCCGCTCGCTCGAGCACTTCGGCCGGAATGAAGCACTTCGGCCGGAACTTCCTCGTTTTTTAGGGTTCCGTACCCAAAGGGTAAAAACGGGACCCTATTACTAAGACTCCGCTTTCTGTCTGTATGTCTGTCTGTCACCAGGCTGTATCTCATGAACCGTGATAGCTAGACAGTTGAAATTTTCACAGATGATGTATTTCTGTTGCCGCTATAACAACAAATACTAAAAATAGAATAAAATAAATATATAAGGGGGGCTCCCATACAACAAACGTGATTTTTTTTGTCGTTTTTTGCTCTAAATTCATAACGACAACAGGTAGACAGTTGAAATTTTCACAGATGATGTATTTCTGTTGCCACTATAACAAAAAATACTAAAAACAGAATAAAATAAATATTTAAGGGGGCTCCCATACAACAAACCTGTTTTTTTTGCCGTTATTTGTTACGGAACCCTTCGTGCGCGAGTCCGACTCGCACTTGGCCGGTTTTTATCAGCTTCATTTCTTGTATTTATGGATTATCATCACCAGCAACTTTTAAGACTTCTAATTTTTAATAAGATAAAAAAATAAGGTAAATTCAAAGTGAATTTAGAAATTCAGATTTTGTGTTAACTATGTAGGTTGTTACGAACTCTTTAGCCTTGCCAAAGACAGAACCAAGTATGCGGAGCTGACTGCCAACCTTCACTAGTTGGAGAGGCACCATAAGAAGAGAAGAAGATGTAGGTTGTAAAACACCTACAACCTCGCAGGAGTAAATTACTAACATCATAAACAACAACGTTTGTTCTACGACTTTTACGAAAACAGACAAAAAATCGACTTTTCATACAAAACTCGATCAGCTGTTTGGACATTTATATGGAAAGTAGTTTTTTGTCTGTTTTTGATAAAGTCGTAGAACAAAATGTTGTTGTTTATGATGTTAGTAATCTACTCCTGCGAGGTTGTTGGTGTTTTACAAATAACCTTGTATATATTTTTGAAACCTAGGTATTGGTTTTTAGCAGCCATGTGCACCCTAATAAAACAAAATAATTAATGAAAAGAAGTGGCCTGAACCAAATGAATAATATATTCTAAGAAAGGTATGGCCCAGTGCAAAACCCGGGGAGAACCAATTCTCCGTACAAATGCCTGCATACATTTTGCCAAAAAATCCATCACAACTTTTAACATTGTGTTATGTTCGTAAGTTTCAGAGTTCTTCTAGTCTAGTTTATTGAAAAAATGGAACATAATTTGTATTTAATTAACTGCCAGGTAAATAAACTGGAACTAAACTAGAAACCTAGAATGCGCTACCTGCTCATGTGTTCCCTGATAGTTACAACCTTGGTCTCTTGAAGGCAAGAGTGAATAGGCATTTCTTGGGCATGTGTGCTTCACCTTAGAGACCACAGATGGTGGTCAAATGCCTGCCCGGTCTACAATAAAAAAATAAAAAACCTGTGATACTGAACCTAAATATATAATTTAGATAATGTTTGAATTTTTTGTAATTCAAAATTCTCGCAGGCCGAGGAATATTATGAAATACCTCATCGTTAAATAAAAATAAAAAGTTATTCTTTAATTACTTACTAAAAACAATGCTGCAACTTTTTTTTAAAACATTCCTCCATTTTTCAATAGTATTAATTTATTGTTTTAAATAAGAAGAACAGTAATCCCAAACTGTTTATTTTTTGTTAATCAGTAAAATAATTAGTCATAACTTTATAAAAGTCAAAACTTCTAGATATTTACATCAAAACAGTTTTTTCCGTTGGTAAACGTGTCAGTTAGTGCAAACCGTGCGTAACTAATAAGCTATGGATAATTTAGTGGGAACTTCTAACGAACCGACAGTTAAAAATACTTTGAACAGATGTAACATTAAAGTAAAAATAAAATTCAGTTTTTGAAAAAGATTAATGTGAAAAGGTTTATTGTACATAGAATAACAACATTTTGATTGAATCCTGAAGATCTTTGGAAGGCTTGTATACAATGTGTTACACACAAAAAAAAACAGCTGTTTCATACTAAAATTAATAACGAAAATAATATATCAAAATGTATGAAACAGCTGATTTTTTTTTCGCGATTTCAGAGTTGGTCCTATAGTAAAAGTTGTTCAGTTTGATGGTCCCTATCTACCATATTCGGCATTAGGGGTTATTTTGAAACACGTTGTATAATAATATTACTTTTTATATATTTTAAATATAATAATATTGCATTTTATTACTGACTAGCTTCCGCCCGCGACTTCGTCCGCGTGGATATTAGAGAAAATCCTTAGGGAACCTTTAACCAAGATACGACCAGCCGTTTTTACGTGATTAGGCAGGTCCCCACCAAGCGCGCTGCCTCGCGAGGCAAGTCGTTTGCCGCATGTGGCGGACCTCGCACGAGGCTCGCTCGCTTGGTGGGGACCCGCCTAATCGCGTAAAAACGACTGGTCGTTCCCGTTCTCGTTACGTCCCGCTCCCGCTCCGGGTCCTGTTGCCGTTCAGTCCCGTTCCGTTCCCGACCCGTTCCGTTCCCATTCCGTTTCGTTCCTGTTCCCGCTCTCGTTCCGTTCCCGTCCCATCCCGTTCCCGTTCCCGTCCCATCCCATTCCCGTTCCCGTTCCCGTTCCCGTTCCCGTTCCCGTTCCCGTTCCCGTTCCCGTTCCCGTTCCCGTTCCCGTCCCGTCCAGTTCCTGTCCTCATTGCCATCCCGTCCCGTTCCGTTCCCGTCCCGTCCCATCCCATTTCATTCCCGTTCCCGCTCTCGTTCCGTTCCCATCCCATCCCGTACCATTAACGTTCCCGCTCTCGTTCCCGTCCGGTTCCCGTTCCCGTTCCCATTCCCGTTCTCTTCCGCCCCGTCCAGTTCCCGTTCCCTTTCTCCCCGTCCCCTGGGGCTGAATCATGTCCACCGAGTTGGACTTCAAAATGAATGTCATTTTCGCAATCACTATCCCATAAAACCTCAAGAACGACATCCATATATAGATTTTTATGATTACTTACCCCATTTACCCCCTAAGGGGTTGATTTTCAACACCACAAAATATATGTTTGACTATTTATTTTTAGACGTACTCCTACGAAGTTTAAAGTTGTAATGTCTATTTTATATTATTTTTCCATACAAAATTTGAACCCCATTTTCACCCTTTTAGGGTTTAAATCATGTAGATCGTGTTGGACTTTAAAATAAATGTAATTTTCGCAATCACCATCCCATAAAACCTCAAGAACGACATCCATATCGATTTTTATGTTTACATACCCCATTTACCCTCTAAGGGGTTGATTTTCAAAATTACCAAATATATATTTGCCAATTTATTTTTAGACGTGCTCCTACGTAGTTTAAAGTTGTAATGTCTATTTTATATTCTTTTTCCATACAAAATTTGAAAGCCAGTTTCACCCCTTTAGTGTTTGGGTTAAATCATGTCCACCGTGTTGGACTTCGAAATAAATGTCATTTTCGCAATCGTCATACCAGAAAACCCCAATAACGACATCCATCTCTATTTTTAGGTTTATTTACATTTCACCCCTATTTCATCGCCATAGGGGTTGAAGTACTAACAATATCAATATACGTTGCGTTAGATTTTCTTCCATAAGCCTTTACTGTAAATTAAGTGATTTTTACTTCGAAAATGAAGGATTTTTTCTATTCACAACTTCATACCCCTTTTCACCCCTTCGGGGGTAGAATTTTGAAAAACGCGGAGACCCGTATTTATTAATTTTCAATCTTCAGCCTAAACACAAAATTTAAAAATCCTAGCTTCAAAACTGAGGGACTTTCATACAAACTTTCATCCCTTATTTCACCCCCTTAGGGATGGAATTTTCAAAAATCCTTCCTTAGTGGATGCCTACACTGTATGAGGTATCTGTGTGCAAAATTTCAAGTCTCTAGGTCCAGCGGTTTGGGCTGTGCGTTGATAGATCAGTCAGTCATTCAGTTTACGATTTTATATATTAAGATATTATGATGATAATAATCAATGGGTATGTATGTATCAATGTATTTGAAATTGATATTTTTTGTATAGCTAGTTAACGATTTTATGTGATTATAGTTATTATTGGTAATGGCAAATAATTTAATATTTTTATATAGTGCTTTAGTGATTTTATTTTATATTATTTTAATTATTATTTTAGTGCTTTGACTACCTATTTGTTTCTGTGACTAATATTAAATTGGGAATGTTATGTACGCCGTTATTGTGGCATGCATCAGAACTTATTTTAATTATTTTGTAATCGAATGTGTTAGTGTTTGCCATGTGGATGTACTTATAATAATAAATAAATAAATATAGATAGGTATTTATGTGGCGTCATTGAACATATCTAGCAATGGCTATATAGGATTTTTTTAAACATCTATCGTGAACATCACAATATTCTTAGCTTTCTTTTATGTTTTAAACTGAAGGTGGATGGGCCAATAGATTCTCCAGGTTCTGTATACTCTAAGTCAAATATAATAATAGATACATGCACCAACATTGGTCATTTAGCCTATTCCAAAATAAAAATAAAAAACCAAAAAAATACCTACCTTAAAAATAAATCAAATTTTAAAAAAATCAATAAAAATTAAATAACGACTAATGTTCGTGCAATTACAGTCTGTGTATTTATAATGTTAGTTATGCATGTTTACTTTTCCATTTTCATATTCTGTACCCTTAGCACGAACAGCTATCGAGAAAAATAACGCGCGTAAAATAATTCGATAGTATAATTTTGTATTGGAAATTTGTACAACGCCATCTATCGCCGAATAGCGAAATTAAAATTTTCATAGATAATTCTCTATCGAGTAATTTTACGCGCGTTTATTTTCTCGATAGTTGTTCGTGCTAAGGGTACAGTATGCTCGAAACTTGCGAACTCTCATGGGCACACAAACCCTAGTGGTTTGTGTGCCCATGAGAGTTCAAAACAAATCAAACTTCTAAGTTTACGTAAAAAAGATACGGCCGTTTATGCTGCAAAAAACGCATGCATTTTGACACTCTAGGGAATCAAAATCTATAGGCAAAAAATAAAATACTTAGTACTAAATAGATACTTGAAAATTGATTTTCTCTCTTATTTGACTACTGCCTAGTGCTTGGAAAGATAAAAGATTCTACAATATTCGTGAATGCTAAAATCCCTAATTTAAAAATAAAAGCTTCTCATACGTTTCCGATGAAAATATTGAAATGACACTAAAAATAACCCGCCATCTTTACAAATTAGTGCTCCATACACGACACACGACAGATTTATCGTCCAACAATCACAATATTTAACGTATCCGACAAAACGGCACTCGTTCAGAAATAAAAATATGTCGCATCGCTTTCTGAGTGGACAATAAATTACGTTTTATGTGGAATTAAGATGTTCGTCGTAAATTCTAATGTTTATCGACTTGGTTTAGGTTATTTTTGTAATTTTACGAGCGGCTGTACACGTGCGATTCTGTTGTCATTAAAAAAAGTTTAGGATTAAATGTGTGTAAAATTTTTGTCACAGACTCTATCCTATTAAAAATTAAGTAGGAGTTTTTGGCACCATTTTACGGAGATCAGCAGGCTGATTATCTAAATGGAAACTATTTAGCGACCGGTTTCATTTGACATACATTGCTACTTTTGTTTGGTATGTTTTTTTTCACCCCAAAAAGAAGAAGCAATGCATCTCATTCATCTGTCAAATGAGACCGGTCGCTAGGTGGTTTCTAATTAGATAATCAGCCCGCGGTTCGTCAGGTATTTTTTCTTTGCAAATTGATTATTACGTATTTGTAATCCAAATCTAGTCTCAGAATCAGAACAGTTTTGGATTGTCATAAACCTAGCAATATCTCAATCACTATACAATCCTATTTGACATTGAGGAGTTTCCTTGGGTATCTTCGAAGTCCAAGGTCTAATTAATGTCAATGAAATGGCGGGATGTCACAAAACTTATCCTGCTTAGTGGCGCTACTGCTGCTGGAGACCTTTGTATGGGCAGTCATACCCGATTTTCCCATTTATTTTAAATTATATCTAAAAATGGTTGAAACTATTAAATAGTTTTTGTGGAAGTCAGGCAGTAAATGAATTAAAGATTGATGAAAACCAAAATGTGTTAGAATAAAAATTTATATTTACGAAAAATCGCTTCCGACATCCAAAAATTTAAAAAAATTAAAAACCCGCCTGCCTAAAAAGACAAGTCAAATGAAAAGATGGAAACAAGATTAAATATTAAAGGCAACATTATAACATGCAGTCGGAGGCATGCATAAAGAAAGTGACATTATGAATGATTTGAGTTATATGCCTCCGACTGCATGTTATAATGTTGCCTTTAATATTTAATCTTGTTTTCATCTTTTCAGTTGACTTGTCTTTTTAAGCAGGCGGGTTTTTATTTTTTTTTAATTTTATTTTTTACTTATTTATTTTTAGTTATTATTTATATGCCTTTTTGAAATCCTTATAATAAGCCCTTTAATTTGACACCCATATTGCAGTATTCTAAAAAAAATTTTTTTTTTCACCATGTATAATAGCACCGTACAGCCGCCATGTTGGTTTTTTTATAACGCCACCTTCTTAAGAACACTTGGGCTGACGAGACAAATCTAACGATATGTTAATCATGGAAATCTGTTCAGCCGTTTGAAAGATATGAGGTAATAAAGAATATTACATACAAACTTACATACAAGATACGGGCGAAAAACATAACCCTCTTGCAGTCGGGTAAAAATTGATAGCAAACACATAGAAAACAATAAAATGACAGGTCTACATGTACACTAGCGCCAAGTTAGTGGTAGTTCGCCGACTGGTGGACGATTTGTGAATCAGCAAAATTATCCTGCCATTAAAAGGACTACACTTATCCCTTTAAGAAAAAAACCGGCCAAGTGCGAGTCGGACTCGCGCACGAAGGGTTCCATACAAAAAACGGCAAACAATTACGTTTGTTGTATGGGAGCCCCCCTTTAATAATAATTTTATTCTGTTTTTAGTATTTATTGTTATAGCGGCAACAAAAATACATCATCTGTGCAAATTTCAACTGTCTACCTGTTGTCGTTATTAATATCGAGCAAAAAACGGTAAAAAAAATCACGTTTGTTATATGGGAGCCCCCCTTAAATATTAATTTTATTCTGTTTTTAGTATTTGTTGTTATAGCGGCAACAGAAATACATCATCTCTGAAAATTTCAACTTTCTAGCTATTACGGTTCATGAGATACAGCCTGGTGACAGACAGACAGACAGACAGACAGACAGACATACAGACAGACGGACAGCAAAGTCTTAGTAATAGGGTCCTGTTTTTACCCTTTGGGTACGGAACCCTAAAAACATTAAAATCGGTTCCTAAAAAACAACGAAGTCATCAAGTTATTTCATCAAATATCATAAAATTTTCAAGATTACTTGAAAATTACTGAACCAATTAGAAAACAAATATGGGACCACATCTGAACTTTGTTCTTTCAAAAACAAAAAGAATTATCAAAATCGGTTATCAACTGGCAAAGTCAGGCGACGGCTACACGCTCAGTAAATACTGTGGTCCAGCGCCATAGAGCAAATTTAGTAAATTTAGCCATTAAGTAAAATATTGAACATTCCATGCGATGGATCACAGTATTTACTGAGCGTGTAGCCGTCACGTCGCCTTATAGCAAAACACAAAGTCGCTTCCCGCTGTCTGTCCCTATGTATGCTAAGATCTTTAAAACTACACAACGGATTTTGATGCTGTTTTACCCTAAAAACATTAAAATCGGTTCCTAAAAAACAACGAAGTCATCAAGTTATTTCATCAAATATCATAAAATTTTCAAGATTACTTGAAAATTACTGAACCAATTAGAAAACAAATATGGGACCACACCTGAACTTTGTTCTTTCAGAAAACAAAAAGAATTATCAAAATCGGTTATCAACTGGCGAAGTCAGGCGACGGCTACACGCTCAGTAAATACTGTGGTCCAGCGCCATAGAGTAAATTTAGTAAATTTAGCCATTAAGTAAAATATTGAACATTCCATGCGATGGATCACAGTATTTACTGAGCGTGTAGCCGTCACGTCGCCTTATAGCAAAACACAAAGTCGCTTCCCGCTGTCTGTCCCTATGTATGCTAAGATCTTTAAAACTACACAACGGATTTTGATGCTGTTTTTTTAATAGATATAGTGATTCCAGAGGAAGGTTTATATGTATAATCCATGGTGTCAAATACCATACTCCACCGAAGCGAAGCGAGGGCGGGTCGCTAGTTACTTACATAATAAAAATAAAAAAATACGATTGACTTGAGCACCTGCTCCTTTTTTGAAGTTGGTAAAAAAACGAATCCAGTATGTTTTCTCTTTCGCAAGTGTTCGTCCAGCCTAATGCGTAATGAAATGGCCGGTGGCTTTAGTTTAAGTTGCATATTTACGACTCACTAACTCTCTGTAATAAGCGTCTCGTCTTGTAATGGTTTTACATTTCATGCGCTTTGATATTCTTTGTCTTTTGATGTCCATGTTCAAATTGTTTTTATGTTTCTTACAAAACTAATATCAAATTGATAAATATTCATCAAACAGCATAAAAATAACTAATAATGTAAAATAAAAAAATCATTCCGATGAACTGAGAACCTCCTCCTTTTTTTAAGTCGGTTAAAAACTAAATAAAATAACCTTCGATCATAGATGATCGAACAAAAGAATATAAAAGTTGGTTTAAAAATGTAATACTTGGTAAATAGTTAAAAATTGGAGTCGGTAAAAAAAAACCCGGCCAAGTGCGAGTCAAACTTGCGCACGAAGGGTTCCGTACCAAAAAACGGCAAAAAAAATTACGTTTGCTATATGGGAGCCCCCTTAAATATTTTATTTTATTCTGTTTATAGTATTTGTTGTTATAGCGGCAATAGGAATACATCATCTGTGAAAATTTCAACTGTCTACCTGTTGTCGTTATTAATATCGAGCAAAAAACGGCAAAAAAAAAACACGTTTGCTGTATGGGAGCCCCCCTTAAATATTTATTTTATTCTATTTTTACTATTTGTTGTTATAGCGGCAACAGAAATACATCATCTGTGAAAATTTAAACTGTCTAGCTATCACGGTTCATGATCATGAGATAGAATCTGTCTAAAAAGTCTGTTTACATGAAAAGTTATTATAGGACATTATGAGACAAGTTAGCTAAGGTTGCTCATTGCACACAAGGCTGTGGGTTGCAGCCCGAGCCGCAGGGGAGGGCGTAACTCAGCCGAGTATGCAATGAGCAAGAGCTCACGAGTTTCATACGACGTTTTTCAACACATTTGCGAGGAAAATACAAACTAATTTACCAAACAGCAACAAATACGACAAAAACAAAATATGACAATTATGGGAAAAGGCGCGTAGGTTTTTTTTTTGTTTTTTTCACACGCCCAATGTAAGAATATTTTGCGAACAAAGGGGTGAGTGAGCATACAGCCTACTTCAAAATTATAATTTAAGTGATAAAATGCAAATATTTTAATATTTTATAACAAAATATTGTGAATTATGAATAATTTGATGATAATAAATATTTTTTTGACTTAATTAAAGACTGACACATTTATTTCAAAAATGAATATGAATTTTCAGCGGCATAAAACCTCTTTGTTGTTACTAAAAAAATAACTGTATTACCCGGTTAAATTGGGAATGCTCTATTTACTCGCATAGAACTTGCAGTAATGTACTAATTTAACGTTGTAGGGATAATTCTATAACAACCTAGTGTTTTATATATTATTGCACGCGTTTGTTATAGCTCGGTTTATGGCCCTAAAAGCGATGTATTAGGGCTCACTTTACGAGTGCGTTGAAAAATTATTTACAAAAACTTATACTGGTAACCCTGTTGGTGCTGTCAAAATTCTAATTGTAAACATATTATTTATTTAGATGGGTATTGGTGGGGTGGTTGGGGATTTAGGTGGGTAATAAAATTACATTTGAAATTACCCATGTAAACAGACTTTTTAGACAGACTCTACAGCCTGGTGACAGACAGACAGACGGACAGCGGAGTCTTAGGCTCGTATTACAGAACGAGACTCAAGCACTGCTTCCTGCTTGAGTACAGTTAGAAAGGGATGGTGCTATTCATCGCATATAGCGCCATCCCTTTCTAACTGTACTCAAGCAGAGATTTGAGTATGAGTTTGATTCTATAATACCAGCCTTAGTAATAGGGTCCCGTTTTTACCCTTTAGGTACGGAACCCTAATTAAGGTGAATACCCCACCGAAAGTGGCGCCCTCAGATGTTTTTATTTAATTAGTTGTTAATGGAAAAAAAACTTTTCGTGGAATTTGGAACTCTACCGTGTAGGTACTTTAATGCGCGTTTTTTTCTTGATAGAATTTCATGTTAGGGTTACTGAACGACACGAAGCGTTGCTCAATTCGGTTTCGTGCTAAGGCGGTTTAGCAACCTATCGCTACGGTTGGTCAACGGACGGGTGACCAAAAATTTAACTTGAAAGTAACACTAGTTTCAGACTTTAACCAGAGGATTTTTTTATGCACAAAACGGAATAGTGCTTGGCCTTCATCTCATCTGATGTTAAGTGACGATAAGGCCTAAGGTGGAAGCGCACTCGGAATCCTCATCACTTAGGAACTGGTTATCTTACCTCTTACTGCCGGAACACAACAATTTTTAAATTGTTGTTGTGACGACAGACTTAGGTAAGATGGTGGTAGCTAGCCAGGCGGACTTGAAATAAGCCCTACCACCAACCAAACAGAGTACAAATTGTACCCCGCCTGGGAATCGAATCCGGGACCCCTGCGTCTTACACGGGTGGGCAAACTGGGCACTAGACCATAGAGGCGGTTAAAATTTAATTCCTATATTTATCAAGCCATGGGCAAGCCGTAACATAATCAATTCTGTATGAGTGCGAAGTGTCAGGCGCCATATTTAAACGGGATGTCTAAATGCGCGCGAGTCGACAGCGCGTAAAGTGGATAATGAATCGTGGCAGGCAACCTTTAGACACTTTAGAGAAAAAAAAAATAAGTGAAAGTCCAAAGAGCTACAGATTGAGCGGACGGTTTTTTTTTTTCTTTTCTATTTTTTTTTCGCCAAGTTGTGTGGGCCCCAGATTTTTACAAATAAAAACATTTTTAAGAAAAAAAAATCAAGTAAGTACCTATGAGGGCTTTTCGAAATGACAAAAAACTGCTGTAGGCTCGATAGGTGGGGTTGATAAAAATGTATGTGTCAATGTGTTTTTTTACTAAGCTTTGAAGAGTAGGTACTCAGGTAGGCAGGCAGATGTAAACCTAAAATATTTCTCTTTGGGCAGATGTCAGCTAGCGATCGCTTACAGCGCCTCTTTGGTACAGGCCGTTTATTTAAAAAAAAAAAACAATTTTGACACTACTGTTTCCATCAACGCCATCTTGTGAGACAAATCGTTACTATTTTTATTTTATAATGTCACTTTGAAAAGCCCTTATTATGTTTCATGTTTTTTATCACTTTTACGATGGTGTATAACTTGCCAGGATCAATATTAAGTTAAAAAGTCTACCTATCTAAAAACTTTTGGCACATCGTACAGCGATTAAGCGCTTTTAACTGTCAAAAGACAATGGATTTTAACAGTTGAGTGTCGATCAACCGCTATATCACGCTATTATGTCGTGTTCCCTTCTTCCCCACGACACTACCAAGGCGCACTACTGGTAGTGTCGTGGGTAATTTTTTTTTCCCTTCTACCAGTCCAGTAGTGTCGTAGGTAAATGAAAAAATCCATGCATATCCATTCCCCGCGACTCTACCAATTTTTTTTTCGTGACTATATGTAAATATATAACTATCTGTATTTCACCAAAGTACCAGGATCTCATAAAATATAAGAAAGGTTAAGGTTAAAGGGTATAAGAAAATTTTTTATCGCTTTAATTTTTTTATTATTTTCGTAATACAATACGTGTCAAGTCCCATCAAGTAAATCTCTATTTAGATCAGTTTATTTAGCACAAATTCAACGTATTTACATATAACGTAATAAAGTTAACCTCCTCTAAGTCTATGCTACCCTGGTAATGTAATTTAAGGAAAATAATTTTTATTTTAAGTTCAAGTTAGATTTGTGCTAAATAAACCGATCTAAATAGATATTTATTTAGGTACCTATGTTTACATGTATTATTGTCACGAAATTCCAGAATTTGCCATTTATCAAAAAAAATGAAAAAAAAATGGTGGTGTCGTGGGGATTTTTCATTTACCTACGACACTACCGGACCGGTAGTGTAGAAGGGAAAAAAAATACCCACGACACTACCAGTAGTGCGCCTTGGTAGTGTCGTGGGCTTAGAGTAAGACGGGCTTTCGTGACGAAACGAAGCCTTTGTTGCTCGAAGGTCGTGGGGAAGAAGGGGTCGTGTTTTGGTGGTCTACGACAGGATGACAGGAGCTGCCACAACTATCTTACTCAACATCTATCGCAATCGCTTTCAATTTGGCACGAATGTTACGTCCATTGATGTGGCATTACAAGGCTTTGTTACAGACTGTCTTTGAGACCCAGTGATGGATGTATGTTACACGTTAAATGCGATCGTGATAGATTTTGAGATAAGTAATAAAGCCCCTGTGCCCCTGATTAGGTACATAACTAACAATTCTCGATTGAAACGATTGAAACCGCAGCTACATTGCTGCATTTAATAAGATAGTTGTCACATTGGTTCTTACTAAAGCAGCAATGTAACTGCGATTTCTGTCCGAGTTGATTGCAACAAAGTTACAAAATCAAGATGGCTGGTCACTTAAAAAAACGTTTTGTACCCCAAAACTAATGAAGCTTTAATAAAATCCATTTATCTATTAATAGTGTCCCGTGAGATGCGCGTGAGTGGCGCATTTAATTGCGTTTTAAATGTTTCTCCTCCCCTGCGACTGGGTGTCACAACAAATTAACTGTTTTACGTGATGGCTGCGTATTTTAGGGTTGAGGAAGACTTGGCCGAATGTAGATGAATCGGCAGATCGGCATATTCGGCACTACGATTGTGTGTACCTTACCTAACCTAATACGCATATACAGGTACAGGTAGAGTTTTTTGGCGCCATTTGTCAAGTTCGGTTTGGTGTCTATTTTAATTATTCGCAAATTGATTCATAGTGGATTATTGTGTCTTAAAATTGGTGCAGTTTGTGGTACAAGTGTCTACGCAACTGAACAATATGTGGGATAATTGAGATAGGCGCGATCTTGGTTGTGTGAAGCCGAGACTTTTAGTGTAGTGGTGGCTACCTCGGCAGAACTCTTACCAAGTAAACTGTCTTGATATACTTGGTGCCAAATGCTCCAAGCAGCATTGGAATGCGATGCACCCACATTCTAATGTAAACTGAAACAATCTACCACTGAACTATTCAACACTTGACACTGGCAAAAATTACTTCCAAGAGAAAAGTAGATTGCCAAAACAAAAATAAGAAGAAGAAGGTACAGGTAAAAGTCGTAGAACAAATGTTGTATATGATGTTACTAATCTACTACTGCGAGATTGTTGGTGTTTTACAAATAACCCATAGGCACAGGTTTACATTATACGAAGGTGGTTTGATAAGTCCATGCCGAAAAAAAATGCCTTTACTAAGGTAAAGAAGAAACACTTTTTTTCGGCATATTTTGTTTTATTTCTCTACATGTATAATCTTTTGTAGCTCTGCTTATTCAGTCCAACGAAGTTCTTACCTCTTTAACCCATTATTAGGGTTCCGTATCAACTTGAAATTTGGAATAGTTTAAGATGACATTTGCCCAACTAATTTGCAAATAAGAAATAAATAAAAAATAAATATCTTTTTTACAACAGGGCCTGAAAAGGGGTCTTCAAAATTTGAAGTGGGGCTACTAGGGCATGTGGGGCTACTAGGGCGTATGATAATATGAAAGAGCGTCGTTTGCACGTTTTCAATATTTTTTTCTTTTTTTTCTAAACCGCATAGTTTTTGACTTATGATGAAAAATGTAAAAAAATACCGGGGGAACGGTATTTTACCTTGTCTCCGAAGTTTGCAAAGAGAAAAATCTGAAAAATAATTTTATGTGATAGCAGTTTATATAAAGATTACAGGAAAAATAAAACGATGTCTCAATATAGCACACTTTTTTAGAAATTAACAATTAGCAATTATGATGGTACGGAACCCTCGGTGCGCGCGTCCGACTCGCTCTTGACTTGTTTTATTTTTTTCCTTCATCGAAAACTGTGGTAACTGAAATGAAGACCCATTTCAGACACCACGTTTGGCTTGATGAAAATCTTTGTCCACCAAGACATTTATTCATGTTTGGTAGGAGAAAAAATCTCAGAGGGCTAAATCTAGAGAATAGGAAGGATTCGCATCTTCGTCCTATGAGTTTTGATGTCATGAGGGCCGCCTAGAGGGTCGACAGGGTCATTAAGAAAAGTAAGAAGTCGCTTGAGCTTCTTTTTTCCAAAAGCTTTTGCAAAATTTGAAAAAAATTGTAGTGTAAAAATTTCTACGGAGTTTCTTTTTAAGATACAAAAATAAATATGAAAATATAAATTTAAAAAATATTAAAAACACGACTGCCCTGCCAAAAACGAACTAAAAAGATAAACAACAATTGTCATTGCAGTCGGGGGACCGTTTTGTGAAACAATTTTCAATTAAAGAGATCCCCCGACTGCAATGACAATTGTTATTTATATTTTTGCAGGGCAGTCGTGTTTTTAATATTTTTTAAATTTATTTATTTTTATTTCACACATTTTAGTGACAAATTATATAGGTTTTCCTTTCATTTGATGCCCATATTATAATAATTGAAGAAAAAAATATTTTTTTCACATTTGAAACTGGCGTCCTACAGTCGCTATATATTAACTTTAAAAAAAAAAAAAAACAAGCAGTGTCACTCGGAATGATGTAAGGATTCTAACGATACCCGATACATTTAAATCCGTTGAGCCATTTAGAAGTTATGGTAGAATAAAGAAACTCACATACCGACAAACATACATGAACCCTGAACACATATACACTCCTTTTTGGGCAGTCATGTAAAAAAGTATTTCTTCTTTTCAAAGTCATAAACTTATTAAACTGCCCTTGGTACGCTTAAATAGGGTATTCGTCTGTTTAGTTGGTGGCCATCATAGTCTGATATACCTAAGGACTAAGAAGTGCTACCCTAATTAATTTCAATACCTAGCCATTGTATGTAATGTAAACTTTTGTTAATTATTGTAATACAAAATGACCTCACTTTAAATGCTGATGTCATTTTTCAATTTTAAACTACTGTATGAAATATACAGGGAGAAAAAAGCAGCCCTTGACGAGTTTCTTGCCGGTTCTTCTCGTTACAAGGTCTCCCGCTTAGGGCGAGCGAACCGATGGCGTAGCTTCTATACAGTGCCTTTGGTCTTGAACTAGTGATAATTTAAAGGCGTGTAATACACCTAATTTTATCGACAAAAACACCCACATGTTGGGGTCTATCCCCACTCCTGTTGGATTGGCCGCCATTTTAAATTTTACTTTTCATTTTAGATGACCCTGCAGAAAAATATTAATTTCTCCGGATTTAGAAGTCCTACAGTTATAACAAAAATATTGTTCGAAAGCTAATAATATCACCTAGTAATTTAAAAAATAAAATGTGTACATTTTTGTTTAAATACGTCATAAAAATTTACTGAAATAAAATTTTATACGAAATTTATGCGATTTTTTTGAGTTTTTATTACATTTCTCAAAAACTAGGACATTAAGTTCCACTTTTTTTGCACTGTTCAAATACACAAGAATATTATCTACAAGATGATTTTAAAATTTATTGCTCTATGTTGCATATTTCGAGAGTTATTTTTGTTTGAACTATGACCCTTACGTAACCAAAAAATGATTATTTTCGAAAATGGGCATAATTACAAGCATTATGAACATATTTTAAATTAGGTTGATAATATTATCTGAATACTAATTTTACCAAATGATAAAATCTAGTTTTTAGGAATTTTGATTTTTTTTTATTTTCGAAAATAACCATTTAGTACTTGCAAGGGTCATAATATTCAAACAACAATAGCTCTCGAAATATGCAACATAGAGCTAAAAATTTTTAAGTTGTTCTGTAGATAATATCCCTGTGTATTTGAATAATGCAAAAAAAGTGAAGGGCATTTCTACAAACGGGTATTTTTTTTCTCAATTCGGTGGTTGAATTGAAATTTGGTTTTTATAAGTAGTTTAATAACAAAGACTGAAGTTTATTCCATACTGAATCTGAATATTACGATGGCACCAGATATTGAGAAGTAGTTTATGAGAAAAGTTAAGCACCTAATTGAGAAAGCATCGAATTGAGAAATTGAATCACCGAATTGAGTAATGGTCCAACGAATTTAGAAACGCTGTTACCTAATATAGAAATAATGTATTAGGAATGATCAAATATACAAATACCTAAAACATTTTTGATTACTGATCGCTGGTCTAATAGTCAGATGGTTAATGTTAGTTAAAAGTGCTTAAATTAATAAATATAAATAATTATCAAAAGGGTTAACAAAATACTACTGAATTAGTGTACCCAACTAAAGACGGTTTGTCATAAGTTAACAAACTTCTACTCGACTAATTCACTAAAATATTTACTTTTTAAAGTTATTATATAATAATAATATCTTAAAATGTAGCATATTCATCTTCAGAATCAAAATCATCTACGTTCATCTCAAAAAAGTTAGTACCAGCCAGTGTGGGGGTAATCAAGGTCTCTATGTCAATCTTGGCTTTCCAAAAACTGGCGTTTTCTAATAGGTCTGACAATTTGGATTTAAAATCACTTTTCTTATTGGGGATCTTTTTTCATTTTAATATTTCTAGTTTTCACAGGTACAAGATCTCTGGCTGATTTGTCCAAAGACCTGCTTGCTTTTGCCGGTTTAATTATTCATCTACATGACAAAATTTGTGCTTTATTACTTGAACCAGGAACTGTCTGTCTTTTGTGTAATCTGCAGATTACAATTCATTGATGCCTGTATGCTGCCCATGATGATATTCAACAAATTTATGCAAACAATCTTCTTGACAGTAGCTTAGTTTTCTCATAGCTAGTTTTTTATTAGTTAGATATAATTTGCATTCCAAACTACTTGATTGAATATCCCACGAAATTCTATTTAGCTATCTGGATTTTTTAGATTTTTTGAGAGATAAACCGGGCATTTTTTTGATATGAGAAAACTAAGATGCTGTCATGAAGATTGTTTGCATAAGTCTGTAGAATGTCATCATGAGCATTCAGGCTTCTATGAATTGAAATCTGCAGATTAGACGAAAGACAGACAGTTTCCCAAAATATTCAAAGGTAAGTTAGTTGTCAACAAAAATTCCTCAATAAAAAAATGATTCAAGTAATAAAGCACAAACTTTTTTATGCAAAATAATTAAACCAACTGGTTAGCAACACAGCAAGCAGTTCTTTGGATAAATCTACCAGAGAACCAGAGCTTGTAAAAACTGGAAATATTGAAATAAAAAAATAAAAAAGGCCCTGATGTCCCGAACAAGAATAGTGATTTTAAATCAAAATTGTCGGTTTTAGATTTATCAGAAAATTATAGTTTTGGAAAGCAGAAATAAACATAAAGACCTTGATTACCCCAACTGGTTGATACTAACTTTACTGAGATGATCGTAAAATGAATTTAATTCTGAAAAAGAATATGCTATACTTTACGATTTTATATTATTTACTTTTAAAAGTGAATATTGAGATAAATTCATAGGAAAGCAAGAATTCAAGTGATCTCTTGTCTCTGATTGAATCGGATATTTTGTCATAAAGATTGAAGTAAATATCCTACTAATATTATAAATGTGAAAGTTTGTGGGTTAAGATGTTTGGATGTTTGTTCCTCAATTACGCAAAAACTACTTAACGGATTTGGTTGAAATTTGACACACAGATAGAAGATAGCCTGGATTAAAATATATAATACTTTTTATCCCGATATTCTTACGGGACTGGGAACCACGCGGGTGAAAACACGGGCGGCCGCTAGTATATAATATGCATTAATCATAGTTTTTGACAAGTGAAATCTCAATTCGATGTAATTTTTCTCAATTCGATGCCCCATTTTCCAAGGAATTGAGATCCACTAAATTGAGAAAATAACACAATACATCAAATTAATTGTAAATGTAATAAATTAAAGCAATTTCTACAAAAAATACTGGAAGATGTCGATTAAACATTCAATTAATTTAGCACAAATCTCATTAAATACTTCATAAATAAAATTTATGTCGTCCCCCGATTTGAGAAATGACCCAATCCCAAAAACACCGAATGACTTTGAACCTTCGAAAAATGCTCCTCAATGCAGCAGTCCTCCTATCCACACTGCTTAACTGCTCAGGCGCAGCTGCTAGGTGGCGGGAATCAGTAATGTGCGTTCGTACTGTACGTAGTTAGTGACTTAGGTAAAGAAAACTAAATTTCACCGAATTGAGGCACACGCTTCGGACAAAATTAAAATGTGATATTGTGTTAAAACCCAAGGATTCGCATTAAATATAATTACACATATGTCTTTAGTATCTATCCCTTGTTCTGTGAATACTGAAATTATAATGAACAAGTTATTATTTTAAAAGCTATGAAGCAATAACGAACAAAATCTGGAAAGGCGACACGCCATTTTAAGCCAAATTCTGCCCGTTTTCAAACTTTAGGAATTTTTTTTGGTGCTTTATAAAACCTAACAGTCTTCTGGATATGCTCTCCATCAGGCCAAGAGTCCTATTAATACGTGTGATTTTTTTCAAGTATGGAATTATATTTTAAAGGTACTTTTTTGCTGGAGTAGATCAATCGGTACTTCCCGTAGAAATGCCCTGAACATTAATGTCCTAGTTTTTGAGAAATGTAATAAAAAGTAAAAAAATCGCACAAATTTCGTGTAAAATTTTATTTCAGTAATTTTTATGACGTATTTAAATCAAAAATTTAAACATTTTATTTTTTAAATTGATAGGTAAAATTATTAGCTTTTGAACAGCATTTTTGTTATAACTGTAAGACTTCTAAATCTGGAGAAATTAATATTTTTCTGCAGGGTCATCTAAAATAAAAAGTCAAATTTAAAATGGCGGCCATTCCAACAGGAGTGGGAATAGACCCCAACATGTGGGTGTTTTTGTCGATAAAATTAGGTGTATTACACGCCTTTAAATTTTCGCTAGTTCAAGACCAAAGGCACTGTACATTCAAGTGCTTGTAAATTACAAGCACTTGTTACAAATTACCGATTTTTAAACTTTTTTTTTGTCATGTTTAGCTTTAATTTGATTTTTTTTTCATTTTCGAAACTGAGATATTCAGGGCCCTTTGTTACGGAATCACAATGTTTTTTTAAGGATTATATAGTTACTAGGGATTACTTATGCTCGAAAACAGCAAGTTATAATTAGATAATAATAGATATACCTGTAATTTTGCTGATTCGTAAATCGTCCACCAGTCGGCGCACTACCACTAACTTGGCGCTAGTGTACATGTAGACCTGTCATTTCGTTGTTTTCTATGAGTTTGCTACCAATTTTTGGATGATGGAAGCGATTTTACGTAAATATCAATTTTTCTTCCAACTCATTTTTGTTTTCTTCAATCTTTAATTCGTTTACTGTCTAACTTCCATAACAATCATTTATTTAGTATCAATCTTTTTTGATATAATTTAACATAAATGCGAAAATCGGGGATAAATGCCCCTACCATAGACATGGAAAAATTTTCGCTGCGCTCAAGAAGATCAACAGAGCGTGGAAAAGAGAAGTTAACATCATACGGACACGGTCTATGTAAAAAAGAGGGGTACGTATCAGAATGTCTAAAGTTAGAATGTCTAAACTTAAAATGGCAAAGTTCAAAATGTCAAAAATTTTAATGTCTAACGATTAAAATGTAAAACGTTCAAAATGTCAAAAACGAAAATGTCAAACGTTCAGATAGTCTTAAATTAAAATGTCTAAGTTCAAATGATCAAAACTTAAAATGTCTAATATTCAAATTACCAATTCATAATAAATTCCAATTACATTTTTTCATACAAAACTGTAAATCGCAATTATTTTTGTTTGGTTTGGTATTTTGGATTTTTTATTTAGTTAAATATTACTAGAAAATTATCATTTATATTTACATCATAATATAAAAGCTTTACATCTAAGTACTTAAATAATCACAGTAAGTATACTATAATAGTAAAAAAACATTTTTTTTACACAATAGTGTAATAATGTTACATCTTAGGTAAATAATCACAAATTTCGAAAACGTAAGTATACCCTTCTCCATGTTACAATTTAAAAATTATAACGCAATTACTAGAAACTACAAAGAATTGCTCACAAAATTTTGCAAGGCAATAAATGAAAAAAAAGGCGAATTGTTGTTTTCAAATCATTGTTAACCTTTGACTTATGGACCATTGATATTTTAACTAGTTTGATGTTTGAACCGTTTGACATTTTGAATTTTGCTATTATGAATTTATACATAATGATTTTTGACATTTTAAACCATTTGCATTTTGATTTTTGACATTTTGAACTTTGCCATTTTAACTTTAGACATTTTAACTTTAGACATTCTGATACGTACCCATCTCATATACAGGGTCACTGGAAATATGACGTATTCCTGCTAAGGGGTTATAGATGAGGTCAAAACAAATATTTTTTGTCATATAACTTTCTCAAAAAATTAATAGTTTTTGAGTTAATTGAAATTAAGTATTTTTTTACCAAAAGTACGTTTTCAGACACAAAAATTTAAAATAAAAGATAACAACTCATTCGATTCCGGATTTTTTATCATTTTGGGATAGAAAACAATCTGAGTGTTGATAATTAATAAAAAAAAACATAAAATACATGTGTTTATAAAAAAAAAACAATCCTTAAATGCATTTACTTTTTTTTATTATTACAGATTTTTTAGAAATAGCATCAAGTATCTTAAAAAAAATCCTAGTAACTAAGCGTGCGTAATATTTTAAAAACATCACCATCTATTCAGCTTTCAGTTGAGGTATAAAACTTAATAATAACTTAAATAAAAAATGAGAAATTAAGACTTAACTAAATAGCAGTCCCATTTCATGTAGCAAAAATTTCCTACTTCAAGCGCTTCGTAGGTGGCCGTATTATCCTACTTATTCCATAAATGTGAAAGTTTGCTTGTTTTGATGATTGTTAATCAATCACGCGAAACGGCTGAACGGATTTGGATGAAATTTGGTACACAGATAGTTTATAAGCCGGATTAAAACATAGGAGGATACTATTATCTTGGTTAAAGGTTCCCTAGGGATTTTCTCGGATGTAAATGCGGATTAAGTCGCGGGCGGAAGCTAGTTTGCCATAAATGGTCGTACTTACTAAAAATACTTTTATCCGAGTGAGTTTGAAACAGGATTATTTTCCGCCGAAGAGTCAATATTTTATACAGACAGTATCACAAATAACCATGCATATCAGCCATTTTTAATGACCCGCTGCTGGGTGTTCCGTGTGGGTGTTGTGGGTTCCGTGGGTGTGTGTGCCGTTTTGCGTGGTTGATTAACAATCATCCAAACAAGCAAACTTTCACATTTATGGAATAAATAGGATAATACGGCCACCTCCGAAGCACTTGAAGTAGGAAATTTTTGCTACATGAAATGGGACTGATATTTAGTTAAGTCTTAACTTCTCATTTTTTATTTAAGTTATTATTAAGTTTTATACCTCAACTGAAAGCTGAATAGATGGTGATGTTTTTAAAATATTACGCACGCTTAGTTACTAGGATTTTTTTAAAGATATTTGATGCTATTTCTAAAAAATCTGTAAAAATAAAAAAGTAAATGCATTTAAGGATTGATTTTTTTATAAACACCTGTATTTTATGATTTTTTTTTATTCATTATCAACACTCAGATTGTTTTCTATCCCTAAATGATAAAAAAATCCGGAATCGAATGAGTAGTTATCTTTTATTTTAAATTTTTGTGTCTGAAAACGTACTTTTGGTAAAAAAAATACTTAATTTCAATTAACTCAAAAACTATTAATTTTTTGAGAAAAAGTTACATAACAAAAAATATTTGTTTTGACCTCATCTATAACCCCTTAGCAGGAATACGTCATATTTCCAGTGACCATGTATAATGTATGCATTCGTTTTTCGGATCACCTGTTTATTGACATTGTTGTTCTTTGACATTCTATTTCTATGGCCCGCACAAAGGTGTCCAGCAGCAGTGGCGCCACCAAGCGGGATAATTTTTGTGACATCCCGCCATTAACTTAATTTGCTGATGATTTTCATAAAAAATATTATTTTTAAATTAAACCAGAGACAACCGGAAAATCATCTATTTCAGACGGTGTTGCTGCATTTAGAGACGTTCCTAAACAAATTAACAAAATAGAAAACCAAAGTAATTATATCCGAATGACAACACTTCTCGTCTCATCCCTAATCCTCTAATCCCGGACTTCTAAATCTGGAGAAATTAATATTTTTCTGCAGGGTCATCTAAAATAAAAAGTCAAATTTAAAATGGCGGCCATTCCAACAGGAGTGGGAATAGACCCCAACATGTGGGTGTTTTTGTCGATAAAATTAGGTGTATTACACGCCTTTAAATTTTCGCTAGTTCAAGACCAAAGGCACTGTACATTCAAGTGCTTGTAAATTACAAGCACTTGTTACAAATTACCGATTTTTAAACTTTTTTTTTGTCATGTTTAGCTTTAATTTGATTTTTTTTTCATTTTCGAAACTGAGATATTCAGGGCCCTTTGTTACGGAATCACAATGTTTTTTTAAGGATTATATAGTTACTAGGGATTACTTATGCTCGAAAACAGCAAGTTATAATTAGATAATAATAGATATACCTGTAATTTTGCTGATTCGTAAATCGTCCACCAGTCGGCGCACTACCACTAACTTGGCGCTAGTGTACATGTAGACCTGTCATTTCGTTGTTTTCTATGAGTTTGCTACCAATTTTTGGATGATGGAAGCGATTTTACGTAAATATCAATTTTTCTTCCAACTCATTTTTGTTTTCTTCAATCTTTAATTCGTTTACTGTCTAACTTCCATAACAATCATTTATTTAGTATCAATCTTTTTTGATATAATTTAACATAAATGCGAAAATCGGGGATAAATGCCCCTACCATAGACATGGAAAAATTTTCGCTGCGCTCAAGAAGATCAACAGAGCGTGGAAAAGAGAAGTTAACATCATACGGACACGGTCTATGTAAAAAAGAGGGGTACGTATCAGAATGTCTAAAGTTAGAATGTCTAAACTTAAAATGGCAAAGTTCAAAATGTCAAAAATTTTAATGTCTAACGATTAAAATGTAAAACGTTCAAAATGTCAAAAACGAAAATGTCAAACGTTCAGATAGTCTTAAATTAAAATGTCTAAGTTCAAATGATCAAAACTTAAAATGTCTAATATTCAAATTACCAATTCATAATAAATTCCAATTACATTTTTTCATACAAAACTGTAAATCGCAATTATTTTTGTTTGGTTTGGTATTTTGGATTTTTTATTTAGTTAAATATTACTAGAAAATTATCATTTATATTTACATCATAATATAAAAGCTTTACATCTAAGTACTTAAATAATCACAGTAAGTATACTATAATAGTAAAAAAACATTTTTTTTACACAATAGTGTAATAATGTTACATCTTAGGTAAATAATCACAAATTTCGAAAACGTAAGTATACCCTTCTCCATGTTACAATTTAAAAATTATAACGCAATTACTAGAAACTACAAAGAATTGCTCACAAAATTTTGCAAGGCAATAAATGAAAAAAAAGGCGAATTGTTGTTTTCAAATCATTGTTAACCTTTGACTTATGGACCATTGATATTTTAACTAGTTTGATGTTTGAACCGTTTGACATTTTGAATTTTGCTATTATGAATTTATACATAATGATTTTTGACATTTTAAACCATTTGCATTTTGATTTTTGACATTTTGAACTTTGCCATTTTAACTTTAGACATTTTAACTTTAGACATTCTGATACGTACCCATCTCATATACAGGGTCACTGGAAATATGACGTATTCCTGCTAAGGGGTTATAGATGAGGTCAAAACAAATATTTTTTGTCATATAACTTTCTCAAAAAATTAATAGTTTTTGAGTTAATTGAAATTAAGTATTTTTTTACCAAAAGTACGTTTTCAGACACAAAAATTTAAAATAAAAGATAACAACTCATTCGATTCCGGATTTTTTATCATTTTGGGATAGAAAACAATCTGAGTGTTGATAATTAATAAAAAAAAAACATAAAATACATGTGTTTATAAAAAAAAAAACAATCCTTAAATGCATTTACTTTTTTTTATTATTACAGATTTTTTAGAAATAGCATCAAGTATCTTAAAAAAAATCCTAGTAACTAAGCGTGCGTAATATTTTAAAAACATCACCATCTATTCAGCTTTCAGTTGAGGTATAAAACTTAATAATAACTTAAATAAAAAATGAGAAATTAAGACTTAACTAAATAGCAGTCCCATTTCATGTAGCAAAAATTTCCTACTTCAAGCGCTTCGTAGGTGGCCGTATTATCCTACTTATTCCATAAATGTGAAAGTTTGCTTGTTTTGATGATTGTTAATCAATCACGCGAAACGGCTGAACGGATTTGGATGAAATTTGGTACACAGATAGTTTATAAGCCGGATTAAAACATAGGAGGATACTATTATCTTGGTTAAAGGTTCCCTAGGGATTTTCTCGGATGTAAATGCGGATTAAGTCGCGGGCGGAAGCTAGTTTGCCATAAATGGTCGTACTTACTAAAAATACTTTTATCCGAGTGAGTTTGAAACAGGATTATTTTCCGCCGAAGAGTCAATATTTTATACAGACAGTATCACAAATAACCATGCATATCAGCCATTTTTAATGACCCGCTGCTGGGTGTTCCGTGTGGGTGTTGTGGGTTCCGTGGGTGTGTGTGCCGTTTTGCGTGGTTGATTAACAATCATCCAAACAAGCAAACTTTCACATTTATGGAATAAATAGGATAATACGGCCACCTCCGAAGCACTTGAAGTAGGAAATTTTTGCTACATGAAATGGGACTGATATTTAGTTAAGTCTTAACTTCTCATTTTTTATTTAAGTTATTATTAAGTTTTATACCTCAACTGAAAGCTGAATAGATGGTGATGTTTTTAAAATATTACGCACGCTTAGTTACTAGGATTTTTTTAAAGATATTTGATGCTATTTCTAAAAAATCTGTAAAAATAAAAAAGTAAATGCATTTAAGGATTGATTTTTTTATAAACACCTGTATTTTATGATTTTTTTTTATTCATTATCAACACTCAGATTGTTTTCTATCCCTAAATGATAAAAAAATCCGGAATCGAATGAGTAGTTATCTTTTATTTTAAATTTTTGTGTCTGAAAACGTACTTTTGGTAAAAAAAATACTTAATTTCAATTAACTCAAAAACTATTAATTTTTTGAGAAAAAGTTACATAACAAAAAATATTTGTTTTGACCTCATCTATAACCCCTTAGCAGGAATACGTCATATTTCCAGTGACCATGTATAATGTATGCATTCGTTTTTCGGATCACCTGTTTATTGACATTGTTGTTCTTTGACATTCTATTTCTATGGCCCGCACAAAGGTGTCCAGCAGCAGTGGCGCCACCAAGCGGGATAATTTTTGTGACATCCCGCCATTAACTTAATTTGCTGATGATTTTCATAAAAAATATTATTTTTAAATTAAACCAGAGACAACCGGAAAATCATCTATTTCAGACGGTGTTGCTGCATTTAGAGACGTTCCTAAACAAATTAACAAAATAGAAAACCAAAGTAATTATATCCGAATGACAACACTTCTCGTCTCATCCCTAATCCTCTAATCCCGGACTTCTAAATCTGGAGAAATTAATATTTTTCTGCAGGGTCATCTAAAATAAAAAGTCAAATTTAAAATGGCGGCCATTCCAACAGGAGTGGGAATAGACCCCAACATGTGGGTGTTTTTGTCGATAAAATTAGGTGTATTACACGCCTTTAAATTTTCGCTAGTTCAAGACCAAAGGCACTGTACATTCAAGTGCTTGTAAATTACAAGCACTTGTTACAAATTACCGATTTTTAAACTTTTTTTTTGTCATGTTTAGCTTTAATTTGATTTTTTTTTCATTTTCGAAACTGAGATATTCAGGGCCCTTTGTTACGGAATCACAATGTTTTTTTAAGGATTATATAGTTACTAGGGATTACTTATGCTCGAAAACAGCAAGTTATAATTAGATAATAATAGATATACCTGTAATTTTGCTGATTCGTAAATCGTCCACCAGTCGGCGCACTACCACTAACTTGGCGCTAGTGTACATGTAGACCTGTCATTTCGTTGTTTTCTATGAGTTTGCTACCAATTTTTGGATGATGGAAGCGATTTTACGTAAATATCAATTTTTCTTCCAACTCATTTTTGTTTTCTTCAATCTTTAATTCGTTTACTGTCTAACTTCCATAACAATCATTTATTTAGTATCAATCTTTTTTGATATAATTTAACATAAATGCGAAAATCGGGGATAAATGCCCCTACCATAGACATGGAAAAATTTTCGCTGCGCTCAAGAAGATCAACAGAGCGTGGAAAAGAGAAGTTAACATCATACGGACACGGTCTATGTAAAAAAGAGGGGTACGTATCAGAATGTCTAAAGTTAGAATGTCTAAACTTAAAATGGCAAAGTTCAAAATGTCAAAAATTTTAATGTCTAACGATTAAAATGTAAAACGTTCAAAATGTCAAAAACGAAAATGTCAAACGTTCAGATAGTCTTAAATTAAAATGTCTAAGTTCAAATGATCAAAACTTAAAATGTCTAATATTCAAATTACCAATTCATAATAAATTCCAATTACATTTTTTCATACAAAACTGTAAATCGCAATTATTTTTGTTTGGTTTGGTATTTTGGATTTTTTATTTAGTTAAATATTACTAGAAAATTATCATTTATATTTACATCATAATATAAAAGCTTTACATCTAAGTACTTAAATAATCACAGTAAGTATACTATAATAGTAAAAAAACATTTTTTTTACACAATAGTGTAATAATGTTACATCTTAGGTAAATAATCACAAATTTCGAAAACGTAAGTATACCCTTCTCCATGTTACAATTTAAAAATTATAACGCAATTACTAGAAACTACAAAGAATTGCTCACAAAATTTTGCAAGGCAATAAATGAAAAAAAAGGCGAATTGTTGTTTTCAAATCATTGTTAACCTTTGACTTATGGACCATTGATATTTTAACTAGTTTGATGTTTGAACCGTTTGACATTTTGAATTTTGCTATTATGAATTTATACATAATGATTTTTGACATTTTAAACCATTTGCATTTTGATTTTTGACATTTTGAACTTTGCCATTTTAACTTTAGACATTTTAACTTTAGACATTCTGATACGTACCCATCTCATATACAGGGTCACTGGAAATATGACGTATTCCTGCTAAGGGGTTATAGATGAGGTCAAAACAAATATTTTTTGTCATATAACTTTCTCAAAAAATTAATAGTTTTTGAGTTAATTGAAATTAAGTATTTTTTTACCAAAAGTACGTTTTCAGACACAAAAATTTAAAATAAAAGATAACAACTCATTCGATTCCGGATTTTTTATCATTTTGGGATAGAAAACAATCTGAGTGTTGATAATTAATAAAAAAAAACATAAAATACATGTGTTTATAAAAAAAAAACAATCCTTAAATGCATTTACTTTTTTTTATTATTACAGATTTTTTAGAAATAGCATCAAGTATCTTAAAAAAAATCCTAGTAACTAAGCGTGCGTAATATTTTAAAAACATCACCATCTATTCAGCTTTCAGTTGAGGTATAAAACTTAATAATAACTTAAATAAAAAATGAGAAATTAAGACTTAACTAAATAGCAGTCCCATTTCATGTAGCAAAAATTTCCTACTTCAAGCGCTTCGTAGGTGGCCGTATTATCCTACTTATTCCATAAATGTGAAAGTTTGCTTGTTTTGATGATTGTTAATCAATCACGCGAAACGGCTGAACGGATTTGGATGAAATTTGGTACACAGATAGTTTATAAGCCGGATTAAAACATAGGAGGATACTATTATCTTGGTTAAAGGTTCCCTAGGGATTTTCTCGGATGTAAATGCGGATTAAGTCGCGGGCGGAAGCTAGTTTGCCATAAATGGTCGTACTTACTAAAAATACTTTTATCCGAGTGAGTTTGAAACAGGATTATTTTCCGCCGAAGAGTCAATATTTTATACAGACAGTATCACAAATAACCATGCATATCAGCCATTTTTAATGACCCGCTGCTGGGTGTTCCGTGTGGGTGTTGTGGGTTCCGTGGGTGTGTGTGCCGTTTTGCGTGGTTGATTAACAATCATCCAAACAAGCAAACTTTCACATTTATGGAATAAATAGGATAATACGGCCACCTCCGAAGCACTTGAAGTAGGAAATTTTTGCTACATGAAATGGGACTGATATTTAGTTAAGTCTTAACTTCTCATTTTTTATTTAAGTTATTATTAAGTTTTATACCTCAACTGAAAGCTGAATAGATGGTGATGTTTTTAAAATATTACGCACGCTTAGTTACTAGGATTTTTTTAAAGATATTTGATGCTATTTCTAAAAAATCTGTAAAAATAAAAAAGTAAATGCATTTAAGGATTGATTTTTTTATAAACACCTGTATTTTATGATTTTTTTTTATTCATTATCAACACTCAGATTGTTTTCTATCCCTAAATGATAAAAAAATCCGGAATCGAATGAGTAGTTATCTTTTATTTTAAATTTTTGTGTCTGAAAACGTACTTTTGGTAAAAAAAATACTTAATTTCAATTAACTCAAAAACTATTAATTTTTTGAGAAAAAGTTACATAACAAAAAATATTTGTTTTGACCTCATCTATAACCCCTTAGCAGGAATACGTCATATTTCCAGTGACCATGTATAATGTATGCATTCGTTTTTCGGATCACCTGTTTATTGACATTGTTGTTCTTTGACATTCTATTTCTATGGCCCGCACAAAGGTGTCCAGCAGCAGTGGCGCCACCAAGCGGGATAATTTTTGTGACATCCCGCTATTAACTTAATTTGCTGATGATTTTCATAAAAAATATTATTTTTAAATTAAACCAGAGACAACCGGAAAATCATCTATTTCAGACGGTGTTGCTGCATTTAGAGACGTTCCTAAACAAATTAACAAAATAGAAAACCAAAGTAATTATATCCGAATGACAACACTTCTCGTCTCATCCCTAATCCTCTAATCCCGGTACGTGCCTTTATTCCGCCATTCGGGGACACGGGATCACATAGGATTAATGAGTTAATTTTATCTGTTCCGTGTTAGTTGCGTTACACAGATTAATTAGCTACTAAATGATAGAGAAGACTTTTACAAAGTTGAGTAAGTTAATAAATGAAGCAGTTTATTTAATTAGACAAAGCTTTTTCTATTGCGCGAAAATTATTATGCGGAAACATTTGTCTCTGCCTTTTTCTAAAAGTATGGAAAATAACCTCACTTCTGCACTTTTTCGATGTTTTTCGTTGTTTTTTTCATCATTAACATTAGCACAGTTATCTTTCTTAAATAAAAGTTATTGGAGCAACTTCACAGTACGTTAAAGTGTATTTTGATGTAGAATTCAATACGTTTCCGCTATATATGACCCGCGACAAGCGCTTTTGATGATAATCATAAAACATATTAACAATAAAAATAAAACATATTTTACAATAATTTGTGAGGTTTATACGCAATTTAATACTTGTAGCTACTAGATAATCTCTTTAGCTTGTCGTATGTTTTTTCGTGGCTACAACTTTACGTTTTCTATATAAAAATATGGCCCGCGCAAACCAATGTTTTCCTATCATGGACCCTTAAGCATTTATTACGTATTTTATGCCCTAGAACCAAAATGTACCGTGTCCAAGTTATAATAAAACCCTTTTAGAAATACGTCTAGCTCTAGTTATAGGTAGGTACTTAAGTTTTTTTATTCACAACGGAATAGTGCTTGGCCTTCACCTCACCTGATGTTAAGTGACGATAAGGCCAAAGGTGGAAGCGCACTACACCCGGAATCCTCATCACTGAGGAACTTGCTATCTTATCTCTAACTGCCGGAACACAACAATTTTCAAATTGTTATTAAGATATAGGTATTCAGGGTTACTGGAAATATGACGTATTCGTGCTGAAGGGTTATAGATGAGGTCAAAACAATTTTTTTTGTCATATAACATGACCCCCCCCCCCCCCCCCCCGCCCCCCAAATCGTACATGTCACATAGAAAAAGCTTCTAAAAATTTACAAAAAAACAATTGTGTTATTATTAGTGACCCTCCCTAAAATTTCAGGCTGCGACCGTCAGGCGCGGTCCCAGGGGGGGGGGGGGTCACAGCCAGTCACAGAGGACATGACCCCCCAAAATCGTACATGTCACATAGAAAAAGCTTCTAAAAATTTACAAAAAAGTAATTGTGTTATTATTAGTGACCCCCCCCCCAATTTCAGACTGCGACCGCGCCTGCACAGAGGCGATCAAGGTAGTGTAGTGTACTAAATGTGAGCCAAATAAGAAGAATACTGTCAAAACGGCCAATTTATTTTCGTTTCGTTAAGACGCAGGTAAAGAGCCGTAGCATAAAGAGATAACATTACCGTGGCATTCCCTGTTCGCGCGGAAAACTGAATGATCATTCTTACTTTTCGTAATCGCCGCCGCTCTCTCAACGTAGCCGCTTTCCTTCTATCTACTGCTGCTGTCTTCCTCTTGCACGCCTTACAGGCCCAAGCTAAACACCTCCTGCTCGGGCCCAAAACGTGCTGAACGTGCTCTTCCTCCACATCGTCCCCATTTTGAATTTCTACCGTTTTACTCTCATTTTTCACTTGGCAACACTCATCTGAAACTTTTTCGCGAGCCGTTTTTTCAAATTCGAACTCTTTGTAACTGTTTGTGTAGTTTTCGTAGATCGCACTGTAACTCATTATTGTATTTTATGTTGTTTGATTTTGCTTCTCAAATCACTTAAATTAAAAACATTTTTTACCGGACACGAAATATTTGTTATAGAAAGAAATAGCAAGTTGACCTATTTACGTAAAAACTCCTTATTTCGGCAGTCGTGTAAAAAGAAAAACACTTTTCTAAAATGGCGTTTCCCGCCAACTTTGACAGTTGACAGTTCGTGCGCTCGCGTATCTTTTTTTTTCGGGTGCCGCGCGTCGCGGCAAAGACGACACTGAATCGAGGGTGGGATTTGAGAAAATATGCCCGTCTATTAATACACTGTCTAGCTTGTAACCGTCGTTGAGAGATGCCAATTTATTAGTGTTTGGATTGAAATTGATGCCGGCAATAACTTTCCCCTGAATTTGTTGCGTTGAAAGCGGCCGGACGTTTTTATTCAGTCTCTCGTTTTCGTTTTGTGGATCGATTTTTAACACGCGGTCTTAGCCATCATAAATCGGTGGCAGTTTAAAAGTTTTTCATAGGGATTTGTATTTTCGGATGTTAAAAGAAAATCCTTGTTCTCTTGAAATGCTTTGATAGGGTGGTCTTATGTCTCTTTAAGTGATTAAAATGCCATTTTCTTTTCGTATGAACATAATAATGCTGCACAAGAAATTGTTAGCTATTTTTTCCAAACCGACGACGACGGAGTGTTTTAAAGTATTTTGCTTGTACCAGCAACAGAATAAGTAAAACATTGAATAGGTATTTAAATTTGCCTCCAGCTCCTAGATGGAAAAAATATACCTGAATTGCTAAAAGATAAGAAGCTAAAAAAATAGCAAGGCTGTATATAAAAGATAACAAGGCTGTATAGATTCGCATCTGAAGTTAGAAAGTTTAAAAAAGCACAACACTGACAGACACTGTGTCGGACGCTGTGTCAAGATGGCGGGCGTGAGGGCGGGAGCGCGCACGCGCGCAACGCGGATGAGAAAGACGGAGGCTGTGGCGGCACAGAGGAAACCGTGGAGTAGGCGAAGATTTTGTTAGAATAAAATATATTTTCTTGTCAAACAGGGGGTTTTAACCCTATGTAGCTCAGGCGCTAGTTCTCTCCAACATTATAAGAATAGAATAGAATAGAATTCGTTTATTTGCAGAAAATACGGCACAATTTAGATCTCATTATGATAAAGTTCATACATGTTTTACCGCTCCTAGCGATATGCAAATATTTCAGACGTCATGTACCTACCTATCTAATTAATATTAAAATAAAATAAAATCAAAGTTATATCATTATAGTTAACATCAAATAATTTCAATGTTACTTTTGGCGAGAATAATAAAGATTATTTTGTTTATTTATTTTATACCTCGAGCTTTTCGTCTAACTAAATGATAACAACAACCATATCGCTTGTAACGAAAATTAAGAAAAACATAAATTCTCTTTAAAGTTATTCCTACATTCTAATCTAAACGTTCACAAACAAAGATGAAACTTGTTGTACAAAATTTCACACACAAAATATTTTGTTAGTTAGACAGAAAGTGTAAAAATTCTAGCAGTGCAACATTGGTGCTAACCAATGTTGGTCGCCAAAATCAATTTTACCTAGGCAAAATGTCATTTCTGTTGCTGTTGGTATTTAATCGATTGTTTTATTAAATAAGTACCTACTTAAATTGCTTTAATTTAAAAAGCAAACTACTGTCTAAGGTACTTATAACAAAAAGTTAATTCAATATAAATAAAACTACCAACGCTACTCCATCGCAGCCTCTGTTCCGCAACACAACATCCACGATGATTGGGGTGTGATCCGACGGCAAGGACATTCACGCTATAAAATTAACAATAAAACATCGTAGTGAAAAACAAAACCATCAAAAATAATCAAAATAACAGTGCATTCGTTCTTGCGATTCGTGTGTTGTGTGAATAAATGACGAGAACAGCAC
Source organism: Agriphila geniculea (assembly GCA_943789525.1). Lineage (NCBI taxonomy): Eukaryota > Metazoa > Arthropoda > Insecta > Lepidoptera > Crambidae > Agriphila > Agriphila geniculea. The sequence goes on along the minus strand of OX038898.1, from coordinate 9,378,220 downwards.
ACGACACGAATTATGTTGAAGGTAAGTTAACGATTTTTCCCGTATCTTATTTCGAAGCCAGATTAAAAACCTCTTTTTGAACCATTAATAAATATTCAACCTCTTTAACGAACTAAAAAAGTTTAACACAATTTTACTTTCTTTTTTTTATTTTACATGCAAAGAGATTAACCAGAGTACCTACCCAATATATTTTTTAATCATAAAATAGTGTTTAAAAAAGTTCTATTCAAAAATGTTAAATTTAAATAAAAACCTGCTACAGTAGGTAGTATGCTTAAAGATCGAAGTTAGTGTGACCTAAATTTCAGCACAAGATGACATTACCTAGTAGATAGACTAGACTAGGTCATTCAGATTAGTACTCTGGATTGATTTTAGGTCACAAAATAGCTTATTTTCAACCTAAATGAATTTAAGTTGTGTGTTTATGAGCTATTTGGGCTTAAGCGTTTATTTCTTGAATAATAAAGGTAAGTTTCCATACGTAATTTAAGATAGGTAAGTAGTACGTAGGTAGTAGTCGTAACTTGAAACCTAGATTAAAGAAATAGTATCAAGTCTTATAAATTTTCTTACTTAAAAGGAATAAAAAACATTGATAAACTTTTTAATACTTATAAATTGAATTAAATAGAATTTCTTTACAATTTGATAGACACCACGTTGGGCGCCAGTTTTTGAGTTTCAAGTCTTTTAAACTTAGTTACTTAAAAGACATTAAATTATCAAATATATGTAAACTGTTTAATACTTATTAATTGAAATAAATATAATGTTACAACTTAACAGTTTGAGAGACACCACGTTGGGCGCCAATTTATGAGTGTCAAGTCTTATTTACCTACTTACTTACTTAAGTGCTTAAAATATAAAATTTCTTAATTTATAAAATCGTAAACTGACTGAACAGCCCAAACGGCTAGAATGAAATTTTGAAAGATATTCATTAACCATAGATACACTTTTTAATACGTCTTAATAATTGAATTAAAATATTATCATCACAATCACACACATACACACACACACAAACACACAAACACTAACATATATTATTTAAAAAAAAAATTATTATATTTATATAACGTAACTAATTTAGTTGTTCATATTCATACATGTATGTAAGTGTTACGATGGAGCGGGGCTGTCTGTCACAAGTATTGTAATACTCACTAGGCAGTCCCAACCTGCTGTTTTGAAAACCAATGTTTTGTGAACAAAATAAATATTTTTGTTTTTTTTTTGATAATGTTACAACTAGGGAATGCAATACCGGGATCCCGAAATACCGGGATCCCGCACCATTTTTGCGGGACCAGTCCCGCGCCTAAATCGTGCGGGATCCCGCGGGATTTGCGGGACTGCGCAGCGACATACAGAACGTGTTGTTCGGCACGCGGAAGCGCGCGGACTGAGTAGGCTCGCGAAAGATTTCGCCTTTTTGTGTGATTGTAATAGTAATTTTATTTCTAATTAGTAATAGTTTCACAAAACTTGTTGTTTTTTGTTTGTAATAGTTTTTGATCTTTGTTTGTAATTGTTATTTCTGATTGATTAGTGATTTGATTACTTAATAAATAGTTTCATTCAATAATTTTTTTTAGTTTCATTTTAAGTTCTATAGACTCGTTTATGATACAGGATTCCTCTCTTTTCTCAATGACTTTCAAAAAACTTGCGGGATCCCGCAAATACCTGGATCCCGCGGGATTGAACCTCTCAATCCCGCGGGATCCAGCAATTGAAATTTTGGTGCGGGATTGCATTCCCTAGTTACAACTTTACAATTTCGGATCGTCCCTATAGGAATTGTATGGTAGACTTATTCTTGGGGAATGCGGACCGGTCCAGCCGATGATGGTTGGAAGTTGTTATATATGTTACGGCTAATACCCGAAGTGCGGCTAAACCTAGTTTTAGCCGGCTAAAACTAGGAGTAGCCGATAGCTGTTGGTTAAAACTAGGTGTAACCGATTTGCTCGCGGCTAATACTAGGTGTAGCATGGGGTATTACGAAAGTTATTTCTGTTGTCTGTTAAAAAAAATATATTTAAATAAATTAATTTGCGAAATAAATAGTACCTAGACTCACGAACGTAACTCCAAGCACGTATATAAAACTGTAGTAGGTACCTGCCTACGTAATGTTTCGTGCCAAAAGCTCTCTAAAATTTTCTCGACAAAGTGAACGCACATCTCCTATATAAGGTCCTTCTGAAATAGTGCACAAAATCTTAAGGGGTCAATGTACTCATGCATACAAACAACTTTTACTATTGCACCAATATTGCAATCGCGAAAAAAAAAATCTGCTGTTCCATAGAAAGTTTAAAATCGAATAGATCAAAATGTATGGAACAGCTGATTTTTTTTTCGCGATTGCAATAGTAAAAGTTGTTTGTATGCATGAGTACATTGACCCCTTAAAATTTTGTTCACTATTTCAGAAGGACCTTATATATGGCCATAATTACCAACATAATGACCGAATCGCAAGAGATGCATGCGAAATATTTATTACGTGCAATATTTGGACTCTACAAATTCTTTTTATCTCTGTGCTCTTCTCCTCATTTTGGAGCATGATGGTCTACTGATCCTCGTTCCAGCACCCCCTATGGCTGTGCCATGTGTGCGCGAACTCTCGCAACTTTCTGTAGTTTGCCTTCGAGGAGTCGAGTAGAGTACATAACTGTCAGCGTGTAGTGAGTAACGCCACACACGTATAGTGGACACGGACAGGCAGGAAAGTACCCTTAGCACGAACAGCTATCGAAAAACTTAAGGCTGTATATTTGCATTTCAACGAAATTAGCGTTTTTCCAATGAAGTTATCTAAAGGATGAAAGCATTATTATTGATCTAAACTTTAGTTTTAGGAAGCAAAATTCTTAAATTAGTGCCGTATAGAGAGAAAAACATAATAAATTGTCAGATATTTTAAAACGAAGACAATCTGTTCAAGTGGAATTTCAAATTTGCTTGTCAGAGGTATTTTTCAAAAACGTTTCAGCTGTAACAAATCAGAATACGACTCATATTTCTTTTTTCACTTATTGTTTGTATTGTCACTGAGTTCCCTATAGAGAGAAAATTTAAAAAAATGCTTTTAATCACAGAGAAATAAAATATTAAAAATGCTCAAATTGGTACACTTTGACATGTTTTTTACTGGTATTTACAGAATCTAAATAATTTTTTATTTTTCTTAGGAATTATGAGGTATTTGTCTAATGTATTGCGAGTTTTGTTTAAACTTATATCTATTTAATAATTTAATAGGAATTTTCAAAGTTCGCCCTCATTATGGCACGCGCAGAGTTGTTTTGATCATTTGTACAGTACGAGGCATATAACTTGAAATCGGGTGGGGATTGCGCGAAACGCGTATTTTGGGTATGCATAGCAGTGAGGGGCGCGGGCGGCGGGAGAGGGGCGCGCGCTATTGGTCGCTCACAAGAGCACATGCGCGAACTTATCCCCACTCCGTCGAAAAAATTTCAAGATACGTGCCTAGTACTGTATTGAAAATTTAAAAATGGAACGTGATGCGACTCTACAGCCTTAACGCACATAAAAAAAATAACGCGCGTAAAAACATTCGATAAAGTGATTATGGGAAAGTACAGAGCCATCTACCGCCGAATAGCAAAATTAAATTTCTCATAGACAATAACTCGATCGAGTAGTTTTACGCGCGTTTTTTTTTCTCGATTGTTGTTTGTGCTAAGGGTACTGGCAAAGGTATCATTACGCCATTCAGCCTAGCTTTTTTGATTACCTACTTGATTGTTGATTATGTTTTTTTACAGTCTGGAGCGCTAGAGTAGTGTAATGCCGGGACTGGAACGATGTTGCTACGTGTTCACTCCCCTCCCCTTGACCTTTATTTGAATCAGGTAAGCAATTATTTTTAAATACCTAACTTACAATAACCTGAGACTAAAAGTTGAAATTATAAAAACGTGTTAAAAAAAGGATTTGACCACATGGCCATTTAGCTATAAGAGGGCCTATTACAAAAAATCATCGCGATCGATAAGCCTACGATGTTCGTCCCACCTCCGTGACGTGACATTATATCTCGTGTTAAGGCAGTATATTCCGATCACGTTCCATTTAAAATTTTTCGATACAAATGATCGAAACAACTCTGCGAGTCGTAATGAAGGCGAACTTTAAAAATTCCTATTAAATTATTAAATAGATATATGGATATACAAAACACGCAATACAATAGACAAATACATCATTATTCATATAGCAAATACATTAATACTTTAGAATCTTCGAATACCAATAAAAACTTGTAAAAGTGTACCGATTTGAGCATTTTTTAATAGGTATTTTATTTTCTCCGTGATTAAAAAAAAGTCAAAAATTTTCCTCTATAGTGCACTCCTTGACAATACATACAATAAGTGAAAAAATAAATATGATTCGTATTCTTATTTGTTACAGCTGAAACTTTTGTGAAAAATACCTCTGACAAGCAAATTTGAAATTCCACTTGACCAAGATTGTCTTCGTTTCAATCAAAATACCTGATAATTTCTTGTTTTTCTCTCTATACGGCACTAATATAACAATTTTGCTTCCTTAAACTAAAGTTTACATCAATATTAATGCTTTCATTCTTTAGATAACTTTTTTAAAAAAAGTCATTTTTTTTTAAATGGGAATATACAACCCTAAGGTTCAAAATCAAATAATAGGCCCTCCGAACATATTAATCCCAAGTAACACTCGAAGGCTGCTTAACAGCCGAATAAAGGATTTTCATCACGCTTAAAGCTGAATAAGGAACCTGCATAAAGGCTGTATACGACCTTATACAGCTCTTATAACTCTTAAATGGGCACAAATTATTCAGCCTTAAGTTCACATAGCTGCTTAAGAGCTGTGTAGCAGCAACTTAACAGTGTAATAAAGGGTAACAGGCTGTGTAGCAGAAATTTAAGAGTGTTATAAAGGGTAACGACAGTACTATGCGCTGAAATTCCACTGACTAAGAGATCACAAGTTACTCTTTATTCAGAAAATATGTCACATGTACGCTTTAATACATATTTTAAACTGCGCAAGGCTGCTTGCGGCCTGTGTAAAATTAAGTAAACTAATATTTGAAGTGTAAACGGGTTTAAGCATATATAAAGCTAACAATTGAACACTTTATGTTACGTGAATGAATTAGAGTTAACGATACATTGGTGGATAATATTCATATTCCTACTCTGTTTGACATATTATAAAGGGAAAATGACTGGGAACGTAATTTTACTGACATTATACATATATATTATCTAACAAAATTTTAGTGCGCCACGAAAATATTATGTTTTGAATTAGTTTTGTGATATAAATATGCTGTGATATGATCTTGACAAAAAAAAATGTAGTGCTTTGAAAAGAATTATAAGATAAAAAGTTATTATTAAGATATTTCGAAGTTAAAACTGATGCATTACATTCCTATTTCTTGCACAAAACATCGTAAAGGTTGAAAAATCAATCAGAATTTTTATAGGTTATACAAAAAATGGTGGATTATGTTACTAATTACATTGACTGATTACAGTACCACATATGTTCTTTTATTCAGATAACATCTGTTTTAAGGTACTTATGTGAACCATTATGAAGTAGAAGCCGTTAATTCGATACACTAATGAGTCTCTAAGCAGCTGCGAGGCATCTAGTGAATGTATAAACAGCCGCTATGTAGATACTATCAATGGCAGTATAAAGGCTGATTAGCGGTAGACATATTCAGCTAAAAGTTGAAATATGCGTCACATATAATCCATTATACAGCTATTCACTTCATAATAGTTCACACGTGCCTCTTTAATAAGTTAGTGTAATAGGAGTTCACAAATACCTTCTTATACAGTATTTGGCGAAATTTTATCCACTAAACAGTCCTTACTAGGGTTTAGGCTTTAGAATATGTTAAGAAGCTGAATAGAGTCGAGAAAATATACCTTTATAGCACTCTTAACGTATAAATGGTGGTTTTGTCGGTCTTAATAAGCCTTAATGCAGCTCTTAATTAGCCTAAGCTGTTTAAATATCACTGACTGCTATTATGCAGATGTAGGGCCACCAGTGTACTCTTAGAAGAGTCTTAATAAGCACAGAGTTTTAAATAAGTCTAAAAGTGAGTAGTTATGCAGCGCTATCTGTGTTACTTGAGAAAGTACAGTTAGTATAGTGGGACAAGTCACATTGGAAGTATAACCCCTAATTCACTAATAATGGTGTTGATTTGGTAATGTCGTTGAATGAAAAAACGTACAATTCAAAAGTATTTTATTTCTAACTTTTTTGATTTTGATTTTTCATACCTAGCGCGATTTATCCACAAACATACACTCTTTTAAAAAATGCCAAGCAAGTAAGATTGTGATTATTATTATTCTGTGTCGTAAATCTTGCTATAAGTATTTTTTAAGTTTGTCTAGTTAGTATAATAAACCTCGGAGGAGCTGGATGGCGCAGTGGTTTAGCGCCTGGCCCAGCGATTGCGGAGGTTAAGCCACTTTCGCAAGGGTCGGTCATGGGATGGGTGACCAAAAATGTATTATCCCGAGCTCCTCCGTGCTTCGGAAGGCACGTTAAGCCCTTGGTCCCGGCTGCATTTGCAGTCGTTAACACCCACCAATCCGCATTGAGCCCGCGTGGTGGGCTATGGCCCGTCTTCCTTACCCACCCATAAGAAAGGCCTGTGCTCCAGCAGTGGGGACATTAAAATGGCTGATGTACATATATACCATTCGAAATCTCAAGTTATCTCACTTAAAAAATGCACAGTTTCTTATAGATACCCATTTATCTCATATCTCTCTCCCCCTCAGTGAACTTGCACGACGTGCAAGCGAGAGGAGACGATGCACCCAACGTCCAGGTGACGTTGCCGCCTGCACCCGCGGAACATGTCATGGGACTCTATAGAGTCGCGAGACTTCCTCGGGTAAATATTGCACCTTGTTTACCCTATAAACATAAGACTGTTGATTCTTGAGCGTTGCGAGACATATTAGTTGACAATTGTGTTAGGGTTCCCCCAGACCTACCGGTTTCGTTTCTTTGCTTTGCTGTTCTACTTGCTGTTTTGAACGCCGGCCAATCAGGGTCATTTTCAATCTATTCCATATTTGGACCAGACCAAATTGGCAAGATAGCCATTAGCTTGGTGTTATCAAATATTATTGTATGGGTTGCGAAGTAGAAAGCTTCTTGGAGATATGCCACCCTGAACATGGTCTCCGATTGCTAAAAATAAATCGATCGCATATTTATATAAATTGTGAACAGGGTTGTGGGTGTCATCATTACCTATCTGAACTATTTTTTGTGTTTTCATAACGATAAGCTCACAAGAACATTCTTATATGTGAAATGTACTTAGATTGAAAATATGCGATAGATTGAAAATGAGCCTCTGGGCCGGCGGTCCATTGCCGAACAGCAAAGCAAAGAACGGAAACCGGTAGGTCTGGGGGGACCCTTAAAGAATTTTTAGAGGATAAACCATTAATTTGCATGCCATGTGGTGAAATACTGATTAAGGTACATACAATATAATATATTAAATAATAAATACCTCTGGACTACCTGTATTTGCAAATAAATGGAATTGAATTGCATTGAACTCGCGAGGTTATCCCTTGGGTAAGAGAATTTACCTTACAAGGTTATTTGTAAAACACCAACAACCTCACAGGAGTAGATTACCAACATCATAAACAACAACTTAATCATAAACAATTTATCATAACTCAATACATTCACCAAAAATGAATTTTTAAGTTTTTATTGTACTGTTCGACACTTTTTACGTCTATGGCGGCGGGGCGGGTCGCTCGCACCTGGCGCTCCGCGCTCCGCGCGCCGCGCGTAGAGTTATGAACATACGAACGGTAAATTAAAATGATATTTTTTTGTATGAAAGTAAAATCTAACGAATTATCAAAAGTCGTAGAACAAATGTTGTTGTTTATGATGTTGTTAATCTATTCTTGCGAGGTTGTTGGTGTTTTACAAATAACCCTGTTGACATAAAACTGAAGAGAGCCACGAGACCCTTCTCTTCACTTTAATCATTTGATAATAATTTACTTAAGAACAAAGGTGTATAGCATATCTTTGTTTTCGATCACCTAAATCAGAGCAAAAAAACCGGTCAAGAGCGAGTCGGACTCGCGCACCGAGGGTTCCGTACCATCATAATTGCACCATTAAACCACACTGCAGAGTAGAATAATAAAATTAGTATTGCAGTTTTAGGTCAGCGCCATCTCTTGACCGATAGTGGAACTAATGTAAACTTTTTTAGAAATTTGATATTTTCTAAAAAAGTGTGCCATATTGAGACATCGTTTTATTTTTCCTGTAATCTTTATATAAACTGCTATCGCACAGAATTATTTCAGATTTTTCTCTTTGCAAACTTCGGAGATAAGGGGGGGGAACGGTCATTTTTTTTACATTTTTCATCATAAGTCAAAAACTATGCGGTCTAGAAAAAAAAGAAAAAATGATTAAAAACGTGCAAACGGCGCTCTTTCATATGATACCCCACATGCCCTAGTAGCCCCACTTCAAATTTTTAAGACCCCTTTTCAGGCCGTGCTGTAAAAAAAATATTTATTTTTTTATTGATTTCTTATTTGCAAAATAGTTGGGCAAATGTCATCTTAAACTATTCCAAATTTCAAGTTGATACCATTACTAGTTCTCGAGATATCCAGCTGTGACAGACAGACAGACTGAGTCTCACCATAAGGGTTCCTTTTTTACCATTTTGGTACGGAACCCTAAAAATAATTAGCTTTTCCATACATTTTGGTCGATTAGGTAAATATTGACGTTTTCCATGGCACAGCTGATTATTTTTTTGCTCTGATTAAGTTGGTCCCATAGACTAAGTTGTTCAGTTTGACAGTCTAAGAAGCCACGCCACAAAATTAGTCAACTGTTCAAAAAGCACCCTGTACCTTGGGCAACGGAGCTCGGTGGCGTAGTGGTTTAGCGCGTCGCGTGGCCCAGCGATTGCGGAGATTAAGCAACGTTCGCAAGGATCGGTCATGGGATGGGTGACCAAAAATGTATTATCTCGAGCTCCTCCGTGCTTTGGAAGGCACGTTAAGCCGTTGGTCCCGGCTGCATTTGCAGTCGTTAACACCCACCAATCCGCATTGGGCCCGCGTGGTGGGTTATGGTCCGCCCTCCTTATCCACCCATAAGGAAGGCCTGTGCCCCACCAGTGGGGACATAAAAAGGCTGATGGACCATAGGCAACAGCGTCGCTTAACCACTCCTAATTGACTCCTAAGGTTAAAATCGCTTGCACGCCGCGCCGTCACTACATACGTTTAGTTCGTGCAGGGGCGATACGCGCGCACACGAATTTTGTTGCAAACTGGTTAAGCGACGCTGTTGCCCATAGTACCTACCAGTCTCGAAGGGTCCATACAAGCCGATCTACATTGGCTTATCTATTAGAAATTCCTCCCCATCGATTTATTCCCCACTACCTATGCAGTTTTTGTAGAACGGCTCACTTTCGCCATAATTTCACCACTCGCGACTGGTTCCTACATGACCTACATCATCAAACCCATAGCATTTGTATTATACATAGTTTTGTTGGATGTTTACTAGCGGGGCGCCGGCGCACCAGTTGTCGGCGACGCGACTCCTCAGCTCTCCTGACCCGTCGCGGCACCATCTTGAAGAACAACCGGGTATGGAACATCATAAGAATTTGTGTTTGTTTCGAATTTGGGTTCGTCCGCACCAAGTTCGATCGTCTATTTGGCACTTTAAGCACGTGCTTCGGTGGCCAATTTTTTGTCGAATGCTGCAACTTACACTTTTTGGGATTTCAAAAATCCCTGACAACTACAGTTTTTTGAAGTGAAAACTTCTTTAGCGGTGTTGTACGCTTTTTTGTAATGGGGAAAAAATGCTAAACTCGCAACAGTATGAATCACGTGACCCTGATCGAAAATTCGTAAGACGGATGTGACGGATGGAGAGAGACAGCCGGCGGCGAAGTATCCCCCTCTCTTGAAAATGGTGGCGCGTCATTTCAAGACGTAAACACTTGTGTCACCATAGCAACGCGCTAATTTTTAAATTCAATGTCAAAACTCTAGATTTTCTGTCAAGCTATGGATAAGACTTTCGTTGAATACTGTTCTGTATTCGTAAATTCAAATGCAGAGTAAATTCGTAAAATATCAAAAATGCAAAACGTCAATATTCAAGTTATCACTTCTGCCGGCACTCCCGGAGTGCAACCCGATTTTTTCTTTGTTTACCTGACAGATGAGTGGGCGTACCCAGGTTCTGAGCCAGAGGGGGGGCAATCAGATTTTTCATAGCACCTAGTCAAATAAATAAACATAAATTAAAATAGATATTTTTTAAATGAGCTTTATTTCCCATACATTCTTGAGTAGGGTTGCCAGATTAGAAGTTCCAAATATCTGAAGGAATTTTAGGGCTGTTGTTGGGAAGGGAGAAAACGGCTACGCAGCGCATTTTTTATTCAGTTTCGTCAACTAATGTCATAATTTTGCCTATCTATTGTAAAAAAAGAGCGTGCAGTATTGATCTTGTCTGGGCTGTCTGCTGATTTATAATCAGTCAGTTTTATCCACTAACCTTAACTTACACTAACAATAGGTACACTATTGTAATCCTGCCTGCCTATTGCAAGAAAAAGGCCTCGCAGCGGGATTTTTTTGACAGTTTTATCCACAAATCTTGTGTACTCTTGCTCATAACAAAAATAGGCCGCGCAGCGCATTTTTTAGTCAGTTGAGAACGGGTGCATGATTTTTTTAAAGTTATAGTATTACAAATGGCAACATACTTTTATCGACAACTGCATATAGTAGTTGGAGGTAAACAAAATCCAGGGGGGGGGCAGCTGCCCCTCCCTGCCCCTCTCCCTCCTCGGTACGCCCATGAACAGATACCTTAAATTCCTGACAAGTCAGGAAAATTCCTGTCATCAGATAACGCTATGACCACACGCACGCTAAATACCAAAGTAGGTAGGGTCTTTTACACTAAAGCGGTCCTTTGCAGAAGTATACCAATTCACAGAAGAGTACGGGTCGCGGAACGGCGCGCTGCGATGGGGCTCGCGCTTCGGGCCCGCGTACCGGCCCACCGCTGGGGTGCTGGACTGTTTCAACGTATGCAGGGCGAGGATCGACCAATACTTGGCTAGGAGAAAGGTGCGTATTGACTTACATTACATATAAGGTGCTTCGGGCCACGTATGCAGGGCGAGGATCGACCAGTACTTGGCCAGGAGAAAGGTGCGTATCGGGTTACATATAAGGTGCTTCGGGCCCGCGTACCGGCCCACCCCTGGGGTGCTGGACTGTTTCAACGTCTGCGGGGCGAGGATCGACCCTTGGCTAGGAGAAAGGTGCGTATCGGGTTACATATAAGGTGCTTCGGGCCCGCGTACCGGCCCACCGCTGGGTTGCTGGACTGTTTCAACGTATGCAGGGCGAGGATCGACCAGTACTTGGCTAGAAGAAAGGTGCGTATTGGGGTAACCCAATACGCACCTTTCTCCTAGGCAACTCCTTTTTTCAGGGCTTTTTTTTAGGCATACCTACTTAGGAAGTCTAAATCGCGTTTTGTCTAAACTTAATTCTTAATCTTAGTTTAAATCGATCTATTCGTTACGAGTTAATGTTGGTGTCCATTGGTGTTCATGATCATGAAACTCCATTCCAGGTTAGGCTGGTAGGAGATAATATACTAGCTAGATTAACATGTTAGCGATTTTCCATGGTTACGCTATCTATAAGTCTATACAAACACTTTTTATTCACAGATCGATCGCGGTGTTCGCCTATACAACTCAAACGAGCAACGGCAAGCGGTCAAGATATGGCTTTCGGCACTACGCGGCGTGCGCCATCGCCACGACAAGTTTGCGCTACTGGGCCACTTGTATCAGGCCTACATGGACTTCGGGAAATACAGGTAACATTATTGCAACAGGTAGAATGAGATTCAAGATATGGCAGTCGGTTAGCAGTAAATGGCGTGCGGCATCGCCACGACAAGTTCTAATAATGTGATTTCCTCACTTTTCAGTAAATTTATCCTGACATTTCGTCACCTACATCTACATTCTTCATTTAGTTGACGTTTTTTATTTTTTCTCGGCAAAATGATTAACAAATTTAACACTTTTTGGGATATCAAAAATTCCTGACAACTTTTTCTCTGTTTTCTTGGCAGATGCTTTAAATTCCTGACATGTCAGGAAAATTCCTGTCATCTGGTAATTCTAGCGCACTTTTAGGAAATACATGTAACATTTAGTAGGTTAGGTTGGTACCTACAAAGATATTTAAATCTTTGGGTTTAAATGACTCTGTAGCGACGCACGCTGTGGCGAAAAACTTTCAGCGCAACATAGGTTCTGTGGTATTACGTGCTGGGGCAAAAAAAGCGGGAGCCACACGGTTGAATGACATACCTGTTAATTCCAGGGAATCGCTGGAGTTCGCGAAGAGTCAGCTGGGCATATCGGAGGAGCTGGACTCGGCGCCCATGCGCGCCGAGGCCTACCTCAATCTGGCGCGCGCGCACCAGACGCTCGGCAGCCTCGACCGGTGAGACCGGCAGATTAATAAGTATTTTAGAATTATTAAGTGTAGGGTTTTTAGTAAGAAATGTTGTCCACTACACTATGTTATCAGAAGGACTATAAATTAAATACGTTTATCGTTCACTATTCCGTATAATTCACTATGCATATAAAATCTACAAAATAAAAGAGAATGTCCGGTAGGCACGCGTGTAGAGATGCGACTCTATATTGACTATTTACGATTGACCGACAACTGCCTATGGACTGCCCTGTCAACAGTAAAGTCCACTGATTTTATAGGTAGGCTACGATGCTCCGCTACAGCCACTACGGCTACGAATATTTACCGTTACTATTGTCGCTTCATAACTGTCTCGCTACATTAAGTAAAGATACCCATCTCAAGGACCCAATTTTAACCCGACTACTGCTGGGTTTAACCCAGTTAACACCGATAGACTTTTCGAGTATTGACCTAGGTCAATCCTAGACGCAGAAAAATCTTCTTTTTTTTATGCAAAACAGAATAGTGCTTGTTCTTCACCTCATCTGATGTTGAGTGACGATAAGGCCGAAGGCGCACTACACCAGGAATCTTCATCACTGAGGAACTGGCTATCTTACCTCTGACTACCGGAACACATTTTTTTTATTGTTGTTATGGCGTCAGACTTAGGTTAGATGGTGGTAGCTAGCCAGGCAGACTTGAAATAAGCCCTACCACCAACCAAACCGAGTACCGTAAAATGCTGTAACTTTGCCTGGATTTTGACGTTTTATGTCTATATCTCTGAACCTATTTATTGAAATGATGTTCAATGCGTTTCAGCCTCAAAATAGACATTATAATTTGCTAGTTAGAAGCTAAATTCTTTTAAAACCATGCAGTGTTTCCAATAACAAGCACGTAAAGTCGCCGGCAAACTTGTAGGCAAAAGACCCAACTTTGCCTAGAAGGATATCTCAAAATGGTGTTGCTATTTGTATGACTTTTTTCCAGATACATCAGACTTCGTGCCTATCCGTGGCATTAAATATTGCCATAAAGTTAATACGTTTTTTTCACCATCTACAGGCAAAGTTGTAGCTGGTTCCAAAAACTTTCTATACAAAACTTAGGGTTGACTCAAAAAATATAGATTAGGTATTATTTGTATGTTGATTATTTATATTGAAGTAAGAGTTCTAACGATACCTCATACACGATGTATTTAGAAGTTATTGTGGAATAAAGAACTCACATAACTACAAACATACATGAACCCTGAATAGATTACACTCTCTGTTTTTGGGCAGTCGTGTAAAAATAAAGTTAGTTTAAATACTTTAGCACGCCGCCATGCCTAATCTTATCTTTAAATTTATAAAATCCGAATAGTAGCAACCCTAGACCCAGGCAAAATTGTGTCACTCAAGATTCCAAAACACTGCACAACAATGCCTACTAAGTTAATTTATTCAAATCGAGTTTTTTCTTTAAAAATATTAAATTATATGGAAAATAGACACTCTTTTCTTACCTTGGGACTTGGGAGTTTGGGACGTTAACACTTGTCAAATAACACCTTTTTTGTAGTCTAAACTTCAAAAGTTGCGAGACACCAAAAAAAACTGCCAGTCCCTTCGAACTTTAATGCACATTTGACAAAACATTATTGGTGTTACCATTAAAAAAAATATATATAATGTGTTGCCAGAATAATTTAAAATTACTACCAAATGGTAAAAAATATGAACAAACTAAGCAATCGCGAGATATTGCAATTACAGATAAATCGGCAAAGTTGAGCTTAAATGGCAAAGTTGCAGCGTTCTACGTTACAAATTGTACCCCTCCTGGGAATTGAACTTGGAACCCCTGCGTCGTCGAATCACTAGACCATAGAGGCGGTTATTAAAAAAATCATTCTGTAGATACTTCATTTAGTCAAGATAAACATACTAGATAGATACTATTGGTATTGATATTGGTGATGGGTTCTTTTCTCCGCATTTAGACTCCGATTTGGTCCGTTATGCGTGAACACAGCATTGGTATGGCTAGTCAAGCCAGCCCAGCTCCTTCCAGAAGCGCAGAAGCCTCCTGAGGCGTTCACAGGCTTTTAGGAGCGACCTCGCGTCTTTGAGGATTTCTGCCCGGTGTGCGGCCAAACCCACGCACTCCAGGATCACGTGGGCGGCTGTTGCCTCTGCGTCCAGGCATACTAGATACTAGACAGAGTACCAATGGGGATCTCCACGCAAAGCTTAAGCTAGATGGCGCTAGCGGCGAAGTGACCGCTATCAATGGATTTGATTGGTTAAAATACGTCAGAAATGACACTTGATATTTGAAACAGCCAATTCAACGATTTTAGGACAAATGCTTGTGGCGCCATTAGTTCCTCAGTATGCATCCCCATTCAATCGTCCCACTGTCACAGGGCCCTCTCCTACGCCCGGCACGCCCTCTACAACGACTGTGGAGGCGGCACTACAGCGGGGTTCGTACACCTCACTGTGGCCAGCGTGAGCCTAGAGCTGGGCGCCTTCTCCAAGGCCATGGACGGGTTCCAGAAAGCACTGGCGGCGGCGCAAGCACACAACGATAACACTCTGTTGCTGCAGGTATGTGACAACTCCTTGTGTATCATGGTATGTAGCAGATGCAGCCCGAGATTCGTGCGCAGTAAGTAACGTTTTGACTTACCAACGTGGCGAGGACAACGAGGTGGCGAAAATAAGAAGGCCAAGTAATTTATCTGCACAGCTTGTATTGTCACAATACAATTAACAGATATTCGTCAATTAATATCTTGAGATTACACAGGATTTAAATACTAAAGTACAGCGAGCACGCGGAACAATAAAAGACATGAGAGCGATTCGATTCGACCAAAAAGTCGAAGTGTCAATTTGACGTTTCATAGATTAATAGGTTTCGGATGTGTGTTGCCAATATAAAGCATACATTTCTAACATGGTAGCTTGGTACTTTTCAGAACTTGAAGCTAGTAGATGGTAGCAGCTTGGGCGCTTTTCGCTCTTCTTTTTAGTGGACCTTAGCTTCTCGAGTTATCTATGAGGGTAAAAAAGCATGTTAATTTAAACATCGACGTGCATGAGTGAGTTAAAGAATCAAGTCACCCATTAAGCTCGAAGGCTTCGTGCACCTCACTGCGGCCAGCGTGAGCCTAGAGCTGGGCGCCTTCTCCAAGGCCATGGACGGGTTCCAGAAAGCACTGGCGGCGGCGCAAGCACACAACGATAACACGCTGTTGCTGCAGGTATGTGACAACTCCTCGTGTATCATAGTAGCCTGGTACTTTTCAGAACTTGAAGCTAGCAGATAGCATCAGCTGGGGCGCTTTTCGCTCTTCTTTTTAGTGGGTGGACCTTTGCATCTCGGGTTATCTAGCTATATGATGGTAAAAAAGCGCAAACGCACAACGATAACACGCTGTTGCTCTGCAGGTATGAGAAAACTCCTTGTGATTCACGGTAGCCTGGTACTTTTAGAATTTCCCTAAAGGGCTCTAAGTAAATCTTAAAAGATTGGAATTAAATAAGCTTTACTTGATTATTTTTTGTTTGCTTGGTTTTACATCTTTTCAAAAGTTATTAGCTCTCAAAACAAAAAAATCGTAGCATGCTTTTTACTTTTTAACAATTTATTCGAAAAATTACTATGAAAATAATTAAAATTGTGCCCTTGTACTACTCTTCTGTCCATTATTTTTCTTGTAAAAATGTTGTGTGTACTAAATATATAAATAAATAAAAAATAAATAATAAAATAAATATCAGAAATGAATTCTATAAATATGAATTCTATAAATATGAATTCTATAAATATGAATTCTATAAATATAAAACGATATCAAACTTGCCATGGTAGCCTGCTGCAAACATGTAGATTTTTTAAAAGGATGTGGGCGGCCGGCTACTTTTCACCCCCTTCTCTCCCCCCAGCGGCGTTTTTGTTCTTGTGGCCCGCGCTAGAAATGCTTAGAATTACCCAAGAATAAATGTGGTGAAGTTCATCGCTTGATAAAATTTTTTTAGGATCTGTATGGGAGCGTAGCAGCAGTAGAGCTTTCACTATTATCTTGTTATTTGTTCTAAGGTATACGTCGGTCTATCCGAGCTCTGGCGCCGCCTCCGTGACTGCGAGCGGGCGGTCGCTTGCGCGGCGCGCGCCTGCGATCTAGGCAGGGGCCCGCGCGCTCTCGACTTGAATACTAGACACCATCGCACTGCGTTATTGCAAATGGCGGCTGCGTTACGAGCGAGGCTGGAGTTGGGTGATGCCCATGATTACTGCAATGTGAGTATTTAATGTTTAGGTTACTTTATTTGAACACTAGTATTATCAACTTCGACCTTTCTTTAGTGAGTGCGATACAGAGGTCTGCGCGCTCTCGACTTAAATACTAGACACCATCGCACTACGTTATTGCAAATGGCCGCTGCGTTACGAGCGAGGCTGGAGTTGGGTGATGCCCATGATTACTGCAATGTGAGTATTTAACGTTTAGGTTACCTACTTTATTTGAACACTAGTATTATCAACTTCGATCTTTCTTTAGAGAGTGCGATACAGAGGTCTGCGCGCTCTCAACTTGAATTCTAGACACCATCGCATTATTGCAAATGGCGGCTGCGTTACGAACTCGGCAGCAACTGGGAGATGTCCATGATTACTGGAACGTGAGTGTTAATTTTTAGTTTCCTATAGATATTTATAGTGATCTGGAGTAATCTTGGACTCTAGCTAGCAGTGGCGAGGGGTGAAAGCATCATCTCGTAGAGTGCGATCTAGGCAGAGGGCCGCGCGCTCTCGACTTGAATACTAGACACCATCGCACTGCGTTATTGCAACGTGAGTTTATCGTTAAAATTTCGTTACATTTCATGTAGATTATTGCAAATGGCAGCTGCATAACAAGCCAGACAGCAGCTGGAAATGCTCATATATACTACAACGTAGGTGTCTGTTAGGTATTACATAGACCTCAAATTTTTTTATTGTTAACTAGGCAGACGTTTCACTACCATCTTGCTTGGTAAACAGGATGTGGTCTAATGGACCCTCCACATGTACATAGGCCCGGCCTGGAGGATAATTTTTTGAACAGTCGACTAGCCCAGGTGAATGAAATCTACGAAGCGGGGACAATTTTTTGCGGTGTGGCATAGACCGTCAAACTGAAGAACTTTGTCTATGGGACCAACCTAATCAGAGTAAAAATATAATCAGCTGTTCCATAGAAAACCGTCAATAACTAATCTGCCAAAATGTATGAAACAGCATATTTTTCTTTTGCTCTGATTAAGTTGAACCCATCAAAGATTTAAATCGTTAGATATGCCTACGTACTGAAAATCTATAGCATTATTTCAAATCTTTCAAAATGGCGCACGCATGCGTGATGCGTTGTTTACGTTCATCGGCATTGACAACGGCAGGAAAATAAATTTAGATAATAATTGAAATCTAAATACTTACGCGTGAAATGTTACACCATTTTAGTGATGAGTTTTTGACCGGATAAAAACTCAAAATGGATAAAAACTCAATAAAGATCCGTTTTTAGCCGAGTTTTTATCCAAAAGGACGGATATTTATCCGCCCTAATAAAATATTTATTTTAAAACCTTTTTCTTGATATGTCGCGTAAATTTTGAAATTAAAATAAAGGTAGTTAATAATTTTAAACAAAATAAGTGCTATTGAAGTGCATTATAATTAAGAAATCCAAAAAATGCAATAGAAGGATGAAAACTACATCCTGAGAATTCTCAAACTACTTCAGAATTATGAATGAATTCGTTCGATGACTCTAGCACCCCCAGCCCCCAACGTACGTAGCACGTAGTTTTACGCAAAAACGGAAGGGTTGTCACAAAATTTACTTGACACGCAGGGTTCGGAAACCAGTTAATATTGTAAAAAAATACCATGATGGTAGCCAACTATTTTGTTATTGGGCCGAATTCGATGAAACTCGGTTTGGGCACTATTTAAAAAAAAAACAGTAAAGCAATATTAAAAATGTCGAAAATGTACGATGGCGGCCAACTTTTTTGTTTATGGGCCGGTTTCGATGAAACTTGGTTTTTGGTACTATTTTGACAAGAAAACAGCAACGCAATGTTTAGTGTGTCAAAAGTCCAAGATAGCGGCTAACTTTTTTGTTTGTGGGCCGATTTCGATGAAACTCTTTTTTTGTACTATTTTGACAAGAAAACAGCAACGCAATGTTAAAAATATGAAAAATCCAAGATAGCGGCCATTTTTTTTGTATTTGGGCCGATTTCGATGAAAGTCGGTTTTTTGTACTATTTTGACAAGAAAACAGCAACGCAATGTTTTAAATATGAAAAATCCAAGATGGCGGTCAGCTTTTTTGTTTTTGGGCTCATTTCGATGAAACTCGGTTTTTGGCACTATTTTGACAAGAAAACAGCAACGCAATGTTAAAAATGCAAGATGGCGGCAAACTGTTTTGTTTGTGGGCTGATTTCGATGAAACTCAATTTTTGTACTATTTTGACAAGAAAACAGCAACGTAATGTTAAAAATATGAAAAATCAACGATGGCGGCTAACTTTTTTTTTGGGCCGATTTCGATGAAACTTTGTTTGGGGCACTGTTTTTAAAAGAAAACAGCAACGCAATATTAAAAATGTCAAAAATCCAAGATGGCGGCAAACTTTTTTGTTTGTGGGCTGATTTCGACGAAACTCGATTTTTGTACTATTTTGACAAGAAAACAGCAACGCAATGTTAAAAATATGAAAAATCAACGATGGCGGCCAACTTTTTTTTGGGCCGATTTCGATGAAACTTTGTTTGGGGCACTATTTTTAAAAGAAAACAGCGACGCAATATTAAAAATGTCAAAAATCCAAGATGGCGGCAAACTTTTTTGTTTGTGGGCTGATTTCGACGAAACTCCATTTTTGTACTATTTTGACAAGAAAACAGCAACGCAATGTTAAAAATATGAAAAATCCAAGATGGCGGCCAAATTTTTTGTTTTCGAGCTGATTTCGATGAAAATCGGTTCGGGACACTATTTTCAAAAGAAAACAGCAATGCAATATTAAAAATATCAAAAATCTAAGATTGCGGCTAACTTTTTTGTTTGTGGGCCGATTTTGATGAAACTTGGTTTTTGATACTATTTTGACAAGAAAACAACAACGCAATGTTAATAATGTTAAAATCCAACCAAGATAGTGGCCAACTTTGTTGTATGTAGGCTGATTTCGATGATTCATCGAAAACGGCTTACAAACCAAAAAGTTGGCCGCTATTTCACATTTTTATGTTTTTAACATTGCGTTGCCCTTTTTTGTGAAAATAGTACCAAAAACCGAGTTTCATCGAAATCGGCTCACAAACAAAAAAGTTAGCCGCCGTCGTGGATTTTTTTATATTTTTAACATTGCGTTGCTGTTTTATTGTTAAAATAGTACCAAAACCCTGTTTCATCTAAATCGACATACAAATAAAAAATTGGGTGCCATGTTGGCTTTTTCTAATTTTAACCATTGCGTTGCTGTTTTCTTGTCAAAATAGTACAAAAAAACGAGTTTCATCGAAATCGGCTCAAAAACAAAAAGGTTGGCCGCCCTCCTAAATTTTTGTCATTTTTAATATTGCGTTGCTGTTTTCTTGTCAAAATAGTACAAAAAGTTGAGTTTCATCGAAATCGCCCCAAAAACAAGAAAGTTGGCCGCCATCTTTGATTTTTCATATTTTTAACGTTGCGTTGCTGTTTTATTGTCAAAATAGTACATAAAACCGAGTTTAATCGAAATCAGCCCACAAACAAAAAAGTTTGCCGCCATCTTGCATTTTTATCATTTTTAACATTGCGTTGCGCTGTTTTCTTGTCAAAATAGTACAAAAAACTGAGTTTCATCGAAATGAACCCACAAACAAAAAAGATGGCCGCCATCTTTGATTTTTCATATTTTTAACATTGCGTTGCTGTTTTCTTGTCAAAAAGTACAGAAAACCGAGTTTCATCGAAATCGGCTCACAAACAAAAAGGTTGGCCGCCATCTTTGATTTTTGGACATTTTTAAAATAGCGTTGCTGTTTTCTTGTCAAAATAGTACAAAAGAACCGAGTTTCATCGAAATGGCCCAAAAACAAAAAAGTTGGCCGCTATCTTGGATTTTGATATTTTTAACATTGCGATGCTGTTTTCTTGTCAAAACAGTACCAAAAACCGAGTTTCATCGAAATCCGCTCACAAACAAAAAGGTTGGCCGCCATGTTAGATTTTGACATTATTAATATTGCGTTGCTGTTTTCTTTTAAAAATAGTGCCCCAAACAAAGTTTCATCGAAATCGGCCCAAAAAAAGTTGGCCGCCATCGTTGATTTTTCATATTTATAACATTGCGTTGCTGTTTTCTTGTCTAAATAGTACCAAAAACCGAGTTTCATCGAAATCGGCTCACAAACAAAAAGTTTGGCCGCCATCTTAGATTTTTGTCATTTTTAATATTGCTTTGCTGTTTTCTTGTCAAAATAGTACTAAAAACCGAGTTTCATCGAAATCCGCTCACAAACAAAAAGGTTGGCCGCCAATCGCCATGTTAGATTTTAAGATTTTTAATATTGCGTTGCTGTTTTCTTTTAAAAATAGTGCCCCAAACAAAGTTTCATCGAAATCGGCCCAAAAAAATGTTGGCCGCACTCGTTGATTTTTCATAATTATAACATTGCGTAGCTGTTTTCTTGTCTAAATAATACCAAAAACCAAGTTTCATCGAAATCGGCTCACAAACAAAAAGTTTGGCCGCCATCTTAGATTTTTGTCATTTTTAATATAACTTTGCTGTTTTCTTGTCAAAATAGTACAAAAAACCGAGTTTCATCGAAATCGGCCCAAAAACAAGAAAGTTGGCTGCCATCTTTGATTTTTCATATTTTTAACATTGCGTTGCTGTTTTCTTGTCAAAATAGTACATAAACCGAGTATCATCGAAATCAGCCCACAAACAAAAAAGTTTGCCGCCATCTTGCATTTTTATCATTTTTAACGTTGCGTTGCGCTGTTTTCTTGTGAAAATACCTAGTACAAAAAACAGAGTTTCATCGAAGTGGGCCCATAAACAAAAAAGATGACCGCCATCTTGAATTTTCACATTTTCAATATTGCTCTGCTGTTTTCTTTTAAAAATTGTACCCTAAACAAAGTTTCATCGAAATCGGCCCAAAAACAAAAAAGCTGGCCGCTATCTTGGATTATGCGTTGGTATTATCTCTTCCTGAAAAAACAGTTCATCGTAAATAGGTTCTCCCTCTCCATAAGTCGGCCAGCATACCCTGTTCAACACAATTGCGATGGTAATCACGTCGTTGACAAGGGACTTGTGGGCGATGAAACGACACCATTTAGCCTAGGGACCAGTCCTCAATGTGCGCTTGTTATATGTTGCCAGGTACAGTTGTCATCGTGGTTGGGTTAGTAGCGGGGGCGGGGCCTCACGTGGGACCAAAACTAGTGTATAGAAACAGGTCTTAATATATTTATCCGCCATTTATGGTAAATATCCGAGTTTTTACCTTTTGAATTTTTATCCACTGCCCATCACTACGTACAACGCTATACAGATAATAAAATTAAGAAAACATTGTTTCGAGCACAAAATACTGTTTTCGTCAAAAATGTAGTTAACAAGAAGCAAATCTATTGTGTATATTCAGGCCTGAATATATTTATCCGGCATTTTTGGATAAAAATCCGCTAAAAATGGCTAAAAACGGATATTTATCTATTTTTGATAAATATCCGAGTTTTTTACCTTTAGGATATTTATCCACTGCCCATCACTACACCATTTTGCTTTATTTGTATTTTTAAAATTGTTGATGCACAGATAAACGGCACAAGTCGGCATTTTGAAAAAGTTCTCACGTGGTTTCTCGAAATAACTGACACTGTGTTCAAATGAGCACTGATAGCCATCTAATAGCAAAGAAGTGAGGCTCACTCATTTGAATGTTGACACATTTTGGTGAGCTCATACTATGGTAAGGGCGTACCTATCTAACGATTTAAATCTTTGGATCCCATAGACAAAATTGTTCAGTTCGACAGTCTAAAACACCACATTTGTCAACTGTTCGATTTCAGCCTGTAGTTTAAAGTATCTCCTTACACCAGTAAAGACTTTAATTATTATAATCGTACCAATTAAAGGTCGGTAATTAAACTTTTATCTTGCAGGAAGCACTAAGATTGTCTGCAGTGGCCGGCGACCAGGGTAGTTACGCGAGAGCGGTGCGGATAGCGGGCGACGTCTACAGGAGGAAATGCGACATCGGGAAGGCGTTGAGGTATGGAAGTTTAAATATTAATGTATTTGCTTCATGCTTTTAGGGTTCCGTACCAAAATGGTAAAAAAGGAACCCTTATGGTGAGACTCAGTCTGTCTGTCTGTCACAGCTGGATATCTCGAGAACTACTAATGGTATCAACTTGAAATTTGGAATAGTTTTAGATGACATTTGCCCAACTATTTTGCAAATAAGAAAGAAATAATAAAATTAATATTTTTTTTACAACAGGGACTGAAAAGGGGTCTTAAAAATTTTAAGTGAGGTGATTAGGGCATGTGGGGTATCATATGAAAGAGCGCTGTTTGTACATTTTAAAACATTTTTTTCTTTTTTCTTAGGCCGCATAGTTTTCGACTTATGATGAAAAATGTAAAAAAAAATACCGTTCCCCCCCCCTTATCTCCGAAGTTTGCAAAGAGAAAAATCTGAAATAATTCTATGTGATAGTAGTTTATGTAAAGATTACAGGAAAAATAAAACGATGTCTCAATATAACACACTTTTTTAGAAATTCAAAAAACAAACAAATTTTTTTTAGTTTCACTACCAGTCAGCAGATGGCGCTGTCCTAAGCTTGCTAACCTAAGGGCAAAAAGTAGTTCCACTATGGGTCAAGAGATGGCGCAACCTAACACTACAATAATAAATTGGTGGCTGGTTCAAATATAATTACCTACTATTTGCCGTACGAATAAACGAAGAATAAGTTCATACTTTACTAAGTAATTATATATATTTGTTGAGAATATTACCTGTAAATGTGCTGAAAACACTCGGCTTTCTTCTCTTCCTTAATTTGTTTAATAATTTGTTTCGGACTCCTATATTAACGTATGTTTCTCACTTTTTGAAGAATAAAAGCACGCGTGCTAGTATGAGATAAAAAACGCCATATTGGAATGATCTTTGGTCGGAGGGGGCGCTCGTGCGCACCCCTCGCCCCTCACCCCGCACAGCTTGCGTTCCGTTTGCTGCTGCGGGGATGCTATTTAAACGTTTAGTTAACATCCTCCCCCCCCTTGAAAGGACAACTTTCAAGAGGCTCATGGGATTCTACAATCATGGGACACAATTTGGATATTGCTCTTCTTAGAAGACCTTTCTTCGTAGTGACGTCGACGACTCTGGTGACACCATCTTCACCAGGGTAGAGTTTGCTGATCCTGCCCAACAGCCACTGTAGTGGAGGCAACTGATCGTCCTTCACCAGCACGAGGTCTCCGACGTTAACGTTTTGCCCCTTGGTGCGCCATTTCACACGGTGTTGCATAGCAGAGAGCACCTCTTGTGTCCACCTTCTCCAGAATTGGTGTCGCAAGCTTTCCAGTAGGCGGTAACGGTTCGTCTTGACTGGTTCGGATACGGGAGCAGGTAAAGCCGTCAAAGGTCGACCAATTAAAAAATGCCCAGGAGTGAGCGGTGATAGATCAGATGGATCAGAAGACATACATGTTAACGGACGCGAATTTAAAATTGCTTCGATCTGAGCGAATAATGTGGACAATTCCTCAAAAGTTAAACTAGTACTACCAGCGATTCGTTTTAAGTGGAACTTCGCGGATTTTACGCCCGCCTCCCAGATTCCACCGAAGTTAGGCGAGTATGCAGGACTAAATTTGAAGTTGATACCTTCATTTGAAGCGAAAGTGCCTATCGACTGGTCGCACTTTTTGACCAATCTGGCCAACTCGTTGTTTGCTCCTACGAAGTTTTTTCCGTTATCACAATAAATGGTTCGAGGTTTGCCACGACGAGCAATAAACCTTCGTAGGCATAAGATAAAAGCGTTGGTACTGAGGTCGCTGACAAGTTCTAAATGAACTGCCTTGGTGCAGAGACAAACGAAAATACAAAGATAACATTTACTAGTGCGTGAGCCACGACCCTTGCGACTAGATATTAGAAATGGGCCAGCGTAGTCGGTTCCGCAAGTCTCGAAAGCTGGAGCTGGATTAACGCGTGGATGAGGTAAATTCCCCATCAGAGGTTGAAACGTTTGGCCCTTAAACCTTTTACATTTGATACATTTAAAAACAGTTGATGAACTCAGGGCTCTGCCCCCAATAGGCCAAAATTGTTCGCGTACCGAACTTAATAATTGCTGTGGACCGCAGTGAAGAAGTCGCAGGTGTTCACTTTCAAATAAAAGTTTGCAGAAATTATGCTTTGAATCAATTAACATAGGATGAATTTTATTAAAGGAGCAATGAGACGCATTCTGAATGCGACCTCCTACGCGTAATATATTATTTTCATCAAGAAAAGGGTTCAAAGATAAAATATTCGATTTTGACTTAATTGATTTTGATGTTGATAAGGAATGTATATCATCTGGAAAGGTATCATTTTGCGATTGCTTCACTAAAACTATCAACGATTGCTGCAATTCATCAGCGGTAAGTACGCCGGTAAGTTTGTTTACTTTGTTTTTAGAATTATTTATGAAACGTAGCGCATATGCCATAACTCTTTGTAGTTTGTTGAAGTTTGAATATTTTTCAAATGGGACAATGTTTTCTAGACGTTGTAATTTAAGACTTAATTTGGTTTCAGGTAGCTCGACACGTGACGGTCGAGAAGCTGGCCAGCATTCTTCCGACTTCGCAAGGAAAGGAGGACCCTGCCACCACAGAAGACTACCATGAAGCTGGCGCGGTGAAACGCCTCGAGAAGCTAAGTCTGCCGGATTTGCATCAGTGGGAACATGACGCCATGCCGATGAATCTGTTAAGTCACGTATCTCCTGAACTCTGTTACAAATAAAAGTTTTAAGGATTTTTGGTTCACTTTTAACCCAACCCAAGACGATGGTCGAATCAGACCAAAACACAGATCTAGATACCGTTATTCTAGATGAATTAATTACTTTGGAATACAATCGAGCACCGAGCAGAGCGCCCAATAATTCTAATCTTGGAACAGTCATTTCAGGCTTTAAAGGTGCTACTTTCGACTTCGCACATAAGAGTTTAATTTCCTCGTTAGATTTTATATAAATACATGCAGCGTAAGCCTTCTGAGAGGCGTCTGTAAAACAATGAATTTCGACATTCAATGAATTATTAGACAAGACACATCTAGGAATTTGAATATTTGACAAATAGGTGAGATTGTTATAAAACGATTCCCACTGAACTTTAATTTCATTAGGAATTGGGTCATCCCAACCAGACTTTAAGGACCACAATTCTTGTAGTATAAGTTTAGGTGTAATTGTACATGCAGACAACAAACCGAGTGGGTCAAAAAGTTTACTTGATTTGGACAAAATACTTCGTTTTGTAAATTTGGTCACCGTTTCATGTTGAGTAGAAATTTCTAAAACATCGTTAGTGGGCGACCATTTCAAGCCCAGAACATTAGAATCTTTAGAGAAATCTTGTGTTTGAGTTTCTATAGGAAGATCATTAAACACTTCTGACACGTTAGAACGAAATTTACGCAATGGAAAGCAACCTTCATTTAATTTATTTATAACACCTTTTACTATTGATTTTAGTTCATCTACGGAGTTCGCCCCAGTTATGAGGTCATCAACATAAAAATCTTTGCGAATGACATTAGCAATGGTTTCATCCTGACACTCATTAGCTAATTCTATTAGACAACGTGTACTTAAGAAAGGAGCACATGCCGTTCCGTAACTCACGGTGTTTAACTGGAGAATTTTCAAAGCTTCTGTCTCATTATTACGCCAAAGAATTAATTGCAAGTGACGTTGCGATTCATCGAGGAAAATTTGCCTATACATTTTTGTTATATCGCCAGTAACGACGTAAATGTTTTGACGAAATCGCAAAAGAATTGAAAACAAATCATCTTGTATTGTCGGACCTACTAACATTAACTCATTTAACGATTTGCCAGTCGAGGTCTTAAACGAAGCATTAAAGACGACCCTTAATTTTGTCGTTTCACTTTGTGAACGCAGGACTGCATGATGAGGAATGTAGTACCCAAACGACGGACGAGACACCTCTGACAAGTGCCCCAATTGTTCATATTCTTGCAAAAACTCTGAATAATCCAACTGAATGTTTGATTTAATTAGACGTTTTTCTAAATTAAAGAAACGTTTTCGAGCGACATGGTATGATTCACCAAGCGACTCTTCTGGATTTTCACGAAATGGAATTTTGACACAAAATCTTCCATCTGGAAGACGTTTATGATTTTCGACGAAGTGAGCCTCACACTCCTCTTCTTCTTTGGATAACAATTTTGCTGACTGTGGGAGCTCTTCAACTTCCCAAAATTTTGCAAGAGAGTCTTTTATCTCTTGAGAGAAGTTGCAATTAACTTTAGAATTATTCGAATTAGATTTTGCACCTATTGGACCACCCACAAGCCAACCAAACTTGGATTCTTGTAAAGTAGGTTGATTCGAACTCAACTTAATTTGATTGGACATAATAATATCCCAGAAAACATCAGCTCCCAAAAGGATTTGAATTTCAGAACTTTTGAAGAAAGTTGTATCTGCCAATTTGATATTAGAAGGAAGATTTAATTTAGATACATCAACTGCAACGTTTGGTACATTACTAGTTATTTGTGGAATTACCAAACAGCTAACATTAATAGAGAAATTATTTATTCGAGATTTGACTTGTAAGTCACAAACTTTGACTGTTTTTGTTACAGTATGATTGACACCACATACAGAAATTGGGTTGGTCCGAGAACACAAAATATTCATGGTTTGTTGCATTTTTTCAGTCAAAAAAGAAGATTGGCTGCCGCTATCAAGTAAAGCCTTAGCAGGAAAAGATTTATTATTATTGACGTCTACTAAGACAACTTCAGCAGTACACAATAAGACTTGATTAGGAACCACAGCAGACAGAGCAACACTGGACGATGGAGACTGATCATTTGTTTCTACTGGCATACTAGACGTGGAACTATTAATTTTATCATCATCAGATTTTTTATGCAATAAGGAATTATGCCTTTTTTTACAAATTTTACAAGGACCCAAACGACACTGCGATAGATGATGCCCAGAACGAAGGCAATTATGACACAACTGATTTTTATTTACTAAAGAAATTTTATCACTTAACGACATGGTTTTAAATTTATCACACACGTGAAGCAAATGAATTTGTTTACAAACAATGCAGGGTTTAAATTTGGAATCATTATTTGTGTTAACAAAAGTCTTGGTGAATTTATTAACTTCTTTAACTATATTTTTTTCGGGTTTACTAGAATCAAAACGACTATATTGAATTGTTTCCAAAACATCGGCACGACCCCGAAGGAATTCGAAAAAATCTGCAAGTTTAGGTGACGATTCAAAAGTATTTCTATGTTCTTCCCACTTGCGACTAGTGGCGCCATCCAATCTTGATGCCATAATATAGATAATCATGGTGTACCAATACTGAACGGGTTCACCCAAATCCTCCAAGGCACGTAAATTTTTCGAATAATAATCAATCATGTAACGTATAGACTTAAATGACTCTTTAGAAATCGCTTCAAAACTAAATAATGCTTTTGTATGGTTATTTATAAGAATTCTTTTATTGTTAAAACGTTCGCATAGTGTTGACCAAGCAACTTCATAGTTAGACGACGTAAAACTGATTGATTTAATCACCACAGCGGCTCCACCTTCCAATGAATTACGAAGATAATGAAATTTACTTATTGCAGGCAGCAACTCATTACTGTGGATGAGAGACTCAAATGTGTCTCGGAACTCCAACCATTTTAAATGATTACCGTCAAATAGCGGTAAATTTATCGTTGGCAACCTTACATTTAATTGGTGATGGTTGCCACATGAGGCTGAACCATGACAGGATGCTTGACTATTATTTGGAGAAGTACGATTTTGAGACTTATCAAAGGTTTCGATAAAGTTTTGAGCAATAGAAATAATTTTACAAAAAGTTGTCTCAATTGAATCACGTTCCTCAATTTGAGAATTAATATCTGACACTGAACATTCTATTTTGGTTTGAATTTCATCAAAAACAATTAACAATTCCTGGATTCTAGTTAATTTCAATTGTAATTCACCGATAATGATACTATCAAGTTCCTTTGAACTAAGTTTACTTAAATTGTTTACATATTTTTGAAACACTGTAACTCTAGCCTTAATAGTACCTCTTTGTTGTATAAGGTCCTTTAGATTGCTATTACTATCCTTCTCCGACTTAGGCTTCTCGGTATCGGTCATTATTAATGTTGATGGACAACGTAGGAGCAAACAATGAAAACACAAAAAGAATCAAAAAACAAATAAAATAATAAAGGTATCAAACCGTAAAGGCCGCTCGCAAAGTACTGCGAAGCGGCAATGTTGCAATCGGCCCGCGATGGTTTTCGCGTACTACCGTG
This sequence comes from Agriphila geniculea, assembly GCA_943789525.1. NCBI lineage: Eukaryota > Metazoa > Arthropoda > Insecta > Lepidoptera > Crambidae > Agriphila > Agriphila geniculea. The sequence goes on along the minus strand of OX038898.1, from coordinate 9,348,875 downwards.
ACTCGACTCGGCGTCAAAGTCCGACTCACAGTTTACTATAAGTCGGCGGAATCGAAAAGGTCGGCTAATAAGTCGACAACCGAACCTGGAATGTGTATTAAGTATTTAGTCGGGTTATACCAAACGTTCGAGAACGAAAGACGAAAAAAATGATTATTTTAAGTTAAGTTTTATGGACAAAATAGCAATTAATTATGAAAAAATGACAATTATCGTTATTAAACCCAGCTGACTGCAACCGCAAGTGAAGTAGGTTACAAGCATATGATTGCCAAAATATAGGTAACCTAGGACTTGAAAAAAGTCTTAGCACTTTGCACAGCAAATGAATAAAATAACATTCGGTGAAGTGAAGTAGGCTACAGCTGTTTTCACAGCTAAAAATTAGGTAACCTAGGGCATAAACTAAACCTTAGCACTTCCTAGATAAAAATTTGAACTTAGATTTTTTACTTTGCGATAGCAACTTAGTTAGCAATTAAATAAGATGGGTCACTCATTTAGCAAACACTTTGACGTGCAAAATGATAAAACATACATAAAATTGAAGCAACGCAACTTGCGTTCAATGCGGCGCGGCGTGGCGTTGACCTTTAGGTAGGTACTTACTTGCGAATGGATCGATTGGCAAAATCTTTGGAAAAAACACTATTAGCACGGATGGAGCAATTTTAAATAGACGAATTATTGGTAAAACGCGCGAAATGATACTAAAATTGGTTTCACTTAACTTTGGTCACACGTGATTGTATTGTAGGTACCATTCCCGCCATTTCCCGCTGTTTCCTTTGCTTTGCTCGCTGGACACACACAGTTTTCGTAACTTGTTTTATCACAAGAGGTTGCTCCGACGATAATTATTTCGTGTTTTTGAATATTCACTTTGCCGGATCACAATTCTCAACTCTTTTTGGTGCCAACAAACCACGCTTGTTGTTCAGTTGCTTCAGTGCTTTTGATTTTGATCACGTCGGGGTCACCATGTTGAGAATATTACCTGTAAATGTGCTGAAAACACTCGGCTTTCTTCTCTTCCTTAATTTGTTTAATAATTTGTTTCGGACTCCTATATTAACGTATGTTTCTCACTTTTTGAAGAATAAAAGCACGCGTGCTAGTATGAGATAAAAAACGCCATATTGGAATGATCTTTGGTCGGAGGGGGCGCTCGTGCGCACCCCTCGCCCCTCACCCCGCACAGCTTGCGTTCCGTTTGCTGCTGCGGGGATGCTATTTAAACGTTTAGTTAACAATATTACTATATAGTAATATAATAATAACGAGGAGCTCGGTGGCGCAGTGGTTTAGCGCCTGGACCAGCGATTGCGGATGTTAAGCAACTTTCGCAAGGTTCGGTCATGGGATGGGTGACCAAAAATTTATTATCTCGAGCTCCTCCGTGCTTCGGAAGGCACGTTAAGCCGTTGGTCCCGGCTGCATTTGCAGTCGTTAACACCCACCAATCCGCATTGGGACCGCGTGGTGGGTTATTGACCGTCCTCCTTATCCACCCATAAGGAAGGCCTGTGCCCCAGCAGTGGGGACATTAAAATGGCTGATGGACTAGTAATATAAACATTTTGCAATGTGGAGTGGCTGAAACGTTTTTCAGTCACCATAAGCAGCATTTGTAAATTAACTGTCCGCCTGTTCGCCCTTCCACCTGTCTGCCGTTTATCCTACATTTTTAAAGACTGTCCTAAAATAAAATATCCAAATATATTTATGATTGTACGGAACCCTCGGTGCGCGAGTCCGACTCTCTCTTGACCGGTTTTTTATATAAATAATAACGATGAGCAATATTGTAACTTTGCACTGTATTAAATCCCTATTATTGAAGTATTGAACCAGAAACATAATGATTTTGGCTCGATACATTTTAATTTAAAAAATAGCTCTTAAAAAGTCTAAAACTTGAGGTTATTTAGAAACAAAATTAGTTATTTAAATCAAAATTGCTATTATTTAAAGCAATTTCGACTTGAATAACTAATTTTTGTATCATCAATATTGACAATCGTGTAAAGCATTTCTCTAATTGCTATTGTTATTTACTCGAAGTAATTTCGTGATTTGTTCGCCAAATCTGCCAAATCGGTGTCGCTCGGGCGTGCGACATTTTTTCATTGCTGTCGTATCGCAGTATTAGCTGTACTGTAAAACTGTACTTGATTTGAGCTTAATTTAGTTAAACAATCACATCCTATTATACTAAAATTAATTAACCAAATTGTATTTTAAAGGGACTTAAGGGACATGAGAAAGGAAACTAATGGAGCTGTCATAAACTGCAATATCGACAAAATACAAAGCATTCGTGACGTGTCCGCCATATTGTGTTGCGTTTACATGTTACAATTTCGACTCCATGCTGTTTACATAAGGTTTATATACACTAAGCTAAGCCGCCATGTTTAGTTGCGTTTGAATGGAAAACAATGAAGTAGGTATGCATATTTTGTCGTAGGTATGGCACATCCATTAGTTTCCTTTCTCAGAGGGACATAGCCCATAGATAATCACAGAGTAAAAAATCCACTTGACATATAACAGCATAAATTATGATCTATAGCTATCACGGCATTTCAGTAAAGCAAGTGTTCTAGTATCACTGATGTTCTGATATAATCTGTATGACATATCATATTATATCAGAACATCAGTGATACTAGAACACTTGCTGTACTGATATGCCGTGTTTTTTAAGGAAAGTATATTTTACAGGCACTACGAAGTAGCAATGGGTGCGGGGCAAGCTCTGGGCGACCGCCTCGCGCAGATGGAGGCCATGGACGGGGCCGCACGTTGCCTGGAAGCTTTGCGGCAACAAGGCCGCATCTGCAACTGCCGCCCGCTCGAGTTCAACACGCGCTTGTTGGAAGTTGCTACGTCAGTTGGCTCTAAGGTAACTGCTACACCTACTTTTAAAATTAAAATAACTTTTCTAACACAGATGGAGAACAAATTGACTGATTAGAATTGATTGGCGCCCAACTTGGCACTGATTGTCATAAACTTGTAATGTGGTATTGATTGAAAGACAAAACACCCAATTTGCTAAAATTACAATCCAAAGATAGGAGCTATCCAAAAACTGTAAAACAAGCCCTTAGTAAATAAATATCAGTAGGTGACAAACTAGCATAATTTACGGCAGCAAGGCCGCATCTGCAACTGCCGCCCACTAGAGTTCAACACGCACTTGTTGGAAGTTGTTAAATCAGTTGGCTCAAATCTGGGCCAACTGACTTAGCAACTTTAACACCAAGTTGTGAATGGGAATCAATCACAATGAGTGCCACTTTGAGGCGCCAATCAACACCAAGTTGGAAATGAGAATCAATGACAATGATTGCCACGTTGGGCGCCAATCAACACCAAGTTAGGAATGGGAATCAATGACAATGAGTGCCACATTGGGCGCCAATCAACACCAAGTTGGGAATGGGAATCAATGACAATGAGTGCCACGTTGGGCGCCAATCAACACCAAGTTGGGAATGGGAATCAATGACAATGAGTGCCAAATTGGGCGCCAATCAACACCAAGTTAGGAATGGGAATCAATGACAATGACGTTGAGCGCCAATCAACACCAAGTTGGGAATGGGAATCAATGACAATAAGTGCCACGTTGGGCGCCAGTCAACACCAAGTTGGGAATGGGAATCAATGACAATGAGTGCCACGTTGGGCGCCAGTCAACAAATCGGGAATGGGAATCAATGACAATGAGTGCCACATTGGGCGCCAATCAACACCAAGTTGGGAATGGGAATCAATGACAATGAGTGCCACGTTGGGCGCCAATCAACACCAAGTTGGGAATGGGAATCAATGACAATGAGTGCTACGTTGGGCGCCAGTCAACACCAAGTTGAGAATAGGAATCAATGACAACGAGTGCAACATGGGGCGCTAATCAACACCAAGTTAAGAATAATAATCTTTGACAATGAGTGCCACATTGGGCGCCAATATACACCAAGTTGGAAATGGGAATCAGCGAAAAAGAGTGCCACATTAGGCGCTAGTCAACACCAAGTTGGGAATAGGAATCAATGACAATGAGTGCCAAATTTGGCGCCAATCAATTACTCCGGTCCCCAGGGGTAAGGTCAACCAACATATTGAAAAGTTCCAATTTGGTAAAATCCAAAAAAAAAATTACGGATCAATTTTATCTAATGCTACAAAAAATTTAATTATTCCAAATCAACACGGATTTGTCAGAAGTCTCCTGGAGTTTTCCTGGGTTGTCTGGCAACCTTTATATGCTTTGCATAGTGACAGAATAGAAAGGATACAAAAAGTTTCTTAAAACTTTGGAGTAGGTACAGAACTGGGTACGACTATACTGACTATTCCTCTGCTTTGATACGACACAATATCACTCTTTTAAAAGCCCGCCGTAAATGTTTTGATGTCACTTATCTTTATAAAATTATAAATAACTGCATTGATGCATCTCATTTATTGCATAATATATCATTTAGAATCCCTCGAAGAACAGAAAGATCTTGCCGAAGAAAGGATTTGTTCTTTATTTGACATTCTGTATGAATCATTACCATCGTTTAAGAAGCTAACCAACCAGTGTGTTTCAGATATGAACATTCTTCATTCATATTAGCCGTATATTCTTTTGTTTAATTTAGGACTAAAGCAAAATTATGCCATATTATTATGGACTAATGCAAATGCCATTATTTACTGATACTATGTATTCTTCTTGTAATATTTGTAACTAATTAAGGGAACTAAAGGTTTGTAAGTAAGAATTTTGTAAAAACAACTGTAATTGAAATTGTAACTGTTTGTTCCTGAAGAATAAATAAATAAAATAAAAATCAATACCAAGTTGGAAATGGGAATCAATGACAATAAGTGCCACGTTGGGCGCTAATTAACACCAAGTTGGAAATGAGAATCAAATACAAAGAGTGCCACATTGGGCGCCAATCATCACCAAGTTAGGAATATGAATCAATGACAATGAGTGCCACGTCAGGCGTCAATTAGCGCCAAGTTAGGAATAAGAATCAATGACAATGAGTGCCACATTGGGTGCCAATCCACACCAAGTTAGGAATAAGAAATAAGAATCAATGACAATTAGTGCAACGTTGGACGCCAATCAACACCAAGTTAGGAATAAGTATCAATGACAACGAGTGCCACATTGGGCGCCAGTCAACACCAAGTTGGGAATGGTAATCAATGACGATGATTGCCACATCGGGCGCCAGTCAACACCAAGTAGGGAATGGTAATCAATGACAATGAGTGCCACGTTGGGCATCAGACAACACCAAGTTGGGAATGGTAATCAATGAAAATGAGTGCCACGTTGGGCGCTAGTCAACACCACGTTTGGCACCAATGAATACCACTAATAGTATAAGTTATATAAGATACGTTTATAAAAAAAAAAGCTGTTGAGTTTCTGAATAAATATTTAAATAATAGTTACTAATCAATTGCCTTTAACTTTTGCATCAATATTAGAAACAAATACCTGCTAAAGACAGCGCCCTCGTGGGATTCCCCTTTCTAATTTGAAATTAGCCTAAAGTTTTTAGTTTACCACCTAAATCAAAGGATACAAATTTTAACCTCTTCAGTATTAAGTAGGTATAGGGTGTAACAACAATGATCGTTAGTTTCTTTTAATTATAACAGACAATCTTCAAATCCTTTTATATGAAGGTTGGTTTATATCGTATACCACCCGCGACTTTGTCTGCGTGGAATTTTGGATGAAAGGTACCCTATGTATTTCTCTGTACTCCTGAGATGTAAATTTCATGATCATCGGTTGAGTAGTTAAGGCGTGAAGGCGTAACAACCAAACAATCAAACAAACAAACGGACTTTCGCATATATATTTTTTAATACACAACGGGATAGTGCTTGGCATTCATCTCACCTGCTGTTAAGTGAGGATATGGCTGAAGGTGGAAGCGCACACCCGCAACCTTATCACTGAGGAACTGGCTATCTTACCTCTAACTGCCGAAACCATAGAAATAGAATGTCAAAGAACAACAATGTCAATAAACAGGTGATTCGAAAACGAATGCATACATTTTATATGAGATACGAAAAAAATTACTTAGATTCATAAAATATGACTATATATGGCAAAGGAAATTAATAAACTAATTTCCATACTGTTTTCTTCGTCGATAAACGAATAAATGTAGAGAAATTTGGTTTTAGAGAAATTTGTGGCAATATCTTATTTACCTGTGAAAAGTGTGATTACTTGGATTGTTTCTTTTTGTCACATCACATTACTTAGAGCACAAGACACCATGGCTCCACGATACCTTTATTTTAAATTCTTATTAAGATTAACAAATATTTTAAACAAAATGTGATTGTTCATTTGCTACGCGGGACGCTAGGGGCTCTTACTGTGAAAAATGTTGGCACATGTCACTTGATCCTTTGTCTCTTTTTTACATAGACCGTGTCCGTATGATGTTAACTTCTCTTTTCCACGCTTTGTTGGTCTTCTTGAGCGCAGCGAAAATTTTTCTATGTCTATGGCCGAAACACAACAAATTTCCAAATTGTTGTTGTGGCGTCAGACTTAGATAAGATGATGGTAGCCCCCTGGGAATCGAATCCGGGACCCCTGCGTCTTACACGGGTGGGTGAACCACTAGACCACAGAGATGGTTAAAGCGTTAGTAAGGATTATTCGAATTGCAACGATATTATGTTTGTCAGATGCTAGTCCGCCGCGTCCGCCTCCGCCTGGCGGACATCTACACGGCGCTGGGTGACAACAACGCCGCCGGCAAGCTGAAGCGGTCCGCCGCCACCTGGGCGCCACCCACGTGCGCGCGCTGCCGGGAGCCGCTGGCGGACACGCCCGAGCCGCTCGCTGCTCTGCCGTGCGCGCATATTGTGCATCACGCGTAAGTTTTCAATTTATACAGATTTCAGCTGCGCTTTTGACAAGGTCGACCATGAAATTCTGATAGGAAAATTAGCCAACTTTTATACCATAGCCGATCCTATGCTATCCTGGTTCAGATCGTACTTGTCGAAACGATTTCAGTATGTTGTCTTGAATGGACATGAATCTGAATGGTTTTCCGTCACTTCTGGGGTTCCACAGGGATCCCACCTAGGACCTATCTTGTTTAACCTGTTTATAAATGACGTGGTAGGCTGCTTTAATCACTGTCACTGTTCTTTGTTCGCCGACGAGATGAAATTTTATAGGGAAATTAAATCCGAGCGGGACATCGAATTGTAGCAATCAGACTTAGACAATCTTTCCAACTAGTGTGTTCAAAACCGTATGGTCTTAAATGTATCTAAGTGCTACCACATTACATTCTCTAGAAAGAGACTCCCTATACAGGGAAACTACAATATCTCTAAAAGCAACGCTGTTGGTCGCAGTTGCTGTGGAAAGAACATTGCAATATAATCCAACTAACGGAACAGTTAACTACCTAGTTGCCAAAGACACCGAAGACGCTAGGGGCGCTGTCGTGTCGTGTGATATGAATATTGATTTATTTATTCACTATACAAACTTTTAAGCCTTAGACGATGAATGTCAGGTAAGTGCTGCATTATGTACTGTGATTTATCGAAGGCATTTTACGAAGTAAATCATTTAATAAAAAAATAATTTAATTAATTTAAGTACTTCGAGGGTTCGGTATCGGAATTATTATGGCGATCTTCTAAGATGGTATGAATCTTAATTAATAATGGAAGACAGCATTATCTGTTTAAGTGACACCAATCAACATTTTTGTACATAGTATTATAGGGTGTTCTTCAAGGGTCTCTTATAGGACCTTTTTTCTTTCCATTACATATGATAATTAATGTTTTCAGCAGTTTGTGTTTTACAAAATTAATAATTACACCAAGAACGATCGTTCCCCACAAAGCGGTGTCAAAAGTGAGGTAAGACTTGTGTTTGCGCTCGACGAAACAGATACAGTTAAAAAATAATGTTAGTGTAGGTATATGAATATGACATAGAATAGTTAAAATTATGTAGTTTTCGATACGACACGATTTTGAGCACAGACGGGCCAAGTATCGAATTGAACTAAGCCTAGTTAAGTTTAGTTAGTTTGTTGCCTCTCACTTTACGGACGCGGACTCGGGTTGTGTTGAGGCAGGATCTCTTCACCATATATTCAGCAAAAAGGGAAGTACTTCCACCGAGCTAGGTGACTGTGCTCGGGGACCGCGGTCCAACTGCTTGATGTTGGAATTAGTATTTATGCGAAGTTCTTAGAAAACTTCGATATCGTGACTCAGGTCTCCATACATTTCTGTCTTGGTATTAGCTTGACGTAGTGCGACGTCACGTCTGCGTAATGTTTACATAATGGTACTTTTCCTGATCCTGCATTTCTTCATCCATTCGTCGATTGTTTATGTAGAGGTATGATCGCGCCGCTACGGGTTGTATAGTAGATGTATAGTTGGCACAAAGGTTACTTTCTGAAAAACTATGCAGGTATTTAAGTTTGACATTAAAGAAAGGGACAAAACACAGTGTTCACTATTCACTTAATAACCTATTTTGACATTTTTTTATCTTTGTAAAACTTCTATTTTGTAATTAACTTAGTAATCTATTTTGTCATTTTTATTATAATGACGTTCTAATTTAGAACTTAAATGATCTGAAGATTTTATAATATCTTATTCAATTATCCATTGTTATTTTAAATGTAATTTCAAAAAATCTTATTATTTCCATATACTAGTTTTAGTGTAATATGTTGTGTTGTTATCATTAAATATTTAAAACAGCTGTATTTTACCATGTTAAAAGGAAGAATAAATGATTTGATTTGATTCACTTGCTGTAATAAGCCATTATCCACTGAGTGAAGTGTAACCTCCCCCGCAGTTGCATGCCCGAGTCGTGGTCGCGGCGCTCGGCGCGCGGCGCGGGCGCCGGTGCGGAGTGCGCGGAGTGCGCGTCACCGCGCGCACCCCGCGCCCCACCGCCCGCGCCGCCCGCCCCGCCCGCGCCCAGGCACCTGCCTAACCAGGTATGTCACTGAGCCGCCGCACATTGAGCCCCTAGTCGCGGCCCCGCGCCCAGGCACCTGCCTAACCAGGTATGTCACTGAGCCGCCGCACATTGAGCCCCTAGTCGCGGCCCCGCGCCCAGGCACCTGCCTAACCAGGTATGTCACTGAGCCGCCGCACATTGAGCCCCTAGTCGCGGCCCCGCGCCCAGGCACCTGCCTAACCAGGTATGTCACTGAGCCGCCGCACATTGAGCCCCTAGTCGCGGCCCCGCGCCCAGGCACCTGCCTAACCAGGTATGTCACTGAGCCGCCGCACATTGAGCCCCTAGTCGCGGCCCCGCGCCCAGGCACCTGCCTAACCAGGTATGTCACTGAGCCGCCGCACATTGAGCCCCTAGTCGCGGCCCCGCGCCCAGGCACCTGCCTAACCAGGTATGTCACTGAGCCGCCGCACATTGAGCCCCTAGTCGCGGCCCCGCGCCCAGGCACCTGCCTAACCAGGTATGTCACTGAGCCGCCGCACATTGAGCCCCTAGTCGCGGCCCCGTGCCCAGGCACCTGCCTAACCAGGTATGTCACTGAGCCGCCGCACATTGAGCCCCTAGTCGCGGCCCCGCGCCCACGCACCTGCCTAACCAGGTATGTCACTGAGCCGCCGCACATTGAGCCCCTAGTCGCGGCCCCGCGCCCAGGCACCTGCCTAACCAGGTATGTCACTGAGACGCCGCACATTGAGCCCCTAGTCGCGGCCCCGCGCCCAGGCACCTGCCTAACCAGGTATGTCACTGAGCCGCCGCACATTGAGCCCCTAGTCGCGGCCCCGCGCCCAGGCACCTGCCTAACCAGGTATGTCACTGAGCCGCCGCACATTGAGCCCCTAGTTGCGGCCCCGGGCCCAGGCACCTGCCTAACCAGGTATGTCACTGAGCCGCCGCACATTGAGCCCCTAGTTGCGGCCCCGGGCCCAGGCACCTGCCTAACCAGGTATGTCACTGAGCCGCCGCACATTGAGCCCCTAGTTGCGGCCCCGGGCCCAGGCACCTGCCTAACCAGGTATGTCACTGAGCCGCCGCACATTGAGCCCCTAGTCGCGGCCCCCGCGCCCAGGCACCTGCCTAACCAGGTATGTCACTGAGCCGCCGCACATTGAGCCCCTAGTCGCGGCCCCGCGCCCAGGCACCTGCCTAACCAGGTATGTCACTGAGCCGCCGCACATTGAGCCCCTAGTCGCGGCCCCGCGCCCAGGCACCTGCCTAACCAGGTATGTCACTGAGCCGCCGCACATTGAGCCCCTAGTCGCGGCCCCGCGCCCAGGCACCTGCCTAACCAGGTATGTCACTGAGCCGCCGCACATTGAGCCCCTAGTCGCGGCCCCGCGCCCAGGCACCTGCCTAACCAGGTATGTCACTGAGCCGCCGCACATTGAGCCCCTAGTCGCGGCCCCGCGCCCAGGCACCTGCCTAACCAGGTATGTCACTGAGCCGCCGCACATTGAGCCCCTTGTCGCGGCCCCGCGCCCAGGCACCTGCCTAACCAGGTATGTCACTGAGCCGCCGCACATTGAGCCCCTAGTCGCGGCCCCGCGCCCAGGCACCTGCCTAACCAGGTACGTCACTGAGCCGCCGCACATTGAGCCCCTTGTCGCGGCCCCGCGCCCAGGCACCTGCCTAACCAGGTATGTCACTGAGCCGCCGCACATTGAGCCCCTAGTCGCGGCCCCGCGCCCAGGCACCTGCCTAACCAGGTACGTCACTGAGCCGCCGCACATTGAGCCCCTTGTCGCGGCCCCGCGCCCAGGCACCTGCCTAACCAGGTATGTCACTGAGCCGCCGCACATTGAGCCCCTAGTCGCGGCCCCGCGCCCAGGCACCTGCCTAACCAGGTACGTCACTGAGCCGCCGCACATTGAGCCCCTTGTCGCGGCCCCGCGCCCAGGCACCTGCCTAACCAGGTATGTCACTGAGCCGCCGCACATTGAGCCCCTAGTCGCGGCCCCGCGCCCAGGCACCTGCCTAACCAGGTATGTCACTGAGCCGCCGCACATTGAGCCCCTAGTCGCGGCCCCGCGCCCAGGCACCTGCCTAACCAGGTATGTCACTGAGCCGCCGCACATTGAGCCCCTTGTCGCGGCCCCGCGCCCAGGCACCTGCCTAACCAGGTATGTCACTGAGCCGCCGCACATTGAGCCCCTAGTCGCGGCCCCGCGCCCAGGCACCTGCCTAACCAGGTACGTCACTGAGCCGCCGCACATTGAGCCCCTTGTCGCGGCCCCGCGCCCAGGCACCTGCCTAACCAGGTATGTCACTGAGCCACCGCACATTGAGCCCCTAGTCGCGGCCCCGCGCCCAGGCACCTGCCTAACCAGGTATGTCACTGAGCCGCCGCACATTGAGCCCCTAGTCGCGGCCCCGCGCCCAGGCACCTGCCTAACCAGGTATGTCACTGAGCCGCCGCACATTGAGCCCCTAGTCGCGGCCCCGCGCCCAGGCACCTGCCTAACCAGGTATGTCACTGAGCCGCCGCACATTGAGCCCCTAGTCGCGGCCCCGCGCCCAGGCACCTGCCTAACCAGGTATGTCACTGAGCCGCCGCACATTGAGCCCCTAGTCGCGGCCCCGCGCCCAGGCACCTGCCTAACCAGGTATGTCACTGAGCCGCCGCACATTGAGCCCCTAGTCGCGGCCCCGCGCCCAGGCACCTGCCTAACCAGGTATGTCACTGAGCCGCCGCACATTGAGCCCCTAGTCGCGGCCCCGCGCCCAGGCACCTGCCTAACCAGGTATGTCACTGAGCCGCCGCACATTGAGCCCCTAGTCGCGGCCCCGCGCCCAGGCACCTGCCTAACCAGGTACTGTAACCTTTTAGTGTGGTAACCATTTTTTAATGCATAACGAGGTAGTGTTTGGCCTTCACCTCAACTGATGTTAGGTGATGCTAAGGAGGAAGATGAAAGCGCACTACTCCCGGGATCGTCATCGCTGAGGAACTAGCTATGCGTCTTACACGGGTGGGCAAACCACTAGACCACAGACTAGGCGGTTAAAACCAACAAACCTAGGCAAACTTGGTGGTCAATCAACAAAACATTGTTTCGCGAAACAAAATCCTCCTACTTTTTTTTTTGTTGAATTTTGAGATGTTTTTGTTGATTGTGCAGAACAAAACACGCGCTATGGTCCCACCATTAGATAAATAATTCTTCTTAAAGTGGTCATTCTTGGAATAGGATTTATTAAAATGGGAGTTCTCAAACAGGGAATTCTCTCAAAGGACGTCATTCCTAAAGTAGGAAAGTGTGAGATCTTAATGTTCAATCTCTACTTTTAACAAGTTTTCTCCCTTCAGGATTTCCCATTCGGCACCCCACCGATGCTCCGGGATCCAGATCTCAACTCGATATTCTCAGATCACAGCAGCCAGCAAGCAACATCAAGCGTCTAATTATTCAATTAAACTATTTTAAGTATAACTTATATAAGTTTATTTTACTTTACACGTAATTCCTAAACCATTTTTATGGGAGTATGCATTTTATTTAAAGGCCCCTATATACATTAAAGTGGCGCCCTCATCTCAATTAATTGCTAAGTGCACAATGTCTCGAAAATTCACATGTACCGCCTTTCTATTGTCCAATTTAAAATCTATCGCAATCGCTTTCAGGATGTAACACATTGAAGTTTCTTTTTGTCACAAATGTAAACTTATCAAAGAAATGCAGCAATGTGTCACATCCCTCTGTCAGACGTAAGCGATTGCGATAGATTTTTAAAATTAGACAATTAGCCCCCATATTGAAGCTAAGGTTCTATAGTTTTACCTTTTTAAGAGTTTTACAAACAATAACCTCAGTAAAATCACAGAATAGATAATAGTACTAGCGTACAGAAGTTGCACTCCGCAAAATCGTTTAAATAAATTGCGACTCTTGCTCCGACACAATAAAGTGCAATTCAGGTCGCACAGCGCTCCCTTCGCTCCAAAACATTCACCTAGTAGTTGCCTCTCTTTCTATCACGTAGGTGTAATTTTTTCTGACGTATGAAATTAGTCCTCTCAGAAGAAGCCGAGCGCTTCATACTCGCGCGCGGAGTGACAGAGCCCAGGGGCCCTACCGCCTAACTCAAAGCTTTAGCCAGAGCGATAGCTAGACTATATCCATCTTTGTCATATCATAACACGATGACAAGGATGGACAGTGCACTGACGTCGTAAACCAAAGCCAGAGTCAAAGCGAGAGAGTTAGGCGGTCCGGGGGCAGGAGCTGTATTATGACCTCTTATTTCCAGTCAGTTTTCTGACTGGCTATCAATCTATCTCTTTTATTTGCTATACAGCGAGAAAGAGATGTCACTACAGCAATTTATAAACCTGGCAGGTTTTAAGAGCTTGTAATACGCACACTGATTATCTAAATAGAAACTATTTAGCGACCGGTTACATTCGACATACATTGCTACTTTTCTTTAGTAGGTATGTTTTATTGCACCCTAAAAAGAAGTAGCAATGTATCACATTCATCCGTCAAATGAGACCGGTCGCTAGGTGGTTTACTGAGAACTAATAGAACCTTAGCTTCAATCTAGGCCGTACCGGCTAACTTACATTGCTATCGTAATCGCTTTCATTTGACAGATGGATGTGATACATTGCTACTTTTCTTTGGTAAGATTTTTTTTGTACCAAAAAAAGTAGCAATGTGTCACATCCATCTTTTAGGTACAAATATACATTGCTACTTCTTTTTGGTACAAAAAAGTCTTACCACAGAAAAGTAGCAATGTATCACATCCATCTGTCAAATAAAAGCGATTACGATAGCTATGTAAGTTAGCCGGTACGGCCCCTGTACGTGTGAATTTTCGTATATATTATGTACTTAGCGAGCGAACAATAATTTAATAAAGATGAGGGCCGAACCCATTTTTTTATTGACCTCGGGACTCGGGAACTCATTGGTTCAGTCATGTACTTATCAAATAAAATATCTTGTAGAGTCGCATCCTAACGCTTTTCAAAATGACAAAAAACTGTAGGCTCGATAGATGGCGTTGATAAAAATGTAGGTAGGTATATGATTTTTGAAGTGAAAACTTCTTTAGCGGCGTTGTGCGCTTTTTGTATAGGGAAAAAATGCTAAACTCGCGTCAGGCAGGAATCAGCCAAAATTAGGTTTCTCATATCTGCGTATGCCGATGGCCCGAGTGCGTTTCATCGGTTATTAAGTTATTACCTATGGTGTTATGTTGGTACCCCTGTATTATTATTGCGATGGAATATGGTTCAAATTTGAATAAATTTCAGGGGTACCAACATAACGCCATAGGTAATAAACATGAATTTAGTACATCCCTTCCCTTGGTAACAACCGATGAAACGTACTCTACTGTCATTGGCGGGAAATGGCGGGAATATTAAGAAATATTTTATTTTGAAATAGAAAACTTGTAAAATATTTTGTAAATTTCTTATCTACATATTAGATCCTTTGAATAATCAAAGCCTACTACATCATCAAGGTAGTGAGGAGACGTGCCAACTAGATACTTTAAAATAAAACCTAATACAAGATATTATATTGATACTTATTATGTACTGCTACAATAAAAAATATAATTTAAAGTGAATTAGGTAATTTTGTTTAGACTTAAATACACACGACACACACGACAGGACAAACCAAGAATCTTATATTCATATTCTATACAAGATTCTTGGAACAAACAAAATATCTGTCTGACCAAAAATTCGGCTCGGAACAGGAACACGGGAACGGGAGTGGAGACCAAAAAAGCAGTAAGTCAAAAAACGAATATTGCTTAAAAAAGTTATGAGATGAGGTCTCCCTATAATAAAAAGAATTTAACGTGATAGTTATTGGAGTATTATTATGCGAATGTAACCCGTTGGAATTGTGAACGAAATGAAGGAACGAATGTCCATATCCTTTTAAATTAAATATTAAATAATTATTACTATAGGATATGATTCCTTTAAAAATACGCTTTATTAATGAATGACCTTTGTTTTGTATGAAATATTTATATTATATTTATGAATATAAATGAACAATTGAATATTGATGTATGTATATTGAATGGTAATTGAATCTACTAAATGTACGACTATTTGTTTACGGTGAAATTATAATTATACGCTTATATAACGGAATAAATATTTGTTGCATGTTTTATATTTTGTTGTAGAATGGTGTACGAGTTTCATTTGATTTAATAGAATTCAATGGCTTGTGTGTTTGTATAATATGTAAAAGGTACCAGTATTGCGTACTTTTTGAATAATCTAATTAATAACTATAATATAGTCAACAACACTTAAATTAAATATAATTGAATTTGGAAAACAACAATACCAATAAATACAAAACAAATACTTTTATTCTAACAATTATGCTATTCTGGTACTTTTGATATAGGTTTTAATTAAGGGAAAGATGTAAACAGAATAGTTAGTATAAATAAAGGAAAGAAATTATATTGAGTTACATTAAATCTTATGAAACTCTAACTTAAGTATACACAATATAGTAAGCGAATTTTTTATGCATTTCTATAGAAATGCAACTAGAAGTAACTTAAAATTTCAGTATTAAATGGATAGTAATACCAAAGCTAAATATCACAAACTGCCAAATAGGTATGGTCAATTAAGAAGTAAAACACATTATAACAAAAAATAATATATAAAAATAGTGTCAAATAGATGCACTGGTTTTAACAAAAGGCACAAATTTGGAGTAGTGAAAAAGTTTATGAAAAAACAGCAGGGGCCTTATCACGAACTTCTATAGCAAATCTTGAATATTGCATGAGCTAAAGTGGCCAAAGTGAGAGAATTTTAGAATAAAACATCCATGTTTGTCAAATTAATGAAACTTGAAATGATATTATTTCCATCAACTGCATAAAGCTAACAACATAACCGATATCAAACACTTTTGTGTAACTATTTACTTATAATTATATGCTTTTGTATTGTTTACAAACTGGATACTATTAAATTGTTTTATTTTTATTTTATTTATTTATATTCAGGCAACGATGGCCCATACCTTAAAACTATACATATATAATTTATAAAACAATGTTGTTAGTAAATCCTTACTTAATATTATAAATGTGAAAGTCCGTTTGTTTGTTTATTTGTTTGTTACGCCTTCACGTCTTAACTACTGAACCGATCATAATGAAATTTTGCATACACGTTGTCAGGGGTACAGAAAAGGACATAGGGTACCTTTCATCCCGAAAAAACGTACTGTTCCCGAGGGATAGCAAAAATACTTTACACGCAGACGAAGTCGCGGGCGGCCGCTAGTAACTTATAAATATGTTAGTAAAAAAATCTATTTGACACTCTTTACGTCGAATTAAGGCAAACAAATCTTAGCATGTTCAATTGATTAAGTATTGATTAATAAATATTAAGTCGTAACATTTCGAGTTTCATCAACTAATACACACAAATGAGGAACTCCGCATTTTCACGAATATCAGTAACTATTCACCATAAGTATGGACATGGATATAATTATTCGTGAAAATGAAGACTTCCTCATTTTCCCAAATGCTGCTGTAAAGAGCTCGTGGTACGGCCACTGATAGTGGTGTATGAGCAAGTAAAATGGGTAACTAACTATATTGGGTATTTATAATAATATTATATTGCATACTTTATAAGTAGGTAATTATGTTAATATTATATTATACTTATAATGAATGTTATATTTGGCTTTTAAATTTTTTATTTTGCAGATTTATATCAATGATGAAGGTGATTGTGCCATATTACTGACATATAGTTAGGTACTTAATAATTTTACCGTAGTACTTTTAAATAGGTAAGTATATTTTACATTATGAATTATTGAGTATTATTATGAAAATTATAATATCTACTACTTTTATACACAAAGGAATTGATCCAGATTCAATTTGATACGCCCTTGGGCCTTACCATCAGATTTCAAAACAATAAAAGCAGTACTTAGTTTGAAATTATATACACAGCTATATATCAAATTCTCTCAAGCAACTATTAACTTAACATGAAACAAAATAAAACTGCCTGCTTTATAAGCTTATGGTGAAGATCCTGCCCATTGATTATGTAAGTCTGTTGCTAACAATTCTCGATTGAAATCGCAGTTGCATTGCTGCTTTAAGTAAGATAGTTGTCACATTGGTTCTAACCTAAAGCAGCAATGTAACTGCAATTTCTGTCAGACTTGATTGCAACAAAGTTACGTAATCAGCCCCCAGGTTTATTAATTCTTCAAGTTTTTATCAACGTTTAATCAAAACATTATTTTCCTCTATGAAATGCCTTCCCAAACTTTCTTATTTACTTTTTAAAAATGAAGAGATACTCAGTCATTCCGAATAACACGTTTCTGAGGAAAGGAACTTGATAATTTATTGAATACTTATTGATAAGATAGTTATTTGGTCCTTAATCTGCCATCCGTTTTTTGACTTTTACACTACTCCTATCACACTTATTTATTATAGAGAATATAGAAAGAAATATACTACTTATATTATTATAAAGTCTATCATCGTTACTAACATTCCATTTTGATCTCCTGTGGAGTTGTTCAAAGACTGTAAATGTTAATTTAACATTGATTATATTATATTTACACTTACCATTGATTAAATATTTATAGGTTACCTTTATTTATCAAAATACAACATAACATTTATTTGTTTAACATTTATTTAGCACAAAATTATTTATAAGGTAGTTACATAGTTAGAGTTATAAAATTTAAAAATGTTAAATACCAATTTGTAAAAATAAAAAGTTGTAACTTACTGTATGAGTCTGATTTCAGTTTATATTGAACATTATTTTATTGCTCTCCTATTTGTTTAAAAGTTGCGAAGATTGATTCAATGAACCTAATGAAGTGTTTCATATTATACTTATAAAAAATACTAAAAATGGTTGTAGGTATTTCGAGGGTATGTACATACTAGAGGTCATACTCTAAGCTCTTGTAGCAACATCAAAGTGATGTTGTGAAAGAGACAGAGCTATACGTCGCGTATAGCGCTACCTCAATTACAACATCGCTTCGATATTACTTTTGACAGTCATTGTAGGGGGGCAGTAAAAATCTCAGACCAATGCAATAAGTTTCGAATTTTACAACTAATCTCCCTACTTGACAAGTCGATTTAGAAACGGTACACGCAAAGCTCTTGAAAATGATCTCCAATAATATTTATTAATTTTAAGTTATATTGAACAGTATAACTCAATGTAGCGAAATAATATAACTACATTACAAGTATTTAGATAGGGAATTGGAATAACATTAAAAATACTAAATTGGTTTGTCAAGTAGATTTCTTATCCTTAAAATAATATTTGTAACAAGACTTATTTTACAATGGCAGTCAATGTAAATAGGAAAATACGTGGCTTCTTTGTGGAAGGCAAAAAAATATATAATTAAACTGTTGATTGTATTACTGAATCTTGTTACAATATTTTTAACTACTGTGTCCTTCGAATGTACGTACCTGCGCACCTAAAATGTACTATTACTGTAAAAATGTATACTTACAATATTTTAATGTTATACAATCATTTTCCATTATGGTTTATTAACGATATTGCATAAATATACGGAGTTATTTACTGGCTTTTTGGAGTACCTACTAAAGTCATTGAAGTAGCTCTGTATTTTTAAAAATATACTTAATTTATAGAATTTATAGTTATATAAAATTCAAACTCTGAGTCTTCTGAGACTCATTACAATGATTTGTATCTCTTTTATTTCTTACAAAAATGAAGGATTTAAACAACTCATTGAAATGAGCTATCTGTCTAAAGCACATACTACAAAAAATCCTAGTGACGATAGTAAAGCAGTGCAGTGCCTACATTTATGTATTTAGTTAGGTGTACCTATGTCTTTATATCAGTTTTTACAGGCTAGACGTTTTACATTTGTAGTTATTTATATATTTTGTGTAAAGGTTAAATGATCGAAGAAATATTAAAGAATCACTTAGTTAATGAAAAGTCATAACTTTACACTTGCAAATGTACACAGCAGCTGCATGCTCGGTTACCACATGTGTCAAAATATAATCGACTTTGAATGTTAAATCTAAGTCAGGATAAAATTTTAGAATTAAAATCAAATAAAGTTTGAGAGTTTCGGATAACCTGATATGCTGTTGACCATACTATCGATAAAACTACTAATGTAAGTACTTTGTACCACATTAGAAAAAATATTTAGTTGGTTTATCTATATTCGCACTAAAAAGTTTGGCATTTTCATGTTCAATTATTTCTGTCATACAAATTCAAGTTCCCGTAAAATTAAAAATCTCTCTTTCACACTTAAACTAGCTATCGTAGTAAATATAATGCACTAAAATTAGATGTATCATCATTTTTTTATTAGGTAATTATTACATTTAAATTGCTTGCGACTTAGAAAAGACTTGGTGATTGGTTATTAATGTGGCTAAATGTGTAGTATAATTCACCCATTTAAAGAAAAAATACACTATTTCAATCTCTAAATTCCTATTTGGTAGTCGCATGCATTATTATTATTTCAAATGCAATAACTAATTTAAAGTGAGTGTGTATCGAGATTATGTCTTTGTTATTTAAATTATATTAATATAATTAGTTATCACTTTATGTTTGCATTATAATATATGATCGTGTGTTAAAACTGATTGGCATATTATTACATATTTATAATTATTGTGATAATGTTGAAGACCGAATAGATTAACTTATGAATGTTTTAGTTTACACCGCTATTGCCTTTGAATCCATAAAAATGAGGAAACGAGTCTATCCTAATCAGATAATTACAGCAATATTCAAATGCTAAAAACTCCTGGCGAAGTTTTTTTTACCATTAGTACTAAAAGAAGTTAAGGCCGATTTTAGATGTTTTTCTCAAACAAACTTTTGAAACGTTTAGTAAATACTTAATAAAATTGTTTTACAAAAGTATGTATTCTCGTCGCTATATTCGCCAGCAAAAATGTTTTGTTTATATTTATTTAATTTTATTTATTTTACCTATAGTATAGTTTTCCAAGTATGACCTACTTATTTTATGATTAGACTTTACAATGAAGCCCACAATTTTAGTTAGCATTAATGCCTATATATTGAACTTATTATTACGTAATTATACAATGCGAATAATTTCATTGTGGTTTCATAATATACACACACAATATAATGTATTTACTTAATTAGAGAATAAAAACTCGCCAAAGTACCCATGTGATTTTGAACAAAATAAAAATCATTGTTATAGTAAAGATAAAAACATGTAGTTGTGAATTTGGCGTTGTGTTTATCAATCATAATTAGATAAAGTTGAAATTTAAAAAATATGATTGTTCGTTATATTTTAAAAATTTAATTGAAATATATTAATTTAAAAATGTGTCTGTTTTTTATTTATTTATTAACTTCATTATAATGAATAAGATGACTTTAATTTAGGTATCAACGGATAGTAATAAAATTTAATAATAACAATAATCATTAGAAGGGGAAAGAAAAATGTGGTACCTCTTCCTTATAATAAAACAATGTTTACAATTGCACAGTACGAAACACGTATATTTATATAAGGTACAGCATATTTATATAATAAAATAAATCAATAGAAACATATAAACCAAGGGTGGCCAACCTTTTCGACACTTGGGCCAAAATTCGGAAGTAGATTTTTTTACCCCTTGGCTTGTATTTTTTGATACTTATCCCATAACTCTGAGGTTATATTCTAAAGGTCAAAATAATAATAAAACTCCTAGAACATTTAGTGCTCCAAAAATGCATAGTTTTTGACGATTCTTTAATTTTGCATACACATATTTTTTTATATTACATTTCAATGATCACTAACATAAAGATTACGTTTAGCCTTCATTGACAAATACTACTACTAAAATTTTCATTGATGATACTTATTTCATATTTAGAGGTATGGAAATGCGACGTTGCCATATTTCACATAAAAGTGTTTTGCATAAGTAGTCTTTATTGAATTATATTGTATGAAAAAAGAAAATGAAAAAATGTTTAATTGAAAGATATTCCTATGCTATTCCATTTTATTTCATGGACTCATTAATAAATACCCTAGCTAGAGTTATGGGATATAAAAAAACAGGTTGTATAACTAGTCGCGCAACTGACTAGTGGCGTATGCCAGACCGATTTTCTTTGACCATGTCTAAATCGACGATTGTCCAAAAAATGTGGAACGCTTCACGATTTTGCGTGTCATTCTTGCGCAGGGGCCATGCTAATCTTCTCTGTATCGTTCCAATTTTAGTATATGTACTTTATAACAAACCTATTTACGAGTGTAAATAAATATTAACAAATTGGATACAAAAATTAACCTATATCGAAACTGAAAGTGTATTGTAATATATAAAATAAATCAAAGTCAATATATTATATATTCTAAACCTGAAGCGCTATAAAATTAAAAGGTTTTTTCCTCTCTTATTTAACTAAGTACAATATTTAGCTAAGGAAATTTCATTGACTGTGAATAGAAAATATGTAAGAAAGAGCGGAGTCTCATGGCACTGGCACAGCCGAGTAGTCTTTCGGCTGTGGCAAAGGCATCTTTTTGCTTAAATTAATGAAGCAGTGGGCTTCAACAACTATTGTTATTTAAATCGAAAGTAAATAAAAAATATTTATCACGTTAGCTAGCCACACGACACGACACCTACTGCTGTGAGGTAGGTAGGTACTCAATTATTTACTGTTTCAAACCTACAAAATATAGTCTCAAGTTTCTTTTGTTACTAACTCACAAAAGATTTGACTTTTTATCAAAATAAAACAACAGAAACGCCAAAATTTAAGTTATTGCGTTTTATGTTTGTCCGACAGTATTTAATTTAAAAAAGACCGCGCCCCGCCAACACGATATGTCAGTAGTGTGTCAAAAACGTTTCGTTGCATGAAGACTCTGTTTTAACGTCGCTTATTTAAAATGAGTAATTTCCATTCATGCAAAGGGAACTTATTTATTTAACCATCTGATTTAATAAAATATTTCTTTACTTAACTGTTTATTGTTTTTAACAAAATGTATAAGAAATTATCTAAGTACTTTTTATCTAAAGGATGAAAAGCTAAATGTCAGAGTCCTGATGAAAAACAACAAAAGTTGTTTATAAAAAAAAAACATTTTGTATTGATTTTCGTCGCTGTCTAGCAGTTTTCTTGTGAAAAATCTCAAATAATTTAGTTTAATCGTCGTTTTTGTGGTGCAAAAGGCACAAGAAAAGGTGGATGATATTGAAAATTGCCATACGCCGCTTTTCGCTCTCATTAATAATTGCGTACCGAGCCGTAACGTAGCTTGTGAATACATTTACGTTAAAGTCAGTGTTTCAGATAAAATTACGTTGTTTTAGGAGAAAATGAGTGCTATAGCGCAGCAGGAATCTCTCGTCAAGGAGAGTTTATTTCAGTTCATCACTAAAAACTTCCCGAGTGCTGATCTAAATGTAATTGATGATATCGTCCTCGCCTATGTGATATCAATCCTTGAAGAAGCTTCACAGGACCCTTGCTTTGATGTAGAAGGTAAGAATACTCTCAAAATTATCCTATAATAATCTATTTAAACTGTACTTGCTAAATTAGTCCATAGTATACACTAAATTAGTTTTTACATAAGTGTAACTTGAGATTACTCCAGTCGGTCACTTTTGTTCATTGTTTTCACAATCTATTGTTCTTTCTTATAAGAAAACTTGTTTTAATTTTAATGTGACCTATTTTGTGTAACTCCTTGTTATTGTGACTGGATAAGAAGTATTTCTGCAGTCATTATACAGAGTCAAAATCCTTTAATTTTATGCATTTTTTAAATATTAACTTTTCTGCTCCTGCCAAAAAAAAAGAGATCCCATCTCAGAGATCTCTGATGTAAAACCTGATAATTTCGCAATCAGGCTATATGTTATCATTCTGTAAAAAGTGTTTTATTTGTGAAGCATGTGGTAGGGCCACTGGTAACGATATATTAAAGTTTATTAAAGTTACTTATGGCTGTTACAGCTGATAAGTTTCTGTTGAAAAAGAGGTTCCATGTCGACTGGCTGAATACAATGTTTAAGGTGTGACATTGTCACAATGGTCTTTTGTTTTGTGTTCTGTCTAAAAATTACTATCATAGTGTCATGGTGAAAAATCTCTATAAAGTATAAAATAAATCTATTTTAAATGTGTGTTACGTTTGATTAACTTACACCACTGAGCTCTGCTGCATCTACGGAATATTAACAGGTTATGGTCAGTACTCCGCAAAACTGTAAGTTTTTTCGAATAGAGAAGTTACACACAGACCGAGAACTTTGAGATGGTCGGAGAAAACGACAACACCATGAGTCTTAGTAGTAACAGCACAAGTACTAGCAGTACGAGCACTAGTAGCCTACCTGCATTGAGAAATTACAAGGATCTTCGAATTACTCGACATGGAAATTTTTAATGCAGATGTCACTAGTACACGACGATCTATGGAGCTATGTAACAACTACACCAGCTGCTATAGATGTAGAGGCAACGAAGAAAGATCAAAGAGCTCGCGCTAAGATCTGTCTCATGATAAATACTGATTTACTAGTACATGTTAGAGCAGCTACAACTGCTAAGGAAGTATGGCAAGCATTAGAGAACAATTGCCAAGACCAAGGAGTCGTAAACAGATGTCGCTTACTGGGACAACTTGTAAGCTTTAAGTTAGAGCAATTCAGCTGTATGAAGGACTATGTTACGCAAATACTGAAAGTAGCTCAACAGTTACGAGATATTGGTAAGGAAATAGACGATGAATTGCTAGCAGCGCTTATGTTACAAGGACTTACTGAAGAGTATATACCCCTAAAGATGACAATAGAGAATGCGAACATCACACTGACGTCTAACTACGTAAAAACAAAACTGCTTCAACAGGATAGTCCAATACCTTCGACATCCACTGAGAATGCATTGGTTGCAAGAGATAACCGTTCAAGGTACAAGAGTAATTCCACGAACAGTAAAGGCAATCAGCAGAAACAAACGCAGCAGAAGCGTGAGAAGCAGAAGAAAGAGATAAAATGCTTTATATGCAATGGACCGCATAAAGCATTGACATGTCCGAAGAATCCTAATGCAAACAAAGAGAAAAAGGGTCACACTTTTCTAGCTGCTTATAGCACCATCAAGACTAATGACAGTGAATGGGTAGTGGACTCAGGAGCGTCCTCTCACATGACCTACCGCAAGGATTGGCTAGCTAACTATAGAGACTTTAACAGTGTTGTTGATATTAATGTAGCAAACGGCCAAAAGTTGTATGCGTGTGGCTCAGGTGATGTCATTAAAGATGAAAGTATGCAATTTGGAGTGAGAGAGGTAAAGTATGTCCCTGGACTGTCTGCAAATTTATTAAGCGTGGATACACTGGTGAGTAGAAATTTTATAGTTGTTTTCTCTGAGAAAGGGTGTGATATATATGACAAGAATGAATGTTGTATAAAAGGAGAAGTGAGTTACAATTGTAAGAGTGAGAATGGAACTTACAAACTCAAATTCCTTACAGAACCTGACTCAGCCCTTGCAGTGTCGATGCCAGATGACTATGAGCTTTGGCATAAGAGATTGGCACATCTTGGCATACCCAACATGAAGCTGTTGAGAGATGGTATGGCAACAGGAGTAAGTTTCAATAACCCGAATGTCCTACAATGTGAACCCTGCTTAAAAGGTAAGCAAACACGAACACCTTTTAGCAAGAGCAGCAGAACGAGATCATCTGAAATACTAGAGCTTATACACTCAGATATTTGTGGTCCGATGAGTACGGAATCACACGGCGGCATGAGATATTTTCTTCTGTTTATTGATGATAAAACGCGATACACCTTTGTTTATTTCTTGAAAAAGAAAAGTGAAGTCTTTTCAAAGCTAGTTGAATTTAAGTCGTTAGTGGAGAATCAAACGAATAGGAAGATAAAGAAATTTCGGTCTGACAACGGAAAAGAATTCGTGAACAAAGATGTAAGTCATTTATTCAAAGAAAATGGGATAGTTCATCAACTAACCATTGATTATTGCCCCGAACAGAATGGAGTAGCGGAACGCACTAATCGAACATTAGTAGAGAAAGCAAAGTGTATGTTAGAAGAAGCTGGCTTGAGCACCAAGTATTGGGCAGAGGCTATCAATACTGCAGTCTTTCTGAAGAATCGTTCACCTACGAAAGCACTTAACGTGACCCCATTAGAAGCTTGGTCTGGACAAAAACCCAACTTAAGTGGTATTAAAGTGTTTGGATGCAAAGCCTTTATGCATATCGATAAAGCTAAAAGGAAGAAGCTTGACGCGAAGAGTAAGGAGATGATCTTCGTAGGATATTGCATGAATTCTAAAGGATATAGACTTTGTGACCCCCACAACCATAAGCTTCAGAAGTCTAGAGATGTGACATTCTTTGAGAACCAGTTCTTCAACAAAAGAGAAAATGCACTACCAAGAGAGAATACAGTGAGAATATCACTAAATGAAGAGAAACAGAGAAATGAAATCCAACAGGAGCATATACAAGAGAATAGTAACCCGTCTGAGCAGATAACAACAGAAACAGTTACTATTAATACAGAAGAAGATCACTTCGAAGATTGTATTACAGATTCTACAATAAATGAAGAACCTGACATCCAAGTAGAGAGACTTGAGATTGAGACTGTAGATGTTCAGGAGGAGCAGCCACCTGAAACACAAGCAGAAGAAAGAAGATATCCTCAACGCGAGAGAAAGCCTAAGGATTATGGAGACTATCGTCTTTATAAAGCCACAGAAGGACACAGTGATGATCCCCTCACTGTCGAAGAAGCCCTCAGCAGAGATGACAAGGATAAATGGCAGGAGGCCATTGATGCTGAACTTAATGCCTTGAAGAAGAATGGCACCTGGAGTCTAGTCAAGCCGGATCAGTCCCTTAATAATTTTAACGTTGTAGATTCCAAATGGATCTTTAAAATTAAAAAGGAACCAGGGGGGAAAGAGAGATACAAGGCTAGACTAGTAGCTCGTGGGTTTACGCAGATATATGGCTTAGACTACACGGAGACCTTTTCACCTGTAATAAGGCATAGCACACTCAGACTTCTATTCGCTATTGCAGTCGAGAATGACCTGTCAATTGATCAAATGGACGTAGTCACAGCGTTCTTAAATGGAGATTTGACAGAACAAGTATACATGAAGCAACCTAAGCTATGTGAAGAGAAAGGGAAGGAAAATCATATCTGCTTACTAAAGAAAGCCCTGTATGGTCTGAAACAGGCACCCAGAGCATGGAATAAAAAACTTCATGATGCTCTAATAGAGATGAAATTTAAGAGATCTGACAATGAACCATGTGTTTACTTCAGAAGAAGAGGAAACCACATTATTTACATTGCAGTATATGTAGATGATATTCTTATATTCTATAATGACAAAAAGGAAAAAGAAAACGTCAAGATAGAATTGAGGACTAAATTTGAGATGAAAGATTTGGGAAAGGTAGACACCTTTTTAGGAATGAAGATAGATCAAAAAGAGAATAAGATAACCATTGATCAAGGTGAATACGTTCAGAAGATTCTGAAAGAGTTCGGAATGGCTGACTGTAAGCCAGTGAAGACACCCTTAGAGACCGGGAGGAAACTGGAAAAACCGAAGACGGAGAACTTCATCCCACCCAAAGATTTGCCTTATCAGAAACTTATCGGTTCACTTATGTACCTAGCTGTTTGCTCGAGACCTGACATAAGTTTTGCCGTTGCTTATCTTAGTCAATTTAACAGCTGCTATACGAGTGAACATTGGAGCGTAGCAAAGAGGCTGTTAAGATACCTGAAGGGTACAGCTCACTACAAATTGAACTTTAAAAAGACAGGAAAAGATCTGACTGGATATGTAGACGCTGATCACGCTGGAGATATCAGTGATAGGAAATCATTTTCCGGATATATATTCTTTTTAGGAGGAGCTCCTATATCCTGGGAAAGCAAGAAGCAACGCACAATAGCCTTATCCAGTGCAGAAGCTGAATATGTTGCCATGTCAGAGGCATGCAGAGAGTCAACGTTCCTGAAGAGACTTATAGAAGAATTAACCGCAAAGGAACACCATGCAATTATGCTCTATAGTGACAGTCAATCAGCAATACAAATCGCAAAGAACCCTGTTCATCACCAACGGACTAAACATATCGATGTGAGATGTCATTACATCAGAGAAGCATTGAATGATAACATTGTGAAAGTGGAGTACCTGCAGACTGAAGAGATGACTGCAGATATTTTGACGAAAGCTTTACCGAGATGCAAGAATGAGTTCTGTGTGAGAGAAATGAACTTGTGTGCTTGATGATAATGAGTGATGTAGTTGGTTTGAATGATGAAGATATTCAGTACAGTTTTCCATTGAGGAGGAGTGTTGAAAAAGAGGTTCCATGTCGACTGGCTGAATACAATGTTTAAGGTGTGACATTGTCACAATGGTCTTTTGTTTTGTGTTCTGTCTAAAAATTACTATCATAGTGTCATGGTGAAAAATCTCTATAAAGTATAAAATAAATCTATTTTAAATGTGTGTTACGTTTGATTAACTTACACCACTGAGCTCTGCTGCATCTACGGAATATTAACAGTTTCTTGCGCCCGTTCTTCTTGTCAGCTAAAAAAGTCTGGAACCGGTGGTAGGAAAATATAGACGATTCAAAAGTACTTAATAATTAAGTTTATTTGAATAAAGCTTATTTGACTTTGACTTTGAATACTTTTTCCATTTTCCATTACACAAATAGCTGATATTTATGAGAATGCTGGCATAATGAGCCCGTTGACGGAATGGCTTAAGCGATTTTGGTCTGGATACATGTTATCGTTACAAATAACAGTTATCAGAATCAATTAATTTCTTGTAAATTGCATCAACATTAAATATTCAACAAGAATTCCCGAGCAAAACAAAATTTCCCGAAAAAAGGGAGAATCGTGTTCACTTGCACTCCCGAGCGTTGTACGCCGGTGGTGCCCGCAAGTTTTTATGTTTTCCCCGGGGTGGGGATCAGTTGAATTCGTCGCATCTGGACAGGCATTCAGAGGTTAATGAGAAGTTATAAAGTTACTTTACGCCCTGAGCCAGAATAATATTCCAAATTAATACAAAATTAAGTTTGGCAACACTAACATTGCAGTGGCCTAAAGCTGGAAGATAGAATTTGTACTACAAGTGCTCTGAAAATGCCGCAGATCACTGTCTATTTAATCACATGATTCCGGTAGACATCTTCGACGGAGTGAGGATAAGTTTGTCCAAGTGCACTTGCGAGCGACTATATCACCATTGTGTGTCACGAAAAATTATCTTGATACTTTAAAGTGAACTTTTTTAGAAACAACTTCTAAAATTTAAAATAGTTAATATGCCTAATGTTTGTCTTATTTTTAAATGCATTTTGTAAATAAAAATATTCAAGATGTCTCTCTCGGTAAAATGAATACGGTTTAGTTATTTATATTCTCTTTCTTGCTGGCAATTTATGTGATGGAATCATGGTTTTCATTGCATGATGTGTAACTATTAATTAATTCTGATTGACTTTTGACATTAACACTAATCAGCATCTTTTAAAATCATATTATTTTATTGTTTTTTTTTTTCATAAATTCACATGCCGTATGTTGGCAAAATAGACGGACTAATGTCTGTTCATTCTCGTCTTATTTAGTAAACAGTTTTTGACAGTTGTCATACGTCTTTTAAACTTAAATCGTTATTTAAAAATATGTTAGTAAGTTTATGAAATTATTGTTAATTTATTAACAATTTATTTCGTAATCTATGTGTGGAAAACCATTTGTTTTATTTTATAAATGATTATTTCAATAAAGAGTTGGGGTGAAGATTGTTTACCATTATAAGACAAGTAAGGATGGACAGACTTTACAAGAAACCACTAAGCAAAACACTCGACACTGGCGAAATCCACAAGGGAACCGCCAAAGCATAAAAAGAAGAAGAAATAAGTAACAACTAAATTGTACTCTATTTTTAGTGAATAAAAATTTCATTCATTCATTCAAGGTACCTTCAGGTAAGCATTCAATCACATGAATTCTGATAGGCAAAAGAACATAAAATCAAAATTAATATAAAGGATCAAAATTGTTTTGGTCCACTCCACCCAACATACCTGTCTGTCTATGCGAGTGTTGCCGTTTTGAAACTTTTTTGGGGTTGCCGCTTTATCCTGCAAAATTTGGGTTGTCAGACTCCACAAGATGATTTTTGAACTCTCAACAAATTTTGTGGTAAACACAGGTTTTAAACGCGTTTTTAACTAACCTTTTCCCGACGTTTCAACCGAGTTGCATCGGCCGTGGTCACGGGCTGACTGGAGCTGCGGTGTTACGCCTCCTCCTCTGCGGTGGAATCTTCATCCACCGTCGAACAGTTTTTCCAACTACCGCCGCACACAATACTAACGGTGTCCCTATTCTGTATCATAGCCGTATTCTGGTAGTTAGCCGACCGCGAACAAAGAGGTAGTGCGTTTGCAATTACTGGATTCCACACTGCAGATAATTTGTGGCCATCTTCCCGATTGAAGTTATTTGGATGTTTTTTAATTTCAATCGCTTCACGTACGACTCGTGAATAAAAATGGCGATCAGTGGAAAGAACCTGCGTGCGATGAAACTCAATCCAGTGGTTTGTGCCACTTTCCAGCAAATGTTCTGCAATCGCTGATTTATTAATTTGGCGGTTTTTTACAGCTGTGATGTGTTCACGGACTCTTTCAGTGATAGTTCGTTTCGTCTGACCAATGTAACAACTACCACAGCTGCAGTCTATTTTGTACACGCCAGGTGTTTGTAATGGTATGACATCCTTCGGCGTACCCAATATGTTGTTGACCTTTATGCCAGGAGTGTAAACTGTCGGTACAGAGTATTCACGTAAAACGTGGCCGATCTTATCTGTTACTCCTTTGACATAGGGCATGTAGGCTGGTTGTCTACTAACCTCGGGATGCTTACACTTTTTTCTCGGCTGTTTATGTCGTCCGTACACTTGATATCCGTTTTTCTTAAGTACCTCCTGAACATGGACCAGCTCACGCTCTAAATGTTCAGGGTCACAGAGGTCATAGGCTCTATTCTTTAAGGAAGTGATAACAGATTGCAAATGACGGGGGTGGTGATGTGACATTGCGTGTAGGTATCTGTCCGTATGTGTGGGCTTGCGATAAACACAATGTGATATGGACCCATTAGGTTTCACGGAGATCTTGACATCTAAGAAGGGCAGCGTCCTGTCAACCTCTAGCTCGTAAGTGAATCTCATATTAGGGTGAATAGAATTGAGATGTTGCAAAAGGTGGTTCACTTCCTGCTCACTGCCTTTTAAAATGCAGAATACGTCATCTACATACCTTTTCCAGAGTCGTATGTTGTTAGGTTCGAAATTTAGCGCGCTTTTTTCGAAATGTTCCATCCAAATATTGGCCAGTACCGGGGCCACTGGACTTCCCATGGCAACACCATCTATTTGGAGGTAGTACTGACCTTGAAAAATGAAGTAGTTTCCTTCTAAGCAGTTCTTAAGTAGGTCGACGTAGTTGAGCGGCATCTCTTTGTCTCTCAGTATTTCCATCACCACATCAAGGCACTCTTTAATTGGAACATTGGTGAAGAGCGATTCTACATCAAAACTCACCATCATTTCTCCTGGTTCCAGAGTGAGGCCCTTTATGATTTCCACAAAGTGCCGTGAATCCTTAACAAGAGACGGTGTTTTTCCCACAAGTGGCTGCAATACTGACGCAACATGCTTTACTAATGTAATAAAATGCAACGCGAAAGTTTAAAACTGTATAAATTTTGTGGTGTAGCATAGACTGTCAAACTGAACAACTTTGTTAATGGGACCAAGTTAATCAGGGCAAAAAAAAAATCTGCTGTTCCATAGAAAACGTTCCTGAATATCTACTCGACCAAAATTTATGGAAGAATTAATTTTGGGCACTAGGCTGCGAAAACCTCTTTAATTTTGGGCACACGTTGTCTACACCATTAACTCTTTTATTTCATTTTTTTTTGTAATCACTATGTGCAAAAAAAATAAATAAAAATAAATAGTTTGTTTGCTCTGATTATTTTGTCAACTGATTTCGATTTTACCCTGTCAATTAAATTTTACAAAACCAAGTATATTTTTTTTTAGATGCGAAAAACCATCATAGTATTTAATAAATAAAAACATTTTTGATGAGCTTAATTTTCAGGCTCCACAATCAAACTTTTGTCACATTTAGTTTAATGATTTCTGAAGATAGACATTTTGATAAAATATGAGAAGCTCGGTGGCGCAGTGCTACAGCGCCTGGCCCAGCGATTGCGGAGGTTAAGCAACTTTCGCAAGGGTTGTTCATGGGATGGGTGACCGAAAATTTATTATCTCAAGCTCTTTTGTGCTTCGGAAGGCACGTTAAGCCGTTGGTCCCGGTTGCATTTGCAGTCGTTAACACCCACCATTTGGGCCTGCATGGTGGGTTAGGGCCCATCCTTCTTATCCATTAAAATGGCTGGATGGTGATGGTCATGAAGACAAGATATTTAAGAAAGCCTGGGCACACCGGCTGCGTAGACACGCGCGTAGTTACGCACGTAACCTCCTGCCTGACACACCGGGTTACGCATACGTCTACGTGGCACGCAACGCAACCTGTCCCTTGCATACCCAGCCGCAGCGGTAGCCATCTTTGCGACTCTAGTGCGCGATGAGACGAAGATTGAGTAAATGGACTAATTTCTTCGCACTAATTCAATTAGTTTTTCTTTAATATCGTTATTCATTATATAAAAACAAAATAAAACACCACTTACTACCGGTAGTACCGGTACTATTTGTAAAAAATTACAACTGAATGCGTAGTCACGCGCGTGGTTACGCGCGTAGTGACGCGCAGCAAAAATACGTGCGTGTTCGAATTTGTTCGGTGTGACGTCCAATAGGGAATGCCATTGAGTACAACGTCATCAATGCGTTCCGCTCTGCGTAGGTACGCAGCCTGTTTGTCTCATGGGAGCTGCAAGGTTACGCATCGGTCTACGTGCACGCGTACGTTACGCAAGCGGTGTGCCATGTCTCATAAAGTTTCAGGCATTACAACGTCATGGTACGTCTACGTGCACGCTTACGCATACGCATACGCATCCGGTGTGTATCGCTCTTAATTCAGAGTTTACATTAGTACATTATAATATTAAATTCATTTTAATAATAGTTAAGTATTTTGGTTGTGCTCCCCTGTGTGCCCTCCGGCAAAGGCCTCCTCCAAACTCTTCCACTTCTCCCTTTCCCGAGCCGTTCCCATCCAGTTTTTTGCTGCCATCTTTACCAAATTATCCTCCCATCTATTCAGTGGCTTCCCTTTCCCTCTTTTCCCTCTCTAGGGTACCAGTTGGTTTCCACCTTACTCAACTTACTTGAAGACTAGATAAGGTCTTAAAATATATTCATAATTTTTTGCAGGGTTTATAGAAATGATGGCAGCATACGTACCAGAGTTTGGCCGTATCGATGCAGGCCAGGTGTGCTCCTGGGTGCTCGAGTTGGAAGCCGAGCTGTCTCGCAGGGAGGAGTCGGATTCTATCTCTAATAATGGTTTGAATTTAGTTTTAATAGATCTAAATTTGCCCTGCAGCATGCTTGCAACATTACTGACTTCTTAATTATTCTTTTGGTAGCTTCCACTCCACCTTCAGTTTTATTGTCACATTAGAATTGTTAGATGAAACTGGTCAGTAAAGTCAGTAAAAGTCAGTTTTTTTCAAAAAATGGTCAGTAAAGTCAGTTTTTTAGCTACCTATGTTAATTTTTATACACTTTTTTATTATTACCGTTTGTTTTTACTGGAAACAGGCAAAATTACAAGATTAGTGGATGAAACTCACTAAAAATCGCGCTGCGCGGCCGTTTTTTACAAAAGGCAGGCGTGATTACAAGTTTAATGGATGAAACTGACTAAAAATTTTGATCTAAGGTCTAGCCACTATTCAATGTATTTTTCTTAAAGAAAAAACTTTTTTTGTAGAAAAGTGGCGATTTTCTCGGTTTATAATAATTTTCCGGGGTTGTGTGTTGTATGCATGTTACCTCATGTAACATATTCAGCTTTATAATTTATTGCCTGTATAAGAGGACCATTTAATGGCAGGTCGATTTATTCTAGTGCTTTAGAATAAAACTTTAAAATAGTACTTAAAATATATATAAAAATTTAAAATTGTGAACCACTCTTTTTTACTAATAACATTTTAACATAGAAATAAAGTCAGTAATTGGTCAGTCTTTTTGAGTCCTACAGTCAGTAAATCAGTATTTTTGACACTGCAACCAGTTTCGACCCTTGTGAATCCCAAGCGGTGGATAATAAAGAATGAATCCTTTTCACTAGCTTCTGTCCGCAACTTCATCCGCGTGGATATTCGAGAAAATCCTTAGGGAACCTTTAACCAAGATAAATTCTATGTTTTAATTTCATCTAAATCAGATCACCCGTTTCTATTAGGCAGGTCACCGCAGGTCCCACCAAGCACGCTGCCCCTCGTTTCCTCTCCCCTCTCCCTTCCCTGACCTCACTCTTCCCCTCCCCCTTCCCTCCTGTTTCCTTCCCTCTCCATTCCCACATCCCTCCCCACCCGTCCCCCTCTCCCTTATCCCCCTCCCCTTCCTCTCCTTCTCCCTCTACCCCCCCCCCCTCTCCCGTTCTCTTAACGCATCGGTGGCACCGTGAGAAAATGTTTTTTAAGGTTTTTGTAAGTACTATCTGGAGTCGCTCGTCGCGCCCCCCATTGGATAGCTCTACGCCCCCCTTGGTGAAGGCGAGGGGGGGGGGTGCTCCACTGGTTGGGAACCCATGCCTTAAGAAGTGGAATTATCAAAAACGTAGAGACATGTATATTAATTTTTTTTAATCGTCAGCCTAAACACAAAATTTGAAAATCCTAGCTTCTAAATCGATAGACTTTCATACA
This sequence comes from Agriphila geniculea, assembly GCA_943789525.1. Classification (NCBI taxonomy): domain Eukaryota; kingdom Metazoa; phylum Arthropoda; class Insecta; order Lepidoptera; family Crambidae; genus Agriphila; species Agriphila geniculea. The sequence continues at coordinate 9,314,698 of OX038898.1, read as the reverse complement.
AACTTTCATCCACTATTTGAATCCCTTTCAATCCTTATTTCGCTATAAAAAGTAGTCTATGTCCTTTCTCAAGCTCTACTCTATCTCTGTACCAAGTTACATCAAAATCGGTTCAGTAGTTTAGGTGTGAAAGCGTAACAGACACAGTTTATATTAGTATGGATTTACATAGGTACATCTTTCATTTCAGATGACTCAGCGGGCAGCGATAGAATCAGCCTCACCCTGCAAAGTCTTAGCGAGATGCTGCCAGCTGTTCCTACCAAGAATAATCGGTAAGACAGAAAAAGATCTACAGTGGCAGTCACATAATTAAAGACACCAGTAGATTTCCATACAAACGAGGTAACTTTGAAGCCTTGGTTCTCCGCCAGGGATCGACCTAGCTGTGATCTGATGATGGCCATCCAGGGAGGAGGAGGGAGGAATTGAGGAGATTCACATCGTTATACACACCCAACTGATCTGATCAGCATTCTAAGAGATATAAGGATATGTTTAAAAAAACCGCGAAATTAGCATAAAAATGTATGGAAATCCTGTAACTGAAAACTCTGATCCTTATATACACATCAACTTTGTCTAGGGATACAGGTGTTATTTTCATACAAACGAGGTAACTTTGAAGCCTTGGTTTTCTGCCAGGGATGTACCGTGCTGTAATCTGATGATGGCCATCCAGGGAGTGAATGGAGTAGATTCAGATCGCTATACACACCCAACTGATCTGATCAGCATTCTAAAAGATTAATGGGTCAGAGTTCTCAGTTTGAGGATTTCCATACATTTTCATGCTATTTTCGCGGTTTTTTTAAACATGTCCATTACGTTTTTAGAATGCTGGTCAGATCAATTGGGTGTGTATGGCGATCTAAATCTCCTCCATGCACTCCCTGGATAGCCGTCATCAGATCACAGCACGGTACATCCCTGGCAGGAAACCAAGGCTTCAAAGTTACCTCGTTTGTATGAAAATAGCATCTGTATCCCTAGACAAAGTTGATGTGTGTATCTCTTAGAATGTGAATTCTTTTTGGCACAAATAAAAACTCACCAAAGAAATGTAGCAATGTGTCACATCCATCTGTCAAATGAAACCGATTGCGATAGATTTTGAAATTAGACAATTAGCCCCCTGGATCTCCACCATTCACTCCCTGTATAGCCATCATCAGATCACAGCTAGGTCAATCCCTGGCGGAGAACCAAGGCTTCAAAATTACCTCGTGTGTATGAAAATCGACGGGTGTTTCTATTTATCCGGCCACCATTATATATACACATCAACTTTGTCTAGGGATACAGGTGTTATTTTCATACAAACGAGGTAACTTTGAAGCCTTGGTTTCCTGCCAGGGATGTACCGTGCTGTGATTTGATGATGGCTATCCAGGGAGTGAATGGAGGAGATGCAGATTGCTATACGCACCCAACTGATCTGACCAGCATTCTAAAAACGTAAAGGACATGTTTAAAAAAACCGCGAAAATAGCATGAAAATGTATGGAAATCCTCAAACTGAGAACTGTGGCCCATTAATCTTTTAGAATGCTGATCAGATCAGTTGGGTGTGTATTACGATCTGAATCTCCTCCATTCACTCCCTGGATAGCCGTCATCAGATCACAGCACGGTACATCCCTGGCAGAAAACCAAGGCTTCAAAGTTACCTCGTTTGTATGAAAATAACACCTGTATCCCTAGACAAAGTTGATGTGTATATGTCGTAGGATCAGCAGCGGGCCTACCGCCTAACACAAAATGCTTTCAAATTGCTAAAGTTTATGACGTCATTGTGTTATGATATGACAAGGACGTATAGTGCATTGCTATCACTATCGCTATAGATTTGTGTTAGACGGTACGCCCCCAGGGCTCTGTCACTCCGCGCGTGAGTATAAAGCGCTCGGTGTCCTCAGTAAAGTTTAAATTTCATACGTCAGAAAAGATAAGAGCTACACGATAAAAAGAGAGGCAACTACTAGGTGAATATAATGTAGGGATGGGAACGCTGTGCGACCTGAATTGCACTTTATTGTGTCGGAGCAAGAGTCGCTATTTATTTAAATAATTTTGTGGAGTGCAACTTCTGTACTAGTACTATTCTGTGGTAGGATAATCGAATAAACTGGACCGAATTACAAAATTAAATAAAGATGAGATTACAAAGAGATTGATAATGTAATTAAAAATTCAGTTGAAGACTTGATCGCGTGCAAATCAGTGTAGGATATTGTCTTGAAATGATTTGTCCTTATTATTTTAATTTATTTTTCATAGTGTACATAGAAAGTTAGTGCTTAGAATGAATATTTAGTTCCCTTCGGCGGTAAATATTGGTTTATTTATTAATAAAATTTTATTTCTGTTACTGTTAATTTTATTATCATTTTTGAAGGAATTACGTAGCACTGGTTTCGTATGCGACCGAAGGGCCCGATTTTTGTGCGGAACTAGTTTCGTAGCAAGTAAAATAATTATTTACTGGTTACGTGTAGCGGTCTTGTACTATTATCTATTCTGTGGCGGTAGCGATGGTTTCGTAGGCGGCCGAAGGGCGCGGTCAAACAAATCATTCACTCACTCACTCACACATGCATTCGTTCACTCGGGAGACTGTAAGGCTGGGTTGTACCATCTTGACTTAACCTTAACTTTAACAGATAGATACAAACTTATCTGACTCGGTGTCAGCGTCGCTGTCGTCTATAGCGTAACCATAAAGTTAATATTCCACTGGAATAGAGGAACAGAGTTCGCTTGGCTGCGACACCAAAAGTGACATGAGCCAGTGTGTGAAAATTTGTAAACGTGTGCGTGAACTTTAGGGATGCCCTGAAGTCCATTTTAGATTGTCGATAACCATAATGTATTATTGCTCTAATAAATAAAACACAAACAAGATTTTGAACAATTTTATTTAAATAATTTCTTACAAGTCTCCTTGAGGCTCCCAGCCTATTCTATTTATGACATTTATCCAGTAACTTAATCACTGGATTTACAGGAAACCTGGAAATATTGTTAAATTAGTACTTAAGTAGGTATAATTTACCATTTGAAAACTGTCGGTTAAAAGCAGCTTTAGATAAAGCTATCAGTGTTCACAAAGACAAATAAGGTTATATTGGAAATCATCGACATGAGTATCGATAATATAATAATTTTTGATCAATCTGTACGCCTTATTTTCTCAAATTCACGGATATAATATCTTTTTATCTAACACATAATGTTTAGAAATCAGCCTTTATTTAGAAAATAGGCGGTTAATAGCATGATATTAGTGTATTACTTAGTGTGTTAAGGAATATATTCAACTAAAATATGAAATATGAAAATGGTACTTGTACAATCTTATTTACCTGTGAAATGAGTGTTTATTTGGGTTGTTGTCGTAAGTAACATTACAATTCAGTACAGAACACGACACCATTATTGATTTATATAGCTTTATGAGCCAAACCGATCAGATCGCAGTCAAAATTACAAAATAATCGTGTGGACGCTTTTCACCAAGATGATAACAGACGATAAATGAAGTCAAACTAGGTTCTGCTGTCATTTTCTTTTAACTCTTTCTCGCACATCGAATAAGCCGTAAGAATCGGTTTCTCACTCGCACCATTGTCCGTCTACTTGAGCGTAGCGAAATTTTTCTATGTCTATGAGCGTAACCTAGGACTAGGTAGCAATATGTAATACATAATACCTTGTTTCCACTTTTGACCACTTGCTCAGATAATAAGCTTGTCTCATGTACTTTTAAAGTTAAATCAAGATGGTGCAACCAAGCCTAAATGTCTTGCAGCTTTAGGGCAATAAATTGTCTTCATTCACTCACTCAGGTCCCACTCTAACTCGGAGAGCTCCGAGTCGGCTTTTTAGTTCATGCAATTTTAATAACAGATAGCTGTTGTTTTATAGCCAATCGTTTTGGTCGCTCATTTCTTAGCAGATGTGTCATTCTAATATTAAGATAGAGATTGATGAGTTCTCGGACAAATACCTCGAATAGAGTTTATTAATTTACTAATATTATTATTACTCACTCAAACTGTACTTGCTCTCAGTGAGATACGAAACTATAGCACAGTTGTTGTTAAGGGTTGTAAAATTTATTTATCTAGTTACTTAATAGCTCACAGGTCACTAACACATCGATCATTCATTCATTCGGTCACTCGGAAAGTGTAGATGACTCGCATCTTTACTATCCGCGCCAATTGGTAATACGCCTGGCGGCCATGTTTTTAACCTCAAAAACGAAAAATAATTGTAAAATTTTTGTATAGATCTTATCTTATTGAAAATTATAGTTCAATAATTATTATACTAGCGGCCGCCCGCGGTTTCATCCGCGTGGTTCTCGTGAGAATATCGGGTTAAAAACACTACGTTTTAATCTAGGGTCTAGATTCTAGGCTATCTACTGTGTGCCAAATTCCAACCAAATCCGTTCAGTAGTTTTTGCGTGATTAAGGAACAAACATCCAAACATCTAAACATCCAAACCCACAAACAATCACATTTATAATATTAGTAGGATTAAATTACCTAAAGTCTGTTCATCCTTACCTGTTCCTAAGGGATGAAAATTATACCCACAACTTCTAGATCAAGAGCCAAACATTCTAAACACTGGTCCACAAAGACAGTAAAATAACTATCTAAGACAAAAATTTTGATGCTGAATGTCCGACGATGACATTTGAGAGAAAAGTAAGCAGTCTGCGAAGTAGTCACTTTGAGAAGTAGACTATATGCGAAGTAGGATAATTGCTAGGTTGGCTAGCTGCGAAGATGTTTCATTGAGAAGTAGGCACAATGATAAATTGGCTATTTGATAAGCAGACGCCTGGCGCCGAAAGGGTCTTATTTAGTAAACAGCTTTTGACAGTTGTCATACGTCTTATATACTTAAATCGTTATTTAAAAATATGTTAGTAGCTTTATGAAATCATTGTTATTTTATTAACAATTTATTTCCTAATCTATGTGTGGGAAACCATTTGTTGTATTTTATAAATGATTATTTCAATAAAGAGTCGGGTGAAGATATAAGACAAGTAAGGATGGACAGACTTTATTAGAATTTTCTTGTTTCATGTAATTTTTTGTTGTGGAGCAGGAACCTTGTCACATTAACATCCACGTCAACCTCATACGTGGATGTTAATGTGACAAGGTTCCTGCGCATCACCAATTGGCGCGGATAGTAGAGTAATGAATTGTCTTCATTCACTCATTCACTCACTCAGGTCTCACTCTAACTCGGAGAGCTCTGAGTCGGCAGACGTCGGTCGTCGCGCGGTACTAGAGAGCGATGAACACGCAGCGCAGTGCCGCGCGTTGCACGAGATGTTCCCCAACACCTGCGCACTTACTTGCAGTTTTGTAGCCACGTTTCGTGGGCATTTGATTGGACGTGAAGGCGTAACAATAAATTGTCTTCATTCACTCACTCAGGTCCCACTCTAACTCGGAGAGCTCTGAGTCGGCAGACGTCGGTCGTCGCGCGGTACTAGAGAGCGATGAACACGCAGCACAGTGCCGCGCGTTGCACGAGATGTTCCCCAACACCTGCGCACTTACTTGCAGTTTTGTAGCCACGTTTCGTGGGCATTTGATTGGACGTGAAGGCGTAACAATAAATTGTCTTCATTCACTCACTCAGGTCCCACTCTAACTCGGAGAGCTCTGAGTCGGCAGACGTCGGTCGTCGCGCGGTACTAGAGAGCGATGAACACGCAGCACAGTGCCGCGCGCTGCACGAGATGTTCCCCAACACCTGCGCTATGGAGGTTACTATTTTATCTTTTATTTATTTATTTATTACTTAGGGATACATACTGCTTTAAATAGTACATATTAATAGTAAAACAGAATTTTAGTACATTAGCCAAAAGAGTTTCCACTACTAAATAGTACATTACGTTGAATAGACAACTAGGTAAGCAAACAGATGAATGTAAGAAATGATGGGGTAGTTATTATACTTTTGTGCACACTACAAGAAGATTAGTCACGTCAATCACATTCACATACTTACATACAAATTAACCTTTAAATTATACTTTATAGATAAAACACTGCGTTTCAATCGGCGGTGGGGACGTAGAACGCGCGGCGGCAACTCTACTCTTGCGTAGAGAACAGGGACAGTCCCTAGCGCCCGCGCTACTAGCCGCGCGTCCCGGGGCGCGGTGCGACGAGTCCGAGCTGAAGAACCGCATTATAGCGCGGTGAGTACATTTACTGTCCTCTAGTAGGCCAGGGACAGTCCCTAGCGCCCGCGCTACTAGCCGCGCGTCCCGGGGCGCGGTGCGACGAGTCCGAGCTGAAGAACCGCATTATAGCGCGGTGAGTACATTTACTGTCCTCTAGTAGGCCAGGGACAGTCCCTAGCGCCCGCGCTACTAGCCGCGCGTCCCGGGGCGCGGTGCGACGAGTCCGAGCTGAAGAACCGCATTATAGCGCGGTGAGTACATTTACTGTCCTCTAGTAGGCCAGGGACAGTCCCTAGCGCCCGCGCTACTAGCCGCGCGTCCCGGGGCGCGGTGCGACGAGTCCGAGCTGAAGAACCGCATTATAGCGCGGTGAGTACATTTACTGTCCTCTAGTAGGCCAGGGACAGTCCCTAGCGCCCGCGCTACTAGCCGCGCGTCCCGGGGCGCGGTGCGACGAGTCCGAGCTGAAGAACCGCATTATAGCGCGGTGAGTACATTTACTGTCCTCTAGTAGGCCAGGGACAGTCCCTAGCGCCCGCGCTACTAGCCGCGCGTCCCGGGGCGCGGTGCGACGAGTCCGAGCTGAAGAACCGCATTATAGCGCGGTGAGTACATTTACTGTCCTCTAGTAGGCCAGGGACAGTCCCTAGCTCCTAAAAACTGGAGCAGATACATCATGGTGATTTGACATGATTTTCGTCTTATCCATGTTCATCCAATTAAAACAGGACACCCCAAATCATTCCTTCCTAAAGAAAGCTGCTTTTGTGCAATTTTTTGTCTCACGCACGACAAAGCGGTCAGCGCTTTGCAAACACAGCCTACATTATCCTATCCTCGGCGCCATATCGAATACAGTAATTCAACCAAGGAAAAAGCGTCATGAATTTTGTCATGCCCTGTATCGGGCCCCATAACGTATCTAATCTATAAGTATACACTATAGATATTTATGGGACGGTATGGGAGGTATTGGGAGGTATTTATGGGACGAGGATATATGCTTGGATAAATCAGGATAATCCAGGATATAAGCTTGGATTTTTATCTATACAGGATCATTAACATGGATTATCTCGAAAACGTTGCGCTTTAGGGCTTTATATCACACAACATTTTTTGTTCAACTATAGATCTTCTATTGATATACATAGGTTTTATCGTGCGCCGCTTATTAGGTATTTAATTGAACGGGGAATAAGTTTGGATTTTTATCTATACAGGATCTTTAACATGGATTATCTCGAAAACGTTGCGCTTTAAGGCTTTATATTACATAGCATTTTTTGTTCATCTATAGCTCTTCTATTGATGTACATAGGTATTATCGTGCGCCCCTTATTAGGTATATAATTGAACGGGGAATAAGTTTGGATTTTATCTATAGATTATCTCGAAAACGTTGCGCTTTAGGGCTTTATATCACATAACATTTTTTGTTCGTCTTTAGTTCCTCTATCGATGTATACAGGGTCACTGGAAATATGACGTATTCCTGCTAAATGGTTATAGATGAGGTCAAAATAAATATTTTTTGTTACATTACTTTTTCTCAAAAAGTTCATAGTTTTTGAGTAAATTAAAATTAAGTAATTTTTTACCAAAAGTACGTTTTCAGATACAAAAATTAACATAAAAGATAACCACTCGTTCGATTCCGGTTTTTTTATTATTTTGGTATAGAAAACAGTCTAAATGTTGATAATGAATAAAAAAAGTTACAAAAAGTACATGTGTTAATAAAAAAATCAATCCTTAAAAACATTTTTTATTTTTATTATTTCAGATTTTTTAGAAAAGGCAGCAAATATCTTTAAAAAATTCCTAGTAACTAAGCGTGCATAATATTTTAAAAACATGACCATCTATTCAGCTTTCAGTTGAGGTATAAAACTTAATAATAACTTAAATAAAAAATGAGAAATTAAGACTTAAGTGAATTGCAGTCCCATTTCATGTAGCAAAAAATTCCTACTTCGAGCGCTTCGGAGGTGACCGTATTATCCTACTTATATCATAAATGTGAAAGTTTGCTTGTTTGGATGATTGTTAATCAATCATGCAAAACGGCTGAACGGATTTGGATGAAATATGGCACACAGATAGTCTAAAAGCCGGATTAAAACATAGGAGGATACTATTATCTTGGTTAAAGGTTCCCTAGGGATTTTCTCGAATGTAAATGCCGATGAAGTCGCGGGCAGAAGCTAGTTTGCCATAAATGGTCATGCTTACTAAAAATAATAATAAGAGTTTTGGGGACAGGATTATTTTCCGCCGATGAGTCAAAATTTTTACGGACGGCATCAAAAATAACCATGCATATCAGCCATTTTTAAAGCCTTTATGCCAGGCCTTCCTTTTGGCTTGTGAATGGATAGAACGGATGGGCCATAACCCACCACGTGGACCCAATGTGGATTGGTCAGTGTTAGCGACTGTAAATGTAGCCAGGACCAACGGCTCTATGTAAGGTACATTGTGTTAACACCGACAAATCTGCATTGGGCCCATGTTGTGGGTTATGGCCCGTCCACTTTATCCATCCACAAGCCAAAAGGAAGGCCTGGCATAAAGGCATTAAAAATGGCTGATATGATATTGGCGGAAAATAATCCTGTCTCGAAACTCACTCGGACGAAAGTATTTTTAGTAAGCACGACCATTTATGGCAAACTAGCTTCCGCCCGCGACTTCATCGGCATTTACATTCGAGAAAATCCCTAGGGATCCTTTAACCAAGATAATAGTATCTTCCTATGTTTTAATCCGGCTTTCAAACTATCTGTGCGCCATATTTCATTTAAATCGGTTCAGCCGTTTTGTGTGATTGATTAACAATCATCCAAACAAGCAAACTTTCATATTTATGATGTAAGTAGGATAATACGGCCACTTCCGAAGCGCTCGAAGTAGGAAATTTTTGCTACATGAAATGGCACTGCAATTTACTTAAGTCTCAATTTCTCATTTTTTATTTAAGTTATTATTAAGTTTTATACCTCAACTGAAAGCTGAATAGATGGTCATGTTTTTAAAATATTATGCACGCTTAGTTACTAGGAATTTTTTAAAGATATTTGCTGCCTTTTCTAAAAAATCTGAAATAATAAAAAAAAAAAATGTTTTTAAGGATTGATTTTTTTATTAACACATGTACTTTTTGTAACTTTTTTTATTCATTATCAACATTTAGACTGTCTTCTATACCAAAATAATAAAAAAACCGGAATCGAATGAGTGGTTATCTTTTATGTTAATTTTTTGTATCTGAAAACGTACTTTTGGCAAAAAATTACTTAATTTTAATTTACTCAAAAACTATGAACTTTTTGAGAAAAAGTAATATAACAAAAAATATTTATTTTGACCTCATCTATAACCATTTAGCAGGAATACGTCATATTTACAGTGACCCTGTATAAGTTTAATCATGCGCCGCTCATTTTTAATTTTATTGTTTTTTCCCGTCAAAATCAAAATTTTTGGTTACCACTATGCCAAAATGTTCAAACTCTTTTACGTTACCGTATCGTAAAGATCACGATGCCGCAATGTTACATGATGTCGTGCCTTGTAAAATTCCGATACATTCTTCACTCACGTACTAGAGAAATAGCAGTCTCTTTCTAAATATGGATATAGCAGTCTCTAAATACTCGTATGGATATAGTCTTGTTTTTTACGATCGATTTGATCGATTTGCGGTTTTCCATTGATTTTGAGCTCAGACGTGTCGTTCCGCAGCTACGTTGCCGTACCGTGCATTAGCACGACGCGACAGCGCACCGCTCCACGTTAACGACGTCGTGACGTGGTCATGTGGACATGCCCTTCTTTCTTTTTTCTTATCGAATGAGGATTAGTGGCCACCTCTGGTGTTAGAGTTTATCAAGCCGCCTGTAAGGCCTCTGACTTGGCTTAACGACTGTTATCAGATGACAAAAACCGGGACCACGGTTTAACGTGCCCTCCGAAGCACGGAAGCGCTCAGTTATAATGCCACTTTACGGTCACCCATCCGACATCTAACCGGACCGAACGTTACTTAACAAACGTGATCGAGTACGATCAGTCTGTCAAGTTCCGCCACCAGCGCTTCGAGTGGACAGACCCTTACATAGACCAGGGACAGTCTTTAGCGCCCGCTTTACTAGCCGCGTGTCCCGGATTTTATGCATTCACTATTTTAATAATTATTATTCCAGCTACTCGTACGTGGACAAGAACTCGGACACTAAAGAGCACAAGCCGCTGGCTCCCAAGATCGAGCCTAAGAAACTCGTCCGCTACAGGGACAATAAGATTGTCTCGTTGAAGGGCGAGAGATACACTGAGGTGAGTTGTGAAAGTGCCATTCACTCATTTGTTCAGTCATTCAGTTTATTTCATATCAGGTGCCAAAATCCAGACAACTTTTTATGCAACTTTAACATAAATACTACTTCTTGGTGCCAAATCCAGATAACATTTATATGCAACTTTAATGTAAATTTGACTACTAGATCTAGGCTCGAAGGACCATGAACAACCCTCGAGTAAAGGTTGTAGCCAAGGCCTGATTTCGAGGGTGTACGTACTATTGAATAAAAATCCACTTGTACTGTACACGACAGGTATATTGGAATAATTAATTTTAACAAAACTGTCTCATACCTTATACTAATAACAATACATTTTAATAGCACGATTCAGTACCTAACAGTGCCATCTAGCGTGATCGATGAGAACATGTTTTATTGATCTATGAAGTCGTACAGTGCCGAAATCTAAATAACATTTCTATGCAATTTTAACGTAAATCCGACTTCTAGGTGCCAAAATCCAGATAACATTTCTATGCAACTTTAACGTAAATACGACTTACAGGTTCCAAAATCCAGATAACATTTCTATGCAACTTTAAACTTAATTTGACTTCTAGGTTTTTAAATCCAGATAACATTTCTATGAAACTTTAAAGTTAATTCGACATCTATGTGCCAAAATCATAACATTTTTATGCAACTTTAACGTAAATTTGACTTCTAGGTTTCGAATCCAGATAACATTTCGATGCTATTTTAACGTAAATTCCACATGTACATGCCAAAATCATAGCGTTTATATGCAACTTTAACGTAAATTCGCCTTCTAGGTGCCAAAATCCGGTATCGACGAGGAACACTTGAAGAAACCCAAAAAACAGCATTGCCCTTAACCATTAAAACCACGTCAGTACGGTTTAAAAGCGGCTTCCCACGCCGTCTTAGCCCCTTATCCCGCACGCCCGATAGATTACTCAATTCGCGATCAATCTCACTCAACGAGCGATAAATCTCACTACAATCGCGCGAACTGTAACGAAAGTCCGCGTGAGTGCGATCGCGCAATCCTTAAATGTGTAAATGTGAACATTAATGTTAAGCTTAGTGTAGTTATCGTCGTCTTTACGTGTTTTTTGACGAGCGTAATCCGTTTTACTAGTCATTTGTTATTGAATCTCATTGGTATTTGCACAATTTCGACTGATTTAAGATTGGTATTGACTGGCGCTGATACGCGCAATTTGACAGCTGTCATATTGACAGATCATACAATGCACTCGAATGTTTGCTCGAATTCGACTGACGTTAATTTCACGGTTGCGACGATGAATAGAATAGCTTCAATTAAAATCAAAGAGATGGCAACTATTCTTAATAGATTGAGAGATGTAACTTTGACTTATATCAGTTACGTTACCACCATTACGACGCGACAGGTTATGACAGCTGCTGTCATTTTGACAAAGTTTGTCGTGACAGCCAATATGATTTTGGCGATTGCCGCGTTGTCTTTGGTAGCATTCGTACCCGTTGTGTTGTTGATCCGTATTGTTTTGACGTATGTTTTATATTTAGCTAGCGTTGTTTTTGCTTCGGCTAGTATCGCGTTTAACGCGAATCTAATCCTCACATTTGTGACAGCTGTCAATGTCGAAGTGACAGTTACTTCTTCAGCTGTAAGAGCCGAGGCGTTTATATACTTAACTCTCACAATTAGGTTAAATAGTTTAGAGAAACTAATTAGAAACTTAAAGTGCGCTCTCCAACGTTTGACTCTCAAAATGGCGCGTTTTGCGTCAAATTCGGAGTTGACAGCTCACGTCATTTTGACACCTGTCAGATGTGAAAGCGTATCTATAGTCGGGCGTGCGTTTCGTGTATGTGTTAGAGTAGGAACGCGTGATTCGCAATTTTTTCACCCGCTTTTCGCCGTCACTGATTTTTTTACGTGGAAACCACATAAACTTTCGGTTTGCTATTTTATAATTTTCGTATTTATTGTTAATTGTAAGCTATCATCTAGGCAGCTGGTAAACAGTATTAGATCTGGGCAATTGGAGTGTGTTCAATATAGAATACCATCTGGATTGGTATGTGATTTAGAATTTGTATGGGCCCATACAACAGTTGTGAGGAATTATGGTAAAATGTTTACTTATTTGTTCCCATTAGATTTAAGCGTAGATAACCTATCACCTGTGATTATTTATTGTTATTATTATAATTTTATAATTATAAATGTGATTCCTAAAGTAGTTTTATGGTTTACGTACTGGTCTGTGATTCTGATGCCATTTTATATTAAAATAATTTTAATGTACCCTGTAAGCGGTTCTTTAAGTTTAGCGTTTCCGTTTGTCTTTGACTTTAATGCCATAGACACAAAGTTGTGATGCTGGTTATTTTTAGTCTGAGGAGATTGTTAATGATCTTGGTGCGTGAAATTAAAAAAAATATATAAAAATAATACTAATAACAAAAGCTAATTTATCAAAAAAAAAACAGATGTCAGCACTGTTCCAAGGATAAAACAAAAAATTGTGCAAACTTAAATTGTTCTCCCTCCACTTTTGAAAGTCCGTTAAAAAACTTCAACATACAAAACTAAACAATCTTACTCTTAAGATTTTTTAATTATCACTAGAGACCGGATTATATGCAACATAAAAAGCCCAAAATATGCATGCAAATATGCAAGAAAAATTACTAAAATATGCACGAAAATCCATAAAAAGGGATTACTAATTACATTAAATAATATTCAACGACGTTTTTAAAAGAGGTTGAAAGACGTTTTTAAGGTTTTTTTTTTATTCTTAAAAGGTATTACTACTCAACAATAGCAAACGTATTTGCGAAAATATCAATTACAACATTTATTTGACATTGAAATTTACCTTTGAAAATGTATACGACTAAGTACTGTTCCGAATGTTCTGAAGACAAATTGTGTCTATGATCGCTTAATATATTTTTGCAAGCGGAAAGGACCGTTCTACGTCCACTGAGGCATGCATTGAGGTGACTGGGCAGAATTTAAATTTGAGTGCCATTGTTTGGACATGTTAGAAATATTAACGATGAACGAGATCGAGCGTAAATATGCATAATTTCTAAATTTTTTGCCAAAATATGCAACTACCTTTGAAAAGGGGTTAAATGCAAATGCATATACAATATGCATTTGCATATAATCCGGTCTCTAATTATCACATATAACATAACATAAAAAAATCTATCACTGATAAAACATTATGTTTATTATTGTATTACTTAATTATTACATGTGTATTACACTGACATGATAAAAAATCGCCTGAACAATTACTTAACCATAGGTAGACATTTTCTTTTTTCTATAGAGGTATTGAGGAACACTCAACTCTGTTGCCGTCTTTTTCGACATTCTGTTCATAACGAAACTTGTGCTGATATCAGTATGTTTAAGTTAAACAAAATATCTCTACCGTTGATAGAAACTGATAACTTTGGCCCAAACTTATTAAGTTTGACTTTTCCACCATGTCTAAACTGCTTGAGGACCAGTTAGCAGGGAAGGGATGTTATGGATATGAAATTTCGGATTTGGATACGAATATCTACATAATATTATACCGATTTCGGGTACGATTACTGATGTGAAATTATTTCGGATAAGTAATCCGTTTGTTTTTGATTACGTATATTAGCGGTGTTATTACAAAAGATTTTAAACACCTATTTAACTTAGACACTGTTTGAATAAGATGTTGTCTCTTTCAAACAATACTGTCAAACAAGTAACAGCATCACATTTAAACAGTGTCTAAGTTAGATGTTTAATTTTTTTTTTGTAATAACGTTGTAGATTTTTAGAAAAATTTAAAAATAAAACACTATAAAAAGAATAAACAACTATGAAACCTACGCTCACGGTTAGTGTGTCGACTAGACCGGGCTGAAAAACCTGTGTTAACATTATCTGAGCGTGACTTTGTCCTCGCAGACAAACTTAGTAATAAGTTTAGCGAGACTAGGAATAAAATTATCTCTGTATTGTTTTTATATGAATGAATGAAACCTTACTCTATGTTATAAATGCGAAAGTCCGTTTGTTTGTTTGTTTGTTACGCCTTCACGTCTTAACTACTGAGCCGATCATCATGAAATTTTGCATACACGTTGTCAGGGGTACAGAGAAGGACATAGGGTACCTTTCATCCCGAAAAAAAGTATAGTTCCCGAGGGATAGTAAAAAACCTTTCTACGCAGACGAAGTCGCGTGCGGCCGCTAGTAAATAATAAATAAAGAATGTCTCATTTAGACTCGGCCGCTATACGAAATTATCCGCAAGTTTCATATCGGATTCGGTTACGGTTGCGGATAGATTTTTATTTCGGATATCCGATAGTTTCGGTTACGGTAACGTAGCTCCTTAACATCCCTATCACTTAAAACTATTCCAATTTGGCCCAAAGTTATGCCCAAAGTGACTAGCTTTTACCTGGTTTTAGATATATTTTTAATCTTCACTCTCCAAGACCGATTAACAATCTCTGAACAAATTTTAGAATCGTACCAACAATTCGGATAGACTGATTTATTCACAAATATGATCTCACTCATACAATGAGTAAAGGAAACTTCTTATTTATTTAATGTTTAGATACTATAATATCTAACTATCTGTTATGTTGTCTGTAACTTTAACGATGGGAGTCTGTTATATAATAGATTGCAACAATATTTCCTGTTGTCATGATCTTTTTGTTTCTCTTATCCAGTTCATTAAATTAAAATAGCTACTTGAAACAGTAGGAAGTGCAAATTCACCTAATTGACGTGCAAATAAAAATAATTCAACTAAACAACAAAAGACTTTAAATTGTGCCCAACAACGATCTGGGCCCTTATCGTGCAGATTTATTAATTATTATATTATTATTATTATTTATAATTATATTATTAATTATTTTGGCAATTCGTAATGCTGAGACCACATTATCGCGCTGTCGCGAAACTTTTCGTTGTCAGTTGTACAATTCAAAACTTTTAGAGTTAAGGAATTAGAGTTTAATTTCACTTAAAGAAAATAAATGAAGGGAATTAATAAAAATAAACTTTAATCCTTAGACACAAAGATTCTGATTGTACAACACGACAGCAAAAGCTTCACGACAGCGCGATAATGTGGCGTCAGCAATACATTTCGATGTCAGGGTGCAGCTTGATCAATATTTTCAACTTGGGTGACGCAATGGACATCAAATTGATAAAATTTACAATCGTCACGTTTATTAACAACATTCCAAGTACTTCAAATATGTTGTTTTATACAAAAAGTATAACAGACTCTCGTCGCACCGTCTCTATACTAATTTGGCGTGATAATTATGAATTTTAATTGTTGATTAATTAAAGCGTGATGTCGTTCGAATTTTGGTGTTACGTGTATTAAAAAAAAGTGTTGCCTGTACGAAAAATTTTATTAATCAAAAGTCAGATGGTAAAACAATGCATATTTATTACACGTAAATTATTCATATAACTGATTATATGGCGTACTCCTGACGCGATCGAGATCGAGTTCGAATCGAGTAAACGTCAGAACAGTACTATGGAAACCGTTTTCAATGTACCAAAATGACAGATTTTTGACGTTTATTCGATCCTGATGTGAACTCAATCCCGTGGAGAGAGTGGGCAGGTTAGGAAAATGTTTCCCAAAAAGCACGAGATAAGTGTGGGTGAAATAGGAATTAACGAACGGTTTCCAAACCTTCAACCATTCGTTTAATAGTTTAATTGTAATTTAAATGAATGAACGTAATAAGTTTTAATCGGGGATTTCGGACCTGCTAGGTGATTGCGTTAAAGTCAATCGTATTCATTTGACAGTTCATATTGTATCATAATATGTCATCCCATACAAATTACAGCCGATGGAATACGATACGAACTGTCAAAATAATACGATTAATTTACGCAATCGCACCCCTGGAAACAAATACGGTCGGATATAGAAATAACATTATACCGGTTCTGGATATGGTTACGGATATGATATTATTTCGGATTATCCGTTGGTTTCGTAAAGTTTTGGTTATGGAAATGAGATAAGACTAGTGTGCCGGCTCAACCGGACAGAAAAACCTATCTTAACGTGTCTTATTTAGACTCCGCCCATATCCGAAATTATCCGAAACTTTTATATCTGATTCGGTTACGGTTACGGAGCTCCTTAGCATCCCTGGTTTTAGCCAACATTCGAATGACACGATGCAAATTTAGCCAAAATTCGGTGCTAAATTAGTATTCAAAATGCCAAAACGTTAGTTAATTGATAACGCTAAATGTTACTGTTTATTTATTCTTTATTATTTTTACTCTTGTGCTTCTAAAACTTCACGGGGCAAAACATAAGAAATCAAATACTTGTTTGTTAATTTGTGTAATTGTGTGAGGTTGAATTACGTTTTTTTAATTAGAAATGCGACCAAAAATTGCATATGCTTAGTTTCCACTACAGTCAAATTTAATCAACTATGAAATTAATTTGTAACGCGTTAAAGTACAAATTCAATTGGAGAAATAGTCAATTTTGGATAAGCAGTTATGCTGTCGACCGAACTACACAAGGGGTCTCACTCCGCGCTTAAATTTTTTTTAGCCTACTGCTAGCGGCTGACTCAGTCAAGCCAGCGCGCGAGGAGTGGCGTGTGTCGGTTGAGACAGAGCTACGCGACAGAAAGAGAAGCGTTTCGCAGGCGCTTTTAATAAAAGGCACGCAGCGCTGTGCAATTTGCAATTGTACCTTATAGCCGTGCAGCGAGATTAGCGTATTATTCGATTGTCCTCGCGCTTCTGTACGTTTAGTACTTTTTATTAGAGATGAAACGGATATCCAGTAATTATCCGGTATCTGGCCTATCCGGCGACCTTAATACTATCCGGCCGAATACCGGATAACTACTATTCGGCCGGATAGGCATCCGACAGAATTTAAAAAAAATCTCGATAAAAAAATATTTTTTAAGTAACTATTTGCTTTATTTAGTTAGTTTTAGTCACAGTCAGTCATCACTTAAGAAATATAATTCCGAATCGAACTGAGTCCACCCGATCGTTCGCGCGCCGCCTACGCAAGTGTGTGTGTGTGCGATGCACCAAACGGCTAAGTTCCACCGGATATCCGGCGGCCGGATATCCGACTACCCGGTCACATGGTTGGCCGGATATCCGACTATCCGGCCACATGGTTGGCCGAATATCCGGTATCCGGTACCCGGCCAAACTGCTATCCGTTTCATCTCTACTTTTTATATTCTGTGGTAATATTAAAATACTTTCAAAATGATTTCTCAGTAGCTTTATATCTTTCTGTCGCTCAGAAAGCAGTTTGCTAAAGTGAGAATACCGTTCGGCGACGGCCGGCTCAGCAATGCCGAATATTGCGAATGTAGCCGAGCGATTTTAAATTAAAAAAAAATCGACTGGCATATAGAGAGCTATAGAAAATGTAGTGCCAGACACTATAAATTGTGTAACCTTTATTTTAAAAAGACATTAGAATTCATTTTAATTACGTAATTTCAATGATAATTAATATTGAAAGCTTTTAATTAACTTTATGTATACTTAATATTTTTGTAGAATGCCAATATCACTTATCATATCAGTTACACAAATTACCAAACAAATATTAAAAAAATATGCTTTTTCTATACCAATAGATTTTATTACAATCACTAATAATTAGATAGCAATGAATTTTTTAAATAAATTGACATTGAAATTATTAAAATAAACTTTTAATTATAATCAACATTATGGAGTTAATGAAATCTATTAGTATTTAAAAATTATTGGATAAACGAATTGAAATAATCGGCAAATGAGTAAAACGATCAAACAAATTGCGTCACTAACTTCAAATACAATCAAAAGACTTTAAAATTTTATATTTAGACTTCAATAAATGAAGGACTTTAAAGTCTCCAACTTACATTACACGAGCAGTCATTTAATTAAACATGTAGTGTACCTCCTATAGTTTTATTTATTCTTAAGCCCCTAACTAAATAGTTTTAACATGACTTGTCAATCACGTGAATTTTGCGGCTTGTCAATCACATTTTGATCGTCTAGGAGCGTATTACGTGATCACCGTGGCCTATCAAAGGTAGGCCACGCCCTCAATGGGGAAGGCAACTGTCAAAATGGCGCTGCGTACGCTTGTTCCACGGGAGCTATAAAAGACAAAGGACTTTTACTTTAAAAAATAGTTTTTGTAGCTTTAAAATGATTAAATTCCGTGTAATAGGCTTTAAAAATGTTGGCACTTACGAATTTCCGAAAAATCTGGATATAAAAAAAATTGATAAATTCTGTAAGAATGAAAACGTCTTAATTTGACTTTCAATTCCGGTATTTGCATTGTAGAATAGTCTTTTATATCCATTTTGGGTCAATGGGTTTTTTCGGTAATAAAATACCACAATATAAATACCTATTTTTCCATACATTTTGTTCTGAACGTGTACTGTCTTAGGAACAAGCGTACGCAGCGACATCTACAATTAGCTTTGCGTTGCCAACCCCATTGGTAGTGGTGGTGGTAATTACGTGTACGTTACGTGCTTGACGAGCCACGCTTGATCGTCTAGGCTCTAGGGGGTACTTAAGAATTCGTACAGGAGAGAAACCATACAAACGTATTTATTGTACGAAATGTTTTACTCAAAACTGTAGTTTAGCTACAGTAAAAAATATTTTACTGTCAATTTTCTATTGTATTACTAAATGACAGTGAGTGTTTTAAATTGAAAATAACATACAGGGTTATTTGTAAAACACCAACAACCTCGCGGGAGTAGATTAATAACATCATAAACTACAACGTTTGTTCTAAGACTTTCCGAAACATAAAAAAATTGACTTTTCATACAAAACTGGATCAGCTGTTTAGACACAGTTTTAATACTGCTAACAGTTGTCCGACTCATGTACTTGCGCGGGGCAACGGTGGGGGTACGCGGGGAAGTGAGCGGCAGAGTCGGCGAGCGCAATCTCCTCTAGTTTGCGCTCTCTAACTTAAAGGGGTGCACGTTTTAAGAAGCGTTACGAAATTTCAAAACGTCATAATGGTTTACAGGATTTGTTCCGTTTTTAATTGTAAATCCACGTCATGGTTTGATAGGAACCATCAAACTGAATTAACAGCTTTTACTATAGAATAAACTTTGAAATCGCGAAAAAACAATCAGTGGTTTCATGTTTGCTGTTTAGGTTTTGTGTGTTACAATGTTGTGGTTGTAAAGGCCTTATTGACTATTTTTATTCTTTCGTTATTACAAATTCAAACTTTTATGTAATAATAGGTCTTTACCTATGAAATTGCCGATTTGTATGGAGATTTTTCAAGAAGTTGCATTTTTCATAATAGCATTTTCTTTGTTCATTTAACAACCATGAACACTCATGTAACAAAACTTTTATGTACTAATGTTTGAATACTATGCTAACTTATTTCCATTTAAGATAAGCGAAAAAATAAGTTTTGGTTAAGTTACAACCCCTTCGGTCACCCTTTTTTTTGCTCACAAAAAAAGAGTCACTTTCAAGATCTTTTTTTTAATGTCACGAAAGCTAAAATATGGACTTTATTTTTACTGATAGTTAACTATCATGATCATAATTCGATGTAATATTCACGATTTTGTTAAAATTTTAAATTATAGAAGTTATTATTTTCTCTGTATGTGACAAAATATCGGCAATTTCATAGGTAAAGACCTAATATATTTGAGTATTTTTGTTGTGACAACCCTGACCCCTGACGGAGTTTCTGTGCGTATACCTACACAGTGGCGGCATGCGTTTATCATCAAAAGAGTCGGTTTACTGGTAGTACTTCTTTATACTGTGGTTTAGACATTTATTTGTATGTAAATTAATTTTATTTGTTTTTCGGAAAATCGTAGAACGTACGTTGTTGTTTATGATGTTAGTAATCTACTACTGCGAGGTTGTTGGTGTTTTACAAATAACCCTGTATATTAATTTCAATAAAATTATTGATGTAAAAAAATTAGTTAGTGACGCATTTCTCATGCTAAGCAAAACGTCGTTGCAATACTGATTTTAATAAGGCGGTGACTAAGTTTTTGTTTCTTTATTGATTTAGACTTACTTTTATTTCAAGCACTGAACTTTTTGATGTATGTAAGGCCGGGTCTCCTGCGCCGTGTTTTTGTGTTTTCAAACATCAAAACAATGTTTTCTCAACATGTTTGGGGCGTGGCCTATGAGTTTTGTTTTGCAAAAACACAAAACATGTTTGCCGCGACGAACGGAAAACATCCCCCGCTCTCGCCTGCGGGGAGGGGAAGTAACTCATTTTGTGTTAGCGCTCACTAGATGCAGACGTCTCGCCTGCGTTCGTGTGCCATTGTGTGATTCGTGTAATTGTAGTGATGGAGTGGAATAAGGAGAGTACTTTATTTTTAATTGAGTTACTCAGAGAAAGACCGCTACTTTGGGTGGCAAAGTATAAGGTAGCCAAACATTACACGGTAGGTTTTGCTGTCAGTTTAACCACAGTCACGGGCTGTGACTGACGACGTCTTCTTCGTCGGAACTCATTTTCGAAACTGAGCCGTGATTGGTCGCAAATTTTCTAACAAAACATGTTTTCAAAACAAAACCTAGGCGCAGCGGACGTGCGGTTATGCTAAACATGTTTTGAAAATAATGTTTTTTCAACATGATTTGTTGAAAATTAGCCGCAGGAGACCCGGCCTAAGTAATACTTGAAAAAACTCATCTCTGCTCAGGTGGGAATCGAATCTTTAGCAATCCTGTTGAATGCTATAACCACTGAGCTACGGAGATTTTACTAGACGTTTTTTAAAGTAATATTAATTAATTACTTAAAAATTGCATTATGAATGCAAAATAACAACCAGAATATATGAAATGAATTAATATTTTTTGATTAATATTATCATTTGTGACATTACCATGATTAAAAATTATATACTACAAAAAAAATCTACTCGTCACAAGATCACTTTCTTAGGTGGGAATCGAACCTTTGGAAGTCCGATCCAATCCAACTGAGTGTAACTAGTGACTCCGTAGCTCAGTTGGGAAAGCATTGGACTGGACTTCCTATGGTCATGGGTTCGATTTCCGCGTGAGAAAATGATTTAATGTCAAGTTGATATCCGCGTGAGAATATGATCCGAGGCCATTTTTTCTAGTATACACTCGACGTCAGAAAAATCGCACCTCTTTAAAAATAAGTTTAGACTTAGCCACCTGCTATTGCTAGCTAACGTTTTATTGTGTAAATGTTGATATCTATCAAAAGTACATTTGATGAGCTTTCAATTAATAATTGTTTGATTTAATTAACATAACAGTTACCATAACTAACCGCTTAAAGCGTCATTGCTTGCGCCGCCATAAAAGGTAAATAAAAGGTGTCAATTCAGAAAATACAGGTAAATTCGCTATAGAGATGATGGAGAAAACACACTTCAACAGTTCAATTAAAAAAAGGAATACCCAAGACGGATACTATTGTCCATGAAGTTGCTCTAATATTGCAAAAAGAGACGGCAATGCAATGTTGCTCGGAAACTGAATCTCAGTAATTGATTCCATTCGACGAGTATTCCAACGGTTTCTAGAGACTGTTGGCTATGTCCGAAGGGGAAGAAGTATATAACAACACTTACCATTAAATTAGATAGGATTAAATTAACTTTGAAGAAATTTTTGAAAAGGTGCGATTTTTCTGACGCCGAGTGTTTTATTAAGAGTTACAGTAGCATTGTGAATGCTAAAATCTTAAATTTAAAAATTACCATGATTATTTGTAAAATGAACTTTTTCAGATCTATCCATATTTTAATCATTTTGTATATATTTTATTTATATGACATTGACAATTATTTATCATATCATATCAGCATTATTTAATTAGACATTGTCATGTTTAATATTTTAAAGTTTAAGACTATCCAAAGCGATTAGTAGTATCGTTAGAAATCATATTGTTTGCTCCTTTATTTAAGATCACTTTAAACCTATTTATCTCGAATCATCCCACGTTCTCTATTTCATATAGGTCTATGTCTTTCCACCGCTCAGAATCATGGTAAGCTAGAGCGAGAATACCTATAATATAAGAATATATATATCGGGTCATTTTGAACTTACCATCCAAAAAAGATTTTAAGGATGTGTCCAGTCCATGAAACTTAACAATTTTCTCTCTCTATATATATATATATAATCGCTCTTAAGTTTCCGAGTGACGAAAAGACATGAAGCTATAAAACAATGCGAGGACGGACGGACCAAAGCGCAGGCTTATACTATCCCCGCCAATGGGGAATGTCCGAAAAAAATCAAATTAGCTGAATATTTTTCTATAGGTAAGAATAAGCTCCTTTAGTAATAGAAAAAAGTTTTAGAATTTTCGGTTGCGTAAAAAAAATTAATAAAATGAAAGTCTCTTCGACTTCACAAATGTACGAAAGTAACAGCAGAATGGAAATTATACCTTTGCCACCACCTGCCACAACCATAACAAGGATTTTTACCATCGCCACTCAAAAAAGTGCGTCTTATTCATTGATAACAGTTAATAAAACGCGTTTTTATTCACCGAGTGAATAAAAGTATTTTGAATTTGGAACAAGCGCGCATCATATGAATTATGAAAACCAAATACCAACTAAATACCAAAGTACATTCAATAAAACCGCGCTAGTATCCGTTAAAAAGTGTTTTATTTCATGTCTAGTGAGCGCGTAAGCTTGAGAAGTGAATATATTAATATACTTATGAACGACAGGTGTCTCGTACAGTTAGATGGAACTAAAATTATACGATGTCCACCACTATTGGAATTGGGCTCATTTTCCAACTATGTAGACCTGGGGTACTTACTTATTGTCTAATTTCAAAATCTATCGCAATCGCTTTCAGGGTGTGATACATCGATGCTTCTCTTTGCCAAAGAAATGCAGCAATGTGTCACATCCATCTGTCAAATGAAAGCGATTGCGATAGATTTTGAAAATAAGACAATAAGTACCCTAGCTCCTAGTCTAGATCTTACTGAAAATAGTTGAAAAGGTAATGAACATTCCACATTGAACAAAAAAAAAATATTGTAACATGTTGATAATTATACTAAACCAGATACCTATATTTAAGAGCTATTTACTTTTCTAAGTGCAATAAATATTTAATAAGATTTAACATTATGTTATACAAGTATTTAACTTAGTTAATAAGTATTATTTTCACTTACCGCCTTATTAAAGTCACCAAACGCTATTTAGCCATCCG
This sequence comes from Agriphila geniculea, assembly GCA_943789525.1. Classification (NCBI taxonomy): domain Eukaryota; kingdom Metazoa; phylum Arthropoda; class Insecta; order Lepidoptera; family Crambidae; genus Agriphila; species Agriphila geniculea. Next base: position 9,290,813 of record OX038898.1, on the reverse strand, counting down.
ACTTCAAAGTCATAACTGACTTTATAGTCAAATGGCCGACTTTAAAGTCACAATAATTGGCGTCAAAATCGCAGACAGTTAAAACCGTTAGAACTATGACCGCATTTATTTTCTATTCTTTATTGATTATGGATTTACGTTTAGATTTGTATGATTAATTATTGATTTATTGTAATTTATTAAGTAGATAATGCGATGAGCGCGCGTTTTTGATGTCATATCTCTTTCAAGTGTGAACAAAACAATGTATTCAATATATCGTTAAATACCCTATGTGTTGTTTTATTTTACACATCCAAAGAAAATATACAAATATCGTTTTTAGGGTTCCGTACCAAAATGGTAAAAAGGAACCCTTATGGTGTGACTCAGTCTGTCTGTCTGTCTGTCACAGCTGGATATCTCGAGAACTACTAATAGTATCAACTTGAAATTTAGAATAGTTTGAGATGACATTTGTCCAACTATTTTGCAAATAAGAAATAAATAAAAAAAATAATATCTTTTTTACAACAGGGACTGAAAAGGGGTCTTAAAAATTTGAAGTGGGGCTACTAGGACATGTGGGGTATCATATGAAAGAGTGTCGTTTGCACGTTTTCAATTATTTTTTCTTTTTGTTTTAGGCCACATAGTTTTCGACTTATGATGAAAAATGTAAAAACAAAATACCGTCCCCCCCCCCCCCCCCCCCCTTATCTCCGAAGTTTGCAAAGAGAAAAATCTGAAATAATTCTATGTGATAGCAGTTTATATAAAGATTACAGGAAAAATAAAACGATGTCTCAATATGTAGCACTTTTTTAGAAATTATCAAATTTCAAAAAAAGTTAACATTAGTTCCACTATCGGTCGAGAGATGGCGCTGGCCTAAAACTGCAATACTAATTTTATTATTCTACTCTGCAGTGTGGTTTAATGGTGCAATTATGATGGTACGGAACCCTCGGTGCGCGAGTCCGACTCGCTCTTGACCGGTTTTATTTTATTGACGGAATAAAATTACATGTTCTTATTAAGGTAGTTATACCACGAAATGGCCTTAATGGCCCTACCGTTAACCTTTGAGGTCAGGTTTTTATTTAATAAGTTGTTAATAGAAAATTATTTTAACAAAACTTTACGTTGAATTTTAAGGGCCCATGGTCTAGTATTTTCTAGAAGGTATCACTATATTCCCTCGTAGTCATTCGTAGAAGTACATAGCAAATGTGTCAAAAACGGCCACTTTTAGTAGTTATGCTATCTACTTCTAGCAGTGACTACGAGGGAATCAGGGAATGTAATCGACAAACTCTGGTTCTTGGTGACAAAATCCGACAAATTAACGGCTGCACACACGAGTAATCAGATTTTCGCTACGACCCGTTTTCGAGATCTGTGATCTCTCAGCTGTAGAGACGTATCTACAGCTGCGCCACACGTATCTCCTAAACGCAAGCCCGACAAATTCTGATTTTTGGCGACAAATTCCGACAAACTATCGTCTTCATCATGGCATAGTCAAAAAGTCAGATTTCTAACTTTTTTTTTGTGGCCCAGCTGTAGTCCGGCACGTAAATAACGCTGGCTTGTAGCGTAAGAGTAGGATATACCTACTAGAAGAAATTCTACGATGTCACTAGTGACTCGGTAGCTCAGCGGTCAGAGCATTGGACCGGATATCCAAAGGTCGCGGGTTCGATTCCCGTCTGAGAATTGATCTGGTGCTTGTCGAATTTTTTCTAGTATATTATTTAGTATTGTATAGGAAATATTGTTCAAGCAATAAAAAGTACCACAAAACTGATTAGAAACTTTTTAACCAAAGGTCAGACTTCCTACACAAAGTCCCAAGGGTCTGGACCTACCTAGCTCATCGTACCATCATCATCATGTTAGCCGCTCGACACCCACTGCTGGGTATAGGCCTCCCCTAAGGATCTCCACGACGCTCGGTCCTGCGCTGCCCGCATCCAGCGGCGCACCGCGACCTTCACCCTCACGTCGGTCCACCTTGTCGGGGGGCCTACCCACGGAGCCGAGTCCGGTGCGCGGTCGCCATTCCAGAACCGCCCCGCCCCAACGGCCATAGGTTTTTCCACTTCAGCTAAGTAGGTTAGGTACCAACATACTGTAAATTACACTATGGTACGTTCTGGCCCGCGATGATGCTCATGTACCGCATGGTGACCCGCGGGCCGTAGTTTGAAGACCTGCCTGCCTAGCATGACCGATTTATATCGCGTGATCTAACGTTTTATCACGTTTAACTGTCAAAAAGACAAAGGAATTTGACAGTTGAGTGTCGATAAAATGCTATATCACGCGATATAAATTGGTTATGCTAGGCAGGCTGCACTAGAAGAACACAATTCACAATTTTTATTTAAGCATTATTTTTTTCTATGGCGCCGCTAATGTGCTGTATAAACTCTCTAAGATTCTTGATTTCGACAGAGCATCGTCAACAATGGCGCATCCAGGTATTACGAGCTCTCAAAAACCTGACAGTTTTATGAATTGCTATAGTTACATCTCTTTCTCGTTGTATAGCAAATAAAAGAGACGCAATGATACCACCACTGTGAGTCCACCAGACAGTCTATGACCACGACCACTCCGCCAGGAGTGTACGACTAAGAAGAAGAATGATATACATTCAGAAAACTAACAATTTTTGAGAGATAGTAATACCTATGGAGACTGGATATCGTTTTGGGAGGGGCTTGACCGGGGGGAGGGGGGGGAGGTGGTTTAAGGACTCCATCTTGATTGAATCCCTCTCCCTTCCCTGGCTCCGTCACTGTCAGATAGTTTTTAATGTCATTCGAACACACCACAGATTACATAATACTATAGTACCTACAGATACAAATGTTTTTAAATAATAAATTGGCAAGAGAAAGATGAGACAAAAGATGCGCAGTAGCCATAAACTTAATGTTGCAAATATAAATGCCGGGCAGTTTTTTTTTATATCTCATCCCATACTAAAGAAATGTCCCGTCGTAAGGAGACTATCGGGGCGATTTAAAATGTTTTTCTTGTAGAATGCTAGATGGCACCGCTATCGTCGCAGCATGCCTAGCACCATAGAAATAGAATGTCAAAGAACAACAAAGTCAATAAACAGGTGATCCGAAAACGAATCAATACATTTTATATGAGATACGTAAAATATGACTTAGATTCATAAAATATGACTATATTATGGCAAAGGAAGTTAATAAACTATGTTCCATACTGTTTTCTTTGTCGATAAACGAATAAATGTAGCGAAATTTGGTTTTAAAGAAATGTGTGGCAATATCTTATTTACCTTTGAAAAGTGTGATTACTTGGATTGTTTCTTTTTGTCACATCACAATTACTTAGAGCAGAAGACACCATAGCTCCACGATACTTTTATTTTAAATTCTAATTAAGATTAAAAAATATTTTAAACAAACTGTGATTGCTCATTTGCTAGGCGGGACGCTAGGGGCTCTTACTGTAAAAAATATTGGCACATGTCACTTGATCCTTTTCTCTTTTTTACATAGACCGTGTCCGTATTATGTTAACTTCTCTTTTCCACGCTTTGTTGGTCTTCTTGAGCGCAGCGAAAATTTTTCTATGTCTATGCCTAGCACAGTCCAGACACAACATCTTCAGTATTATACCTGCCGTACAAATAAGCGAAGAATAAGTTTTTGGTTTATATGTAACTGTAGGCATTGAGAGAGACCTCTTTCGCAGGCCCCATACCACCTCAAGATGCAGGTTTCACCTCTCTTTTATACTTGGGCGGTGGTGGAGGAAGGGTCCGAAAAGACCGCTGCTGCTTTCGAACCTTTGGCGACTTCAGATACAACTTCGCAAGTGCGACCTTGCTTTTACGAAATACGGAAGATGCTGTGTCGCATCCAGTAAAGGCGTGCAAAAACATCACGTCCTTGAAACCTTGTTGCTGACGCTCTTGGGACGAGAATAAGGAATCCCTTCTCTTCCCACGTCCAGACTTGATGAAAATAATGTCCTATATGCGCATCAGCTATAGCCATCAAGAGGATGAGGTCAACATCTTCACCCACAATGCTGGCAGCTGTTGTTTCCGATATTTCCAGAGCCGTATCCACAATCAGAATGTCCGTATCACTTTTTGCTTGAAGGGTCCGATACCATTGTCCTCTAGCTTCACCTTAAGCATGTTGACAGACATTCAGGAGCGGATATCTCGAAAACTATACAAGTATCGAAAAATTCCCTTATTCCTCGGAGATAACCATGCCCAGATAACTGGTTATCTGTGAGGAATTTTTTTCTTCTCATATAACCGGTTATCTCTCAGGAATATATTTTCCTCGTAGATAACTGTTAAAATAATTAGTTATCTGTGAGGAAAATTTATTCCTAACATATAAGGTGCGATGTAATTAGTGTCAAATATTTTCAGGGCTGAAAATACAAGTCATAATACATAGGTCAGCAAAAAATTGGGTACTATTTGCAGGTTAGTTTCCGAGATATTAAGGAAAACAACTTGGTTACCTAATCACAAAAAATATCACCCTTTACAGCTGACTAACAACTACATTTAAACAATTTACACACACTAGCGTACTGAACACATGCGCCGGGCCATCGACCGCGGAGTGCGGATGCGGGCCCCCACACGCACACACAAACGTCGAAGCGCGGGTTATTCCTGATTCACAAAAAAAATTTGTCGTAGGTATGTTAAAAATAAAAAGTATTAAATTGGTATCAATAAACTTTGAGTTTACCAAAAAACTATGCTCATCTAAAACTAATCCTACTTTTAACTATGGACCTACTTATTAGAAAAAGCGCCTTTGTTTAGAATAAGACTAGCTTTTTACAACATGGCTTAGTAGGCTTAAGATCAACAGTGGACTTATTAAATTTGGACTTTGCCCGACAGTGGATACGTAAAGCGCTTTCACTAGTTGATAGGTACCTACTCAATATTTAACCTGATGTTCAGCAGTGGATTAACTTTTTAATAAATGTCTAACTCAACCTTCTTTTTACAACTAAAACAAAAAGGAAGGTAAATAACTAGGTCTAGACTTATTAAATTTAAGCCTATGCCCAGCTGTGGATTTAATGAGTGTACTTTTATGTAAAACATGACCTGGGGCCCTATTTTTGAATCGCTCGACTCCAGTCGAGCGCTCTTTTCGATTGATTTTCGTTCGACTTATGACTCAAAACAATGAGATGTCGAACGTAAATCAGTAGAAACGAGCGCTCGACGCCAGTCGAGTGATTCAAAAATAAGGCCCCTGAACAACATCATAATCATATTATGACTTCATTTATTGCACACGTCGTTTACCAAAACAAAAGTGTTAGTAGGGAATAACCCTTCAAATACGCAACACATGATTTCACCGATTGTCTCATGTCATGCCGGCTTTACATATTCGCCGAGCATCGGCACAATTCATCGTACGTTGCCGGTTTTGAAATAACCTCTCTGAAGCATTTCTTACAAAACCGGCAACGTACGATGAATTGTGCCGATGCTCGACGAATATGTAAAGCCGGCATGCATGCCGCGCCGCGTGATCAATTAGCGCCCCAGCCGCTAGGGTTGCCACCTCTTGGCCGTTTGAATCCGGGAGATGGAAAACTTCAAAATAAAACAAGTATTTAATTTAGTAACACATTTTTTTTTTTTAAATTTCTGGTTTAGAATAGAACTCACAAATCGATAAAAAAGACTCTCAGTACATTCCATTCGAAAATTGACGAATGTCTCTGGCCTTCTGCTTTGACATTTTTTCATTTAGCCCGACCAAGGGCTTAGCTTGGCCACATACAGACGCAATCCTTTTATGGAATTCCGTATGTACGTAATTCCGAACGCAGCTAATCCATATAATCCACACACATGCGAGATTTTTCCGTACGGAATCTTCATACATTATTGAAATTCCGTTCGGAATTCCGTTTGTAAAGTGGCCATTCGAATATTGATGGATTTGAAATTCTGGGATAATTTGGATTATCGTGAAATAATTCCTGGACATGGGAGATTTTTATTTGGGGCCCTATTTTTGAATCGCTCGAAGCCAGTCGAGCGCTCTTTTCTACTGATTTTCGTTCGACATCTTATTGTTTTGAGTCAAATGTCGAACGATAATCACTCGAAAAGAGTGCTCGACGCCTGCCGAGCGATTCAAAAATAGGGCCCCTGGTCACGATTCCGGGAGACTCCCGGAAATCCGGGAGAGGTGGCAACCCTACCCACCGCGCTGCGGGCGGCCGACTGCACTGACTGACTCAATGAAAAGCCGACCTAGTGCTGTAATTATCGATTGATTTAAAGATTCTTGATTGATTCATATTAATAAAATCAAGTGCACATCAGGCGTAATTTTTTAAGGTTAGCAGCTTAGGATTGGTTGCAAAAGCAAATCTACTTGATGTACATACAGTAATTAAGTATAGGATTGATTAAATTACCTATTAGTAATATGCAACAAATAGAAAATTATTACCAATTCTTATTTTTTTTTTCTGAATTGATTCACTAGTTTCATGTACGAATAAAGTAAAAGCTATCTGGCATTTACAGGAAACACTATCACATTACAGAATTTTGTTTTTGTACAATAGTTTTTATAATCTGGAATTTGATAAGCTAATGTTTATTTGGCAGTTATAATTTTTATTTTACCATAACTTGCCATTTAGCTGATTTTATAAAAAAAGTATGAGAAAATGAAATCGTAAATGGATAATAAATGATGACAGTGATTCTGAATACCTAGTAAGTATTAGGTGGCTCTATTTGCATGTTAGTTTCTCAAAGGGACGCATCCCCTTAAGATAAAAATAAAATAAATTAATTTAATCGTCGTTGAATCAATTAATCAATTGTGTACGTCATGTCATGTCACATCTCTAGTATGTCGTAGTGTGCAGTGCAGTGCACGCGCCGCGCTTGAGCTTGACCTTGTCCGTCAGTTGCGGAAATTCTTTCGTTCGGTCGGGTGCGTGCATTGTCGTGCGTGCGTGCGTAAGGCCGTAAGCCACAAAAAATGCAGAACTATTGCTATAATAACGCGGATTATTTAAACATTGTGTTGTGCTATCATGACGTCACCCCTGCTCTCAGCTTTCAGGGGATTTGGAGAAATGTTTCCGATCACGGTGACTGATCACTCGTCCGGCTTCACTGGTGTCCCCCTTCAAATAAATAAATTCAAATAAATTTTCGAAATATTTTTTATATGTAATCCATATGACTTATATGTTCAGCCCTGAAAATATTTGACACTAATTACAAGGCACCTTATATAACTGGTTATCTACGAAGAATACATTTTCCTCGCAGATAACTGTTAAAATAAATAGTTATCTGATAAGGAAAATCTATTCCTCAGAAACCTCGCAGATAACTATTGTAAAAAAATTCAAAGCCCTTTATTAGGTAATATAAAATTACTTTTCTTGCGATTATTGTGACCATGTAGTACCTATATTATACCTTTTTTTATAACTTGTCAATTCGTATCATAAATCGCAAGTCCGGTCATATACTGTCATAACTCAAAAAAAGATAATTTTGAGATAATGGAGAAGTTTCATGATGTTAAAAAAACATTAAACTTCATAAAATGAAAATATAGCCTAAAATCAATATAGGGAACGGGGACAGGGACGGGAACGACTTCTACAGCATTGTTCACGCGAATGAAGTCGCGGGCAAAAGCTAGTACTAAATAAGGCAATCAGTTCTTCATATACAAGGTTATTTTTAGTTTATACAAAACCTCTCGTGGGGTTGATCAGACCATCAAACTGAACAACTTTAATTATGGGACCAACCTCGAAATCACGGAAAAAAAATCAGCTCTTCTATACAAAAGTATAATCCTACTCCATTGAAATGTATGAAACAGCTGATTTTTTTTCGCGATTTCAAGGTTGGTCCCATAATTAAAGTTGTTCAGTTTGATGGTCTAATCAACCCCACGAGAGGTTTTGTATTAACTAAAAATAACCTTGTATAACTAATTATTTTAACAGTTATCTGAGAGGAAAATGTAATCTTCGGAGATAACCAGTTATCTCTTAGGAATTGATTTTCCTTACAGATAACTATTTATTTTAACAGTTATCTGCGAGGAAAATATATTCTTCGGAGATAACCAGTTATCTCTTAGGAATAAATTTTCCTCACAGATCACTAATTATTTTAACAGTTATCTGCGAGGAAAATATATTCCTGAGAGATAACTGGTTATATGAGAAGAAAAAAATTCCTCACAGATAACCAGTTATCTGGGCATGGTTATCTCCGAGGAATAAGGGGAAAAATTTGACTGCATAAAACTTGTAGCAAATTTAATCAGCTTTCATTTTCTCCCAAGTCTCATGTCGCTAGACTAGAACGCATAGTTTCTGAGATATATGTGAAAAACCGGAAAATTCAAATCTGAGCATTTATTGTTATTAGTCCAATCAACGGGGCTTATGCAACCCGAATAATTCTTCCGTCTATGAAATTTGGCATGTGATGAAGTTAGGTAATACAGATTACAGATGAACAATAATCCAATAAATTTTGTTACGAGAAGTTAGGTATTTTTACCTAAACATGAAAAGCGCTTATATCTCTCTGTGAATATTTCCTCGGGCTAAAATACTTTCTGTATACGTACTTATGTATTAGTTAGAATAAGTATGTAAAAGAATCCAATATTTTTTCGATTTCGGAGATACTCCAAATTTAAATTTTAATATTTTTCAATATATCTTTTCTTGATAAAAATATCTGGTGATTATTATTTTTAATATGTTTTTATATCCTTAAATATATAGCTTTGTTCAGTAAGTCAATTAATTTTCTTCTTTAATCATATTTTTTTTATTTTTTGGTCTTAAGAGGTAATGTGAAAAATAGTCGGTCCATTTTCATACATTTATGTATAAATATGATTAAAGAAGAAAATTTGTTGGCCTACTGAACAAATCTATATATTAAGGGTATAAAAAAATATTAAAAAATAATAATCAGCAGATATTTTAATCAAGAAAAGATATATTGAAAAATATTAAAATATAAATTTGGAGTATCTCCGAAATCGAAAAAATATTGGATTCTTTTACATACTTATTCTAACTAATACACAAATACGTATACAGAAAGTATTTTAGCCCGAGGAAATATTCACAGAGAGATATAAGCGATTTTCATGTTTAGGTAAAAATACCTAACTTCTCTTAACAAATTTTATAACATATTTGCTCGTAAAGGGTCTCTTATTACACCAATTTCAATATTGTATTGTATCTCATTACGAACTTGTGCGGTAATGTAAAGTAAAACGCACGGTTTCCTTGATAAGCCGTGCGTTTTACTTTACATTACCGCACGGTTTATCAAGATACTTCGTCTAAAACGAACGGTACTTTTTTAAATCTTAGCAAAGAGTTTTTATGTCAGAAAAGAGGTCAACATTTTATGGATAAAATTGACTTTGGGAGATAAAATATAATAAATAAACATTTAGTTATTCAATTTAATTAATGTTGACAATAAATTACAACCATTTATCTGTAACAAAAACACAAAAATATTAATTTACTTTATTAGAAATACTGGCTGTTTTTATGCCTTTGCCTTAAAAAAAACGCTGATGCGCGCGCAATGCTAATTTTTTTTTTTGCTGTATTGTTTTTATTTGAAAATGTCGTCAAGTACTGATGAATTTATTAATTCAACACCGCCAGAAGTCTCAGAGGCAACGAAAAAGGCTACTCTAAGCCTCTTGCCCGAAAAATTGACCGATAAGATACTTACAAGCGTATCAAAATTTAATCATATGGAAAACAAGCAAAGGTGCAAAGTCCGAGTTTTATTTATTTCCTCGCAAATATGTTATAAAACGTCGTATGACATACGTGCGCTTTGATAATTACAGCCTCTGCTTTCTTGTAGCCCTCGCCTACGGCTCGGGCTAGCAATATCGCCTCGGCTGTAATTTTCAACGTACCGCACTTATATCATAATGTACTATTATTGGCTTATTGTTCATCTGTAATCTGTGTTACCTAACTTCATCACATGCCAAATTTTATAGACGGGAGAATTTTTCGGAAGTCTCCATACAACAAATATGCTCATTGATTGGACTATATCGTCTCACAATAAAAATAAAAAACAATTACATAATAAAGATAAAGTACATTTATTTATTTCGTGTTCTAAATAATATGAACAAAATTAAATATTCAATATACTTTTTTCTTTTCATTTTTCCGTAACCTACACTGGATTCACTAAGACATCGCAATTCCCTGTAAAAAAAATAAATAAAAGTTTAACCCCTTTTTTAAATATAAAGTATAAGTAAGAATGTATTTCCATGTCCATAGTTTTCAATCGGTGCGGGACAGAGGGGGTTGTTAGCTGTGGTTGTTGGTTTAAATCTTTAAGTCTTAATGCGGGTAGCTTTAGTATGTCATGCTCACTTTAAACATTTCTGCGGTGGTGTCGTGTGAGGCGGGTCGTTACGTTCCCTCAAATATGGTTGAGCGAAACGATGGCTGGTTCATGCGTCATGCTCGTGAACGGGTGCTGCCAGTGGGAATGGGTCTGCTTTCTGTCTGCTTGTATTAAGGGCGTCGTATATAAAAAATCTGTTTTATATTGTCTGTATGTATGGCACTTCTTACTCGAAACGTATATATCATAATAACTTACCTTGTTTTGATTTATTTAATTGCAATATTTTTACTTTCTATAGTCAGTATTTATGTATTATATGCCTATGAAAAGCTTTTGGATATTAGTTTTCAATTCGATGCCTCAACATGGGTAGCCTTAGTATGTCATGCTCTCTTTAATCATTTCTGCGGTGGTGTCGTGTGAGGCGGGTCGTTACGTTCCCTCAAATATGGTTGAGCGAAGCGATGGCTGGTCCATGCGTCATGCTCGTGAACGGGTGCTGCCAGTGGGAATGGGTCTGCTTCTGACGAACCACGTCATCGGTTGCCTTTTTAAATTAAATTGGTATTTATATAATATACTTGTGCTCATTTTAAAATATAATAAATAACACTTCACTTATTGTCTATGGTCCAGCCCCCTGATTACGTTACTCTGTTGCTAACAATTCTCGATTGAAATCACACTTACATTTCTGCTTTAAGTAAGATAGTTGTCACATTGGTTCTTTCTTAATAAAGCAGCGTAACTGCTATTTCGTCAGAGTCGATTGCAACAAAGTGACAAATTCAGGGGGCGGAGTTCGACCCCCTCCGAAGTGAATTCCTGGCTACGGCCCTGCTCCATAAGAATAAATAAAACTGACTAGAACGGACACTCCCGCTCCGGACGGGTTTAAAGTCACGATATTAGCCTACACGTTACACGGGACACTCAGTGGGGCTGTCCATCTAGTCCCACTAGGTCATGTAGGTCATGTCCTCACTAGGTCATGTTGTCATTTTGTTAGAATGAATCAAAAGAAAACCAAGAAGAAATTAAAAACATAAAATAAAGAAAAAGCAACTTATTTAATGATTTCAAATTTTATCGAAGTAATGTAATATTCAGTCAAAAGTACCAGGGCAACATAACTTACGAGGAGTTATTTTGATTTCGTACCGCGAAGATGTGTCTATTCCTTTTAGCTCTTTAATTTTTCAAAAATATAAACCGAAATAACTCCTTGTAAGTTATGTTGCCCTGGTACTTTTGTCTGAATATAACATTATTTCGATATTCTAAAAAGCCCTCCCTAGTCCAGTAGGACCGCGGGTACATAGTGGTATACCGTTGTCCTACCAGTAGGTCAAATCGGTAGGTCCACGGGTCCTTAATGTAAATAATTCATGCATGCATGCCTGCCTATGCATTCATAGAAAAAAATCAGCGTAACTTCAAACTGAATAGTTTTACCCTGTGGCATTTTACCATCCACAAAATTCGTTAGGCATGACCAAATGGGAATAATGTGTATGAACAAAAATTGCATGACCTAATGAAGACATGACCTAGTAGGACTAGATGGGGCTGTCACGGTCGGCGTTTCGCCGCACGCGCGTTTTCCTGTTTGTGCGTTCCGTACGAGCTTCGAAACAATTTACAATGACGTCAAGTTATTATGATGTGCTTGGTTGTACAAACAATAAAATTAAAAAAAGGATGCCATAAGTAGCTACTTAAGTTTTTTTTAACTAATATTTTCTAAATATTTTTCATTTTCATACCTCATTTATCAAAAGGACATGAAAAGTTCTTTTTGTGTAGCCAATTGTTTCACCTAAGAGTAAAAATTACTGTAGGTACCTACTTTAACTGTTCAGTTAAAGTAGGTACCTACAGTATTTTTTTACTTGTCGTCAAATCTTTTTAATAGCCCCGCCTTGCCATCTCGTTGATAGTTGATCTCATAGGTATTTTGAAAAACTAGAATAAAATAATGATTTTTAAAGCAAAGATAAACTTATATTTTAGCAATATTATCTTTAGACGTAAGCTATATTTAACAGTAAGCAACCCTGGCAACACGCCGGACGACAGCGGGGCGTAACGACGTGAAGGGGGAAGTAGGTATATAAATGGCGGCGTTTGGGACTCGGACAAAGAAGAGTCCGTTCTATACAGTTTTATTTATTCATAAAGCCACAAGTAGCGAGCGCGGCGACTCCCGCAGCTTGTGGCTCGAATGCCTATCGGTTTGCGCCGATACTATACAAAATGTATGAAAAAACTCGTCCGCAGCTTTTCGTCGCCTTTAGACGTGCCGGACTACAGCTGCGCCACAAAAAAAAAGTTGGAAATCTGACTTTTTGACTTTGCCATGATGAAGTCGATAATTTGTCGGAATTTGTCGCACAAAAACCAGAATTTGTCGGTCTTGCGTTTAGGAGATACGTGTGGCCCAGCTGTAGAGACGTCTCTACAGCTGCGCCACACAGATCTCGAAAACGGAAGGTCGTAGCGAAAATCTGATTACTCGTGTGTCCAGCCGTTAATTTGTCGGAATTTGTCGCACAAAAACCAGAGTTTGTCGGTCTTGCGTTTAGGAGATCTGTGTGGCGCAGCTGTAGAGACGTCTCTACAGCTGAGCCACACAGATCTCGAAAACGGAAGGTCGTAGCAAAAATCTGATTACTCGTGTGTGCAGCCGTTAATTTGTCGGAATTTGTCGCACAAAATCCAGATTTTGTCGGTCTTGCGTTTAAGAGATATGTGAGGATATGCTGCAGAGACTTTTCTACCTGGATCTTGAGAAAGGAAGGTCGTAGCTAAAATCTGATAACTCGAGTGTGTAGCCGTTAGTTTGTCGAAATTTGTCACCAAGAATCAGAGATTGTCGATCTTGCGTTTAGGAGATATGTGAGGATACGCTGTGGAGACCTTTTTACCTGGATCTCGAGAACAAAAGGTCGGAAGCGTATCCTCACATATCTCCTTAACGCAAGATCGACAAACTCTGATTCTTGGTGACAAATTCCGACAAACTAACGGCTACACACTCGAGTTATCAGATTTTCGCTACGACCTTCCTTTCTCAAGATCCAGGTAGAAAAGTCTCCACAGCGTATCCTCACATATCTCCTAAACGCAAGACCGACAAAATCTGGTTTTTGTGCGACAAATTCCGACAAATTAACGGCTGCACACACGAGTAATCAGATTTTCGCGACGACCTTCCGTTTTCGAGATCTGTGTGGCTCAGCTGTAGAGACGTCTCTACAGCTGCGCCACACAGATCTCCTAAACGCAAGACCGACAAACTCTGGTTTTTGTGCGACAAATTCCGACAAATTAACGGCTGCACACACGAGTAATCAGATTTTCGCTACAACCTTCCGTTTTCGAGATCTGTGTGGCGCAGCTGTAGAGACGTCTCTACAGCTGGGCCACACGTATCTCCTAAACGCAAGACCGACAAATTCTGGTTTTTGTGCGACAAATTCCGACAAATTATCGACTTCATCATGGCATAGTCAAAAAGTCAGATTTCCAACTTTTTTTTTGTGGCGCAGCTGTAGTCCGGCACGTCGCCTTTAGTGGTCAGGACTAGTGACTCGCGCTCCAAAAGTTGAATCATTTCTCAAGTCGAATACTCAATTGCGACCTGTAGAGAACAGCCGCACAGCAGGACAGCGTCTGACAAACGAAAGCCGGCTTTAACCGTCTGTGGTCTAGTCACTAGACCACAGAGACGAGTGGGCGAACCACTAGACTAGTGTACGACGTGGTGGAAGGATTCGGTTCCCAGGGGGGTACAATTTTACTCGGTTTGAGTGGTGGTAGGGCTTATTTCAAGTCCGCCTGGCTAGCTACCACCATCTTAACTAAGTCTGACGCCATAACAATTTAAAAATTGTTGTGTTCCGGCAGTTAGAGGTAAGATAGCCAGATCATGTGGTGAGGATTCCGGGTGTAGTGCGGTTCCACCTTCGGCCTTGTCGTCACTTAAGATCAGGTGAGGTGAAAGCCAAGCACTATCCTGCTGTGGATGAAAAGCATTTTTGCCCAAGCTGAAACGGAGCTCGCTCGGACAAAAATAACGATTTTTTTGATTGAATCAGGCGTCACTTGTTGCGGAGTGGGGAGGAAGAGACAATAAGTACGGTGTCGGAGGGCGTTAGTTGCTCATTCGGTGTTGGTTTACGCACGATCTAACTCCTGAGGATGCTCCGGGTTGGGGCGAAACACGTGTAGAGTAGCCTAATTGGTGAAGGTGCGAGGTGTGTTGCTGTCTGGCTAAATGCAGGTTTGTGCACTGATATTTTGTGGTGTGCATGTGCATATTTTTGCGGGCCGGCGGGTGGTGCATCTTGCATATATTGTTTACGGAAGTAAGCTACATATATCTTTTTAGGGTTCCGTAGCCAAAATGGCAAAAAACGGAACCCTTATAGATTCGTCATGTCTGTCTGTCTGTCTGTCTGTCCGTCCGTCCGTATGTCACAGCCACTTTATTCCAAAAGTATTTGGACTACATAGTTGAAACTTAGTAGGTAGGTGTATTCTGTGAACCGCTTTACGATTTTTATAGAAAAATAAAAAAAATAAAAGATTAAGGGGGGGCTCCCCATACATGGAACTGAAACTGAAAATATTTTTTTTCATCAAACCAATACTTGTGGGGTGTTTTTAGATAGGTCTTTAAAAATGACATTGAGGTTTCTAAGACTATTTTTTTTCAAAGTCAACCGTTTGAAAGATATATGCCGCCAAAGTGGTAAAATGTGTGCCCCCCCCCCCCTTTAACTTTTAAAGTAAGAAGGTGAAAAATCTAAAAAAAATATAAGCTATAGATCTTAATAAATACTTTCAACGAAAATTGGTTTGAACGAGATACAGTAATTAGTTTTCGAGATATAGTACATTTTCCAAAACCGCAAATATAACTTTGTCATTCATACAAACACTGTGAAAAACAAAGTTATTTTTTCAGACGAAAAATGATAGCGGTATTAAAATATGGTATAGTATAATGTACCTACGGAACCCTACTGCGCGTGGCCCGACACGCACTTGGCCGGTTTTTTTTAATAACGACTTAAGTTTAAGTATGACAACTTATGCTCACGAGGCTAGTTTTTCAAGCTAGGATATTTAGTGTCTGTAAGCTAGCTGTCATAAGCTGTTTTTAATAAACAGAACAAGAATAAACAGACTATACCTTCTTTTGGCAGTCAAAAACGGAGATAGTATTTTTAATACTTAATTTTATCCAATAACCGATTAGTGTCTAGCTAGAACGTGCCGGACTACAGCTGCGCCACAAAAAAAAAGTTGGAAATCTGACTTTTTGACTATGCCATGATGAAGTCTATAGTTTGTCGGAGTTTGTCGCCAAAAACCAGAGTTTGTCGGTCTTCCGTTTAGGAGATACATGTGGCTCAGCTGTAGAGACGTCTCTACAGCTGCGCCACACAGATCTCGAAAACGGAAGGTCGTAGCGAAAATCTGATTACTTGTATGTATAGCCGTTAGTTTGTCGGAGTTTGTCGCACAAAAACCAGAGTTTGTCGGTCTTGCGTTTAGGAGATACGTGTGGCGCAGCTGTAGGAGACGTCTCTACAGCTGAGCCACACAGATCTCGAAAACGGAAGGTCGTAACAGAAATCTGATTACTCGTGTGTGTAGCCGGTAGTTTGTCGGAGTTTGTCACCAAGAACCAGAGTTTGTCGGTCTTGCGTTTAGGAGATATGTGAGGATACGCTGTGGAGACCTTTCTACCTGGATCTTGAGAACGGAAGGTCGTAGCAAAAATCTGATAACTCGAGTGTGTAGCCATTAGTTTGTCGGAGTTTGTCACCAAAAATCAGAGTTTGTCAATCTTACGTTTAGAAGATATGTGGGGATATGCTATAGAGATATTTCTACCTGGATCTCGAGAACGGAAGGTCGTAGCGAAATCTCACATATCTCCTAAACGCAAGACCGACAAACTCTGATATTTGGCGACAAACTCGGTCGAACTACCGACTATAGATATGACTAATCGGATTATCGCTACGACCTTCCGACGTGCCGGACTACAGCTGCGCCACAAAAAAAAAGTTGGAAATCTGACTTTTTGACTATGCCATGATAAAGTCTATAGTTTGTCGGAGTTTGTCGCCAAAAACCAGAGTTTGTCGGTCTTCCGTTTAGGAGATACATGTGGCTCAGCTGTAGAGACGTCTCTACAGCTGCGCCACACAGATCTCGAAAACGGAAGGTCGTAGCGAAAATCTGATTACTTGTATGTATAGCCGTTAGTTTGTCGGTGTTTGTCGCACAAAAACCAGAGTTTGTCGGTCTAGCGTTTAGGAGATACGTGTGGCGCAGCTGTAGAGACGTTCTCTACAGCTGAGCCACACAGATCTCAAAAACGGAAGGTCGTAACAGAAATCTGATTACTCGTGTATGTAGCCATTAGTTTGTCGGAGTTTGTCACCAAAAATCAGAGTTTGTCGGTCTAGCGTTTAGGAGATATGTGAGGATACGCTGTGGAGACCTTTCTACCTGGATCTTGAGAACGGAAGGTCGTAGCAAAAATCTGATAACTCGAGTGTGTAGCCATTAGTTTGTCGGAGTTTGTCACCAAAAATCAGAGTTTGTCAATCTTACGTTTAGAAGATATGTGGGGATATGCTGTAGAGATATTTCTACCTGGATCTCGAGAACGGAAGGTCGTAGCGAAAATCTCACATATCTCCTAAACGCAAGACCGACAAACTCTGGTATTTGGCGACAAACTCGGTCGAACTACCGACTATAGATATGACTAATCAGATTATCGCTACGACCTTCCGTTCTCAAGATCCAGGTAGAAAGGTCTCCACAGCGTATCCTCACATATCTCCTAAACGCAAGACCAACAAACTCTGGTTCTTGGTGACAAACTCCGACAAACTACCGGCTACACACACGAGTAATCAGATTTCTGTTACGACCTTCCGTTTTCGAGATCTGTGTGGCTCAGCTGTAGAGACGTCTCTACAGCTGCGCCACACGTATCTCCTAAACGCAGGACCGACAAACTCTGGTTTTTGTGCGACAAACTCCGACAAACTAACGGCTATACATACAAGTAATCAGAATTTCGCTACGACCTTCCGTTTTCGAGATCTGTGTGGCGCAGCTGTAGAGACGTCTCTACAGCTGAGCCACGTGTATCTCCTAAACGGAAGACCGACAAACTCTGGTTTTTGGCGACAAACTCCGACAAACTATAGACTTCATCATGGCATAGTCAAAATGTCAGATTTCCAACTTTTTTTTTTGTGGCGCAGCTGTAGTCCGGCACGTCCTTCCGTTCTCAAGATCCAGGTAGAAAGGTCTCCACAGCGTATCCTCACATATCTCCTAAACGCAAGACCGACAAACTCTGGTTCTTGGTGACAAACTCCGACAAACTACCGGCTACACACACAAGTAATCAGATTTCTGTTACGACCTTCCGTTTTCGAGATCTGTGTGGCTCAGCTGTAGAGACGTCTCTACAGCTGCGCCACACGTATCTCCTAAACGCAAGACCGACAAACTCTGGTTTTTGTGCGACGAACTCCGACAAACTAACGGCTATACATACAAGTAATCAGATTTTCGCTACGACCTTCCGTTTTCGAGATCTGTGTGGCGCAGCTGTAGAGACGTCTCTACAGCTGAGCCACATGTATCTCCTAAACGGAAGACCGACAAACTCTGGTTTTTGGCGACAAACTCCGACAAACTATAGACTTCATCATGGCATAGTCAAAATGTCAGATTTCCAACTTTTTTTTTGTGGCGCAGCTGTAGTCCGGCACGTGTTTTTAATAAACAGAACAAGAATAAACAGACTATACCTTCTTTTGGCAGTCAAAAACGGAGATAGTATTTTTAATACTTAATTTTATCCAATAACCGATTAGTGTCTAGCTAGAGAAAAGCAAAGCTTAAAATACAATTTTGACTAAATATTACAATGATAAACTCCTGTTTAAATAACTAACTAATAAATGAAACCATTTTTAAAACTGAAAATGATTTATTTCAACATTTTAAACAACTACAAATAATAAATAAATTACATAATAATACTTTTAACTGGTAACATTTGTAACAGCCTGAATCGGTGTTGCCAGTAATAAATACAAAATTTCATTTAAAATGAAAAAAATAGGTACTACAATTTTTTTCTTACAACTAAATAATGAAAAGATCTACATGGTACTTAATTTGTTAAGTATTTTTACATTTTCTACTTAAAATAACACATGAACAAAATAAAATGAAAACAATGTGAATGATAATTATTGTCGAAATGCGTTGTTATGTAAACATTTAGAAACAAATTTTAACACCCAATTTCAAAAAATCATATCTACAATTTTTTTACATACAATTATTTTTAGGACAACAAAAAGGCGTTATTACACAAATAATACCTTATATTAAAATGTTTACCGTCATTTAATATTGGTGTTAATTTTTTGGCTACTTCCTGTTATTAATTTATTACAATTCTTTCTATATTTTTAAAACGGTTTTTTTACATTTTTTAAAGATATCCTCAATTTTAAGCATCGATCAAATTTTTGAATATTTTTGACAGATTTTAGGTTCAATCAGCGTTAAATTATCTGAGCATTCAAACCTGCTAAAAATACCTGAACATTTGACAAAAATCAACCTTATCTTGAGACATTAAGGTATTAAAATAAATATTATATTAGAAAGTTTTTCCTATCTGTGCTAAGAGTGAGTGGAAAGATATATTTTGGAAATGTACATTACGGGAAGTGGACATTTTGGGAAATAATGTACTTTTCGGGAAGTGGACATATCGGGAAATGTACCTTTTGAAACCGACATTATGGGAAGTGTACATTTTGAACCTGAAGGGATTTTAGGTACTTAACTGTGAAATTGTCACTTAAGATACTTTGGAGGGCGATATAACGGGAGTAACAAGACCCTCAACGAAGCCGAAGTCCACGTATTCCGCCCATCATCAGGATCATTTTTGTCTTTTAGACTATACCTGGGAAACCAATAACTAAGAAGTTATTGAAGGTCAATGTCAATTTTTTTTTTATTCGTTATATATTTTATTCCTTATTAGTCATTTTTGTCTACAGAAACAATCAAACTTTAATGTATTTCGTAACAAACAATGACTTCAAAACCTTATCACTTAATGTATCTCATGAGTTGAGCACGCACATAAACGCTGCCTTTCACTTCGGCCGCACGCAGCTGTGTAGCATACACTCGCAGGCGCGGAGTTTTTATACGCGTTACATTGCGTGGTAATGTATGCAAGGCTTTTTTACCATCAAGTCGTTTCCCAGCAATAATATTGAACAGAAATGGTCCTGATGATGGGCAGAATACGTAGACCTCGGCTTCGTTGAGTATTTTGTTACACCCGATATTTGTTGTTTTGTGTAATTTTTTGTGTCATGAAGTTTTCTAGTTATCCAATCCAATATTACCTATGATAGCATTCACCACATCCGTCGATGACGCAGTTCCGCCAACATCGGGCGTCATTATCCGATCCACGTTCATGGTTTTGTTCAAAGCTCTCGTCAGCAAATTGGCGTGGAAATGATGGCCGAGATGTTCCAGCATGTCTATTGATGCGTTGATCATGGCTACTGGATTGGCTATGTTCTTTCCGGCGATGGCGGTACCTGGGAAATAATAATATTTAAAAAAAAAATAGTTTATTGCCTCAAAAATTACAAATTACTTACAATATTCATTTAGTTTACAAAAAAAAAAAACCGGCCAAGTGCGTGTCGGACCACGCGCCATAGAGTTCCGTAGTTACCTTATACCATACCATATTTAATACCACCTATAATTTTTCGTCTTTAAAAATAACTTTGTTTTTCACAGTGTTGGTATGAATGACAAAGTAATATTTGCGGTTTTGGAAAATGTGCTATATCTCAAAAACTAATTACTATATCTCATTCAAACCAATTTTGGTTGAAAGTGTTTATTAAGATCTACAGCATATATTTTTTTTAGATTTTTCACTCTCTTATTTCAAAAGTTAAAGGGGGGGGGGGGACACACATTTTACCACTTTGGCGGTGAATATCTTTCAAACGGTTGACTTTGAGAAAAAGTTTTCTTAGGAACCTTAATGTCATTTTTAAAGACCTATCTATAGACACCCAACACATGTTGGTTTGAAGAAAAAAATTTTTTTCAGTTTCAGTTCCATGTATGGGGGCCCCCCTTAATCTTTTATTTTTCTTATTTTTGTATTAAATTCATTAAGCGGTTAACAGAATACATCTACCTACCAAGTTTCAACTGTGTAGTCTTAATACTTTCGGAATAAAGTGGCTGTGACATTCGGACAGACAGACAGACAGACAGACATGACGAAACTATAAGGGTTCCGTTTTTTGCCATTTAGGCTACGGAACCCTAAAAATTGCCATAGATGCAAAAAGGTAGTGGCGTTCTGGTAGCTAGTAGAATATATATTTTTTTAACATAAAATTGTACAACGTGTTACAAAATAACCCCTAATGCCGAATATGGTAGATAGGGACCAACAAACTGAACAACTTTTACTATGGGACCAACTCTGAAATCGCGAAAAGAAATCAGCTGTTTCATACAAAAAATAATAACGAAAATATCAAAATGTATGAAACAACTGATTTTTTTGCGACTTCAGAGTTGGTCCTATAGTAAAAATTATTCAGTTTAAGGCTCCGTTATGCAAAATCATTTGTCTCTGTCTTTTTCTTTACGTGTAAAGAGTATGGAAAATAACCTCACTTCTGCACTTTTTCGATGTTTTTCGTGATTTTTTCATCATTATCTTTAGCACAATTATCTTTCTTGAAAAAAAGTTATTGGAGCAACTGCACAGTAGGTTAAAGTGTATTTTGATGTAGAATTCAATATGTTTACGCTATTATTTACGCCAATAATATGGCCCGCGATAAGCGCTTTTGATGATATTCAGATATTTTTTTACAATCATCTGTGAGGTTTATACGCAATTTAATGTTTGTAGAAACTAAATAAACTCTTTAGCTTGTCGTATGATTTTTTTGGTGGCTACAAGTTTACGTTTTCTATATAAAAATATGGGCCGCGCAAACCATGTTTTCCTATTACCGCCCCTTAATGGTTCAATCTACCATATTCGGCATTAGGGCACACCCCGGACACTCCATACAACCGCGCCATTATAAACAGATGACGTTTTTGTACGCGCGCAACTGTGTGTGAAGTCTAGGGCTACCGTGCAGTTTGTACTGTATGAGCGGCGTTCTGTTCATAATTCGAACTTTTTGGTAAATAAAGTTAAGACGCATTGCTTTGAATATCAAAATAAGTAGACATTGACAAACACGACTAAACGAACATACGATTTGGCATGCGATCTCGCGGGGTGAGGTGAGGTAATTGATTCTGGGGCGGGGCGAAGAGTGTCCTTTCTGTACGGTGGATTTTTGAGACGGTACATTAAGGGCAGGTACCTTAACCGTTATAGTTACAGGAAAACGTTCCTAGGAGACCATCCGTAACTTTTTGAGATATTCTGAACTGCATTCACAGATTTTGGAAAAAAGTTACCGTTAGCATAAAAAAATGTTTTATGCCAATCGATCCTATTTCATGTGGGGATCAAAAGACTATGGGAACATTTGAGGTATGAGTACTCAAATTTCAGTTGGCCTTAAAGAGCATTTTGATCACAGTAAGAAATAGGATCGTTTAGTAATAAAAAATATTTTGAGTCGATTTATCGTTTTTCCGTACAAAATGTATGGGAAAAGTTTTTGGCGATTTCTGTCGTTTCTAGTACTAATACCTTAAATGGTCTCATCGAGTCTTTTGATCCCCACATAAAATAGGATCGATTGGCATAAAAAAAATTTTTTTGGTATTTTCGCATTTTTTTTTGCTAGCGGTAACTTTTTTCCAAAATCTGTGAATGCACTTCAGAATATCTCAAAAAGTTATGGAAGGTCTTCTAGGAACGTTTTCCTGTAACTATAACGGTTAAGGTACCTGCCCTTAATGTACCGTCTCAAAAATCCACCCTGAATATATATTTTGTGATAAGGCGTTATTTATTTTGTAACACTTGTATATTATTATAAGTTACCAGCTATAATTGCCGTACTCAAGACGGGGGTATCACTCCGCGCTTAATTATCCTACTGCTCGCGGCTGACTCAGTCGAGCCAACGCGTTAGGGGTATCACGTGTCGGTTGAGACAGAGCTACGCGACAGAAAGAGAAGCGCGTCGGAGGCGCTTATAATGATAGACACGCAGCGCTGTGCAATTTGAAATTGTACTTTATTGCCGTGCAGCGAGAGCAGCTTATTATTTGATTGTCCTCGCGTGGATGGGCACGGACTTTTATACGTTTAGTACGTACTATACACATCAACTTTGTCTAGGGATACAGGTGTTATTTTCATACAAACGAGGTAACTTTGAAGCTTTGGTTTTCTGCCAGGGATGTACCGTGCTGTAATCTGATGATGGCCATCCAGGAATTGAATGGAGTAGATTCAGATCGCTTTACACACCCAACTGGGGCCGTACCGGCTAACTTACATGGCTATCGTAATCGCTTTCATTTGACAGATGGATGTGATACATTGCTACTTTTCTATGGTAAGTTTTTATTTATGCCAACTAGAAGTAGCAATGTGTCACATCCATCTGTCAAATAAAAGCGATTACGATAGCCATGTAAGTTAACCGGTACGGCCCCTGATCTGATCAGCATTCTAAAAGATGAATGGGTTAGAGTTCTCAGTTTGAGGATTTTTTTTAACATGTCCATTACGTTTTTAAAATGCTGGTCAGATCAGTTGGGTGTATATAGCGATCTGAATCTCCTTCATTCACCCCCTGGATAGCCGTCATCAGATCACAGCACAGTACATCCTTGGCAGGAAACCAAGGCTTCAAAGTTAGTTACCTCGTTTGTATGAAAATAACACCTGGCCCCTATTTCACAGACGTGACATTTGTAAATGACAATGATAATTCGGTGTCCATCGCGTCAGCCAAATTGAATTTAGAAAACATACTGCTCAAACTACTCACAGATACCGCAACGTACATCAAATTGTCATTGTAATATACAATTGTCACGTCTGTGAAATAGGGGCCTGATATCCTTAAACAAAGTTGATGTGTGTATTAAAATATTCAGAGCTCAGGAGACTAAATTAGTAGAGTGTAGTGTAATGCTCTCTAGTGTAGTGTGTCGCTCACCGGTGTTCCTAGTGCCCGGTTCGAACACGGCGTAGTGATCGCCGTAATTCCGGCCGGACAGCAATCCGGCGCCGCCCATCAGGCCGCACACTACGTTCGACACGATCGAACCATACAAGTTCGTCATTAGCATCACGTCGAATTGGTGGGGTCTGGAAAATAATGGGGAAAATGAATGAATAGGATACTATTGTCTAATACCAAAAGATATCGCAATCGTTTTCATTTGACAGATGGACGTGACACATTGCTGCATTTCTTGGTAAGTTTTTATTTGTGCCAAAAAGAAGCATCAATGTATCACATCATGAAAGCGATTGAAATAGATTTTGGAATTAAACAATTAGCCCCCTGATTCCAAAAAAGTAAATAATTATAATAGGGCCCATTTTAATAGATCACGTTTGACATCTATCAGACCATAGTATGAGTAGCCACATACAGACAGAATTTCGATTCGGAATCATTCCGAACGCATCTAATCCATACATACAAATCTAAGGACCTACCACACACGTATGCGGGATTTTTCCGTACGGAATTTTCATAAATTATCGATGTTCCGTTCGGAATTCCGAATCGGGATTCCGTCGTGTGTGTGGCCGGGCTTAGACTGGCCATATACAGACGGAATTTCGATTCGGAATTCCGAAACGGAATCATTCCGTCCGAATACACGCAGCAAACAATGGACCTACACACATGCGGGATTTTTCCGTATGGAATTCTTACATTAATTCTATTCTTACATTATTATCGATATTCCGTTTTGGGATTCTGTCTGTATGTAACCGGCTTTATTTGTCAAAGTAAATCGTCAATTCGCTTTCTTTTGAGATTGGGCGCATTCTGCCAGATAAATCTTTGAGTCATCGACCGCCATAGAGTAATTTTTAACCCTGGAAAGTAATTTGTATGGAATGTTCAATATTTTACTTTCTTCTTCTTCTTCTTATTTTTGTTTTGGCAATCTACTTTCCTCTTGGAAGTAATTTTTGCCAGTGTCAAGTGTTGAATATTTCAGTAATGATTGTTTCATATTCACTTCTCAAGCTTACGCGCTCACTAGATATGAAATAAAACACTTTTTAACGGATACTAGCGCGGTTTTATTGAATGTACTTTGGTATTTAGTTGGTATTTGGTTTGATTTTTGGTTCTTCCCGACGTTTCGGCACCTTTGCAGCTGCCGTGGTCACGGGGGACTGAAGCTACCCGTGAGCCTACCCTCAAGCGATGAATTTTTTTAGACGTTCAGAAATTAAAATTTAACAAAATTTTTAATTATTTTATGTTGATTTATAATTTAATTTTATGAATTATTTAATGCTAAAAAGAGAGAGAATCCCGAGAGAATTTAATTTCTGAACGTCTAAAAAAATTCATCGCTTGAGGGTAGGCTCACGGGTAGCTTCAGTCCCCCGTGACCACGGCAGCTGCAAAGGTGCCGAAACGTCGGGAAAAACCAAAAATCAAACCAAATACCAACTAAATACCAAAGTACATTCAATAAAACCGCGCTAGTATCCGTTAAAAAGTGTTTTATTTCATGATTGTTTCAGTTTACATTAAAATGCGGGTGCATCGCATTCCAATGCTGCTTGGAGCATTTGGCACCAAGTATATCAAGACAATTGGTAAGTTCTGCCGAGGTAGCCACCACTACAGTAAAAGTCTCGGCTTCACACAACCAAGATCGCGCCTATTTTAATTATCCCACATATTGTTCAGTTGCGTAGACACATTTACCACAAAACTGCACCAATTTTAAGACACAATATCCACTATGAATCAATTTGCAAATAATTAAAATAAATACCAAACCGAACTTGACAAATGGCGCAAAAAAACTTCTATTTTACTTTCCATGGTTAAAATGTACTCTATGGCGATCGATGACTCAAAGATTTGTCTGGCAGAATGCGCCCAATGTGTATTATTAACTGAATTGTGCTATTATACTTCAGTTAATAATACACTATACAAAGATTTAAGACCAGATAAAGTCCAACCATTTTCATCAGGTCTTAAATCTGTCTGTGTATGGCTACTTTTCATAATCTTACTTTTAACTGTGGCAATCAAACAAAGCTGTAGAAGGCGCCATAGCTAAACCATGTGGTAAACCTCGAAAAATAAAAAAAATATGATTTTTGGAGATATACAAATATAGGTTACGGCGGGTTGCGATCTGTAAAACTTGGGTTAAAGTATCTATAATTTCGTAATAAATAACTATATCACAACGGCAAACGGTAACCTTTTTAGTGAATTAAATGTTCTACGGGCTACTGTACTATAACGGTACGTTTTTCAATGACTCGTTGTTTTTGTAGTTTCCATTTCAAAAAATATTCATAATTAAATAACTATTTTATTAATTTTTACTATTATTGTTTCTAATTTTGTTAATTTGTACTATTTGAATGTGTATGTTGCTGGCACACTGCCTTTCTCATATCTCTCCAACTATCCTAAGTCCCAAAGGTTGTCTGGAAGAGATCGCTCTGAGCGATAAGGCCGCCCTTGCTCACCATAGTTTTAAGTTTTATGTTACTGTGTTCCCTGTAAATGTGTGTGTGCAATAAAGTTTAAATCTATCTATTTTGCTACGTGAACTAAAAATAAGACTGAACTTGATCAATGTAGCAAATATTAATAGCTTTATTAAGACCAAATTCAATCGTACAAAGTTAAGCATTTTTTCTATGACGAGTGCTGCATCTCCTCTCATGAATCCTTGGCCATTTAACTCAATACCACGATTTACGGTGTAAAATCCGTAAATATGCAGATAAACTAGGTAAAGTGCAGATTTAATTTTTAAGTACATCTAAAAATGAAATGGGCTTTTCAGAATTTTTTTTTGCGATTTCGTGGTTGGCCCCACAGTAAAAGTTGTTCATTTATGTGGTCTGAAATCCCCATTTCATTTTTAGATATAGTTAAAAATTAACCATGTATAGAATAATTTTAAGTGTAAAGCAGACTATATTTTCTATTGCATGCCGTGGCAGCCTTTAATTAAGGTGGCACTATTCCGAGATTGAGTTGCAACTGTATTTTATATCATGTATTTTGTGTTTGCTTTGTTGGTTGTCCTTAAATAAATGAAAAAACAAAATATGTAATTTAAAAAAAACACTTTAAATTGGATTGTTACCTAGTTAATGCGCACATTTACGTATTCCGTACTCTAGCGGTAACATATACAGTCACGAGCAATAAGATGTACACACTTTAGAACTTATGTCATTTTACGTTTTTGAATAACCTAATGACATTTTCACACTGAGAGTTGAATGTGACATAGTTCTAAAGTGTGTATATCTGCTTGCTCGTGACTGTACATAAAAACAAAAATGATAATTATGCTAATAAGTAGATTGTTTCTAACTTTTTAGATTTTTTGCATTCACAATGCTATTTTTATATTAAGATGATTAATATAATGAAAATATTAGAAAAAATCGGCTCACCCGTAGCAACTCAGACGGGACTCGAACCCGCACCCTTAGGTTGTTTCTCTCTCTCTATGGTACTCACCTGGCCACGAGCTGCATGCAGCAGTTGTCTATGATCATGTCATTGTGCTCGATCTCCGGGTACTCCTTGGCCATGCGTTTGGAAGTTTCCAGAAACAGTCCATCGGACAGCTTCATTATGTTGGCCTTGTGGACTGTTGTCACCTGTTATTAATTTAATATATACAGGGTTATTTAAAACCAACAAACTGATAAATAATTTATTTTTTATATACATTTAAGTTTGTGTGAATTTAACTTAATCATATTTATTCTATAAACTACATACAACAAAAGAAAAGGTGATGGACAAATAAATAACAATAAAATAAAATAATAATAGGAAATATGGCCACACACAGGTGGATTTTGGTTCTGACTTCTCACAAAACAATAAACAAATTCTTGAGATTAACTTCCACCCATCCGCAAACACTTCGCACTCAGGCTGGACAGCCCGGAACTTATTGATATTAGTCAATATGCGGTAGAGAGGTGATTAAGTAAATTAAGTTGGCAATTCAATAAGATAGTATCTTGAAAATGTACCTTAAAAACATCAGCCATAAGGTACCTACTTACTTTCTCTTAGTTCTGTAGGGCGAATTGGCATTTACCTAGCGATGGGCGATTCTTGCGAAAAAAACAATCGACTGTATCGAAAATCGAGCAGTTGCACATTCGATTGTCGATTTAGTAGTTCCTCATCATGATTATTCGAATAAAAATCGACGAACTACTAATACTTTGTTTGCGCAATCCGCTATGCAAGCGAGTGTGCGTGCGTGCTGTGAACTGCGGTGTGCGAAAGATAAAGTTGACTAGACTATAATATTAGGTCTTTACCTATGAAATTGCCGATATTTTGTCACATACAGAGAAAATAATAACTTCTATAATTTAAAATTTTAACAAAATCGTGAATATTACATCGAATTATGATCATGATAGTTAACTATCATTAAAAATAAAGTCCATATTTTAGCTTTCGTGACTTTAAAAAAAAGATCTTGAAAGTGACTCTTTTTTTGTGAGCAAAAAAAAGGGTGACCGAAGGGGTTGTAACTTAACCAAAACTTATTTTTTCGCTTATCTTAAATGGAAATAAGTTAGCATAATGTTCAAACATTAGTACATAAAAGTTTTGTTACATGAGTGTTCATGGTTGTTAAATGAACAAAGAAAATGCTATTATGAAAAATGCAACTTCTTGAAAAATCTCCATACAAATCGGCAATTTCATAGGTAAAGACCTATTAGGCAAATGTAAGAGAATAATTGTTTTTGTTTAATTTTTTCGTGGTACATACATATTTTTTTTAGTTTTGTTTATTTATTAGCTACCTAGTTGATTTGAGAAGATAAGTAATTTAATTTTTGTTTTACTTAATAAAATTGTATCAATCTTGTATTGGACTGGACAATACCTTACCTTCTTAGTTGTTCCTATAAATCGTTTTTTAAGGTAGATTAGAATTTAAATAAATACCTACATTGATTGATCTCTTTTAAACCTATGACTAATTTAAGTATTTATACTGTGAAAAACATATTCAGATCATTATTAATATACTATATAACTTTTTTTGTTTAATTCTTTTTCTAGTCTTACTTAGTTAGAATTTCCTTAAAATTACCCATCTATTCGTAATGTAGGTAGTATAGTACCAACTTACACTACGAATGGACATTCCCTCTACCAAATAATCTATAAGCGCCAATCGTTTGGTAACTGCAGTCGTAAGTAGTGGCGCACGGACTTTTAACCGTTGACCTTGCACGACGCAGCGCACGCACGCTCCGTCTTATGTAACTACCTACTTAGTAGTACGAATGCGCTGCGCTACGAATTAGTAGTTAAAAAGATGACACGCACGCAGTCGACATGACTGCGTGCCGCGCGCCGTGAGTCGATAACATAGGGATGCGCCGATCCGATCCGATCTTTTGAAATATCGGATCGGCGGGCATACGATCCGGCGATTTTTGGATCGGATCGAGGCCATGCGATTTTTTGCCGGATCGATACAAAACTTGAAAGATCGGATCGCTTGGATCGTATGAACGAAAATGCGGTTTGTTTGCGAAAAAATGGGCACTTTGGTTTATTTGTTACGAAATTTCACTTTGTCTACATTTAGAACTTGGCCAAAAACTGGCGCCTATAAAAATTGTACTAAACTATTAGTAGTTAGGCGCGTCTTCAAGTATAAACTTTTGAGAGAAATTCGTCTTTAAGTTCTCTGAGTACAATATTACTATTCTACATTATTTTATACATTTTTTTGCATGGGTTTATTTAGTAAAGATATAAAATTAATTGTGTCTTACTTATTTGCATCCGATCCGGATCGATTTCCTGAAAATCGGATCGAAGGCATTCGATCCGATCCGTGGATCGGATCGTGGAATTACGATCCATTACGATCCGAAAAATCGGATCGACAACCCCGGATCGCGCATCCCTAATAACAATCGACTGACATCGATTGTTATCGACTAAACTGGACAATCGACTAATTCGATTACTTTTAGTAGTAATCGCCCATCGCTAATTTACACGGTCGATTTTCGCCGTGCGACGAAAGTTGTGCTGTTTTAGTCACCTATGTAAAGGTACATACTTACTTTTTGTTGTTTGGTGACAAACTAAACAAATATTGGAACCATGCACCATCCTAAAATGAACCTTAAAGACCTAGCAACAAGTACCTTCTTCCGGTTATTCCTCCTGGCGTACTCAAACGCGAACCTAGCGACCCTCTCCGAGTTGGAAGCGGTCACCACTTTCATGGACTCGATGACTCCGTGCACTGACTCGTGCTCCAACATGGCGTACTCGCCTTCCGTGTTCTGTCTGTTAGAGCGGAAATAATAGTTATTAAGGGGCCATAATAGGATAACATGGTTTGTACGGGCCATATTTTTATATAAAAACCGTAAAGTTGTAGCCACAAAAAAAACATTCGACGAGCTAAAGAGATTATCTAGTAGTTATAAGTATTAAATTGCGTATTAACCTCACAGATGGTTGTAAAAAAAATATCAGAATATCATCAAAAGCGCTTGTCGCGGGCCATATTTTTGGCGTAAATAATAGCGGAAACGTATTGAACTCTCCATCAAAATAAACTTTATCATACTGTAATTGCTCCAATAACTTTTTTCAAGGAAAATATTTCTGCTAAAGATAATGATGAAAAAACAACGAAAAACATCGAAAAAGTGCAGAAGTGAAGTTATTTTCCATACTTTTTACACGTAAAGAAAAAGACAGAGACAAATGATTTCGCATAACGAGAACGTTATGCGAAAACGTTTATCTGTCCTTTTCTTTACATGTAAGGAGTAAGGAAAATAACCCTACTTCTGCACTTTTTCGATGTTTTGTTTTTTCATCATTATCTTCATCACAATTATCTCTCTTGAATAAAAGTTATTAGAGCTACTACACAGTACGTTAAAGTGTATTTTGATGTAGAATTCAATACGTTACCGCTATTATTTACGCCAAAAATATGGCCCGCGACAAGCGCTTTTGATGATTCAGCGTTTAGGCGCATTTGGTCCACTTGGTCCATTTCTCATTTGGTCCATTTCGCGGAACGTCCCTTTCGCATTTGGTCTATTTCGCAGGACGTCCATTTCGCAGAACGTCCATTTCGCATTTGGCCAACTTTCACATAAATATGTGAGAAGGTAAATAATAGGGAACATGCTTCAATTTTTTTTTGTATCATAATCAAAAGTATAATTCGTGAGAAAATCAACTGCAATATTAAAACTTTTCTCATGCGTTTTTTTCTCGTGATATAGTCACTTGAAGTTAGCACGCATCAGCTCCCGCCGATAACGCTCTACCTACTTATACAAAAAGGTTAACATTTGTGACGTCACTCATGTCATGTTCCAGGCGCATTATAATAATAATAAAAAAAAAATATGGAGTTAGACAAACATTTTCAAATATCTCCCTAAATATTGCGTTTAAGTACATATGTGTCATACAAAATATTGTTTCTTATTCGATATTCTATCCGACTGTAAGTAAGTGCATTATATCCGAAAATGAAAAAAAAATCGTTATTTTTCCCTGTGTGATAAAACCTATATATTTTTTTTTATTTTTTTTTCTGTTCCATCATGTTTTTATACGTGTCCGCAGCGACTAAGCTCAAATTTATCAAAATCGGTGACTTATGCATGTTGCCTATTATACTCCTATATCATTTATGGCGGATGTTGTTAATTTTTAAATTTGAGATTTTTGCATTTACAATGCTATTTTTAAACAATACTAAATAATATACTAGAAAAAATACGACTCGCACCAGATCAATACTCAGACGGGAATCGAACCCGCGACCTTTGGATATCCGGTCCAATGCTCTGACCGCTGAGCTACCGAGTCACTAGTGACATCGTCGAATTTTTCGAGTATATCCTAAACTCTTACGCTGTAAGCCAGCGTTATTTCACCAATGTGAGGAATTACCTCGACATTCAATTGAAATATCTTTCCAGATATTTTAACAATTGATTAAGATGAAATAGCTATATAATTTTTAAATTTGAGATTTTTGCATTTACAATGCTATTTTTAAACAATACTAAATAATATACTAGAAAAAATACGACTCGCACCAGATCAATACTCAGACGGGAATCGAACCCGCGACCTTTGGATATCCGGTCCAATGCTCTGACCGCTGAGCTACCGAGTCACTAGTGACATCGTCGAATTTTTCGAGTATATCCTAAACTCTTACGCTGTAAGCCAGCGTTATTTCACCAATGTGAGGAATTACCTCGACATTCAATTGAAATATCTTTCCAGATATTTTAACAATTGATTAAGATGAAATAGCTATATAATTTTTAAATTTGAGATTTTTGCATTTACAATGCTATTTTTAAACAATACTAAATAATATACTAGAAAAAATACGACTCGCACCAGATCAATACTCAGACGGGAATCGAACCCGCGACCTTTGGATATCCGGTCCAATGCTCTGACCGCTGAGCTACCGAGTCACTAGTGACATCGTCGAATTTTTCTAGTATATCCTAAACTCTTACGCTGTAAGCCAGCGTTATTTCACCAATGTGAGGAATTACCTCGACATTCAATTGAAATATCTTTCCAGATATTTTAACAATTGATTAAGATGAAATAGCTATATAATTTTTAAATTTGAGATTTTTGCATTTACAATGCTATTTTTAAACAATACTAAATAATATACTAGAAAAAATACGACTCGCACCAGATCAATACTCAGACGGGAATCGAACCCGCGACCTTTGGATATCCGGTCCAATGCTCTGACCGCTGAGCTACCGAGTCACTAGTGACATCGTCGAATTTTTCTAGTATATCCTAAACTCTTACGCTGTAAGCCAGCGTTATTTCACCAATGTGAGGAATTACCTCGACATTCAATTGAAATATCTTTCCAGATATTTTAACAATTGATTAAGATGAAATAGCTATATAATTTTTAAATTTGAGATTTTTGCATTTACAATGCTATTTTTAAACAATACTAAATAATATACTAGAAAAAATACGACTCGCACCAGATCAATACTCAGACGGGAATCGAACCCGCGACCTTTGGATATCCGGTCCAATGCTCTGACCGCTGAGCTACCGAGTCACTAGTGACATCGTCGAATTTTTCTAGTATATCCTAAACTCTTACGCTGTAAGCCAGCGTTATTTCACCAATGTGAGGAATTACCTCGACATTCAATTGAAATATCTTTCCAGATATTTTAACAATTGATTAAGATGAAATAGCTATATAATTTTTAAATTTGAGATTTTTGCATTTACAATGCTATTTTTAAACAATACTAAATAATATACTAGAAAAAATACGACTCGCACCAGATCAATACTCAGACGGGAATCGAACCCGCGACCTTTGGATATCCGGTCCAATGCTCTGACCGCTGAGCTACCGAGTCACTAGTGACATCGTCGAATTTTTCTAGTATATCCTAAACTCTTACGCTGTAAGCCAGCGTTATTTCACCAATGTGAGGAATTACCTCGACATTCAATTGAAATATCTTTCCAGATATTTTAACAATTGATTAAGATGAAATAGCTATATAATTTTTAAATTTGAGATTTTTGCATTTACAATGCTATTTTTAAACAATACTAAATAATATACTAGAAAAAATACGACTCGCACCAGATCAATACTCAGACGGGAATCGAACCCGCGACCTTTGGATATCCGGTCCAATGCTCTGACCGCTGAGCTACCGAGTCACTAGTGACATCGTCGAATTTTTCTAGTATATCCTAAACTCTTACGCTGTAAGCCAGCGTAATTTCACCAATGTGAGGAATTACCTCGACATTCAATTGAAATATCTTTCCAGATATTTTAACAATTGATTAAGATGAAATAGCTATATAATTTTTAAATTTGAGATTTTTGCATTTACAATGCTATTTTTAAACAATACTAAATAATATACTAGAAAAAATACGACTCGCACCAGATCAATACTCAGACGGGAATCGAACCCGCGACCTTTGGATATCCGGTCCAATGCTCTGACCGCTGAGCTACCGAGTCACTAGTGACATCGTCGAATTTTTCTAGTATATCCTAAACTCTTACGCTGTAAGCCAGCGTTATTTCACCAATGTGAGGAATTACCTCGACATTCAATTGAAATATCTTTCCAGATATTTTAACAATTGATTAAGATGAAATAGCTATATAATTTTTAAATTTGAGATTTTTGCATTTACAATGCTATTTTTAAACAATACTAAATAATATACTAGAAAAAATACGACTCGCACCAGATCAATACTCAGACGGGAATCGAACCCGCGACCTTTGGATATCCGGTCCAATGCTCTGACCGCTGAGCTACCGAGTCACTAGTGACATCGTCGAATTTTTCTAGTATATCCTAAACTCTTACGCTGTAAGCCAGCGTTATTTCACCAATGTGAGGAATTACCTCGACATTCAATTGAAATATCTTTCCAGATATTTTAACAATTGATTAAGATGAAATAGCTATATAATTTTTAAATTTGAGATTTTTGCATTTACAATGCTATTTTTAAACAATACTAAATAATATACTAGTGAGATCTGGTGCGAGTCGTATTTTTTCTAGTATATTATTTAGTATTGTTTAAAAATAGCATTGTAAATGCAAAAATCTCAAATTTAAAAATTATATAGCTATTTCATCTTAATCAATTGTTAAAATATCTGGAAAGATATTTCAATTGAATGTCGAGGTAATTCCTCACATTGGTGAAATAACGCTGGCTTACAGCGTAAGAGTTTAGGATATACTAGAAAAATTCGACGATGTCACTAGTGACTCGGTAGCTCAGCGGTCAGAGCATTGGACCGGATATCCAAAGGTCGCGGGTTCGATTCCCGTCTGAGTATTGATCTGGTGCGAGTCGTATTTTTTCTAGTATATTATTTAGTATTGTTTAAAAATAGCATTGTAAATGCAAAAATCTCAAATTTAAAAATTATATAGCTATTTCATCTTAATCAATTGTTAAAATATCTGGAAAGATATTTCAATTGAATGTCGAGGTAATTCCTCACATTGGTGAAATAACGCTGGCTTACAGCGTAAGAGTTTAGGATATACTAGAAAAATTCGACGATGTCACTAGTGACTCGGTAGCTCAGCGGTCAGAGCATTGGACCGGATATCCAAAGGTCGCGGGTTCGATTCCCGTCTGAGTATTGATCTGGTGCGAGTCGTATTTTTTCTAGTATATTATTTAGGATGTTGTTAACTTCTACATTTTCACTTTTTTATATACTTTCTCTTCTTTTTTCTTCTTATTTCGTCACTAAAGTATCAGGATCACATAAATTTGGAGGATGTTAACTAATATTTTTTTTACTTTTTGATATATTTTTTTAGTTTTTCTTTTCCTCTCTCCGTAATACTTTGGTTACAACAACCTTCTCCATTTTTATGAAAAACAAAAAAAAAATATTGAAAATAATCATTTGAGCAATTAGATAAACGTTTTGTGCTCGCAAAATAGGAAATTTTAGAAAGTGGACCAAATGCGAAATGGACGTTCTGCGAAATGGACGTTCCGCGAAATGGACCAAATGCGAAATGGACGTTCTGCGAAATGGACCAAATGCGAAGTGGACGTTTTTTCAGCAAGTTGGCCAAATGAGAAGTGGACCAAATGCGCCTAAACGCTCTATAGCTTGTCGTATGTTTTTTTTTTGTGGCTACAACTTTACGTTTTCTATATGAAAATACTAGAGGCCACTCGCGGTTTCACCCGCGTGGTTCCCGTTCCCGTAGGAATATCGGGATAAAAAGTATCCTATGTTTTAATTTAGACTATCTACTATCTGTGTGCCAAATTTCAAGCAAATCCGTTCAGCAGTTTTTGCGTGATTGAGGAACAAACATCCAGACATCTAAACATCCAAACCCACAAACATTCACATTTATAATATTAAGTAGGATATTGACCCACAAAGCCATTAGATGCCCTTAGATGATCAAGCATTTCTTGTCAATCATTTACAAAGTTCGTTTGTTTGTTACGCCTTCACATCTAAACTATTCAACCGATCATCATGAAATTTTGCACACATATTGTCAGTGGCACAGTACGAGGCATACATCTTGAATTTTTTTCGACGGTGGCCGTTATTTTGACGAATGGTTAGCTTATGTGTGACTTTTTGTTCAGTCTTCATGTTGATTTATTCTTTGTATTATTACCATTTTTACGCTATTACTGCATTATTTTGCTTTGGCTAATACGGTAATTGTGAAGAATAGCTGCGAAGTCAATCCTTAGAGATGAAGACATAGTTCGGGCCCTAGATGATGAAGACAATCCTAGCACAGATGACCCAAACTTGACGCAAGAAGAAGTTGCTGAAGATGAAGGTCATGTTCATGAGCAATAAAGTTCTGGGGGTTCTGCTGTACCAAAAGGTGGTACAAATAAGAAAAGGAAGAGCTGTAGTTTGTTCCTACAAGAAAAAGCAAATCACAAAGAACTCATGTAATAGTTGCAAAGTGCTGATTTGTGGCGAACATACAGTTGATTTTTGTCCAACTTGTGCCAAAAATATGTAAACAATTTATATGTAGCAAGTGAAAGATTCCTTACTTTTTTAGAATATTACAAAAAAAATTGTTAAATATGTCTAATTTAGTCGCAATTGATCTCAAAAAAACATGTGCCTTAAAAAATCCTAATTTAGTAATAAAAAATATGGATTTTTCTGTAAAATTGTCTTTAATTCATATTTCTTAATTCCTATAAATATAATAAATAAAATAATTGAAAAAATATATAAAATAAACATTAAAAAAGGATCGTCAAAAAGTCGAATGGTTAGCTTATCAGGGTAGTTCAACAACGTTAGCTTTCTAGGGTTAAAGTATAATACAATATCAGTAGTTTTTACAATAGTTGCCACTGTTAGTTATATGTGTTAATTATTTAATTTAAATTTATAAGTAAGAGGCGATAGTTGCCCCTCATGCTTGCTGTGCCCTAGCAGGGCGTCACTTGTACCTACCAATCTTGTAACACCTATTTCAACTTGTGACTTGCAAATAAATATTGAATTGAATTGAATTAGGATACCTTTCATCGCGAAAAATATTTAGTTCCCGAGGAATAACAAAAAAGCCTTTCCAAGCAGATGAAGTCGCAGGCGGTCCCTCGTAAGAAATAAATACCATAATAACAGCGAACTAAAATCTATGGAACAAGCATTGCGTTCGAAAAATGGCACCACACGAAAAGTACAACTAAGTGGATGGAGCTAAAAATGCTGGCATTTAATTATGCAGCACAAAGCGTCTGAGCACAGGTTGCTTATTAGCGACCATAATTTGTATATATATACCTAGACCCTATCTTTTTTAAAATAATAATTCAATAATTAATATATTAGATTATGTACCTATTAGAATTTTCTTGTTTCATGACATTTTTAGTTACGAGTCACGTTAATGTGGACGTTAATGTGACAAGGTTCCAGCGCATTACTAATTGACGGGGATTATACTCATAGATATTTTCTATACTTAAACGAAAAAATATGAGGTTATTTCTGCATATTTTTACTACCTTCTTTGCATCTTTTAAACCATTTGACTACACAGGACATCATTTCTAATAAACTTTCTCTTTTCTACAATACAAACTGCAATTATTGTAAAGAACGCTAACGTCAGTCACTGGGTGCGTGGCTGGCTCGACTAAAGCTGAGAGGGTTGAACTTTTTCGGCCCCGTGGTGCCATTTTTTAAGCAATATTTATTAGCAATTACACTTCCATAGATTTAAGTTCGCTGCCCTAGATGATCAAGCATTTCTTGTCAATCATTTACAAAATCCATTTGTTTGTTACGCATTCACATCTAATCTATTGAACCGATCATCATGAAATTTTGCACTCATGTTGTCAGAGATACAGAGAAGGACATAGGGCACTTTACGTCCCGAAAAAAATACTGTTCCCGATATCAAAAAACTTTCCACGCAGATGAAGTCGCAGTAATAAATAAATACTATAATAGTAAGAATGAGCGGTTTTCTGACAGCAGAGAATTTTAGTATGATTTTATGCCGACAGATGGCGCTGCTTCAACTAGGTAGATTTTTTAAATATTTTTTCCCACTTATGGCCATATTGGTCATAGAAAAGTTCTCCGTAACACGCCAACGGACAACCAACGCACAACGCAACAAACCACTTACTCAACAAATGTATAATAAAAAAGTAATTACATTTCATATTTTTCTTATAAAGCTACCTACAGCGACATCTAGTTCTTTTTTATGTACTACTTTTTTTCTTAAACTGCCTTTTGAAAACCGCTCATTGAACTCACCTGATGATAACCACATCAATGTCCTTATGCCTGGTTTGCACGCCCGGGTAGGATTTGCAGTTCAGCACGTAAGCGTACATGTCCAGCTCGTTACGGAGAGCCACGTTACGGGAGGTTACGTAGGCGGCTTCACTCTTTGTTTCGATATTACCCTGCGGAGCAATTAAAAGTAATTTTATTCAGTCTACGCTGTTACAAGAACTTGTAAATGTGTCAAAGAAACTGTGGTTTGCAAGCGGGAGACCCTGTACAAAGATTTCATTTGCCAAAATTGGTACAGTCGGCGCCAAAATGATCTGAGCTTTCAAACCTACCAAAACATCTGTAGGCTGATTGTCTAACTTTGTTGCAATCAACTTTGACAGAAATCGCAGTGACATTGCTGCTTTAGTAAGAACCAATGTGACAAATATCTTACTTAAAGCAGCAATGCAACTGCGATTTCAATCGAGAATTGTTAGCAACTGCCTTACGTAATTCGGGGTCTGAGCATTTGACAACCTTATTTCAAGACATTAAGGTGCACTTTCTTTTGTACTCAGACAACAAATGAAAGTGCACCTTAATGTCTTGAGATAAGGTTGATCTATGTCAAATGCTCAGTGTTTCGGTAGGTTTGAACGCTCAGATCATTTTGGCGCTGACTGTATGTCTAAAAGACAAAAACCCCAGTCCAATCATTTAGAAAATAAAACATTATACATATTTATTTATTTATATTGGCGTTTTCTTAAAAAAAGTACTAATTCGTTATCAGATTTTTATTAAGTTTCAGTGATGCCAGTCTTTCCTCGTATGGTTTATTCTTCAAGGCTTTCGGGACTTTGGAGAGTAGGCTAAGCTTACTTTAATTATTTAATAGATTGATGTTAAACATACAATAATTAATTGTAACAATATATTTCAAAACATTTGAACATTTACTAATAAGCTAAACAAAAGCTATTATACACATTATAAAGTGGAGTGTAATGAGTGCTATATTGAGCCAATTAATCAATTGCATGCACAGAAGTTACCCATATGAAATTACATACCTTAAGGCCGACACCGTTTCTCTTGATAGTTGTGATGGCATACAACACATCGTCATCGTTGTCGACTGTAGGGTCAATATCCACCACTTCGAAGTCTACCGGAGCACCAATGTATCTGTAACATGAGAAATAAATTTTCTAACTAATTGAACGAAGCTAATTGGAAGTAATTTGAAACCAAAATCTCTAACAAGCTAGAATAAGTGATTATTAAAGTATGAGGAATGTAAATGTAATGGAAAACAACATGAAAAAAATTGCTGCAAGATAGATTAAAGAGGTAGGACTCTGTAGCTCAGCGGTCAAAGCTTCCAGACATCTAAAGATCACAGGTTCAATTCCCATCCGAGAATCAATCTGGTGCGAGTCATATACAGGGTAATTTTTGAACCTCTTTTCAAAGGACATCAGGCACATGAGACCCAAAAGTGTATAAACATAATTCTGTTATCTATAAACACTTTATGTTACTCGAATCATAAAACAGTAGCAACATTATTTTTTAACTCCTTCATTTAGCTTTAATTAATTATTGAAAAAAACAAAAGTATATCAATGAAACGGACATCTTTGTTAGTGATTTCACAAGTCTCCCCTGAGTATATTTGTTCTGTGGCACAAGTGATTGCGCATTAAAAAAAAAGTCTGCCAGATGTCAGTCGACTCAACTGTCAAGTGTTTTGTTACGTGCAACCAAGGAGGTTTATAACAGGGAGTGAGTACACTACAAAAATTTTCACCTATCGTTTAAAAAA
The DNA here is from genome assembly GCA_943789525.1 of Agriphila geniculea. Lineage (NCBI taxonomy): Eukaryota > Metazoa > Arthropoda > Insecta > Lepidoptera > Crambidae > Agriphila > Agriphila geniculea. The sequence continues at coordinate 9,250,869 of OX038898.1, read as the reverse complement.
AATTCAACTTTATTGCATTGCTCATAGAGTTGAAATTCTATCGACGACATTGACTGAAGGCACTACTGTGTGAATGAGACAACACCAGGTGGAGGTCGGTGTCTCGTTCGCACAATTGCCATTACTAAACAATAATACCACGATAGTAGGACTAAAAATATGTACGTTACCAATCAAGTAGTGTATCAAAATTAAGGATTCGGAGTGGGAAGTCGAATATATACTATTTAAATATTAATTTTAGAATGACACATAATAATTGTAATATAAAAGAGAACTTTTTTGATTTAATTAGATATCTACAATAATGCTAATCAGCAATCATCGGTGAGGTGGTAATAAATAGAAGTGTCAATCCTGGCAACTCCGATTTTGACCTTGAATTTCAATTTAAGAATTTCAATCTATAGGAAATGTTACTTTACAAAACTAGTGTGACCATAAATACTTCACCATTTCAGATTTCCAAAAAAAACGAAATTGTTCTATTGAAATGGCTAGAGGTCGCAGGCGAGACGGTAAAATTAATCATTATAATCAAATTCATGTTTGTGCGCCTATTTCGATGAAACTCGGTTTCTGGTACTATTTCAACTCAACAACTCAATGTTGAAAATTTAAAGAATTCAAGATGGCGGCCAATTTTTTTGTTTTTGGGCCGATTTCGATGAAACTCGGTTTTTGGAACTATTTTGACAAGAAAATAACAACGCAATTTAAAAAAAACTAAAAATCCAGGATGGCGGCCATCTTTTTTGTTTTTGGGCCGATTTTGATGAAACTCGGTTTTTGGAACTATTTTGACAAGAAAATAACAACGCAATTTAAAAAAAAACTAAAAATCCAAGATGGCGGCCAACTTTTTTGTTTTTGGGCCGATTTTGATGAAACTCGGTTTTTGGAACTATTTTGACAAGAAAATAACAACACAATTTTTTAAAAACTAAAAATCCAAGATGGCGGCCAACTTTTTTATTTATGGGCCGATTTCGATGAAACTTGGTTTTTGGAACTATTTTGACAACAAAATAACAACGCAATTTTTTAAAAACTAAAAATTCAAGATGGCGGCCTACTTTTTTATTTATGGGCCGATTTCGATGAAACTTGGTTTTTGGAACTATTTAGCGAAGAAAATAACAACGCAATTTTTAAAAAATTAAAAATCTAAGATGGCGGCCATCTTTTTTGTTTTTGGGCCGATTTTGATGAAACTCGGTTTTCGGTACTATTTTGGCAAGAAAATAACAACGCAATTTAAAAAAAACTAAAAATCCAACATGGCGGCCAACTTTTTTGTTTTTGGGCCGATTTTGATGAAACTCGGTTTTTGGAACTATTTTGACAAGAAAATAACAACGCAATTTTTTAAAAACTAAAAATCCAAGATGGCGGCCTACTTTTTTATTTATGGGCCGATTTCGATGAAACTTGGTTTTTGGAACTATTTAGCGAAGAAAATAACAACGCAATTTTTAAAAAACTAAAAATCCAAGATGGCGGCCAACTTTTTTGTTTTTGGGCCGATTTCGATAAAACTCGGTTTTCGGTACTATTTTGACAAGAAAATAACAACGCAATTTTTAAAAAACTGAAAATCCAAGATGGCGGCTAACTTTTTTGTTTTCGGGCCGATTTTGATGAAACTCTGTTTTTGGTACGATTTTGACAAGAAAATAACAACGCAATGTTGAAAACTTACAAAATTCAAGATGGTGGCCAACTTTTTTGTTCTTGGGCCGATTTCAAAAACAAATTAGCAACCATTTTGATCTTTTTTTATTTTTCCATCAGTTTACATTGAGTTGTTTTTTCTTGTCAAAATAGTACCAAAAACCGAGTTTCATCGAAATCGGCCCAAAAAACAAAAAAGTTGGCAGCCGCCTAAGATTTTTAGTATTTTAAAAAATTGCGTTGTTATTATTTTGTCAAATGTTACCAAAAACCGAGTTTCATCGAAATCGGCCCAAAAACAAAAAAGTTGGCTGCCATCTTGGATTTTTAATTTTTTCAATATTGTGTTATTATTTTCTTGTCAAATTAGTCCTAAAACCGAGTTTCATTAAAATCAGCCCAATCACAAATAAAAGAGTTGGCTGCCATATTTGTTTATATTTTTAACATTTCGTTGTTATTTTTTATCAAAATAGTAACAAAATCGAGTTTCATCAAAATCGGCCCACGAACAATATAGTTGGCCGCCATCTTGGTTTCTTTTTATATTTTTAACATTGTGTCGTCGTAAATCTCATGCACCCATTTTATTAACTTCACTAGTAAAGAAATTGGTGCAAGAATTTTAGACCTTATTGACATATTTACCAAAATAACAGTTTTTAATGAAACAGCAAAGAAAATGAACAAGTATAATTATGGGAAAAAGCAACCGAATGTCAAAGGTCAATAAAGTCGAAAATCGTTTGCATCTTTTTTTGGCTGCAGATCACTAGACAATGTTTTCCTACTTTTACTTGTTTTTCCAACATTCATTTGTTTTTCCGAAATTCACGCACATTGTATTTTTATAAAAAAATGGAATAAACTTTAAAGTTGCGTAATTATTTACACTTGAACTTAAATCGAATTGAATAAACTAGATTTTGTATTGGTTAATTACCATATTTAAAAAATAAAAACAAAAAAGCAATTTAATAAAAACGTGATAAATAAATTGTTCCAAATTTTTTTTTAATAAATAATTATTTTCTGTTTTTTAGTTAACGAGCTAAATTAAAAATATACCACCGCCTATCAGAGTACTCGTCAAGACCATTCAAACGAGTCCAAACTCGATGGGGTTGAAAGGTTTTATTACAAAGTTCCTGTGGCCTTCTTTCGGCTTCCTTCATCAGACTCTTGGATACTATTACCCAACAGAGCACTCGTCAAGACGATTCAAACGAGCCCAAACTCGATGGGGTTGCATGATTTCAATATTGAGTTCCTATGGCATGGCCTCCAGACTTCATCATCCAACCCTGAACCTCGTCTCCCGTCAGAGTACTTGTCAAGACAATTCTAACAAGCCCAAACACGATGGGGTTGTATAGTTTCATTCATCATAGAGTTCCTGTGGCGTTCTTCCGGCTCCATCATCAGATCAGCTCAATGACATTGTAATATTGCATTTCCTTCCATTTCTGACCTGTGTTCAAAGTTTTAAGTCTCTAGCTCATCGGGAATTCAGTATAAAATCGTTTGCAAAATTTGTGCTCAAACAAACAAAAGAGCGAGCAACCTAATAAAAACGCGGTAAAAAGTGTTAATTATAAATAAATAACTACCTAGGTATTTAAGTTTATATTAAACAGTTTAAAGTATTATGTATGTCTCCGGCCAACCATACGGTTTGGTCACCCTAATGAAGAAAAGGACACATACATCTACTTGACCTCTCTGTCGGCTCGTTTTGGGGCGAAGTGCTCATTCCGGTTTATAGTACTATTTCCATGCGTGCAACATATGCACAGATTTTCCATTTGATCTGGTTCCAACTCGTACATTGTGGTGCTACTCTGTATCACTAACGCAGCTAACGAAACGTATTGTCGTGAAACTGGAGTTGCTATTTAGTGTCGGGGTTACCAAACGTAAATAACTCTTAAAACATAAATCTTTGTAAAAATCTGAATATTTTCTATGACTTACTAATTACATGCCTACATTTTGAAAAAAAAACAGAAACGTTACCTATACATTCTTTGGTTTTTTCTATGGGACTCTGCCTGATGGCCTTTTGTCAGGTCATTCTATAACAGCAGTACAATCAATATATGAAGTAAAAAAAAAAATTTTTACATTCAAACTTTTCCCTACACAAATTGAAATTGTTGTCACTGTTAGCGCGTCGCACAGGTCAACCCGCGCAAGCCCCCCTCCCGCCACTTGCCTTCCCCCGCTCGCGTCCCGTGCGCGAGGGTGAGCGTGCGCGCCTAGATTTTTAGGATATAAAAAGTGGCTGAAAACTGTGAATTTAAAAAGAAATCAAACATAATTATCTCATATATATATATTTTTTTCCTTGACCTTATATTTGATTTTGAAAGAGGTTGCAAAATGACCCTGTATAAGGTGGTACCAAATGATCGGATGATACTTAAACAGGTAATAGTGTAGCTTAAACTGAATAACTTTCTCCAAGGAACATAGGTCGAAAAACGAAAAAATATTTCATACTCCCATACAAAATGTACTGGTCAGCTGACCGACTTACTATGGAAAGGCAAAAATAAATTAGTTTTTCGACCTATGTTCTATGGAGAAAGTTGTTTAGTTTAAGCACACTACTATCACTACACTACACACTAACATACTACTATCACCTGTTTAAGTATCATTAGATAATTTGGTATAACCAAATTATCTAAATTATCGATGGTAAGTTACCATCCAAATTTTGAGGATGTGTTCAGTCCATGAAACTGAACAACTTTCTGGTCAAATACGTAAAATAAAAATCGACTTTCCATACAAATCAAAGAGATCACATGATCAATTTAGTATGGAATGACCAACATTTTCTGGCGAAATTTGACACATGTTTCTTAGAGAAATTTGTTTAGTTTCATGGACTGGACACATCCTTAAAATTTGGATGGTAAGTTCAAAATGACCCTGTATATTGAGCGGATGCTGATAGATAAGTCACATTCATACAGTTCATAAACTATAGCCCTACACTGCGTTGCGTTTGCTTGATTGAATCGATTCGATGCTTGATGCAAGTACTCTTATTAGTACAAAGTATTGAATGAAAGTATCTATATTTTAAGTAGTATTGAATTTTCTTAGTTTTGTAGTATAGAATCAAAAGTAGTGTTATGAGCAAAGGCCGGATTTGCAGTAGCAGGAATACAAATTTGCTAGTGATTATCAAATTATCGTAAATGTTTACATATGATAGCAACTGTATATTTTTTGTATTTTACCAAGGAAGATGTATTTTAAAAAATATTACATTGTATTTCACTCCCTTTGACTTTGCTTGCAAATCTCGTTTCGATTTTTACTTGTTTTTCACGTTGCTTAAGTAATTATATTTTTTATTGATACATTATACAAATAGATTATTAAGTTGTCCACGCACTATTAAACATCATTTTATTCATGCCACCGCAAGTCCGGTCTCTGGTTATGAGTTAACTATCGGATTCAATATTGTGTCCCTATTACCACACTTTACCTTTGCTTTATACCGAATTATCCTAGTTCAACTAATTAATAATGCAAATTTCTGCAAAGGTGCTGAAGTGTCGGAATAATCCAAAATGAAACCAAATACCAACTAATTACCAAAGTGCTTTCAATTAAATGGTGCTAGTATTTGTTAAAAGTGTTTTTATTTCATGTCTAGTGAACGCGAGCTTGAGAAGTGAATAATTAATGTTAGGTAAATTATTGCCTTATTTGAGAATTATTATTTTGTTATCAGATTCATCAAATCTGCCCATAAGACACCGAGACTGGATTAAGAATACTTTATATTATGCTTGTGTCAGTAGTTTGTATTTTTCTCTGTTTTATCAACTTTATTATCATTATGGACACCAGAAATGTATTGAGTGTATAACAATTTCAAATCAAAACTATAGCAATTTTCTGATGTTATAGTCGGCAACCATTTTTCCTTTTTATTCATGATAATATAGACCTTGAGATAATTAAGCAAATATCATTTAAATTAGAATCTTAAGTCGAGAAGAGTCTCATGTATGACTTAAAAGTGTAGGTAAATTATTTTTTAGGCCTAGAAACATTGAAAAGGGGCCGAATATTATGAAAATTTAGGGCTTTAATGGTTAGGTTATACTTACTTGAATATTTCTTTCACGTAACCCATGCACTCCTGGCCGATGCCACCACCAGGCAGCATCGAGACTGCGTGCCTTCCACCATACTGGGCCTTCGGAATCAGCTTCTGCTTCCTGATCACTGGAGTTTTGTGCTGAAGATCGAAGTCCGATAGCTGGGCAGGAGCTGCGGCAGCCGCCGAGCTGTATGTAGCCTTGATCTCAGGGAGAACCCTCAATTTAGAGAACAATCTTACTGCCATCCTGATTAGTGCACGCAAGGCCACGGAAAAACTTTATTTTCAGATGACAGATGTTAAATAATCACAGGAACAGGAAAGCAGGAAAATTGATCTGAGACTTTTCTTCGCGAGATGGCTCTGGTACGTCAAAGTTTTGAAAAGAGCACGAAAAGAGGGCGCTAGTTCTGCATGGGTGAGATGTAAAGCAAGCATGCATGAAAACGTCATTTCGAGCGATCAATAGCATTTTCACGCCAAAACAAGATTTTACAATAAGAAACGGTTTAGTATTCGAATAATTTATTATTTTTTGACGTGTTTTTGGCATTTTCATTACAAAATATTATTTTCTGACTAATTTGTATCGTAATTATAATTTACGTATGGCAACATTACGTAGTAAAAACTTTTGTAAAGGTGACGTGTGTGACGGCTTCTCTTTCAACAGGCGGAGTTCTCGAGTGCAAGCGGCTGAAGAACGGGCGTCCATTTTGCTTCGCCATATTGAATTTGGTCGGACATCTTTGGACGCCATGTTTAGTCGGACATATTTTATAAACATTTTCGCGTAAATTTCAAATATTTTTGAGCCTAAATAGCGAACTTTTTTTCACTGAAATCTGTGGCATTGATTGAGGTGATAATTAACCGGAAAAATTCTGTGCCTACGCAGCAGTCCGTATCTATCTCCAGGGGGCCGTGCAGCTTTTGTTACAAGTTAAATAGAGGTAAAATATTTTCAATAAACACTTCGTACTTTTTGACATATCGTAACAAGTGTTTTCATTTTTCTATGAAATTACGATTAGAAATTTCTCCCAAAAGAAATGTAAAGGAAGGTCATCGAATGTTCTTTGTGTCTTTACGCCGTTTGGCGTGGCCGCGTTATAATTATAACACAAAAAAAATTGCCGTCGAAACCCGGCCGGTTTCTTGTACACCTGCAACAGCTATTGGACTTTATAAATCGAGAAATAAATCAGTCATATCTTCAGAACACATCATTTTACCCTTCTATGGATAAAACGTTATTTTGCGTCGCACGAAACTTGATATCTGTGTTAAAAAATAATATTTCATAGCCTCTGTAAGAACGTCAAACTTGTAAGGTTTGATCAGCAATTTGTATCATTATTTACATCGAAACGGTTCACAGAACACATTTTCCTGATAGTTAAATAGTGATATCTAAAAATAACATTATTTATATAGCTTTTATTATTGTAAAAATTGTTTACAAAAGTCATTGCTTGCTTGCAGCAATAACAAACAACACATGACATGAACAATGACAATTTGTTTTTTCACCATTCAAGCAAAGGGATCAGTGACATACATCCTACAATTTTATAATTTTAATGTAAAACATTGATTTTGTAAATCAAAGTTATTGTTATCTCTTCTCTCTATCTACATAAATAAACAGCTTTCGAGTGATAAATAAGTAATTTATAACTCTCAGTCAGTGTCACTGACATAGATTAGACTTGAAGCTTGATGATAACATTTATTATTTTATTATATGGTCAAAGACTTTAAAAGCCTTTTTTATATTTAAATGCTTTGATTTTTTGAGTAATTTCAAAGTTTCAGAAATAAGTTTTAAGTTCTTTATTTTTGTAAGAGTACCAAGAAATAAACAAGCAAACGTCAACTGTAGAAAACATAGGAAAAAGAAAACACGATTCACATAAAAACATTGAAATCAACGCTAACAACCAACAAACGCCAAGATATTAAAATATATATGTATTTTTTTAAACATAGTAGGTATGAACCTCTATACAAAAAAAAGTTGGGAGTTACAAGTCGTGATAAAGTTTGGCCACATGGTAGAAACTGATCTGTAGGCTGTTCCTAACTAATATTGAGCTGGGCCAAACTATCCTTACATACAGTTCCATACGGCGGCGGGTTGAATAGCGCACTTTTCCCGGCTCCATTCTAAAAACTATAACAATTCAGGTTTAACTAATAGGTCAAATGTGGTATCATTTTCGGATAAATCAATAACGTAGAATTTATTTCTGGTATAAAAAAATGCAATTTATTAGGCAGTTTCTGAAAAATTACACAATAACCAACATTTTTAAACTTCATTTTTTTAGTTTAGGTATTGGCACTTGTTTCAGTATTTTCAAAAAAACTACTTTAAAGAAGCGTTTTCAGGTTAATTTGTTTGAAGCTTTTGTTATGTAAACTATATTTTATACAATTTGCGCCTAACCCAAGTAGTTGAGGTCTATTGTTTGCGGAGACACAGCTAGTCAAAAATATGCATTTTTTCACGAAATAAAAAGGGTTTCTGTTTCGTTCGGAAGCATTTCTCAGTTTTTTTGTTTATATTTCTGTAAAGTTAATTAAATTTCCTACAATTTGAGCCTAATTTGAGTAGTCTAGGTTTACTAGTTGCAAAGACACAGCTAGTCAAAGATAAGATTTTTTCAATTAATTTCAATAAAAAGCCTATTTTCAACCAGCTATGTCTCTGCAACCAATAGACCTAGACTACTCAAATTAAGTTCAGAAACTGCTTAATAAATTGATTTTTTTTATATCAGAAATAAGTTCTACGTTATTTATTTATCCGAAAATGATACCACATTTGACCTATTAGCTAAACCTGAATTGTTATAGTTTTTAGAATGAAGCCGGGAAAAGTGCGCTATTGACCCGCCGCCGTATGGAACTGTATGTAAGGATAGTTTGGCCCAGCTCAATATTAGTTAGAAACAGCCTACAGATCAGTTTCTATCATGTGGCCAAACTTTATCACGACTTGTAACTCCCAACTTTTTTTAGTATAGAGGTTCATACCTACTAACAGGCTGTTTATTTTTTAAACCCAATTTGACACTTCACTTGTCCATCAACGCCATCTAGTGAGGCAAGTAGTAACTTTTTGTTTTTAAATTGAAAAGCCCTCGATACAGGGTGTTTCATAATAACTTGTAAAATTTTGTTTTTTTATTTGTAAAGAAAACTTCAAAGTGACAATCCTCGATGCAAATAGACTATTGTTTTCGATAGTCAATCCCATTAATGGTCAAAGGCAAAACTGAACAACTTTTACAATGGGACCAACTCTGAAATCTCGAAAAAAAAACACCTGTTTCATATAAAAGTTAATACCAAAAATATCATATCAAAAAATATATGAAACAGCTGTTTTTTTTGTGATTTCAGAGTCGGTCCCATAGTAAAAGTTGTTCAGTTTGATGGTCCCTATCTTATCTACCATATTCGGCATTGCGGGTTTTGTAACACCCTGTATACCAGTTGTGAGGTCTGAAATTATGGTGAAGGTAAGCCGTTCTACAAAAATGATATGATCTGCTTTTTTTAAAAAGGTAAGCCTATAGGAATCGTCTTGTATGGATCTTTCGCCACTACTGTCATACTGTGCCTAATGTATGAGGCTTTATGTTCACGACTCATCTGAACTTATTCAAAATATTTGTCAGCAGGCTGGAGGACTGGTTCAAGATGATGAACCAGGAGATCATGTGCGAGGTGGAGATCGGCACCCACGGGTCCATGGTCGAGATTGATGGGGACGACCAAGTCGGAGTCAAGGTATGAATGTTTTTTATCATCCAATGTTAAGGCTTCCAACTTTACCGAAAGAAAATGGGGGACAGACATCAGGGCCGTCTCTACCCGGGGGTCCAAGGGGTGCGTAGCACCCGGGCGCAGGGCCCTAGTGGACGCCGAGGGCCGATCACCTTATATTATACCATGCGTAGTCTGCCAGCTCTGAAAATCACTTGACAAGTATTTATTATACCTAACCTTGGTATCTATAAAAATATAGGTAGGTAGCAATAGATATATTGTTGTCAAATTCGCCTACTAAGAATTAATTGAAGAGACCTTAGTCTCTTCAAGGCAAAAGTGAATAAGCATTTCATTTTTTTTTTGCTTAATTTTACAATTGAATAAAAGATTTGATACGTGAAAAACTTTATTCGGACATTTTTTAGTTCCATAAACAATGTTTTATTCACAAAAGTTGTTATTAACATTTTGAAAGTTTTTGAGACAATGTAAACCCACCGACAAAGCTCCGTATGTCTATTATTTTTTGAAATTTGAGAGATTTGAGATTTAAAATGGCATGTGCACTTCGTCCGGTGCACAGCCTTTGCAGCACTTGCAAGATATCAAGTAGGAGGAATTGAGGAGCTGGATCTTTTTTGATAGTCACGGGGTTTTAACCGCTTCTGTGGTCTAGTGATTCTCCCACCTATGAAAGACTCTGGAGTCCCGGGGTCGATTCGCATCCTGAAAAAAGTCCAAAAAAAAGCAATTTTTCATGTATTATGCGGGTACACCTTGTTTTTGATTGAAAGACCATTTCTTTGACTCCTAAGCTTAGTTTGAAAATGTACCTTATTTTAAGGTAAAGTTAAAAAAAATAACGTGTAGCGGCATCTACCGTACCGCCGCACATAAGCAACACGGTTACAACAAGATTTAACCACCATGTTACTAGATGGCGCTAGTGTCGAATGAACACAAATATTAGTAAGGAATAACACCTCGTAGTATGAAGAATATAATATGGAGAAACCTACATCTCGCTATCGGAGTCTTCTCAGCCACCAAACTATATATACAACTTCCAACCATCATCGGTTGGACCGCGGTCCCCGGGCAAATACCACCCAGTCCGGAGGAAGATCTTCCACTTTGGCCTTCCTACCTTCTCTCCATACTCCATACTACCCTACTACAAATCCTACAAACGCTTTCATTTTCTTGGCAAAGGGGGCGCAAGCTGAATTTCGCACCCCGGCGTCCAATAAGGTTAAGACGGCCCTTACAGACAATAAAAATCCGAAATTCTACAGCCACAATATCTACAAAACCAGCACACGATTTTTTGCACTGATTTTACTGTGGTCGCTTAAGTGCGCATGTTTTAAATGTGGGAACAATGTGGGTTAATATGGGACAAATTTGATGTTTTTGTTTAAATCAATAACGTAGAATTAGTTTAAGGTATAAAAAAATCAATTTATTAAGCAGTTTCTGAAAAATTACTTAATAATTGACAATAACTAACATTTTTAACTACCCTTTTTAGGGTTCCGTACCAAAATGGTAAAAAAGGAACCCTTATGGTGTGACTCAGTCTGTCTGTCTGTCTGTCTGTCACAGCTGGATATCTCGAGAACTAATAATGGTATCAACTTGAAATTTGTAATAGTTTGAGATGACATTTGCCCAACTATTTTGCAAATAAGAAATAAATAAAAAATTAATACCTTTTTTACAACAGGGACTGAAAAGGGGTCTTAAAAATTTGAAGTGGTACTACTAGGATATGAAATCATCATGAGAAAGAGCGCCGTTTGCACGTTTTCGATCATTTTTTCTTTTTGTTTTAGGCCGCATAGTTTTCGATTTATAATGAAAAATGTAAAAAAAATGCCGGCCCCCCCCTATTATCCTCGAAGTTTGCAAAGAGAAAACTCTGTAATAATTCTATGTGATAGCAGTTTATATAAAGATTACAGGAAAAATAAAACGATGTCTCAATATAGCACACTTTTTTAGAAATTATCAAATTTCTAAAAAAGTTAACATTAGTTCCACTATCGGTCAAGAGATGGTGCTGGCCTAAAACTGCAATACTAATTTTATTATTCTACTCTGCAGTGTGGTTTAATGGTGCAATTATGATGGTACGAAACCCTCGGTGCGCGAGTCCGACTCGCTCTTGACCGGTTTTATTTATTTAAGTCACCGTACACATTACACTGATGTTCTTATTTGCAAACAAAAACTATTTTAACAAAGCCCATTTAATGCAACCTTGAAAAAATATAACTTTCAAGTACCTTTTTAAACAATAAATAGCGAAAAAACATTTTAAACGTCACGCGCCGTCAAAATCTTACATAGGGGGAATAAAAAATATCAATTCGTTTATCAATATGGCTAATAAAAAATTGACGGCGCGCGACGTTTAAATTTTATTTTTCGCTATTTATTGTTTGGAAAGGTACTTGAATGTTATATTTTTTTTAATCTGCATTAAATGGGCTTTGTTATCATATTATTTGTTTGCAAATAAAAACATCAATGTAATGTTAATGGTGACTTAAATTAAAAAAGGGTTGTAAAAAAATTTAGTTATTGTCATTTATTGTGTATTTTTTCAGAAACTGCTTAATAAATTGTTTTTTCCAACGACTGGTGGGGGCGCTCTCCGAACAAGCCCCTCCCCACCCCAGAGGGGGAAGCGACTAAATCAACTTGGTTTTATCTAATGAACAATTGTGCCAAGTTTCGCATTCTTATCACGACGTGCAAAGGCATGGTGCTTATGTCCCCCATAAGTTTATTTTATGATTGTCCATCTTCTTCCCTCCATATCTCATAAAATATTGATCCTACCGAAAAAGTGCAAAGAATCTTTTTTGTAGAGAATTTTATAAGAATTATTTATGTTTTTAAACATTTTTTGTTATGGGCTACCGTTTACGAGTTATTCACGAAAAACTAAAAAAGGGGACCTTTACACCCCTCCCTCGTTAGCTCCACCCCCATCTGTCAGTACTTTGAGTATGTTGTTTTAGACACCATCACCATTCCCTACAACTATGCCAAAAATCACGCATACACGAATTATTTCCCCTAATTTTCCTACGTTTGGCTGTACTATAAACTGGCATAACATTTGTACACTTCAAGTATTTACTTTGTTCACAGTATGAAGAGATAGAAACGGGCCAGTATGAAGAGTACATCACGGATGATCAATATGAAGAGGTGGAGGAACAAGTCATTGGGATGCAGACTCTCGAAGAAGGTCAGAATTTTGAGTTTTTTTTATATTATTTGAAAACCAACTTTACAGAATTTTTGAAAAATTTGGTCACTTGACAGAATGTCATTCACAATTTTTCCTCAAACTCACAATTTTGAGTAAAAAAAAAAAAAATTGAATGACATTCTGCGAAAGTGACCAGTTGCGAAAATGACATTCTGCAAAAGTGACCATTTGCGAAAATGACATTCTGCGAACGTGACCAAATTTTTCGGAATAACCGTTTGCGAAAATGACGATCTGCGTCAAAACGCTAAGTATTTTGGACTATTAGGTGGGGCGCACAGGGTAAAAGGTTAGTAATCCCTGTTTTAGAGTAACTATCTATCTATCACAGGGGTTCCCTAAATGTTTTTGGGACGCGCTCCTCTTCTAACTAAAAAAAAGTCGTTGCTGTCGTCTGTCCCGCTCGCGCTGCACTGTTGTGAACGGGACAGGTGTCGACAAAAAAATCGCGGTGCGCAATGCTAGCCCCGAAGGTAGAGGCATTGTGGTCAGGGGGGTTACTCTGTGCTTCAATGGAGAATAACAAGGATTTTTGTTTAGTGACTTATCTAATATGACCAAATTTTCGCGATATCTCTTAAAACAAAAAAGTTATATGGCCTAGAACACTGTTATTTTGTGTTGTAGAATTACGTCATTGGTCATACAGGTGAACCTTCCGTCTTGCGTAATAAAGCACATATTTAAGTGCGTTTGGCATTTCCTTCAAACCCTTATAACTTCGAAACTACTCGCTTGATTTAAATGAAACTAAAACATTTGTATTGCTAGATATTTAGCTACATGGTCATACAGTTTCAAGTGATTTAATAGACCTAGTAACATTCTCCATTAAACTTTTATATTAGCCTACTGCTCGCGGCTGACTCAGTCAAGCTAGTGATGTACAAGACTCGAGTTTTCGAAGTCCTTTTGTCTAGAGCTCGGAGTCGTTTTACAGGGCTCACCTCGTTTCTATGAAGCTCGACGACTCGGGAGTCATTTTCATAGCTCGAGCCTTTTTCAAAGCTCGGCCGATTTCGGGCCATTTTCACGGCTCGAGCCTTTTTGAGAACTCGGTCGATCTCGAGGCTTTTTCACGGCTCGAGTCTTTTTCGGCGCACTAGTTGTGATGGGCTGCTGATGAATGAGGATAAGTAGGGCTAAAACACAATAGATTAAGCATTACCGGTGCTCTTTATAACATAAGACATTCATCTTTTTGAGTTCTAATTTTGTAGACTAGAGTCAGATTTTCAGGGCTCTGTGAGCTTGATAGGCTCGGTTTTTATATCTCTGTAAATAATAATATTGTAAATATCATTATTTACGGAGATATTAAAGTCAGTAAACATAAACTCTAAGCTTTTATGAGTCTCGCGTTCATTTTAAGACACGAGTTTTTTTGATGGCTCGAGCTCTTTTGAAAGGTTCGAGCTCTTTTAAAGGCTCGAACTCTATTGAAGCCTCGAGGCGTGGCTCAGAGAGCTCGTGTCTCGGCCAGGCTCGGGTTTACGAGCCTACCGAGCTCACCGAGTCCTGCCAATCCGACTCGAGTCTTCAAAAGTAGAACTCGACGACTCGAGTTTTGTACATCACTAAGTCAAGCCAGTGCACGAGGGGTGGCGTGTGGCGGTTGAGACAAAGTTACGCGACAGAAAGAGAAGATGGATACAATAATAGGCACGCAGCGCTGTGCAATTCGAAATTGTACTTTATTGCCGTGCAGCGAGAGTAGCTTATTATTTGATTGCCCTCGCGCGGATGGGTTTCTGCACTTTTAGTTCTATATTTTCTGTGGTTTGATACTAAATACTTAGTCTTGTTTATTTTTTAATAACTATTTGGCTTTTAAACATTTTCAAAATTATATTTCTAACTGTTCCCAACTTGTCGGCTCTGCTGACAGACTACAAAATTTCAGTTGGCAGCGAGGAGGTGATCCTGCCGGGGATATCTGGAGAAGAGGTTTTGCATAGCTCTGTGGATAACCCGTATGAGCCAGTTTACCCCGCTCCACCGTCCACCAGCAGGTGGGTTGGTTTTTTTTAATTCAACTATTGTCATATTTTATCATTTATATCTAAAATTCCATAAACAACAGTCGTTTGCAGGGTAGTCTCACTCCGCGCTTAAACTTTTATTAGCCTACTGCTCGCGGCTGACTCAGTCGAGCCAGCGCGCGAGGGGTGGCGTGTGTCGGTTGAGACAGAGCTACGCGACAGAAAGAGAAGCGCTTCGGAAGCGCATATAATAGGAACGCAGCGCTGTGCAATTGAAATTGTACTTTATTGCCGTGCAGCGAGAGTAGCTTATTATTTGATTGTCCTTGCGCGGATGGGTTTCTGTACTTTTAGTACTATAATATATATATCTTGAGCTTTATGTCTAAAATTTCATAAACTATAGTCCGTGCCAGTTTAAATGAACGTGCATAAACGGTCATTACCCTCTTCTGTACCAAGAATTCTTGAAATTTAGCGATAAAAATCGTTCTTCATACTGTCGCTAACATTACATCGTTAGCGTTTCATAATACACAGGGTATTACAACATAAAATTACGAATCAGTAGGACATTTGCAATAAAAAATAATTATCATTCATTTTTCGTTTTTATTCATCATTTAAAATATATTTTATTATTGTTAATAATAAAGCGAAATACCTTTTAATAAGTAAAAACTAAATCAATCAACCCACTAAATAATACCCCAACGCAAAAAGGAACATACTGCCGTTGTATTTTAGTTGGTCGTGACGTCAGCGGTCATTCGATGCAGGAAAATACAACGGCAGTATGTTCCTTTTTGTGTTGGGGCATTATTTAGTGGGTAAATTGATTTAGTTTCTAACTTTTTAGAAGGTATTTCGCTTTATTATTATTAACCATTTTATTTCCATTGTATGGAAATTGACTGGTGTCTTTAATTATGTAACCGCCACTGTACTCAGATCAAATAAAAAAGGAAGATGGAGCGTTGCGCAGTGGTTGCGAACAACTAAGTGAAACCGGTTTTTGATGGTACATGTGTGCGTACTAGAGGGCGGGCGGGGGCCGGGCGGCAGGGTTCGTCCAATGACGAACGAAAGCCAAGGCGTAGTTTCGTTACATATGTGTGCGTAAACTGTGTATGTACACAGCCAAGGCGTAGTTTTTCTGGCTTCACCGCTTTGTCGGAAGACTCCGTCTTTACTTTTTTATTTGGTCTGAGCCACTGTATAAGAAAAACTCTATGGTTCCGATAATTCTAGAAGTCGGGGTCGCGGGCGTTCCCGCGTGGGCCACACGGCGGCCAATATACACCACCTAATGCCAATAGGTGAGTCCCAACAAGGTAAAATGTATCGACCGACAACTTATTAAAGGGCCCCATATACGGTATGATTTATCGTTACGATCAATCTCACGTTAATCGTAACGATCGATCGCTTCAAAAATGCCACACATACATGATACGATTGGTCGTTACGATCGATCATTTACTTAAGATAATTATTTTAATAAAAAAATAATATAAAGATCATCTACTTATTTGAAACGGAACGATAAAGACATACTTATGTAATTTAATATGTGCCTGTTTAAAATGGAAAACTAACTTCTTTTCCTTACCTAATGTGGCAGTAACTTTGATTCGGCTACAGAAGAAAAGATTCTTCTTTTCTTGAGCCTGACACCTTGGCACCCAAGAAAAATGTGGGTTAAGAAATGGCTATTAAAGAGAAATCAGTATTGGCATGAAAATACACTGGCCTGCAAAAGTAAGTACTACAGAGGCCTATTTTCATACAAACGAGGTAACTTTGATGATTTGGTTCTTCGTCCAGGATTAAACGGGGTGTAATTTGATAATGGCCATTCAAAGAGTAAATAGAGGAGGCCCAGATTGCTAAAGAAACCCAATGGATTAGAAGAGTTGTTTACACCAGAGACCGAACGGACTTTTTAGTGTTACATTTTCCATACTTTTGATGTAATTTTAACTTGTTATTTTTTTAAGTTCAACCCTGACCTAAACGACTCTTCTAATCCGTTGGGTTTCTTTAGCGATCTGGGCCTCCTCCATTTACTCTTTGAATGGCCATTATCAAATCACACCCCGTTTAATCCTGGACGAAGAACCAAAGCATCAAAGTTACCTTGTTGTATGAAAATAGGCCTCTGTAGTACTTACTTTTGCAGGCCAGTGTATTTAAATTGAATTAAGGTTCCATCCAAAAGACGTCAGACTGAGACAAAAATCGAATCGTTGATCACAACGAGTCAATACACCGTCGATTCATAGTTAGGATATTCATGATTGCATGGATTTTTGTTGCGATCACCGATATAGGTTTCGATTAAGTAAATCGTTCATAATCTTGACATACTGTCGATTTGTTGTTTCGATCGGTCTGAAACGACGGATCGTACAGATCAATCGTACCGTATATGGGGTCTTAAGACCCACATACAGCCGGACTCTGATTCGGAATATCTTTCTTTCTTATCATATGAGGCATAAGAATACATATAACTATATAGAACGGATTCTTCTTTGACCGAGTCCCAAATGCTGCCATTTATATACCTACTTCCCCCTTCACGTCGTTATGCCCCGCTGTCGTCCAGGGGGTCAAGTTTGCTGATGTTTTCGTCAAAATCGTAGTTCAATGGTGTTTGAATGGTAATGCTTTTTGACACAGGTCTTAAACTTAAAACGGAAACATTGTCTTGATTTTGGGTTTAAGAAACAAGAACTGTGTCAAAAAGCATTACCATTAGAACACCATTGAACTACGATTTTGACAAAAACATTAGCAGACTTGACCCCCAGGCGTGTTGCCAGGGTTGCTTATTTTGTATTATATCCTTATATCAGTTATATTCCGTTTCGGTATTCGGAATCGAAATTCCGTCTGTATGTGGCCAGTCTTATATAAATATATATTTTTTTTTTATTATTTCCACGAAACGGAAAAACATTTTCCTGACAAACATTTTACAGGATTGCCCGAACCAAATAGTGTATTGTGTTCTTGATGTTCTTGTAATGCTGTCAATTTTTTAAAATATTTAATGGTAAATTTCCCATTCCTTAGGAGAAGTCCCGATGGGTTTAATGGAGAACACAGGTAGCGGTCGAGGGACACGCAGATGGGAGCAGAAACAAGTACAAATCAAGACTATGGAGGGGGAATTTAGCGTCACCATGTGGGCCACTGGAGATGATGACGGTGAGGGAATTTTGACCTTATGTGTTTGATAATATGGCTTGTTTTAAGTTTAGAGTTGTGTAGTAGATAACAACAGAAACTACACTCGCGAGCAAAAGCAGTGATCTGATGATGGCTATCCAGAGACTAAATGGAGGAGATTCAGATCGCTATACACACCCAACTGATGTAATCAGCATTCTAAGAGATATAAGGATCTGAGTTCGATTCACTCCCTGGATAGCCATCATCAGATCACAGCTAGGTCAATCCTTAGCGGTGAACCAAGACTTCAAAGTTACCTCGTTTGTATGAAAATAGGCCTGTGATTCCATACTTTTTTGCTCGAGAGTTTAGTACAAATCAAGGCTATGGAGGGGGAATTTAGCGTCACCATGTGGGCCACTGGCGATGATGACGGTGAGGGAATTTAGACCTTATGCGTTGATAATAAGGCTTATTTAGATTTCGCGATTTTAGAGTTGGTCCTATTGTAAAAGTTGTTCAGTTTGATGGTCCGAAGAAACTGTTTTCTCATTTTGCGTTAATTCATTAACACGTTGTATGAAAATATACCAAATATTCTTAAAAAAGAACAACATTGATTAAACTAGAGGTGAGTGTATATTGAATCGGAAATTAGTACATATCAAGATTATGGAGGCGGAGTTTAGCGTCACTATGTGGGCCACGATGATAAAGGTGAGGGAATTTAGACCTTACAGCTTTGAAAATAAGGCAAATTGTTTATTAAAACTTAGGCTGCCTGTCCATTGACGCGTAGCGAGGCGGTGGAGCGGAAAAACGTGGAAATATTAAAGGATTGCATAAAATCTCCGCTCCGCAATCCTATTGGTTAATATTTCCTCGTTTCTCCTCTTACGGCAGTATAAGGGTCAATGGACAGGCACCCTTATATTGCCGTACTAATAAACGCAGAATAAGTTTATACTTAGAATAACCAAAAAGTTTGTTTAAGAATATGACGCTTCGAGACGTCAAAATAATGTAAGAAGTAAAATTGCTACGCGATATTTTTGGTTAAATTAGGGATGTACTTATTCTTAATTTATTAGTAACGCAGACTGGAGGGGAATTTAACGTCACTATGTGGGCCATGGGCGATGATGACGGGTGTAAAGTAAATTAAATCCTTACTAATATTATAAATGTGAAAGTCCGTTTGTTTGTTTGTTACGTCTTCACGTTCTAACTACTGAACCGATCATCATGAAATTTTGCATACACGTTGTCAGGGGTACAGAAAAGGACATAGGGTACCTTTCATCCCGAAAAAAAGTATAGTTCCCGAGGGATAGCAAAAAACCTTTCCACGCAGACGAAGTCGCGGGCGGCATTTATGAATAAACTAAAACCGCATCTAAATATTATTTTATTTTTTCTATTGTAATAACGATTATTGAGCTTTGAGGATACTCAAAGACATTAAAGCAAAGTGTTAAATTAAACCAGTGGGGGTATTACAACCTCTTAAAACTTGCCAGGTTTATGAATTGCTATAGTTACATCTCTTTCTCGCTGTATAGCGAATAAAAGAGATAGATTGATATCCAGTCAGAAAACTGCCAGGAAATAAGAGGTCATAATACGGCCCCAGGGCTCTGTCACTCCGCGCGCGAGTATGAAACGCTCGGCGTCCTCTGAGAGGACAAATTTTATACATCAGAAAAGATAAGACCTACGTGCTAGAAAGAGAGGCAACTACTAAATGCATGTTTTGTAGCGAAGGGAGCGCTGTGCGACCTGAATTGCACTTTACTGTGTCGGAACAAGAGTCGCAATTTATTTAAACGTTTTTGTGGAGTGCAACTTCTGTACGCTAGTACTATTATCTATTCTGTGCTAATACTCGACTCGAATTGCGGTTACATCTAGTTTTAGCCGGTAGCTGTTGGTTAAACCTAGGTGTAACTGATTTGCTCGCGGCTAATACTAGGTGTAGCCAGTTAAAACTAGTAATCTTTGTGCTTATACTAAGGGGGAGTAATTTATATGGTATTAAGAAAGTTATTTATGTTAACTGTTAAAAAAAACACGAAATTTCTAACCTATATTCAGACCTACAAGAGTATGTCAGATCGGTTACATCTAGTTCTAACCAACACAACTACACTCGCGAGCAAAAGTATGGAATCACATGCCTATTTTCATACAAATGAGGTCACTTTGAAGCTTTGGTTCTCCGCCCACAATTAAACGGGGTGTGATCTGATGATGGCCATTCAAAGAGTAAATGGAGGAGGCTCAGATCGCTGAAAAAACCCAACGGATTAGATGAGTCGTTTACACTAGACACCATACAGAGTTTTTAGTGTTACATTTTCCATACTTTTGATTGTAATTTTAGCTTGGTTTTTTTTATTCAACCCTGAGCGACTCATCTAATTTGTTGGGTTTTTTCAGCGATCTGAGCCTCCTCCATTAGTGAATGGAAGCCATTCAAAGAGTGCTTTGAATGGCCATCAGATCAAACCCCATTTATTGTGGGCAGAGAACCAAAGCTTCAAAGTTACCTCATTTGTATGAAAATAGACCTGTGATTCCATACTTTTGCTCGTGAGTGTAGTTTTAGCCAGCTAAAACTAGGCGTAGGACTTTAGGCACACTTCGGGTATTAGCCGTAACATATACATAATAGGAAAATAGAAGAGCTCGGTGGCGCAATGCTTTAGCGCCTGGCCCAGCGATTGCGGAGGTTAAGCAACGTTCGCAAGGGTCGGTCATGGGATGGGTGACCAAAAATTTATTATCTCGAGCTCCTCCGTGCTTCGGAAGGCACGTTAAGCCGTTGGTCCCGGCTGCATTTGCAGTCGTTAACACCCACCAATCCGCATTGGGCCCGCGTGGTGGGTTATGGCCCGTCCTCCTTATCCACCCATAAGGAAGGCCTGTGCCCCAGCAGTGGGGACATTAAAATGGCTGATGGACAATACATAATAGGGTCTCGTTTTGTGTAACAGACGATGGTTCAAATCCGGAGCCCGACCCGGACTACACGGAGTACATGACCGGCAAGAAGAACATACTGGGCAACGAGACGATGCCAGGTGAGTCATATTACAATACACTTGATTTCCATATCAAAATGTTACAAAAGCTTAGTACACATACATACATATAAAAAAATTTATAACCAGGGCTCTGTCCTCCGCGCGCGAGTATGAATCGCTCGGCGTCCTCTGAGAGGACACATTTCATACGTCAGAAAAGATAAGACCTACGCGGTAGAAAGAGAGGCGATTTAGAGCGAAGGGAGCGCTGTGTAACCCATAGAAATAGAATGTCAAAGAACAACAATGTCAATAAACAGGTGATCCGAAAACGAATGCATACATTTTATATGAGATACGTAAAATATGACTTAGATTCATAAAATATGACTATATACGGCAAAGGAAATTAATCAACTATGTTCCACACTGTTTTCTTCGTCGATAAACGAATAAATGTAGAGAAATTTGGTTTTACAGAAATGTGTGGCAATATCTTATTTACCTGTGAAAAGTGTGATTACTTGGATTATTTCTTTTTGTTATATCACAATTACTTAGAGCACAAGACACCATGGCTCCACGATACCTTTATTTTAAATTATAATTAAGATTAACAAATATTTTAAACAAACTGTGATTGCTCATTTGCTAGGCGGGACGCTAGGGGCTCTTACTGTAAAAAATTGTTGGCACATGTCACTTGATCCTTTGTCTCTTTTTTACATAGACCGTGTCCGTATGATGTTAACTTCTCTTTTCCACGCTTTGTTGGTCTTCTTGAGCGCAGCGAAAATTTTTCTATGTCTATGGTGTAACCTGAATTACACTTTATGTGTCGGAGCAAAAGTCGCAATTTATTTAAATGATATAGCGGAATGCAGCTTCTGTGTAGTACTATTATAGTCCGTGAGCCCGCGACAGTATTGCCTACGTCATATGACATCACGATGAAATGCATGGCACACGGTCGGAAAAGTTGTGCTGAGCGAGGATCAGAAGATTATCGCAAATAAAATTGGCCGGAAGCTTGAGAAAATCTTCCACTTCCGGTCAAAATTTTAAGATTATATTTACGTCATGTGACATCAGTAAGAGACCCGTGTCATCATTTAGTTTTCAATCGTAGAGAGAGTAAACATAAGTCTGTCAGTTCTGAAATGACTAAAAAACAAAAATTTTAAGTTTAAGGTATTCCGGCCATTTCAGAACTGACAGACTTATGTTTACTCTCTCTACGATTGAAAACTAAATGATGACACGGGTTTCTTACTGATGTCACCTGACGTAAATATAATCTTAAAATTTTGACCGGAAGTGGAAGATTTTCATAAGCTTCCGGCTAATTTTATTTGCTATAATCTTCTGATCCTCGCTCAGCACAACTTTTCCGACCGTATGCCATGCATTTCATCGTGATGTCATATGACGTAGGCAATACTGTCGCGGGCTCACGGACTATTATCTGTTCTGTGGTTTAGTAGACAAAATTTTACCTTGAGAGTAAAGGAGACGGGAAGTCGCCTCGACCTAAAAATGACTTCTGTGGATTATGGCTCCTATGCCCACCAGTGGCACCCTCATCTTAATTAAATTTATTGCTCGGTAAGTACATAATGTATCGAAAATTCACATTGTACAGACAAACAATAACCTCAGTAACATAATAGTTCACTGTAGTAGTAGGTAAAAAGGTAAAAAAAACTGGCCAAGTGCGAGTCGGACTCGCGCACGAAGGGTTCCGTACCAAAAGCGGCAAAAAAATACGTTTGTTTGTATGGGAGCTCCCTTAAACATTAATTTTATTCTGTTTTTAGTATTTGTTGTTATAGCGCCAACAAAAATACATCATCTGTGAAAATTTCAACTGTCTACCTGTTGTTGTTATTAATATCGAGCAAAAAACAGCAAATAAATCACATTTGTTGTATGAGAGCCCCCCTTAAATATTAATTTTATTGTTTTTAGTATTTTTTGTTATAACGGCAACAGAAATACATCATCTGTGAAAATTATAACTTTCTATCTATCACAGTTCATGAGATACAGCCTGGTGACAGACAGACAGACAGACGGACAGCGGAGTCTTAGTAATAGGGTCCCGTTTTTACCCTTTGGGTACGGAACCCTAAAAAGGATTACTTTAAGCAATGTACATGTGAATTTTCGATACTATACTTAGGTATATAATTTCTCATTCATCATCATCAGAAGTCATTTTTAGGTCTCATTGGCGGGAGACGTGGAATTTAATTTGTAATTTTGATTTTCAGAAAAGGATTTTCACTTAAAAATATTTTATAATATGAATGAACTAATATTTCATGCTTTTTTTAATATAGTTTTTTTTCCAGGTTTAGACTTATCAGATCCCAAACAGCTAGCGGAGTTCGCGAGGCCGGGACACAAAATCAGGCTAAAGAAACCTTCCCCCGAATCGTCAGACAGAACTATAGGTAAGTACTATGTGATTAAATTGTCAATAAACAATGGCAAAGAGTAAAGGACATCATCCATGTTTCATACATTTTCGGTCCAAATATGAAAGTGCCGGCCAAAAGACAAAAGTGCTTTATTCTGATAGATTTTGTCCATCTAAGCATTTTTAGGGTTCCGCACCCAAAGGGTAAAAACGGGACCCTATTATTAAGACTTCGCTGTCCGTCTGTCTGTCTGGGTACGTATCAGAATGTCTAAAGCTAGAATGTCTAAAGTTAAAATGACAAAGTTCAAAATGTCAAAAATTAAAATTCAAATGGTTTAAAATGTCGAAAATCATTATGTCTAATTTCAGAATAGCAAAATTCAAAGTATCAAACGTATCAAATACTTGAAAGTTAAAATATCAATGGTCATTAAGTCTAAGTTCACAATGATTTATTTGAATTGGGTTGGATCTTAAAACGAATCGCCTTCTTTGAGGTTAATTGAGTCTGTGGAGGTGTCTTTGGGCTTCGCCTAAAATGCTTCATAGCAAATTTAGCCCGCCGGAAACGAGTCTTAACGAGTCTACTGGGACTTAGAAAGCGTAGACCGCAGGTCACGAGATAGGTGCGAGGAGCGTAGCGACGAGCATGTTAGGTTGGCATGAACCTAGCGCGCGAGCCGAGCGAGCGAAGCGAGCGTGCCGCGGCAGCGGCCGGCGAAACGCCAGAAAAAAATCTATTTCAAAGTCAATTGGTGGATTTTGTTCGCCGGCTACTGAATCAGTGACTGGCACCGACTACCGAATCAGGGAGTGGCACGGCTATGTTGATTTGCGGCGGAGGCACAGAGGTTAACACGCAGTTATTTAACCTAATCAATAAGATACCTAAATGAAAGAAAATAAGTAAATTCTATTCGTCATTATATGTATTTGGACTATTAGACATTTTAAGTTTTGATCATTTGAACTTAGACATTTTAATTTAGGACTATCTGACCGTTTGACATTTTCGTTTTTGACATTTTGAACTTTTTACATTTTAATCGTTCGACATTCAAATTTTTGACATTTTGAACTTTGCCATTTTAAGTTTAGACATTCTAACTTTAGACATTCTGATACGTACCCGTCTGTCTGTCTGTTACCAGGCTGTATCTCCTGAACCATGATTGTTGCTTGCTAGAAAGTTGAAATTTTCACAGATGATGTATTTCTGTTGCCGCTATAACAACAAATACTAAAAACAATAAAATTAATATTTAAGGGGGGCTCTCATACAACAAACGTGATTTTTTTGCCATTTTTTGTTCGATATTAATAACGGCAACAGGTAGACAGTTGAAATTCTCACAGATGATGTATTTTTGTTGCCGCTCTAACAACAAATACTAAAAACAGAATAAAATTAATATTTAAGGGGGGCTCCCATACAACAAATGTATTTTTTTTGCCGTTTTTTGGTTCGGAACCCTTCGTGCGCGAGTCCGACTCGCACTTGGCCGGTTTTTTTATTATAGTAGCACCGCTTCACATTTGTGTCAAAATGTATGAAAAGACAGACTTTTGAACTCAATTAAAATCAAGTACAGCCGTGCTACAGCTTCGGTGCCATAATAAGAAATGCTTAGGCGGACAAAATCTATCAGAATGTAGCGGCATCTACCGTACCGCCGCACATAGCAACACGGTTACAACAAGATTCAACCACCATGTTACTAGATGGCGCTAGTGTCGAATGAACACAAAGATTAGTAAGGAATAAGGGTGGGTACCCACTTAGGTTCGCAAACCTCCGCGCTCCGCGAACCTGTACCAAAAATGTTGTTTATCCTGTGCTGCAACAATGCGCCATAGTGTGAACGTATGCGAACACGTATTCGAACATGGCTCGAATACGTACACACTATAGCTAAAGTGAAAATAAAATGTTTGCTATGGCGCACTGTTCTAGGTTCGCGGAGCGTGGAGGTTCGCGAACCTAAGTGGGTACCCACCCTAACACCTCGTAGTATGGAAAATATATGTAGAAACCTACATCTCGCTGACGGAGTTTTCTCAGCGACGCAGCATATATACAACTGCCAACCATCATCGGTTGGACCGCGGTCCCCGGGCAAAGATCACCCAGCCCGGAGGAAGATCTTCCACTTTGGCCTTCCTACTAGTGGCTACCTACTTCTCTCCATACCATACTACCATACTACATATCCTACAAGAATAAAGCACTTTGGCTGGCACTTTCACATTTGGATCAAAATGGATGATGTCCTTTTACAGATTAAAATCCGTCGTTGTGTACCGCAAGTGCTTTAAAGTTAAACACTTTGGTGAATCAATTTTTTGTTGTTTTGTGGCATATTTTAAATATCTATATCAAAATGCTCTTTATGTAACCCACAAACAGGCAGGCAATTAAAATGTAATAAGTAGCTAATTTAAGTAAACATAAAGTGCAATACTGTTATGAGAAATATGACAAAAATAGCAATAAACATATTGAACAGAATGTATAACGAAAAGATATAAACAAGAAGTTGTAAAGTAATATGGATATATATGATATGAAATTTTTTTTCGTTGGCCTTAAAGAGCATTTTGATCACAGTAAGAAATAGGATCCTTTAGTAATAAAAAAGATTTCGAGTTGATTTATCGTTTTTCAGTACAAAATGTATGGGAAAAGTTTTTGGCGATTTCTGTCGTTTCTAGTACTCATACCTTAAATGGTCCCATAGAGTCTTTTGATCCCCACACGAAATAGGATCGATAGGCATAAAAAAAATGTTTTTGGTATTTTAGCATTTTTTTTGCTATCGGTAATTTTTTTTCTGAAATCTGTGAATGCAGTTCAATATATCTCAAAAAGTTACGGATGGTCTCCTAGGAACGTTTTCCTGCAACTATAACGGTTAAGGTATCTGCCCTTAGGGAGCGTACCCATACTACGTGACCCGTTAAGGGGTGGGGAGGGGGGGTCTTTAAAATACCACGCTTGGTCACGGGGGGGGGGGGGGGCAGGGGGGCCTATGTTTTGTCACGTAGTCAATATTCTCAATGGAAGTTGGTTCTTTTTTTCAAGCTGTATTCAAATATGGCACGCAGCGAAATTTTTTTCCTTCTTGATACATTTTTTTCACTTGTAATTGTATGTAAAATTATAGTACACATACTTGGTATTCCGTGGCAAGCGCCTTACTAATAAAAAGACAAAAATGAGCAAATTTCTTTTAGGTTTCTGTTAAAAATGAGATAAAACCATTATCTATGAAATACTACGTGAAGGGGGGAGGGTCTTGTCATATACTACGGGTCCTACCAAGGGGGGAGGGGGGTCAAAAATTGTAAAAAAAATGGGTACGTTCCCTTAATGTACCGTCTCAAAAATCCACCCTGTATAAAAAATATGTTGTGTTGTTGTTGCAGCGTGCCCGCACAAGGGCTGCAGCAAGATGTTCCGCGACAATTCCGCCATGCGGAAACACCTACACACGCACGGCCCGCGCGTGCACGTCTGTGCGGAATGCGGTCAGTAAAAACAAACTTGTTCATTCTTAGACAATACTAAATAACATACTAGAAAAAAATACGACTTTCACCAGATTCTCGGACGGGAATCGAACCCGCGACCTTTGGATATCCGGTCCAATGCTCTGACCGCTGAGCTACCGAGTCACTAGTGGCATTGTCGAATTTCTTCTAGTAAATTTTTTTCTAGTAAGTATATTATTTAGTATTGTCTAAAAATAGTATTGTGAATGCTAAAATCTCAAAGGACATCAGGCAGAGTCCCATAGAAAAAAAACCAAAGAATGTATAACGTTTCTGTTTTTTTTTCAAAATGTAGGCATGTAATTAGTAAGTCATAGAAAATATTTAGATTTTTACGAAGATTTATGTTTTAAGAGTTATTTACGTTTGAAAGTTTTTTTTTGGTAACCCATAGCAACACCAGTTTCACGACAATACGTTTCGTTAGCTGCGTTAGTGATACAGATTAGCACCACAATGTACGAGTTGGAACCAGTTCAAACGAAAAATCTGTGCATATGTCGCACATAACAAAACGCTTTTGACAGTTGAGTTGACTGACATCCGGCAGACTTTTTTTTAATACGCAATCACTTGTGCCACAGAACGAATAAACTCGGGAGACTTGTGCAATCGCTGACAAAGATGTCTGTTTAATTGATATGCTTTTGTTTTTTTTCAATAATTAATTAAAGCTAATTAAAGGAATTAAAAAATAATGTTGCTACTGTTTTATGATTCTAATAACATAAAGTGTTTATAGATAACTGAATTATGTTTATGCACTTTTGGGTCTCATGTGCCTGATTTCCTTTAAACATTGTTTATTCTTACTTGTCTTATCTGGTAAACAATCTTCACCCAACCACAATATAATTATAACAGTACTAACGTCCAGAAGCCCATCCGCGCGAGGACAATCAAATAATAAGCTACTCTCGCTGCACGGCAATAAAGTACAATTTCAATTGCACAGCGCTGCGTGCCTATTATTATAAGCGCCTCCGAAGCGCTTCTCTTTCTGTCGCGTAGCTCTGTCTCAACCAACACGTAACACAGTGTAGGAAATGGAGCGAACTTTTGTATGGAGACTCCAACATTAAATGTACAACCTATGTACAAATATCCAAAAACAAAAAAGAACGATTTGGATAATTTAAAAAAAATGTTTCATTTATGATAATTTATCATACTGTAAAATTTTGTCTACTGAGGATTTACTGTGAGGGTCCACTACCTTCCTTTCCTAACATCCTTCACACATAATACGAAAGAAGTTGATATTTTTTTTTTTTTTTAATAACGATTAAAGTTTTAAGTACGTGCGACAACCAAAAACTGTTTACTAAATAAAACAAGTATGGATAAACAGATTGTACTTATAATAGCTTTTCTCAATTTCTGAAAAGTGTTTTTTTTTTATTACTGGTGTTTTAAATTAGGACTGCAATACTAAATCCATTATTCATACTTCCAGGTAAAGCGTTCGTAGAGAGTTCTAAGTTAAAACGACACCAACTAGTCCACACCGGAGAGAAACCATTCCAGTGCACGTTCGAGGGTTGCGGGAAGAGGTTCTCACTGGATTTCAATCTAAGGTGAGATACAGTAAATTATATCGAGGTGAGATACAGTAAATTATATCTGAGGTGAGATAGATTAAATTATATCTGAGGTGAATTACAGTAAATTATATTTGAGGTGAGATAGATTAAATTATATCTGAGGTGAGATACATTAAATTATATCTGAGGTGAGATACAGTAAATTATATCTGAGGTGAGATAGATTAAATTATATCTGAGGTGAATTACAGTAAATTATATCTGAGGTGAGATAGATTAAATTATATCTGAGGTGAGATACATTAAATTATATCTGAGGTGAGATACAGTAAATTATATCTGAGGTGAAATACAGTAAATTATATCTGAGGTGAAATACAGTAAATTATATCTCAAGTGAGA
Source organism: Agriphila geniculea (assembly GCA_943789525.1). Taxonomy (NCBI): domain Eukaryota; kingdom Metazoa; phylum Arthropoda; class Insecta; order Lepidoptera; family Crambidae; genus Agriphila; species Agriphila geniculea. The sequence goes on along the minus strand of OX038898.1, from coordinate 9,221,883 downwards.
TACAGTTAATTATAGGTTTAAGGTTCGGTTACGCTGGAACATTTGTCCGTCTTTTTCTTTACATTTAAAGAGTAAAGAAAGTAACTTTTGCATTTTCGATGATTTTCGTTGTTATTTTCATCATTATAGTTATCACAATTATCTTTCTTGAATATAAGTAATTGAAGCGACTTCACAGTACTTTAAAGTGTATTTAGATGTAGAATTCAATACGTTTCCGCTATTATTTACACCAAAAAGATGAACCTACACAAGCGGTTTTGATAGTTTTCTTAATTTTTTTTACGATCATCTGTGAGGTTTATACGCAATTTAATATTTATAGCTACTAGAGAATCTCTTTAGCTTGTCGCATGATTTTTTATGGCTACGTTTTCTACATAAAAAGATAAACCTTCAACATCATGTTTTCATACTACTGACCCTTAATTTTATATTGGAGAAAATATACTGTTCAAACAAAAGAAAATGGGAGAAGGAGAAAATATTATACTATATGATTTTTCATACAAAGGAAAGTTTTGTTTTATTCTAATTTGATATGCAGATTGAATTGCATTAGGTATTGCTCCCATAACTATTTTTATATTATGTTAAATTTTATACCTATGTGAATGCAAATTTCTAATAGTACATTATGAGACAAGTTAGCTTAGGTTGCTCATTGCACAAGAGGCTGTGGGTTGCAGCCCGAGCCACAGGCTAGGGCGTAACTCGGCCGAGTGTGCAATGAGCAAAAGCTCACGAGTTCCATACGACGTTTTTCAACACATTTGCGAGGATAAAACAGAGTAATTTACCACATAGCAACAAATATGACAAAAACAAAATATAAAAAATATGGGAAAAGGCGCGCAGGTTTTTTTTTTACACGCCCAATGCAAGAATATTTTGCGAACAAAGGGGTGAGTGAGAATACAGCCTACTTCAAAATTATAATTTTAAGTGATAAAATGGAAATATTTTAATATTTTATAACAAAATATTGTGAATTATGAATAATTTGATAATAATAAATATTTGTTTAACTTTATTAAGGACTTACACATTTATTTATTTCAAAAATGTATATGAATTTTCAGCTGCATAAAACCTCTTTGTTGTTACTAAAAAAAATAACTGTATTACCTGGTTAAATTGGGAATGCTCTGTTTACATGCATAGAACTTACAGTAAGGTACAACTTTAACTTTGTAGGGATAATTCTATAACAACCTAGTGTTTTATATATTATTGCACGCGTTTGTTATGGCTCTGTTTATGGCCCTAAAAGCGATGTATTAGGGCTCACTTTACGAGCAAGTGTGTTGAAAAAGGTGTTTATTGAACAGAGGCCATCTTTTGTTTTCTCGCTGTTATTTTTGTATTAATGTCTTGTTTAATTACATTATTAACAGTAATTGTCTGGTTTACAGAACGCACGTCCGTATCCACACCGGCGACCGACCGTACGTCTGTCCGTTCGACGGCTGCAACAAGAAGTTCGCACAGAGCACCAATCTCAAGTCGCACATACTGACACACGCTAAAGCCAAGTAAGTATACACTTATACATACAGGGTCATTTTGTATTCACCATCCAAATTTTGAGGATGTGTTCAGTCCATGAAACTGAACAACATTCTCGAAGGAACACATGGCCAAATATGTAAAGTCAAAGTCAAATAAGGTTTATTCAAATAAATCTAATTATTAAGTACTTTTGAATCGTCTATATTTTCCTACCTTTTCCAGACTTTTTTAGCTGACAAGAAGAACGGGCGCTTATCAGCTGTAACAGCCATAAGTTACGATATTTACAAACTTGAATATATCGTTACCAGATAATTACAACAGGGTGACAGGATTACTGGCAACAACATAGACTTATTGTTATATTACTTCAACAAAGTACGTTTATAGTAGCAAGTTATGTGTTACATCATTTCCACGCATTTTGATCTTTAAGATAATCGTCTACTTTATAATAACCTTTACCCATGAGCGTTTTTTTAACATGGTTTTTAAATTCATGCAAAGGAAGATCAATCACTTGTTGTGGAACTTTATTAATAAAGGCTATGCCTTTCCCCATAAATGAACCTCTAGTTTTTGCAAGCCTAAATCTTAAAAAAAATCGACTATCCATACAAATCAACGAGATCACGTAATCAATAATTTAGTATGGAATGACCAAAATTTTGTGGTGATATTCGACACATGTTTCTTAGAGAAAGTTGTTTAGTTTCATGGACTGGACACATCCTTGAAATTTGGATGGTAAGTTCAGAATGACCTGATATACAGGTTAATTTACTAACATCATTATAACAATGTTGGTTCTACAACTTTTCTGGAAAAAAATCGGCATTCAATACATCGAGTTTAGTATGAAAAGTCGATTTTTTTGTCTTTTTTGGAAAGTCGTAGAACAAAAGAAGTTGTTTATGATAGTAATTTACTCCTGCGAGGTTGTTGGTGTTTTACAAATAACTCTGTTTAGTGCTGGCCACATCAGGTGCGGTCGCAGCCTGAAATTTTGGGGGGGGGTCACTAATAATAATAATTGCTTTTCTGTAAATTTTTAGAAGCTTTTTCTATGTGACGAGTACGATTTTGGGGGGGTCATGTCCCCCTGTTACCCCCCCCCCCCCCGGACCGCGCCTGGGCCACATAAGTCAATTTTCATACAAATGAGATAACTTTGAAGCCTTGGTTCTCCGCCAGGGATTGACCTAGCTGTGATCTGATGATGGCCATTCAGGGACTGAATGGAGGTCTTCAGATCGCTATACACACCAAACTGATCTGATCAACATTCAAGAGATGTAAAGAATAAAGATATATTCAAAAAACGCGAAATTAGCAAAAAATCTATGGAATCCCTGAAAATGAGAACTCTTAGATGCTAATCAGAAACAGGGACCGGAAAACCCCTTTTTTGGTTAACCCAATTGATAGGGAAACCCTATTAAAAAGCTTACCAAATGATAGGGTTTCCCTTTCGATAGGGTTAGTTGACGTCATGCTTACCGTATTGATAGGGTTTTTGAAAATAAGTCTATGAAATACCCAATCAAAAACCCTTTTAACGGTTAGCGGTTCATGAAATACCCAATGAAAACCCCTTTAACGGTAAGCGGTTCCGGTCCTTCGGCCCAGGTGGAACTAGGTATAAATTGCTTGAACGCGTTTTAAAACCCCCTTCATAGTCTTCATAGGGTTTCCCCGATAGGGTTTTCGTATTCGGTAAGTCCTTACTTGGGTTACCCTTTCGATAGGGTTACCGTATTGATAGGGTTTCTGAAAACTAGTCTATGAAATACCCAATCAAAAACCCCTATAACGGTAAGCGATTCCGGTCCTTGATCAGAACCTCAAATAATGGCAGCCATGTTTTTAACATCAAAAACAATAAGCTGGAACCAAAATGATGTGATAGTACTGAAACGGGTGTTAAAATGACTGTAGAGGCGGATTACCCGAAATTATTTTTCCCTATTATTTTAATTTCCATTCGCTTTATTCCCCAAACTTTTTTTTAACCAATAGAACAATTTCCTAAAGCATTTTTCCACATAATCATGAATTTCTAGTCGTTTTCGATACCAAAAGGCATTTTTACCCTTCGAAATTTTCCCCAATCTTATAAATTGCCAGTTATTATTTTTCAAAATGGGCACTTACTAAGTCAATATAACATGCGCTATATCGCGAAGTTCGTCGTATTGTGTCTTATTCTATGACAGGGATGGCGAACTAATGTTTTGTGTACGCCACCGATCATAAAATTCATTACGCTACGATTTGATGGTACTTCTATGACCTCATTAAACATTAAGTAAATGTTAATGTTTAGTAATGATTTTCTAAATGAAAAATGGCACGTTCATATAAAGGATCGCTATCCCTGTTCTACGACATAATTTTGTGATCGGCGGCGTACACAAAACATTGGTTCGCCATCCCTGTCATAGAATAAGACACAAGATACGACGAAGTTTGCGATATGGCGCATATTATATTGACCTAGTAAGTGCCCATTTTGAAAAAATGCGACTGGCAATTTATAAGATTAGGGAAAATTTTCGAAGGGTAAAAATGCCTTTTGGTATCGAAAACGACTAGAAATTCATGATAATGTGGAAAAATGCTTTAGAAAATTGTTCGATTGGTTAAAAAAAGTTTGGGGAATAAAGCGAATGGAAATTAAAATAATAGGGAAAAATAATTTCGGGGAATCCGCCTCTACAGTCTCCCATACAAAATGTATTAGTCAGCTGATCGATTTACTATGGAGAGGCGGAAAAAAAAATCGTTTTTCGACCTATGTTCCATGGAGAAAGTCGGTCGACCTATGTTCCATGGAGAAAGTTGGTCAGTTTTAGCAACACTATCATCAGTTTCAGTATTATCACATAATTTTCATTAAAATTGTAATTTTTATTTTATTTTTAAGGTTAAGAACTTGGCCGCCAAGTTCATTAGCAATTTGCGGGGATAGTATTTAAAATCAATTATTAATCTAATTCTTTTAATTTTATACCATAATTTTTAAACTTTTAGATTTTATGCATTTACAATGCAATTTTTTTTTATATTAAGATTAATATAATTGAAAAATATTAGAAAAATCGACTCACCAGGGTGCGGGTTCGAATCCCGTCTGAGCTGCTACGGGTGAGTCGATTTTTGTAATATTTTTCAGTTATATTAATAATCTTCATACCATAATGTAGTGTTACTTTTCACAGATCAAGAAATTCCCTTTCTCGCAACGGAGGCAACTCTTACGAGTCAGCACGAACTACACCACAGTTCGTACAATTAGAAATGTCACCGGACGACTCGAACCCACAGCTCATCTTCTACACGCACGAATGAAGAGAATAACTAAACAATTTAGTGAGAAACTATAAACACAGACAAGTGAATTGTTGAAATAAAAGTGAATTAGTGATGTGGACAAAGTGATGTGAATAAATTATTGGTCTTTATCTATGAAATTGCTGATTTGTATGGAGAATTTTCAAGAAGATGCATTTTTCTTAATTTATACGCTAATGTTACAAAACGATTGAACACTGGGCTAACTTAAGCCATTTAAGTTAAGTGAGAAAAAATAAGTTTTGGCTTAGTTACAACACATAAAGTGGTAATTTCTGCTAACAAAAAAGGAGTCACTTTAAAGATATTTTTTTAATGTATAAACGACTTTATTTATAATTGTCTATCATGGTTAATATATAATATTGATGAATATTTTATATCATAGAAATTATAATGTTCTCTATTATAAAAAAATTGACAATTTCATAAGTAAAGATCTAACATTAAATAGGTTTTATATAGTACCTATCGGTTTTTAGTTATAAAAACCTTAATGTACATATAAGTTAAGTTTTTGTAGATATAATAATATGTTCTTCAAGTGTCTTAGACATTGAAAAGTGGCAGAAAAGTCTTGAGACTGGAAAGGAAACGGTGATTTCAATTATAGACGGAAATGCAGAGACTTTCTTTTTAATTCTTAACAACTTTTTTGAGTTTCATGTAGCATTTAAATAAATACCACCTGTTTGCACTAAATTTAAGAATTGCCTAAGGGCCGATTTCAATAATCTACTTTTGGTAAGAGATAGGCCTCCTATGGAACGAGGCAACTGTCGTTATTTCCAGTCATCTAACAGAAATATCTAGCTAGGCAATAAAGCTTTTGTAAGCCTATCTCTTACTGAGGCTATGTTTTTGAAATCCTTACATCTCGACCAAATTAAATCAGTGTCATGAACTGAGCTGTCATGTGCCTAATTATCTTGGTTGAGTTACAAGAAAAGACTGCAATTCTTAAGTTTAATGCAAACGGGTCTTACAGTTCTAATATGAAATACTGTATGATAAACTAAACACCTTTTTTAAACAGAATTTCATTTCTCAATTAAGGTCTGATAATACTGAATAAATCTTGAATTCTTGATGATTTTAAAACTACTTATACATTATTTATGCATACTGTCACTTTATTTCAGCTTTTTAAGATGAAAAAGCATAATTTTATTTCTGTTCATAACATATCAAATAATTTAGTTGTAATATTTATTAGGTTTCAAACCGACCAAAATACTTGAACATTATCAAAAATCAACAACAAATCAAAGTTTACAAGAGTCCGGTGAACAGTGAACTTCCCATACAAACAATACCAAAATTATTTGCAATTTGTCTATTCGGATTAGGATAGTAATTGTTTATGGTTCTATACATCGTGTATCACAAAACCCTGTCAGATCCTGAAAAAGGTGATAGTGTTTCTGAAACTGAACAACTTTCTCCATGGAACATAGATCGAAAAACAAAAAAAAAAATTGTTCATATTCCCATACAAAATGTATTGGTCAGCTGACCGACTTACTTTAGAAAGGTGAAAAAAAATATTTTTCGATCTATGTATGTTCCATGGAGAATACCGTTCAGTTTCAGCAACACTCACCTTTTCAGGATCTGACAGGGTTTTTAGGGTTCCGTACCCAAAGGGTAAAAACGGGACCCTATTACTAAGACTCCGCTGTCCGTCTGTCTGTCACCAGGCTGTATCTCATGAACCGTGATAGCTAGAAAGTTGAAATTTTCACAGATGATGTATTTCTGTTGCCGCTGTAACAACAAATACTGAAAACAGAACTAAATTTACATATAAGGGGGGCTCATACAACAAACGTGTTTTTTTTTGCCATTTTTTGCTCGATATTAATAACGACAACAGGTAGACAATTGAAATTTTCACAAATGATGTATTTTTGTTGCCGCTATAACAACAAATACTAAAAATAGAATAAAATTATTATTAGCTCCCATACAACAAACGTAATTTTTTTGCCGTTTTTTGGTACGGAACCCTTCGCGCGCGAGTCCGACTCGCACTTGGCCGGTTTTTTGATACACAATATATAGAAAATCCAAAGTACCAAACCAATAAAAGTTAATGTGATATACAGTTTTGTATGAAAAAATGTAAAATAATTGGCATTTATTTTGAATTGTCTCAGAAACTATAATGTCTTGAGATAAGGTTGATTTTGACAACTATTCAGGTATTTTGGTAGGATCGTTTACGTACTAACTGTACAAGTTTGTACTTTTTGGCACAACTAAAAAAATAACAAAAATCGACTATACAAACAACGTGTTACAAAAAAAACCTTAATGCCGAATATGGTGGATAGGGACCATCAAACTGAACAACTTTTACTATGGGACCAACTCTGAAATCGCGAAAAAAATCGTCTGTCTTCACACCTTTTGATTATTTTTGTGTGAAACAGATTTTTTTATTCGCGATTTCAGAGTTGGTCCTGTAGTAAAAGTTGTTCAGTTTGATGGTCCCTATCTACCATATTCGGCATTAGGGGCTTTTTTGTAACACATTATATAAATTTCCTTTTCTAACATGTATTATATTAAACTTGCACTAGAAAATCATGAATGAATTTAAGAAAAAGATGAAAGTATGAAGTGATATGTTTTAAAATTGTCCAGTTGTTGTAAGTATTTTGGATTGTTAGTTTAGTCTTAGATGCAATGAAGCGATGTAATTGATTGATACTGTGCAACTAGAATGTGTTGCAAATTATAATTAAGCGGCGGCGGGCCGCCACACGCCCGCCTATGACGTGCCGGACTACAGCTGCGCCACAAAAAAAAAGTTGGAAATCTGACTTTTTGACTATGCCATGATGAAGTCTATAGTTTGTCGGAGTTTGTCGCCAAAAACCAGAGTTTGTCGGAGTTTGTCGCCAAAAACCAGAGTTTGTCGGTCTTGCGTTTAGGAGATACGTGTGGCGCAGCTGTAGGAGACGTCTCTACAGCTGAGCCACACAGATCTCGAAAACGGAAGGTCGTAACAGAAATCTGATTACTCGTGTGTGTAGCCGGTAGTTTGTCGGAGTTTGTCACCAAGAACCAGAGTTTGTCGGTCTTGCGTTTAGGAGATATGTGAGGATACGCTGTGGAGACTTTTCTACCTGGATCTTGAGAACGGAAGGTCGTAGCGATAATCTGATTAGTCATATCTATAGTCGGTAGTTCGACCGAGTTTGTCGCCAAATACCAGAGTTTGTCGGTCTTGCGTTTAGGAGATATGTGAGATTTTCGCTACGACCTTCCGTTCTCGAGATCCAGGTAAAAATATCTCTACAGCATATCCCTACATATCTTCTAAACGTAAGATTGACAAACTCTGGTTTTTGTGCGACAAACTCCGACAAACTAACGGCTATACATACAAGTAATCAGATTTTCGCTACGACCTTCCGTTTTCGAGATCTGTGTGGCGCAGCTGTAGAGACGTCTCTACAGCTGAGCCACATGTATCTCCTAAACGGAAGACCGACAAACTCTGGTTTTTGGCGACAAACTCCGACAAACTATAGACTTCATCATGGCATAGTCAAAAAGTCAGATTTCCAACTTTTTTTTTGTGGCGCAGCTGTAGTCCGGCACGTCAAGCGCGGCACCTTACTGCCTGCGTAGGTATTGTCTCTTTATAATAGTAACAATGTCGAATCGACATTACTGTGCCGTGTACGGATGTCTAAATCAAAAAACCAATAAACAATTGTCGTTTTTCACATTATGATACATGCTACGCAGTTCATTTAAAAGAAGTCAACCCTAACGTTGCGTCGTCAGAAAAGGTAAGAGCATGCGATAGAAAGAGAGGCAACTACTAGGTGAATATAACTGTAGGCCATTAATTAGTGCTGCGCGACCTGAATTGCAATTTATTGTGTCGGTGCAAAAGTCGCTATTTGTTTAAATGACTTTGCGGCGTGCTGCTTTTGTACTTGTACTATTAGTTATTCTGTGCCTTTAGAAATGGTCTCAATTTATTAATTGTTTCTTTTTTGTTGCACAGTATCGTAATATCAGTCTTAAAGGTTATGGTACCTTAACTGCCTGAAGTTTTTACGCTTGATAAGATATTCTTGTACATTTTGTACTATATACAGGGTGCATTTGTAACCACTCTCCAAATTTTAAGGATGTGTTCAGTCCATGAAACTGAACAACTTTCTCCATGAAACATGTGTCGAAATACGCCAAAAGATTTTGGTCATCCCATACTAAACTGATCACGTGATCTCTTTGATTTGTATGAAAAGTCATTTTTTTACATATTTGACCCTATGTTTCTTATAGAAAGTTGTTCAGTTTCATGGATTGAACACCTCCCTAAAATTTGGAGAGTGGTTTCAAATGCACCCTGTATAGGTAATGCCAAAAATAATATTTGTAATATAGAAGTTTACTTTTAAATTGTGGGAGTGTGTACTTGTTATTGAAAACAATAGTTTTCGATTTATTTTTAATTTCTAGTTTGGGAACGCTTGTATTGTGTAATTAATATCCTAAATCTTAAGTTGTCGTATTTTTTTCAATGCAACATTTAATTTTAGGCATTAAATTTTTAAGAGCGTTAAGTAAACGGAATTTCATACACTTTTAAAGTCCTTATTTTTCGAAATGAATAAGCCGATTTTAATGAAACTTCTTACGCTTATGTAGGATACATAGATCTAAAAAGTTAGGAACATTTTTGAAAATGTCTTATTCAAAAAAAGATAATAATAATATCAATAATAACCAATACGTATTCTGCTTATGTGTCTTTCATTAAAATCGGTTCATTAATTTCGAAAAATAAGGACTTGAAAGTTTGTATTTATTAACGCCTTTAATAAAAATGTGTTTTCAAGTATCCAAGTCCTAACTGCATGATGGAAAAATGTTCATTTACACACATAATTATCAATATTCCCGTTCGTCCCCAAAGGGGCAAATGGGAATGACAACTCTTTATATTAAAGTTGCAGTCTTTTTAAAGAAACAAACATTTTCATGCAAAATGCTACGCTTTTATTAAAAGGCCCTTTTGACTATTTTTCATTGAGCAAATATGAATTGATGCTTATTATATTAAAGTGGTTTATATTGTCACAGATCAACAAAATGTCCCCTCCGGACACTAGGCTCCCATGACTTCGCTCCCACGGGATCCACATATAATCTTTTCGTCGCTTCTTGACTCCCATGGGATCCTCAGGGTCATATAAGACCCTGGAACTGCATTTAAAATTATTTTTTACCTTACGTTTCACTAGGATTTACGTAATCCTAAATACAAAAATATCAAAATGTATGAAACAGCTGATTTTTTTGCGATTTCAGAGTTGGTCCCATAGAAAAACTTACCGATCTCCAGATTTAGGTAATCCTGTTTCATACAAAAATATCAAAATGTATGAAACAGCCAATTTTGAAGCAATTTCAGAGTTGATTCTATAGAAAAGTTGTCCAGTTACATAAATCTAGAGAAGGGTAACTTTTTATATATTTTTTATATCTAAAAATATATGTAAAAAGTATGAAATAAATTTAAATTACAAGGGTAACGTAAATCTCAGGATCCCATGGGAGTCAAGAGGTGAAAAAATTATATGTGGATCCCATGGGAGCCCAATCCGGGGGGAAAATGTGTTAGAAAAATGTTTTTCCATTAATACAGTGCTTATTTTGGTTTTGACGCAGATCGTCATTTTCGCAAATGGTCATCGCGAAAAATTTGGTCACTTTCGCAGAATGTCTTTTTAGCAAATGGTCACTTTCACAGAATGTCATTTTCGCAACTGGTCACTTTCGCATATCGTCACTTTCGCAGAATGTCATTCACAATTTTTTCTCAAATTTACAATTTTGGGGAAAAAAAATTGAATGACATTCTGCGAAAGTGACGTTTTGCGAAAGTGACCAGTTGCGAAAATGACATTCTGTGAAAGTGACCGAATTTTTCGCGATGACTATTTGCAAAAATGACGATCTGCGTAAAAACCCTTATTTTTAATAAGAGTACGTACTAACTTGGGGATGAGTCGCCCAGAAATGATGTTTTTGTAATGACTGATGTATATAGCCATTTCTTTTTACTAATCCTTCGACCATATTGTATTAGTTAAACTAGGATTAATAGTGTATTTAATTTTTATAAGAAAATGTCGGTACCTATTGTCAGTCAGTATAATAGCATGTGTTTTACTTCTCTAGAACATGAAGATAAAAATAACGTAATATAAGTAGGTACCATCATTTAGTGAGAAAAATTGTGTAAAATTATGATTGACACAATATGGCCGAATTTGTGAACGAAACTATAAGGGACGAACCAGAATAAAGTGTAAATATTTATATACAGATGTGTTTTATTTCTTTGATAACCATTAGGGAAAAATAAACATTTTGTAAGTAGAGTTGTTACGAATGACAAATTTTACATTCGCGAATGCTTAGGTTGCGAATGTGAATGTTAAGACATCAAGTATTACAAAAATCATATGAATTAATAAATAAATCATTTTTATTACTAAAACGGGAAAAACATATACAAAATAATAGTATACAATAATTTATAACATATTTGCTCGTTAAGGGTCTCTTATTACACCAATTTCAATATCGTATTGTATCTCATTACGAACTTGTGCGGTAATGTAAAGTAAAACGCACGGTTTCCTTGATAAGCCGTGCGTTTTACTTTACATTACCGCACGGTTTATCAAGATACTTCGTCTAAAACGAACGGTACTTTTTTAAATCTTAGCAAAGAGTTTTTATGTCAGAAAAGAGGTCAACATTTTATGGATAAAATTGACTTTGGGAGATAAAATGTAATAAAACATTTAATTATTCAATTTAATTAATGTTGACAATAAATTACAACCATTTATCTGTAACAAAAACACAAAAATATTAATTTACTTTATTAGTAATACTGGCTGTTTTTATGCCTTTGCCTTAAAAAAAACGCTGATTCGCGCGCATTGCTAATTTTTTTTTTTTGCTGTATTGTTTTTATTTGAAAATGTCGTCAAGTACTGATGAGTTTATTAATTCAACACCGCCAGAAGTCTCAGAGGCAGCGAAAAAGGCTACTCTAAGCCTCTTGCCCGAAAAATTGACCGATAAGATACTTACAAGCGTATCAAAATTTAATCATATGGAAAACAAGCAAAGGTGCAAAGTCCGAGTTTTATTTATTTCCTCGCAAATATGTTATAAAACGTCGTATGACATACGTGCGCTTTGATAATTACAGCCTCTGCTTTCTTGTAGCCCTCGCCTACGGCTCGGGCTAGCAATATCGCCTCGGCTGTAATTTTCAACGTACCGCACTTATATCATAATGTACTATTATGACATCAATTAGTATTTTGCATGCTTCTTTAATGCCCATTGTGTACTTTAATATTATGTAATAGTGTAAAAAAGTTGAATAAAGTAAAATAAAAAATCGCTATATAAGGTGGTACCGTTTTAACTGTGAAAACTTAAAGGGGTGGTCAGGTGATGTGTTTAGAACACAATAAAAATAATAAAAAAAATCAGAAAATTATTTCTTTTTTTTTTATTTTTTATTAATTTTTTTCATTATAATTATTATCGTAGTCGATTCTTCCGTTATTAAACCTAAACAACCACAAAATAATAATAAATACAACAATAATCGAATAACTATGGTATATCTTGTTTTACTACGCATCATGCTATCCACTAGGGAGGGGCACGCGCGGGCCGCACGCGGCGGTCATCGACCCAGCAACAGCTGAGACGATTATACTCACGCGCGTATCGTACGTACGCCATAGAATTTTCGAAATATGCTACTGATTCTACTACTTAATACCTTAATGGCTTTCCTAGCAAATGTTACCTACGCTATTATTTAAGGTAGCCAGTAAGTTCGATGACCTTTGATAAACTCAACTTTATTAAAGTAAGCTGTAAGTGTAATGTTAGTTATAATGAACGGTCGCTTTAAATTAGTATTTGTAATTACATGATCCCACTTTTCATTACATTTCTAGTCTAACAAGTAAGTTCAATGACCCTTGATAACATCAATTTAAGTTGTTTATCCTATGACGTGTTTAGTAAATTACTTATAGGTACTTACCTATGAGCAGAATTAAAACGAGACTCATTGGTCTCGCTTCACACATTGTATCCGATACTTTTCACTATCACATCACATCACAATGCACTCAAACTTTAAAGTATCAATGAACTTTCGTCCATTATACATGACCAGTCAGTATACCTGTACCTACTGGAAATCCTTTTACTTGTCCACTAAAGAATCGATGCAAGATAATCACACAGTAAGACTAAATACCTACTCGTAACTCGTAAATTATCACACTAATTTCTAATGTAGGTAGGTACAATACACTCTCACACGCATCACAATATCACATTATGTGTTACGAGTTACGACATTTCATAGACTTCGTGTCCATGATTTTGTGTATACACGTGATTACGTACGTTTAATGTCACGTCACGTTATTCTGTGACATGACATTAAAAGATCGGCAAAATGCGTGAAATTATCACGACAAAGCGACCGGCGTGTGCGACAGGTCACGCGGTCACGCACGACGACACAACTCACTCAACCAACTCAAATCAAAATCTGCGGCGGGGCGGGGGGAGTGGCAAGGCGAGCGGCGTCCTTTGCTGCCCGCAGCCCGTGCCGCGTCCGCGTCGTTGGCGCATCTACAAAGAAAGCGCCGACCGATAAAGGGTTCTACAGACGTTTCGATATTGTGATATTCATTTTTGATGAGTAAGTAAATTGTTTAATTAATTTCGCTAGCTTCGTGCTCGTTAATTTATTTTATTAAGATCTAGGGCATCTTTTTTATTGATGTTAGGATTTTTATGTTATAAAACTGTTCACAAAAGAAAACAACAATTATGAATCACATAGAATGTGTTATTATCTGTCACTATCTATCTCCCATTTTACTTTTACTTTTTAGTGACTATTAACAATGTAAAGAATCATACGATTACGTATGTTTAAAGTTTACAACCACACCTGCCTTTTTTGTGATTAAAAGATGGTTTTGATGACTCGATTTTGTAGTTTCATGGCGATGATAGTAAAGTATAATAATTTAAAATTCGCTTAAGTAGTGTAGGTATGCGAAAGGAAGTCCACAAACTATTTTTAGGAGTTGAGATTCCGTCCGTGTAGTCATAGTGTGTAGAACTACCTTTAAACTAAAACAAAACCCTCCCCCGCCCGCCTGCAATCTCCCTCTCTCTTTCTCTTGGTTGGACCGCACGCACTTCTTATTTTTTCTGCAGTCTGTTTTAGACATGGGTTGTAACAGGGCAAATTGCCTACCTGTTACAACTGTTCCTGTTACACTAAAATAACAATTCCAACATCCTGTTACAAAAATAACAGTCGTAACAATTTGCTTCCATTGTTCCTCCTGTTCCGTCCGTGGAACAAGCGCTTCTTTATTCTAACCTTAGGACTACTAACATAAAGAAAAGAGACGAAGCTTGTTATTTTTATCTATTATGATCATAAACTGTTATTTTTTTCTGTTAAGCAAGACTAAACTTTATTACAATTACGTAAAATCTAATATTATCAAAAATGATTTCCATTACGGCAGTTACGGCACACATGCGACATCTTGTTTGTATTGGGTGAACCATCATATCACCTAATGAAGTTGCTTGCTGTATTACTTTCATTAAGCTTTTTACTGAAATTGCGATAGATGGCAGTAATTATCATAAATTTGCTAAATAAGTTCAAATAATAAAAATAAAAATAGATTGTTGTTAAAAACAGGTGCAAGCGATTTTCGAGCATATTGAAGTTTGAAAGTCAGTAAAGTCGAATATCGCTTACACCCGTTTTTTAACTAATGATCACTAGTCAAATGTTTTCCTACCTTTCTCTACATTATTTTGTTCTTCCGGTCATTGCCTGTGCCCCAGCAGTGGAAACATAAATGGTGATGATGAAATACCAGGTGAACTAAGTCTACTGAAAGAAAATTTTCAAGGAAATTTTTACTGCAAAAAACCCCCAATCTGGGAACCATGATCTTTTCCTTAACTCCCTGGCAGCACTAGATGTCCGATTTCCTAACCCGCATATCCTAATTTGCTTATAAATGCATCCATTCCACGTATATAATAAAGTGCTTAAACATCCTTAAAATCTCAATAAAATTAAAATAGTTTTATTTAATTCAGCCTGTTTACCTACCTTATAACATAACATTAGCAAAACAGCCAAACTCTATTGCCACAAAAAACAAAAAAGGCCATAAACAAACACAGGAACAGATAACACGACTAATTTACAAAGTCGAATGTATTTTTGATATGGTCGGTTTATATAACAGATAAAAATAACAAGCTTTGTCTCTTTTCTTTTCATATGTTAGAGTAAGAAAGCGCTTGTTCCACGTAACAGGCGGAACAATGGCAACAGGTTGTTACTCTGATAACAGCGTGGTACAGGGAACAGTGAAGACGGCGAGAACAGTCTGTTTCGCCTGTTCCTTTGAACAACAGTTATTTCATAGCGCTCGTAACAGGGCGAAACAGTTACATTTAATTATCTGTTATTTTTAACTGTTACAATAAATACGCCTCACGTCTAGTCTGTTTCCGTGTGTTCTCTTGTCGTGTTGTGTTTGCGTAGAGTGTTAGCTATGGCTCGATATACAAATCAAGAGTACCTACCTACTGCGTACTTGTGCATTGAGAGAGGACAGAGGTGGTGATCGGGTGCAGCAGTTCTGTAGATAATTTTATAAAAGTGTAAATAGGACTTGTGAAAACAACTTGTTAAAGGTGATGAACTTTTAAACGCGCCTAATTAATGTAATAATAAAATAATACCATAGTAGATACCTAACTTATTTTAGTTATTTTATGTAAAAGATTGACTGTTTTTATTAAGTACATTAGTTTGAAAGTCCAAAGCCTGTCAAGTGTGATGGGAAGCTTATCAGTCGTATCACCTTCTTGTGTAGTGTGCAGTGTAAACAAAATCAACCAGCTGTTTGGGGTCATGTAGGTACTTACCAATTTAAAGTTACAGAGATTATTATTAGGTACTTAATAACTCGCGTTTTTTAAAATTAATTAAGTTCGAGTTTATCAAAGGTCATCGAACTTAGTGATACCTTAAAAAGCGTAGGCAACAACATTCGTTTGTAGGAAAGCCAGTTGTAGGTACGTGTGCGTGCGTAGCGTAGTGACTAGTGAGGTACAGTGGAACAACATCGTCAGCTGTTTGTCGGCCACGCGCCGGCCGGGTATGGATGGTATAATGCGTGAGTAAAACAAGGGAATATCAAAGTAATCTGTTATTTTATTGTATTTATTTATTATTTTGTGATTGTTTAGTTTCAATATCGAAGGAATCGACTACGATAATAATTATAATAAAAAAATAATTAAAATTTAAAAAAATCAAAATATTTTTCTGATTTTTTTTATTATTTTTTTGTGTTTTAAACACGTCACCTGACAACCCCTTAAAGTTTTCACAGTTAAAACGGTACCACCTTATATATAACTTTTCTGTCCCGGAAGAAACTGATATTTTTTTACAAAATACTTTAAAACACAATGAATTATTTGTTTACCAAAAAGATGAATTACATTAGACAGGCAACTAAAACAAAACAATCAACAAACCAAGCAACAGCGTGACCACATCAACAAGCAAACACAATTCAAAAACTACCCTCGTGAAATAAACACTTTCTTTTGGTCGAATTAATGAAGTAATGCACACATTCGCATTCGCATAATATTCGCATTGATTTAAGCGAATGCGAATGTTGATGCGAATGTTTAAAACGATGCGAACCATTCGCATATGCGAATGCGAAGATTCGCAACATCTCTATTTGTAAGGGCATCCTCAGTCTAGGTGACGCGGACTATACAGCGTGTTATTACAATATAGGGACCATCATTATTAACAACTTTTACTATGGGATCAACTCTGGAATCGCGAAAAATTCAGCTGTTCCAGACATTTCGATATTTTCGTTATTAATTTTTGTATGAAACAGCTCTGATTTTTTTTCGGGATTTCAGAGTTGGTCCCATAATAAAATTTGTTCAGTTTAATGGTCTCTATCTATCTACCATGTTCGGCTACTAATTAGGCTACTCTTATTGGTGGAGGTGCAAGGTGTGTTGCTGTCTGGCTAAATGCAGGTTTGTGCACTGATATTTTGTGGTGTGCATGTGCATATTTTTGCGGGCGGGCGGGCGGTGCATCTTGCATATATTGTTTGCGGAAGTAAGCTACATATATTTCTTTTTTCAAAATGGTTTGGGACTTCCGCCAAGTGACGCCTGATTCAATCAAATACCTAGGAATAAGCTATTATATAACGGAGATATTATATAGAGATAGAGATATTATATAACGGAGCTTATTTCCTACATAGGTAGGAAAGCTCCGTAATAGAAAGATACTTTTATTTATTTATTTCTTTTCACGCAACCGAAAATTTATTCCTAAGGGAGCTGATACTCCTACCTATAAAAAATAATCAGCCAATTTGTTTTTTTCGGACACACCAATTCTATCGTAGATTTGAAGGTTTCTATAGGTGTTTTTTTTTACCAAGTACGAAATGAAAAAAAAGATACACTTTTTCACTATTGTTTGTTTTTAAATAAAACAACAATTTTTTATCGATTTCATTTATTATAATGTTATCAGTGACAGAGTACTGTAGCTCACAGGCCGGGCATGATGTAGGCGACGTTGTGCAGCGTGTCGCGCAACAGTCGCGGAGGCGGAGCGATGGCGGGCACGGCGCGCGCCACGCCCAGCAGTGGGCCCAGCGCACACAGTAAAGTGTCCAGCAACACGGATACTGAGCCGGACACTGCGATTTGACCCTGTTCACGAAAAAATCCGTAAAAAATCAATAAATTTAAAAAATATTAAAAACACGACTTCCCTGCCAAAACGAACTGAATAAAAGTTAAATAACAAGTGTCATTGCAGTCGGGGGACCATTCTTTACGTTTTCTATATAAAAATATGGCCCGCGCAAACCATGTTTTCCTATTATGGCCCCTTAAGTAAGATAGTTGTCACAATGGTTCTCACTAAAGCAGCAATGTTACTGTGATTTATGTCAGTGTTGATTGCAACAAAGTTACGTAATAAGGGAGCTGTTACTCCTCAACCAGTCACACTTACTGTTTATTTTATCCTGTAAAAGTGTGACTGATTGGGATTTTTTAAATAAAAACTTCCCATCTAGTCACAGAGTGACAGTTGATGTGTGAGTCGTTGGGAACGAATGGAAGGGAGCGCTGTGCGACCTGAATTGCACTTTATTGTGTCGGAGCAAGAGTTGGTGTTTAAATGATTTTGCGGAGTACATCTTCTGTACTTGTACTATTACGTATTCAATGCCCTAACTCCCAAATACAACCTACCTCATGTTCCTTCAGCCTCTCCCCGATGATGGTCAGGCTTTCCACCAACAGCCTCAAGTGCGCCGCGATGCCACCTGCGCCGCAACCCGTCACGCGGTACACGCAGAGTTTGCTAAGGATTAGGGAGGAAATAGCCCTAACTCCCAAATACAACCCACCTCATGTTCCTTCAGCCTCTCCCCGATGATGGTCAGGCTTTCCACCAACAGCCTCAAGTGCGCCGCGATGCCACCTGCGCCGCAACCCGTCACGCGGTACACGCAGAGTTTGCTAAGGATTAGAGAGGAAATAGCCCTAACTCCCAAATACAACCCACCTCATGTTCCTTCGCCTTTCCCCGATGATGACCAGGCTTTCCCCCAACCCTCAAGTGCGCCGCGATGTCGGCCGCGCCGCAACCGCACAGTTTGCTACGGGCTATGGAAGAAATAGCCCTAACTCCCAAATTCAACCCACCTCATGTTCCTTCAGCCTCTCCCCGATGATGGCCAGGCTTTCCCCCAACAGCCTCAAGTGCGCCGCGATGTCGGCCGCGCCGCAACCCGTCACGCGGTACACGCCCGCGCCTGCAGTCGCACACGCGGAAGCGGAGTTCGCTACGGGCTGAGAAGGAAATACATACATATAAAACTCTAAATTTTTTGATTGTTGGGATACGGCTAGAGCTCTAGCCGGCACCATAATTATCTAAAAAGAAACTATTGAGCGACCGGTTTCATTCCACATACATTGCTACTTTTCTTTGGTATGTTTTTTTTTATCCAAAAAGAAGTAGCAATGGATCACTATCATCTATGAACTACGACCGGTCGCTAGGTGGTTTCTAATTAGATAATCAGCCCGCGGGCCTCCCTCACTCGCTCGTCGGTCGCGCGATAAGCACCTACCGCTAGCCGTTCGTTCGAACGAACAAGTGAGCAGCGGGCCGCCACACGCCCGCCTTTGAGTCGCGCGGCATCTTACTGCACAAGTAGGTATTTCTCTTTATAATAGTAACAATGTCGAATCGACATTACTGTGCCGTGTACGGAAGTGTAAATCAAAAACCAATAAACAATTGTCATTTCAGTTCATTTAAAGGAAGACAACCCTAACGTTGCGTCGTCAGAAAAGGTAAGAGCACACGATAGAAAGAGAGGCAACTAGGTGAATATAACTGTAGGCCATTAGCGCTACGCGACCTGAATTGCACTTTATTGTGTAGGAACAAAAGTAGCTATTTATTTAAATGACTTTGCGGGGTGCTGCTTCTGTACTTGTACTATTAGTTATTCTGTGCTCTAGCGACTGAAAGTAGAGACTATTTTTGGAGCGTAGATACCTTTTATACCTTTTGTAGATACTAAAAAAGGATTTTGGAAAATTCACCCCCTAAGGGGATGAAATAGGGTTTGTCGCATACAAACTTTCATCCCCAATTTGTATAGGAAAATTGTAATGTGCGAGGAGTTCGTTACGGGCTTGGGGAGGAAATCTATACATAAAACTCTAATCTAAATTGATTGATTGTTGGAGTAGCTCTAGCGGCTGAAAGTAGATACCATTTTTGGAGAGTAGATACCTTTCATGGTGTAGGTCAGGGGTCTCCAAACTACGGCCCGCGGGCCAGATCCGGCCCGCGAGCACCAACAATCCGGCCCGCGAAAGCAGGCTGGATTGTACCAACAATACTGTAATTTACAGTATGTTGGTACGGAGCTAGCTAGATCCTGGCCCATGGGACTTGGTGGAGGAGAAGAAGTCTGGCCCTTTTGCTAAAAAGTTTGGAGACCCATGGTGTAGGTGAACAATAAGAAAGGATTTTGGAAAATTCACCCTCTAAGGGGATGACATTTGTTAAAGTGAATTAAGAAAATTTTACGATTCACAAGTTGGAGCAGTAAAAAAGCCGTGGACAAATGACAAGATTTTTGAGGTTATCCGGCACAAAAAAAAACGCTAAGGTGTCTATGGAATCTGGTACTCGGAGGACTCGGATTTGCCTTCGGCATTTTGCAAAACAGCGAGCGTTTCTAAACGGGCGCCGCCGTTTGTTAAACGCGGAATCATACAATAGGGTATTTGACAACATTGAAAATATACTGCAAATTGTGGTCATCCTAATAGATAATGGGGTAAAAAACATATTCAACTATTATATAGACTAAATTAAGTCTATTGATTGATTAATTTCACCTAGAAAAGTACAATAATTTTTGAACTTGCCTGTTGACACGACCATAGACTTAGGATCCGAGATTGATGGCTGTCAAATGGCTAAGGATATTACAATGATTACAGGCTAGTGACGTCAACAAGTGACGTTTCCAGCGCCATAGCGTTTTTGACGCGGTTTTAAAATTTTAAACTTTAACATTGATTTTTTAATAAAATACATTGAAATATCAATGTGGTGCGCTTATTACGCAATCCCACTAATATTATAAATGTGAAAGTTTGTGGGTTTGGATGTTTGTTCCTCAATCACGCAAAAACTACTGAACGGATTTGGTTGAAATTTGGCACACAGATAGGAGATAGCCTGGATTAAAACATAGCAGACTTTTTATCCCGATATTCCCACGGGAACGGGAACCACGCGGGTGAAACCGCAGGCGGCCGCTAGTAAGGAATAATTTAAAATGGTTTTCCAAAATTAGTCAAATAGCCTATTCGCCTGCGACAATGGCTAAAATACAAAAGTGTGATACTTACAACGAGTGCCTGCTGCGGCGGTGAAGCGGTTTGTTTAGCCGCGGCGCGGTGCGCGGGCGGCCGCCCCGGCCCGGGGTGCGACGGCCGGACGCCTACCAAACATACTACACACATCAACTTTGTCTAGGGATACAGGTGTTATTTTCATACAAACGAGGTAACTTTGAAGCCTTGGTTTTCTGCCAGGGATGTACGGTACGTAATCTGATGATGGCCATCCAAGGACTGAATGGAGTAGATTCAGATCGCTATACACACCCAACTGATCTGATCAGCATTCTAAAAGATTAATGGGTTAAAGTTCTCAGTTTGAGGGTTTCCATACATTTTCATGCTATTTTCGCGGTTTTTTTAAACATGTCCATTACGTTTTTAGAATGCTGGTCAGATCAGTTGGGTGTGTATAGAGATCTGAATCTCCTCCATTCACTCCCTGGATAGTCGTCATCAGATCACAGCACAGTAAATCCCTGGCAGAAAACCAAGGCTTCAAACTTACCTCGTTTGTATGAAATAGCACCTGGTATCCCTAGACAAAGTTGATGTGTGTATATTGTTACACATATCCTATATTATTTAGTTTTGTATAAAAATAGCGTTGTGAATGCTAAAACTCTTAAGTTTGAAAATAGGGTATTTGACTGTTGTTGAAATGTAGATATTTAATGGGGAACGCAACTATCGCTTACGCTACGCTACGTACGCTTGTTCCACGAGAACTATCAAAACAAAGGGCTTTTACTTTAAAAATCGTTTTATAGCTTTAAAATGACTAAATTCTGTGTAATAAGCTGTAAAAATGTTGGCACTTACATATTTCCGAATAATCTGGATATTAAGAAAAAAATAAATAAATTCAGTAAGAATAAAAACGCCTTAATTTGGCTTTCAATTCCGGCATTTGCATTGTAGAATACTCTTTTATATCCATTTTGGGTCAATGGGTCTTTTTCAGTAAAAAAAACACCACAAAATAAATATCTATTTTCCCATACATTTTGTTCTGAACGTCTACTGTCTTAGGAACAAGCGTACGCAGCGACATCTACAATTAGCTTTGGGTTGCCAACCCCATTGTGATTCTATCTTTTTCTAAAATAAAATTTTCTATGGCAAGAGTATGGCGGTACAAGCATGTGACGTCACTGGCTTATAGAGCTCTCCTTGTCTAATTAGAAAGTTTGATGCTATATATCGCACATGCAAGATATTTGAAAATAAATACCTATCTTGAGTTCCTAATATTTCAATAAACATGTTAAGTCAATAAAAAAAATCAGTCAAATACCTTATTATGCAACATGTAACTTCAACAAAACAACTTTTACTATAGGAACTCAAAAATCGCGGAAAAAAATCAGCTGTTTCATACATTTTCATATTTACGTTATTAATTTTTGTATGAAACAACAGTTTTTTTTTTCGCGATTTCAGAGTTGGTCCCATAGTAAAAGTTGTTCAGTTTGATGGTCCCTATCCACCATATTCTGGTTTAGCCATAAATTCCTTTACACGTTGTATATACAGGGTGTTTGGTAATAGCCTCATAAGCCGAATATGGTAGATAGTGTTCAGTACAGAACCGTACACTTATTTTTACATACAATTATTTACGAAATAATGGTATGTTGTGCTTTCGTCGCTAGTTAGTGCAATTACGGCATTCTACACGAGCAATGTGATTTATCAACACCGAATTTATCAATCTCATTTTACTAATGGTATTACAGTATTATTATATCGGGGGCCCTATTTTTGAATCGTTCGACTGGCGTCGAGCGCTCTTTTCTACTGATTTTCGTTCGACATATGACTCAAAACAATGGGATGTCGAACGAAAATCAGTAGAAACGAGCGGTCGACTGGAGTCGAGCGATTCAAAAATAGGGTCCCGGGTCATTTTGAACTTACCATCCAAATTTTAAGGATGTGTCCAGTCCATGAAACTAAACAACTTTCTCCAAGAAACATGTGTCAAATTTCGCCAAAAAAATTTGGTCATTCCATACTAAATTGATCACGTGATCTCTTTGATTTGTATGGAAAGACGATTTTTATTTTACATATTTGACCATGTGTTCCTTAGAAAAAGTTGTTCAGTTTTATGGTCTGAACAAATCCTCAAAATTTGGATGGTGGATACAAAATGACCTTGTATACAAATACCTATCACGTGCCACACACTAGCGCCACTCCCACAAATAATTACCGTGTAAATTGTACAAAATTTATAAAAAAATCCAAGCTGATGTTCCCCTTTGCAAAATATCAATAGTCATTTATAAACTAAACACAAACTTAAGGGGCTATAATAGGAAAACATGGTTTGCGCGGGCCATATTTTTGTATAGAAAACGTAAATTTGTAGCCACAAAAAAAAACATCCGACAAGCTAAAGAGATTCTCTAGTAGCTACAAGTATTAAATTGCGTATGAACCTCACAGATGATTGTAAAAAAAATCAGAATATCATCAAAAGCGCTTGTCGCGGGCCATATTTTTGGCGTAAATAATAGCCGAAACGTATAGAATTCTACATCAAAATACACTTTAACGTACTGTGCAGTTGCTCCAATAACTTTTTTTCAAGAAAGATAATTGTGCTAAAGATAATGATGAAAAAACAACGAAAAACATCGAAAAAGTGCAGAAGTGTGGTTATTTTCCATATTATTTACACGTAAAGAAAAAGACAGAGTCAAATAATTTCGCATAACGGAGCCTTAATGACAGATAATTTATTAAGTTTTTTTTCGACGAAAAACAAAACAATGGCCGTTTTTAGTTATTTCACCACCAAAACTGCAAACAAATATTGTCACTAAGAAACAACAATTGACATTGTGGGGGGCCCTCAGCTTGGATCCTACTAATATTATAAATGTGAAAGTTTGTGGGTTTGGATGTTTGTTCCTCAATCACGCAAAAACTACTGAACGGATTTGGTTGAAATTTGGCACACAGATAGAAGATAGCCTGGATTAAAACTTTTTATCCCGATATTCCCACGGGAACGGGAACCACGCGGGTGAAACCGCGGGCGGCCGCTAGTTTTTAATAAATTGTATATTTACACGGTTATTTTTATTACGGGAGTGGCGCTAGTGCTGCATATAATGTCGCCTTAAGCTTAAACATTAGCACGTGATTTGCTATTGTAGGCACTTATACATGTTACGGCTAATACCCGAAGTGCGGCTAAAACTAGTTTTAGCCGGCTAAAACTAGGTGTAGCCGATAGCTGTTGGCTAAAACTAGGTGTAGCCGATTTGCTCGCGGCTAATACTAGGTGTAGCCGATTTGCTCGCGGCTAATACTAGGTGTAGCCGGCTAAAACTAGGTGTAGCATTGGGTATTAAGAATATTATTTCTGTTGTCTGTTAAAAAAAACCTCGATAGCCAACAGCTATCGGCTACACCTAGTTTTAGCCGGCTAAAACTAGGTTTAGCCGCACTTCGGGTATTAGCCGTAACATTACACACTAAAGTTGTATTCACCAATAACTACAAACATATCTGAACTAGAGTTGTAAATGTACCGTTTGATACCGAATCGCTATGTATTATACCGATATTATACAATAAAATACTGTATGATTTATATTTTATGTATTTTATTTTTTGAAGTGAAGTATTTAAAATAATGTTTTATTTTGCGTGAAATTCGTTATAATTCAGGCTTAAACCACTTTGGCATTATAAATAGTGATGGCCCTCGGGTATTTTTGGTATTCGAGTATTTTAGTATTTGTTAAAAAAAATCCAATCAGTATTTGAGTCCCGATACTCGCATTGAGAATACTTAATTTGACTCAAATACTGTTATGACACTAGTGAAACGTGAATTTGCATTGTTCTACTCACAGAATAGTTCAATAAGTATGTATTACTAGACAAAATGACACTGGTTTTATGTACTAATTCCCACAATTAAATTTAGCATTACAATTACAACTGATTGTTGACCCGATTCGGTATTCAAATACTTTTAGTGTATTCTCTATTCGAGTACTTATGTATCCGAATACTTATTGTTGGTATTTTCGGTACTCAAATAATAATAAATATGCCAGTACCAAGAAGGTATTCGAATCAATTGTGCGTAAGTACTATCGTTGATAGTAGTTTAAGTTTTGAACGAAAAATATCTAATCATAGACAAATCAAGGTCAAAAAAGAAATTATTAACTTGTGTTACAGTGTGTTATACATGTCGATGTTGGTATAATACTGTATAAAACCGTTTTATACAATTCCTACTGTATAATACTCAAAGTGTTAAACAGCATTTACATCTCTAATCTGAACAAACATATATGAACTATGTTATCAAATTTTCCTTTGATAACATAGTTCATAGTGAACAATTGCCGTTAGTTGTCGGGACACACTAAAATATATTGTGTAAAAGGTAAAATCCTGTGAAACCACGTTATATGCCTACAATAAATTTGGTGCCTCCAATCAAGCACGAGCCTATAATGCTGTAATTAGTTGCTGTAATATAAAATCTTGTTCTCTCAATGAAGCGAAGACGGTTTTGGAAAATTGGTTACTAACTCTAGATTATCAGTCTACAGGAGATCTCTTGTGTCGATGTTTTTGAGGGTAGCACAAACATAGTAGTTTTTTAAAATAACTTTTTTTCTCTCTCACCTTTATCATGTTTAATTGGACTTTGCAAGAATAATTAAGAACATTTTTAATGCTCTCGATTTGGTTCACCAAGATACAGGCTTAGCCTAGTTTGGGAACCTCTGCACATGTCGTCATTATTGTATTCTTGCAATCCACAAAATCTTGTGATGATAACTCATTGTATTTTTTCTTACTATTTACGTGCAATAAAAACAATTATTATTATTTAATAGCGAGTCACGTGCTAATGTTTAACCTTAAATAAGTGGTGAGGTATAACTTACTCGGGTTAGATAATATTATCTTGTTGACCTGCTGTTGGTTGCTCTGTTGCTCTAAACGAATTGCGAACCTTTTGGCTTTACGCTTCCATGAATAGCGCTCGTTGTAATTTACCTAAAAAAAGTGACTTACAGTGGTGGCCAGATAATTGGGAACACCAGTCGATTTTCATACAAACGAGGTAACTTTGAAGCCTTGGTTCTCCGCCAGGGATTGACCTAGCTGTGATCTGATGATGGCCATCCAGGGAGTGAATGGAGGAGATCCAGATCGCTATACACATCCAAATGATGAATGATGAAAATCGACTGGTGTTTCTAATTATCCGGCCACCACTATATATAAATACGGTTTTTAGTCACAAAGTTTTCAAATTAGCAAAAACCAAAATACGGAGAGAAGTGACCAATGGAAATACTTTTTACGGAGCTGGGAAGTCCAATACAGATTAACCGTTACTTACTTTCCATAAGACGGTTTAAAAAAACTAAAACAATGTAGTAACTCTTTGTTTTTGTGCGTGCGCTGCGTTAAGCGGGACACACGCGCGGGGCAACATACATTAGAGCTTACTCATGCACTGCAAGCATCTGTCCGGCAGAAAACCAACAATCTACACTGTCCTGCAAAAGAAAGTACTACAGAGGCATATTTTCATACAAACGAGGTAACTTTGATGCTTTGGTTCTCCGTCCAGGATTAAACGGGGTTTGATTTGATAATGGCCATTCAAAGAGTAAATGGAGGAGGCCCAGATCGTTAAAGAAACCCAACGGATCAGAAGAGTCGTTTAGGTCAGGGTTGAACTTAAAAAAATAACAAGTTAAAATTACATCAAAAGTATGGAAAATGTAACACTAAAAAGTCCGTTCGGTCTCTGGTATAAACGACTCTTCTAATCCGTTGGGTTTTTTTAGCCATCTGGGCCTCCTCCATTTACTCTTCGAATGGCCATTATCAAATCACACCCCCTTTTAATCCTAGACGGAGAACCAAAGCATCAAAGTTACCTCGTTTGTATGAAAATAGGCCTCTGTAGTACTTACTTTTGCAGGCCAGTGTATATTCCCGCGCCGTGTACCCGCTTAACGCAGCGGACCTTAGATATGGTGCTCTAAGTTAGAGATTAGAGTCTAATCTCATCATATCAGCCGCACGACACCCACTGCTGGGTATAGGCCTCCCCCAAGGATTTCCACGACGATCGGTCCTGCGCTTCCCACATCCAGTGGCTTCCGGCAACCTTCACCCTCACGTCGGTCCACCTTGTCGGGGGCCTACCCACGGAGCGTCGTCCGGTGCGCGGTCGCCATTCAAGAACCTTTCCGCCCCAACGGCCATCGGTTCTTCTCGCTATGTGTCCAGCCCACTGCCACTTTAGCTGAGTAATCCTTCGAGCGATGTCGGTTACTTTAGTTCGCCTGCGGATCTCCTCATTTCTGATTCGATCACGCAGGGAAACGCCGAGCATGGCTCTCTCCATTGCCTGAATATAACTATTGTCTGAATATAACTGCCCATAGAAACTCTCGATCTCCCTCAGGATTTCAGGCTTCGCTGAGATGATGCGTCCGTCGTCAGTCTTCAGCTTCGTCATCTGGCTTTGCCCAATAGACAGATCTCTCGCGAACACTTTGGAGCCTTTGTTCCGCTCGATGGCCTCTTTAATACGATTCGTATTAAATTGGCGAAGGTCGCTCGTCAAAGACTTAGATATCTGTCTATTAAGCTGCCGATAACGATTAGCATCTACTGAACTCTGGAGCCTCATTTCACGTCTCTGATCCATGAGTAGGAGTGTGTGGTCGGAGAGTTTCTTTAACTTGGGACGGCGGGTCTTGAAGAACTTGGACCCTACCGTACGGACAGTATCCACCACCATATTGTTTAGATCGTCCACATCTATGCTGTTCTCAAGGGCTTCGAAACGGTTTTGGAGTTCGAGTTGAAAGCTCTCGGGTGTAGAGTCTAATCTATTTAACAGGAAATAGGGTTATCGAGTTTAGGATAGAAAGCTACAAATATTGTTTTACAAGGGATATATAACAATAAATTACCTATTATTATTATTATATCAAAATAGACACAAAATACAAATTACTTACATTGGCCCACATTTCTCCAAGCCGCTTCGATATGGCGGAGAAATCCATGTCTGGATGTTTACGTAATATCTCGTTGCGGGCTTCTTTGGCCCACAGCATGTATGCTGTTATACGGGTTTTGCCTAAAGCAAACAAAATCACAACAATTTTTATCCATCATAATATATGGAGCATCAAAGGACAAGCTAGACAAGTTAAAAATATGTAATCTTGATATAAAACGGGTACAAGTACAAGAAATTTAAAATAAAATCAAGGACCTCTTTTAGTTTATCTGTCAAACTTTATGCTACGGCTCCACCTGCGTCTTAACGCATAGCTTAAAGCGGTAATCTAGGCGTTTCGCAGATGTGGCCATGACTATAACGTGTAAAGGATTATGCCGATTTTACTATACAAGCTAGGCCATGATGCGCTTTGATGAAATTACCAAAATACTATAGTAATTTTATAGTGATTGCGTGGGAAGAATATCATTAAAATAGAATGCGGGGAAAAAGAGAAATCTCAATCTCAAGGAGCCGTTTGGGGTTACATTTTCCTATTATATGACATTTTGTTATCTACCTCTTTTTGGCATGACATGAGTCTGTCACAGATTTGTATGGTTAATGCGCATCATGGCCCAGAATGCGGCATGATCTTTTACAAACGACAGTACTAAATTTACATAACGCCTCAGCTAAAGCGTAGTTGAACATTACCATTAACGTTAACGCAGGTGGAGCAGTAGCATTAGAAACAACTTTAAAACAATTTACAGTTACTGAACAGTGCAACCAGTTTCACAGCATCTACTTTACTACAAAACATAACTGAAGAAAAAACTTCCAACTATTTTGCAAATAAGAAATAAATAAAAATATATTTTTTACAGCAGGGACTTAAAAGGGATCTTAAAAATTTAAAGTGCGGGTACTAGGGCATGTGGGGTATCATATGAAAGAGCGCCGTTTGCACGTTTTTAATCATTTTTTTTTTGTTTTAGGCCGTATAGTTTTCAACTTTTGATGAAAAATGTAAAAAAAAAATACCGTTCCCCCCCTTATCTCCGATGCTTGCAAAGAGAAAAATCTGAAATAATTCTATGTGATAGCAGTTTATTTAAAGATTACAGGAAAAATAAAACGATGTCTCAATATAGCACACTTTTTTAGAAATCATCAAAGTTCTAAAAAAGTTAACATTAGTTCTACTATCGGTCAAGAGATGGCGCTGGCCTAAAACTGCAATACTAATTTTATTATTCTACTCTGCAGTGTGGTTTAATGGTGCAATTATGATGGTACGGAACCCTCGGTGCGCAAGTCCGACTCGCTCTTGACCGGTTTTATTGTATGTATAACTCGCGCGGATAAAAAAAACCTGTAAATGGCGGCCGGCCGGTCGTGCCATCTCGCTCATGCATACCGTCATGTTGTATGCGTGTAGATCACATTTGACACTTCATCAAAACTCAACAACCTTCTAACGGCGCGGGCACACAATATTTATTTATTCAAAGCGACAATTGATTAACTTTTTTTAGTTAATAATACATATTTATTGTAATATATTACGAAAGAAAGCAAATTTACGATTTATTTTGACAAATTACACTACGGACTGACAGATGTCAAATGTGATCTATTAAATTGGCCCTACTGTATACACGTGAGTGGGTGGGTCATGCTATCGCGCTCACACTTAATGTTACGCCGCTATTTACAGATTGTTTCTTTATACACACAAAATTTTTAACAGAAAAGTAATATACAGAAGAGTAGGTGCAACAGGATAGCTTATTTATAAAGAAAGAAGCAGGCATTCTTTGATTCTTTCATAGGTGGATACGATAAATATCCCAGTAAAATTCTACATTTAAAACGCAAAACGCGATGTAAAGCTGCATTTTTGGTATGTTATTTGAACCCCTTAAAGGAGTGTGTTACCATGTTTTGCAAGCAAAAAAAAGTTGTGCTAGCCGCGTTATACGTGAAAAACTGCATTTTTTTTTCAGTTTTGGCAGTTTTATTAAAAAGCTATGGGCTTTTGACATTAGTTGCTAATATAATTTTGAAAGTGTATTAAATTTCAAGGAATCAAAGCTAACCCACAGCTCCGTATATCTAATATTTTTTAAGATATGATGCTTGATACATTGACACTCACCGGCATATCTAATCGCCTACACCGTTATTTTCATACAAATATACTCACTTCACAGTCTCATAAATATAAAAGTTTACGCATCTCTGCAGTGGTTTGTATGTTGATAGATTAGGAAGGTGCTCGTTTTTCGAATAAGAATGTCAAATAAGTATAGACACCTCTCAATTTATCCATAAAGAGGATAAGGTAAACTAATTCTCTCGTTCCATATAATGACATATGGTATTAAAATTATGCATTGCTTTACTGCATTTTTGGCAAAATTGAGAGATGTCTATGCTTATTTGATATTCTTATTCGAAAAATGAGCAATTCCTAATCTATCAACATACAAACAATTGCAGTGATGCGTAAACTTTTATATTTATGAGACTGTGAAGTGAGCATGTTTGTATGAAAATAACGGTGTAGGCGGTTAGATATGCCGGTGAGTGTCAATGTTTCAAGCATCATATCTTAAAAAATATTAGACATACGGAGCTGTGGGTTAGCTTTAATTGTTTGAAATTTAATACACTTTTAAAATTATATTGGCAACTAATGTCAAAAGCCCATAGCTTTTTAATAAAACTGCCAAAACTGAAAAGCAGTTTTTCACGTATAACGCAGCTAGCACAACTTTTTTATGCTTGCAAAATATAGTTTCACACTCTCCTAAGGGGTCCAAATAACATACCAAAAATGCAGCTATACATCGCATTTTGCGTTTTTAGGGAAAAAATTCTAAGATTTTACTGGCCTAAAAGGTTGCTTGCAATAAATGGACAAACAAGGGAAGGTCCCTCTGTCTCTTCACCCCAACCCATATATTTTTTGTAATACCGTAATTTAATAGTAAATATGTAAATCAGCCTGCTTATTGTCTAATTTTCAAAATCTATCACAATCGCTTTCATTTGACAGATAGATGTGACACATTGCTGCGTTTCTTATGTAAGTTTTTATTTGTGCCAAAAAGAAGCATCAATGTATCAGATCCTGAAAGCGATTGCGATAGATTTTGAAATTAGACAATTAGCCCCCTGTTTCCTTGACAAACAGTCTTCTCTGCTTTTTTAGGGTTCCGTACCCAAAGGGTAAAAACGGGACCCTATTACTAAGACTCCGCTGTCCGTCTGTCTGTCTGT
Organism: Agriphila geniculea; assembly: GCA_943789525.1. Lineage (NCBI taxonomy): Eukaryota > Metazoa > Arthropoda > Insecta > Lepidoptera > Crambidae > Agriphila > Agriphila geniculea. Next base: position 9,190,556 of record OX038898.1, on the reverse strand, counting down.
CACCAGGCTGTATCTCATGAACCGTGATAGCTAGAAAGTTGAAATTTTCACAGATGATGTATTTCTGTTGCCGCTATAACAACAAATACTAAAAACAGAATAAAATTAATATTTAAGGGGGGCTCCCATACAACAAACGTATTTTTTTTTGCCGTTTTTTGGTATGGAACCCTTCGTGCGCGTTTTTTGCATTCTCGCCTTAATTAACGCCATTTAATTACCTTTATCCTTCCTCTGTGCTTTAGCTCTGCCGACGACTCTACCGTCCTTCACGATCAGTTTCTTTTTGCTGCTCTTTTCCATCATATACAGCGAGTTAGCCGGTGTCCTGGCCGAACCCTCGTCCGATGCAGAACTATCGGACTCCATACTGTAAAATGAGAAAACTCATTTTTTTATCGACTTGGGAGTAATTTTATTTACTATTTTATTAATCAGCTGACCATTTCAGGGATCATGGTCACAGGATGGCTTGAATTATTCCACTTTGACCCACCAAGGCACCCCACTAAGGGGCAAAGTGGAAAAACGAGCAATAATAAAAAGAGAAAAAATTACATAAGTAAAGCTCATATATCAACAGAAAAAAATAAAAAAAAGATTTAGTAAAAAAAACGAATTAGCAATAAAAGGTCCAGCCAAAAAGCTGGGAGCAGTCGCAAAAAAAAGTGGAATGCCTCAAAATGTGCAGTGGAATCTACCCCACTGTAAAATTATGTATTTTAGTTTTATTTAAAACAGTACGTAAGTTATTCTATTAGCCATAGTTACATATCGTCGATGGGCGCGCGCGCAAGACCGGGTAAAAGCAGTCTGCAATACCGCATTTACGAAAGTCCCAAAAAGGGTTTAGAGGGGATATAACATGAAAATTTTATTAAATTATTGGTAAATTTCGTAAAATAACGTCACATTCCTATAAAACAATACCTATTACCTACTCAAAGAAACTACAAACAAGTTCAGTCATAAAAATGTATTTAAATGACTAATATAAGGTCCTTCTTAAATAGTGCACATAATTTTAAGGGGTCAATGTACTCATGCATACAAACAACTTTTACTTATGGGACCAACACTGAAATCGCGAAACCCCCTAAAATTATGTGCACTATTTAAGAAGGACCTTAATTAAGTTTTGTCAGCGCCCTGTAAAATAAAAAAAAATATATGCGTATTGCAAACTGCTCTTACATACTTTTACAAACAAATATTAACCCATCAAGGCCTGGAAAATGAGACACAATAGATTTCCTATAGTTGTCTGGCCACATGTGGCCACGTGGGCACAGATGAATTAAAATATGAGCAAACCTCTATCTACACAAACTCTTATGTGCCAACCCTAGTGGGGCAGAATCCACTACATTATTAGTTTCCACTGAATATTTTGAGGCATTACACTTTGCCCCATTAGTAGTGCCTTAGTGGAGCAAAGTGGAATAATATGATGGCTCTGACAAAAAAACTTTGAATATTATTTAAAGTTTATCAAAACCCAGATTATTTAAAGTGTAGAACTCTAAAATTCTGACTAAATTAAGAGTAACCTAACATATTTCTTTAATACGGTTTGGTAGGTGGCAGGGCTTATTCATCTGGCTAGCTACCACCATCTTACCTAAGTCTGACACCATAAGAACAACTTAAAAATTGTTGTGTTCCGGTAGTTAGAGGTAAGATCGCCAGTTCCTCAGTGGTGAGGATTCTGGGTGTAGTGCGTTTACACTTTCGACCTTATCGTCATTTAACATCAGGTGAAGTGAAAGCCAAGCACTATCCTGTTAGGCGTTGTGGATATAAAAAAACCGGACAAGTCGGGCGAGTCGGGCTCGCCCACCGAGGGTTCCGTACAGACCTACATCTATACATAAAATAAAGCTATAGAAAAGTTGTGTCGGTACAAAGGAAATATTTTGAAAAAAAATTGGTTGGTAGTTATTAGTTTTTTATATGAAAACTGTACTACGGAGAGTTCAAGCTTTATCCCAGGTTCTACCTACCGGAATTATGTGAAAAATTGCTTAGATTATAAGTTGGACTCCAAGCTACCAAACTGTAAAAAAATACCATCAAAATCCGTTCAGCAGACTGCTATTTATAGATAACCATTTGAAATCCTTTGTCGCCACGTAGAAAATAACCCTTCCAGGGATTACGACAAAGAATTGACCACGGGCGAAGTATGAAATGGAATAGTACATTACTGCAGCGGCCCTCAAGACAGGCATTGAAGAACATACGTGAGTCCATCAATGCCTAGTTGCGGCCAAGGCTTGTGTAGTACTTTTAAACTTTTATTTATTTATGATTTATTCAGAAAACCAACAGCTATATTAGGTACAGATTGAGTAATTACATATAAGTCTTAAATAAGCCAATTATAGGTTTCCATAGCTATAACAAATTTATATCATTCATTACAAAATAGAAGTTACAGATATCGTTACAAATACCAGAACATTGATATTCTTGTGAGATTAAATTAATTGAATTAGTTAAGTACATTAAATTAACAGAAATTGTTGCTTGGCAATAATTACAGATACAAGAATTAATAAAAGTGGATCGTAGGCATTTCAAATAGTTCAATTAGTTAAGCAGCTGTGACTACAGTTATTGTGAATGCAAAAATTTAAATTAGATACAATAAATTTTAAATTTCTATTATTTTCTTTTTTACTGCGTTTTTAAAACTACACTTCGACATTTTAAAGGGATCTATACTATCAAATTGATTGTTATAACTGTTTATTGCACGAGCAAGGAAATGATTACGAGCATAGTTTGTATGATAGGCAGGAGCGCAAAGCAATTTCGTATGACGTGTTCGACGACGAGGAACACTGTAACAAACGGTTGAGACCAGATCGGGGCAATCTATCTTACTGTTGACAGTGTCGTACAGGAAAGACATATCGAGAAGCAAACGACGCTCTTCAAGTGCCATAAGTTTAAATCGCCGGCAGCTAGCAATATAATCTCCATATCTGCCTTTAGTTCGATAATTTAAATGTCGGATTAAGATCTTCTGAATGTTTTCTATGCGTGCCTTATGACATTCGTATAAAGGGGACCAAATACAGCTGCCATACTCAAGTATACTGCGTACGTAAGCGCAATAGACTGCCATGACACTGTTTATATCTTGTAAAGGTTGACAAGTACGTAGAACAAAGCCCAGTGTTTTATATGCTTTGTTTACTATGTAGTCAAAATGTTCATTAAGCGACATTTTAGTATCAAGTATTATCCCTAGATCACGTATAGCGCTAACGCGCTCCAAGGCTTTCCCTTCAAACTTATACTGAAAGGTTACTGGTTTGTGCTTCCTAGTAAATGTTATTTGTTGACACTTATTGGTGTTTATAGATATTCTGTTCGAGCTATAAAATTCGCTTAAGCGGTTGAGATCATCTTGGAGATTTAGACAGTCTGAGATATTATTTATTTTCATAAACACCTTTTTGTCATCGGCGTACATCAAAAACTTGGAATGATGGAAGCAACCACCAATGTCATGGAGAAAAGCTACGTAAAGCAATGGTCCCAGATGAGAGCCCTGAGGCACTCCGGATAGGACATTAGTGAAGTCCGACCTGTAACCACCCAAAACTACAGCCTGAGACCTATTTTCAAGATAAGATTTTAGCCACCGAAACAAGTCACCACGAATACCAAGTGTCTGAAGTTTGTGCAACAGAATGACGTGATCCACCCGATCGAAAGCTTTTTCAAAATCGGTGTAGATCACGTCAATCTGGCCGCCCTTCTCCATACCAGTCAGGATGTCTGCAGTAAAACAAGCTAAGTTAGTCAAAGTCGAACGTCCTCTCAAAAAGCCATGCTGATTGTCAGGGACACTGTTATGTATTAATGAGTATATACTATTGTAAACAATTTTTTCTAAAATTTTACTAAATATGTTAAGTATAGATATTCCACGATAATTTTCAACATTACTTTTACATTTTTAAATTTGAGATTTTTGCATTTACAATGCTATTTTTAAACAATACTAAATAATATACTAGAAAAAATACGACTCGCACCAGATCAATACTCAGACGGGAATCGAACCCGCGACCTTTGGATATCCGGTCCAATGCTCTGACCGCTGAGCTACCGAGTCACCGGTGACATCGTCGAATTTTTCCTAGTATATCCTAAACTCTTACGCTGTAAGCCAGCGTTATTTCATCAATGTGAGGAATTACCTCGACATTCAATTGAAATATCTTTCCAGATATTTTAACAATTGATTAAGATGAAATAGCTATATAATTTTTAAATTTGAGATTTTTGCATTTACAATGCTATTTTTAAACAATACTAAATAATATATTCAATACTCAGACGGGAATCGAACCCGCGACCTTTGGATATCCGGTCCAATGCTCTGACCATATTATTTAGTATTGTTTAAAAATAGCATTGTAAATGCAAAAATCTCAAATTTAAAAATTATATAGCTATTTCATCTTAATCAATTGTTAAAATATCTGGAAAGATATTTCAATTGAATGTCGAGGTAATTCCTCACATTGATGAAATAACGCTGGCTTACAGCGTAAGAGTTTAGGATATACTAGGAAAAATTCGACGATGTCACCGGTGACTCGGTAGCTCAGCGGTCAGAGCATTGGACCGGATATCCAAAGGTCGCGGGTTCGATTCCCGTCTGAGTATTGATCTGGTGCGAGTCGTATTTCTAGTATATTATTTAGTATTACTTTTACATCCCTTTTTATGAATTGGCATAATCATAGCTTCCTTCCATTTTGTTGGAAAAACACTCTCGTTAATAGATCTGTCAAATATAATTCGCAGTGGTTGGGTTAAAGATTATGCACATTTTATAATAAAAATAGGATGAATGCCATCACTACCGGCCCCTTTATGAGGGTTACAACTTTTAAGGTGCTTATTTACTATGTCATCAGATATATGGATTGTATTGATGGTGTTATTAGTGCATGATGTAGAGGGTTGATCTGAAAAACTGTATTTATCTAGTGGCGGGCTAAATACACTTTCAAAGAATTTATTAAATCCATTACATATTTCTTTACCATCAGATAGTACGTCACTCTTATACTTTAATTGCTTTGGGTACGAACTACCACCTTTCTTAGATTTTACAAAAGCCCAAAACCTTTTTGGATCGTCTTTTATAGCCGAGGATATACGTTTTATGAAAAAACTATAGCATTCATCATGAACACGATGAAATCTCCTACGAAGGAGTGCAAATTCATCATAGTCACGTGGATTACGGAACCTTTTCCAACGTGTGTGAAGCTTGAATTTTTCATGAGCTATTTTTATTAGTGCTGGTGAGTACCAATTGGGATAATGATTTCTAGGATATTATTAACTTTTTAGTTTTAAAAGTTTTAAGCTTTTTATTTTAATTTTAAATTACTTACAGTAATTGAAAAAAGAAAATGGAAAGTGGAATGTGCACATAAAGGCCTTTCATTTGATACACATATTGAAAAAAAAACCGTTTTTTTTTTTCATTTATTTCCAGTTTTTCATTTTTTTTTCCAGTTTTTTGGAAAGTGCTCATCAAGGCCTTTCATTTGATACCCATATTGCAAAAAAAAAAATTACCTTTCGTTTTTATTTTTTTTCAGTTTTTTGGAATATGCTCCTTGATGAGCATATTCCAAAAAACTTTTCAAAAAACTTACATTTGATACCCATAGTATTGAAAAAAATTTTTTTTTTGTTTTTATTTTTTTTTATCTTTTTGGAATGCGCTCATCAAAGCCTTTCATTTGATACCCATATTGCACCAAAACAGTTTTTTTTCGTTTTTATTTTTTTTTCAATTTTTTGGAATGTGCTCATCAAGGCCTTTCACGTGATACCAGTATACCGAAAATTAAATACACGTGTGTAACGAGTTTTAATAGAAACATTGCTGGACAGACGCCGGCAATTTTGTATGAAAATCCATTATTACACGTTAGTAATGGATTCTCATACACATATTGACGGCGCGGTTTAGGTCTGTCCGTAAACTCCGATTTAGCACGAAGAAGGTTGTCAAAATAATGATCGAATTTCCAAGCATTTTTGAGAAAAAATAAAATAATTACAAACCCACCGCACCTGTATAAAATACAAGCACTGTTGATTGTCAACAGATGGCGCTGTATATCAATAGTACACTGTATAATGTTCTGTGAAATGGTTTTATCCAAGGAGGTTAATATAGGGAGTGAGTACTCTGCAAAAATTTTTACTTATCGTTTAAAAGAAATTCAACTTTATTGCATTTGACATACAGTTGAAATTCTATCGACGACATTGACTGAAGGCACTACTGTGTGAATGAGACAACACCAGGTGGAGGTCGGTGTCTCGTTCGCACAATTGCCATTACTAAACAATAATACCACGATAGTAGGACCAAAAATATGTACGTTACCAATCAAGTAGTGTATCAAAATTAAGGATTCGGAGTGGGAAGTCGAATATATACTATTTAAATATTAATTTAGAATGACACATAATAATTGTAATTTAAAACAGAACTTACACCCGATTGCACTAAACTTAAGGATCGCCTTAGTCTGTTCCTAACTACAACACGACCAAATTAAAACGGTGTCAAACTTAGCGGTCATGTAGCTGTCATTCGCCTACTTAACTTGGTCGAGTTGTAGTTAAGACAAGACTTAGGCGATTCTTAAGTTTAGTGCAATTGGGTGTGACTCTTTTGATTTAATTAGATATCTACAATAATGCTAATCAGCTATCATCGGTGAGGTGGTAATAAATAGAAATAACAATCCTGGCAACTCCGATTTTGACCTTGGCGCCGAATTTCAATTTAAGAATTTCAATCTAAAGGAAATGTTACTTTACAAAACTAGTGTGACCATAAATACTGCACCATTTCAGATTTCCAAAAAAACGAAATTGTTCTATTGAAATGGCTAGAGGTCGCAGGCGAGACGGTAAAATTAATAATAATAATAATCAAATTCATGTTTGTGCGCCTATTTCGATGAAACTCGGTGTTTGGAACTATTTTGAAAAGAAAATAGCAAAGCAATTTTTAAAAAACTAAAAATCCAAGATGGCGGCTAACTTTTTTGTTATTGGGCCGATTTCGATGAAACTTGGTTTTTGGAACTATTTTGACAAGAAAATAACAATGCAATTTTTAAAAAACTAAAAATCTAAGATGGCGGCCAACTTTTTTGTTTTTGGGCCGATTTAGATGAAACTCGGTTTTTGGAACTATTTTGACAAGAAAATAACAACGCAATTTTTAAAAAACTTTTTTGTTTTTGGGCCGATTTCGATGAAACTCGGTTTTTGGAACTATTTTGACCAAAAATAACAACGCACTCGCAATGGAGTTTCATCAAAATCGGCCCACGAACAATATAGTTGGCCGCCATCTTGGTTTTTTATATTTTTAACATTGTGTCGTCGTAAATCTCTTGCACCCATTTTATTATCTTGACAAGTAAAGAATTTGGTGCAAGTATTTTAAACCTTATTGCCATATTTACCAAAATAACAGTTTTTAATGAAACAGCAAAGTAAATGAACAAGTATAATTATGGGAAAAAGCAATCGAATTTCAAACGTCAATAAAGTTGAAAATCGTTTGCATCTTTTTTTAACTACAGTATTTAAGGTTATATTAAACAGTTTAAAGTATTATGTATGTCTCCGGCCAACCATACGGTTTGGTCACCCTAATGAAGAAAAGGACACATACATCTACTTGACCTCTCTGTCGGCTCGTTTTGGGGCGAAGCACTCAATCCGGTTTATAGTACTAAATTCATGGTTTTATCTATCGCAATGTTATTAGAGAAAATGGCTGTATTCCAACAGGACTTTTTGGTTGTGTGAAGCCTAGACTTTTATTGTGGCTACCTCGGCTGACCTTACCGAGTAAACTGTCTTGATTATACTTGGTGCCAAATGCTCCAAGCAACATTGGAATGCGATGCACCCGCATTTTAATATAAACTGAAACAATCTACCACTGAACTATTGAACACTTGACACTGGCAAAAATGACTTCCAAGAAGAAAGTAGATTGCCAAAACAAAAATAAGAAGAAGAAGACCCCATGTCATACAGTGTGACATACCGCCATGTTGCGAAAATATGAGCCAAATTTATTACTTTTTAATTTTATTTTTAAAAGTAATTAACTACAACAATATTTGAAAGGATCTGAATAATTAATAATAATAAATATTGATATTTTTAAAAGAATTAGTGGCGCGATTAATCCAAAAGTAATTAGAAGTTAAACTATCACCGCGCATACCGTTGTTTCACCAAGATGATTAATAATTACGTATTTTAATGACCATATTTTATTATGATATAATTACAAATATACAGTTTTCAGATTTATTCCCGTAAGTGTAGTATAAGACGCTATTACCTGCCAAATTTCATAGTTCTAGGTCAACGGGAAGTACCCTATGAATTTTGATTCCTTTGAGAGTATCGAAAATGCGTTTTTTGCGCCCTAAACGGCAGTATCTTTTTTTTTACGTTAACTTAGAAGTTTGATTTTTTTACAGCTTCAAGGGCCCGTAGACCTTAGTATATGGTTTAAATTTCAATTCGATACCTCCACGCGTTTCCGAGATAAAGGGTCTTGACAGACAGACGGACGGACAGACAGACGGACAACAAAGTGATCCTATAAGGGTTCCGTTTTTTCCTTTTGAGGTACGGAACCCTAAAAAGAACAATATCATAAATTAATGTTAACAAATTACATAACAATAACATACCTATCTAGGAGCTCGATGGCTCAGAGATTTTTTTTCAGACATACCCCAGTGATTTTTGTGTAAAATGGTCAATTTTGGCGTTCTCGATCTCAGAAACAAAAATACACTAACAATTTTGACTTATTGAATAGTGCAGAATAGCTATTGGAATAGTTCGTAGTGGCTTCGCTTTTTGGAAATTTTGCTTTAATTAAACCCAAAATTGCAGAGAATTTTTATAAAATGCGTGATGGCACTTATTTGAGCTCATGGATTGAACTACTGTCTGTGTATCTTCAATCAAAGATGACTCTGAGAAATCGTTCACTAAATTTCATTTTCATTTTCAACCCTGTAAATTTCCAGTGAATCATGTCACTTTTTGTCGCAGACACATAAAAATGTATTTAGTAGAACGAAAGGTTTTCGGTTGTATCGCTAAAATCTGTCAAAAATTTTAATTCGACAAAAAGTCATAGGTCCCTTAAAGTTGATTTTTTGTTTTGTTACCTACCCAAACTACATAACAATTAATAAATATTATCTAGCTACAAATTAAAACTTGTATTTTTATGTCACCTAACATCCTACCTTCTGATTCAGAAATAATTTGGTGAATTGAAAATTGTTGTTTAAAATCATAATCAGCAGCAGCTTACTATGGCAGGTCCAGGGGCTGTACCGGCTAACGAATCGAACTTCGAAAAGTCTGCCGGGTTTCAAATTAAAACAGATAAATCGAGCTACAATTGGGCCAAAATGGCGAACCCTAATTCATGAGGTCACACAAACATCCATATCTTCCAAATAACTTTAACAAATAGTACAACACGAAATTCCTTACTTCAATTTATCTTTTTTAATTTGAAACTCGGCAAATTTTCCAAACCTCGATTCGTTAGCCGGTACGGCCCCTGGTCAATATCGATGAATCAATCAACACATGAGTACTTAAACTACCTACAATTACAAATTATTGCATCTTTATTTAAAAAAATATATATTCTAGGACTAAAGTAATCAGACTACTTGATTGCTGTAATCAGATTAATGATTACTTTATGTAATATGATTATTTGTAGTTAGATTACATGTAATTATAACTACTTGTAGTTAACAATTTGTAGTCGTAGTTAGTAATCAGGATTACAAAAAGTAGTTGATTACGCCCAACACTGTAGTGGGGACATCAAAAATGGCTGATGGACACAAAAAAGAGATAATCTACTAAAACTACCACCATTTCACAAAATTGGGAGGCCCCTCCAAGAAAGAAATGGCGAAAAAAAACTTGGAGAGGAAAGCCGACCTCCGTCATTAATATTTATTAATTTATTTGCAAAAGGAACTAACCATATCATTAGGGCTTGCAGTGTGTGTTTGGGGCTTTTTGTGAATTATGGGGTCCAGAATTTTCCAACCATCATGTCTATTGAAATTAGGATATTTATTTATTTCGATAGCCTCACGGAGCATTCTAGGAATAAATCTACGTTCTCTAGCAAGGATTTGGGGTTTACAAATTACATAACAATAACATACCTATCCTGGTTGTCTCCATTATTATCATAGTAATCAGATTCGCTGCCAGACGCCGTGTTAGCGTCTTCCGTCGGTCTGGGAGCCTCTTGAATGGCGAAGTCTGGCGTCTCTTCTTGGCGGAACCCTGATATAGCCTTGACTGGCGTCTGCCTCCGATATCTGGTCTCTATATCATCAGGAGACTCAAAGTCCATGAGCTTAGAGCTCTTCTTTCTAACTCTTCCACTACGCGAGATCCCAGTGACCTCCAAATCTAAAAATCGAAGATAGCATACAGAGGGGGGAAAAGTACGAAATTTGTTATTGAAATTAACATGCATGAAATTAACTTACCATCTTGCATGGTGTCTGCGCACTCGATTGTCTCGATTGTAACAATTTATAGTAAAATAACTGCACAATAATATTTCTAAGCGAAAAACAAACAACGCATTAAAAAATCGCAGCAGCTTGAGAAGAGTTTGTGTTCCTCTTGATGCAAGAAAAATGCTACGGTTGAATTGATTGCTCAATAAATCTAGGATTTCGTAGCCAAAAACATTAAACAGCAGGAAGTATGGTAAAAATATTGAAAAAAAAATTGCAGGTAAGAACAGTCTCATTTGACATTGGGTTGGGTGCATTCCTACAGACCAGTCACGATCGATGACCCTGAGGTGCGTTCAAAACTACAAAACCTCCGCCAGGCCTCCTTCACTCGTTCAAGGTCGCGCGATAAGCACCTACCTACCGCTAGCCGTGCCTTCGAAGGCAAAAGTGAGCAGAGGGCCGCCACAGGCCCGCCTATGAAGTCGCGCGGCATCTTACTGCCTGCGTAGGTATTGTCTCTTTATAATAGTAACAATGTCGAATCGACATTACTGTGCCGTGTACGGATATCTAAATCAAAAAACAAATAAACTATTGTCGTTTTTCACATTATGATATTTGCTACGCAGTTCATTTAAAAGAAAACAACCCTAACGTCGCGTCGTCAGAAAAGGTAAGAGCACGCGATAGAAAGAGAGGCAACTACTAGGTGAATATAACAGTTCAGTTATATAATTATATTACATTACAGTACAGTTACTGTAGGCCATTAGCGCTGTGCGCTTTATAGTGTTGGAGCAAAAGTCGCTATTTATTTAAATGACTTTTCAGCGTGCTGCTTCTGTACTTGTACTAGTTGTACTATTAGTTATTCTGTGCCTACCTCCGATTTTTTTTTTTTTTTTTTTTTTGGGGCTCTCCACCTTAGGGGCTTTGAGCCACCCTCCCCCACGGGGGGGAAGGAGGCGGGAAATCCTCATTGGATACCACCTAGCCGGTTGCTACCGGACTAATCTGGTTATGTCAGACTCGTACTGACTAAAAACCGCCTTAATCTGGTTACGTGACCGGAAAGTCAACGAACCTTCATCCGGAAGCGACTGCCCTCCCTCAGGGGAGAGGACAGCGCAGACGTCACATTTCACCTAGGTGATTGTGCGTCGAGAGACGAGTAACAATTAAGCTGACTCCCTGAGGGGGATCGATCAGCCAGAGAGGGCGGGGGGTGACCTGAAGGGTCGGGCTTGGTGGGGTTTAATCGTCCTCCGTCGCCTCCAGGAGGAGGTTCAGGTCAGACGAAAGCTTGTTGGGAGGGTCCGTTAGGACCGATTTAGGTCGGCGGGAAAACGGGGCGGAGGAGGTAGGCGGGTCATAGACCGCTGCGGAACGGATAAGGGGGTTAGGATGGTCTCCTGCTGCTTTAAAAAAGCGTTCAGAGGCCTTACAGGTCCATTGCTGGAGGGTGGGAAGGTCTAGGTCCCTATGCAAGTCCGCATTGCGAACGTAGTAAGGAGCGTTTGCCGCTCTGCGGCAGAAAATATTTTGGACTACTTGTAATTTATTAAGTGTATTTGGGGCGGCGTGAGCGAATACGGCAGAGGCGTATGTCATCACCGGTCGTATGCAAACCTTGTAGAGTGTTCGCTTGTTTCGGAGGGACATTTTACTATGGCGACCTAACATGGAGTTAAGTCGGTGAAGATAGAGACGGGCATTACGGGTCACTCTTTTGACGTGAGGCTCGAAAGTGAGTCTCTGGTCCAGAGTGACGCCGAGATATTTGGCAGACTTCTGCCAGGGGATGGATTTTCCTAACATAGTGGGAGGGTGGTGATTGGGGGGCATGATATGGCGCTTAGTATCGAAGAAAACTGCAGCGGATTTCTCCGGGTTTACTTCGATACGCCATTTACGAAACCATTGGCCTAACTTATTGATAGAGGACTGTAGCCTCGGAAGGATTAAGTTGACGCTTTGGCCTTTGCGATAAAGAGCCGTGTCGTCAGCAAAAAGGGATAGTTGAACGCCGTCGTTCGGAATGGGTATGTCATTGGTGTAGACTATGTACAGCAGGGGAGCGAGGACTGAGCCTTGAGGCACACCTGCTGTAATAGGGCGGGGGGAGGAGAGGGTACCTTCGTGTTTAAAACGGAAGGTACGGTGATGAAGGAAAGATGCCACTAACCGGACCAAACGCAAGGACAGATTTAGTCTGTGTAACTTGACGATTAGACCGGTGTGCCAAACCTTGTCAAAAGCTTTGGCGACATCGAAAAAGACTGCTACTGTTTTATGTCTTTTAGGATAGAAACCGCTGGAGATAAACTCGACTATGCGGTGAACCTGTTGGGGACATGAGTGCTTTGGCCTAAAGCCGAATTGGTGGGGGATGATCAAGTTTTCCCCGAAGAGGTGCTCTCTCATACGAGCGAGTACGCACCTCTCGAGGAGCTTGCCTAACGCCTTGAGGAGGCTAATGGGACGGTGACTGGTGGGGAGATTCGGGGGTTTACCCGGTTTAGGAATGCCAATTACGATAGCATCTTTCCAGGCGGCTGGAAAGTAGCAATGATCGAAACAGGCGTTGAAAATGAGTGTGAGATAGGTTAGCACTTGGATGGGAAAGTGCTTAAGGGCCATGTTAGAGATACCGTCGGCACCGGGCGCCTTTTTGGGTCTGAGATCTTTAATAAGAAGTCCGAGTTCGTCAGTCGAAACTGTCATACGGTCAGTATCGGAAGGCAGAGGTATGGAGTTAAAGGTGTTGAACTCCTCGTCTACCTTCCTTATGTGGGAGGGGTCGCACTCTTGGGTGCTAACAGAGCATTGGGCAGCAATACTGTCTGCGAAACATTCCGCCTTCTCATCGTCTTCGAAGGCTGTAGAGCCATCTGGACGGAGAAGGGGGGGGACATGGGTGATAGCATCACTACGGAGAGACCTAGCCACTTGGTAGTAGGCTTGGTGAGAGGGAGTGATATCGGCCATGAGATCGGCAAAACTATCGTTCCTAAACTCTGCGAGTTTGGTGGTGTAAGTTTTTTGGAGTTGGTTGGCTTTACGCCTAAACTCAGGGGTGGGGTACTTTGCCGCTCTCCGGAGAGCGGCGTTTTTGGCCCTTCTCAGGTTGCGCAGAGCCGGAGAGATGGCACTGTGGTTTTTCACAGGTACCTCTCTCGCGTTCTCAGCAACGGCTGATTGGACCAAAGTAGTGAGGGAGCTCACCGCACAGTCTATTTTATCCGTACTATCAAAATAGTCGGCTCCAATAGCGTACGGTGAGTTGTCAGCGTCCATAGCCGACGAAAGGGTGGATTTGACACCGTCCCAATTGGTGATAAATTTAGTGGGAGGGCGGGAGGGGTTTGGGCTTCCCATGATAAGGGAGACAGGGCGGTGGTCTGAACCGAGATCGTCGAGCGAGTCAATCGAGTTCAGAAGGAGGGAGACACCTTTCACTATGGCAAAGTCAAGTATGTCGGGGTCGTGGTCAGCATTAAAGGGATAATGAGTAGGGGCGTAAGGAGAGATGACATCTACGTCAAGAGCTTTGACTATTTCGAGAAGGCGGCGGCCGCCATTGTTGGTTTTAAAGCACGTCCAATCCGTGTGCTTACTATTGAAATCTCCAAAGAGAATAACAGAGTCGCCTAAAGAAAAGAGCGATTCGAAATCACTTTTGACGGGGAGCGTGCATGACTGTATGTAGACGGAGGCTATGATAAGGGTGCGGTGACCCGTCATAGACAGTCTACATATAGTGGCCTCCATATTCGCGAGTGGTGGAGTAGGAATGCTAGAGCAATGAATTGATCTCTTGAAGTAGATGGCAGTACCTCCTGAGGCGTCCTTAGTGGACGAATGGTTGGGGAGATCGGCACGGTCATTGCGTACCATTGAGTATTTAGGAATCGTGAACCCTCTCCGGTCAGAGGGTTTGAGCCACGTTTCCTGAATAAGAAGGAGGTCAACATCTCTGTCGCGGACAAATTCCCTTAGTTCGGGTACTTTGTTGCGCAGAGAGTGGGCATTGAATGAAACAAGCGAGATACCCTTTGGTTTAATACGACCGGTGGTGAGAGCCACGTTCGTATTAGTGGGACCCGTTTGGGTAGTGGGAATAGAGGGCGTACTCATAATGAGCGAAGAAGTGATTCGTGCTCGCAGATAGCCACCAGTTTTTCCTGGGGAGTGCGAGCTTTACGGAGCTTACCCGCTAAAATGGAAATCTCCCCTAGGTTGATGCCACGAATTGCGTTTATTACAACGCTCATGTCATCGGCCAGGGAGGTCCCATTTTGCGGGAAGGGTGAAGGGACTGGGTTTGAGGCAGGAGCCTTTTTGGAAGATTGCGCCTTGGGCGGCGGAGTGGGAGGGCCCCAAGCCGGCTTGGGAGCCGGGGGAGCGGGAGCTTCTCTCGACTTGGGAGCGAGAGGGAAGTGATCGTTTGTACGGGGCGGAGGGCCTTTCGGTGTCTTCTTCTTATGAGAAGAGGACTTCTTATGAGAAGAAGACCCCTGGGCCTTCTTTTTAGAAGATTGGGGTCGCGGGGCGCGCGGGCAGCCCTTGTAATTGGCAGTATGACCGACCTGGCTACACAGCACACAAGCGGGAGGGTCAGGGGAGTCGCGAGTGCGGGAGCACTCTTTGGTGGAATGAGGAATAAGGCACTTTACGCACCTAGGGGGAGCTGAGCAGTTGGCTGCCGCATGCCCATAAAGTTGGCAGCGGTGGCACTGTCCCGGAGTGCCGCGCCTATGAGGAGGCTCTACTTTAATCTCGGAGAGACCGCAGACCTTGAGGTCCTTGGCCCGGAAGAGATCGCGCGCAGAGGGTTGATTAGTCAATATGACTAAAGCGAGAGGGAAGGCTTTCCCCTTTCGGCTGTACATTTTGTGTACAGACTCCGCGGGAAAGCCTTGGGAAACGAGATCCTTGTGGATGTCGTCGTTGGAAATGTCGTGGGGCATGTTGCGGAGGACCGCACGTACCTTACGCTCTTCAGGGAGGGCGTAAGTGTGATAAGCCACTTTGCGAGTGGTGAGAAGGCGCGTGAGATTTCTGAAATCGTCACGGGTGGGAGTTTGTACCTTAACGGCTACACCCACGTTTTTGGCGTGGGTGTAGTGCACCTTTTCGTTGGTGCAAAGGGTTGAAATTTCCGTCCACTTGCTCACGTCACGGACGAAAACAGGCGGAGGGAGAGTGACCTTTACAGGCTTAGGGTCGCACCTAGTGTGCGGACGGGAGGGTGGAAGGGTGGCCTTATGGGCAGGGGCCGTATCGGCGGAGGCGTTTGTGGCTAGTGTAGCCGGGTCGATGTCTATTGACATAAGTGGGACAGGTGAGATTGGTGACGCGGGGGCCACTGAGGGCTTGGGAGAGCGCAGCTTAGAAAGGCGCTTGCGTTTATAGGTCACCGTTTTGAAATCGGTGAGAGTTTTGGATGAGGAGGCTGAATCCGTATCGGATTCGGTCTCGGTAGTACGAGCCTGTGAGGAGGACTCGGAGGAAGAGGAATGGGAGGGTGAGGGAGAACGCTGAGAAGCGGTTCTCTTAAGAGGGACATTGGGGCCGTTAATATCGCAGTCCATTGCGAAAGAAAGGGTCGGGGAGGGAGGAAGGGACGTGGGTTTGGTAGGTTCGGGGACCTTTTGGGAAACCTTTTGAGTAGGTTGAACTTGGGAAGGAAGGTACGCCGCCTTTTTCTCCGACAGCAGCTGGAGTATGGACTCCATACAGCTTTCGGGGACTAAGGGACGTATGTCGGCGAGGGACAAGGTGAAAACAGTCTGGGAGTCAATCGGCTCCATGACTGAGAATGAAGTTACGTTACTATACTAGTTGCGATCGCGCAACACAAACTAGTTGCAACCGTGCAACGCAAAGTAAGACACACCCCTCGCCAGGAGGCGAGGGGGGAAGGGGGAGCGCGGGTTTTCCCTACTCCTATCAATCTCGCCTGGGCACACTACCGAGGGGAGCCCAAGTGAGGATGGAAGGTGAAGCAGGAAAGGAAGGGAAGGAACTACCCAGCAGAGGGGAAGTGTCACTCAGAGGTGCTCGGCCACCGGGAGGAACGCCCGGCAGCGTCAGCAGTGCCTACAGTCCGGCCCTCTTTGCAACAAAACCCGTACCGGCGTAGTCGGACAAATTCAGCTGCCTTGAAAAAGGCGGCTGGCAGCCGCGTCCGTTCGACTGCACCGCCTTGATCGGCGTTACTCAGACTAACCACAGTTTGGCACCGTTAGGTTGTGGCAGAATGAGCCGCGGTCCACCCGCGTTGAAACTAGGATACCGAAGAATCCGAATCGTGAGATGAGAGCGCAACGGAACGAGCGACACAGAACGTGACCGCTCGCAACGAAGGCACCTACCTCCGAGTGTAATTTTACGCTTTTAACGGCGCGGACGCGGGACCGGACGGGGGGCCACAGACTAGTAAGAGATCGGGGGGCAGCCCAGCCGGCGCGCTAGCTCTGGCGTTCCAACTTCCAAGTGATGTTCGGTTGACACAACTTTCCCGTTCCAACGTTGAAAAACGCTCTGGGGCCTTACTATGAGCTCTTATAGCAGGACTTATATTGAACTGCCTTACTTTTTCGTACTATGACCTCAAAGGTTAATATGAAAGCAGGCCTTAAGCAGTCCTGTTTAAAGGCCTGCTTTTGAACTGGGGCCTTACTATGAGCTCTTATAGCAAGACTTATATTGAACTGCCTTACTTTTTCGTACTATGACCTCAAAGGTTAGTATGAAAGCAGACCTTAAGCAGTCCTGTTTAAGGCCTGCTTTTGAACTGAACGGTTTCTTATTTGCTAATGGTAAGCCCCCCGAACGGTTTCATATTTGCTGATGGTAAGCCCTCTGAAGTTATGTCGACACAACACACTGTAACAATGTGTTTCTAGCCATACTAAAAGATGTATGAAACTGATACTTTTCTGTCGCGCGCGACACAACACAACACGACATAATAGTGTGTCGGCACCTTTACAATCCATGGTTAAAATGTACTCTATGGCGATCGAGGACTCCGCGATTAGACTGTCGGATGGAATGCGCCGTCATGTCCTTTGGTACATTCCGATTCAGGCTAAAATCAATTTCAGCGTTGACCACGATAACAAGCGTACCGATTCAGATAATCGCGATTATGACAGTTGGGACTATCAATGATTCGGAACGCTCGTGAGCGCGCTCACCGATGTTTTGACCTACATAACCTCAATATAAATTTAAAAGTTCGGAATTTGGACCTTTTTGCTTTATATCTTGAAAGTTATTAATTTATAATATGTTCATATATCTTGAAAGAATTTTCAATAACTTTCATTTAAATGCACCTGAGGTAAACAAAACAAACAAGTGTCACTTTTGACAGAACGCTCACAGTGATTATGCTTCGGAGCATGGGCGGCGTAATCGCAAGATGGCGGATGTTATGACGCAATCAGTGACGTCACACGGGCTGTCGTTATCGCGCTCACGGTGATTCGGTACGCAAATCAGCGCGATGATATCGCTGTTAGCGTGATTCGGAATGCACCCCTTGTCAGATGTCAGTGTCAAAAATTATGTTATGTTTATGTCACTGTCAAGTCTCGTCCCGTTCGGGATGATATCATTCCGGGAATAAAATGTTAATTTCACAATAAAATACAACCAGAAACAGAGTTTTAACATGAAATCATGGCAGACCGAATCCGACAAATCGCGCAAAGGATAAAAGAACGAATTGTTATGCCACAGATCTCCCAGCTAAACGCCGCGACCGGTCGTAAAAAAATGGATCAACTTTTAGAAAAGTATGTCCCAACACAGAAAGTCAGTGATTTAGCCGAAAAGTTAAAACATGAAACTATATCAAAACGAGTTCAGGAGTTGGTGTCACGATATGAGAAATTCACCGGTGTCGCAGAAATCATGGCCATTCAAAATACTGTGGTTGAAGCACAGGTACCTATGCATTATTATTCTAAGCATAATTAATATTAAATTCTTGACACGGGTTCAAGGTTGTATTGCGTCGGTCTGTCGGTCATAATGCTATTCTAAAACGACGCGTGCTTAGACAAAGCAAATTTTCTAATAAACCGCTCGAAACTGATCGGTATCCTCTCAGGGTTGCCACCCGTCCCGATTTTGCGGGTACAGTCACGATTTCGCTTAAATTGTCCCGCGTCCCGACGATCTATCAGTTTTGTCCAGATTTTTGATGAGGACATGCAATCAAAATCAGAGTTGAAAAAAAAATGGGTCGAAATATTTAAAAGCATAAAGGACAGCAAGTTAAATGCCTTATTTTGCTTTGTATCTTGTTCATCGATGTTGAGCGAGTATTTTCCCATATGACGCTTAAATGATCTAATGTCAGAAATCGTTGCTCTGTAGATTTAATGAAAGCTGAATTGCAAGATCCACCCCCCTCCCCCCACTCCCTTGTCCCGACTTTTATATCCCTAAAGGTGGCAAACCTGTATCCGCTACCGGTGCTGGTAGTATCCCAATGGGTATAAGGTATGCTGTACATCTGCGAAAATGCCATACTAAATATCGATCGGGTAATACCACACCCACAGTGGTAGCAGATATAGCTCAAATTTGAGTAGGCTTTTATACATGCAACATTAAGGGTGCCCGCTGCGTTAAGTGGGACACGCACACGGGTCAACATAGATTAAAGCTTACTCATGCACTACAAGCATCTGTCAGTCAGAAAACCAGCAATCTATATTCCTGTTCCGTGTGCCCATGCTAGGACCCCGCTTAACGTAGCACTGACTGTGCCCCACGCGTGTAACTACATGCGTGGGGCACAGGCATACCCCATTCAATCTTTTCGCTTATTCAATCTTTCCAGTGGCTGTTGTTAGTGTTCTTGAAAATTCACCAATAACTCAATGGCATCACCTTTTAAAATGTAATGAATAATTTGCACACTGAATTTGAATTTTTTAAAATCACTATGGCAGTGGTGGAGATTTACTGCAAAAGCATTTCCCGAAATATATAAAATGAAGCATTTCATTTAGGATTAGTTATTGATTCAATTTTATTCGACCACAGGCTCGGTTATGCGGAAACATCTGTCTCTGTCTTTTTCTTTATGTGTAAAGAGTATGGAAAATAACCTCACTTCTGCACTTTTTCATTGTTTTTTCATCATTATCTTTAGCTCAATTATTATTCTTTCTTGAAAAAAGTTATTGGAGCTACTTCACAATATGTTAAAGTTTATTTTGAATTTTTTTACAATCATCTGTGAGGTTCATACACAATTTAATACTTGTAGCTACTAGAGAATCTCTTTAGCTTGTCATATTTTGTTTTTATGGCTACAACTTTACGTGTTCTATATAAAAATATGACCCGTGCAAACCATGGACCCTTAAGAAGATATGTTTCTCCGCTTCCAGGACAGGTTCATGGCAGCGCAGGAGCGGAGACGTGAGCTCGGCCGGCAGGTGGCGCATGTGGAGGCCCGGCTGAAGGAGAACCACTCCGAGATACAAAACACCATGAAAGGGGACGACAAGTACTTGCAATTGTGCACAGAGGAGCATAAGGTACAGATAATTATTTCTTTTCTTTACTGATAAATAATTTCAGAGGCCATGGACACTGACTATAAATAGAACACTCTATGGGCTAACATGACTATGGGCTAACATACACTCTATCTATGGGTTAACATAGATTCTATGGGCTAACATAGACTCTATGGTATGGGCTAACATAGACTCTATGGTATGGGCTAACATAGACACTATGGGCTAATATAGACTATGGGCTAACATAGACTGGCCTAAGATAGACTCTATGGAATAACATAGACTATGCACTAACATGTATGTTATGCTAACATAGGCTCTATGGGCTAACATAGGCTCTATGGGCTAACATAGACTCTATGGGTTAAGCTATCATAGTCTCTATGGGCTAAAATAGACTATTGGCTAACATAGAATATACGGGGTAACATAGACTCTATGGGCTAAGGGGGCGTCCATTAATCACATGATGTTTTTTTAGCCAATTTTTAACCCCCCTCACACCTGGTTATGCATGGTGAGGTTTTGCTTTAACCCCCTCCCCCCCCCCCTCTCTAAATCACGTGTAAATATGTCGCAGTGGGCGGGGAAATCGTCCTGGTAACGGTGAGTCAACAATCACACAAATTAATACACGTGATATCTCACTACACCCCCCGTCCCCCCTTGTCATACTTCGTGATTTTTTCAACTAACCCCCCCCCCCCCCCCCCCCCCCTCGAGGCTCACGTGATTAATGGACGACCCCTAACATGTCATAGACTCTATTGGCTAACATAGAATCAATGGGCTAACATAGACTCTATCGACTAACTAATAAACTTATAATGACTTTTGAAAAGTATCCTTTAGCCCCATGAACATTGAAATGTCGGTCTGGTTATCTTAAAATTTTTGAAATCATCTTCTATTAGACAGCTTTTTTTATTTATTGAACATAAAAAATAAACCAGCTAAAAGACCGAATCGCTAATTCAGCGAAAAAAAACCACTCACAACGCGTTGTGGTCACTGCCAAAAAACCCATAATGTGAAATTCGTGCTGTGGCTCTCATAAAAACGCCCATGACGCGTTGTGGTAATCACAGAAAGACAACAAAGCGAATTTCGCGTCGTGGTCATCGTACCAAACGACCACAACGCGTTGTGGAAATGAAGAAAAGCCATGACGCGTTCTGAGCACTAGTTGGTGCAACCATAACGTGACAGACAGGTAACCACGACGCGAATTTGGCTTTGTTGTCTTTCTGTGATTACCACAACGCGTTATGGGCGTTTTATAATAGCCGCAACACGAATTTCGCGTTGTGGCTAAAAAGCCACAAGGCAGTGACCACATCGCGTCGTGAGCGGTTTTTTTGCTCAATTAATGATTTCGAACTTTGAGTCTAACATATACATATTATATTCTCTAAGCTCATACTCCAAGAGCGCGCGCTCCGCTCTTTATTCGCTGACGCAGAGCGAGAGGAGCGGGAACTATTCGCCACCATGTCGGCAGCTGTCAAGTTGGGACACGAGCGGGAGAGGGCGCATGCGGAGAGGAACAAGTATTGGTACATCGTCGCCTCTATCTTCGGTGAGTAAGAACCTAAACGTCTTTGCATTTAAGTTAAAAATTGATTGAAGCTGATTCATAATAAAATCCATATTAATTTCTTCCTGATGGCTGGTTCATGCGTCATGCTCGTGAACGAGTGCTGCCAGTGGGAATGGGTCTGCTTCTGACTGCCTATCTTAAGGCTCGGTTATGCAAAATCATTTGTCTCTGTCTTTTTCTTTACGTGTAAAGAGTATGGAAAATAATCTCACTTCTGCACTTTTTTGCACTTTTTCGATGTTTTTGGTTGTTTTTTCATCATTATCTTTAGCACAATTATCTTTTTTGAAAAAAAATATTGGAGCAACTGCACAGTACGTTAAAGTATATTTTGATGTAGAATTTAATCTGTTTCCGCTATAATTTACGCCAAAAATATGGCTAGCGACGAGCGCTTTCTATGATATTCTGTTTTTTTTTTTACAATCATCTGTGAAGTTTATACGCAAAGGTCCATGCCCATGGATCTATAGAAGTTCCGGCCCACGGTACACCGCGGTGTACACAGACGAATTGTGCATTAAATGAAAGCATGGCATGTCAAAAACTCAACAAACTGAATGTTGGTTAATAAATTAGTCGCCTTTTTTAGATAAAACGACTTTTTTTTCGTCAGTATGAGCACAATTTATTTCAACAATTTTCATATCAGAGGCATTTGTTTTATCGTTTTAGTCACTGAAAGTCAATTTTAACTATATGTAATGTTGTTTACTTTGAATAAACTAACCAGAGCTGCTTCCAGAATCCAATGCATGCGAGAGACAAGTGGGCAGTTTCCATTTCAGATTATCGTCATATAAAATAGCGGGCTCTAACTCCAAAGTTCGGGATAGGGTCGGAGACTTGGAGTCCATTAGCGTAAAATGGGTCAAAAAGTAAAGGATGCACGAGAAAAAACACACTCACTGCAAAACACTTCTAATACAAAACAAAACAACAAAACACAAACAAACGACAATCAAACGATGTGACGCCGCCGTCATCGTACTGGCACTATACTGTCAAACTGACAGTAGACCAGCCGAGTACACAGTGCTGCCATTTTTCTATTGGAATCGATTACTAAATCGATTTTAGTCTTGTTCAATACTGTTATAATCTAAAAAATATTTTATCATATTACTGGTTTTAATAAAAACTATATTTTTTGAAGTTATACTCAGTCAAACAAGAATTGCTGTTACAAATAATGTTAGTAGTACCTAATTAATAATATATTTTGTTGGTATCGATTTTTATTTCGAATCGATTGTTTACGAGATTTTTCCGTATCTAGAGCAACGTCACTCGGGTAAATATCTTTGAATTGTTATTAAAATGGTTTTGGTGATGGCGGCTTTATTACATAATAATTCCAATTGCATTATTCATATAAAATTAAATAATGATTTTTAAATTTTATCGAAAGTTTGTACACGGTAGTTTAAAGTTGGGCCGTAGATGGGCGTAAGCCTTTATACTTGTAGCAACTAGGTAATCTTTTTAGCTTGTCGTATGTTTTTTTTATGCCTACAACTTTACGTTTTCTATATAAAAATATGGCCCGCGCAAACCATGTTATCCTATTATGGCCCCTTAACGCATATTGAATTTGAATAAATTGCATATTTTGTAACAGCCTAGACTAGTGAAAGTGATAAACCCATTCCCACTGACAGCACCCGTTCACGAGCATGACGCATGAACCTAGATCTGACTAGAGATGTGAGCTTATAAATAATTTCATTTCATTTCCCCAGGCACAGTCCTCGGTATAGCCGGTTCAACCATAAACAACCACCTCAAGATGGCCGAATTCAGAGACATGATGGAGCAGCAAATGGCGCGCAGTGCGAGCGTGCTGTACACCATCGCGGGGGGAGGGACCGCCAACAAGGCGGAGATAGCCGAGGCCATGAAAACTGAGTTCCAGTATCAGGTAATTTTACCCTATTAAAAGTAAAAATGAGTTCCAGTATCAGGTGTTTTTACCCTCATCATCATCATCATCATCATATCAGCCGCACGACACCCACTGCTGGGTATAGGCCTCCCCTAAGGATCTCCACTCGGATCTTACTGCCCGCATCCAGTGGCTTCCCGCGACCTTCACCCTCACGTCGATCCCCCTTGTCGGGGCCTACCCACGGAGCCGAGTTCGGTGCGCGGTCGCCATTCCAGAACCGCCCCGCCCCAACGGCCATCAATTCTTCTCGCTATGTGTCCTGCCCATTGCCACTTCAGCTGAGCAATCCTTCGAGCGATCGATTTTACCCTATTAAAAGTAAAACTGAGTTCCAGTATTAGGTGATTTTACCCTATTAAAAGTAAAAATGAGTTCCAGTATCAGGTAATTTTACCCTATTAAAGTAAAAAGAAAACAGTTTCTAAACACATTAAAATTACGGCTCGCTAAATTTCCATACAACAGACGGAGATAGCCGAGGCTATGAAAACTGGGTTCCAGTATCAGGTAATTTTACTTCATTAAAAGTAAAAAATAAACTGAGTTCCTTAACTTATTAAAATTGCGGCCCGCTAATAATTCTTCCATACAACGGACGCCAATGGACGGAGATAGCCGAGGCTATGAAAACTGAGTTTCAGTACCAGGTACCATAGACTGATTATTCTAAAGAGTTTCAATATCAGCCCCCTAGCATAATACACCGTTAATTTTTAAGTATATCTAAAAATGAAAAGGGGATTTCAGACCACGTAAATGAACAACTTTTACTATGGGGCCAACATCGAAATCGCGAAAAAAAAATTAAGCTGTTCCATACATTATAGTCGAGTCGACGTTGTACTTTTCTATGGAACAGCTGATTTTTTTTTGCGATTTCGTGGTTGGCCCCATAATAAAACGTTGTTTATTTACGTGGTCTGATATCCCCATTTCATTTTTAGATATACTTAAAAATTAACCGTGTATACAATGTGTTACAAAATAACCTCCAATGCCGAATATGGTAGATAGGGACCATCAAACTGAACAACTTTTACTATGTGACCAACTCTGAAATCGCGAAAAAATCTGCTGTTAGTTTTCTTTCAGTAAAATACCGGGTGTAAGAAGACCCTCAACGAAGCCGAGGTCTACGTTTTCTGCCCATCATCAGGATCATTTCTGTTCAACATTATTGCTGGGTAACGATTTTAATGGGGAATGTCCGAAAAAAATCAAATTGGCTGAATATTTTTTCATAGGTAGGAATAAGCTCCCCTAGTATTAGAAAAAAATTCAGAATTTTCGGTTGCGTGAAATTTTTTTAAAATTTAAAGTCTTTTCGACTTCACAAATGTAGGAAAGTAACAGCAGAATGGTGATTATACCTTTGCCAACACCTGCCACTATGACAACAAGAATTTAAAAAAAAGTTTTGACATTTTGTGTTGAAATATTTTTTTAAATACCATGTTGTGGTTGTGGCAGGTAATGGCAAAGGTATAATCTGCATTCTGCTGTTACTTTCTTATATTTGTGAAGTCAAAGAGACTTTAATTTTTTTAATTTTTCACGCAACCGAAAATTACAATTTTTTTCCTATTACTAAGGGAGCTTATTCCTACCTATAAAAAAATATTCAGCCAATTTGATTATTTTCGGACATTCCCCATTGTCGGTGTTAAAAAAAGCATCGCATACATGAATGTAACGCGTACAACAGACCGCGCCTGCGAGTATATGCTACACAGCTGCGTGCGGCCGAGTTGAATGGCAGCGATTTTGTGCGTGCTCATGAGATACATTGAGTAATGACGTTTGAAGCCATTGTTTGTTACGAAATACATAAAATTTTGATAACGTTTCTTTTGACAAAAATTAGGAAATAACGAATAAAATAAGATTTCATAAAAAAAAAATTGACTTTGACCTTCAATGACTTCGTAGCTATTGGTTTCCCAGGTATAGTCTAAAAGACAAAAATGATCCTGATGATGGGCGGAATGCGTGGACTTCGGCTTTGTTGAGGGTCTTTTAACACACGTTATACAGGAAACAATACTGAAAGAAGACTTCATTTTGTTTTTAAAAATAATTGAAACTAATGACCTCCTTAGTATGAAAGCTAGTACTACGGAAGCTGTTTCCCTGGTTCTACCCACCTGAATTAGATGAAACACAGCTTAGATTTTAAGTTGGACCCCAAGCTAGCAATGCTAAAAAGCCCATCAAAATCCTCTCAGCGGTTTTTGCGTGATGTGTGCACAAACATTTAGAATTTACAGTTTTATTACAGACTAGCGGCCGCCCGCGACTTCGTCTGCGTGGAAAGGTTTTTTTGCTATCCCTCGGGAACAACACTGGATTTCTGGATGAAAGATACCCTATGTCCTTCTCTGTACCTCTGACTATGTGTGTGCAAAATTTCATGATGATCGGTTCAGTAGTTAAGACGTGAAGGCGTAACAAACAAACAAACGGACTTTCGCATTTATAATATTATAAGTAAGGAAGTATAGAAGATATGGAAGGTCTGTTTCCCAGCAATGATTAATAAACATTAAAAATTAAAGAATTATATTGCGATATTGTCATAAGTAATTTAGTTTGATGCTAACTTTATACTTTATTTCTTTCTATTACAGGAGCAATTAGCGCAAAACCTGAAAGTAATGCAAGACAACATCGAACATCTAGTCACTAAACAGTCATCTTTAATAGGTAAGTTTCTTGTTCTATATACGGAAACGGTCACCAGTTTCTTGTGTACGTACAAAATGATTTGAAAGTCACAGCACGGGTCTCACTCCGCGTTTAAACTTTTATACTAGCCTACTGCTCGCGGCTGACTCAGTCGAGCCAGCGCGCGAGGGGTGGCGCGTGGCGGTTGAGACGGGTATGCATTACAATGTCCAAAATTCATAATACATACGACCAAAATATCGACGCATAAAACACCTATTTTTAAAATACCGAACATATACTAAATGTCAAAATCGATAGACCGAAACTTGAAAGACCGATTATCAAATGACCGAAAGTTCGAAATCACGAAAGTTCGAAATCCCGAAAGTTTAAAACCCCGAAAGTTAAAATGTCGATACTTGTAACTTACTCTACCTACACAAACACATACATTTATGAAACTAGCCGTTGCGGTTAATTTGTTTTACTCAAAAATGCTTGTAAAATGGTCATTATTTTGACAAAATCCACCAATTGAGTTTGAAATAGTTTTTTTTCTGGCGCTTCGCCGGCCGCTACCGCGCCGCTACGCTCTCCGCTACGCTCGCTTCGCTGGCCGCTGCCGCGGCACGCTCGCTTCGCTCGCTCGGCTCGCGCGCTGGGTTCATGTCAACCTAATCTTTCTCGTGACCTGTCTACGGTTTCTAAGTCCCAGTTGACTAGTTTAGACTCATCTCCGGCAGCTAAATTTGCTATAAAGCATTTCAGGCGAAGCCCACGGCCAATTCAGTATTAAGTAGTTCGGGGTATAGAACTTAGATATATTAAACTTCGGTTTTTTAAGCTTCGGGATTTAGTATTATCGGTAAAATGTCCATTCATGATTTTAAACAACCATTCGACTTTTTGATTTTCGGTCTTTCGTCCATAGGCCTTGTAAAATTCGGTCTTTTCTACTTCGGCATTGTAATGCATACCCGTTTAGACAGAGTTACGCGACAGAAAGAGAAGCGCTATGGAGGCGATTATAATAATAGGCACGCAGCGCTGTGCAATTTGAAATTGTACTTTATTGGCGTGCAGCGAGAGTAGCTTATTATTTGATTGTCCCCGCGCAGATAGGCTTCTGTAGTGGTCTAAGTAACTCGTCAAAATAAAAAATAAAAATTTCTTTGATTTGTATGTATAGTCTAAAAACATTGACCAAATAAAGTAAAATAAAAAATCGCCATTATATCACTTTTCCTTCCCGGTGCCATAAGGAAAAACTGTCTAATTATCACAAAATACTTTAAAACACAATTAATTATTTGTTTACCAAAAAAGATATAACAGCAGACTGGTAACTAAAACAAAACAATCTACAAATCAAGCAACAGAGTGACCACATTAACAAGCAATCACAATAATTCACATACTACCCGCGTGAAATAAACACTTTCTATTGGTCGAATTAATGGTGTTATGCACACATTCGCATTCGCATAACATTCGCATTGATTGATGCGAATGTGAATGTCGATGCGAATGTTTAAAACGATGCGAACCATTCGCATATGCGAATGCGAATGCGAATATTCGTAACAACTCTAGTCTAGCTACAGTAATCGAAATGATCTGAAAAACAAAAAAGCAATTTGATATACGCAGTTCCAATCAAAATGCAAAGGCATTTTGCACAGAAAACTGAGGGCTTTGTTTGCTAAGATAATTTTTAGGGTTCCGTACCCAAAGGGTAAAAACGGGACCCTATTACTAAGACTCCACTATCTGTCTGTCTGTCTGTCACCAGGCTGTATCTCATGAACCGTGATAGCTAGACAGTTGAAATTTTCACAGATGATGTATTTCTGTTGCCGCTATAACAACAAATACTAAAAATAGAATAAAATAAATATATAAGGGGGGCTCCCATACAACAAACGTGATTTTTTTTGCCGTTTTTTGCTCGATATTAATAACGACAACAGGTAAACAGTTGAAATTTTCACAGATGATGTATTTTTTTTGCCGCTATAATTACAAATACTATAAACAGAATAAAATTAATATTTAAGGGGGGCTCCCATACAACAAACGTATTTTTTTTGCCGTTTTTTGGTACGGAATCCTTCGTGCGCAAGTCCGACTCGCACTTGGCCGGTTTTTTAAGAACACTGACTGCTTATACAGGGTCATTTTGTATCCACCATCCAAATTTTGAGGATGTGTTCAGTCCATAAAACTGAACAACTTTCTCTAAGGAACACATGGTCAAATATGTAAAATAAAAATTGACTTTCCATACAAATCAAAGAGATCACGTGATCAATTTAGTATGGGATGACCAAAATTTTGTGGCGAAATCCGACACATGTTTCTTAGAGAAAGTTGTTTAGTTTCATGGACTGGACACATCCATGAAATTTGGATGGTAAGTCCAGAATTACCCGATATAAATACGAAACAATGAGTAGTAAGATATTTTGAAGACCTTGTTTGCTTACAACAATATGATGATTCGAACTGAGTATATAAAATTGTTTTTATGTTTTACAGATAATTTAGACTACTCTAGACGGTCATATCAATTTGACGCTGACTGTACAATGCTCAAGAAAATGAACCATTTCTCATAGTGCCAAATTTCATTTCAGACCACATAAACCATCAAGAACACCAAGTAGAAACACAGTTACGTGAATTGAAACGTATGGTAATCGCCGCATCGGCTTCAAGCGCGAAATCCGACGAAGATCTCGGAAAAGCGTTGTCTGTGATACATCAAGACTTGGACGATGCAGACCTCAGAGATAAGGAAATCACAGACCCTAAAATAGCATTCGAACCAAATCAAATTCTTACAGGAATCGGCATTATAATGTGTGCGGCTATCATATTTGGAAACATTATTGGCAGAGTCAGTTGATTCCTTCGCCCCAAATTGTCTATGGATAGTCTGTTCATCCTTGTCTTATTAGTCCCACAGTAAATCCTCAGTAGACGAAACTTTACAGTATGATAAAGTATCGTAAATGAAACATGTTTTTTCAATTATTCAAATCGTCGTTTTTTTGTTTTTGGATATTTGTACATAGGTTTTGGTTCATACTATATTACATCCCTGAAAAGTTTCATCTACTGAGGATTTAATGGGTCTCCATACAATAGATCGCTTCATTTCCTACTATTTGGTAAACAATATGGTATTTGACTGAATTTTTTTTATTGACTAAACATGTTTATTGTAATATTAGCAACACAACATAGGTAATTATTTTCAAATATCTTGCATATTTTCAGCGATATAGAGCATCAAACTTTCTAATTAGACAAGGAGAGCCTTATAAGCAAGTGACGTCACATGCTTGTACCGCCATACTCTCGCTATAGAAAAGGTCACTGGGCATTTTGTTCGAACATTTGACCTACGGCGTACACAAACGAAATAGGGCTAGGTATGTAGATAAATGTATATACTACGCAGTGGTATGGGTCGCATTCTTGCAGGACATGGTTCATTTTAATTTTATCATTCTATCATAGCATTTTAATAATAAATAAAGACAAACAAACGTTTATTATGGTTGTACCACACATTTTCACAATGCTGATAGTTAAAACTTGTTTTATTAACAAAAGTTTAAGAGCCCGTAGTGATTTTTCCGCTTACTGCAGCTCTCTCGCTCGCACATTTCATGTTTTCTCAAGATTTCTGAAATCTGAGTGCGTAATTGAAAAATGTGTCTCGACCACTTTTCGTAATATAAGATTAAAGACATTTCAAAATATATTTCAGTATTTTGTTGCTAAAGTACAAAAAGTTGTCGTTTCTAACAGTTTTTTGAACTGGCAAATACGATAACTTTTTGTACTTCAGCAATTCGAAATTGAAATATATGTTGAAATGTCCGTAATCTTATATTGCGAAAAGTGGCTGAGTCACATTTTTCAATTACGCACCCAGATTTCAGGAATCTTGAGAAAACATGAGATGTGCGAGCGAGAGAGCGGCAGTCAGCCGCAAAATGTGTACGGGCTCTTAATAACATTATACTCGCACACATAATGTGAAATAACTTTTTTCTGCCGATCGGTCCATAAAAAAAATAATACATATTTTGAAAAGTAGGGTTGAATTCTTCAACTTTTATCAAGGAGGTCAAATATGCCCACAGAGCACGGAATCGCCGCGCGCCCGCTACTAGAGACGGCACGCTTGTCAGTTTCTATACAAAACTAGGGTGTCAGTGGGCGTCACCGTTTACACACACCAATACACGGACACCTACATAGATAACGTGTCCGTATTGTCTTAGAGTTAATTACAAGTGCTGTGGCAGAGAGTCGATACCTTTTATCGATATTTTTATTTTATTGAGCAGAAAAAAGTTAGTGGTTGGCCAAGCAGTTTCTTATTGAAATATAATACATTATGCAATCATAATAATGCATATTAGGCTAGGTGTCAAAATAAAATGATTTAATATTGTGGTCTAACATATTAATTTTATAACTATATGACATTAATAATCGGAATGTCGTCATTGCCCCAAAAAAAAATTATTTTTATTCTAATGATTAAAGGTACATGATCAAAGGTTCAACATTGGTACTTCAACACGTATTATCGACATGACGCCAACGCGGCACCTCAACGCGGTACCTCACTATCGCGTTCACTGATGACTCGCTACTTACCCACGGCCGAGGTTTTGTGTTCCAAAATGCCTCGTTCCGCTTTAAAAAAGACTGAAAATATATGTTTTTCTTACTTACTTGTGATATGATACGCCAGAATTATGTTTATTGATGTTTTTACTTTGATCATTACACCAAATCACAGCAAAATGATGCATTTCTATCGCTTTTTTGGTATTGTTTAAATACTCCACGACAGTCGAATAGAAACTGGCGGCTGCTTTCGCGCGCAGTTGCGCCCAGCGCAATTGCGCAGCTACGGCTATTATTATTACTACCGTCTCTAGTAGCGGGCGCGCGGCGATTCCGTGCTCTGTGAATATGCCCAATGGCCTTTCATTTTAGAAAGAGATAGCTAGAGTCACAATTAAGTAGCTCATAATTCGCTTGTTATAATAGAGATTGAATTTCTGTTTTCAAATTTGTTATTTAATAATGTTATATTTCTGAATGTCACAATTAAATATCTAAATTTCAACAACAGTCAAATACCCCATCTTTACCCAACTCTTTATTGAAATAATCATTTGTAAAATACAACAAATTGTTTTCCACGCATAGATTGCGAAATAAATTGCAAATTTATTACTGACATTTTGATTTAATTGAATAACATTTTTTAAAATAACGATTTAAGTTTAAAAGACGTATGAAAACTGTTAAAGGACAAGTACAGTCAGCAATAAAAGTGGCTTAACACTATTACTTTGTCATAGTAACTTTTTCGATTAATGTTTCAACTTCTGTGAGACATCTGTCATAAAAGTTGCTATGACAAAGTGTTAAGCAAATTTCGTTGTTTACCGTACTTAAGGATAAACAAGACTTATTTGTCTGTGGTAAATAATCCTTCAGGTTCAAAATTTACACTTCCCGAAATGTCCACTTCCCAAAAAGTACCTTTCCCAAAATGTACATTTCCCGAAATGCACCTTTCCGTAATGTACATTTCCCAAAATGTATCTCCCAAAATGTACACTCTAATACTCTAAGGCTCGTATTATAGAATCAAACTCAAAACTCTGCTTGAGTACAGTTAGAAAGGGATGGCGCTATATGCGATAAATAGCACCATCCCTTTCTAACTGTACTGAAGCAGAGATTTGAGTTTTAGTTTGATTCTTCGATTCGAGCCTTAAAACATATAGGAATAACTGATTGGATACATTTTAAAGTAGCAGGATCACATAAATATGAAGATGGTTAACTTCTAGTATTAAAAAAAACTATATTTTTTAATTTAAAAATAAAAAATATTTAAAAGGTTTAATAAATTAATTTTAAAAATAAATATATTTTTTTTTTTAATAATAGAAGTAAACCATCTCCATATTTATGTGATTTTGCTACTTTAAAAATGTATCCAATCAGTTATTCCTATCTGTTCTAAGAGTGTACATTTCGGGAAAGATACATTTTGGGAAATGTACACATTACGGGAAAGGTGCATTTTGGGAAATGTACATTTTGGGAAAGGTACTTTTTGGGAACTGTACCTTTTGAAACCTGTGTACATTTTTGGCAAGTGTACATTTTGAACCTGATGGGAAATAAATTGTTAATATTTAATAGCAATTTCATACAAGTTACTAACTTATTTTTAAGTAACCATTCAAGTATAAAAGATGTATGACATTTTTCATAAACTGTTTATTAAATAAGACAAGTAGGATAAACAGACTATTATCTGTGCTTTGTCTAACGCGTATGACGTATTTATTAACTTAATAAATAAATATTTTATACCAGCTTGTTAAACTTGATTGGAGTTTAAATTATTTTAAAATTATACGAAAAAAATGGAAAATAACCTTTAGTGTTTTGAACCAAAACCATGTTTTTTTTAAACTGTTTCTGATTGCTTTGATTTTTCAAGATTTAACTCGAAGAGTAAATAATGTGATATTATTATTAATAAGCTACCTATCTGAATAACTTATACCGTTTTTGTATTCGAAACCATTTTAAAAAGTACCGAAACGAATTAAATCTATTAAATTATTACTTGCCAGGGTGTTTCTAATTTTCTACCACAATTTAGTAGTACTTATTTTTAGTTTAATGTAGAAATAAAATTGTTCTCATCGACAACTATTGAAAGTTAATATGTCTGCAAATTATAATTCCAATACATATAGAAATGTTAACACGGAAATAAAAACAGTGTTTATTTATATTTTTGATTTTTATTTCTTTAATTTTACTGTTTAAAAATTAGTGTAGAAATTAACACAATGCGATTTGACCATGAGCGGTGATCCGCGCTTCTTATTATTAGTTTGGCAATCTACTCTCCTCTTTAGGGAGTAATTTTTGCCAGTGTCAAGTGTTGATTAGTTCAGTGGTAGATTGTTTCAGTTTATATTAAAATGCGGGTGCATCGCATTCTAATGCTGCTTGGAGCTTTTGGCACCAAGTGTATCAAGCCACCACTACAATAAAAGTCTGCTTCACACAACCAAGATCGCGCCTATTTCCATTATCGCGCATATTGTTCATTTGCGTAGACACTTGTACCACAAATCTGCACCAATTTTAAGACACAATATCCACTATGAATCAATTTGCGAATTATTGAAATAGACACCGAACCGAACTCAACAAAATGAAACCTCTTTAGTACAGTCTTTAAAAAAGTAGGATAAACGGCAGACAGGTGGAAGGGCGAACAGGCGGACAGTTAATTTACAAATCTTAACCACAGCTGCTTATGGTGACTGGAAAAAGTTTCAGCCACTCCACATTGCAAACTGTTTATATTAACTAAGTAGTAACTTATTCTTCGTTTATTCGTACGGCAAATAGTAGGTAATTATATTAGAACCAGCCACCAATTTATTATTGTAGTATTAGGTTGCGCCATCTCTTGACCGATAGTGGAACTATTTCTTTTTCTTAGGTTAGCATGCTTAGGACAGCGCCATCTGTTGACTGGTAGTGAAACTAAAGAATTTTTGTTTGTTTTTTGAATTTCTAAAAAAGTGTGTTATATTCCGCCTGTTCGCCCTTCCACTTGTCTGCCGTTTATCCTAATTTTTTAAAGACTGTACTAAAGTAACATATCCAAATATATTTATGATTGTACGGAACCCTCGGTGCGTGAGTCCGACTCGCTCTTGACCGGTTCTATTATTTACTGAGAGAGTTGCGCCAGGCTGTGTGTTGTACATGCCAACTTACGCAGCTTCATACTATATTAGTAAATCCTAGTTATCGAGCAGTATGATGTAAAAGTCATTGTTTAAACTCGGAAAGACCTTGGTTCAATTCCCAGTAGTTTGAATTTGCAAGTTTTTATTATATCCTATATATTTTTCTCATAATTCTTTTCCAATTTTCCAATACATAATTCTCACAGTTAGTGGCACTGAGATGCAAATTAATTTTAATGTCATTTATTTTTAATAATTATTTAGAACTTTTCCTTCTGTTTCTTTTAAATGCCACTTTTAGTTTATACCCATTTTAATACGACATAAAAGAATGAATGAAAAGTTACAATTTTGCTTAGATTCACTAGAGCTGCTTAACTTTCGTACTCAAGCTAACAATGCTTGATTTAATTAAGAACACAATGTACTTAATTAATAAATAGAAAATAGGGAACATGCATAAGTCACCGATTTTGATAAATTTGAGCTTTGTCGCTGCGGACACGTATAAAAACATGATGGAACAGGAAAATAAATAAAAAAATAATTATTTTTGTTTTATCACACAGGGGAAAATACCGATTTTTTTTCCATTTTCAGATATAATGCACTTAACAGTCGGATAGAATATCGAATAAGAAATAATATTTTGTATGACACATATGTACTTAAACGCAATATTGAGGGAGATATTTGAAAATTCTTGGCTAACTCCATATAATGCTCCTGAAACGTGACATGACATGAGTGACGTCACAAATGTTAACCTTTTTGTATAGAGCGTTTTCGGCGGGAGCTGATGCGTGCTAACTTCAAGTGACTATATCACGAGAAAAAAACGCATGAGAAAAGTTTTAATATTACAGTTGATTTTCTCACGCATTATACTTTTGATTTCGATACAAAACAAAATTGATGCATGTTCCCCATTACTAGATGGTGCTAATTCAGATACCTACCTAGTTAGATTAAACTAATAAGTAAACAATATTGATTGCAGACGCATCAATGGTAAGGTCAAAAAGGATTATATAATTAGAGATAGCTCTTCTAAGAAATAATAATGATTTGTTAGACGATGCTACGTTGTTTTAGAAACGTGGTTATATAATTATTTATAATTATAAGTACTCAATTAAAATTATCACTTTTCACGATTATAAAGTGTGCATCCGCCTGAATGGTAATCAAGTATCTTACCTACAGGGTGAAGTATTTTTTATCAGTATTTTATATCATTTGGGAATCTTTTAAAATAAGAATCTAACCGAAAATTTATAACTTTAGGAAGAAAATTTCATAAATAAAAGTGATCAAAATTCAAGGAAAAATAAACATAAAAAAAAACACAAGAAGCCATAAGTAAAAAACCGGTCAAGTGCGAGTCGGACTCGTGCACGAAGGGTTCCGTACCAAAAACGACAAAAAAAATACGTTTGTTGTTTGGGAGCCCCACTTAAATATTAATTTTATTCCGTTTTTAGTATTTGTTTTTATAGCGGCAACAAAAATACATCATCTGTGAAAATTTCAACTGTCTACCTGTTGTCGTTTTTAATATCGAGCAAAAAACGGCAAAAAAATCACGTTTGTTGTATGGGGGCCTCCCTTAAATATTAATTTTATTCTGTTTTTAGTATTTGTTGTTATAGCGGCAACATAAATACATCATATGTGAAAATTTCAACTTTCTAGCTATCACGGTTCATGAGATACAGCCTGGTGACAGACAGACGGACAGCGGAGTCTTAGTAATAGGGTCCCGTTTTTACCCTTTGGGTACGGAACTCTAACAAGATTAGGTACTTAGGTACTATGCTAAAAACATGAAAGTAACGTGTACCACGATCTCTGAAATCGCGAAAAAATAATCGCGCGATTTCAGAGTTGGTCCTTTAGTAAAAGTTGTTCAGTTTGATGGTCCCTATCTACCATATTCGGCAATAGGGGTTATTTTAACACGTTGTATTCTTAGTCTTAGAGACTGCCAATGACTTCGATTTAACCCTGTAGACGTTAGAATGCGAGCGTAATCTTAAGAAACATTTCCCTGACCTTACAGACCTTTGACTTACTTCAAGATGCCATTGCGTGGTGTGCAACAATGTTTTAAAAGTTATTATCTTCTTATCATAATAACTAGGTACATCATTGTCAGCCGCTCGATGCTTGGTAACTATACAGCCATGTCAAACTCAAAATCATTACTTAGTGGGCCAAATAATGCATTTTGACCGTAGAATCGGTGCGCCGCAAAACCTAACTCCCTGTGTGTGTGTAGGTGTTTGGGTTAATAGCCTTAAAAAGCCGAATATGGTACCATCCATCTGAACAACTTTTACTATGGGACCAACTCTGAAATCGTGAAAAAAAAAACAGCTGTTTCATACAAAAGTTAATAACGAAAATATCAAAATGTATGAAACAGCTGATTTTTTTTTCACGACTTCAGAGTTGGTCCCATATAAGTTGTTCAGTTTAAAGGTCCCTGTCTACTATATTCTGGTTTAATTCTGTTACACGTTGTAGGTAAATGATATGTATTATATTATAGTCTGTAAGGCAAGAAGTTTGTAATCTTCTTGCTGTAAGGTATAATACCACAGATAATACTGTATGGGCATAATGCGGTTGGCATCGCAAAGCTAATTGTAGATGTCGCTGCGTACGCTTGTTACTAAGACAGTAGACGTTGAGAACAAAATGTATGGGAAAGTACCGAAGTTACCGAAAAAGACCCATTGACCCAAAATGGATATAAAAGACTAAAACAATGCAAATACCGGAATTGAAAGCCATATTGAGACGTTTTTATTCTTACAGAATTTATATTTTTTTTTTCTATATCCAGATTTTTCGGAAATTTATAAGTGCCAACATTTTTAAAGCCTATTACACAGAATTTAATAATTTTAAAGCTAAGAAAACGATTTTTAAAGTAAAAGTCCTTTGTTTTCATAGCTCTCGTGGAACAAGCGTACGCAGCGCCATTTTGACAGTTGCCTTCTCCTAAATAAATAAAAAATATAAAAACGTACAGGTGAAGTCCCACCATTATTGTTACCGCGCATGCGATCCGTACCCAACTTTTGCCTGCTGAAAATGCACTATTTTTTTTTCCATTTCTCATATTCGGAAAGTGATGTATATTTAAACTGAGCAGCAAGTCCAAAACTCTTCGTTCCACCCTAGGGAGTAAAAAAAATTAAAAATAGAACTGAATTTGGTTACATAGTCAACCATAGAGTTACCTCATTGGTAATGGTTTAAAAAAAATAGATAGGGCGCATTCACGAACAAAAATGAAACATGGTATAACCAGCCAGTGCAAAATTAAAAATATTGGGCGGTGGGCGCGACGCGGCGTGTTCCAAATTCAAAATAAGAAAAACTATAAAATAATGGCGGGATACCTTACTCTGTGACTTTGAGCTGTGTGTGTTGAGTTGATTTTATATTTACTAAAAATTAGTTCATCAAGCGATTTTGAAATATTGACCCCGGATTCAGAACAAACGAGGCAAACAAAATAATATTAAATCTTTTGCCAGAAGTTTTGAAGGAAAAATACTTAAATGCGTACAATGATTTTATGAAGTGGCGAGCAAACAACAAAATAAAATCATTTTCAGAAAAAGTATTTCTCACGTATTTCAGTGGATTATCAAAGAAAATACTGCCTTCTATGGAGCAAGTACTCTATGCTCAAGAACACATTAAGTGCTAAACACAATGTAAACACTATATAATTGTTCTAATTTTTCGATTAATTTTAAATAGGTATAATAAGTATAAGGTATCTACCAGCTACATGTTATTATTAATAAACATTTTGGAAAAAAACTACGATTTTTTTACTTTCCTTATATTCGAAATGAAAAGTAGAGTGTTAAACACGGGTCAAAGTCATCAATTCCATACTCGGCGTCTAAATATCTCGTATGGGGAT
This sequence comes from Agriphila geniculea, assembly GCA_943789525.1. Classification (NCBI taxonomy): domain Eukaryota; kingdom Metazoa; phylum Arthropoda; class Insecta; order Lepidoptera; family Crambidae; genus Agriphila; species Agriphila geniculea. Next base: position 9,152,387 of record OX038898.1, on the reverse strand, counting down.
TGCTTCCTTTGGACCCTTATATAACAATCTACTATTATCTTTCTCTATGAAAATGCAGTACTAAAGCTAGGGTTTCCTAAGAAAGCGGTGCCGTCACATAGCGGCCGTAATTTTACGGACCGTAAACCGTAAAAAGACTATTTGACTTTACGGTGTCGCTCCGCTCTCTAGAAAACCGCGCCGTATTGTTTACATAGACAACGTTCTACGCCGCTAAATTGCAGCCGTAATATGACGGCACCGTCTTCTTATTCTTATTTTTGTTATGGGAATCTACTTTCTTCTTGGAAGTAATTTTTGCCAGTGTCATGTTATGAATAGTTCAGTATTTCTAGATTTTCTAGTAGATTGTTTCAGTTTACATTAAAATGCGGGTGCATCACATTCCAATGCTGCTTGGAGCATTTGGCAGCAAGTATATCAAGTCAGTTTACTCGGTAAGTTTTGCCGAGGTAGTCACTACAATAAAAGTCTCAGCTTCACACAACCAAGATCGCGCCTATCCCACATATTGTTCAGTTGCGTAGACACTTATACCACAAAACTGCACCAATTTTAAGACACAATATCCACTATGAATCAATTTGCGAATAATAAAAATAGTCACCGAACTGAAATCGACAAAATCCCGCCAAAAACTCCGACGGCACCGTCATCCTAGGAAACCTAGCTTGGTACCGTTTTTTTTTTTTGCTATAGACAAAGGATTTCCCTCATTATATGGAAAGATAATAATGTCACATTACACCACAGAATATAAAACAGTTACCTGGCGTCATAGGACTCCATCGAAGTAGCAAGGACATCTCATTGTGTAGTAATAATATTTTAATTAGCAACATGCGTAAATCCTTCGGTACTTGCCTATTAGAATTATAATAGTGCGTTGTCCTGTTTGTGGGTGGAATAATAAAAGCATAGATAAATCAATCTGCCAACTATGCCCGGTTGTTTAGCAGTTTAACTGAGGTTTAAAGACGAGACGATAAGACGCAAAAAGGAAGCTTTGAATAAAGTTTCTTGCAGCCGAGTTGAAAGGCAACGTTTATGTGCGTGCTCATGAAATACATTGAGTGATGACGTTTTGATGCTATTTTTTGTTACGAAATACATGTATACAATTTTGATAATGTTTCTGTAGGCAAAAAATAGGAAATAACGAATAAAATAAGATTTCATAAAAAAATTGAAAATAATTTTTGACTTTGACTTTCAATAACTTCGTAGCTATTGGTTTCCCAGGTCGGCAGGTACAGTCTAAAAGACAAAAAAAACCGGCCAAGTGCGTGTCGGGCCACGCGCCATAGGGTTCCGTAGTTACCTTATACCATACCATATTTAATACCACCTATCATTTTTCGTTTGCAAAAATAACTTTGTTTTTCACAGTGTTGGTATGAATGACAAAGTTATATTTGCAGTTTTGGAAAATGTGCTATATCTCAAAAACTAATTACTATATCTCGTTCAAACCAATTTTGGTTGAAAGTGTTTATTAAGATCTACAGCATATATTTTTTTTAGATTTTTCACTCTCTTATTTCAAAAGTTAAAGGGGGGGGGGGGACACACATTTTACCACTTTGGCGGTGAATATCTTTCAAACGATTGACTTTGAGAAAAAGTTGTCTAAGGAACCTCAATGTCATTTTTAAAGACCTATCTATAGACACCCAACACGTGTTGGTTTGAAGAAAACAATTATTTTCAGTTTCAGTTCCATGTATGGGGAGCCCCCCCTTATTCTTTTATTTTTCTTATTTTTGTATTAAATTCGTTAAGCGGTTAACAGAATACATCTACCTACCAAGTTTCAACTGTGTAGTCTTAATACTTTCGGAATAAAGTGGCTGTGACATACGGACAGACAGACAGACAGACAGACATGACGAATCTATAAGGGTTCCGTTTTTTGCCATTTAGGCTACGGAACCCTAAAAATGATCCTGATGATGGGCGGAATGCGTGGACTTCAGCTTCGTTGAGTGTCTTATGTTGCACCCGTTATGAAAAATGGTAAGAAATAATTCTCAGGGGGGCAGCTTTTAGTTTCTCATGTGTGGGGTTCAAAGGGTTTTAATTTCAATAGCTCTAGGTAATGTTGATCCCAAATAGTGCTGAAATTCGGAATGTTCAGGAAGCTTTGTAATATTTCAGGAATAATTCCGGAAATATTTTTAACTAGCGGCCGCCCGCGACTTCGTCTGGGTGGAAAGATTTTTTGTTTTCCCTCGGAAACAATACATTTTTTCGGGATGTCCTTCTCTGTACCCCTAAGAACGTGTACGCAAAATTTCATGATGATCGGTTGAGAAGTTAAGACGTGAAGGCGTAACAAACAAATAAACAAACAAACAAACAAACGGACTTTCGCGTTTATAATATTAGTAAGGATAACTTCCAAAATTACCAGCAACTTTGGAAGTGTGCAAAATAGATTTATTGACTTAGAAAAAGGGAGGATACTTTGAACCTTACTTACGTTCAAGAGTTATAAGCAGTGGCAAATGTTGACAGGAAGTTGAGGTTGAGGATATTTTTTTTAGTTAAACTCATAAATTTAGCAATTTTCGAGTCTTATCATCAAGATTTGAGATTGAAACTAGTCATTGTCTTACATTTTTCCGGAGTTATAGCCGATTATGTGCAAAAATCTAATTATTTATCTCGACTTCCAAAGTTGCCGGAAGTTTTGGAAGTTTTCCGGAATAAAAACAATATTATTCTAGCGAATAATATAATAATAATATTCTAAGGAATTAGAAGTGGAATTGCCTATATGTGGTGACAACGTGGGTTTAATACTAGAGATTTCCCATAGAGAATTAATTATCCTATCGAGTAGGTACCTACTTTTACGTGCGTTCTTTTTCTTGATAGTTTTTCCATACCGTAGTTTAATAATCCATGTTGTCTGTGTATCTGAAAATGTGTCCTAAAAACTTCCATTGGTTAAGTTAAGGCAGATGGTAAAAGCATCTGTTAGTTTGATTATTCGTTAGTTACCTACATCTAACCTAACTGCAGTAAAACTGCACTCAACAGTGTCGCCGGCCACAGAAGGTCGTCGATTGTGTTGTATGTAACACACGGCGCATCGTCCGTCGCGGCGTGCATGTCATTACATCAGCCGGTGTAGATTAATGGCCCGAAATGGAACGCGTGCGTTTATTATGATGCCGTTTTATAAAACACGTACGTTGGGGATTACACATCGTTGCATTTATTAGCAGGTTTTCAAAGAAAACGTATCTGCTAGGGAGATGTCGGCCATTTTTAACAAGATAAACTCGGCCAAAAATTGGACGAGATCTCGCGAGATAAACGAGATTATACAGTATCATAAATAATGTAATTCCCGTAGTTCCTGCGAAATATCAACTTGAGGCACTGGACTCGGTGGAACGCAGAGCCAACTAAGCTTCAAAGTTTGGCCCACCGCCGAAAAGTTGCTTGCCTATCGGTATTTTATAGATTGTACTTCGGTGAGTGTGCTCAAGAGCTGCATGAGCTCATTCCACCTTCTCCTTTCTACTATCGGACATCCAGACGTACTGCGGGTTACCACCCGTTCTTGGTTGATATACCTCTTATGCGTACCAAGCGCTACTCCACATCGTTTTTAATGCGCACAGCTATGGAATGGAATTCCCTGCCGGCGTCTGTGTTTCCGAGTGCATACAACCTGACTCTATTCAAGGCCAGAGTGAATAGGCACCTTCTGGGCAAGCTCGCTCCATCGTAGGCCCTGTCTTTGCTTTTGGGCTAGACTGGGGTCAAGGACAAACCCATTTATGATAAAAAAAAAAGTTTCTGCGATGATTCCTTCAACATCAGCTGCTACTAATGATGTTAATGATACTGATGATATTCCTCCTTCATTACTTTTCGACAGTACCGAGGATGGAAGAAGCATTTTATTACAGGAAGAACTTAAGAGATCTTTGACTGCATTAAAAGAGCCAAAAGAGAAAGCAATAGCATTTGCTAATTCATTTCGAGTCATTGATAAAAAAAAATCGAATTAATACATATCCTTACTAATATTATAAATGCGAAAGTCCGTTTGTTTGTTTGTTTGTTTGTTACTCCTTCACGTCTTAACTACTGAACCGATCATCATGAAATTTTACATACACGTTGGCAGAGGTACAGAGAAGGACATAGGGTACCTTTCATCCCGAATAAACGTACAGTTCCTGAGGGATAGCAAAATAACTGTCCACGCAGACGAAGTCGCGGGCGGCTGCTAGTTAAAAAATAAATTAACAAGTCGTCGGATGAGGCTTCATAAAGATTCGACGACGATATTTAAGTCAAAATTTTCAAAATTTTGACTTAAATAATTAAAAAGAAGACATTTTTTTTGAACGAAAACTGTTAGAAATAAATTTTTGATTTTTTTTAGATTTTAGGATTCACAATGCTATTTTGCTATTAAGATAAATGTTTTAATAGAAAAAATACTAGGAAAAATCGACTCACCCGTAGCAGCTCAGACAGGATCCTGTCGAGAGAGATCCTGAGTCGATTTTTTCTTGTATTTTTTCTATCAAAACATTTATCTTGCTAGAAATAAATGATTTTTAAATTATTTCCCCATCAAAAATCCCATTATTGTGACAATTTGTAAAAAAAGAAAAAATAATCCCCAATCAGGTCAGGAAACTTATATTCATGTCTTGTAATGATTCCATAAAAAATTACAACTACCTACAAGAATTACTTCCGATCTTTTTGCAAATTCGACCTAATTTGACTAAACTAGTATGAAACAGCAGATTTTTAAAACAGAATAGATAATTAATAGTACCTACTAAACTTTAGTGCCTTTGTTTTAGAACCTGCATAATAAAATTACTCGCTAGCCCTTGACAGACAAGTTCATTGTTTTTCGACCGACACTACTTTGCTTATGACCTCAGTCAGTATAATAATTGCACCGAAATTCTTTTCCTTGTTCGTCAAATTGAGTCATTGACGCAACGTTGTTTTGAGATGGATAAAATTGTTGAGAAGATCCTTAATAAGTCAACGGGTTAATCAAACACATCTTTACCTAGCTTCCGTCCCGGATCTACGTTTATTTCGAACCGGGACAGAAAGTTGACGGTGGTGCCCCCATTCTCCAGCGTTTGAGATAAATTGTTTTAACACCTGAAGTGTTAGAACACCACACCGCCGCGCGTAGGTCACCGGTGACCTACGTTTAATAGTAGATTATACAACAAGTGAAAAAAGAGGGAATTTACTCAGATCAAATAAAAAGGAAGATGGAGCGTTGCGCAGTGGTTGCGAACAACTAAGTGAAGCCGGTTTTTGATGGTACATGTGTGCGTACTAGAGGGCGGGCGGAGGCCGGGCGGCAGGGTTCGCCCAATAACGAACGAAAACCAAAGCGTAGTTTCGTTACATATGTGTGCGTTAACTGTGTATGTTCACAGCCAAGGCGTAGTTTTACTGGCTTCACCGCTTTGTCCGAAGACTCCGTCTTTACTTTTTTATTTGGTCTGAGGGAATTTAGTTCGAGGGATACAAAGGACCGAGATGAAATTTTTTTTTCACGAGTTGTGTACTCTACTTTTTACCATTGACTGCGAAAAAACAAATAGCAGTACTTTTCACTTCTCAAGCTTACGCGCTCACTAGACATGAAATAAAACACTTTTTAACGGATACTAGCGCGGTTTTATTGATTGTACTTTGGTATTTAGTTGGTATTTGGTTTGATTTTTGGTTTTTCCCGACGTTTCGGCACCTTTGCAGCTGCCGTGGTCACGGCAGCTGCAAAGGTATATAACTTTGTTGTTCATACAAACACTGTGAAAAACAAAGTTATTTTTTCAGGTGAAAAATGATAGCGGTATTAAAATATGGTATAGTATAATGTAACTACGGAACCCTACTGCGCGTGGCCCTACACGTACTTGGCCAGTTTTTTGTAAAACGTTTGTATAACGGGTGGGAATAAATAATCATCATTAATATGGGAATAAAAATAATTATTAGATATCCAAACTGAACTTAGGTCTTATCTACTTGGACAATATTTCTCCATAGAAGCCGTAGCACGAACATCTATCGAGAGAAAAAAACGCACATGAAAGTATTTATTCGATAGAGCTCTACTATCGAAAAGCGAAATTAAATTTTTCATAGACAATGGGTGCATTCTGCTTTCTGCTAGACAAATTTCTGTGCCTATAGGTTGTTCAGTGGACATTTCATAAATTTCATACAAATAAAGGGGACATCGACATCTCTCTCGACAACCGCTAGCGCTATCGCACACGGGCAACTTTTGTCTCCGCAACTTTTTTGTCTCTCAAGTGATTTGTATGAAAAGTTGCAGACGACCGTGTCGCTTCGTGTGCGCGCTTCCATACCCGTGGACTTGATGTGGAGACAAAACAGTTGCTGGGAGACTAAGTTGCCTGTGTGCGATAGCGCTTAAAATACGAACAAATATGTGAACAATACATTAATTTCTATTACCAAACGATAATTAAAGTATTACATTTAACCCAAAGCATAATTTTAAGTTACTAATATTAAAATTATATTTTCAACACATTTGCTCGTAAAGTGAGCCCTAATACATCGCTATTAGGGCCATAAACTGAGCAATAACAAACGCGTGCAATAATATACAAAACACTAGGTTGTTAAAGAATTATCCCTACAAAGTTAAATTAGTACCTTACTGCAAGTTCTATGCGAGTAAACAGAGCATTCCGAATTTAACTGGATTATACAGTTATTTTTTTTTAGTAACAACAAAGGGGTTTTATGCCACTGAAAGTTTATATTCATTTTTGAAATAAATAAATGTGTAAGTCTTTAATTAAGTTAAACAAATATTTATTATTATAAAATTATTCATAATTCATAATATTTTGTTATAAAATATTAAAATATTTGCATTTTATCACTTAAAATTATAATTTTGAAGTAGGCTGTATGCTCACTCACCCCTTTGTTTGCAAAATATTCTTGCATTGGGCGTGTGAAAAAAACAAAAAAAATAAACTTACGCGCCTTTTCCCATAATTGTCATATTTTGTTTTTGTCGTATTTGTTTCTGTGTGGTAAATTACTTTGTATTTTCCTCGCAAATGTGTTGCAACCCACAGCCTTGTGTGCAATGACCAACCTAAGCTAACTTGTCTCTTAATGTACTGTAATTGTAATGTAATTCTTCAAACTGTTACTATAATAATAATAAAAATATAAATATAATGCCAGTCTCTCGCAATCTTTAAACTTAATAATATGTTAGATGTGAAATGAACAATGTAACACTTAAGATTGTTGGAGAATAGTTATTTGTTATACAAAAGAGCAAAGTCATTTTTTGCTGTGAGTGCTGACTTTTAAATCACGAACTAGCGAAGTAGTCTAGAATTGAATCACGAGCGTAGCGAGTGATTCTAATATAGACTATTGAGCACAGTGAGTGATTTAAAGGCACGAGACATCAAAAAATTTGCTCTCGTGTTAAACATACAACTTTTCACCTCTACCAGCGAGAAAAGGTGTTAGAAATTAAAAAAGCACTTTGCCTCACGCTCGCAGCAAAAGTCGATTTTGCCGCGAGTTTTTGGTAAAAAAGCACTTTGCCTCACGCTCGCAGCAAAAGTCGATTTTGCTGCGAGTTTTTACGCGCCAAAAGCACCCTTTTCGTGCTGGAGAGGTGAAAAATAATAAACTTTTTATTATAATTATTAAGTAGGTACTAAACCACATTGTTATAGAAACCCGAGAAAAAGTTTATAATATTTATCACGATATGGATTAGTGGTTTTTTGAAACGAAGAATTCGAAATTTGGCAGTATCAAAATCAAAACCAAGATATTATTTATTCAAATAAGCTCACTTAATACTTAAGTTTTTTACTCACTTATTACATTGTTAAATCGTCAATCCTTTTACACTATCCGACCGGTAGGTAAAACACGTTATAACGTCTTTTACTTATAGCTGACAAGAAAAATGGCGCAAAAAATTTATCAGCTTATCAGATGGAACGATATTTACAAATATATAAATCGTTTCCAGACATAACATTCAAATACGTTACAATTAGATTAGGTAATAAATTAATAACATTATTTAATTTGATCATTTTATAATGAGTCAATTTACACGGTTCAGTCTAATTTCAAAATTCAGAGTCATTTATTCAAACTAGGTTGTTATAAAAATGCAATTCATACAATTCAATATGCGTTAAGATAGGTAGAAAGAAGCAGACCCATTCCCACTGGCAGCTGTTCACGATAATGACGCATGAACCAACCATATCGGTTTTAAATCTCTGCTCAAACATTTGGGAACGTATAACGAACGACCCGCCTTACACGACACCACTGCCACATGAGTAAAAAAACATTAACAACTCATGTGCCACTGCAGTATGTAAATTATTACTTTAATTAAAAGAGAGCATGACATACATTGAGTTGTTTTCGAGAGTCCTTACGAATCGTCTCGCTCGCAAGTTCGACGACTTCCAACCTCCCGAACAAGCCGGGTTTCGGAAAGGCTTTAGCACCATAGACCACATCCATACGCTGCGGCAGGTTGTACAGAAGACCGAAGAGTATAATCTGCCACTATGCTTGGCGTTCGTGGTCTATGAGAAAGCCTTTGATTCGATTGAAACCTGGGCGGTGCTGCAGTCTCTCCAAAGGTGCCAAGTGGACTACAGGTATATCGAGGTGTTGAGGTATTTATACAAAAATGCCACCATGTCGGTCCGAGTACAGAACCAGAGAACAAATCCTATCCAACTGCAGCGAGGTGTGAGACAGGGAGATATTATCTCTCCGAAACTGTTCACAGCTGCGTTGGAGGACATCTTTAAGCTTTTAGACTGGAAAGGACTCGGCATCAACATAATGGCCAGTACCTAACACACCTTCGTTTTGCCGATGATATAGTCTTTATGGCTGAGACCATGAAAGACCTGAACACAATGCTCGAAGATCTCCGTAGTGCTTCCCAAAGAGTGGGTCTCAGGATGAACATGGATAAGACGAAAATTATGTCAAATGGCCATGTCGTACCCTCTCCAGTTCATGTTGGGAACACTACACTTGAAGTTGTTGATCACTACGTATAGAAATAGAAATAGAAATCGTTTATTGCCTCAAATTACAAATTAGGTGCTTACAAAATTATAAATAACCACAAAGGCAAAAGGTAGTGACTCAGCTTATGCTGAACAGGCAGGATTAAGCACTGCTCAGCGCTGATTTTCAGCCACCCCTCTTTCCCGAAAGGTCAAGAGTGGGAAATGAAGTGTAAAAAGAGTGGCAGCCAATTAAAAAAAAAACAAATCTACATTTTAAATAACCAGTTCAAGTTCAAATATACCTAGGACAGGCAGTCCAGGTAAGTCCAACTTTGAGAAAGAGATCTCTCGTCGCGTCCAACTCGGGTGGGCAGCATTCGGGAAGCTTCCAAAAATCTTCGCGTCCGACTTACCTCAGTGTCTCAAGACGAAAGTCTATGAACAGTGTGTGTTGCCAGTGATGACTTACGGCAGTGAAACGTGTTCGCTAATTATGGGTCTCATAAGGAGGCTCAAGGTCACCCAGCGTGCAATGGAGAGAGCCATGCTCGGCGTTTCCCTGCGTGATCGAATCAGAAACGAGGAGATCCGCAGGAGAACTAAAGTAACCGACATCGCTCGAAGGATTGCTCAGCTGAAGTGGCAATGGGCAGGACACATAGCGAGAAGAACTGATGGCTGTTGGGGCGGAAAGGTTCTGGAATGGCGACCGCGCACCGGACGACGCTCCGTGGGTAGGCCCCCGACAAGGTGGACCGACGATCAGGTGAAGGTCGCCGGAAGCCACTGGATGCGGCCAGCGCAGGATCGAGCGTCGTGGAGATCCTTAGGGGAGGCCTATACCCAGCAGTGGGTGTCGTGCGGCTGATAAAATATGATGATGATGACATACATTCGAATTAACTATTCGTAATAACAAAAAGCTTTTCATAGGCCTTTACTTTACTTACATAACTACTTTTTTATTTTTTTATGCACAACGGGCTCGGCCTTCTCCTCACCTGCCTGATGTTAAGTGACGAAGGTAAGCGCACTACACCCGGAATCCTCATCACTGAGCAACTGGCTACCTTACCTCTAACTGCCGGTACACAATTTTTAAATTGTTGTTATGGCGTCAGACTTAGGTAAAATGGTGGTAGCTAGCCAGGCGGACTTGAAATAAGTCCTAACACAAACCAAACCGAGTACAAATTGTACCCCCCCTGGGAATCGAACCCGAGACTGCGTCTTACACGGGTGGGCGAACCACAGAGGCGGTTAAAAGCTGCACTTATAAATATAGCATTGTGATTGCGAACTAAGTATGATATGAGCAAGGTACTTGACCTCAACGATATTATTGCTTGACCTATCATGTTTAGTATCTAAGTACCTACCTACGATATGAACTTAGGCCCGTGAACTTTTAAACACGATCATGATCGAGCTTGACAACTGAACAGCTGATAATCAAAATTTTACCTTTGACTGTTATGCGTGACCTATGGCACTGTAAGTATTTATGGCGATGTAGATAGATATGTTACGGCTAATACCTGAAGTGCGGCTAAACCTAGGTTTAACCGGCTAAAACTAGGTGTAGCCGATAGCTGTTGGATAAAACTAGGTAAACCGATCTGCTTTACTCCTGTAGGTCCCGAATATAAGTTAGAAATTTAAGGCGAGCGCGAAGCGCAGCGTAGCGTGTGCCTTAAATTTCGAGGTTATTTTTTTAACAGACAACAGAAATAACTTTTTTAATACCCCATGCTACACCGAGTTTTAGCCGGCTACACCTAGTATTAGCCGCGAGTAAATCGGCTGCACCTAGTTTTAGCCAACAGCTATCGGTTACAACTAGTTTTAGCCGGCTAGAACTAGGTTTAGCCGCACTTCGGGTATTAGCCGTAACATAATACAAGTACTTCAAGATAAAGAATGGGCATCGGAAAACATCAAAGACAATTGATACGCTCAAGTCAAAAACAGACCAAGTGCAAATTTTTAAATTATGGGAATTTAAAAAACTCTCTGGTTTAAAAAAAATGTACAAAGCATCGGAAGCAAAAAATAGAATAAAGTAATTTCATTCTTTAGTCACATTTTTACGTCATCAAAATAGATAAAGATAATCTCTTTATATTTTTAAAAATTAAGACAAAAATATTTATATGGTCTGTTTTTGACTTGAGGTCTATAGTTTGGTAAAGTAAAATGATAGAAATATACAAAATTTAATATTTTTTCATAGCCAGTCTGATTGGCATCATTTTCAGTATCTTAAGAACTCATATTTTTAACACGTTTTTATTAAGTCAAAATAAAATAAAAGACATTTTCGAAAAAATATGGGTAGAGCTTTTTATCATTAAGTTTGTCTTCTTTTATACGTACATTTAATTGATTCATATATATAAATCTGTTTTCTCCTGATTAAGGTAGGTCACCGGGATTTATTCTTTATTCTTCAATTGAATTCAAGACAAAAACCGCCCATCTAACCAAAACATGGTCTGTTTTTAACTTTAGTCGAATTTTCGGTCATGTATTTTGACCGTTTAAAGTGAGCATTTGATTGGTTTTTAGGGTTCCGTACCCAAAGGGTAAAAACGGGACCCTATTACTAAGACTCCGCTGTCCGTCTGTCTGTCTGTCTGTGTGTCTGTCACCAGGCTGTATCTCATGAACCATGGTAGCTAGAAAGTTGAAATTTTCACAGATGATGTATATCTGTTGCCGCTATAACAACAAATACTAAAAACAGAATAAAATTTATTTTTAAGGGGGGCTCCCATACAACAAACATCATTTTTTTGCCGTTTTTTGCTCAATATTAATAACGACAACAGGGAGACAGTTGAAATTTTCACAGATGATGTTTTTTATTGCCGCTATAACATTAAATACAAAAACCAGAATACAATTAATATTTAAGGGGAGCTCCCATATAACAAACGTAATTTTTTGCCGTTTGTTGGTACGGAACCCTTCGTGCGCGAGTCCGACTCGCACTTGGCCGGTTTTTTTATATTAGGCCTGTAGATTTCAGAAAATACTACCGATCTGCATCATTAACTCCATTTCGCCAAAATTGCTACTTAGTCTGTTTTTGACTTGAGCGTATCAATTAACAAAACCGGCCAAGTGCATGTCGGGCCACGCGCCATAGGGTTCCGTAGTTACCTTATACCATACCATATTTAATACCACCTATCATTTTTCGTATGCAAAAATAACTTTGTTTTTCACAGTGTTGGTATGAATGACAAAGTTATATTTGCGGTTTTGGAAAATGTGCTATATCTCAAAAACTAATTACTATATCTCATTCAAACCAATTTTGGTTGAAAGTGTTTATTAAGATCTACAGCATATATTTTTTTTAGATTTTTCACTCTCTTATTTCAAAAGTTAAAGGGGGGGGGGGGGGGGGACACACATTTTACCACTTTGGCGATGTATATCTTTGAAACGGTTAACTTTGAGAAAAAGTTGTCTTAGGAACCTCAATGTCATTTTTAAAGACCTATCTATAGACACCAACACGTGTTGGTTTGAAGAAAAAATTTTTTTTCAGTTCCAGTTCCATGTATGGGGAGCCCCCCCTTAATCTTTTATTTTTCTTATTTTTGTATTAAATTCGGTAAGCGGTTAACAGAATACATCTACCTACCAAGTTTCAACTGTGTAGTCTTAATACTTTCGGAATAAAGTAGCTGTGACATACGGACAGACAGACAGACAGACAGACATGACGAATCTATAAGGGCTCCGTTTTTTGCCATTTAGGCTACGGAACCCTTAAAAGTAGTTTGGCCCTAAAAGTCATATACAATTTCAACTTAATAATGAAAATGAAATAAATGTGAACGTAATGATGTTGAAGAAGGAGCATCGTGTTTTTGCTTTTCTTAGAAATGTCTTCTAGGATGACGGTGCCGCCGTCTTATTACGGCCGTAATTTAGCGGCGTAGAACGTTGTCTTTGTAAACAGTACGGCGCGCCGTATTGTACCTAGCTAATTAAGTTTTAGGCATCCAGAGAACAGATAAATTAGTAAGGTTTAAGTAAGCCATGGTCAAGATGGTGTTTAAGGGGCGGTAATAGGGAAACATGGTTTGCGCGGGCCATATCTTTATATAGAAAACGTAAACTTGTAGCCACCAAAAAAATCATACGACAAGCTAAAGAGTTTACCTAGTTGCTACAAACATTAAATTGCGTATAAACCTCACAGATGATTGTAAAAAAATCAGAATATCATCAAAAGCGCTTGTCGCGGGCCATATTTTTGGGGTAAATAATAATTGTTGTTTCGGCAGTTTTTTTTTTTTAATTATAATGGGTTTGCTCTTGACCCTAGTCTAGCCCGAAAGTATAGACGGGGTCTACGATGGAGCGAGCTTGCCCAGAAGGTGCCTATTCACTCTGGCCTTGAAAAGAGTCAGGTTGTATGTGCTCGGAAACACAGACGCCGGCAGGGAATTCCATTCCTTGGCTGTGCGCATTATAAACGATGATGAGTAGCGTTTAGTACGCATAGGAGGTATATCAACCAAGAACGGATGGTAGCCTGCAGTGCGTCTGGATGTCCGATGGAAGAAAGGAGAAGGTGGAATGAGCTCATGCAGCTCTTGAGCACACTCGCCGAAGTACAATCTATAGAAGACCGATAGGCAAGCAACGTTACGGCGGTGAGCCAAGCTGTGAAGCTTAGCTGAGTAGCAGTTAGAGGTAAGATAGCCAGTTCCTCAGTGATGAGGATTCCGGGTGTAGTGCGCTTCCACCTTCGGCCTTATCGTCACTTAACATCAGGTGAGGTGAAGGCCAAGCACTACCCCATCGTACATAAAAAACCCATCGCAATCATTTGTTTATCGCTATACCAAACTATCAAAAAACAGGTTATATTGGTCACCCATCCCATTAACAACCACATGGACCGTTGCTTAGCAAAGTGTAACCGTATACCGTGTTTTGAGGGCAAAGCCGCGTAACCTTGCAAGCTGCATAAACAACGTTACTTTGGAAACCTGTTAGACTAGTATTATAACATTTGCCTTCACTAAAATTGTCACAGTTTAGTCACTAAAGTTAGACCAGTGTTTATTTAGTTATCTGTGCCAGTGAAGTATGTTTTTGGTTAGGCGCGATGGTAAAGCGATCGAAGCAGATACAGGTATTTTTACTGACTTCAAAATGAGGGAGGTATTCAATTCGACCCGTTTTTTTTTGTTTTTTGTATGTACACCGATTACTCGAAGACGGCTGAACCGATTGAAATGATTCAAACGTTATTACATTAGGTAAACTCCCAAATCGGTCCCATTTTTTTAAATTTTGAAATCGGTTCAGTACTTTTCAAGTAATCTTGTTGTAGATCGAAGTAGTAGAGACATCTTTATAACGAAAATTAATTACCCGCTTATTATTAACAAAATTTAACAAAAATCAGCATTAACCGGCCGATTGAAGTAATAGTACCTACTATCCTCGCCAATTTTTAATGCACAAGAACCTTGTCACATTAAAAAACACGTTAAGTAAAAACGACATGACACAAGAAAATTCTAATAGGTAATTTAATAATAATAATAATAATTTATTTCAGACTAAGTCCAGGTGTTAGTAACAATTTTCTTACGAACTAGGGTTAGTAACAACAATACGACATCCTTTAAAATTAACCTAACTGGGAAACATGAGCGACCCTCCACTACCCAGATGTTCTAGCAGGGCGCGACGTGCAGGCGCATCCAGTGCTGTATACTGCCCGGCATATATTATTGGCAAGAGAATGAAAGAGACAAAGGATGCGCAGTAGCCACAAACATAGTGTTTATGGATACTGCGCATCTTTTGTCCCTTTCTTTCTCTTGCCAATATATATGCCGGCATCTGTAGCAGTGGAGAGTCCCACCTGTTGGCCAGTGTGCTTACAATGCTGTTGGCGCTCTCCCGCAAACGTTTCAACAGTGATGCTACACGCTTCCTGATAATAGCGTGGAACCCATCAGTACGTGCCTCTGTGAACATTCCGGATGCAGAAACGTGGCTGCCCCATCAGCATTCTAAACCCATTATTAAATTAGACACGCAGCGCGCCGTACACCCTCTGCGTGTAGTTGACCGATAGGCTTCTCGTATAATATATCAATTCTTGAAATATGATTTTCAATAAGATAGGGTCTAGCTAGGTACCTACGTATGTACTTATATATTTTTTAATTGTTTCTCCTTTTCTGAGATTAAAAAATGGCCGAAAGGCGCATTACCAATTGGCGGGAATAGTACTGTAGTTCATTTAGAAACATTAACTCAAACTCAAAAAATCTTTATTCAATAAAAGTGAAACGTAAAATACCTAATAATTTTTGGGTTAAAAAAGATTTTTTTATCTTTTTCTTAACAAATTACCGTCATATATATCGGCGTATCTAGAGCTATTTTCCAAAGCCTTGCATCCAGTTCAAATATATCAGGCTTTTTTCTGGGGTGGGCACCAGCTGTTCTGGGGTGGGCCCCCCCTTCCTACGCAAATGATTACCGTTCCATTATTCCTATTCTTAAGTCATGATGATTTGCCATACTGCTTATACTTGAACTGTGCCACAGTTATGTAACGCTGCGTTTGGCGCGGTCTGTCCAAGGATGGGTGGGCGATATATGCAAGTGTGAACATTGACACTGCATTTAACTGCACTTTATGCAATCCTCATTTGTTTCAATGGCACGTGGTATAATGGAAAAGCAACTATATACATAATAGTAGAGTCTGTCTAAAAAGTCTGTTTACATGGGTAATTTCGAAGGTAAATTATTACCCACCTAAATACCCAACCACCCCACCAATACCCATCTAAATAAATAAATATGTTTACAATTAGAATTTTGACAGCACCAACAGGTTTACCAGTATAAGTTTTTATAAATATTTTTTTAATTTCTCATGTAAACAGACTTTTTAGACAGACTCTACAGTAGCCCGTAGAACATTTAAATTACCAAAAAGGTTACCGTTTGCCGTTGTGGTATAGTTATTTATTACGAAATTATTGACACTTTAACCCTAGTTTTACAGAACGCAGCCCGCCGTAACCTATATTTCTATAATCTCCAAAATGATATTTTTTTCATTTTTCGAGATTTACCACATAGTTTAGCTATTGTAGTACTATTGTAGTGTTCTACAGCTTTGTTTGATTGCCACTAATAATAGTAAGACTATGGAAAGTGATCATACACAGATTTAAGACCAGATAAACTCCAAACATTTTCATGAGGTCTTAAATCTGTGTATGGCTACTTTATATAGTCTTACTTTTATCTGTGGCTATCAAACCAAGTTGTAAAACACGACAATAGCTAAACTATGTGGTAAACCTCGAAAAATAAAAAAAAAATCGTTTTGGAGATATACAAATATAGATTACGGCGGGTTGCGATCTGTAAAACTTGGGTTAAAGTATCTATAATTTCGTAATAAATAACTATATCACAACGGCAAACGGTAACCTTTTTCGTAATTTAAATGTTCTACGGGCTACTGTACTATAAGCATGGTGGGTATTATCCTATCCTTGTCACATTCCGCAACTAAAAATAACATTACCTAAATAAGAAATACTTTAATTATTGAATTATTATTTTCAATCGGTCTAGTTACCTACATATATATTTTTTTAACAATTGTTTTTTTTCTTTTTGATGTTAAAAAATGGCCGCCAGGCGCATTACCAATTGGCGGGGTTAGTAAGAATTAATTTTCCTTTAGTGAGGTAACTGATTTGTCGCGGCGATGAATGCAGACAAAATTTCGACAGTAAAGTCCGCACGTTGATTTTTTTTGACAAATTTCGATCAAAATCAAATTCAAATGAAATCAGATTGTATTTTTTCTAAAACCTTTCCAAAGCTAGCTCGTTTTGTATGAATATTTTTTTTAAATAACCCCTAACTTCCATTAAATTGAACAACTTTTACTACGAGACCAACTCTGAAATCGCAAAAAAAAATCGGCAGTTACATTTTGTCATTTACATTTTCAATACATTTTGATATTTTCGTTATTATTTTTTCGCGGTTTTTAGAGTTGGTCCCATAGTAAAAGTTGTTAAGTTTGATGGTCCCTATCTACCATATTCGGCATTCGGGGGTTATTCTGTAACACGTCGCGTTGTAATAGGGTTGCTGAAGGGTGGTTATTTATATAAGTGCAATAGCAATGCCATCGCAAATAATAAAAAAAATGTTTTTTTAAATAAAACCATTTGGGATTATATTCATTTAATAAATATCGTATCGAGTAATTTTCGTTGGACATTTTTAGGTGGTGCTATTATTCACACTTTCACACTTCACAGTAATAAAATACTTCACATTAATTTTAATACTTAAGAGCGCACCGAGCCTCCACTTGCGCCACCAATTAAGAAAAGATCATGACTTTAATATAATATGATTAATGAAATTCTGAAAAATATAAAGAATAGTATTTTGTTATAAACTATTTTGGTATGCGTTTTTTCCTGGTTTAAATGTGTTTGTGTTACAATCTGGATTAACGCTTAAAGTGCGGCGCCCTTCCAACGGCACGCGCGCACGGGTTACGTACGGGACGCACAGAAAATACAAATTTGCATTGCGCAGTTTTAATCGGGACATTTAAGTCTTCTGTCGGGACGTCGGGACAGATAGCTCAATAACGGTGACAGTCCCGATATATCGGGACGGAGGCAACCCTACGTTGTAAGTATATTTTGAGTTTTGATTGTGAGTTTTGAACAGCAGACCCAAAGGTAAGTCTCACGCCACACAAGTTTCAAAACTTTATATTTTTGTTTGTCTGACTAATCACAATAGAATTACCTACCGGACTAAACAGTAAGATAACTTTTTTGCGCTAACTTGGTAATTAAACAACTGATTGTGATCTTATATTATATTATCTAAATTAAACACTAAGCACTAATAGCCTGTTTCCTTGGACGTTTTAATTTCACAAACTATGATTATGCCTGGCCAAGTGCGAGTCGGACTCGCGCACGAAGGGTCCCGTACCAAAAAACGGCAAAAAAAAATCACGTTTGCTGTATGGGAGGGGAGCCCCCCTTAAATATTTATTTTATTCCGATTTTAGTATTTGTTGTTATAGCAGCAACAGAAATACATCATCTGTGAAAATTTCAACTGTCTAGCTATCACGGTTCATGAGATACAGCCTGGTGACAGACAGACAGACAGATAGACGGACAGCGGAGTCTTAGTAATAGGCCCCGTTTTTACCCTTTGGGTACGGAACCCTAAAAAGGACCCGAATAATTATATGATTACTCGTATTCGTCAAACATATTAATTTGAACTTCTTAATCGGACTTTGTGAAACAATGGAAGTATCTAGAGATATTTTCCAGGGGGGGGGCTGATGGGGCATCCGCCCCTTTCCTACGCCACTGTGTTCATTGGCGTAGGAAAGACTGGTGTGCTAAAAGCTTTATTAACAGCTGACAAATTATCACAAAATAGATCAAGAACGATACTGTCCCGCTTACTACTACAAATTACACAGTGAACCGCTGCAACTTCACTCGGGTTGTGTGAAAAAAAAAAAATTTACAGATTAAAAAAAAAAAATTAAAATAGGTACGCACTGAAGTTAGTCACTTCTATATACATTGACAATTTAAGGCCAGTATATTCGAAATTATCGAAATTGACCTATTTTTGATTCAATAATAAACAAACAAATATACTTTATTTTGAGCAGCTAAAAATATATATTGAAGTTTCATAAAAGATCTTGATTATTTTACGATAAAAAACACGATTATCGTATCTTCACTCGACTATAAAAAAATGCAAAGACAAAGAAAAGTTTCGTTAATTTTATATTTTTTTGATAATACTTAAAGTTTGTTAATCCCTTATTCACGAATAATATATAGAAAAATAGGTAATGCCATAAAGATGAATATTCAACGGTTACTTTTTCAAAAAGTTACTTTATGCTCAAAATTATTAGTTAAAAACATCAAAACATTGAAAGAATGAAAAAGTGAGGTTATTTTCATTAGTCTTCACACGTAAAGGAAAAGACGGATACAGAGTTTTTGGAATATACTAGCCATAATCGCATTATGCAAGAACGAACAAAAAATTCGGGTTGCACTCCGGAAGTGCCGGCAGAAGTGAAAACTTGAATATTAACGTTGTGCATTTTTGATATTTTGGAATGGTTAGAGAATAATTTTGCACGAATTGCCGTCTTACATAATTTACTCTGCATTTGAATTTACGAATACAGAACAGTATTGTACGAAAGTCTTATCCATAGCTTGACAAAAAATCTAGAGTTTTGATATTGAATTAAAAAATTTGCGCGTTGCTATGGTGACCAAGTGTTTACGTCTTGAAATGACGCGCCGCCATTTTCGCCGCGCCCCGTAGAGAGAGAGGGGGATACTTCCGCCGCCGGCTGTCTACGCTACATCCGTCTTACGAATTTTCGATCCTGGTCACGCTATCCTGACTGACGAGAGTTTAACATTTTTTCCCCATTACAAAAAAGTGTACAACGCCGCTAAAGAAGTTTTCACTTCAAACAAACAATTAATAAATAATAATGTAATGAAATTTTAATCATATTTGGTTCCCGCAGTGGGGTGGTTCCACTCATGATTACAAGCAACTTTTACTATGAGGCCAATCCTGATATCGCGAAAAAAATCAGCTGTTCCATACAAAAATGCAATAAAGTACCTATTCGACCATAAAGTATGGAACAGCTGATTTTTTTCGCGATATCAGAGTTGGCCCCACAGTAAAAGTTGCTTGTAATCATGAGTGGAACCACCCCACTGCGGGAACCAAATGATTAAAATTTCACGATGTAGAGATAATAAAACACCACAGTAACTCACGCTTTACTGCAAAGTTATTTGAAATTAAATACTTGATCAATTTGTTTGATATTATTATGCTACTCGTATTTCAATTAATTATATTTTAACGACTTGAATCGTTCATAATTGTGACATTAATTTCTTAATTACAACATTTGCAAACAAGTTTTGGGTGTTAATTGTTAAAGTTACCTTAATGTTAAGTTACGTTGACATTCTTTACGTTCTTTCAGTAACGTGCTTAAGTAACAAAAAAATCTAAGTACGTACCTGGGTGAATCAACTTTTTTTTGAAAGGAAAAAATCGACCCATTTTTTAATTTTCATAAATTAAAACAAAACTAGATAACTCTTTTGTAAAAAAACTCTATTTTATGATATTTAGTTTCATAGCCAATAAAACATACTAAGTTTTGTACAAAAATAATCAATAGTTTAAAGAAAAACATGAGTGACCCAGGGGACAATGTTGTCCCCAGCTTTTTGAAAAATAGGAGTTGTCTCCTGGGTCACCTATGTTTTTCTTTAAAATCACGTAAAAATTTTCATGTCTTTTAAGTTTTCTTATAAGTTAATTAGCTGAGAGTATTTGCAACTACAGATTAACTTCATATAAAAATGGTTCACGTAGATTTTTTAAGAAATGCCACAAAACAAAAAAAAGTTGATTCACCCACCTAGTTACTTATTATTACCTATACAGGACTTAAGATAAATACCTACCTCGGTTTAATAAGAAATGAATATCGTTGCTCCGACTAACACTTTGTTAAGGTGGGTAACTTGTAACATTTTGGCGTGTCAGAACACCACCGTGTCTTTATCATACATCGCTAGTTTGATTGGGAGTGCGCTATGGAAATACTGTAACAAAGAGACGATGTATGATAAAGACACGGTGTTCTGACCTCTATGGTGATATGAGGGTGGGTATCCACTGAGGTTAGCGAACGTCGTGCTCCGTGCAGGATGGCGGAGCTCAATATGAACGTTATTGCGAATTTCTACTTGCTTCCCCTTTCTGTTGGTTCACATCCGATCGCAAAATGCAGAGCGCGCATGGAGGTTCGCACACGGATGGGTGTGCGAACCTCGATGTGTGCTTCGCAAAAAAGTGCATTCCCTAGATCTACTATCCCCGCCAATTGGTAATGGGCCCGGCGGCCATGTTTTTAACTTCGAAAACGCAAAACAAATTGTATAATTTTTATACATCGTATCAAAAAACCCTGTCAGATCAAGGAACATAAGTCGAAAAACGACAGCTGACTGAGCAATACATTTTGTGAGGGAGCATGATTTTTTTTTCGTTTTTCGACCTGTGTTCCATGGAGAATGTTGTTCAGTGGGTGTATTACAACCTCTTAAAACTTGCCAGATTTATGAATTGCTATAGTTACATCTCTCTCTCGCTGTATAGCGAATAAAAGAGACGCACTGATAGCCATTCAGAAAACTGGCAGGTTTTAAGAGGTTGTAATACGGGGGCAGTTTCAGCAACACTATCACCTGTTTCAGGATCTGACAGGGTTTTTTGATACATGATGTATAGGTGCCTAAGTAAAGCGCATTCACTTAGATAGTGTCGCCCTTTTATCACGCCGCCTTTGCACGTGCCGCTTCTTGTCAAAGGATGCCGCCGCATAAACAAAGGATACCGCGTGCGGCGTACACCCGCAAGTCAATTTGGATTTTGGCAGTTTACATCGAAGCGCCGCCGTAGTGAAAGCTTGTGTTTGTTGACTCTGCTACGTATACTGAAAATATTTTTTCATCCTTGGAAGGACAGTTAAGTGCCTCAAGATGAAACTTTAAGTGAACCAACAAAAAAATACGGGTGTTTTGTAAAACATGTAAATAACTTATAATCAATGTCCATCGGCATTGCGTTGTAATCAGTATGTCTGCACCTATCACAGCAGATACTTCAAAAATAGTGGGGATACCAAGAACTAGCGTCGGAATAATATTAAAAATAGGCCCATTAACACTAAAAAACGTAAAAACGGAAGAAACCCACTATCGAAAACGGACGACTTTGAATGTGATGTAGTACGTCCGAACAGTATACAGATTTTATGCTAATAAAAAACTTCCGACACTCGACACGATTCTGGAAAATTTACAAGCTAATTCCGTATAAACGTACAACTGCGAAATGTCAATACATTTCTAAAACTAAGCTAAAACTATTGCTAGAATCATCGCTATTTTTTACCGTTATCTGTAACGTTATTTGTATAACGTTACCAAAAACTTACCACAAACAAACAAACGGACTTTCGCATTTATAATATTAGTAAAAAGTAGTTCCGTACCCAAAGGGTAAAAACGGGACCCTATTACTAAGACTCCGCTGTCCGTCTGTTCGTCTGTCTGTCTGTCACCAGGCTGTATCTCATGAACCGTGATAGATAGAAAGTTGAAATTTTCACAGATGATGTATTTCTGTTGCCGCTATAACAATAAATACTGAAAACAGAATTAAATTAATATTTTAGGGGGGCTCCCATACAACAAACGTGATATTTTTGCCGTTTTTTGCTCGATATTAATAACGACAACAGGTAGACAGTTGAAATTTTCACAAATGATGTAGTTTTGTTGCCGCTATAACAACAAATACTACAAACAGAATAAAATTAATGTTTAAGGGGGGCTGCCATACAACAAACGTAATTTTTTTGCCGTTTTTTGGTACGGAACCTTTCGTGCGCGAGTCCGACTCGCACTTGGCCGGTTTTTTTTGTTGCGGATAACGTCAACGTGGATGTTAATGTGACAAGGTTCCATCGTATTAGCAATAGGCGGGGTACATTAGACCACGATTTTGTGTCTAGAGACACACCCTAAAACGTCGAATCCATAATGTTCGGATTCGAAAGCGAAGCGAAACGATAGAGGAGATTGGCAAATAGGTATGACTTTGACTTTGAATTTTCACATCTATTAGTTAGTTTTATGCGTGTTTGTAGTTTACGGATGTAATATTCCAACAGTGATAATAATTAATACTTATTATATAAACAAACAGACACGCGATAGTAAGAAAGTTAAATAGGTAACGACTTTATAAACCCGTACACTTACTAGAATTGATAACAATTAATGTCATCATAATAAGTACTTATAAATTGAACTAGCACATTAGTTACTTAACTTCTTTTTAGGGTTCCGTACCCAAAGGGTAAAAACGAGACCCTATTACTAAGACTCCGCTGTCCGTCTGTCTGTCTGTCTGTCTGTCACCAGGCTGTATCTCATGAACCGTGATAGCTAGAAAGTTGAAGTTTTCACATAAATGATGTATTTCTGTTGCCGCTATAACGACAAATACTAAAAACAGAATGCTCCCATACAACAAACGTGATTTGTTTGCCGTTTTTTGCTCGATATTAATAACGAAAACAGGTAGACAGTTGAAATTTTCACAGATGATGTATTTTTGTTGCCGCTATAACGACAAATACTAAAAACAGAATAAAATTAATATTTAAGGGGGGCTCCCATACAACAAACGTAGTTTTTTTGCCGTTTTTTGGAACGGAACCCTTCGTGCGCGAGTCCGACTCGCACTTGGCCGGTATTTTTTTGTAAGTTCCTACCTACTTGTCCATCAGCCATTTTTATTGTCCCCACTGCTGGGGCACAGGCCTTCCTTATGGCTGGAAAAAGAGGATGGGCCGTAACCCACCACGCGGGCCCAATGCGGATTGGTGGGTGTTAACGACTGCAAATGCAGTCGGGACCAACAGCTTTACGTGCCTTCCGAAGCACGGAAGAGCTTGAGATAATAAATTTTTGGTCACCCATCCCATGGCCGACCGTTGCGAAAGTTGCTTAATCTCCGCAATCGCTGGGCCACGCGCTAAACCACTGCTCCATCGAGCTCCTCAAGTACTATCAATTAAGTAGAATCAATTAAATAGGTACTTACCTCTCTACTTAATTGAATTTGATAAGTTCTGATAATTTTTGTATCGACGGTAGTCCAATAACAAGTTTTTCTTTAAAATTAACTTTCGACGTACGCTTGCTTCGCACAGGTGCAATTATTTTAAGATACTTAATTTATTAAAATCAAGCTAATTAATACCTAATTAAATTGTTATAATAATTATTATAGTCAGTCATGTAACCTCTCTCGCGAATAAATAAAAACATTTAAAAAACGGTAAAGTGACCTAAATATATTCAGCCTAATATTTGGCATCTTTTTAAGTACTACTTATTTATTATTTTGGCATTTTTTTGATCCTTGACTATTATAAGGGTCGTTGATTTGAAAATATCGATTCTCAAAATTCAGTGATAGGATAAACAAAACGCATTTTTCATTTTAAAAACAAACAAAAATCGAGTATAACCTTCTTTTAAACAACGTGTTACAAATAACCCCTAATGCTGAATATGGTAGATAGGGACCATCAAACTGAACAACTTTTACTATGGGACCAACTCTGAAATCGCGAAGAAAAAATCAGCTGAGGCATACATTTAAATATTTTCAGTACTTTTAATTTTTGTATTGAAACAGTTTATTTTTTTCGCGATTTCAGTTGGTCCCATAGTAAAAATTGTTCAGTTTGATGGTCCCTATCTACCATATTCAGTATTAGGGGTTATTTACACGACTGCCCAAAGCAAAAAGAGTGTATATGTGTTCAGGGTTCATGTATGTTTGTGGGTATATGAGTTTCTTTATTCCACCATAACTTCCAAATGGCTCAACGGGTTTGGATGTATGGGGTATTGTTAGAATCCTTACATCATTCCAAGTGACACTGGCTATATATTTTTTGAAAAAAGTTAAAATGGCGACTGTAGGACGCCATTTTAAAATGTTAAAAAAATTTTTTTTCTTCAATTATTACAATATGGGCTTCAAATGAAAGGCCTTAATGAGCACATTTCAAAAATATATAATTTGTCACTAAAATGTGTGAAATAAAAATAAATAAATTAAAAAAAAAACACGACTGCCCTGCTAAAAACAAACTAAAAAGTTAAATAACAAGTGTCATTGCAGTCGGGGGACCACTTCGATTAAAAATTGTTCCACAAAACGGTTCCCCACTGCAATGACACTTGTTATTTAACTTTTTAGTTTGTTTTTAGTAGGGCAGTCGTGTTTTTATTTTTTTTTTAATTTTTTAAATTTTTTTGTAACACGTTGTTTATCTATCTTATTTGAGATCCATGCAAACGCCATAGATTAACAACAAATTATTATGCACTACGGTACCATCCGGTCAAGGAACAATAATTGTTAATTTTAATTATCAGAACTTAAGGCCGAATGGCAGATGAATGGCTTAGAGACGGCGTGCATAGTGTAACCGCAGACATTTCGTAAGCGCGATGGACGATCGCGGTCGCGCGAGTCTAAATCATAGATAATATTACGAAACGAAACGCAAGCAATTTAGTTTTAAATTTCGAACGTTTGAAAAGCGCGAGTTTAGTTTTTCTTTATTGAAAAAAAGGTGTTTAGTTTTAAATTTTTGGTGGCTTTGGACGGAACTGTTTTTGTTATGGTGAACTTTATGGAAATTGTTTAGTGAAGTTTGAGTTTTCTTGTGTTTATTTATATGTGAGTATTGTCTTTTTGTTATTGATATAATAAATATACAAAATTTTGTGTCTTAACTTTAGGTATTGATAGGTCCTTTAATGGCACTTATTATAAATTTAAAATACAATAGGCAATGGTTATAAAATAACTAGGAAATTTCACGTTTGTAGACGTTTAGTACTAATGCTCGAAGGGTAAATAAACATAATATATTATGTGTTAGTAGGGTAAATAAATAAATGAATAGGAATACAACTAACTGTTCTTAAGATTTCATACAAAGCTACTATATTCTAGCCATTTTAGACTTCTAATAAACTTTCAAATCTGATACTCTGAAGGTCGGAACTCAGAATTGCACTTACCTACATTCATTATACCTACTTAATCAATTAATTACTTATTAGTACACTTATGAGTAATGAAATTGAGTCAACTAAGTTTCATTAAATTTTTTGTACAGAATTAAAATTGGTAGGTACTAATTGATCTTTAAAATGTATTAATTTCATTAAATTATCACAATCTCGGAAAGAACTAAAGCTAGTCAAGTCGATTTCTTTATGCTTTATTTTTACCTGATTTAAAACTTCTATAGCCCTTAAGGCTGTATATCGGCATTTCAAAGAAATCAGCGTTTTACCAATTGTCTAAACTAGTCTAAAGAATGAAAGCATTACTATTGATGTAAACTTTAGTTTAAGAAAGCAAAATTCTTAAATTAGTGCCATATAGAGAGAAAAACACAATAAATTATCAAATTTTTTAAAACGAAGACAATCTGTTCAAGTGGAATTTCAAATTTGCTTTTCAGAGGTATTTTTCAAAAACGTTTCAGCTGTAACAAATAAGAAAACGACTCATATTTATTTTTTCACTCATTGTTTGTATTGTCAAGGAGTTTCCTATGGAGAGAAAATTTAAAAAAAATATTTTAGTCACAGAGAAATAAAATATAAAAAAATGCTTGAATTGGTACACTTTGACATGCGTTTTTATTGGTATTTACAGAACCTAAAGTCATTTTATATTTTTCTTAGGAATAATGAGGTATTTGTCTAATGTATTGCGTGTTTTGCATAGACTTGTATCTATTTAATAATTTAATAGAAATTTTCAAAGTTCGCCCTCATTACGGCTTGCGCAGAGTTGTTTTATGGTTGTTTTGGTCATTTGTATTGAAAATTTAAAAATGGAAGGTGATGCGCGTTTGCCTTAAGTGGCGCCCTCATCTTAAAATTGAAAATTCACATGCACAAACCTAAGGTTCTACAACCTGTTACAAAAATACCCCTAATGCCGAATATGATAAATAGGGACCATCAAACTGAACAACTTTTACTATGGGACCAACTCTGAAATCGCGAAAAAAAAAACAGCTGTTTCATACAAATATTAATAAAGAAAATATCAAAATGTCAGTTGATTTTTTTCGCGATTTCAGAGTTGGTCCCATAGTAAAAGTTGTTCAGTTTGATGGTCCCTATCTACCATATTCGGTATTAGGCGCATTTTTGTAACACGTTGTATAGTTTATTTATAAACAATAACCTCAATAAAATATAAGTTAGTTGTAGTACTAGTAGGTAAAAGAGCAAAAAGTGGTCACTTTAGGCACTTTTGCCTACAACTAACTAATGTAAGTATCGAAAACTAACTAAATGTAATTTTTCGATAGGTACATTAGTTACTTTAGCGAGCAATAGATGAGGGCGCCACTTTTAGAGCTATGGGGCCATTAAAAAAGAGTTAAAAGTTCCTCTCAATGACGCCTATGACGCTCGGTTATGTGTACTTACGGGTTTTGAATAGAATATTGTCAATCATAAAGGTCGCACATCATACAGATATAATACTTCAAATTTATACCATCAATACACACAAAAACACTCGAAACATGCGGATTTGGTAATGGTACTTATTTAGATTCGACCTTATAATGTAGGAAGTCAAACGGAAGTTATACAAACATACATGTAGGTAAGACTATGCAGTTAGGAAAATTATGTGACCGTGAAAATTGCAGTATGGTTTTAAGACTATACAGGATGTTCGGTAATAGTCGTATTATTATCCCAAAAATGGTACATATCCCAACTTTTACTATGGGACCAACTCCGAAATCGCGAAAAAACAATAAAAATGTATGAATTTTAGCGATTTTAGAGTTGGTCCCATAGTAAAAGTTGTTCAGTTTGATGGTCCCTATCTACCATATTCGCCAATCGCCATTAGGGGTATTTTTGTAATACTTTGTATATTTCAAAATCAAAAATACATCTGCCTCTAGGGTTGTTACTTTGCCGTTTTCCATACAAATAAAAACAAAGTTTGTTAGCGATGTGGCGTTTTCCGGCTTTATAATAATTTATTTTGGGTTAAATTTAGTGGTGAAAATTTCGGAATGTTTCCGAAACTTTGGAATATTTCAGGAATACTTCCGGAAATATTCTTAATAACTTCTAAAATTACAGCAACTTTGGAAGTTTGCAAAATAGATTTATTGACTTAGAAAAATGGGGGATACTTTGAACCTTACTTACTGTGTTACTATAGTTCAAGAATGGGAGGTAAAACTGCCTTTTATCACCGTCAGGGGCGCTCTTGTGCTCTGGGTAAACAATCATTTTGACAGCCATTTTTTGCATTTCTTTCAATTCTGTTTTCTGCTAGTGCTTGCTATAAATATGCAGATTTGCTGTGTATCGGGATGTAAAAATATTCGGAATCATTCCATCCCAAAAGATGAGTGATGAAGGCAATGGCATGTAGCTGACGCTCCACGTTCTTTGAGCGTTTGTTTTAAATCTTTGACGGTCATCTTACCAAATATCTCTATTTCTTGCTAAATATTTACTATTTTTTATATCATAATGAATAAACTGACAACAAACAAACTTTTGTTTACCACAGAGCACAATGGCGCCATCTGCAAAAAGTTTTGCGTATGACCTCCTAGCACAGACCTTTTGTTGTATGGTCTGTGCCACGTAGTGACGAATGTTGGCGGCAAGTTGATGTAACTTTGTTCGACTACAAAATATTATTTTTTTGGTAATTAAAACTCGTAAATTTAGCAATTTCGTTTAATCATCAAGATTGCACTTAGTTTACAAAACTAAAAAACTAGTCCGTGTCTTATAGACCAAGAGCCCACGACGGCCAGACCTTCGTCATTTTATAAAAGCTAAAAGTTTTTTCTGAGGGTGCCTCTAAGTGCCTCTAACACAGGTAAGAACGATCAGCAAGTATCGAATTTGAGTTGTGGTTACTTCTCTCTTACCCTATTAGATTTTTTCGTAGTTATAGCCAATAAGTGCAAAAAGAGGCCAAAGAGGGCGCTTTTTACAGAATCTAATTATTTATTTCAATGTAACGAAATCATTGTACTAACTTACTTAATTGTATTGTAAGCAGAAAAAAAATTTTAAACTTGCAAAGTTGCCGGAAATTAAGTGCAAAAAGCAGCCGATAAAACCGATTGGAATCAAAATTGGAAGTTTTGGAAGTTTTCAGGAATACTTCCTAAGAAGTGGAATCTTTCACCTCTAGTTATATTATACCTTATTTACCATATTCCGAATATACTTATGAGTTTGCCAAACACTCTGTAAAGAATATGTTTTTATTTAGTTATTATTATTACTATTATATTATTACTACATTATTACATACTTATGGAATAGAACGGTTTGTATGAAGAATCTCAAGGAAGTGGCATTTTCCATAAGTACTAATATTTTCTTTTAATACCTAAATGTTACAATACCTATATTTATGTATGTACAAATGTTTTAACACTCAGTTAACTAAATAGGTCAGTAGAATAAGAATTGAAATCGGATTTAATTCCTACAAAAAGTTTTATTGTTGTAATAGCTTCATTTGTTGCCAAATATGACTGTCCTATGTTTTTCCCCCTCGGCGGAGTTGTGCTTAAGTGGTGGGGGGTAACAATGTACCCCAAAAGGGGTATTTTCGCGGTGTTTTCGTTATATCTCGTTTTTCATCAAGATTATGTAAGAAGATTTTAAATTTGGGTAAATGTAAAACAATTTGAGGGTAGAATGGTTTTGATACGAACGATAGTTCCGGAGACACAAAGCATACTATATTTAATACCACTATCATTTTTCGTTTGCAAAATAAGTTTGTTTTTCATAGTGTTCGTATAAATAACAAAGTTATATTTGCGGTTTTAAAAAATGTGCTATATTTTTAAAACTGCTAACTTAGTTTCCCACCTTGTAATCAGGCACTAAGGTTACGAGGAGACACCCCCAACACAAGTATTCCATTACTTTCTGGGGCGGTCTCACCTCAAACTAAATTTTGTATTTTGGGAAATAAAAACTATTTTTATTTTTTTTTATTTTATTATATCTAGTTCAAACTAATTTTCCGCCGGGGGGGAAACTTAGGATAGTCATATTGGGCAACAAAAGATGCCATTAAAACAATAAAACGTTCTGTAAGAATTAAATCCGAATTTTTTTTTTTTTTTTGTTTAATGCTACTGAACTAAAAAAAGACTCATTTAAGTTGCAACGATTAGACTTATTATTATAAAGTGCTAATTTTTATAATGTTAAGAAAAACCTTTTAAATTGCACAAGTTTTGAGATTATCTGTGTGTGAGAAAAAAATCGACAATTCCATTAGGTAAGAAACCTAATTGTATGTTATTATATTATTATCTGTTTTTGTATACCTAGAGATAATATTTGGACAAACGTAGAATTACAACGAAAATTGTTCTTTTGTTAGAACTAGGTAATAATACCTATCTTGTTAGTTTTTAACTCGATATTTGCCTTTAATGCTATTTAATTACTTACATACACAATTTGTAATGAATGAACCAAAGAAAACCGGTCAAGAGCGAGTCGGACTCGCACACCGAGGGTTCCGTACCATCATAATTGCACCATTAAACCACACTGCAGAGTAGAATAATAAAATTAGTATTGCAGTTTTCAGGTCAGCGCCATCTCTCGACCGATAGTGGAACTAATATTAACTTTTTTAGAAATTTGATGATTTCTTAAAAAGTGTGCTATATTGAGACATCGTTTTATATTTCCTGTAATCTTTATATAAACTGCTATCACATAGAATTATTTCAGATTTTTCTCTTTGCAAACTTCGGAGATAAGGGGGGGAACGGTATTTTTTTTTTACATATTTCATCATAAGTCGAAAACTATGCGGTCTAGAAAAAAAAAGAAAAAATAATTAAAAACGTGCAAATGGCGCTCTTTCATATGATACCCCACATGCCCTAGTAGCTCCACTCAAATTTTTAAGACCCCTTTTCAGGCCCTGCTGTAAAAAAGGATTTTTTTTTTATTTATTTCTTATTTGCAAAATAGTTGGGCAAATGTCATCTCAAACTATTCTAAATTTCAAGTTGATACCATTAGTAGTTCTCGAGATATCCAGCTCTGACAGACAGACAGACTGAGTCACACCATAAGGGTTCCTTTTTTACCATTTTGGTACGGAACCCTAAAAATGGAAAAACCATAGACTTGGAAAAATTTTCGCTGCGCAAAAACCATTCGGACCATCAAACTGAACAACATTTACTATGGGATGGGACCAACTCTGAAATCGTGAAAAAAATTCATAGACCTAGAAAAATCATCTTACCTAAGTCTGACGCCATAACATCAATTTAAAAATTGTTGTGTTCAGGCAGTTAGAGGTAAGATAGCCAGTTCCTCAGTGATGAGGATTCCGATCAGGTGAGGTGATCAAGTACTATCCTGTTGTGCATTAAAAAAAGCTTTAGCACAATAGTACTTTGTCATAGTAACTTTTTTAATGTTCCAAATTGTGAGACATTCTGTCAAAAAAAGTTGCTATGACAAAGCACTAAAGTGTAAGTGACTTTTGTTGCGGACCATACCTTTTAGTATGACCATCAGCCATTTTAATGTCCTCAC
Source organism: Agriphila geniculea (assembly GCA_943789525.1). Taxonomy (NCBI): domain Eukaryota; kingdom Metazoa; phylum Arthropoda; class Insecta; order Lepidoptera; family Crambidae; genus Agriphila; species Agriphila geniculea. The sequence continues at coordinate 9,120,904 of OX038898.1, read as the reverse complement.
TGCTGGGGCACAGGCTTTCCTTATCTGTGGATAAGGAGGATGGGCCATAACCCATCACGCGGGCCCAATGCGGATTGGTGGGTGTCAACGACTGCATATGCACCTGGGACCAATGGCTTAACGAGCCTTCCGTAGCGTGGAGGAGCTCGAAATAATAAATTTTTGGTCACCCATCCCAGGACCGACCCTTGCGAAAGTTGCTTAACCTCCGCAATCACTGGGCCAGGCGCTAAACCACTGCGCCATCGAACTCCTCAGTAGTATGGCTAGGGTTACCAGATGACAGGAATTTTCCTGACCTGTCAGGAATTTTGGGCATCCGTCAAGAAAACAGGGAAAAACTGTAGTTGTCTTGTGAGGGATTCCCAAAAAGTGTCAGTACATGAAAACACATAATTTATTAATCATTTTAGTGAAAAATAAATATCAAAAGTCGACTAAATGAAGAATGTAGATGTAGGTGTACAAAATGTCGGGAAAGGAGATGTCCCAGCGTTGCCCCAGTTTCATTTTATTTAATTACTTTCATGATTAAAAAATGCTAATTACATTTTATTTAGGTACTAGCGGCCGCCCGCGGTTTCACCCGCGTGGTTCCCGTTCCCGTAGGAATATCGGGATAAAAAGTATTCTATGTTTTAATTTAGGCTATCTACTATCTGTGTGCCAAATTTCAACCAAATCCGTTCAGTAGTTTTTGCGTGATTGAGGAACAAACATCCAAACATCGTTGTTTTCTGAAGTATTTTGTGAAAAAAAAATTAAGTAAATAGTAGTATCATGATAAAAATTGTGATTTAAAAGCGTTTTAACTTAAAAATCCCACTTCTTAATGCAGAAAATAATTATTAATCTGATTCTAGAGTAAAATACCTACTCTGACATACTACTTTGATTAAGACGCGATAGACTTTCATTTTTCGAGAATGGTGAGGCAAATGACATAGGCGTGATGGGACATGTCCTTTCCTGAAAAGTCAGGGAAAAAGTCAGGAAATCCCATTATTAGATCTGGTAACCCTAAGTATGGCGATGTTGTAATGTCGTTGTTATTAAAAATTGTTGTTTTTGATAAGTAGGCTGTTTGAATAATGTCATCGGCCGACCTAAAATGGTTAAGTAATAACACAGAATAGATATATAAGTACCTACTACCGTAATAAGGAAATTCTTATCAAATACGGAAGAAGAGATATGAAGTCACTGGCCCTATTAAAGGGGAATATATCTAGAACTAGCACATATTACGTTATGTGTCCGATCATATAACGACAGTTTTAAAATTAGCAACTGTGAACTGGATTTTTTTATGCACCTTGGTAGGCCTTCACCTCACCTGATGTTAAGTGACGATAAGGCCGAAGGTGGAAGCGCACTACACCCGGAATCCTCACCACGGAGGAACTGGCTATTTTACCTCTAACTGCCGGAGCACAACAATTTTTAAATTGATGTTATGGCGTCAGACTTAGGTAAGATGGTGGTAGCTAGCCAAGCGGACTTGAAATAAGCCCTACCACCAACCAAACCGAGTAAAAATTGTACCCCCCCTGGGAATCGAACCTAAGACCCCTGCGTCTTACACGGGTGGGCGAACCACTATACCACAGAGGCGATTAGAGTTATTAATGAAACTTTTTAACCGACTTCAAAAAACAAGGAGGAGGTTCTCAATACGTGACGCTTATTTTTTATTTTTACCTATCTTAAAACATACAAAATAACGTACTAGAGGCGGACTTAAATGCTAAAAGTGTTCTCTCTCTGCCAGTCAACCTTTAGGAAACAGATAGAGCTCACGAGTTTCATACGACGTTTTTCAACACATTTGCGAGGAAAAAACAAAGTAATTTACCACACAGCAACAAATACGACAAAAACAAAATATGAAAATTATGGGAAAAGGGGCGCAGGTTTTTTTTTCACACGTGCAATGCAAGAATGCCCAAATTTGATGGGGTTGCACGGTTTCAATATTGAGTTCCTATGGCATGGCCTTTCAGCTTCATCATCAGACCCTGGATCTCGTCTCCCATTAGAGTTCTCGTCAAGACGATTGTAACAAGCCCAAACACGATTGGGTTGTATGGTTTCATCATAGAGATCCTGTGGCCTTTTTCCGGATCCATCATCAGATCAGCTCAATGACACTATAATATTACATTGCCTTCCAGTTCTGACCTATGTTCAAAGTTTCAAGTTTCTAGCTCATTGGGAAGCTAGTACAAAATCGTTCACAAACTTTGCGGAGAAACAAACGAACGAACGAACACACAAACAAACACACAAACGAGAAAGCAACCTAATAAAAACGTGTTAAAAATAGTCATAATGCCTATTTATGGTTGTTATTAATTAAAAATCACCTAAATTACATATTAAGTAGGTATACCTATTAATCATTTTCTTTTTTTTTTCAACACACTTGCTCGTAAAGTTAGCCCTAATACATCGTTTTTAGGGCCATAAACCGAGCTATAACAAACGCGTGCAGTAATATATAAAACACTAGTTGGTTATAGAATTATCCCTACAAAGTTAAATAAGTACCTTACTGCAAGTTCTATGCGAGTAAACAGAACATTCCTAATTTAACCGAGTAATACAGTTATTTTTAGGGTTCCGTAGCCAAAATGGCAAAAAACGGAACCCTTATAGATTCGTCATGTCTGTCTGTCTGTCTGTCTGTCTGTCTGTCTGTCTGTCTGTCTGTCCGTCCGTATGTCACAGCCACTTTATTCCAAAAGTATTAGCACTACATAGTTGAAACTTGGTAGGTAGATGTATTCTGTAAACCGCTTTACGATTTTTACACAAAAATAAAAAAAATAAAAGATTAAGGGGGGGCTCCCCATACATGGAACTGAAACTGAATTTTTTTTTTTTATCAAACCAAAACTTGTGGGCTGTCTATAGATAGGTCTTTAAAAATGACATTGAGGTTCCTAAGACTATTTTTTTTTCAAAGTCAACCGTCTTAAAGATATATGCCGCCAAAGTGGTAAAATGTGTGTCCCCCCCCCTTTAACTTTTAAAGTAAGAGGGTGAAAAATTTAAAAAAAATATAAGCTATAGATCTTAATAAACACTTTCAACGAAAATTGGTTTGAACGAGATATAGTAATTAGTTTTCAAGATATAGTACATTTTCCAAAACCGCAAATATAACTTTGTCATTCATACAAACACTGTGAAAAACAAAGTTATTTTTTCAGACGAAAAATGATAGCGGTATTAAAATATGGTATGGTATAATGTACCTACGGAACCCTACTGCGCGTGGCCCGACACGCACTTGGCCGGTTTTTTTAGTAACAACAAAGAGGTTTTATGCCTCTGAAAATTAATATACTTACATTTTTGGAATTGAATGTGTAAGGTCTTAATTAAGTCAAGCAAATATTTATTATTATCAAATTATACATAATTCAAAATATTTTGTTATAAAATATTAAAATATTTGCATTTTATCACTTAAAATTATAATTTTGAAGTACCTAGGCTGTATGCTCTACCTATATACTCACCCCTTTGTTCACAAAATATTCTTGCATTGGGCATGTGAAAAAACAAAAAAAAACTTGCGCGCCTTTCCCATCATAATTACCATATTTTATTTTTGTCGTATTTGTTGTTGTGTGGTATATTACTTTGTTTTTTCCTCGCAAATGTGTTGAAAAACGTCGTATGAAACTCGTGAGCTCTTGCTTATTGCACACTCGGCTTAGTTACGCCCTCGCCTGCGGCTCGGGCTGCAACCCACAGCCTTGTGTGCAATGAGCAACCTAAGCTAACTTGTCTCATATGTTACTTGACTAATGTGATTAAGGTAAGCAAATTGTTGTTTCACCGACATTATGACTAAAGATTAAAAAACTAGGCCTGTATAATTAATGATTAAACGAACTTACCTGTAAGTGAAGTTCTATCATAATTATACGAAGGATTCTTCCGAAGATATTAGTACTATTAACACATGTAGTATCGCTTGCATGTATCACCACTTAGCACGTTATTTTAGAGTAATAACCTAAAAAACCTAAAAAGAGAAGGTATTTGATTTAGAATTGGCAGATATTTTGACATTTCCGGCTCGAATTCTCCTCGCCGCCATCACGCGCCAACTACTTCATTTAGTTTAAAGTCGAAATCGTATGATATTTCCTCATTTTCTTCAGTGGGTGAACACTTATTGTAATTAACAATAAGCAGTAGGGAGGGTGGGACTCTATACTAATATCTTCGGAAGAATCCTTCGTATAATTATGATAGAACTTCACTTACAGGTAAGTTCGTTTAATCATTAATTATACTTCAGGATTCTTCCTTTGATATTAGTACTATTAACACATGTAGATGTTTAAAGCATTATATAAGAAAATGGAAATATCATCTTTGTGTAATTAATCTTTTAAATTTAAAAGAGAAAATCAGTCACCTTTAACATAATTCTTAATGTTTTGGAAGCAAAGATGGTACCTACAGATGGTTGGTACCAAAAAAATAAGCAAGATTCGTTAGGAAAATTCAGTTTAATTATCATTAATCGATGATATCTTGCAAAGATAGTGAAATCATCTACCATTTTGCCGTGTTACGTGGAATTTCTATAATAAAAAATAAATGTTATGGCTATATAGCCAAAACATACCTATATAGGTATCGGCGTACGTCGAGTGCTAAAACTAGTTACCATGGACTTGAGTCTACTCCACTATCATTGAATTTTACATTTCATTAATCCATTATCTATTCTACGTATAAGTTTTTTTTTTTTTTTTTTTTTTTTTTTTTGTATTACTATTTTTATTTTATATTTATAAACAAAAAGAAGTGATTATGAAATGTTTATTATAATAATAATATGTAGCATTCTCGAAAAAGAAGGTAATTATACAATGGTTTGTGTCAAAGTAAGAAGAATTCATGTTTCATACTTGAACTAAACAAATAATTAATTGATTATATTGTTTTCATTCTATGTGCAATAGGTAAGGTACCTCAATGTGAAACTTTTTTTTTTTTTTTAAGTTAGAAAAGTTGGAAAAAAAACTAATTGGAAAATATTTAATAAATAGTAATAAGAAATCTTAGATATCCATTGTATTTGAGTAATGTAAGTCGACGCCAAGGCATAGTTAAATTCGATACCAAACCTTGAGATTAGCTCATATTGTGCAATCAATAATGAATCCAATATTAAATAATACTAATAATTGTGTTACACACTTCTGTGTTTATTATGTCTATATTGTTATTTGGTGAATAATCGAACCATTTTTATATCCAAGCTTTCTGATAGTATCAGCAGACATACAATACAAGCTTAAATAACATAGTAATATACCTGTAAAATAATATCACCTTGATAATGTTGTACAAACCAGTCTATTTGTGCGATGAATTTCCGTCCCTGGAATTGGAAGTTATAGGATGTTAGTACTTTAATAGACACTATATTACATGTAAACAATGGGTATCAAGGCTTAAAATTATTGTGATGATCATAATGGCAGAATTGTAACACTAAGAAACTGGTACGAAAGAATAAAAATAATAGCTTGTCCAATTGATAGTGACAGAATTGTCTTTGTAAATAAAATAGGCACTAAACAAAAATAGCGTTGTGAATGCTAAAATCTTAAATTAAAAAATAATCGTCTTTGGGATCCAAATGCTAGGATATCAAGAAAAATATTTCTACAATGTTTATTTCTACTACCGAATTCGACGTGCATTCGAATTTACTCAATTTCAGTCCGAGAATACCAAAACTGGTAATAATTTTTTGAATAAGTGAATCAAATAATAACGACTAGAATACTTTACACCGAATACAATAATAAAAAAGGCAATGAAAATATAATAAGCTACATGTTCTAGCTAGATAATTTATATGCAATTATTTTTCAATGTTTTGATTCCTGGCCACAAGTGTCCCCCAGTCTACCCCGTTGTTGAGAGGTACCAGAGAAAAATATTCCACAACTATGTCTTCTCTAATTCGGTGTAAGTATCGATGATATTCAACTATATAAAGTAAAATATACTATTATACCGGTATCTACAGGTTTAATCCATTCATAAAATAGTCATAATTTATTTTGCAGTTTTGTGAATGTTTTTCTTGTAAAAGATTTTAATGGAAAGTTGTGAAGGTAGCTGTATAAAAAAAATTGTATTTAAATTTATTGTGTATCTCAATTCTTTAAAAAATGTTCTGAGACACATTGTTAGAGTAAATATTATGTCCAATATAACAGGGAGATAATGCTGTCTAAGATGTCGTAGCCGGCGGCAGTAATTTTGTACAAATATGGGCACTACAATACCCAAAAGTTAAGAATTTTAATTCGTATATATCTATTACTTTTCCAATATTAAAACCATAAAAGGTTGATGGGATTTCTAAAATGCAAAGACTTCTTTGTTGTATTCTTGTTTTCTTACAAACAATAACCATTTCTTATTTTCAATATAGGTTAACTTTTATACTGTTTATAATAATGCGACTTCTGGTATTTCTAGAATGTATTTTGTTATAAACAATAGGCATTTTTTTTTTATTTTTATTATAGTATAACTTTCTTACAGTTTATAATAATATGACTTCTGTTAGATTTTTACTAAACCTGATATGACAACCTGATAAAACATTTTTTCTTGAACAAAGATGTTGAACCTTCAACTTAATGTGTAGTTGACAAATTATTGTCTGTCACTAAAATACATACGTATTATGTGGCTGTTATGTATTTCACCCGAATTTTAGTCAAATTAATGTTAGAATTTAATATATATCTCTGGAGATGGCACAAGTGAGTACGAGTGAGTATAAAAGAAAATAATAATAATCTTGGTGCCCTCCTAGCGCAGTGAAAATAGTATTTTCACACATGTCGAATTTAGACCAAACAACTATGTGGACGCCTATGTGCCTATAGTTGGCGACCACTGCATGTATTCGCTGAATACAGATAAATGCTGCACCAGATCCTTACGAGTATCCTTACCCCGCGTACGATGATCGAATGTGAATGTTGACGAATGTATCCTCGGCAACTGTTTCGATGGACCGTAACGGCCGCCTGCGGGTCTGCTGCTATCGACGAAAGAAATCGTTGATGGGGCTTCGTCGCCGCGTCTCGATATTCGTTTGCCGTCGGAATTAAGCATATGGTATACCTGGCTGCATGTTTCGTTTGTTGTTTTCAAGTTTAAATTGTTTTAAAACAAAATGTACCAGCAAATAAATATATAAATCAGTTTTAAAATGTATGTTTTATTTGAGTACTACGCCCGGTTTACTTACAGTTTTTTCTTTGATCAATATCGTTAATCTCAGGCCTGTGGCCAATGCATCATTCATATTCGACTCAACTGTTGGTGGCCTTTTAAGTGGACAGCATCAATTACACTTGAGTTGACCATATACCTTCTGTTTATAATAAAATGTATGTTGTGCACAACAAATGAATGTTGCAATGCCCCATTGTATAATGTATAAAGTGCAAAACACTGTCTTAAATTACTGTCATAAAAAAGGTGTTCTATATTGGAGAGCTGCTCCTTATGCTTCATTATTACTATAATATATCTACTTGGCTAATAATTTCTGCACATCAGAATCATTATCATTAAGATCAATCAATTTATGTTTTACACACACAAATTCAATTTGAAAATTAATAGACAGGTATTTTTTACATTTTACAAGGGAATAGCTTAGAAATAAACGTACTAATTAGTTAGTGATTAAACATAAATAATAAGCCTGAAACATAGGATATCCTAGTTAAGGCAAATGTTTAAAGTTTTTACTTATTAAAACTGTGGTACACAGTAATAAACACTTACTGCATTTATGGATAACAAAATGTATGGATTCTATTATTCAATTTCTTATTGAAATTTCTATCAGCAGGCCCATGTTAGGCGTACCTATATTAATAGAAGCTATTTCACATAAAAATTGTGAAATATCAGGTATCAGCTAGTTGCTGTATAACTTATTATCTGGTTCCATGAAGTTGCTAATTTTAGCATTTATTTATAGCTCTGCTTATGAACGTTATACTGGCAGTTTTGCGTTACAGTTGTAACAATGTGTATAATAAAATCATACATAATTATATTATATAAATTTTGCAAGCCAGAAATTTATCTCAGTACCGATGGTACTCTATTATTCCGTTGGGATCAACGCAACACCAAGGATATCTATGATATCAAAATTCATACCTGATGAACTAAGCTGTTGTCAGGGCTGCTGTTGCAGCTCCAGCAGAGCAGCCGCCTGGCTGGAAGGCGGATGGCGGCGAATTCGGCGGACGGCGGAGTCACCCGATTGGTGCTCGGCAACGGTTCCAACATGGTAACCTTTGAGGGCAGCTTGCTTTTTACAATGTCGCGTCATCAGGGGCACTTTTGAGTTGCTGCACTTGTTGCAGTTGCGTTGTCTGACCTATCTATGCGGTGAAATAGTCCAGTGTGACTATTTCGAGTGCAATAGATATTTGGTTCATGCCTTATTAGACACATGCCTTATGACAGAAAGTACCCAGTATGGTAAGTTCGTGTCAGACAAAATTAAATAATTAAATGGTAAAAGCCCAGTGTAGCAGTTACGCATTTTTAAATCTCAGCAAACAATGTTGTCTGGGAGGGAATGCTATTAGCATTAAGTCCGCTCTTTTTGTACTCATGTACATTAAAGTAAAATAAATATATATGGTAAAAGCCCAGTATGGCAGTTACGCATTCATAAAGGTAAGTAAACAATTATGCAGTTAAGCCAAGTAAACGGTAAAAGCCCAGTCTGGCAGTTACGCGTTCAAGCCAAGTAAACGGTAAAAGCCCAAAATGGCAGTTACGCATTTAATAGTGTTTCTCCATCTTGTATTCTTCTTCTTGTCCTCTTCCGTCTTGAAAACTTTTTTCCTTTCTGCACGAAGCATTTTAACTAAGTAAATTAAATTTTCACTGTATAAAATATAATTCTGAAGAATTCTCACTTTGAGATTGTATGCGTGCGTCCGTGGCGAAGCACGAAAAGCGAATGAAGTAGTTGGCGCGTGATGGCGGCGAGGAGAATTCGAGCCGGAAATGTCAAAATATCTGCCAATTCTAAATCAAATACCTTCTCTTTTTAGGTTTTTTAGGTTATTACTCTAAAATAACGTGCTAAGTGGTGATACATGCAAGCGATACTACATGTGTTAATAGTACTAATATCAAAGGAAGAATCCTGAAGTATAATTTCATGTGGACTCTTATAAACATTTTTATAAAAGGTTACACTTTGCTATCTGACTGTAATTTGGATAAAAATATTCAACCAATACATTTGATCGCCCTAAAACGAAATCGGATGTATCCACTACGAGGGCGAAATAAAATCCGCTGTTTTATACTCTTTCATATTTTCGTTATTTTTTTATGAAACAGTTTATTTTGTTTTTGCGATTTCAGAGTTGGTCCCATATACAGAATGGATTTTTGAGACGGTACATTAAGGGCAGGTACCGTAACCATTATAGTTACAGGAAAGCGTTCCAAGGAAACCATCCATGACTTTTTAAGATATTATGAACTGCATTCACAGATTTTGGAAAAAAATACGGTTAGCAAAAAAAATGCTAAAATACTAAAAAAAATTATGCCAATCGATCCTATTTCGTGTGGGGATCAAAATACTTTATGGGACCATTTAAGTACTCCAATTTCAGTAAGCCTTAAAGAGTATTTTGATCACAGTAAGAAGTAGGATCGTTTGGCAATAAAAAATATTTCAAGTTTATTTATCGTTTTTCAGTACGAAATGTATGGGAAAAGTTTTTGGCAATTTCTGTCGTTTCTAGTACTCATACCTTAAATCGTCTAATAGAGTATTTTGATCCCCACACGAAATAGGATCGATTGGCATAGAAAATTTTTTTTTTCGTATTTTAGATTTTTTTTTGCTAATCGTAATTTTTTTCCAAAATCTGTGAATGCAGTTCATAATATATTAAAAAGATATGCATGGTCTCCTAGGAACGTTTTCCTGTAACTATAACGGTTAAAGTACCTGCACTTAATGTACCGTCTCAAAAATCCACCCTGTATATCTATTCTGCGCCCATAGTAAAAGTTGTTAAGTTTGATGGTCCCTATATCTACCATATTCTGGTTTAGCTATTAATTCTTGAACTTTGAACTTTGAAGCCTTGGCAACTGGCATACTATTAAGTAGGTAATATATTCTGTGGCTTTGGTTCTTTGCCAAGGATTGACCGAGTTGTGACTGAGGTGATGGACGTCCAAGGAGTGAATGGAAGACATCCAGATTGCTATACACACTCAACTGATCTAATCAACATTCTATGAGTAGGTATGTAAGACTGTTTTTGTTGTTGTTTAAAAAAAGGTGTTTGAAAAAACGTTATAAAAACCCCAAAAATGTGCAATGTAAAAACAACAATATTTTTGTTTTCATGACACCATTCGCATCGAGGTGCAACCGCGAACAATGTTGTATAGCGTGGCTGGATATCATTTAAACGAGGTATTCCTCGAAGCGCACCCATTTTGAAGCGCACCTAATGAAGCACACCTAAACTATTTCTCGAAACGCACCTAAATAGGTAATTTGTTTTGATAGCCCTCCTATTTAAGTGAGTTTCGAGAAATAGTTTAAGCTTTGTCCAGACTTGTATCATTTTGGCGTATCAGATCACTGTATCTTTACCATACATCGCTAGTTTGGTTGGGCGTGCGTTGATATTAACTTCAACGCACGCCCAACCAAACTAGCGATGTATGTTAAAGATACGGTGATCTGATACGCCAAAATGTACTAGTCTGGACAAAGCTTTAGGTGCGCTTCAAAATGGGAGCGCTTCGAGGAATACCTTACTTAAATGCTGAACGGCTAAAACTCTGTTACTTATGTACGCAATCATCAAATTTTCACAAAAAATAAAAATAACAATATTATTTATTTCTGATATTAAATTACATCCATATTTGTTGGTAAACTTAGACTAAAATTGTCTTTAATGTTTACTATTATAGTCTGGTACTTGGTAAACAATCATCATCCAACTCTTTATTGAAATAATCATTTAATAATGACGACGTTAAAGTCTTTTGTAGGTATGTACCTAAAACTATTATTAGCTATCAAATAATATTATGTTATTTAGGAGATAACTTTGACCTAAACTTTTTTGTGTGATAACACTTTAACTCGGTTTTAGTGATAGCTTTCTCGGTCAATAAAGAAAGATGACCGAGTTATAATAACTGGTTTGAATAAGTGTCACATTGGTTTAAAGTGCCATAAACAACGTGTTACAAAAAAACCTTAAAACCGTATATGGTAGATAGGGACCATCAAACTGAACAACTTTTATAATGGGACCAACTCTGAAATCGCGAAAAAGATCAGCTGTTTCATACAAAAAATAATAACAGAAATATCAAAATGTATGAAAGTAGGAAGGTAGATAGGGACCATCAAACTAATCAACTTTTATAATGGGACCAACTCTGAAATCGCGAAAAAAATCAGCTGTTTCATATCAAAATGTATGAAACAGCCGACTTTTTCTTCGCGATTTCAGAGTTGGTCCCATAGTAAAAGTTGTTCAGTTTGATGGTCCCTATCTACCATATTCGGCATTATAGGTTTTTTTTGTTAAACGTTGTATACGATGCGATCGGTCGTTACGATCAATCTGAAGGACATCGTGACGAGGCGTCCTCTCCTCCTTCAATTGCTATACCCTACTGGGTCCATAATGTTCTCTTTCTATAAAATTACCACCTATGTATTTACTTTATGGTATGCAATAAAATACTGAATACTGGATCTAAGTATTTTTTGTTCTATGATCTTATACGATAGATCGTATCGCATTAAAGTACTGCTCCCCACACACAGGACGATAAATAAAACTAATATACACGATGAAAACTAAGTTATTAATAATAATCTAACCGCTATGCTAATAATAATAAAACAAAGTGATTAAAATTCAAGGTGAAATAAAAATAAAAAAAAAATACAAATAGTCATAAATAAAACATTACTGATGTGCTAAAAAAGATGAAAGTTTTGATATTATATTTTACTAGCGGCCGCCCGCGACTTCGTCTGCGTGGAAAGGTTTTTTGCTATCCCTTGGGAACTATACATTTTTTCGGTATAAAAGGTTCCCTATGTCCTTCTCTGTACCCCTGACAACGTGTATGAAAAATTTCATGATGATCGGTTCAGTAGTTAGGACGTGAAGGCGTAACAAACAAACAAACAAACAAACAAACGGACTTTCGCATTTATAATATTAGTAAGGATTAAGGATTAAAAACCAAAAAAGAATATAACACGCCTAGAACGCCCGGACGCTATCAAAGATTGCAATCATAATGCAAAAATTCATCGTTTACACATGCAATGGAGAATGTCACTGGGTCTATTAAATCACTTGAAACTTTATGACCATGTAGCTAAATATCTAGCAATACACATGTTTTAGTTTCATTTAAATCAAGCGAGTAGTTTCGAAGTTATAAGGGTTTGAAGGAAATGACAAACGCACTTAAATATGTGCTTTATTACGCAAGACGGAAGGTTCACCTGTATGACCAATGACGTCATTGTACAACACAAAATAATAGTGTTCTAGGCCATATAACTTTCTGTTTTAAGAGATATCGCGAAAATTTCTTCACTGTTGTGCATGTGGTCCTATAAGATATTAGATAAGTCACTAAAAAAAAATCCTTGTTATTCTCCATTGAAGCGATTTCCAATAGGGAGTATGCATAAGCCACCGATTGATTTTGAGCTTGATCGCTGCGGACACGTATAAAAACATGATGGAACAGGGGGTCTATTATGAAAAGTTTAATGCGATACTCGCAGCTGCGTCCGTGCTTCGTTTTGATTGTTTCCTATTACAAATCACTTTTGTATGCGATATTGCGAAGTGATTGCGTGAGTTTGACAGTTTCTTTCTTGCGTATCCGACATCGTACGTTTAGTAGTCTATGGCTACGATAGAAAAATTCAAAATGTTTGATAAAACTACAACCAACGAACTGCGGACGACTAACGTGGCCAAGTGACTGCGTTACGCAATTGCGTACGTTATTTTCGTATTAGGCTCCCTGAAAAATAAAAAAATAATACTTAATGCATTATTTTAGTTTTACTTATCACACGATGAAATCAGGGGAAAATAACTTTTTTTTTTTCATTTTCGGATATAAAGCACTTAACAGTCAGATAGAATATTGAATAAGAAATAATATTTTGTATACATACATACTTAAACGCAAAATTAAGGTAGATAATTGAAAATTCTTGGCTAACTCCATGATAAACGCGCCTGAAACGTGACATGTGACGTCACAAATCATGACCGTTTTGTATAAAGCGTTTTCAGCGGGTGCTGCTGCGTGCTAACTTCAAATAACTATATCACGAAAAAAAAACGCAAGAGAAAAGTTTTAATATTACAGTTGATTTTCTCAAGCATTATATTTTTGGTTTTGATACAAAAAAATTGATGCATATTCCCTATTCCTCCAACAATGGTATTGATGAAAAATTGACAATAGCAATTGATCGTTACCGGCGGCCTTAAGATGTTTGTGACTGATAAACACACATACACACAAACACACACATTGTAAGTAGTTGAGTGTAACGCGGCTCTATGAACTCGGTGAGGGTAAAATAAAAATGTATACCTACCAATTTAAAAACCGGCCAAGTGCGAGTCAGACTCGCGCACGAAGGGTTCCGTACCAAAAAACGGAAAAATCCAAGAAAAATCACGATTGTAGTATTAGTAGGTATGAACCTCTATACTAAAAAAAGTTGGGAGTTACAAGTCGTGATAAAGTTTGGCCACATGATAGAAATTGATCTGTAGGCTGTTTCTAACTAATATTGAGCTGGGCCAAACTATCCTTACATACAGTTCCATACGGCGGCGGGTTGAATAGCGCACTTTTCCCGGCTTCATTCTAAAAACTATAACAATTCAGGTTTATCTAATAGGTCAAATGTGGTATCATTTTCGGATCAATCAATAACGTAGAACTTATTTCTGATATAAAAAAAATCAATTTATTAAGCAGTTTCTGAAAAATTACACAATAACCAACATTTTTAAACTTCATTTTTTTAGTTTAGGTATTGGCACTTGTTTCAGTATTTTCAAAAAAACTACTTAAAATAAGCGTTTTTCAGGTTAATTTGTTTTATGCTTTTGTTATGTTAACTATATTTTATACAATTTGAGCTTAACTCAAGTAGTTTAAGTCCATTTTTTGCGGACATACAGCTAGTCAAAAATTTGCATTTTTTCACGAAATAAAAAAGGTTTCCGTTTCGTTCAGAAACATTTTTCAGGTTTTTTGTTTATATTTCTGTAAAGTTAATTAAATTTGCTACAATTTGAAGTTAATTTGAGTAGTCTAGGTCTATTTGTTGCAGAGACATAGCTGGTTAAAAATGGGCTTTTTTGGAAATTAATTGAAAAAATCTTATCTTTGACTAGCTGTGTCTTTGCAACTAGTAAACCTAGACTACTCAAATTAGGCTCAAATTGTAGAAAATGTAATTAACTTTACAGAAATATAAACAAAAAAACTGAGAAATGCTTCCGAAGGAAACGGAAACCCCTTTTATTTCGTGAAAAAATGCATATTTTTGACTAGCTGTCTCTCCGCAAACAATGGACCTCAACTACTTGGGTTAGGCGCAAATTGTATAAAATATAGTTAACATAACAAAATCATATAACAAATTAACCTGACAAACGCTTCTTTAAAGTAGTTTTTTTGAAAATACTGAAACAAGTGCCAATACCTAAACTAAAAAAAATTAGTTTAAAAATTTTGGTTATTGTGTATTTTTTCAGAAACTGCGTAATAAATTGCATTTTTTTTATACCAGAAATAAATTCTACGTTATTGATTTATCCGAAAATGATACCACATTTGACCTATTAGTTAAACCTGAATTGTTATAGTTTTTAGAATGGAGCCGGGAAAAGTGCGCTATTCAACCCGCCGCCGTATGGAACTGTATGTAAGGATAGTTTGGCCCAGCTCAATATTAGTTAGAAACAGCCTACAGATCAGTTTCTATCATGTGGCCAAACTTTATCACGACTTGTAACTCCCAACTTTTTTTTGTATAGAGGTTCATACCTACTATATGGGAGCCCCACTTAATTTATTTTATTTGGTTTTTAGTACCTATTTGTGGATAACGGAATTTTGCCCATGGGATCATCAGATTTAGGTGAGTGGGTACTTTAAATTCAAAATTATTATTTACCATACTTTTTACTTCAGGATATTAAAAATATATAAAAGAAATTACCCTTCTCTAGATTTATGTAATCCTGGTACTTTTTTTTAATAATTGTTTATCAATCCTTTAGTTAGTAATTCTATTCATAAAAACCGGTCAAGAGCGAATCGGACTTGCGCGAGGGTTCCGTTCCATCATAATTGCACCATCAAACCAAACTGCAGAGTAGAATAATAAAATTAGTATTGCAGTTTAAGGTCAGCGCCATCTTTTGACCGATAGTGGAACTAATGTTAACTTTTTTAGAAATTATCAAATTTCTAAAAAAGTGTGCTATATTGAGACATCGTTTAATTTTTCCTGTAATCTTTATATAAACTGCAATCATATAGAATTTTTTCAGATTTTTCTCTTTGCAAACTTCGGAGATGAGGGGGGGAGGAACGGTATATTTTTTTTACATTTTTCATTATAAATCGAAAACTATGCGGCCTAAAATAAAAATAAAATGATTAAAAACGTGCAAACGGCGCTCTTTCATATGATACCCCACATACTCTAGTAGCCCCACTTCAAATTTTTAAGACCCCTTTTCAGTCCCTGTTGTAAAAAATATATTTATTTTTTTATTTATTTCTTATTTGCAAAATAGTTGAGCAAATGTCATCTTAAACTGTTCCAAATTTCAAGTTGATACCATTAGTAGTTCTCGAGATATCCAGCTGTGACAGACAGACGGACAGACTGAGTCACACCATAAGGGTTCCTTTTTTACCATTTTGGTACGAAACCCTAAAAATCGAAGGGACTCCTAAACCTGTGCCAACCTTTTGCTCATTAGTTGAATCGAGAGTTGCTTGGAAGAAGGCTTTTGTTTTTTAAATGCTAACTGTGGCGAGTTTACACATGTTTTTTGTCGTGTCGAGTTTACAATTTTATATCAAATGCTAAAGTTTCAAAATCGTGTAAATCGATCGATGAAAATCAACCGATGATTTAATGTGGTTCTTTTTCGATTCGATGTTTATTAGAGAGACAAAAAGGACGTTTCACATTTATTTATTACAATAAAGAATCATTTAGAGACTGACACAGAGATATAAAGCTGAGTCAGGGTTTTTATTGGCCACACATTATTTTATATGTACACTGTTTCTATTTTATTTTTTTGTTTTTTTCCTTGTTAATATTTTTAAGTGTTCTGTTTCCTGTAATTTATCCATTTATCTTTTGTCGTTGTTATATTTTTCTTATTATTTTCTGTAAATGTGTGTGTCAATAAATCCTATTCTATTTAATTCGTTTGTAAATTACTCTTAAGTAATTACTTAGGCCATGCTCGCTTAGAGCCATGCTCGGCGTTTCCCTGCGTGATCGAATCAGAAATGAGGAGATCCGCAGGCGAACTAAAGTAACCGACATCGCACGAAGGATTGCTCAGCTAAAGTGGCAGTGGGCTGGACACATAGCGAGAAGAACCGATGGCCGTTGGGGCGGAAAGGTTCTTGAATGGCGACCGCGCACCGGACTCGGCTCCGTGGGTAGGCCCCCGACAAGGTGGACCGACGTGAGGGTGAAGGTTGCCGGAAGCCACTGGATGTGGGAAGCGCAGGACCGATCGTCGTGGAAATCCTTGGGGGAGGCCTATACCCAGCAGTGGGTCTCGTGCGGCTGATATGATGACGATGATGATGAATTACTTAGGTACATTATTGATTAAAATGATCAAAGATCAAGTAAATCGTCATATTACTACGGTTGCGATCCATCGTTTACGACATTCGTTTCTATTTTAACTTACACGTTCCTAGTTCATAAACATAAACTTGAACTGCAGTAAAGATTAATTAATATACCTAATGATTTTAGTTTCTCATTAATGAGATACCTAGATAAATTATGTTATTCTAACTGTATCAACAACAACGTGAAGGAAGAATGATTTACTTAATTGGTGAATAAAGTGTGATAAACAAGTGGCTCTGTAAGCTGTAGAGCTCACTATCTCCGCCATTTTGAAAAATTTTGGAAAATTAAATTAACAAACAAATTCTATACAACTTGTTACAAAAAAATCCCTAATGCCGAGTACAGAAGACAGGGACCATCAGACTGAATAACATTTTCTATGGGACCAACTCTGAAATCACGAAAAAAATCAGCTGTTTCATACAAAAATTATAAACGAAAATATCAAAGAGTATGAAACGGCTGTTTTTTCGCGTTTCAGAGTTGGTCCCAACTCCCATAGTAAACGTTGTTCAATTTGATGGTCCCTATCTATAATTAAAGAACCTGCTCACAAAATTTCATGAGAATGAACAGCCGGACGGACAGCGGAACAGCCGGCATAAAAAAGCATTTTTGCCAATTCTGAAACGGTGACGCTTCGCTCACACTCCACGATCGTTATATAACTATGTAAAGAAAAAACCGGTCAAGAGCGAGTCGGACTCGCGCACCGAGGGTTCCGTACAATCATAAATATATTTGGATATGTTATTTTAGTACAGTCTTTAAAAAAGTAGGATTAACGGCAGACAGGTGGAAGGGCGAACAGGCGGACAGTTAATTTACACAACTGCTTATGGTGACTGAAAAACGTTTCAGCCACTCCACATTGCAAACTAAGTAGAAACTTATTCTTCGTTTATTCGTACGGCAAATAGTAGGTAATTATATTAGAACCAGCCACCAATTTATTATTGTAGTATTAGGTTGCGCCATCTCTTGACCGATAGTGAAACTATTTTTTTTCCTTAGGTTAGCATGCTTAGGACAGCGCCATCTGTTGACTGGTAGTGAAACTAAAGAATTTTTGTTTGTTTTTTTGAATTTCTAAAAAAGTGTGTTATATTGAGACATCGTTTTATTTTTCCTGTAATCTTTACATAAACTACTATCACATAGAATTATTTCAGATTTTTCTCTTTGCAAACTTCGGAGATAAGGAGGGGGGAACGGTATTTTTTTTTACATTTTTCATCATAAGTCAAAAACTATGCGGCGTAAGAAAAAAGGAAAAAATGTTTTAACATTTGCAAACAGCGCTCTTTCATATGATACCCCACATGCCCTAGTCACCTCACTTTAATTTTTTAAGACCCCTTTTCAGTCCCTGTTGTAAAAAAAATATTTTTTTTAAATTTCTTTCTTATTTGCAAAATAGTTGGGCAAATGTCATCTTAAACTATTCCAAATTTCAAGTTGATACCATTAGTAGTTCTCGAGATATCCAGCTGTGACAGACAGACAGACAGACTGAGTCACACCATAAGGGTTCCTTTTTTACCATTTTGGTACGGAACCCGTGTATCATAATAGTGGTCGTTCTACGAGCCCAAAATTGATCGAAAACCGCAAATCGATGTACAGCATAGCCGTTTGGTACACGTGTACTTGAGGTCAAAACAAAATTTTGGACCCGCAATTCTTAAAAATCTTCCCTTGGCAGAGGAGTTATGGTGTCATCTTTTTTTTTTGTATGGGAAAAAAAATCGCTTGTTCTAAAACCTATCGTGTATAGTATCGAATGAAAGAGCTTGCTAATAGCCGGTTCTAAAAATATATCACATCATTACATTTCAGCCACTTGTTTTAAATTAAACTAAAAAACATTTTCAAAACATACCATGTTTGGGCTCCTACAGATGCGATATCAAAGAGAATGTAAAAATAACTAGCGTTATATTATAAGAGACGGGAGTGTCATACAAAAAGCGTGAGTATGAAACGGAAGCGAATTCAACGAAAACAAACAAAAGATAAACGTTAAACGGCATTGGCGGTAAAACGGTCAAAGATGAAGAATACTCTTTGATGGGGCGAAGTATAATACGCCTAAATTCGAATGTTGTCAATTATCTACTGCTTTGTGGATTGTCAACGTTCTTTCAAACTTAGACGGGTTAAAAATTCGCTTCCGTTTCATAGATCGTTTTTTACTGAGAGAGTTGCGCCAGGCTGTGCGATATGGTTGAATAATTTGTCATAAAATATACCTCAAATGATATGTAATATTCTCATAACCAACCTCAAGAAAGCAATTTTGACTGGACAGGCTTATGTCAAACTGTTTTTGTGCCTATTTGATTTCCGCCATTTTGGCGCTGTAGGACGTAGCGTGAGCATAGCGTGCGTACGTGGTACTAAAGTTTGAAGTCTGGAGAGACCATCACGGCAACTATTTTCATATTGTACGTCAAAATTAGTTCTTTAGACGCACGCTAGTGGCGTTTCAAATAGGCACAAAAACTTAGCTGTCAAATCATAAAGACAGCCAGTCCAGTTAAATAAAAAAAAAAATCCATGTCAGTGAATTTTGAAAATATTGACATTAAGTTTTTTTTTTAATTTTTCATGATTACGAAGATTTTACAAAGAGATTCTTCTTCTTCTTATTTTTGTTATGGCAATCTACTTTCCTCTTGGAAGTAATTTTTGCCAGTGTCATGTTTTGAGTAGTTCAGTATTTCTAGATTTTCTAGAAGATTGTTTCAGTTTACATTAAAATGCGGGTGCATCACATTCCAATGCTGCTTGGAGCATTTGGCAGCAAGTATATCAAGACACTTTACTCGGTAAGTTCTGCCGAGGTAGCCACCACTACACTAAAAGTGTCAGCTTCACACAACCAAGATCGCGCCTATTTCTATTATCCCACATATTGTTCAGTTGCGTAGACACTTGTACCACAAAACTGCACCAATTTTAAGACACAATATCCACTATGAATCAATTTGCGAATAATTAAAATAGTCGCCGAACTGAACTCGACAAAATCCCGCCAAAAACTCCTACAAAGAGATTATATATGATTAAAAAAAATATTAATATCCTGCCTGTGGTATCGTTAAATTTGTTTTAAAATTTAGTTTATCACCAGGCACACAACAATATTGTGTATAATTAGGAAATATACAAATACCTAAGACAAGCGATTATTGTACCTATTCCAATATTGAAACTAAGTGGAGCTATCTGTTCTCGCAGACAAACGATGTAGGTACCTTTTCTTTTGGTATATGTATTATCTTTTTGATTTGATTTGATATAGGACACAGACCATACAACATGTACTACTATGGGACCAACTCTGAAATCGCGAAAAAAATTATCAGTTTTATACAAAAAGGACATGTCCCATTGCGCCTATTTGCACCATTCTCAAAAAATGAAAGTCTATCGCGTCTTAATCAAAGTAGTATGTCAGAGTAGGTATTTTATTCTAGAATCAGATTAATAATTATTTTCTGCATTAAAAAGTGGGATTTTTAAGTTAAAACGCTTTTAAATCACAATTTTTTATCATGTAATTACTATTTACTTACATTTTTTTCACAAAATACTTTAGAAAACAACTTAATGTTTTTGTAATTGTTTTTCTAAATATAAAATCAATTCTTGACTGATATTATACCTAAATAAAATGTAATTAGCATTTCTTAATTATGAAAGTAATTAAATAAAATGATACTGGGGCAACGCTGGGACATCTCCTTTATAACGAAAATATCAAAATGTATGAAACAGCTAATTTTGATTTGCGATTTCAGAGTTGGTCCCATAGTAAAAGTTGTTCAGTTTGATGGTCCCTATCTACCATATTCGGCATTAGAGGTTGTTTTGTAACACGTTGTATAATAATTAGAACTAATCGTGTATAGTTTTGAATTTAAAGGCGTTATTCACATGTTTAAGTGAATTCTCCAGCGTATTTTTAGTTGTGCGACCGCGTAAATAATTCTAAATAAATAAATAATATTACAATTAACTAATTCTTAACTCCAGGATCGAATCAGAAACGAGGAGATCCGCAGGAGAACTAAAGTAACCGACATCGCTCGAAGGATTGCTCAGCTGAAGCACAGAATAGCTAGGTAGTACAAGTACAGAAGCAGCACGCCGCAAAGTCATTTAAATAAATAGCTACTTTTGCTCCAACACAATAAAGTGCAATTCAGGTCGCGCAGCGCTAATAGTAGTTGCCTCTCTTTTTATCGCGTGCTCTCACCTTTTCTGACGACGCAACGTTATGGTGTTCCCACTTAGGTTCGCGAACCACCGCGCTCCGCGCTCCGCGAACCTCGGAGCGCGCTCCATATTTGGGATCCGATGCGAACACGCGAACACGGAGCGCGGAGCGCCAGTGTGGCCAGATTCAGTATTTTAATACTTTTTCGGTATATTTTATCGACTTTTCCGAACATCAGTATTTTTGTAGGTATATTAGCGGAAGTAAGTATTTTCGGTATATTTTGGCTATGAAGTTATGGTAACTACGGTGCTAAGTCCCCGCGAACATTGATGTTCAAGGAATTTCCCGGATTATGTCTATATTTCATTCAGAAGCAAAGATCAGTAGAGTCTGTTCTGGAAAAGAACCAACTTGGGATTTATGCTAGATTACCGTTTTTGAAATGTTGACGGTACTGTTACGTTTTAGTGCAACTGTATTAACAAGATAAATATTAATTCAAGATAGTCGCACTATAATTACGTATAAGGCGACGGCTACACACAAAGTATTTACTGTGGTCCAACTGTGTGGTAAATACTGATAATTCCAATTCCAACGATGGAATGAAAACGCACGCCTACCACATGGTAATGTTGCCAGATCGTGTCTTTTATTACGATTTTAGTAGGTACTATTTTCTAAAAGATAGCAGCCAAATTTTATGTTTGGGGGACGATTTCGATGAAACTCGGTTTTGGTACTATTTCGACAACAAAACAGCAACGCAAAGTTAAAAATATAAAAAATCCAAGATGGTGGCCAACTTTTTTGTTTGTGGGCCTATTTAGATGAAACTCGGTTTTGGGTACTATTTTGACAACAAAACAGCAACGCAATGTTAAAAATATAAAAAATCCAAGATGGCGACCAACTTTTTTGTTTGTGGGCCGATTTAGATGAAACTCGGTTTTGGGTACTATTTTGACAACAAAACAGCAACGCAATGTTAAAAATATAAAAAATCCAAGATGGCGACCAACTTTTTTGTTTGTGGGCCGATTTAGATGAAACTCGGTTTTGGGTACTATTTTGACAACAAAACAGCAACGCAATGTTAAAAATATAAAAAAATCCAAGATGGCGGCCAACTTTTTTGTTTGTGGACCAATTTAAATGAAATTCGGTTTTGGGTACTATTTTGACAACAAAACAGCAACGCAATGTTAAAAATATAAAAAAATCCAAGATGGTGGCCAACTTTTTTGTTTGTGGGCCGATTTAGATGAAACTCGGTTTTGGGTACTATTTCAACAACAAAACAGTAACGCAATGTTAAAAATATAAAAAATCCAAGATGGCGGCCATATTTTTTGTTTATGGGCCGATTTAGATAAAACTCGGTTTTCGGTACTATTTTGACAATAAAACAGCAACACAATGTTTAAAATATAAAAAATCCAAGATGGCGGCCAAATTTTTTTTTTGTGGGCCGATTTAGATGAAACTTGTTTTTGGGTACTATTTTGACAACAAAACAGCAACGCAATGTTAAAAATATAAAAAATCCAAAATGGCGGCCAACTTTTTTGTTTGTGGGCCGATTTAGATGAAACTTGGTTTTCGGTACTATTTTGACAACAAAACAGCAACGCAATGTTAGAAATAGTACCGAGTTTCATCTAAATCCGCCAGATGGCGCTTTGAAGTAAACATAGTCTCTACGTTAAATATTGCCGAATAATTTTAAATCACAATTCTAACATTTGAAATCAAGTTAAATCAATAATTTCTCTAGTGATTCACCAGTGATATCGTTTGCAGAACTATACCTATAGTTTAAAAGTGTCTATTTGTGCTCAAAAAATATTCAGTGCCTTTTTTAATCTGCGGATTATTAAAAACTGCGGAATATAGTCTGAGCATTATCCTCAGAAAAGTGATAAAACTGCGCTTTAATTTGCGTAATAAATCTCATCTCCAGTGTTAAAACTAAATATTATCATCAGTGATATTATCAGTGTTGAGGTAGTACTATAATAATTATTTTTGTCTTGACCTCATACTCAAACCAACTCATGCATCAAGTTTCAAACCCTACTTAACTGATCAATACTTTGAACGCTTTAAGTCGCTTTGGCGCATACGATAGCACACTGACACCCGATTGCACTAAACTTAAGGATCGCCTAAGTCTGTTCCTAACTACAACACGACCAAATTAAAATGGTGTCAAACTTAGCGGTCATGTAGCTGTCATTCGCCTGCTTAACTTGGTCGAGTTGTAGTTAAGAAAATACTTAGGCGATTCTTAAGTTTAGTGCAATTGGGTGTGATCGCTGCATACTGAATTCAGCTGTCAGTGGCCCGAAGATCGATCCTCGCTAATAAAGACTTTTTCTCCCAAAGTTTTTTTAGAGACATTTTATTTATTTTTAAAGATATTTTTTTTTATTTGTATTGAAGATATTTTTGGACATTACTTTTCAATTACTTTTGATTTACTGAAATATCTTCATCCACCAAAGCCGTAGTAAGGTATAAGATTATTGAGAGTAATTGTATAAGAATAAAAAATGTCGACTAAAGGATCATCTGAGTGTGCGGGATGTCCTAATATCATGGATGGAGCAATATTCATGCAATGTATAATCCGGTCGAGTTAACTCGGCGCCTGAAGCGCGATAGACCCCCTTCGTTTTCTCCTTTCCTCACGCCACTGTCGTCATGCCAGTAGCGTTAGTACATTTGTTAGTGATAATTTATCGATAATCTATCGAAAACTTTCAAAAAATTGACGACGGTGGCGTGAGGAAAGGAAAAAACGAGAGGGGTCTATCGAGCTTCAGATGCCGAGTTATCTCGACCGGGTTATAAACGTTGCAAAGACAATTATCATTTGCAGTGCACCGCAGATTACAATGCGATGACAGCTGAAACTGAAAACGCCTGGATTTGTGATTTCTGCCGCATTCGCGAGCCCAAAAAGGATAATAACACGATTACACCAACGAGAGCTAAATTACCACTGCCTCCAATGATAGCTTCGTTACCCAGTGCTTGAAGTCAAGTTTTCCTGCGCCAACGAGTTGTTCCTGCCCTTCGGCCAATGATTGAAATCTCCTCTCTAATAATGTCCCTTAGACATTATTAGAGAGGAGATTTACAATGCTTTTGAGGATGTTATTAATCCAAAAATTTATGCCTTGCAAAATATGATAGTTGGCTTTGAATCATCTCTCTCGGCATTCAGCCAGGATCTGGATAGCATAAAAACGCAACACACCGCCCAGTTGGCCACTTTGAATGATGTCTGCAAGGAAAATGAGTCGCTACGTTCAGCTAATCAAAACCTTTCTTCTAGACTGGCACAGCTTGAGTTACAGACACGTGCAACAAATATTGATATACAATGCGTCCCAGAAAACAAGCAGGAAAATTTGGTTAATACAGTTCTGCAGCTTTCTAAGGTTATAGAGTGTCCTATCAACGAAGGCAATACTCATTTTAGCGCTAGACTTGCTAAAATGGACAATAAAAGTCCCCGCCCACGCTCCATACTCGTAAAGTTCAACAGTCCTCGCCTTCGAGACCAGTTTCTGGCGGCTACAATAACGTTTAACAAAAACAATTCTAGCAAAAAACTTAACACCAGTCATCTGGGTATCGGCGGCAACAAAAAATCACCAGTTTACGTGACAGAACATCTGACACCAGAAGCATGGAGAACAACTGCATGGAGCGACTCGTTGCATTATCAGGGAGCTGAAATATAAATTCATCTGGGTACGTGATGGAAAAATCTTTGTACGGAAGAACGAGGAGGCTAACTACGTATACATACGGAATCATGAGACTCTCATAGGTTTATCATAAAGAACGCTAAAGTTGCCTTGTTATATTTTGTTTTACTAACGGGCTCTTTTAATGATATAATTGTATTCTACCAGAATGTAAAAGGATTGCGGAGGAAGACTGTCGACATTTTCAATAATATAGTTTGTAATTCTTATGATGTAATAATCTTGACAGAAACGTGGTTAAACGATGGCGTTTTTGATTCGGAAATCTGTGATGACAGATACAACGTATATAGGCGAGGCGAGACCGTCAGAGTAGTGGGTTTCATCCTTCAAAGGATGGTGGAGGGGTGTTAATTGCTGTCTCCAAAAGATTGAACTCAGTGCGCCTTTACTCTTGTGAAGATTCACAAGAGTAAAGGCGCACTGAGTAGATGACTGCGAGGACTTGTGGGTGCGTGTCGGAAGTGACGGAGTTAATTCTGAGAAGTTGTACATTTGCGGTGATTACCTGCCTCCTCCTTTAAAAAAGCATATTTTATCACACTTTATAGACAACTGTAACCGTGCTCTTCTCTGAAAGATTTATTTTGATTTAAAAATGTTTGATCAATTGGAATTGTATTGCATGCTTTATATATAAGTATAATATTTATAATTTTGATTTGTTTATGTGTAACATCTATAATTGAGATTGCATTTAAAGTGTTATTCATTTTTTTTTGCTGTGAATGATTGAATGTTAATATTGTTAATGTTAATAAATGAATAAAATAAATCGGCCCACAAAAAAAAAGTTGGCCACTATCTTGGATTTTTTTATATTTTTAACATTGCGTTGCTGTTTTGTTGTCGAAATAGTACCCAAAACCGAGTCTCTTCTAAATCGGCCCACAAACAAAAAGTTGGCCGCCATCTTGGATTTTTTTATATTTTTAAAGTTGCGTTGCTGTTTTGTTGTCAAAATAGTACCCAAAACCGAGTTTCATCTAAATCGGCCCACAAACAAAAAAGTTGGCCGCCATCTTGGATTTTTTTATATTTTTAACATTGCGTTGCTGTTTTGTTGTCGAAATAGTACACAAAACCGAGTTTCATCTAAATCGGCCCACAAACAAAAAAGTTGGCCGCCATCTTGGATTTTTTATATTTTTAACATTGCATTGCTGTTTTGTTGTCAAAATAGTACACAAAACCGAGTTTCATCTAAATCGGCCCACAAACAGAAAAGTTGGCCGCCATCTTGGATTTTTCATATTTTTAACATTGCGTTGTTGTTTTGTTGTCGAAATAGTATCTGAAATCGAGTTTTATCTAAGTTGGCCCACAAACAAAAAGTTGGCCGCCATCTTGGATTTTTTTTTATTTTTAACATTGCGTTGCTCTTTTGTTGTCGAAATAGTACCCAAAACCGAGTTTCATCTAAATCGGCCCACAAACAAAAAAGTTGGCTGCCATCTTGGATTTTTTATATTTTTAACATTGCGTTGCTGTTTTGTTGTCGAAATAGTACCTAAAACCTAGTTTTATCTAAATCGGCTCACAAACAAAAAAGTTGGCCGCCATCTTAAATTTTTTATATTTTTAACATTGAGTTGCTGTTTTGTTGTCGAAATAGTACCTAAAACCGAATTTCTTCTAAATCGGCCCACAAACAAAAAAGTTGGCCGCCATCTTGGATTTTTCATATTTTTAACATTGCGATGCTGTTTTGTTGTCGCAATAGTATCAAAAACCGAGTTGCATCTAAATCGGCCCACAAACAAAAAGTTGGCCGTCATCTTGGATTTTTTATATTTTTAACATTGCGTTGCTGTTTTGTTGCCGAAATAGTATCCAAAACCGAGTTTCATCTAAATCGGCCCACAAACAAAAAAGTTGGCCGCCATCTTGAATTTTTTTATATTTTTAACATTGCGTTGCTGTTTTGTTGTCGAAATAGTACCCAAAACCGAATTTCTTCTAAATCGGCCCACCAACAAAAAGTTTGCCGCCATCTTGGTTTTTTTATATTTTTTACATTGCGTTGCTGTTTTGTTGTCGAAATACTACCCAAAACCGAGTTTCATCTAAATCGGCCCACAAACAAAAAAGTTGGCCGCCATCTTGGATTTTTTTATATTTTTAACATTGCGTTGCTGTTTTGTTGTCGAAATAGTACCCAAACCGAGTTTCATCGAAATCGGCCCACAAACAAAAAAGTTCAGAACAGACTCTAAGTTACAGATAAGAAATGACAGGCAGCCGCCATAGTAGAATTATAAATAGTATCAAGTCATCTAATACGTTTAAATAAAATTATTTTCTGTTATGCACTTCACTTTATCTTTGAGGTTTTTCTTTCGCTAATTCGGGAATTTCCCTAAAGTAGTACCTTTGGATCGTTATATTAGTAGAACGTGTTTTTTTTTCGTTTTTATTGTACTTGGCGCATCCATTCGGAAAATATGTTTAAATTTGCCTCCGAATAGAATGTTAAAATATAATTTAAACATTCATTGTGATGATAAATGAATAAAACCTGTTTTGAAAATCAGTATTTTTATCGGTTTATTTTCCATGTGCAACTTGGTATGTTTCAGTATTTTTTTGAGGTGCTTCGTTATTTTCGTAAACTTTAATCTGGCCACACTGCGGAGCGCGGTTTGCGGAGCGCGGATCGCGGAGCGCGGTTCGCGGAGCGCGGAGCGCGGAGCGTGGTTCGCGGAGCGCGGAGCGCGGCAGGGTTGCGTTCCGAACCTACGCTCCGGGTGCAACCAAACGCTCTAACGGCGGCGTTCCAAACATTAGAGCGTAATTTTAATTTTTAAATTATCATAGTAGATCCTCAAAAAACTGATTTTATTTGATTCAAAATAAAGAAAAGTTTCAATTATTCGTATTCCAAATGGAAAACGAAGACTGTACTATTAATGACATTTAAAGTTCTTGGTCGTTTCGAACATTAGAGTGAGTTAATAAACCGGCCAAGTGCGAGTCGGACTCGCGCACGAAGTGTTCCGTACCAAAAAGCGGCAAAAAAACATGTTTGTTGTATGGGAGCCCCCCATAGAACAAACATGTTTTTTTTGATATGATGTTTGTTATGGCGGCAACAGAAATACATCATCTGTGAAAATTTCAACTGTCTAGCTATCATGGTTCACGAGATATAGCCTGGTGACAGACAGACAGACAGACCGACAAACAGACCGACAAACAGACCGAGAAACAGACAGACGGACAGCGGAGTCTTAGTAATAGGGTCCCGATTTGCCACACCAGATGGCGTTAATGGAAAGAGAAGCTTAGTAAAAAAAATACATTGACACACATTTTTATCAACGCCATCTATCGAGCCTACAGTTTTTTGTCATTTTGAAAAGCCCTCATTGCGAAGACAAGGTTCAAAATAAATTGAAAATTTTTGACACTTTGTACAACCTGACGTGCTACTGACTGTACATAAGCATGATTGTCTATTCAAAGTTTTACTCCTTCTTAGCCACTCATTATTAATTACACAATAATAGTACTGTGGAGACAAAGGTACTTTATGATTAAGTTTATATGAATAAAGCTTATTTGATCATGGGAACGGAGCGCGGAGGGCGGTTCGCGGAGCGCGGAGCGCGGAGCGTGGTTCGCGGAGCGCGGTTCGCGGAGCGCGGAGCGCGGACGTCTGCTCCGCGCTCCGCGCGTCCACATTGCGCTTCGCGAACCTGTAACAGAGGTTCGCGGAGCGCGAGGTTCGCGAACCTAAGTGTGGACACACCCTTTGGGTCGTCTTCCCTGTGTAGCATATATCATAATGTGAAAAACGACAATTGTTTATTAGTTTTTAGTTTTTGATATCCGTACATGGCATAGTAATGGCGATTCGACATTGTTACTATTATAAAGAGATACCTACGCAGGCAATAAGATGCCGCGCTCGTACACAGGTCACAGGCGGGCGTGTGGCGGCCCGCTGCTCCCTTGTGCCTCCGTAAGCACGGCTAGCGGTAGGTGCTTATCGCGCGACCTTGAGCGAGTGATGGAGGCCTCTGGCTGAAGTGGCAATGGGCAGGACACATAGCGAGAAGAACTGATGGCCGTTGGGGCGGAAAGGTTCTGGAATGGCTCGCGCGCACCGGATGACGCTCCGTGGGTAGGCCCCGACAAGGGGGACCGACGATCTGGTGAAGGTCGCGGGAAGCCACTGAATGCGGGCAGCGCAGGACCGATCGTCGTGGAGATCCTTAGGGGAGGCCTATACCCAGCAGTGGGTGTCGTGCGGCTGATATGATGATGATGATGAATTCTTAACTTGTCAAGAACGTATTTTTTTCTGTTTGTGTAAACTTTTGTATTTAACAGTCACTTAGGTGTTATTGGCAATTTTTTCACCGTGTGGGTAACGTGTCAAATCAAATCTATTTTTCCATTCCCACAACGTAGGTATATCTTCAAGATTAACATGCTAATTTAAAAGTAACACAAAACAAAAAGACTACTGCACTCCTAAATTATTAAGATTGGTAAACTAGCTGTCAGTTTTCAACCATAACTTGGTTAAAATAAAGTTCAAAATTATATTTTGAGACCGAATCTTTAACGAAGGTCGTGAGCCGATAGTTCAAGTAATTACTTCCTCTAAGTTGTTACTTTGGTGCAATTTGGAATTATTATGTGCGCAAGCGCAAGCTTTTTCGCCTATTAATAATGACTGGTTTTATCTACATACACAATACAACGTATTTTTTTGTTAAAGCATGTTCCAGACGGATGTAATCACGCCTCCCATCAGAGATGACTTTGCTTGATGCCATCCATCTAGACGGTAGATTTAATCCAAATTTCTCCATCCAATCCAAATGACCTTCAACGTCCTTGGAGGGAGAGCGCGAGTTCCATCCCAAGATGGAGTGATCCACATTCGTTTCTTTTTTTGTTTTCTGTCGTCAAAGAGACAAAAGCGCTAAAAGACGCCCACCTTTTAAAATTTCGTCTAATTAGGAGCCATTTTTAGGGTTCCGTACCCAAAGGGTAAAAACAGGACCCTATTACTAAGACTCCGCTGTCCGTCTGTCTGTCTGTCTGTCACCAGGCTGTATCTCATGACCCGTGATAGCTAGAAAGTTGAAATTTTCACAGATGTTGTATTTTTATTGTTGCTATAACAACAAGTACTAAAAACAGAATAAAATTAATATTTAAGGGGGGCTTCAATACAAAAAACGTAATTTTTCCCTTCGTGCGCGAGTCCGACTCGCACTTGGCCGGTTTTTTACAATACGGCACGTGATTTTGCTTCGCGAGCGCGATTCACAACGAAGGGCGACCGTGTTGGCGCTAGGATGGAAACTCGTGTAGCCGCAACACAATCCACGGATGGAAATCACGCTCCAATCAAGCTTCCACCAGGGGCCGTACCGGCTAACGAATCGATTATCGAAAAGTCTGCTGGGTTTCAACTTAAAACAGATAAATCGAGCCCCAATTGGGCGAAAATGGCGAACCCCAATTCATGATGTCACACGAACATCGTTATCTTCCAAATTACGTCAACAGAAAGTACAAGACGAAATTCCTTACTTTGATTTTTCTGTTTTAAGTTGAAACCCAGCAGACTTTTCGATAATCGATTCGTTAGCCGACGAATACGGCCCCAGGATGACTCTGATGGGAGGCGTGATTACATCCGTCTGGAACATGCTTAAAACCAAAGATCGAACAGCTATCGAAAAAAATAACGCACGTAAAAACTTTCGATAGAGTAATTTTGTATTGGTTTGTACAGCGCCATCTACCGCCGAAAAGCCAAATGAAATTTATCATAGACAAATTACTCTATCGAGATGTTTTACGCGCGTTTATTTTCTCGATTGATGTTCGTGATAAGTAGTGTTGCCAACCGTCCCGCAATACGCGGGACGTCCCGTTTCTGAGACCCTTAACGATACGTCCCGCTCATGGTGTGTGCGGGACGCTAAATGTCCTTCTTTTCGGAATAAGCTACGCATGCAAATAGGTACATTGACTGCACACAAAAATATTTTTTATAATAAAGGCAGGCAAGAGTACAAGATTAGTGGATAAAACTGACATAAATTCGCGAAGGAAGAGGATAAGATTATTGGATGAAACTGACTAAATATTGCACTACGTGCCGTTTTTTTACTTTAGACAGACAAAAATACAAGATGAAACTGACTGAAAATCACACTGTGTGACCGTTTTTTAGAGTTTTTTTCTCATATCTCTTATAGGCAGGTCCCATTTTTTTTTGCTAAGTCCCGTATACAAATTTCTAATGTCCCGGATATCCGTGAATAGGAGTTGGCAGGGTGCGATTTGGTTGCCATAAAAACAGATAATCTAATTTCAATGTCACTAACGTTGACTTCATCTAATTTTCATTTGGCCTAAAAATAAATGATATAATTTTTATTTAACCTATTATTCATTTGACATCATTATTATTTGCCATATTTTCATTTGCTCTGACGTCTATATCCTATAAGTATCATTTGATATATTGCTTTTTTTATCTATCTTACATTTCATATACACATCATTTGATCAAAATTTACAAGTTATAATATACCCTTGCTATAAAATAGAAATAACTAGCTTTTGTCATTATGATGCTTGCCTAATTATCAAATCCACTAATGCTAATGTTTAATGTCGTAACATCTATACGCATTCATATATTATAACAAAACAAGCATGCAAGCCAGCTTGCATGTTTGCTTGCATTCTTGCTTGCATGCTTGCTTGCTTGCCTGCTTGCTTGCATGCTTGCTTGCTTGCCGGGGGGTGCAGGGGGGCTGGCCCCCCTGCTCGGGGGGGTCGGGGGGCCGAGGCCCCCCGCTATAAAGAAAAACTTTTAATGCACTAAACCAAGTAGGTTAGGTTAGGTTAGTGTTTTGACCACTCGCAGCGGAGCGAGCGAAGCGAGCGGAGCTCCATAATGCTTGCATGCATGTTGCATGTTTGCTTGCATGATTGCACGCTGCTTGCTTGCATGCATGCTGCTTGCTTGCATGCATGTTGCATGTTTGCTTGCATGATTGCAGGCTGCTTGTTTGCATGCATGCTGCTTGCTGTTTGCTTGCATGCATGTTTATTGCTTGTATGCATGCTGATTGCATGATTCCATGTTTGTATGCTTGTACGAGTGCTTGCTTACATGTATGTATGCTTGTTTGCTTCCATGCTTGCATGCATGCATGCCTGCATTAATGCATTTCATGCTGGTTGAATAAGGTTAGTTATATTTTTGGGTAAATAAATATAGTCAAAATATTTATTTCAATATAAGTAACAAATACATTTTAGGCTTCCAGCAAACTAATTACTGTTATCGATCACCATAGAGTAAATTATAGCCATGGAAAAGTTTTATTTATTTACTTTCTTTATTTGTGCTATGCTTGTTTTTTACAGCATTTAAATCATAGGTGAAATAAAATTATTATAAATGTTGATTAGAGTAAATGAATGTTATAAAAAATATGCTTTATATTATTTGATAATTAGATCAAATGATTATTATGTCAAATAATTTTTATATCACATGTATTTAGGTCAAGTGAAATTATATTAACCGTATGTTATATTATCTGATCGATATGTCAAATGAAATTATATGAAATGTTATTATATCATCTGATCGTTAGTGCATGTAAATTTAGGTCATACATTAAACACCCGAGTTGGCAACCCTAGTGATAAGGGTACTGGGGGCCTATTACAAAAATAACGTACGCAATTGCTTAACGCAGTCACTTGGCCACGATAGTCGTTTGCAGTTCGTTGGTTGTAGTTATAACAAACTCGTCCAAGTAACAAACATGTTGAATTTGGCTGTTGTAGCCCATAGACTACTGAAGAGAGAAACTGTCAAACTCGCGCAATCACTTCGCAATATCGCATACGAAAGTGATTTGTAATTGGAAACAATCAAAACGAAGCACGGACGCAGCTGCGCGTATCGCGTTAAACTTTTCGTAATAGACCCCCAGATCTAAAAAACATATTTTTTAGAGTTGATCTCTTTTAAACACATACCATACAACAAGTACTTACGTACTTTTAAAATTACTAAAGTTAGGTATTATAATTATTAAACTTTCAGTTGTTTTTCATACAAAATTTAATAAAAGATTTCTATGAAACAGCTGTAACTTTTTTCACGATTTCTAGGTTGTTTGGTTGTTTCCGTACAAAAAGTTGTTTCGTATACAATTCTAGTACTTACTCTACAAAATGGCTGATTTAATGAATTACATACTTAGTTACTTTTTGATATTTAGAATTTGTTATCTACCCAAACAGAAAAGAAAAGGAAAGGAAGGTCCGTCCTGTACCCCAGCCACATTATTATTATCACAAGACTGTGCCACCATAAATATACTAACGAAACTGTGCCCCAGCCCAGCGGTGGGGATATTAACCTGGCGTAAGTGAGTTGGGTATGCCATACCCGGGAAGTTTTTATACGCAGACTATTTGTTCGTGATTCTCATTGTCCCAGTAGTAGTAGGTATGAACCTCTATACAAAAAAAAGTTGGGAGTTACAAGTCGTGATAAAGTTTGGCCACATGATAGAAACTGATCTGTAGGCTGTTTCTAACTAATATTGAGCTGGGCCAAACTATCCTTACATACAGTTCCATACGGCGGCGGGTTGAATAGCGCACTTTTCCTGGATCCATTCTAAAAACTATAAAAATTCAGGTTTAGCTAATAGGTCAAATGTGGTATCATTTTCGGATAAATCAATAACGTAGAATTTATTTCTGATATAAAAAAAATCTATTTATTAAGCAGTTTCTGAAAAATTACACAATAACCAACATTTTTAAACTTCATTTTTTTAGTTTAGGTATTGGCACTTGTTTCAGTATTTTCAAAAAAACTACTTTAAAGAAGCGTTTTTCAGGTTAATTTGTAATATGCTTTTGTTATGTTAACTATATTTTATACAATTTGAGCCTAACCCAAGTAGTTTTAGTCCATTGTTTGCGGACATACAGCTAGTCAAAAATATGCATTTTTTCACGAAATAAAAAAGGTTTCCGTTTCGTTCAGAAACATTTTTCAGATTTTTTGTTTATATTTCTGTAAAGTTAATTACATTTTCTACAATTTGAGCTTAATTTGAGTAGTCTAGGTCTATTGGTTGCAGAGACATAGCTGGTTAAAAATGGGCTTTTTATTGAAATTAATTGAAAAAATCTTATCTTTGACTAGCTGTGTCTTTGCAACTAGTAAACCTAGACTACTCAAGTTAGGTTCAAATTGTAGAAAATTTAATTAACTTTACAGAAATATAAACAAAAAAACTGAGAAATGCTTCCGAACGAAACGGAAACCCCTTTTATTTCGTGAAAAAATGCATATTTTTGACTAGCTGTGTCTCCGCAAACAATGAACCTCAACTACTTGGGTTAGGCGCAAATTGTATAAAATATAGTTAACATAACAAAAGCATATTACAAATTAACCTGAAAAACGCTTCTATAAAGTCGTTTTTTTGAAAATACTGAAACAAGTCCCAATACCTAAACTTATAAAAATGAAGTTTAAAAATGTTGGTTATTGTGTAATTTTTCAGAAACTGCTTAATAAATAGATTTTTTTTATATCAGAAATAAGTTCTTCGTTATTGATTTATCCGAAAATGATACCACATTTGACCTATTAGCTAAACCTGAATTGTTATAGTTTTTAGAATGAAGCCGGGAAAAGTGCGCTATTCAACCCGCCGCCGTATGGAACTGTATGTAAGGATAGCTTGGCCCAGCTCAATATTAGTTAGAAACAGCCTACAGATCAGTTTCTATCATGTGGCCAAACTTTATCACGACTTGTAACTCCCAACTTTTTTTAGTATAGAGGTTCATACCTACTATAGACAGTAACAGTTGTGATGTGATGCTATTATCAGGAGTTACACGAGCGTAAAGATGGTCAGGGTGTGTCACACCCGACCTCATAAGTGTTACATTTTGATCTATTAGCCAGTTTATGATTTAGGTATAGATATTTATAGTAGATACCTATTACATATTTTTCCTTATTTGTCAAGATGTAGGTATATAAAAATGAATATAAGCTACACAAACTATTCAAATGCAATTTCACAGAATTACAGACTCCGAAAGCGAAGAAGGGATGTTAGTGACTCGTCAGAAATGGCTCATAGATGTCATAATTTTTGTGAGGCAACTGTACCCAATCAACATAATATTATGTAGAAGTCATGAATGACATAAAATTGCAGTTTTAAGGGTAAAAAAGAAATTTATGAAACACGCGTTATTATTTACTAGATTTAAGTATTGCACTGATTTAGAGGTGTCATTTCAATGCTATGCTATTTTAGATCTTTAAGATGTTACCATTCTATTTTTCTATACTTAGAAGATAACATATTTAAGTTAAATAGGTACCAAAGAAAATAAAGTTTTGCTAAGATTTGACACTACAAAATATAAGTTCATCAAAAGATTTAAGTAGCTGTAGGTATTTACTTAATTACATTTTTTTATTGCAATAAATACAATATTTATAAGCAAAACATAATATTTAACTGACTTATATTTGACTCATCTTGTTGAATGAATACTTTTATTAGGGTAGTTTAATCGGGTAACAGCGTACTGAAATACTAAGTGGGCGACGGACTGAGGGCGACTACAAATACTGAAAATGCGACTTTAAAATATAAATTGACTAACTAGTTATTCAAAACGGGCAGTACTTTAATTATTAAAGCGACTATTAACCTAATCGATATGACAAAATTTTTGAAGTAGGTAATTACCAGTAGGTACCTAATTATATAACTGATTTAAAAAATACTGAATACTAAATTAATAAAATACTAAAAAAATACTGGGTGGGCAACTATATTTATTACCAAGTCCATACTTGGTAATAAATATAGTTGCCCACCCAGTATAATACCATTATTATAGTTGCCCACTCAGTATTTATGTCACTCATTTAGAATTTTCACTGTTTACTTAAATTATTTATCTCCCACATGCAGTTGCTCGTTTTACGTATTTTATTAATCCACAGTTTGTCACCCGTTAGGTTATTTTGTCGCAAACAAATGAAACCGCTGCTGGGTTTAGTATTTAAGTATCACATTAACAGTCACATTTATTATATCCAGTCACCCAATTAAAAATATCCCTTATTAATATCCACAATAAAAAAAACTTAATAAACAATAAACTGTACTAAAAATTCGAAATCAAAGTTTCGGGTACGTCATACCCACCTAATAGCTACAATATGATGTTTTTACCTCATTCACGCCGCGGGTTAAAAATGCCCGATGCTAACGTCATTTTGATAGGTATACGTACACCCACCTAATAAATAATTTCAGGTTTGCCCGTGAGTCGTGACGTAAAATATGACTTTGCCAAAAGATACCGAGATAAACATGTGTGTTCAGCGTCGGAGCTAGGGCCCCTGGCAAGATTTAAATTTTGCGCCCCAAGACATATTACTAGAATAATTAGCGCCCCTAGCAACATTAAAATTTTGCGCCCCTGGCAAGAATTGAATTTTGCACCCCAACATATACACTTAGTTATATTACTAGGATAATGAGCGCTCCTAGCAAGATTGGAATTTTGCGCCCTAAGGGTGGGTACCCACTTAGGTTCGCGAACCTCCGCGCTCCGCGAACCTGCACCGAAAATATCGTTTATCCTCTGCTGAAACAGGGCGCCGAGGTGTGTATGTGAGGGAACTCGTATGCGAAGCTGGTTCGCACAGGCACACACTGTAGCCAAAGTAAAAATATTTGTTTTTGCTATGGATCACTGTTCTAGGTTCGCGGAGCGCGGAGGTTCGCGAACCTAAGTGAGTACCCACCCTAAGACTTATTTTTATTTTATTTTATTTTATTGGATAAGGGAAACATACAGCTCAATAATGAATGATAAACATTATGTTTGTACATCGGCTAACACAGTTTCCACTGAGAGAAATTAATGCAAAACAGAGGTTGAGTATACACTACATAAAGTTTACGAATTATATCATAGCAAATATAACTTTTCACAAGCAAACCATTGGAAAATTAACACACAAATGGTATAAACAAGGGCATTATAAAACATTGATATGTTGATCAGCTGTAATATATTTCTAGGATAATGAGCGCCCCTGGCAAGATTTGAATTTTGCGCCCTAAGATATTACTAGGATAATATGCGCCCCTGACAAGATTTGAATTTTGTGCCCCAAGACATATTACTAGGATAATGGAGCGCCCCTGGCAAGATTTGAATTTTGCGCCCCAAGATATTATTAGGATAATATGCGCCCCTGGCAAGATTTTAATTTTGTGCCCCAAGACATATTACTAGGATAATGAGCGCCCCTGGCAAGATTTGAATTTTGTGCCCCAAGACTTATAAACTTTTTTCTAGCTATGGCTCACCAATGTGCGCCCCCTGAGGGTTGCGCCCCTGGCAGCCGCCCCCTTGCAAGTCCCTAGCTACGACCCTGTGTGTGTTGTGGTCGATTGATTTGATACCTTTCAGGTTTTATACCCAGTGACGTAAATTGACAAAAAAATCCGATGTCTGGGTTATGGCACAGATAACTATAATACATTATGTTGTGGCCACTGACCCGGTCACAGAGTAACCAAAAATCTTCTGTAAAGACAGGAGAAAAAGCTTCTACAACATATTTTTTGTATATACGAAAGCCGAAACACGGATCTCATATTTTCATTTTCAGAATCAGTATAAAAAAAAACCGGTCAAGAGCGAGTCGGACTCGCGCACCGAGGGTTCCGTACCATCATAAATATAAATATTTGGATATGTTACTGTAGAACAGTCTTTCAAAAGTAAGACAGACGGGGGACAGGCAAAAAGGTGGATGGGCGACCAGGCCGACAGGTGGAAGGGCAAATAGGCGGACAGTTAATTTACAAATCTTAACCACAGCTGCTTGTGGTGACTGAAAACCGAGTGGCTGACACTCCACATTGCAAACTGTTTATATTCATTGATGTAGGTACTATGGGCAACAGCGTCGCTTAACCAGTTTGCTACAAAATTCGTGTGGGCGCGTATCACCCCTGCCTGCACGAACTAAAAGTATGTGACAGCGGGCGTGGCGTGCAAGTGATTTTAACCTTAGCAGTGGTTAAGCGACGCTGTTGCCCATGGTACATTTGACTTTCGCTTCCACTTCAGCTTCCGCTTCCTCGTCCACTTACACTTACCGTCACCGATACCGTCAATCTTTTTATTTATCTATAAGTACATCAACATCCTCCGTCCCAGTCCCTCCTCCCCTTCCCTTTCCCCTTATAATTTTTAGTCGTCATCGTCAGCCTAACACAAAATTTGAACATCCTACCTTTGAAACTAAGAGACTTCCATACAAACTTTCATCCCTTATTTCATCCCCTTAGGTGAAATTTCCAAAATCCTTTCTTAGTGCTCACCTACACCATGAAAGGTATCTACCCTCCGGTGTCTTTAATTTCAGCCGTTAGAGCTCTATCTACGCACATCCCAACAATCAATCACCAATCAATCTCCATTCAATCCCCAATCAATCACCAATCAATCAATCAATTTAGAGTTTTATATGTATAGATTTTATTTATTACTAGCGAATCGCTTTCGCTTCGCTTCGGTTCCTTCCTTTTTTTGCCAATTTCGACCTTCCAACAACACCCGAAAAGAAAACAAATGCCTTCCAGTCATCACCTCCCTTGGTCCGAAAGTCTGTTTCCATCCCGTTCGAGTCCCGTCATCGGTGTGAGAAACGCGCTGATAGTTAAAATTTACTCATCATAAGTGATCGATTAACGATTGGTCTGCTGGAATGCACTCTGTGCTTGTTTTACTCTTTATGATCGTCACCTCGTATGTGCCTTACTCCTTCTGGCTTGTGAGCTATAAAAACCTTCAGTGACGGATAAACAATTTCTTATTTTGGTATTCAGAACAAACGTGACGCAAGGGTTTATGAATGATTGACGTTTGAACATGGCACAGACGAGATGACGCTGAAGGTTATGTATGCTGGAAATAACAAAAACTAGCAAACGAAAGTCAAATTTTACTTCGTAGATGCTCAGTGACGCAAAAATAAATAAGATTGAACACTCGAACATCATACAAAACAGAACAGATCTCATAAAATTGTTGTTTAAACAAGGCACATACAGAACCGTCTGTACCAGTTTTCATTTGTCAAAATATCGACAACTAAACCGTTTGGAGCCAAATGAAGCAGTCTAGCAGCGTCACGTTTGATAAGTGACAGTATATAACACTTCAAATCCGTTCGCGGAACGACACATCAATAGAAAAAGCGAAAACAATATTTCGACCCGTCACACTGTCTGGCCCATACTTAAAACTGTCACGTTACGTGAATTTTGCCTCACGCATATTGTAAAGCAATTAATATTAAAAAGAATTTCCGTCACTGAGGATCTAGCTTTATCTGAAACCAATCACTGCAGTATTTACGATGCAATTCGAGGTTAAAATTTGTATGTAAATAAACTAGGGTGACCATACTGACCATGAAGTATTATTTTTGCGGACATCGTATTGAAGTTTACTGAGATTGTTTGTAGCGTATAGTAGCACATTACTTTTAGGTTTTTACACGACTGCTCAAAAAAGGAGTGTATATGTGTTCAGGGTTCATGTATGTTTGTAGGTATGTGAGTTTCTTTATTCCACCATAACTTCTAAATGGCTTAACGGATTTAGATGTATGGGGTATCGTTAGAATCCTTACATAATTCCGAGTGACACTGGCTATATTTTTTTAAAGTCAATATGGCGACTGTACGACGCCACTTTTAAATGAGAAAAAAATCTTTTTTCTTCATTTATTACAATATGGGCATCAAATGAAAGGCGCACATTCCAAAACTATATCATTTGTCCCTAAAATGTGTAAAATAAATTAAATACATTTAAAAAATATTAAAAATACGACTGCCCTGCCAAAAACGAACTAAAAAGTTAACTAAATAACAAGTGTCATTGCAGTCGGGGGACCTCTTTGATTAAAAATTGTTTCACAAAACGGTCCCCTGATTGCAATGACACTTGTTTTTTTAATTAACTTTTTAGTTCGTTTTTGGCAGGGCAATAATGTTTTTATTTTTTTTTATTTTTTTTTAATCAAATAAAACTTCAGGAAATCAATTCAACAAGTTGTGATTTATTAACGCTTAAGGTATGACACTAAAAAGTTATTTTGATAACAATAATAATATCAAATATCACAGTTCAATCACATTAATGTACATATTAATGACTTGTTGAAAAACAGACTAGTACCATAGATAATAATATAATACTATACTAATATAAGTAATTCTACTTACTAGGTATTCTAAAATGTTATAGTGTTAAACATTACAGGTTAATTCTTTTATCCATACATATAAGTAATAAAACTGTAAAATAAAACCGGTCAAGAGCGAGTCGGACTCGCGCACCGAGGGTTCCGTACTATCATAATAAATACACAGCAGAGTAGAATAATAAAATTATTATTGCAGTTTTAGGTCAGCGCCATCTCTTGACCTATAGTGGAACTAATGTTAACTTTTTAGAAATTTGATAATTTCAAAAAAACAGAGAAATCGTTTTATTTTTCCTGTAATCTTTATATAAACTGCTATTACATAGAATTATTTCATATTTTTCTCTTTGCAAACTTTGGAGATAAGGGGGGGAACGGTCATTTTTTTACTTTTTTCATCATAAGTCGAAAACTATGCGGCCTAAAAAATGATTAAAAACGTGCAAACGGCGCTCTTTCATATGATACCCCACATGCCCTAGTCACCTCACTTCAAATTTTTGAGACCCCTTTTCAGTCCCCGTTGTAAAAAAGATATTTATTTTTTATTTCTTTCTTATTTGCAAAATAGTTGGGCAAATGTCATTTTAAACTGTTCCAAATTTGTAGTGATATCATTAGTAGTTCTCGAGATAGCCAGCTGTGACAGACAGACAGACAGACTGAGTCACACCATAAGGGTTCCTTTTTTACCATTTCGGTACGGAACCCTAAAAAGTGTCTCTACATTGAATATATTTGAAAAAAAAATTTTTGGGGCGATGGAGATATAGTTTAAAAAAAGTGTATCTGTTTGTTTGTCAGTTTGAACACGCTATCTCTGGAAATACTGTACGGATTCGAATGAAACTTTTTTTGTTATATAGCTGTTAAGCCTGGGCATAGTTTAGGGCAGCGGTTCCCGAATATTGTTTAGTGGAACCATGGGGTTCCATAAGAGGCTCTCAGGGGTTCCGAAAAATTTAAGAGTTAAGTAAATTTATATCTTTTTGTTCTAACTAAATAAATATTAATATCTTAAAAAGTTTTTCTTTTAAAGTCAAATTAGACTTACAAGAAACCTCTAACTATAAGACCGGTAGCAGACAAAGATGGGAAGCTTCTTAGTGCGCAGAATGATCAACTGCGTAGATGACACGAGCATTTCGCAGAGGTTTTCCTTACGGTAGTTGGCGAGGAGGATGATCTGGATCACAATGATGCGGAGATAGCTTGTGAAGTTCTGGATGTTAGAGTCTTAGAGCATACAAGGTTAAGGTCGATTCTCCAGATAAGGCTGAAATCTGTACCGCCATAAAAAGCCTAAAGAGCAGCAAAGCACCAGGCAACGATGGCATTCCTATTGATGCGCTTAAGGCCAATGCCGATGCCACAGCTGATATGCTGCTGCCCCTGATGACATTTATTTGGGAAACAGAACAGGCACCCGAAAGCTGGAAAGAAGGCATCATCATTAAGCTACCGAAGAAAGGAGACTTGACTCAGTGTTCCAATTAGCGAGGGATCAACTTGCTGCCTGTTTGCTCAAAGGTTCTGTGCAAAATTTTGTTGAACCGGTTAACAAGGGTGGCGATTGCAACCGTTCGTTAAACTAGGGCCAAAGTTAACATGGTGTTAGACTGCGGACTAACGCCATTTTAGCGCAAATCGTATTCAGAGTGACAGTTTAACGTTTAGTCCCACCGTTTAAGGATTAAAAGGTGCATTGTGACTGGTTTAAAAGCATTAAACCAGGTTTTGTTAGAACAGTCTTGCACCCCAGTTTTGTGAAACATCTCTGAATAACACAGTAAGAGAAGAACAGAGTGGTTTTAGAGCGGGTCGATCTTGCACAGACCAGATCAACGTTTTGCGTATGATTTTGGAGCAATATAACGAAATGCAGCAACACTTTGTTCGTTGACTTCGAAAAAGCGTTTGATAGGGTAAAGTGGTCCAGTATATGGCGCATACTTGAAGAGGTATACCAGACAAGGTCACAAAAGTAATTAGATGCCTTTATTTGGGTTCCTCTTGCCGAGTGATGCACATCGGGCAACTTTTAGAGCCGATACCAGTGACTGCCGGAGTAAAATAAGAATACCTACTATCACCGCTGTTGTTCGTAATAGCACAGTTTAACTCCACACAGTTGAAAAATGAATGTACTTGCGCAGAGCAACGGAGGGGGTCTCGAGGGGGTCGGGCGGCGCGGCTCGGAGTACCCAAACTCGCCGAGTTTGGGCACTCGAACGCGGAAGGCCGGCGCGAGTGACGCGACCGAATAAATCACGCATTGCGAGCGACCATTTAAAAAAAAAAAATGTCGCTATCATTTATTAGGTACAATTTTACTATCGTACATAATTGACCGAACGAGCACGAAGTGCGAGCGAGGCGTCTCTGCTTCAGCTTGGGCAAAAATTCTTTCGTATATCCGGCTGTCTGTTCCAGCCTACAGGTCGCATTTCTCAACCGATTCTTGTAAAATTTTGTAAGCAGGTTCGAAAATTATACTATGTATATATATATACATGTTAAAAAAACGCTCATGGGTAAAGGTTATTATAAAGTAGACGATTATCTTAAAGATCAAAATGCGTGGAAATGATGTAACACATAACTACTGTAAGTACTTTGTTGCCAATGATAGTAATATAATAAGTCTATGTTTGTTGCCAATAATCCTGTCACCCTGTTGTAATTATCTGGTAACGATATATTTAAGTTTGTAAATATCGTTACTTATTGCTATTAAAGCTGATAAGTTTCTTGCGCCCGTTCTTCTTGTCAGTTAAAAAAGTCTTGAACGGGTGGTAGGAAAATATAGACGATTCAAAAGTACTTAATAATTAAGTTTATTTGAATAAAGCTAATTTTGACTTTGACTTTGATACAGAATTTTTTATTGAGCCAGTTTTTTGAAATTTTTCAAAATGGCGGAGATATGTTAAAAAACAGATTTCAGTCCGTTTTCCAGCTCTGCCTGTTTTCCTCTACAGGTCGCATTTTTCAACCGATTCTAGTAAAATTTTGTAAGCATGTAGATTTTTTTGTCAAACCAGTTTTTTGAAATTTTTCAAAATAGCGGAGATATGTTAAAAAAAACCTATTTCAGTCCGGATTTCCGGCGCTGTCTGTTCTCCTCTACAGGTCGCATTTCTCAACCGATTCTCGTGAAATTTTGTGAGCAGGTTCGAAAATAATATAGAATTTTTTGTCACGCCAGTTTTTTGAAATTTTTAAAAATGACGGAGAAATGTTAAAAATACATATTTCAGTCGGGCTTTCCAGTTCTGTCTGTTTTCTTCTACAGGTCGCATTTCTCCACCGATTCTCGTGAAATTTTGTAAGCAGGTTTGAAAATTGTATAATTTTTTTTTGTTAAGCCAGTTTTTAATTTTTTTTTTAAATGGCGGAGATAATGTAAAAAAATCGTATTTCAGTCCGGATTTCCGGTGCTGTCTGTTCTCCTCTACAGGTCGCATTTCTCAACCGATCCCGGTGAAATTTTGTGAGCAGATTTGATAAATATTTATAATTTATTGTAGAGGCAATTTTTCGAAATTTATTAAAATGACGAAGATCTGTAAAAAAACATATTTCAGTCCAGCTTTCCGGCTGTTTAATCTCCTCTACAGGTCGCATTTCTCAACCGATTCTGATGAAATTTTGTGGGCAGATTCGATAATATTGTATAATTTTTTAAACTATCCATTTTTCTTCCGTGGTTCTTTTAAGGAAGTGGCGTTGGATTGGTCATGTGTTACGGAGGCCTGACAACCACATCCCGAAACAAGGTCTAAAGTGTCAAGCGCATGGCAGGAGAAAACTCGGCCGCCCTCGTACCACCTGGAGGCGCTCAGTTGAAAAAAGGCTGCTTCAATCAGTCAAGGCTGGACAGATCTTGAGGTGGCCGCACAAGACCGGAAGAAGTGGAGGTCCCTTCTGAGAGCCCTA
Organism: Agriphila geniculea; assembly: GCA_943789525.1. Classification (NCBI taxonomy): domain Eukaryota; kingdom Metazoa; phylum Arthropoda; class Insecta; order Lepidoptera; family Crambidae; genus Agriphila; species Agriphila geniculea. The sequence goes on along the minus strand of OX038898.1, from coordinate 9,076,535 downwards.
TGTAGGGATAAGAGGACATCATCATCATGATACTTACAAGATGCAAACACCAAGCCAAAAAGCCTCAGTTTGGTGTGATTTTACTTTTATTTTTTTTTATTTAGTTATTTATATTCAGGAAACGATGGCCCATAGATATATACCTTAAAACTAAAGATATATAATTTATAAAACAATGTTGTTAGTACATAACTTAAAAATATGTTGATAAAAAATTTATCAATTTGACACTTTGTTTGTCGAATCGGTGGCACAAGGCAGCGTTCCTCTGAAGCGCCTGTATACCATACCCTGTGGCCAGAAGTGCTCCTTTATGAAAAGCCTCGCTGTCGGGATGCGCACCACAAACTGGTATTATGGCGTGACTCCAGTGGCTGAACTCTCAAACATAAGTTGGATTTCTTCTTTATGTACTCGATCACGTCCTACGCTGTGGTGGTATGGTGCAGGCGGGACATTTGTTAACAATAAAATTGTCATAAAGATATCATAGTTTAATCACAATATGTACAATAATTATTAATTTTAAGATTATTAATACAATTGAAAAATATTAGAAAAAATCGACTTACCCATAGCAGCTCAGACGGGACTCGAACCCGCACCCTTAGGATTCCGGCCCAATGCACTAACCAATTATGCTACCGAGTCGCTAGCAGGATTGACGAAATTTTCTATTACTTTCCACGTTTCCGCTGTAGGCCAGTGCCATCTCATCAATGTGAAGTGAATTACTTCGACATTTGAAAGCAACACCCTTGCAGGAGCTAGACAAATCAATTAAGATGAAATAGCCATATAATTTTAAAACTAAAATTATTAATTAGTTAAAAACAGACTAGTACCACAACCTATACTGGCTTATTCAGTGTGCGTTCGTTAAACTAGGGCCAAAGTTAACATGGCGTTAACAGCGGACTAACGCCATTTTAGCGCAAATCTTATTCAGAGTGACAGTTTAACGTTTAGTCCCACCGTTTAAGGATTAAAAGGTGCATTGTGATTGGTTTACAAACATTAAACCAGGTTTTGTTAGAACTGTCTTGCACCCCAGTTTTGTGAAACATATCTGAATAACTTAGAAAGAGTTTTAGTTATTATTATAGATAGAGTATTTAGTTTATACATTAAGCCATCACCTGTTGTATTGGCGAAAAAGCCGCCGCGCGACGTTCGTCTAGAATCTAGATAGATAGTTGGCGCAACGACTAAAAGTGTAAGGGCTGTCACTGAAGGGATGCTGACCTCTTTTGTCAATTCAATTACAAAATTCAGGTCTTGGTAAGATATTTATTTTAGGTGACAGATGTCAAATTTAAATTTGTCAAAATTAAATTTGACAGTTGTCATCTAAAATGAAGATCTCATCAAGACCTTTAATTTCTAAGATAACATAGTTGAAACTTGGTAGTTAGATGTATTCTGTTAACCGCTTAACGAATTTAACACAAAAAAAAATATTTTAGGAGGGGCTCCCAATCCCAATACATAGAAATAAAACTGAAAAAAAATTTTTTCTTCAAACCAATACGTGTGGGGTGTCTGTAGATAGGTCTTTAAAAATGACATTGAGATTCTTAAGTCATTTTTTTCTCAAAGTCAACCGTTTGAAAGATATACACCGCCAAAGTGGTAAACTGTGTGTCCGTCCCCCCCCTTTAACTTTTGAAATAAGATAGTGAAAATAAAAAAAAAATATGCTGTGGATTTTAATAAAAGCTTTCAACAAAAATTAGGATGAGCGAGATATAGTCTTTAGTTTTTAGTATTTTAGTCTTTAGTATTTTAGTCTTTAGTTTTTGAGATATAGTACATTTTCCAAAACCGCAAATATAACTTTGTCATTCATACCAACACTGTGAAAAACAAAGTTATTTTTGCAGACGAAAATTATGGTATTAAATATGGTCTGGAATAAGGTAACTACGGAACCCTACGGCGCGTGGCCCGACACGCACTTGGCCGATTTTTTTGTATGTTCTATCTGGCAACGATGTTTAAGCGTGCTGCAAAAATACGATATATCAATATGTTTAATTCGATATATCTATATTTTTAGCCAATAAAATATTTTCATCCGCTTTATCTATACAAAATTATATCCAATATAAAAAATCGTGTAAAACGATGTATTTTTTTAATCAATCTCATCAATATCTAGGTAACTAAAGTCGCTAGAATGCAAAGTCCGTGGTAAAACTTACTAACAGCACAAAATAGATAATAGTGCTAACAGGACAATTTCATTATATTATTAGCCTTTCTGTCCATCAACGTACGTACATTGTTGTCACCTTATCTTAAAAATCTCATACAAATTTTAACCTCGAATTGCATCGTAAGTACTGCAGTGATTGGTTTCAGATAAAGCTAGATCCTCAGTGACGGAAATTCTTTTTAATATTAATTGCTTTACAATATGCGTGAGGCAAAATTCACGTAACGTGACAGTTTTAAGTATGGGCCAGACAGTGTGACGGGTCGAAATATTGTTTTCGCTTTTTCTATTGATGTGTCGTTCCGCGAACGGATTTGAAGTGTTATATACTGTCACTTATCAAACGTGACGCTGCTAGACTGCTTCATTTGGCTCCAAACGGTTTAGTTGTCGATATTTTGACAAATGAAAACTGGTACAGACGGTTCTGTATGTGCCTTGTTTAAACAACAATTTTATGAGATCTGTTCTGTTTTGTATGATGTTCGAGTGTTCAATCTTATTTATTTTTGCGTCACTGAGCATCTACGAAGTAAAATTTGACTTTCGTTTGCTAGTTTTTGTTATTTCCAGCATACATAACCTTCAGCGTCATCTCGTCTGTGCCATGTTCAAACGTCAATCATTCATAAACCCTTGCGTCACGTTTGTTCTGAATACCAAAATAAGAAATTGTTTATCCGTCACTGAAGGTTTTTATAGCTCACAAGCCAGAAGGAGTAAGGCACATACGAGGTGACGATCATTACTCTTTGACCCCCTGTCACGCGGCGTGACATACCACCATGTTGCGGAAATATTTAGAGCTAATTTTATTCCTTTTTAATTATTTTTAAAAGTAATTAACTGTAACAATATTTGAAAGGGTCTAATTAATTAAAAATAATAAATATTTATATTTCAAAAATAATTAGTGGCGCTATTATCACAAAAGTCAATAAGAAGTTAAACTATGACCGCGCATACCGTTGTTTCATGGTTGTTTCACTCGATGATAAAATTACGTATTTTAATGACTATATTTTTTATGATTTAATTACAAATGTACAGTTTTCAGATTTTTTCCTGTAAGTGTAGTTAATGACGCTATTACTTGCCAAATTTCATAGTTCTAGGTCAACGGGAAGTACCCTATGAATTTTGATTCCTTTGAAAGTATCGAAAATGCGTTTTTTGCGTTTCTTGACAGACAGACGGACGGACGGACAGACAGACAGACGGACAACAAAGTGATCCTATAAGGGTTCCGTTTTTTCCTTTTGAGGTACGGAACCCTAAAAACCGGCCAAGTGCGTGTCGGGCCACGCGCCATAAGGTTCCGTAGTTACCTTATACCATACCATATTTAATACCACCTATAATTTTTCGTCTGTAAAAAAAACTTTGTTTTTCAGTGTTGGTATGAATGACAAAGTTATATTTGCGGTTTTGAAAAATGTGCTATATCTCGAAAACTAATTACTATATCTCGTTCAAACCAATTTTGGTTGAAAGTGTTTTTAAGATCTACAGCATATATATTTTTTAGATTTTTCACTCTCTTATTTCAAAAGTTAAAGGGGGGGGGGGGGGGGACACACATTTTACCACTTTGGCGGTGAATATCTTTCAAACGGTTGACTTTGAGAAAAAGTTGTCTTAAAAACCTTAATGTCATTTGTAAAGACCTATCTATAAACACCCAATACGTGTGGGTTTGAAGAAAAAAAAAAATTCAGTTTCAGTTCCATGTATGGGGAGCCCCCCCTTAATCTTTTATTTTTCTTATTTTTGTATTAAATTCGTTAAGTGGTTAACAGAATACATCTACCTACCAAGTTTCAACTGTGTAGTCTTAATACTTTCGGAATAAAGTGGCTGTGACATACGGACAGACAGACAGACAGACAGACAGACAGACATGACGAATCTATAAAGGTTCCGTTTTTTGCCATTTAGGCTACGGAACCCTAAAAAACCAGCCAAGTGCGTGTCGGGCCACGCGCCGTAGGGTTCCGTAGTTCCCTTATTTATACCATACCATATTTAATACCACTATCATTTTTCGTCTGCAACAATAAATTTGTTTTTCACAGTTTTGGTATGAATGACAAAGTTATATTTGCGGTTTTGGAAAATGTACTATGTCTCAAAAACTACAAAATGTATGTCTTTCAAACCAATTTTGGTTGAAAGTGTTTATTAAGATCTACAGCAGATCTTTTTAGATTTTTCACTCTCTTATTTTAAAAGTTAAAGGGGGGGAGGGGACACACATTTTACCACTTTGGCGGTGTATATCTTTCAAACGGTTGACTTTGAGAAAAAATTGTCTTTGAAACCTCAATGTCATTTTTAAAGACCTATCTATAGACACCCCGCACGTATTGGTTCGAAGAAAAAAATTTTTTCAGTATCAGTTCTATGTATGGGGAGCCCCCCTTAACCTTCTATTTTTTTTTATTTTTGTGTTAAAATCGTTATGCGGTTAACAGAATACACCTACTTACCAAGTTTCAACTGTGTACTCTTAATACTTTCGGAATAAAATGGCTGTGACATACGGACAGACAGACAGACAAACAGACAGACAGACATGACGAATCTATAAGGGTTCCGTTTTTTGCCATTTCGGCTACAGAACCCTAAAAAATGATAATGATACCTTAAAAACTCACGAAGTTACAAGCTTTTTAGTGTTGTGCGCGCGAGACATTTTAGTAGGGCGTGCGTTAATTATGGTTTTGTAAAAACAAAATATGACATTTATGGGAAAAGGTGCGTAAGTTTTTTTTTTGTTTTTTTCACACGCCCAATGGAAGAATATTTTGCTAACAAAGGGGTGAGTGAGCAATGTGAGCATACAGACTACTTTAAAACTATAATTTTAAGTGATAAAATGTAAATATTTTAATATTTTATAACAAAATATTATGAATTATGAATAATTTTATAATAATAAATATTTGTTTGACTTAATTAAAGACTTACACATTTATTTATTTTAAAAATGAATATGAACTTTTAGCGGCATAAAACCCCTTTGTTGTTACAAAAAAAATAACTGTATAACCCTGTTAAATTGGGAACGCTCTGTTTACTCGCATAGAACTTGCAGTAAGGTACTAATTTAACTTTGTAGGGATTTAATTCTATAACAACCTAGTGTTTTATATATTATTACACCGTTGTTATAGCTCGGTTTATGGCCCTAAAAGCGATGTATTAGGGCTCACTTTACGAGCAAGTGTGTTGAAAATAATATTTGTCGTATTTGTTGCTGTGTGGTAAATTACTTTGTATTTTCCTCGCAAATGTGTTGAAAAACGTCGTATGAAACTCGTGAGCTTTTGCTCATTGCACATTCGGCTGAGTTACGCCCTCGCCTGCGGCTCGGGCTGCAACCCACAGCCTTGTGTGCAATGACCAACCTAAGCTAACTTGTCTCATAATGTACTATTAGTCAAAATATAACATGATATGAAAAATATTGCAATTGATTCTATTACTGATACTGAATAAAAAAAAAGTTTTCAGGTTTCTTTTATACTAAAAATAAGCTTCTATAGAACGCAAACAAAAGCTCATCTAAACCAGACCCCGAATTACGTAAGTCTGTTGCTAACAATTCTCGATTGAAATCGCAGTTGCATTGCTGCTTTAAGTGAGATAGTTGTCACATTGGTTTTTACTAAAGCAGTAATGTAACTGCGATTTCTGTCAGAGTTGATTGCAACAAAGTTTCATAAGCCTACTGTACCCCAACGTGTCAGCTCTGTACCCAGCTATCGAAAAAAATTACGCGCGTAAAAACCTTCTATAGAGTTATTTTGTATTTAATTCATAATTCTTTATTTGCGTAAAACACGGTGAAAATGTTCTCACAATAATATTAAAGTACACATGTTTTGCCCTTATTAAAGAAGCATGCAAATTTTACAAGTATGTCAATTCTTGAAATCTAATAATTGTTTTATGTCATAAAAATTATGCTGATTTAGCCACTGATATAATCTACATTTAAATACATTTAATGTCAATTTTTTAAAGTCATTTGGAATTTTATTATAAATACTTACACACATTTTTATTATACATTGCTGATTTCGGTGCTTCATTTAATACTAGCCTATTTGGATTTCTGTGCAGTCGGGAACTTACATTAGATACTTTTTTAAACAGTCCTAAGTTTTTATGTACAAAAACACTAACTTCATAAATATACATTGACGGTAGTGGTAGTAAGCCTAAACTCAGTATGGGAAATGAAACTTTTTTTTACGTAAACTTTTCTATTAAATTAATTATCTTGATATTAAAAGTTTGATTTTTTCACAGCTTCAAAGGAGCCATATAGATTTGAGTAAACAACGAACTAAGATTGTGAGTAAACTCAATTTTTCCATGCGTTATCGAGATAATGGGTCTGGATAGGCGGACGGACAGACGTCTATATTTTTTGATTGAATTACAAATGTATAGTTTTCATATTTTTGCCTGTATTTGTAGTATTAGACGATATCACTTGCCAAATTTCATAGTTCTAGATCAACGGGAAGTACCCTATAATTTTGATTCCATTGAGAGTGTCGGAATAGGCATCTTTGCGGCATAAACGGTCGAATCTTTTTATTACGTAAACTTAGAAGTTTGATTTTTTATAGCTTCAAGAGACCGTAGACCTGCGTATATCATTTTAATTTCAACTCGATACCTCCATGCGTTCCCGAGGTAAAGGGTCTTGACAGACGGACAGACAGACAAACAGACACACAGACGGGTTTCGTTTTTTTCCTTTAGAGGTTTGTCCATCAGCCATTTTTGATGTCCCCACTGTTGGGGCACAGGCCTTCCTTATGGGTGGATAAGGAGGACGGGCCATAACCCACCACGCGGGCCCAATGCGGATTGGTGGGTATTAACGACTGCAAATGCAGCCGGGACCAACGGCTTAACGTGCCTTCCGAAGCACGGAGGAGTTCGCGTAGTAAATTTTTGGTCACCCATCCCATGACCGACCCTTGCGAACGTTGCTTAACTTACGCAATCGCTGGGCCAGGCGCCAAACCACTGCGCCACCGAGCTCCTACCTTCGACCTTTAGAGGTACGGAACCCTAAAAAATCCAAAAATGTGATCGATCGAGCCCTTGAACTTTTGATACTTAATATAATATAATATCTGAACTTGGAAAAAAATGTCTAAAAAGAAAAAAGTGATGTTAGGGAAGCAAAGGGGACTGCAATTATTTATTATACTACAACATTTTGACCGCGTTCTGCGTGTCTAAATTGTGCGACTATACAACGTGTTACAAAAATACCCCTTAATGCCGAATATGGTAGATAGGGACCATCAAACTGAACAACTTTTACTATGGGACCAACACTGAAATCACGAAAAAAAATTCAGCTGTTTCATACATTTTCGTAAGTTTGTATTAATTTTGTACGAAACAGCAGAATTTTTTTCGCGATTACAGAGTTGGTCCCATAGTAAAATTTGTTCAGTTTGATGGTCACTATCTACCATATTCGGCATTAGGGCACAGAATAGACATAAATACTAACGTACAGAAAGGACACTCCGTCCCATTCCAGAATCAATTACCTCACCCCACCCCGCGAGTACGTGTGCCGAATCGTATGCTCGTTTAGTAGTATTTGTCAACGTCAACTTATTTTGATATTCAAAGCAATGCGTCGAGAGTGATATAATGTAGTACTGAAATTCATAATGCAAAGCTCGCGCGTGGGCCCGCGGCTCTGCAGGACCACCTTTTTAATATACTATATCTATGCAATGCATCGTAACTTTATTTACCAAAAAGTTCGAATTATGAATTGAACGCCGCTCATACAGTACAAACTGCAAGGTACCTCTAGACTTCGGCTAAGTTCATATGAACGCGCGGTGCCGTGCCGCGCGGTAGGAGCGTTCACATGATAGCGTGCACGCGTGCGTGGCAGTCTGGCATCAACATCACTGAGAATGGACGTAGAGGAAGCAATTTGTTTATGGATTTTATACCGAAGACTGAGACGTCGGAGAAGCCAAAGACGATACTGGGTGCATCCTAATTTAATTTCTTTTTTCTCCAGAATCATTATTATCGGAGAAAATTAAAACTATTTTTTCCCAAGATCTTCTCTTTAAAATTTATTTGTATAGTTCTTGGAGTTAAGATTCCAAATGGCATTTATTTTTTCGACTTCGTCAATAAGCAAATCGATAGAAATTTCGTATTCGATACTCATTTTTCTAACTAACTAGATCCGTTCGTCTCAAACTGCGCGGCTCAACTCAACTGAACGGGTCAATGCAGGTTTATGGATCTTGAACCGCGCGGCACCGCGCGGCTGTGGCGCGGCACAAGGCGCGCCGCGCGATGCCACGCGACACCGCGCGGTAACGTAAACGATGTAACACAGTTTAGTATGATCTTGTACCGCGCGGTTGGCAGTGCCGCGCCGCACCGCGCGGTCATAATATGAACTTAGCCTTACACACACAGTTGCGCGTTTACAATAACGTCATCTGACGTCATCTGTTTATAACGGGGCGGTTGTATGGAGTGTCCGGGGTGTGATTTGGGGTAATGGGGTTGGCAACGCAAAGCTAATTGTAGATGTCACTGCGTACGCTTGTTCCTAAGACAGTAGACGTTCAGAACAAAATGTATGGGAAAATAGGTATTTATTTTGTGGTATTTTGTTACCAAAAAAGACCCATTGACCCAAAATGGATATAAAAGACTATTCTACAATGCAAATGCAGGAATTGAAAGCCAAATTAAGACGTTTTTATTCTTACAGAATTTATCCATTTTTCCTATATCCAGATTTTTAGGAAATTTGTAAGTGCCAACATTTTTAAAGCCTATTACACAGAATTTAATCATTTTAAAGCTAAATAAACGTTTTTATTAAGTAAAAGTCCTTTGTTTTCATAGCTCCCGTGGAACAAGCGTACGCAGCGCCATTTTGACAGTTGCCTTCCCCATTTTGTAACACGTTGTATTATAGTGTACCCGTACTTTTCATTTGTTCTAAGCTTTTATTCTGGTTGTTTTTTATTCCTGTGACCCGGCTGTCGTCACTTTGACCTCAAAAACTTGTGTAAATAAGGATAAAAAAAACTTTTGACCGTTATGACGTAGGTATGTTAAATTGAATAATGCCCTTTCAATAGTTTATATGGCAGTATTAATTAATCAAACAAGACAATATTCAGGTTGGTATAGTAAATAGTTGATAAAACGTCAAATTTATTTTTAGCTCAAGTCAATTTATTTATAATAGTATTAATTAATCAAACAAGACGAAATTCAAGTTGGTATAGGTGTTAAAACGTCAATTTATTTTTAGCATATCTACGTAATCCATACTAATATTATAAACGCGTAAGTAACTCTGTGTGTCTGTCTGTCCGTTACACTTACATGCCTAAACCCTTCAGGTTCAAAATGTAGAATTTGGGACTGTTCTTCAATAGTAATTTGTCCGTTAAACTATTAGCCAACACAACTTTTCATCGGCAAATGTTTCTCTAAAATATCTTTCACCTATGAATTTTTACACGACTGCCCAAAGCAAAAAGAGTGTATATGTGTTCAGGGTTCATGTATGTTTGTGGGTATATGAGTTTCTTTATTCCACCATAACTTCTAAATGCCTGAACTGATTTGGATAAATGAGGTATCGTTAGAATCCTTACAGCATCCCGAGTGACACTGGCTATATTTTTTTTAGAAAAAATCAATACGGCTACTGTACGACGCCATTTTCAAATGTGAACTAAAAAATTTTTTCTTCTATTATTACAATATGGGCATCAAATGAAAAGCCTTGATGAGCACATTCAAAAACTGTATAATAGTCACTAAAATGTGTGAAATAAAAATAAATAAATTTAAAAAATATTAAAAACACGACTGCTCTGCCAAAAACGAACTAAAAAGTTAAATAACAAGTGTCATTGCAGTCGGGGCACCTCTTTCATCAAAAATTGTTCCATAATAAGGTCCCCCGACTGCAATGACACTTGTTGTTTAACTTTTTAGTTCGTTTTTGGCAGGGCAGTCGTGTTTTTAATATTTTTTAAATTTATTTATTTTTTTACTTTGCATTATCTTTTGCTAACGAACGTTTCGCCGGCAGTCTCTTCCACGGCGATCGTTTTGCCTGATTAATATTTTGACAATGATCGTTTTATCACCAGACGCAAACAATATAATAAATGCGAAAGTATCAGCTATACAATTTGGATAAAAATTAAATCTATATGCTAATGACGCCGGCCGTCTAGCGATATCGTTCTACATTTTTTTTGCATTTGCGCATATTTGTATTACAATCACAACAAAAAATTGCTGTTCATCCTTACTAATATTATAAATGCGAAAGTCCGTTTGTTTGTTTGTTACGCCTTCACGTCTTAACTACTGAACCGATCATCATGAAATTTTGCATACACGTTGTCAGGGGTACAGAAAAGGACATAGGGTACCTTTTATCCCGAAAAAAAATATTGTCACCGAGGGATAGCAAAAAAACCTTTCCACGCAGACGAAGTCGCGGGCGGCCGTTAGTACTAAAATAATTGTTGAACGAAAATAATTGTGCTTCACAAAAATGCGTATCTTCAACCTATTGATTATTAAAAAAAATTGATCAGATAACATAACATTTTATAATATTCATTGCGTCTGGTGATCAATGTCAAAATATTACTCAAGCAAAAGTCAATATACTCAATATTACTAAAGCGTGAGGAGCTCGGTGGCGTAGTGGTTTAGCACCTGGCCCAGCGATTGCGTAAGTTAAGCAACGTTCGCAAGGTTTGGTCATGGGATGGGTGACCAAAAATTTACTATCGCGAACTCCTCCGTGCTTCGGAAGGCACGTTAAGCCGTTGGTCCCGGCTGCATTGGCAGTCGTTAATACCCACCAATCCGCATTGGGCCCGCGTGGTGGGTTATGGCCCTTCCTCCTCATCCACCCATAAGGAAGGCCTGTGCCCCAGCAGTGGGGACATCAAAAATGGCTGATGGATAAAACGATCGCCGTTGAAGCGACTGCGGTCGTTGCCGGCGAAACGTTCGTTGACAAAAGATAATGTAGAGTAAAGAAAAGATTCATAGGTACTCGTATTTTAGAGCAACATTCGCCGATGTAAAGTTGTGTTGGCTAATAGTTCAACGGACAAATGACTGTAGGAGAACAGTCGCAAACTCAAAAATGTACTCTTCCCATAATGTACACCGGTCTCAAAAGGTACGTTCCCGAAATGTATCTTTTCCAAAATGTACACTCTTAGAACAGATAGAAATAACTGATTGGATACATTTTTAAGTACTGCCTGCCTAGCATGACCGATTTATATCGCGTGATATAGCGTTTCATCACGTTTAACTGTCAAAAAGACAATGGATTTTTTTATATCTATTGTTTTTATAATATTTTTAATAACTTTGGGTATATTCTTCGCTTTTTTCCCAAATTGGTCCTATTTTTTAATTCGGAAATCGGTTCAGTCGGTTTTAAGTAATCCTGAAAATACCTTGAAACTACTATAATGCTGGAATAAACTTTTCAACACACTTGCTCGTAAAGTGAGCCCTAATACATTGTTTTTAGGGCCATAAACCGAGCTATAACAAACGCGTGCAATAATATATAAAACACTAGGTTGTTATAGAATTATCCCTACAAAGTTAAATTAGTACCCTACTGCAAGTTCTATGCGAGTAAACAGAGCATTCCAAATTTTACCGGGTAATACAGTTATTTTTTTAATAACAACAAAGAGGTTTTATACCGCTGAAAATTCGTATTCATTTTTGAAATAAACAAATGTGTAAGTCCTTAATTTAGTCAAACGAATATTTATTACTATCAAATTATTCATAATTCACAATATTTTGCTATAAAATGCTAAAATATTTGCATTTTATCAATTGAAATTATAATTTTGAAGTAGGCTGTTTGCTCCCTCACCCCTTTGTTCGCATAATATTCTTGCATTGGGCGTGTGAAAAAAACAAAAAAAAACCTACGCGCCTATTCTCATAATTGACATATTTTGTTTTTGTCGTATTTGTTGCTGTGTGGTAAATTACTTTGTATTTTCCTCGCAAATGTGTTGAAAAACGTGGTATGAAACTCGTGAGCTTTTGCTCATTGCACACTCGGCTGAGTTAGGCCCTCGCCTGCGGCTCGGGCTGCAACCTGCAGCCTCGTGTGCAATAAGCAACCTAAGCTAACTTGTCTCATAATGTACTATTATAACATACCTTCGCTAACTGAAGTATGCTATAAAATAACTTTTTTTCTCATTACGATACAGGGCAAATCCAAGAAGAAGGCAGTGCCGCGATATTAAAAAAAAACAATGTTATTTCCACATCAATTCCACATACTTTCCATGATTAAAATGTGCTCTATGGTGATCGATGACTTAGCGTAACGATTGGTCTGCTGGAATGCACTAACTCTATAATTTTTTTTTTTAATAGAATACGCGCCATATTTTGATTTTAATTTTTAGTTTTGCTTATAAATGTCTGATAGTAGTGAGTGTGGACTCCACCCGATATTTTAGATGCGGCGACGGAAAAACGTCTTACTTAACCTAAGTAAGTAATTACCTACCTCGTCGTAGAAAGTCGAGAAACTACTTACCTACTCTTTTTATCATTGTTAAATTATTTTGTAGGTTCAATCACAAATTGTATGAGAGTAGATAAAGTAGTGTATGAAACTGTACATAACTAGGTATTAAAACACTCGTGTGATACTATTAAAAACCTCGCCTACGGCTCGGTTTTTAAACTCACACTCATGTTTTAATACCCCTCATTATGCATCAGTTTCATAAACTACTATTGTGAATTACCTTGATGATATGGTCGTATAAATTCTTTGTTTATGAACCAATTTAGATGATTATTTTTTTGTTGAAAAAGGACGAAAGTACCTTATAAAAAAACCTAAAAATAAAAACAAAAACAGATTAAAAATTAAAAAAACTAAAAATTTCATTAGACGGTTTTTATTAAAATTGATGTGCGTATTGGTGATTTGAATATTATTTATTGCTTTTTAGTGCTTTTTAATTTTTAATCTGTTTTTGTTTTTATTTTTAGGTTTTTCTTTTTTTTTAAAAAGCCTTTTTATTTTCAACTTTTGTGTGGTATGTAAGCGTGTAATATTCTTTAACTTTATATATTTTCATAATGCCTATTACTCAATTTACAAAGGAGTTTCGTTGTGCCTTCTTAGTCCAAGTATAGGCCAGAACGTAGCATACAGACCATTAGCTCGGTTTGTTTTAGATTTTCATAAGCCTACCTATTGGTAGGCTCAAATAGGATATGTAATTGTGATTGAGAAATATCTCAATCACAATTACAGTTTGAGGAGTTCCTTGGATATCTTCGAGGTCCAAGGTTTAATGTCAATGAAATTAAAAGAACTACACTTAAGGTATCCCTTTTCCAACAAAAAATCAGCTAATTCGGTTCATAAATAACAAAGTCGTCAAGGTAATTAATACAAAATCATAGTATTTTCAGGATTACTTGCAAATCTACTGAATCGATCTGAAAAAAAATCAAATGGGACCATTTTGCAAGAAAAATTAATCAAACAAAGAAAGAATCATCAAAATCAGTCCATAAATAACGAAGATATGCGCGAACAACGATAAAAAAGTCGTTAAGATAGTTAATACAAAATCATTGTATTTTCAGGATTACTTGAAAACTACTGAACCGATCTGAAATAAAATTAAATGGGACCATCTCGCAACAAAACTCAATAAAGCAAAAAAAGAATTTTCAAAATCTACCCATAAATGACGAAGATATGCGCGAACAACGATAAAAAAAAACATATAATCGAATTGAGAACCTCCTCCTTTTTTTGAAGTCGGTTAAAAATGATGCCCAAAGTAACTATTCCACGCGGACGAAGTCGCGGACAGAAGCTAGTTCATAATACTTATGAAATCATAAAGATTTAAATCTTAAAACTAGAAGGTAAAGGGTTTGTTTTTTTGGAATATTCCGATGTCGTGCTGTGCTGCCTAAAAATAACATAAAATGAAATAAAAATTAGCCAAAGGTGCGATCACGTTGCCAATTTAAGGTCTATCTAAACATATCCGGGGCTCTATTTTTGAATCGCTCGTTCATGACATCGTTTTTGACACATTTACTATATACATATATCTACGAATATAATAATAATAATAATAAAAAGCATTTATTTTCTTTTTTTACAATAAATGGCTTAGGATAAAGTTTTATAACTTAAAGTAAGAGACTAGTCCCCGAAATAGGTTCCAGAGGAACCTGAGCTACAGGCTACTAGGCCCCACCCGCAGATAACCTTAGCTTTATGAGGTGACAGTATTTATTGTTGAAATAGAAATAAACTTAAATAATTAATATTTAGTTACAAAAGCAAGACAAGGTAAAAAATATAGGTAAGTAAGAACATAGGTGTAGTAACAGTGTAATTACTTAAGTATTTAAAACGTTAGTGGTTGCAGTGCAGGTATCCCAATTAGAAGCAGTAAATGAGTGTGAGTATGTGTGTCTATGTGTGTGTGTGTGTGTGTGTGTGTGTGTATGTGTGTTTGAGAGAGTGGGTAAGTGTGTGTGTATTTCGCGCGGCGCGCGCGCGTGTGTGTGTGTGTGTGTGTGTGTGTGTGTGTGTGTGTGTGTGTGTGTGAGAGAGAGAGTGTTCGTGTATGTGGTTGTGGAGGAGGGGGGAGAGAGTAAGAATGCTATTTCTCAAGAGAGTGGACAAAAAAGATATAATTAACCGTAATATTTAGATACGAGCTAATTTTCTCAATCAATGTACCTACCTAATTACTGTATGGGTTTAAGTAGATTTTCCGTTTCTGTATAGTCCAGTGATTTCAAGTATTGGGTAACTAGGGATTTGAAAGCGAATTTGTGGAGAGGGTATATGTTGAGCTGTTCATTTATTTTGTTGTAGAGGTAGGGTCCGAGGAAGCAGAAGAAATTGTGAGATGTAGCCATATTTAGCGATGAGGTTGGCGATACGAATGACTCGAGGGAATGCAAGTGATACCTTCTAAAAATTAAACTGGCCAAATACTCAAGCAAATTTTAAAGTTAAGGCCACCTTAAATTCAAAAAACTTCTCAGATTTGACAGAAACTCTATGAAACTTACAGCATCCTTAAAGTTAAGGAGACCTTAACTAAAGATTTTAGCTGAAGACTTTGAGTATTCGGTCATAAGTTTTAAATATTCGACGTTTAGTTTTATTAAAATCCTTTTCTACTTAATTCAAATGTCATCTTAAACTATTCCAAATTTCAAGTTGATACCATTAGTAGTTCTCGAGATATCCAGCTGTGACAGACAGACAGACTGAGTCACACCACAAGGGTTCTTTTTTTACCATTTTGGTACGGAACCCTAAAAACTAGCGTTTTAGGTCCATCTATCTATCATATTCTGGTTTAGCCATTAATTTTGTTACGGGGTGGAAATAAAAAACTGTAGTTGGAGGGAAAGTACGTAATTGTACCCTAAAATATTGCTGATGGGAAATTTCGGTTTTCGGAACACATCAGAATTTTCCGTTTTCGAGTGTTTACGCTTCGTTTTTAAAATAAGCGATTTTTTATAACTCAATAAAACATCTAACCTTACTAATCAACAAAATAACAATATTTTTTCTTAGAATAACCAAAAAGTTTGTTGGAATATATGTTTACCAGCGACCGCCCGCGACTTCATCTGCGTTGAAAGTTTTTTTGCTATCCCTCGGGAACAGCACTTTTTTCTGGATGAAAGGTTCCCTATTTCCTTTTATATACCCCTGGGAACGTGTATACAAAATTTCGTAATGATCGGTTCAGTAGTTAAGACGTGAAGGTGTAAAGCTAGGGTTTTTTGCCGTAAATTTACGGACGTAAAAAGACGGCCATCTTTACGGTGGAGTCATGAGGAAAGTTACAACACCTCACTGTTGTACGGTGTTGTAACTTTCCGTCTTTTGCGGCCGTCTTTTTTCCAGAAAGGTACTTATCTGAGAAGAAAATGGACGATCTTGATTTAGCATTAATTATATACTTGGAGCATGATCAATCATCAGGAGAGGAAAATAATTGTATGGAGGAAGATGATTTATTCCATGTTCGTGGTAGATGCAAAAAAACTCAAATGTATTTCATTTGAGATTTTTTTGCATCGCTGTCCTACTGTAAATGTGTACTTAATGGACAAGAAATTCAGGAAATACTTTTGCTTTACACCAGTTTAAACTCATTTTCTTTCACCGTCGCCGCGCCGCTATCCTCAAAAAACGGTGGCGAACTGTTCTACACTGTCATGACTGCCGTCACAAAAATAACGGCACCGCTTTCTGACGTTACGGTGTCCAGGAAACCACTCTCTAAGAAACCGCGCCATATTGTTTACATAGACAACATTCAACGCCGCTTTATTACGGTCGTAATATGACGGCACCGCTATCCTAGTAAACCATAGCTTAACAAACAAACAAACATACGACGTCCATACGTCATATGGTGTACATACAGAGTTTACGCTTTTTAAATTATGCGTGATTTTACTAAGTCAATAAAACATCTGCCACGAATAAATTTTTCCTAGAATAACCAAGTTTGTTGGAATATATTTATGATGCTTTTAGACGTCAAACCTTAAGTAATATAATTATGGTTAAACTAGGTAGGTATATACATATAAACTTATTTTTATTATTCATTATCAGTAAGGCAGGGTGTTAAAATCTACCGTTATATCCGCATTCTATTGACGAATCACATAAAAGTCTATTAATTTTATGGAAGGATTTTGACACTGGCTATGAATGAATTTCATTGCCCTTGATTAACTAATAAATTAAATACCTTTTTTATTAAAATACATTATTAAAGCTAGCCTGAAAAGACGTCCAAATGGAATACTTCCAAATGAAAGTACGTCCAGCATAGGCGTAGCCTGGCCAGTATTTCGGGGGTTTGTTTTTGAAAGGGTTGGTCGGTATGTTAAAAAAATTGTTTAAAAAAACAAAAAACCGACTTCAAAAAACCTACCTCTAAAAAGCAAGAAATAATATTCGTAATAATAAAACACGTCTATTGAAGTCGGGTGGGGCTGGAGTACAAATCCCTTTTTTAGGGTTCCGTAGCCTAAATGGCAAAAAACGGAACCCTTATAGATTCGTCATGTCTGTCTGTCTGTCTGTCTGTCTGTCTGTCTGTCCGTATGTCACAGTCACTTTATTCCGAAAGTATTAAGACTACACAGTTGAAACTTGGTAGGTAGATGTATTCTGTTAACTGCTTAACGAATTTAATACAAAAATAAGAAATATAAAAGATTAAGGGGGGGCTCCCCATACATGGAACTGAAACTGAAAAAAATGTTTTTCTTCAAACCAACACGTGTTGGGTGTCTATAGATAGCTCTTTAAAAATGACATTGAGGTTCCTAAGACAACTTTTTCTCAAAATCAACCGTTTGAAAGATATTCACCGCCAAAGTGGTAAAATGTGTGTCCCCCCCTTTAACTTTTGAAATAAGAGAGTGAAAAATCTAAAAAAAATATATGCTGTAGATCATAATAAACACTTTCAACCAAAATTGATTTGAACGAGATATAGTAATTAGTTTTTAAGATATAGCACATTTTCCAAAACCGCAAATATAACTTTGTCATTCATACCAACACTGTGAAAAACAAAGTTATTTTTACAGACGAAAAATTATAGGTGGTATTAAATATGGTGTGGTATAAGGTAATTACGGAACCCTATGGCGCGTGGCCCGACACGCACTTGGCCGGTTTTTTTATTCTAAAAGCCCCACCCGACTTCAATAGACGTGTTTTATTATTACGAATATTATTTCTTGCTTTTTAGAGGTAGGTTTTTTGAAGTCGGTTTTTTGTTTTTTTAAACAATTTTTTATTTTTTTATTTTTAGTGTAGGTACCTTTTGTATTAGGTAGTGTAGGTATATTATTTAGGTAGAAATTAAAATCGGCTCAGCCAAACGTGAGTTAATCGCGGAGAAACATACATACATGCGGGTCAAACTGAGAACCTCCTTTTTTAAGTCGGTTAAAGAACTACACTTAAGATATCCCTTTTCCAACAAAAAAATAATTATCTTATTTAGTTCATAAACAAAGAAGTTATACGACTGATCATCGAGGTAGT
This sequence comes from Agriphila geniculea, assembly GCA_943789525.1. Lineage (NCBI taxonomy): Eukaryota > Metazoa > Arthropoda > Insecta > Lepidoptera > Crambidae > Agriphila > Agriphila geniculea. The sequence continues at coordinate 9,058,104 of OX038898.1, read as the reverse complement.
TCACACAAAATCATACTATTTTCGTGCTTTTTTCAAGATTACTTGAAAAGTACTGAACCGATTTGAAAATTTAAAAAAATGGGACCAACTTGGAAGTTTACCTAATGTAATAACGTTTGAATCATTTCAATCGGTCCAGCTGTCTTCGAGTAATCGGTGTACATACAAAAAACAAAAAAAAAACAAAAAAAAAACGGGTCGAATTGAGTACCTCCCTCCTTTTGAAGTCGGTAAAAAACGCTTGATAGAAAAAAGGATTTTACTAAGTATGTCTTCATTTCGGAGGGAGCTTGAACCCCCAAATAATACGACTAAAAAGTTACGACGCATTGCTTTGAATATCAAAATAAGTTGACAGGTGACAAACACTACTAAAAAGTTACGACGCATTGCTTTGACTATTAAAATAAGTTGACAGTTGACAAACACGACTAAAAAGTTACGACGCATTGCTTTGAATATCAAAATAAGTTGATAGTTGAAAAACACGACTAAAAAGTTACGACGCATTGTTTTGAATATCAAAATAAGTTGACAGGTGACAAACACTACTAAAAAGTTACGACGCATTGCTTTGACTATCAAAATAAGTTGACAGTTGACAAACACGACTGAAAAGTTACGACGCATTGCTTTGAATATCAAAATAAGTTGACAGTTGACAAACACGACTAAAAAGTTACGACGCATTGCTTTGAATATCAAAATAAGTTGATAGTTGAAAAATACAACTAAAAAGTTACGACGCATTGTTTTGAATATCAAAATAAGTTGACAGGTGACAAACACTACTAAAACTTACGACGCATTGCTTTGACTATCAAAATAAGTTGACAGTTGACAAACACGACTAAAAAGTTACGACGCATTGCTTTGAATATCAAAATTAGTTGACAGTTGACAAACACGACTAGAAAGTTACGACGCATTGTTTTGAATATCAAAATAAGTTGACAGGTGACAAACACTACTAAAAACTTACGACGCATTGCTTTGACTATCAAAATAAGTTGACAGTTGACAAACACGACTAAAAAGTTACGACGCATTGCTTTGAATATCAAAATAAGTTGACAGTTGACAAACACGACTAGAAAGTTACGACGCATTGTTTTGAATATCAAAATAAGTTGACAGGTGACAAACACTACTAAAAACTTACGACGCATTGCTTTGACTATCAAAATAAGTTGACAGTTGACAAACACGACTAAAAAGTTACGACGCATTGCTTTGAATATCAAAATAAGTTGACAGTTGACAAACACGACTAAAAAGTTACGACGCATTGCTTTGAATATCAAAATAAGTTGACAGTTGAAAAACACGACAAAAAGTTACGACGCATTGTTTTGAATATCAAAATAAGTTGATAGTTGACAAACACGACTAAAAATTTACGACGCATCGCTTTGATTTGAATATCAAAATAAGTTGACGTTGATAAACACGATTAAACGAGCATACGATTCGGCATACGAACTCGCGGGGTGGGGTGAGGTAATTGAATCTAGGACGGGGCAGGGAGTGTCCTTTCTGTACGTAGTACATATCTATTCTGTGGCTGAATATAATTTAAGAGTCGCCTGCCTGTCTCAACTCAGCAAGCAACAGCTTTACAGTCTAAGTCAAACTTTTACATTTTTTTTACAATAAATTGTAATATAAATGCTCATAGATTAATAGACGTACAATCGACCTCACTTCCGCTTTACCACTCCAAGGCATCGCGCACCCCATGCCCGGGGGTGTATGGTGCTCTAATCCTTACTTGGACACAAATTAGCAAAAGAGGGTCAAAGTCAAAAGTCAAAGTGTCTCTAATCAAATAATCTTAATAATTAAGTACTTTTGAATCGTCTATATTTTCCTAGCTCCTCAGATCAATTAAAAAAGGAAGATGGAGCGTTGCGCAGTGGTTGTGAACAACTAAGGCTGCGGTCCCCATGGCGATTACGTCGATTACGGCGTTTACAACGCTCACACGAGGTCCGCATTCGATATCGCGCTCAAATCGATAAAATCGACAAATGAGAGTTGGCGAATGCGAACCGCTCGTAAGCGCGCTAACGTTTTATTCTAACCTCAAATACAAGATGGAATAATTGCTAGATACTATTTTTGCTCTCTAAAGCGATGATAATGATGAAGAACGTTTGATTATTGAGTCGTGTGCACCCAACATCTTCTTTTTTTTCAACTTTTTACATCAACCACCTTTTTGGATAAGCTCCAAATTAGTATTAACAAAATATTAACCAATATAATGCTCTATCCTTTTGTTGTGAAGTGAGGAAAAGATCCTTCTATAACGAACTCTCTCATTTTTTGATTTTTTGACGAAATAAAATTCTGACACCTGTTTCGTTTGACAGTCACTTATAACTTTTGACAGAACGTTCACAGTGATTACGCTCCGAGGCATGGTCGCTGTAAGCCCAAGATGGCGCTGGTAATGACGTCATGAGTGACGTCACGCTAGATATTGTAAACGCGCTAACGTGCATGCGGACCGGCTGTTATCGCGATAATATCGATATTATCGCCATGGGGACCGCAGCCTAAGTGAGGTCTGTTTTTGATGGCACATGTGTGCATACTAGGGGGCGGGCGGGGGCCGGGCGGGCAGGATTCGATATGGAACGCCCAATGACGAACGAAAGCCAAGGCGTAGTTTCGTTACATATGTGTGCGTAAACTGTGTATGTACACGGCCAAGGCGTAGTTTTACTGGCCTCACCGCTTTGTCGGAAGGCTCCGTCTTTACTTTTGTATTTGGTCTGAGCCTAGCACCCGTTCCGGACGTTTTTAACTGACAAGAAGAACGGGCGCAAGAAACTTGTCAGCTTTAACAGAAAAAAGAAACGATATTTACAATTTAAATATATCTTTACCAAATACAGTAAGTAGGTCAACAGACATGATTCAGAAATAACCAAAAACATGTCATTTATGAAAAAAAACCTGACTTGATTAAAACTTGTGTGTGGGTTGAAACACTTTTGCTTATTTGCGTCCACTTAGCGGTTACTATATCTTAACTTTACAGTAAGTTTAAAAAGGACTTCTAAATATAAACACTCAAAGGCTATCAAAACAATCTTTAAATAAACCCTTTTGAGTCATCAATATATTTTGACCATTCATTTTAACTAACAAGAAGAGGTTTTATCCAAATATAACTCTCCATTATAAAAATACACCAAATAAAAATACTACTTATGATTGGAAATTTCCGACACGCTACAATATTGCACACGCTACAACCTGCAGTTTCAAACACAAAAAGTCGATATACTTAGTGCACATTGAGATAAACAAGAGTATACCTACCTAACTTGCGGTGAGAGGAACCTTGGCGATCTGCGTTCGTGATTTAGCCAAAGAGCGAGTGATTTTGGTAGAGCTGTGTGTATAAACCAGTGCCAATAATCGCATAGATATTGTATCCTATATACAGCGAACTAAAGCTATGGAATAAGCATTCCGCTCAAAAAATGGCACCACACGAAAAGTACAACTAAGTGGATAGAGCTAAAAATGCTGGCATTTAATTATGCAGTATAAAGCGTCTGAGCACTGGTTGCTTATTAGCGACCATAATTTGTATACTTATAGATATTTTCTGTACTTAAACGAAAATATAAGATACGTTATTTCTGCATCTTTTTACAGTCTTCTTTGCATCTTTTACACCATTTGACTATAAAGGACGTCATTTCTAATAAACTCTCCCTTTCTATCTTTTCTCTACAACATAAACTGCAATTTATTGAAAAGAACACTAATGTTAGTCACCGGGTGCGTGGCTGGTCCGATTAAAACTGAGCGGGTTGTACTTTTTCGGGCCCGTGGTGCCATTTTTTAAGCAATATTTGTTTGCAATTACACTTCCATAGATTTTAGTTCGCTGCCTATATAGGTTAAAACCTTCCAGAATCGATTCAGCTGGCTAATGGCCCATTTGTTAAGTAAAAATAATTATGTTTAAGCAATGAGGGCTTTTCAAAGCGACATTTAAAAAAAAAAGTAACTATTTGCCTCACTAGATGGTGTTGATGGAAAGAGAAGTGTCAAAATTGGCTTTTAAAAATAAATGCCCCCTACCAAAGAGGAAAGTAAGCGCTCGCTGGCTGACATCTGCCCAAAGAGAAACATTTTAGGGTTACATCTGCCTGCCTACCTGAGTACTCTTCAAAGCTTAGTAATAAAATACATTGACACACATTTTTATCAACGCCATCTATCGAGCATACAGTTTTTGTCATTTTGAAAAGCCTTTATTGCAAATGCCATAAGGGCGAAAGTACGAGTAAGTTTATTGCACTTAGTGAACATTCAATGCAACGTTAGTAATCTTTTTGTCCAAATATCTATAAATCGTGTCGTTTAAACCCTTATGTTATGTAAAGCCCGCCGGTAACGATCAATTGCGATTGTCAATTTTTCCGTCAATTCCATTGTTGGAGCAATTGACAATCGCTTCAATTGCACGCGTAAACGATCAATTTTTCCGTCAATGGGCGTCAATTGCGGAAAAATTGACAATCGCGATTTATCGTTACCGGTGGGCTTAACATTTTTTGGTCGTCTATATGTCCGCAATCGATATGTTTTATAGCTTGACGCAATTAAAAAAAAATATTTCTGATATTTTGGAATGGTTAGGGAATATTTTTGCACGAATTGCTTTAATTATCAGTAGCTTACTTTAAATTGCTTTAAATATCATTTATGAGGTAGAATACAATATTTATTTATTGCGCTATCGTACACAAACATGACAATTTATATTACATTAAAAAGTTTATCTCTCAGAAAAATCAATCCGCCGAACGCGTAAATGACGCGCCGCCATTTTCGCCGCGCCGAGAAAGAGGAAGGGAATTGATCTCTTTCATCAAAAATTGTTCCATAATAAGGTCCCCCGACTGCAATGACAATTGTTGTTTAACTTTTTAGTTCGTTTTTGGCAGGGCAGTCGTGATTTTAATATTTTTTAAATTTATTTATTTTTATTTCACACATTTTAGTGACATATTTATTATATAGTTTTGGAATGTGCTTATCAAGGCCTTTCGTTTGATGCCCATATTGTAATAATAGAAGATTTTTTTTTCACATTTGAAAATGGCGTCGTACAGTCGCCATATTGATTTTTTCTAAAAAAAATATAGCCAGTGTCACTCGGGATGCTGTAAGGATTCTACTGATTTATCATTTATACAAATCAGTTCAGGCATTTTGATACCCAAAATGGGAATTTATTGTTACCCGATTAAATACTACTAATTTCTAAAAGGTAAGCTAATGGGAATTGACATGTATGGATCTTCGATCAGATACCTTGGGAGGATGGACCCTTCACCACCGCTATGCAGGGGAAGTACATTAAGTATATAAATATTTTTCAAGATTTTATTCTACCTTTTTTGGTGTAAGAATTACAATTTCATGCCAAATTAAAGCTATCTAGTATTAAAGGCCTCTGAGCTAAGCCGCGGACGGACAGACGGATGGACAGACCGGTGGACAGACAGACATGGCGGCGATGACTTAACTACGGAACCCGAAATGAATTGCCGTTCGAAGCGTATCACTTGAGAACGTTTAAACCTAAACAAATAAAAAACCGCGCACGAAGGGTTCCGTACCAAAAAACGACAAAAAAACACGTTTGTTGTATGGGAGCCCCCCTTAAATATTTATTTTATTCTATTTTTACTATTTGTTGTTATAGCGGCAACAGAAATACATCATATGTGAAAATTTCAACTGTCTAGCTATCACGGTTCATGAGATACAGCCTAGTGACAGACAGACAGACAGACAGACGGACAGCGGAGTCTTAGTAATAGGGTGCCGTTTTAACCCTTTGGGTACGGAACCCTAAAAAACAGAGAGATTTTTGTTTGATGCAATACTTTAACTTAGTATTGTTTGCGTTGACTCATGAATCAAACAATGTTTTTTTGTTTTATTTGGCCATGGAAAAGTTATCAGCAAAAAATCCGTAGAATAAAGAATATTTACTAAGCAAACTTAAAACAATCACAAACAACTCATTGAAGTATGGACAGAAACGTCTTTAATCTAATAAAATTAACGTATAAATTAGGTATGTTTAAAACTACTTAATTATACATGCACACACGTGGTATTTTAACGTATTTTATAGCAGGCATACAAAGTGTAACATAATTAATGGCTAAACCAGAAATGGTAGATAGGAACTTTAATAACTGAACAACTATTAAAACTTTTACTATGGGACCAACTCTGAAATCATGAAAAAAATCAGCTGTTTCATACATATTCATATTTTTGTTATAATTAAAAAAATTATAAAACTTGAAGTTTTTACCCCCTAACCCCTTAAACTAGGGGATGGAAGTTTGTATGCGACTTCCGCAAATTTTGGTGCTGGAGGTCTGAAAAAATGAGACATATGAATCTGAAAATCTTTTAATATTTAGTAGTTATTTTTAAGCCTTAGTAAATCACTGTTAAAGTAATGGAAAAAAAGAAGTCATAAAAAGATATTGTGTTCATTTGAAAACTACTTCTTTCATGGCGCAAAACTCGTGCAGACTCTATTATGTTCTTTGCACTGTCACATTCTGCGTTAAAGAGTAAAATAATATCACAGCATAAATGAATTAGTTATACCACAGAATAAAATAAATAACAGTACAAGTACGCTGGTTGATGGTGATCGAATTTTACACGATTTTAGAGCACAATTCTGACCCCACCTTGCTTTATCGGTTTATGGATAGTTACTTACAAAAAGAAGTGAAATCCCACCAAAATCATTTTCATGAATCATGTTGCCAAGACCTCGCACTGTCAAAAAGTTATCAGACCTCATGTAGAGCCAAGCTTCTAACTCCACGCGCCCTAAGGCCCTCCGCTGCTTTGAGCGAGATCCCGGCGCGGGCGTCCGCTCCGGGTACTGTTTCCTGTATATTCATAGAGCAGCGCTGCGTGTGGCGGATTGCCCGCCGCACGCGGCGCGGGCGGCGAGCCCGCCTCGCGGGGCAGGAGAGCACGCTTATGGGTCCCGCGCGACGGGTCACGCGAGAGGGGCTGTTTCTTGTATATTAATAGAGCAGCGCTGCGTGTGGCGGAGTGCCCGCGTCGCGGGTCACGCGACGGAGCAAGGCGCGGGTCCCCGCGACGGGCTGTTTGTCCGTGACGGAGAACGGCGCGGGCCCCCGCGACGGGCTCCCGCACCGTGTACCCGCGCCGGGATCCCGCTCAACGCAGCGGAGGGCCTTACTCTGCAAGCCCTAACACCAAAAAGTCTACACCTTAGTCAAAATATGTGGCTTGGCCGTTTCGTTATTAGAAGAACTATTGTTTATTAGAAAGGTTTCCATGTAGCGAAATGGCCAAGCCTTTCCTAAAAACAAAACAAAACCGTGTTGTCCTCTATTTGTCATTGATTTTTTTATTACCTCTAATCGACGAGATTTGTTATTAATGAAAAAAAAATTACTTAGCATGCTAATTCACGTATGGTTTTTTATAGGTGTGATAAAATTGATAAAACACAAGTGTGATAAAATTGATAAATATCTTTGACGCACTAGGTAATAGTTTTTTTATTGTTGTTTCCTAGAAACGTCATTCGTCATCATAAAATAGCTGTCAAATCTTTATGGTTGTATTTAATGAATTATTCAAATTTTGTTATTGTCGCGCTTTTTTATGAATGATTAATAGTAAGTACTATATCTATACTTTGTTTAATAGATTTGAGATGTCACGTGGAATAACAGGATTTATAATTAAGCATTAACAAGCGTTGACAAGATTTAAAGTGACTTCGACCAACTTCATCACTTAACGTTTTATAGAAACACTGATAAGAAATAATAAAAACCGGTCAAGTGCGAGTCGGACTCGCGCACGAAGGGTTCCGTACCAAAAAACGGCAAAAAAATTACGTTTGTTGTATGGGAGCCCCCCTTAAATATTAATTTTATTCTGTTTTTAGTATTTTTTGTTATATCAGCAACAAAAATACATCATCTGTGAAAATTTCAACTGTCTACCTATTGTCGTTATTAATATCGAGCAAAAAACGGCAAAAAAAATCACGTTTGTTGTATGGGAGCCCCCCTTAAATATTAATTTTATTCTGTTTTTAGTATTTGTTGTTATAGCGGCATCAAAAATATATCATCTGTGAAAATTTCAACTTTCTAGCTATCACGGTTCTTGAGATACAGCCTGGTGACAGACAGACAGACAGACAGACACACAGACTGACAGACAGACAGACAGCGGAGTCTTAGGAATAGGGTCCCATTTTTACCCTTTGGGTACGGAACCCTAAAAACTAAAGTGCTCTTTTAAATTTGCCTTAAGTTATTTTAAGAATGTTATTTCGTTCGCTCCAGTAGGCCCCTATTTTCGCTGAAAGTGCGACTCGCCCGTGATACCCTGGGGTTTAAGGCCACGAGAACGTATGAGGGCTCAAAAGACGCGGAATTTAAAGGGATTTAAGAAAATGTAATAACTATTTTGGAAAAGTTAAAAACTTTTTTTGGAAATCGAAAAAATAAACGACTTTTTTCGACCGAAATATCGTGTGTTATCACATAAAATTTCCGATATCTCGAGAACGCCGAATTTAAAAAATATGAAAAAAAAAACACCTTGGTATTGAACCAAGGAACATTTTGGGTCATTACACTTTTTAGGGTTCCGTACCCAAAGGGTAAAAACGGAACCCTATTACTAAGACTCCGCTGTCCGTCTGTCTGTCTGTCTGTCTGTCACCATGCTGTATCTCATGAACCGTGATAGCTAGAAAGTTGAAATTTTCACAGATGATGTATTTCTGTTGCCGCTATAACAAAAAATACTAAAAACAGAATAAAATTATTATTTAAGGGGGGCTCCCATACAACAAACGTGATTTTTTTGCCGTTTTTTGCTCGATGTTAATAACGACAATAGGTAGACAGTTGAAACTTTCACAGATGATGTATTTTTATTCCCGCTATAACAACAAATACTAAAAACAGAATAAAATTAATATTTAACGGGGGCTTCCATACAACAAACATAATTTTTTTGCCGTTTTTTGGTACGGAACCCTTCGTGCGCGAGTCCGCGTCGCACTTGGCCGGGTTTTTTTCGATATAGGTGACGGTTGAGCCTGTAGAGGTGCCTTTAGCCGCGAGCTTAAATTATTTATATGTCAAGATAGACAGTCGAAGCTACGACAGCGTCGAAAAAAATATCACCCAACAGTTGGGTGACCAAAACACGCACACATTGTCAGTAGTGTGAGCCGGCCATAGTTTTTATTACAATACTCTTTGGACGCGATGATGCTAAAAATGCACACCACCTTAAAAAAGTTGGCCTGTTTTGTTTAATACGTCAAAAGCCTGACTCTATCTAGACATATAAATAATCTAGGGCCGCGAGTTATGCGCGGCGCGAGGTGCGATATCACGCGGCGGGCGGTGGCTCGCGTGCGACCACGAGGACGTATGAGAGCTCAAAAGACGTGGAATTTGAAGAGCTTTAAGATGATGTAAAAATATTTTAGAAAAGTTGGCTTTGAAAAAAAAATTTCAACTGAAAATTACGCGTTATTACTTATATATTTTTTAATAAGTATTATATAAAAGGTAGATTCATTTCAATGCCCTTTTAAGTCGTGTAGAGCACGAGATCTGTGATTTTTTTGTGTACAACGGGGTAGTGCTTATAGCTTTCACCTCACCTGATGTTAAGTGACGATAAGGCCGAAGGTGGAAGCGCACTAAACCCAGAATCCTCATCACTGAGGAACTGGCTATCTTACCTCTAGCTGCCGGAACGTACGCAACTATTTTTAAATAGGCTATTTGACTAATTTTAGAAAACCATTTTAAATTATTCCTTATTACGTTGCACCACATTGATATTTCAGGAAAAATCAATGTATTTCATTAAAAAATCAGTGTTAAAGTTTAAAATTTTAAAACCGCGCCAAAAACGCTATGGCGCTGGACACGTGACTTGTTGACGTCACAAGCCTGTAAACATTGTAATATCCTTAGCTATTTGACAGCCATCAATCGTAGATCCTTAGTCTATGGTCGTGTCAAACGCCTTATTAAAGCCTTATTTATTTACAGGCAAGTGACGTCATCAGTACCTAATCTTAGAGCGTTTTCGCCACAGAAAAAATTCAAAAATTATTGCATTTTTCTAGGTGAAATTTATCAATTCATCATCATCATCACAGCCATTTTAATGTCCCCACTGCTGGGGCACAGGCCTTCCTTATGGGTGGATAAGGAGGATGGGCCATTAACCCACCACGCGGGCCCAATGCGGATTGGTGGGTGTTAACGACTGCAAATGCAGCCGGGACCAACGGCTTAACGTGCCTTCCGAAGCACGGAGGAGCTCGAGATAATAAATTTTTGGTCACCCATCCCATGACCGACCCTTGCGAACGTTGCTTAACCTCCGCAATCGCTGGGCCAGGCGCTAAACCACTGCGCCACCGAGCTCCACTTTATCAACCAATACCAATTTATCAATTAATAGACTTAATTTAGTCTATTTAATCGTTAATTAAATATTATTATTTTTACGCCAATATCTGTTAGGATGACCACAATTTGTAGTATATTTTCAATGTTGTCAAATACCCTATTGTTGTAAGGGTGTAAGATGGTGGTAGCTAGCCAGGCGGACTAGAAATAAGCCCTACGACCAACCAAACCGAGTACAAATTGTATCCCCCCTGGGAATCGAACCCGGGACCCCTGCATCTTACACGGGTGGGCGAACCACTAGACCACAGAAGCGGAAAAAAATAAGTTTATAATTCTTATTAAAGTCGACGGACCTGACCTTAAACTTTGGCAATAATAAGTACTTAGTACCTCTTTATGAATGATATTTTTCTACGTGATCGGTGAGAAAAAACATACGGTACTGATCGAGGTTGCGTAACTATGGTGTAGTTATTTACGCAATGCATTTATTAGAGTTGGTACACACACACCGACTCAAAGGCCAACGAAAGACATTCCCTCTCTATACAACGTGTTACAAAATAACCCCTAATGCCGAATATGGTAGATAGGGACCATCAAACTGAACAACTTTTACTATGGGACCAACACTGAAATCGCGAAAAAAAACAGCTGTTTTATACAAAAAAGTGCGTGTCGGACCACGCGCAGTAGGGTTCCGTAGTTACATTATACCATACCATATTTTAATACCGCTATCATTTTTCACCTGAAAAAATAACTTTGTTTTTCACAGTGTTTGTATGAACGACAAAGTTATATTTGCAGTTTTAGAAAATGTACTATATTTCGAAAACTTTCTACTGTATCTCGTTCACACCAATTTTCGTTGAAAGTGTTTACTAAGATCTATAGCATATATTTTTTTTAGATTTTTCACTCTCTTACTTTAAAAGTTAAAGGGGGGGGGGGGGACACATTTTACCACTTTGGCGGTATATATCTTTCAAACGGTTGACTTTGTGAAAAAATTGTCTTAGAAACCTCAATGTCATTTTTAAAGACCTATCTATAGACACCCCGCAAGTATTGGTTTGATGAAAAAAAATCTTTTCTGTTTCAGTTCCATGTATGGGGAGCCCCCCCTTAATCTTTTATTTTTTTTATTTTTGTTAGTAAATCGTAAAGCGGTTCACAGAATACATCTACCTACCAAGTTTCAACTATGTAGTTTTAATACTTTCGGAATAAAGTGGCTGTGACATACGGACGGACAGACAGACAGACAGACAGACAGACAGACAGACAGACGGACAGATAGACAGACATGACGAATCTATAAGGGTTCCGTTTTTTGCCATTTTGGCTACGGAACCCTAAAAATTAATAATATCGTTTTTCGACCTATGTTCCTAGGAAAATTTTGTTCAGTTTTAGCAAAATTTATTTTATTTTTATTTTTATTTATTGGTTCACCAACAACTTATATACTAATACATGCTTAAAATTATTTTGTAAAGTAAAAAACTAAGTATTAAGTTAATTACAGGTAAACACCGCTTACGTAAGAAAAAAAAACTAAATTAGGGACATTTCAGTTACAAAGTACGTACTAATATAAAATTAGAAATTAAGGTTGAGCAAACAAAAAAGAAAACTGAGAACTAATTACTTAATTGACATCAGTTAACTCATCCAGAACAATTGTGCGAAACGTTCTAAGTGAGACATGGTTAACATCTGTGGCATGGCTGACTAGGTTGAATAGTTTGGACATTCTACAAATGGGCGACTTGGACCCGAGTACAGAGCGACGCAATGGAGGGCAGAGCGGCGTGATAGGATATCGTGGAAGACGAAATTATCACCTGTTTCAGGATCTAAAGGCTGGTTTACATTATCTTAGTACAGTGCTTAGTAGCGAGCGAGTAGAGTCGAATGCGAGTGCTTTAGTAGTTTTGGTGCCTTTCCAGTGACCGTTTACACGCTTCCAGTAGAGTGTCATTTTCGCCATACCTAATACCTATTATTTAATTCAATTACACGTCACGCGTTCACCGGCAAATGCACTCTATTAAAGACGCTACTAAAATGTCGATTTACATGCTTCCAGTGCGAGTGCGAGTAAATATACATGATGTTAGTTTTGAAATAAAACATATACTGTGATAGAGACAGTGGATAGAGATATATATGTTCGTTGGCGTTCGTTGTCCCAAATCTATGCTCATCTATCTGAATGGCTGTAAACTGTAAATCACTTATTAATGCCTGCATTAACCCGTTACTTCGTCGTCATTGAACAAGCTTTGCCTAGTTTGGAACTAAATAATTGATGCGAGTTTTGTGGATTATCTTTTATTTATTTGAAAATAATGAGTACAATTTTGTATTCTATAAGTATGATTGTGTATTCGCTGGGTGCGAAGGTATAATAATCGATCGCAGCGCTCATGGTGGCAAAAAGTAGAAATAATGAAGGCTCTGGAATCTGTTTGAAAACGATATTTAATTTATTACTAGCGATACAGGAATAATTATATATGTTTATTATCACTTAGTAAATTTTTTAAAGTAGCTTTATCCTCTTGTTTTACAAAATCTACTACTAGAAAAGAAGTAAACAAACCCTGATATAACCAAAATAAAACATTCTTTTTGAATAGTTCTTACTTGCCATCACGCCAATATATGCAGGTCAGTGCTTGCTATATTTAATTTAAATGACAAAAATGATTTCACAACACTTTGTCCACCCAAATAACAGTAATTTTGAAATTTACATTATTATAACGTTTGCGTGAAGCGGTTGCGTTCTTTTTATGGCTGGAAATAATCTATAATTTTTTTAAAATAAATTATAGCCCACGTTACTCGCTGATAATGTAGCTTTCTATAGGTGAAAAATTTTTCAAAATCGGATTAGTACTTTTTGAGTTTATACATTACAAAAAGTAAATCGCTTATACCTACGAAACGCAACCGAATTTTGGTCAGTCCTTACACAGTTCACGTGAGTACAACTAGTACTTACTTACTGTACTATTGTCAGCTATTTACCTTATTGTTTTTTATTGGTAACGATAACACATTTTTCAGCCTGCTATAATAATAATAATAATAAATAAATCATTTATTTCCTCATCACACAGTAGGTTTCTTAAGACTAGAACATTAATTCAGTGAAATACATGTAGACCTGAAGTGTGAGAAGCTGGTGCCCGCAATAGGTTTTAAAAGAAAACCGGTTACACAGGTCACCAGGCCACCCCCGCTAAAGGATACAATTGTTCTTAGTTAATTGTAATTGTAGACCTAGGTGAATAGATAGTAGAGCATAGATGGTATTAATTATTGCATGAAAAAATAATAAAGATAACTTATAGAACTAGATAGAAAAAGAACGCAACCACTTCAGGCAAACAGACTGACATATTTAGCATCAGAGAGTGCCTCTCCATCCTGTGAAGCCAGAGTCAGCCACTTACGGGATCGTTACCAAATTTGTTATGACCTCCTAATTTATGGGAATAGAACCTGGGACCCCTGTGTCTTACACGGGTGGGCGAACCACTAGACCACTTATTGTATTACGGACACACAGATTGTATTACGGACAAATAACGGGCAGATCTGTGAGTGGCTACAAGTCTACCGCGTAACTTTATGGATATTGGATAAGATGTGCATGCTTATCTTGACATTAATTTGAAGTGCTATTGTATAGTATTTCTTTTGATTGCACAGTTATTTTTGACGTCTCGTGGTTACAGTTTACACTAAACAACAGAATAGAATATGCTCAACAAAAAACCAGCGACAAAAAGCTAAAAAAAGTAGGTAAGTACGGTCCGTTCGCTTAGATAGTGTCGGTACACCCGCAAGCACTTGTGTTCAGAGACAGGAATACCGGTAACAAACACAACCTTTCACTACGGCACTTCTATGTAAACTGCCAAAACCCAAATTGACTTGCGGGTGTACGCCGCACGCGGTATTTTTTGTTTATGCGGCGGCATCCTTTGACAAGAAGCGGCACGTGCAAAGGCGGCGAGATAAAAGGGCGACACTATCTGAGCGAACGGACTTTACTTAAGGCGGTTGTATGACCGAAAGTGGCGCCCGCAGAGGTTTTTATTTAATAAAGTTATTGATAGAAAAAGATCTTAATAATGTTTTACGTGGAGTTTTTAGGGCCCATCATCTAGTATTTTTAGAAAGTAATATTACTACATGCCCTCATAGTCATTTGTAGAAGTAGATAGCAAACGTGTCAAAATCGGCCACTTTTAGCAGTTTTGCTATCTACTTCTAGCAGTGACTACGAGGGAATGTATCTGTTACCGGCAATGTTTATAATCCGGTATTGTATACAATGCCTGAAACGATCAGGCAATGTATGAAATATTATTCATTTTATACATTGCCTAGGTATTGTATACAATGCCTGCAGGTCCACCGGCAATGTATAAAATAAGTATATTTCTGTTGTCTGTTATAAAAAAAATAACCTCGAAATTTAAGGCTCACGCTCCGCTGCGCTTGGCGCTCACCTTAGATTTCTAACCTATACGCGGGACCTACAGGAGTATAGCAGGTTCGATTCCAAACTCAATGAGCCCCCTCGAGCCCCCCTCGAGCCCCCTCGAGCCCCCTCGAGTCTCCCTTGGGCCCCCTCGAGCCCCCCTCGAGCCCCTCGAGCTCCCCTCGAGCCCCCTTCAAGCCCTCCTCCCGAGCGCCCCTCGAGCCTCCCTCGAACCTATTCTCGAAAATCTTTTTATTTTACACATTGCCGGTGGACCAGCAGGCATTCTATACAATGCCTAGTCATTGTATACATTGCCTAGGTAATGTGTGAAATAGATATCAATATTCATTCTATTTCTTACTTTGTAGTTTAATATATAATTCTTATTTCTAGGTCAACGGGAAGTACCCTATACATTTTAATTCCATTGACAGTGTCGAAAATGCGTTTTTTCATAGTAGGTTTTTTGCAGCATTTATGAGGCATTTAGGTCGTTTACGGCCGTATCTTTTTTTACCCGACTGCAAGAGGGTTATGTTTTTCGCGCGTGTCTTGTATGTATGTAATATTCTTTATTACCTCATATCTTTCCAGCGGAACGGATTTCTATGATTAAGATATCGTTAGATTTGTCTTGTCAGCCCAAGTGTTCTTAAGAAGGTGGCGTCATAAAAAAAACAAATATAGCGGCTGTACTGTGTGTGTACGTAGTGGGAAAAAAAATTTTTTTTAGAATACAGCAATATGGATGTCAAATTAAAGGGCTTATTATAAGGATCAAAAAAGTATATCATAACCCTAATATATAATAACTAAAAATATATAAATAATTAATCAATTTTAAAACCCGCCTGCATAAAAAGACAAGTCAACTGAAAAGATGGAAACAAGATTAAATATAAAAGGCAACATAATAACTTGCAGTCGAAGGCATATAATTCAAATCATTTATAATGTCACTTTCTTTATGCATGCTTCCGACTGCATGTTATTAAATTGCCTTTTATATTTAATCTTGTTTCCATCTTTCAGTCGACTTGTCTTTTTATGCAGGCGGGTTTTTTATTACGTTAACATAGAAGTTTGATTTCTTCACAGTGTCAAGGGACAGAAGACTTGGTTATATGGTTTTAATTTATTTAAGATACCCCTCCACGCGTTTAAATATGCGATGAAAGGTCTTGACAGACAGAGAGAGAGATATAAGTGTTCCGTTTTTTACACGACTGCCCAAAAAGGTGTGTATAGTTCAGGGTTCATGTATGTTTGTGGGTATGTGAGTTTCTTTATTCCACCATAACTTCTAAATGGCTCGACGGATTTGGATGTATGAGGTATCGTTAGAATCCTTACATCATTTCGAGTGACATTGGCTATTTTTTTTCAATTCAACTGAAACTGTAGGATGCCACAAAAAAATTTTTTCTTCTATTATTACAAATTACAATTAAATGAAAGGCCTTGATGAGCTCATTCCAAAACTATATAATTTGTAACTAAAATATGTGAAATGAAAATAAATAAATTTAAAAAATATTAAAAACACGTCTGCTCTGCCAAAAAAGAACTAAAAAGTTAAATAACAAGTGTCATTGCAGTCGGGGGACCTCTTTGATTAAAAATTGTTCCACAAAACGGTCCCCCGACTGCAATGACACTTGTTATTTAACTTTTCAGTTCGTTTTTGGGAGGGCAGTCGTGTTTTTAATATTTTTTTAATTTATTTATTTCCTTTTAAGGGACCCTAAAAATAGTAAAATCAAAACGTCAAAATAAGCAACATCATATCCATTAGTTACGCGGTAGACGCCTATGACGGATTCTCATAATCCTTTGGTTAAATGCTCTAAGCTTGCGGGGGTATCTAGTGTTGCCTGTCGGTAGTCGATAGTTTCAAATTCGATTATTAAACCAATCTAAAACTGCCCCCTAGCATGATCACCGAGCGCGATATGATATAGCGATTTGTCACGTTTGACTGTCAACAGACAATGGATTTTGACAGATGAGTTTTGATAAAACGCGATACTATAATTATCGTGTTTTGATGATCATGCTGAAAAGGCTATCTTCAGAGATCTTGCGGTAAAAAAGACGTATTTTAACCTGTAAAATATTCAATTTGCCATACATTCTCTAGTGAAGTTGCAGCGGATTGTCTATTGTCAATTTAATCGATAGTTTTACATTCACTACTATCGTATAGTATTGCAATTATCAATAGTAAGTGTTGCTATTGTTAATAGTATTGCTCATAAAGAGCTATCGATACTGTCAAAAGTATTAACACTTGCCAAAAATTACCCATTTGGATTAAAATTTTTATAACAAGAGTTTAAAAGAAAAAGTTATTAACTATTATACCATTTTAAAATCCTCATGTAATGAAGTAGTTTTTAAAATAATTTGCACACTCCATGTTATAATATTTTTTTCACTAGGGTCGATCAAAAGTAAGGAAAAAAAATTATAGGTGAAAATTTTAAGTCAGGAATTTAAGATAGGTTTATGATGTTAGTAATCCACTCCTGGAAAGTTGTTGGTGTTTTACAAATAACCTTGTAAATTGATACGTGGAGCACGTGGAGCAATAAAACATCAGGGCTCCACAGTGTAATCCAATATATTTCCCAAAATAAAGAACCTAAGAATTACAAATATTTTTATAATAAAAAGACAAGTCAACTGAAAAGATGGAAATAAGATTAAATATTAAAGGCAACATTACAACATGCAGTCGGAGGCATGCATAAAGAAAGTGACATTATGAATGATTTGAGTTATAAGCCTCCGACTGCATGTTATAATGTTGCCTTTAATATTTAATCTTGTTTCCATCTTTTCAGTTGACTTGTCTTTTTATGCAGGCGGGTTTTTAATTTTTTTGATTTTATTTTTTTATTTATTTCTTTTTAGTTATTATTTATTACAATCATGATATACCTTTTGAAATCCTTATAGTGAGCCCTTTAATTTGACACACATATTGCAGTATTCTAAAAAAAAAAAAAAAATCCACTACGTATAATAGCACCGTGCAGCCGCCATGTTGGTTTTTTATAACGCCATTTTCTTAAGAACACTTAGGCTGGCAAGACAAATCTAACGATATGTTAATCATGGAAATCCGTTCAGCCGTTTAAAAGATATGAGGTAATAATGAATATTAAATACAAACATACATACAAGATACGCGCGAAAAACATAACCCTCTTGCAGTCGGGTAAAAACAGTCCGTCCTATTGTAAATAGTTGAAGGCCCTACGTACACATAAGCTACTTGCTTACCTGCGAGGGTTCTTTGTTACTTGGTTTTAGCCAAAAGCTTACAACATTTATTAATATTAATTCGATAATCACATTACTTTGAACTTTGAAACACCACCAAACTGATAGAAACTGTAGAAATACTGTTGATTTATGTAATTTTACACAATTTATTAAACACATTACTTCGCTCGATGACTCCTTTTTCTGGACTAACGTACAAAGAGTAAAACACGTCTAAAGACAGCGAACACTCATTTTTTGAATTATTATTTTTTGGAACAAAATAAAAAGTTGACATTGTTTCGAATTTAAATTTTAGAAATAAGGTTTTAATCTGGGGAAAGATCGCATGGCCACGTTACAGTATATCGATATCCTAGTTTTGGAGGTCAACTATCGATAGTTTTACAACACTATGAGGGGGGCAGACACTACGTCACACGTCTGCGATGACGAAGATAGATAATTCACAATTTGAACTTTAACACATATTATATTATATCATTACTTTGAAATATGAAACAAAAACGATACCCAACTAATGTCTAAAGGTGCGTTCATACCGCCGCGAATGGGCAACATCAGATATTGTAATAAAAACCTTTTTTTATTGTATAGAGTCTGTCTAAAAAGTCAGTTTACATGAGAAATTATTAAATTATTTATAAAAACTTCTACTGGTAACCCTGCTGGTGCTGTCAAATTCTAATTGTAAATATAGCTTTATTCAATTTTATTTAGATGGTTATTGGTGGGGTGGTTGGGGATTTAGGTGGGTATTAAAATTATTTTTTAAATTATCCATGTAAACTGACTTTTTAGACAGACTCTACCTACAGGATTATTTTTAGTTACCATCCAAACATTATATATTTATTTATTACTTAGGGAAACATACTGCTTTAAATAGTACATAGTAATAGTAAAACATAATTTTAGTACATTGGCCAAAAGAGTTTCCACCACTAAATAGTACATTACGTTGAACAGACAAATTATGTAAGCAAACAGATGTAAGAAATTATTAAGTAAATAATGATATTACAACAATAAAGTTTCCTTTTTAAATGACAAATTATTAAGGGTGTAATTTAATTTAACAAAGGTTACATATTAACAAACTTTTAAAGAAAAGTTTAGAATATAGCAAATTTGTTATCACTACATAGTATAAAAAAAAGTCGCTTTCTCTGTCCCTATATCCCTATGTATGCTTAAATCTTTAAAACTACGCAACGGATTTTGATGCGGTTTTTTTAATAGATAGAGTGATTCAAGAGGAAGTTTTATATGTATAATACATGGTGTCAAATTCCACACCGAAGCGAAGCGAGGGCGGGACACAAGTTTAATATAATTTAATGACAATTTAACGAAAATGATTTCAATTTAACACATTATAAAAGTGTTCAGTTTATAAGACTGAACTTTCTCCAAGAAACGTGTCGAAATACGCCACATTGTTCACACATCCCTTGCTGACTGATCACGTGATCTTTGATCTTTGATTTGTATGGATGGATGTCAAAACATTTTTATCCTTTTTTAGTCCTATGTTTCTTAAAGAAAATTGTTAAGTTTCATGGATTGAACACATTCTTCAAAAGGTTACTAAAAATTACCTACTCAGTAGTTACATAATATGTTGCCGTGTTAAATAAAGTTTACAACTTTTGAAAACTGTCAAAAAACGAGTCTGTGAATATAAGTGCCATGCAACTCACTTTTCAAAGAAAGTTAAATTTTGTTAATTTATGTTACTGTCGGTATGGATGCGATGAGTGACATTAAACAAGTTACAACAAAGAGAGCTTTTGAAAGTGAAATTTAAAAAAAATAGCTATTTGCCATCTAGTGATGGCGTTGATGGAAAGAAAAGTGACAAAATTGGCTTTTGAAAATAAACGGCCTGTACCAAAGAGGCATAAGTAATCGCTCGCTGGCTGATATCTGTCCAAAGAGAAACATTTAAGGGTTACATCTGCCTGCCTACCTGAGTGCTCTTCGAAGCTTAGGAAAAAATACATTGACACATACATTTTTATCAACGCCATTAATCGAGCCTACAGTTTATTTGTAATTTTGAAAAGCCCTCATTAGTGGTCTCAAAAACAATTAATATAGGTCCATATTGTAACGGCGCGGGGCAGTGTGAATACACCCTAATATAACATGAAAAACCGGACTGCAGGTTATTTTTTTTTCCATTTTCGTGATTTTTTGTGACCGTGTTCCTGCCAAACTTGATTCTGGTCAACTGGAAATCCCCTCTAATATGTCACATATATACCCGCAACGCACTTTTCCGAACTTAGTCAGACTAATGCGCGCGCGATCGCCAAATACATGCGATTCGACGTCGGAAAATCGACGAGCACATCTTTGCTTGAGAATAAGCGTGTTCGGCAAGTGTACGCGCACGATCGATGCGAATACAGACGAATAACATAATCGGCGATTTCATCCACAATAGAACAGTCACAGTTAAACGGTAAGTTTTAAAATCAAAACATCGAAAAAAAAACCAAACTTACCATCAAAAACAATTACAAAACGCCGGGAAAAATAAAATAAAGATCAAAACCAATTAAATCATCAAAAACATTCAATAAAACCGCGATAGTGTCCGTTAAAAGTGTTTTTATGTTTGGTACGTTAAAAGTGAATATAAAATAGTAAGTTAGTATTTATAATTATTTTAGTGTCTTTAATGTGTCGGTACCAATAATTTTGGTAAGTACTAGACTTAGGGAAATCTTGAATGTTCAAAAGAAATTAGCATTTTTCCAAAAGCGAAATCTAATGAATAAAAGCATTATTATTGACGTAAACTTTAGTTTCAGGAAGCCCAATTCTTAAATTTGGCCGTATAGAGAGAAAAACATGATATATTAACAGGTTTCTGAATTTCAATTTGCTTGTCAATGGCATTTTTCAGAACGGCCCATATTTATTTTTTAGTTTTTTGTGTGTATTGTATAGGGTTCCACTATTTAGAGCACAAATTACAAAATTCATTTTAATTAGGTATGTAAAGAATAAAAGATTATATTATAAATACTCAATTGAAATATTTTCATTTTTTACAAGGTACCTTAAGGCCCTTATAGCGGTCAACAAGCGCCGCCAATACATTTATTTTTATTACACGTAAACCAAGTCAATTTAAAAAAAGGAAACTACCATGCCTTCCTAAATTGTCTCTGATATTTTTTGAATAACTCTAATAACATTATTCATTGTTTGTGCTACTTTTAAAAGCAATCGCAACGAAGGCCACTTTTGGTTTAAATGGATTTTAAAACTTACAGAAAGAATGAAAACTGCCTATGAGTTATTCAAAAAATATTAGAGACAATTTAAGAGGGCATGGTTGTTTCCTTTTTTTAATATTGACATGGTTTATGTATAATAAAAATAAATGTATTGGCGGCGCCAGTTGACCGCTATAAGAGCTTTAAATCGAAAACCATTTCGAGGTTTTTCAATGGGGAATGTCCGAAAAAAATCAAATTGGCTGAATATTTTTTTATAGATAGGAATAAGCTCCCTTAGTAATAGAAAAAATTATCAGAATTTTAGGCTGCGTGAAAAAATATTAAAAAATTTAAGTCTCTTCGACTTCACAAACGTAGGAAAGTAACAGCAGAATGGAAATTATACCTTTGCCAACACCTGCCACTATGACAACAAGAATTAAAAACAAAAAGTTTTGACATTTTGTGTTGAAATTTTTTTTTAATACCATGTTGTGGTTGTGGCAGGTGATGGCAAAGGTATTATCTCCATTCTGCTGTTACTTTCCTATATTTGTGAAGACGAATAGTCTTTAATTTTTTGAAATTTTTTCACGCAACCGAAAATTCTGATATTTTTTTCTATTACTAGGAGAGCTTATTCCTACCTATAAAAAAAATCAGCCAGTTTGATTTTTTCAGACATTCCCCATTTCTGACATTGTACATAATTTTTCGCCGTGTCTCTTGTTCTCATTAGTAATTTTGAAATAACAAATTAACAACACACGACAAAAATTTTGAAATGTTGTCAATTCGGTGCACTTTACATGTTTTATTTACTGGTATCCAAAGATTCTAAAGCCATTTTTTATAGGAAATAAAGTATTTGTATAGGTATCTATTTAATAATTTAATAGGATTCAAAGTACACTATCATAACTGCTCGCGCAGAGTTGTTTCGATCATTTGTATTGAAATTTTTAAAATGGAACGTGAATGAATTATACAGGTTATCTCAGATAGTATGTTATACCATGCGCCAGCCAGAAAACAGCTTCAAGTAGGTATTAAGTTAAAAAAACCGGCCAAGTGCGAGTCGGACTCGCGCTCGAAGGGTTTCGTACCAAAAAACGGCAAAAAAATTACGTTTGTTGTATGGGAGCCCCCCTTAAATATTAAATTTATTCTGTTTTTAATATTTGTTGTTATAGCGGTAACAAAAATACATCATCTGTGAAAATTTCAACTGTATACCTGTTGTTGTTATTAATATCGAGCAAAAAACAGCAAAAAAATCACGTTTGTTGTATGGGAGCCCCCCTTAAATATTAATTTTATTCTGTTTTTAGTATAAGTTGTTATAGCGGCAACAGAAATACATCATCTGTGAAAATTTCAACTTTCTAGCTATCACGGTTCATGAGATACAGCCTGGTGACAGACAGACAGACAAACAGACGGACAGCAGAGTCTTAGTAATAGGGTCCCGTTTTTACCCTTTGGGTACGGAACCCTAAAAAACAATAATATAATAATTAATTTAGGCCAAATCTGCTTAAGTATGGAATTTCTTTAAATAAGTGCGCCAAATAAATAAAAAGTGCGAAGTTCATTTTGGAAAAAAGGGAAAACTAATTCTGCTTGAGTAATAATAACAATCACCGTTGTGAAGACTAAAGTAGTTTAGTTTAAGTTAAATATAATAAAAGAAAAAAAAATACTTATCAACTTTCTCGTCACGAACCCGCAACATGTTAATCTAATGCTCTTCCAATTGATTTTTTTAGCATAAATTTAACTTAATTTATGTAATATACCTACACCCTTAATTTTTAAGTATATCTAAAAATGAAATGAGGATATCAAACCACGTTACTGAATATGTATGTGCAGTTAAAAGTTAAAAAAAAAACCGGCCAAGTGCGAGTCGGACTCGCGCACGAAAGGTTCCGTACCAAAAAAACGGCAAAAAAAATTATGTTTGTTGTATGGGAGCCCCCGTTAAATATAAATTTTATTCTGTTTTTAGTATTTGTTGTTACAGCGGGAATAAAAATACATCATCTGTGAAAATTTCAACTGTCGTTATTAATATCGAGCAAAAAACGGCAAAAAAATCACGTTTGTTGTATGGGAGCCCCCCTTAAATAATAGTTTTATTCTGTTTTTAGTATTTGTTGTTATAGCGGCAACAAAAATACATCATCTGTGAAAATTTCAACTTTCTAGCTATCACGGTTCATGAGATACAGCATGGTGACAGACAGACAGACAGACGGACAGCGGAGTCTTAGTAATAGGGTCCCGTTTTTACCCTTTGGGTACGGAACCCTAAAAATAATAGTTCGAAAATATCTTGACTAATCGGCAAACTCACAAAGACAGCAAGACGCAAGCGTAGATACATCATTCTTTCCATGATTTACAAAACAAGATAGTCTCTTTTGATCGCACTTTTCGATGACCAGCCTTTCTATTGTCTAATTTAAAAATCTATCGCAATCGCTTTCAGAATGTAACACATTGAAGCTTCTTTTTGCGACAAATAAAAACTTACCAAAGAAATGCAGCAATGTGAGTAGGTAGAAATTGGGGTTTCTGGATCAAGGAGATCCAGCAACCCCAATTTCTACTTTTCATTTATTCTAGTTTTCAAGTATTCAATGATTCAAGTATTCATCTATTTACTACTTTTTATTTATTCTAGTTTTCAAGTATTCAGTGATTCTATTATTCATAAGGAGATCCATAAGTACATCTCAATTACTACTGTTCAAGTATTCAATGATTCTAGTATTCATCCATTTATGCTTACTATATATAAAACTACGTGATCAATTTTGAATATGTTCTTGTATTCACGTAAGTACTCAAGGTATTTTATTGTCATTAATAAAACAAAATGAAAATTCTTATTTACGCTTTATTTAATATATTTAAAAAACATTATTTTCAATACACCATTTGTTAAGGATAAATACATTTTTTAAGGCACATATATTATCATGTTGCATACAACTAACAATATCGGGTGAATACAAATACTTATCAGATAATGATATCAAACTCGGACAATTTCTATCTTCTAAATTATGAATATTATTATTTCGTAATAATATACTTTTTAACCAAACTACCTTTTCACAACCTTTCGTAAATATACATTTATTATCTAAAATACTATTAATAATATTTTTATAATTCATATAAGGTATAAATCCTTGATTCCACAAAATGCCTCTATTTTTTTCTATCCAAGACACTTGTATTCTTTCTTTCTTCGTTAAGTTATAAAATGGGAATGGTGGTTTTATAAGAATTACAAACACTCGTCTGTTCGACATAATTGCTATTTCTTTCGGAATAAACTCATTTGTTTCGCTCTTGAATCCTTGAACATCTACTATTGCATTCATGATAGTTTTCGGACAATACTGCTTAACGGTTTGTATTCAAAGAGACGATCGTTTATGATCAGACAGTAAGCAGTTGTATTGTCTGGTATTTCTTCTGAGCATTCAATTTCTAGCCGTACGTCAACTGGACCAGTTTTTAATGAGTCATTTTGTCGAGAACAATCAATAACAAACAACGGTGCTTTTTGTCTAAATTGGTGTAAATCAAGCAACGGATCAACACCGTTGTTAAAATATGACTGACGAAAGTTTGCATACATCTCGTATAATATACTATATTTACCATCATCAAATTTCAGATCGAGTGAGTCATATGGAAAGTATTGAGAATTCAAAAATAATTTAAGGTTAGTTACTTGACAGTGATCGAACATAGATGAACTACGAGCTTTATCATGTTTTCTGTTTGTTTGTAGACCCAAAATTACGAATCTAGGTTTTTCTAACTGGGAGGCAGTTTTGACTGACCATGAATGCTTCCTAGTTTTTGGTAATAATGGGTACTCATATAAATCCCAATTTCTAAATGCTAACTGCAGTGGTCGATCTTTTTCCAATTGTTTAAGTAATAGCAATTTTGTGCGATCTGAAACTTTTATATGAGGCATGCGCCACTGTATCTTCTGTATTTCTATTTCTACATTATCATTTTTCTCCAGAGTTACGGTATTTAAAACTGAACTACTTCGATGTAATATAAGTTCGTGTCTACAATTAATAATAATTTTATTATAATCTTCAGCAAAACCTAATAATTTGTTCAACGGGATAATGACATTAAAATATCCTTTTTTTAGTGTCGTACCATTTAAGTTCCATCCCCAAACTGCCGCAGCTTTATTTTCACCTTCATTCATGGATATAAATGATTTAATTGTTGTAGTAATGCCAGCATTTTTAATACGATCTATTTCTACACCGTTTAATTCATACCGTATATCTTGAAACAAATAGGTAATTGCATTGTTTATGAACTTAACATCCTTTTCATATTTCTTTCCTGTGGCATCAACTGCAGTCACTTCAGCATAACCTTCTATGTAGATAGAGCTACCTGATGGTAGCAAATATATATCTTGCTGATGGATAGGTATTCTAATTTCATCATTATTTTTAAAGCTGTTGTTATATGGATTGTAGCTATGAATCTCATAGCTTTCTATAGAATTATCGTGATATGGGTGGTCGGTAATTTGTAACATTTCCTAATTTAAATCCCAAATCTTTTAAAAACTTTTTGTTATCTTCAGTGATTGTTTTAATTTTCACAAAACTTGCACGGCGTCTGTCGTCTTTGACTATGGAAAGTGGAATATTACGTTTTCTTCCATGAGGTAGACTTTTATTATATACAATCATAATAAGATTACTGTTAATAGTATATGAATATTATATTATCCCAGTAATTAATATAATTTTCGAACATAGTATTTATTACTAATGTCAATGATAAAGTGATTGCAAAAGCGTTTACCCAAATATTATATACTTTCATAAACTCTACTTGTAGGAGAAAATCAAAACCTTTTTTATTTCTTTTGTATTTTATTTTTCTCCCAAAATGAATTGATGAATTTTAGACAATGATGGCCACAGTTGTACAAATGATTTTTTTGTACATTAGTATAGTTATAATTAATATTTGTTCCAACATATCTTATAAATTCTTGTGGTGGTTTTAAATTACCATAACTGTCAAAATATTCGATGTAATCATATATTTTTCCATAGGCTACCCAATGTGTTCCTGTGTTTTCTGAAGTGTCGAGATTGATTACTCCACATTCTAATGGAAATGGTTTGTGAGGTAGTTGGTCTCTCATAAATACACCTCGAAAGAAAGGAATGTTTTTTGAATGCTTTATTATATCAATATTGGTCAAAGCTCTATTGGGTAGCCTAGAATTTAGTTTTTTCGCTTCGTGATGTAAATACCGAAACCGTGTTTGTATGGTTTTAGCTGCAATCCTTTACCAATACAAACTGCCTCAATATGCTTGTTATGTCTTTCCAGTTCTTTCAATTGTTTCTTAGCTGCTTTATACTCATTAACTGCTTTAACAATACCTGCAGTACCACCAGCCAAACTTCCAGCAGCGGACAAACCAGCAAATATTGGAATTAAAGGAAGGAATCCTCCAGTTTTAGGTATGGGTATAACTCTAGGTAATTTTATCTTAATGTCAGAAGCTAATTCTTGGGCAGTTGCATAAGCTGCTTTCAACAAACTATTTTTACATTTGGGTTTTAACTTCTTGATATGTTTTTTAGTATATAAAATGATATTTTTAAGAGTTTTTTTTACACCTTCTCCTGAAATTACTTTCTGTTTTTTGCTAGAAATTTTGGATCCTTTTTTTCTTTCGTTAGAGTTACAAACTGTCTTTGCAGATAGCTTGGGCTGCATTGTTATTATCGAGTCAACTGATATTTCAATAATTTAATGTTATACTACTATTTAAGAGTCTATATTGTTTCAGGAACTGATTACGAATGGATTTATATTAATTTACAAGCTATATTTATAGAAAAAAAGAATAATCAAATATCTATATAACATCTAATTTATTTATCCAACTGTTCTCACTTGTTGGAAGACCAAGCCATTTAACATACAAACGATTTCCTTTTTTCTTTAAAACTTTTTCAACTAAGTATATATCATGATGTTTAGTTTTTTGAAGTTCTTGAGAATAAAAAGCACCTTTTATTGGACGATTCTTAAGATCCTCTATTAAGTAAGACGGAGGATTAGTTTTTTGTACCTTCATAATTTTAAATATTTCTGTCGACCAATTGGGAGTATAACCTTTATCAAAACAAGCTTTGTATTTACTTATTCTCACATAATCTCCCATTTGAAATTTACCTTTAATGTGTTTTCTAGAGTAAGCCATTTTTAAATATTTTTGCAATATGCTACTTTTGTTTTTATGATTTATTGATGCTGGAGTATGACCTATTGTTCTATGGATGGTGTTATTATATTCTTCTACTTTTTCCTCGAGGACTTTATTTTTCCACTTATAATTTCCATTCAAGCTGAATTCTTTATACAATTTATTTTTTAAAGTTCTTATAAATCTTTCTACGATAGAAGCTTTTTTAGTAGAGTATGTAGAGTAATGGTTTATGTTATACTTATCGATAACAGCTTTAAATTTATCATTGTAAAATTCTTTTCCAAAGTCAGTTTGTAAGTTTTTTGGTACACGCCCCTTCTTCAATACTTGTTTAAATGCTTTAGACACCATTTCTTTGTTCTTCTGTTTTAATGCAACTGTCCAAGCAAATTTTGAGAAACAGTCTATGATGGTAAGTATATATTTAAAACCAAAATTAACTCGAGACATTGCTTGCATATCTATTAAATCAGCTTGCCAAAGATCATCTATATCTTTCAAAATCACGTTTCTTCTTTTAAAATTTATTCGAGCACTTTTATGAATTTCGTTTACCACATCTAGTTTGCTCATAGTGCTTATTTAGTTTTCCTGCTATTTCCTTTATGTTGGCAATTTCTTCAAGCTTTTTTAAACGTTTCGTTAAAATTTCTACTTTTTCTAAAATTTCAATTTTTATTTGATTAATTTTATTGTAAGAAGATTCCGATCTTTCTAATGTTGAAATCTTACATGTTGTGAATGAAGAATGACTATCACTTTTATCGTCATCCATGTTCAGAAGACTTCAATAAAATGAGTGATTCATTCTATTTCTTAATTTTTTATAATACCAGCTTCCTTTAATTCTTCAATGATTGATAAAATTTCGTTATCATGATTAGTATTTCCAGCACTTTGCGAAGCAATCAGTAACTTAAGCCTTTCAATCAATTCATTAGGATCATCCCAGAATATGTAATCAGTATCGCTTTTATACTTTTTACACATAGGTATATATCCACCACTTTTTGTTTCTGAGCTGTCAATATCTTTTTCGAAAAATAATGGTTTGATAATATGTCGATATTTTACACCTTTATCACCTCTTATTTGTCCAGTTGGCTTGAAATCTCGTTTGTGGGCATTTGTATGATGGAGTATATCTTTATATACTAGTTTATCTTTTTCGGTTACTATATCGAGTTTAGGTTTACTACGCATAAGAAGTTCTTTTAATCCTGGAGTAAAACTATAATGTTTATTATTAATGGTAAGTATATAGTTTTTTTCGGACTTCGACGAATCACCCGTGACAGAAAACGATACTTTTGAATTACCCATCATTAAATCTTTATTTTCTCTACGTAATCCAAAGGGAATGTTTATATCACTGTCATATATATCAATAACATCCTCCTTCTTTAATGATTGTAGCGTATTGTTAATGTTTTCAGTAGTACTTTTTTCCTCATCACTATAATCATAATAATCTGAACCATCACTGGAATCAAACTGAGTTAAGTTTTCATTATTTATGCTAACTTTTTCAGTATTAATGTTATATTTTTCAGTATTTATACTATCTATTTCAGTGTTTATGTCATATTTTTCAGTATTTATGTCATCTTTTTCCACATCTTCATTTTTAGACATATCAATAGACACATTTAATATCTGTTTATCCTTATCATCACTTGCTTTGATTAATGTATCTAAATTATCTGTCAGAGGCTTGAAAATCCTTTTAAATTTCAGATTAGCAGCATCTTCTTCATTTTTGATTTTCTTAATTTTATTTTTTATGTTGTCTACTGACTTGATAAGCTGTGTTTTTATTTCAACATCCATAATTTCTACAATTAGTCTGTCTTTCACAAATATCGAAATGAAAATAACAATATTTTCTATACACACAATTTATATATCCTATCATTTAGACAAACACAATTATTCTATAAGTGAATAAAAATGTCAAAGCCTTGTCTGTATTTACCATTATTCAAATCACAATCTTTGTTTATTAACAAAAAATTAAATCTGTTTTGCCATATTAAGGAACAAAGTTTTTTGAATTCATTCCAATCAAAGTCAGTAGTCACATGTTCGTTATAAATATGTTTTAAATTGGTATCGTCCTGTTTAAAGATAATCAAAAGATTAACATTATCGCGTATTAATTGTTTAGGTATTTTAGAATAAGTCTGTGATAAATAAAAACAGTCTATTTTTTTATGTCTTCCCATAGAAAAATAATTACGTATATTAATCTGGTTTTCACATGCTACATCATCAAAAATCATTACTGAATTTTGCAAAGCGTTACTAGGTGGGATCACATCTTTATTATGATTGAAAATAAATATCTTCCCACCAGGAACTTGATCCATAACTTGTTTTAAAAAACAATACTTGGGCTGAAAAGCAGTTTTTGAATATAAATAAATATTCCTGAATTTAAGACCATTTTTATGTTGTAATAAATTGAGCATAACATTTGTTTTCCCACAGTTCGATGGTCCGCACATAATACATCGAATTGTATTGGGTAAAAGTATACTATGTTTTGCTTTATAGGAATCATTTTCAGTTTTTATATTATTGACTATCAAAGTGTGTGCTTGCTTGATGAATTTCATTGTAAGTGTAAGGTAATGCAAACATGATTCAGCTTTATATAGGAAAATGAAACTAACAGTCATGGCATTGATTAAATTTTTCTTTATTATTAATAATATGATAACTTGTACATTAATAAATACAAACAACTTATTTAATTAATTAATTAATAATCCTTTATCTCATATGCTTGTACAAAAGAACCTTTTTACGAATAATACAGCTATTAGGTACCATTATATTATATTATTACCAGAATATATTTTCACATCAATTTTTTTAACGTACAATTTATAACATACATTTTAGTGCTAAAACTTTACTTATTTTCTATTTCATTATGTAAGTATTGTAATTAATGGGTTTTATCAAAGAATATCGATAAAAATGAAACAGACATCATTGTAAAACGAATCAAAATATTGTATCACAATGACCCCATGGTAGGGTATGAATTCCATCTTTCTGGATCTGTCTTTTATCATCATTTCCATCAAGAAGTTTCTTGTTTATCTGTTGCGTATATAACACATGCTTAATAGATCTTATCAATTTCATGTTACATCTTGTATCAGTGTTGTCATAAAGGGTTTTTTTGTAATCAGACATATTCAAGTTATCAGTTACCGATTTAGTTATACCTTTCGCCTTTTTAATATTCGAATTCACGCTTTTGATACTATATAACTTAGCTCTAAGACCAACGAATTCAGTAATAATATTACCACCCATTTCATCTTTAAATAATCCAGGTACTTTCTCATTTGTTCTCGGTATATTATATATATTATTTACAGCAAAATTACTAGTATCGAATTGTGAAATATTATTACGCATATCGTCATAAAAGTCATTAGTAAATATCAAATATAACAAACTATCTGTATCTGTGTAACAAAGCTGTGCTCGATCCTTGTATTTTTCTTTGACAAAATCATAATGGAATTGATAAATATGTTGCTTAGCGTATTCTAAAACAGAGAATCCAATATAAATTGGTCTATCCATTACACATTTCTCATGGTTTAGTTGGATAGCTGCAAAGTTTTCAGAAAATATGCTTATACTGTTAAGGTTCGGTTTTGCGATCAACTTTTCAGCAGTAAGATGCTTGTTTGTTTTATTTTCGTTATCTACCCATCTAGTGACTAATTTAACATCTACTTGCTTTCTCTTATTTTCAATAGTTTTGCCAAAAATAGAATTATTGAGTAATTTAAAAAAATCTTTTTCAAATGTAGTTTTTGATAATTGTCTAAGAGAAGTATTCAGATCGATGTACGGCTTCAAAAAACTTTCTTGTCTGAAACTGAGAATACGATGTATTTTTATTAATATTAGCCCATGCTTTATACATTGTTTCAGATGTGTGTAATGAATGACATAATTAAATTTATCGTAAAGATTTGCTATTAATTTCTTACTTTGACCCTCAAGAGGTACCATTTTTTCCATGGCAAAAGGTAAGTCTTGATGATCTTTATGTAAATGATCTGGGTATAATAAGTCAACTTCTAAAATGTAACCATACTCGCTGTTATCACAAATATTCATAACATCAAAATTATTTATTTCTTCCAGTGATAAAAAATTGAACTCTGCGACAGGAATTTTTTTTGTCATCGCATAGCCATACAGATTATTGCAATCTAAATATACTAGGTAGGAAGACTCTTGAGATCCATCATAGTTCGGCAAATATTTATTAAATGCTTTGGCATGTCGTAAAGAGCACTGTGCAAGACCTCCACGTATACATTTTTCTAACATTTGATACATTTCTATGTCATGAATTAGTTCTAATTGAATATTAGTATGAAAAAGCATCGCATCCCAACTCAAACTTGGTGATGTAATATAATATGCAGGATCAAGTTTGTAGTGCAACAAACTAACGTTTCTAAATTTTTCAAATATATCACACAATAATAATACATCTGCTTTCATGTATAAATCAGTATATTCACCAAGGTTTCTAATATTGAAGCATTTCCATATTTTATGAGCATATTCATAATCGCAGTCAGAAATATGTGATTCATTCAAAGAGTTAAAAAAACTCGACTTTGTAGGAAGCTGTGTTTCATCGAATTTCGACCAACTATTTATATAATCATATGGATATATGCCTTTCTTTTGAAGTAAACTGAATTGTACTTTATCAGTAAACTCATGAGACAAATTAACAAAATCAGTTTCACTCAAACTTTTACTCAATTTATCAAGGCTTGAATTTAAAAACTGGTAAGAATCTATGAATTTAAGTTCGATAGTTCGATTATTATTTCCTGATTCAATTACTTTTGAAATAGAAAGATACTTTTCTTTCGACTTAGGAATTATTTTGGCAGCACCTTTGTATTTCATCAACTCTTCGATAAACAAATGTAAGTCGTAACCAGATAGGTTATGAAACACCACTGGGATGAAGGGGCATACTCTATGCATTAAGTTGCAGTGAGAGTGAGCCGCACCTCTAAACTGGGAAGTAACATGGTCATGATCACGCACTTTGTCATCGAGTAATACTTCATTACATATATGACATATGGTGGCTTTTTGATACTCAGTTTCTTGATCAGGTGTCAAAGGTAACATAGGCTTTTTATCTGATAAAATATTATTAATTAATTCAGCATCTTTAATTAATGATTTTATGAATACTTCAACACAATCAATACCTCTGTATGCGACATATTTATTTAAGTTTCGATCATGCGAGCAACAAATATAGTAACCGAAACTACAAGGTTGATGCTTTTTCAATGTATTAACGAATTCAGATTTCTGTTCTTTAAAATCTAATAATAGACATTCAAAGTCAGCATATATCACAAAGTTAATTTTTTGTTGCCTTTCATAATGATTGAATTTTAATATAGAACCCTTTTCTGGCAAAATACTTAAAACTCCATTACATCTATGAGACCGATACTTAAATTCACTTGCAAAAAACTGTAAACAAGATTCGCATAAAAATATTTTATCTTTATGTAGTGTTATTTGACGTTTCACTAATCGAGTAAGATCTTTGATCAAACAGTAATGTCCTTTATTTTCACGCTCAAAATATAATAAATTAAAATGATCAATTTTTCGATTTTTTGTCAGATATAGAGGTCCAGTGACACAGCATTTGTTGTTTAGACCATATACATTAATACTAATATCGGGGTTATTGCTTTCAAAGAGCTTGATATCTGTGAATGAAGGTGGGAAAGACATCCCAGTTATATTAAGAATAGAAGAATAATGTGGATACGACTGTATTCTGCACACATTATTCTTAGCCGGAAAAAGACCGGCAACTATACTCCAAAGAAAACAATAATTATCATTATTCTGTATATTAATACAACTTTTCGATGTTTTTACAGATTTCGGTAGTTCTATATATGTCCCGCCTTTCATGGGACTGTACTTATTTATATTTATTTCTAAATGACTGATACGGGTTAAAGTCCAACCAGATTCACAGAGTTCGAATTCAGCTAGTCTAGTTTTAAACTTATCTGCTAAATTCGAGAATAGTTCAGTTAATTCGGTAGACTGATAAACGATTTCATATTTTGTGTTAAAAGACTTTAGTTGCTGTTCATTTGATTTTGGTAACATGAAATAAGCAAATAATTCAAAGTTTATCTTAATACAGCTATGCTTCTTTAATGAAATGTTTATTAATTTTATAATATCGTTTCGATTGCCACTCAGAAACGCCTCAGCTGTGAGGTACTCGACTTTCTGAGAGGGGTTTAATCGGAAGGTAACCAATCTATTTTTAAATGCAGTCGCAATCATATCAATATTGTTGAATTCAGTTCTGATTAAACTATTCGATTTATGTAAATTCGTTTTCAAATGATGTCTGTATTCATTTCGAGACATTTCAATTTTGCATTTATTGCATTCTATTTTTTCATTCTTATCATCAGTAGACTGAGGGAGCTGAGCTGAACGCATTGAAGCTGAGGAAATAAAAAAAAAACAATTAACAATGTCTATATATTTATAATACAGTTTCATTAGCATAAAGATAATTGATTAGTGATTACACATAATATTAATAAATGAATCATATACATAATGTTCAAACAATATAAATGAACTATATGCTTAATAATACTTTTAAATAGTGGAGTAACCACTAATTATGTCAGGACGGCAATGTTTAAATTCTTGCCGAGTGGCTTTAATAAATTCAGCAAGGTGCGTCCATGCCTCGGTGTCAGAGTTTGTTTGATTTTTTATCGTGATTATGGCGTGACGCCATCGATTCATCGGTTGTACGTTTTTAATTTCCCCTGATTTGTATACTTTTAATTCTATGTAATGCGAGCCATCTTTAACATGATCAGTTTGTCTTGAAACGCCCTGAGCAACTCTTTTCGTAAAATATGAGCTAATCTTCGGTAGTTTTTTACCCGGTTTCCCGATCAGCTCGAAATGTTCGTCATCGCTGTCACTGCCGAAGACGTCTTTTGCAAAGGCTTTAGTAGATGACCCGTGCGCTGCGTTGACAGTGGCGCTGGAGGTGCTCTTGGATTTCTTTACCACCGGCTCCTCAGTCACACGAGGCGCTCGTGACTTCTTCGAGACTGGTACTGGATAAAAGAAAAAATTAAATTAGGGGATTGTTTTCGTCACACTTCATAAACATCGAGCATTGTTTTATTTGTCGTTGTGATGCTTTAATAAATTTTATAAGATGCATCCATGCTTCCGTGTCACAATTCGTTCTATTTTTTATTATTAGGTCAGCTAGTCTTCTATTTTTCATCTGATAATTTATTTCTTTTCTATTAGAGTTGTATATCTGCAGGCTGATATAATACAATCCAACTTTTGTTTTATTTTTTCGTAAGCTATACGCTTTAGGGTATCTCTGCGTAAAGTATGAATACATATTATTATCATGATTCTGAGTATTACCTTGTGGAATGGAGCTGTTATTATCGCTCTCATCTTCACTATCGGTCCCGAAAAGCTCGTATGCCGAGTATTTGTGTGTTGCAGCAGGGGCGATGGTTGTGTTCTTGCGCTTGTTTCTTGACACTTTCGAGGATGCAGCGGGAGGTAGGCGTTGCTTATTGGGCATCTTGTTGTCGTTGGCATGATGTGAAGTTGATGGCTGGACAAACTCGTCTTCAGAAAAGTCTGGGGTATGGCGAGGTGCAGACCTGAAAAATGAATAAATATAAATTTAATATACAATGTATATTGAATCAGTGTGATTAATGAAACAATGTCAAGAATAAATTACATAAGTAATTACATCAATAGGAAGGTTGAAGAATTGAATTGATGGATATTGATATATGATGATATTTGTCGACTTCAGTGACCGGCTGGCTTGCACACCAATATTTATGGTGTCGCTATCTCTGAGGTCTAAATCCCCCAGCCAGGTCAATATAGAATACTGACTTTTCTTTGTCTCAACACATGAATTAATTGAATAGAGAAAAACGTTATACGTATGAAATACCAGAAAATATGAATCAATGAATAGAAGGGCTAATGAATCGATGTACTTACATTTTGTTTCACTCGATATTTTATGAAGAATTTCTGGAGGTAAAATTGCGCTTCCTTGAACTGGACTGTGACAATTCCCGTCGCATCCTGGCTTAAATACACACATTATCACGTGGACCGATTTCCATATTTGTAAAAATTCAACGTGACTAAAACGCATCC
Source organism: Agriphila geniculea (assembly GCA_943789525.1). Lineage (NCBI taxonomy): Eukaryota > Metazoa > Arthropoda > Insecta > Lepidoptera > Crambidae > Agriphila > Agriphila geniculea. The sequence continues at coordinate 9,021,957 of OX038898.1, read as the reverse complement.
ATATAAGAAATTGCAACATCAACAAAAATCCCTATTTTAGACAGAGTCCTGTCCCTTACCACGAGTTCTTAACGTAGCTCGAATGATATTGTCAAAGTGAGACATCGCTACATACAGTGTATAACGCTATCCCTTTTTCAACTCGACAGTTTGCTGCAACGATGAGTTGATAGTCCTTAGTAAGGTACGCTCACTATCTCCCAACTTCCAATACAAAGTTATTTCATGCATTTTTTACATGGAAGTATAATTTTAACCACCTTAATGGTATGCACATAAGGTTGACAATAAATTACACATCGATGTCTAGTGAAAAATAAATTTGTTATAATTACGATTTGGTACTATGGTATGGGATGGATTTTATATTGTGTGATTTTAATACTGTACAGTTTAAAGTTCAAAATCGACTGTACAAAAATGCTTGTATAAACTTGTCAATCAATTTTGAACTTAAATAATGTTAAAAAAAACATATAAAAACTCCATTGAAATACAATTTACAACAATTTAAAAGTGGTCTTCAGTTTGTGCAGAACTTACCTGCTCACAAAATAAATTTGTAAAATGGCGGTAAGTAAAGCCTATTTATTATTGTAGTTAAAACCATAAAACTTCATTCTAATTTCTTCTTTAATGCTTTTCAAACAAAAACCTAAAACTTGCTTATTCAATCATCATTCGTAATCAAACGAAATTATTATTGAAATACGTAATCATAATATTGTGTATTCATAAAGTATTTTATCCTTATTGCAGGCATCCCGCGACTTTGATATCAGCTACTCACCAATTCCAGCAGATCAACTTCTTCGACAAAATGTGCTGAATTACATCGAGCGCGAGCGACCCCTTGAAATACATGAACCATCGAATAGTGTTGCAGCCCCTCAAAACAATGGGAACTCCAGAAAAAAACGAGAAATCGATGTTTTATATTCATACATTAAAAGACCATGCAAAGGCCCGCGATCTAAATTAATAAGACTTCAAATATTTGAACTTGATGATATGAATAATGTGGAAAATATAGAATGTAATAATTGTGAAGCTAATACTTGTGCACAATATATAGTTGACTATACATTTTCTGATGAGGTGTATAAATGCGCGAAAGATTTACTGAATAAAATGCATAGAAAATTAATATAAATGTTAATTTACATAATGTCTATTGAAATAAAACATATTTGATACTAAAACTGTGTTTTCTTTCTTTCACTTAAGGCACTTAGGTACTATTAGCGCCGTCAATATATTTTATTTTTATTACTCGTAAACCAATTTAATATATTAAAAAAAAGCTCATGTAATAATCTCTTAAATTATCTCAAATATTTCTTGCCTAACTCTTCTACAGTTTTCATTCTCTCTGTAAGTTATAAAATCCATTTTAGCTCGAAGTGGCCACTTTTGGCTAGGATGGATTTTAAAACTTACAGAAGAATAAAAACTGTTATAGAGTTATTCAAAAAGTATAGAGTAGAGACGCTAATATAATAAATAAATATTTGACGGCGCTAGTAGCCTACAGCGCCTTAACATAAAAGTTGACTTCTATCACTTAACTTCTACATGTTTTAAACAAAGACTCCTATGTTTTTATTCGTTTAAAGCCAAGTTCGATGTCATAATTTCCGAAAATTTCTTCTAAGCCTCTCATAAAAATATTGAATATTGATTCCTTATGTAAACTAATGTTAAGATACGAATTGTATATAGGTACTATACGTATTAGCAGAGGCTCGCAATGGGTTGTAGGTAATAACGTAATATAATGCGTTTCCTTTTTAGTAGATAGGTAACATTACGGGCATGCATTCATAATTAAATATTTAAAACTCAAATAATAGGTATTATTTTATTGAATGTTATTTATTACTATGTAAATTTAAAAAAGTTCTTTTTTTATATTCGTACAGTAATTTAAAAACTTACTTATCCTTAATACCATTCGAATGCTAATTTAAATCTTTAGCACAAAATTATCATGATGAATACAACTTTTAAATTAATGTTTAGTATACAAATTGTGTATAGGTACAATTTGTATATAAACACGGTAGGTAGGTAGTACTTAAGTATATCTATTCTGTGTCTAAATCAGAAATCAGAATGATTAAAGACAGGTGAATACTTGAATCGTTGAATACTTGAAAACTAGAATAAATGAAAAGTAGAAATTGGGGTTGATGGATCTCCTTGATCCAGAAACCCCAATTTCTACCTACTAATGTGTCACATCCATCTGTCAAACGAAAGCAATTGCGATAGATTCTTTGAATTAGACAATTAGCCCCCAGATCGCACGGAAAGATTGCAAGAGAAGGAATTTAGGGGGCTAAACTGGTTCGAATGCTGCTCCCGCGTGCTGGCTATAGCGGACGCACTTCTCACTTCTTATACAATCCCGGCGTTGAGTTGTTCTAGTAATCATTGTGACACATCAGGTGGACAAACGGCGTAAGCGCCAGGAGGAAAAGGCCTTCTTGCCAGACAGGGGGGCGCCGCTAAGCGTGAAGATTACAGCAATGTCTGCCCACGGGAGAGGCCACGTCACGTCATTTATGATGAACTTTGTCTAGGGATACAGGTGTTCTTTCCATACAAACGAGGTAACTTTGAAGCCTTGGTTTTCTACAAGGGATATACCGTGCTGTGATCTGATGATGGCTATCCAGGGAGTGAATGGAGGAGATTCAGATCGTTATACACACCCAACTGATCTGATCAGCATTGGAAAATAGCATTAAAATGTATGGAAATCCTGAAACTAAGAACTCTGACCCTTATGTTTTGGAATGCTGTTCAGATCAGTTGGGTTTGTATAACGACCTGAATCTCTTCTATTCACTCCCTGGATAGCCATCATCAGATCACAGCACGGTACATCCCTTGCAGAAAACCAAGGCTTCAAAGTTACCTCGTTTGTATGAAAAAAAAACACCTGTATTCCTAGACAAGTTGTGAGTATGCAAAAAATATGGCTGATGGTCATGCAGTCTAAGTTAATGCAAAAACTCGCTATAATAGCTTCAAGTTATAGCGAAATAATACATTCATTATACTTAGTTGCAGGTCAAAGACCTTTAAGCTAAGAGAAGGTCGCTAAGACATAACCTTACTAAGTATTCCGTAATTTACCCAACGACTTATTTTTTCTTATTAGGGTTCCGTACCAAAATGGTAAAAAAGGAACGCTTATGGTGTGACTCAGTCTGTCTGTCTGTCACAGCTGGATATCTCGAGAACTACTAATGGCATCAACTTGAAATTTGGAATAGTTTAAGATGACATTTGCCCAACTATTTTGCAAATAAGAAATAAATAAAAAAATTGATATTTTATGTACCAAAAGTGGTCACTTTTTGTTCTTTTGCCTATTACCTACATAAGGTGTTTGGTAAAAGCCTTATAAAGCCGAATATGGTAAATAGGGACCATCAAACTGAACAACTTAAAAGTTGTTCAGTTTGATGGTCCCTATTTAAGGTTCCCTCAGTAAACTGAGGGACCAACTATGACATCACGAAAAAAATCTGCTATTTCATACAAAAATAAATAATTAAAATATCAAAATGTATGAAACAGCTGATTTTTTTCGTGATATCATTATCATATCATTATAAGTTGGTCCCATAGTAAAAGTTGTTCAGTTTGATGGTCCCTATCTACCATATTCGGCTTTACCAAACTTTACCAAACACTTTGCATAACGAACTATATTTTACAGAGGTCATTTGTTTGTAAATTGTAAATAAACTGGGGTTGGCAACGCAAACGCTTGTAATATATGGGAAAATAGGTATTTATTTTGTGGTTTTTTTTTACCGAAAAAGACCCATTGACCCAAAATGGATATAAAAGACTATTCTACAATGCAAATGCTAGAATTTAAAGCCAAATGAAGACGTTTTTATTCTTACAGAATTTATCAATTTTTTCTATACACAGATTTTTCGGAAATTTGTAAGTGCCAACATTTTTAAAGCCTACACAGAATTTAATCATTTTAAAGCTTAAAAAACGATTTTTTTTAAGTAAAAGTCCTTTGTTTTCATAGTTCTCGTGGAACAAGCGTACGCAGCGCCATTTTGACAGTTGCCTTCCCCATTGGTACGTGTGAATTTTCGATACATTATGTAAAGCGAGCAATAAATTTAATATAATGAGGGCGCCATTAGGGCACTTATCACCTTAATAGATAGATACCTAGTAGCATTTTTTTATAAATACGTATTTTTTTCCTTAAACCATTTAGTAAAGCAGAATATTAATTAAGTAGTATATTTTTTACACTCAATAATTATTCATCAAAAATCTAGTTAGGGCGTTAAACCTGTTCACAAGTAGTAAAAAACATTAAACATAGCAACATTAAAAACATTCAAGATTAAAAAATATACATTTGCATATAAGTAAATACTTTTTTGTCAACCATACATTTCAAAGATAAGATCACAATTATACATGGTGTTTTGTAATATTGTTATATTATAAACCCGAATATGGGATTGGTTACCATACCATGTATATGTCGTAGGATAATCGTATAAACCGGATCTTTACAAAAATCCTAGGATGATTGTAAAGAACCAGATAATTGAAATCTAAGATAAATTTTCACAATCGTCCGAGCAATTTTTAGGATCTTTGTAAAAAACCTAGTATGTTTCGGAAAATCGTAAACTTGAATGCTGATTGGATAATCTAAGAGAAGATTTATAACAACTTCAGTCTGATTGGTCAGAACATATTGCTGTTGGGTTTTGGGGTTATTTCGTAATTTTGCCGAATTTGATTCTTCAATTGAAGTTTTAAGAGCATTACTTAACTCGAAAGTCCATTTAGGTTTTGCACAACAATATTGACAAGTGCTGTAGAACTTTCTTAGTTGTAATTCTACACATAGAAAAGTTATTTTTAAGACATAACCTCTAAATTGTCTGCACTGATCGAGCCCGGCACTTGTATAATATCCAATTCACTCACTTCACTCATCGTACTTCAATGTCTCTTGATGAATGTGAGCAATCAGATTTTTTAAAATAAAAAACTTATAATTCATACAAAACACTAGAGAAATATTTGACAATAATCACAACAATAACAAATAGCCAATCAGAGCATCCGTCAGTCAATAACGATGACGTCAGCCAATCAGCGTGCGCAAAAAGATGGTGAATTGCGATTTACCTAAGATACGATGGATTTTTGTAAAAATCCTGAACATCACTCGGATTATAGCAAATTATCCGGTATTTTACAATCATACTAGGATTTTTGTAAAAATCCTGTTTGTACAATTATCCTACGACATATACAACATGTTACAAAATATGCCGAATAATGGTAGATAGTCTGGTCAAGAAATGTGAGATTGAAATGGCGGCGCCACATTCCCTGTTAAATTAACATTTGGAGGTTAAGTTATTGGAAACTGAACCTTAAAATAAGGCGCAAATTAGTTCCATTTCCAACCGAGTCTTTGGACCAAACTCTGGATCATCAAACCACAGAATAGATATATGTAAGTACTACATCAAACTGAACAATTTTACTAAGGGTCCAACTCTGAAATCGCAAAAAAAACAATCATCTGTTTCATACATTTTAATACTTTTTTTGTATGAAACAGTTGGGTTTTTTTTCGCGTTTTCAGAGTTGGTCCCATAGTAAAAGTTGTTCAGTTTGATGGTCCCTATCTACCATATTCAGCATTAGGGGTTATTTTGTAACACGTTGCATAATAATTTTCCGGGGTAGCATGGTGCCCTATTTACCATATTCGGCTTTATAACTGACCAAACATCAAAACACCCTGTATATAATCAATAAGAATCATGTCATCGCAAATACTTACGTCATTATGTTTTATATTGATGGCCTTAACTATTTCCTGCTCATTTTTTTTGAAAACCATACATTCCAAACGTAAGTACCTACCACAATATTATAATGATCAGAAGAATCACGTTTCAAAATACTTGTACGTCATTAGGACCACTTAATATCCTGCTCAACTTTTTTGAAATTTTTTTTAGAAGTTAGTAAAGTATTTTGAACTTACCATCCAAATTTTAAGGATGTGTCCAGTCCATGAAACTAAACAACTTTCTCTAAGAAACATGTGTCAAATTTCGCCAAAAAATTTTGGTCATCCCATACTTAATTGATCACGTGATCTCTTTGATTTGTATGGGAAATCGATTTTTATTTTACATATTTGACCATGTGTTCCTTAGAGAAAGTTGTTCAGTTTCATGGACTAAACACATCCTCAAAATTTGGATGGTGAATACAAAATGACCTTGTATAGATACCTAGGTGCTGCATGTAGTTTTGTTTATGTCAGTAGTTTTTTAGTTATACATTCTATATCAAAAAACCCTGTCAGATCCTGAAACAGGTGATATAGTGTTACTGAAACTGAAAAACATTCTCTATGGAACATAGGTCGAAAAATGAAAAAAAAATATTCATACTCCCTTATAAAATGTGGTCAGCTAACCGACTTACTATGAAAAGGCGAAAAAAATACGTTTTTCGATCTATGTTCCTTGGAAAAAAATAAATTAAAAAATAAATAAAAAACCAGCCTGCATAATAAGACAAGTCAACTGAAAAGATGGAAACAAGATTAAATATTAAAGGCAACATCATAAAGAAAGTGACATTATGAATGATTTGAGTTATATGAGATGACATTTGCCCAACTATTTTGCAAATAAGAAATAAATAAAAAAAAATATATCTTTTTTACAATAGGGACTGAAAAGGGGTCTTAAAAATTTGAGTGGAGCTACTAGGGCATGTGGGGTATCATATGAAAGAACGCCGTTTGCACGTTTTCAATAATTTTTTCTTTTTGTTTTTTGCTGCATAGTTTTCGATTTATAATGAAAAATGTAAAAAAAATACCGTTCCCCCCCTTATCTCCGAAGTTTGCAAAGAGAAAAATCTGAAATAATTCTATGTGATAGCAGTTTATTTATATAAAGATTACAGGAAAAATAAAACGATGCCTCAATATAGCACCTTTTTTTAGAAATTATCAAATTTCTAAAATAGTTAACATTAGTTCCACTATCGGTCAAGAGATGGCGCTGACCTAAAACTGCAATACTAATTTTATTATTCTACTCTGCAGTGTGGTTTATTGGTGCAATTATGATGGTACGGAACCCTCGGTGCGCGAGTCCGACTCGCTCTTGACCGGTTTTATTTAGGTAATGCTTCATTCGGGTTTAATGCAATTAAAAAATAATAAAAAATATGCACTAAGTACAGGTCGGTACATTACAAAATAAAGTGGTAATTTACCTGTCTAACTTGACTTTGGATGCAACATTAACATCTCCGAAACATACACTCGACGTCAGAAAAATCGCACCTCTTCGAAAATAAGTTTAGACTTGGCCACCTGCTATTGCTAGCTAACGTTTTATTGTGTAAATGTTGATATCTATTTAAATTAATAATTGTTTGATTTAATTAACATTACAGTTACTATAATTGAACGCTTAAAACGTTATTGCTTGCGCCGCCATAAAAGGGGTCAATTCAGAAAATTGGCTATCGAGACGAGATGGAGAAAACACACTTCACACACAAAAAGAATATCCAAGATGGATACTATTATAAGCTTCTTGCTATTGCCCAAGAAGCTTATACCCCCAATGGAGATTGCACGGCTAGTGTCATAGTGAAGATAGAAAAAAATGTCCTTGAGTGACGTTACGGCTTATTGCTATCTCTTTTTTTAGTGTTACAATACGTTTTCGTTTCTCACGAACGAACGTACGACGAACATCGAACACGTTTTGTCACACTAAAGAAAGAGATAGCAATAAGCCGTAACGTCATTCAAGGACATTTTTTCTATCTTCACTATGACACTAGCCGTGCAATCTCCATTGGGGGTATAAGCTTCTTACTATTGCCTATGAAGTTGCTCAAATATTGCAAAAATGAGGCGATGTAATGTTGCTCGGAAACTATAAATCTCAGTAATTGATTCCGTTCGACGAGTATTCCAACGGTTTCTGGAGACTGTTATGTCCGAGGAAGAAGTATATAACAACACTTACCATTAAATTAGATAGGATTAAATTAACTTTGAAGAAATTTTTGAAAAGGTGCGATTTTTCTGACGCCTAGTGTAGTTTAAATTGCGCTTCTTACAAAACTGTAACGTGAGACATTAGCAGCTTTTTGCAATCTCAGAGTTGATCCAATTGTGGAATCTACTCTGAAATTTGTATTTTTATATTGACACATAAATATGCTTTTTAACTAGGTAGGATTATGTATTTTTACGTAGGTAAGAAATATCGTGGTATTTACATTATTAAGAAATTTCAGGAATCTTGGTGTTTTGGCTGTCGATGTGTCTGTCGTTGTAGTCATAATAGTTATTTGTTATACAAGTGACCAAAATCAATTTGTGCTGCGAGTGCCAACTTTGAATCACGAACTAGCGAAGTAGTCTAGAATTGAATCACGAGCGTAGCGAGTGATTCTAATATATACTACTGAGCACAGTGAGTGATTTAAAGTCACGAGGTAGAACAAAATTTTGGTCTCGTGTAAAACATACAACTTTTCACCTCTACCAGCGAGAAAATTTTTAAGTGAGTTTCCTGGTACAAAGCTAAATTTCAGCATTATAAACTTGTTCACTCTATTCTTATGGAGTTAGACAACTATCTTCATCGTTGAACGATTTGTTTGTAATTTACCTAAAAAAAATAGTTCGATCAAACCTATGCTGAAAAATTTTATTCATAGATTCCCGCCGTTTTGTTTTACATTATTACGTTGTGCTTTTCTCTTAAATTAAAATTTTAGCGTGTACATTCGTATTGACGAAGACAGGGAAATAATATAGATGCACTTAATCGTTCTGTTACAACATTCAATTTGCATATTATTCTATTGTTATGCATCGACTAATATAACGTTAAGTGGCCACATTCAGGTCAATGTAAGATTCAGGCCAAACAATGTAGTTTGATTAAGAAGAATGGTGGTTAATTGGTGGTCAATATTCACAGACAATATCAATTGGGTCGCAATGCATCATTTAAATGCAGTTGAGGAAGTACAATATTCATTACAAATGAATATCCCACTTGTGGCCTACTCTGATGTTGAAGGCCAAGACCCACTTCGGGTCATTGAGCCCTCATACTAAATAACTCTTGTGTACTGATGGGGAAAATGCCGGGCATTTTGGGCAGATTGGGAATATTCCCAATAAACGCCCATAAATTCCCGCCCACTGGGCATTTATCTGGGCATTTATTTTTTGTTACAAAATTGATCTACAAAATTTATTTAAACGTAAAATATAGTTAATTTTAATTAAATTAGTTAAGATTATTGTTCATAAACTTATATTTTCATGAATTTGGATGTTCTAATTAAAATATTGTCTGTGAATCGTAGACGTAAGTAATAAGTATATATTTGTCACAAAATCTTCGAAAGTAGTAAAAATTTTACTAAAGGAAAATAATTATATGAAAATACAAGTAGAGAAGGACACTCCCGATTTAAACTCTCTTGGCCACCCCGCACCACTCGGTGAGGTTCATACCAGTAGGTTGCCATTCATCGTTTTTGCTGAGAGGCAAAACTTTTGTCAAACAACGGCATTGGCGAGAGCGGCTCCCTACATTCCCGGTGTTCGCCGATAGGCAAAACTTTTGGCGAATAGCGAGAACGACGAGTTTATGCGAAATGACGGCATAAGTTTTGTCTATAAATCTGTATAATCTTATCATAAGTCGTCCAATAAACGAGTTGGTACAAATGGTTTATTAATCGAAGAAGTAAATTAATCATTTTCTTTCATTGTGGAAACTATACCCGAAATTGGAAATACGAAAACATTGTTACATTAACATCCACGTTAACGTCATCCACTTAATTTTTTATTTATTATTTTCAATAAGATAGGCTCTAGGAAATAAAAAATATAAGCAATACAATTGTTTTTAGTTTTTTTAATTTAAAAAATGGTCGCCAGATTTTTTTGCAATTTACGGGGATACTAGGTATGCCTATAGAAGTATCGATTATTTATCTGACATTTTGCCGACATCCGTAATGCAAGATACTACTATTCTGACATTTTGCCGACATCCGTAATGCAAGATACTACTATTCTTCTACCTTACTACTATTCTTATTAGGTAGGTAGAAAAAAGGTAGGGTATAATCGCAATAAAATTAATAATGCTGAGTACCTACTCAGCATTAAGAATTTTACATTGCATATAATATTATTATAAATTATTATTATGCTATTATTATTATTATTTTGAACTAATGAATATAATAATGGTTCAAAATAATAATAATAATAGCATAATAATAATTTATAATAATATTATAACAATGGTTCGAAATAAAATAATAATAGTTCCTAATAAATACAATAATAGTTCGAGTGTCCAATATACCGACATTTTTAAAAGCTTTTATTAGGCTCACTACGGTAAATGTCAGCCAACTGGCGCGAGGGACAGCGGGAATCTGGAGAGATAGTTTTGCCTACTATACATAAAACTTGGCGTAACTACCCGAGAACCCTTTGATGTACCGACACATAAATAAATGAAAAATAAAAATAGTTTTTATTTCCCAAATACAAAAACAAGTGTGTGTGTGTGTGTTATCTAAGAATTATTTAATTATTTATATGCATAATTGAAACGGTATTATATGATTTAAATTTAATTTAAAATTATATTTTTTAACTTATCCTTTCCAAAATTTTTTTATCAGTTTCTGCATAATAATATGCTAGGGTCTTTAGCCACTCCGTCAGAAGTTTTTTGCATTTGTGTGTCAACATTGGGTAAATATTGTTTTCCATTCTACGATACACATAGGGCTGCCATCTCTAAAACCTGCCGCTCAGGACCGGATGCGTAAAAACCCCGGACTTTGGAGCCTTGACCCCGGACATTTAATTTTTTATATTCACTTTTAGCTTGGTCAAGTTTAAAAGTTTAGTTAACTTTTACAATTTTAAGCCTTTTTTCCCAAAAAAACAAAACATTAAAAAAATGACCTAAAAAAATAGCTTCAAAAATAAATGTTTTTAAAAGCTAAATAGAAAATCTGCATAATTACTAATTCATTGCAATGGAGAGAGCCATGCTCGGGGTTTCCCTGCGTGATTGAATCAGAAATAAGGAGATCCGCAGGCGAACTAAAGTAACCGACATCGCTCGAAGGATAAAGTGGCAGTGGGCTGGACACATAACAAGAAGAACCGATGACCGTTGGGGCGGAAAGGATCTTGAATGGCGACCGCGCACCGGACGACGCTCCGTGGGTATTCCCCGCCCCCGACAAGGTGGACCGACGATCTGGTGAAGATTGCCGGAAGCCACTGGATGTGGGAAGCGCAGGACTGATCGTCGTGGAAATCCTTGGGGGAGGCCTATACCCAGCAGTGGGTGTCATGCGGCTGATATGATGAATTACTAATTCGAAAGTTTGTACGCATATCTAATATTAAACAACACCTTTTGTAGTCGGGTGGGGGGAGGAAATATTTTATTTATCTAAACTTCATCAATCATAGGTTTTAAACCAAACCCAACTTCATAAGACGTTGTTTAATATTAGATATTATGCGTACAAAGGACATCAGGCACATGACACCCAAAAGTGTATAAACATAATTCGGTTATCTTTAAACATTTTATGTTACTAGAATCATAAAACAGTAACAACATTATTTTTTAACTCCTTCATTTAGCGTTAATTAATTATTGAAACAAACAAAAGCATATCAATGTAACGGACATCTTTGTTAGCGATTTCACAAGTCTCCCCTGAGTAAACTTGTTCTGTGGCACAAGTGATTGCGCATTAAAAAAAAAGTCTGCCGGATGTCAGTCAACTCAACTGTCAAAAGCGTTTTGTTACGTGCGACATATACACAGATTTTCCGTTTGATCGGTTCCAACTCGTACATTGTGGTGCTAATCTGTATCACTAACGCAGCTAACGAAACGTGTTGTCGTGAAACCGGTGTTGCTATTTAGTGTCGGGGTTACCAAAAAATAAAACTTTCAAACGTTAATAACTCTTAAAACATAAATCTTCGTAAAAATCTGAATATTTTCTATGACTTACTATTTACATTCCTACATTTTGAAAAAAACAGAAACGTTATACATTCTTTGGTTTTTTTCTATGGGATTCTGCCTGATGTCATTTCGAATTAGTAATTATGCAGATTTGAATATTTTACTTCTACCTTTTTAGAGCCATTTATTTTTAAAGCTATTTTTATTAAGTTATTTTTTTAAATTTTGTTTTGTTTTTTTAACTTTTTTGTGGTAGGTATATTTAGTGACGATTTATATAAGTTACAACAGCCTCATGTCAACGTCTCATCACCTTTTACAACATACTGCTTTTTCCGACGCAGAGGCGTCAATTGTTGAGGAGCTCTTTTGATACTTCACTATCAGCTCCACTTCACAATAATATGCATTATGATGAGCATAAATAGCCTAGCAATCATGTAAAAGTAACCATATCGCACCAGTGAAATAGTATTGAATAATTCCGATGGTCATCCTTGGTCTTCTTCATCAGTTCCACTTCACCAAAATGATACTTTCTAAAAGCAAATGCATAAATTACTTAAGAAAATACCAAAATCGCTATAGGTGTGCCTATTATATTTGAAGAGTTCCCTTGATTTCTCCAGGATCCCATCATTAGATCCTGACCTCATGACACTGGAACCAACTTGAAAGTGTATACTTTCAAACAAAAAAAAGAATATTTCAAATCGGTCCAGCCGTCTTCGAGTAATCGAGTAACATACATAAAAAAACAAACATTCCGACGAACTGAGAACCTCCTCCTCCGCTCCCCGGACGCCCTCCAAACTAGGAGAAATCCGAGAAAACCCGGACGGATGGCAGCCCTACCGACACGGAATAGATAGAAGGCGAATATAAGGGAGTTTTTAAAAATGTTGATTCTATTTACCTTTGTTTGCTTAGACTAATCAGTAAAATATATACCCAAAAGACAAATTATAATAAATATTTGTTAAATAACTAATATTTCGTTTTATTTCTTTAAAACTTTTTCATTTATTCGTCGTTGAACAAAAGTTTTTTTTCTGCCCACAGATTGGGCATTTATTTGGGCATAAAAGATTTATGCCCAATGTGCCTGGGTTTTTTCCCAATTTTCCCGCCCGGGCAGAAATACTTTCCCATCTCTACTCTTGTGTAATGGAAACCAGAAACGCAACGCACAAGAAATTGACAGTTTTAAGGGTCAAAAAGTCAAAATGGTAGATAGAATATTTATTATATAAATTAAATATTTAAATTACAAATTCAAATATTGTTATAAGTACTATAGAAACCTTTTGGAAACTCTTAAATGGTGTCATAATTATGAAATAATTACATTTTTTTAAGATTATACTCGTATTCTTCCGATTGCAATCTAATTTGCAGGATAAAATTATAAGCACACAGCAATGAGAATGTAAAAAACCGGCCAAGTGCGAGATGGACTCGCGCACGAAGGGTTCCGTACCAAAAAACAGAAAAAAAAATACGTTTGTTGTATGGGAGCCCCCCTTAAATATTAATTTTATTGTTTTTAGTATTTGTTGTTATAGCGGCAATAGAAATACATCATCTGTGAAAAGTCTAGCTATCACGGTTCATGAGATACAGCCTGGTGACAAACAGACAGACAGACGGACAGCGGAGTCTTAGTAATAGGGTCCCGTTTTTACCTTTTGGGTACGGAACCCTAAAACTAGCGTGGCACACAGTAAGTATTTTGCAACTTACGAGTATCGAACCGGCTTCTTTTCACAGTCAAGGTTGCTATGCCACGCGATCGACAAAAAAATTATTGTAAAAGATTTGAAATAAATTCAAGGATGATCACATAAATTAATGATTGATTCAATTATCATATTTAATCAGGAAAAAAATATTTTAATCGCACTTTAAAATTTACCAGAATACGTCAATTTCGAAATTATTTGGTATCTTTCTTTGAATTAATTATTGTAGGCTACCTTGATAATTAACAAAATGTTGGTAAACCATTCGTTTTGGCGAAAAAAACGGATTGCTGTTATTATTTCTTTCTGAGATTTAGATTCCCGTAAGAATTTTCCTAAAGGAAAGTGTTAGTCCATGGAATTTTCATAATAGTTTTCTTTCTAATGGAGCCTCCACACGCTTTCACTTTCAATCTGGGGCTGTGTCTATGCCCCAAATTGAAAATGAAAATGAAAAATTCTTTATTCAAATAAGCTCACACAATGAGCATTTTTAAATCGTCAATTTTTTTTACCCTACAACCCATTATGACGTCTTCTAGCTGACAAATGGGCGCAAAAAACTTATCAGCTTTATCAAATCGAACGATATTTACAAATATGTAATATCGTTTCCAGACTTTATATTAACAAAGATTAACAAATAAATAACATTATTTAATTACTAATTAGATCATTACTTAATCAATTTCAAATTTCTTAATCAATTTACAGGGATCAAGCTGAATTCAAAGTTTGAAGTTATTAGGGATTGGAAAGGTCCCCCCAATCTCACATACAGGATCATTTTAAACTTACCATCCAAATTTTAAGGATGTGTCCAGTCCATGAAACTAAACAACTTTCTCTAAGAAACATGTGTCAAATTTCGCCAGAAAATTTTGGTCGTCCCATACTAAATTGATCACGTGATCTCTTTGATTTGTATGGAAAGTCAATTTTTATTTGACATATTTGACCATGTGTTCCTTAGAGAAAGTTGTTCAGTTTCATGGACTGAACACATCCTCAAAATTTGGATGGTAAGTTAAAAAGGACCCGATATGTATAACATGAAGCGCGGCCTTGAGTTTTGGCCAGTAGGCCACGCCTTCGTCCGAAGTTACAGGCCAGACCTATGCATGTGTAACTCCCATTAGCCTACTATTTGTATGCCAAGTTTAAGGTCGATACGTCCAGTAGTTTGAGCGAGTGATTATGAATCAGTTTGTGAGTCATTATTTACATAATAAATATTTTTTTACAGGTATAGATAGGGAAAGTTGTTTTTCTACAATGTCATTGACTTTATCGAATTGACTTGACGAGGAAACCTTACAAATTAATCATCTTTTAATAGTGGATTGGGCTCCGTAGTATTACAGATAAAATATATCATCATACAGACGACACGGCAAGTTAAGAGGCATATTACGTTTCGACTGTGATTTTTGCGTAAAATGGCCAATTTTGGGGTTCTCGATCTCAGAAACAACAATACGTTAATAGTTTTGACTTATTGAATAGTGTAGAATAGCTATTGGAATAGTTCATAGTGGCCTCGCTTTTTTGAAAATTTGCTTAACTTTATAATTAAACCCGAAATTGCAGAGAAAGATTTTCATAAAATGCGCGAAGGCACTTTTTTGGGGTCATGGATTGAACTACTGTGCTAAACAAATGAAATTAAAAAAATGAATATTATCTCTTATATAGTCGGATAGTTCATAGCGGCCTCGGAATTTTGAAATTATGTATGGAATATGTGAAAAAAAATCCCAATCAAAAACCATAAAACTACTAAAAACGCTCAGAATTAACTCTGAATTTCTCCTAGATACATAATTATTATTACGTAAAATTTATATCAGAATAATCTTTACTTAATAAGAAAATCAAATTTCATACTTTTATTTGTTGTTTGTACTTGTTTTTCTTTCTGTGTATGTTCAAAGTTGACTCTAAGAAATCGTTCACCAACTTTAATTTTCCTTTCTAACCCTTTAACTTTCCGGTGTATCATCATATTACTTTTTGTCGCGAACACATATATTTAGTAGACCCAAAGGTTTCTCTAGGTTATAGCGCTAAAATCCGTCAAAATCGAAATTTCGACGAAAAAATGTGACAGTTGAACTAAAAATTAGCTTTTAGTACGTACGTAGCTTAAAGACGGTCTTAAGGCTGTATATTCGCATTTCAAAGAAATTTGCGTTTTTCCAAAGAAGTTAGGTATAAAGAATGAAAGCATTACTATTGATGTAAACTTTAGTTTTAGGATGAATTCTTAAATTAGTGCCGTATAGAGAGAAAAACATTATAAATTATCAGATGTTTTAAAACGAAGACAATCTGTTCAAGTGGAATTTCAAATTTGCTTGTCAGAGGTATTTTCCACAAAAGTTTCAGCTGTTAAATAATAAGAATACGACTCATATTTATTTTTTAACTTATTGTTTGTATTGTGAAGGAGTGTACTTTAAAAAGAAAATAAAAAAAAAACTTTTAATCACAGAGAAAATAAAATATATTAATAATGCTCAAATCGGTACATTTTAACATGTTTTTTACTGGTATTTAAAAATTCTAAAGTCATTTTTTTAGGAATAATGAGGTATTTGTCTAATGTATTGCGTGTTTTATATATCCATATATCTATTAAATAATATACTTGGATTTTTTTAAAGTTCGCCCTCATTACGGGCGGCATTATGTATTATTTACACTTTGACATTGGTTGTTTTTGCAAGTAATGGCAATCTCTGGCTAGCAAATACATTGGCTGTTCTTCCAAGAAAATATTGACTTTGATTGTTTTTCCAAGTACCTACCGAACAAACATCTGACTAGGGCTTTTAAACCTTAAAATTCTACGTGAAAGGTTCGGGCTTGACCTATTCATAGACAAGAAAATCTCGAATAAGATTTTTTTTAAATAAGGTCTTTTCAAAATCCAGAAAACTGTAGGCTCGATAGATGGCGTTGATAAGAATGTATGTGTCAATGTGATTTATTTTTACTAAACTTCAAAGAGTAGGTACTAACTCAGGCAGGCAGAAGTAACCCTAAAATGTTTCTTTTTGCTTTTGGGCAGATGTCAGCCAGCGAGCGCTTTGGTACTGAATATAAGATTCTTGGTACAGGCCGTTTATTTTTAAAAGCCAATTTTGACACTTCTCTTTCCATCAACGAATGAATAAAAATTGTTGCCTCACTAGATGGAGTGAGGCAAATAGTCACTATTTTTATTCATAGACACAAACTCTCGAATATTTTTTTATTTTTACATTGTTTGCGTTGTTTGCACCAAAAAAAATTCAAAATAAATAAAATTTTCTTTTTTTCCCAGGATACCAAAGACAACCAAAATGTCTGCCGAAACCTTAACTGCCACAGACAATTCGAGGACAGACACCGATTCTCGTGAGAGCGCCGATTCTCTAAACAATCTTCTTGGTGGGAAAATACATGACACGTTATGTGTGGAGGACTATGGCGAGGTCAAATGTTCCCTGACAGAAGACTGTTCAACGACATGCGAAAATAGATCTTCGGGGAAAAGGAATAAGCCGTTTTGTTGCAGTAAGTATTTTTTGTTTTATACTGTAATGCTACTGCTCCACCTGCGTCTTAACGCGTAGCCTACACGTTAATCTAGTTACGCAGATGTTGCCAACACTTTAACGTGTTAATTTACAAACGACAGTACTAAAAATTATAATGCCTTAGATAACGCGTAATTAGACATTACCGTTAACGTTAACGTAGGTATGGAGCCGTCCCAAGTAACACATCAAAGCTGTATAACGGCCGACTTACAGCATTTCTGTATTCTTTTAGCATTTTGAGTTAGTTTTAGCACTGAAAACAGCTTAAAGCTGTATAACGGATTTACGGTGTATTATAATGGTACAAGTTTATGCTATTAAGCAGCATTAGGCATTATCTTACTACTTATAAATGCTATAGTAGACCCTAAAAACAGCTGAAGGTTGTATAGCGGATTTACGTGGCATTATATTGGTTCATGTGTATGCTATTAACCAGTATTAAGTAGTATTAAGTAGTATTTACTAATTAGTAATGCTTTTATACATCCAAATGCACTAAAAACAGCTAAAAGTTGTGCAACTGCGTTGTGGTTTGGTCCATTAAAACTAAAGGCTTTACAAAAGCATTTTGATATGCCATTATCTAATTGTTATACAGTGTAAAGCATTATAATAGTTTTGAAATGCCAATATAAGGCGTCAAGTTGATCGGTAAACTTATATAAGTCTTTTTACGGACCTTAAGTTCTACATGAGTTTACTATTCGTTTCTTAAAATGCTTCCTGTGTTACTTGGGGTAGCATAAGAAATGGCTTACTTTGCAACGGCGCGTAACTAAGAGATATTTTTCAGGGGGCATTTTTTGTGTAAAGGTTTTTTTTTATTTTACAGCCTTAATTTTTTGTTATTAAAAATTCTAGACTATATTGGGTTGGACACCTCCCCACCCCTGCGCCCATGTTAATTTGATTGACCCCCTAGAATCGGCCGTACAGTGCACCCGCATATCTTTTAAACTTTAGCCCTTTTTTTTGAACCCACCACGGAATATTATAGTGCTTGGTCTTCACCTCACCTGATGTTAAGTGACGATAAAGCCGAAAGCGCACTAACGTAGAATCCTCAACACTGAGGAACTTTATCTTGCCTCTAAAGGAACTCGATCAACAATTTTTAAATTGTTGTTATGGCGTCAAACTTAAGTAAGATGGTGGTAGCTAGCCAGGCGGACTTGAAATAAGCCCTACCGCCAACCAAACCGAGTACAAATGTGCCCCCCTCCTGGGAACAATTGGGATCCCTGCGTCTGATACGGGTGGGCGAACCACTAGACCATAGAGGCGGTTATTTTGTGATTTTAGGGCAATTTTTTAATTCTTGGGGCGGTTTTAGAACGCCAAAGTGTTAAGTGACAGAAGTCATGGTATACACATCAACTTTGTCTAGGGATACAGGTATTATTTTCATACAAACGAGGTAACTTTGAAGCCTTGGTTTTCTGCCAGGGATGTACCGTGCTGTGATCTGATGATGGCTATACAGGGAGTGAATGGAGGAGATTCAGATCGTTTTACACACCCAACTGATCTGATCAGCATTCTAAAAGATTAACGACGGGTCAGAGTTCCCAGTTTGAGGATTTCCATACATTTTCATGCTATTTTCGCGGTTTTTTTAAACATGTCCTTTACGTTTTGAGAATGCTGGTCAGATCAGTTGGGTGTGTATAGCAATCTGAATCTCCTCCATTCAATCCTTGGATAGCTGTCATCAGACCACAGCACAGTACATCCCTGGCAGGAAACCAAGGCTTTGAAGTTATCTCGTTTGTATGAAAATAACACCTGTATCCCTAGACAAAGATGATGTGTATATTATTCTGACTTCTTAATCCACTACGGCAGATTATATTACGAAAGTATGTAATGTACTCGCACAAAACATAAATAAGTACCTCAATGGCTTAGATAACAAATTTATAACAAGTTCAATTCCCGTGCATCGGTAAATAATAATTCTCATTGATGGTTCGACGAGTAGAGAATATTTTCTCTTCACATTTCCATACCATTCAAGATTTTCCTACATATTTTGAAGCTAATACAAACAAAAGAAGTTATCAAGGCAAGATATAATAGTAATAATCAAATCAAATCAGACCGTTATCAAAATCATAACCATATTAATCATGATACAAACACACATGCAAATTTTTATACGTCACTACTCCCGTTTTATTTTTAGTATCCTACAGCTATAACAAAGGAATCAATCCTTTACAGTCTAACAGCTGACAAACCTGACCTAGCAATAGATCGCTATGGTAAACGTTACGTGCTATGCATACAAACAAACAAACAAACGAACGAACGTCCCATATAAAATATAAGCCACTCGTTCAAAACGAATTTTAAATTCAAATCTATACTTTAATACCGATGCAACAACGCGCATTTTTTATTTCCCGGAGCGCAAAAAAATCTTTGTCTATTGGCAATTCGGGGCATAGACTAAAATGACGTCATAATGGCGGCAGATTTCGTAACGAGCGTTTTATTATTTCCTGAGAATCAAAGAAGCATTGTACGCAGAACGTAATGATTTTAATATTGGTCTTTTACATCGCTACATACGTAGCTTAATACACTCGACGTCAGAAAAATCGCACCTCTTCGAAAATAAGTTTTTTTTATACACAACGGGATAGTGCTTGACCTTCATCTCACCTGATGTAAAATGACGATAAGGCCGAAGGTGGAAGCGCACTACACCCGGAATACTGGCTATCTTACCTCTAACTGCCGGAACACAACAATTTTTTAAATTGTTATTATGGCGTCAGACTTAGGTAAGATGGTGGTAGCTAGCCAGGCGGACTTGAAATAAGCCCTACCACCAACCAAACCGAGTACAAATTGTACCCCCCTGGGAATCGAACCCGGGACCTCAAGCAGCTGCGAGGCATCTAGTGAATGTATAAACAGCCGCTATGCAGATACTATCAATGGCAGTATAAAGGCTGATTAGCGATAGACATATTCAGCTATAAGTTGAAATATGCGCCACATATCATCCATTATACAGCTATTCACTTCATAATAGTTCACACGTGCCTCTTTAATAAGTTAGTGTAATAGGAGTTCACAAATACCTTCTTATACAGTATTTGGCGAAATTTTATCCACTAAACAGTCCTTACTAGGGTTTAGGCTTTAGAATATGTTAGAAGCTGAATAGAGTCGAGAAAATATACCTTTATAGCACTCTTAGCGTATTAATGGTGGTTTTGTAGGTCTTAATAAGCCTTAATGCAGCTCTTAATTAGCCTAAGCTGTTTAAATATCACTGACTGCTATTATGCAGCTGTAGGGTCACCAGTGTACTCTTAGAAGAGTCTTAATAAGCACAGAGTTTTAAATAAGTCTAAGCCCCTTCTTACACGGCGCTACTGAAACCTGACCAAAACCAGTTAGTAACTACAGTTACAAACTGGTTAGTGACTGAGATTCGTACACGGCACTACCAAATTTTATTGAAACCTGCACGAAACGCGGTGTGTTTGTTGTTTCGGAATAATATTGAAATGGCCAGCGATTCGAGCGATGAGGAGTTATTACTTCTATACTACACCAGACTACATCCCACTTCACTAGCTTCCGCCCGCGACTTCGTCCGCGTGGATATTAGAGAAAATCCTTAGGGAACCTTCAACCAGGATCCGACAGCCGTTTTTATGCGATTAGGTGGGTCCCCACCAAGCAAGCAGACCCCAATATGTGGACATTTTTGTTGATAAATATAGATGTATTTCACGCCTTTAAATTATCGCTAATTTAAGACCAAAGACTGTATAACAACACTTACTATTAAGTAAGATAGGGTTAAATTAAATAAGAAGAAATTTTTGATAAGGTGCGATTTTTATGACGCGACCACGGATCTTTTTAACTGAGGTCACATATATATAGACCTAAAGCCAACTTTTTTTTTGCTCATTTGAGGTCAAGAAAACCTCGCGGCCACTACTCGATATTAATTTATAATGATCATTATTATTGACTCATAAACATTTATCATACTTATTCAGTTCAACTATCAGAGATTTTTTAATATTTTATTTCTCTGTGATTAAAAGCATTTTTTCATTTTCTCTCTATAGGGAACTCCTTGACAATACAAACAATAAGTAAAAAATAAATATAATAATAATAATAATAAAAGAAATTTATTCACTTCTTTATTCACAAGGTTTTTAGAATTGAGTGAGATTTGAGAATGATTGATTAAGAGAAGATATGAGTCGTATTAAGGTCGTATTCTTATTTGTTACAGCTGAAAGGTTTTTGAAAAATACCTTTGACAAGCAAATTTGAAATTCCACTTGAACAGATTGTCTTCGTTTTAAAATATCTGACAATTTATTATGTTTTTCTCTCTATACGGCACTAATTTAAGAAAATTGCTTCCTAAAATTAAAGTTTACATCAAGACTTGGTTCACATCAATAATAATGCTTTCATTCTTTAGATAACTTCATTGGAAAAACACAAATTCCGTTGAAATTCAAATATACAGCCTTAACAAAAGGACACACATATATATATATATATAAATAAATAATATACTAGAGAAACTTTACTGCGTCAATGGGTTAAAACAGAACAAAGAAAAATTTTTTCCGCCATTTTCTATGGGTTTAAAACGTCAGATGCTTTTTTAAAAGAAAATATTGGATTATGAAGCTTAAAAAAATATATGTATATGGTATAGACATAGAAAAATTTCGCGCTCAAGAAGACCAACAAAGCGTGGAAAAGAGAAGTTAACATCATACGGACACGGTCTATGTAAAAAAGAGACAAAGGAGCAAGTGACATGTGCCAACATTTTTTACAGTAAGAGCCCCTAGCGTCCCGCCTAGCAAATGAACAATCACAATTTGTTTAAAATATTTGTTAATCTTAATTAGAATTTGAAATAAAGGTATCGTGGAGCCATGGTGTCTTGTGCTCTAAGTAATTGTGATGTAACAAAAAGAAACAATCCAAGTAATCACACTTTTCACAGGTAAATAAGATATTGCCACACATTTCTCTAAAACCAAATTTCGCTACATTAATGCGTTTATCGACGAAGAAAACAGTATGGAACATAATTAATTAATTTCCTTTGCCATATATAGTCATATTTTATGTATGTAAGTCATATTTTACATATCTCATATAAAATGTATGTATTCGTTTTCAGATCACCTGTTTATTGACATTGTTGTTCTTTGACATTCTATTTCTATGGTATATGGACTCCTTCGTACATTGTTTTGTATAATTTCATAAAATCTTCTTATTTATTTTTTTACTATTCTACTACTACTATATCTTTGACAATAAAATAAAAGTCTGCATACAAAAGACTTCAACGCGTTATCTTAAAAAGTAAAATTATATTGAGTCTTCATAAATAATCGGAAATACACACATCAACTTTGTCTAGGGATACAGGTGTTATTTTCATACAAACGAGGTAACTTTGAAGCCTTGGTTTCCTGCCAGGGATGTACCGTGCTGTGATCTGATGATGGCTATCCAGGGAGTGAATGGAGGAGATGCAGATTGCTATACACACCCAACTGATCTGATCAGCATTCTCAAAACGTAAAGGGCATGTTTAAAAAAACCGCGAAAATAGCATGAAAATGTATGGAAATCCTCAGAGAACTCTGACCCATTAACCTTTTAAACTGCTGATCAGATCAGTTGGTTGTGTATTACGATCTGAATCTCCTCCATTCACTCCCTGAATGGGCATCATCAAATCATAGCACGGTACATCCCTGGCAGATAACCAAGGCTTCAAAGTTACCTCGTTTGTATGAAAATAACACCTGTATCCCTAGACAAAGTTGATGTGTATATTAAATTCCTAATTTGGCGGCATAATTAGTGTAGGAAATGGAGCTATCTTTTGGACAGTCGATGAAACTTTGCAGGGATGTATATAGTATGAACCAAAACCTATGTACAAATATCAAAAACAAAAAAAAAGGGGGTAATTTAAAAAATATGTTTCATTTATGATACTATTTCATACTATAAAGTTTCGTCTACTGAGGATTTATTGTAGGGGTCCACTACTACCTTCGTTTCCCACACTTTATTATTTAGTGATCTTTTGAGTAAAATCCACGAGTTCCGGTTTTATAATTGGCATGTTTAAATATTTAAATATGTCACCAGACGAGAAATTTTTGCTATAACGCGGTCACTAAGGCTCGCATTATAGAATCAACCTCAAAATCAAATCTCTGCTGGAGTACGGTTAGAAGGGGATGGCGCTATATGCGGTTAATAGCACCATCCCTTTCTAACTGTACTCAACCAGAGATTTGAGTTTGAGTTTGATTCTACAAGGTTATTTTTAGTATAAACGAAACCTGAAAACTGTTTGTTCAGAATCAATAATAGAATCGATTGCAATATTTTTTATTACATGTTATATTTTGATTAAATAATATTTACAAAACCATAATTAGCGCATGCCCTACTAATGTCTCGCGCGCACAACACTAAAAGCTTGTAACTTAGTGAGTTTTTAAGGTATCATTATCATTTATACTGATTCTGAAAATAAAAATATGTGACCCGTGTTTCGGCTTTCATATATCGGGTCATTCTGAACTTACCATCCAAATTTTAAGGATGTGTCCAGTCCATGAAACTTAACAACTTTCTCTAAGAAACATGTGTCAAATTTCGCCAAAAAATTTTGGTCACCCATACTAAATCGATCACGTGATCTCTTTGATTTGTATGGAAAGTCGATTTTTATTTTACATAATTGACCGTGTGTTCCTTAGAGAAAGTTGTTCAGTTTCATGGACTGAACACATACTCAAAATTTGGATGGTGGATACAAAATGACCTTGTATACAATAAATATTTTTGTACAATATGAGCCTTAGTACAATGCGATTAATTTGACAATGTACAAAAGAAGTAACTAACTTCAGAGCGCTTGCAGTACAAAGCTATGTAGTTATTAATCTGTTAAAATCGTGCGCACAATGCATTCTCAAGTGAAGTTGCAGCGATCACTGTCTATTGACAATTTAAACGATAACGCACGACTCGCCCTCAACCCGAACTCAACTCAAACTGAAGTTGAACTCAACTCAACCGGAGCCCACTCTTTGAAACACAGCGCTTACAATTTTGAGTTTTATAACACATTAATAAGCTCCGTTATATTTTGTCGTAGCAACTGCACACGCCTCGCGCTCAACCCGAACTCAACTCAAACTCAACCCGAACACAACCCGAGCTCAACTCAAACTCAACTCAAACTCAACCCGAACTCACCTCAAACTCACCTGAACATTACACAAGAGATTATTAATGTGTCATAAGACTCAAGATTGTAAGCCATCGCTTGTATGTTATATGATGTATTTCAAGGTGGGCTACAGTTGAGGTGAGTTTGGGTTGAGTTCGGCACCCTGATTATCTAAAAAGAAACTATTTAGCGACCGGTTTCATTCGACATACATTGCTACTTTTCTTTGGCATGTTTTTTTCACCCCAAAAAGAAGCAGCAATGTAACACATTCATCTGTCAAAAGAGACCGGTCGCTAGGTGGTTTCTAATTAGATAATCAGCCCGCGGGTTGAGGGCGAGTCGTGCGTTATCGTTTGAACACAGCTTTACACACCATAGTTAATTAGCCAACAGACTTCGACAAGTATAAATGTGTAGATTAGGGGTACGTATCATAATGTCTAAAGTTAGAATGTCTAAACTTAAAATGGCAAATTTCAAAATGTCAAAAATTAAAATGCAAATGGTTTAAAATATCAAAAATCATTATGTATAACTTCAAAATGGCAAAATTCAAAGTATCAAACGTATCAAATACTTGGCGAGTTAAAATATCAATGCTCATTAAGTCAAAGTTCACAATGATTTATTTGTATTGGGTTGGATCTTAAAACAAATCGCCTTCTTTGAGGTTAATTGAGTTAGTGGAGGTGTCTTTGGGCTTCGCCTGAAATGCTTAATAGCAAATTTAGCTTCCGGAAATGAGTCTAAACTAGTCTACTGCAACTTAGAAACCGTAGACCGTAGGTCACGAGATAGGTGCGAGGAGCGTAGCGACGAGCATGTTAGGTTGACATGAATCCAGCGCGCGAGCCGAGCGAGCGTAGCGAGCGTGCCGTGGCAGCGGCCGGCGAAGCGCCAGAAAAAAAACTATTTCAAACTCAATTGGTGGATTTTGTTCGCTGGCTACTGAATCAGTGACTGGCACTGGCCACCAAATCAGGGAGCGGCGCGGCTATGGTAATGTGCGGCGGAGGCACAGAGGTTAACCTAATTAATTAGGTACCTAAATGAAATAAAGGCATAAGTAAATTCTATACGTCATTATATGTATTTGGACTATTAGACATTTTAAGTTTTGTTCATTTGAACTAAGACATTTTTATTTTGGACTATCTGACCATTTGACATTTTCGTTTTTGACATTTTGAACTTTCGACATTTTAATCGTTAGACATTAAAATTTTTGACATTTTGAACTTTGCCATTTTAAGTTTAGACATTCTAACTTTAGACATTCTGATACGTACCCGTAGATTAGACATTCAAAAACGCTATGGTTAGCGAAAACCAGTGTCAATCCCTTTTTTGACTTCACGAAGTTTTTTGCCAAAATTTTTAGATAGGTATTTTAGTTACTACACAACGTGTTACAAAATAACTCCTAATGCCGAATATGGTAGATAGGGACCATCAAACTGAACAACTTTTACTATGGGACCAACTCTGAAATCGCGAAAAAATATCATCTGTTTCAATGCAATTAACATTTTGATTTTTTCTTTTGTATGAAACAGCTGGTTTTTAGGGTTCCGTACCAAAATGGTAAAAAAGGAACCCTTACGGTGTGACTCAGTCTGTCTGTCGGTCACAGCTGGATATCTCGAGAACTACTAATGGTATCAACTTGAAATTTGGAATAGTTTGAGATGATATTTGCCCAACTATTTTACAAATAAGAAAGAAATATATTTTTTTTTACAACAGGGACTGAAAAGGGGTCTTAAAAATTTTAAGTTAGGTGACTAGGGCATGTGGGGTATCATATGAAAGAGCGCTGTTTGCACATTTTAAAACATTTTTCCTTTTTGTCTTAGGCCGCATAGTTTTCGACTTATGATGAAAAATGTACAAAAAACCGTTCCCCCCCCCCCCCCCCTTATCTCCGAAGTTTGCAAAGAGAAAAATCTGAAATAATTCTATGTGATAGTAGTTTATGTAAAAATTACAGGAAAAATAAAACGATGTCTCAATATAACACACTTTTTTAGAAATTCAAAAAACAAACAAAAATTCTTTGGTTTCACTACCAGTCAACAGATGGCGCTGTCCTAAGAATGCTAACCTAAGAAAAAAAATAGTTCCACTATCGGTCAAGAGATGGCGCAACCTAATACTACAATAATAAACTGGTGGCTGGTTCTAATATAATTACCTACTATTTGCCGTACGAATAAACGAAGAATAAGTTCCTACTTAGTAATATAAACAGTTTGCAATGTGGAGTGGCTGAAACGTTTTTCAGTCACCAAAAAGCAGCTGTGGTTAAGATTTGTAAATTAACTGTCCGCCTGTTCGCCCTTCCACCTGTCTGCCGTTTATCCTACTTTTTTAAAAACTGTACTCTTTAGTATATCCAAATATATTTATGATTGTACGGAACCCTCGGTGCGCGAGTCCGACTCGCTCTTGACCGGTTTTTTTTTCGTGATTTCAGAGTTGTTCCCATAGTAAAAGTTGTTGAGTGAGTTTGATGGTCCCTATTCCCTATCTACCATATTATACGGCATTAGGAGTAATTTTGTAACACGTTGTATACAAAATAATCCCCATAACATCCAAATCATTTTTTTACTAATATTTTTTGTATGTTTGTTACAGGCACAGTCAGCCAGTGCGTTTGGGGGGTGCTTTTGCTGACTATTTCAATAGGAGGGTTCATTTTCACCCCCCTTGATGTCATGCTGTGGGAAAAACTTAATATGAGGCCAGGTACGTAAAAATTATGCTAGCTCTATGATTTAGGTAGAGTACAGCAAAATAGCATAATTATGTCGTAAAAGACGACTAGAATGGAGAATGTCCGAAAAAAATCAAATTGGCTGAATATTTTTATAGGTAGGAATAAGCTCCTTTAGTAATAGAAAAAAGTGTTAGAATTTTTGGTTGCGTGAAAAAGTTTAAAAAAATTAAAGTCTTTTCGACTTTACAAATATTCAAAAGTAACAGTAGAATGGAAATTATACCTTTGCCACCACCTGCCACAACCACAACATGGTATTAAAAAAAATTAAAAACCCTCCTGCATAAAAAGACAAGTCAACTGAAAAGATGGAAACAAGATTAAATATTAAAGGCAACATTATAACATGCAGTCGGAGGCATGCATAAAGAAAGTGACATTATGAATGATTTGAGTTATATGCCTCCGACTGCATGTTATGATGTTTGCCTTTAATATTTAATCTTGTTTCCATCTTTTCAGTTGACTTGTCTTTTTATGCAGGAGGGTTTTTAATTTTTTTAAATTTAATTTTTTATTAATTTCTTTTTAGTTATTATTTATTACAATCATGATATACCTTTTTGAAATTCTTTTAATGAGATCTTTAATTTGAAACCCATATTGCAGTATTCTAAAAAAAAAATTTTTTTCCACTACCTATAATAGCACCGTGCAGCCGCCATGTTGGTTTTTTTATAACGCCACTTTCTTAAGAACACTTGGGCTGGCAAGACAAATCTAACGATATGTTAATCATGGAAATCCGTTCAGCTGTTTAAAAGATATGAGGTAATAAAGAATATTACATACAAACATACTTACATACTTACAAGATACGCGCGAAAAACATAACCCTCTTGCAGTCGGGTAAAAAGTTTCAAAAATGACAAATGTCAAAATGCCAAAACTTTTTATTTTTTATTCTTGTTGTCGTAGTGGCAGGTGGTGGCAAAGGTTATCTCCATTCTGCTGTTACTTTTACACATTTGTAAAGTCGAAGAGGCTTTAATTTTTTTTTAATTTATTACGTTACGGAAAATTCTGAAACTTTTTCCTATTACTAAGGGAGCTTATTCCTATAAAAAATATTCAGCCAATTTGATTTTTTTTTCGGACATTCCCCATTACATAGAGATACTTCTAAACACTGCGTTTTGTAGTCGTTTTAATCCCCATAAGGAGTGCTACCTCCCAATGAAACCAAACACTTTTCCCAAAGAAATATGGGTCGAAAAACGATATAAATTTTGGTCCTATACTAACTAGACACAGTGGCGGATACAGAAAAAAATCAAAGGGGGGGCGCAAGGGGGCGGGACGGGGGGGGGTTAGCGAGGCGCGGGGGGATGTTGATGATGTTGATAGACGATGGCTTGAGCTATGGGCATGTAATTTAAATAGGTAGGTACTAGACTTATTTTTTGTTTGTATTAAAATTATTAGATCTTAAATTATTAGCCATGAATTTCATAACTTCCTTGATTTAAATTCATTATCATATATATTTATATTTTTATGGAACAATGACCATGATAGTTAACTATCAACAATTAAAAACCCTTAACATAAAAAAAATAGCCTATATTATCCTTCACTTTCCTGAAATTTCTCCATCCTTTCCAGGATCTCCGAGAAGTAGCAATTTTCAACCGACTTTAAGGTTTTGAAAAGGAGGAGGTTATCTATTCGTCGCGTATATTTTTTTATATGTATGTACTCTGATTACTTACTCGAAGACGGCTGAACCGATTGAAATGATTTAAACGTTATAATATAACATCAGGTTTCTCCCCAAGTTGGTCCTATTTTTTGAAATTTCGAAATCGGTTCAGTAGTTTTCAGGAAATCTTGAAAATACTGTAGTTTTTGTTACCACTTTATATGAATTCATACGAACGTTAAACTTTGTTTTCAGGAAATCTTGAAAATACTGTCGGTTTTGTTACCACTTTATATGAATTCATACGAATGTTAAACTATTTTGTTTATGAATCGATTTCAATAATTCTTTTTGGCATTGGACTTTGAATTTTGAAGATACAAAGGGAACTCCTCAAAATCAAATAGGAACTGTATAATTGTTGTAAGTTTGGCTGTAAACGCATTTGTGTATACCTGTTATCGGCATGCATACTTCACCAATGTTTATTTTGTATAAGTTTTGTTTTCACCTACTCTTGTATGCTTTGCTGTTGGTGTACCTAAGCATAAAATAAAAAAAAAAATGATTTAAATATTTGTAGGTTTATGACAATCAAAAACAAGTTAGGTACCTATCTCTTGTCAAGAACGTTCTGGACTAGATTTGAACTGCGAAGGCCCAACAGAACTCATTAACTACAAAAAGCGCGGAATATGAAAATTAAGTTACTAGGGGTAGGCACTATTGAAAAATGTGAAATATTAAAACTTTTAATAATAATATCATCGCTTACATATAACCT
This sequence comes from Agriphila geniculea, assembly GCA_943789525.1. Classification (NCBI taxonomy): domain Eukaryota; kingdom Metazoa; phylum Arthropoda; class Insecta; order Lepidoptera; family Crambidae; genus Agriphila; species Agriphila geniculea. The sequence continues at coordinate 8,992,028 of OX038898.1, read as the reverse complement.
ACCACAAAAAAAGGCAAAAAAAAAGCTTTTAAAAAAAGCAAACCCCTTTTAAAAACCTTTAAAAACAGCTCTAAAAACCGGCCAAGTGCGTGTCGGGCCACGCGCCATAGGGTTCCGTAGTTACCTTATACCATACAATATTTAATACCACCTATCATTTTTCGTTTGCAAAACTTTGTTTTTCACAGTGTTGGTATGAATGACAAAGTTATATTTGCGGTTTTGGAAAATATGCTATATCTCAAAAACTAATTACTATATCTCGTTCAAACCAATTTTGGTTGAAAGTTTTTATTAAGATCTACAGCATATATTTTTTTAGATTTTTCACTCTCTTATTTCAAAAGTTAAAGGGGGGGGGACACACATTTTACCACTTTGGCGGTGAATATCTTTCAAACGGTTAACTTTGAGAAAAAGTTGTCTTAGAAACCTCAATGTCATTTTTAAAGACCTATCTATAGACACCCAACACGTGTTGGTTTGAAGAAAAAAATTTTTTTCAGTTTCAGTTCCATGTATGGAGAGCCCCCCCTTAATCTTTTATTTTTCTTATTTTTGTATTAAATTCGTTAAGCGGTTAACAGAATACATCTACTTACCAAGATTCAACTGTGTAGTCTTAATACTTTCGGAATAAAGTGGCTGTGACATACGGACAGACAGACAGACAGACAGACATGACGAATCTATAAGGGTTCCGTTTTTTGCCATTTAGGCTACGGAACCCTAAAAAAGCAAGAAATAATTTTCCAATCAATAAATTAAAAACGTCTAATAAAGTCGGATGCGGCTTTTAGAATAAAAAATTACAATACCTTTTTGAGAAAACAGCACGAAAAGCACAACTTAATTAAACTGTGCTAAAAGTAACAAATTACCTCCAGCCCCCCGACTTCAAAAGACATTTTTTAATTATTGATTGGAAAATATTTCTTGCTTATATTGAGCTGTTTTCTTAAGGTTTTTGAAGGGCGTTTTGCTGTTTTTTACCGACTTCAAAAGGAGGGAGGTACTCAATTCGACCCGTTTTTTTTTTTTTTTTTTGTTTTTTGTTTGTACACCGATTACTCGAAGACGGCTGAATCGATTGAAATGATTCAAACGTTATTAGATTAGGTAAACTTCCAAGTTGGTCCCATTTTTTAAAATTTTGAAATCGGTTCAGTATTTTTCAAGTAATCTTGAAAAAAGCACGAAAATAGTATGATTTTTGTGTGAACTACCTCGATGATCAGTCGTATAACTTCTTTGTTTATGAACTGAATAAGATAATTATTTTTTTGTTTGAAAAGGGATATCTTAAGTGTAGTTCTTTAACCGACTTAAAAAAGGAGGTTCGTAGTTTGACCCGCATGTATGTATGTTTCTCCGCGATTAACTCACGTTTGGCTGAGCAGATTTTTCTACCTAAATAATATACCTACACTACCTAATACAAAAGGTACCTACACTAAAAATTAAAAAATAAAAAATTGTTTAAAAAAACAAACAACCGACTTCAAAAAACCTACCTCTAAAAAGCAAGAAATAATACTCGTAAAAATAAAAACACGTCTATTGAAGTCGGGTGGGGCTTTTAGAATAAAAAAAAAGGAATTTGTACTCCAGCCCCACCCGACTTCAATAGACGTGTTTTTATTTTTACGAATATTATTTCTTGCTTTTTAGAGGTAGGTTTTTTTTAAAAGCTTTTTTTGTACAAAATGTTCTTGCCATGAAGGCTTATGTTACTAAACTTTTGTGTAAGTACATTACTTACTCCAAAAATAAGTTTGGATAAGTGGTAATTTTTGATGATTTTTGCTAACAAAAAAAAGGAGTCAATTAGCATTTTTTTTTTAATGTTAAGAAAACTAAAATTACGGTTTTATTATTACTGATAGTTGACTATCATGGCCATAATTCAATAAAATATATGAATATTTTAAATCAAAGAAGCTAGGTGGTTCTCTGTTTGTGAAACAATATGAGCAATTTCATAGGTAAAGAAAGAATACAATGACGCGGACTAACAACATGCGAAAGGCTGCTTTTTCGTAAACAGATGTTCCACAGATGCGATGTTGTACAAAAATCCCCAACTTTCATTATCATTAAAGATCGCTGGCAAATTCTTTATCTATTGTTTTGTTTTATTGTGTTCTGTTCTGATGGTTGCTGGCCCCCCTCTGCCACCCGCGTTCCGCATTATTGTTTTCTGTTTTTTGACTGTTTTAGACTGGTTAGTTAAATGTACTAGCCGGAAGTGAATTATTTTTATTTTGATCATTTGCATTATGTGGAGTGTGAGTGACGCGAGTCCCGCATGGGGGGGGGCGCGCGCCCCCTGCGCCCCCCCTCTGTATCCGCCACTGACTAGACAACTATTGTATCAGTATATGGGAAAGTAAAAAAAAATATTTTTGACCCATGTTTCATTTTTAGGGTTCCGTAGCCAAAATGGCAAAAAACGGAACCTTTATAGATTCTTATAGTCTGTCTGTCTGTCTGTCTGTCTGTCTGTCTGTCTGTCCGCCCGTATGTCACAGCCACTTTATTCCAAAAGTATTAAGACTATATAGTTGTAACTTGGTAGGTAGGTGTATTCTGTGAACCGCTTTACGATTTTTACACAAAAATAAAAAAAATAAAAGATTAAGGGGGGGCTCCCCATACATGGAATTGAAACTGAAAATATTTTTTTTCATCAAAACAATACTTGTGGGGTGTCTGTAGATAGGTCTTTAAAAATGACATTGAGGTTCCTAAGACTATTTTTTTTCAAAGTCAACCGTTTGAAAGATATATGCCGCCAAAGTGGTAAAATGAGTGTCCCCCCCCTTTAACTTTTAAAGTAAGAGGGTGAAAAATCTAAAAAAATATAAGCTATAGATCTTAATAAACACTTTCAACGAAAATTAGTTTGAACGAGATATAGTAATTAGTTTTCAAGATATAGAACATTTTCCAAAACCGCAAATATAACTTTGTCATTCATACAAACACTGTGAAAAACAAAGTTATTTTTTCAGACGAAAAATGATAGTGGTATTAAAATATGGTATGGTATAATGTACCTACGGAACCCTACTGCTCGTGGCCCGACACGCACTTGGCCGGTTTTTATGCACAACGGTATAGTGCTCGACCTTCATCTCACCTGATATTAAGTGACGATTTACCGTGATAAGGCCGAGGGTGGAAGCGCACTACACCCGGAATCCTCATCACTGATGAACTGGCTATCTTACACAATTTTTAAATTGTTGTTATGGCGTCAGACTTAGGTAAGATGGTGGTAGCTAGCCAGGCGGACTTGAAATAAGACCTAACACCAATCAAATCGAGTACAAATGTACTCCTGGGAATCGAACCCGGAACCCCTGCGTCTTACACGGATGGGCGAACCACTAGAACACAGAGATGGTCACTTAATTAAGGTCAAAACAGATTGGAGTACCTTCATCATATTTTAGCTTAGCTAAAAAAATATTGTTATATTTTTTATAATGACATTGAATGACATTGTAAAGAGGTTGATAAAGGGTTCTCAAACGCTCTTTATAAGGTGTGGGAATAGACAAAAATAAACAAAGAAATGACTTTACAATGACATACAGAATGCAGAGTTGTCCGAAGTAAGATGACGTGCTAAATTCGTGCAAACAACGTTTCGAGGTTTGAACATCCGGTGGGAAACTAAACACAAGCTGAAGCGATCGCTTCGCTTATAGAAGATAATGAAGAAAATAAACGAAACTATATAAAATTCGCTGAATAACAAAAGTGCCACATCCGTTTCTCATTGATATTTCTACCATTTTATTTGATAATCAAATATCTTTCAATACGTAAATGCTTCAATTCAATCAATCAATTTTTCAAATGTAAAATGCTTTTAGACATTATATCGGGCATTGATTTCATATAATAAGTCTATGATATCGGGTCATTTTGGACTTACCATCAAAATTTTAAGGATGTGTCTAGTCCATGAAACTAAACAACTTTCTCTAAGAAACGTGTCACGCCAGAAAATTTTGGTCATCCCATACTAAATTGATCACGTGATCTCTTTGATTTGTATGGAAAGTCGATTTTTATTTTACATATTTGACCATGTGTTCCTTAGAGAAAGTTGTTCAGTTTCATGGACTGAACACATCCTCAAAATTTGGATGGTAAGTTCAAAATGACCCTGTATATAAAATAGTAAAATTGGATCCAGAAAAGTGTTTTTAATTAGTTTCAACATGTGTTTCGCTGTGTCGTTTGCTATCCAACTTTCTGGGTAGAAATGGCAATGGGGCTTTAATGCAATAAATAAGCTAACATTATTAACGTAGCTAACATAAGCTATATTATGTTAACTTATGGAAATGGCATAAACTGCAATAACAAAGCATTCGTGACGTCAGGCGCGTGCCGTGTCCGCCATATTGTGTTGCGTTTACATGTCACAATTTCGACTCTATGCTGTTTACATAAGGTGTAAAAAATCAGCTGTTCCATACAAAAGCGCAATACCTACTCGATATTAATGTATATGTTACGGCTTATACCCAAAGTGCGGCTAAACCTTGTTTTAGCCGGCTAAAACTAGGTGTAACCGATAGCTGTTGGCTAAAACTAGGTGTAGCCGATTTGCTCGCGGCTAATTCTAGGTGTAGCCGGCTAAAACTAGGTGTAGCATGGTGTATTAAAAAAGTTATTTCTGTTGTCTGTTAAAAAAAATAACCTCGAAATTTAAATTTCTAACCTATATTCGGGACCTACAGGAGTAAAGCAGATCGGTTCATCTAGTTTTAGCCAATAGCTATCGGCTACACCTAGTTTTAGCCGGCTAAAACTAGGTTTAGCCGCACTTCGGGTATTAGCCGTAACATATACACTAAGCTAAGTTTAGTTGCTTTGAATGGAGAACAATGAAGTAGGTATGCACGCTTTTTCGTAGGTATGACAGGTCCATCTTATTCCTTCGTCATTGTGTATGAAGTATACAGGATTACTTATTTGTAAAACACCAACTACCTCGCAGGAGTAGATTACTAACATCATAAACAACATTTGTTCTACTACTTTTCCGAAAACCGACAAAAAAAAATTGGATTCTCCGTACAAATGTCCCGAACAGCTGATCGAGTTTTGTATGAAAAGTCAAATTATTGCTGTTTGTTTTCGGAAAAATCGTAGAACAAATGTTGTTGTTTATGATGTTAGTAATCTACTCCTGCGAGGTTGTTTTTGTTTTACAAAGAACCCTGTATAATTGTTTTAAACAAAACAAGTAGATTAGATCTCCAAAAAGTAATTAAAACGCTACACTAAATTTTTTGAAGTGAAAACTTCTTTAGCGGCGTTGTACGCTTTTTGTATGGGGAAAAATGTTTAACTCGCGTCAGTAAGAATCACGTGGCTGATCGAAAATGCGTAAGACAGATGTGACGGACGGAGAGAAGACAGCTGGCGACAGAAGTATCCCCCTCTCTTTCTACGGGGCGCGTTGAAAATGGCGGCGCGTCATTTTAAGACGTAAACACTTGTGACACCAGCAACGCGCTAATTTTGAAAATGGAACTAATAGCAGCGATCTCTTCGGTGAAATCATAGACTTATTTATACTCTGTGACTATAAGTTTAAATAGTAGAATGCGTGCATGTAGAAATTAAAAAAACCGGCCAAGTGCGTGTCGGGCCCCGCGCCATAGGGTTCCGTAGTTACCTTATACCATACCATATTTAATACCACCTATCATTTTTCGTTAGCAAAAATAACTTTGTTTTTCACAGTGTTGGTATGAATGACAAAGTTATATTTGCGGTTTTGGAAAATGTGCTATATCTCAAAAACTAATTACTATATCTCGTTCAAACTAATTTTGGTTGAAATTGTTTATTAAGATCTACAGCATATATTTTTTTTAGATTTTTCACTCTCTTATTTCAAAAGTTAAAGGAGGGGGACACATATTTTACCACTTTGGCGGTGAATATCTTTCAAACGATTGACTTTGAGAAAAAGTTGTCTTAGAAACCTCAATGTCATTTTTTAAGACCTATCTATAGACACCCAACACGTGTTGGTTTGAAGAAAATATTTTTTTTCAGTTTCAGTTCCATGTATGGGGAGCCCCCCCTTAATCATTTATTTTTCTTATTTTTGTATTAAATTCGTAAGGCGGTTAACAGAATACATCTACCTACCAAGTTTCAACTGTGTAGTCTTAATACTTTCGGAATAAAGTGGCTGTGACATACGGACAGACAGACAGACAGACAGACAGACAGACGGACAGACAGACATGACGAATCTATAAGGGTTCCGTTTTTTGCCATTTAGGCTACGGAACCCTAAAAAGGCCACTGGCGCGAAATCTTTAGAATTTTTCTCTAATTACAAACTGATTGAATTGTGTGACTGTATAGTAATAGGAAAAAAATAACTTTAATCCTTTGCCGCTAATTTCAAAATATCAAAAATGCACAACGTTAATATTCAAGTTTTCACTACTCCCGGAGTGCCAACCGATTATATATATACCTATTTGTGGTATTATTCTTTGATCAAATCAGACTCGGAGGGAACTCGTTCCAAGAAAAGTTGTCCTGCCGCTATTTCGATATCTATTTTTAGGGTTCCGTACCCAAAGGGTAAAAACGGGACCCTATTACTAAGACTCCGCTGTCCGTCTGTCTGTCTGTCTGTCTGTCTGTCACCAGGCTGTATCACATGAACCGTGATAGCTAGAAAGTTGAAATTTTCACAGATGATGTATTTTTGTTGACGCTATAACAACAAATACTAAAAACAGAATAAAATGAACATTTAAGGGGGCTCCCATACAACAAACGTAATTTTTTTGCCGTTTTTTGGTACGGAACCCTTCGTGCGCGAGTCCGACTCGCACTTAGCCGGTTTTTTATTGTATTGGTACAATTAGCGTCTTACTAGGTATACTAAAGTTTTACAGCCAGAAAAAATAATCAATCCACATATTGAGCTAGACCTGTTTATCAAAACTTACAAGTCTTTTTACTTTTTAAAAACAAGCATTTTCCTTATGGTAATAATTATTCCACGGTCCGTTTATTAAAACACGTTTAATTAAACTCTACAAATGTTTTTGTTTATTTATCAAATTATGTTTTCGCAATAGGGAATATGCATAACATAAGTCACCGATTTTGATAAAGGAGATGTCCCAGCGTTGCCCCAGTTTAATTTTATTTAATTACTTTCATAATTAAAAAATGCTAATTACATTTTATTTAGGTAGGTATAGTATCAGTCAAGAATTGTTTTATATTTAGAAAAACAATTACAAAAACATTAAGTTGTTTTATGAAGTATTTTGTGAAAAAAATGTAAGTAAATAGTACTCTGATGATAAAAAATTGTGATTTAAAAGCGTTTTAACTTAAAAATCCCACTTTTTTTATGCAGAAAATAATTATCAATCTGATTTTAGAGTAAAATACCTACTCTGACATACTACTTTGATTAAGACGCGATAGACTTTCTTTTTTTGAGAATGGTGAGGCAAATAACATAGGCGCGATGGGACATGTCCTTTGAGCTTGATCGCTGCGGATACACGTATAAAAACATGATGTAACAGAAAAAAAAAAATAAAAAAAATATTTTAGTTTTATCACACGATGAAATCAGGGAAAAATAACGATTTTTTTTTCATTTTCGGTTATTACTGCATTTAACAGTCAGATAGAATATCGAATAAGAAATAATAGTTTGTATGACACATATGTACTTAAACGCAATATTTAGGGAGATAATTGAAATTTCTTGTAATAATAATAATAATAAAATGTATTTATTCAACCAACACAGGGTCATACAAAATTAATAAAATTATTAGATTAGAATGCACAAAATTAATTAGTAAGTAATTAAATTAAATTGAATTTAATTTAATATAGTATATAAGGTCCTTCTTAAATAGTGCACATAATTTTAAGGGGTCAATGTACTCATGCATACAAACAACTTTTACTATGGTACCAACATTGAAATCGCGAAAAAAAAATCAGCTGTTTCATAGAAAATTTAAAATCAAATAGACCAAAATGTACAGAACAGCTGATTTTTTTTCCGCGATTTCAATGTTGGTACCATAGTAAATGTTATTTGTATGCATGAGAACATTGACCCCTTAAAATTATGTGCACTATTTAAGAAGGACCTTATATATTTAATATTAATAAACGCGCCTGAAACGTGATGGGTGACGTCACAAATCAAAACCGTTTTTAATAGAGCGTTTTCGGGTGCTTGCTGCTGCGTGCTAACTCCAAGTAACTATATCACGAGAAATAAAACCGGTCAAGAGCGAGTCGGACTCGCGCACCGAGGGTTCCGTACCATCATTTGCACCATCAAACCACACTGCAGAGTAGAATAATAAAATTAGTGTTGCAGTTTTAGGTCAGCGCCATCTCTTGACCAATAGTGGAACTAATGTTAACTTTTTTAGAAATTTGATGATTTCTAAAAAAGTGTGCTATATTGAGACATCGTTTTATTTTTCCTGTAATCTTTATATATACTGCTATCACATAGAATTATTTCAGATTTTTCATCATAAGTCGAAAACTATGCGGCCTAAAACAAAAAGAAAAAAATATTAAAAACGTGCAAACGTCGCTCTTTCATATGATATCCCACATGCCCTAGCAGCCCCACTTCGAATTTTAAAGACCCCTTTTCAGTCCCTGTTGTAAAAAATATTTTTTTTATTTTTTATTTCTTACTTGCAAAATAGTTGGGCAAATGTCATCTTGAACCTTAGAGTAAGACGCGCTTCTGTCCCATCTTGAACTATTCCAAATTTCAAGTTGATACCATTAGTAGTTCTCGAGATATCCAGCTGTGACAGACAGACAGACAGACTGAGTCACACCATAAGGGTTCCTTTTTTACCATTTTGGTACGGAACCCCAAAAAACACAAGAGAAAAGTTATATTACAGTTGATGCGTATTCCCTATTTTGCCAATGTCCACATATACATACAGATGCCCTCAAGTTCAATGTCGTACGCACCTTACTGTGTCAAGGACGTCACCGTATGCTCGCTAACTCGTAATATTTTGACACATGTCAAACATAAACATGTGTCTTTTTGTATTATGGTTGCTAATTGCTATGAATAAAATGCTATGTTATTTTAACCAATGTCAATTTTTATTTTATGTTCATTAGGGTTCCGTACCAAAATGGTAAAAAAGGAATCCTTATGGTGTGACTCAGTCTGTCTGTCTGTCACAGCTGGATATCTCGAGAACTACTAAAGATATCAACTTGAAATTTGGAATAGTTTAAGATGACATTTGCCCAACTATTTTGCAAATAAGAAAGAATTTAAAAAAAAATATTTTTTTTACAACAGGGACTGAAAAAGGGTCTTAAAAATTTGAAGTGAGGTGACTAGGGCTTGTGGGGTATCATATAAAAGAGCGCTATTTGCACATTTTAAAACATTTTTTTTTAGGCCGCATAGTTTTCGACTTATGATGAAAAATGTAAAAAAAATACCGTTCCCCCCCCCCCCCCCTTATCTCCGAAGTTTGCAAAGAAAAAAATCTGAAATAATTCTATGTGATAGTAGTTTATGTAAAAATTACAGGAAAAATAAAACGATGTCTCAATATAACACACTTTTTTAGAAATTCAAAAAACAAACAAAAATTCTTTAGTTTCACTATAGAATACATATACATGTACCTACACGATTGTCAAATTAAAAGCGATCGTGATAGATTTTGAGTTAAGGCTCCGTTAAGCAAAATCATTTTGTCTCTGTCTTTTTCTGTACGTGTAAAGAGTATGGAAAATAACCTCACTTCTGCACTTTTTCGATGTTTTTCGTTGTTTTTTCATAATGATCTTTAGTACAATTATCTTTCTTGAAAAAAAGTTATTGGAGCAACTGCACAGTACGTTTAAGTGTATTTTGATGTAGAATTCAATACGTTTCCGATATTAATTACGCCAAAAATATGGCCCGCGACAAGCGCTTTTGATGATATTCTGTTTTTTTTATACAACCATCTGTGATGTTTATACGCAATTTAATACTTGTAGCTACTAGATAATCTCTTTAGCCTGTCGTATGTTTTTTTTTGTGGCTACAACTTTACGTTTTCTATATAAAAATTTGGCCCGCGCAAACCATGTTTTCGTATTATGGCCCCTTAAGCAATAAAGCCTCAGCCCCCTAGCACAGAAATAGTACAAGTACAGAAGCAGCATTCCGCAAAGTCATTTAAATAAATAGCGACTTTTGCTTCAACACAATAAAGTGCAATTCAGGTCGCGCAGCGCTCCTAGTAGTTGCCTCTCTTTCTATCGCGTGCTCTTATCTTTTCTGACGACGCAACGTTAGGGTCGTCTTCCTTTAAATGAACTGCGTAGCATATATCATAATGTAAAAACGACAATTGTTAATTGGTTTTTGATTTAGACATCCGTACACGGCACAGTAATGTCGATTCGACATTGTTACTATTATAAAGAGGCAATATCTACGCAGGCATTGAGATGCCGCGCTTGTACACAGGCGGGCGCATAGACATAGAAAAATTTTCGCTGCGCTCAAGAAGACCAACAAAGCGTGGAAAAGAGAAGTTAACATCATACGGACACGGTCTATGTAAAAAAGAGACAAAGGATCAAGTGACATGTGCCAACATTTTTTACAGTAAGAGCCCCTAGCGTCCCGCCTAGCAGATGAGCAATCACAGTTTGTTTAAAATATTTTTTAATCTTAATTAGAATTTAAAATAAAGGTATCGTGGAGCTATGGTGTCTTGTACTCTAAGTAATTGTGATGGGACAAAAAGAAACAATCCAAGTAATCACACTTTTCAAAGGTAAATAAGACATTGCCACACATTTCTCTAAAACCAAATTTCACTACATTTATTCGTTTATCAGCAAAGAAAACAGTATGGAACATAGTTTATTAACTTCCTTTGCCATAATATAGTCATATTTTATGAATTTAAGTCATATTTTACGTATCTCATATAAAATGTATTGATTCGTTTTCGGATCACCTGTTTATTGACTTTGTTGTTCTTTGACATTCTATTTCTATGGGCGGGCGTGTGGCGGCCCGCTGCTCACTTGTGCCCTCGTAGGCACGGCTAGCGGTAGGTGCTTATCGCGCGACCTTGAGCGAGTGAAGGAGGCCTGCCCCTAGCATGACCACTGAAACGCGATATAATATGGCTATTTATCACGTTTAACTGTCAAAAGACAATGGATTTGACAGTTGACTGTCGATAAAACGCTTTATCACGCGATATAACGGGTGTAACAAGACCCTCAACGAAGCCGAAGTCCGCGTATTCCGCCCATCATCAGGATCATTTTTGTCTTTTAGACTATACCTGGGAAACCAATTGCTAAGAAGTTATTGAAGGTCAAAGTAAAAAAATCAAAATGTTTATGATCGTTATTTCCTAATTTTTGTCCAAAGCAACATTATCGAAATTTTTGTATTTCGTAACAAACAATGGCTTCAAAACGTCATCACTCAAAGTATCTCATGCGCACGCACATAAACGCTGCCTTTCAACTCGGCCGCACGCAGCTGTGTAGCATACACTCGCAGGCGCGGTCTGTTGTACGCGTTACATTACGTGGTAATGTACGCAATGCTTTTTTAACTCCAATTTAAATCGTTTCCCAGCAATAATTTTGAACAGAAATGGTCCTGATGATGGGCAGAATACGTAGACCTCGACTTCGTTGAAGGTCTTGTTACACCCGGTATATCGTGTCGGCGGTCATGCTAGGGGGACTGGTGCCCCAGCAGGGGGACATCAAAAAACCTAACGACGAAGTGATGTGCGTCTGATATGATGATGATTTATAATGTACGTATTTCTCCCCCAGGTTTCCCCCCCTTCGATTGGTGGTCCGAACCCCCCGATGAGGTCAAGCTGCGGGTGTACGTGTTCAATGTGACCAATCACGAGCGGTTCCTCAGTGGGGTGGACGAGAAAATTAACATGGTGGAGATTGGTCCTATAGTTTACTTGTAAGTACAAAAGTAATCCTATTTATTCTATCCCTACTAATCCTTACTAGTCCTTACTAGCCCTTAATGTAGTAGTGTAGGTAGGGTTGTATGGAGAGAAGTAGCCACTGATAGGAAGGCCAAAGTGGAAGATCTTCCGTCCTCCGGGCTGGGTGATCTTAGCCCGGGGACCGCGGTCCAACCGATGATGGTTGGAAGTTGTATATATAGTTTGGCGGCTGAGAAAACTCCGATAGCGAGATGTAGGTTTCTCCATATTGTCTCTATACTACGAGGTGCTATTCCTTACTAATCTTTTTGTTTATTCGACACAAGCGCCATCTAGTAACACCGGTTATGAATCTTGTTGCATTGCAACCGTGTGTTGGTACGTGCGGCGTCGTAGGTAGATGCCGCTACACTTACTAGTCCTTACTAGTTCTTACTAGTCCTAGTAGTACTAGTAGAATTATAAATGCGAAAGTCCGTTTGTTTGTTTGTTTGTTACCCCTTCACGTCTTAACTACTCAACCGATCATCATGAAATTTTGCATATACGTTGTCAGGGGTACAGAGAAGGATATCTTTTCATTGCTACTTTTCATCCCGAAAAAAATACTCTTCCCGGGGGATATATAAATAACTTTCCACGCAGACGAAGTTGAGGACGGCAGCTAGTAATGTTGTAAATGTGCTAGTTTTTAAGTAAGTATAATAAATAAATAATTAACATAAATACAGGGTTATTTTGAACTTACCATCCAAATTTTAAAGATGTGTCCAGTCCATGAAACTTAACAACTTTCTATAAGAAACATGTGTCAAATTTCGCCAAAAAAATTTGGTCATCCCATACTAAATTGATCACGTGATCTCTTTGATTTGTATGGAAAGTCGATTTTTATTTTACATATTTGACCATGTGTTCCTTAGAGAAAGTTGTTCAGTTTCATGGACTGAACACATCCTCAAAATTTGGATGGTAAGTTCAAAATGACCCGATATAACATTATTATCATCAAACAATACAAAAGTACGTTTTCTAATTAATGGTTATTAACGTTAAATTGGAGGAGCTCGGTGGCGCAGTGGTTTAGCGCCTGGCCCAGCGATTGCGTAAGTTAAGCAACGTTCGCAAGGGTCGGTCATGGGATGGGTGACCAAAAATTTACTATCTCGAACTCCTCCGTGCTTCGGAAGGCACGTTAAGCCGTTGGTCCCGGCTGCATTTGCAGTCGTTAATACCCACCAATCCGCATTGGGCCCGCGTGGTGGGTTATGGCCCGTCCTCCTTATCCACCCATAAGGAAGGCCTGTGCCCCAGCAGTGGGGACATCAAAAATGGCTGATGGACAACGTTAAATTAAGATTGTGAAGGTTATATTTGGGTTCTGTGTTAACTGTAAACATTTAGAATGGTCCTGGATTTGTGCTATAGGTTCTGCTGCAACTCTCAGAAAGGTTCTGAAACGGGGGCCCTTTTTGCACACAGGAGGTTAATACAAGGTTATTATAACGTTATTGCGCCTTTGAGGAATTACGAGCAGATTTTCATACAAAGGTTCTAGAACCTTTTCAAAACCTTTCTAGAACCTAAAATGTTATTTGGGAAGTTAAGGTTCCGTTATGCGAATCATTTGTCTCTGTCTTTTTCTTTACGTGTAAAGAGTATGAAAAATAACCTCACTTCTGCACTTTTTCGGTGATTTTCGTTGTTTTTTCATCATTATCTTTAGCACAATTATCTTTCTTAAAAAAATGTTATTGGAGCAACTGCACAGTACGTTAAAGTGTATTTTAGTGTAGAATTCAATACGTTTCCGCTATTATTTACGCCAAAAATATGGCCCGTGACAAGCGCTTTTGATGATATTCAGTTTTTTTTTACATTCATCTGTGAGGTTTATACGCAATTTAATCCTTGTAGCTACTAGATAATCTCTTTAGCTTGTCGTATGTTTTTTTTTGTGGCTACAACTTTACGTTTTGTATCTAAACATATGGCCTGCGCAAACAATGCTTTCCTATTATGGCCCCTTAAGTTTTCAAACTATGGCTGAAACCTTATTGTAGGTACTACTTATTATGTATTCTGTGCCTTAGGAAACGTAATTGTTACGGAAGTTGACTGGAGTGTAGTATGTATGTTACCGGCAATGTATGAAATGCAGGCATTGTATACAATGCCTGGCCCTTTTAGGCAATGTATGAAATATAATGAATATTGATATCTATTTCACACATTACCTAGGCAGTGTATACAATGACTAGGCATTGTATAGAATGCCTGCTGGGCCACCGGCAATGTGTATAATAAAAAGATTTTCGAGAATAGATTCGAGGGGGGATCGAGGGGGGCTTGGGGAAAGCTCGAGGGGGGGGGGGCTTGAGGAAAGCTCGAGGGGGGGCTCGGGGAAAGCTCGAGGAGGGTTCGATGGGGGGCTCGAGGGGGGCTCGAGGGGGCTCGAGGGGGGATCGAGGGGGGCTCGAGGGGGGCTCTTTGGAATCGAACCTGTTTTACTCCTGTAGGTCCCGCGTATAGGTTAGAAATTTAAGGCGAGCGCGGAGCGCAGCGGAGCGTGAGCCTTAAATTTCGAGGTTATTTTTTTATAACAGACAACAGAAATTTGAGTTTGTAATCGAACCTGCTTCACTCCTGTAGGTCCCGCGTATAGGTTAGAAGGTTATTTTTTTATAACAGACAACAGAAATTTGAGTTTGTAATCGAAGCGCAGTGGAGCGAGATCCTTAAATTTCGAGGTTTTTTTTTTATAACAGACATACGAAATATACTTATTTTACACATTGCCGGTGGACCAGCAGGCATTGTATACAATGCCTAGGCAAAGTATAAAATGAATTATATTTCATACATTGCCTGATCGTTTCAGGCATTGTATACAATGCCTAGGCATTGTATACAATGCCGGATTATACACATTGCCGGTAACATGTATATACGAACATCTACTACATATCTATTTATTCGGACTCATGTGTAGTTAAAAGCGGAAATCTGCCTAAAAAAGAATAGACCTTTTTCATATTTTAAAAGAAGTACAATGAGTGCTTTACAAAGCTGCATGACCTTTACGGCTATTCATGATTATATTCATACCTACTTAATTAAAAACAAAGCCCATTACTCTAACAAAAAGGTTACTAAACCACATCATAAGGAAGCCGTAAATGAGTAAAAAATAACTCACTAATTCGATATCTACCAAAAAAAACCTAGAAAACTAAGTTTTAACCTTAGGTAGGTTAAAACGCTTAAACTTAATATCTTGACTAAATTTTGTATATGGAATTTTTAACTACACCTACCTACTTGATAAATAAAGGGAAAAGATACACCATACTTTTTTATAGCAATGGCAAATGAAATGAAAGGGAAAATACCTATCAGTAGTAGTAACGTAAGGGGGCTGCGCACCCCTGTCCGCCATGGAAAAAGTCTTAAAGAGTTCATTAGGTTATGTTAGGTTAGTATTGCGAGTTTGGCGACCAAAAACGCGCTAGCCGAGCGAGCGGAGCGAGCGTGCCGCGGCGGGAACGGCCGGTGAAGCGCCAGAAACGAAGTTTTTGTAAAATAAACTTTCAATATAGGTCTTTTACTTAAATTTCCTGAAGCCTTGGCTATTTCACTCACTGTATTCCGCACTTTAACGGTGTAGCATCCGTTAATCTGCAGATTAACTAGTTAAAGTGCGGAAATCGTCTACTTTAAGAAAAAAATCGCACTTTAACTGACTCGGCCAGTTAATCTGCAGATTAGCGGATTCCGTACTCTAATGGTAACATATTATTACTAGCTGTGGTGCCCGGCTTAGTTCAGAGAGTTGATATGAGATTGTGTGGTTGTTAGAATAAAAAATAAAAATACTAAGAGGTTTTTTTATTGAAAACACACACTTCCACACTTCCGTGTTTATTATTAAGTAGATCATCGATTTTTGTTCATACAAAGTCATTTTCATCCCCCTTTTTTAACCGACTTCAAAAAAGGAGAAGGTTATATAAATGTCGCGCTATTTTTATCACCGATTACTCGAAGACGGTTAAACTGATTGAAATGATTCAAACCGTTATTAAGTAGGTACATTAGTTCCCAAATTAGTTGGTTGGTTTTATATGATTGTCTCCAATAATTTTTTATACCATTTATCTTCTTTCAGAGAGAAACTGATCCATGAGAACATCCGATTCAATGAGAACAGCACGATGACGTACCTAGCCAAGCGGTCTGCCATCTACCTACCCGAGTTAAACTCAGTGGACTTAAACGCTACCATTATTGTGCCCAATTTGGCTGTTTTGGTGAGTATCCTTAGTCTTATTTCAGTATAAAAGTGATTCAACTTTTTCAGCCTTTTCAAAAGTGTATTTACGAGATAAGTGTTTTTTTTTAATCACAACGATATAGTGTTTGACCTTCACCTAGGGTTGCCAGGTCGTCTAACCTAATAGCCGGACAGACCAGCCAGTTTGGCCGGACATTTGGGTAAAGAAGCCGGACACCCTAAATTATTAAGGATTTTGTATCATAGTAATAAATACGACAATTTTTTTTTTTACGTAAAACTAGGCTTTTTTGATCATTTACCATAAAAATTCTTTAATTCTAAATGAATAAAATAAAATTGTATAACGAATCAGTCTTTTACTACTAATCATTCATTAATATTATTATTTCTCAAGGGAAAAACTCAAAATTAAAATTAAGAAAACAAAATTGAACAAAACAAAACTTCGAAGTATAGGTACTAATGAATTATTATTATTTTTGAAATCTTTTGAGTCTAGTCTAGTTAGTGCGTAAGTAAATGTAAAAAGCCTACCTTTGTCCAGCTAAAGCCGGACGCACAGATATAAATGTCTGTGGCCGGACGCCTGGCAACCCTACCTTCACCTCACACGCACTACACCCGGAATCACTGAGGAACTGGCTATCTTACCTCTAACTGCCGGAACACAACAATTTTCAAATTGTTGTTATGGCGTCAGAATTAGGTAAGATGGTGGCCAGGCGGACTTGAAATAAACCCTACCACCAACCAAACAGAGGTGTACAATTTGTAGGTACTCGACAAATTGTACCCCTCGACAAATTGTACCCCTCTCCTGGGGAGTTATTCACGATTGTCGGAAGCCAACTTTCCGAATCGAATCGGAAAGTCTATAGTCTTCGATCTTTTTTAGGGTTCCGTACCAAAATGGTAAAAAAGGAACCCTCATGGTGTGACTTAGTCTGTCTGTCTGTCTGTCACAGCTGGATATCTCGAGAACTACTAATGGTATCAACTTGAAATTTGGAATAGTTTAAGATGACATTTGCCCAATTATTTTGCAAATAAGAAATAAATAAATAAATAAATAAATATCTTTTTCACAACAGGGCCTGAAAAGGAGTCAAAAAATTTGAAGTGGGGCTACTAGGGCATGTGGGGAATCATATGAAAGAACGCCGCGCCGTTTGCACGTTTTCAATAATTTTTTCTTTTTGTTTTAGGCTGCATAGTTTTCTATTTATAATGAAAAATGTAAAAAAATACCGTTCCCCCCCCCTTATCTCCGAAGTTTCCAAAGAGAAAATTCTGAAATAATTCTATGTGATAGCAGTTTATATAAAGATTACAGGAAAAATAAAACGTGTCTCAATATAGCACACTTCTTTAAAAATTATCAAATTTCTAAAAAAGTTAACATTAGTTCCACTATCGGTCAAGAGATGGCGCTGACCTAAAACTGCAATACTAATTTTATTATTCTACTCTGCAGTATGGTTTAATGGTGCAATTATGATGGTACGGAACCCTCGGTGCGCGAGTCCGACTCGCTCTTGACCGGTTTTATTATTTTTAAATCACAACGGGATAATGCTTGGCCTTCATCTCACACGCACTACACCCGGAATCACTGAGGAACTGGCCATTTTACCTCCAACTGCCGGAACACAACAATTTTCAAATTGTTGTTATGGCGTCAGAATTAGGTAAGATGGTGGCCAGGCGGACTTGAAATTAGCCCTACCACCAACCAAACAGAGGGGTACAATTTGTAGGTACTCGACAAATTGTACCCCTCTCCTGGGGGGTTATTCACGATTGTCGGAAGCCATCTTTCCGAATCAAAATTACTTCATTTGAACAAAAGCAAAAAATAACTTTGTTTTTCACAGTGTTTGTATGAACGACAAAGTTATATTTGCGGTTTTAGAAAATGTACTATATTTCGAAAACTTTTTACTGTATCTCTTTCAAACCAATTTTCGTTGAAAGTGTTTAAGATCTATAACATATATTTTTTTTAGATTTTTCACTCTTTTACTTTAAAAGTTAAAGGGGGGGGAGGGGGGACACACATTTTACCACTTTGGCAGTATATATCTTTCAAACGGTTGACTTTGTGAAAAAAATGTCTTAGGAACCTCAATGTCATTTTTAAAGACCTATCTATAGACACCCCGCAAGTATTGTTTTGATGAAAAAAAATCTTTTCAGTATCAGTTCCATGTATGGGGAGCCCCCCCCTTAATCTTTTATTTTTTTATTTTTGTAAAGAAATCGTAAAGCGGTTCACAGAATACATCTACCTACCAAGTTTCAACTATGTAGTCCTAATACTTTCGGAATAAAGTGGCTGTGACATACGGATGGACAGACAGACAGACAGACAGACAGACAGACAGACAGACATGAGGAATCTATAAGGGTTCCGTTTTTTGCCATTTTGGCTACGGAACCCTAAAAACGTAAATAAACAAAATCAGCAAAAGCTATTTAAGTGTGTAATGCTGCAGCAAGAAATATTCCCGTATAATATATAATATTAAATCTAAATTATATAATCAAAATGTTATTAGTGAAACGTGACATTCTGGATTAGGTTGGTTTATCACCTGTCGGGGGCCACTTTGCCACAGGTTAAAAGCTCGGGCTATCATGGCGCGTTCTTCTTCTTCTTCTTCTTGTCAGTGCAGGCGGTTTCCGCAACTCGACGTCTATTGCGCCTATTTTGCGTCGGAGGATGTATGGCTGGATCACTCCAGCCAACCCAGCTCAGCCAGGAACGCTCCAAGGGCTTTCACGTTCGTGATCGCTTCCTGGAAGCTGCCCGGCGAGCCGAGGTACCTAGCTCGGTAAGGGGCTGTTTCTTCTTCCTCCATGCATCCTCTGCATTGGGGACTGTCCGTGACACCTAAGTTAAAAAGATGTCTGTTAAATTGTCCATGACCAGTAATAGCACCTGTTACCAGGCGAAGTTGCCGTCTGCACAGTTGTATCAGGGACCTGGATAGACGAGCGTCCACGCGCGGTAGTGCGAGTTTCGTATCATGGCGCGTTAAAGTGTAATAACAAAAGGTTTTTGTTGAAAATTTGCAGTTTTAATAACATACGCATGCCTTCCGCTAATTACTGTATTATAATAAATCATAACTGTTGAAATACAAATAATTTTAATTATTAATGTCAAATCTTTTTCAATCATTCATGTCTATGCATCCGTACTAAACCTACGAATCCGAAAATAGTTCGTGGTAGCTCCGAGTCACGTACTTCGTTCGGGTTACGGACGGGCCCGAAATTACGGATGAACGTTTCATAGGTAGACATCTAGAGGCGGGCGGTTGTTAGTACCTTTGAAGAAAATTGGTTCAGCCACGCACGAGGCGCGTGTAAAACGCAGGAATCCCGGGTTCGATTCCCAGGAAGGAGTGCATTTGTACCTACTTGGTTTGTTTTCGTAGTAGAGCTTGTTTATAAGCCGCCTGGCTAGCTAATGCCGGGTCCATGGCGTATGTTTTGCCCTACACAATCAACAAAACATCTCAACATTCAACAAAATCCTCATACTTTTTTTTTTGTTGAATATTGAGTTGTTTTTGTTGATTGTGTAGGGCAAAACACGCGCTATTGACCCGGTTTAACGCCATCTCTGTTTACTAACATTTTTTGCATACATACCACAGATTAAAAAACTAACCTTCCATTACATGTAATGGCGTAACAGTTATGTCAACATGGTCAAGGACCCGCGAATAATTACAGCACTTATTACAATGTAGGCAACAGTAATCAGCGCTAAGCGGCTCTTAACTTAGGTTTAATAAAGAGTTATTCGTGATTTTGATATTAAACATACATTGCTGCTAATCTTATAAAGTACTTAGGCGTTTGCAGAATATTAAACTTGAGACTGCTCAAGGGCAAATACAAACTTAGCTTAGGACAGCCGTACCTTTAAGCAAAAAAAACATATCACGAGCTTAGTCATCAGTCAAATCACAGCTTTTTCGACACTTTAAGAGCCCGTCGCGATTTTGCCGCTGACTGCAGGGGGCTGATTACGAAAATAACGTACGCAATTGCGTAACGCAGTCATATGGCCACGATAGTCGTCCGCAGTTCATTGCTTGTAGTTATAACAAACATTTTGAATTTGGCTATCATAGTCCATAGACTACTGAATGAACTATGTCGGATACGCTAGAGAGAAACTGTCAAACTCACGCAATCACTATACGATACGAAAGTGATTTGTAATAGGAAACAATCAAAACGAAGCACGGACGCTGCTGCGTGGTATAGAGTTTGTGAAGTTAGAGCATGTATAGTTAGGGCGTGTAGAGTTAGAAGCTTGGCTTTACATGAGGTCTGATAACTTTTTCACAGTCTCGAGCTGCGTCTTGGCTACGTTTTACATGAAAATGGTAGGTAAAAATTTGGTGGGATTAAACTTTTCGTAATAGACCCCCTGCTCTCTCGCTTGCACATTTCATGTTTTCTCAAGATTTTTAAAAACTGAGTGCGTAATTGAAAAATGTGTCTCGGCCACTTTTCGCAATATAAGATTACAGATATTTTAAAATATATTTTAGTTTTTTGTTGCAAAAGTACAAAAAGTTATCGTTTCTAACAGTTATTAGAACTGCCAAATAAGATAACTTTTTGTACTTCTACTACCCAGCCATTCTATTGTCTAACTTCAAAATCTATCGCAATCGCTTTCAGGATGTAATCCAATGAAGTTTCTTTTTGGCACAAATAAAAATTTACCAAAGAAATGCAGCAATGTGTCACATCCATCTGTCAAACGAAAGCGATTGCGATAGATTGTTAAAATTAGACAGTTAGCCCCCTGATCCTATCCCTGACAGACATAGGCTACCTATATTTTATCAGCAATATTCCTGTGGGAAACGGGAAAGAAAATTCCATGCGGAGGAAGTCGCAAGTGGAATCTAGTATACTGTAGCGAAATGGCCAAGCCACATATTTTAACTAAGGTGTAGAGTTTTTGAAGTTAGGGCTTGCAGAGTTAAGGGCGCGTAGAGTTAGAAGCTTGGCTCTACATGAGGTCTGATAACTTTTTGACAGTTCGAGGTCTTGGCAACATTATTCATGAAATGATTTTGGTGGGATCTAGTATACCGGGTGGCCCAAAACTTTGCCACGCGGAGAAAAAGTACCTTAAAATGAAGGTAGGTAAGAAATTTTACTGAAAAAGAAATATTTTGATTTTAAAAATATTGGAACTGCATTCAAAGTTTTGACAAATCACCTGAAATCTAAAACAAAATTTGAATTCTTACGTCGTATGCGATTTTTTTAAAATCTTTAATTACAAATCCAATTATTTTTAAAATCAAAATGAAATCTTCAGGTATTTCCATCTTGAATATTTAAGGTAGGTACCTCTTTCCCTTAGATTATTTATATCTTTCCCTTCTCTTTCCCTGCATGTGGCAAAGTTTTGGGAAACTGTCACGCAATTAATGGTACCATGGCAAAAAATATTTGTCACCGTATCATCAATGGTACTGTCTAATGGTACCACGGCAAAGGAAGGATGCATATTATAATTTTAGGCAAGATCCGGATAAAATGCGTTTAATCTTAGAGTTATCATCATCATTAAACATCATGAAATAAGGCAACCGTTTCCCGCTACTTATGTTAAATGTGCAAAATACCTGTCATTATATAGATAAAGTCATGTTTCCGATGACCGCTATTTAATGATAAAGCGACAATGTATAAATTATTAGATTCAGAAGTCGCATGTGTCAAATAAATCCATACTTTTTAGGGTTCCGTACCAAAATGGTAAAAAAGGAACCCTTATGGTGTGACTCAGTCTGTCTGTCTGTCACAGCTAAATATCTCGAGAACTACTAATGGTATCAACTTGAAATTTGGAATAGTTTTAGATGACATTTGCCCAACTATTTTGCAAATAAGAAAGAAATAATAAAATTAATATTTTTTTTTACAACAGGGACTGAAAAGGAGTCTTAAAAATTTTAAGTGAGGTGATTAGGGCATGTGGGGTATCATATGAAAGAGCGCTCTTTGCACATTTTAAAACAATTTTTTCTTTTTTCTTAGGCCGCATAGTTTTCGACTTATGATGAAAAATGTAAAAAAAAATACCGTTCCCCCCCCCCCTTATCTCCGAAGTTTGCAAAGAGATAAATCTGAAATAATTCTATGTGATAGTAGTTTATGTAAAGATTACAGGAAAAATAAAACGATGTCTCAATATAACACACTTTTTTAGAAATTCAAAAAACAAACAATTTTTTTTTAGTTTCACTACTAGTCAACAGATGGCGCTGTCCTAAGCATGCTAACCTAAGGGCAAAAAGTAGTTCTACTATGGGTCAAGAGATGGCGCAACCTAACACTACAATAATAAATTGGTGGCTGGTTCAAATATAATTACCTACTATTTGCCGTACGAATAAACGAAGAATAAGTTCATACTTTACTAAGTAATTATATATATTACTATATAGTAATATAATAATAACGAGGAGCTCGGTGGCGCAGTGGTTTAGCGCCTGGACCAGCGATTGCGGAGGTTAAGCAACGTTCGCAAGGTTCGGTCATGGGATGGGTGACCAAAAATTTATTATCTCGAGCTCCTCCGTGCTTCGGAAGGCACGTTAAGCCGTTGGTCCCAGCTGCATTTGCAGTCGTTAACACCCACCAATCCGCATTGGGCCCGCGTGGTGGGTTATGGCCCGTCCTCCTTATCCACCCATAAGGAAGGTCTGTGCCCCAGCAGTGGGGACATTAAAATGGCTGATGGACTAGTAATATAAACATTTTGCAATGTGGAGTGGCTGAAACGTTTTTCAGTCACCATAAGCAGCATTTGTAAATTAACTGTCCGCCTGTTCGCTCTTCCACCTGTCTGCCGTTTATCCTACTTTTTTAAAGACTGTCCTAAAATAACATATCCAAATATATTTATGATTGTACGGAACCCTCGGTGCGCGAGTCCGACTCGCTCTTGACCGGTTTTTTTTTAATTTATTTTCCATTAAGTAAGTATACAGTGTTTCACAAAAATAACACCTGCCAAACTGTTTGTCGGCAGTATAGTTTTTAACTTACAGTCTAATTACATAATTGTGCTATAAACTTATGACTTTTCTAACATAACAAATCGCACCCCGCTTTATTCATAATTGGTACAATGACTTACTTACGTACCTATCCATACTTATATTAGTATAATAGGTATTTCATATTGGGTAGTATTTAATCAGGTAACAATAAATTCCCATTTTGGGTATCAAAAATACTGAATATAGCGTACTGAAATACTAAGTGGGCGACGGACTGAGGGCGACTTCACTACAAATGTTGAAAGTGTGTGACTTTAAAATACAAATTGAGAAACTAGTTATTTAGAACGGGCGACCTAATTACTATTTGGGCGACAACCTTAGGGCATACAAAACATGAAAAAAATTGGCATATATTTTATTTAAAAAACGTGACTATTATCGTAATCGAGATGACAAAAATACCATGTTGGGCAGCTCAAATAAGTTATATAGTTACCTCTTGGTATAATAGTTGCCCACTCAGTATTTTTGTCACTCATTTAGAATCTTCACTGCTTACTTAATTTATCAATCTCCCACATGTAGTCGCCCGTTTGACGTATTTTTTGTAATCCACAGTTTGTCGCCCGTTTAGTTATTTTGTCACCCAAAAAATAAACCGCTGCCAGCACGCGTAGCATGACCAACATCGAGATAAGATTCGACTCAGAGAACAATGACTTGTCTACACCGAAATGTCACTTTTGTCGGGTTGAGATCGAGATACTCATGCTCGCATTTACAACTAGTAGACTCGTATTGTTCTTTGTCGTGGCCTAATGTCAAAAGTCGACAAACACGAGCTTTTGTCTTCAACTGACATTAATTTGACAGTTGAATCAGAGAAACTTGTCTACCACCCTTTGAGTAGTCGAGAAGGTCGAGAGAGAATCACAGACTAATAAGAAGATTCGAAATAGTTTTCTACGTATTTTATTTTATATGAATCTAAATTTCGCAATAAAAATAAATCTAAATTATCCGTGCTTATATTTTATTCCTTAAAAACTTAAATTAAAATTATTTTCATACGTTGATTTTAATATTTCGTAATTTTCTCGTCATTTTACACAGATTACTAAATTAACAATTTCGTTAGTAGTCTGTGTTATCTTTTCAAAATATACTCTCAATAAAAGAAAGGCAAACGAATTTATATCCATACAGCTATATTTAATTAGTTTTAAGAGTTTAGCGTTGTGAAATCTACAGAAAGGAACGGTGCTTTATGAGAAATAAAGTAATTATTTTCTATTGGCAATATTATTCTTCTCGAACTCGAGAGAGCTTGTCTACGGAAGAGAACGCTTTCTTGAGTGCCTCTTTATCTTAGAACTTATAAAAAAATGAGAATCATGTTTAAACTAAATTATTTCGGATCAAATTAGATAATTTTGACGTTTATTGGTGTTGAAATAAAAAGATTACCTTTAAAATTAACTTTTTTTATTAAAAGACATTAAAAGGTTTCGAAATTCTGAGAACGAGTCCCACCTGTCTGTCAAACTGTGCTCAGCAATCGAGAAGGTCGAGACGACAAGTCTTCGTAGACAAGAGTCTCGTTTGCTCATGCTACGCGTGCTGGTTTAGTATTTAAGTATCCCATTAACAGTCGCCTTTAATTATTTCCAGTCACCCAATTAATTAATTCTCCATATTGGTTCTGTGAGCTGTAGATCTTGCGTTTGTGACATTTTTCGAAATCGCTGAAATATGTTTTTTTTTTTTTGGAAAAAATCGAAATCAAGAGCTTGAGAAATGCGAACTGTAGTAGAGAAAACAGCACGGCTAGCACAACTTAGCGCGACTCGAGTGAGAAAGAGTCGCGGGTGCGACATAAGCCTATGTCGCGTGCAGGGTTGCGTTCCGAACCTACGCTCCGAGTGCAACCGAACGCTCTGACGCCGTTCCAAACATTAGAGCGTGACGTTCGGTTGTTACAACTTTCCCGTTCCAAACGTCAGAGCATTGCAACCAAACAACCATCAAAATTGATGGTTGTATAACGCTCTGACGTTTGTCTATGAAAAATTGTCAATGTCATTTGACATTATTTTGTATTTTGATGTTTTATCTTCGATGATGGTAGCTTCGCAAAAAAAACAGTTTTTATTTGATTTTGAATAAAGGAAAGTTTAAATTATTCCTATTTCAAGTGGAAAATGAAGACTTTGTATTGACATTGACATTTAAAATTCTTGGTCGTTCCTAACCTTAGAGTGAGTTAAAAAACAACCGTTTGGTTGTTTTTTAACTGCACTCTAAGCCTCTGAACGCAACCCAGCTAACACAACTATTCGTGTAACATAAAGTGAGTCATTGACTTTATCTCGATTTTTGTCGCTATGGTTAGCACAACTATACGAAAAGCGATATCCGTGTCACATTTTGACATAAAAAGACGACAGTTGGTCTTTTTCAAGCATTTTTGCCCAAGCTAAACGGAGACGCTTCGCTCGGTCAATAAATGCGAAACAGTGTCAATAAACCGTGGAGGCTGTGACGTAAATTTGGGTAAAAACAAACAAGAGATCGTTGGCACTTTTGCTTTGTTATTATCAAAATATTATTGAGTTATTTTAGTGTTAGGAATATGTGCCGGATTAAGACTACTTGCACCCGATTGCACTAAACTTAAGAATCGCCTAAGTCTGTTCCTAACTACAACACGACCAAATTAAAACGGTGTCAAACTTAGCGGTCATGTAGCTGTCATTCGCCTACTTAACTTGGCCGAGTTATAGTTAAGAAAAGACTTAGGCGATTCTTAAGTTTAGTGCAATTGGGTGTTGGTGCCCTAAGCAATCCACGCCTATGGGGCCCCTTACCACTACGTAAGGAAGGATCTAATAGGATATGCACAAAATTTCCAGATTTTTCAGAAAAAAAAACTGTCTATTGTAAAAATAAAACCGGTCAAGAGCGAGTCGGACTCGCGCACCGAGGGTTCCGTACCATCATAATTGCACCATCAAACCACACTGCAGAGTAGAATAATAAAATTAGTAGTGCAGTTTTAGGTCAGCGCCATCTTGACCGATAGTGGAACTAATGTTAACTTTTTAAGAAATTTGATAATTCCTAAAAAAGTGTGCTATATTGAGACATCGTTTTATTTTTCCTGTAGTCTTTATATGAACTGCTGTCACACACTGACTGAATTGACACTGAATTATTTCAGATTTTTCTCTTTCCAAACTTCGGAGATAAGGGGGGGGAACGGTATTTTTTTTTACATTTTTCATAATAAATCGAAAACTATGCGGCCTAAAACAAAAAGATAAAATGATTGAAAACGTGCAAACGGCGTTCTTTCATATGATACCCCACATGCCCTAGTCACCTCACTTCAAATTTTTAAGACCTCTTTTCAGTCCCTGTTGTAAAAAAGATATTTATTTTTTTATTTATTTCTTGTTTGCAAAATAGTTGGGCAAATGTCATCTTAAACTATTCCAAATTTCAAGTTGATTCCATTAGTAATTCTCGAGATATCCAGCTGTGACAGACAGACAGACTGAGTCACACCATAAGGGTTCCTTTTTTACCATTTTGGTACGGAACCCTAAAAACGACCGCGCAGTGCGATTTTTAGGCAGTTTCATCCACTAATTTTGTACTCTTGTCTTTCCTGTCTATAATAAAAAAAACGGCCGTGCAGAGCGCAATTTTTGTCAGTTTCAAACACTAATCTTGTACTCTTGTTTTGCCTGTCTATATTTAAAAAAAACGGCCGCGGAATGCAATTTTATATCAGTTTCATACACTAATCTTGTACTCTTGTCTTTTCTTGTTTTGTAGAACGGTTTACCTTCGCAACAATTTCACCCCACGCAGTGGCGTGTTCTTAATTCTTAATCTAATAAAATTTATTAAAAATAACCCTTTCTTTCCAGGGTATAGCCTCCTACCTCCACGACACGAACTACCTAGTTCGCACCGGGTTCCGCCTACTCGTCACCTCGCATGGGAGCAAAATGTTCGTGCAGAAGACCATATACGAGTACTTGTGGGAGCTGAATGACCCTGTACTGGATACATCGAAGAGTTTGGTGCCTGGGTTGGTGCCTGTTAATAACATGGGGGTGCTAGCGAGGGTGAGTCACCTTTTGGAATACTTTTTTACGCACAACTGAATAATGCTTGGCCTTCACCTCACCTGATGTTAAGTGACGATAAGGCCGAAGGTGGCAGCGCACTACATCCGGAAACCTCACCACTGAGGAACTGGCTATCTTACCTCTATCTGCTGGAACACAACATTTTTTAAAATGTTGTTATGGCGTCAGACTTGGGTAAGATGGTGGTAGCTAGCCAGGCGGACTTGAAATAAACCCTACAACCATCAACCATACCGTGTACAAATTGTACCCCGCTGGGAGTTGAACCTGGGACCCCTACGTCGACAATGTGTACCGACGTGAGGGGGAAGGTCACGGGAAGCCGCTAGATGCTGGCCACGCAGGACCTATAGCCAAGTGCCTTTCAAGTGGCTAACTATAGACTATCATGAATCATATCATACAAATTGTCTTCCATTCTATTCGAAAAATCGAATAGCCAAGCGCTTGCCACGTTTGTCTAGGCCCCAAGCATGACCACTGAAACACGATTGGGGTCAAGTCTGCTAATGTTTTCGTCAAAATTGTAGTTCAGTGGTGTTTGAATGGTAATGCTTTTTCTTGTTTCTTAAACCCAAAACTGAAACACATTGTGTTTCTTAAACCCAAAACATATTGTGTCTTGATTTTGGGATTAAGAAACAAGAACTGTGTCAAAAAGCATTACCATTAGAACAACATTGAACTACGATTTTGACGAAAACATTAGCAGACTTGACCCCTAAGCCTGTATATCGCGTGTTATAACGTTTTATCGACACTCACCTGTCAAAATCCATTGTCTTTTGACAGTTAAACGTGATAAATCGCTATATCAGATCGTGTTTTATTGGTCATGCAACAAGGGGGGCAGGGCAGGGGGCCGATAGTTAGGAACAGCTAAGAAGTGGAACAGGCTGCCTGCCGATGTGTTTCCCAATAGTGGGTACTTATTTGGGCCTTTTGAAGGCTAGAGACCTAGAGTGAATCGGCTTATCTAAGAGAGTATGCTCCATCGTGGTCCCAATCATCACATAACACCAGCCCCCTGATTATGTAATTTTGTTGCAATCAACTCTGACAGAAATCGCAGTTACATTGCTGCTTTAGTTAGAACCAATGCGACAACTATCTTACTTAAAGCAGCAATGCAACTGCGATTTCAATCGAGAATTGTTAGCAACAGACTTACGTAATTCGGGGTCAGGTGAGACTGTGGACAAATCCTCACTTATTTAAAAAAATGTGGAGCTCTTTGGGGGACGCCTATGCAGTGGGTGTCATGCGGTTTATATGATGATGATCAGTCTTTTATAAGGCATCTCTTTATTTCAGATATACGCAGACTTTACGGACGAGGTGACGGTGAAGATAGGTCCCCAATGGGGCCACAAGAACTTCTTCCAGATAGATCGGTTTAGGGGCCAGCCGCAGCTACCTGGATACAACGCTGACGTAAGTTATGTTTTTTTATGCACAACGGGATAGTGGTTGGCCTTCACCTCACCTGATGTTAAGTGACGATAAGGCCGAAGGTGGAAATGCACTACACCCGGAATCCTTA
Source organism: Agriphila geniculea (assembly GCA_943789525.1). NCBI lineage: Eukaryota > Metazoa > Arthropoda > Insecta > Lepidoptera > Crambidae > Agriphila > Agriphila geniculea. Next base: position 8,962,938 of record OX038898.1, on the reverse strand, counting down.
TCACTGAGGAACTGGCTATCTTACCTCTAACTGCCGGAACACAACAATTTTTAAATTGTTGTTATGGCGTCAGACTTAGGTAAGATGGTGATAGCTGGCCAGACGGATTTGAAATAAGCCCTACCACCAACCAAACCGAGTACAAATTGTTCACCCCCTGGGAATCTAACCCGGTACCCCTGTGTCTTACACGGGTGGGCGAACCACTAGACCACAGAGGCGGTTAAATAAGATAGGTAGGTCCGTACCAAAACATTAGTAGCTAAGTAATTTAGGGGTCGGTTGCCGTGTCCATTAATCGCCTGATATTTTAACCCCCCCTCCCCCTGGTGGTGCAGTTCCAGACTAATCCCTCTCCCCCTACCCCCTAAAGTCACGTCAGTTTTGTACTGAGAACGTCCAGGCAATGGCAAACATTAGAGCAGATTATTTCAGTAAAAAATAGAGCGTTCAATGAAAAAAATACTATGTGATGTCACTACACCCTCCCTCCCCCTTGTGATGTTTCACGACCCCCCCCCCCCCCCCCCCCCCGACCCCTTATTACATCAACTTAGTTAATTTATGGCATGTAAGTAGGGAAGTTAAGTTAGCAAGAAAATTCGTGTGCGCGTATCGCCCCTGTCACGAACTAAACGTACATTATATGTTGTGACTAGGGTTGCCAACTTTTTTTGCATCAAATATAGTATTTTCAAATTTTTAGTGTAAAAATATAGTAGATGGCGAAAAAATCCAAAAAAATATAGTATGTTGCTGTTTTGTATGGATAAATTTAAAGAAGTTGTATTTTTCAAACTTAAGTACTAACATTTTCATAGTTTAATCACAAATGTGAATATAATTAATAATGGTTTTGTTGCTTTTGTTTAATTTTTCACTTGAAAAATTTATAGTAGTTTTGCCTACTATATGTTTTTTCAAAAAATATAGTAGGCGAGCCCACGATATAGTAGGATACTATATTATATAGTAGGGTTGGCAACCCTAGTTGTGACGGCGCGGCGTGCAAGCGATTTTAACTGTTGAATGGTAATGCTTTTTGACACAGTTCTTGTTTCTTAAACCCAAAACGGAAACTTGTTGTGTCTTGATTTTGGGTTTAAGAAACAAGAACTGTGTCAAAAAGCATAGAACACCATTGAACTACGATTTTGACGAAAACATTAGCAGACTTGACCCCCTGGCCACAGAATACATAATAGTACAAAGTCCCTGGCCTACGATCTCGCGGGGCGCGGTGAGGTAATTGATTGCGGGGCGGGGCGGAGAGTTTCCCATCTGTACGCTAGTACTTATATCTATTCTGTGACATTACCTTATTCTACTCATTCCCTTGTACAGGAATGTCCAGACCGCATCTTCGGTTCAACAGAAGGAGTAATGTACCACCAGCATCTCACCAAACAGGACGTCGTGTTGTACTGGCGGAAGACTGTCTGCAAAGTAATGCCGCTGTATTTTACTGGTAAGCATTTAAGGGTCCATGATAGGAAAACATGTTTTACGGGGGTCATATTTTTATTATAGAAAACGTAAAGTTGTAGCCATAAAAAAACATGCGACAAGCTAAAGAGATTTTCTAGTAGCTATAAGTATTAAATTGCGTATAAACCTCACAGATGATTCTTCTTCTTATTTTTGTTTTGGCAATCTACTTTCTTCTTGGAAGTAATTTTTACCAGTGTCTAGTGTTGAATAGTTCAGTGGTAGATTGTTTCAGTTTACATTAAAATGCGGGTGCATTGCATTCCAATGCTGCTTGGAGCATTTGGCACCAAGTACCTATATCAAGACAGTTTACTCGGTAAGTTCTGCCGAGGTAGCCACCACTACAGTAAAAGTCTCGGCTTCACACAACCAAGATCGCGCCTATTTCAATTATCCCACATATTGTTATGCGTAGACACTTGTTCGGTGTACCGCAAAACTGCACCAATTTTAAGACACTATATCCACTATGAATCAATTTGCAAATAATTAAAATAGTCACCAAACCGAACTCGACTAAATGGCGCCTAAAACTCTCACAGATGATTGTAAAAAAATCTGGATATCATCAAAAGCACTTGCGTAGAGTCATATTTTTGGCGTAAATAATATCAGAAACGTATTGAATTGAATACTAAGTACATCAAAATACACTTAGTTGCTCCAATAACTTTTTTCAAGAAAGATAATTATGCTTTAGCATGTTTTTTCATCATTATCAAATTTTTTCATCATGATAATGATGAAAAAACAACAAAAAACATCGAAAAAGTGCAGAACTGAGGTTATTTTCCATCTTCTTAACACGTAAAAAAAGACAGAGAAAAATATTTCCACATAACCGAGCCTTAAGTATGTAAAATTTTAACCATTTGATTCCCGCCGTGTGGTGGTTCCACTCATGATTACAAGTAACTTTTACCACGGGGCCAACTCTTATCGCGAAAACAAAATCAGCTGTTCATAGATTTGGGCGAGTAGGTATTGCACTTTTGTATAGATCAGCTGATACTGGGGAAACCAAATTATTAAAATTTCAGCGTGTATGTACAATGGCGGTCACATAATTAAAGACACCAGTCGATTTCAAACGAGGTACCTAACTTTGAAGCTTGGTTCTCCGCCAAGGATTGACCTAGCTGTGATCTGATGATGGCTATCCAAGGGGTGAATGGAGGAGATTCAGATTTCTATACACACCCAGTACACACCCAAATGATCTGGTCATCATTCTAAGAGATATAAGGATATGTTTAAATAAACCGTGAAATCAGAATTATTCTAAGGAAATCAGCATAAAAATTTATGTTATTTAAAAACGTCGGTACCTTTATTATTATTATTAGTTACTTGTTTATGAAAATTTGAAAAATAATTTGCTCAGCAATCTGTGCCACAGATTGCTGAGCAAATTATTTTTCATCTGTGGTCTTAAAAAAATACTTACTTGATCAGTGTTGCCAAAATTTTACGATTACGACTAATTTAGCAATTTTTTTTACTTTTCGATCGCAGTCGAAGTAATTTTAATGTTGCCAAAATTGTATAATTACTACTAGATTAGTGGTTTTTAACTTTTGATCGCAGAATTTAAAATTGTTATAAATTAGGTACTTGATATTTTCCAACTACATATTTACAGCACTTTTTATGATAATTTAGTCTTAATCTAATAAAAATACTAAAATACTATAAACAGTGAAAGCTACATATAACGAACGTTTGGGTAAAAACTTTTGCTTTGTTATAAAATTATTGAGTTATTTTGGTGTGAGGAATTAGTATTATGCCGTATTGTTTGGCTGCACTTTTTCGATGTTTTTCGTTGTTTTGCACAATTATCTTTCTTGAAAAAAAGTTATTGAAGCAATTTCACAGTACGTTAAAGTGTATTTTGATATAAAATTTAATACGTTTCCGCTATTATTTACGCCAAAAATATGACCCGCGACAAGCGCTTCTGATGACATCCAGTTTTTTTTATATAATCATCTAAAAGTTTTATACGCAATTTAATATGTGTCCATCAATTTTCTTTATAAAAGTAATAATTTATTGATAAGTCAGCAGGTGCCTAAGTAAATAAAAAATCCATATCTTGCTTGTCGTATTTTACTGACCAACGTCAATCTTTCTCAGACGAGCTGATAGTGGATGACGTGCCAGTATACCGGTACAATTTGTCTGAGAGCGTGTACGACCGAATCGTCAACGGCACTGATTGTTACGACACCGACCCGAGTCTGCCGAGGGGGCTGAGCGATGGATCCAAGTGTTATTTTGGTGAGTTTTTATTGATGCCTAGCCTCCAACCGCGATTTCGTCCATGTGGACAGCGGAAAAATCACCAGTAGGTATCCCTTTTGCCAGCGACTTACAATAAAGCGACCAGTTAAATTGATCTCTTTAGTATATGAAAGGTACTTAAGGCACTGATTATTACGACACTGACCCGAGTCTGCCGAGGGGGCTTAGTGATGGATCGAAGTGTTATTTTGGTGAGTTTTATTGATGACTTCGTCCCCGTGGACAGCAGAATAATCCCCAGTAGGTATACCTTTTTCCCGCGACTTACAATAAAGCGACCAGTTAAATTGATCTCTTTAGTGTATGAAAGGTATTTAAGGCACTGAATATTACGACACTGACCTGAGTCTGCCGAGGGGGCTTAGTGATGGATCGAAGTGTTATTTTGGTGAGTTTTATTGATGACTTCGTCCCCGTGGACAGCAGAATAATCACTAGTAGGTATCCCTTTTGCCCGCGACTTACAATAAAGCGACCAGTTAAATTGATCTCTTTAGTGTATGAAAGGTATTTAAGGCACTGAATATTACGACACTGACCTGAGTCTGCCGAGGGGGCTTAGTGATGGATCGAAGTGTTATTTTGGTGAGTTTTATTGATGACTTCGTCCCCGTGGACAGCAGAATAATCACTAGAAGGTATACCTTTTGCCCGCGACTTACAATAAAGCGACCAGTTAAAATGATCTCTTTAGTGTATTAAAGGTACTTAGGGCACTGATTATTACGACACTGACCCGAGTCTGCCGAGGGGGCTTAGTGATGGATCGAAGTGTTATTTTGGTGAGTTTTATTGATGACTTCGTCCCCGTGGACAGCAAATTGAAAGGCACTAAGGGCACCGATTATTACGACACCGACCCGAGTCTGCCGAGGGGGCTAAGCATGATCATGGCGCATGCAACTGCGCCGAAATATCAGAGTCTCAAAAATAAACAGGTACATGGTGTAAATCCCGTAATAGTTTATTCTAATAGTTATAGTCGTTTTAGCAGTAGTAGGCAAAAAGAACAAAAAGTGGCCACTTTCATTAATATGAGGGCGCCAGCCTTTATAACAGGTAGTTAACTTTAAAAACGTCTTAGTTTAATTTGATTCTTTCTCTTGCAGACTTCCCAATGGTACTTTCGTACCCACATTTCTACACCGGACATCCACCCAAAGACGCTTACGTCACGGGACTACAACCGGACCGGTACAAACACAACTCGTACGCTGTAGTGGAACCGGTAAGTAATTTAGAAATATACTTATCCCGCAAATTGGTAATACAATAGAACCTTGTCACTAAACACTTCGTGTATGTTAATTTAATACATACATACACGTTGATATCATCCGCAACTAAAAATGACATGTAACAATAAAATTCTAGTATAATAATTTAATATATTAATTATTGAATTATTATTTTCAAATGATTGGGGTATATAAGGTTCTTCTTGAATAGTGCACATAATTTTAAAGAGTCAATGTACACATGCATACAAACAACTTTTACTATGGGACCAACATTGAAATCGCGAAAAAAAAATCAGCTGTTCCATAGAAAATTTTAAATCGAATAGATCAAAATGTACGGAACAGCTGATATTTTTTCGCGATTTCAATGTTGGTCCGATAGTAAAAGTTGTTTGTATGCATGAGTACATTGACCCCTTAAAATTATGTGCACTATTTATGAAGGACCTTATATAAAAAATTTACAATTGTTTTTTGTTTTCGAAGTTAAAAACATGGCCGCTAGGTTCATTACCAATTTGCGGGGATAATACATATACACCAAGAATTTGGAAAGAATAGTAATTTTGTACCCAGATAAAATATACATGTGAGGATTCGAATTTCAAAATTGTTGAATAGTTTTTCATTTTATCAGTCGATGCCATATTTACGCGCTGTTTTAGTTCGTGAAGCGTTATTTAGGATATTCTTGATCAAAGTGAGCCGTAAATGTATCCTTGCTAATATTATAATGCAAATTCCGTTTGTTTGTTTGTTACGCCTTCACATCTTAACTATTCAACCGATCATCATGAAATTTTGCAAACACGCTTTCAGGGATACAGAGAAAGACATAATGCTGTTATCGAGGGAGAACAAACAATTTTTCCACACAGAATAAGTCATGGGCGGTCGGTAGTCTGTCATGAAACTGACTTTATCTAATTATTAGATAAATATTATTAGATTGGTTTTTTACCTTAACACGTGATTATGTAAAATTTAAAAGCGAAACTTTGTCACTTTGTCTACAGATAACTTTCAAAATCTATCAAAAATATTTGATAGGTAAATCATTCCAATAGTGCAAACTTTCTCGTCGAACTTGTGGTTACCAGGTTTTGTCACCCCAGGGTGACCACGAGGTATTTCACTAGGAATTTCACTTACTCATAGTCACCCTCCGTGGTGTGACCAACAGTAAATTATAAAAAACACAGGACTCGTGATCACACTGCTAGTGTTGGGAAATAATTAACTATAATAATTGTTTAGAAAAAAAATGTAGACATTGTAATTATTTGATTTATTAATTTTTATTCAGTTATCCGGCACACCGTTCCGGTCAGTAGCTCGCATGCAGAGCAACTTGCGAATACACGACCTCTCGGGCTTCTCGTACGAGTACATGAAGTTCTCGAACCTGGTACTGCCTATGTTCTGGGCTGAATATGTAAGTATATTTTCAATTAAATAATAATAATGGTAATAATAAAAATAAATGCTTGGATTCACACAACGCTATCCAGCCCCAAACTAAGCAAATCTTGTAATATGGGTGCTAGACAACTGATATACTGCTTATTTATATCTTTTTAATATATCAATGGTGTATTTAAATTTCTGCCCGGCCAGAAATCTAACCCGGGACCCCTTTTACGTGGAAGACGGCATTTTGACTGTACCACTCAGGTCGTCAAATTATTTAGTTTATTGATTTTGAAAGTGAAAAACCATCTGTTCAAGGATATCTAAGCTGTGACAGGAGACTTTATGAAAAAGATCTAGCTATAAACTTGAATCGTGTTATTTTTCTTCCTGTTTTGTTTTTTCATACAGAGCCGTCATTTTAAATCTGAACTGAAAATTATACAGGGTTATTTGTAAAACACCAACAACCTCGTAGAAGTAGATTACCAACATCATAAACAACAACATTTGTTCTACGACTTTTCCGAAAACAGACAAAAAAATTCAAACAGCTGATCGAGTTTAGTATGAAAAGTCGATTTTTAGGGTTCCGTACCCAAAGGGTAAAAACGGGACCCTATTACTGAGACTCCGCTGTCCGTCTGTCTGTCTGTCTGTATGTCACCAGGCTGTATTTCATGAACCGGGATAGCTAGACAGTTAAAATTTTCACAGATAATGTATTTCTGTTGCCGCTATAACAAAAAATACTAAAAACATAATAAAATACATATTTAACGGGGGCTCCCATACAACAAACGTGTTTTTTTGCCGTTTTTTGGTACGGAACCCTTCGTGCGAGAGTCCGACTCGCATTTGGCCGGTTTTTTTTGTCTGTTTTTGGAAAAGTCGAACAAACGTTGTTGTATATGATGTTACTAATCTACTCCTGCGAGGTTGTTGGTGTTTTACAAATAACACTGTACCTATAGGTAATCATAAAAACTAAAATCATCAATCATGGAATTTGTCAGTAACTGGGGCATTATGATGCGGTTTTTACAAATTAGTTTCTATTCCTCTAATTAGTGTTATGAGTTTTCTGTAAGTACCGACATAAATTCACAAGTTATTTTTGTTTCAGAATCAAGAAGGTTTACCATCACACATCAAGAAAACTATATACTTTATGACAGTGATTTTGCCGCCAGTGTCGTACATTTTCCTAACTGTACTATTCCTCATTGGTAGTTATTTTATAGGAAAGAATCTTTACATTCATCGTATAAAGAACGAAACTTTGAATTCCTTACTAATGATCCCGAGCAAAAGCAGTGCTTTGGCGACAAATAAAATTCTGACGTTTGAAAAGGAGGCGTTTTTAAAAAGACCTAGTTAATTATTTGAATTTTATTAAATTAGGTAAATATTTAAATGAATTAGGTATTGGATTTTAACGAAGTTTCATAGGTAATTGGCAGTAAGTTAGTAAATTCTATGATTCTATTATATTATGTATAAAAATCACTTCTTATGTCTTGCTTACTTAGTATTTTGTAACTTTCAATGCTATTACCATGCTTTTATCATTTTTGATATGTTCTATAAACATTCGCTTTCAACAACTTAACGTAAAAAATATCTGTACTACTTTTGTGTACTAAGCGGTCTTCCATTATAGACAATCAAAATTCTAGTTAAAGTTAGGCATTTATAAATTTTAGTAATGCATATGTTACCGGCAATGTGTATAATCCGGCATTGTATACAATGCCTAGGCATTGTATACAATGCCTAAAACGATCAGGCAATGTATGAAATATAATTCATTTTATACTTTGCCTAGGCATTGTATACAATGCCTGCTGGTCCACCGGCAATGTGTAAAATAAGTATATTTCTGTTGTCTGTTATAAAAAAAAGAATTTGCGGGATCCCGCAGGTGTAAGATGAAAGAGGTATTTATATGTTAAGGTGGTTTGATGAGCTCAGTAGCGCCACCAATGGAAATAAATCATTTACGTTTTATCAAGTGCTTAGAATAAATGTTTTGGTTATTTTGCGCAAATAGAAGATTAAAGTGCAATTTATAAATATTTTTTCATGGCTTCAAATATAAGCAATAAGCTATTAATCTCGATATTGCTAAATGTGGCTACTTTTGGCACTATTGAGATGTACGACTTATTGCTTAAGTTTGAGTTCTTGAAATTATATTTAGAAAATGCATTTTACTCTTTTATTTGTGCAAAATTATCAAAACTTGTAATCCATGCCCTTGATAAAACCTAATTGATTTATTTCAGTTCGTGGCGCTACTGAGCTCATCGAACCACCTTAAAATAAAAATCTGAAATCATTAATGTATTCCTTTTAATTATTTTAACTATTCCATTGAAGTATTTTCTTAAACAAAACAGCATTTAGTTAAAAGAATTTTAATAAAAAAGGCTTGCGAGAGGACGTTTCTATGCTATTTTCCAATCCCGCTAATCCCGCGGATCCCGCGCTGGTAATCTCGCTCCTTGCGGGACTGGAAAATGACGCGGGATCTCGGTATTTCGAGATCTCGGTAAACCGAGATTGGATGCCCTATTCTATACAATGCCTAGTCATTGTATACACTGCCTAGGTAATGTGTGAAATAGATATCAATATTCATTATATTTCATACATTGCCTAAAAGGGCCAGGCATTGTATACAATGCCTAGGCATTGTATACAATGCCTGCATTTCATACATTGCCGGTAACACATACACACATATTTTTCGAAACACTTTACATACTTATACGAGTATATTAACAAAAATTAAAATTATAACTATAAGTAAAGACTGAACTATTAATGTTCAAATCTTCAATGGGACATGGGAGTAAGGGTTAAGATCGGTGTATATTATCCCCGTCAATTGGTAATGCGCTGGAACCTTGTCACATTAACATCCACGTTGACGTGATCCGCAACTAAAAATGTCATGAAACAAGAAAATTCTAATAGGTAATCTAATATATTAATTATTGAATTATTATTTTCAATAAGATAGGGTCTAGGTATATAAACATTTTACAATTGTTTTTCGTTTTTGAGGTTAAAATCATAGCCGCCAGGCGCATTACCAATTGACGGGGTAGTACTTAATTTCACCTTTTACTCTTGTAAGATTACCCATATCGCATACAACTTTTATTTTAATTAACTCGTAGATATATATTTTATGCATTCAATATTATATTAGACGCATTTGACTGCAATTAACGTAAGATACAACTGCCAAAGCTAGTTCTAGTTCGTCTTACATCATTTTTTTATAGTCTGACTTCTTTACTTGCCTTATTCAATCATCGTTTAACTTCATATCTTTAAAAAAAATAAGCTGATAATTTTTTTGGTGATTTTTATTTCATTTATTTCTATAAATAAAGTGAAATAAGCCAAGATAAAGAAATTATGGACTTTAAGGTGAAATTAAATTATGTGCAAAATTGGAAAGTGGTTTTACTAGTGTAAATAAAGAATATTTTTGTACTGTATTCATTATTTATCTAATGTTTCAAAAAATAGTCAAGTATTTTAATTTAATGAGCCAGTCATGGTTAAAATAATATTAGAAATAACAATAAGAATATAATATTACAAATTATATTCAATTTTTTTCAAACTTACTTTCTTTTGGTTTCGGTGTGCTTAATTTATTATGAACCTGCAGAAGGTACATAAGTTATTTCACCTTATAATCATAATTATATTGTAACAAAAAAAAGAAAAATATTTTGTTACCATTACTATTTTAAGTTTACAATAGACTTGGGGTTATCAATGGTACGTACATACTAGGTACTTATATCAGAATTATATAAGAACTTCGAATTAAAAGTATGATGTGATATTAATTTAGGTGAATATTTTAAGAAAGGGGATTAGTTTGTAACTATGATAGTTCCTAATATAAGAAGTTTTGTAAACTTTTTTGCTCAGATCAGATGTTTTGTATTTAAATATATTATACGACATATCAAAATACGCTGTCTTTTATTTAGCTATCTAGTGCAAACAATTACATAAACAAAACGTAATGTCTTGTTTTTTTACATGAGTGTCACAAGTCTCAATACTCAAGCATCATAATAAGAAATAATTTTCACTGATATAGCATATTATTTGGGTCAATCAACTTTTAATTGTCCTTCCAGTTTTACCTGTCCCCAAATTTAAAAGATTTTTTCTTGAAAATAAATATTAATTACCTTAAACATAATGGCTTGCATAAATAATATAATAGAAAAAATACAAAATAAATTAACTCACCCGTAGGCGTATTCCCTCAACCGTATTGAATTCGTCCCCTCCTAGAGACGAATACGATACGGTTTTGGAAATCAAAATATGCGTATCGATTTCGGCTCCATCAGTAGACGAAATCAACATGTTTTTGTGCATTTATTTGTATGAAATGAATGATATCTTCCAAAAACGTATCGATTATGTCTACAGCTAGCGCGGTAACAGAATACCTACGTTTTGGTAATATTTATCAATATGAAAACTGTTCATAAAAACAGTATTGAATTCGTCCTGCAAGCTTAAGAGTTTCAAGTGAAAAAAATAAAACGAAGTAGGTAGGGTAAATAATTAACATCAGTACCTAGGTATATTAAAGTTTAATACAATATATTAAGGATTAAAGTATGAAATTGCCGTTTTGTATAGAAAATTTTAAAGAAAATGCATTTCCATACTAAAATTTTCTTTATTTATTTTTTATAGTAAAAAAATACAGAATATCTGGAAGATCGTCAATGCTTCGTAGCCCCCAAAGCGGTGTTCAGTGTGTTGGCTGAAATATTGTGTGTAGGTAGGTAGCCTACTATTGACAAAGTTATTTTATGACAATGCGTTAGAGTTCATCATTAATAATTATTTAAGCGTGGAAGGGATAAAGTTGATTGATACACTTTGCAACTAATTGTAAATAAAAAAGTGTAATACACGTTTAGCTACAATGAGGTAAAGTTAATTTTACTACAAGGAGCCTAATCAAGCTAGGAGGCGACGAAACCGATACCTTTTTGGAACAAAAAAATTGTATGATTAGCCTACACATAAGCGTATTGATTTCGTCCCCTCCAGTTGACGAAACCGATACGGTTTTGGGGAATAATATATTCGACAAAATTTACAGCAAAACCGTGTTGATTTCATCTACTGATGGGGTCGAAATCGATACGCTTACGGGGCATATTTTGATTCCCAAAACCGTATCGTATTCGTCGCAAGGAGGGGACGAATTCAATACGGTTGAGGGAATACGCCACCCGTAGCATCTCAGATTCGAACCCGCACCCATGAGATTCCGGGCTTACGGCCTAATGCACTGACCAATAATATAAGATCAAACGAACTTCTAGAAGTGAAGTTCGATCGATATTATATGAGTCGCTTCATACGAAAGATATAAATAAATATATAATTATTTATGGTTTACTTGTAGTACCTCCCAGGTACTTGGCAGATTCGCACTATTTTAAAGAGTATGAAAACTACTTGTTTTAGAAAAGTATCTCACCACTTCCGGTAATTACGTCACCAACACCCCACCCCAGCTTACTTGGTTACCGGTCTTGCGATCGTACCTCATTCTTTTAGAGATACAAATAAATTAGCAAAACTGACTAAAGGGTACAAAGGGTGGGTGGGAAGCTTATATCTTTCGTATGAAGCGACTCATATAATATCGATCGAACTTCACTTCTAGAAGTTCGTTTGATCTTATATTATATTTCGTCGCTTCATACTCAGATATAAATAAATATATAATTATTTATGGTTTACTTGTAGATGTTTAGAGATATAAGGAAAGTTTTGCTAAACAAAAGATTTTTAGAATATAATGTACTTAATCAATTCAAAGCGTAATTATTTGTTCATAATGTAGATAATTATTAATTATCTCAAAATTGCAATAATGTAAGTGATTTGTTATTTGGAAAAGTAATAGTGAATTGATTATTATTCTTATTAGAAATAAAAACTATTATTTCTCAAACCTTGTCAATTATAAAATCGAGCAAATACATAAGACCTGTCCGTCCAGTCCGCTGTTCCTCCGGGCTCCGATAGTGTCTCTCTATGTATAGAGTAGAGACCCGCAGAAGCGAGATGGCAGACGTGGCTGCTTGTCGCCGGCCATGAGCACTGAAAACTAGTTAAAAAATTGAGAACTGGTGTGTCAGTCCCACTCTCATCGGACAACCTTTGCTTGATCTACCAATCAATTGCGACCGACGTGGCGGGTGTCTCTGTAAGTTCTATAAGTAAATAAGAGATAATTATATGTTAAATAATAAACTACACAGGAATGAGATTATTCATGTTATTCGGCCTTGTGTCCCTGGTCACTGACAAATAGCTCTGTAGCATTATAGCCGGACATATATTTTGATGGTCATCAAAAAAAGGGAAATAGGTAAGAGAGTATATAACAATGATATAGTTCACGACCTGGAGCTGAGGTTTTAATAATATCTAAAATGGCAGTGTATTTTTTTTGTGTTTAGTTTATAAATATTTTTATTTTTAATAAAAAGTATTTTTGGACTTTGTGGGTGGTACAAAGAGTAAACAAAATAAGAAGTAGGTGCCTTCGGTAGGCATAAAGCTAGATTTAACTACCTGATTATAGATTTTAATACCAACTTGAAATCTATTGTATATAACCCAATATATTGGTCGAAGAGTTCTTTTGAAAACTACTTTTGTAAGAGTTTTACGTTTTCATCAGCTCCAATCAAGTTCTGTTTCCATCCTAATAGAGACAAAGCAGATCGAAAAGTGTTTAACAAACATTTATAAAATTGTTCCCTTATTAAAAATATTACATTTTGAACTGAATTATGGATCAGGTTTTTGCCTGAAAAAAGATATGTTTCTAAAGATAAAGCTCGCTGAAAGTGAGACCATCATCAGCTCTATCTACGGTCGCCGCGCCGCTAGTGTCGCCTTCTGCATGAGGCCGCGCGCCGACTGTGCGGTCTGCAAAGCTACTGATGGTGCCTGTATTGAAAATATTAAGTTTATTTCAGGTTTTATAATGAACATATACTTAGGTGTTTAACTAAAATATATTTTAGAAGAGGCCAGAGTTGAGATGGCCACGTAGGAATAAATAAAATGACGCAAGCATTGTCATATTTTATTTTTGTTTCTACCATAAGTAGGTAAAATAGATAAACAGAGGATGAAAAAAGTATATATACATACTAACTACTACTACTAATTTATATCGGAAACAAGATCAAAGTATATATATACTTTGATCATGTAGGTACCTAATCTACAATTTGGCCGTGGTGCGGGACGTAAAGAAATCAACCTAATTTGAAACATCAATTAATATTTGTGGTTATTTCAGAGAATGCAAGCTCAGACAATGACCACTCTGTTTCCGTGTTTAGTTTTCTTGATTTTTAATCAGCACCGCGAGTTTTTCTCGTTTTTATGTACGGATACGAGACGTATGCTAACCTTATGATTACGGCTATGGCACCACTGCCAAATTATGGTAGATTAATTATTAAGATGAGGGCAATGCACCCTATAAAATAAATTAACCACGAAATGAAATGAAATGAATGGCTGTTGTATTATTTTGTCCTAATAATACTAAACAATTAGATTAGATTATGGCAAATGTTGTGATGTCAAAAAGACTGCTAAAATTGCTAGTTTAGTGAAAATTTATATTTCAATGGTAATGGTCTTATACCTATTATACACTCAATGTTCAAGTATTGTGAAAATGTTTTGTAACCATCGGGTTATATATTTTTAAATTATCTCAGGAATATTTATTACGGTATCATGATCACTATTTCAGTGTGACATTCCAAAGTTAAGAACTTTGTCTATCTTAAACCTTTGTGTGTAGCCAACTATAATACTTTGTAGCTGGGCAAGCAGCTGTAATGTTCTAAAAATATTTGAGAATTTTCTTATGCTACACTGTAATTGAATTCCTTCAAGAAATGATACCTTCCTACGTAGGTAGGTATAAGTCTAAGATCTAGCTCTAGCAGATCTGCATAATGTAGGCTTTAAGACACTCACAGAATAATTTATTAGAAAGTCAAAGTCTTTTTTGATACTTAAACTTAATACAATACCATACGAGATACGAGTACTTATATTCTCTAAATTAACACTTAACTCTTAGGGAAGTTTATCTTACTGAGACATGAACTTATTGAAAGCCCGATGGCATGTTTGACTGTCAAAGTACTTGTATTAAGATATTCAAATCATAAAAACTTTTATTTTTAAATAATAACTAGCAAAAATTGCATTGTAAAATGCTAAAATTCCAAAATTAATCTTAAAAAAAAAACTCATTATTTTTTGATACTCACAGGGGCAAATAAATAAAGAAGTTTATTTCCAATCAATGTTACAGAGTAAGTACATGTTGTGTTATTAGCTTATCAGTCAGGAATTTACATGCAGTTTGATAATTTTTTATCTTAAATTGATGTTTAAGATGTTTAAAGTAAAGTTGTACTTAGTTTAAACTAATCTAAAGTAATACTGGTCAGATGCTATGAATTATTTTGTCACTATTGAACTTACTAAGTAAATGACAAAATATAAACAAAAATTGACCTTTAGACAGTTGAAATTTTTGAATTGCCCCCAATTCTAATCATATAAGATTTTATTTTATTTATTTATATAATATGTAATTATAATCATGTTCTGTCTATAGAACACTATATAAACGTTTGGTAACTTTATCAGCAAAGGGCAACATCCCATTTTAGTTCAATCTTTACTATTAATATTGGTTATTTTAAATAAGTATTAAAGTACTGAATGCAGCCAGCATGTACCTTATTTAGGATGATGTGTCGTCTAAGGGGCACCCTTGGATGCACTCTATCTACGATGCGATGGCGGAGGCTGTAGAGTTGCTCGAGGAAGCCTCTGGCTGCTCCGGTTGTTGTAGCGGTTTGCTAGGGGTCTCTGGACGCCTCCTCGCTTCCCCCCCCCCCCTTTTTCGTCGAGCGAGAATCAGCCAGTGACTGGCCCAGTTGACCTGGTTGCTATTTATGGCACGACCTGAGTCATGAGTCGACGTGTTCACATTTTTGTGGTTTTGGATTGTAACCCCGTCTTGCTGGCTTTAGTTTTAGTTTTATCGAACAACCTGCTGCCGAAAAGTTTGACTTTCCTAATAATCTTGGATAACTTACGAAACTGATTTATCCAGGTTAGGCATTATTTGTTTTTTACAATGGAAGTCGCTCCAGAAGCGACATTTAAAGGCAGTTACTTTGCTCGCTTTTTATTAAGGCGGTCATCGCCTGACTTAACCCGGGAATATCAATGCCCAGTTGTTGTTGGCTAGGTCAGACCCTGGCGTAACAACAGAAATCTTAATTATGATTTAAAGATTAGCGAGATTAGCTACGATACCCTCTATAGATGCAGATGCATCATTAATAGCTCTTTGCAGCTATGGATCTAGCTTTATCTACCTGAGGAGGTGAAGCCTTTTGAGAAAGTTGTTCGAGTGTCGGGGTTGAAGTTACAGCTAAAATGTTTTTATAACTGGTTCGGTTAGAAATGTAATAAGACAAGCTTCTCTTAATCGGAGTACTCAAAATAGCCGCTTGTTTTGCATGAAGGCACAAGTGCCTAATCAAAATCTGTCAAACAGATCAGTGTTTAAACGCCACGTGTTGACTCACAGTCAACCCCTAGGCGATATTTTAGCCATTGTATTAGCTCGCGGCTAACCCCTAGGCAAAGTTTGCTACTTGTGTTAACTCACGGTTAACCCCGAGGATGGATACTTATAAAGCAAAACAAGGGCCCTACCGCGCATGTGCCACGGTGTTTAATAAACGCCATATTGTGTTGACCCGCAGTCAACCCCTAGGCGGCATTTTAGATGTATATGATATTCATTATTAATATTATATTTTAGCCATTGTATTAGCTCACAGATAGCCTTTAGGCAAAATTATGCTATTTGTGTTAACTCACGGTTTTAACCCCTAGCATAGACACTCATTGTAAAGTAAAGCTTCACTTACCTTGTGAATTCTCATATTACCGAACTTTCTTCATGATAATAATTTTTCTTTTCGTTTTATTTTAAATTCATAAAAAATACTTTTTGAAATTTAAGTAGACTGTAGAAATACAACACTTTGGCGTGGTGAGTGAGACGTGCGAACACTGCCGCGCACTAAAAAAGAATGAGGTACGATCGCAAGACCGGTAACCAAGTAAGCTGGGGTGGGGTGTTGGTGACGTAATTACCGGAAGTGGTGAGATACTTTTCTAAAACAAGTAGTTTTCATACTCTTTAAAATAGTGCGAATCTGCCAAGTACCTGGGAGGTACTACAAGTAAACCATAAATAATTATATATTTATTTATATCTGAGTATGAAGCGACGAAATATAATTATTATTATGCTACTGAGTCGCTCTATGTATGGAGTATGTTTTCTATTATTATTTTTATCCTTAGTAATCCTTACTTCCTTACTAATATTATAAATGCAAAACTTCGTTTGTTTGTTTTGTTTGTTTGTTACGTTTGTGTCTTAACTACTGAACCGATCATCGTGAAATTTTACATGCAGGTTGGGTACAGAAAACGACATAGAGTAGATACCTTTCATCTAGAAAAAAATAAAGTTCCCAAAGGCTAGCAAAATACTTTCCACGCAGAAGTCGCGGGCGGCCACTAGTCTTAATATAAAACAGCATTATGATTTCTAAAAATCTCAATTTAATAATAATGGTTTGGATGATAGTAAGTAGTTCATGAAACTGATACTAGTACTAGTTATGTGCAGTTTCATACACTACTTTATCTACACTCATACAATTTGGGATTGAACCTACTACTTAAATAAAAGATCAAAGTTAAAAAAGAGAGAGAGACTTTGCTGATATTACCGTACCGTACTACCTTGATATAAGAATTATTTCCGTCGCTGCATCTAAAATGTCGGGTGGAGTCAAATTTTGCCACATTTAGTGCTAACAGATATTTTATAGCAAGAATAAAAAAAAATCCTACGAAATTCAGAACCTACAACAAAAAGTTAAAATTGAAATCATAATCATCATAACTTTGTTTTGCGTTAAATTAAAAATGACGCGCCCCGCACCACAGACCATAGATATTACAATAAGCCCATACGCGCCAATAAATTAAAAAGTAAAAGTGTGCTGTAATTTAAAAAGTTATTTTATGATGCAGTTGACTGCACTGTAATGAGTTTTTTTTTATTTCGAAAATAAAGTACGTGTTTTCACAATCGTTTTTGAATTCATATTTGGAACATTACGTTGTGAGTGTAGACAAACTCGTTTTTTACATTATTTGTTCGTATTTTAACGGTTGTTCAATCGACCGACACTTTGATATCCCTTTTCACTGTATGAAATTTCTACTGGACAAGCGGTAAATATGTACTTAGGGCACTTAACGTAAAATACGAACAAAATAATATACACGCCATGACATTTATTTCTTTTACCTAAATGATACTTTACGTACAAATTTAATTTTAATGGACAATTTTTTTTTTGTAGAAATTTGGTAGAAACTTAATTTTCGCTACGGTATTATTCTGCGTTTAGTTTGCACTGTGAGCTGTCAATGTCACACGTGTAGTTTTGTCTGTGGTATTGAACTTGCTTGAAAATTGAAATTGAAAACTCGTGAGGAAAGTTTTTCGCGGGTGTCAGCAATTTTTTTAACTGCCAAGTCAAATTATTAATATTACAAACCTACCGGCGCACGCACAAATAGAACAGTGCTTCAGTTTAAATGTAAACTAAACTCAAAACTGCTGTGTATGTTTGTTATGAAATAAGTTGTGCGATGAATACCAATAAAGCTAACAACGGTTGGACTTTACATCCGTCTAAAAGTTTCCCTGGTAAATTTTACTATTTCAATGTGCTAAATGGTGAATCCGCGTGGACTTCGGGGCCTGAGGTTGGTATAATAATATTTACACAAATATGTCTGATTCTAAAACAAGTGTAGGGTCATTGGCCTCCGATTTTCGCATCAAAGTAGCAATAATAGAAGAATCACTCAAGTTTCTCTGTTATTTTTCTAAAGTTAACATTATCTTACTTCCTACTAATATTATAAATGTAAAAGTTTGTGAGTTTGAATATTTGTTACTTAATCACACAAACTGACAGGATTTGAATGAAATTTGGCACACAGATAGTTTATACTTAGCCTTTATTAAAACATAGGATACTTTCATCCTGGTCAAAGGTACTCTAGAGATTTTCCGAATTTCCACATGGATGAAGTCGCAGGCAGAAGCTAAGCGGAAATTTATTTACTTTAATACTAGTTTTAAAGTAAATTTCCTATTTCTGAGATCAGTGTACATTTATTTATTGTAGACTTCATTTTATTTTTGAAAATATAGTTGAAAATAATTATTTTAATATGGATCTATAATTTATAACATATAATCTTAAAAGTTTATAACACACTACCTACTAATTATCTTTATTACAACAATATTAATACATTGTACAAAAATTAATATATAATCCCCGTAAATTGGTAGTGCGCTGGAACCTTGTCACATTAATCAATCAATCAATCAATATCTTTATTTGTAAAAATATGGTTACATTAGTTGTTACAGACATACAAATCCAGCATATTTTCTAGTTATTGTCAATGTGCAAAAGTTTACAAAATAAAATATTTTTAATAATTGTCAAAACTGTAAATATAATCCTACTAATATTATAAATGTGAAAGTTTGTGGGTTTGGATGTTTGTTCCTCAATCACACAAAAACTACTGAACGGATTTGGTTGAAATTTGGCACACAGATAGTAGATAGCCTAGATTAAAACATAGGATACTTTTCATCCCGATATTCCCACGGGAATGGGAACCACGCGGGTGAAACCGCAGGCGGTTGCTAGTGTATTAAATAATTATTACTTATTTAACATCCACGTTGATGTGATCCACAACTCAAAATGTCATGACACAAGAAAATTCTTATAGGTAATTTAATATATTAATTTTTGGATTATTATTTTCAATAAGATAGGGTCTAGGTATATAAAAATTTAACAATTGTTTTTCGTTTTTGAAGTTAAAATCATGGCCGCCAGGCGCATTACCAACCAATATAATAGTTATATATTGGTTGGACGGGGATAGAAATTAACATTATTATAATTTTTACAAAATAACAATCCAAAAGATTTCCGATTCATTATAAACAATAGATTTTTTACTATGATGTTGTTACTTGTTTAATTAAAGTTGATTTTATAAATAATGGAATATTTATGTAATTTGATATGTAAGTAATTAAAATTAAAGAATAGCTATGTCACAAAAGTCCATACAAAAAAGTTTTTTTGTAGCTAGGTACAAAATTTTACAGTCAATATGTAATGAACTCAGCTCGAAAACATACAATAAAGTAAGGGAACATACCCATACTACGTGACCCGTTAAGGGGGGGGGAGGGGGGTCTTTAAAATACCACGCTTGGTCACAGGGGGGGGGAGGGGGACCTATGTTTTGTCACGTAGTCAATATTGTCAATGGAAATCTGGTTCTTTTTTTTCAAGTTGTATTCAAATATGGCACGCAGCGAATTTTTTTTTCTTCTTGATACATTTTTTCACTTGTAATTGTATGTAAAATTATAATACACACTCTTGGCATTACGTGGCAAGCGCCTTACTAATGAAAAGACAAAAATGAGCAATTTATTTTTTTGATTTCTGTTGAAAATGATGTAAAACCATTATCTATGAAATACTACATGAAAACCAGGGGAAGGGGGGGGGGGGGTGGTCTTGGCATATACTATGGGTGGTCACCAAGGGGGGGGAGGAGGGTCAAAAATTGTAAAATATGGGTCACGTAGTATGGGTACGTTCCCTAAATTATAAGAAATTATTAGTGAAAGCTAAAAGCATTTTTTTAATCTACTTTTATCATTCTACAATGTAAAAATTGTTGTCAGTGCACAATTAAATCCCAAAACTTTTAAAGTAGCTCGACCCAAGTCAATTAAACATTTGGTTCTTCCACAGAAAAATATTTCAAGGGATTCCGGCTTCCACAATCTATCAGATAAACACTACTTCTACCCTACAGAACCGACCACCCCACCAGAAGATTATCCTAGTCCGTCTTCAACAGTACCTCGCTCATTCATATTCAATCAACTAAAATTTACTACACAATCAGAAAGACGAAGAGACTCCAATAATAGAACAGACCAGTATCCATCCCCTATATTTGGTAAAGCAGTCTTCCCAAATTACGTTTCTAATGTAGATCCATACAGACCAAATGTCGTTTGGGCACCGTTACCTATACCAACTGTACCTTACGTGTACAATGTTAGAGAAGTTAGAAGTTCTAAAGAAACGTGGTGTCAAACTTCTGATATAGACAGATTACATGTAGATGCATGTGATACTCCTTTATCAAAACGTTTCACCAATTATAATCTGATTCTCAAACATTTAAACAATTTCTATGAAACGTCAACTCCGATTAATACTAAAAATGAGTCAACTACTCAATCATTCATTCCCATATTCCGTAAAACACCACTTACTTCTCCTTCTAGAATTTTAAACAGAGAAACGATTTTTAGAAGAGTATGGTCTAAATCTGAATCCGATAAAAGTACAATAACTTCGCCGGAACTTTCAAAATCAAAAAATCTAGACAGTTTATATAATACCGATGATCTAATAACAACAGACCTGTCTTACACGAATATCAAGACTAAATCAAAAGAACCTGTTAAACAGACTCATTTGGTATTTGATAAAGATACTAATGTTACATTGGAAGACTTTGAATCAAATACTCTTGATAATGTATTTGACGATGATGAACCTCAAAGTAGAAAACGGAACAAATATTGCCAAGAAAATATTCAAAACTTCAATGAAGATACTAACATATCTGAACCAGCAACCAAGTTACCTAAAAATGATTTGCGACTGTTGCTAATAGCTAAGAGAAGAAAATCTGACGATTTTGGAGAAATGCAAAGACTTACAAGTATGTACATAATATATACTTAAATTATTTATACAAAATTTCAGATTATTCATTCAGTCTGAGAAATGTTTGGATATAGAAAGTAATTGAAACTTACTTGTTGATTTCTAAAACTCTTACACCAATAGGAAGCTACACTCAGGCGCGGTCCGAGAGATTTTGGGGGGGGTCACAGGGGACATGACCCCCCCAAAATCGTACACGTCACATAGAAAAAGCTTCTAAAAATTTACAGAAAAGTAATTGTATTATTATTAGTGATCCCTCCCCAAAATTTCAGGCTGCGACCGCGCCTGGCTACACTAGGCCTGAGCAACATCTATTTTATTTACATTTATAACTAAATTGTCACGTCAGAGTGAAAACAGTTATTTTTCAATATATTTTGACAAATTGTTTCAAATATCGCAGGTAAAAAGATAAGAACATACAAAGAAGAACAGAAAAATCCTACCACCCCCCCAAAACGGGTTTCATTCAACCTTGAAGTGCAAAACGATTCAGATACCAGCGACAATCAAAGTGAAGATAAAATGGTAATTATTTTAATTATTGACTCTTTGGGATGTTTAAGGAATTAAAATAATAATAAACACTAAAATATTTTTCTTATCTTTAGAAAGAAACTATGGCCCTAGTAGAGACCCTTGGGGGACGCCTATGATAAGCAATGCCACCACCGCGCTCCGCCGTACTTCCATTCGATCGTATTATCTAAGCTGACACTTTTTTCTTTACCAACCGTAAGACACCTACGAAACAGTAACTGTTTGGCTTAAGTGTCCCCCAAGGATTACTTCTGGGACCATAGTTTCTTTTTAAATATAAGAAAATATTTTTGTTCATAACTAGAATAAATAATTGGTTAAAAAATATCGTCAAATGATTTCGTGTCCATTTCGGCAGGTATTTTGTCGTACATATTATATACGACTCTGGCAAAAAAGACACGAGGTTAAAGATTTAATAATTTTAGCAGTTACAGAGCCTTGATGAAGACCCTGACAGCGTTCTGTTGGACCTCCGTGAAGACTTGTGGTATGTCATGGTGGACCCTGAGACTCTGGTGGATGAGTACCAACTGATCGAGGAGTATGTTCTGTCAGGTAAGACTTAAAAGACATTATACAATCCAACTGACAAAAGAAGTTTTGGAAGTTTAAAAAAGTTCTCAATACGTTTCGGTTCTAATTTTAACTCTGCCATGGTTCACTAGCCATATAATTTACACCATAATGATTATTAAATTTGGATTTTTAGCATTCACAATGCTATTTTTATACAATACTAAATAATATACTTACTAGAAAAAATACGACTCGCACCAGACCGACCATTTTTTTTTGGGTTCCGTACCCAAAGGGTAAAAACGGGACCCTATTACTAAGACTCCGCTGTCCGTCTGTCTGTCACCAGGCTGTATCTCATGAACCATGATAGCTAGAAAGTTGAAATTTTCACAGATGATGTATTTCTGTTGCCGCTATAACAATACACATATATACAATATACATATAAAATACTAAAAATAGAATAAAATTAATATTTGAGGGGGGCTCCCATACAACAAACGTGATTTTTTTGCCGTTTTTAGGGTTCCGTAGCCAAATTGGCAAAAAACGGAACCCTTATAGATTCGTCATGTCTGTCTGTCTGTCCGTCTGTCTGTCTGTCTGTCTGTCCATCCGTATGTCATAGCCACTTTATTCCGAAAGTATTAAGACTACATATGTATGGGTCTTGAAGAGTGTTGAGTAGAAAGTAGATAAGTAGTAAATAGATAGATAGTTCAGTTAGAAGTTGAAACACTGAGTTTAAAGTTATTTTAGTTTATTAGCTAAGTACATACAAGTTAACAGTTATGAGTTAAGTATAGAACTAATTATTATTTCATAAAAATGTAAACAGTCGAGCGGCCGGCGGCGCGCCAAAGTAGGTTGCGTAGTCAGCAAATCAGACATACATTTTGTACGTCATCGTACATGCTCCCGAGGGGAAAACATAAAAATCTACCTATACATAAGAGTAAAAAAATTAAATGAATATGACAAAAATGTCTAGAGAAAAAAGTAAAGTTAGTAATAAAATATAAAAATCTAAGTAAAATATAAAAACACATATAAGCAAAAAGTTATAAAAACACTTAGGTATGAGCAAAACGTTATACAATATTAAAACTTAATTAAAATCAAAAGTTATCTTCGAAGTCGAACTCTGAGATTGCTGCGCGGGCGCAGTGTTCATTTCTTGTAGCTCTATCTCTGGTGGCTGGTTGGTCACCTCTTGCTGCACGGATGCTGTCTTCGCCTGTCTTAAGTTTCGCTTCTTGATAACAAAATATATTATACAGACAGCGGCTCCTCCCGCGACGACAAAAGAGAATGAGTAGTGGAAGACGTCGTGAAGCGATAAAGTATCAGTTCCTGATGGCAGCGGCTCTTGTTCTTTCAGTTTTTGCTCAATTAAACTCTGTTGAATTTTAGAAAAATCTTCAGAATTATTCAACCTTTTAAAATCAATTTTGAGCTGCGTGTTGTGCCATGTTATATTCATTATTTTATTAATCGATGAGTCAAGAGTAGATACGTCATCGTTCGTCTTTAAATTATATTCGCTTCCGAAATGGTTGAATGAGTAAATAGTCGCGTCTTCTTTTTGTATTGCACATCCTTCTTGCAATGCAATAAGTCCCGTTCCCGTTATCGCAGCTGATGTAACTTGATCACTGCATATAATCCGTAACAGGTGTTTGTCGCAGCACGTGAATAACCATATGTTACTCATATGAAGTTTGACCCATATATCACTGCACGCGATTTCATTAATGGTGCATGACAATGACCTTTGCTGATTGAACACTTTTATTTCACATGGTGCGTCTTGATTGTTTAGTTTGTAAATAGGTTGTTGTAAACTGCAAATATAATTATCTTTGTTATATAAAGTGCACGATTGCAGTTCTTGTTCTTGAAGGTTCAAATATGAATTCTTCGCGAAGTTTATGGCGATGTATGACGTAATAGTTGCTATCATATGCCAGTGTTCTTCCCTTTTGAATGGTACGGGAATCACTCGATAAATGTTGTATTCTTCATCGCTGACGAGTGGTATATGCAGTTCAAACAAAAAGTAGTTTTTCGTTATCCGGGCTTTCACATGTAATAGTTTATATAGTTCCGTTATTTCTTGCTGGCTATCGGTAATAGGTAAAGATAATCCATTCGGTAGTTTTCCAGATATGATATGAAGTTGCTGTATCAGTTGTTCTGCCGAAAATAAATGCATGTCCAGATGCCCGTTGTAAACGTCAACTAGCGCGTTTAATAACATTTCTTGAGTTCTGTGTAAGTTTGCAAGTATCTGGCTCGCAGTAAGGGACATCGCGTTGAGGTCATTCATAACAAATAGCATGCCGACTCTAGTTTCAAGTTGTTGTAGTTCGTATCTTGTTTCATTCATATAATTGTACATTATTTCAAATTGATCGTTTATGAACTTTTCGTTTCTCTTTACTATGTTATTTTCAGCTTCGATAATTAGAGTCTGGTTCTTGATTAAATTTTTTAGGTAATTGTCGTTTGATTTCAAAGTGTCGATGTCTTTTTCATATTTTATAGCGAAGTTTTCATCTAAGGTACCAAATAATGTTCTTGCTAAGTTCCCAACGCCATTGAAATATCCTCGTTTGCGTCTCAACTTCGGCGTAGTTAGTAATAAGTCGTTGCGTTCTAATAAGTAGGCAAGTTCGTGACGTAGTTGGTTTGCGATGGCGTCACAGGGCGCACTTTTCACAGCGGTGCAAATTTCTTGTATGTGTCCGACGTTTGTTTGAATACGAATCATTGAGTTCCAGTATGCTGTTAAATTGTAGTAAATAAGAAGTGACCAGTCATCGTGTATCAGTTGTATCTTCCCAATTTCGTCGAAATATATAGGCTGATTTTCAATGGTGTTTATTTTGTAGCTTGGCTGCGGCAAATAAGTGGATGTTGCAGGCGCGAAGAAAAAAAATAGTAGCGTCATCAATACAGCGAAACAGCCTTTGTTGATTTTAGTGAGAGTTTTCATCAAGTTTTTTCGTTGTTTTATTCCAGCTTGACTTGAGTTTTCATCAGCGGCTTCGGGGTTCAGTTCAGTGATTTGTCTATGCGTGTAGCCGTCGCCTGATGGTGTCATCTTTGTTTTCGGTAGTTCGCCCATGATTTGTTGATTTTGGTGTGACTTGAATCGAGCACACCAAACACAAAGTCCAAGTTGCTTTTTTACAGTCTTGTTGCCACCCACGATCCAATATTTTTCTCTGATAAGTGCCAACGTTAGACGAGTTCCACCATGTAGTAACAGTTTGTGATAATAATCTATGATCGGTTCAGTCAGCTTCAGCTTACTTGGCGGCAAAATATTTGGATGTTTAGTTTCATATGGAAGTGTAGAGTTTTGCAGCTGTCCTCCTACTCTCAGTAAACCAGTTTCATCCAGTATCGGACTCAGTTTCGACAGAAGACCCTTTTTTATAATTTCAGTTTTCTTCAGTAGTACTATCTCTTGCGGATAATATTGCTCTTGAACGTTTTTCACAATCAGTAGCGTAGCTGCGGATGTCTCGTGTTTCGACGATAAATAACTTGTGCAATTAAATAATTTATTTCGTGTCGCTGCTACGAAACGAAGTATCCAGCTGACGATTCGAATTACACGGGTCAAAGAACTGCATTTCATAAGTAATGCATTAAATAATATATTATTATCTTGATTATTTTTAGTTGCGAAACAACAGTTACTAATCATTCCATTCACTGTAACGAATGATTGTTTTTTAGGTGGCGATTCAGGGCATTTGCATGATTTCAGCCATAAGGGCCCTTCCCACCACAAGTCGAAAGTCATAAGTTTTGACGGCAGGAGGCCTCTGGTGGCGCAGTCGGCTGAGTTTTCTTCGCTCTTCACGTAATTCCATTGTGTTACAGGAATAATTGCGCGTATTTGTTTCACGCGGTTGGCGATGTATCGCTCTGACTTATTGACGTCACGCTGTAGCCACGCTAATACAACTTTCGAGTCAGTCCAACAGTGATAAGTTATTTGTTTTTCTTTAAAAGTATTATTGAGCTTTTCTAATAGTTTAGCCAATAACAGAGATCCAGATAATTCTAGCTGTGGTAAACTTATCTTTGTTTTTATAGGCGCCACTTTAGTTTTAGCGGCGACTAATGTTATTTTTATTTCGTTCTTATTTTGAGCTCGGCAGTACACCACGGCCGCGTAAGCCTTTTCGCTGGCATCGCAGAATCCGTGAAGCTCAATTTCGTCACCACTTGTCGAAAGCCATCGGTTTAGTTTCAATTTTTGAATGTTTTCAAGGTCTTTTCTTATCTTTTCCCACTCTTTATAGATTTCTTCGGGCACAGTTTCATCCCATGAATAGTTTTCAAGCCATAGTTTTTGGAAAAGTAGTTTAGTTTTTATGATAACCGGTGACAGCCATCCAAGGGGGTCGTAAAGGCAGCTTATCTCTGATAACAACGTGCGCTTTGTATGTTTTTGAGAAGGCGGTTGCTTGAAGTCAAAATAGAAATAGTCGTCTTGTGGGTTCCAATTTAAGCCGAGAGTTTTTGTTTTTTCAGAGTTTTCATGATTGAAGTTCAAAACAGTTTTCTTAGATTTCTGCTCTTCAGTAAGGTTTTGTAAGATAAGAGGCTCATTGGTTGTCCATTTTCTCAAGTTAAGTCCCCCGCCTTTCGCTAGTAGTATAAGGTCTTGAATTAAGTTTCTTGCTGACTCTATCGTATTGCATCCATAGAGTAAATCATCCATGTAACAGTAAGATGAAAGCACTTTTGCAGCTTCTGGGTACTTATGTCCGTCATCTTGTGCGAGTTGTTGTAGAGTTCGCATGGCGAGGTATGGTGATGCCTTGATTCCATAGGTTACGCTGCATAATTGCATCTCACGCAACTTCTCTTTAGGTGTGTCACGCCATATGATTTTTTGAAGTGGCTGTTGATCTTCATGGAGCAAGATGTTTCTGTACATTTTTTCCATGTCAGCTGTAAATGCAAATTGGTGGAGCCGCCACTGTGATACTAGCGACATTATATCTTTCTGTAAGTTAGGGCCAGTATACATTAGATCGTTTAAGCTGTAGTTATTTTTAGCTTTCTGGGAGCCGTTGAAAACTACTCGCAACTTAGTGGTCGTAGAATCGTTTCTCAGAACGCCATGATGAGGAAGATAAGCTTGTGGTTGATTTTCAGTTTTTGTAGTTACAGGTTTCATATGTCCCATTTCTTTGTATTCTTTCATAAAAAGTTTGTACTGGGCTGCAAAATGTGTCTGTCTCTGCATTTTTCTTTCCAGTTGAAAAAATTGTGACATAGCTTGCGGCTTCGAGTCTCCCAAGTATTTTTCAAAATCAGGTTTCATTGGCATTCTGACAATATATTTTCCATCGTTTTGTCTTTCAGTGGTACTCGTATAGTATTTTTCACAGTATTCTTCTTCATTCAGTTCTGCGCAGCGGTTGTTTTGGTTGATATCTTCAGTTTCCCAAAAACGTGTAATGTTTTCAAGTTCATTTAAAGTAATAAAACAGTTAAAAGTCTGGACGTTCCCGCAGAGAATCCATCCTAATTTAGTTTGCTGAGCGATAGGAAGGTTCTTTTCACTCTTCATGACTCCATCCATTATCAGTTCTGAGTACACATCAGCTCCAAGAAGTAAGTTTACCGGTCCCGAAATATTAAATTCAGGGTCGGCCAGTTTGATGTTATCGAGATAGTTCCAGTTATCAATAGAAAATGATGTTGTGGGAAGTTTCTTCGTCAGCTTATTCATGATTAAAGTTTCAGTTTTAAAAGTGTAATTAGAATGTGTTGATTTACATTCTAATTGTAATAAGCCTTTGCTGTTTCCACTGATGCTTCCAACTCCAGATACAACAGCGCTCATTTTTTGTCGTGGAAGTTGAAGTAATTGCGCGGAATCTTCCGTAATGAGACTAACTTGAGATCCCTGGTCCAGGAGCGCTCGCAAGGTGACGTAGTTTCCATGTACATTTTTCACCTTCAGTTGTACAGTCGTTAGCAAAATCTCTCTATTCTCATCTGTGATGCTATTCACGGCAGGTAGTTTAGTTTGAGATGTTGAAGTTTCAGAGTTATTTTCATGTAATAATGTGTGATGAGCCTTATTACATAATTTGCATCGTTTATCAGAGTTACATGCTTTATTATTGTGACTGTATAAGCAGTTTTTGCAGAATTGCAGTTTTGCGACCGCGCTACGCCGTGCGTCATTAGTCATATTTAAAAATTTGTCACATTGCATTAAAACGTGTCCATTGTGTTTGCATAGCGGGCATCGTTGAAGTGAGAAAGTAAAGTTATAAGTTTTATGCGCTTTTTCAGATTTGTTATAAAAAGTTGACTTCTTCTGACTGTCGTATTTTCTAATCGGTAGTTGATTGGATGCTGCTGACGGTCTAGGATTCTGACCATTTTGCAATGTCTCGAGTGCAATAAACTTGGATTCCAAAAAGTTTATAAGCTCTTCTAAGTTTGGTAACTCTCTTGGCGCCTTAAGTCCCTTCACATACTCGGCATAGATCTCGCTATCAAGTTTCTTGCAAATTAAATGCGCGAGAATCGAATGCGAACCCGATAAGTCCAATCCAAGGTTAGTGAGACCGTTTAAGCACTCCACAGTGGTGTCATGTAACTTTTTGATGGAATAAGCATTATTGTTTTGTATTGTTGATTGGTTGAGCATCGTATTCATGTAAGATGTAAACAAAAGTCGTTGATTGTCATAGCGATGAGTTAAGATGTCCCAGCACGCATCATAATTTTCCGCGCTGACGTTCAGATGCTGCACAAGTTTTTCAGCTTCTCCTTTCAGTTTGGATTTCAGATGCTGCATCTTCTGAGTCTTGGCCAGCAAGGGATTGGAGTGAATGCTTTCGACGAAAAGGTCTTTAAATGATGACCACTGGGTATAATTTCCATAGAAGTCTGGAATTTCTATTCTTGGAGTTGCTTTTTCATAATGGACGTTATTCCATATTTTATGGTTAAGTTGTTTTTTTATATCATCGTATGACTTTTCTAGCTCACTGTACTCGTGTTCGTAAAAGTAATCTGTTTCAGGTGACAAATAATCCAGTTCGAAGTGAGTTTTTTCAATACTTTGCCATTTTGACTTAATGTCACCCAAGGCATCTTCTAATTCCCATTTTTCAGTTATGGTGACAGTTTCGTATTTAGATAAAGCGCGTCGCAGCATCTTGAAGTTACACTGCTGATAACGTAAAAGTTCGTTGCGTTTGTTACTCACAGATGAAATAGCAGTTTCTTTCGATTCCCGTTGTTCAGAAATTCTTTGAACTCCCTGAGATCCAGAAGGAGTTTTAAATGACATAACAATCTCATTTTGCAAGTTCAAAATTTCGTTTTCAGTTTCTTCACAAAGAGCTTTAGTACGCTCAAAAATATTATCATTAAAGTAGTCAATATTCTTATCTTCTAATTGCAAAAGTACCTCATGATTCCTCTGGAATTCCTGCCATTGCGATTTCAAGTCACTAAGTCTTCTTTCCAAATATTCTAAAGTTTTTCTTGATGCACTATCTTTCTTAAAGTTGGTGCAGATTTGCTTGATTTTCAGGAAGCTGTCTTGCTGACGCAAAATGAGTTCTTGAGTTTCAGTTGACATGATAAGTTCTTGGTAAGTTCACCAAAAAAAACCTTTTCCAATAGGTGATGGTTCTTTACGGCCACAGATTACGTGGACGTAAATTATAGGTACCTACAACCGTTCCTTTTGCACGATATGTGCGCCAGTCTCAATTTGCCTGGTGAGACCCGCTTGTGGGAGGCCAGACAAACCGATTCGCTACCGAACAAAATTCACTATATAAGTACCTGTTAAACCTCGAAGGACCACGAAGAGATGTATGGGTCTTGAAGAGTGTTGAGTAGAAAGTAGATAAGTAGTAAATAGATAGATAGTTCAGTTAGAAGTTGAAACACTGAGTTTAAAGTTATTTTAGTTTATTAGCTAAGTACATACAAGTTAACAGTTATGAGTTAAGTATAGAACTAATTATTATTTCATAAAAATGTAAACAGTCGAGCGGCCGGCGGCGCGCCAAAGTAGGTTGCGTAGTCAGCAAATCAGACATACATTTTGTACGTCATCGTACAACATAGTTGAAACTTGGTAGGTAGATGTATTCTGTGAACCGCTTTACGATTTCCTCACAAAAATAAAAAAAATAAAAGATTAAGGGGGAGCTCCCCATACATGGAACTAAAACAGAAAAGTTTTTTTTTCATCAAACCAATACTTGCGGGGTGTCTATTGATAGGTCTTTAAAAATGACATTGAGGTTCCTAAGACAATTTTTTCACAAAGTCAACCGTTTGAAAGATATATACTGCCAAAGTGGTAAAATGTGTGTCCCCCCCCCTTTAACTTTTAAAGTAAGAGAGTGAAAAATCTAAAAAAAATATATGCTATAGATCTTAGTAAACACTTTCAACGAAAATTGGTTTGAACGAGATACAGTAAAAGGTTTTCGAAATATAGTACATGTTCTAAAACCGCAAATATAACTTTGTCGTTCATACAAACACTGTGAAAAACAAAGTTATTTTTTCAGGTGAAAAATGATAGCGGTATTAAAATATGCTATTGTATAATGTTAATACGGAACCCTACTGCGCGTGGCCCGACACGCACTTGGCCGGTTATTTTTGGTACGGAACCCTTCGTGCGCGAGTCCAACTCGCACTTGGCCGGTTTTTTCTAGAATATTATTTAGTATTACCAGGAGGGTCTCACTCCGGGCTTAAAGCCTTAGCTTACTGCTCGCGGCTGACTCAGTCGCGACAAGCGCGCCAAAAACACAAAATCATCCCGAACTTTATACAATCACCTAACATTACTTTCAAATAATAACATTTTCACAAAAGTAACTAAGTACTTGAATATTTAACTAATTACTACTTAAAAATACAATTATGCTCAGCACATTTAATAGGTAGATTTATTTTATATTTAGTAATTTCATTCTATATATATTCATAGACATAACGGATGTTTTCTATATAGCGGTTCCCGAATGGGGTTCCGTGGAACCCTGAGGTTCCGTGAAAGACTCGCGTTCATGCGCATTTGGTCCACTTCGCATTTGATCCACTTGCCGAAAAAACGTCCACTTCGCATTTGGTCCATTTCGTGGAACCTCCATTTCGCATTAGGTCAATTTCGCGGAACGTCCATTTCGCATTTGGTCCACTTTCTGAAATTTCCTTCTTTGCGAGCACAAAATACGTTTACCTAATTGTTAAAAAAAACCCGCCTGCCTAAAAAGACAAGTCAACTGAAAAGATGGAAACAAGATTAAATATTAAAGGCAACATTATAACATGCAGTCGGAGGCATGCATAAAGAAAGTGACATTATGAATGATTTGAGTTATATGCCTCCGACTGCATGTTATAATGTTGCCTTTAATATTTAATCTTGTTTCCATCTTTTCAGTTGACTTGTATTTTTAGGCAGGCGGGTTTTTAATTTTCTTAATTTATTTTTTTATTTATTTATTTTTAGTTATTATTGTATTATTGGTAAATACAGCTAATTTTATTACCGCACTTAATTCGTTGTTGTCTCGTCTGTGTATGTTCACAAATATAATCATATGTGGCGACATAAATATCGACATTATGCCAAATACTAGTGACTTGCGCTCTCACGAATATTTGAACATGCTGGCATCCCACGCCATCTTACCTGGCCATACATTGTCTACGTAAGACATGGTAAGACATGCCTAGACCATATGATGATCAAAACAAAACGTGATGCCACTTGCTTTGTTATAGAAACATCCGTAACTGACCACGACTGTGTAGCGTTGAGTATTAACTTACCTCACCCCTAGAGTATTCGAAAAACTTTACAACTCGAATTGACTATAATGGTTTTGACATAGCAATCCAGTCAACTGATTTTGAGCCTATAATGAATTGTAACGATGCAAACACAGCCGCGGACTTACTTGTATCTCTTCTGACAACTGCAATCGAACTAAATTCTAAACAGGTTAAGAGCCCCAACAGGAAGAGAGTTGCTAAGCCTTGGATCACTAAAGGTTTATTACGTTGCCTAAAAAATAGAGATGCCATACATAAAAAACTAAAAAGAGATCCCACGAATGAAGTTCTGAAAGTTACATACAAAAGATATAGAAATTTTTGTAAACAGAAATTGAAAAGAGCGAGAAGAAATTATGAAAAACAAGAGATTAAAAAGGCCTTAAAAAATAAAAAGAAGCTTTGGGAAGCAATTAAAAAAATCAGCAATCAAAAAAGAACACCTGACCATTCTAGTTGTCTGTTATCTAAATCGGACCCTCATGGCAGTGTCAACACGGTAAATAAATTTTTCGCGGGTATAGGTAAAAGCCTTGCAGAAACTATTAACAATTCATCTGTTAGTCCCCAGCTGCATTTCAATAACGATACTTCGACTTCAATATCTGAATCTTTCAATATGCTGCCCACTGACGAGTGCGAGGTTCAACTGATAATTAATAGCTTGAGAGATAATTGTGCAGTCGGAATCGACAAAATCTCTGGACAAATCATAAAGCGGTATTCGTGCTACTTACTTACACCCATCACTCACATCTGTAATCTCGCTATTTCAACGGGTGTTTTCCCCAGTGCGTTTAAACTTGCTCTGATTAAGCCAGTACACAAGGGTGGGGATAGAGGGTGTGTCAATAACTTTCGTCCAATTTCGATTCTGCCGACTTTATCTAAAATTCTAGAACGTATAATGAATAAACAGTTAACCAAATTTTTAGAAACAAAAAAATTGCTATCTCCATCTCAGTTTGGGTTCCGTGCAGGCAAATCGACTAACGACGCGGTACATAATCTCACTTATTTAATCATAACTGAAATGGATCAGAAAAAGAAATGTGTCGCTATATTCCTCTATCTGGCGAAAGCCTTTGACACGGTCTCTATCCCTCACCTAGTGTGGAAACTGGAGAGGATGGGAGTGAGGGGTTTGCCACTAAAACTATACCAGGATTATCTTAGTGACAGGAAGCAGAGAGTTGGGATTGATGGGTGGCTTAGCGATGAAGAGACGTTAACTTACGGCTTGCCACAGGGAAGCATCAACGGCCCGACTCTGTTTCTTGTTTATATTAACAGCCTTTCCAATATGCAGCTCCACAACGGTACAATATTTACATTCGCAGACGACACAGCACTGCTTTTTTGTGGAGATACTTGGGAGGAGGTCTATGATAGTGCTCAGAACGGGTTAACGGTAGTTAGTAATTGGCTTCGAAACAACTTGCTCACGCTCAACACCTCAAAAACAAAATACATCGCGTTTGCCCATAGATCCCATTCACTACCCCCTCCATCCATGTCTATAACCGCCCATAGCTGTCATTTAACAACCGATGACTGTTCCTGTCCCATTCTACAGAGAACGGATTCTCTGAAGTATCTTGGTGTAACAATGGATCAAACGCTGACCTTTAAAACGCACATTGATTTGCTAGTGACTCGCTTACGCAAGCTGATCTACGTATTCAAGAACCTCAGACACATATCAGATCGCAAGGTCATCATAATGGTGTATTCTGCGCTTTGTAAATCTCTCTTAGAATATTGCATCACCTCATGGGGCGGGGCAGCCAAATCCCATCTGATCCATTTGGAGAGAGCGCAAAGGGCTATTCTAAAGGTGGGCGCTGGCATTCCTTTTCGCTTTCCATCAACTGATCTGTACAAAGAATGGGGCCTACTTACCGTAAGACAGCTATACATTGTTCGGACAGCTCTTAGGCAACATTCCCAGCTACCTTACGACCCAAATCTTATGAAAGGCAAACGTATATAACATAATGTTTGTCGTACTCAAACATTTAACACTAGCCACTCTCATCAATTTTTCTGTTTTCTGGGCCCGTTCATATATAATAAGTTGAATAAGAACTTGGAAATCTACCCTCTTCATGGCTTTCGGTGTAAAACAGTTATAAATGAATGGCTCCTGACTCTCGACTACGACGACACCGAGCACTTCTTGCTCCCTATTAAATAATAAACCACTACAACCAACAACATGAATATTAATGACAACAATTATTACAATTTTTTCACGATTGCACAAATCATAAAGCTCCCATATGAGGCACATAACTAATCGAATAATAATCATACACACAAGCACACCCCCCCACACCCACCCACCCACACACACACACACACCTATCTCGGGCATCAGTCCTCACATAATGGCTTCTTTATGTTTGTTACTATTAGTAAGTTAAGTGCTTTATGTAATCAACCATTGTGTGATGGAAAATAAATATATTTTTATTATTATTATTATTATTATTTTTATTATTATTATATGATATACCTTTTTGAAATCCTTATAATAAGCCCTTTAATTTGACACCCATATTGCAGTATTCTAAAAAAAAAAAATTTTTTCCGCTCCTTATAATAGCACCGTACAGCCGCCATGTTGGTTTTTTTATAACGCCATCTGTCAGGAATCGCAAATAGACCCAAAAATTCTTAGCGCTCTCCGCGCAACCCTGGTTAATTTACTTCTTCCTTGAGCTAGGGTTCCGCCCAAAAACAGTGAACCGAAAAGGGTCCCCTAGCCAAAAGATTCGGGAACGGCTGTTCTATGATATCCGTAAGTAGCGACTAGCGAGACCTTAACGATTCACGTCACACGATTTGTGTCGGTTGAGACAGAGCTACGCGACTGTAAGAGAGGCGCTTCGTAGGTGCTTATAATAATAGGCACGCCGCGTTGTGCAATTTAAAATTGTACTTTATTGCCGTGCAGCGAGAGTGATACCAACTTGGGGGATTTTCCCCTAGATTTAGGGGGGGGGGGGGGGGGGCAAGTGTCAAAAGGAGATTTTAGGGGCAGGTATATTTTAGGGGCTTCAAACAAAATCTTCGTAACAATAGGAAATTCCTTGTGAGTACTCGGATTTCATTCATTTAAAACTCTACACATACTCACGCAGCCTGTGAATTAGTAATTTACAAGCAGAGATTTGAGTTTGATTCTATAATACTAACCTTAATATGCAAGCGTTTTATTTGATTAGTCACAAGTTTACGACCTACTTTTTAGTAAGAATTTAAATTTGGGGGATTTTAGGAGGATTTTGAAAACTTGGAGGAAAATTTTGGCAGAAGTTGGCAACACACGGCAGACAGTTTGCATTTGTTTCGCTTGTCGAACTCATGGCGGAACCTTCTTCTTCTTCTTATTTTTGTTTTGGCAATCTACATTCCCCTTGGAAGTAATTTTTGCCAGTGTCAAGTGTTGAATAGTTCAGTGGTATATTGTTTCAGTTTACATTAGAATGCGGGTGCATCGCATTCGCTGCTTGGAGCATTTGGCACCAAGTATATCAAAACAGTTTACTCGGTAAGTTCTGCCTCGGTAGCCACCACTGCAATAAAAGTCTCAGCTTCACACAACCAAGGTCGCACCTATTTCAATTATCCCACATATTGTTCAGTTGCGTAGACACTTGTACCACAAAACTGCACCAATTTTAAGACACAATATCCACTATGAATCAATTTGCAAATAATTAAAATAGACACCGAACCAAACTCGACAAAATGGCGCCAAAAACTCATGGCGGAACCTACTGCGGTGTTCCGCGGGCTGTGTGCTACAGGCGTTGTCACTTGTTGCAGATGACAGTTGTCGGTTGTTGTTGCCCCGTTGCCTCCGGTCCGAGATAGAGACGATGGGCATGGGCGACTGTTGCGGCCGACAGCGCGTCATTGTCGCGCGTCAAAGCGCCAGGAAGTTGGCCCAACCACTGGCATATATCGGTAAGTAATGGAGCTAACTTTAAGGCAAAAATGAGAATTTTTGATGCAATGCCATGAAAGATCCGACAGGTCTGAAATTAAGATACATTGGCGGTTTTTAAAGACACCAGTCGATTTTCATCCAACGAGGTAACTTTGAAGCCTTGCAGTGGTCTCGAACGTCAAAATGCGAAATCGGTAGATTTGCCAAAAAAAAATCGATAGATTCATACCCTAAATCGGTATATTGTGAAAAAAACCATTATACATGCTACTAAAAAAAATAAGGGCTACAATATAGTTTTCTATACAAACGAGCTAAGTTCCGAATTGGGAAATGATAATTTTCGCGTGTTTTTGTATAAAAATCCAGTTCCTTTCTATTCCAACTGACACACGGCGAATAGGAGAAATTATACAGAAAATTCGACAGTAAAGTCCACAAGTTGACTGTTACAGCTTTCAAACAATATCAAATTCAATTAAGCACTTTAATGTTCCGAAATGAAGGTGTACTTACTTGTATAAGTAGAAGTCGAAAAAAAATTAAAAATAAAGTCTGAATTATCGCTTTGCAGAGTCGTAGAGGATTCCCCTGTAAACAAATGAATTGAAACGGGTTGCTAGTTCGATTCGGTAAAAAAATCTGGAGAATTTCCTTATAGAATATAAAATTTCCTTATAGATATACGATTTCTGAGAACTTCTCAGAAATCGTGAAAATATCTTTACATTTCGGTAGGAGAGGCCCCATATCGGTAGAAATACCGAAAAATCGGTAGGTTCGAGACCACTGATTAGCCTTGGTTCTCGGCTAGGGATTAACCTAGCTGTGATCTGATGATGGTCATCCAGGGACTGAATGGAGGAGATACAGATCGCTAAAAAAAATATATACAGTGGCTGTATATTTCTTTATATGTTTCTCCAGACACGTATTAAACCAGAAACACGATTCAGTTATTTTAGATCGCGATACATTTTAATGTCGCAAATACCTTTTATCTACACCCATGCTTTAAATCCTCTGTAAGGGGTTCTGAAACAGTTAGCTTACTGCCATCGTTACAATATCCCGAGCGGGAGTGGGCCTGCAGCGCCGCGCGCCCACGCGCGAGCAACGCATTATGGAATTCAGTACAACATTATAACACTCTTGCGGAACACATAATGACGAGGAGGGAGAGGAAAGTCAAAGTCAAAGACAAAGTCAAAACCTTTATAGAGGATACATATCATGGGTTTAGATAAATATCATGGGTGTTTTTAATCCATATGTATTAAAATATTGTTTGTTTCCCTGATAAAAATAAGAAAAAACTAGCGGCCGGCCGCGGTTTCACCCGCGTGGTTCCCGTTCCCGTGGGAATATCGGAATAAAAAGTACCCTATGTTTTAATCTAGGCTATGTACTATCTGTGTGCCAAATTTTAAGCAAATCCGTTTAGTAGTTTTTGCGTGATTGAGAAACAAACATCTAAACATCCAAACCCACAAACTTTCACATTTATAATATTAGTAGGATAAAAAAATGGGTGTAGATAAAGTCTTGTATGCAACTGTACATAATTAGGTATTAAAACACTCATGTGATACTATTATCACATGAGTCGACTCTGCTTCGCCTCGCGTGATAAACCCACATTCGTGTTTTAATACCCCTCGTTATAGTACAGTTGCATAAATAACTATTAAAAAATCTTAAGTTTGAGATATTTAGAGACAACAATAGGTATTAAAGTTGAAATTGCTTTAAATAATTTGTATCATCAATATTCAATTTTAACTGACAAAAGTTAAAGTTTTGATTTGAGGATTAATTTTTGAAGTGAAAACTTCTTTAGCGGCGTTGTGCGCTTTTTGTATGGGAAAAAAATGCTAAACTCGCGTCAAGAATCACGTGGCTGATCGAAAATGCGTAAGACGGATGTGACGGATGGAGAGAAGACAGCTGACTGCGGAAGTATCCCCCTCTCTTTCTACGAAGCGCGTTGAAAATGGCGGTGCGTCATTTTAAGACGTGAACTTGTGTCACCAGCTACGCGCTAATTTTGAAAATGGAACTAATAGCAGCGATCTCTTCGGTGAAATCATAAACTTATTGATACTCTGTGACTATAAGTTTAAATCGTAGAATGCGTGCATGTAGAAATTAAAAAGGCCACTGGCGCGAAATCTTTAGAATTAACTGATTGAATTGTGTGACTGTATAGTAATAAGAAATAATTTTAATCCTTTGCCGCTAATTTCAAAATATCAATAATGCACAACGTTAATATTCAAGTTTTCACTTCTGCCGGCACTCCCGGAGTGCCAACCGATTTTTTTTATGAAATTTAATTACCACTTTTTTCTTAAAAGTATTTTCTTGTTTCAGTAACTATGCCTGAAATTGATATCTCGAGCAACACGAAAGAGATAAGCGATGTTCTAAAGTATTGCTTAAAAATTTACAGCTTTGGGAATAAAGTGGTAAGTACCTAACGAAATAGAATATAGTAATATTAGTTTGATAATTTATTTTGAAAGATAACAATAAGTATACATCGTGAAATTTTAATCATTTGGTTTCCGCTGTGGGGTGGTACCACTCATGATTACAAGCAACTTTTACTATGGGGACAACTCTGATATCGCGAAAAAATAATCAGTTATTGCATATGTTACGGATGATACCCGAAGTGCGGCTAAACCTAGTTTTAGCCGGCTAAAACTAGGTGTAGCCGATAGCTGTTGGCTAAAACTAGGTGAACCGATCTGCTTTACCCCTGTAGGTCCCGAATATAGGTTAGAAATTTAAGGCAAGCGCGAACCGCAGCGTAACTTGAGCCTTAAATTTCGAGGTTATTTTTTTTTTAATAGGCAACAGAAATAACTTTTTGAATACCCCATGCTACACCTAATTTTGG
The DNA here is from genome assembly GCA_943789525.1 of Agriphila geniculea. NCBI lineage: Eukaryota > Metazoa > Arthropoda > Insecta > Lepidoptera > Crambidae > Agriphila > Agriphila geniculea. Next base: position 8,923,599 of record OX038898.1, on the reverse strand, counting down.
CCGGCTACACCTAGTATTAGCCGCGAGCAAATCGGCTACACCTAGTTTTAGCCAACAGCTATCGGTTACACCTAGTTTTAGCCGACTAAAACTAGGTTTAGCCGCACTTCGGGTATTAGCCGTAACATATACATTAATATTCCATTTATGAAAGAAGATTTTTGGCCATCGGGTGTTGCTTATCGAAGGTTTTATGATTTTAATAAAAAGAAACAAGGCGGTGTACAAACACTGAACATGGAATCTAACACTCAAAAAAATGGATAGTACAACAAAGATAGTATCATTTAATTGTAAGAATATAGTAAGATCGGTTGACTGTGTAAGGCGACTTTGTCGCTCGGTCGATATCATTGCACTACAAGAGACATGGTTGTTACCACACGATATACCGTTTCTGGGAAACATAGATGATAACTTCGCTTTCACCGGCAAGTCGGCGGTTGACACATCAAACGGAGTTCTTCGAGGAAGGCCATACGGAGGGGTGGCCATACTGTGGCGGAAGTCTGTGTTTCCGTCCGTAAGGGTGATCGAGTGTAATAGTGTTCGTTTAACTGCTATTAAGATTGATCATATCAAGAGTTCAATTCTGTTAATCTCAGTGTACATGCCGACTGCGTTAGTTGACAACCTTAGTGAGTTTACGGATTTATTAAGTGAAATTAATGCTTTGATTGAAAATAATAATGTGGAAACTGTGTTAATGCTGGGAGACTTCAACGCGCACCCCGGTGAGCTTTTTTGTTCTGAACTTTTGGACTTTTGTAGTGATCAAGCTTGGTCGTGTGTTGATTTAGATTTATTACCACCTGATTCATATACATATGTAAGCGACGCCCACGGTTGCCGCCGCTGGCTCGATCACTGCGTGGTAACGAGCGCAGCGCGGAACATAGTCGTTAATGCGTCAATATTATATGATACTTATTGGTCTGACCATATCCCTTTGTTAATAGAATGTAATATTCATCTTATAAAACCAAAAATTGTGACTCTTAGTCAAACTAACAACCAAATTATTTGGGGAGAAAGAGATGGTGAACAGATACAGCGGTATTTAGATTTCTGTCATTCAAAGCTACGTCAATTAGATTTTCCAAGCGATTTTAGTAATTGTGCTGACAAACCGTGTTCTGATCACAGTCACCGAACTATTCTCACTTCACTGTATAATAATATTGTGTCAATAATTAAGGAAGCTGCAGTGTGCAGTCACAAAGGCTCTAAGCGTAGGAGATATAAACACATTACTGGTTGGAATAAACACGTAAGCGGCGCTCACGGGGAGGCTCGGCTTTGGTATAAGTATTGGTTGTTATATAGTAAACCGGTCTCTGGATATATATATAACAAAATGTGTGAATCAAGAAAATCATTTAAATCTAAGTTAAAATATTGTCAAGATAATGAACAACAAATCAAAATGGACATTATTACGAAAAATCATTGTGATAAAAATTTTGCAAAATTTTGGAAAAATACCAACAAACTCAACCCCAAACCGACTATTCCTGTGAGTGTGGCGGGTGTGCACGTGCCATTAGATATTGCCAATGCGTTTCAACGCCACTTTAGAGTTGAATCGCCGTTGTCACAAGCGCAACAAGTGATCAATGCTGAGTTACCTGTTAATCTATCTGTTAAATTCTCTGCCAAGGAAGTTGCGACTGTCATTCAAAAAATGGGTAGAGGAAAGTCTCCTGGCTATGACAACCTCAGTATTGAGCATCTAAAATACGCAGGTGTGCATTTGCCAAGACTGCTTGCGATGTTTTTTAATTTATGTATAAGTCATAGTTTTTTGCCTGACGAACTGATGTACACTGTTATTGTGCCAATTGTCAAAAACAAAACGGGCGATGCCTCCGACTTGTCCAATTACAGGCCTATATCTTTGGCGACAGTGATAGCTAAAGTGTTGGACAGTCTGCTTGATAAGCACTTGAGCGAGCACCTTAATATACACGATGCACAGTTTGGTTTCAAACCAGGCCTCTCAACAGAAAGTGCTATTTTATGCCTCAAGCAGACTGTTCAATACTATACAGCTAGGAAAACTCCCATATATGCCTGTTTTTTGGACTTGTCGAGGGCATTCGATCTGGTTTCGTATAATATACTGTGGAAAAAGTTGAGTGAAACTAATCTACCAACCGAACTCTGTTCTTTGTTTAAATACTGGTACGAGAACCAGCGCAATAGTGTAAGATGGGCAAGTGCGCATTCGGAGGTGTACAGGTTGGAGTGCGGAGTGAGACAGGGGGGGTTGACGTCTCCGAAGCTTTTCAACCTGTACATTAACCGTCTGATCGAGGGGCTCAGTAGCACTGGTATTGGATGTCATATAGACGGTCTCTGTGTTAATAATTTTAGTTATGCTGACGACATGGTGCTGCTGAGCCCGTCGATCAGTGCAATGCGTAGATTGCTAAGTACATGTGAGGCATATGCAGTGGCACATGGGCTTAAGTACAATGCCACAAAGAGTGAGTTGATGGTATTTAAAGCGGGCTCAAAAAGTTACCAAAACGTACCCACAGTGACTCTTTGTGGCACTGCATTAAAACAAATTGATAAATTTAAATATTTGGGTCACTGGCTAAATGATAATCTTTCAGACAACATTGATATTGATAGGGAACGCAGAGCGTTAAGTGTACGTTGTAACATGTTGGCTCGCAGATTTGCACGGTGTAGTAAGCAAGTAAAACTGACACTTTTTAAAGCATACTGTCAGACTTTCTACACGTGCAGTCTGTGGGTTAACTTTACGCAGCGTGCATATGGCGCTCTGCGCGTCCAATACAATAACGCGTTTAGGATATTGTTTGGGCTGGCGCCATACTGTAGCGCATCAACAATGTTTGCCGAGGCGCGAACGGATTGCTTTTATGCAATAATGCGTAAGCGCAGTTGGTCGCTGCTATCGCGCGTGCGCGCCAGCCCGAACAGTATCCTGTGCGCGTTAGCTGAGCGCTGGGACTCGCCCCTGCTGATGCGCTGGGTGCGCCTGCAAGCGCCGGTGGCGAGTTACCAGCGAAATCTTATAGTTAAGTCTTAGGTCTAATCACTAACACTAGATATCATAAGCTCTCATGTTACTAACACATATGGATGTTTTTCCGAAATAAATTTTTTATTATTATTATTATTATTATTATTATTATAATATCGAGTAGGTGTTGCGCTTTTGTATGGAACAGCTGTTTTTTTTCGTGATATCAGAGTTGGCCCCATAGTAAAAGTTGCTTGTAATCATGAGTGGAACCACCCCACAGCGGGAATCAAATGATTAAAATGTCAGCGTGTAGTTTGATTACACTAGGTATGTATACAGTCAGCTAATAAAACTTTTGTGCACTTTAGTACTGTGTCAAAATAACAGATAAGGCAAAAAGTGACAGTGACATGTTAGTATGACAGAAGTTTTAATATGAAAAGGTTCTAAGTATGCTCAACATTTTCATGGGCCATTCGTACGTCTATCATCACTCAAGGCTTACAGTCAAACTACACTCGCGAGCAAAAGTATGGAATCAATGCCTATTTTCATACAAACGAGGTAACTTTGAAGCCTTAGTTCTCCGCCAGGGATTGACCTAGCTGTGATCTGATGATGGCTATCTAGGGAGTGAATGGAATAGATCCAGATTACTATACACACCCAACTGATCTGATCAGCGTTCTAAAAGCTATTTGGATATTTTAAAAAAAACATGAAAATTGCATCAAAATGTATGGAAATCCTGAAACTGAGAACTCTGATCTTTGCAACTCTTAGAAAGCTGATCAGATCAGTTGGGTGCGTATAGTGATCTGGATCTTCTCCATTCACTCCCTAGATGGCCATCATCAGATCAGAGCTCGCTCAACCCCTGGTGGAGAACCGAGGCTTCAAACTTACCTCGTTTGTATGAAAATAGGCCTGTGATTCCATACATTTGCTCGCGAATGTATAAGCGAAAAAAATCTTGCTTATTAACTTCTTAAGCCTAAAATAACCCAGAAAATTGAAAGTTATTTAATTTTGCTACAAAAAAAAACAAGTTATTTTAAGGTGGCACCCTGAGCGAAAGCGGCGCTGCGTTGAATTTTATTTATTTTTATTTATTTATGATAATTCTAATACACAATTTTAATAATGTTTTACGTGGAATTTTTAGGGCCCACGGTATTTTTTTAAATGGTATCGTTATTTTCTCTCGTAGTCACTGCTAGAAGTAGATAGCAAAACTGCTAAAAGTGGCCGTTTTTGACACATATGCTATCTACTTCTTCGAATGACTACGAGGGCATGTAGTGATACCTTCTAAAAATACTAGACCATGGGCCCTAAAAACTCCGCGTAAAACATTATTAAATTTTTTTCTGTTCTTAACTTATTAAATAAAAACCTCTGAGGGCGCCACATATTCAAAATTGATTTTAAACCTTAATTTGTAAGACTTTGGGTTTAAAGATGATTGTGGTAGGTAACCATTTTGCTAATATTGTATGTGTACAGAATATATTTTTTTCCTTTTTTTCAGGTATTCATAACAAATAGCTCAAAACTGTTAACAGACGCTAAATCATTAAAAATACCATGTCTCAATACTACCGAAATCAAATTAAAAAATACAAACACAAACGAAATTACATTCGATTTGAAAAAAGTTAAAATCAACGTTAAAAAAGATCGTACTGAAAATATTTCTTTACCGTCAAGCGAATTTAAAAGCTATGTTCTGGGCAATAAAAAAGGAATTCCAAAAATCGAAACTTCATTCAAATCAGCCAATATCAGCGAAGAAAACATTTTATCACCGACGAGCGAATTCAAGTATTATGCCTTTGAAAATAAGAAACCTTTTTCAGAAATTAAGACAAATCTCTTTGAAAAATCTTCTGACAAAAATATTTCCGAGATGAAAAAATTTGATGATTTGAAAAAAGTTATAATCAATCTTAGAAATGGACACAGAGAAAATATTGCACTACTCCCAACCGAATCTAAACGCTATGTTTTGGGAAATAAAGAAGCAAATCCAAAAAATAGACAAAATGAAGAAAACATTTTCTTGCAGACTAACGAATTGAAGCATTATGCTTTTGAAAATAAGGAACCTTTTCCAGAAATTAAGACAAATCTCTTTGAAAAATCTTCTGACAAAAATATGAGTGAGGTGAAAAAATTTGATGATTTGAAAAAAGTTAAAATCAATGTTAGAAATGAAAGAAGCAAAAATATTGCACTACTGCCAAGCGAATCTAAACGTTATGTTCTGGGCAATAAAGAAGCAAATCCAAAAAACGGACAAAGTGAAGGAAACATTTTCTTGCAGACAAGCGAATTCAATCATGATGCCTTTGAAAATAAGGAACCTTTTCCAGAAATTAAGACAAATCTCTTTAAAAAATCTTCTGACAAAAATATTATTGAAGTGAAAAAGTTTGATAATTTGAAAAAAGTTAAAATCAATGTTAGAAATGAACGCAGCGAAAATATTGCGCTACTCCCATGCGAATCTAAACGCCATGTTTTGGGAAATAAAAAAGCAAATCCAAAGAACGGACAAAGCGAAGAAAACATTTACTTGCAGACAAGCGAATTACCTTTTCCAGAAATTAAGACAAATGTCTTTGAAAAATCATCAGACAAAAATATTAGTGACTTGAAAAAATTTGAGGATTTGAAAAAAGTTAAAATCAATATTAGAAATGAACGCAGCGAAAATATTGCGCTACTGTCAGGCGAATCTAAACGCTATGTTCTGGGCAATAAAGAAGCAACAAAAGAACAAAGCGAAGACAACATTTTCTTGCAGACAAGCGAGCAAGCCTTTGAAAATAAGAAACCTTTTCCAGAAATTAAGACAAATCTCTTTGAAAATTCTTCTGACAAAATTATTAATGTGGTGAAAAAATTTGATGATTTGAAAAAAGTTAAAATCAGTGTTAAAAATAAACATAGCGAAAATATTGCACTACTGCCAAGCGAATATAAACGCTATGTTCTGGGCAATAAAGAAGCAAAGAACGAACAAAGCAAAGAAAACATTTTCTTGCAGACAAGCGAATTCAAGCAAGCCTTTGAAAATAAGGAACCTTTTCCAGAAATTAAGAAAAATCTGTTTGAAAAATCATCAGACAAAAGTATTAGCGAGGGGAAAAAATTTGATGATTTGAAAAAAGTTAAAATCAGTGTTAAAAATAAACATAGCGAAAATATTGCACTACTGCCAAGCGAATCTAAACGCTATGTAATGGACAATAAAGAAGCAAATCCAAAAAACGGACAAAGTGAAAAAAACATTTTCTTTCCGACAAGCGAATCCAAGCATTATATATTTGAAAATAAGGAGCCTTTTTCAGAAATTAAGGCAAATCTCTTTGAAATATCTTCTGACAAAAATATTATTGAAGAGAAAAAGTTTGATGATTTGAAAAATGTTAAAATCTATGCTAGAAATGAACACAGAGAAAATATTGCGCTACTCTCAAGCGAATCCAAACGCTATGTTTTGGGAAATAAAGAAGCAAATCCAAAAAACGGACAAAGCGAAGAAAACATTTTCTTGCAGACAAACGAATACAAACGTTATATCTTTGAAAATAAGGAACCTTTTTCAGAAACTAAGAAAAATCACTTCAAAAATTTCTCCAACAATAATATTAGTAAAGTCAAAAAAGTTGACGCAAATACCTCCCCAATAGGTAGTGACAAATTAATAGATATCACTCGTAAAAAACCAGAGTCCAATCAAAACGACAAAGAACTTATTAACTACGAAAAAGCAGCAGCTAACATAGGCATAGATATTCAAAACTTATTTTTAAACGATGAAGAAATGGCCCAACAGAATTCCAAAGCCAAGAAAGAAAAAGAAAATCGAAATAAATTGGAAATTAAAAAACCGATGGTTATACAAAATACGAAAAAGGTTTCAATCGAAAAAGGAGAGAGTTCGAAAATACATGTTTTAAAGAAGTTTGAAATAAAAAGCAACCTAATGGAGGAAACGATAAAGACTAGATTAGATGAATGGATATGTTCGTTCTCACAAATTGTGGAAGATGCTCTTACGCAAATATTGACGGTACGTATTATATAATTTGTGAAGTTGTCTTGTTTATCTTTATTTTTCTTTTTCGGCAAACAATCTTCACCCAACCTCACCCCGGACACTCCATACTACCGCGCTTTTATAAACAGATGACGTCATATGACGTTTTTGTACACGCGCAACTGTAAGTCTAGGGCTATCGTGTAGTTTGTACTGTATTAGCAACGTTCAATGGGATTGGCAACGCAAAGCTAATTGTAGATGTCGCTGCGTACGCTTGTTCCTAAGACAGTAGACGTTCAGAACAAAATGTATGGGAAAATAGGTATTTATTTTGTGGTTTATTTTTACCGAAAAAGACCCATTGACCCAAAATGGATATAAAAGACTATTCTACAATGCAAATGCCGGAATTGGAAGCCAAATTAAGACGTTTTTATTCTTACAGAATTAATCATTTTTTTCTATATCCAGATTTTTCGGAAATTTGTAAGTGCCAACATTTTTAAAGCCTATTTATTACACAGAATTTTATCATTTTAAAGCTAAAAACACGATTTTTTAAAAGTAAAGGTCCTTTGTTTTCATAGCTCTCGTGGAACAAGCGTACGCAGCGCCATTTTGACAGTTGCCTTCCCCATTCATAATTCGAAAGTTTTAAGTAAATAAAGTTACGACGCATTGCTTTGAATATCCAAATAAGTTGACAGTTGACAAACACGACTAAAAGTAATGAAGCGTTGCTTTGCATTTCAAAATAACTTGACATTTGACAAACACGACTAAACGAGCATATTTTTCGGCATACAAACTCGCGGGGTGGGGTGAGGTAATTCATTCTGGGGCGAGGCGGAGTGTCCTTTCTGTACGGTAGTACTTATATCTATTCTGTGACCCAACTCTTTATTGAAAAAATCGATTATAAAATACAACAAATGGTTTTCCACATATAGATTACGAAATAACGATTTTTTAAAGACGTATGACAAAGTAACAACTATCAAAAGTTGTTTACTATGGGCCGACCGGTTAAAAGAGGCCTCGCCCGCAGGGCACAGGGGCGCGGGGGGAGGACGAGAATGGGAGCGCGAGGGGTGCGTGCGGCGGGGGCTCGCTCGTAGTGTGATACACAAGAGGCGAAATGTACACTGGACAGTTTTTAAGATATGTGACGTCACAGTGGTTAACGGTGAACAGGTGGTGATATTTTTATTAGAAAAATAATTGATGACTACAAAATTTGAATGAAACCAACTATGACTGTGTCGATAACATAATACAATATTGGGTAATAAACTTATGGACAACGTCTTTATTATATGCAAGATTAATAAAATTTATAAATCAATCATTTCATTTCAGCTGAATTTGGAACCAGTTTTTGTTTCTAAAATATTTGTAAACGTTAAAATCCATTTGCTTTCACTATTAATTTTATGTCGGAAAATATTTCAGCGCATCTTGAGACTGTAATCTTACAAAGCGTCCGCTACTTTCAGCACGTGCGATCGCTAGCCGCGTCGCCAGCAAACTGAGTTTTGGCAAGCAGTGGTCTCGAACGTCAAAATGCGAAATCGGCAGATTTGGCAAAAAAATCGGTAGATTCATACCCAAAATCGGTATATTGTAAAAAAATCATTATACCTGCTACTAAAAAAAATAAGGGCTACAATATGGTTTTCCATACAAACGAGCTAAGTTCCGAATTGGGAAATGATTAATTTCGCGTTTTTGTATGAAAATCCAATTTCTTTTTATTCCAACTGACACACGGCGAATAGCAGAAATTATACAGTAAATTCGATAGTAAAGTCCGCAAGTTGACTATTACAGCTTTCAAATAATATCAAATTCAAGTAAGTACTATAATGTTCCTAAATGAAGAAACGTGTACTTGTAAAAGTACAAGTCGAAAACAAATAAAAAAATAAAGTCTGAATAATCGCTTTGCAGAGTCGTAGAGAATTTACCTGTAAACAAACGAATCGAAACGGGTTGCTAGTTCGATTCATATATTAGTTAAAAGTTCGATTCGGTAAAAAAATCTGGAGAATATCCTTTATTCTCAGAACTTCTCAGATATCGTGAAAATATCTTTACATTTCGGTGGGAGAGGCTCCATATCCGTTGAAATACCGAAAAATCGGTAGGTTCGAGACCACTGTTGGCAAGAATGCGCCCGCCGCCCGCACCTCTCGTCCTCCCCGTTCGCGTCCTCCCCCGCGCCCCTGTGCCTCGCGGCCGAGGACTCATTTAACCGGTCTACCTAGAATAAACAGACTATCTTATTATTATTATAAATTTTAGATTAGGTAGTATAGTATTAAACGAGAGTCTGGAAATTCTTTTTTTTTACAAAAAAATATACTGACTGTAAGTGACTATGAAACTCAAAAAGAGACTTATAAACATAGAACATAGTACCTACTAGTTATTAAAAACGGGCCGAATTATTGGAGCAAAATATTTTTGTAGTGAGAACAATAATTTCCTTTAAAATAGGGAACATTTTTCTTTGCACTTATTTGTCAACTATTTTATTCCCATTCTAGAGACATAAAAAAGTCAATGATAGTATGACACCACCGTGGGTTTTGTATGATGTTGTAGACAGCATCAAAAAGTTGTATGACTCCCATAAAGAGGTGAAGACTTTGGCTGACAAGTTTACTACAATACTTTTGGAGCAGTGCAGCCAAATTGGTGAGATTTTTTTATATTATGTATGATGCGTTATTTTCCGAATAAGGATTCGTTAAGGTAAGGACCTGCCCCCGTTAGCCAGCTAATATTATTAGCAATTTTCCATAGAAATTCACTAATAATATTAGCTTGTAATTTGTTATGCAATAGGCCCCAGGCAAGAGGTTAAAGCTGTTCTACTTAAAAACTTGACTTAAACTTTCCAAGTTTATGATTTAATAATAATAATAATAAAATTATTTATTTGTCCCAGAAAAAACATTGAAAACAAATAACACGTAAAAATAACTCTAAGTATTACAATAAATTATGAATTCAATTAATTCTAAGTATTATAATAAATTATGAATTAGATTGGAACAAAAAGGCATGCAGCTCAGCATCTGACAGCTGAGTTATCAACTGTCGCTGTTATTCTGCCACATCCCAAACCAAGACATTTCTAGAATATGACAATTTAGCAAGTTACGTAAGAATTAAGTAATGATTTGAAACGTTATTAGGTAGGTACATAGGTCCACTACAAATTGAACTCCAAACTAGCCGCTTTGTACTGTTCTTCGAGGAACCATAATTTGCACTTTCGCTTAAAATTGTTCTTAGACATTAAAAGACCATCCCGCAAGGGAGGTGGTAAGTCGTTCCATATCTTTGAGGCGGCAAATGTAAAGCATCCCCTGGTAAAAGTATTTTTAAATACAGGCCGAGTCAGAAAAATACCATGATTTCTTAGATTTGAACCACGCATCCTTAATTTTAACTTTTCACGCAAATATTGCGGTATATTAGATTTGAACAAAGAATACAACAAACAAGCATACTTTAGATCTCTGACCCTGCCCATACACAGTATCTTGTTATGCACTAAGTAAAGGGTAATATGATCTCTCCTATGTATTGGGTAACAGTATCGCATGCAAGCGTTTTGTACCCTCTGGACTTGTTGTTCAGTCTTTTTGAGTAAACAAGGACCATACACCACATCGCAATAATGTAGATGTGACAATACTAAAGAGTTACATAATTGTATTTTGACATTAGTACACAAGAATTGACGAAGCTTATACAAAGTTTGTAGCGAACCAAAACACAGACCGACTTTTCGCCTAACATGATTTTCAAACCTTAGATTTTCATCCATGAACAGACCAAGATTACGAACGCAATCTTCCTGAGGTATAGGTACATTGTTTACAGTTACGTCAGCACGGACATTTTTAATCGATGCCACTTGGTTTCTAGTGCCTAGTACGTATTTGCTATAAGTACACGCTGAAATTTTAATCATTTGGTTCCCGCAGTGCGGTGGTTCCACTCATGATTACAAGCAACTTTTACTATGGGGCCTACTCTGATATCGCGAAAAAAAAACAGCTGTTCCATACAAAAGCGCAATCGACCTTAATGTATGGAACATCTGATTTTTTTTCGTGATATCAGAGTTGGCCCCATATTAAAAGTTACTTGTAATCATGAGTGGAACAACCCCACTGCGGGAACCAAATGATTAAAATTTCATGATGTTATAATGTACGGAAGGGAGCGCTGTGTGACCTGGGGGCTAATTGTCTAATTCAAAAAATCTATCGCAATCGCTTTCGTTTGACAGATGGATATGACACATTGCTGTATTTCTTTGGTAAGTTTTTATTGGTCCCAAAAAGAAGCTTCAATGTGTTACATCCTGAAAGCGATTGCGATAGATTTTTAAATTAGACAATAGAAAGGCAGAATTGCACTTTATTGTGTCGGAGCAAGAGTCGCTATTTATTTAAATGATTTTGCGGAGTGCATCTTCTGTACTTGTACTGTTATTCTGTGTCCTTTCTTAATTTTGTATCCTTATTAATATTATAAATGCGAAAGTAAGTTTGTTTGTTACGCCGTACTGGACCGATCATCGTGAAATGTTTTTGATATTTTATTACTATGTGTATTTTATTCATTATGAAAAATAATCTTTGTCACGCTAACAGAAATTAGGTGTTTTCTTGTATAATATTCTACTTTTTTCTTCTTTCACGGTATTACAGTTATTTACAGTTACTTAATTCTAGGTAAATTGAAGTTGTCAATGGCACCGACTGATTTTATGGACCTTTTACAATGCGCCTTTCTACTGATACAAAAATTGAAGGTAAGCTTTAGAAAGCTACGTATAGCCCGCGCAGATATAGAATGGGACTGGGAATTTCGGTTAACCTAGGGCTGCCAACCTTTTTTTACAAAATACAGGGTAATTTTGAGACCCCTTTACAAAATCAAATATAAGTTAAAGGAAGTAATAAAAAAACCGGGAGTCGGACTCGCGCACGAAGGGTTCCGTACCAAAAACGGCAATAAAATCACGTTTGTTGTATGGGAGCACCCCTTAATTTTTTTTTTCCTGTTTTTAGTATTTGTTGTCATAACGGCAACAGAAATACATCATCTATGAAAATTTCAACTATCTACCTGTTGTCGTTATTAATGTATAGCAAAAAACGGCAAATAAATCACGTTTGTTGTATGGGAGCCCCACTTAAATATTTATTTAATTATACTTTTAGTATTTGTTGTTATAGCGGCAACAGAAATACATCATCTGTGAAAATTTCAACTGTCTAGCTATCACGGTTCATGAGATACAGCCTGGTGACAGACAGACAGCGGAGTCTTAGTAATAGGGTTCCGTTTTTACCCTTTGGGTACGGAACCCTAAAAATTTAGTGAGTTCATTATGATTAATAATAATAATTTCTTTTTAAATTCACAGTTTCCAGCCACTTTTTATGTCCTAAAAATCTAGGGGGAAGGCGGGTCGCAGTAGGGGGGCTCGCGCGGGTCGATCCTATGCGATGCGCAAACAGTTACAACAATTTCAATTTGTGTAGGGAAAAGTTTGGGATAAAAATATTTTTTTTTACATCATTCATTGATTGTACTGCTGTTATAAAATGACCTGACAAAATTTGAAAGCGGGTCCAAAAATTACCCTGTATAAAAAGTATATTTCTTAAGGTCGGAGAAAAATAAACAATGTTTTAGAAAAATGAACAGATTTTTTTTTTATGTTTTGAATACATCATTTCTTAGTGCTTTTCGTACAACTTCATCGTTTTCGTGCATCAATTTTGACATTTTTGAAAGCTTCGTAAGCTTCAATTAAAATTAATATATAAATGAGAAGCTGTCTTTGCATTCATTATAGAAAAACTATGAGGTGGCGGTAACAGAAATTAGATATGAGAACTTCTTTTTCAAAATATGCTTTAGAATTTTAGATGGTCCCATTTAATTTTCATACTAATCGGTTTATTATCAGTATAGTTGATATTGACAACCCTAGGTTAACCGCGCTTGCCACAATAAGTGAGACAGCGTCACCTATACCTATAGGTTTAATGATATGGTATGCGTAGGGTACCATCTGATCTGACCGGATAAATCCCTTGACCGGATTTTAAGAGCTCAGACCGGACTCCGCCCGGATTTCTTTCAAGACCGGATTTTTAATTGTGCTTGGACAAAATTATTACTAAGCTCTATGAGTGGGTTTCCTGAAAACACATAATTTTCTTTAAGGAACTACCCGGGTGAATCTACGGGAGTTTTGCACGCCGTCATTGTCCTCGACGTAAAATTGTCGTGATAGGTTGCAAAAATAATTATATTATAACTTATGCTACTAAACGTTACCCGACTGGGACCTATTCTCGTCACTGCACACGGGGCCAGCATTTTCTTACACTAAAATTATAGAAAAATATGTTGAGGTGAATGACGGCGTTCAAAACGCCCTTAGATTTACCCACCGTAGATATGTAAGCAGCAGGTAATAATATTTTAAGTTGTACCTAATGTAAGTGGCCTACTAAGTTCTTTTTATTTATTTTAGGGTCCCCCCACACCTACCGGTTTCCGTTCTTTGCTTTGCTGTTCGGCAATGGACCGCCGGCCAAGAGGCTCATTTTCAATCTATCGCATATTTTCAATCTAAGTACATTTCACATATAAGAATGTTCTTGTGAGCTTTGTTCCTTAAACGATCGTTATGAAAACACAAAAAAATAGTTCAGATAGGTAATGATGACACCCACAACCCTGTTCACAATTTATATAAATATGCGATCGATTTATTTTTAGCAATCGGAGACCATGTTCAGGGTGGCATATCTCCCAGAAGCTTCCTACTTCGCAACCCAGACGATGATATTTGATAACACCAAGATAATGGATATCTTGCCAATTTGGTCTGGTCCAAATATGCGATAGATTGAAAATGACCTGGTTGGCCGGCGGTCTAAACAGCAAGTAGAACAGCAAAGCAAAGAAACGAAACCGGTAGGTCTGGGGGGACCCTTAGTCTATGACCGGACTTTGTCCAAAAATCAGGATTTTCAACCTCTTGCGACCGGATTTCCGAATTTCGGTCCTGGTAACTCTATGTGCGAGCGAGAAGTAAACATGTCCGATGCCATTTTCAATGTGGTAAGCGCGGTGAACCGAGATTTCCAGTCCCGTTCTTTATCTGAGCGGGTTTTAGGTATTAAAAGTCCCGATTTATTTGATACTAAGTTGTGATTTACATTTTAAAAGACAAATCAAAAGTTATTCCATTAAAAGATACTTTAGAGTTCAAAATCGTTTAGAGCAACTTAAACCATTGATTGCAAAATGTTTCTCAATTACAATTGGGTATTATTTAATCGGGTAACAATAAATTCGCATTTTGGGTATCAAAAATACTGATTATAGCGTACTGAAATACTAAGTGGGCGACGGACTGAGGGCGATTACAAATGTTGAAAATGGGTGACATTAAAATACAAATTGAGTAACTAGTTATTCAGAACGGGCGACCAAATTACTATTTGGGCGACAACCTTAGGGCACACAAAATATAAAAAATTTGGCATATATTTTATTTAAAAAAGGTTAACCTAATCGAGATGACCAAAATACCATGTTGGGCAGCTTAAATCAGTTATACAGGGTTATTTTTAAAACACCAACAACCTCGCAGGAGTATCTACTCCGAAAAGTCATAGAACAAATGTTGTTGTTTATGATGATAGTAATCTTACTATCATCATAAACAACAACATTTGTTCTATACGACTTTTCCGAAAACAGACAAAAAAATTCGACTCTTCATACAAAATGTCCGAACAGCTGATCGAGTTTTGTATGAAAAGTCGATTTTTTTTGTCTGTTTTTGGAAAAGTCGTAGAACAAATGTTGTTGTTTATGATGTTAGTAATCTACTCCTGCGAGGTTGTTGGTGTTTTACAAATAACCCTGTATAGTTACCAACTTGGTATAATAGATGCCCACTCAGTATTTTTATCACTCATTTAGAATTTTCACTGCTAACTTAAATTATTTATCTCCCATATGTAGTCGCCCGTTTTACCTATTTTTTGTAATCCACAGTTAATCGCCCGTTTAGTTATTTTGTCGCCCAAAAAATAAACCGCTGCCAGGTCTAGTATTTAAGTGTCCCATTAACAGTCGCCTTTAATTATTTTCAGTCACCCATTTAATTAATTCCCATTAAAAGGTCATTGGGCATATTTGACCCACTTAATGAAAGTTCGCGTACAGAAACCAAACCAGTTTTAAATTGAAGGATTTAATCCCACTTTTCAAAATAAGTATTATTTTTTTATGTACCGACCGGCCGAAAAAAGTTATTTCACATTATGTGTGTGAGTATATGTTTAATGTTATTAAACTTTTGTTAATATACACATCAACTTTGTCTAGGGATACAATACAGGTGTTATTTTCATACAAACGAGGTTACATTGAAGCCTTGGTTTTCTGCCAGGGATGTACCGTGCTGTAATCTGATGATGGCCATCCAGGGACTAATGGAGTAGATTCAGATCGCTATACACACCCAACTGATCTGATCAGCATTCTAAAAGATTAATGGGTCAGTGTTCTCAGTTTAAGGATTTTCATACATTTTCATGCTATTTTCGCGGTTTTTTTAAACATGTCCTTTACGTTTTGAGAATGATGGTCAGATCAGTTGGGTGTGTATAGCGATCTGAATCTCCTCCATTCACTCCCTGGATAGCCGTCATCAGATCACAGCACAGTACATCCCTGGCAGGAAACCAAGAATTCAAAGTTACCTCGTTTGTATGAAAATAACACCTGTATCCCTAGACAAAGTTGATGTGTGTAAAACAGAAGTTTTTACTTTCAGCATTGTGAAAATGTATGGTACAAGCATAATAAACGTTTGTATTGTCTTTATTTATTTATTTTAATTAATTTATTATTGAAATGCTATGATAAAATGATAAAAAATGAAACTTGTCCTGCAAGAATGCGACCCATACATGTATCTACATACCTAGCCCTATTTCGTTTGTGTACGCCGTAGGTCAAATGTTCGAACAAAATGCCCAGTGACCTACACCTCTTTTTTCTTCGAGTTTAGGTTGAAAATCGTAAAGCTAACACTTTTTTCAGGCAAATCAACCTAGCTACGTAGAGTTATTAGAAGCTGAAAATGCTCTAAACGGTCTTCTTAGTAAAATTGAGGATCCGACAGAAGACCTAAATCTGTTATTACCGTTCACACCACCAGTTGGCACCCCTGATATCGTCATAGAAAGAGTAAGAAATAACTGTAAGTATTATAAAAACTTATTAAACAAACTGTGTCCATCAGCCATTTTTGATGTTCCCACTGTTGGGGCACAGGCCTTCCTTATGGGTGGATAAGGAGGACGGGCCATAACCCACCACGCGGTCGGATTGGTGGATATTAACGACTGCAAATGCAGCCGGGACCAACGGCTTAAGGTGCCTTCCGAAGCACGGAGGAGTTCGCGATAGTAAATTTTTGGTCACCCATCTCATGACCGACCCTTGCTAACGTTGCTTAACTTACGCAATCGCTGGGCCAGGCGCTAAACCACTGCGCCACCGAGCTCCTCATGCGCCACTGGCGCACTAACAAACTATTATTAAATAATTTTAAACTGTTTTAAATATAAGCTTACTACTTAAAACTAAAATAGGGACCACGAAATGATTTTCCATACAAACAAGTTAACTTTGGCAAGGTTTTTATGTTAATACAATCTGTTTTATTTAAATTTGATATCGTTCGAAAGCTATAATACTTGCGTACTTTACTGTCGAATTTACTGTGATTGCTCCTATTCACCGTGTGACAGTTAGAATAGAAAGAAATTGGAGTCTTATACAAAAACACGCGAAATTTAATGTTTTTTCAATTCTGACACATGTGGCGAATTGGAGAAATTATACAGTAAATTCGACAGTAAAGTCCGCAAGCTGACTGTTTCACCGTTCGAAAAATATCAAATTCAAATAAAATCAGTTTGTTAAAAAAACCTTTCCAAAATTAGCTAGTTTGTCTCCTATTTTCTTTTGAGTAGTATATGTCGTAGGATAATCATATAAACCGGATCTTTACAAAAATCCTAGAACGATTGTAAAGAACCTGATAATTGAAATCTAAGATAAATTTTCACATTCGTCCGAGCAGTTTTTAGGATCTTTGTAAAAACCCTAGTATGTTTCGGACAATCGTAAACTTGAATGCTGATTGGATAATCTATGAGACGATTTATCTTCACTTCATTTATCTTCTAGACTTCAGTCTGATTGGTTAGAACATAATTGCTGTTGGGTTTTGGGGTTATTTCGTAATTTTGCCGAATTTAATTCTTCAATAATTGAAGTTTTAAGAGCATTAATTAGCTCGAAAGTCCATTTAGGTTTTGCACAACAATATTGACAAGTGCTGTAGAACTTTCTTAGCTCTGTGTAAAACAGTTCTTTTTAAGATATAACCTCTAAATTGTCTGCACTGATCGAACCCGGCACTTGTATAACATCCAATTCACTCACTTCACTCATCGTAGGTACTTCAATGTCTCTTGATTGATGTGAGCACACAGTTTTTTAAAATAAAAAACGTAAAATTAGTTCAAAACACTAGAGAAATATTTGACAATAATCACAACAATAACAAATAGCCAATCAGAGCATCCGTCAGTCCATAACGATGACATCAGCCAATCAGCGCGCGCAAAAAGATGGTTATTCGCGATTTACCTAAGATACGCTGGATTTTTTGTAAAACTCCTAAACATTACTCGGATGATTGCAAAAATCTGTCTTAGATTCTAATTATCCGGTATTTTACAATCATACTAGGATTTTTGTAAAAATCCTGTTTGTACAATTATCCTACGACTTATATAAGGTTTGCCATTGTCAAAATCTTCCTTATTCACCCAAAAGTAAGATCAGGGGGTAGGTATTACAATACACCCAAGAACCAAGTTATTTTGGGGTACACACCCCAGTAGTGTAAAAAGCTGATGGGTATTATCAGGGGGTCTCACTCCGCGCTTAAACTTGTATATTAGCCTACTGCTCGCAACTGACTCAGTCGAGCCAGCGCACGAGGGGTGGCGTGTGTCGGTTGAGACAGAGCTACGCGACAGAAAGAGAAGCGCTTCGGAGGCGCTTATAATAATAGGCACGCAGCGCTGTGCAATTTGAAATTGTACTTTATTCCCGTGCAGCGAGAGAAGCTTATTATTTTATTGTCCTCGCGCAGATGGGCTTCTGTACGTTTTGTACTATTATATACTGTATTCTGTGATATTGTTCTTAAATATTTTTCAGATTTAAGACATCCTTCAGAAATCATAGATTATTTAAAGAAACATTTCGACGAATGGAAAAACTATGAACAGACACCAGAAAAAGGTTTTGGGGAACATCCGGTAAGCGTTTCAATATAAGGTGTTACAAAAAACCCTATAATGCCGAATATGGTAGATAGGGACCATCAAACTGAACAACTTTTACTATGGGACCAACTCTGAAATCGCGAGAAAATCCACAAATCCACTAATATTATAAATGTAACTAAAGTTGTGTGTGTGTGTTACCTTTTCACGCCTAAACGGCTGGACGGATTTGGATGAACATTTTTTTATATAACTTTATTATTTACGGGTTATTGTAAGTTAAACAACCTCGCAAGAGTAGAATTTACTAACATCATAAACAACAACGTGCGTTCTACAAGGACCGAAACCGGTTACCGTTAAAAGGGTTTTTACACGACTGCCCAAAGCAAAAAGAGTGTATATGTGTTCAGGGTTCATGTATGTTTGCGGGTATGTGAGTTTCTTTATTTTATTTATTTATTAGTTCTGTACACACACAAATACAAACAGAAAAGAAATGGACAGAAGAATTGTAATTTTTATTTTTTTATTATTCTTTATTCCACCATAACTTCCAATTGGCTCGACGGATTTAGATGTATGGGGTATTGTTAGAATCCTTACAACATTCCAAGTGACACTGGCTATATTTTTTTTGAAAAAGTTAATATTTTGACTGTATGACGCCATTTTCGAATGTGAAAAAAAAAATTGTCTTCAATTATTACAATATGGGCATCAAATGAAAGGCCTTAATGAGCACATTTCAGAAATATATAATTTGTTACTAAAATGTGTGAAATAAAAATAAATAAATTTAAAAAAATAAAAACACGACTGCCCTGCTAAAACAAATTAAAAAGTTAAATAACAAGTGTCATTGCAGTCAGGCGACCTCTTCGATTAAAAATTATTCCACAAAACGGTCCCCCGACTGCAATGACATTTGTTATTTAACTTTTTAGTTTGTTTTCAGCAAGGCAGTCGTGTTTTTAAATTTTTTAATTTATTTATTTTTTGATTGGGTATTTCACAAACTTGTTTTCAAAAACCCTATCAATACGGTAACCCTATCGAAAGGGTAACCCAAGTAAGGACTTACCGAATACGAAAACCCTATCGGGGAAACCCTATTAAGGCTTTATGAAGTGGTTACGTGCCGGACTACAGCTGCGCCACAAAAAAAAATTGGAAATCTGACTTTTTGACTATGCCATGATGAAGTCTATAGTTTGTCGGAGTTTGTCGCCAAAAACCAGAGTTTGTCGGTCTTCCGTTTAGGAGATACATGTGGCTCAGCTGTAGAGACGTCTCTACAGCTGCGCCACACAGATCTCGAAAACGGAAGGTCGTAGCGAAAATCTGATTACTTGTATGTATAGCCGTTAGTTTGTCGGAGTTTGTCGCACAAAAACCAGAGTTTGTCGGTCTTGCGTTTAAGAGATATGTGAGGATACGCTGTGGAGACCTTTCTACCTGGATCTTGAGAACGGAAGGTCGTAGCGATAATCTGATTAGTCATATCTATAGTCGGTAGTTCGACCGAGTTTGTCGCCAAATACTTCCGGTCCTTTGGCCCAGGTGGAACTAGGTATAAATTGCTTGAACACGTTTTTAAACCACTTCACGTGCCGGACTACAGCTGCGCCACAAAAAAAAAGTTGGAAATCTGACATTTTGACTATGCCATGATGAAGTTTATAGTTTGTCGGAGTTTGTCGCCAAAAACCAGAGTTTGTCGGTCTTCCGTTTAGGAGATACATGTTGTATCTCCTAAACGCAAGACCGACAAACTCTGGTTCTTGGTGACAAACTCCGACAAACTACCGGCTACACACACGAGTAATCAGATTTCTGTTACGACTTTCTGTTTTCGAGATCTGTGTGGCTCAGCTGTAGAGACGTCTCTACAGCTGCGCCACACGTATTTCCTAAACGCAAGACCGACAAACTCTGGTTTTTGTGCGACAAACTCCGACAAACTAACGGCTATACATACAAGTAATCAGATTTTCGCTACGACCTTCCGTTTGCGAGATCTGTGTGGCGCAGCTGTAGAGACGTCTCTACAGCTGAGCCACATGTATCTCCTAAACGGAAGACCGACAAACTCTGGTTTTTGGCGACAAACTCCGACAAACTATAGACTTCATCATGGCATAGTCAAAATGTCAGATTTCCAACTTTTTTTTTGTGGCGCAGCTGTAGTCCGGCACGTGAAGTGGTTTTAAAACGTGTTCAAGCAATTTATACCTAGTTCCACCTGGGCCAAAGGACCGGAACCGCTTACCGTTAAAGGAGTTTTCATTGGGTATTTCTTGAACCGCTAACCGTTAAAAGGGTTTTTGATTGGGTATTTCATACACTTATTTTCAAAAACCCTATCAATATGGTAAGCATGACGTCGACTAGCCCTAACGAAAGGGAAACCCTATCATTTGGTAAGCTTTTTAATAGGGTTTCCCTATCAATTGGGTTAACCAAAAAAAGTGGTTTTCCGGTCCCTGGTGTTCTACGACTTTTACGCAAGGAGAAAGAAAAACTGACTTTCCATACAAATGTCCGAACAGCTGATCGACTTTTGTATGAAAAGTTGATTTCATTTTCTGTATAAGTAGTAGAGAATACTATAAGTAGGATTGGAAACTGACCCATATAATAGGGCGTAAGCAACAGTTTTACCTACCATTAAAACGCATTTGTGTATTTTTTTAAATAGTAACTGGGAAGGCATTGGACTACCATCTTGCTTCATAATACAGGATGTGGTCTAAGGTGTAGCATGCACGCACTCTTCTGGAGTTCCTCTGGAGCCTTATTCGAAGCTTTTGGTAAACAGATTAAGGTAGGCTTCGAATAACGGCGAATAGGACACAATAGGAGCGTTTTACCTACCTTTAAATTGCATATTGTGTCTGCAGCCTTATTCGAAGCCTACCTTCATATGTTTACAAATAACGGCGAAAAGGACACAATCTATTTTCCAATCCGTAACGGAACAACTTATACTTGACAAGACTAGGTTGTATTATATTGTATGATTAATATTTATATTTTCAGATTGTAAATAATAACGCCGGTGATATAAGAATAGTTCGTACATGCGGACGGAATATAAAACTACTTAATATACATGGCAAAACTTTAACAGTTACTAATCCTACTGAAACAGTACCTAAAGACGAAACTGGCAACATTAAAGAGGATAATGTAACATCCACAAATGATATACATGAAGATCTAGATTTGTCTCATAGCGAGACGTGTAACGAAGAATTAAGTAATGACAGCGAAACAATTGACGGAACCGTAAAATGTGGCAACACTTTTAACGAAGATCCTAAATCTGGCATACAAGAAAACACTCAAAGTGTGGCAACACAGTCATTGAAAAATTTAAACAATGAAAACAAAAATTATGTGCCTAAAGTAAAAACAGAAACGAAAAAAACCTTTCTAGATTTGGAAACTTCAAATTATTCTGGAATTCAAGAAGCAGCTACAATAACACAGCTCTCTTCATCGGTACATGACGAAAATGATGATGTCAAATTTGACAGCGACGTGTCAATTGCCGACACTGTCAGCTTTGTGTATGAAATCAAAAATACAAATGTCAAAAATACAGCAGTCAAAAATGAAAATGTTGCTGAATCTAATGCCAACACTACGTCGAGGGACGCATCAATTGACAGGTTTGACAGTTTAACTGTCAAAGATGAGAGTACAACTGACAGTGGATTTGAAAGCGAAAGCCTACACGCTTATTCCTTAGTAAAGACATTTTTGTTTGAACTAAGTTATACTTTTAAGATGGTATATAGTTTCGTGTAAGTAACTTGAAAATTATAAGACGTTGGCTGACTGTATGCAAGTTGTTACAAATAAACCTGAAAAGCTTATTCAGATCTGAGCGGTATTATTGCGGCTTATTCAGATACCGCTACCGCCGTGGGTAGCGGTATTACCCGAGTGACATCCCGTCGGGTATTTGGTATGGCATTTTCGCAGCTGTCGTGGATACGTGAAATTAGATTAGGAGGCCATAACAAATTTGGTAACGTTCGCGTAAGTGGCTGTCTCTGGGTTTACAGGATGGAGAGGCACTCTCTGATGCTAAATATGTCAGTCTGTTTGCGTGAAGTGGTTGCGTTCTTTTTATATGCAGGCTGAAAAAAAATAAATTTTTTGAAAATAAATTGTAGCCCACGTTACTCGCTGATAATGTAGCTTTCTATGGGTGAAAAAAATTTCAAAATGGATCAGTACTTTTTGAGTTTATACATTACAAACAAACAAAAAGGTAATCGCGTATACCTACGAAACGCAACCGAATTTTGGTCAGTCCTTACACAGTTCACGTGAGTACAACTAGTACTTACTTACTGTACTATTGTCAACCATTTACCTTATCGTTTTTTTTTTCTGGTAACGATAACTCATTTTTCACTCTGCATGTTTAGGAAAGATCAATCACGCCACCCTTTGTCCATTTCATAATTTATTATAGCATGTGTTTGTAAACCTGCCTTTAGGAAAAGCACGTAAGAAGCACTGTTTAGTTCGTGCGCTAGGTATTGTGTTTGGGGCTAGTTTCGCGAGATGGCGTTATGGGTCTTTTAATATTGAATTGCCGAGCGAGGATCGGCAACAGCGCGCGCGCGTGTGTGCGCCAAGTTATTTTTAGATGCATTCGATGTGCGGGAGCATCGCGAATGGACGATATATTGTTTTGCTATTCCTTCGGTTCGTGTCGTGACCCCGCCATTTTGTTTTGGGCGTTGTCTTGTTTTATTTTAAGTAAAACCCGTGAAGTTTTGATGTGATTTATTAAAAACCCGTATGTTTGTCATCATTTCATTGTAACTTAAAGCTAGTTTTGTGACGTGAATCGATGTTTGTTATATTTTGTCACCTCGAGTGAATTTTGTACTTGTTGTGTGGACCGTGATAGTGTCCTTCAGTGACTGAAGAAAGAAGAAATTATTATGAAGTCTCAACAACATATTTCTGGTGCCGTCTGTGTCTTGGGGTAACTTGACCAAGTGTAGGTAGGAAGTGTCCTCGTCACAGGGCGGCGCCAGGCCCGCAGCGCAGGCGAGACGACTCATCGCGTGGTGTGACCGCGTGGAAAAGTGGACTTTGATCCGTGAGTCAGTTAACTATTAATTATAAGTCAATAAATATTGATAATAAGTTTTGGTTGAGTCGTAAGCCGATCGAATCCCCAGGGCGGAGCCGGCATTTTCGCCCGTTCCATTTCGTCACACTTCCACTGTGTTACTTTTTCTTTTGAGTTACTTTCCTTTGTGTTACTTTCCTGGATCGATCCGCTTACAACGAAATATTTTGGTAGCAGAGCGTAGTTAATTTGTCATTAGTGGAAACATTTGTCATTAGTTAAAACACTGCATATAAAAAGAACGCCACCACTTCACGCAAACAGACTGACATTTAGCATCAGAGAGTGCCTCTCCATCCTGTGAACCCAGAGTCAGCCACTTAAGCGATCGTTACCAAATTTGTTATGACCTCCTAATATAAACGTACCGTGTACCCATTGGGATATCGCTACCAGTACCTGTAGCGGATACCGCTCGGATTTGAATTTAAAGCCGAATATGGTAGATACGGACCATCAAACTGAACAACTTTTACTATGGGACCAAATCTGAAACCGCGAAAAGAATCAGCTGTTTCATACATTTTCATATTTTCATTTTTTTTTTTTTTTTGTGAAATAGCTGATTTCTTTTCGCCATTTTAGAGTTGGTCCCTATGGGACCAAGTAGGTTGGTAACCAGTTGGTTACTATGGTAAAAGTGATCATTTTGATGATTGGTCCGTATAATCTGGTTAAGCTATTAATTCTCTTACACGTTGTATACCTAGATCCTATATTATTGAAACCGCTTACCGTTAAAGGGGTTTTTGATTGGGTATTTCATAGACTTGTTTTCAAAAAACCCTATTAATAGGGTAACCCTATCAATACAGTAACCCTATCGAAAGGGTAACCCAAGTAAGCTCTTACCGAATACGAAAACCCTATCGGGGAAACCCTATGAAGGCTTTATGAAGGGGTTTTAAAACGTGTTCAAGCAATTTATACCTAGTCCCACCTGGGCCGAAGGACCGGAACCGCTTACCGTTAAAGGGGTTTTCATTGGGTATTTCATGATCCGCTTACCGTTAAAAGGGTTTTTGATTGGGTATTTCATAGACTTATTTTTAAAAACCCTATCAATACGGTAAGCATAATCGTCGAATAACCGTATCGAAAGGGAAACTCTATCATTTAGTAAGCTTTTTTAATAGGGTTTCCCTATCAATTGGGTTAACCAAAAAAGGGGTTTTCCGGTCCCTCTTCAATAATTAATATATTAAATTACCTTTTCGAATTTTATTGTTACATTATTTTCGGTGTATACAACGTGTATGTAAAATTTCATTATCATCGGTTCACTAGTTAAGTCGTGAAGACTTAACAAACAAACGGACTTTCGCATTTATAATATTAGTAAGGATTTCCAATCACCCTGTATAATGTTTATTTTTTTTTTTCAGAGTTAAAACCATCCAAGATTTCAGAGAAAACAAAATACAGGAAGAGCAGAAACATTATTTGCATAAAAAAGCTAATTTAATGTATATGACAATGGCAGAAATCATAATTAAACTAAAAATGTAAGTATTTAAACTTATATAATACATACAGCACAGAATAAATACAATAAGTACTACCGTACAGAAAGGACACTCCGCCCCGCCCCAGAATCAATTACCTCACCCCTCACCTCACCCGCGAGTTCGTATGCCGAATCCTATGTTCGTTTAGTTGTGTTTGTCAAATTTCAACTTATTTTGATATGCAAAGCAATTCGTCGTAACTATATTTACTAAAAAGTTCGAATAGGGTATTTGACAACATTGAAAATATACTGCAAATTGTGGTCATCCTAACAGATAATGGCGTAAAAAACATATTCAACTACTGTATTGACTTTTGATTAATTTCACCTAGGAAAATGCAATAATTTTTGTTTTTTTTTCTGTGGCCAAAACGCTCTAAGATTACTGATGACGTCACTTGCCTGTTTGCTGTAAATAAATATGGCTTCAGGCGTTTGACACGACCATAGACTTAGGATCCGCGATTGATGGCTGTCAAATGGCTAAGGATATTACAATGTTTACAGGCTTGTGGCGTCAATAAGTGACGTTTCCAGCGCCATAGCGTTTTAGGCGCGGTTTTAAAATTTTAAACTTTAACATTGATTTTTTAATAAAATGACATTGATTTTTCCTGAAATATGAATGTGGTGCGCTTATTACGTAATAAGGAATAATTTAAAATGGTTTTCCAAAATTAGTCAAATAGCCTATTATGAATTGAACGCCGCTCATACAGTACAAACTGCACGGTAGCCCTAAACTCACACACATAGTTGCGCGTGTACAATAACGTCATCTGACGTCATCTGTTTATAATGGGCCGGTTGTATGGAGTGTCCGGGGTGTGCTCTGCTATAGGCCTAATAGATGGCGGTTATTTAATCATAGCATGGTTTCTCAGGATTTACACAATATATTTTAGCGTGTCCAACTAAATAATACTAAAATAATTACTGACAATTTAAATAACTCTATATGTCTTTCTCCTATTGATGAATATGACATTAAAAAAATTATCATGACATTAAGGCTCCGTTATGCGAAATCATTTGTCTCTGTCTTTTTCTTTACTTGTAAAGAGTATGGAAAATAACCTCACTTTTGCACTTTTTCGATGTTTTTCGTTGTTTTTTCATCATTATCTTTAGTACAATTATCTTTCTTGAAAAAAAGTTATTGGAACAACTGCACAGTACGTTAAAGTGTATTTTGATGTAGAATTCAATACGTTTCCGCTATTATTTATGCCAAAAATATGGCCCGCGACAAGCGCTTTTGAAGATATCTGATATTTTTTCCAATCATCTGTGAGGTTAATACGCAATTTAATACTTGTAGCAACTAGATAATCTCTTTAGCTTGTCGTATGTTTTTTTTTGTGACTACAACTTTACGTTTTCTATATAAAAATATGGCCCGCGCAAACTATGTTTTCCTATTATGGCCCCATAAACAATACAAATTCGGAAGGGTATGATGAACTTAAATACAAAAGTGATTAAAGCTTGTAAGGATCAGTTAGTTTCAGTATTAGCTTAGGTACTTTGTCGTTCGAAACAGGGATTTTCCCTGCGGGTTTTTTTTTCGATATTTAATTTATTTATTTTAATTATTGGTAAAACACATTTACAATTAAATTTATGCAAAAACTATCAATTGTGAAGCCTCTTTTTAAAAAGGCTCAAAGTTATTGGTAATCAACTTTCGACCTATAACATTGATATCAATCCTAACAAAGATATACGAAAAAGTAATGCATGACAATCAATATGGCTTTCAGAAAAGCAAATCGACTGCACATGCTGCTTTTAACCTGGTTGATCACATATTAAGAAGCATAATTGAGAATAATTTAACCACAGTTCTACTATTTGATATGTCTAAAGCGTTTGATTCCGTATCACATAGTCAATTGTTGTTAAAGCTAGAACGTAGTGGAATAAGAGGTAAAGCATTAGATTGGATCAAATCATACCCGCAAAATAGGATGCAGTCGGTCGAAATCACCAACTCGGTGATAACAAAGTGGTACATAAATATCATTCTGAATTCAAAGTAAATAAATTTGGTGTGCCCCAGGGTCACACTAACTTACGGTGACTCTTACGGTTCTGTAGCACCTTCGCCCGTTCGGTAGCACTCTCGCCCGTTCGGTAGCATTCGCCCGTTCTGTAGCACCTTCGCCCGTTCGGTAGCACTCTCGCCCGTTCTGTAGCACCTTCGCCCGTTCGGTAGCACTCTCGCCCGTTCGGTAGCACTCTCGCCCGTTCGGTAGCATTCGCCCGTTCTGTAGCACCTTCGCCCGTTCGGTAGCACTCTCGCCCGTTCTGTAGCACCTTCGCCCGTTCGGTAGCAACCTCGCCCGTTCGATAGCATTCGCCCGTTCTGTAGCACCTTCGCCCGTTCGGTAGCACTCTCGCCCGTTCGGTAGCATTCGCCCGTTCTGTAGCACCTTCGCCCGTTCGGTAGCACTCTCGCCCGTTCTGTAGCACCTTCGCCCGTTCGGTAGCAACCTCGCCCGTTCGGTAGCATTCGCCCGTTCTGTAGCACCTTCGCCCGTTCGGTAGCACTCTCGCCCGTTCGGTAGCATTCGCCCGTTCTGTAGCACCTTCGCCCGTTCGGTAGCACTCTCGCCCGTTCGGTAGCATTCGCCCGTTCTGTAGCACCTTCGCCCGTTCGGTAGCACTCTCGCCCGTTCTGTAACACCTTCGCCCGTTCGGTAGCAACCTCGCCCGTTCGGTAGCATTCGCCCGTTCTGTAGCACCTTCGCCCGTTCGGTAGCACTCTCGCCCGTTCGGTAGCATTCGCCCGTTCTGTAGCACCTTCGCCCGTTCGGTAGCACTCTCGCCCGTTCGGTAGCATTCGCCCGTTCTGTAGCACCTTCGCCCGTTCGGTAGCACTCTCGCCCGTTCGGTAGCATTCGCCCGTTCTGTAGCACCTTCGCCCGTTCGGTAGCAACCTCGCCCGTTCGGTAGCACCTTCGCCCGTAAGGAGGTGCCCGTGCCCGAAAGGTAGTACCTACCCGCGCCCGTACGGGAGTACCCGCGCCCGATCGATGGTGCCCGCGCCTAAATGGATGCAGCTACGCTCACGAGGGCGCGCCCGAGCTCCGAGTGACACGTGTGCTCACTAGGACGGTCGGATCACTACTGGTAGACAGTGTGTTGTATTCGGCATATACTACAAACATATTGTATTTAATGGTATTATTTTGCTTTGATAAAATAGTTCATATTGAAGAATTGACGTCACATGTCGGACACGCTAATCTATGTGTAAAAGCTTAAATCCTGTGAAATCACGCTATGATTAAGTCAGCGCCATCTATCTGGCCTATAGTTTCGAGTCCAGTGCTGATGTTTAACCTTAAGGCGATTTTATATGCAACACTAGCGCCACTCCCGCAAAAAATAATTAATAAGTGTTTGTCAACTGTCAACTTATTTTGATATTCGAAGCAATGCGTCGCAACTTTATTTACCAAAAAGTTCGAATTATAAATTGAACGCCGCCGCTCATACAGTACAAACTGCACGGAAGACTTACACACATAGTTGCGCATGTACAAAAACGTCAACTGACGTCATCTGTTTATAATAGCGCGGTTGTATGGAGTGTCCGGGGTGTGCTTATGGTCCCCTCGCACAAACTCAGTGCAGGCCTCCTTCACTTGCTCGTCGGTCGCGCGATAAGCACCGCTAGCCGTGCCTACGGAGGCACAAGTGAGCAGCGGGCCGCCACACGCCCGCCTGTGTACGAGCGCGGCACCTTACTGCCTGCGTAGATATTGTAATCATAATAATCATAATCATTTATTGTGAAACATAGGCACTTATAGATGTCATAATACAATATAATTGTTCAGCTATGCCCTGCCATGATAGCATACAATGAAGGGTTAAATTAACTCTAAAATTGAAATAATAATGATAATACAAATTGATCATGCATGATAAGATAATATTATTAAAATTATTTTGAAAGTTAAATTGAAAATTAAATTAAATGTCATAAAAAATCATCAAATACTAGCATTTTTCCAGCACAATGTCTTTAATTTCTGCTTAAACATAAAGTTATTATCAGTGTGTCTTATTGATGCAGGTATCTTATTATAGATACGAGGTCGATTGTCTTTTTATAATTGTAACAATGTCCCGATTTCGATGAAATTGTCCCGCGTCCCGACGATCCATCAGTTTTGTCCCGATTTTTGATGAGAACACGCAATCAAAATCAGAGTTGATAAAAAAATAGGTCGAAATATTTAAAAGCATAAAGGACAGCAAGTTAAATGCCTTATTTTGCTTTGTATCTCGCCTTCGATATTGAGTGAGTATTTTCCCATATGACGCTTAAATGATCTAATGTCAGAAATCGTTATTTTATTATAAAAATCCACCCCGCTCCCTTGACCCGACTTTTATGTTCCTAAAAGTGGCAACCCTGGTACGGATGTCAAAATCAAAAAACCAATAAACGATTGACGTTTTTCCACTGACATGAAAAAATTTTTTTTATTTAACTGGACAGGCTGTCTGTATGATTTGACAGCAAAGTTCTTGTGCCTATTTGAAACGCCACTAGCGTGCGTCTAAAGAACTAATTTTGATGTACAATATGAAAATGGTTGACGTGATGGTCTCTCCAGACTTCAAACTTTAGTACCATGTACGCACGCTATGCTCACGCTACGTCCTACAGCGCCAACATGGCGGTAATCAAATAGGCACAAAAACAGTTTGACATAAGCCTGTCCAGTGTAAATATATGCAGGTCAATGCGTTTTTCACATTATGATATAAGCTTACACAGTTCATTTAAAGGAAGACAACCCTAAAGTTGCGTCGTTAGAAAAGGTAAGAGCACGCGATAGAAAGAGAGGTAACTACTATTAGCGCTGCGCGACCTGAATTGTACTTTATTGTGTTGGAGCAAAAGTCGCTATTTATTTAAATGAATTTGCGGAATGCTGCTTCTGTACTTGTACTATTAGTTATTCTGTGCTCAGTGACACATGTTTGTAGTTATGGTGGTGAAAAAAAACTAAAAACGACCGTCGTGTTGTTTTTCTTGAGAAAAACCACAATAAACTGTCTGTCATTATATTTATATGTTTATTCAATAACTATTGATATTTTGCATGGGATCATAAGCTATTTATACATCGTGAAATTTTAATAATTTGGTTCCCGCTGTGGGGTGGTTCCACTCATGATTACAAGCAACTTTTACTATGGGCACAGAACAACTAATAGTACAAGTACAGAAGCAGCACTCCGCAAAGTCATTTAAATAAAAAAGCAACATTTGCACCGACACAATAAAGTGCAATTCAGGTCAGGCAGCGCTAATGGCCTACAGTTATATATATTCACCTAGTAATTGCCTCTCTTTCTATCGCGTGCTCTTACCTTTTCTGATGACGCAACGTTAGGGTTGTCTTCGTGTAAATGAACTGTGTAGCATATATCATAATGTGAAAAACGACAATTGTTTATTGGCTTTTTGATTTTGACATTCGTACACGGCACAGTAATGTCGATTCGACATTGTTACTATTATAAAGAGGCAATATCTACGCAGGCAGTAAGATCCCGCGATCGTACACAGGCGGCGTGTGGCGGCCCTCTGCTCACTTGTTCGTTCGAACGCACGGCTAGCGGTAGGTGCTTATCGCGCGACCTTGAGCGAGTGAAGGAGGCTTGCTATGGGACCAACTATGATATCGCGAAAAAGAAATCAGCTGTTTCATTAAGTATTGCGCTTTTGTATTTTTTCTACACTTTGGTCGAGGAGATATTGATGGTTTCTATGGAACAGCTGATTATTTTTTGCTCTAATTAAGTTGGTCCCATAGATAAAGTTGTTCAGTTTGTCGGTCTAAGCCACGCCACTTTGTCGACTGTTCAAAAAATCACTGTAGACATAAATAATCAAAGATTTGTATTTTTAAAGGATTATTCAAAGAGAATCTACTGACAATACTGAACTGAAGGCGATGCTATCACGAGCTGGCGTACAGGCTGCGGCTGACAAAAGAATTCTAAGATACAGGTAAATATTACAGTACTTAAAGAATGGACATCGGAAACAATCGTCTAAGGCGGTGGTCTGCAACAAACGCCGTAGGTCGCTTCCGGGGCGTAAGGCCCGCCGGTAACGATCAATTGCGATTGTCAATTTTTTCGTCAATTCCATTGCTGGAGCAATTGACAATCGCTTCAATTGCACGCGTAAACGATCAATTTTCGCATCAATGAGCGTCAATGACGTAAAAATTGACAATCGCAATTGATCGTTACCGGCGGGCTTAACGCTGTACGCGGCCTACGAATGCTTACTATGGAATTGTACTAGAGTGGTCTCTCTCACACGCCTGACGCGGCGCACGGACGCCGTACGCCGCGTCCGTAGGTCGTACGCCGCCTACGCAGTCATTTCGGAGCATTCTGGCGTAAACGGACGCCGCGTTTTTGTCGCGCGTCACTCTGGAAATGGTGAAATTTAGGAAAGGAGATGTCCCAGCGTTGCCCCAGTTTCATTTTATTTAACTACTTTCATAATTAAAAAATGCTAATTACATTTTATTTAGGTAAAGTATCAGTCAAGAATTGTTTTATATTTAGAAAAATAATTACAAAAACATTAAGTTGTTTTCTGAAGTATTTTGTGAAAAAAAATGTAGGTAAATAGTACTATCATGATAAAAAATTGTGATTTAAAAGCGTTTTAACTTAAAAATCCCACTATTATATTCAGAAAATAATTATTAATCTGATTCTAGAGTAAAATACATACTCTGACATACTACTTTGATTAAGACGCGACAGACTTTCATTTTTAAAGAATGGTGAGGCAAATGACGTTGGCGCGATGGTACATGTCCTTTAGGTTTGAACAAGACGGAGTACTAATGAAACATAGTTTCATATTATGATGCCAGCAATAAAAACAATGTGTTGAAACACAAACGTTGGGAAGAAATAAGCTTGGTTGTTGGTCAACCAGGTGAGAATCCGTTTTATTCACTTGCGTAGGTAGGTACCTAAGTACTTTGTTTTAAGGTTTTGTATTTATTTACCTTGCGTAGGTACTATGCGATAAAAATCAACTTAATATTTAAGTACTGACATTCATAACTATTTTCACTTTGGTAAGTTCCTAAAGTGGGTATGCAGGTCATCCATATTTTAATTGCTCACGTCCGTTTACATTTGAGCGTATGCGAAACCTAAAAACAGTCCCGAGTCACCATCGCAGTGACTCTGGAAGCCGCGTCCGACGTCTGGGACGCTGGACGCCGCTTCCAGCGTCGCTACCGGCGTTTGTTGCAGACCACCGCCTAAGATAACTTCTTCTTCTTCTTATCGAATGAGGATTAGTAGCCTCCTCTGGTGTTAGAGTTTATCAAGCCGCTTGTAAGGCCTCTAACTTGGCTTAACGACTGTTATCAGATGACAACAGCCGGGACCGACGGTTTAACGTGCCCTCTGAAGCACGGAAGCGCTTAGTTGTAATGCCACTTAACGGTCACCCATCCGACACCTGACCGGACCGAGCGTTGCTTAACAAACGTGATCGAGTACGGTCAGTCTGTCAAGTTCCGCCATGAGCGCTTCTAACATAACTATTAACTTTATATTATCAGATGCAATTGAAATTAAGATAAGGTTATTACGTTTTTATAATATAGTAATTGTCTTACTGTTTTGTCAAAAATTACCTTTATTCCCATCTGACCCCTTCGAACTTTGCCATCTGGGTGGTGGTTGGCACTAATAGGTGGCGTTTACCACCCAGGTGGTTGATGGGCTTTGCTCGCTGATTATAACGCAGTGAGCCTAAGTCGCGTTATGCCTAAACCAAACGAGATGTGGGCGTATTGTGACTAAGGTCAATTATGTTTTAGTTCAATAGCGAGATAGGCTTAGTGTCTAAACACACTATTGTTAAGATCTACAACATTTTTTTTTTAAATTTTCACAACATCGTAAAGCGGTTCACAGAATACATCTACCTAGCAAGTTTTAACTGTGTAATCCTAATAATTTCGGAATAAAGTGGCTGTGACATACGGACGGACGGACAGACAGACAGGACGAATCTATAAGGATTCCGTTTTTTGCCATTAGGCTCCGGAACCCTAAAAAGAATGTGAAAATTTGATCAATAGCGACATAGTCGTATCGCGAAATGGGTAATATAAGATATAGTCCAAAAGCGACATAGTCGTATCGGGAAATGGTCACTGTGATATATAGACTAAACGCTTATTTGAAATTACGTTTAGGCATAACGCGACTTAGGCACACTGCGTATATAGGTAGTCAGCGAGCAAAGGGTTGATGGCACCTGTTTATTCCCATATGCCCCATCAAGCTTGCCATCACCAGCACAATACCGGTGGAAAGCTCAAAGGGGGCAGATGGGAATAAAGGAAAAAATCCTTTTCAATTTTTAAATTTGAGATTTTTGCATTCACTATGCTATTTTTATACAATACTAAATTATATACTAAAAAAAAACCACTCGCACCAGATCAATTCGCGGACGGGAATCGAACCTGCGACCTTTGGATATCCGGTCCAATGCTCTGACCGCTGAGCTACAATGCTCGCTACAATAAAAGCTGAATGTCGAGGTAACTCCTCACATTGGTGAAATAATGCTGGCTTACAGCGTAAGAGTATGATATACTACACTCGCGAGCAAAAGTATGGAACCACAGGCCTATTTTAATACAAACGAGGTAACTTTGAAGCCTTGGTTCTCCGCTACGGATTGACTTAGCTGTGATCTGATGATGGCCATCCAGGGAGTGAATGGAGGAGACTCAGATCTCTTTACGCACCCAACTGATCTGATCAGCATTCTAAAAGATATAAGGATCAGAGTTTTCGGTTTCAGGATTTTCATACATTTTTATGCTAATTTCGCGGTTTTTTTTAAACATATCCTAATTTCTCACAGAATGCTGATCAGATCAGTTGGGTGTGTATAGCGATCTGAATCTCCTCCATTCACTCCCTGGATGGCCATCATCAGATCACAGCTAGGTCAATCCTTAGCGGTGAACCAAGGCTTCAAAGTTACCTCGTATGAAAATAGGCCTGTGATTCCATACTTTTGCTCGCGAGTGTAGAAGAAATTCGACGATGCCACTAGTGACTCGGTAGCTCAGCGGTCAGAGCATTGGACCGGATATCCAAAGGTCGCGGGTTCGATTCCCGTCCGAGAATTGATCTGGTGCGAGTCAAATTTTATCTAGTATATAATTTAGTATTCCTTTTCTATGTTTTTTTTTTTCAGTCAAGTAGTAACAAAATGTTTGGAGCAAGCTGTTACCCTGAAGGGCTCCCTAAAATTAATACTCAGTTTGACTGGCAACGACTACGATGGGAGCATAAGTACTTGCACTTTAGACACTAATATAAGGTACTTTAATATATTCGAATAAAAGTGTTATCTATTCTACTTCTCATAAATAACTATTATATACAACGTGTTACAAAAAAGCCCCTAATGCTGAATATGGTAGATAGGGACCATCAAACTGAACAACTTTTACTATGGGACCAACTATGAAATCGCGAAAAAGAAATCCACTGTTTCATACAAAAAACCATAACGAAAATATCAAAATGTATGAAACAGCTGATTTTTTTTCGCGATTTCAGAGTTGGTCACATAGTAAAAGTTGTTCAGTTTGATGGTCCCTATCTACCATATTCGGCAATAGGGGTATTTTTGTAACACGATGTATAACACTTTTTTGTAATTAATAAGAATAAGATGGAGTAAAAATTGTAACTAAAAAACGTGCCGGACTACAGCTGCGCCACAAAAAAATTTTGACTATGCCATGATGAAATCTATAGTTTGTCGGAGTTTGTCGCCAAAAACCAGAGTTTGTCGGTCTTCCGTTTCTCTGTCTGGTTTTTGTGCGACAAACTCCGACAAACTAACGGCTATACATACAAGTAATGCGTTTTTGCGTTTAGGAAATGTATCTCCTAAACGCAAGACCGACAAACTCTGGTTTTTGGCGACAAACTCCGACAAACTATAGACTTCATCATGGCATAGTCAAAAAGTCAGATTTCCAACTTTTTTTTTGTGGCGCAGCTGTAGTCCGGCACGTAACTAAAAAGCATAATTTAAGGTCTAGGTACATTTAGGATACGATGTCCAGAATAAAATCTATAAAAATCTAGAGTTTCTTCCAAATTATAAAATACTTCTGTAATACTTGAAATGATACAACTTGATAACATTAATAAATATTTTTTGCTTAGAGTTTTCAATCACATTTATATGTATTTTTTAATCTAAGTATTTCCTAATTAATTACTTACCTAGTGATGATACCTACTTAATATTTTATGAGATGAGACTTTTTTACAAGTCTTTATAATTAATAAGTTTGTTTGTTACTTATAGCTGTTTTCTTTAAAATTGAATATTTCAAATGATTGTTATTGATTTTAGTAATCGTCATTAAATCTTTATAAAAATATTAAATACTTATAAGAATTGATAAACTTCGCCTATATGATTAAGTGAGAATCTATTGATCAATAACAATGTTTTTTTATTGATTTGACTGTCAATATTATGCAAATATTATACTTTTCTGTTTAATTTTTGTTAAAATCTTGTAGCTCAGGGATTGTCCACCTGAGACAATTCTGATTACGAGTTGATTTTTTTCTAGTATAGGTATTATTTAGCATTGTATAAAAATAGCATTGTGAATGCTAAAATCTCAAATTTAAAAAAGTTATTGGTAATAAATGTATTTCTTCTACTTTGATAGCCAAAAACTCAAATGTTTCTTGACATAATATGACTAGTAATGTAGTAATCACACTCGCGAGCAAAAGTATGGAATCACAGGCCTATTTTCATACAAACGAGGTAACTTTGAAGTCTTGGTTCTCCGCTAAGGATTGACCTAGATGTGCTCTGATGATGGCCATCCATGGAGGAGATTCAGTTCGTTTTACACACCCAACTGATCTGATCAGCATTTACTAAGGTAGTTCTATATTTTGGTAAAAAATTTGGAAATAATGCATATTTACGCTCAATCTCGTTCATCGTTCAGATGTCTAACATGTCCAAACAATGGCACTCAAATTTAAATTCTGCCCAGTCACCTCAGTGCATGCCTAAGAGATATAAGAATCAGAGTTTTTGGTTTCAGGATTTTCATACATTTTTATGCTAATTTCGATGTTTTTTTAAACATATCCTAATATCTTACAGAATGCTGATCAAATCAGTTGGGTGTATATAGCGATCCGAATCTCCTCCATTCACTCCCTGGATGGCCATCATCAGATCACAGCTAGGTCAATCCTTAGCGGAGAACCAAGGCTTCAAAGTTACCTCGTTTGTATGAAAATAGGCCTGTGATTCCATACTTTTGCTCGCGAGTGTACATGATTTGAATGAATCGACAATTCTGACATTATTTGTATATTTTTTTATGATTAAGTACCTACCTCCCTTCGATCAAGAATACCCTAGTTGTTTGTCAGTCCCAAAAATGAGACCTCAAAATGTAGCGTCCCACTTACAAACTGGGCGCTTATTTTGCACAAAGTAAGTGATAAAAGATGTGTTTTTGCACAGAATAGGCTTATTTTGTACAAAATAAGTGATATAAAATGTGAGTTTGTACAAAATAAGAGGTGATTATTACAGACCGAATTATATGCAAATGCATATTTAACCCTTTACTAAGGTAGTTCTATATTTTGGCAAAAAATTTGGAAATAATGCATATTTACGCTTACTCTCGTTCATCGTTAATATTTCTAACATGTCCAAACAATGGCACTCAAATTTAAATTCTGCCCAGTCACCTCAGTGCATGCCTCAGTGGACGTAGAACGGTCCTTTCCGCTTACAAAAATATATTAAGCGATCATAGACACAATTTGTCTTCAGAACATTTGGAACAGTACTTAGTCGTATACATTTTCAAAGGTAAATTTCAATGTCAAATAAATTTTGTAATTGATATTTTCGCAAATACGATTGTTATTGTTGAGTAGTAATACCTATTATGAATAAAAAAACCTTAAAGAACGTCTTTTTCTATAATTCATGTTGCATATTTTGGCCCTTTTATGGATTTTCGTGCATATTTTAGCCATTTTTCTTTCATATTTGAATGCATATTATGTTTTTATGTTGCATATAATCCGTTCTCTAGTGATTATGTACAAAATAAGCGCCAAGTTTGTAAGTGGGACGCTATTTGAGGTGCCATTTTTGCGTACTGTCGTTATCTAGGATGTTCTTGATCGAAGGTACCTCCATAGTTTTTAAGTAGGGTTTAGTTAAATGTTTGAACCATGTAATGTTGTACTTAAGTCAAAGTGACGTGCTGGACTACAGCTGCGCCACAAAAAAAAAGTTGGAAATCTGACATTTTGATTATGCCATGATGAAGTCTATAGTTTGTCGGAGTTTGTCGCCAAAAACCAGAGTTTGTCGGTCTTCCGTTTAGGAGATACATGTGGCTCAGCTGTAGAGACGTCTCTACAGCTGCGCCACACAGATCTCGAAAACGGAAGGTCGTAGCGAAAATCTGATTACTTGTATGTATAGACGTTAGTTTGTCGGAGTTTGTCGCACAAAAACCAGAGTTTGTCGGTCTTGCGTTTAGGAGATACGTGTGGCGCAGCTGTAGAGAACGTCTCTACAGCTCAGCCACACAGATCTCGAAAACGGAAGGTCGTAACAGAAATCTGATTACTCGTGTGTGTAGCCGGTAGTTTGTCGGAGTTTGTTACCAGAAACCAGAGTTTGTCGGTCTTGCGTTTAGGAGATATGTGAGGATACGCTGTGGAGACCTTTCTACCTGGATCTTGAGAACGGAAGGTCGTAGCGATAATCTGATTAGTCATATCTATAGTCGGTAGTTCGACCGAGTTTGTCGCCAAATATCAGTTTGTCGGTCTTGCGTTTAAGAGATATGTGAGATTTTCGCTACGACCTGCGGTTCTCGAGATCCAGGTAGAAATAACTCTATAGCATATCCCCACATATCTTCTAAACGTAAGATTGACAAACTCTGATTTTTGGTGACAAACTCCGACAAACTAATGGCTACACACTCGAGTTATCAGATTTTTGCTACGACCTTCCGTTCTCAAGATCCAGGTAGAAAGGTCTCCACAGCGTATCCTCACATATCTCCTGAACGCAAGACCGACAAACTCTGGTTCTTGGTGACAAACTCCGACAAACTACCGGCTACACACACGAGTAATCAGATTTCTGTTACGACCATCCGTTTTCGAGATCTGTGTGGCGCAGCTGTAGAGACGTCTCTACAGCTGAGCCACATGTATCTCCTAAACGGAAGACCGACAAACTCTGGTTTTTGGCGACAAACTCCGACAAACTATAGACTTCATCATGGCATAGTCAAAAAGTCAGATTTCCAACTTTTTTTTTGTGGCGCAGCTGTGGTCCGGCACGTGTCAAAGTGTCAAAACACATAGGTTATAGTGAATAGTGAAATCGGGTACATAGTTCCTTTAAAACAATACATGCCATTGATTAGCATAAAAATTTAATAGTTATACATACGACAGCACATCAAGTTTAACACTAACTGCGAAATTAGCTTTTATTTCGGATAAAATATTGGCATAAAGACTAGGTAAAAGTCAAGGTAAAAATATGTAGTTTGACGTGCCGTCGTCTGTACCAAAGTAATAATTGAATTATAAGTAAAATGACTGTTTTTGTTAATAATATGTTTAAATATCTTCGTTGATTTCTAAGAACTTTATTTAGTTGATTAAAAATAAAACAATTGAAATGAAAATTTTGATTTTTTTAATATTATATTAATCCATTACAATTATTGGAAATAGGAAAATCCCAGTACAACTCAAATATAATTACTTAATAGTGAATGATAAGTAAATAATTGCCATCTAATTTTATTGCAATCTCATAATTATGTAAAACTGAACCCCTTATTCCGTCTACGTAACTATTTTTCATAACTCCTACGAAAAAGGATGTTTTTTCTCGTTTAATAACTGGTTATCAAAGAAAAATTTGTTTTCCGCCTTTGTAACTTTTATTCCATTTATTTCATAACTCCTACGTAGTGATTATATTCTCTTTGACTCCTACGAAAAAGGAAGTATTTATTCTCGTTTAATAACTAGTTATCAAATAATAAACTTTAATTCAACTTTCATAACTGTAAAATATTCACTGTTTCATAACCAGATAGATTTTCATAACTACCAGGAAAAAATAACTTTAACTTTTCTAAAGCAGGCCATATACGCTAGGTTATGCATGCCGGTTTTAACAGAGCTGCAAAACCTTCATGCAAAACAGAGTTCAATAGAGGCACACACGTAAGGTTAGGCATGACAGTTTTAACCGAGCAGCAAAACCTTCATGCAAAGCCGAGGTTATGCATGACGGTTTTGACCTTACAGGCATAGCCGACAGGCAAAGCCTACAGTGTATGCGATAAAACTGCATGCCTGTCATGCAAGCCGCTCGGTTATGCCTGTGGTCAAAACCGTCATGCTACACGCTACACCACGCCATACC
Organism: Agriphila geniculea; assembly: GCA_943789525.1. Classification (NCBI taxonomy): domain Eukaryota; kingdom Metazoa; phylum Arthropoda; class Insecta; order Lepidoptera; family Crambidae; genus Agriphila; species Agriphila geniculea. The sequence goes on along the minus strand of OX038898.1, from coordinate 8,883,851 downwards.
GCTACTACCATACACGCTAGGTTATGCATGCATGACGGTTTTGACCTTACAGGCATAACCATCATGCATAGCGTATATGGCCGGCTTAACAAAAAACTGACTTGTGAATCAGTGAACCAAAACTAATAAATACCTCATAATCATCATTAAATTATATATGGAGTGAAGATTTCTAAGCAATGTCCAACGCATTTTTTTTTTGTTTCATAACGTTGATGACTGTATTAATTTCTGTATCAATTTATATTAACAACTTATTAAATAAAAACCTCTGAGGGCGCCACTTACGGTGGTATAACCACCTTAATAGTTTTTATGTAAAAAGCATAGTCTATTATTAATTACTAGCGACCCGCCCTCGCTTCGCTTCGGTGTAGTGTGGAATTTGATACCATGTATTATACATATAAACCTTTCCCTTGAACCTAGGGTTACCATATCTCAGGATTTGTCCGGAGATCTCAGGATTTTTGGACTTTGCTCAGGATTGCGGCCGGATTTCGAAAATTTGATGAAATCTCAGGATTTTTAGAATTTTCAATAAAATTCAGTACATTTAATAAAAAGTACATTTAATAGAAGGATAAATAAGCTTATTATTTAATCAGTTCGCCGCTGACCAATTAACCCCCCCCCCCCCCCCCCCCCCCCCCCGTACGTTGTTCTCAAACTGCTACAAATCTCAGGATTTTTCAATGGATATCGGGCCTTTTCTCCGGACTTTCGATTTTTTCATATGGTAACCCTACTTGAACCACTCTATCTATTAAAAAAAAACCGCATCAAAATCTGTTGCGTAGTTTTAAAGATTTAAGCATACATATGGATATAGGGACAGAGAAAGCGACTTTGTTTTACACTATGTAGCGATTCTTTGGTAACTAGTTATTAAACGAGAACAGACACTTCCTTTTTCGTAGTCGGTTACGAAAAGTTACAAAGGCGGACACCATAATTCTTCTTTGGTAACCAGTTATTAAACGAGAAAAGACACTTCCTTTTTCGCAGTCGGTTACGAAAAGTTACAAAGGCGGACAAAATAATTCTTTTTTGATAACCAGTTATTAAACGAGAAAAAACATCCTTTTTCGTAGGAGTTATGAAAAATAGTAACGTAGACGGAATAAGGGAACTGAACATGTTTCGATTTGACGCCTGTTCACACCTCCGCCGCGAAACAATACAAGCGATACCACAGTAGTTCCGCCATGAAGTGTCAATACAAGCGAAACAGATGCGAAAAATCCTGTTTTAACGCATAGATTTAATTATGGTGCTGTCTTTTTCACGCGCGATTCCGCGGGTGAACGGTCGGCTTGGAACGATGGCACAACTCCGCCGCGAAAATAGTGATGGGAAAGACGTCAGAGGTGCCCATACGGTCGATCGCGATCGACCGGTCGATCGCACTTTGAATTTGCACCCAATGTAGTTTTACGTATACAATTTTTTTTCTTGATAAATGTTTGGTGGGTTAAACCACAGAATAGATAATAGTACTAGTTGTACTAAGTTGCACTCCGCAAAATCGCTTAAATAAATTGCGACTCTTGCTCGGACACAATAAAGTGCAATTCAGATCGCATAGCGCTCCCTTCGGTACAAAACATTCACCTATCGCGTAGGTCTTATCTTTTCTGACGTATGAAATTTGTTGCCCTCATGTCGGAACTTGACAGACTTGACGTGACCGTTAAGTGGCATTACAAGTGCTTCGGAGAGCACGTTAAACCGTCGGTCCCGGCTGTTGTCATCTGATAACAGTCGTTAAGCCAAGTCAGAGGCCTTACAGGCGGCTTGATAAACTCTAACACCAGAGGTGGCCACTATTTCTCATTTGATAAGAAGAAGGTTAAAGAGTCAAAATGTCGATCTCTTAGTCATAAATTTTTGCTAAGTCGATCTTTTTAAGATAAAGTATGTACCATGGGCAACAGTGTCGCTTAACCACTGCTAATGTTAAAACCGCTTGCACGCCGCGCCCGCTCTCGCATACGTTTAGTTCGTGCAGGGGCGATACGCGCGCACGCGAATTTTGTTGAAAACTGGTTAAGCGACGCTGTTGCCCATAGTACACCACTGCGCTACGTAATGTGATCATCATAATGATATCGTCGATAATAGACAATTCATGGCGGAATTACTGCGATTTCGCTGGTATTGTTACGCGGCGGAAGTGTGCTACACGCGCGAGCTATTATTAATACTATTATTATAAATGCTAATTTACCTACAGTCATCCTAAAGAATAGACTATAGTCCATTTAAATAAGACTAATTTTGCAAACATGTAACTGCAACATGTTAAATTAATGTTTGTGTGTTATTCTTTTGACAACCTTTGTTAACGCACCACATCTCTATATCTCTAACCAAGACGCGCATGCGCTCTTGCTGCGCGTCACTCCCCGCGCCCCGCCCGCGACGCCGCGCCGACAGTGCTACCGCGTAATGTGTTACGCGCCTCCACGTTATCCAATGAGCTCGCCGCTGGAGCCCGACATCATGAGAGAAAAGCGCGAAAGAGGTCAGCGTTCTTTCTTCTTCAGCCATCTTCGGTGCTGATAGCACCTCCTTGTTTTTTGTGAACGAACAATATATGTTTTATTTTGTGATTGTGAAGCCAAGCTGAATGTAAAATTGTTATTATCTTAATTATACAATATGCAGTGAAAAGAAGGCTTCTTTTATTTGTGTCCGGGATCCGGCATCGGCCCGGACAACCTTCTTTGAGAAAGGTCAACCTTTCCGCGCTACTCGAATAGGCGCCATCAAAGTTGTATGGAATTTTATTACAGGCGAGTTTTAGCCACAAGCAATTTCCTTAAAAAATTCGAGTTTTGTTTCAAACATAGGCGAAAAAATTTAGATTGTACGTCGAGGGGAGTAAACCCTTTTACATAGATGACGTTTTTGTACATTACTACTTTTGCACGTACTTTTATAAAAAAAACTCACACTTGACCGTTTTTTTGAACATTTCATTAAATATTACGAGTTACCAGAGATACTTACTCTCTTAAATAAATGGACTATAGGTGTACTGATGGTAGATTAAACTAATAAACTCAAGAAAATAAAAAAAAATATAAGGAATGCTAATTAAATATCGCGATATAATACATGTAAAGCAGGTGAAAACATACTCGTACTTTAAACATAGACTTCAAGACAACAATTGGTGAAAATGTTACGCCATCAATGCGTATCGTGCGTGATATTTTAATGTCAATATGGTCACGATGTTTTAAATATTTAATAATGTCAATTTTCGATCGTGATATCAAATATTGCATGATTATATTGATAGTGTAAAAAGCGTCTCTTTTTCTACAATCAACAACTGTTCAATACATCTCCAGTAAGAGATATACATAGATACAGTCAGCAATGGTCATCAAAAAAGTTAATGCGACAGAGTTCTAAATTGTTTAGCTACTGTTTAACCGACAGCAGCTAACAGGAGTTGCGCAACGTCTTCTCTAGGCGACCTAGCTGCCAACTGCATGGTAACTCCAGCTTGGCTCACAACCAATCTGGCTCTGACTAAAACAGGAGCTCCGCCCCTAAATACACCACCCCCACGAATTTCCTTCACCGCATCGCCAACTATCGCTGATTTAGGCAACCCTAAATGTTCGCACACAGCTTTTGCCGCTTCGTTCACATCGTTCTGTGATAAAACAAAAGTATCAGAAGCTTGAGGAGCACTCGAAGATCGTTCCCAAGTTTGGTCCCAGTCGTCAGCGGCTGCTCTTGCCCGAATTTGATCAGAACATCCCATTTCAAACTCTTCCAAAGGATAAGTATCGGCATAACCTTCTCCAGGGTCTGGCACGCCACTATTTGGATCACAGTCACGTACGGTAAACTCCAATGTAGCTCCAAAAGTGCCCAGACTGTCTAAGAAAGCGCAAGGGTACTCCACTACAACGAAAACACTGTCCGGCTTATCATACATCAACTTTTGGCAAGGGACTATCGACTTTATTTCGTATTCCGGAGGAACTTCTAAGCGAACGTGGACGTCTTCTAAGATTTGATCGCTTAATGTGTTTACGCATTCGAATTGCAGGACCACATGGCGAGCGTAAACGTGCTTCAATAATCGCACCCTGTATTCCGTTTCTGCCTCCGTCAAATCGAGAGGCATATTAGTCTTGAAAAGTGGTCCAATACGCTCAATACCGGGTATTTTGGATAATTGCTCCGAATACAGTTCTTCCATAGACATCTGCACCGGTTTGCGCACCTCAATTTCGACTATAGCCTCCTTGCTTTCCTTCGGTTCTTCCTCTGAAGGCACCGTTTTCAAATCAAACGGCTCATCAGGCTGTGTGGCCAGATGGTCTCTTAAAGCTTTTTCAAGTAGCACTGGGTTAGGTTTCGGTACGTTAACGATATAATCGCTAATCAATTGTTGGTCTCCCGTATCCAAAATGGCGCTGTAGTAGATCGCTCTATCTCTGACTTCGTCTTCGTCATCCAATTGGCAGCGACTCAACAATACTCTTACATTTGGAAGTAACTCCGGTCTTTGAGCCCCGAATTGAGCCACAGCGGACACAGCAGCGGCTCGCACCGGCCCCGATTCGAGAATCACCCTATTGTATATAAAACGGATGTACCGAGACGGTTGACGCGATTTTGGACCTTCACGACCGAGTAAATGTAAGATGCGAACGGCTAAAGCTGTATGCTCACAATCCTCAATGAACTCGCACAGGTGAGCTAATCCCGTCTCTTTTGCATCAGGGATCTCTTCAACTAAAGCTATAATAGCGTCGGCAATTGCCGCTTTATACTCCAACCCACCCTCATCTCTTAACATGCCAGCCAAAAATGCTGCTAAAGACTGATGTTTCCTCGGGAATTTAGTGCAAAGCCGTCTGATCGCCCTAACGACTACAATCTTGAACTCGTCTGAGATTTCGGAGACAAAGCTTGATATTTGCTTCATCAGCCTATCTACCGAGCTTTCAGCACCGGTTGCTAACAGAGTTGTTACTGCTAAGGTAGCTACGGAGCGATTAGGATCCGATATAAGGTTCTCCAAGTCAACAGCGCAGGCGGCGACTGCAGTAGGATGCTTCGCTGTTAGTCTAGCGAGAGTCCTCGCGCCGGCAAGTCTTAAACTAGCTTTTGAAGACCCACAGAACAATTGCAAGACAGAAACAGCAGGAGCCAAGTCTCTAGCCGTCTTCCTCAAATTGACGATTGCATGAGCAGCTTCATATATGACCATTTCAGACTTATGTCTTAAGCAGCACTCTATAAACTCTATGTAAGATTGTGAAGCGTCAGATTCGTCGTCTTCGACAAGTTGTGCAGCTAAACGGATGAGCAGGCACAAAGCGTATGGTGATTTGAGAGGTGTGCGAGCGAGACGGGTGACCAACTTGACAGTTGACAGTTTGTCGTTCTTCCTTGAGCCGGCTACAACGCCGAGAGCGTGGTAGGACACCATTGCGTTGTCAGATGCGATTGCTTCCTGTAAAAGAATAAAATTATATGAATTATAGTAAAATTCTCAACTAACTGCAACTCATTCTGCAATCTAAGTATTTGGTCTTAGAACTTTCTTAGTTGCTCCTGCCTCTTGCCTACTTTTGTACATTGTATTATGGTGGGCAACAGCGTCGCTTAACCAGTTAGCAACAAAATACGTGTGCGCCGGCGCGGCGCAACGCTGTTGCCCATGGTACACAAATAATAAAATATATAATTTTTAATTTGACCCCAACTAAATCCCTCGTATTTAGCAGGATTGGTTTGTTGTTAGATGAAACAATGACACAACAAAAACGTGAAACAAACGGGAACCAATGACAAATATTTCCTTATTTACTTTAGTAGTGGCTCTCAACCTTTTAGTGATGGATGAGAGATCATTTGAAAATAGGGTTTGAACCTCTTTGAGAGGCTGGCAAAGTGGTAATCATATTTTTTATTTTAGACTGGAATTTTGGAAATATAGCGGCGCACGATTAAAACCTATGTATGTATATCAATAGGGGATCTACAGACGAATAAAAAATGTCTTATGATATAAAGTCCTAAAGCGCAACGTTTTTAGATAATTTGAGGATATAAGTTTGGACTTTTATCTATACAGGATCTTTAACATGGATTATCTCGGAAACGTTGCACTTTAAGATATAATATAATTTAATTTTTTGTTCATCTATACACATAGATCGTCTATCGATATACACAGGTTTCATCGTGCGCTGCTATATTTCGTAAAACCCTATCAAAATCAAAAATAATGGTTACTACTTGGTCAAAATGTTCAAAGCCCTGTCTTGCTAGTAACTATTTAGTAATCTATGATCTTACTACATGGTGGAGGTAAAATACAGTAAATGAATGAATTATTAATTTAAATAAATAGGCTTCATGGACCACTTTGGATGGTTCCAGGGACCGCCAGTGGTTTGCAGACCATAGTTAAGAACCACTGCTTTAAAGCAATCTATTCCAGACAATGTTGGGTGAAAGAAAAAACCGGCCAAGTGTGAGTCGGACTCGCGCACGAAGGGTTCCGTACCAAAAAACGGCAAAAAAACACGTTTGTTGTATGGGAGCCCCCCTTAAATATTTATTTTATTCTGTTTTTAGTATTTGTTGTTATAGCGGCAAAAGAAATACATCATCTGTGAAAATTTAAACTGTCTAGCTATCACGGTTCATGAGATACAGCCTGGTAACAGACAGACAGACAGACAGACCCACAGACAGACAGACAGACCCACAGACAGACAGACCCACAGACAGACAGACAGACAGCGGAGTCTTAGTAATAGGGTCCCGTTTTTACCCTTTGGGTATGGAACCCTAAAAAGGGCTCATATTTCCATTAGTTGACATCGAGTAGGTTTAGCTGGCTAAAACTAGCTGTAGCCGGTAGCTGTTGGTTAAACCTAGGTGTAACTGATCTGCTTTACTCCTATAGGTCCTGAATATACGTTAGAAATTTAGTGCGAGCGCGAATCACAGCGGTGCATGAGCCTTAAATTTCGTGGTATATTTTTTAACAGAGAACAGAAATAATTAATAAATAATAATAATTACTCCCTCTTAGTAGAAGCACAAAGAAGGCTAGACTTAGTTTTAACCAGCTACACCTAGTATTAGCCGCAATCAAATCAGCTACACCTAGTTTCATCCAGCTGAACCAGGGTGTAGGCGCACTTCGGTTATTAGCTGTAACATATCGTCGTTCATGTTACTACACCACGCAAGTAGATTTTTGGCGGTTTTCATATTTAGATTTTATGGAATAAAGCTATTTAGCGCGCATCGATCTACCATTCTAACCTTTCCCACCCATAAGAACACGATATTTAAAAAAACCGGCCAAGTGTGAGTCGGACTCGCGCGCACGAAGGGTTCCGTACCAAAAACGGCAAAAAATTAAGTTTTTTGTATGGGAGCCCCCCTTAAATATAAATTTTACTCCGTTTTTAGTATTTGTTGTTATAGCGGCAATAGAAATACATCATCTGTGAAAATTTTCTAGCTATCACGGTTTATGAGATACAGACAGTATCTAAAAACAATGACTAAAAAACAAAAATTTTTAGTTTAAGGTATTCCGACCATTTCAGAACTGACAGACTTATGTTTCCTCTCTCTACGATTGAAAACTAAATGATGACACGGGTCTCTTACTGATGTCAAATGACGTAAATATAATCTTAAAATTTTGACCGGAAGTGGAAGATTTTCATAAGCTTCCGGCCAATTTTATTTGCGATAATCTTCTGATCCTCGCTTAGCACATTTTTTCCGACCGTGTGCCATGCATTTCATCGTGATGTCATATGATGTAGTTAATACTGTCGCGGGCTCACGGACTATAAGAGAGAATTACAGAAGGTTGGTGCTTTCTGACACATACAGGCAGGGTGGGTGGATTTTTGAGACGATACATTAAGGGCAGGTACCTTAACCATTATAGTCACAGGAAAACATTCCTAGGAGATCATCCATAACTTTTAAAGATATTTTGAGCTACATTCACAGATTTTGGAAAATGTTTACAGTCATCAAAAATTGATAAAATATCAAAAATTTAATTTATTGCCAAACAATCCTATTTCTTACTGTATAATCAAAATACTTTTTAAGGCCAACTGAAATTTGAGTACAGAAACTATGGAAAGTCACAACCCCAGCTTCATACGCAGGCATAATCTTCTACTAAATTGATATTTTGAATTGAATTATTTAGATAGACATTCCATTGATTTTTTTTTTTGTTCTTTGCATGCTCAATGAATAATCAGCGAAACATGTAGATCGTTCACTGTTTTTCCAACTGACATATACACCCACTGTGTTTAAAGCAAAATAAACTATTCTAATTGTTATTATTTTTACAACATTAGAATTAAAAAAAACGGGTAAGTGCGAGTCGTGTAGAATAAAGCTTCGTACAGACTGAGGCGAATTCCGCGCGAAATTCGCGAGTGCGACCACGTAACTCAAAGCGATAGCCATAGCCATAGCCATTGTCAAAGAAATTGCTATGGCTATGGCTATGGCTATTGCTTTGAGTTACGCGATCAAAATCTGTCAAAATGAGCGACGCGCGCGATTCGCTCGCCTCAGTCTGTACGAAGCTTCAAACGGATTAAGAGAGGAGGGGGGGGATCTCCCTTCGATCAAGAATATAGTATATATAATTTGTGAAGTGACCAATAAATAAATTTTATTATTTATTATTATTTATATCCTAGATATTGCTCAAATAGCGTCCCACTTACAAACTTGTATTCGCGAGCGGTCAGAAATTAGTGCATAACGTTGTGGAGATAAAATTAGTGCATAACGTTGAGGAGATACGGATCAAAGTTCTATTTTTTTTTAGATTAGGACCTTTACCCGTAGATGAATAAAAAAAACCGGCCAAGTGCGAGTCGGACTCACGCACGAAGGGTTCCGTACCAAAAACAGCAAAAAAATCACGTTTGTTGTATGGGAGCCCCCCTTTAATATTTGTTTTATTCTTTTTTTAGTATTTGTTGTTATAGCAGTAACAGAAATACATCATCTGTGATAATTTCAACTGTCTAGCTATCACGGTTCATGAGATACAGCCTGGTGACAGACAGACGGACAGCGGAGGCTTAGTAATAAGGTCCCGTTTTTACCTTTGGGTACGGAACCCTAAAAAGTAGTTTCTGTACTCAAATTTCAGTTGGCGTTAAAGAGTATTTTGATCACAGTAAGAAATAGGATTGTTTGGTAATAAAAAATATTTTGAGTTAATTTATCATGTATGGGATAAGTTATTATCAATGATATTGGAAATGTGGAAGTCAGTTTATTTGTAACATCACCATTGGCGTAGGAAAGGGGGGCCAGGTGGGCCGGGCCCACCCCAGAACAGTGTGGTGCCCACCCCAGAAAGAACTACCGCCAATGACCATCATGTCTTAACTACTTAACCGATCATCATGAAATTTTGCATACACATTCTCAGGGGTACAGAGAAGGACAAAGGGTACTTTTCATCCAGAAGAAAAGTACTGTTCCCAAGGGATAGCGCAAAAAGCTTTCCACACAGACAAAGGTGCCAGCAAAAGCTAGTAGTTAATAAATTCACTTACTTGCGCTTCATTAGCCCAACGACGAACAAGATCCGGCGCCGTTGAAGACAAATGCAACGCTGAAACCAGCGCGGCTGAGCTAACAGCTGGGTTCTTATCAACGATAGCTTGTTTCATGTATCTCTCAATAGCTTGCAACATCGTGCTGTCCGTTATGCTGCACAGGGCTCGTATAGCAGCCGCCCTGTATAAATCCTCCTTCCCCGTCATATCTTTCGTCAAAGACGACGTGACAATTATAACATCTTGAGCCAAAGTGCTCAGCTCCTTTATGCAAAGATATACCATCCGACGTAGCATCACATCCTTTGATTGAAACAGTTTGGTGGTAGCGAAAAACGCTTCTGTAGCTTCCTGGGTCGTAAACTTCTCTCCCTGGTTCAGTAAATAAAGGATTTTCGTCAAAATAAGGCTGCATTTCCGAGGATTTACCGGAGTCTGATTAAAGTATCTAGACTCTTGTAAAACAATGGTTTTATCCAAATTCTGGTAAGGGTTCCCTCCGCCGTCTTCTTCTTCCTTCTTGTCACGCTTGAAAACGCTCATTTTGAGCTTTTTCTTGCTTTTAATTAGAAAATTATGAGGCACCGAAGAATACAGTTTACACGTCACTTCATCTCACTTATGTCAGTTGTCATGTGTCAGTGTCAAACACGTGTCAAATTGACATTCCATAAATTCCGTGAACAAATAGAGCAGGGGGCTGACAGCTTTAGTTCCATCCCAAGAGTTTTGGCGCTAGCCATAGATTAAAGTTATATACTGGTTATAGATGGCTCTCTCCCCTCTGTTTTTAGGATACAAGCATACAGCGCCATCTCTTTTTCTCGAATGGAACAACATCGCTATAGGTATACGTAGGTACCTACCTATTCAATATTTTAATGAAAATTAGATATCAAAGTTATGTGATGTTTATTGTACAATAAATTAGAAGCTGCTATGAGCTTGTAATTTACTGTCCAATAAACACCAAATAACTTTGCCAAAGTGTTATCTAGGTTGTTAAAAAATGAAAAACATCCTAATATACTGATAATTATTTTTATTTAATTTTATGAGTAATTATATCTACTATGATAAGTATAAATTACAGTTCTAAACACACTATTATAGACACATAGTTAATGCAGTACAAGTAAATAAGTAGTAAACATCACAAAAATAACAATTAAAATGAGTTACATAATTTACCCGCTGCTCATAAAATACTTCCAGTTAATGCTGTGCATGCCTCCAACTATTTTTCAAAAGTGATAGCATTGTGACTGGGAGAGGCTACTGTAGTAACATCTGAAACAAAGAGTTGTGATTTTACTTTACTTACAGATCAACATTGAAGAAAATACAAAATATACTAATTTAATATTTTAGCAATAAGTAGGTTTTAAAAAGGTTAGGTACCTTTATTGCTTTGTGTTTTGTTTAAACAAGGGTGGTTTAAACAAATATGGTACGAAATGTCGCAGAAAAGGTTAAGTTAAACATTAATTTAATGCAACTTTTTATTACTATGAGGTTAGGTTATGTAGGTACTTTGAAATGTTTATATTTTAATAGAGAGAACTGAGATAGTGAAAACGTATCATTTATTTACCTTGCCCGTAGTGCAAACTGCAAGCAATCAGGAACACAACAAAATATCATGTAAATAGGCACTGCAGGTACCTACTCGTATCTAGAACATTGTTGACGTAGTTCACATAGTCTTTTCTCTAAAAAATTTGTATAAACACAGTCGCAAATAGCACTCGACGATTATTAGTAAAAAATTAAGCACTATTTAACGAATATCAATGAAGAAATGACTATTTACGACATTAAAAAGTGAAAATTTTCCAAACAAAACAAACACACCAAATTTAAGTTCACACAAAGGTAAGGTCCGACTGAGCTCGGTCTCGGTTTTGCGTGTGGTGTGGTAGGATAAGTATTTTTTTTTTTACAATTTTTATTAAGCTGGTTTGTGTGGTGTGCAAGATGTGTTTGGTACTTGCTATTATAGAAAGACATTAAAAAAATTGAGGAAAGAAAGGTCCAAAAATTTATAATTATTTGTTATAACCTTCGCTTACGAATATTGATTATGATTACATACAAAAACGTTATGTACGTAATGTACGTATTATCTAGGATGTTTTGTTGATTTAATCAATAAAAATAAATGAAAAATACGTTATTTTCTTCAGTTAATGTGTTTTTCATCAGTTTTTGCCAAATTGTTGTAAGATTTTACTAATATTCATAATTCTTGGTCTCAGTTTCAAGCAGTGAACTAAAATCTATGGAATAAGCATTGCGCTCAAAAAATGGCACCACACGAAGAGTACAACTAAGTGGATGGAGCTAAAGATGCTGGCATTTAATTATGCAGCACAAAGCGTCTGAGCACTGATTGCTTATTAGTGACCGTAATTTGTATACTCATAGATATTTGTATACTTAAACGAAAAAATATGAAACGTTATTTCTGCATTTTTTTACTGTTTTCTTTGCGTCTTTTACACCATTTGACTACACAGGACGTTATTTCTAATAAACTTTCTCTTTCTTTTTTTTCTCTACAATACAAACTGCAATTATTGTAAAGAACGTTAACGTCAGTCACCAGATTGGCCCGACTAAAGTTGAGCGTGTTGTACTTTTTCGGCCCCGTAGTGCCATGTTTTAGCAATATTTGTTGGCAATTACACTTTCATAGATTTTAGTTCGCTGGTTTCAAGTCTCGTTCTCATTTCTCTGTAGAAAAGAGGTTTCGGTCGGATCCTAGTTCACTTGACAGTCCGATATTGCCACATGTAAAAAATTCAATAAAATTATTTATTAATTGCCTATAGTGGTAACACTGATACGGCGCAGCAGAGTTGCCATTCGGTTAAAATAGATGGCGCTGTATTTTTTTGAATCGTATAGAAATGTACTAATGGAGCGTTCCTACGACCCGTGGTGTCACAGATCAGGCCGAGCCAGCACGTCGTGGGAACCGACGCGTCCGTTGACGTCTGCCGCGGCGCGCCGTCGTCTGCCCGATCCATCGGGTGTCGGTAACTTCAAAGGATCGGCGCGGCGCGGCGCGGAGCGTGGCCCGCCGGCGCCTGCCGCCCGTCGGCATCTGCCGTGCGTCACAGTAATGATATCTATCAGTACTGTAACTCGGCCGTCCTTGAAATACCTAATTACACCATAAGTCGGTTCATATTTCGAGAGTTATTGTTGTTTGAATATGACCCTTACCATCTTACGTACCTAACCAAAAATTATTATTTTTGAAAATGGACAAATATGAATGAATACAAATCTCATCAAACGATTAAATCCAATTTTTATGAGTTTTGTTTTTTATTAATTTTCGAAAATTAACATTTAGTGCTTAGGGTCATATTCAAACAACAACAACTCTCGAAATATACAACACAGCAATGAAATTTTAGATTCGTTTTGTAGATAACATCCTTGTGCATTCGAATTATAGAAAAATAACTAAGAATATTAAAATGAGGTGTATTTCACGCCTTCAAACCATCGCCAATTCAAGACCAAAGGAACTGTATAAAAAATATTTAAGGTACCTACTAATACTTAATCTTTTTTTCGGACTTTCCAGGCAGGTATTTTTTTTATCTGTGGATTAGTTAATTTGTTAATTAAATGTCATGTCAAGGTCAACATGTATAGTCTGACGTGCAGTTCACTGTACACATGAGGCACCTCAGGCCGTTCTTTTTTGGTCTATGTTGACCTTGAGACCGCCTTTATGCCCTGAGTAATAAATGTTGTTTTCGCAGTTTAATTGTATAACTTGATTGAAGTGCTGTCGTGTATCGTAATATTTTAGAATCCATATTATTATACGGTCTATCTTCACCGCGAAATCAATTTCTAAGCAATCAAATACCTTGGTAACCAAAACTAACGATGAAAACAAAAAACCAAAAAAATGCGAAAAACCTACCTACACATATTAAAAGAAGAAACAAATTAGCTTCGATTCCTTCTGAATGTATGTACAGTGCCTTTGGTCTCGAAGTAGCGACAATTCAAAGGCGTGAAATACATCTAATTTTATCGACAAAAACACCCACATGTTGGGGTGTCTATGTCTATGTTGGAATGGCCGCCATTTAAAACTTGACTTTTATCATACCTAAACCTACTGTATTTCACTATTTTATTAAACTGTGACGCCGCGCAGGGCGCGCGCCGCGGCAGGCGCCGGCGCGCCGTGGGAACGCTCTGCACAGGCCCCGGCGAGCCCCGGCGCGCCCCGGCGCGCCAGACGTTGTCGGTTCCCACGACCTGCGGGTAGACAGACGGGCTCGGCTCGGCGCGGCCCGTCTACAGGCAGGCCGTGGGAACGCTCCTTAAGATTCCCTACCATGGCGCTAGCGTCGTGGTTTGGACTTGTATGTATTGGATGTATCTGTGGGTGTGTGTATTGTTAGTGTGTGCGTGACTGTGACAGACATGCATGACCAGTGTTGTTCTTGAATCTTGATACGGCAATTGCCGTATTCTACGGTAATCCCGATCAAATTTGACTCGAGATACGGCACCATTTTTTAACTCTGTCCATACAAATACGGCAATTTTCATTGCCAAAATCGGTGTATTTTTCGAAAATACGGCAGTTATTTAGAATTTTTGGCGTTTTACGGCAATTTTTGAGTTTGAATACGGCAATCCTAAATTTGTCAGGAACAACACTGTGCATGACAGTTCTTCGGTCAGTAATTTTTTATTTCAAAGAAAAAACTTATTTTAATTCTATTTTTCTTTGAGTTGCTCGCTTCATTAGTTGTCTTGGTCCCAACAAATCCTGATTTAGTTGAACTCTGCAAAAATAAGTTACTAAAGAAACGCATTTGTGTATAGCTTTTTGACGAAACTCAGTTTGAAGAAGTTGGCGTTATAAATTCGTCAATACATTTTCCTTGTTTGATCAAATTACGCCAATGCAGAAATTGTATGGTGTTTCACTTACTACCGAAGGTAAGTTTCTATCTTAATAATAAAAAAGTTAAGTGTTCCTCTCCATGTTAACAATAGGTACCTACATACCTACTTTTCTCTCACATTTAGTCAAGGTACAGGGTAATGCATCTTAATAGTAATTTATATAATATCAATAAACTTACAACAATAAATAATATATTTGCAAAAAATGTCAGTTGAAGATGTATTGTAAAGGTACATAGTTAAAACGTAGTTATTACCGAACACTCAAACGCTTCCTACCTAAAATCTTTAGTTAAGGGAGGTCTTGCTGTCATCTCATGGTCAATGAGGCTGTCATTTCTATAGAGTTTCTGTCAGACCTTACAACTTATGATACGACCAGACCATAACTTTTAGAATCTACTGAGTATTTGGTCGTTAACCTTAAAAGTTCTGTATTATGATATTTACATTTATTGTTATTTTTCCAGTGTACATGGTAGAAAAGGAGCATAACTACTGTCACCCAGGATCAAGTGCAGGATATTAGTAGACATGGAGACTGTTGCGGGCATGCAAGGTTTGTTTGTGATTTCTTTTTTAACAAAATTTCTGAATTCCCTTTTGGTGGTTCTCCGTCTTTAACATTTTTAAGTAATATCGTTTCATGAAATTTTTGCATTCAATCAACTAGCAAACTATTTGTAGGCTACTTATTTTAGAGTTTAATAATTAAATATGATATTATAGGTTAATGTTAAATGTTAATGATGTTATAAAGTTATAAATAACTTCATACCTATTAAATATTAGAATTTTCGCATTTCACAATGCTATTTTTAAATTAAGATAAATAAATACTTGTTAGAAATTGTATAAGCCCTACATGAACGCAGCTATATTGTTTTGAATGACGTTTTAAAAGCTGTCATCTGTCACTCTGAATTACTTGCACTTCCTGCTCGCGGCTCTCAGCCATTTGTGTGTGTTTTTGTGTCGTCCCAATAAACAATAATTAATCCTAATTCATCGTTATCAATCTGATATAAATAATGTAATTCAAGATTTTATATTGAGAATAAAACTCTGGATATTACATAAAAGGTGTTTATTTGGTTGATCACGCCGAACACGCCATTCCATTGCCACATTGAAACGTCTGTTTGAACAGGTTTTGGACCCAGTAATTATTGAAAAGAGAATCAAAAGGCGTGCAACGAGGGATCGACGTGTAATCGCCGTTGTATGTATCACCAAATTTCACTGTCGACCAGATTCATTGTCATAAATGCCTACATTGCCTACGCAATCAGAAAATATGTCTACGCAACCAGCGATACACATCACAAATCAAGTGGAGAAGCTGAGTGGAATCTCATCTTATCAAAACTGGAAGTTTTCGTTGAAAATGTTACTCACTTTAGAAGGTTTGTGGGACTGCGTGATCGGCACTGATACTGACGCCGTGCGTGATAGCCGCGCCTTGGCGCGTATTTGCCTGGCACTACAACCCAACTTGTACCAAATAGTTCGATCAGCATCAAAAGCTAAAGAAGCATGGGAGATGCTAGCTCATACATTCGAGGACAAAGGTCTATATCGCCGTGTTCTGCTACTTAGACAGTTACATCGAGTTGACTACAGTAAGTTTAGCAGCATGACTGAATACATAGAAAATGTCACCGGATTAGTCCAGCAGCTCTCTGACATTGGAAAAGTTATAGACGACGGTGAGGTGGCTGAAATTCTACTTAGTGGCTTACCGCAGGAGTTTGATACACTAGTCTCCGGTCTTGAAACTGCAAATTTAACAAGCTCGCTGACTTCTGAACTGGTGAGAACAAGATTACTTCAAGAAGAACACAGAAGAAATGGAAAATATGATAATGATGCTTCAGCTTTTCATGTAAAGAAAAATAAACTTTTCAAGTGTGATTATTGCCGTAAACCAGGACATACAGCGAAGCGATGCTTTAAGAAAAAGAGGGATGAGAAGAAGAAAGAAGAACATCACTCCCTATATGCATCTGCTTATGTTGCTCACCACAATGATGTCATCATCGACAGCGGAGCCTCGGCTCACATGATCAATGATGCTAGGTTAGTAAGAAATTTTAAAAGTTGTAAAAATAACTCAATTTCTATAGCAAATGGTGGTCAATTAGAAATGTCTGGCATTGGCAATTTAGTTTTGTCTACTGACAAAAATAATATCACTTTAGAAAATGTTTTAGTTGTTCCCAATCTGTCAACAAATTTATTGTCTGTAAGTAAAATGTGTGACAATGGTTTTACAGTAGTTTTTGATAAAAATGGGTGTCATGTTTATAATGAGATAAATTCTTTAACTGGCAACCAAATTTTAGCTGCTACAAATGTGAACGGTTTGTATAAGATACAGCAGTGCAAGCCGCATGTGTTGGGGCATTCCATGCTGGTGCATCCTAGGCAGCAGCCAGAGAGTGTCAATACTGCATTGGTGTCTGCGACAGTCTGGCATAAACGTTTAGGTCATATCGGCAAGAAAGGTATGAATAGTCTAAGGGGTGGTGGTATATGTTCTGGTGTTGTTTTTCAGGATGACAACTCGCCAAACAAGTGTATTCCCTGCTTAACTGGAAAGATGCATACAAAGCCTTATCCGAAGCTTGTGGGAGCCCAATCTACCGTGCCACTCCAGCTTGTGCATTCCGATGTCTGCGGACCCATTCAAGTCAGCAGTTGGGGCGGTGCCCGTTATATTTTGACTTTGACGGATGATTGCACTAGAAAAACCTTCGGTTATTTAATGAAGACAAAATCCGAGGTGAGTTCACATATTGTTAACTTTAAAAATATGGTTGAAAAACAAACAGGTTTGCAGCTTAAAATTTTAAGAACTGATAACGGTACTGAATACTGTAATAAAACGTTGACTGATTTTCTTAAAAGGGAAGGGATAATACATCAAACATCGGTGCCTTATTGTCCACAACAGAATGGAGTTGCGGAACGCGTTAATAGGACGATTTTTGAGAAAGCTAGGGCCATGTTACATGACGCGGGTCTGTCTGAACGTTTCTGGGGAGAAGCAGTAATGACTGCTATATATCTGAAGAATAGGTCTCCTACCAGCGCGTTGTCAGATGACATTCCAGAGAGTAAGTGGACTGGACAGCCAGTCGATCTCAGTCATTTGCGCGTATTTGGCTGTGTAGCATTTTCTCACATTCCTGATGTAAAACGTCGTAAACTTGACGCTAAAGCTAAACCGTATATCTTTGTTGGCTATGGTGAGACTTTAAAGGGCTACCGTCTCCTTGATCCATGTAAACCTAAAAAGATTATGTATTCGCGAAATGTTACTTTTTTAGAAGATGAATTTATTGGAGGACTTCACTTTAAAACACAAAGCAGGAATAATGATTTTATCTCACATGAATGCATTATAAATAATAATAGTTTTAAAAATATTGATTATGAAATTTTAAATATTGACTGCGATAATGATAATGCAAATAAAATGAATGATAAAATTATTAATAATGTCTGTGATAAAATTAGTCATAAATCTACTACGGAATCACCTATTTCAGGATCTGAGAGTGACCTAACACCTCCCGTGTGGTCTCCCTTGTCGGACCTGCTCTACTGTACTGGTGATGAAGATGATGGTTGTGATGGTGATGAGGATGATGTCTGTAAGGACACTGTGTCTTCTCTGCCTGATGCCACACTTCAAGGAGGAGGTGGTAATAACGGTGATGAGGATGATGTCTGTAAGGACGCTGTGTCTTCTCTGCCTGATGCCACACTTCGAGGAGGAGAGGTTGAACACGTGCAAAGTGTTGCTTCTGGCTCGCGTCCCGTACGTAGTAATAGAGGTAAAATTCCGCTTAAATATAATGATTATGATTTATCGGCTATGCTAATTGAGCAGAGTTTATCAAATGAGCCTAATACATACGAGCAAGCTACGAAGTCTACTGAGTGTGAGCAGTGGCTTCACGCCATGAAATGTGAGTATGATTCATTAATTAAGAACAATGTTTGGACATTAGTTGATCGACCAGCAGCTGAAAACATTGTAAAGTGCAAGTGGGTCTACAAAAGGAAACACGATGCCACAGGCAAACTAGATAAGTATAAAGCTAGATTGGTTGCCCGTGGGTTTAGTCAACAAGAAGGTATAGACTACAATGACACTTTTTCACCCGTTGTCAGACATTCCACCTTGAGAATCTTATTTTCCATTGCAACAGAAATGAATTTGCAGATGGACCACGTTGATGTTACCACAGCTTTCCTAAATAGTGATCTGGATGAGATTATATATATGGAGCAGCCAGAAGGTTTTTGTTCAGATAAAAGTAAAGTATGTAAGCTGAATAAAAGTATATATGGTCTCAAACAGGCTAGCCGCATGTGGAACTTAAAAATTAATAATGTTTTAATTCATAATGGATATACTCAAAGTAAATGTGAACCGTGTGTATATATTAAGAAAAATTCTAAAGATTATATAATAATTGCTCTGTATGTCGATGACTGTTACATATTTCATAACGGATGTATTAAAAATGTTTTATCATTACTAAAAGAAAACTTTGAAATACGTCATCTTGGCCAATTAAAAAATTGTTTAGGCATGAATGTCACTAGATATAACAATACAATTGTGTTAGACCAGTCTAATTATATAAGATGTTTGCTAGCTAAATTTAATATGAGTGACTGCAAGCCAGTACTTACACCGTTACCTGTGAATTGTAAGTTACAAAAGTCTGATAGGAAATGTCTTGATGATGAGATATACAAATACAGACAACTGTTGGGATGTTTAATGTATTTGAGTGTGTGCTCACGCCCGGACATTTCATATGCTTGTAGTCAGCTTAGTCAATACAGTACATGTTTCGACATGAGTCATTGGCGCGCAGCAAAGCGAGTACTTCGTTATTTAGCAGGGACGATCAACTATGGTCTCCATTTTACAAAAGGTAATAATTTTAATATCAGTGCTTATGCAGATGCCGACTGGGCTAATGACTCATCAGACAGAAAGTCCTACACTGGATTTGTTGTAAAATTAGGTAACTGTTTGATCAATTGGGAAGCTAGAAAACAGCGTAGTATAGCTTTATCAAGTACGGAAGCAGAGTACTTAGCAATAAGTGACGTTTGCAAGGACATTTGTTTTGTGAAAAATTTCTTGTCTGAAATTATTAACAAAACTTTTGATGTAATTGTATACAACGATAATCAAAGTGCTCAAAGATTATTACTGGTAAAGGAATATTCGCATAAGAAAACGAAGCACATTGATTTGCGTTACCATTTCATAAAGGACTTAGTACAAAAAGGAAACATAACTGTAAGATATTTACCTACTACTGATATGCTAGCAGATGTATTGACAAAGCCACTATGTGCGCAGAAACATTGTAACTTTGTAAATTGTCTAAATGTGAGAGTTCGTGGAGCAAATGTTTAATGTTTTGTTGTGTACCTAATTTATAAATAATAATATTATTATATTGTGATGAATCATGTTATGTATAATTATGTAGAGTGGCTCTAAAGGTAGAGTAGGGAACTCTTGATTAATTATGTAGAGTTTTTCAAAACTAAATGTAGAGTCTTTTTAATTTTTGTTTAAAGTCACATTAGTTTTCTTTTCTTTCATGTAGCGCTTAAGGAGGAGTGTTAGAAATTGTATAAGCCCTACATGAACGCAGCTATATTGTTTTGAATGACGTTTTAAAAGCTGTCATCTGTCACTCTGAATTACTTGCACTTCCTGCTCGCGGCTCTCAGCCATTTGTGTGTGTTTTTGTGTCGTCCCAATAAACAATAATTAATCCTAATTCATCGTTATCAATCTGATATAAATAATGTAATTCAAGATTTTATATTGAGAATAAAACTCTGGATATTACATAAAAGGTGTTTATTTGGTTGATCACGCCGAACACGCCATTCCATTGCCACATTGAAACGTCTGTTTGAACAATACTAGAAAAAATCGACTCACCCGTAGCACCTTAGATGGGACTTGAACCCGCATCCTTGGGACTCCAGCCTAATGCCCTGACCAATGCGCTGGCTTGCAGCGAAAAAGTAATAAGTACTAGAAAATTTCACCAATGCAACTAGTGACTCTGTAGCATAATTGGTCAGTGCATTGGGCCAGAATTCCAAGGGAGTGGGTTCGAGTCTCATCTGAGATGCTACGGGTGAGGTGATTTTTTCTAGTTTTATTTATCATAACTTCATACTTACTGTTAAGTACTTGATTTTTATTTCACTTTTCATTTTTTATTTGCAGGTAATGTTTTTTCAATCACCACCAGCATTACTATCATTAACTAGCGAAACACTAATGATTCCAAAACATCAGAGTGAGGTAAGCTAGTATTTTGGTGTTAATAATGTACTAAATTATTAAGCCTATTTGAAATATAATTATTTAATAATTAATTATGGAATGTCATATTAAAAACAATGTTAGGTCTAACAATGATTTGAATTTAGTCAAATACTCAGAGAGTAATGTCGAAATATTTTTGTTTCAGATGATATTTCTTCTCAAGCACAGTATTTCCTATGCAATGTCTTATTAACTTAATTAGTGTACAATTTAAGATGGAGATGGAATTACTTTTATAAAAAAAAACTGTTAATAAAACATACGGAATGCAAAAAATTGGATTATACCATTATACAAATATACTTCAACTAAAATTAATAAATGATAATTGTAATTAACATTGGTTGTTTTATTTTATTTATAATTTTATTAAAATTCATAATAAGTCCAAAGGGGGTACTTTATTGATTGTCGATAATAGCACATCACTAAATAAAGAATATCGATATCGATAGTACTTCGATTGGAAGCACTAGTGCTCTTAGGTTGGAAAGCGATCGCAGCGCCATAACTTCTGGACGTGGAACTAAGCTAAATTGACTGTCGTATCTGTAGCTTGCTACAAATTAGTAATCTGTGAAATAGAGGGAGATTACACGATCATATTTTGTGCGATCAGTCTGCCGCCAGTCCATTCCATCAGTCCAATAGAATATGAATATAACTTAGAGCATACAGAACGGGAGTAGGCATATACAGGCACCCCCTTTCACCAAAGTACATGACCAATTTGGTCGTGTCAGTTTATAAAAACTAGTTGGTCGCGAACACTCGCCATTTTGAAAGACTACATATCGCCGAACGCAGCTCCGCGAAAATGGTGAATTGTGCGGTGATATTGTGCAAAAGGCGATTTGAAACTTCAAATTTTAATAAGGACGGGATTTCCTTTCACACGTAAGTATAATTTTATTAACAAACTATAATACAATCACGAAGAAAACCCAGTTTGTTTAGTAAAGCCAACGACAGAGATTGCGATAGCAAAACGATACCAAACACCACGGTAGAAGTCTTAGTGCTGTGACAAAGTTAAAGAAGACGAATGAACGAAGTCAAAGAGAATGAATGTGATCTGATCAGTACATAAATTTTTCAATCATTAGTTTCTCTGATGTTGTCTTGATTTCAAAAACACAAGTGATTTATTGGCATTTTTAGATTTTAGGCATTAACAAATCACAATGCTATTTTTATATTAAGATAATTGATAGAAGAAACACTAGAAAAAATACGGGTGTCTATTTTTCTCTAGTGTTTTTTCTATTAAATTGAAACTTGTGCGATGGTATATTTATGGGTACGTATCAGAATGTCTAACGATTAAAATGTAAAAAGTTCAAAATGTCAAAAACGAAAATGTCAAACGGTCAGATAGTCAAAAATTAAAATGTCTAAGTTAAAATGATTAAAACTTAAAATGTCTTATAGTCCAAATACATATAATGACGTATAGAATTTACTCATTTTCTTTCATTTAGGTATCTTATTAATTAAGTTAAATAACTGTGTGTTAACCTCTGTGCCTCCGCCGCACATCAACATAGCCGCGCCACTCCCTGATTCGGTAGCCGGTGCCAGTCACTGATTCAGTAGCCGGCGAACAAAATCCACCAATTGACTTCGAAATAGATTTTTTTCTGGCGCTTCGCCGGCCGCTGCCGCAGCACGCTCGCTTCGCTCGCTCGGCTCGCGCGCTGGGTTCATGTCAACCTAACATGCTCGTCGCTACGCTCCTCGCACCTATCTCGTGACCTGCGATCTACGGTTTCTAAGTCCCAGTAGACTAGTTTAGACTCGTTTCCGGCAGCTAAATTTGCTATAACGCATTTTAAGCGAAGCCCAAAGATACCTCCACAGACTCAATCAACCTCAAAGAAGATGATTCGTTTTAACATTCAACCCAATACAAATAAATCATTGTGAACTTAGACTTAATGACCATTGATATTTTAACTTTCAAGTATTTGATACGTTTGATACTTTGAATTTTGCTATTTTGAAGTTAGACATAATGATTTTCGACATTTTAAACCATTTGAATTTTAATTTTTGACATTTTGAACTTTATCATTTTAACTTTAGACATTCTAACTTTAGACATTCTGATACGTACCCACTTATAATACGTAGAAAATACCAAGACAAACAGACATTTTCTTGGACACAAATGTTTGTCTTGTCTTATTCTTATCCAATGCGTCAACCGGGTTGTTTTTAGGGTTCTTTTATCTTTATTTTGATATTGTTTACCTTTCCTTTCTTGATGCCGCCTGATATCTAACAATAGGCAACTTTTAAATTCCCTATATACGAAGAATAACAATAGTTTAAAAGCTGATTTAAAGTTAGAGGGGGGCACACATTTTACTACTTTGGCAGTGTATATTATCGTTCAAACGGTTGACTTTGAGAAAAAATAGTCTTAGGAACCTCAATGACATTTTTGAAGACCTATCTATAGACTTTTATATAGATGCAGTTCCATGTATGGGGAGCCCCCTTTAATCTTTTGTTTTTTTTTATTTTTGTGTAAATATCGTAAAGCGGTTTACAGAATACATCTACTTATCAAGTTTCAACTGTGTAGTCCTAATACTTTCGGAGTAAAGTGGCTGTGACATACGGACGGACGGCCAGACAAACATAACGCATCTATTAGGGTTTAGTTTTTTGCCATTTAGGCTACGGAACCCTAACAAGCAATTTAAAGTTCAAAATTCATTGGAGATTTTTGACAGTTTTGTATAGCTTGATGTGCTGCTGACTATACATAGATACTTGTAAATAAATGATTACATTATTAATCACATTTATTTTCTTTTTTGACAACCTACACACCTTTATACTTGCATCTTGCGCCAACACTCACTATCGGAATTTCATTTCTGTACATTATTTTAGGATAAAAGGGCAGAACGATGTTTTAAGTATGTTATTAAACAATTATTTGTCAGCGTATTTTAGTGATTGTTGGTGCAAATCACAAAATCAAAATGAAGACATTAATTTTTTTTGGTCGTAATCATAATCACTCATCTTCAAATCAAAGCTTCTAATCATTCAATTTCATCGGTCTTTTTATGTCCCATCACTAACCTTAACGCAAGGGCAAACTTAGGCTGCGGTCCCCATGGCGATAATATCGATATTATCGCGATAACAGCCGGTCCGCATGCACGTTAGCGCGTTTACAATATCTAGCGTGACGTCACTCATGACGTCATTACCAGCGCCATCTTGGGCTTACAGCGACCATGCCTCGGAGCGTAATCACTGTGAACGTTCTGTCAAAAGTTATAAGTGACTGTCAAACGAAACAGGTGTCAGAATTTTATTTCGTCAAAAAATCAAAAAATGAGAGAGTTCGTTATAGAAGGATCTTTTCCTCACTTCACAACAAAAGGATAGAGCATTATATTGGTTAATATTTTGTTAATACTAATTTGGAGCTTATCCAAAAAGGTGGTTGATGTAAAAAGTTGAAAAAAAAAGATGTTGGGTGCACACGACTCAATAATCAAACGTTCTTCATCATTATCATCGCTTTAGAGAGCAAAAATAGTATCTAGCAATTATTCCATCTTGTATTTGAGGTTAGAATAAAACGTTAGCGCGCTTACGAGCGGTTCGCATTCGCCAACTGTCATTTGTCGATTTTATCGATTTGAGCGCGATATCGAATGCGGACCTCGTGTGAGCGTTGTAAACGCCCATAATCGATGTAATCGCCATGGGGACCGCAGCCTTATTTATGTCGGTAAGTTTGGCGCTGCCGTCTACGTGATCTGTCAGAATTTATACTAAGATGGTTAGTTCCGAATTTGACCACCTGCCAATATAACTTTGTGGTCATTCTGTTTTTGTGTGCGTGTGTAACAATATGACTTTAAGCTTCAAAAGTGTGCGTGAATATGAAGTTGTGTGCTGTGCGTGTGTACCTCGTCTCCCCCCAAAATCGGTGAACAAAATCTAGTGTAGGAGAGCGCTCTTGCTTACTCCCGTTCTGTATGCTCTAAGGCAGGGGTCTCCAAACTACGGCCCGCGGGCCAGCTCCGGCCCGCGAGCACCAATAATCCGGCCCACGAAAGCGGAATCTCATACCAACATACTATAATTTACACATCGAAATATATTACAGTATGTTGGTACAATGAGCTAGCTAGGTCCTGGCCCTTGGGACTTCATGGAGGAGTTAGCCTGGCCCTTAGGCTAAAAAGTTTGGCGATCCAATCCATGCTCTAAGGAATATAAGGTTCTTGCATCAGTCTGGATAGCCCAATCTCTTTAACCCGGCGGGAGGCGAGCCCCTTTTTAGAACATATACGGTCGCTACTGGGTAAAAAATACCACTCAAATAAAATTTAAATACTACCGAAACTTGTTATGAACTTGGAAAAATTATGCTTTTTATGTCAAGTGTACGCTATTGGTAGTCATAAAATAAAAAAATATAAAAGGTTGTATTAATTTTTAAAATTTAATGACAATTTTTGACAGACTAATGAAATTTTAGATTTCTCCTATAAAAAACGTTTACTTGATATCAATAATCAAGAGAATATAAAATAATCTTTTAGGTGATAACAAAAAATATGGTTTAACTGGGGTTTTTCTGATTCAAATCACTTATCTGATATGGCACTGTTTTTGACACTTCGTTTTCGTTACATAGGAATTAGAAAATGATTTTGTTTCAATTATTTGTTTTATAACAAGTATTACAAAAAGAATTAACATCTTCTACATCCTCTCTTTCTATTTCTGAGATATTATTTTTATTATGTACCTCTGGGGCCGTACCGGCTAACGAATCGATTATCGAAAAGTCTGCTGGGTTTCAAATTAAAACTGATAAATCGAGCCCCAATTGGGCCAAAATGGCGAACCCCAATTCATGATGTCACACGATCATCGATATCTGCCAAATTACATCGGCAGAAAATACAAGACGAAATTCTTTACTTTGGCTGCGGTCCCCATGGCGATTACATCGATTACGGCGTTTACAACGCTCACACGAGGTCCGCATTCGATATCGCGCTCAAATCGATAAAATCGACAAATGACAGTTGGCGAATGCGAACCGCTCGTAAGCGCGCTAACGTTTTATTCTAACCTCAAATACAAGATGGAATAATTGCTAGATACTATTTTTGCTCTCTATAGCAATGATAATGATGAAGAACGTTTGATTATTGAGTCGTGTGCACCCAACATCTTTTTTTTCAACTTTTTACATCAACCACCTTTTTGGATAAGCTCCAAATTAATATTAACAAAATATTAACCAATATAATGCTCTATCCTTTTGTTGTGAAGTGAGGAAAAGATCCTTCTGTTGGTATTGGGTTATCAGATTCAAATATATTAATTTCGGGGATAATAAATAAACAGCGTGAATGCCAAACAGATACTCATTTTATTCTCCATAAATTCATTTATAAATATTGCATTATTATAACTACCTATGACGTACCTACGTAATTAAATCTAGGTCAGGTCATTCAACCTTAGTAAGTCAGTCACCACACTTCTATAACGAACTCTCTCATTTTTTGATTTTTTGACGAAATAAAATTCTGACACCTGTTTCGTTTGACAGTCACTTATAACTTTTGACAGAACGTTCACAGTGATTACGCTCCGAGGCATGGCCCAAGATGGCGCTGGTAATGACGTCATGAGTGACGTCACGCTAGATATTGTAAACGCGCTAACGTGCATGCGGACCGGCTGTTATCGCGATAATATCGATATTATCGCTATGGGGACCGCAGCCATGATTGATGGTTGTAAAACGCTCTGACGTTTGTCTATGGAAAAAATGTCAATGTCATTCGACATTATTCTGTATTTTGATGTTTTTGTGTCTAATTTTCAAATAAATCATGGTAGCTTAGCAAAAAACAGTTTTTATTTGATTTTGAATAAAGGAAAGTTTATATTATTCGTATTTCAAATAGAAAATAAAGACTTTGTATTGACATTGACATTTAAAGTTCTTGGTCGTTCCTAACCTTAGACTGAGTTAAAAAACAACCAAACAACCGCACACTAAGCCTCTGAACGCAACCCTGCACTGAAGCTGGCGGGCACAAGGATGTTTATAATAGGGAGTGAGTACACTTCAAAAATTTTCACCTATCGTTTAAAAGAAATTCAACTTTATTGCATTGCTTATAGAGTTGAAATTCTATCGACGACATTGACTGAAGGCACTACTGTGTGAATGAGACAACACCAGGTGGAGGTCGGTGTCTCGTTCGCACAATTGCCATTACTAAACAATAATACTACGATAGTAGGACTAAAAATATGTACGTTACCAATCAAGTAGTGTATCAAAATTAATGATTCGGAGTGGGAAGTCGAATATATACTATTTAAATATTAATTTTAGAATGACACATAATAATTGTAATATAAAACAGAACTTTTTTGATTTAATTAGATATCTACAATAATGCTAATCAGCAATCATCGGTGAGGTGGTAATAAATAGAAGTGTCAATCCTGGCAACTCCGATTTTGACCTTGAATTTCAATTTAAGAATTTCATTCTATAGGAAATGTAACTTTACAAAACTAGTGTGACCATAAATACTTCACCATTTCAGATTTCCAAAAAAAACGAAATTGTTCTATTGAAATGGCTAGAGGTCGCAGGCGAGACGGTAAAATTAATAATAATAATCAAATTCATGTTTGTGCGCCTATTTCGATGAAACTCGGTTTCTGGTACTATTTCAACATGAAATAACAACGCAATGTTGAAAATTTTAAAAATCCAAGATGGCGGCCTACTTTTTTGTTTTTGGGCCGATTTCGATGAAACTCGGTTTTTGGAACTATTTTGACAAGAAAATAACAACGCAATTTTTAAAAAACTAAAAATCCAAGATGGCGGCCAACTTTTTTGTTTATGGGCCGATTTCGATGAAACTCGGTTTTCGGTACTATTTTGACAAGAAAATAACAACGCAATTTTGAAAATTAAAAAATCCAAGATGGCGGCCAACTTTTTTGTTTTTGGGCCGATTTCAATAAAACTCGGTTTTTGGAACTATTTTGACAAGAAAATAACAACGCAATTTAAAAAAAACTAAAAATCCAAGATGGCGGCCAACTTTTTTGTTTTTGGGCCGATTTTGATGGAACTCGGTTTTTGGAACTATTTTGACAAGAAAATAACAACGCAATTTTAAAAAAACTAAAAATTCAAGATGGCGGCCAACTTTTTTGTTTTAGGGCCGATTTTGATGAAACTCTGTTTTTGGTACGATTTTGACAAGAAAATAACAACGCAATGTTGAAAACTTACAAAATTCAAGATGGTGGCCAACTTTTTTGTTCTTGGGCCGATTTCAAAAACAAATTAGCAGCCATTTTGATCTTTTTTTATTTTTCCATCAGTTTACATTGTTGTTTTACAAATTTGTTACAAAATATTACCAAAAACCGAGTTTCATCGAAATCGGCCCAAAAACAAAAAAGTTGGCTGCCATCTTGGATTTTTATTTTTTTCAATATTGTGTTATTATTTTCTTGTCAAATTAGTCCTAAAACCGAGTTTCATTAAAATCAGCCCCAATCACAAATAAAAGAGTTGGTTGCCATATTTGTTTATATTTTTAACATTTCGTTGTTGTTTTTTATCAAAATAGTAGCAAAATCGAGTTTCATCAAAATCGGCCCACGAACAATATAGTTGGCCGCCATCTTGGTTTCTTTTTATATTTTTAACATTGTGTCGTCGTAAATCTCATGCACCCATTTTATTAACTTCACAAGTAAAAAAAATTGGTGCAAGAATTTTAGACCTTATTGACATATTTACCAAAATAACAGTTTTTAATGAAACAGCAAAGTAAATGAACAAGTATAATTATGGGAAAAAGCAACCGAATTTCAAAGGTCAATAAAGTCGAAAATCGTTTGCATCTTTTTTTGACTACAGATCACTAGACAATGTTTTCCTACTTTTACTTGTTTTTCCAACATTCATTTGTTTTTCCGAAGTTCACGCACATTGTATTTTTATAAAAAAAATGGAATAAACTTTAAAGTTGCGTAATTATTTACACTTGAACTTAAATTGAATTGAATAAACTAGATTTTGTATTGGTTGAATTACCATATTTAAAAAATAAAAACAAAAAAACTAAGTTTGCCGGAAGCTGGTGGACAAAACTAGTTTTGCCGGTAGCTGCTAGACAAAACTAGTTTTGCCGGTAGCTGTTGGACAAAACTAGTTTTTCCGGTAGCTGCTAGACAAAACTAGTTTTGCCGGTAGCTGTAGGTCAGAACTAGTTTTGCCTGTAGCTATTGCACTAAACTAGGTTTGCCGGTAGCTGATGGACAAAATTAGTTTTGACGGCAGCGGTTGGACAAAACTAGTATTGCCTGTAGCTTTTGCACAAAACTAGTTTTGCCGGTACCTGTAGGTCAGAACTAGGTTTGCCCGTAGCTGACGGACAAAACTAGTTTTGACGGCAGCGGTTGGACAAAACTAGTTTTGCCTGTAGCTGTTGCACAAAACTAGTTTTGCCGGTAGCTGTTGGTCAGAACTAGGTTTGCCCGTAGCTGACGGACAAAACTAGTTTTGACGGCAGCGGTTGGACAAAACTAGTTTTGCCTGTAGCTATTGCACAAAACTAGTTTTGCCGGTAGCTGTTGGACAAAACTAGTTTTGTCGAAAGCTGTAGGACAAAACTAGGTGTAGCCGGTAGCTGTTGGACAAAACTAGTTTTGCCGGTAGCTTTAGGTTAAACTAAGTTTGCCGGAATCTGATGGACAAAACTAGTTTCGCCTACTAGTAGGTCAGAACTAGGTTTGCACGTAGCTGACGGACAAAACTAGTTTTGAGGGCAGCGGTTGGACAAAACTAGTTTTGCCTGTAGCTATTGCACAAAACTAGTTTTGCCGGTAGCTGTTGGACAAGACTAGTTTTGCCGTTAGCTGTTGGACAAAACTAGTTTTGCCGGTAGCTGATGGACAAAACTAGTTTTGACGGCAGCGGCTGGACAAAACTAGTTTTGCCTGTCGCTGTTGGACAAAACTAGTTTTGACGGCTGCGGTTGGTCAAAACTAGTTTTGCCGGTAGTTGTTGGACAAAACTAGTTTTGCCAGTAGCTGTTGGACAAATCTAGTTTTGCCGGTAGCTGTAGGACAGAACTAGGTTTGCCGGTAGCTGATGGACAAAACTAGTTTTGACGGCAGCGGTTGGATAAACTAGTTTTGACTGTAGCTATTGCACAAAACTAGTTTTGACGGCAGCGGTTGGACAAAACTAGTTTTGCCTGTAGCTATTGCACTAAACTAGTTTTGCCGGTAGCTGTTGGACAAAACTAGTTTTGCCGGTAGCTTTAGGTTAAACTAAGTTTGCCGGAAGCTCATCAGCTTCCGGCAAACTTAAAACTTCGAGTGAATTTCAAAGGTCAATAAAGTCGAAAATCGTTTGCATCTTTTTTTGACTACAGATCACTAGACAATGTTTTCCTACTTTTACTTGTTTTTCCAACATTCATTTGTTTTTCCGAAGTTCACGCACATTGTATTTTTATAAAAAAAATGGAATAAACTTTAAAGTTGCGTAATTATTTACACTTGAACTTAAATTGAATTGAATAAACTAGATTTTGTATTGGTTGAATTACCATATTTAAAAAATAAAAACAAAAAAACTAAGTTTGCCGGAAGCTGGTGGACAAAACTAGTTTTGCCGGTAGCTGCTAGACAAAACTAGTTTTGCCGGTAGCTGTTGGACAAAACTAGTTTTTCCGGTAGCTGCTAGACAAAACTAGTTTTGCCGGTAGCTGTAGGTCAGAACTAGGTTTGCCGGTAGCTGATGGACAAAATTAGTTTTGACGGCAGCGGTTGGACAAAACTAGTATTGCCTGTAGCTTTTGCACAAAACTAGTTTTGCCGGTACCTGTAGGTCAGAACTAGGTTTGCCCGTAGCTGACGGACAAAACTAGTTTTGACGGCAGCGGTTGGACAAAACTAGTTTTGCCTGTAGCTATTGCACAAAACTAGTTTTGCCGGTAGCTGTAGGTCAGAACTAGGTTTGCCCGTAGCTGACGGACAAAACTAGTTTTGACGGCAGCGGTTGGACAAAACTAGTTTTGCCTGTAGCTATTGCACAAAACTAGTTTTGCCGGTAGCTGTTGGACAAAACTAGTTTTGTCGAAAGCTGTAGGACAAAACTAGGTGTAGCCGGTAGCTGTTGGACAAAACTAGTTTTGCCGGTAGCTTTAGGTTAAACTAAGTTTGCCGGAATCTGATGGACAAAACTAGTTTCGCCTACTAGTAGGTCAGAACTAGGTTTGCACGTAGCTGACGGACAAAACTAGTTTTGACGGCAGCGGTTGGGGCAAAACTAGTTTTGCCTGTAGCTGTTGGACAAAACTAGTTTTGACGGCTGCGGTTGGTCAAAACTAGTTTTGCCGGTAGTTGTTGGACAAAACTAGTTTTGCCAGTAGCTGTTGGACAAATCTAGTTTTGCCGGTAGCTGTAGGACAGAACTAGGTTTGCCGGTAGCTGATGGACAAAACTAGTTTTGACGGCAGCGGTTGGATAAACTAGTTTTGACTGTAGCTATTGCACAAAACTAGTTTTGACGGCAGCGGTTGGACAAAACTAGTTTTGCCTGTAGCTATTGCACTAAACTAGTTTTGCCGGTAGCTGTTGGACAAAACTAGTTTTGCCGGTAGCTTTAGGTTAAACTAAGTTTGCCGGAAGCTCATCAGCTTCCGGCAAACTTTAACTTCCGGCAAAACTAGTTTTGTCCATCGACAAAACTAGTTTTGCCGGTAGCTTTAGGTTAAACTAAGTTTGCCGGAAGCTGATGGACAAAACTAGTTTTGCCTACTAGTAGGTCAGAACTAGGTTTGCACGTAGGTAACGGACAAAACTTGTTTTGACGGCAGCGGTTGGACAAAACTAGTTTTGCTTGTAGCTGTTGGACAAAACTAGTTTTGACGGCTGCGGTTGGTCAAAACTAGTTTTGCCGGTAGTTGTTGGACAAAACTATTTTTGCCAGTAGCTGTTGGACAAAACTAGTTTTGCCGGTAGCTGTAGGTCAGAACTAGGTTTGCCGGTAGCTGATGGACAAAACTAGTTTTGACGGCAGCGGTTGGATAAACTAGTTTTGACTGTAGCTATTGCACAAAACTAGTTTTGAGGGCAGCGCTTGGACAAAACTAGTTTTGCCTGTAGCTTTAGGTTAAACTAAGTTTGCCGGTAGCTGTTGGACAAAACTAGTTTTGCCGGTAGCTTTAGGTTAAACTAAGTTTGCCGGAAGCTCATCAGCTTCCGGCAAACTTAAAACTTCCGGCAAAACTAGTTTTGTCCATCGACAAAACTAGTTTTGCCTGTAGCTGTTGGACAAAACTAGTTTTGACGGCTGCGGTTGGTCAAAACTAGTTTTGCCGGTAGTTGTTGGACAAAACTAGTTTTGCCAGTAGCTGTTGGACAAATCTAGTTTTGCCGGTAGCTGTAGGACAGAACTAGGTTTGCCGGTAGCTGATGGACAAAACTAGTTTTGCCGGTAGCTTTAGGTTAAACTAATTTTGCCGGAAGCTCATCAGCTTCCGGCAAACTTAAAACTTCCGGCAAAACTAGTTTTGTCCATCGACAAAACTAGTTTTGCCGGTAGCTTTAGGTTAAACTAAGTTTGCCGGAAGCTGATGGACAAAACTAGTTTTGCCTGTAGCTATTGCACAAAACTAGTTTTGACGGCAGCGGTTGGAAAAAACTAGTTTTGCCTGTAGCTATTGCGCAAAACTAGTTTTGCCGGTAGCTGTTGGACAAAACTAGTTTTGCCAGTAGCTGTAGGTTAAACTAAGTTTGCCGGAAGCTCATCAGCTTCCGGCAAACTTAAAACTTCCGGCAAAACTAGTTTTGTCCATCGACAAAACTAGTTTTGACGGCATCGGTTGGACAAAACTATTTTTGCCTGTAGCTATTGCACAAAACTAGTTTTGCCGGTAGCTGTTGGACAAAACTAGTTCTGCCGGTAGCTGTAGGTCAGAACTAGGTTTGCCCGTAGCTGATGGACAAAACTAGTTTTGACGGCAGCGGTTGGACAAAACTAGTTTTGCCTGTAGCTATTGCACAAAACTAGTTTTGCCGGTAGCTGTTGGACAAAACTAGTTTAACCGGTAGCTGTAGGTCAGAACTAGGTTTGCCGGTAGCTGATGGGCAAAACTAGTTTTGCCGGTAGACGAGAGTCAAAACTAAGTTTGCCGATTTTGGCCAAAGCTAGGTTTGGCGGAATCTGCTAGTCAAAACAGGGTGCAATAGTGCACTTGGTCAAAAACAGTTTTGCCGGTAGCTGTTTGTCAAAACTAGGTTTGCCTGTAGCTGTTAGACAATACTAGTTTAGCCGGTAGCTGTAGGTCAGAACTAGGTTTGCCGGTAGCTGATGGACAAAACTAGTCTTGACGGCAGCGGTTGGACAAAACTAGTTTTGCCTGTAGCTATTGCAGATAACTAGTTTTGCCGGTAGCTGTTGGACAAAACTAGTTTAACCGGTAGCTGTAGGTCAGAACTAGGTTTGCCGGTAGCTGACGGACAAAACTAGTTTTGACGGCATTGTAATATTGCATTTCCTTCCATTTCTGACCTGTGTTCAAAGTTTCAAGTCTCTAGCTCATCGGGAATTCAGTATAAAATCGTTTGCAAAATTTGTGCTCAAACAAACAAAAGAGCAAGCAACCTAATAAAAACGCGGTAAAA
The DNA here is from genome assembly GCA_943789525.1 of Agriphila geniculea. Taxonomy (NCBI): domain Eukaryota; kingdom Metazoa; phylum Arthropoda; class Insecta; order Lepidoptera; family Crambidae; genus Agriphila; species Agriphila geniculea. The sequence goes on along the minus strand of OX038898.1, from coordinate 8,850,149 downwards.
AGTGTTAATTATAAATAAAGAACTACCTAGGTATTTAAGTTTATATTAAACAGTTTAAAGTATTATGTATGTCTCCGGCCAACCATACGGTTTGGTCACCCTAATGAAGAAAAGGACACATACATCTACTTGACCTCTCTGTCGGCTCGTTTTGGGGCGAAGCGCTCATTCCGGTTTATAGTACTATTTCCATGGGCGGGCTGATTATCTAATTAGAAACCACCTAGCGACCGGTTGCAGTTCACAGATGATAGTGATCCATTGCTACTTCTTTTTGGATTTAAAAAAAACATACCAAAGAAAAGTAGCAATGTATGTGGAATGAAACCGGTCGCTAAATAGTTTCTTTTTAGATAATCGGTGCCGTTTTTTCATGCATTAGTGTGTGAGCCGGTGATGCCATACTAATTCATATTACCCCAATGTAAAAAATAACGCGTTACGAAATAATAACGTTATTTATCACATAATATTAGAAACAAAACAAAAAAACTGCCTGGATTCAAAAAATCATAATGCGCCCCCAGGGGGGATGGGGATTACAAGCTCTTAAAACTTGTCCGTTTTCTGAATGGCTATCAATGCGTCTCTTTTATCCTGACATACAATAATAAAACAGTAAATAAAGTGTGTCTGTACATTACATATATTTAAAAAAATATCTGGGGCGATGGAGACATAGTAATAGAGTAGGAATTAAAAAAAAAGTGTGTCTGTTTGAACACGCCAATCTCTGGAAATACCGAACGGATTCGAATAAAACTTTTTTGTTATATAGCTGTTAAGCCTGGGCATAGTTTAGGGTATAATTGATTTTGGAAAATGGAACACCTGATGCAGAACCATAATGGTCCGACTGAACTATATAAGGAATATAAAAGTGACGCCCTTAAAAAAGCTGTTTAGCCTGACGAACATTTTTTGTTGAGGTATAAAAATCGAAGATCTGGAGCACCTAATGAAGAACCATAAAGGTCCATCTAAACTATTAAAAATATAAAAATGATTAATAGAATAAACTATTTCGGGATTTACACCATGTACCTGTTTATTTTTGAGACTCCGATATTTCGGCGCAGTTGCATGCGCCATGATCACGGAAGAATATCGGTTGTCGCGTGCGGGTAGATGTTATTGGCAGACGAATCGGTCTACCCTCCATCTAGTTCTTTTATTACGGTCGATACCGGTACCACTGTCTGCAAACTCACTATTCACTCGAATCTGTTCATGACACACGACACTCACTGTATCTTTACGCGGAACGGCAGTTTTTATTTTTGTTGTTTTGACACAACCGAACTACTGGATTCCAGACACTCGACAATTTAAACCCATCATCACGATTGAAATTTTTGTATTTGGTAATTTACTGTTGTTGTGCGGCCCGATCGGGCCGCTCAAGGATTGAAAGATTAAGGCCTGCCCCCATAGCACGACCACTGAAACACAATATGATATAGCGATTTATCACGTTTAGCTGTCAAAAGACAATGGATTTTGACAGTTGAGTGTCGATAAAACGCTAAATCATGGGATATATATCGTGTTTCCTCGGTCATGCTGAATAACTATTTTAAGTGACGTAGGTTTTTTCAAACTTTTTAATTTTGCTGTTTATTTTAAACTTTTTAAAGAATTCATACTTTATCATATCTAAAAACCGCATCTAAATCCGTCAAACCGTTACGGAGATAAATGAAAACATGATAACTGCAGCGCCCCCTAGCGGCTAAACACCAATCTAAGAACAATCGCCGATAAACCATTACAGAAAGCCGTAGCGAAATCGGTTTAGTAATTTTTGAAAATTCTTCAAGTGCCTACTTATTTGGTGGCTGCAGCGCCCTCTGGTAGTCTACCATCATGAAACATGTCTAAGAATCTGCTCTGAAATGAAACGTTTTGAATGCCAACAACTGCATTGAAATCGGCCCAGTAATTTCCGAGGACACAAACAACAGTCTGGATAGAAACAAACAAACAACCTCTAACCCAAACGCATATACCGCCTCCTTCGTTCCGTTCCGTCCGTCTTGGGTAAAAACAGTCCCAGAAACATAAATAGTTAACGCGTTATTTTTAACAAGAAACAAATAACGTTACCTTAAATTGCATGTTACCCGATAACAGGTTTATTAAACTATAACCATTTGGCATGGCAACACTTGTGTTGAGGTTTTGTGTTTTAAGTAATAACTACAATGTTTATTTAGAAATAGTAAAAATATTAATTTCCAATTTTAATAACGCGTGAATTGTGTGAAATATGATTCCATCCTGCTTTTTATGTGTTGAAGATTGGTTTTTACACCCTTTCACGACACAATTCGGCATTTTCTTTGATAAAATTTATAATTTATTATTACGTCCGCTCCGCACGCTGGCTGATAACAGAAGGCGTAGTTTCGTTACATGTGTGTGCGTGTATGTGTAACTGTAAACTATGTCAAATTTTTATTTTTTTCCGAAATATAAAGCTTCGTACAGACTGACGCGAGCGAATCGCGCGCGTCGCTCATTTTGACAGATTTTGATCACGTAACTCAAAGCAATAGCCATAGCCATTGCCATAGCAATTTCTTTGACAATGGCTATGGCTATCGCTTTGAGTTACTTACGTGATCGCACTCGCGAATTTCGCGCGGAATTCGCCTCAGTCTGTACGAAGCTTTAAAATTCAAAAAATGAGCGTTTGCTGCCTTTAGACGTTTTTTTCCCTTAGTCCCGAAAAATAGTCGTCAAGCGAAGTAAATAAATGTGATTAAATTGTGAATTGTGAAATTTCTATTAGTTTCAATGTCTTTAAACAGCTAAACGAATTAATATATAAATTATGTAAGTTGTTGGCTAAGGCCACGTAACCTAGAACCTTTACAGGTTCTTTATTTTGAAATACAAATAATTACTTTGGATTACGGTCTTTCATTTTTCACCGTAACAGAGCTCATCAAGATGATTCAAACGAGCCCAAACTCAATAGGGTTGCATGGATCCTGAAGCATTCTTCCGGATTCATCGTCAGACCCTGGGGCCTGGACCTCAGCTTCCGTCAAAGTACTTGTCAAGATCACAGAGTTCCCGTGGCCTTCTTCCGACTCCATCATCACATCAGTTTAATGACACCATAATATTGCATATTGCATTGCCTTTCAGTTCTGATCTATGTTCAAAGTTTCAAATCTCTAGCACCTCAGACCAAATAAAAAAGTAAAGTCTTCCGACAAAGCGGTGAAGCCAGTAAAACTACGCCTTGGCTGTGTGCATACACAGATTACGCACACATATGTAACGAAACTACGCCTTGGCTTTCGTTCGTCATTGGGCGTTCCATATCGAACCCTGCCGCCCGGCCCCCGCCCGCCCTCTAGTACGCACACATGTACCATCAAAAACCGGCTTCACTTGTTCGCAACCACTGCGCAACGCTCCATCTTCCTTTTTTATTTGATCTGAGTCTAGCACATCGGAAAGCTAAAAAAAATCCGGGACGGTTGGCAAGCCTAGGTGGAGCCAACGACGTCCATTATTTTGTGCTACAATAATATGACTATAACTAATAAAAATGCAATATTACGTCGCCAGCGTCCAAGACGAAGGCAAAGCTCACGACGTCAATTATTTTGTTATTAATTAGATGAATGTTATTTAATTATGACATTATAATATTCTAAGAATATGACTATGACTAATGTATATCTTTAAATGGAAATTAAAAAAACGCAATATAGTCTAGTATTTTATTTGGTAGGTACTATGGGCAACAGCGTCGCTTAACCAGTTTGCAACAAAATTCGTGTGCGCGCGTACGCCCCTGCACGAACTAAACGTATGTGACAGCGGGCGCGGCGTGCAAGCGATTTTACACTTAGCAGTGGGTAAGCGACGCTGTTGTCCATGGTACCTACCTACTTAAACCTTTGTTAATCAGAGTAATTTGCACGTGCCGGACTACAGCTGCGCCACAAAAAAAAGTTGGAAATCTGACTTTTGGACTATGCCATGATGAAGATTGAAGACGATAGTTTGTCGCCAAAAACCAGAATTTGTCGGTCTTGCGTTTAGGAGATACGTGTGGCGCAGCTGTAGAGACGTCTCTACTAAAACATAATGATTTACATTCTCTTTGGTCTCTACAGCTGCGCCACACAGATCTCGAAAACGGAAGGTCGTAGCGAAAATCTGAATACTCGTGTGTGTAGCTGGTAGTTTGTTGAAAGTTTGTCACCAAGAACCAGTTTGTCGGTCTTTCGTTTAGGAGATATGTGAGGATACCATGTGGAGACCTTTCTACCTGGATCTTGAGAACAAAAGGTCTTAGCGAAAATCTGATAACTCGAGTGTGTAGCCGTTAGTTTGTCACCAAGAATCAGAGATTGTCGATCTTGCGTTTAGAAGATATGTGAGGATATGCTGTAGAGACCTTTCTACCTGGAGCTCGAGAACGAAAGGTCGAACGTGCGCCGGACTACAGCTGGGCCACAAAAAAAAGTTGGAAATCTGACTTTTTGACTATGCCATGATGAAGACGATAGTTTGTCGGAATTTGTCGTCAAAAACCAAAATTTGTCGGGCTTGCGTTTTGGAGATACGTGTGGCGCAGCTGTAGAGACGTCTCTACAGCTGAGCCAGACAGATCTCGAAAACGGAAGGTCTTAGCGAAAATCTGATTCCTCGTGTGTGCAGCCGTTAATTTGTCGGATTTTGTCACAAAGAACCAGATTTTGTCGGTCTTGCGTTTAGGAGATTTGTGAGGATACGCTGTGGAGACTTTTCTACCTGGATCTTGAGAAAGGAAGGACGTAATGAAAATCTGATTACTCGTATGTGTAGACGGTATTTTGTCGGATTTTGTCACCAAGAACCAGATTTTGTCAATCTTGCGTTTAGGAGATATGTGAGGATACGCTTAAGACCTTTCGTTCTCGAGATCCAGGTAAAAAGGTATCCACAGCGCATCCTCAATATCTCCTAAACGCAAGATCGACAAACTGATTCTTGGTGACAAATTCCGACAAACTAACGGCTACACACTCGAGTTATCAGATTTTCGCTACATTTTCGACAAATTAACGGCTGCACACACGAGTAATCAGATTTTCGCTACAACCTTCCGTTTTCGAGATCTGTGTGGCTCAGCTGTAGAGACGTCTCTACAGCTGCGCCACACGTATCTCCTAAACGCAAGCCCGACAAATTCTGGTTTTTGTGCGACAAATTCCGCCAAATTAACGGCTGCACACACGAGTAATCAGATTTTCGCTACGACCTTCCGTTTTCGAGATCTGTGTGGCGCAGCTGTAGAGACGTCTCTACAGCTGGGCCACACGTATCTCCTAAACGCAAGCCCGACAAATTCTGGTTTTTGTGGGACAAATTCCGACAAATTATCGACTTCATCATGGCATAGTCAAAAAGTCAGATTTCCAACTTTTTTTTTGTGGCGCAGCTGTAGTCCGGCACGTCATACAAATTACTTTCCATGCTTAAAATTTTCTCTAGGGTGATGGATCACAGTATTTACCATGCGTGCAGCCGTCGTCGCCTTAGCCTCGATTACCTACTATCACAATCTAGTCCAATAAGGGACGCCAGAAAAAACCTGATATAACTTTATATTGCCCTTCAAAACACCAACGCGGCTCTAGCACCAACCCAACCCTTAGTTTCTTGTGGCTAATGTAACTTTTAATATATTAAAAAAATTGAAAGAATTTTTTTTTGTCATTAGTGTTATTTTAAGGCAAATATTGGCATTGGCAACACTTGACTACTTTTGTATGCAACAATCACGTATTGCTGGTAACGTTTGATAAGCAACACTCGGTCCGGTCAGGTGTCGGATGGGTGACCATTAAAGTGGACAGTTAAGCGCTTCCGTGATTGTAAGAAATAAAACCTCATGTAACTCACATGCATGCATTCATTAAAGTAGAATTATTATTTAAAACACAGTTTTACGCAAATGTACGTTACAACAGGCACACTCAATTCACATATATCTCATAAATGTAAGGCGATCAAGCTCTGGTATTTGGCGACAAACTCGTTCGAACTACCGACTTCACATAGGAGTTATCAGATTATCGCTACGACTTTCCGTTCTCGAGATCCAGGCAGAAAGGTCTCTACAGCAAATCCTCACATATCTCCTAAACGCAAGACCGACAAACTCTGGTTTTTGGTGTTATACTCCGTCGCAGTACCACAACGCCAAATAAGTGCAAATCCTACTTAAAATAAATGTACATTAATTGTTCGTAATTTGTACGCCATTAAAAAAATTGTACGTTTCGTATTTTAGTCTCAAAAAAATGTTGGTGTGGTACTGCCAGGGAGTATGCTCTGCCGCAGTACCACTCGTTTTTCTCACGAACCAGAGACAGTTTGCATGGTTTTTTTGGGTGAAAAAAATGTACATTAATTGTACGTTCTAGTATCATACAAGAAAATGGCCAAGTACGAGTCGAATTCGAGCTACAGGGCATTTACAGTTTTTCAAATACACCTCGATCGTTATCATTATTGTGGGAAGATGAGAGAGGAAGAGTTGTTGGATTGGATTGCATGAGATTTAAGTGTTTGACCTAACTACCCTAGACGTAGGTAGGTATACAAATCATGCAAATACAAAAAGTATACTGCATTTAATTATTTTAATAACAACAACTTCACATAACAATATACATTAGAAGATGACATTGAATTTGTTGATTTAATTTTGATCTCGTCACTTTTTTTGCCATATCATCATAGCATTCCCCTTACCGTTTCTCTTGCAGTGCGCTCGATAATGACCAATGCCAGTACCACACGCATTGGGTAGATGGTGCATTTTTTAAGTTTTAGCTCGTTGACTAAAAAGCAGAAAATAAGTACTTGATAATTTACTGAAAAAATATTTTCATAAAAACACGTTTTTGAAACAGCTAAAAAGGAGGTATAAATCTCCCGTAAAGAGTTATAATCCTTTACAGATTTAAACCTAAAAATGTGGGGCACATGCAAAAAACATCCTTATTAATATTATAAATGCGAAAGTCAGTTTATTTGTTTGTTTTGCCTTCATGACGTCATCATCATTAAATTTTATATACACGTTGTTACAGAGAAGGACGTAATAGGTTACCTTTCATTCCGAAAAAAAGTATTGTTCCCAAGGGATAGCAAAAAACTTTCCACGCAGACGAAGTCGCGGGCGGCCGCTAGTTGATGATAAATATTACAAAATGCGCCCCACGTTTTTAGGTTTAAAAATTCTGTATAGGTTCATAAATCTTTACGCGAGAAATTATTTTATACTTTTTAGTCCGTTTAAAACGTGTTTTGCTTAAAAATTTTTTTTCCATAAATTTTGTATTTGAATTGTATAAGACGGTAAGGCTTATACAATTCGTGTAATCTACTCCATCCAACAACTTTTCCTCCCCAACTTATTTTTTTGTTGACGATTTATCAAGTTGTTTTTGGAAAACTGTAAATGCCCTGTAGCTCGAATTCGACTCGCACTTGGCCATTTTCTTGTATGATACTAGAACGTACAATTAATGTACATTTTTTTCACCCAAAAAAACCATGCAAACTGTCTCTGGTTCGTGAGAAAAACGAGTGGTACTGCGGCAGAGCATACTCCCTGGCAGTACCACACCGACCTTTTTTTGAGACTAAAATACGTAACGTACAATTTTTTTAATGGCGTACAAATTACGAACAATTAATGTACATTTATTTTAAGTAGGATTTGCACTTATTTGGCGTCGTGGTACTGCGACGGAGTATAACACGGTTTTTGTGCGACAAATTCCTACAAACTAACGGCTACGCACACGAGTAATCAGATTTTCGCAACGACCTTCCATTTTCAAGAACTGTGTGGCGCAGCTGTAGAGACGTCTCTACAGCTGCGCCACACGTATCTCCTAAACGCAAGACCGACAAATTAAGGTTTTTGGTGACAAATTCCGACAAACTATCGTCTTCATCGTGGCATAGTCAAAAAGTCGGTTTTCAACTTTTTTTTTTGTGGCGCAGCTGTAGTCCGGCACGTTTAATTCTCATGTGGTCCCACCAGTGGGTATTGCCGGTGGGTCCACGGGTCGTGTGGGAACAAATCGCGTTGAATGCTGAAATACTTATTGGGACTGGAAATTCTATTCAAAAATGTTTTTTTTTAATATTATTTCCATAAAAAATGATCATTTCATTTGTAACAGGAAATCGATCAATAAGTAGGAAATATTCCAACATTTAAAGGCGTTTTTTGTGCTTATATTGCACAGTGTCGAAAAAATTAAATAATACAACAAACTTCTGATACACATTTTATTTGTCAACTACCTAATTAAAACTACTTATTCGAGGTTACATCTTAATCTAACTCAATTATCCAAAGAAGTTCATAATTTTCGAAGAAGATTTTTATTTAGTCGGTCTTAGAAATTGCTTAAAAAGAAAACAATGTAGCATTCCGGTACCTGGTTCCATATCACGTCAACAGCCTCTAGATCCACTAAAATCCATTGTGAAAATCCATGGATGGATCTTTATGTCCACTTTAATCCGTGATCCACAATAACCCACCCTTGATTCAGTATTTTTGCAAAGTGGATTTTGTAGAACTAACGTGTGTCCGAAAATCCATTAAAGAATGGATGACACATGAAATGTTATTTTATCAAATACAGGATTTTTAAAGTGGATTTTTAGAACTAACGTTTTTCTAATACATTTAATAATGGACGTTTATGAACTTCTTGAAAAAAAAATTAAACATTAAAAATAAAAGTTAAAGTTAACCTCCTCTAGATTTATGTGACCCTGGTACTTTTTTAAATAATTCTAACCCAATCATTGTTAGTTATTTCTATACACGGTTAATTTTTAAGTATATCTAAAAATTAAATGGGGTTTTCAGACCACGTAAATGAACAACTTTTACTATGGGGCCAACCACGAAATCGCGAAAAAAAATCAGCTGTTCCATTGAAAAGTACAACATTGACTCGACTTTAATGTATGGAACAGCTGATTTTTTTTCGCGATTTCGTGGTTGGCCCCATAGAAAAAGTTGTTCATTAACGTGGTCTGAAAACCCCATTTCATTTTTAGATATACTTAAAAATTAACCGTGTATTTATAAAACTTTTGCATTTACTTAAATCTCGAAACCCAACTCTAGTGCAGTGGGTCAAACCGGAAACGCAATTTGCCGTTCGACCCCCGAGAGGGTAATGCCAGTGGGTCTAAGGGTTATTTATTTTGCATGTGTCACCCATTTTTCAATGGATTTTCAGACACACGTTAGTTCTAAAAAATCCACTTTGAAAAAATCCTGAATCAAGGATTAAAGTGGACATAAAAGAGCAAAAAGTTCCATTAATGGATCTTTACAATGGATTTTAGTGGACAATAAACTGCTGACTCGATAGATGGCGTTAATAAAAATGTAACTAACTCTAAGACTGACAATAGAAAGTCTTTACAATAAATAAAGATTTTATACCTACCTTAATTTTACAATCAAAACCATAAATATATCTGAATATTTGACTCAATTCTAAAGCTTATTTTCATGAGATTAGAGTTGATATTTTGTCAGTTAGTAATTGTATATTTTTGGCCTTAATTGTTGTTAAATTTTGTTATTTGTGTGAAACGTACAATTTTAAGCCAAAAAGTTTCAAAGGAACATAAAACATTAAATTTTCACTCGCATACCCAAACAATAATCTTATTTTATAATGTAGTTTCTGAACTACATTATTGTATAGTCAGCAGCACATTAAGTTATACAAGACTGTCAAAAATCTCCAATAAATTATGAACCTTAAAGTGGTTCTTTTTAAAGCTACTATATACCTCAAGTGGCGCCCTCATCTTAATTAAAATTGCTCGCTAAGTATACACATTAACTTTGTCTAGGCATACAGGTGTTATTTTCATACAAACGAGGTAACATTGAAGACTTGGTTTCCTGCCAGGGATGTACTGTGCTGTAATCTGATGATGGCCATCCAGGGAGTGAATGGAGTAGATTCAGATCGCTATACACACCCAACTGATCTGGGGCCCAATCGCACTAATTCTGAACGATAAAACCAAAACCGTTACGTTGTCATTGAGGTTATATTTACCTAAAAATCTTTGGTTTAGCTTAAGAATTTTCATTTAAATTGTCCGATATTGTCATTCTAGGCTCCTTAGGCACAGCTTTGTACAATTTTAACATAATTAAAGCGAGTATTTTTCTGTAAACAAAACTCAAGCGGTAACGATTTGGTTTTGGTTTTATCGTTGTAAATTAGCGCGATTGGGCCCCTGATCAGCATTCTAAAAGATTAATGGGTCAGAGTTCTCGGTTTGAGGATTTTCATGCTATTTTCGCGGTTTTTTTAAACATGTCCATTACGTTTTTAGAATGCTGGTCAGATCAGTTGGTTGTGTATAGCGATCTGAATCTCCTCCATTCACTCCCTGGATAGCCGCCATCAGATCACAGCACAGTACATCCTTCGCAGGAAACCAAGGCTTCAAAGTTACCTCGTTTGTATGAAAATAACACCTGTGGGGCTACCGCCCAAGTAGCGTCGACTTCGCCGTCGGCTTCATTTGACAGATGATTGTAATACATTGCTTTTTGTCTTTGCTAAGTTTTTATTTGTACCAGAAAGAAGTAGCAATGTATCTCATCCATCTGTCAAATGAAGCCGACGGCGAAGTCGACGACACTTGGGCGGTAGGGCCCCTGGTATCCCTAGACAAAGTTGATGTGTGTATTTGATTGAGGTTATAGTTTGTAAATAAACTAATATACTTTAGCTGCAATCTGTACATGTGAATTTTCGATTCATTACATACTTAGCGTGCAATTTTAAATAAGATGAAGGCGCCACTTTAAGGGCTATAGGGCCCTTAAGTTTAAAATTGATTGAGGAAATTTCACATGTTGTAGTTACCTAGTGTGCCGTTGACTATACTACAAATACACACACACATTTTCTTAAGAACTTATTCAATAAGTAAAAAACTCAGTCTATTCTATAAAAAGTTACAATAATAGTACTTTCATAGGACTTAAAGAGAAAACTGGCATTTTGTATACGCCAGTGAATTTTTTTATACAAAAGCTTGCCTAGAACAAGATGGATGTTGAGCTAAACAATTATTATATTCAAAACATAAAAATGTATTAGTCTATAAAAGTGTGTCTAATTGAAATCACAGGTGTATTGTTATTTACTTTCAAGAATGTGTTCAGTCCATGAAACTGAACAACTTTCTCTAAGAAACATAGGGCTAAATATGTAATAAAAAATTGACTATCCATACAAAACAAAGAGACCTAGCTAGGATAGCTGATAGTACAGTAGCCCGTAGAACATTTAAATCACCAAAAAGGTTACCGATTGCCGATGTGATATAGTTATTTATTACGAAATTATAGATACTTTAACCCAAGTTTTACAGATCGCAACCCGTCGTAACCTATATTTGTATATCTCCAAAATTTTTTTATTTTTCGAGGTTTACCACATAGTTTAGCTATTGTCATGTTCTACAGCTTGGTTTGATTGCCACAGATAAAAGTAAGACTATAAAAAGTAGCCATACACAGATTTAAGACCTGATGAAAATAATACTAAATAATATACTAGAAAAAATACGACTCGCACCAGATCAATACTCAGACGGGAATCGAACATAATCAACTGATGAAAATAGTTGGACTTTATCTGGTCTTAACTCTGTGTATGATCACTTTCCATAGTTATCAGTGGCAATCAAACAAAGCTGTAGAACACGACAATAGCTAAACCATGTGGTAAATAACTATATCACAACGGCAAACGGTAACCTTATTGGTGATTTAAATGTTCCACGGGCTACTGTACTATGAGTATTATGCGTCTAAAGGGCTGAGTATCCTTAGCGAAATAGTTTCTTCGGCCACTTCACTTCAGTGACAAAATAATTCTAAGTCCCGGGTGGTGTTTCGCGTTTATGGGATAATACGTAGTTGGTATTTTACGTATTTTTTTTTACAAATCCGCAAAACCACAAAATCTCGAGTTGGTATTTTGCATTTGTGGTATTATGCGTCTAAAGGATCAGTTTAGTAAGGCATGACCAAAATTTTGTGGCGTATTTTGATTCGACCCATGTTTCTTGAAGAAAGTTTAGTTTCATGGACTGAACACATCCTTAAAATTTGGAGAGTGAATAAAAATACACCCTGTACTGATAGCTGGTTATTCATCATTCTGTAAACCACAAAAATAAATCGAATAAACGACGGAACCATTTTTCATATCAAAAATTGTGTACTTAATCTTTCTTACAAGATTTTGTACATTATGATCAAAATGGGTGAATCAACTTTTGTTTTGTGGCATTTCTTAAAATATCTACGTGAACCATTTTTATTATGAAGTTAATATGTAGTTGGAAATACTCTCAGCTAACTATCTTATAAGAAAACTTAAAAGACATGAACATTTTAACGCGATTTTAAAGAAAAATATAGGTGACCCAGGAGACAACTCCTATTTTTCATATAAAAGCTGGGGACAAAATTGTCCCTTGGGTCACCCATGTCTTTCTTTAAACTATTGATTATTTTTGTTCAAAACTTAATATGTTTTATTGGCTATGAATCTAAATATAGTAAAATATAGATTTTTTTACAAAATAATTATCTAAAGTCTGTCCATTCTTACTTGTCTTATATGGTAAACAATTCTCCCAACTCTTTATTGAAATAATCCTTACTAATATTATAAATTCGAAAGTCCGTTTGTTTGTTTGTTTGTTTGTTTGTTACGCCTTCACGTCCTAACTACTGAACTGATCATCATGAAATTTTGCATACACGTTGTCAGGGGTACAGAGAAGGACATAGGGTACCTTTCATCCAGAAAAAAAGTAATACGCAGGGTCTATTATCTTTGTTCAAGAGATTGCGCTCTTGCACACAGGTATACATTCGTATGTGTGTGTAGCGCATGAATACCAGTGAAAAAAATTATTTTTAATTTACCTTTGCACAACTGGTTACACTGCTTTTCCTGTCATGTCAATGTCAACTCTATTGCAAATTTTCTGTTATCTTTGAATTGCTGAGATAACAATTTAATTCGATAAAATATGTTTTAGGGTTTTAATTCAATATTTTTATTACTGTGTTATATGCCGCTTTTCTATAATGTCTAGTTATTGCTATCGAAAATGTGCCAAATGCGGTAAAACGGGTGCAGAAAATAAACTGGTAACTTATCATCGGTTTCCATATCCAGGAATAAATAATATTACGAAGTTAGTTTACTGCATTCTATTCGCCATAAATAACTGAGTTATATATATCTAGTTAAACCATATAATTTATAGCTTGATCGTGCGATGGTGTACCTAACATATTATTACTAGTGACCCGCCCTCGCTTCGCTTTGGTTCCTTTCTTTTTTTGCCAAATGCAACCTTCCAACAACATCCAAAACGAAAACAAATACCTTACAGTCGTCACCCATTCACTCCAAAAGTCTGTTTCCGTTCCGTTCGAGTCCCGTCCCGTCATTGGTGTAAGAAACGCATTTGAATTTATATTTGCGCGCGTTATTTTTTATATGTTATGTTATATTCATGCTTAACTACTAACGTATTTATGTTGATAAGGATTAATACTGTATCCTTCTAAATAGCTGAGTGCTTTTTTCAGAGCTCTTGCTCTTGCTCTATAATAAAAAGGTTGATCCATATTTGGTTGCCTACACAATACAATCCATGGTAATAGGAACAATACATTAAATATTATCATTCTATTTTCAGAATTCTCTCTCAGTGTAGAGAAAAGGGATATGCAAGGCTAAAACTAAGCGAGGCAATACCCTGAAAAGTTCGGCATTTCCACCAGCATTTCGTGCCTCGTTTGAAACTGGTTTGCAATATACGAAAAACAGCGCACTTTTTCATTAAGTACCTTTTTGAAGCGCTAAATTTAAAAAGTATCGTTGTATCTACTAATAAATAATTAACCTTACTATTACATAATTAGTTTTATTTTTATTGATTACCACCGATGAAAGTGAAAGGAATGAAAACAAATCAATACGTTCCTTAAATCTATAAGTGCATATCTTTTCATGAAATTTCACTATTAATTTATTCATATTTTAGTTATCTATATTTAGGTAAATGATCCTCGAAAAAATAGTACAGCAAAAAATTGCAACATTAGCATACTTTTTGTGAGGATTATTTCAATATTTTTATTAGAAAATGGTAGTATTTAATCGCGTAACAATAAATTCCTATTTTGGGTCCCAAAAATACTGAATCTAGCGTACTGAAATACTAAGTGGGCGACTACAAATATTGAAAATTGGTGACTTTAAAATACAAATTGATCAGAACGGGCAGCACTTAAGTTAATTAAAATAATTAATAAGCGACAAAATTACTATTTGGGCGAGAACCTTAGGGCACACAAAACATAAATTTGGCATAATATTTTATTAAAAAAAGGCGACTATCCCCACATGTAGTTGCTCGTTTTACGTATTTTTTGAAACCTACAGTATGTCGCCCGTTTAGTTATTTTGTCGCAAGACAAAATAAACCGCTGCCTGGTTTAGTATTTAGTCGCTTATATTGTTTCCAGTCACCCAATTAAAAATATCCCCTACAAAATTCCAACAGGGACGATTCGAATTTTCCCGCTCTCATTGTTTCTGCAGCGAGGCCGCAACAGCGCTAGTGTATCCATGAATAAAGCTGTGTTTGCTTTTTTTTATTAGGGAGTTACTATTCTTCTCTGTTAAGAGTAATTTTTTTCTATGGTAATACGTTCCCGAGGGATAGCAAAAAACCTTTCCACGCAGACGAAGTCGCAGGCGGCCGCTAGTCATTTATAAAATAAAACAAATGGTTTTCCACAGATAGATTACGAAATAAATCGTTAATAAATTAACAATAATTTCATAAACTTACTAACATATTTTTAAATAACGATTTCAGTTTAAAAGACGTATGACAACTGTCAAAAACTGTTTACTAAATAAGACAAGTAAGGATGAACAGACTTTAGTTTTGTTTTATACTCTTTGGTTTTGTTTTAATTCATGAAAATTTACACATGGGATGATTTTTTCCTTACATTAAAAAGTTGATTGACCCATATAAGGGTTCATTTTTGTTAAAAATCTATTACTTTTTAAGAAAGATAATGTATGTTCGATTTTAAAGTCAATTTTTTTTGTCTGTTTTCGGAAAGTAGTAGAACAAATGTTGTTTATGATGTTAGTAATCTACTCCTACGAGGTTGTTGGTGTTTTACAAATAATCCTGTCTGTATATTGGCTATATATCTAGATTTATTTTAGTGGTTTATTTCCTAAGTTTCCAGTTTCGTCTCTAAACATTGTGACTTTAAAGTTCAAATTACAATAATCGTGACTATACCTATTCAATACAGCACAAATTGTTTACAACAGGCGCCCCCTACAGTTATGCGCTCCACAGTAACAGTAAAGCACTTTCCCGGGAACCGAACCCACGTCATAGTTATAGTTCCACGTTAGTTCAGTGCCTGCCTTTATGTGGCATAGGGCGAAAAATGCGACCCAGGGGAAACGCGGGTCATGTGTGTCTACGAATACGTTTTGTACGAATACGTTTGGGGTGCAGGAGTGCTGGAAAAGAAATAATATAAAAATAAATAATTTATATTTTTCAGATTTATAAAAAAAAACTACTAATGATATCTTTGTATTTTTTTTATGAGATCACACTTGAACCTGAATGTTCTTTCAGATAGTACGGCTCTTTTCAACCAAACACGGTCCCATCCGGCAGAAAGCATGAAACTTGGTTTGCATGTAGCTTTTAAGTATACAATAAAATATAGAAGTAGCAGCAAGTCGTAAAGTGATTTTTCCCGCCTGGGGGGGCGTTTTGTGTCCCCAATTACAGTTTTTAATTAAAAAAAAACCGGTGAAAGCTACGACAAAACTGTCTACAATATATTCTTCATTAAATTTTCTACAATAATTTTCTTGGAAGTATGTTGATAGGACTTTAGTTTTCAAAACAAACTCACAATCATTGGGTAAGTAACGAAATTTAGGTAATTATTAAAATTACCTACCTATTTCATGACTAATCACAAATTGTATTTATTTTTTAATTTAAATTACACGCGTTTCCCCTCACTAACAGAGCCTAGTACAGGCTCATGTGATTTAAATTAAAAAATAATTTCACTGTTTTTTAATAAAAAAATAAAAACTGCAATTGGGGACACAAAACGCCCCCCCAGGGGGGGGGGGGAATCACTTTACGACTTGCTGCTACTTCTACACTTTATTATATACGTAAAAGCTACATGCATACCAAGTTTCATACTTTCTGACGGATGGGACTATACCTAGGTATAAAATAGGTTGAAATGAGCCGTACTAAGATAAAAAAAGAATTATTTAAATCTTTAAAACTTTAATCGTTATACAATATTAAATAATATACTAGAAAAAATACGACTCGCGCACCAGATCAATTCTCGGACGGGAATCGAACCCGCGACCTTTGGTTGTCCGGTCCAATGCTCTGACCGCTAAGCTACCGAGTCACTACTCACTAGTGGCATCGTCGAATTTCCTTTAGTATACACATCAACTTTGTCTAGGAATACTGGTGTTATTTTCATACAAACGAGGTAACTTTGAAGCCTTGGTTTTCTGCCAGGGATGTACCGTGCTGTAATCTGATGACGGCTATCCAGGGAGTGAATGGAGTAGATTCAGATCGCTATACACACCCAACTGATCTGATCAGCATTCTAAAAGATTAATGGGTCAGGGTTCTCAGTTTGAGGATTTCCATACATTTTCATGCTATTTTCGCGGTTTTTTAAACATTTCCATTACGTTTTTAGAATGCTGGTCAGATCAGTTGGGTGTGTATAGCGATCTGAATTTCCTCCATCCACTCCCTGGATAGCCGTCATCAGATCACAGCACAGTACATCCCTGGCAGGAAACCAAGGCTTCAAAGTTATCTCGTTTGTATGAAAATAGCACCTGTATCCCTAGACAAAGTTGAAGTGTGTATATCCCACTCTTACGCTGCAAGCTAGCGTTATTTCACCGTATTTTCGTATTTTTTCAAGTATGTTATTTAGTATTGTATTAAGTTTATAAAAGACGTATGATAACTGTCAAAAGCTGTTAACTAAATAGAACAAATGAGGATAAAAAAAAATGACTACATTAGTAGTTTATGATATTATGATACAAGGTTGGTAAGGAGGTTTTAAAAAACCTTAACAACCGTGTGCCATACAACGTTTTTCAATACATTTGCGAGAAAACACTACTGAAATTGTAATCTATACATAGGTATAATATAACTGTAAATTCTTTATAATTGTGCGCGAATTAAGCAAAAACTGCTAAACGAATTTTGATGGACTTTTCACAGTTTAGTAGATTGAGGAAGTGGAACCAGGGAAACTGAACTCTCCGTAGTACTAGCTTTCATACACTAAAGAGATCATTTTAAACTGATCATATTTTTCTACTGCCCACGCGGATTAAATCGCGGGCGGAAGATAGTCGAAATTAAAAAAAACGTACGTAAACAAAAACGCACGGCGCCGTGCGGTAAAATCAACTTTCCGCACGCTGTACTAAACCGTAAACAAAAACGCACGGCGTGCGGTAAAATAAACTTTTCTCACATTTTCGAGCAACTGTATTGAAAATATTATTTATTTCATTAAATACTTACATTTAGATACCGTCCAATGTTCCCTTGAACCTTAGCGTCCATAATGTAACACGCCTCATCCTTTCCGAAGTACGAACGGACAGATCTGAAAATAAACAATCAATGTAAATTTTTTTTCTTTTTATTAGGAGAGACTTTTGTAGTATATAATCCGACTTTAATGCCGGTTGTCAACCAAGAGCTAAGCTAGTTTAGTTTGTATAGTTGAGGTTATTTTCATACTTGTGTACCTAAGTAGTTTGGAATCTCTGCCTGTATTATGAGTTTAGAGTTATGTTTACTTGATAGCGAAGCAATTTGGTATGCAATTTGGCACAGCGCCTCTGGCGGTAGGTAACCACACTAAACTAAAAGTTGTCATACAATGGAGAATGTCACTGGGTCTTTTAAATCACTTGAAACTTTATGATTATGTAGCTAAATGTCTAGCAATACACGTGTTTTTGTTTCATTTAAATAAAGCGAGTAGTTTCGAAGTTTTAAGGGCTTGAAGGAAATGCCAAGCGCACTGGAATATGTGCTTTATTACGTACGACGTAAGGTTCACCTGTATAACCAATGACGTCATTGGTCACACAAAATAACAGTATTCTAGTTCTAGACCATATAACTAGAGGCCGTTATCGGGCGTGCGTTTTGCGAGCAGCTAATCTTTTGAGATGTGGTAAAATCTATTGGTCATTTTTAAGGATATCGATGTACTAGGTCGGCAATAGTTTTATACTTCATTTTTCTCGCCATTTCTTCTTGAAACGCTCTGTAGTACGTTCTATATTCTTTAAGCGTCAACATTTTGGACAACAACAACAACAACACACACCATAAATCCTCTAAATAGTGAGAAAACAATTAATTTGTTTTTCATTACTTGTCAAGCGACATTTTGGTTTTTAAATGCTTTTTATTTATCTGAATGTTTGTCATCCGCTAGGTGTCTTGACACTGTCGCAAAAGGTAGGTTACTGACCCGACTCAGTGTTTTGCTCATAGACATAGAAAAATTTTCGCTGCGCTCAAGAAGACCAACAAAGCGTGGAAAAGAGAAGTTAACATCATACCGACACGGTCTATGTAAAAAAGAGACAAAGGATCAAGTGACATGTGCCAACATTTTTTACAGTAAGAGCCCCTAGCGTCCCGCCTAGCAAATGAGCAATCACAATTTGTTTAAAATATTTGTTAATCTTAATTATAATTTAAAATAAAGGTATCGTGGAGCCACGGTGTCTTGTGCTCTAAGTAATTGTGATGTAACAAAAAGAAATAATCACACTTTTCACAGGTAAATAAGATATTGCCACACATTTCTCTAAAACCAAATTTCTCTACATTTATTCATTTATCGACGAAGAAAACAGTATGGAACATAGTTTATTAATTTCCTTTGCCATATATAGTCATATTTTATGAATCTAAGACATATTTTACGTATCTCATATAAAATGTATGTATTCGTTTTCGGATCACCTGTTTATTGACATTGTTGTTCTTTGACATTCTATTTCTATGGTTTTGCTTATTTTTGTACGGACTTCGCACTGCTTTGCATTTTTATCAAGAATTAAATTTTTTAATCAACATTCAGCACTGTATATTTTTTTATCGATATCTAAATAAAATAACCAATAGATTTTACCACATCTCTAAAGATTTGCTGCTCGCAAAATGCACGTCCGATAACGGCCTCTACATATAACTTTTCTGTTTTAAGAGATATCGCAAAAATTTCTTCATAGTTGTTCATGTGGTCCCATAAGCTATTGGATTATGAGATTTAACAGATCCAGCAACATTCTCCATTGTCAACTACAGTCGCTACCAAGTATAGTAAGCATCAAAGACTTCTATGTTGTTCAATACGAGGCATATATCTTGAAATCGGGTGGGGATTGCGCGGAACGCGTATTGTGTGCATGCGTAGCGGTGAGGGGCGCGCGCGGCGGGAGAGGGGCGCGCGCTATTGGTCGCTCACAAGAGCACATGCGCGAACTTATCCCCACTCCGTCGAAAAAATTTCAACATATATGCCTCGTACTAACTCATAAAACGCCTACTACTCATAAATAAGTATGAAAAATTAGTCCAGCTATGTAAACTAAACTAACTTAGCTTAATATTTAATTACCTGTATTTAGATTTAAACGGGTTTGATGCCATTCCAGCTTGGGCCATAAAGTGAGATGGCTCGCGCACTGAAAAAAAATATTGAATTAGTTATCCTAGTTCAAATTAGGTCGATTTTGCAAAAAGATCGGAAGTAATTCTTGTAGTTGTATTTTTTTATGGAATCATTAGAAGACATGAATATAAGTTTCCTCCGAGTTTGCACCATTCCTGCTATGTACGGGACATCGTTTAATGTTAGGTATTAACATTAAAATCAGTCCCAATATTTTTTTTAAATATAATACCCACAATAACAGTTTCTTTTCATGTTTTGTTACAATTTTAATTACTTATCAATGCATACCCAGCTTGCTTAATTCAGATAAAAAGTTACCGAGATAATTGGCAAAATCTAAACCTAGGAGCGCCTCCTTTGTGACGTCGGCGTCGTAGGTACTTGTTCCACTAATTTAGCGAGTGACAAAAAGTGATTTGATGATCAGTAACGCATGCGCAACGCGAAAGTAGTGGAATAAGTACCTACGACGTCACAAAGGTGGCGCCTCCTAGGATTAGATTTTGTCAATTATCTCGGTAATTTTATATCTGATTTAAGCAAGCTAGGTAAAAACGTAGAAAGGAACTGTTATTGTAGGTATCACATTTAAAAAAAATGGGATTTTAATTTAAATACCTAACATTAAACGATGTTCCGTACATAGCAGGTGCAGGAATGGTGGAAACTCGGAGGAAACTTATATTCATGTCTTCTAATGATTCCATAAAAAATTACAACTACACGAATCACTTCCAACTTTTTTGCTAATTTGAATATACTATCCTTCTAAAAAATCTGGCGACCCTTTTAGGGCACGCATTAGCACATGCCTATCTTCTCAAAAAACACGTCATTTGTATGGAATGCGGTTGACGCTAGCTAGATGAATTGAAAGTTAGATAGATAAAAAATGTATTTGTAAACCACACACATTCATACATATAATATTACATAATATTATGGACCGCCGGCCAAGAGCCTCATTTTCAATCTATCGCATATTGGGACAAGACCACATTGGCAAGATAGCCATAAGTTGGTGTATCAAATATCGTCGTCTGGGTTGCGAAATAGGAAGCTTCTGGGAGATATGCCACCCTGAACATATGGCCTCCCATACAATGATCTCCAATCGCAAAAAAATAATCGATCGTATATTGATATAAATGGTGAACAGGGTTGTAGGTGGCATCATTACAAACATGTTAGACATCGGATTGGTTAGTTGTCAGGAAGCATGTCCGCGGCCAGGGCAGAAACATAGTAATTTTTTCCAAATAATAATCGACTACATATTGGCATGTAATTACATTTAGATTTTGTTTTTTTTTCTAATTAGGCGGATTCAATTACTGGTTAAGGCATGCGGTTTTTCGAAAAATTTTGAATGCAGTTTCAATTATTTTAAAAATCAAAATGAAATCTTCTTTCAGTAAAATTTCCTACCTTCAATATTTAAGGTATTTTCCCTCCATGTGGCAAAGTTTTGGGACACCCTGTATATGCTCTTTTGATCCTTTTTCCTTATTTGATCGATATGAAAACACAAAAAATAGTTCAGGTAATGATGCCACCCACGACCCTGTTCACCATTTATAACGCGTGTAACAAGACCTTCAACGAAGCCGAAATCCACGTATTCCGCCCATCATCAGGATCAATTTTGTCATTTAGACTATACCTGGGAAACCAATCGCAACAAAGTTATTGAAGGTCAAAGTCAAAAAAATTGTAATTTTTTTTATAAAATCTTATTTTATTCGTTATTTCCTACTTTTTGCCGAATGAAACATTATCAAATTTTTAGTATTTCGTAACAAACAATGGCTTCAAAACGTAGCCATTCGATGTATCTCATGAGAACGCACATAAACGCTGCCTCTCAACTCGGCCGCACACAGATGTATAGCATACACTCGCAGGCGCGCTCTGTTGTACGCGTTACATTGCATGGTAAAGTATGCAATGCTTTTTTAACACCTAAATTCAAAATCGTTTCCCAGCAATAATTTTGAACAGAAATGGTCCTGATGATGGGCAGAATACGTAGACCTCGACTTCGTTGAAGGTCTTATTAAACCCGGTATAAATATGCGATCGATATTTTTTTAGCGATGGGCGACCATGTTCAGGGTGGCATATCTCCCAGAAGCTTCCTACTTCGCAACCCAGACGATGTCAAAGTCAAAGTCAAAAATAGCTTTATATTCAAATAAACTTAATTATTAAGTACTTTTGAATCGTCCATATTTTCCTACCACCCGTTCAAGACTTTTTTAACTGCCAAGAAGAACGATGAAGAAGAATAAGATGATATTTGATAACATTAAGCTAGTGGCTATCTTGCCGATTTGGTTTGGTCCCAATATGCGATAGATTGAAAAATGACCCTGGTTGGCCGGCGGTCCATTCTTCAACCCACTCCGCCCCCATCCTTACTGTTTCAATTACTCTGCTTAATTTTAGATCATCTGCGTACATGTACTTTTTAGAGTATCTGATAATATCGGGTATGTCGTTAACAAAAACTGTGAATAAAACTGGACCTAGATGAGACCCCTGCGGGACACCTGACACAATAGCGCGTGAGCCAGAGTGATACCCGTTCACAACCACTGAAAATGATCTATTTTCTAAATAAGACTTTGTCCAATTCAATAACCCTTCAGAGACTCCATAGGCTGAAAGTTTTTTCAACAATATACAATGAGGTAGCCGATCAAACGCCTTACTAAAATCCGTATTTACAACGTCAATCTGTTTGTGATCATCTAATGCCTTAATCAGAGTTTCAGTAAGATCTACTAAATTAGTACTTGTAGACCTAGACGGCACAAACCCGTGTTGGTCATTGCTCAAACCCTGCTTAAGGTGACAGTGTACGTAAGGACACACAAGAGACTCAAGTATTTTGGCAAAGATGGACAATATTGAGATAGGTCTATAATTTTGTACTCTGTCTTCGCTATTTGCTTTGTGAATTGGTATAACCCTGGCTTTTTTCCAAACCGCGGGAAAGACACCTGTTTGTAGTGACCAATTATAAATAGTTAAAAGAGGTGCAACTAAATATTCGGCACACCTTTTTATGAATATGGGTGGGATACCGTCTGGACCCGCACCCTTATTCTCATCAAGACTCCGTAGTTTATTAAGTAGGGTTTTAGAATCTATAACAGGTAGCAATAATGGTTCACTATAATTTTCCTTTTGTTTAAGACTATCAGATAAGATATAATTTTGTGAGGCATTTCCGATATCCACTTACACGGAAGCAAAGTGTGAAGCGAACAATTCACAAATGTGTTCACCATCCGAGTTTGTGACAGATCCATCTGTCATAGATTTAGGGTATGAACTCGCACCGCCTCGCTTAGCTTTTATGTGTGCCCAAAATAATTTAGGGTTTTCGGAAATGTAACTTTCTAGATCATTTCTATATTTAGAATAGCACTTAGCCGCTAGGCTTGCCCAACGTGTACTCAATACCTGTAACTGTATTTCATCCATAGGGTTTTTATATTTCATAAAACGAAGACGAATATTTAGTTTTTCATTTAAAGCCCTTATTAAATTACGGTCGAACCAGGGTGGGTATCGAGATTTTTTAAGTTTTTGTTTTGGTACGAACTTTTGTATGATATGATAGATTGAATCGTAAAATACTTGAATCATATCGTCGACATTTTCAGAACCTTCCAATAGCCTTTCCCAATCACAATCCCCGAGCTCTTTATGGATATTCATGTAATCAGCTTTGTAAAAATTTAATTTAATATTTTCACTGTTAAATGGTAATTTAGGTTCACTAGTAAAAGAGATATCAATGTCTAGGGGCAGATGTAATTGGTCAATGGTACTAAGTAATGCGTGGGATTTACCTACGTTGCAAATTGGTAAATTTGATAGCACCAAGTCGAGTATTCTCCCCGATTTATTAACCACAGAATTTAGCTGTCGCAATGCATTTATATGTATCAGGTCAATTAAAGGTTGACATAAGCCTGGGACTATGTATCCACTGGATGTATCAGCCAACAAATTCCAGTCTGTACATGCTAAGTTAAAATCTCCAATAATACAAGAATAGCAATTGGTTTGCTCAAGAACAACATTACAATTATCCACAAAGTGATCCAACATAGTACGATGTACCGGTGGTGGTAGATACACTGCACAGAGAGCAATTTGACGAGAGGTGTGCGATATAGGTATATCAATAGTGATCCAAAGATCTTCCAATTTAGATTCCCAAGTAAACATGCGTTTGGAGTGAATTTTTTTAGACACGCAAGAAGGCAAGAAGTTGATCTCGCACTCTTGGCGCTGCAAACTGTACAATTATGGAGCGGGGACGTGGGGAAGCGCGGTTCAATTTTGCGGTTCGTGTACAATGCAAGATATCGCCATCTTTCAGCTCACAGCCAACCACTTTACCAAGATCAGTAATTATTGTCATAAGGTTTTCATTTTTTTTCTCTGGAACACATTGAAGTTCAATATTATTTTGTCGCGTCTGTTGCTCCATTTGATTAATACGCTGACTAAGATCATTAACAGTGCAATTTAATACCTAATTCTGTGCTTCTAATTCTATTATTTTATGTTTACAATCTTCATTTTCCTTCTTCATATCTTCATACTGATTATTAATAAAGCTCATGGACTCTTTTATTTCAGACAGTTCATCCTTTATTGGTTTTAATTCCATATCAAACATTTTGGCGACACTATCTTGCATTTTAGACATAAAATCTTTCATATGTAGACTCATAGCTTCTTGCACTGCATCGCGGATGTCGTCTCGAGTAACAGCCTGGCTCGTCTGTGCCGGCGGAGAAGTTAAGGCCTGCCTTTTGCTTCCTCTCACATTAGTTACATTGCGAATAAGGGTATTATCTTTTTTTGTTGTATTGGGAGTGTCGCGAATACACTCAGGGCAACTCCAAGCTGCACGCATTCCCCTATTCAATGACTTTTCATCAAGCGACATGCATGAAAAATGGTAATTCCTGTTACACTTTATACAAAGTATAAAATCATCATCATTCTCTCGTTCCGGTACACAACAGCCCCACTGTAAGGTGGACATCTCTATTATATTATTTTCAATTAAATAACGGTAACAGAAATCTAAACTGTTATAGTAAAAAAATCTGTATATTCTCTCAGATGCATATGTTTGTTCCGCAGTATTTCTGTAGCGCTTAGTCTTTGACGCACTCCACTGACAACGATCGCACGAAGTCACAAACGATTGCACGCGCAAAACCGGCTCTTCTGCACAGCGCGGAACCGTGAGAATCGCGCGCGTGTACACTCTTCACGCCGTCACTGTACAATGTTCAACTGCCCGCACATTTTTGATACACCTTGTTACTTGGATTATTTATGTTGTTTACGAGTTTACGCACGGTTTTATATTAGTTTTTATACCATTATAATGCACTAACGACTTTTCACTATCGAAATAAAGTTTTCAAAGTAAACTATAGCTGTTTAAAACTGTTTTAAAATTAAAAAGTACACGGAGCCTGCACAAAGAATTGTTGTAGAAGCAATGACCAAAGAGTAAGACTTTCCATACAAATCAAAGAGATAACGTGGTCAATTTAGTATGGGATGACCAAAATTTTGTGGCGAAATTTGACACATATTTCTCAGAGAAAGTTGTTTAGTTTCATGGAGTGGACACATCCTTAAAATTTTGACGGTAAGTTCAAAATGACCCGATATAGGTTGTCTAGTGGACATTTCATCACTTACAAAGGGAACATCGACATCTCTCTCGACAACCATTAAAATACGAATAAATATGTGAATAACATATTTATTTCTATTACCAAAATGACAAATAGAGTATTATATTTAACCTAAACCATAATTTTTAAGTTCATTGATATTTATTTTCAAGGAATTTTATACTTTTATGTTTGTGGACAGGAAAACTCATAGGACAATTAAAAGTTGATTGACCCTAATAATAGTTTAAGCTTGGTCCTGCTACAAAGTGATTATTTTTAGCACGACCTTCGTATCTCTGTGATTCTTAGAGTAGGAAATTCCTAAAAAGGTGTTAAAATAGTAAATAATCTAAGCTATTTTATGTGCTTTTGAAATGCAAGAATAACACGTAAGTCTACGTGGTCGTGTTAGGGAGCATTCTTTCCAGCAATTTTCAAAACAGGGGTAATAAATAGTAGAAAATCCAAGCTATTTTTTACCGCCTAATGATATGAGAAACGGGGAAAATATATTCCTAAGAGATAACTGGTTATCTGGGAGGAAAAAAATTTTTCATAGATAACCAGTTATCTGGCCATGGTTATCTCCGACAAGGGAAATGGTCGTGGCAGGAAGAACAACACTTTAGATCGGACCTTGGGAAAGGATATAGGCTACTTTTTATGACGGTGAAGACTAGGGTTGCCAGATTGGAAGTCCATAATATCGGGAGAAAATTTGAAAATGTCGGGATTTTGCGGTTGTTGTCGGGAGGAATAAATATTTAAAATAAAAATGTAACTTAAATGCCTGTATACATGGTTAATTTTTAATTATATCTAAAAATGAAATGGGGTATTCAGACCACGTAAAATCGTAAATGAACAACTTTTTCTATGGGGCCAACCACGAAATCGCGAAGAATAAAACAGCTGTTCCATAGAAAAGTACAACATCGACTCGACTATAATGTATAGAACAGCAGATTTTTTTTCGCGATTTCGTGGTTGGCCCCATAGTAAAAGTTGTTCATTTACGTGGTCTAAACACCCCATTTAATTTTTAGATATACTTAAAAATTAACCGTGTATAGTAACCCCCTTACTAATAAAGATTGAATAGCAGATGTTTTGTTACACAATGGTTACTCTCTGTCAAACTATTTGAATTTGACATTAAAAAGAAAGTGACAAAACACTGTGTAACTATGCAGCTGCTATACAATCTTTATTAGTAAGGGGGTAAGAAAACAGTCAGTTTTATCCACTAATCTTGTAATCTGTGGTTTCATCTGCGAAAATTATTGCTTTCTAGAGAACTTTCAGAACAGCTGATTTTCCGGGAGATTTTTATGAGTCGGGAGATCACTTTAAATTCCGGGAGAATCCAGGCGAATCCCGGCCTTCTGGCAACCTTAGTGAGGACACGCTCACTGATCACCGACACATACCTTCCTCATCATCGCTGATGGTGATGCAATCGTCCTCGGTCTTGGGCGTGGCTTCCTTCTCCTTCTCTCTGGCTTCCTCTTTCTGCTTCTTCTTATCGCGCTTACGAAGTCTCTTACTGTACGAAATATTTGAAATTTATTTGCTGTGTTATTTTTTGAGCATTTTGTGAGCTCAGGGAATTATTCCCGACGCGATCGAGAATATCGACATCGAGTCCGAATCGAGAAAACGTCAAAACGGTATCACGGAAACCGTTTTCAATGTATCAAAATAACAGATTTTTGACGTTTATTCGATCCTGATGGGAACTCGATCCCGTCAACGTAGAGGCGCTCTATGCTATGTTTACATTACGCCAAGTAGACGACCGAGTCGAGTAGCGAGTAGAAGTACATTGCCTAGCATGTTCGTAGATTTTAAAAGAACGTCAAACACACCACGTAATGTACTTCTACTGGAATGTTTGCTGGGCCGAGCTGCTGGCGTAATGTAAACATAGCTTTAGAACCCGGTCAAGTTAACTCGGCACCTGAGTTGAAAGCGACGTTTTCTTATAATCGTTCACATATTGTGCTGCAAGTGCTGTTACCATGTTCTATCATTCCACTATCATATTGCCTATTTAATCTAAATTACACAGCCATTAAAGTATCGGACCGAAAAGTCGTCTTGTGTGAGAAAAAATAATTCGAGCCAGGTGCAGAGTTAACTTAACCGGGGGGCTAATTGTCTAATTTAAAAATCTATCGCAATCGCTTTCGTTTGACAGATGGATGTGACACAATGCTGCATTTCTTTGGTAAGTTTTTATTTGTGCCAAAAAGAAGCTTCAATGATTACATCCTGAAAGCGATTGCGATAGATTTTGAAATTAGACAATAGAAAGGCAGGTTGTACCTTTAATCTGAGAACATCAAAACCGTAAAATGATAAGCCATCGCAAAAGTATAAAGATCTGAATGTCAAACCACCATGATTTAATAGTTATTTATGCAACTGTGCTATAATGAGGCTGAGTATGATAAATGTCAAACGTGACTTTGGCCTTGACCTTGTATTTGACCTTGACATTGTATTTGACTTTTAGTTTGACTTAGACTAACTTTCCTCCCCCTCCTCGTCCTTTTATCATCCAAAAAACGAATGTTATAATGTTGTACTGAATTTCATGATGTATCTCGTGGGTTACCTCTATCTGGCAGAAACTTGATGCTCCGAAATCTATTTGGCAGAACACACTTGGCAGAATCTTCTTTAAACGAATATTTTTAAGGCATAAAAATTGTTTAATATAATTATTGTTTGGCAGAATGTTTACATATCCGAATTTACAGTGGCATACTATTCAGATGGCAGAATTTCATTAGGCATAAATACCTTTGGCAAAATTTTTATTCGCAGAATTTCGTTTGGCATAACGTTTATTTAGTCGACAATTGGCTTTGATAACTTTTTGAACATGACTGGAAATCTCAAAACCATTTCGAGGAATAAGCTTTCGGTACAGTGTCTACTAATTAAATTTAAAAATAAGTCTATATTTTTAAAGATATTTAAAATATTCAATAAAAAGCTTTAACCTTCAAATGACCTTCATATGACGTCATCACATACAGATCTCCCAGCCATAATAAAAAAAAGAAAAAAGTGCAAAGACAATTTTGACAATGAACTTGGCATTAGGGATGGTGGAAGGTGGAAGTGAAAAAATATCGATATAGGTAATATTTCTCAGAAAAAAATGTGATGAAATGGGATGATGACTAAGTAATGGATTCTAATTTTAAGGTTTTGTAAAACATAAAAAATAGCAAACTAAACTCTACGCGAAATTTTGGCTCGATTTGACGAATTATACGATGATTTTTAAGACTCAAAAGTAGGAAAAAATCAAAATGCTCCAGTGACAAAATAGTGTCGACTATTAGAATCCATACGTAATTACCAAAAAAATGTTTTGGAAAAATTATTGTAAAAACATCTATCGATATATCAGAGTATTTAATATCGCCCGAAAAATATCGATGAACTTATCTCGTAATTTTTTCCACATCCCTACTATTAAATGTTTGTAAATAGAAATAAAGTATGCACATATTTTCACAATGTTTATTATGTTATCCTGCAAATTTATCAGTCCACAAGCAATCGTTACAATTTCATCCATGTAGCCTACATCCAAAATAGACACAATACATACAATACATTTCGCAATTTGGGTAGATTGGGCGTGTCAGTTTTTACAAAGTTTTTCAGCAGAGTTTCCACTGGTAAGCATTTTTATTATAATTTTACCACCTCAAAAATTATTGCGGCAAATTAAGAAGGTAGGCTAGAACCGTCACAACTGGATTAAATGAATAAAATAGAAGAAATATTAACTATAACTTATTTGTTTACAAACAACCATAAAGTCATTATGACAGTTAATGACACTTGGCCTTTCTTTTTCTATAAGTAGATGGCAAAGGTTTTCTTCTTAAACTTTCATGCCACTAATGACGTCATTCCGGTTGACCATATCCGCTCGACAAATATATTTATAAAAAAATAAATATGGGACCAAATGTTAAAATATTCAAATTAGTTTCTTAAATTGGCCTAATCTGTAGTAAAAAAATATAAAAAAAATACCTTTTATTTTTTAACCAAAGCCAATTACATATTTGGTATAATTTTCACATGGTATACCTACTACAAATATGGCAGAATTTCATTAAGAATAATGTCATTAGGCATATTGTAATTTCTAAAAAATTGCATTTTAACCTTAAATTGAATTAAATATTTGTCTTAAAAAGTCAATATGTTGAATTTTTGTAAATGTTGTGCTTCAAAAGTCAACAACAGAACAAATCGCTGCAAAACCGACATGCATGCTGCTTGCTTGCATGCATGCTCGCTTGCATGCATGCATGCTTGAATGCTTGTTTGCATGCATGATGCTTGCATGCTTGCCAGGGGGTGCAGGGGGGTTGGCCCCCCTGCTCGGGGGGCCTGAGGCCCCCGCCATAAAGAAAAACTTTGAATGCACCTACCAGTAGGTTAGGTTAGTGTTTTTACCACTCGCTCCACAATGCTTGCATGCATGTTTATTTGCCTGCATGTAAGGATCAGGCGCGGTCCCAGCCTGAAATTTTGGGGGGTCACTAATAATAATATTGCTTTTCTGTAAATTTTTAGAAGCTTTTTCTATGTGACGTGTACGATTTTGGGGGGGGTCATGTCCCCTGTGACCCTAGTTTATGCCATTAGTTGTTATGCATAATAAAATTATGACATAAAAAGTTCTGCCATAAAGGGTAGACTCGTATCTCGTACGGCAGATATTGTGGTTACTAAGACACTGCTAGTTATAATATTGGCAGTATACTAACTGTTTCAGAACTTAAGTTTTAAGTTATATATTATGTTTTTTTGGAATCTCATTTTTTTATAACTAATATTTGCGCTTTTGACGTTTTGCTTGTTGGTGACTGGTCGTTTCACATTTTGACATTCCGATCTTTTGACATTTTGCGATGGCTTGTCGCTTTTTTGTTTTTTGCTTTTGACGTTGTGAGACTCTTTCTTGCCCAATCTTTTGCTTACCCAATCTCTTTCTTACCCTATTTCTTGTTTGCTCAATCTCTTTCTTGTCTAATCTATTTCTTGCCCAATCTATTTCTTACCTGAACTCCATGATCCGCATGGGGAGACCAGGGTCCGGTCGGAAGTCGTCGTCTTCTCTGTCGTCCTGCGTCGTGTCCTCTTCCTCAGAGCTGGACATCTCTTCGGAGCTATCGTCTGATGGTTTTGCTTGATTCTTCTGTGGAATTTTAGGAGGTTGGAGTACGAATTAGCGTGCCCGCAGACTACAGACTTTCTATCGGCCGACAGTTTAGTCGGGCTGTCAATCAGCATGAAGGTGTATGCAAGTGCGCACACTAGAACGATTCGGTATCGGCCGATTCTTCATACAAAATCAAAGCAAAGTTTCTTCGACTGAGGTTTAATGTTGGGGTCTCCATACAAAAGATGGCCTCATTTCCTACATTAAATGCAATCTAATGCCTAAGCACTTACTTTATCTAGTCGCTTGTCAGCGTCCGGTATATCTTCTTCGAAGCCTTCCTTCATTTGTTCCACAACTTCGATGTAGTCCAGCTCTGCTAAATACTCGTCACCTTCGTTCAAACCGTCCTGAAGAAATAAATATTATGAAATAACACGTACATTCGTACATTCACACGGTACGTTCATGCGATACTTTTACGCGGTACGTTCACGCGATACTTTCACGCAGTACGTTCCCGTGGTACGTTCACGCGGTACTTTTACGCGGTACGTCCACGCGGTACATTCTATGGAGTCTATTGAGAGGAGTCACGTACCGCGTGAATAATTTTAATTAAAAATAATTTTAATTCACGCGGTACGTTCGTACGGTATGTACACGCGGTACGTACACGCGGAATGGAACGCGAAACGGAGACGCGAAAGAGTCCGTTACGCCAGCAAGAAAGTAGCTTCTAGAGGGAAGCGAGTTTGATGAATAATCTGTGCGCAATTCGGTGTAAATGTGCGCCAAATAAAAAATTTGTGGGCCTTATAGTTTTGGAATAAAACGGGAAAAACAAATTCTGCTGGGGTAACGGTACTCCAGCAGGAAGATTCTAAACTAATGATCGGAGAGAAATAAAAGATATATGGGCGGGTAGCTTGATACTAGCAAGAAATGTGCGCCAAATATATAATTTGTGGGCCTTATAGTTTTGGAGATATTTGATTTCCTGCTGGCGTAACGTTTTGCCGGATCCCAGATCTCGGAAACTACTAAATGTGCGATCTTACAGTAAACATATATAAGTAGCCCCTAATTTGTGCTTATTTGTGCGGTAGAAAACATTTCAAAAATATTTACAAATTTTGAAGTAATCGGGCATTTTCTGAAAACAGAAAAAAAATTCTAGCGCCTAAACTACCACATAAATAAAGAAACCAAAAACGGTGTTCTATTCTTCTTATTATTTCTCATTACCATAAAAATTTTGAAAACCGCACTTTTACACGTTTTTGAATAATACCCACATGAAGGTGAGACCGACCATGTCATGACTTTGACGGTCAGCAAGATAAAAATATCAGAGATTATTTAGATCCTGGCCCAATAAATAATCTGTGCGGTTACTGAAGTACATGCTCTGAAAATTTCAGCTTCAAATTCTTCGTATTAAAGGAAATATCAGTTAAAATCCAAAACAACTGTCAGTATTCCGATTAACCGACCAAATTCGATAGACCACAAAAAAGCGACTCGTTCATACATATTGATGACCTTCTTTAATGTGTCGTATTATGCAGAAAAATTGTTTGTACAGTCGCGTTCATATCTTCTTATTGGCAAATATGGGTAAATAGTGTTTTGACATTTAAATAGTTAGTTTGAGCCTGTATTTATACCAATACAATGTGGCGTTGATCTGTTACATTACACCCAGATTATATATTTTGCGGACGGCACTCTTCGAACACGTGACTGTGAAACCAGCTAAATTTCTTAGGTTACTAGAAGATCTGTTTACTTAAGAGGATAAAGCCACTTTAATAATTTTATTAAGTGATAATAAACATATATAATTGTTCCTGTATCGCTAGTAATCAATTAAATATCGTTTTCAAACAGATTACAGAGCCTTTATTATTTCTACTTTTTGCCACCATGAGCGCTGCGATCGATTATTATACCTTCGCACCCAGCGAATACAACTTGTATAATGGACGTCAGAGGGCCTAGTACGAGTTGTGTTTCTCACCTCACTTTACGAATAGTATCGAGTGAAAGAGAGGAAATCATGCGAGTGAGTGAATGAGTGAAAAAGAGTTACACCAACTCGTTAAACCAACTCGTACTAGGCCCTCTGTGAAGAGACCTACATCCATGTAGAAGTTGCATGCAAGTGATCACTGTCTATTTTCAATTTAATCGCATTGTAGGTACATTAAGTACCTAGTTAGATATGACAAAAAAACGAAATAAAATTACAAAACATCCTTTATTTTTTTACTAAAATAATGTTAAAATGGTTAAAATTCTTTCAATTCAAGTAAAAATGAAATGAAACAGAAATAACTTCATTCGTTATTTAAATAAAAGCACTCACTCAAATCACTTTTTCACTTAAATGTACGTAGACGTGACGTGTACAAACCTGTTCGACAACAAAGTTAAGGAGGTCATCAATATGTATGAACGCGTCGCTTTTTTGTGGTCTATCGAATTTGGTCGGTTAATCGGAATACTGACAGTTGTTTTGGATTTTAATTGATATTTCCTATAATACGAAGAATTTGAAGCTGAAATTTTCAGAGCATATACTTCAGTAACCGCACAGATTATTCATTGGGCCAGGATCTAAATAATCTCTGATATTTTAATCCTGCTGACCGTTAAAGTCATGACATGGTCGGTCTCACCTTCATGTGGGTATTATTCAAAAACGTGTAACTGTGCGGTTTTCAAATTTTTTATAGGAATGAGAAATAATAAGAAGAATAGAACACCGTTTTTGGTTTCTTTATTTATGTGGTAGTTTAGGCGCTAGAATTTTTTTTCTGTTTTCAGAAAATGCCCGATTACTTCAAAATTTGCAAATATTTTTGAAATGTTTTCTACCGCACAAATAGCACAAATTAGAGGCTACTTATATATGTTTACTGTAAGATCGCACATTTAGTAGTTTCCGAGATCTGGGATCCGGCAAAACGTTACGCCAGCAGGAAATCAAATATCTCCAAAACTATAAGGCCCACAAATTATATATTTGGCGCACATTTCTTGCTAGTATCAAGCTACCCACCCATATATCTTTTATTTCTCTCCGATCATTAGTTTAGAATCTTCCTGCTGGAGTACCGTTACCCCAGCAGAATTTGTTTTTCCCGTTTTATTCCAAAACTATAAGGCCCACAATTTTTTTATTTGGCGCACATTTACACCGAATTGCGCACAGATTATTCATCTAACTCGCTTCCCTCTAGAAGCTACTTTCTTGCTGGCGTAACGGACTCGACGCGAAACGGAAATGCGAAAAAGACGGTAGCGGGAACTGTAACGGGATTTTCTCCAACAATATCCACGCGGACGAAGTCGCGCTAGAAATGTACTTAGTACACGAATATAAAATCTTTCAACCACCCGTTCCAGACTTTTTTCTTCTTGTCAGCTAAAAAAGTCTGGAACTGGTGGTTGGAAAATATGGACGGTTCAATAGTTGTTTATAAGGTAGTTGACGTTTTATAAGCCCGAGCCGCAGGCGAAAATAATCGTCACGAGTTTTCAAAAACCTTACCAACCGTGTGCCATGAATTTTGATGGGCGTTTTACAGTTTGGTAGCTTGAGGTCTTACTTAAAATCTAAGCTATGTTTCATCAAATTCGGGTGGGTGGAACCAGGCTTGAACTCTCCGTAGTACTAGCTTTCATACACTAATAAGGTCATTTTAAACGGGTCGCTATATTTTTCTACTGTCCACGCGGATGAAGTCGCGGACGGAAGCTAGTAGAAATAAAAAAAACGTACGTCAAAAACACACGGCGCTTGCGTACGGTAAAATCAACTTTCCGCACGCTGTACTAAACCGTAAACAAAAACGCACGGCGTGCGGTAAAATCAACTTACCGCATGCTGCACTGCCATCGTAAGCTTACATTTCCGAGCAACTATATTGAAAAAGTAGTTAATAATTAATTACGTACGATGCACGTACATGTGATTTATTTCGTTATTAGATAAAATTCTGCTTATAATGAATATTATTAAACTGTAGCAGACGCGGCAAAAACGGCTAACCGTGACCTGCTGTCTCTCACTTCCTACTACCGGGTTCAAGCTGCACTTTATGACATAAATGTATTTTTATTAAACATTATTCGATTAGATTCCGTGACAACAACAACTCCTCCATTTCTTTTCTTTGCAATCATCTGCATACAACCCTGCATCCGATAACTTGCATCACTGCATTTACAATATAACATTTTGCATCAAACAAATTAAGTATATTTGAATAAAGCTATTTTTGACTTTGACTTTCTTACCATATTCGCTGTTGCATCTGTCAGCAAGTTCCCAGCGTACACACACAAAAATGATCCTTTTGGCACATCGTTTAAGGCTCGAATTCCCCAACCACGGTTCAGTGTTTTGAATACCTGAACAATGAATTAACATCACTAATTTATTTTTCCGTGGAAGAAAACTATGGTTATAAAAAGTATACACGGTTAATTTTTAAGTACATCTAAAAATTAAAAGGGGATTTCAGATCACGTAAATGAACAACTTTTACTATGGGGCCAACCACGAAATCGCGAAAAAAAACCGGCTGTTCCATAGAAAAGTACAACATCGACTCAACTATAATGTATGGAACAGCTGATTTTTTTTCGCGATTTCGTGGTTGGCCCCATAGTAAAAGTTGTTCATTTACGTGGTCTGAAATCCCCATTTCATTTTTAGAAAAAATTAACCGTGTATGAGGTGGAACCAAATATGTAACATTACTGAAACAGGTAATAACGTTGCTTAAACGGAACAACTTTTCCGTTTTCCGAAAGTTGTTCCGTTTAAGCAACACTACGAGTATTCGTAGATCGAAAAAGATACCCTTTCGTAGGCCGCGTTCCGAACCACGCTTACAGCACTATGAGCGCGTTAAGAGTCCGCTTGCAAAATTTTTACGTGCGTTCGCTGCCCCCCACCCACTTATTTTACTCGCAACTGTCTCGCTCCCGCACTTTATCGCGCGGCCGAGCGCTTTGTGTCCATCGTTCTGGCAGCGCCCCGGCTTCCGATTTTTAAGGTGCAAAATTTTCAACTGATTTAAATAATATATTTTTTATGATTTTTATGTATCTTTTCGCCTGCAAACAAGGCTTGATCTGTTCTGAGAACACTCATTAGAATTATAAAGGTAAGTATAAAAGTAAGTAATATAACTATAGATAAGTATTTATATTTTTGTGGCAAGCTTACATAGCTTAATAAGAAAGAAATAAAATTAAAGAAAATGCTTTTTACTATTCCCCATTCAGTATATACACATATTATTAGTTAGGTACTAAGAAGAAAGAAAGAAGAAAGAAAGAAAGAAAAACTATTTATTGACCGTAAAACATTATAGACAGTAAGGTTATTAAAAATAAAAGTTATAAAGCAAAAAAAAAAGAAAACAATGTACCTACACGAACTAATTTGTGTGCGGCCAACTAGGCCCCAACCTCAGCAATGCTACAGTGGCACACCGGAGCATACCACTGCAACGCTAGTATTCTGGAGGAGCCTACTTGGTGACGACAACCGACAGACAAACCAAAAAAAAACAATTCTACTTCCTATAAAATACAGAAAAGACAATTTCAACGAAATAATACCTACATAATAATAATACCAACGCGATAATGCGATATCATTGGCTGAGTTCTGGTCCTCACAAATATAATTATACATATACCGAGTCGACACGTTAAGAAGAAGATAATACCAACAAGCATCGATTCTACATGCACAAACAAATAATCAAGAGGAATTAAAAAAAATAATATCTATTTGGCTGCATGGAATTAGGTCTCTTTGCCTCTCCTATGACAGTTTGATCTAGTTAAAAAATAATAAAATAAAAATATACTCTTTGTCGGTGTCAAAAAACAAAGAAATACTCTTTGTTTTGGGCTGCGGTTCGCATGGCGATGAAATCGAATTTTAGCGCGAATCCGACCAAATTAAATAGTAGTCTCAAAATATTACTATCTCCGTCACTACATTTACGGTAACATAAAAAACGTCAAAGTTAAAAGTAAAAAACATAAAATTTAAGAATAAAATTACTTAATGACTATAAAATTGGTAAAACAAGGCACAAATAAGGACACTGTGTGTGTGTATTGCTGTGGTGAGCAACATTCAGAGAATGTCTCAAGAAGATTAATTTACGATAATGATGTTATTTTTAAATTAAAACTTTTCTACTCGATGTACCAATTGTATGGCATATTGAATCAACGCCTTATTTCTTGAAAAGTAGCTGTGTTATACTCGTTACAGATATTTTCCGGTATTGCTAAGGTAGAACTAAATATTGGCATGCTCAGTTTGGTTACAGGTGCCCTGAATTTTGCTGTACAAAACAAGAGCCACTAACATTTAGCAGAAATGTCAGCTAAGTACATCTATAAAATTCAGCACTGTATCTCTTCCGGTGACTGAAATACAATATACTTTTCGATATTCCTTAAGAATTCGCTGAAAAAGGTAACCATATTATATGAATGAAACCAGGACAAGTAGTTTTTTTATTTACTTTGACATCATATCAGACGACCTGAGTGGTGCAGTGGTCAACATGCCGGTCTACCACGCAGAGGTTCCGGGTTCGATTCCCGGTCGGGCCGAAATTGAAATGATGAATTTCAATTTCTGTGACGGGTCTGGGTGTTATTATGAATAATAAGTATATATTTAAAAAGTATATAAGTAATATCAGTTGTCTAGCACCCATATTACAAGCTTTGCTTAGTTTGGGGCTGGATGGCGCTGTGTGAAAAATTGTCCAAGCATTATTTATTTATTTATTTGTATGCGTGTATTTGTTTGAATGCGTTATGGTAATCATGGAAATACCACAAAGCGAAATTCGCGTCGTGATCAACATACCAAACGTCCACATCGCGTTGTGGAAACGAAAAAAAGCCATATATAACAGAAATTTTTGCTAAATGTAAGCGTATCTGGTTTTGATTCCATTGTTATCTGAGGTAGGTACAGTAGGTAAGTTGTTTATATGCAAAATGTCAGCATTGAGGAGCCATACAAATTGCGTTCTCCAGCACTACTGGGCTAAAAATTAAAAAAAATTAGCAAGTACTTTACACATTTGCTGCTAAACGATGCATTAATTTTCTAAAGTATTCAACGGGTACTTAGCGAGTTCCAGAATGGCTCCTCAAACCTGTTGTTTAGACTGAGGAGCCACCTTTGCATTGATACCTCTCGCGATATATTATGATGCTAACTTCAGGATTTGTGCTACAAAATAATCTACTTTGCTGCTAAATAATGGTGTGACGTGGCTCTTCAAACCTAATAATGAACATATACATACATCTTCGGATGTACCTCTTCCAGTGGGGGGGCGATCAAACATACTTTCTCCCGAGCTCCCGACTGGCAAAAAATTGACATTCGTGATGTATTTAATTCACGCAAATCGGAGACCGTGGCGCTGCCAGAACGATGAACACGCGCGCTTTGCTGTTTGTTACCCATACCACAGTTATACAATCTTTATCATAGAAATTTGAGGGATACCGCCCTAGCCCTCGCGAAATCCCCTCCGTTGCTCTGCGCAAGTACATACGTTAAACAACTGTATAGATAGATTGCAAAGCAATGCTCGTACTGATAAAAAAATTCGATGCGCGAGCGACACACGTCCTACCTCGACGGCGCACTGCGCAGTACTAACGAAGGCGGCGCCCGCAGCGCTCTGGTATTTAATCTCTTTTTTGGTAATAACAATAGTAATAATTAATATATACTATTTTTGTGCCGTCAGTCACTGGAACACGTAATTTGCTTATGATTTACATAAATTTTGCTCAGAAACGATGTATAATTAAAGAGATATTTTAAAAATTCCCCTAAAATGGACATGTTTTCAGAATAAAAAACTATCGAGCCAAACTCAATAATTTCTGAAATCCTGCCGTCATCCACTAAATGAAGGTCCATAAAAGCATATATCTGAATTTGACATTCATTGAGATTGTACAGACGTCACTATTTGAGTCCAAATATTGCCAAATTCTGGGAGCCTCCTCTTAACGCCCGGTCCAATTCATTTTTACAACTTCATGCTTACAACGCTCACGTTAGTTGAAGTGACGTCACAGATGACGTCATCGCATGTGCTAACGACGCTCAGCGTATTCTACCAAAGCACTGTGAGCATTGACCTCTATATTATTACACTGGACTGGCTGCTGTCAAACTGTTCTTGTGCCTATTTGATTTCCGCCATTTTGGCGCTGTAGGACGTAGCGTGAGCATAGCGTGAGGGACATGGTACTAAAGTCTGAAGTCTGGAGAGACCATCACGGCAACCATTTTGGCGCTGTAGGACGTAGCGTGAGCATAGCGTGAGGGACATGGTACTAAAGTCTGAAGTCTGGAGAGACCATCACGGCAACCATTTTGGCGCTGTAGGACGTAGCGTGAGCATAGCGTGAGGGACATGGTACTAAAGTCTGAAGTCTGGAGAGACCATCACGGCAACCATTTTGGCGCTGTAGGACGTAGCGTGAGCATAGCGTGAGGGACATGGTACTAAAGTCTGAAGTCTGGAGAGACCATCACGGCAACCATTTTGGCGCTGTAGGACGTAGCGTGAGCATAGCGTGAGGGACATGGTACTAAAGTCTGAAGTCTGGAGAGACCATCACGGCAAACATTTTGGCGCTGTAGGACGTAGCGTGAGCATAGCGTGAAGGACATGGTACTAAAGTCTGAAGTCTGGAGAGACCATCACGGCAACCATTTTGGCGCTGTAGGACGTAGCGTGAGCATAGCGTGAGGGACATGGTACTAAAGTCTGAAGTCTGGAGAGACCATCACGGCAACCATTTTGGCGCTGTAGGACGTAGCGTGAGCATCGCGTGAGGGACATGGTACTAAAGTCTGAAGTCTGGAGAGACCATCACGGCAACCATTTTGGCGCTGTAGGACGTAGCGTGAGCATAGCGTGAGGGACATGGTACTAAAGTCTGAAGTCTGGAGAGACCATCACGGCAACCATTTTGGCGCTGTAGGACGTAGCGTGAGCATAGCGTGAAGGACATGGTACTAAAGTCTGAAGTCTGGAGAGACCATCACGGCAACCATTTTGGCGCTGTAGGACGTAGCGTGAGCATAGCGTGAGGGACATGGTACTAAAGTCTGAAGTCTGGAGAGACCATCACGGCAAACATTTTGGCGCTGTAGGACGTAGCGTGAGCATAGCGTGAGGGACATGGTACTAAAGTCTGAAGTCTGGAGAGACCATCACGGCAACCATTTTGGCGCTGTAGGACGTAGCGTGAGCATAGCGTGAGGGACATGGTACTGAAGTCTGAAGTCTGGAGAGACCATCACGGCAACCATTTTCATTGTACACGTCAAAATTAGTTCTTTAGATTCACCCTAGTGGCGTTTCAAATAGGCACAAGAACTTTGCTGTCAAATCATACAGACAACCAGTCCAGTTAATAAGAAAAAAAATTTTTCATGTCAGTGACTGTGAGCGTTGTCGGTGTAGCTGTCAAACTTCCTTGTCAAAGTTCCTTCTTGTTAAAATTTGTGGTTATTATTTGTGATTATTAGAAAAACTGTCTGAATTTAATGATCTGCAGGTGTTTTGTGAAGCTACGAACGCAATAATTATAATAAATTGGTGTTGAGAGAGCTAGCAGTGGTAATATTTTGAAGCTTTGATGGTTTATAAATTGGTAAGTCAAAGTGAAGGAACTTGATTCATATATTCATTAGTGCCTTTTTATTTACTTACCCTATTGAATGAATATTTACTTTATCGAGATAACCCCTTTTTGAGGTTACGTTGTTAAAAACATACCAACGTTAGCGGTGTTAGCGCTCTCACGAGCGGTCCAAATTACTAGTATCGTGAGCGTACTGACAGCGTGCTAATGATTCGGACCGGTATAGAATGACGTCACACGCTGTGAGCACTGTTGGTGTGAATCGGAACGCGGCCTTAGTAAGTCGGTCAGATGACCATTCGGTCAGATGATATACATTTTGTATGGGAGTATGTTTTTAGGGTTCCGTACCCAAAGGGTAAAAACGGGACCCTATTACTAAGATTACTAAGACTTCGCTGTCCGTCTGTCTGTCTGTCACCAGGCTGTATCTCGTGAACCGTGATAGCTAGACAGCTGAAATTTTCACAGATGATGTATTTCTGTTGCCGCTAAACAACAAATACTAAAAATAGCATAAAATATTTAAGGGGGGCTCCCATACAACAAACGTGATTTTTTTTGCCGTTTTTTGCTTTATATTAATAACGACAACGAGTAGACAGTTGAAATTTTCACAAATGATGTATTTTTGTTGCCGCTATAATAACAAATACTAAAAACAGAATAAAGTAAATATTTAAAGGGGGCTCCCATACAACAAACGTGATTTTTTGCCGTTTTTTGGTACGGAACCCTTCGTGCGCGAGTCAGACTCGCACGTGGCCGGTTTTTTTCCATTTTTCGACCTACACGTTCCTTGCAGAAAGTTGTTCAGTTCAAGCAACCTATCACCTGTTTCAATATTGTTGTAACGTGGCCGTGCGGACCTCTTTCCGCAGAGTAAAAATTTATTTCGCAATTTCAAATTATGTCAAATTTTTATTTTTGTTCCGAAAAATAATACTTCAAAATTGACGGTTCGCTGTATTGAGACTTGAATTTTCTCTCGGCAAGGCTGCCCAATGTCAAATCTGTGGCAGTTATCTGTTTACTTTTAATACTTTAAACTTTTATGAAATATTGTAACACAATAATGTAAGTAAGAAGGGTTTGGAATTCTAACCAATATATGTTACGGCTAATACCCGAAGTGCGGTTAAACCGATCTGCTTTACCCCCAGGGACCGGAAAACCCCTTTTTTTGTTAATCCAATTGATAGGGAAACCCTATTAAAAAGCTTACCAAATGATAGGGTTTCCGTTTCGTTAGGGTTAGTCGACGTCATGCTTACCGTATTGATAGGGTTTTTGAAAATAAGTCTATGAAATACCCAATCAAAAACCCTTTTAACAGTTAGCGGTTCATTAAATACCCAATGAAAACCCCTTTAACGGTAAGCGGTTCCGGTCCTTCGGCTCAGGTGGAACTAGGTATAAATTGCTTGAACACGTTTTAAAACCCCTTCATAAACCCTTATAGGGTTTCCCTGATAGGGTTTTCGTATTCGGTAAGTCCTTACTTGGGTTACCTTTTCGATAGGGTTACCGTATTGATAGGATTTTTGAAAACAAGTCAATGACATACCCAATCAAAAACCCTTTTAACAGTAAGCGGTTCCGGTCCTTGTTTACCCCTGTAGGTCCTTAATATAGGTTAGCAATTGAAGGCGAGTGCGAACCGCAGCGTAGTGTGAGCCTTAAGTTTCGTGGTTATTTTTTTAACAGACAACAGAAATAACTTGCTTAATACCCCATCCATGCTACACCTAGTTTTAGCCGGCTACACCTAGTATTAGGGGCAAGCAAATCGGCTACACCTAGTTTAAGCCAACAGCTATTGGCTACACCTAGTAGTTTTAGCCGGCTAAAACTAGGTTTAGCCGCACTTCGGGTATTAGCCGTAACATATATACTACACTGTAGATTACGGCCTTTCATTGCCCCGTAACATTGTTACTTAATTTCGTTCCACGTTAAACGGTAATGGTCATCACATCATTAAAGACACCAGTCGCTGTTCATACAAACTAAGTAACTTTGAAGCCTTGGTTCTCCGCCAGGGATTGACCTAGCTGTGATCTGATGATGGCCATCAAGGGACTGAATGGAGGAGATTCAGATCGCTTTACGCACCCAACTAATCTGATCACCATTCATTAGATATAAGGATCAGAGTTTTTAGTTTCAGGATCTCCATACATTTTTATGTTAATTTCCCGGTTTTTTAATATATCCTTATATCTCTTATAATACGTAACGCTGCCACGTTTCTGTAGCGCGTCAGCGATGTTTGCTGACGCACGTACTGATGATTTCTACGCGATTAGGCGCAAACGCATCTCCTCGCTGCTAACTAGAGTGCGTGGCAGCGGTAACGACATACTGAAGACAATATCTGACAAATATGATTGTCCCATTCTGAGGTGTCAAGTGAAACTTGTAATTGGGGCAATGAAATGAAATTGACATGTTTGTTAAAACTATTATTAATCTTTTGACATGTTTATTGTAAATTATTATTATTATCAATTGACATTTGTTATGGTTATTATTGGTTTTTATTGACATGCTAATTGTATTTTATTTTAATTAAATTCTGGAATTAATTACTAACATAGTTTATAAGTATCAAATTGTTACTAACAAATATGGATCAATGTTATCTTATAAATAAATGAATTATTATTAATATTATAATACTGA
Organism: Agriphila geniculea; assembly: GCA_943789525.1. Taxonomy (NCBI): domain Eukaryota; kingdom Metazoa; phylum Arthropoda; class Insecta; order Lepidoptera; family Crambidae; genus Agriphila; species Agriphila geniculea. Next base: position 8,806,834 of record OX038898.1, on the reverse strand, counting down.
TCAGATCAGTTGGGTGTGTATAGCGATCTGAATCTTCTCCATTCACTCCCTAGATAGCCTACATATGATCACAACTACGTCAATCCCTGGTATAGTTGTAAAACAGCGGTTGTTATCGGGTAGTTATCCAAAGCAGACGATAATAACGTATAGATAGCGGCTGACAACCGGCTGCTTATCCGACTCAATACCAAAAGGTCTTACAATTTTTACAGTTCCTGAGTCGAAATTGTTATTGTATAGTAGCCGTTACATATAAACAGGTACTTTTACTAAATTAATAACCTACTCTGTCATGGTTTAAAACATAAAATGTTTAATATTATGAACTAGGTATTTTGTAATGTCTTTCAACAAGACCGATAATAAACTAATGTAACACCTACCTGCTTATTTATACGGTAAAAAATTAGTATTTAATATGTAGGTATGAAATTCCGCTTCGCCACTTTTATTATTATTATTGTATCATCGTAATAATTAGATTAATGCAAGCCTCGCAAAGCTTGGCGTTTCGCAAAGTTTCACATGTGTACATACGACGTCCGTTTTGTGTTTCGTGTTTTTGGTATTATGTGATCAGCCCGAGTAAGATGAAACATTAAATTCAAAAGTAAAGTATTTCAAAATAAGATCGACGCAACTAAGAAACAGGAAAGAGCGCTTACCTGAATTATTAAATCTGGCGTAACGTATTAAGTAAGTAGGTACCATGTAGATAAATAAAAATAATCACTTAGGACATAAAACAGATTCAATAAAACATAATATCATGTTTGAGTCGTAGACAGCCGCTGTTTATGGGTGATCACCGTAGTCAGCGAAAAAAGTGGCTGGTAACCGGCTGGCTGACTAAGATAACAACCGATTTCACATCTATAATCCCTGGCGGAGAACCAAGTCTTCGAAGTTACCTCGTTTGTATGAAAATCGACTGATATCTTTAATTATCTGACTGCCACTGTATTTAAAATTAAGTTATTATAATGTACCTGAAGTTTCAGCTGAAGTGGGTGTTGAGCTACTCTGTTTAAGCAAGTCTGTTTGCATTTACACCTAAAAAAAAAGAAAGAGAGTTAAGTTAGGGCACAGAATAGATATAAGTACTACCGTACAGAGTGGAAACTCTCCGCCCCGCCCCGCAATCATTTACCTCACCGCGCCCCGCGAGTTCGTAGGCCGTTCGTATGTTCATTCAATAGCCCTAGACTTCACGCACACAGTTGCGCGTGTGCAAAAACGTCACTGTGTAACGTCTGTGTAATAGGTAGCAGTGGCGACGGGTCCATACAAGCCGATTCCCATCGGCTTACCTTTTAAAATCCCATCCCCATCGATCCATTATAACATGTCATTACTTAATTTTTTTCGCCATTTCGGTAAGATTAATTAATAATAGCTTCAATTATTTTTTATGAATTTCTAAGTATTTAATTGTCTACTTTAAAAACGCTCGCGCGCGCGTCGCGCCCCGCGTGCAAGGAATATCAAATCAATTTTCGTACAAAATCTCCTTGAGGCAAGCCGACGTCCTTTAGCTTCCTTTTTGCACTGTGTCTTGGCGCGGTTGCCACGGGCAACGGTTGATTGTTATTACTCTGTCTCTTTCTCACCAACGCACCACAGTCGCGTGCCTTTCGGTTGAAAATGGTGAAAGGCAAGCCGGCCGGCTGTGGCTTAAGTTTTCTCTCTCTTTCTATTTGAAGCGATGTTAACGTTTCTTTTCTCTTTCTGTTATGAAGAGACGAATAAGTTTTAAGATGCAAAATAAACAAAATAAGAACGAAAGAAGAAAATACATCGCAAATTAGATATTTTTATTTAGAAGTATAATAGTACGTTTCCGCTATTATCATTGTTTATGTGAGTGTTTGGAACGTGATTAGTTTTTATCAAAATAGTGAAATAGTGAGTGAGAATCGATACTTTTTCCCGGTTTTTGTTTATTTTAATGTGTTTATCTCATGTATTTGTTTATTGCGGTAAGTTTTATTTGCCATAATGGCTTTAATTAATATGGATTGTCGTTTAAGTGACTAGCGCGGCGAAACATTGTTTTCCAAACTTAGTTACGAAGTTATGGTTACGTTAGCAAGATGGGTTTTTTTAAACATTTTCAATATAATACATCTTTCTACGATAAGGATGACAAGCAGTTACAAACTCAATAAAATGTTTTGTTTTCCATGATTATTATTTCTGATTCCAACTCAGTATAGAGTAGCGTGGGCTAGACTGTCACTATTTTATTAGTGCTTTTTTGCATGGTGAAATTGAGGCCCTAACTTCTGAAGCAACGCGTGAAGCTTGCACCACGCGGTGGTGTTTTTTGGTCCGGATTACCTTCGCCATATTTCGACCCCTCGCCACTGATAGGTAGTTGAAACGCGACGATTGTATGGAGTGCCCGGGGTGAGCTTAGGGTTAAACTATACCCTAAGCTCACGAGTAGCTTAAGAGAGTAGCCCTTAAGCTACTCTCGCTGCACGACAAGTACAATTCAAATTGCACAGCGCTGCTGCGTGCCTAATATTATAAGTGCCTTCGAAGCGCTTCTCTTTCTGTCGCGTAGCTCTGTCTCAACCGACACGCGACACCCCTCGCGCGCTGGCTCGACTGAGTCAGCCGCGAGCAGTAGGCATATAAATTTAAGCGCGGAGTGAAACCGCTCTCTAAAGTGCGGTCTAATATTATTAGTATGTTGATGATATGTCCTCACCTAGAGTTGCACTCGTATATGCCGGTGGGCAGCGGCTCGGGCAGGCGCCGGTACACGTAGCCCACGTTGCGCTCGAGCCCTATTGTGCGAGCGCCCTCTAGCGTCATGCGCCAACAACCACACTTGCTTTTGTCCTATGACAAAAAGGGATTATATCAATACATACACGACAACCTCACATTCATATACACTGCTCCAATGGGCACGACCACAGAATAGATATTAAAGGTAGACCAGAATCTCATGAAACGGAAGTGAAATTATTTTTACTAAAACACGTGGTTGTTGCATTACAAAAGTAGTTAACCATAAACACTAATGACAAAGAAAGTAATTTTATGACTTTCTTGACAGACTGTATGCATGACATTCTGGTCTACCTTAAGTACTACGTAAAGAAAGGACACTCCCCGCCCCGCCCTAGAATCAATTACCTCACCCCTCCCCGCGAGTTCATGTACCGAGTCGTGTGCTCGTGTAGTCATGTGTATCAACAGCTGTCAACATTCGTGCACGGCCGTGTGAATTTAAGTTGCAAAAAGCAAAGCAAATTCATGAAAATACACTGGCCTGCAAAACTAAGTACTACAGAGGCCTATTTTCATACAAACGAGGTAACTTTGATGCTTTGGTTCTCCATCCAGGATTAAACGGGGTATGATTTGATAATGGCCAATTAAAGAGTAAATGGAGGAGGCCCAGATAGCTAAAGAAACCCATTGGATTAGAAGAGTCGTTTACACTAGAGACCGTACGGATTTTTTAGTGTTACATTTTCCATACTTTTGATGTAATTTTAACTTGTTATTTTTTTAAGTTCAATCCTGACCTAAACGACTCTTCTAATCCGTTGGGTATCTTTAGCGATCTGGGCCTCCTCCATTTACTCTTTAATTGGCCATTATCAAATCACACCCCGTTTAATCCTGGACGGAGAACCAAAGCATCAAAGTTACCTCCTTTGTATGAAAATAGGCCTCTGTAGTACTTAGTTTTGCAGGCCAGTGTATTTCCTAACACCGGTAAATAATATGTTTTTAAGGCAAAAAAAATAACAAAATGATCATTTGTGTGCGTGAGGCGACACAATTCCCGTAGTAGCCGTAGCTTTACACACACAGTTGCGCGTATTCATAACGTCATCTGTGTCATAGTAGAACCAAAAAAGTAAGTCATCTTACTCATTATACGCACGAACGCGGTTTGTATGTGAGCGCGCCCGTACGTATGCGTCGTCGCACGCACACACTGACAAAATTTAAAGGTTTTTGAAAAAAGAAATATATGTAGCTTACTTCCGCAAACAATATATGCAAGATGCACCGCCCGCCCGCCCGCAAAATTATGCACATGCACACCACAAAATATCAGTGCACAAACCTGCATTTAGCAAGACAGCAACACACCTTGCACCTTCACCAATTAGGCTACTCTACACGTGTTTCGCCCCGACCCGGAGCATCCTCAGGAGTTAGATCGTGCGTAAACCAACACCGAATGCATTCGGTGTTGGGGCGGGCGGTGCATCTTGCATATATTGTTTTCGGAAGTAAGCTACATATATTTCTTTTTTCAAAATGGTTTGGGACTTCCGCCAAGTGACGCCTGATTCAATCAAATAAATTTAAAGGTGATAAAGGTGCAACAGTCGTGGCTGCGCCGTACGTAATCCCGCCCGCGCTCACGCACGCTTCACGCCGCTGTGCTGCCGCTCGTAATAATTTGAACGTTTACCTACCTAACAGTACATACATACCATGCTTTCCAAAGATATTATTGCAAAAAAGATTTGTAAGAATGAGGATATATTTTACATTAACTTTAAATAATAAGGCATTTCGTACTTGTCGAAACAGACGAAATTTTTTTATGTCAATTGTGTAATTTCGTTAAAAAAATCACAAATTCCTACAGGAAAAGGTACTTTTAATTCCTATTATTTAAGGTTATAGAAAGTATTCAATTTCAGACTTTAAAGATTATTATTTTGAGAAGAGTAGGTAAATAAAAAAAAAACAGTTAATAATGTAAAAAATATTTTTTAATAATATGAAATAAAACACTTTTTAACGGATACTAGCGCGGTTTTATTGAATGTACTTTGGTGTTTAGTTGGTATTTGGTTTGATTTTTATTTTTTTTTTATATTTTTTTTTTATTTGAATAAATACATTATTTAGTAAAGCCACGTTTTAATTAATCCTATTTCAACCGTAAGTTTTCAAATCACATAACATGACGTACGCAATGAAAAATTGTAGTCAATTCCTGAAAACAGTTAGGTTAATGTAAACTGTAATTTGACAGATAGATGTGATACATTGCTACTTTTCTTTAGTAAGTTTTTATTGGTGTCAAAACGAAAGTGCCAATATATCGCATACATCAGTCAAATTACAATTAACATTAACTTTATTATTTTAGTCGATAGACGCGCTGGTCTACCTACAAAAAAATATTTAAAAAAAGTTTGTATTATAACTAACCCTACAAGGAAAAAATATTTATATAGAGATTGACTATGGATTCTTTGGCGACCGAATAAACTAGCGATGTGACAGCCCTTCGTGTTTAAGCTGTATCGCTCGCTCGAGGCTCGAGTTGGCCTACTTATTTGGTTCTACTATGTCTGTGTAATAGGTAATTATAACAAAGCGGTTGTATGGAGTGTCCGGGGTGTGGCACGATTTTGGTTTAGTGACTTTTCTAATAGCCTATGATACAAACAACTATGAAGAAACACCATAATATCTCTTAAACTTGAGAAGTTATATGAACTAGATTCTGGTCACTAGAACACTGTTGTTTTGGGGTGAATTATAACGTTGTAATAAACTCGTAGAGCGTTTCACGTATTTGGGAAGCGTGATGGACCCCCTGGGAGGCGCAGATGCAGATGTAGAAGCACGCATAAACAAAGCCCGAGCCGCCTATGCGCAGCTTAAACCTGTGTGGACGTCCTCAATAATAACACGCCACACGAAAATAAGAATATTTAACTCTAACGTCAAGTCGGTTCTCCTTTATGGATGCGAAACCTGGTTCGTCGTAAAAAAGCAGCTGAAATTGTAATAAAAAGAAACAAAGACTGACAAGATACAAGACCCAATTACGCAAATGACAGGCATCTGATATGTAAAAGCCATTTATTAAAAAGTAACATAAAAATACAAAGGAATTCATATATATATATATATATATATATATATATATATATATATATATATATATATAAGCAACAGAATGTATAAAATCAATAGATAATAATATAATAAGGAATTGTAATAAGTATATATGGGCATAATGTAAGGATATGTTAAAAAAAATGTAATGTAATAAACAATAGATAATTATCAATAATTATATAATAAATTAAGCATATTACACACAACGTAAACATAATGTTAACAAATAAGAATAAAGTAAAAATGTATTATAATTAAGAATGAAACTGTATTAGCAACTAAGAGAATTGTAACATTGAGAAAAGAAAAAAGAATAGAAACAATAAAAAAGAATATGACAAAAGCTATAAAGCTGAGAAAAAACAAAAAGAAAACACAAGAATAAAATATGAATAGCAAAAAAGGTCCTGCCAAAAAGCGGGGAGCAGCCGCAATAAAAAAAAAAAAAAAAAAAAACCTGGCTCGTCAAAAATGAAGTCACCGCTAGGCTACAGGTGTTCGTCAACAAATGTCTTAGGCAGATTCTGGGAATCTGGTGGCCACGAACCATCTCCAATGCAAGGCTGTGGGAGTTAACTGACCAGATGCCGATAGACAAGGAGGTTCTTTTAAGGAAGTGGCGTTGGATTGGTCATGTGTTACGAAGACCTGACAACCACATCCCGAAACAGGGTCTAAAGTGGCAAGCGCATGGCAAGAGAAAAACCGGCCGCCCTCGTACCACCTGGAGGCGTTCATTTGAAAAAGAGGCTGCATCAATCAGTCAAGGCTGGACAAATCTTGAGGTGGCCGCACAAGACTGGAAGAAGTGGAGGTCCCTTCTGAGAGCCTTATGTCCCTAATAAGGGATAAGAGGACATCATCATCATCATCATCAATACACTCGGTGCGGTTGGGGAGTTCGATGGCGCAGAGGTTTAGCACCTGGCCCTGCGATTTTGCAAGGGTCGGTCATGAAAAAAATATTATCACAAGCTCCTCCGTGCTTCGGAAGGCACGTTAAGCCGCTGGTCCCAGCTGCATTTGTAGTCATTAACATCCACCAATCCGCATTGGGCCAGCGTGGTGGGTTATAGCCCATCCTCCTTATAAGGAAGGCCTGTGCCCAGGGGCGTGCATTGATTTCCGGCTAGGTAAGCAGTCAGACACTAGATTTTTTTTATAGCGTGAATATTTTTTTTAACTAATCGCATTTACGACCCATAATAATTTACATGTCAAATAATATTAGTAAAATAATACATTTACTAATGTTTTTAGTAATGCTAAAAGTAGGTAGTTAGTTATGCTGTTATCTGCGCACTGTTTTTATTTCATCTACAAATAAGCTGTGGGAAAGAATAAGTAGTAGGTAAGTACGTAATTTCTATAAACAAACGGAATTATCAACAGAATTGGCCCACTCTTTCTAAAATTAGGTACATTTAAAATAAATCATTCAAATTCAAAATTCAAAACTCTTTCTCCATTATTTAATAAGAAAATAAGATAATTTTAAACACAACACAACAAACAGTAATATTTTTTTACATTTCATGTTACTTAACAATAAGCAAACATGTAATAAGTGAATCGCGTGATGTTAAGGGGCCATAATAGGAAAACATGGTTTGCGCGGGCCATATTTTTATATAGAAAATGTAAAGTTGTAGCCACAAAAAAAACGTACAAAGATTACCTAGTAGCAGTCAACAACATCAGCTGTAAAAACTCACCTCACAATCGTCGGTACAGTCGCAGCCGCATAAGAAGTCGGGGTCCAAGTTGAGTGGGACCCCAGCAGTGGGGGTCCTCTCAGTGTTGTACGAACAGAACTCCGGCAAAGACTCGTCGTAGTAGTTCACGCAGGGGACTGGAACGTTCTCTTTACCGTGGGAGAGGTCCTGGAAAGTCGTTCTTATTACAACGAAAATAAGGGTGAAGTTAGCAAAAGTGTGTGTTCAGACAAAAAAAAAAATCTAAAAACGTGGGGCGCATGCTATAGAATATAGATTGACAATATAGATGATAAATTTGACAAAACGCGCCCCACGTTTTTAGGTTTAAAATTTTTAGGTTTAAAATTTCTGTATAGGGTATTAGGGTTGTAAATATTTACAAAGGAATTTATTTTTATACTTTTTAGTTTGTTTTTAATACTCCGTTTTAATGTTTGTAGTCCGATTTTTTTGAAATGATTTAGTCCGTTTTAAAAACGTGTTTTTAAAAAAAGCTTTTTTTCAGTAAATTATTATTTTCTGCTTTTTGGTTAACGACTAAAAAAAAATATACCATTTCCTACTCTCGCACTCGCACTCGTCAAGACGATTCAAACGAGCCCAAACTCGATCGGGTTGCATGGTTTTATTACAGAGTCCCAGTGGCCTTCTTCCGGCTCCATCATCAGATCCTGAAAACTATTTCCCAACAAAGTACTCGTCAAGACGATTCAAACGAGCCCAAACTCGATGGGGTTGCATGGTTTTATTACAGAGTTCCTATGGCCTTCCTCTGGCTCCATCATCAGATCAGCTCAATGACACCATAATATTGCATTGCCTTCCAGTTCTGACCTATGTTCAAAGTTTCAAGTTTCTAGCTCATTGGGAAGCTAGTATAAAATCGTTCACAAACTTTGCGGAGAAACGAACGAACACACAAACGAGAAAGCAACTTAATAAAAACGTGTTAATAAAATAGGAGACTACAGAAGTTAAGCTTAGTCAGTCCCGGATCTACGTTTTTAGGGTTCCGTAGCCAAAATGGCAAAAAACGGAACCCTTATAGATTCGTCATGTCTGTCTGTCTGTCTGTCCGTCCGTATGTCACAGCCACTTTATTCCAAAAGTATTAGGACTACATAGTTGAAACTTAGTAGGTAGGTGTATTCTGTGAACCACTTTACGATTTAAACATAAAAATATAAAAAATGAAAGATTAAGGGGGGGCTCCCCATACATGGAACTGAAACTGAAAATATTTTTTTTCATCAAACCAATACTTGTGGGGTGTCTATAGATAGGTCTTTAAAAATAACATTGAGGTTACTAAGACCAATTTTTTTCAAAGTCAACCGTTTGAAAGATATATGTCGCCAAAGTGGTAAAATGTGTGTCCCCCCCCCCTTTAACTTTTAAAGTAAGAGGGTGAAAAATCTAAAAAAAATATAAGCTATAGATCTTAATAAACACTTTCAACGAAAATTGGTTTGAATGAGATACAGTAATTAGTTTTTGAGATATAGTACATTTTCCAAAACCGCAAATATAACTTTGTCATTCATACAAACACTGTGAAAAACAAAGTTATTTTTTCAGACGAAAAATGATAGCGGTATTAAAATATGGTATGGTATAATGTACCTACGGAACCCTACTGCGCGTGGCCCGACACGCACTTGGCCGGTTTTTAAAAGAGGGGTGCAGAAGGCAATTTGCCGCCCTCTAGGTAGCAATTTTCAACAAATCCCCCTCTCCATCCTCGCCCCGCGCCTATGGTTCCCATCTACCAGGGATGTTGCCTGTCTAAGACGCACAAAATGCCTGTTTTTTTTTTTTAGAAAAATGCCTTACCTTAAATGCAATACCGTTTTGTGGAACAATTTTTAATCAAAGAGGTCCCCCGACTGCAATGAGACTTGTTATTTAACTTTTTTACACGACTGCCCAAAGCAAAAAGAGTGTATATGTGTTCAGGGTTCATCTATGTTTGTGGGTATGTGAGTTTCTTTATTCCACCATAACTTCCAAATGGCTCAACGGACTTGGATGTATGGGGTATTGTTAGAATCCTTATATCATTCCGAGTGACACTGTCTAGAGTCTGTCTAAAAAGTCAGTTTACATGGGTAATTGCAAGGGTAATTTTAATACCCACCCTAGCAACACAGCAAATAATATATAGTTTATTTTGTACAATCTTGATACTTTGGAATAAAAATATTTATTGTATATAAAAGATGACAAGTAAATAAAAAACATTTGATTATGTACACTGTACATAATCAAATATTTTTTTAAGTACAGGAATACAGGAAAAGCATTGACAGGTTTCTTTTTATTTGTAGACTTAGCTTTTTTTGTATAGGCAAGTAAAAGTTAATAAAAGTATGTACATAATGCTGTGAAGTATTTTTTTTATTTGTTGACTTTTCCTGTAATCCTGTACTTAAAAAATATTTGATTATATACAGTGTACATAATCAAATGTTTTTTTTTACTTATCATCATTTATAATAATATAAATCTTTTTATTCCAAAGTATCAAGATTGTACAATTAAACTATAATATTATTATTGGCTGTATTGCTAGGGTGGGTAATAAAATTACCCTTAAAATTACCCATGTAAACTGACTTTTTAGACAGACTATATATGTTTTTTGAAAAAAGTTAATATGGCGACTGAATGACGCCATTTTAAAATGAGAAAAAAAATGTTTTTCTTCAATTATTACAATATGGGCATCAAATGAAAGGCCTTAATGAGCACATTTCAAAAATATATAATTTGTCACTAAAATGCGTGAAATAAAAATAAATAAATTTAGAAAAAAATGAAAACACGACTGCCCTACTAAAACAAACTAAAAAGTTAAATAACAAGTGTCATTGCAGTCGGGGGACCTCTTCGATTAAAAATTGTTCCACAAAACCGTCCCCCGACTGCAATGACACTTGTTATTTAACTTTTTAGTTTGTTTTAGCAGAGCAGTCGTGTTTCATTTTTTTGACATATTTTTTTTTTAGTTCGTTTTTGGCAGGGCAGTCATGTTTTCAATATTTTTTAAATTTATTTATTTTTATTTCACACATTTTAGTGACAAATTATATAGTTTTGAAATGTACTCATTGAGGCCTTTCATTTGATGCCTATATTGTAATAATTGAAGAAAAAAATATATTTTTTCACATTTGGAAATGCGTCGTACAGTCGCCATATTAACTTTTTCCTAAAAAATAAAGCCAGTGTCACTCGGAATGATGTAAGGATTCTAACGATACCCCAAACATTCAAATGCGTTGAGCCATTTAGAAGTTATGATGGAATAAAGAAACTCACATACCCACATACATACATGAACCCTGAACACATATACACTCCTTTTTGGGCAGTCGTATAAACAAACCGGTCAAGTGCTAGTCGGACTCGCGCACGATGGGTTCCATACCAAAAACGACAAAAATCACGTTTGTTGCATGGGAGCCCCCTTAAATATTTATTTTATTCTGTTTTTAGTATTTGTTGTTATAACGGCAACAGAAATATATCATCTGTGAAAATTTCAACTGTCTAGCTATCACGGTTCATGAGATACAGCCTGGTGACAGACAGACAGGCGGACAGCGGAGTCTTAGTATTAGGGTCCCGTTTTCACCCTTTGGGTACGGAACCGATTTTTTTGGCAGTTTCATCCACTAATCTTATTATTTTGCCTGTCTATAGTAAAAAGAAACGGCCGCGCAGCGCGATTTTTAGCCATTTTTTGCCCCGTTCCGGGGGAACTAATACCTGAAGAAACACTGCCACCATCCAAACCGAGTACAAATGTTCCCCCATCTGGGAATCGAACCCGAGACCCCTGAGTCTTACACGGGTGAGCGAACCACTAGACCACAGAGGCGGTTAAAAACTTGTTTGAGATTCCGGTTATACAGTGTGGTGAGAGGTAGTACTAAGCTTAACTACTATACTCTCTCTATATTGTGGTTCAGATACTGTTGAACTGGCTGTTTACGCAAACATTAACATTATGGTTTGACTAATAAGAAAGTTGAATTGTATTTTGTTATACAGGGTGTTAATGAACGAACCAAAAATGGAAAAAACTGTTTCTTCGGACCATCAAACTGAACAACTTTTACCATGGGACCAACGAAATCACGAAAAATAAAATCAACCGTTTCATATATTGATATTTACGTAATTATTATTTTTTGAATGACAAAGTTATATTTGCGGTTTTGGAAAATGTACTATATCTCAAAAACTAATTACTGTATCTCGTTCAAACCAATTTTCGTTGAAAGTGTTTATTAAGATCTATAGTTTATATTTTTTTTAGATTTTTCACCCTCTTACTTTAAAAGTTAAAAGGGAGGGGACACAAATTTTATCACTTTGGCGGCATATATATATCAAACGGTTGACTTTGAAAAAAAATAGTCTTAAGAACCTCAATGTCATTTTTAAAGACTTATCTATAGACACCCCACAAGTATTGGTTTGATGAAAAAAAATCTTTTCAGTTTCAGTTCCATGTATGGGGAGCCCCCCCTTAATCTTTTATTTTTTTTGTTTTTGTATAAATATCGTTAAGCTGTTTACAGAATACACCTACCTACCAAGTTTCAACTATGTAGTCCTAATACTTTTGGAATAAAGTGGCTGTGACATACGGACGGACAGACAGACAGACAGACATGACGAATCTATAAGGGTTCCGTTTTTTGCCATTTTGGCTACGGAACCCTAAAAACCAATAAATAATTGTCGTTTTTCACATTATGATATATGCTACGCAGTTCATTTATAAGAAGTCAACCCTAACGTTGCGTCGTCAGAAAAGGTAAGAGCACGCGTTAGAAAGAGAGGCAACTACTAGGTGAATATAACTGTAGGCCATTAGCGCTGCGCGACCTGAATTGCACTTTATTGTGTCGGTGCAAAAGTCGCTATTTATTTAAGTGACTTTGCGGCGTGCTTCTTCTGTACTTGTACTACACACATCAACTTTGTCTAGGGACACCAGGTATTATTTTCATACAAACGAGGTAACTTTGAAGCCTTGGTTTCCTGCCAAGGATGTACTGTGCTGTGATCTGATGATGGCTATCCAGAGAGTGAATGGAGGAAATCCAGATCGCTATACACACCCAACTGATCTGACCAGCATTCTAAAAACGTAATGGACATGTTTAAAAAAACCGCGAAAATACCATGAAAATGTATGGAAATCCTCAAACTGAGAACTCTGACCCATTAATCTTTTAGAATGCTGATCAGATCAGTTGGGTGAGTATAGCGATCTGAGACTACTCCATTCACTCCCTGGATGGCCATCATCAGATTACAGCACGGTACCTCCCTGGCAGAAAACCAAGGCTTCAAAGTTAACTCGTTTATATGAAAATAACACCTGTATCCCTAGACAAAGTTGATGTGTATATTAGTTATTCTGTGCTAATAACTCACTTTCTTCCCCACCAGACAGCTGTTCAGCACAAACTCCGCCAAGCAATGAGTCCCCGGGGCAAAATCGAACAGATCCACGGCCATATCGGAAAGTACCGTCCGCAGGTACTTGTGTAGCTCGCGCATGTTGCGCAGCCGGCGGCCGCACGGCGCGCGGTACATCACTTCTTTATGCCCCTTAAACCGCACTATTTGTCTACAACAACGAAATATAACACAAATGACATAAATTAAAAAATAGTAGTTTATGATACAAGGTTGGTAAGGAGGTTTTTAAAACGAGTTGACGTTTTATAAGCCCGAGCCGCAGGCGAGGCTTTATAATCGTCACGAGTTTTAAAAAACCTTAACAATCGTGTGCCATACTACGTTTTTCAATATATTTGCGAGAAAACATTATAGGTACTACTGAAATTATAATCTATACATATAATAAAACAGTAAATTCTAAATATTTGTGCGCGAATTACGCAAAAACCGCTTAATGAATTTTGATGGATTTTTCAAAATTTAGTAGATTGAGGTCCAACTTAAAATCTAAGCTATGTTTCATCAAATTCAGGTGGGTTGAACCAGGGAAATAGCTTGAACTCTCCGTAGTACTAGCTTTCATACACTAAAGGGGTAATTTTAAACTGGTTGCTATATTTTTCTACTGTCCACGCGGATTAAGTCGCGGGCGGAAGCTAGTAGAAATTAAAAAAAACGTTCGTAAACAAAACGCACGGCGCCAGCGTGCGGTAAAATCAACTTTCCGCACGCTGTACTAATCCGTAAACAAAAACGCACGGCGTGCGGTAAAATCAACTTACCGCACGCTCGACTGTCATCGTAAACTTACATTTTCGAGCAACTGTATTGAAATAGTAGTTTATGATACAAGGTTGGTAAGGAGGTTTTTAAAACGAGTTGACGTTTTGTAAGCCCGAGCCGCAGGCGAGGGTTTATAATCGTCACGAGTTTTAAAAAACCTTAACAACCGTGTGCCATACTACGTTTTTCAATACATTTGCGAGAAAACATTATAAGTACTACTGAAATTGTATTCTACACATATAATAAAACTGTAAATTCTAAATATTTGTGCGCGTATTACGCAAAAACCGCTAAAAGAATTTTGATGGGCTTTTCACAGTTTAGTAGATTAAGGTCCAACTTAAAATCTAAGATATGTTTCATTAAATTCAGGTGGGTGGAACCAGGGAAACAGCTTGAACTCTCCTTAGTACTAGCTTTCATACACTAAAGAGGTCATTTCAAACTGGTCGGTTTATTTTTCTACTGTCCACGCGGACGAAGTCGCGGGTGGAAGCTAGTAGAAATTAAAAAAAACGTACGTAAACAAAAACGCACGGCACGGGCGTGCGGTAAAATCAACTTACCGCACGCTGACCTGTCATCGTAAGCTCACATTTTCGAGCAACTGTATTGAAAAAATCATTTTGGACAAAATTGGGAATTGTTTGCCCAAAAAATTACAGTTTTGACACACCCCGGGCACTCCATACAATGGCCACGTTTCAACTACCTATTACACAGACGCTACACAGTTACGTTTTTGCACACGCGCAACTGTGTGCGTGCTATTGAATGAGCCTACGAACTCGCGGGGCGAAAGAAAAAAGAGCGGCCCTATGGGTTTTGGAATCACCTGATTATGCCAACAGAATTTTAAAACGCAGAGCTTGGAAATAATTTATATTAATATTTGCTGGTATTCGGAGTCAAATTGGTGAATAATTATTTTCATTGATAAATAACAAAGAAAATGAGATCTTTTTGTCCTGACAAGGCAGTCAGCCCTACTTTCATTAAATAATCAACAAAATATATCCCTCGTATTTCGAGACTACTGACTACGTTCCCAAATTCTCGCGCGTTGATTCGCTTCTTGTGGACGCGACGGTCGCGCGTTATACGCGCGAGAGAATCGCGGCGAATTTGCTTTTTCTGGACAAGCTCTATGTGGCGACATTTTGTGCGGTTTTACTGCGTTCTTAGACGTGTAGTCGAGGGGACAATGTTTTATTAGTATAATAAACACCAACCTCTCCCAGCCGCTAAGCAGCGGCTTGGCTAGCGGGTTGTAGGTCCGCAGGTCCTTCAGGGCGAGAACATCAGATCGCCTGCAATGCGGCCCGCAGGTGTGTGGCGACATCTTGTGCGGTTTTACAGCATTCTTGGGCGTGTAGTACTGGGCGGGAAAATGTTTTATTAGTACAGTCAACAGCACGCTAAGCTACCACCCATCATTTCCAACTCGACAGATTTTGAACTCGTCAGAATTTCAAGTCATCGTTAAATGTACAGTGTAAAACACATGTAAATATTCCTCACAAATATTATAAAAGATGTTTTCCTTCGAAGAAGTTCATAATTTAACAACTATAATATTAAACATCATAGTTGGAAACCTGCACGCTATAAGTTCTCATGTAAACTTTTGATAATAAAATGATATATTACTTGTCACTTAGAAAAATATTAAGTTATTGTTCTTAGGCCTGTCATAGTTTTTCTGTGGATTTTTTTTATGTTTACGATTATTTTATTTAAAAATAATAGTGAATTAGTGTTTGTCACTAGCCAGAGCCATCGAATATTACTATGCGATGGGAATAAGTACAATTGTATGACGTTTCTTCTCCATTATACTTTTGTGACAATATCATAACAGTATGTCGAGTGGCAAATATATAATAATCGAGTTGGAAACGACTCGCTACCATTACCATGTAATCAGATTCAATCAATTTTATACTTAAATGCGAAAATAAAATGCCTGACAGTAGGAATGCCAAAATCTTCAAACCCCTACAATAATAATGATGAAGGTTGCCTAGAAGAGATTGCTGCCGCCTTTTATCTACTTCTCTCTGTTTATTATTTTATTATTGATTAACTTTTGCCCGCGACTTCGTTCCCGTGGATATTTAATCCCCTTAGGGGATGTATTTACGAAAATCCTTTCTTAGTGCTCACCTACATTATGAAAGGTATTTATTCTGAAACCAATAGCTACGAAGTTATTGAAGGTCAAAACCAAAAAGTTTTTTCAATTTTTTTTTATGAAATCTTATTTTATTCGTTATTTCATAATTTTTGTCCAAAGAAACATTATCAAAATTTTATGTATCTCGTAACAAACAATGGCTTCAAAACGTCATTACTCAATGTATCTCATGAGCACGCACATAAACGCTGCCTTTCAACTCGGCCGCACGCAGCTGTGTAGCATACACTCGCAGGCGCGGTCTGTTGTACGCGTTACATTGCGCGGTAATGTATGCAATGCTTTTTCAACACCAAAAATTAAAATCGTTTCCCAGCAATAATTTTGAAAAGAAATGGTCTTGATGATGGGCCGAATACGTAGACCTCGGCTTCGTTGAGGGTCTTGTTACACCCGGTATGTATAGATATAGTCAACTTACCACAACCCTGCTGGTGACGTTCTCGGCGGGGGCGGGGGGCTGCGGCGCGGGGGCGGGCGCGGGGGTGGGGGCGGGGGCGGGGGCGGGGGTCGTAGACTTCTTAGCCACGGCTCGCTGACGGGTTTCCCTTTGCTGCTTAAAAAAATCACAATATCAAACTAGCTTCCGCCCGCGACTTCGTCTCCATGGACATTCGAAAAATCCCTAGGGAACCGGGATAAAAAGTATTCTATGTTTTAATCCAAGCTTAGTGAGGTAACATGAAAAAAAACATAGCACCGTTGTTTTTTTTCTAAATTTGTTTTTTTTTTCAAGAATACGAATTTTGGAAAAAGTTTCCCTTTGCTGCTTAAAAAAATCACAATATCAAACTAGCTTCCGCCCGCGACTTCGTCTCCATGGACATTCGGAAAATCCCTAGGGAACCGGGATAAAAAGTATCCTATGTTTTAATCCAAGCTTAGTGATGTAACATGAAAAATAAACATAGCACCGTTGTTTTTTTTCTAAATTTTTTTTTTCAAGAATACGAATTTTGGAAAAAAAAACTTTATTTCAAGGATGTGTTCTGTCCATGAAACTAAACAACTTTCTCTAAGAAACATGTATCGTATTTCACCACAAAATGTTAGTCATCCCATACTAAATTGATGACATGATCTCTTTGATTTGTATGGATGGTCGATTTTTTTTACATATTTGGCCATGTGTTCCTTAGAGAAAGTTGTTCAGTTTCATGAACTGAACACATCCTCAAAATTTTGATGGTGAATACAAAATGACCCTGTATATGACGCAAAAATTCATGCTTCAAAAAGGCCGCGAACTATTCCGACTGCCTATTAATAAGATGATATGACGTTTGGCTGTTTGGTAGTCATCTCCTATCAAGAATATTTTAGATAACGCTTAGAATAAAACAACACGCAGAAACGGCACCTCGAAATAACGCCCCGCTAACAAACTGGGCGCTTATTTTGTTCAAAATCACATCTTCGGTCAATACAAAAATCCCCTAGATGTAAAATATTTTGTCTTAATCAAATTGACACTTAGTGTAATTTCTTTCATGATCTATGTGTGAAAAACTATTTGTTGTATTTTATGATTGTTTATTTTTAATAAAAAGTTGGGTGAAGATTGCTTACCAAATAAGACTAAAGTAGGGCCACTTTAATAGGTCACATTTGACATTCGTCAATTTTAGATTCATAGTGAGGTGACCGTAGGTGTTCATGGCTTCAAAACATCGATTAAAGTGGATGAATCGATACAGACTTCAAACATGGGATTTGAATTCAGTTATTATGAAAAAGTACTTATGAGGATACTGTTTAATTTTAACTAAGATGCATTGAAAATCAAATCAAAAAATCATCAGTCAAATCCCTGTCCCATTATTATTTTATATCGTAAAAGGCTAACAGAGCTAATTAAGATTTGAAATAATTTGACTTTCAAGTATCTTTACTTACAATAAATAACGGAAATAAAATATGTTGTCGCGTGCCGTCAATTTCTTATATTAAAATGTCATTCTTTATTTATGGTGAAAATATTCATTCACAAGTAATCACTGCATTCAACTTTCGATTTTTCGATTTTTGAGTAACATCCCTAGTGTAAAAAAGAAAAAGTTTTCACTGATGTAACATTGTAACGACGTTAAGTTTTATTAAAACAAAAATTGTTTATTATGTTTGGAATGGTTTTTCAGTGAATATAAATCGTAAAGTTAAATTTTTCGGTCATTTTACAGTGAATATATATTCGTAATTGAAAAAAACCGGCCAAGCGCGTGTCGGGCCACGCGCTATAGGGTTCCGTAGTTACCTTTTACCATACCATATTTAATACCACCTATAATTTTTCGTCTGTAAAAATAACTTTGTTTTTCACAGTGTTGGTATGAATGACAAAGTTATATTTGCGGTTTTGGAAAATGAGCTATATCTCAAAAACTAATTACTATATCTTGTTCAAACCAATTTTGGTTGAAAGTTTTTATTAAGATCTACAACATATATTTTTTTTAGATTTTTCACTCTCTTATTTCAAAAGTTAAAGGAGGGGGGCCACACATTTTACCACTTTGGCGGAGAATATTTTTCAAACGGTTGACTTTGAGAAAAAGTTGTCTTAAAAACCTTAATGTCATTTTAAAAGACCTATCTATAGACACCCAACACGTGTTGGTTTGAAGAAAAAAAATTTTTTTAGTTTCAGTTCCATGTATGGGGAGCCCCCCCTTAATCTTTTATTTTTCTTATTTTTATATTAAATTCGTTAAGCGGTTAACAGAATACATCTACCTACCAAGTTTCAATTGTGTAGTCTTAATACTTTCGGAATAAAGAGGCTGTGACATACGGACAGACAGACAGACAGACAGACAGACAGACAGACAGACAGACATGACGAATCTATAAGGGTTCCGTTTTTTGCCATTTAGGCTACGGAACCCTAAAAAATGAAGCAATTGTGCCATTCTAACATCGAAAAAATATATAATATTTTATGCCCGCCGTTACAAGGTTACGTTGAAAAATTTTGATGAAGTGTCAAATGTAACTACTTCAGTAACCCTACTTTAGTAAGGGCTCCCACACATAAACACGATACGACGAGTATCGTAAAAAATTACGACACGCCATCGTAACGTGCCACGATGCACGGCACGACGTCGCGTCGTAGAAACTCACGATGCATTCCTGCGTGCGTCGGTGCCACAGTTGTTATTCAAAAATGACGGGCGATATTGAGATCGATAATTTAATAACCCGAGGAGTGTCCCGTACTATGGGTCAAAACATCAGAAGAATACAAGAACAAAAATATATAATAAATAATAAAATTCACCCTGCATTGTATCGACGGCGTCGTGCCGTGTATTGTGGCACGTTACGGTGTCGCGTCGTAAATTTTTACGATACTCGTCGTACATTTCTACGACGCGACGTCGCATCATGAAACGACGCCGCATCGTGGTACGACGCGACATCGTATCAATGTGTGGAAACCCTAAGGATAAACAGACTAACATACAGGATAAACACCCTAACATGACCACCGTCAATCAATCCATTGTCTTTTGTCAAATTTCATTGTCATTTGACAGTTAAATCGCTATATCATATCGCGTTTCAGTTGTCATGCTAGAGGGGTATATATAAAAACATGTTAAGGTTTGTTAAAATACATTCTATATAGATATAAGGTATATTTTGGTTCCTCACCTCGACGGTCGGCGGCGACGACTGCGTTTGCTCCTCAGTTTTGTCGGTACAGTCTGAACGGGTGTATTCCACGTATGGCATGTTGATCTGTGTAAGAAATAGGATTCAATTAAAAACGGTTCTTAAATATACACATCAACGAATGCTGGTCAGATCAGTTGGGTGTGTATGGCGATCTGAATCTCCTCCATTCACTCCCTGGATAGCCGTCATCAGATCACAGCACGGTACATCCCTGGCAGGAAACCAAGGCTTCAAAGTTACCTCGTTTGTATGAAAATAACACATGGTATCCCCAGACAAAATTGATGTGTGTATATGCATATAGGGTTGAAAATTAACAGATTGCAAAATATGACACATAATATTCACTACTTAAGGTTTCGCGCTCACTAGACATGGAATAAAACACTTTGTAACGGATACTAGCGCGGTTTTATTGAAAATACTTTGGTAATTAGTTTGTGTTGAGTTAGATTTTTTATTTTCCCGGTTTTTCGGCATCTTTGCAGCAGCTTCAGTCCCCCGTGACCACGGCAGCTGCAAAGGTGCCGAATAAAAAAAAACCGGCCAAGTGCGTGTCGGGCCACGCGCCATAGGGTTCCGTAGTTACCTTATACCATACCATATTTAATACCTATAATTTTTCGTCTGTAAAAATAACTTTGTTTTTCACAGTGTTGGTATGAATGACAAAGTTATATTTGCGGTTTTGGAAAATGTGCTATATCTCAAAAACTAATTACTATATCTCGTTCAAACCAATTTTGGTTGAAAGTATTTATTAAGATCTACAGTATATATTATTTTTAGATTTTTCACTCTCTTATTTCAAAAGTTAAAGGGGGGGGACACACATTTTACCACTTTGGCGGTGAATATCTTTCAAACGGTTGACTTTGAGAAAAAGTTGTCTTAGGAACCTCAATGTCATTTTTAAAGACCTATCTATAGACACCCAACACGTGTTGGTTTGAAGAAAACAATTTTTTTCAGTTTCAGTTCCATGTATGGGGAGACCCCCCTTAATCTTTTATTTTTCTTATTTTTGTATTAAATTCGTTAAGCGGTTAACAGAATACATCTACCTACCAAGTTTCAACTGTGTAGTCTTAATACTTTCGGAATAAAGTGGCTGTGACATACGGACAGACAGACAGACAGACAGACATGACGAATCTATAAGGGTTCCGTTTTTTGCCATTTAGGCTACGGAACCCTAAAAAAAAACTAAATACAAACTAATAACCAAAGTACTTTCAATAAAACCGCGCTTGTATCTGTTAAAAGTGTTGTATTTGACAAAAATAGCAAATTGTCTCTGAGAAAGGAAACCAATGGAGCTGCCATAAACTGCAATACCGACAAAATACACTGGCCTGCAAAACTAAATACTACAGAGGCCTATTTTCATACAAATGAGGTAAATTTGAAGCTTTGTGTCTCCGCCCAGGATTAAACGGGGTGTGGTTTGATGATGGCCATTCGAAGAATAAATGGAGGAGACCCAGATCGCTAAAGAAGTCCGATGGATTAGAAGAATCGCTTAAGTCAGGGTTGAGCTTAGAAAAATATAACAAGCTAAAATGACATCAAAGTATGGAAATTGTAACACAAAAAGTCCATACGGTCTCTGGTGTGATCGTACTTGTAGACGACTCTTCAAATCTATTGGGTTTCTTTAGCGATCTGGGCCCCCTCTATTTACTCTTTGAATGGCCATCATCAAATCAGACCCCGTTTAATCCTGGGCGGAGAACAAAAGCTTCAAAGTTACCTCGTTTGTATGAAAATAAGCCTCTGTAGTACATATTTTTGCGGGCCAGTGTACAAAGCATGCGTGACGTCAGGCGCGTGCCGTGTCCGCCATATTGTGTTGCGTTTACATGTCACAATTTCGACTCTATGCTGTTTACATAAGGTGTATGTACACAAGCTAAGCCGCCATGTTAAGTTGCGTTTGAATGGAGAACAATGAAGTAGGTATGCACGCTTTTTTCGTAGATATGGCAGGTCCATATTATTCCTCCGTCATTGCAAAAAGGCTATTTGACTTATTTTGGAAAACCATTTTAAATTATTCCTTATTACGTAATAAGCGCACCACATTGATATTTCAGGAAAAATCAATGTATTTTATAAAAAAATCAATGTTAAAGTTTAAAATTTAAAAACCGCGCCAAAAACGCTATGGCGCTGGAAACGTCACTTGTTGACGTCACAAGCCTGTAAACATTGTAATATCCTTAGCCATTTGACAGCCATCAATCTCGGATCCTAAGTCTATGGTCGTATCAAACGCCGGAAGCCATATTTCTTTACAGGCAAGTGACGTCATCAGTAATCTTAGAGCGTTTTCGCCACAGAAAAAAAAATCAAAAATTATTGCATTTTTCTAGGTGAAATTAATCAATCAATAGGCTAAATATAGTCTATATAATAGTTGAATATGTTTTTTACGCCATTATCTATTAGGATGACCACAATTTGCAGTATATTTTCAATGTTGTCAAATACCCTATAGTCCGGTTTTTTTCACTCACCCTAGGTTGAGCCTTGGTCCTAGGCATAGGCCTAGCCCTGTGCCTCTCAGCGGCCTGCAGCTCGAGGTACAGTGGCGCGAGGCGGGTAGAACCGCGGTATATCCACTCTGTACGGTTGTCCTCTTCGAAATGCACTTGTACTAGGGACGCGTCTACTGCTATCACGCGAGAGGACCACCATTTGCCTAAAATATAACAAAAAAATTGTTTGAGTACTGTAGTTATCCGAAAGAAATAATTTTAGCTCAATGGGGTTGGCAACGCAAAGCTAATTGTAGATGTCGCTGCGTACGCTTGTTCCTAAGACAGTAGACGTTCAGAACAAAATGTATGGGAAAATAGGTTTTTATTTTGTGGTATTTTTTACCGAAAAAGACCCATTGACCCAAAATGGATATAAAAGACTATTCTACAATGCAAATGCCGGAATTGAAAGCCAAATTAAGACGTTTTTATTCTTACAGAATTTATAATTTTTTTCTACATCCAGATTTTTTTATTTGTAAGTGCCAACATTTCTAAAGCCTATTACACTTACCATTATATTAAAGCTAAAAAAACTATTATTTTTTTTTAAGTAAAAGTCCATTGTTTTCATAGCTCTCGTGGAACAAGCGTACGCAGCGCCATTTTGACAGTTGCCTTCCCCATTTAAACCACCATTGAGGAGCTCGGTTGCGTAGTGGTTTAGCGCCTGGCCCAGCGATTGCGGAGGTTAAGCAACTTTCGCAAAAGGTCGGTCATGGGATGGGTGACCAAAAATGTATTGTCTCGAGCTCCTCCGTGCTTCGGAAGGCACGTTAAGCCGTTGGTCCCGGCTGCATTTGCAGTCGTTAACACCCGACAATTCGCATTGGGCCCGCGTGGTGGGTTATGCCCCGTCCTCCTTATCCACCACAACCACCATTTTGCAAAAAAGTTTTTGCAAACTTAAGGAACTAAAGAAATGGAAGCAAATTGCAAAGGGCTTTGAACATTTTGGGATAGTAGTAACCATATTTTTTTTATTTTGACCGGGATTTCAGAAATATAGCGGCGCACGATGAAACCTATGTATATCGATAGAGGATCTATAGATGAACAAAAAATTACATATATTACCAGGTGTAACAAGACACTCAACGAAGCCGAGGTCTACGTATTCTGCCCATCATCAGGACCATTTCTATTCAAAATTATTACTGGGAAACTATTTAAATTTTTGGTGTTAAAAAAGCATTGCATTACATTACCATGCAATGTAACGCGTACAACAGACCGCGCCTGCGAGTGTATGCTACACAGCTGCGTGCGGCCGAGTTGAAAGGCAGCGTTTATGTGCGTGCTCATGAGATACATCGAGTGATGACGCTTTGAAGCCATTGTTTGTTACGAAATACATAAAATTTTTGACTTTGACCTTCAATAACAACATTGATTTCCCAGGTATAGTCTAACTAAAAGACAAAAATGATCCTGATGATGGGCGGAATGCGTGGACTTCGGCTTCGTTGAGTGTCTTGTTACACCCGTTATAAAGTCCTAAGCGTAACGTTTCCGAGATAATCCATGTTAAAGATCCCGTATAGATGAAAATCCAAACTTATTCCCCGCGGGCTGATTATCTAATTAGAAAACACCTAGCGACCGGTTGCAGTTCATAGATGATAGTGATCTATTGCTACTTCTTTTTGGATTAAAAAAAACATACCAAAGAAAAGTAGCAATGTATGTGGAATGAAACCGGTCGCTAAATAGTTTCTTTTTAGATAATCAGGGTGCGGGATTATCTCGAAAACGTTGCGTTTTACGACTTCATAACAATTAGTAAGCGATTAATGAAGAGTCCATATTGTGACAGATGAAAATATAAAAGTCTCAACGACACACCGTTCCACTCAGTCTTAAGACTCTGTCCCGCGTAGTGTCACCATAGGCCTCTTAGGGTAAGCTACTAAATATTTCCTAGCATAGCAATATGACTTAAAAAAGCTTAAAAATAAAGGGTAAGGGGAAAGAAGGATCAGAGTCAGTGAGAAAAACTTCTCTCCTTTTTAGGGTTCCGTAGCCTAAATGGCAAAAAATGGAACCCTTATAGATTCGTCATGTCTGTCTGTCTGTCTGTCTGTCCGTATGTCACAGCCACTTTATTCCGAAAGTATTAAGACTACACAGTTGAAACTTGGTAGGTAGATGTATTCTGTTAACCGCTTACCGAATTTAATACAAAAATAAGAAAAATAAAAGATTAAGGGGGGCTCCCCATACATGGAACTGAAACTGAAAAAATTTTTTTCTTCAAACCAACACGTGTCTGGTGTCTATAGATAGGTCTTTAAAAATGACATTGAGGTTCCCAAGACAACTTTTTCTCAAAGTTAACCGTTTCAAAGATATACATCGCCAAAGTGGTAAAATGTGTGTCCCCCCCCCCTTTAACTTTTGAAATAAGAGAGTGAAAAATCTAAAAAAAATATATGCTGTAGATCTTAATAAACACTTTCAACCAAAATTGGTTTGAATGAGATATACTAATTAGTTTTTGAGATGTAGCTATAGATGTGAAGGCGGTTGTTATCTTAGTCAGCCAGCCGGTTACCAGCCGCTGTTTTCGCTGACTACGGTGATCACCCATAAACAGCGGCTGTCTACGATTGAAAACAAGTCATTATGTTTTATTCAATCCGTTTATTGTCCTAACTGATAATTTTTGTTTATCTACATACTACCTATTTACTTTATACGTTACTTCAGCTTTAATTATTCAGGTAAGCGCTCTTTCCTATTTCTTAGTTGCGTCGATATTATTTTGAAACACTTAACTTTTAAATTAAATGTTTCATCTTACTCGGGCTGATAACATAATTCCAAAAACACGAAACACAAAACGGACGTTGTAGGTACACACACATGTGAAACATTGCGAAACGCCAAGCTTTGCGAGCTTACCTTCTTATTACGATTGTACAATAATAATAATAATATAAGTGTTGAAGTTTCATACCTACAGATTAAATAGGTACTAATTATGTATCGTTTAAATAAGTAGGTAGCTTATTATGTCTTATTAAGGGACATTGCAAAATACCTAATTCATAATATTTAACATTTTATGATTTAAACTATGACGAAGTAGATAATTAATTTATAAAAAATACCTATTTGTATATAACGGTTCGTTTATTTTAAGAATTTCAACTTAGGAACTGTAAAATTTGTAAGACCTTTTAGTATTGAGTCGGATAAGCAGCCGGTTGCCAGCCGCTGTCTAAACGTTATTACCGGCGGCTTTGGATAACTACCCTAGAACAACCGCTGTTTTACAACTATAGATGTAGCACATTTTCCAAAACCGCAAATATAACTTTGTCATTCATACCAACACTGTGAAAAACAAAGTTATTTTTGCATACGAAAAATGATAGGTGGTATTAAATATGGTATGGTATAAGGTAACTACGGAACCCTATGGTGCGTGGCCCGACACGCACTTGGCCGGTTTTTTACATTAGGCTCTTGACACTGATCTTTCTAGCTAGTTTCGGTGCAAAATTTATTTGGCGCTAGTTTTAACAATGGCTCTTATTGCCTTTTTCTGAATACGTCAAGTCATAGCAAGTCTATTTTTTCTAGCAGATGGCGTTATTGACTCAAATTGAACTAAACTGACTATGATCCTTCTTTCCTCTTACCTTTCAAATATAAAAGTCTCAACATCTCACCGTTGGTGAAGTCTCACCATGGGCCTCTCAGGGTAAGCCATAAGATATTCCCGTACGAATTCCCTCTAGAAAAGCTGAAAAGTCTATATTACAGTTGAAAATATATAAGTCATAACGACTTACCGATCCACTCAGTGTTAAGACTCTGTCCCGCGTGTAGTCTCACCATAGGCCTCTCAGGGTAAGCCACTTAATATTTACTATCACAGCAATGTGATTTAATTATTCAATATGCGGCCGGACAACAATAGAAAGTCTATTGTGTCTCATTTTCCGGGCGTTGAAGTGTTAAATAAACTTAAAAATGTCTCGAGACTTTTGTCTCAACAACTTACCTTAAGACTTTGCCCCACGTCTCACCATAAGCCTCTCAGGGTAAGCCACTAAATATTTCCTAGCCAATCTAGCTTCCTGGCAAATCTTACTTAATAAAAGCTTAAAAATGTAAAAGTCTCAACGACTCACCGTTCCAGTCAGTCTTAAGACTCTGCCCCGGGTGAAGTCTCACCATAGGCCTCTCAGGGTAAGCCACTAAATATATTCTAGCACAATAATAAGGCTTAAATAAGCTTAAAAATATAAAAATCTCAACGACTCACCGTTCCATTCAGTCTTAAGACTCTGCCCCGCGTGTAGTCTCACCATAGGCCTCTCAGGGTAAGCCATAAGATATTCCCTTACGAATTCCCTCGAGAAGGGGTGCACTTCCTCCCATACTAAGGGGGCGCATTCGCACACTAAACGAGTGTCGGCGTGCCGCACGTATTGGGCGTAGCCGTCGTCGAAGAATACTAGGTACCTGTAGAAATAAACATATTAACAGCGCGTAGTCTGCAGACTAGCATCGCCTTTGGAAAAAAAAACCGGCCAAGTGCGAGTCGGACTCGCGCACGAAGGGTTCCGTACCAAAAAACGGCAAAAAAAATCACGTTTGTTGTATGGGAGCCCCCTTAAATATTTATTTCATTATGTTTTTAGTATTTTTTGTTGTAGTGGCAACAGAAATACATAATCTGTGAAAATTTCAACTGTCTACCTGTTGTCGTTATTAATATCGAGCAAAAAACGGCAAAAAAATCACGTTTGTTGTATGGGAGCCCCCCTTAAATATTTATTTTATTCTGTTTTTAGTATTTGTTGTTATAGCGGCAACAGAAATATTTCATCTGTAAAAATTTCAAACGTTTAGCTATCACGGTTCATGAGATACAGCCTGGTGACAGACAGACAGACAGCGGAGTCTTAGTAATAGGGTCCCGTTTTTACCCATTGACTACGGAACCCTAAAAATCATAGTGCTAGAGATTTTTTGTAAAAAAAAGGCAACTCTTATAAAAAAATCTCTGAACTAAATGACAGGCTCTTCGATCAAGAATATCCTAGATACTTAGAATAATAACACCTAGAACGATGGTTCTCTACAAAGCGCACTGTCAAAAGTGAGGCAACTAAAACAGCCAAAGTGGCTCCGTTTTCAGATTTTTATTGTCGATTATTACCTAATCATACCGAATAAGTACAAAACAGTTTCAATTTTCCTTTATTTATTAGATTAGTTACTATATTATTGGGTTTTAATTACGATTAGGTAACGGATGAAGGATATAAATCTGAATACTAAGCCATTCTGGCTTGGTATTAGTTGCCTCACTTTGCATACGAGGACACGGCTTCTATGTGTTATTATTCTAAGCCTAGTTAACGCTTTACGAACTAAAACCGAACGCGAAAGTTACACCTCGAAATAGCGTCCCACTTACAAAAATGTCGCTTATTTTGTACGTAATCGCCTCTTATTTAGTACAAACTCACATTTTATATCACTTATTTTGTACAAATAAGCTTATTTTGTACAAAATAACATCTTTTATCGCTTACTTTGTGCAAAATAAGTGCCCAGTTTGTAAGTGGGGCACTATTTTGAGGTGCCATTTTTTAAACTAACCGGACTTCTAGAGTATTCTTGATCGAAGGACAGGCTTTAAATATTGTTTAAGCGATAATTAGTACCACAAAGCTTGTTCGTAGTGCACTACAGACAGATAATTCACAATTTCGTCTTTATTTAAGCACTATGATTTTTTTTCAATGGCGGCGCTAGTGTGCAGAATACACGCTCTTAAGTAAGTTTTTGTTGTCCCACCATAGGACCTGATCCCAGTAGTTTTTTTATTTTTAGTTTATTATCCTTACTAATATTATAAATGCGAAAGTTTGTTTCTTTAGCCTTCACGTCTTACGGCCAAATACTCAAACGAATCTTAAAGTTAAGGCCACGTTAAATTCTTAAAAGTGGTCAGATTTGACAAAATCTCTATGACAGCTGCCTTAAGGCTCCGTTACGCGAAATCATTTATCTCTGTCTTTTTCTTTACGTGTAAAGAGTATGGAAAATAACCTCACTTCTGCACTTTTTTGATGTTTTTCGTTGTTTTTTCATCATTATCTTTAGCACAATTATCTTTCTTGAAAAAAAGTTATTGGAGCAACTGTACAGTACGTTAAAGTGTATTTTGATGTAGAATTCAATACGTTTACACTATTATTTACGCCAAAAATATGGCCCGCGATAAGCGCTTTTGATGATAATTATTCTGATTTTTTTTACAATCATCTGTGAGGTTTATACGCAATTTAATGTTCGTAGCAACTAGATAAACTCTTTAGCTTGTCGTATGATTTTTTTTGGTGGCTACAAGTTTACGTTTTCTATTTAAAAATATGGCCCGCGCAAACCATGTTTTCCTATTACCGCCCCTTAAAGCTAAGGAGACCTTAACTTAAGATTTTCGCTAAGAAGCCTTTGAGTATTCGGCCGTTAATCTTTTAAACAGATATCAGAAAAAGAATATTTTAACACTGTTAATTTTACGTTCAAAAGATCTAATTTGTCTTCTACTTATTTTTATACAACCCTTACTAATATTATAAATGCGAAAGTCCGTTTGTTTGTTTATTTGTTTGTTTGTTACGCCTTCACGTCTTAACTACTGAACCGATCATCATGAAATTTTACATACACGTTGCTAGGGGTACAGAGAAGGACATAGGATACCTTTCATCCCGAAAAAAAGGATCCCGAGGGATAGCAAAAAATCTTTCCACGCAGACGAAGTCGCGGGCGGCTGCTAGTACTAAATAATATACTAGAAAAAATACGACTCGCACCAGATCAATTCTCGGACGGGAATCGAACCCGCGACCTTTGTATATCCGGTCCAATGCTCTGACCGCTGAGCTACCGAGTCACTACGTCTACCTATTTCTTATTTTGAAGGCATTTGATAGTCAATCCTTTTTTTAACGCGAGACCTTAACTCAAAATTAAGTAATTTTCAAAATTAAACCTTATTTACACCTGCAATAAGGGAGTCAGATATACCAAACGTACCTGTATTTATTGACAGGGTTCGGAACTTCAGATATGACTCCAGAGTAGAACGAATCTCTTTTTAAGTTTGATTTATTGTCGTTGGTGTCTTTGAACAGAGCTATGACACGAGTACCTGAAAAAAACATACATAAAAAAATTGTTTTAAAAAACAAAAATCCGACTTCAAAAGCCTAACTCTAAAAAGCAAGAAATAATATTCAAATCACTAGATACGCATTATCATTGTTATAAAACACGTCTATTGAAGTCGGGTGGGGCTGTTAGAATAAAAAAAAACCAGCCAAGTGCGTGTCGGGCCACGCGCCATAGGGTTCCGTAGTTACCTTATACCATACCATATTTAATACCACCTATCATTTTTCGTTAGCAAAAATAACTTTGTTTTTCACAGTGTTGGTATGAATGACAAAGTTATATTTGCGGTTTTGGAAAATGTGCTATATCTCAAAAACTAATTACTATATCTCGTTCAAACCAATTTTGGTTGAAAGTGTTTATTAAGATCTACAGCATATATTTTTTTTAGATTTTTCACTCTCTTATTTCAAAAGTTAAAGGGGGGGGACACACATTTTACCACTTTGGCGGTGAATATCTTTCAAACGATTGACTTTGAGAAAAAGTTGTCTAAGGAACCTCAATGTCATTTTTAAAGACCTATCTATAGACACCCAACACGTGTTGGTTTGAAGAAAACAATTTTTTTCAGTTTCAGTTCCATGTATGGGGAGCCCCCCCTTAATCTTTTATTTTTCTTATTTTTGTATTAAATTCGTTAAGCGGTTAACAGAATACATCTACCTACCAAGTTTCAACTGTGTAGTCTTAATACTTTCGGAATAAAGTGGCTGTGACATACGGACAGACAGACAGACATGACGAATCTATAAGGGTTCCGTTTTTTGCCATTTAGGCTACGGAACCCTAAAAAGTTGTCCTCCAGCCCCACCCGACTTCAATAGACGTGTTTTATTACAGTGATAATGCGTATCTAGTGATTTGGATATTATTTCTTGTTTTTTAGAGTTAGGCTTTTGAAGTCGGATTTTTGTTTTTTAAAACAATTTTTTATTTTATTCTTTTTAGTGTAAGTACCTTCTGTATAAGATATGATATTATCTAGGTGGAAAAATAGACCCGTGAGATAATCGCGGACAATAATACGGGTCAAACTGAGAAGAGAACCTTCTTTTTTGAAGTCGGTTAAAATACCAAAACCATCTCCTAAGTGTAACAAATACTTTTCTGAAAACCGCATCAAAATCGGTTCAGGCAAACGCGAGATAATCGCGGACATACATACATGTCAAACTGAGAACCTTCCTTTTTTTTGAAGTCGGTTAATAATATATACCTTCAATTTTTAATTTAATATTAAGGGGGCAGTCCACGTTTTGCCGCTCTCTCGCTCGCACTTTATGTTTTCTCAAGATTTCTTAAATCTGAGTGTGTATATGGCTTTTCAAAATGATAAAAATAAACTGTAGGCTCGATAGATGGCGTTGATAATAATGTATGTGCCAATGTATTTTTTTTAATAAGCTTCGAAAGGCAGATGTAACCCTAAAATGTTTCTCTTTGGGCAGATGTCAGCCAGCGAGCGCTTACTTGCCTCTTTGGTACAGGCCGTTTATTTTTAAAAGCCAATTTTGACACTTCTTTTCCATCAACGCCATCTAGTGAAGCAATACTATTATTAGTTAGCCTGTGCTTAAAAAATTTTTTTCCTACGTTTTCTACAGTTGAAACTTACCTTTTATGCGGAAACATTTGTCACTGTCTTTTTCTTTACGTCTAAAGAGTATAGAAAATAACCTGACTTCTGCACTTTTTCGATGTTTTTCATTATATTTTCATCATTATCTTTAGCACAATTATCTTTCTTGAAAAAAGTTATTGGAGCAACTGCACAGTACGTTAAAGTGTATTTTGATGTAGAATTCAATACGTTTCCGCTATTATTTACGTCAAAAATATGACCCGCGACAAGCGCTTTTAACGATATTCTGGTTTTTTTACAATCATCTGTGAGGTTCATACGCAATTTAATACTTGTAGTCACTAGATAGTCTCTTTAGCATATCGTATGTTTTTTTTGGGGCTACAACTTTTCTTTTTCTATATAAAAATATGGCCCGCACAAACCATGTTTTCCTATCATGGACCCTTAATCCACGCCATCTAACGAGCCTACAGTTTTTTGTCATTTTGAAAAGTCCTGAGAGGCCATCCATAAATTACGTCACACGTTAAGGGGTGGGAGGGGGTCGACGAAGTGTGACACTGTGTGACAAGGGGGTGGGAGGGGTTCTAAATTTTATGACGTCACATTACAAAATCATTAAAATTGAAATATAACAAATTTCGGAACTGCTGTTTCAATTCAATAATTATTTATAGATGTATAATTGTAAAATAAAATGTGGCGTCACACTAGGGAGGGGGTCAAAAATCATGAAATTCGTGTGACGTAATTTATGGATGGGCCCTCATTAGGCACTCAGATTTAAGGTGGCACCCTGAGTGAAAGTGGCGCCGCGGTGAATTTTATTTCATATTATAATTCTAATACACAATTTTAATAATGTTTTACGTAGAATTTTTTGAGCCCACAGTCTAGTATTTTTAAACGGTATCACTAGATTCCCTCGCATGCTAGAATTAGATAGCAAAACTGCTAAAAGTTACTGTTATTGACACTTTTGCTATCTACTACGAATGACGAGGGCATGTAGTGATACCTTCTAAAAATACCAGACCATATGCCATAAAAACATGCGTGTGCGTGAACTGTGTATGTACACAGCCAAGGCGTAGTTTCACCACGTTGTTCAGAAGACTGTGTTCCTTTTTTTTGGTCTGAGTTTTTCTATTAATAACTTATTCAATAAAAACCTCTGAGGGCACCACTTTCGGTCATACAACCGTCTTAAGAAATATTGAGAAAACATATAATGTGCATAAACGCCGATTTCATAGGTAAGGGGGACTTAATATTATACTAACCGATAGTCATTCTGACGTCTGTCGGTTCGCTGTACGCCAAACATCTAGCCGGTAATAGTTTGACAGGGTTCCTCGCCTTGCCTTCAAACTTCACTTTACATATTGTGAACATGTGGGTCGACTGTAACAAATATATACAAAATAAACAACGTGTCACAAAAAAAACCTGTAATGCCGAATATGGTAAATAGGGACCATGAAACTGAACAACTTTTACTACGGGACTAACTCGAATTTCGCAAAAAGAAGTGTATATGTGTTCAGGGTTCATGTATGTTTGTGGGTATGTGAGTTTCTTTATTCCACCATAACTTCTAAATGGCTCAACGGATTAGTATGTATGGGGTATCGTTGGAATCCTTACATCATTCCGAGTGACACTGGTTATGTTTTTTTTTTGAAAAAAGTAAATATGGCGACTGTAAGACGCCATTTTCCAATGTGGAAAAATATTTTTTTCTTCATTTATTACAATATGGGCATCAAATGAAAGGCCTTAATGAGCACATTACAAAACTATATAATTTGTCACTGAAATGAGTAAAATAAAAATAAATAAATTTAAAAAATATTAAAAACACGACTGCCCTACCAAAAATGAACTAAAAAGTTAAATAACAAGTGTCATTGCGTCGGGGGACCGTTTTGTGGAACATTTTTTAATCAAAGAGATCCCCCGACTGCAATGACACTTGTTATTTCACTTTTTACTTCGTTTTTGGCAGGGCAGTCGTGTTTTTAATTTTTTTATTTTTTGATCGCTATAACAGAGTTGGTCCCACAGTAAAATTTGTACAGTTTGATGGTCCCTAACTACCAAATTCTGCTTTGTAAGGCTTTTACCAAACACCTTGTATAAAAAATACAATTGTTTTTCCTTTTTGAGGTTAAAAAATGACCGCCAGGCGCATCAGCAATTTGCAGGGATAAAGACGGAAATACACTATTGTGTTGTGTCGTGTCGCGACACGGTACGTATCGGTTGCATACATTTAGTATGGTTAGAAACACATTATTACAGTGTGTCGTGTAGACACAACACAACACAATAATGTATTTCTAACCATACTAAATGTATGAAACCGATAAGTACCGTGTCGCGACTAGAGATGGGCAAAATACCCGTTTAAACCCGACCATTGGGTCAAAACTGGGTTTAAACCCATAAATTCCCTTCCGTAGGGTCAAAATTCAGGTTGAAATTAGTTAAAAAGATTTTATGCAATAAGTAATGTTTAAAATGAAGATGATTGAATTTACAACACAAATTACAATAGTTTTTTATCGTTTAGTCGCATTTCCATTGTATTTTGACCGAAAAATAAAATACTTTTTGTTTTAATCAAACAATCCGCTTGGCTAATGTACTTTGCCTATGAAATAAAACACTTTAACGAATACAAGCGTGGTTTTGTTGAATGGTTTTGATATTTTTATTTTTCCTGACGAAACTACACCTTTGCAGCTGCCGTGGTCACTGATAGATTTGCGACTAAAATAACGTCACGGTGAATAAATGCTTTAAAGTTATAAGGTTCTAAATTCGGGTTTATATTAACTATAGGGATTGTACTAAAGTAAATATTATTGAACTTACGACATAAAAACACTAGTCAATTTTCATTCAATAGCTTTTGCACTGACATTTTAACAAACTTTAAAAAGAAGAGGTTCTCAGTTCGATTAAATATTTTTCATTATTCACGCATCACGCATCACTCATAAATTGGGTTTTATCCCGTAAACACCCAACAGTCCGGGTTTAAACCCGGTTTTAACCTTTGGGTTTAAACCCTTGCCCATCTCTAGTCGCGACACGACACAACGCAACACAATAGTATATTTTCGTCTTAAAATATTAATGCCAATCTCACCCCCGGCACTGTAGTCTTCCCCTGTATCTCCAAGATCCTGCCCCTCAGCCACGATCCGAACACGTTCCTCATGCTGTACACGTACGCGCCCACGCGCAGGGGGGGGCGGGTCAGCGACCCCGGGGGGGGCAGCGACGCGGGGGCTACTTCTGCCGACACTTGCAGCACTGATATGTCCTTCTGTGGGGGAAGAAGAGTTTGTTAATAATAGGTCTTTACCTTCGATCAAGAATATCCTAGATAACGCTTCACGTACTAAAACAGTACGCAAAAATGGCACCTCGATATAGCGTCCCACTTACAAACTTGGCGCTTATATTGTACAGTACATCACCTCTTTTTTGGACAAACTCACATTTTATATCACTTATTTTGTACAAAAACACATCCTTTATCACTTACTTTGTACAAAATAAGTGCCCAGTTTGTAAGTGGGACGCTGTTTGAGGTGCCATTTTTATACGACTGCCCAAAACAAAAAGAGTGTATACATATATACAGTCATGTAAAAATGGCACCTATATGGCAAAAAATGGCAAAAAATATAGCCAGTGTCACTCGGAATGATGTAAGGATTCTAACAATACCCCATACATCCAAATCCGTTGAGCCATTTGGAAGTTATGGTGGAATCTACATGAATCCTGAACACATATACATGAAATCTGAACATGTGTTCAGATTTCATGTATGTGTACTAAATAGGACAAGTAAGGATAAACAAACTGTAAGGAAAATCGGACTTTAAGACATTCAATGCCAAACTAACATTATAATTTATTACTTACATCATCATCCAATTTCGAGGTGTCTGAAGGTGTTGACTTGTCCTGCAAAATAAATATTAATTTAGAAAAAAACAAACAGACAGACAACATTGTAATAATATATTCATTGTAATAACAATTCATTCATTTCAACATAATCATTTTTATGCACAACGGGATAGTGGCTTTCACTTCACCTGATGTTAAGTGACGATAAGGCCGAAGGTGGAAGCGCACTACACCCGGAATCCTCATCACTGAGGAACTGGCTATCTTACCTCTAACTGCCGGAACACAACAGTTTTTAAATTGTTGTTATGGCGTCAGACTTAGGTAAGATGGTGGTAGCTAGCCAGGACTTGAAATAAGCCCTACCACCAACCAAACCGAGTACAATTGTACTCCCCCTGGGAATCGAACCCGGGACCCTGCTTTTTACACGGGTGGGCGAACCACTAGACCACAGAAGTGTATAAAGTACTTCTTAAGGTATGAGTCCGATCACGGCAGCAAACAGCAATGTGGTCGCAGCAGTGCACTCCAAATTGAACCGTAATGTTATGAAAGGCGACTCAATTTGAAGTAAGCGGAGAAGTGTCGCGACTGCATAGCTATGCGATCGCGACACTTCTCCGCTCATTTCAAATTGAGCCTTTTAAGGCCTGGCCCCTATTTCACAGACGTGACATTTGTAAATGACAATGACAATGACGCGTCAGCCAAATTGAATTTAGAAAACATACTACTCAAACTACTCACAGATACCGCAACGTACATCAAATTGTCATTGTAATATACAATTGTCACGTCTGTGAAATAGGGGCCAGGGCACACCGGCTGCGTAGACACGCGCGTGGTCACGCGCACGTAGATACGCGCGTAGTGACGCACGTAACGTAACCCCCTGACACACCGAGTTACGTATACGTTTACGCTTACACTTACGCATACGTGTGCTGAGCACGCAACGGAACTTGTCCCTTACGTACCCAGCCGCTGTGGCAGCCATGTTTGCGACACTAGTGCGCGATATCAGGCGAAGATTGAGTAAATGGACTAATTTTTTGCTCTTTTTCAATAGGGAACATGCATAAGTCACCGATTTTGATAAATTTGAGCTTGATCGCTGCGGACACGTATAAAAACATGATGGAACAGAAAAATAAAAAATAAAATGTATTACTTTAGATTTATCACACAAGGGAAAATAACGAATTTTTTTTTTCGTTTTCGGATATAATGCACTTAACAGTCGGATAGAACATCAAATAAGAAATAATATTTTGTATGACACATATGTACTTAAACGCAATATTTAGGGAGATATTTGAAAATTCTTGGCTAACTCCATACTAATGCACTAAAACGTGACATGAGTGACGTCACAAATGTTGACCTTTTTGTATAGAGCGTTTTCGGCGGGTGCTGCTGCGTGCTAACTTCAAGTAACTATATCACGAGAAAAAAACACAAGAGAAAAGTTTTAATATTACAGTTGATTTTCTCACGCATTATACTTTTGATTTTGATACAAAAAAAAATTGATGCATGTTCCCTATTAGTTTTTCTTTAATATCGTTATTAATTATTTAAAAACAAAATAAAATATTACTTACTACTGGTCGTACCCGTACTATTTGTAAACAAATACAACTGAATGCGTAGTCACGCGCGTGGCCACGCGCATAGTGACGCGCAGGAAAGATACGTGCGTGTTCGAATTTGTTCGGTGTGACTTCCAATAGGGAATGCTATTGAGTAAAATGTCATTACTGTACGCATGTACGCATCAATGCGCTCCGCTCTGCGCAGGTACGCAGCCTATTAATCTCATCGGAGCTGCAATGCGTAGGGTTACGCATTAGTCCACGTGCACGCGTACGTTACGCAAGCGGTGTGCCATGTCTCGTAAAGTTTCATACATTACAACGTCATGGTACGTCTACGTGCACGCTTACGCAACCGGTGTTTTGCACTTTAATCATAACATTACGGTTCAACTCGGAACGCACTGCTGCGGCAGCACTGCTGCTTGCTGCCGACATTGGAATCATACCTTTAAAGTACTTCCCTTTTAGCGAACAGTTCCTGCCTCAACAGCACTGACCTGTGCGTTAGTGTTGTCTTTGGCGGGCTCCTTGTTGTCAATGGGCGCGTACCCCAGCGGGATGGGCTCGGTGTGCGCGCGCTTGGCGGGCGTGTCGCTGCCACTAGACATGCGCCGTTTGCCACTGGGAGTCTAAACACATAATTACACTCGACGTCAGAAAAATCGCACCTCTTCTAAAGTAAGTTTAGATTTGGCCACCTGCTATTGCTAGCTAACGTTCTATTGTGTACATGTTGATATCTATTTAAAGTACATTTACATCATACTTGCTCGGTAACTAGGATTTACTTATATAGTATGAGGCTGTGTAAGTTGGCATGTGCAACACAGTGCATTGTTTAGATAGAACGTTCCATTTTCAAATCACTTTACAATTCAAGGATGGTGAATGCTTTAACTGTAAAGTTACTTTACAATTCAAGCATTTAAAACTCCTTAGTGAACCAATCTCATTTCTTTTATTATAAACTGACGAAACTTTTGGCTGAAAAAAAAAACAGTGAAAATGGCGGCATTTCATTTCAGTTGAAGCTAGGTATGCAAAATTCTGCAATGCAAAAACAGCTGATTTTTTTTTTCGTGATTTCGAGGTTGGTCCCATAATGAAAGTTGTTCAGTTTAATTGTCTGATCAACCCTACGAGTTTTCAATGAAATAACCCTTTGACGTTTTATTTTTGTTTTAATGTTTTTGTATGTTTTTTATTTTTGTTTTTATTTTTATTTTATTTTTATTAAATTTACCTCGCATGAATGATGTAAAATAGTATGCTTACCTCGGTTGTAAGTAGCTATTACACCCTTGTGTAACAAACTACTATTACATCATACTTGCTCGGTAACTACGATTTACTTATATAGTATGAGGCTGTGTAAGTTGGCATGTGCAACACAGTGCATTGTTTAGATAGAACGTTCCATTTTCAAATCACTTTACAATTCAAGGATGGTGAATGCTTTAACTGTAAAGTTACTTTACAATTCAAGCATTTAAAACTCCTTAGTGAACCAATCTCTTTTCTTTTATTATAAACTGACGAAACTTTTGGCTGAAAAAAAAAAACAATGAAAATGGCGGCATTTAATTTCAGTTCAAGCTAGGTATGCAAAATTCTGCAATGCAAAAACAGCTGAGTTTTTTTTCGTGATTTCGAGGTTGGTCCCATAATGAAAGTTGTTCAGTTTAATGGTCTGATCAACCCCACGAGTTTTCAATGAAATAACCCTTTAACGTTTTATTTTTGTTTTAATGTTTTTATTTTTATTTTTATTTTTATTTTTATTTTTATTTTTATTTTTATTTTTATTTTTATTTTTATTTTTATTTTTATTTTTATTTTTATTTTTATTTTTATTTTTATTTTTATTTTTATTTTTATTTTTATTTTTATTTTTATTTTTATTTAATTTACCTCGCATGAATGATGTAAAATAGTATGCTTACCTCGGTTGTAAGTAGCTATTACACCCTCGAACTATATTCGCCCTCGCTCGCCACGCTCGCTCGGGCGTCTAAATATCTCGGGTGCACTCGATCCATTAGCGCCCTTTGCGAGCTGCGCTCGCACGGGCGCCAAATTAGATCTTGTTCTGTAATAGCTCACTTACATCCCTTGTGTAACAAACTACTATTAATAGGCTTTCAATTAATAATTGTTTAATTTAATTAACATAACAGTTCCTATAATTAAACGCTTAAAGTATTATTGCTTGCGCCGCCATAAAAGGGAAATAAAAGAGGTCAATTCAGGAAATGCGGGTAAATTCGCTATCGAGATGATGGAGAAAACACACTTCAACAGTTCAATTAAAAAATGGAATACCCAAGATGGATACTATTGCCCATGAAGTTGCTCAAATATTGCAAAAAATGAGGCAATGTAATGTTGCTCGGAAACTGAATTTCAGTAATTGATTCCGTTCGACGAGTATTCCAACGGTTTCTCGAGACTGTTGGCTATGTATGTTGCTATGTAGTGTATATTGATATTTTCTGAGATTCAGTTTCTGAGCTACACTACATTGCCTCATCTTTTTGCAATATTTGAGCAACTTCATGGGCAATAGTACCCGTCTTGGGTATTCCATTTTTTAATTGAACTGTTGAAGTGTGTTTTCTCCATCATCTCGATAACGAATTTACCCGCATTTCCTGAATTGACCACTTTTATTACCCTTTTATGGCGGCGCCAGCAATAACACTTTAAGCGTTTAATTATAAGAACTGTTATGTTAATTAAATTAAACAATTATTAATTGAAAGCTCATTAAATGTACTTTCAATAGATATCAATCAACATGTACATCAAATCTAAACTTACTTTCGAAGAGGTACGATTTTTCTGACGTCGTCGAGTGTATATTATAGAGATGATACGAATATTCGCATTCGCATATGCGAATGGTTCGCATCGTTTTAAACATTCGCATCGACATTCGCATTCGCATCAATCAATGCGAATTTTATGCGAATGCGAATGTGTGCATAACTTCATCAATTTAATCAATAAAAAGCGTTTTTTTCACGCGGGTAGTTTGTGAATTGTGATTGCTTGTTGATGTGCTCACTTTGTTGCTTGGTTTGTTGATTATTTTGTTTTAGTTACCAGTCTGCTGTAATTCCTCTTTTGGTAAACAAATAATTCACTGTGTTTTAAAGTATTTTGTGATAATTAGTCAGTTTTTCCTTATGGCACCGGGAAAGAAAAGTGATATATGGGATTTTTTTTTCGATTTTATTGAACTTCGACTATGACATTAATATTAAAGTGCACATGTGCATTAAAGAAGCATGCAAGTTTTTACAAATTTAGTTCACTAATGGATGTCATAAACTATATGTATATTATTATTATTATTTTGTAAATGTTTTTCCCGTTGTAGTAATAAAAATGATTGATTTATTAATTTATATGGTTTTTGTAATACTTGATGTCTTAACATTCGCATTCGCACATTCGCAACCTAAATATTCGCATTCGCATTCGCGAATGTGTAAAATTTGACATTCGTAACATCTCTAGTATATTATACACGCTGAAATTTTAATCATTTGGTTCCCGTCGTGGGTGGTTCCACTCATGATTTCAAGCAACTTTTACTATGGGGCCAACTCTCCTGCTCGCAAAAAAAAATCTGCTGTTCCATACATTAAGCTCGAGTAGGTACTGCACTTTTGTATGGAACAGCTGATTTTTTTTGCGAGCAGGAGAGTTGGCCCTATAGTAAAAGTTGCTTGTAATCATGAGTGGAACCACTCCACGGCGGGAACCAAATGATTAAAATATCAGCATGTATTGTACAACACGATTAATTTAACAATGTACAGTGAACGGCACGCTAGGCTTCCAATATGTCAAATTTCCATCAATTTTAAACTTAAAAACAGGCAGCTTAAGGTTCAAAATTCATTGAACATTTTTGACAGTTTTGTATAGCTTGATGTGCTGCTGACTGAACAACAGAAGTGAACAACATCAAAACACTTGCGATACAAAACGACGTATTTTTATCTGTAAAATTGCCATACCGGTAAACTGGGATGATTAGATTAGCAAGTGCATGGTGAATAACAGCAGTTTCGAGAAAAAAGAAAAAAACCGGCCAAGTGCGAGTCGGACTCGCGCACGAAAGGTTCCGTACCAAAAACTGGCAAAAAAAAAATACGTTTGTTGTATGGGAGCCCCCCTTAAATATTAATTTTATTCTGTTTTCAGTATTTGTTGTTATAGCGGCAACAGAAATACATCATCTGTGAAAATTTCAACTTTTTAGCTATCACGGTTCATGAGATACAGCCTGGTGACAGACAGACCGACAGACAGACAGACAGACAGACAGACAGACGGACAGATAGACAGACAGACAGACAGACAGACAGGCGGACAGCGGAGTCTTAGTAATAGGGTCCCGTTTTTACCCTTTGGGTATGGAACCCTAAAAAACATTAAAAATGACCGTTTTTATCGTATTTATTGATAAAATATTTTTAAAAATTATTAAATTAAATTAATTTTTTCAAGTAAGCAACAATTTCTTTTGACAATGTTGCCTATTTTCACAGCAATTTCCTTTTCAAAACTTGTCGACTTGTGATAGCCGAATAAGATGACACATAATAACTTTTCAACAACAGAAAATATTACAACCAGTTCCTTTATGTTGAATTTGCGTAGATTGTTTCGTTTTCTGAATAAATCAGCAAAAAATAAATAACTTTTAAAAAATATTAAAAAAGTGTTAAACAACAAGTGTCATTGAATGAATGAATGAAAAAAATCTTTATTCAAATAAGCTCACATAATGAGCGTTTTGCAGTCGGGGGACCTCTTTGATGAAAAATTGTTCCATGAAACGGTTTAACTTTAACTTTTTAGTTCGTTTTTGGCAGAGCAGTCGTATTTTTAATATTTTTTAAAAGTTATTTATTTTTATTTCACACATTTAGTAACAAATTATACAGGGTTATTTGTAAAACACCAACAACCTCGCAGGAGTAATTACTAACATCATAAACAACAACATTTGTTCTACGACTTTTCCGAAAACAGACAAAAAATATTAACTTTCCATACAAAATGTCTGAACAGCTGATATTGTTTTGTATGAAAAGTCGAAATTTTTTTGGTTGTTTTCGGAAAAGTCGTAGAACAAATGTTGTTATGATGTTAGTAATGTACTCCTACGAGGTTGTTGGTGTTTTACAAATGACCCTGTATAGTTTTGGAATGTGCTCATTAAGGCCTTTCATTTGATGCCCATATTGTAATATTAGAAGGAAAAATAACTTTTTTTCACATTTGAAAGTGGCGTCGTGCAGTCACCATATTGAATTTCTTCAAAAAATATAGCCAGTGTCACTCGGGATGATGTAAGGATTCTAACGATACCCCATACATCCAAATCAGGTAAGGCATTTAGAAGTTATGGTGGAATAAAGAAACTCACATACCCACAAACATACATGAACCCTAAACACATATACACTCCTTTTTGGGCAGTCGTGTAAAACAAGTGTCATTGCAGTCGGGGGCCCGTTTTATGAAACAATTTTTAATCAAAGAGGTCCCCCGACTGCAATGGCACTTGTTATTAAACTTTTTAGTTTAGGGCAGACGTGTTTTTAATATTTTTTAAATTAATTTATTTTTATTTCACACATTTTAGTATATTTTTGAAATGTGCTCATTAAGGCCTTTCATTTGATGCCAATATTGTAATAATTGAAGAAAAACATTTTTTTTTCACATTTGATAATGGCGTCATACAGTCGCCATATTGACTTTTTTCAAAAAAACTTATAGCCAGTGTCACTCGGAATGATATAAAGATTCTAACGATACCCCATGCATCCAAATCCGTTGAGCCATTTAGAAGTTATGGTGGAATAACGAAACTCACATACCCACAAACATACATGAACCCTAAACACATATACACTCCTTTTTAGGCAGTCGTGTGAAAAAAGAAAAGAAAATTGATAACAGGGCTGTTTTTATTCACCCCAGTTTACGGTACATTTATCAGAAAAGTTGCAGCGGATTCACTGTCTACTGTCTTATATATTTTATTATTACCTATTCGTGTTATAATAGGAAGTATATCAATATAAAAAGCACGCAAAATTTCACTAGTTTAGACTAAAATCCATTTTTATCAAAACGACACCCAAATAGATTTCTTACCGTTTCCGTCTGGTTTTCCGTTTCCAAATAACTGGTCTGTAACAGAAGATATATTTTAGTGTATTATCTACTAAGAGTGTTAGAGTTTGGTCAATGAAAGACGAGACTTGGTTGGAAATGGAACTAATTTTGTGCCTTATTTTAAGGTTCAGTTTCCAATAACTTAATTTCTAAACGTTAATTTAACAGGGAAAGTGGCGCTGCCATTTCAATCTCATCTGTCGTTGACCAGAATCTACGGTCAGCGAACCAAACTTTATGGAAGAATTGCAAACAAATATTGCTTATTTGTTTGCATAAAATGGCACCACGGGTCTAAAAATGACAACCCGCACAGCCATTGGCGTAGCTGTGAGGTACCTACCTAATCTTACTTAAGTAAGAAAATATAAAAATGACGCGGAATTAATGTGATAGGCCCGTAGCAATACAAAATATGCATGGAATATGCATAGAAAAAAAATACCAGGGTAAGACCGCGGGTGTAGTTTGCTAGTTACATATTATTTTAGACTGTTGCCCCACTCTGAGCCCATGGCTGGCTACGCTCATGCGCACAGCATTTAGTCACGCGGCCGGTGACAGACGTTAGCGTTCTTTACAGTATGCTGTGAGCACTCGTCTCGGTAGCACGCCTGCTAGCCAGTTGCCTCTTGCATCCATAGGTGGTCAACCTTTTGTCTCTTATTAAATCGTAGTTATCTGTCGTTGCAAAATGAAGTGTGCGTTATGCGATCAGCCCTTCAATGACGGAGTACAGTGCGGAACGTGTAATAAGCATTTGGATTTTGGTTGTGCTAACATATCCGAAGCTGGGTATAGAAAGCTTGGTCCTGACCGCAGATCAGCTTGGAAATGTCCCCAATGCAAACTAATAAGATCGTCGTCACCTGTCCCTGCTGCTGGTGATTCGGCTAAGCTCGAGACTATACTTAACGAGCTGCGTGACGTCAAGCGACAGCTTGCCAGCCTTCCTACACTTATTGATGACGTCAAGTATATCAAGCAGGAGTTGTCAGACTTAAGAGCTTCTTGCGACTTCAATAGTGCTAAATTGGATGAACAGGCGGTTCGTATGACTGATTTGGAACGCAAAGTAGCTGGTATGCAGAACCTAGAGTTATCATTCAACTCCGCAGCGAGTGATATTTCTGCCCTGAAGAGAGAGCTGTCACTGAAGGACCAGTTTACACGACTAAACAACGTTGAGGTGAAGGGTGTTCCATATAAATCTGGCGAAAACCTTTTCTCTATTGCGGAGTCATTGAGTAAGGCTGTGGATTATACTTTCCCAAAGTCGCAAATTAACTATATTGCGAGAGTACCGGTTCATAACTCTAAAGACAAATCCATCATCATGACCTTCATCAACCGGTACGTGAAGGAAGAGTTCGTAGCTGCAGCGCGCGCAAAGAAAAATATAACCACTGCCGAAATTGGATTCTCAGGCGGCACCCAGCGTGTCTTCATCAATGACCACTTAATACCAGACTTTAAAAACTTGCTTACAAAAACGAAATCTGTAGCTAAGGCTAAGGGTTACAGTTATGTGTGGGTGAAATACTGTAAAATCCATGTACGGAAGAACGACAGCTCACGCGTCCTGATAATTTCTA
This sequence comes from Agriphila geniculea, assembly GCA_943789525.1. Lineage (NCBI taxonomy): Eukaryota > Metazoa > Arthropoda > Insecta > Lepidoptera > Crambidae > Agriphila > Agriphila geniculea. The sequence continues at coordinate 8,762,394 of OX038898.1, read as the reverse complement.
GTGAGAGTGATTTAAACAAGATGGCTTAAGTTATCGTTATTCATACTTATCTCATTTTCTAATTCTGCTGTTTTTGCTTTGTTTTTATATATTTAACTCGCAATTTGTCTCTAAGTCACTTATAATAACTTTTATAACATTACTTAACCATAATATTATTATTCCCGCTGAGTTGCTGATAGTTGTATACAAAAGGTTTGTAATCACTGCTTTACTCGCTAAGCCAATGCCTCGCTATTGTTCCGAGCCGCTTGTTCATAACCGGTCCCGGTCGCCCGTCGCAGACTACGAGTGCCGATCATTTGTTGTTGACCTTGAATGCATTATACGCTGGCCGTTTCGCAATGCCACTGCTCTGTATTGCTTTGCGTTATTATTATGTTATTTTGCCGCAATTTGCGTTTGTCATAATGTATTTATGGTACGCGCTTCTAAACTTAAATTACTCATATATTTTTTGGTGATGTATTTTTCTGCCATATTATTATTTAATCGGTTTTTAATTATTAATAATTTACTTTATACTTTATTACACGGCTTAGTTAGCTCGGAATATCACTTATTTATACGTTTGATAGTTAGTGATTGTAGTGTATTGATTGACCCAAGCTCATGTTATGGTAGGTACATTATGATTCCCGAACCTATTCAAAACCGGTTAATTTTAAACTTCTTTGTTTTTGTGTTGAATTGCTTATCATTTGATGTCCTTGAATGTGTTGTCTGTCGGTTTTGTTTCATATCGTTAGTGAAGTTTCGTCGCTTGAACATTTTACGAGTGTTTATGTTAAATTATGTCAAATTATTTAACTCCGCACTGCTTACTAAAGCCATCGCGGCCTTTTCAGTAATCTATTATGGAAAAGCTTTTATTTACAATTATTTCTATCTTGTTTTTTACAATTGTTATTATTGTTTATATTATTATTACTATTTTCTGATTACATTTGCAATGGCTTTTTTTATTATTATAATTTATGTACATTGGATCCAATTAGTTTTTATATTAATGGAGTTAAATGGCTAATTTAAATAACCATAAAATTTACTATCAGAATGCAAGGGGGTTACGCACAAAAACATCTACATTCTTCCGAAATCTGTGTGGTAGTGAATTTGATATTATTATTATTACTGAGACCTGGCTATTGGACGGTATTGTAGATGCCGAGCTCTTTGACGATCGTTATTTAGTTTTCCGACGTGATCGTAATTATACTGCAACTGGCCAGGCCTATGGGGGCGGCGTTTTGATAGGAATTCGTCGTGATATTGCCGTCACACCACAGCCTACCTTCCACTCCAGTGCTGAAGATCTATGGTTGACAGTTAATCTTAAACAGCGCGGCACCAGTATCGTCCTTAAGCTAAATATATGTGTTCTTTATTTATGTAATGAGGGTCATGGATTCACTTTTTCACAACAGTTACAAAACTTTTTAGATAAGTTAGGTGACATAGTAGCGATGCTACCGAAGGACAGATTTTTGTTGGTAGGCGACTTTAATCTCAGTGGTATATCTTGGGTGCCCAGCACTGCAGATAGGTCTTATTTTGATCCAACCAATTATAAAACTGAGAGCGAGATACTTTTCGTCGATGAAATTAATATGATCGGATTAAAGCAATTTAATGGCGTAAAAAATATGCACGGTAGAATATTGGACCTCGTGCTCTCAAATGACACGGTACAGGTTATAGACTGCAGCGATGACCCTCTCGTGCCAATAGACTTGCATCACGGTGCCTTGCAGATTGAGTTACAATTTGTCGAATATACTCCATTGAGTAGCGCCTCACATACTAAGTATATTTTTAACAAGGGAGACTATGACGCGATAAACTCTGAAATTGAAAAAATTGACTGGCATTACGAGTTATCATCTAAATCCACAGATGCAGCAGCTGAGTATTTTTATAGTGTGTATTTAACGTTACGCGAAAAGTTCATTCCCAGTAAGAAAATAACAACTAATCATTATCCCATGTGGTACTCTGCTGCGCTGAAAAAACTTATCAGAGAAAAGTACAAATATTTGATGAAATATAAAACGTACGGTAACCGCGCTAATGAAAACGCTTTCAAACGACTTAGGGAACGTTGCAAAGTATTAGAGGAGTCATGTTACCGGAACTATACAAATTCTATAGAAAATTCTCTTAAGGATAACCCTAAAATGTTCTGGTCATTCGTAAAGTCGAAATCAAAAACTAACGACATACCTAGTAGTCTGAAGCTTGGTAATTCTGTTTACAACACCGGTGATGCAATATGTGAGGCGTTCTCTGATTACTTTCACTCCAACTTTTTGGACACTCGCACTCCCTCCGGAAAACTTGATAGTGTTACCCCCGCTTCAACTGCTGCAAACATCACAAAAATCATAATAAACGTTGAAGAAGTAACTAAGCTACTCTTGAAATTAGATCCGACCAAATCAGCTGGACCAGACTTTCTACCGGCTCTCTTCCTCAAAAACTGTGCAAAGACCATAGCGATTCCCATTACGATCCTCTTTAAAAAGTCATTATCTGAGTGCTCGGTCCCCAGTATATGGAAGCGTGCCTTTATAACACCAGTCCACAAAAAGGGATCCAGGTTGGACATTGCTAACTACCGTCCAATCTCTAAACTCTGTATTGTTTCCAAAGTGTTAGAAAAAATCGTTTATGACCAACTGTACTCGGCGTTGCAGCATTCTTTTAGCGATTCCCAACACGGATTCTTAAGGGGCCGTTCAGTGGTGTCTAATCTGGTTTTACTAAATGAAACTCTTACCTTGGCGATGGATAGTGGTCAGCAGGTGGATGTAGTTTACACCGACTACAGCAAGGCATTCGACCGGATACGGTCAGATCTCCTATTACTAAAACTAGCGAATATTGGCGTTAGTGGGGATTTATTACGTTGGTTAGCATCATATATAAATAATCGTAGCCAAGCAGTAGTGATCAAAAATTATATTTCGGGTTGGCTTACGATCCCTAGTGGCGTTCCACAGGGATCGCTCCTAGGACCGCTTCTTTTTGCAGTTTTTGTTAACGATATCGATAAGTGCTTTAGAGCTTCTCAGCTCCTATGTTTTGCAGACGACATGAAGATAATTTCTCCTATCTCTTCAATGGGAGATGCTATCTCACTTCAAGATGACTTAATTAGGCTAGACAACTACTGTGCTGAGAATTGTTTAGATCTCAACCCAGCGAAGTGTAGCGTCGTCACTTACAGTCGAAAAATTAACTTAGTGCACTTTGATTACACGTTAAAAGGTATGACACTGGCTCGAGAAACCATAGTGCGAGACCTAGGTGTGTCTCATGACAGTAAGCTTCTGTTTGACACTCACATCGACAACATAGTGTCTAAAGCTTCTAGGGCTCTTGGATTTCTGAAACGTATTTCTTCGGACTTTACTCAAGCTAAGACCCTAAAAATACTATATTGTTCGTTGGTCCGTAGTCATCTGGAGTTTGCGTCGCAGATCTGGAACCCCAGATATAATATATACATATCTCGTATTGAAAACATCCAGAAGAGATTCCTTAAATATCTATGTTTTCGCATTAAAGATCGATATGACTCGAGTCGCTATCTCGATCTCTGCAAGAAGTATCACTTTCTTCCATTAGAAAAACGTCGCGAGATTGCTGACCTAGTTTTTCTTTCTAAAATTGCGTCAGGTGCTATCAACTGTCCGGAACTTCTTTCCAAATTGACACTGCGAGCACCCAATAAGCCACTCAGATTTAATCAGCTGCTACGCGTCCCCCCTGCATCCACAAATTACCGACAGAATGCATATTTATGGCGTGCGTGTAATAGTTTTAATTTGGCATCGCGACGGGCAGGCTTGGATCTGTTTGCAACGAGTGAGGCTTCGATTAAGCAAATTCTAAGTAAGGAATTTTTTAGTGGGGCATAATTGTACTGGTTAAGTATTCACTAGGTAGGTAATTAAGATTTAGTACTTAATTAATATTTAGTAATAAGATGGTGCTTGTTTTGTATAGTTCGTTACTATTTGTGATGACCTATAATTGGCTTTCTGATGCTATGTAAGTTATTTTATCTGTTTAATATAGCTGTTGGTCGTCCGAAAATAAATAAATAAATAAATAAATAAATAAATTGCTATTTTATCTATCCTATGTGTAAAACGGCATGTAAACGGGAGGTTACTACCTGGCTGCTTTCGTTAAACTATAATGAGACTGAATTACTGTTGTCCATTGACAGGTAATTCCCAGATTTTGAATATATAAATTTTTACCATTAAATAATCATACTGTATGTATGTACCATTTAAAAATACTCATACAGTTGTACAATCACACTCACCCTCTCAACACACACACATACATCTACTCACTTACTCACCGAGAGGTCTAACTAACACTATACAAAAGGTTTTTTTATTTTTTCTATTTGTTATGTACTTGGTATAACTAAGTTTAGGTATTTCATACTTTCTTTGTAATTGTTGTGGACTATACATTTCCTGGGGTGAGACCTGGTGACCTGTACCACAGGTTTTTTAAACTTTCTTCAGGCGCCAGATCTCATTCTCATACTAAACATAAGATAAAGAAACTGTATATTATGTAATTATGTTCCTATTAGTATGAGATCAATAAAGATTATTTTTATTTATTTTGTTTTATTTTTATAGCAGTTTGTATTTGAAATAAAGAAAAAGAGAGAGTTTATTGTTTTACCAGTGTTCAGTCGCTTTGTGTTGCATAACTAAATGCCAGCATTTTTAGCCCCGCCCACTTAGTTGTCATTTTGCGTGATGCTATTTTTTGAGCGGAATACTTGTTCCATAGATTTTAATTAGCTGGTTATGGTTCAGATTTAGCGATAAGCGATTGTTGCAAAAAAACAATCGACTGAATCGAAAGTTGTGAAATTGCGCATTCGATTGTCGATTTAGTAGTTCCTCGTCATAAACTATCATAAACTGCGGTGTGCTACTGCGTGCGATGTGTAGTCCTACCGTAGTAGTAACATCGGTTAGTTAGATTAGAATTATTAGATACCTATTAATATTGATTGAATAAGTAAAAGTTGTTCATTTACGTGGTCTGAAATCCCCATTTCATTTTTAGATATAGTTAAAAAATTAACCGTGTATAAATAAAGATACACCCGAAGTCACAAAAATGGGACCTTTTAATAGTACATTACTGCCGCGGTCACTAATGACTGCGTTGCTGGCAGCGATGATGATGGCCGAGAGCGGAGCTTAGTGCAGGCCCAGGCCGTCACCGAGAGCGTAGGTAAGCTTAGCTCGAGGCCATCATAACGTGGCCAGCAGTGCAGTCATTGTGGACCAAGGCTTGTATAGTACTTTACTCAAAAAATGCGAATACTGCCTACTATACCTACTATAATAGGTAGTTATAACCTAATTTCGAAAAAATACAAAAATGCAAATATCTCAGAAACGGTGCGTCGGAGCCAAAAAATAAGGTTTTTTTGATCCCCTTTGTAACGCCGTAAGTAGATAAGAGGTATTGAATGAAAGGTCAAAAAACGGTCAAGTGCGAGTTTTTTATATTTTTCCATACTAATTTTATATAAAAGTACAAAAACATCATCTAGGTACAACAATACAACACCCGCGCAGATATAGAATGGGATTCAAAATGGCGGCTCACCGCGCTTGCCACAACGAGTGTGACTGAGAGCCATTTCTAATCCCATTCTTTATCTGCGCGGGTTGTACAGTGTATTTTTCACCTAACTATGTTTGAAAGAAAACTCGACAATAATGGATTCTCAAAGGAAATTGCTGGTGGCTAAAACTCGACAATAATGAAATCCCGTACAACTTTGTTGCGTCACCATCGGAGAACACCGGCAAGCTCGACTTTGTTCAAAGAAGGTTGTCAAAATAATGACCATATTACAAGCTTTTTTGAGTAAAAAAATTAGAGTACTTTTTATCATATCTAATATCTAATTAATGGTAAGTGTTGTTGTATACTTCAACCCCTTTCATCCGTATTCATTAAATTGAATCGCTCATGGCGGAACTTGACAGACTGATCGTACCCGATCACGTTTGTTAAGCAACGCTCGGTCCGGCCAGGTGTCGGATGGGTGACCGTTAAATTGGAATCACAGATGAGCGCTTCCGTGCTTCGGAGGGCACGTTAAACCGTCGGTCCCGGCTGTTGTCATCTGATAACAGTCGTTAAGCCAAGTTAGAGGCCTTACAGGCGGCTTGATAAACTCTAACACCAGAGGTGGCCACTAATCCTCATTCAATAAGAAGAAGAAGATCCGTATTCATTCAATACTCAAACGACCCTTGTCTATACGAAAGCACTGCATTGAAATAGAGCTTTGTTTATCACAGATTTATAGGCCTCTAACTTGGCTTGAAGACTGTTATCAGATGACAACAGCCGGGACCGACGGTTTAACGTGTCCTCCGAAGCACGGAAGCGCTCAGTTGTGATTCCAATTTAACGGTCACCCATCCGACACGTGATCGGGTACGATCAGTCTGTCAAGTTCCGTCATGAGCGATTCAATCTAATGAATACGGATGAAAGGGGTGAGGGGGGGGGGGGTAAGTGTTGTTGTATACTTCATACAACAACACTTACCATTAATTAGATATGATAAAAAGTACTCAATTTTTTTTTTGTAAACGTGCCATTTTTGTGACGTCGGGTGTATCTTTATTTATACACGGTAATTTTTTTAACTATATCCAAAAATGAAATGGGGATTTTAGACCACGTAAATGAACAACTTTTACTATGGGGCCAACCACGAAATCGCGAAAAAAATCTGCTGTTCCATAGAAAAGTACAACATCGACTCGACTATAATGTATGGAATAGCTGATTTTTTTTTCGTGATTTCGTGGTTGGCCCCATAGTAAAAGTTGTTTATTTACGTGGTCTGAAAACCCCATTTCATTTTGAGATATACTTAAAAATTAACCATGTATGTAAACTAAACAATTAAGTACTTTTGAAGCGTCATTATTTTCTTACCATTATGAATAAGACTGTTCCCACAGAATATAAATCATGTATCAAAAAAACCCTGTCAAATTCTGAAACAGGTGATACGTGTTGCTAAAACTGAACAACATTCTCCAAGAAACATAGGTGGAAAAACTATTTTTTTCGTTTAGTCGGTTAGCTGACTAATATGTTTTGTATGGGAGTAGGAATTTTTTTTTCGTTATTCGACCTATGTTCCATAGAGAATGTTGTTCAGTTTTAGCGACACTATCACCTGTTTCAGGATCTGACAGGGTTTTTTGATACATGATGTATAATAATACTAGATACAGGAGTCCATCCGCGCGAGGACAATCAATTAATAAGCTACTCTCGCTGCACGGCAATAAAGTACAATTTCAAATTGCGCAGCGCTGCGTACTTCTCTTTCTGTCGCGTAGCTCTGTCTCAACCGCCACACGCCACCCCTCGCGCGCTGGCTCGACTGAGTCAGCCGCGAGCAGTAGGCTAATATAAAAATTTAAGCGCGGACTGAGACCCCCTGCTGTTATTTTTAAATAGTGATGGGACTCGAATCGAATAAATGTATTCGAATCGATTCGAATTACCTGTAAGTGGTTTGAATCTCGCTTCGAATTTAACGATGATTCGAATCGATATGATGATTCGAATCAATGTGATAATTCGAATCCTTATGATGATTCGAATCAAAGTGGTGATTCGAATCAAAAACAATATCTTTTTAATTGAAACAAAAATAAACATGACTATACAAACGTACTTTTAAAATTCACGTGAGTGAAAATACTAAATGTGGTTAAAGTAATTAAAAACTTTAAACGAATATTAAACTGCCCTATCAGTAGTTTTCAGCTCCTGAGGTTAGCTTGCTAAATCATCAAAGATTCGAATCAAAAAAACTGATTCAAAATCGAACGGTGATTCGAATCAGCCAACTAATTCGAATCTGGTAATGATTCTAATCAGCATAAATACTCATTCGAATCGAGCTTGGATTGACGTCATTCAATTGTGATTCGAGTCCCATCACTAGTTTAAAACTATTATTTACCTTATAAGTAGGCGTATCCATTATAATCAAGGGTGTCAACTCCTGTCGGTCGTGCTCGAACGTGGAGTACAATTCCTTCCTCAGTTTGTCCGTGGCCAGCTGGCATTCGTTGAGCATCGTATCTATTTCTTTGCTTTGCTCTGCGAATGTGAGAAATAAAACTTGAATTTAATGAATTGTAATAATCTGAATTCAAATGGTTTTGTTCGTCAAGTGGCGAGGGTAAAACTTGCAAGTGCGCGCGAGATGGCACCTTCCGATTTTACCTATTTTTTCCACGACTGCCAAAAGCAAAAAGAGTGTATATGTGTTCAGAGTTCATGTAAGTTTGTGGGTATGTGAGTTTCTTTATTCCACCATAACTTCCAAATGGCTCAACGGATTTGGATGTATGGGGTATTGTTAGAATCCTTACATCATTCCGAGTGTCACTGGCTGTGGCTATATTTATTTTGAAAAAAAAAATAATATGGCGACTGTATGACGCCATTTTCAAATGAGACAAAAAAAAATTTTTCTTCAATTATTACAATATGGGCATCAAATGAAAGGCCTTAATGAGCACATTTCAAAAATATATAATTTGTCACTAAAATATGTGAAATAAAAATAAGTAAATTTAAAAAAATTAAAAACACGACTGCCCTGCTAAAAACAAACTAAAAAGTTAAATAACAAGTGTCATTGCAGTCGGGGGACCTCTTCGGTTAAAAATTGTTCCACAAAACGGTCCCCCGACTGCAATGACACTTGTTATTTAACTTTTTAGTTTGTTTTTAGCAGGGCAGTCGTGTTTTAATTTTTTTTTAAATTTATTTATTTTTTGTTCAATACTAAATATTTTTTGTAGTCAACTCAAATAAAACAAATTGTAACCAAAAACTATTCACATAAAAATACGTCAGATTTTCACGATCAAGCTACACTCACGAGCAAAAGTATGGAATCACAGGCCTATTTTCATAAAAACAAGGTAACTTTGAAGCCTTGGTTCTCCGCCAGGGATTGACCTAGCTGTGATCTGATGATGGCTATCTAGGGATTGAATGGAGGAGATTCAGATTACTTTACACACCCTACTGATCTGATCAGCATTCTAAGAGATATAAGGATCAGAGTTGTCAGTTTCAGGAATTTCATACATTTTTACGCTAATTTCGCGGTTTTTTTAAACATATCCTAATATCTCACAGCACGCTGATCACATCAGTTGGGTGTATTAGCGATCTGAATCTCCTCCATTCACTCCCTGGATAGCCATCATCAGATCACAGCTAGGTCAATCCTTAGCGGAGAACCAAGGCTTCAAAGTTACCTCGTTTGTATGAAAATAGGCCTGTGATTCCATACTTTTGCTCGCGAGTGTAGTTGATGACAAAATAAATACCTAAGTAAAATCTTAAGGTGCCATGCCAACTCATCACTTGACGAACAACTCAAATGAAATGTACACAAGACAATTCATTTTTTAATTAAAAAAACATGTACCGTTGGCTTCATCCCAATCTACACACACCCTGTTTAAAATGATTGCTTTTAGTTAATTTACATTCTGTATAAAGACTACACAAACTACCAAACTAACCTTCCAACATCTTCAGTTCCCCGTTGAGCATGTCTTGAGCCTCCGTCAGTCGGTCGTCCATCTTGAATTTCTTCCAAGTCATATTTATCATGTCAGCCAAGTGCTCTTCCAGAAGTCTATATGACAATAATAATGATATACGCCACAGACGATACGACATAAATAATTTACTAACAAGTGTTACTAGATAAGAATAAAAACCGGCCAAGTGCGAGTTGGTCTCGCGCACGAAGGGTTTCGTACCAAAAAACGGCAAAAAAACACGTTTCTTGTATGGGAGCCCACCTTAAATATTTATTTTATTCTGTTTTTAGTATTTGTTGTTATAGCGGCAACAGATATACATCATCTGTGAAAATTTCAACCGTCTAGCTTTCGCGGTTCATGAGATACAGCCTGGTGACAGACAGACAGACAGCCGGACAGCGGAGTCTTAGTAATAGGGTCCCGTTTTTACCCTTTGGGTACGGAACCCTAAAAATTCGCAACGAGTAACAGATGGAACACAGTCACAGTGTGGCACGTGAAATTATAGGTAAAAAAAGATTTCAGCCGTTTTAAAAAATATTCAAGAATGTCACAAATGCGAAGCCTACAGATCACAGAGCCAATTAATAGTATACACTCGCGAGCAAAAATATGGAATCACAGGCCTATTTTCATACAAACGAGGTAATTTTGAAGCCTTGGTTCTCCGCCAGGGATTGACCTAGCTGTGATCAGACGATGACCATCCAGGGAATGAATGTAGGAGATCCAGATTACTATACACACCCAATTGATCTTATCAGCATTCTAAGAGCTATTTGGGTATTTTAAAAAAAACTATGACAATTGCATTAAAATGTATGGAAATCATGAAACTGAGAACTCTGATCCTTGCAACTCTTGCAATGCTGATCAGATCAGTTGGGTGTGTATAGTGATCTGGGTCTCCTCCATTCACTTCCTGGATGGACATCATCAGATCAGAGCTCGATCAATCCCTGGCGGAGAACCAAGGGTTCAAAGTTACCTCGTTTGTATGAAAATAGGCCTGTGATTCCATATTTTTGCTCGCGAGTGTAGATATAGCCCAGGACTTTTAGCAAAAAATTCAAAGAAACCTAGGACTAATTCCGGCGGAAGGTTTTTTCCACTCCGCTAATTTTTCTTAAAACTAGTACAAATGATGATTTTTTGGCAATTTTTTTTTTTGTGAAATGTCTTTAGGTATATTTCAGAGACTACAGCTCACAAGTGTCAACAAGTCGGATATTTTATAACAATTATATCATACTTCAATAGCTTTCTTCTATCTTCAACCATTTCTGAGATAAATGGGAAAAACTTAAATCAGGGAGACGTTTGAGGGGGAGGGGGGAGCGGACATGGGATCCACGGGGAACTTTCCAGATATGTTCAAAGGGACCTAAGAAACACTTTAAAAGACAAAAACTTACCACCGGAATTAGTCATAGGTATCGCGAAATTTTTATCTAAAAGTATTGGGCTATAAATTACATCGTGGCGCTGACACCATTCGGTGTGAATCTAGAACTGATGCTGCTATAACAATGTATTATACCTCGTTTTATTCCTCAATGTATCAAGACTCATATGACTTTACATAATTTTGACACAACTCCTACTCTTAAAAACTAGTACAAAGAATGATTTCTGGGCAAAAAAAATTTTTTGGTGAAATGTCTGTAGGTATATTTCAGAGACTACATCTCACATCGAAATAATTGAAGTGTCGATGGGTTGGATGTTTTATAACAACTATATCATACGTTGACAACTTTCTCCTATCTTCAACAGTTTCTGAGATAAATAGAAAAAACTAAAATCAGGGAGACGTTTGAGGGGGGGGGGGGGAGGAGGGAGCGTACATGGGATCCAAGGGGAACTTTCCAAATATATTCAGGGGGACCTAAGGAACACTTTAAAAACAAAAAACCTTCCGCCGGAATTAGTCCTAGGTTTTTTGCTAAAAGTCCTGGGCTAATGATGAATACTTACTTAACCCCCTTCTCCCCTATGAGCTCCTTTTCCTTAACCTCCTCACTGACATCCGCCTCGTCTTCAGACTCCGAGTCGGATATCTCTACCAGCTCCGTGGACAACTTCAAGATGTCCAAGTGCAAGAGGGGAGTGAATTCCTTTATACCGTCCACTAGGCTCTGCAAAATAACAAGTTATTTAAGGGGGTATTATAATAGGAAAACATCTCGGTATATCGAGGAGCTCGGTGGCGTAGTGGTTTAGCGCCTGGCCCAGCGATTGCGGAGGTTAAGCAACTATCGCAAGGGTCGGTCATGGGATGGGTGACCAAAAATTTATTATCTCGAGCTCCTCCGTGCTTTGGATGGCACGTTAAGCCGTTGGTCCCGACTGCATTTGCAGTTGTTAACACCCACCAATCCGCATTGGGCCCGCGTGGTGGGATATGGCCCGTCCTCCTTATCCACCCATTAGGAAGGCCTGTGCCCCAGCAGTGGGGACATTAAAAATGGCTGAACTTCGGCGGGTTTGTCGGGCTTCGACTTAAAACAGATAAATTGAAGTAAGGAATTTCGTATTGTAAAGTCGCATTACTAATTTCCCAGCAAAAATGTAAACAAAGAAACGTCACTGTCAAATTGACAAACTGACCCTGATAGTGACATTTTCAGATATTGAAAACCTTTGGTCACTTTTATAACTTTTTAATTTGTTTAATACATTTTGAGTCTTAGTAAATATAATGTCATCCAGGGTAATTTTAAACTTACTTACTTACTTCGCTGGCTCAGCGACCCGAAGTGGATCTTGGCCTCCGACATCAAAGCGCGCCATCCTTTCCTGTCTTTTGCCAGATCTGACCAGTCGGGCACATCCAGCTCTTTGAGATCTTTGGCGACTTCGTCCTTCCAGCGATATCTCGGCCGGCCCACCGGGCGACGCCCGGAAGGTTGACCAAGGTATGCTCTCTTTACAGCTCGAACCTCTCCCATTCTTTCTACATGTCCTAGCCAGCGAAGGCGGGCGGTTTTTATTTCCCCGATGATGTTCGGTTCGGACACTAGGTCTTCTATCTCCTGATTATATCTTTGTCTCCACTCCCCATTCTCTCCCTTGGTTGGGCCCAGAATCTTACGTAGGATTTTCCGTTCCGTCACTAAGAGTTTGTTTTCTTCCTTCAGTGTCAGTGTCCAAGTTTCGCACCCGTACATTAGGATCGGTCTAATCACTGTTTTGTAGACACGAATTTTGGTAGCTCTGCTTAGCAACTTGGACACTAACACTTTATGAAGGGCTGCGGTGCATCTCAGCGTATTGACTATGCGGACACTGATTTCATCCTCTCTTTGATTCGTATCTGTTATTGTGCAGCCAAGATATTTGAATTTATCGACACCCTTATAAGTTATGCCCCTCACAATAAGATTTTTCCTTTTTGCTCTCTGGTCCTTATATCTTTTCATGTGGAGGTACTGTGTCTTTTCACGACTGATTCTGAGACCCACCCGTTTTCCTTCTTCCTCCAGCATTTCAGTCATCTCCACCACTTCCTGCTCACATTGCCCCAGAATAGCAAGGTCGTCTGCATACCCAACAATTTTGTGCTTTCCATTCAATTCTACTCCTCCATCTATCTGTAGTATTTTTCGGATGATGTATTCAAGAGCCAAATTGAATAGAACAGGCGAAAGGGCATCTCCCTGCTTGAGTCCGGTCAGTACTTCGAACTCATCCGTCAGTTCGCCACCAACTCTAACCCGCATTTTACTCGTGCCCGTAGCAATTTTTACCATTTTGACTAGCTTAGCTGGTATTTGGAACGAGGTCATGATCTGATAGAGCGTTTCTCGGTCGACACTATCGTACGCTTTGGAAAAGTCCACAAACAGGCAGTGAACATTCTGGGCAAACTCCCACCGTTTTTCCATAATATGTTTTAAGAGGAAGATTTGGTCCACTGTGCTGCGGTTTCTGCGGAAGCCGCACTGGTAGTCTCCGAGTATTCGCTCAGCGTAGGGTTCTAGTCGCGCCAGGATGACGTATGAAAGGACTTTGTATGCGGTTGGGAGCAGTGCGATCCCTCTGTAATTTTCGCATTTCTTTCTGCAACCTTTTTTGTGTATCGGACAGATAATTCCCACATTCCACTCCATAGGCTGGTGATCCTCTTCCCAGATTCTGCGTATGATTGCATACAATTGGGACTGCAATGCTCCCCCTCCATACTTCCACATCTCTCCTGCTATGTTGTCGATTCCTGGGGACTTGTGGTTCTTAAGCTTTAGCATAGCATTGTGCACTTCTTCAAAAGTAATTGGTTCCTCGTGGTGGTCTTGGTTCTGGTTAGTAATCGGATCAGATATTGCTTCGTTGCTAATCAGGGGGCAGTTGAGAAGTTGTTGAAAATATTGGCGCCACATCGCTTTCTGTTGTTTTGGATCTGAGACAAGGTTCCCTTTTTCATCTTGAAGGAGTTGTGTGACAGGTTGGTATGCCTTTTTAGCAGTTTTGACTTCTTGGTAAAACTTGCGCGATTCGTTCGCTGCTATGAGTTTTTCCATGTTTCGTAAAACTCCTCTCATATGGTTTCTTTTAGCTCTTCTAACTGTTCTCCTAAATATCTTCCTTGCCTCTTTGTGGTCGTCGTTTCGATCCTCGTTTTGTTCAGCCAGTATTTTACATTCTCTCTTTCTCTCCATAGCTGTTTCACATTTCTCTGTCCACCATTTCTTTCTCTTTGGTCGTTTTTTCTTAAGGGTAATTTTAAAGTAGGATGGTAATTAGAAAGTTTATCTTTATAACATATCATAATTTTTGATGTTAAAAGTTCTTGAAACGAACTGATAAGAAAAATTTACTTAGATATTGACTGTATGTAAACTATCAAAAATACGTAGCATCTTCGCCTGTTCCCCCCCCCCCCCCCCCCCCCCCCCAATACCAAAAGACAAATGTTACTACTACAGCTACTCGTAATACTAATTTTTATGATTTTTTATAAAATGATGTTGAATTGGTTGGTGTGTACGGTTTGCAGTTGATGTGTGCACGGCATCATAAAATGTTTTCTACTATAAAACTGTTATTATGAAATATTAAATTATATTACTGTTTTTGTCGAAAAACTTATGCTTCAGAATATTCATCTAATCTATTTTTATTAGGTTTGTGATGAAAAAATATGTATATGTGTTTATTTCTTGACTTAGCAATATACTATTTCCTTTTGTGTTGTTTTGTTCTGGTAACACCTTTGTTTACATTTTTGCTGGGAAATTAGTAATGCGACTTTAGGTACTATTTGCCTAAGTTGTTTACACCCAACTGATCTGATATTTCGATATGTTTAAAAAAACACCGCAATAATACAATTAAAAATTATGAAAATCGTGAAACTAAAAACTCTGATCGTTATGAGTAGTTAAGACGTTACAAACAAACTCACTTTCGCATTTATAATATTAAATAAAGTAAGGATATTAAAATACAAAAAATCTTAAATATAGAGTCCCCGCAAACTACAGACCAAACCAAAGAGAATGTAAAAATAACTAGCGTTATAAGAGACGGGAGTGTCATACAAAAAGCGTGAGTATGAAACGGAGGCGAATTCAACAAAACAAACAAAAGAGAAACGTCAAACGGCATTGGCGGTAAAACGGTCAAAGATGATAGATACTCTTTGATGGGGCGAAGTATAATACGCCTTAATTCGAATGTTGTAAATTATCTACTGCTTTGTGGATTGTCAACGTTCTTTCAAACTTAGACAAGTTAAAAATTCGCCTCCGTTTCATAGATCGTTTTTTACTGAGAGAGTTGCGCCAGGCTGGACCAAACTGTCGGCCGATAGCAGCCTGGCGCAACTCTCTCAGTAAAAAACGATCTATGAAACGGAGGCGATTGTCAACGTTCTTTCAAACTTAGATAAGTTAAAAATTCTGAAGTATTTTGTGAAAAAAATGTAAATAAATAGTACTATCATGATAAAAAATTGTTATTTAGAAGCGTTTTAACTTAAAAATCCTACTTTTTAATGCAGAAATAATTATTAATCTGATTCTAGAGTAAAATACCTACTATGACATACTACTTTGATTAAGACGCGATAGACTTTAATTTTTTGAGAATGGTGAGGCAAATGACATAGGCGCGATGGGACATGGCCTTTGAAATAAAATAAAATAAAATAAAAATAAATTAAAAAACTCACCTGAGTCCTCCTTAGAACCGCATCGGCGCAATCCTCACACACCATCGTGCGTCTCTTTTTAGCGGCATCGTAATAAGCGATAGTGGCGGCATCTGCCTTCAAAAAACCGCAGCTACCCGCCGACTTGCAATATAGGTTTATGCATTTGTGTTTTATTCGAGGTTTTTGTGGTTCTTCTAGAATATCTGTAAGCAAAATTAACTTTATAATCTTGAGGTTTAAGTCGAAAATCGACTGTCGGCAGATTCAAAATATATGGTTATGTATCTGGTTATTATGGTTTTGGTGTAAGTGAAGGGCTTATTAGGGCCCGCTGTACCGTATCGACATTGACTTGCACCATCAATGGTGCAGATGACACTGTTTGTTTCGTTTGCTCCACTAATGGTGCAAATGAAACTTAGAGAAGGGAAGTAAGGGAAGCAGGCATAAACTGCAATAACAAAGCATTCGTGACGTCAGGCACGTGCCGTGTCCGCCATATTTGTTTCCTGTCACATGTTACAATTTCAACTCTATGCTGTTAACATAAGGTGTAAGTACACTAAGCTAAGCCGCCATGTTTTGTTCCATTACAATGGAGAACAATGCAGTAGGTATGCACGCTTTTTTCGTAGGTATGCCTGCTCCCCTTACTTCCCTTCTCTAAGAAATGAAACCGCATTGATAGTATAGTATCATCTGCACCATTGAGATGACACACTCAATGGTGCAGCCCTGCCAGGGATGTACCGAGCTATGATCTGATAGATAATGGTGCAGAATAAACAAAACAAATAAGTTAGAACAAAAGTTATTTAATTAATTTTGTATGGATTTAATTTGGTAAAAATCTAGCGATATTCATTTATTTTCAAGTCGACCCCGTTAACTTACGTATGTACGTACATATGCACACATCAACTTTGTCTAGGGATCGAGGTATTTTTTTCATACAAACGAGGTAAATTTGAAGCCTTGGTCACAGAATACATAATAGTACAAGTACAGAAGATCCACTCCTCAAAGTCATTTAAATAAATATCGACTCTATCCTAGAAACAATAAAGTGCAATTCAGATCGCACACCGCTCCCTTCCCTACAGTTATATTCACCTAGAAGTTACTTCTCTTTCTATCGCGTAGCTCTTATCTCTTCTAACGACTTCAGGGTTTCTTCTTTTAAATAATAATGAAATGATAGCTTACAATACTTTATTACAAGTTATGTGTTTGTGAAATAAAATGTGTACTTAAATACGTTTCAAAAAACCCTAGGCTAGATACATTCAACGCCACATCAGACTACATACTGATTTAAGGCAATTTGCTTTCTTACGAAATCTAATTGTCATTAATAATTAAGTTTATTTCGAAAGTAGATAAGTAAGTACCTACCTAAATAGGACGTAAGTAGGTAACTAAGAATAAACAAATACTAAATACTAACTAGGTAGTAGATAAGCACGATGTCGTTTGGAACTTTTGGAAGTGTGATAAACGTGAGGTTCGAATCCTTTTTATTATTATTATTAAGGCAGCCCATTGCGATGCAATAAGCCTTAATTTTGGTTAAATATCATAAATGTACGATCAAACGACGCGACAATGCGCGAATGCGGTGCGTGAGTGAGTATCGAAATCGAATTACTAACGTGCGTCCCAGCCGGCACGCGGCAGCCCTCTGAAATTAGTCCGTCCGGACGGACCCACCGGCTACTTGTAGCATCGTACCTAAAGCAAAGAAAATATACACTAACGTGAAAAGAAGCGTCACTTGCGCATGAGTGCTGTAAAATTGCTCGCGGCTATGTGTGAGTGCGCCGGGCGATCGCGGGGGTGCCGCGACGCCATCGGGGCGAGGAATCTCTTCCGCGGAGGCACGCGCTATCAGGTTTGCCTAGTTCGCTCGCACCGCGCAATAGTACATACATTACAGGCAAGTACGACAAACTAAAGTAATATGTGTTGTGTCGAGCCTCATGCAAGGGCTTTAATCATTCAGGCAATGTAATTTCCTTTCCGTACAATATAATACAGGTCATATTATTGCTTTTCTCAAGAAATGTGAGGAAATTAATAGTACCTATATTGTACATTGAGGGGTGATGTGGTAATGCACTTTCTTCCAAGTGAAATAGTGCTTTATACCACAGAAAAATAAAATAAATAGATATTAAAATGTTATTGAATTAAAATAGCTCCAATAATTATGGCGTCTTGCCTTTCACCCCGGACACTCCATACAACCACCCCGAACTACATATCTATATTACACAGACACTACACAGAATGACGTTTTTTGTACTTTTGTATAGTAAAAATATTAAATACTCGCACTTGACCGTATTTTGACATTTCGTTTAATATCTCTCATCTACCTCCGGTGTTCTTAAAGGGGTGGAAAAAACTTTAATTTTTGGCTCCGAGCTCCGACGCACCATTTCCGCGATTTTTGCATTTTTGAATTTTTATTAAATTAGGTTAAATAATATGGTGGAGTATAGATTTTTATACAAATTTTCTTTAATCTTTTTAATATGAGATTAAAGAAGGACTTTCTACTCCTTTTTGGAAAATAGTAGAATGCTTTCCGAGTAGGTGTTCGCTATCGATGACTTAGCGAATTACGTCACACGTCAAGGGGGAGGGAGGGGGTCGACGAAGTGTGACATTGTGTGACAAGGGGTGGGAGGGGTCCTAAATTTTGTGGCGTCACATTTCAAAATCATTTAAATTGAAATAAAACAAATTTTTGAACTGCTGTTTTAATTCAATAATTATTTCTAGATGTAAAATTGTAAAATATGTGACGTCACACTAGGGGGAGGGGGGGTCCTCGCAAATGTGACCAGCTGTGACAAGGACGGGGGAGGGGGTCAAAAATCATGAAATTCCTGTGACGTAATTTATGGATGGCCCCTAATACCAATATTACCAATATACGAGCGGTAATCCGTAAAAAGCATTTCATTTCTAATGAACTAGACGCGCGGAAATTAATCTTAGAACTGTGTAAGTAATTGCAGAAGTTGATATTATAAAGCAGGCAAACGAAAAAGAAACTTTGAAATTGTTACAAATTAAGAAATCATATAAACTATGATCCATGTAATTGTAATGTATTGGCATTTAAATTAATATAAAATCAGTACAAATTTATTTCATCAAACTTTCGTTTTATTATTTCGTTGCATTAATATGTAATGATGCTAATAGCCAACCCTATCACAAGTCGTGACGCGTATGACGTAGCCGCCGCCAGACTGGCGCCAAGCTCACACATACAGGGAGTGACGCCGCTGTGCCTAAAGCGCGGAGTGCGCTTAGCCTGCCTTGGTTTCCTGCTAGGGATGTACCGTGCTGTGATCTGATGATGGATATCCAGGGAGAGAATGGAGGAGATTCAGATCACACCCAATTGTTCTGATCAGCATTCTAAAAGATCACAGCACGGTACATCCCTTGCAGAAAACCAAGGCTTCAAGTTGCCTCGTTTGTATGAAAAAACACCTTGATCCCTAGACAAAGTTGATGAGTAACAAGACCTTCAATGAAGCCGAGGTCTACGTATTCTGCCCATCATCAGGACCATTTTTGTTTAAAATTATTGCTGAGAAATAATTTTGATTTTTGGTGTTAAAAAGGCATTGCATACTTTACTACGCATTGTAACGCGTACAACAGACCGCGCCTGTGAGTGTATGCTACACAGCTGCGTGCGGCCGAGTTGAAAGGCAGCGTTTATGTGCGTGCTCATGAGATGCATCGAGTGATGACGTTTTGAAGCCATTGTTTGTTGGGAAATACTAAATATTTTGATTATGTTTCTTTGAACAAAAATTAGGAAATAACGAATAAAATAAGGAGTCTACCTTTTATGGCAGAACTTTTTATGTCATAATTTTATAATGCATAACAACTAATGGCATAAACTTCATGTCGCAGAAAATCGTTTGGCATACACTCATTTATCATACACTTAAAAAGCATAATTTTGTAAGCCAGAATCATCTTTTGGCATACATTTCATATCCGTAATAATTAAATAGTAGAACCATCATATCGCAGAAAGTTCACAGTCAGAACCATCATATCGCAGACAGTTTATAGTCAGAATCATGTTTTGGCCTACATTTAACAGAAAATTCATATCTAGAATAATTTTGTATTTCTTACACGCATGTTTCATGCTGCATGCATCCTTACATGCAGACAAATAAACATGCATGCAAGCAAGCATGCAACATGCAAGCAAGCATGCAGCATGCAAGCAAGCATGCAGCATGCAAGCAAGCATGCAGCATGCAAGCAAGCATGCAGCATGCATGCAAGCATTGTGGAGCTCCGCTCGCTTCGCTCGCTCCGCTGCGAGTGGTCAAAACACTAACCTAACCTAACCTACTGGTAGGTGCATTAAAAGTTTTTCTTTATAGCGGGGGGCCTCAGGCCCCCCGACCCCCCGAGCAGGGGGGCCAGCCCCCCTGCATCCCCCGGCAAGCATGCAAGCAGCACAAACAAGCATTCAAGCATGCATGCATGTAAGCAAGCAGCATGCATATCGGTTTTGCAGCGATTCGTTCTGTTGTTGACTTTTGTAGCACACATTTACAAAAATTCAACATATTGACTTTTTAAGACAAATTTTAAATTCAATTTTTTAGAGATTACAATATGCCTGATGACATTATTCTTAATGAAATTCTGCCATATTCGTAGTATACCATGTGAAAATTATACCAAATAATTGTCGACTAAATAAATGTTATGCCAAACGAAATTCTGCGAATAAAAATTTTGCCAAAGGTATTTATGCCTTATGAAATTCTGCCATCTGAATAGTATGCCATTGTAAATTCGGACATGTAAACATTCTGCCAAACAATAATTATATTAAACAATTTTTATGCCTTAAAAATATTCGTTTAAAGAAGATTCTGCCAAGTGTGTTCTGCCAAATAAATTTCGGAGCATCAAGTTTCTGCCAGATAGAGGTAACCCTAAAATAAGATTTGATAAAAAAGAATGATTTTTTTTTACTTTGACCTTCAATAACTTCTTAGCTATTGATTTCCCAGGTATAGTCTAAAAGACAAAAATGATCCTGATGATGGGCGGAATACGTGGACTTCGGCTTCGTTGAAGTTCTTGTTACACCCGTTATATCGTAGATTTTCAATGTTATCTTGAGAATTTTCAAACATTTAAAACCAGCGCCATCTATTTAATTAATTAGTAAATAACAAAGCAGCTGAATACTAAAATGAAAGCAACAATAGGTATGCTCTTTTTTACCGAGTGCTTTTTCAGCTAAAACCTTTATTTGACTTAACCTAGTTGTCAAAAGTTAGCAGTCATCAATAGAACAATTTACATAAAACTTACCCTCTGGTTTGGTGGCATCTTCTTCGTCAGAATCAAGGCTGAACACCTCAAGACCTAATTTAGGCGCCTGTCTTTCTTCTGGAGGCTAACATAAAGCAAAGGCAAATGTTTTAAGTTAAATAATACAGGGTGTAATCGAAAACAGTCGACAAATTTTGTAGGGTGGCTTAGACTGTCAAACTGAACAACTTTGTCTATGGGACCAACTTAATCAGAGCAAAATAATAATCAGCTGTTCCATACACTTTGGTCAAGTAGATATTGACGTTTTCTATGGAACAGCTGATTCTTTTTTTGCTCTGATTAAGTTGAAAAATGAAAAAAAAAGTAAAAAAATATTTATTTTTCTTCCACAAAGTTTACATGGTATGTAAAAAGTGTTAGTTTCATTATAAACTATTATTAGTTTTCTAAAGTAATACTTTGTGGGAGACTGATGCCTAAACTAGACATATAAATGCCTGTATGTCAGGTCATCAGGTTCCCAACCTCTCAGACTAGCATAGTAAGATATACGTATACATGTAGTTGAATACAAACTAACATTATGTATTGTTGTCATAAAAGAAGAGTTGAATCCATGTTGGTCCCATAGACAAAGTTGTTAAGTTTGACGGTCTAAGACAAACCACAAAATTTGTCGAGTGTTCAAAAAATCACCCTGTATACAGTACGAGGCAAACATCTTAAAAAAACCGGCCAAGTGCGTGTCGGGCCACGCGCCATAGGGTTCCGTAGTTACCTTATACCATACCATATTTAATACCACCTATAATTTTTCGTCTGTAAAAATTGTTTTTCACAGTGTTGGTATGAATGACAAAGTTATATTTGCGGTTTTGGAAAATGTGCTATATCTCAAAAACTAATTACTATATCTCGTTCAAACCAATTTTGGTTGAAAGTGTTTATTAAGATCTACAGCATATATTTTTTTTAGATTTTTCACTCTCTTATTTCAAAAGTTAAAGGGGGGGGACACACATTTTACCACTTTGGCGGTGAATATCTTTCAAACGGTTGACCTTGAGAAAAAGTTGTCTTAGAAACCTTAATGTCATTTTTAAAGACCTATCTATAGATACCCAACACGTGTTGGTTTGAAGAAAAAATTTTTTTTCAGTTTCAGTTCCATGTATGGGGAGCCCCCCTTAATCTTTTATTTTTCTTATTTTTGTATTAAATTCGTTAAGCGGTTAACAGAATACATCTATCTACCAAGTTTCAACTGTGTAGTCTTAATAATTTCGGAATAAAGTGGCTGTGACATACGGACAGACAGACAGACAGACAGACAGACAGACATGACGAATCTATAAGGGTTCCGTTTTTTGCCATTTACGCTACGGAACCCTAATCAGGTGTCCCCACTCCGTCGAAAAAGTGTCAAGATGTTTTCCTCGTACTGTACTAGATTTTTTTCACATTACAAAATGGCGTCACGCCGCCGTCATATTGACTTTTTTTACACGACTGCCAAAAGCAAAAAGAGTGTATATGTGTTCAGGGTTCATGTATGTATGTGGGTATGTGAGTTTCTTTATTCCACCATAACTTCCAAATGGCTCAACGGATTTGGATGTATGGGGTATTGTTAGAATACTTACATCATTCCGAGTGACACTGGCTATATTTTTTTTTTAAAGTTGATATGACGACTGTATGACGCCATTTTCAAATGTGAAAAAAATATTTTTTTCTTCAATTATTACAATATGGGCATTAAATGAAAGGCCTTAATGAGCACATATCAAAAATATATAATTTGTCACTAAAATGTGTAAAATAAAAATAAATAAATTTAAAAAAATTAAAAACACGACTGCCCTGCTAAAAACAAAAATAACAAGTGTCATTGCAGTCGGGGGACCTCTTCCTTTAAAAACTGTTCCACAAAACGGTCCCCTGACTGCAATGACACTTGTTATTTGACTTTTTAGTTTGTTTTTAGCAGGGCAGTCGTATTTTTAATATTTTTTTTAATCCATAGCCAGTTTCACTTGGCGTGATGTAAGGATTCCAAATCTGTTCCGGCATTTAGAAATTATGGTGGATTAAACTCACATACATACAACACAATACACTCTTCTTTTTTAGGCAGTCGTGTAAAAAATTCTTGAATTATCTGTTAAGAGGAGGTAGTGTAGAGTAAGGTTATTATACTATGGAAATAATAATGTAGATAAGACACCAACCATCGTTAAAACTAACGATGTTAAAAATAACGACACGAATGCGTAGAGTTATCAACCATAGATAAAAAGGGATAGAAAGGGATAGAAAAGAGATAAAAAGGGTTTGACAAACAGACAATCAAGTGAACCGACAAGGGTTCCGTTTTTCCTTTTGCGGTACTGAACCCTAAAACTGAGCCTCTATCTTACCTGTATTTGTGGCAGGGCTGCCGCTTCGGCACTACTTATGGTCCTTATCGAAATCTCGCTGGTGTTTATACGTGGCTAAAAATAAAAGTACAATTTAGTTAACAATAAACTTCAAACTTTTATTTGCTGACTAAGTGTTATATAGTTTTTTAGTTATAAGGTCCTTCTGAAATAGTGCACAAAATTTTAAGGCGTCAATGTACTCATGCATACAAACAACTTTTACTTTCACAAGCTGATTTTTTTTCGCGATTTCAATGTTGGTAGCATAGTACCAACATTGAAATCACGAAAAAAAATCAGCTGTTCCATAGAACATTTAAAATCGAATAGATTAAAATGTATGGAACAGCTGATTTTTTTTTCGCGATTTCAATGTTGGTCCCATAGTAAAAGTAGTTTGTTTGCATGAGTACATTGACCCCTTAAAATTTTGTGCACTATTTCAGAAGGACCTTATATAGTATTTTCGACTTAGACACCTTGTACAGGTATGAAAATTTAAAATTAATCAAACAAATAAGTAATTCAAATAACTTTAAACTATACAATAGATTTCGTTTGATTTTATTTCTATTATTTGATTTTATTTTAATATTAATTAGTAGATGCATGATTATTGAAATATTTGCATATCACTAGAGAGCGGTAAAACATGTATGAACTTTATTATGATGAAATCTAAATTGTACCATGTTTTTTTCAAATAAACGAATTCTATTCTATTCTAATATTAACATTTCAAATTATAATAAAATTATAATTAATTTGTTATTTTATTTTAAATTAACATTAGGTACTTATATCGGGTCATTTTGAACTTACCATCCAAATTTTAAGGATGTATCCAGTCCATGAAACTAAACAACTTTCTCTAAGAAACACATGTCAAATTTCGCCAAAAAATTTTGGTCATCCCATACTTAATTGATCACGTGATCTCTTTGATTTGTATGGAAAGTCGATTTTTATTTTACATATTTGACCATGTGTTCCTTAGAAAAAGTTGTTCAGTTTCATGGACTGAACACATCCTCAAAATTTGTATGGTAAGTTCAAAATTTCCCTGTATATGTTTGTATTATATAGCTCTGTCTCAACCGCCACGCGCCACCCCTCGCGCGCTGGCTCTACTGAGTCAGCCGCGAGCAGTAGGCTAATATAAAAGATTAAGCGCGGAGTGAGACTCCCTGTTATGGCGAAGCGATGTCGTAACGTTGCCGCGCCAACAAAGGAGAAAAGAAACTTACTCAAAATGTAGACAAAAATAAAATTAGTTCACAATTACTTACTGTGCGAGTTTTATTAGGAGTCTTCGGTATATCAGCTGCGACGGCGGAGACATCTTTCAAGTCTATCGAAGACGATTCTACAACTGGTGGTGTCGATTCTTTCTTACTCACTACTTGTACATCTATAAGAAATAAATTGTTAACTGAATATGAAAGAAAGAACTAAATATTCTTTTAAATATATATGGCAACATAAACGCCAGTGGATATTTATATAAATGAGGTAACTTTGAAGCCTAGGTTCTCCGCCAGGGATTGACCTAGCTGTAATCGCGATATCTCTTGAAACAGACAAGTTATTATGGTCTAGAACAGGGGTCTCCAAACTACGGCCCGCGGGCTAGATCCGGCCCGCAAGGACCAACAATCCGGCCCGCGAAAGCAGGCCAGATCGTACCAACGATACTGTAATTTACAGTATGTTGATACGGAGCTGGCCCTTGGGACTTCGTGGAGGTGTAAGTCTGGCCCTTTTGCTATAAAGTTTGGAGACCCATGGTCTAGAACACTGTTATTTTGTGTTGTAAAATGACGTCACTGGTCATACAGATGAACCTTACGTCGTTCGTAATAAAGCACATATTTCAGTGCGCTTGGCATTTCCATCAAACCCTTTAACTTCGAAGCTACTGGCTCGATTGAAATGAAACAAAAATATGTGTATTGCTACACATTTAGCTACATGTAAAGTAATTAAAAGTAATTAAAAACGTTGATTTCTCTTTTAACTATGAATTGTGAAAAGTGTCCTACCTCCTACTTAATAACGTACTACTGGCTTCTTGACTCGACGACTTAATATGGGTAGCTTTAGTATGTCATGCTCACTTTAAACATTTCTGCGGTGGTGTCGTGTGAGGCGGGTCGTTACGTTCCCTCAAATATGGTTGAGCGAAACGATGGCTGGTTCATGCGTCATGCTCGTGAACGGGTGCTGCCAGTGGGAATGGGTCTGCTTCTGTCTGCTTGTATTAAGGGCGTCGTATATAAAAAATCTGTTTTATATTGTCTGTATGTATGGCACTTCTTACTCGAAACGTATATATCATAATAACTTACCTTGTTTTGATTTATTTAATTGCAATATTTTTGCTTTCTATAGTCAGTATTTGTGTATTATAAAATTCATAAGTGCTGACTATGGAAAGTAAAATATAAAATACATAAATATTGCCTATGAAAAGCTTTTGGATATTAGTTTTCAATTCGATGCCTTAACATGGGTAGCCTTAGTATGTCATGCTCTCTTTAATCATTTCTGCGGTGGTGTCGCGTGAGGCGGGTCGTTACGTTCCCTCAAATATGATTGAGCGAAGCGATGGCTGGTTCATGCGTCATGCTCGTGAACGGGTGCTGCCAGTGGGAATGGGTCTGCTTCTGACTACCTATCTTAACGCATATAGAATTGTAAAGTTTTTTTTTCTCTCTTGTAACAGCCTAGACTGAATAATAACTTCAAACTTTGAATTTAGCTTGAAGCCTGTAAATTGATTAAGAAAATTTGTAATTCATTAAGTAATGATCTAATTAAATTTTATTTATTTGTTAATCTTTGTTAAAGTCTGGAAACGATATACATATTTGTAAATATCGTTCCATTTGATAAAGCTGATAAGTTTTTTGCGCCCGTTTTTCTTGTCAGCTAAAAGACGTCATAATGGGTGGTAGGGCAAAAAAATTATTTGACGATTTAAAAACGCTCATTATGTGAGCTTATTTGAATAAAGATTTTTTCATTTCATTTCATTTCATGGTCATAAAGTTTCAAGTGATTTAACAGACCCAGTGACATTCTCCATTGCACCTTATTGTGTCGGAGCAAGAGTCGCAATTTATTTGATCGGTTTTGCGGAGTGCAACCTCTGTACGCTAGTACTATTATCTATTCTGTGCTATTACTGACTTTACTGATTTTTAGAACTATGTATATGTCGTAGGATAATTGTACAAACAGGATTTAAAAAAAAATCCTAGTATGATTGTAAAATACCGGATGATTAGAATCTAAGACAGATTTTTGCAATCATCCGAGTAATGTTTAGGATTTCTACAAAAATCCAGCGAATCTTAGGTAAATCGCGAATCACCATCTTTTTGCGCGCGCTGATTGGCTGATGTCATCGTTATGGACTGACGGATGCTCTGATTGGCTATTTGTTATTGTTGTGATTATTGTCAAATATTTCTCTAGTGTTTTATACTAGTTTTACGTATTTTATTTAAAAGAAAACTGTGTGCTCACATCAATCAAGAGACATTGAAGTACGATGAGTGAAGTGAGTGAATTGGATGTTATACAAGTGCCGCGCTCGATCAGTGCAGACAATTTAGAGGTTATATCTTAAAAAGAACTTTTCTACACAAAGCTAAGAAAGTTCTACAGCACTTGTTGTGCAAAACCTAAATGGACTTTCGAGCTAATTAATGCTCTTAAAACTTCAATTGAAGAATTTCGCCAAAATTACGAAATAACCCCAAAACCCAACAGCAATATGTTCTAACCAATCAGACTGAAGTTGTTGTAAATCGTCTCTTAGATTATCCAATCAGCATTCAAGTTTACGATTTTCCGAAACATACTAGGGTTTTTACAAAGATCCTAAAAACGGCCCGGACAATTGTGAAAATTTATCTTAGATTTCAATTATCCGGTTCTTTACAATCGTCCTAGGATTTTTGTAAAGATCCGGTTAATACGATTATCCTACGACATATATTTATTAATTGATTGAGAACTGCCCTTACCGTCTTCCGACGAGCTCTCCTCTAAGTCCACGAAGTTGAACGAAGTTGATATAGTTTGAGTGATCGCCAGTTTTTTCACTGATGTTGTTTTCTCAGTTGGGGACGGTTCTGAATTAAATAAATTTTATTATTAACGCCTTTAGCACATCTCCGCCGCGGAACACCGCAGTAGGTTCCGCCGTGGGTTCGACAAGCGAAACAAATGCGAACAGCCTAATAGCCTAAGTTCTAATGCATAGATTTTTCACGGGCGATTCCGCCCAATCGGTTTAGGCTATGTTTTGTATATCCATATATCTATTTAATAATTTAATAGGAATTTTCGAAGTTCGCCCTCATTACGGCTCACGCAGAGTTGTTTTGATCATTTGTATTGAAAATTTAAAAATGGAACGTGATGCGTATTTACACCCTTAGAGGGTCTGAACTTTAATCGCAAAAAATATCGAATAAAAATTATAAAAATATGAAAAAGCAAGACAATTATATATTTTTTTTCAATTTTACCGGTATTACCAGAAAGTCAGCTGTCAAACAATTTATCACATTTCCGCCTAAGTTTAGTATTGCCAGAAATATCACACGCAAAATTCATGCTTTAAAAAGGCCGCGAATATTTCAGACTACCTATTATTAAAAAATAGCGACCGCCCGCGGTTTCACCCGGGTGGTTCTCGTTCCCGTAGGAATATCGGGATAAAAAGTATTCTATGTTTTAATCTAGGCAATCTACTATCTGTATGCCAAATTTTAACCAAATCCGTTCAGTGGTTTTTGCGTGATTGAGGAACTTACATCCAAACCCACAAACTTTCACCATTATAATATTAGTAGGATATATGTGCCGGACTACAGCTGCGCCACAAAAAAAGTTGGAAATCTGACTTTCTGACTATGCCATGATGAAGACGATAGTTAGTCGGAATTTGTCGCCAAAAACCAGAATTTGTCGGTCTTGCGTTTAGGATATACGTGTGGCGCAGCTGTAGAGACGTCTCTACATTTGCGCCACACAGATCTTGAAAACGGAAGGTCGTAGCGAAAATCTGATAACTCGAGTATGTAGCCGTTAGTTAGTCGGAGTTTGTCACCAAGAATCAGAGTTTGTCGATCTTGCGTTTAGGAGATATGTGAGGATACGCTGTGGAGACCTTTCTACCTGGATCTCGAGAACGAAAGGGTCGTAAGCGTATCCTCACATATCGCCAAACGCAAAATCGACAAACTTTGATTCTTGGTGACAAACTCCGACAAACTTACGGCTACACACTCGAGTTATCAGATTTTCGCTACGACCTTCCTTTCTCAAGATCCAGGTAGAAAGGTCTCCACAGCGTATCCTCACATATCTCCTAAACGCAAGATCGACAAACTTTGATTCTTGGTGACAAATTCCGACAAACTAACGGCTACACACTCTAGTTATCAGATTTTCGCTACGACCTTCCTTTCTCAAGATCCAGGTAGAAAGGTCTCCACAGCGTATCCTTACATATCTCCTAAACGCAAGACCGACAAAATCTGGTTCTTGGTGACAAAATCCGACAAACTACCGGCTACACATACGAGTAGTCAGATTTTCGCTACGACCTTCCGTTTGCGAGATCTTTGTGGCCCAGCTGTAGAGACGTCTCTACAGCTGCGCCAGACGTATCTTCTAAACGCAAGACCGACAAATTCTGGTTTTTGGCGACAAATTCCGACAAACTATCGTCTTCATCATGGCATAGTCAAAAAGTCAGATTTCCAACTTTTTTTTGTGGCGCAGCTGTAGTCCGGCACGTGTAGGATATCAGTAGGATTAAATAATAGTATATATTATTGTTTGGTCTACATACCTTTAGACGGCGGAATTGCTAACATACTTCTCAGCAAGCTATTTCCATCTACTTTACTATCAGATGTGTCTGATAATTTCACTGTTTCAACATCCGTTGCTTCTTTTACTTCACTCGGTATGTCCTACATGACAAGAAAAAGAGCAATGTATAAGCATACTCACATTTCTGCATTCAATTTTAAACTTTCCTTATGTAGTAGTTAAGCGTAAAATGGGCTACACAAATATTTTTATACAAAAAAAAACAGTTAAAAGTTGAATGGGGAAGACAACTGTCA
The DNA here is from genome assembly GCA_943789525.1 of Agriphila geniculea. Taxonomy (NCBI): domain Eukaryota; kingdom Metazoa; phylum Arthropoda; class Insecta; order Lepidoptera; family Crambidae; genus Agriphila; species Agriphila geniculea. The sequence continues at coordinate 8,732,648 of OX038898.1, read as the reverse complement.
AAATGGCGCTGCGGACGCTTGTTCCACGAGAACTATCAAAACAAAGGACTTTTATTTTAAAAATCGTTTTATCTACACTCACAACGTAATGTTCCAAATATGATTTAAAAAAAGATTGTATAAACACGTACTTTATTTTTGAAATAAAAAAAACCTATTACAGTGCAGTCAACTACATGATAAAATAACTTTTTAAATTTTTACAGCACACTTTTACTTTTTAATTTATTGGCGCGTATGGGCTCATTGTGATATCTATGGTGTGTGGTGCGGGGCGCGACATTTTTAATGCAAAACAAAAAAGTTATCATTTCAATTTTCACTTTATGTTGTACTGAATTTCGTAGGATTTTTTTATTCTTGCTTTATAATATCTGATAGCAGTGAATTGGCAAACATTTGACTCCGCCCGACATTTTAGATGCAGCAAAGGAAATGACTCTTATATCAAGGTAGTACGGTAATATCAGCATAGTCTCTCTCTTTTTTTTTGGAGAGCCAATTCCACTATCACCTTACTTCCGCTGATGAAAACGCAAGTAAGGTGATAGTGGAATTGGCTCTCAAAGCAGGGATAAAGATAGAGGAGACAGACATTGATTTTTGTAAACGGGTTGGAGCTTCCAAGAAAAAACCAACAGATTTACCTCGACCCCTTGTCGTGCGTTTCACTCGACGATCGACTCGTGACCATTTCTTCAAATCAGTCAAAACCAAGCATCTTTCAACTAAGGACCTCAACATCGATGGACCCGCAAAAAATGTTTACATTAATGAAAGACTAACGCAAGCTAACAGAATGTTATTTCGCGCATGCAGAGCAGAGTTCAAGCAAGCGGGATTCAAATACTGCTCGACCAAGGATGGTGTTGTCTTTGTTAAAAAGTGTGAGGGAAGAGGAGAAACTATTACAATCAGGAGACAAGATGACATTCAACAACTTCTCCAGAAAGGACAAAACGAGCCTCAACCACCAACAATCGGATGACGGGCTGCTTTGGGTATCATTAATAATTAGCTTCATTATTTTAAGTACTTTTTCTCTTGTTTTTTGTTTTCAATATGGACGCACTTTCCTACACACCTAACACTCACACACTACTATACTCACATTTCCAACATTATTCCCACCAATCCTCTACACCTCACACACATGTGCTAAGTATTCCTTCGATAGTTATTTACAAAATGTGGCGAGTATCCAGCTCCATCTCAAAACTACTATTCTATAATTATCTTTATGAAAATGGCTAACTAAGATATTCTGCAGGAGCTGGACTCAGCTGAAATACCAGTTGGCAACTAGCACTCACACACACAATACTAACACACTCACACACTTTTACACACACAATCACACCCACACATTCACATACACACAAGACGTTCATTTTATTTTTATTTTTATTCCTGTTAAAAACCATTAAATTAAATATAAGCAAACTCCATTATTGATCTTAGTTTTAAAATTATATTTTGATACATTTAACATGCTAATATAAGTCGCATTTATAATTTTTATTCTGATAACCGAAGTGTAAAGATTGTCTACAATACAGGCCTAGCCTAGTGTAGAAATCATTTAATTTCTAGATACGATGCGTTTCACGATACAATGATAACATCTGATAATAATGTATGAAACCTTTGTAACATATTTTTCATCATTGTTAATGTTGTTAATAAAGATTATTAAAAGATTATTATTATTTTTTAACTTCGATCTTTTATTCAAGTAGTAGGTCCAATTCCAAATTGTATGAGTGTAGATAAAATAGTGTATGAAGCTGCACATAACTAGGTATTAAAACACTCGTGTGATACTATTAAAAACCTCGCCTACGGCTCCTTTTTTAAACACACACTCGTGTTTTAATACCCCTCTTTATGTGTCAGTTTCATAAACTACTATTATAGTTTTAAAACGATCATTTTTTTTTTTATTTATTTATTAATCTTTATTGCACAACAATACACAAAGTAAGGTACAAAGGCGGACTTAATGCTAAAAGCATTCTATACTAGTCAACCATCAATAAAAAGACATTCATGAATTTGCGGTACATACAAAGGAGTTACAGAACCTTAATAAATATTTAAATAACACATAGATAAATAATACATATAAAAATAAATAAACCTTAATATATAAATACATATAAATATATAACAAAAATAACAAGAAATAAGTTTGAGACAATGATCATTCACATTTCCAAAAGAAAAGCATGAGCGTTTCTTTTAAATGAAAATTTTCTAGGAGAATTTGCGAGGAGAAATTCTGTGTAATATAATTTGTACAATATGAAATGCTTTGTCATATAATTTCTCACCTGATCTATATCTTCAGTTACGATATCGTCTGCAGCGATGACTTCTTCAATAGCAGATATATCACCTATTATCTCTGGGGTCACTTCTACTTCCTAAAAAAATAGAATTCATTAATATAATCAACAGCCATCTTATCCCACTGCTGGGCAAAGACTTTCCTTATGTGTGGATAAGGAGGATGGCCCTGCCCAGAATATGGTAGATAGTAGGGACCATCAAACTGTGGCCTTACCATGAGTTGAGGCCAGGGAATGTTAACGTTATTTTTAAATATAACGTTAATTTTTACTCTTTTTACCGTTAATTTTAACATTAACGTTATGTCAAAAAAAAATTACTGATTATTATTATTATAATTATTTACTGAAATAACGTTAATTTTAATGTTAATTTAACGTTAATTGTAAAGTTAATTTTAAAATTAACGTTATTCCAGTTAATAACGTTAATTTTTTACCGATAATTTTACCGGTACTAAATTTAACGCTATATTTAACGTTAATTTTATCGGTAAAATATTTTTAACGTTATTTTTACCGGTAAATTTACCGATAAAATGTTTTAACGGTATTTTTAACGTTATTTTTTTATATCGTTATTTTCTAACGGTATTTCAATCCCTGGTTGAGGCAAACTGTTTCCGTTACCGTAAACTATCGGATATCCTTCTCACAGTCAATGCGAGTGAAAGAGAGAAAACGATAGTTAACTGTAACGAAAACAGTTTGTATCAACTTATGGTAGGGCCACTGAAAAACTTTTATTATGGGACCAACTCTGAAATCGCAAAAAAAATAGCTGGTTCATACATTTTGATTTTTGTATGAAACAGCAGATTTTATTTCGCGATTTCAGAGTTTGTTCCACAGTAAAAGCTGTTCATTTTGGTGGTCCGTATCTAGAATATTCGGCCTTATAGGCCAGGGGTGGCCAACAAGTCGATCGCGATCGACCCGTCGATCTCTGGAGAGAGACAGTGCAGTCGATCGCGAGAGACATAACAAAAACCTTTGCTTGTGGTACCAAAACAAGTAACAACCGAAGAACAGTCCCAAACTCACCGAACGGGGAGGTGGGTGCAGCGGATTTGTAGTGAAAAATACCCCAAAAATTGTAATGCTTTAAGTCGATCTCAATAGGCCAGGAAATTTTAAGTAGATCGCAGCCCTAGATAAGTTGGCCACCCCTGTTATAGGCTATTACCAAACACTGCAATTAACAGATAGGTTATTCCCGCTGCTGGGCACAAGCCTTCCTTATTTCCTACTCTTTTGTACCAGATTGTACAGTCAGCAGCACTTCAGGTTATACACAAAAATCACAAATTTATTTTGAACCTTAATTTCTTCACATTTAAGTTTAAAACTGATTAAAACTGAATATTCAGTTGATTGATTCTGTACTTTAATATTAAATACTCACATCTTCAATAATTTCATCCAGGACCACATCTCCATCCTTGTCTTCCATATCTCCCTCCTTATCTTGCACATCAACTTTATCCTCCCCGTCTTTCTCTGCAGCATCCGTCACAATATCGCTAATAGCAAATATGAAATCCTCCTTCTCATCCTGCGGGGAATCCGTTCCTTTATCATCCTGGTCTTTGGGGCCATCTGTTTCTGATTGCTGAGCATTTGAGTCTTCGGAGTGTTCTGCTGTCATTTGGTTGCTGCTTTCTGCAATTTTATTATATTTATTAACAGTTGGGCTGTTATACTGATTTGTAAAACACCGAAAACCTCGCAAGAGAAGTTTACTAACACTATGATGACAACAATTTTATTCTTCGACTTTTCCGAAAACAAACAAAAAAAAAACGATTTTTCACTATCGAACAGTTGTTCAGACATTAGTAAAGTGAGAGACACTGAGCTTGGCACATTTTGGCACTCTACAACAGATAAAACAAATAACACGTTAGTTGAATTTGATTAACTCACCATCTTGATCTTGATCTTGATCGAAGTCATCGTCATCATCCTCTTCGTCTTCCGGTTCTTCATCATCGTCCATCGACCGCGTTGACTCAGCTAACAGCCCCAAACTGTCAGTTACTTCCTGAAGTTCATTTTTAGTACCTTCCATTCCTTGAGACCTTTCAACTTCATTACAAGATTTAGTTCCTAATTCAATCGCTTGGGAGTTTCTTTCAGAATCAATATCTTTTGAAGATGGTTGCTGTATCTCTTTGGAAGTTGATGGTTTTTCTTCATAAGTAACATTTTTAGATTCTGTATCTGTAGTTTCTGTTAGTGCTGGTACTACAAAATTGAAGCTTGTTGATTGTTCAACAATTGGTGTTTTTGGTGTGTCAGTTTCTAGTGGTGGTGGGCCTACGAAAGTAAGGCTTTCCGATTCGTCAATTGGTTTTTCTGGTATATCAGTTTTGGATGCAGTATTTAAGGCTATGTCTGTATCCTGCAGTTGTGTATTGTGCTCTTCAGCTGTTACAGATTTTACAGTTGTATCATTTGATGCAATAAATTCTGGTTTGTCTGTTTCCAGCAGTTCTGTAATTGATTTTTCCTCATCAGCTACTACAGATTTTAAAATTTCATTATTTGATGCAGCATGTTCTGGTGTTGTATCTCTATTAGTTTCTTTGTTATCTTTTGTGACATCCATAGCTTTTCCCTTTTCTTTAGTTTCTTCCTGAACTTTTGTAATTTTTGCTGTATCAGTTATTTCTATCTTATCTTCTACATCTTTAGCATCTGGCGACAATTTACTATTCTCAGTAGATACAATATTTTTTTCATTTGTTGCTGAAGAAGTATCATTAGCAGTTACCTCATCTTTAATATCGATTTTTTCGGCAGTTTCATTTGACTTATTTAAATCAATAGATACATCAGTGTCATCTAAAAAGTCAATGACTTCTTGTGTCGGTATTTCAAGCATCATATCAGGTTTGTCTAAACCATGATCTTGATTCGGATCAATGGCTGAAGCGTCTGATAACGATTCGTTTGGTGAACTTGTTACAAGACCTTTTTTATCAACAGTAATTTTATCATTTATTAGTATATTACTAGAAATATCAACCTCAATTTTAGTTTCTGTAGTTTTAGAATCAGCTATAGATTCAATTTTACTATTAATGACATTTGTTATAATATCTTTAGGTTGTTCAGATTCATCTTCTACTAAATCTATTTCCATTTTGTCTTGTACATCTATCGCTGTATTTGTTTTTTGAGAATCGTCAACATTTTTACTATTTTCAACATTCAAAATCAATTTGTCATTGTTTCCTTCAGTTTCCTCATACGACATATCTTTTAAAATGATAACTTCATTATTTGTCACTTTCTCTGCTTCTGGAGCAGGAATAACATCGATATTATCATCATCTTCTATAAGAATCAAATCGTCAGTAACCGTTGGACACAAAGGTATTGGAGCAATATCTTTATTATCACATTCATTTTCAAAATCATCTATTTCATCAATATTATTTTTAATTTCAGCACAAATGTTATCAATGTCCAACTGTTTAGTTTGTAAAGGTGGATCTATACCAATCGGTTCGGTGATTGTTACTTTATTAATGTTATCATCATCACTAACATCTCCAACTAAATTTTCCTTATCTTTTTCTGTCAAAGTAACCAATTCATCAGGATTATCTTTAGGGGGTGATGCAGGAATGTCAAGTGATATGATATCATCTTCAATCTCTTCATCATCATCCCATTTCAGATGAAGACTTTCATCATCATCAGCACTATCTAAAATCACTTCTAAATCATCAGAGCTCTTGGCGTCCTGATTATCATTATTAGGTGAAGAAACTGTAACTGCAAGTGGTGATACAAAATCTCCTTGACCAATTTCTTTGATTCCAATTATTGGGGAGTCATCGATTTCAGTTAAATCTCCCCCTCCAATTTCTTTATCTCCAGGTTTAAGCGGCTTTACTTCCTCAGAAGGTTCAAGATCTTTTGAAGTTTCTGGTTGTATGTTTAATGAACTTCCTCCATCTGGTTCAGAATCCATGGTGAGACTTCTAAAATACGTGAATTATAATTGATTATTGCATACCCAAGAAACACCAAAAGGAAACGAGGAAGACCACACAAATGATGGGCTGACGAGATAAGGGCCATAGCGGGTTCAGTTTGGACTTAAGAGGCCGTAGAAAGGAAATCGTGGCGCCATATCGAGGAGGCCTTTCTCAATGGGCAAAAAGACTAACAAACAACTGCTAATTACAATAACTTTATATTTTAATATGACGCAAAAATTCTGAAGAAGGGTTTTATTATTATTGGGTACAAATGCCAGTACTTACTTATAGTTGTTCTATCTCACAAAGACCATTTGGCTATGAAAGTTAGGTCAGGCCTCCTTCACTCGCTCAAGGTTGCGCGATAAGCACCTACCGCTAGCCGTGCCTACGGAGGCACAAGTGAACAGAGGGCCGCCAAACGCCCGCCTGTGTAGTCGCGCGGCATCTTACTGCCTGCGTAGGTATCGTCTCTTTATAATAGTAACAATGTCGAATCGATAATCGATATTACTGTGCCGTATACGGATGTCTAAATCAAAAAACCAATAAACAATTGTCATTTTTCACATTATGATATATGTTACGCAGTTCATTTAAAAGAAGTCAACCTTAACATTGCGTCGTCAGAAAAGGTAAGAGCACGCGATAGAAAGAGAGGCAACTAGTAGGTGAATATAACTGTAGGCCATTAGCGCTGCGCGACCTGAATTGCACTTTATTGTGTCGGTGCAAAAGTCGCTATTTATTTAAATGACTTTGCGGCGTGCTGCTTCTTAACCACAGAATAAATAATAGTACAAGTACGTACTATTATTTATTCTGTGGTTAGGTGTGCACATGCACATTATTTTAGTGTGCGTAATACGAGAATTTGTAGACACACACTAACCAATTTTAGTGACCTATCTTCAATGAGAGATAGGCTTACTAAAGATTTGTGGCCGAGATATTTCTGTTAAATAAAGGGAAATAACAACAGTTGTCTAGTAACAGATCCATAGTAGGCCTATCTCTTACTGAAGTTAGATTATTGAAATTGGCCATTAGTTCGCGTCTGCACACTCTCGTATTACGAACACTAAAAAACAATGTGCATGTGCACTAGGGATGCAACGAATCTTCTATTAGGACGATGCATTGTAAAGCTCAAGCCACACAGCGGGCGTGGCGCGACGGGGCGCGACGGGGCGCGGCGTGACGGGACGGCTGGCGCGACGGTAGAGTTCACACTGCGGGCGTGATCACGCCTACGTTCCGTCCTGCTGCGCTTCCGATCTGTATTCACGCTCGGCGCGACGGCAGCGTGGCGCGACGGGACGCGACACGTCGCGCCACGCCGGCCTGTGTGACGTCGTCCATAGTATATAGTACATTACAACTGCTCAGCGTCGCGTCGCCGTCCCGTCCCGTCACACCACGCCCGCTGTGTGGCTTGGCCTTAATAGCGAATACAATACGATAACGAATGCATTACGTTAGAGAAACCCAAGCACTCCACTAAATTCCTAGGTAAGTCCTTCTCAATTCAAGCTGCCCGGCTGTGGAATGCATTGCCGGAGGAAATAAAATGTGCACAGTCTTTGGAAAGTTTTAAACGGCTAGTCAAAGAACACTATAACACTATCTGTCACTATAATTTTTTAACTTTGTCCTATATCTATTGTTGGTATTTATTTATATATTTATATATTATTTAAAGCGAGGTTCGAAGAATGGGAAATAACATCGAAGAGTATGATGACTACATTCTATACACAATAGGAGAGACTAAAGGAATGTACGGGGTTGGTTTCATGGTAAAAAAACATTTACGATCGAACATTTTAGAATTTGTCGGCGTCTCGGAAAGGATTGCAGTACTGAGAATAAATATAGAAGGATATAAGAATAGCTGGACTATTGTACAAGTCTACGCGCCAACAGAAGCGGCGGACAAAACCACAAAAGACTCCTTCAATTCCGAACTGTCAAAAACCCTTGAGTCAGCTGATAAAAATATAATAGTATTGGGTGACTTCAATGGGAAAATAGGAAAACAAAGACAAGGGGAAGAAGACACTATCGGTAAACATGGAATTGGAATAAGAAGTAAGAATGGAGAAAGGCTAATCAGCTTATGTCAAGAAAAGAACCTAGCCATTATGAATACTTTCTTCTATAGGAAACCCTCAAAAAAATGGACTTGGCAATCGCCAGATGGCTCATACCGCAACGAAATAGACCTTATAGTGACAAACTATTCTAAAGCTTTTAAAAACGTAAAAGTAATTAACCAGTTCAACTTTAACAGTAATCATAGATTAGTCAGAGCAACTATATACTCGGAACAAAACAAAAAAACAAGGAAATTCTAATCTGAGTCCAGTAAAATTACAAAAGAAATGAAAAGCCAACAATCAAACACATCAAATGAAATACAAGAGATATACGACAAGGAAATAGAGAAATTGTACCTATGCAATAGACCAAAAGCAACAAATAAAAAACAATATATAAGCCAAAAAACAAAACAACTATTAGATACGAGGAAAATGCTATTTAAAAGTAAAACAGACAAAAACACACTAAAACAAATAGCAAAAATTAGTAAAGATATAAATGCTAGCATAAGAAAAGACAAAACTGAGAGAGAATTCGAGTGCATCAACCGCCACATCGCTAAGACAGGGGGGACAAAAAAAGCCCTGAAAGAACTACAAGAATCTAAGCCATGGATACCAACAATGAAGAATAAACTTAATAAAAAATCTACACAAAGAAAAGCAATTATCGAAGTCGCAACAAACTTCTACAGAGACCTATACTCAAGTGGTAACACTAAAATAACAACCGACCTAGACGAGGATGATGCAGAATTAATTCCACCTATACTCAAGAGCGAAGTAATAATGGCCATCAAAACCCAGAAAAATGACAAGGCACCAGGCCCCGATTACATAACTAACGAGACATTAAAACGTCCGCCACCTGATTCCTTGACAGAATTAACTAGCTTGTTTAATCAGATTCTAGATTCCGAACACATCCCTATACAATGGACAAATAGCAACATAATACTGATCCACAAAAAAGGAGACAAGGACGACATAGCCAACTACCGGCCCATTAGTCTCATGTCCAATGTGTACAAAATATTTTCTAAAATTATTCTCCACCGTATAATAGCAAGGCTTGATGAACAACAACCCAAAGAACAAGCTGGATTCAGGTCTGGGTTCTCCACTCTCGACCACATGCTTACACTGAAACAACTAATAGAGAAATGCCAAGAATATGGATACCCCTTATACTTGGCCTTTATCGATTTCAACAAAGCATTCGACTGCCTAGAACACGAATATATATGGCAAGCACTTAAAAAACAAGGCATTGAAAATAAATATATAAGGCTTATAAGAAACGTCTATAAAAACAGCTCAGCTCAAGTCCAACTAGAATCCAAAGGAGACACTTTCCCAATAAAAAGAGGAGTTCGTCAAGGAGACCCACTGTCACCAAAAATATTCACATCAGTATTAGAAGAAATATTCAAACTGCGATGGGAAGATCAAGGACGTAATGTAGACGGTGAAAGCATTACTAACCAAAGATTTGCAGACGATATTGTACTCATTAGTGACAACTCTGAATCCTTACAATCAATGATTCAAGAATTAGCGTTCGAAAGTAGGAAAGTCGGCCTGACAATGAATGAAACCAAAACTAAAGCAATGACCAACATATCGTATGACCCCATCACAATAGACGGTGTAAAAGTCGAATATGTAACTAGCTATATATACCTGGGACAGCTAATTTCTCTGAAAGATCAAATGGACCACGAAATCGAAAGAAGAGTTACAAATTCCTGGAAAAGATTTTGGTCACTAAAAAGCATTATGAAGAACCAACATTATTCACTTGCAGTCAAAAAGAGACTATATAACACCTGTATCCTTCCAATTCTCACATACGGATGCGAAACATGGGCAACAACACAAAACCACATCCATAAGTTAGTAACATGTCAAAGAAGTATGGAAAGTAGCATATTAGGGTATACAAGGATGGACAAGAAAAGAGCAAGCGATTTAAGGAAAGTGACCAATTGGAAAGATGTCGAAATCAAAATCCGAACCCTGAAATGGAGATGGACGGGAAAAATTATTAGAGAGCAACGACAAAAATGGACAAAGAAATTGGTCGAATGGACCCCTCGAGAAAACGTAAAAAGAAAAAGAGGGAGGCCAATAAGAAGGTGGTCTGATGAGTTCAAAAATTTAATAAGCCCACTCTGGCCAACACTAGCCAGAGATGAGGAAAGGTGGAAAGGAATGGAGGAGGCCTTTGTGTCCAAATTACAGGACAGACTTGCAAAGGAAGCTGCTGTTTGAATCGAAACTGAATTTAAAAACTGTAATCACACAATTGAGGAACAGTCAACATTCATTTAAATTTTAATGACAATTTACCACCTAAATGTCATCATAACTATAATCATTTCTTTTAAGTTCTTATTTAGAAAACATTTTTTTCTAAATTATCTGGTTTCAGTCTGTTTCTTATATCCTTATGGATTAAACCAGCTGTGGAGAAAAATCTTAGAATCTACAGTAGCTAGTTTGATGGACACATACTTATGGGCTAATTTCTTCAAGTTAAGAAATTTACAGCATTTTTCTGTATATTTGGTGGGCCCTTAGAAAAATGCTACCATATCACACTCTGTTCATGCCTTTTTCTATAAAAAAAAAACAACACCAAGACATACAAAAAACAATAAGACGGCTGTCATTAGTGTTGCCAGCGCAGACATCGATGATGTCTTGCATTTCTTTTCCCACAAAACAAATTACATCAATGCAGTTTTAAGAATTGTTATAAATCGTAATACTTTTTACGATATGGATAATCATCAAAAATCATCATTATCGGCATCGGTATTGTTGCATCCCTAAAATGCACGCCTAACAAATTCATAGCAAAACAGCTTTCGTGAGATAGAACTATACCCAATTATATGTTATTTTTCTGTTAAACGGGTGCTGCCCATCTAAAATACTTCTTTCTTTGAAATCTTGTCTTAGTGAAAAAAGTAACAAAGATACTTTTTTTATTATTACCTCAACGAGAATAACTTTAGTGCAAGTATTCATTATAAAAAAAATTAAGATGCAACACTAAAAAGTAAATTTATCTTTATAAATACTATAGTAAATAAATCCACAATCTATAAATAAGGCTCCGGTGGTTTGGACACATTCAGCGTCGACCACCACATTATGTGGGTAACCAGGCGCTCAGTCTCAATGCCTGGGTCCCGAAGGAAAGTCAGACCAAAACGAAGATGGCTAGACTTGGTAAAAACGGACATATGGTCAAACATCATCTCTCAGGATGACACCCTAGAATCTAGATAGAGTGAAGTGGAGGAGAATGATTCAGAAGGCAGACCCCACCATCATGTGGGAATAATATACACATCAACTTAGTCTAGGGATACAGGTGTTGTTTTCATACCAACGAGGTAACTTTGAAGCCTTGGTTTTCTGCCAGGGATGTACCGTGCTGTAATCTGATGATGGTCATCCAGGGAGTGAATGGAGTAGATTCAGATCGTTCTACACACCCAACTGATCTGATCAGCATTCTAAAAGATTAATGGGTCAGAGTTCTCAGTTTGAGGATTTCCATACATTTTCATGCTATTATCGCGGTTTTTTTAAACATGTCCATTACGTTTTTAGAATGCTGATCAGATAAGTTGGGTGTGTATAGCGATCTGAATCTCCTTCATTCACTCCCTGGATAGCCGTCATCAGATCACAGCACAATACATCGCTGGCAGGAAACCAAGGCTTCAAAGTTACCTCGTTTGTATGAAAATAACACCTGTATCCCTAGACAAAGTTGATGTGTGTAATTGCGCAGGAGAGGAGAGAGAGAGAAAATAAATCTACATAATTATTATGTATCTCTAACTTTGTTAAATGTGATAAAAAATTACCTATTCACAATAGCATTCAAATCGTAGAATAAAAGGCAAATTGTAGGTAATTTTGTACTTACAAATAAAAAGAAATAAGATACCTACGGTATATACCTTAACAGCTAACAAACTAAGATTGTAAACAATCTATGGATGAAACTTATACAAACAACACTGTTCAAATATAGATTTAAATTACAGTTTCAAAATGTATTTAGATGTGAAAAATGGAAAAATCCAAACACCAAACACTGCAATCGGCATTTTATTTTTGACTTTGACATTGACACTTGATTGAGATTGACACATTTTTCTTCTTCTTCTTCTTGTTTTGGCAATCTACTTTCTTCTTAGAAGTAATTTTTGCCAGTGTCAAGTGTTGAATAGTTCAGTGGTAGATTGTTTCAGTTTACATTAGAATGTGGGTGCATCGCATTCCAACGCTGCTTGGAGCATTTGGCACCAAGTCTATCAAGACAGTTTACTCGGTAAGTTCTGCCGAGGTAGCCACCACTACACTAAAAGTCTCGGCTTCACACAACCAAGATCGCGCCTATTTCAATTATCCCACATATTGTTCAGTTGCTTAGACACTTGTACCACAAAACTGCACCAATTTTAAGCCACAATATCCACTATGAATCAATTTGCGAATAATTAAAATAGTCACCAAACCGAACCAGACAAAATGGCGCCAAAAACTCCCTGACACATTTTTGAAATAGGTATGTAATATAATGGCCGCGCGCAAGAAGCTTATTTATACTTATACCACAAATGGAGGTTGCGCGGCCTAGTGGCATAGTGAAGATAGAAAAAAAGTCCTTGAGTGACGTCACGGCGTATTGCTATCTCTTTCTTTAGTGTGACAATACGTTTTCTTTTCTCTGGGACACTTTAATAAAAGAAATAACTGCACTCTGATTTAGTAACTTTGTTGCTGTCAACTCTGACAGAAAATCGCAGTTACATTGATTAGCGTCTAGTTGGCAGCCTCAACATGGAATTAGAAGGTTTTGACAAGGTCAAAAAATTGTTAATAAATAGTGATAAATAGTGAACTATAGCATATAAATAGTGATACTATGGTTCAAAAGATATTTGAGTATTTTGGTGAGGCTGCTAACTTGACCTTAAGCTGGCAGACACCTTAAGGGCCCTATCACATTTTTTCGTCGAAATTTCGATTTTGACGGATTTTAGCGCTACAACCTAGAGAAACCTTTGGGTCTACTAAATACATTTATATGTGTTCGCGACAAAAAGTAATATGATGATACACTGGAAAGTTAAAGGGTTAGAAAGGAAAATTAAAGTTGGTGAACGATTTCTTAGAGTCAACTTTGAACATACACAGAAAGAAAAAAAAGTACAAACAACAAATAAAAGTATAAAATTTTATTTTCTTATGAAGTAAAGATTATTTTAATATAAATTTTACGTAATAATAATTATGTATCTAGGAGAAATTCACAGTTAATTCTGAGCGTTTTTAGTAGTTTTATGGTTTTTGATTGGGATTTTTTTTCACATATTCCATACATAATTTCAAAATTCCGAGGCCACTATGAACTATTCGACTATATAAGAGATAATATCTATTTTTTTTTATTTCATTTGTTTAGCACAGTAGTTCAATCCATGACCCCAAAAAAGTGCCTATGCGCATTTTATGAAAATCTTTCTCTGCAATTTCGGGTTTAATTATAACGTTAAGCAAATTTTCAAAAAAGCGAGGCCGCTATGATCTATTCCAATAGCTATTCTACACTATTCAATAAGTCAAAACTGTTAATGTATTGTTGTTTCTGAGATCGAGAACCCCAAATTGGCCATTTTACGCAAAAATCACAGTCAAAACGTAATATGCCTCTTAAGAAATACAGGTCGTATCAAAGTGATTTATATGCCAAAAAATTGTTAAAAAATAGTGAATCATCTAAGCAAAATTTCAATAATATTGCTTCAATACAAGCCGAGATATTACGGTCTCAAAGTGGGCTGCTAACTTGACGTTTCTGGCGATGGCGATTCCAGAGAAACGGGTACAAGTTATAAACAAATATATCAAAAAATTGTTAGTGAAATTGTGATTCTTACGATATAAATAAAAAAAGAATTCATCATTGCTATTTTCTAAAAAATCGAATGTTAACTTCTACATAATACTCTGAATATAGGCTGTCAATCAATATTGAACTTTGCTCCACAGTAATAAGATTTAAACTTGATTGCAATCATGAGGCTCACCTCATGATTGCAATACTATTACTACTATCAAGCAAAAAAGTTAAAGTTATATTTTTTTACTGTGTCAATAGTCATATTCTCGGTTCAATGCTATTGATTTTGTATAAACAATTATTTTTATTCTATTGAACCATAGTATCACTATTTATATGCTATAGTTCACTATTTATCACTATTTGATAGACCAATGTGCCAACTATCTTACTTAAAGCAGCAATGTAACTGCGCTTTCAATCGATTTCAATCGAGAATTGTTAGCAACAGACTTACGTAATCAACGTATAGTATTTTGATTTCTTAGATACCTTCCTTTCCATGGGAGTATTTTAATAAAGCAAAATATCTTTCTTTTATTATGTAATGAATAATTATCTTCCCTATACTATCCCATGGCAGTATTTTTACTGCAAAAAATATCCCAATATTTTATTAGCATTTTCAGATTATTTGATTGAATCAGGCGTCACTTGGCGGAAGTCCCAAACAATTTTGAAAAAAGGAAATATATCGACGATGAAGTTTAAAGACCTCTTAAGTGACCTTTTGTCATTTTTGTGATTCTTATGTATGTGGGTTTAATAGTAGTTTATGATACAAGGTTGGTAAGGAGGTTTTAAAAAACCTTAACAACCATGTGCCATACTCCGTTTTTCAATACATTTGCGAGAAAAAAATATAGGTATCTACTAAAATTTTTTTTTGTGCCAAATTTGTGCAAAGATTTTGCAAACGTTGTGCACAATTTGTGCTAAGTTTGTGCATAATTGTGCCCAATTTGTGCAAAATTTGTGTACAGTTTATGTAAAATATGTGCGAAATTAGTGCACAATATGTGCAAAGTTTGTGCAAAGTTAGTGCACAAATTGTGCAAATGTAGTGCACAATCTGTGCAATATTTCTGCAGAGTTTGTTCAAAATTAGTACACAATTTTTGCAGAATTTGTGCAAATTTTGTGCAGAATTTGTGCTAAATTTGTGCACAAATTCTCTATAAATTCTCCACAAATTCTGTACAAATGCTTTAAAAATTTTCTCTATAGACAGTATCTACATAATACATTATTATAGAAATTAAAAAAAAACCGTAATCAAAAACGCACATCGTGCGGTAAAATGAACTTACCGCACGCTTCACTGTCATCGTAAGCGCACATTTTTGAGCAACTTTATTGAAAAATACGAATTCGCATATCCTAGTAAGACCACCAAACTGTATTTCGGAATTTTTGATCAGATAAAAAGAAATGTAAAAAGCTCCTAAGTTAATTTACATAAATTTTGATGTCAATTAAACGTTCTTTTCGTTTCCTGTAAAATCGTATTTTTTAGATAGGAGGTCATTACACTTCGCCGTCGATATGTAGCTTACTTCCGCAAACAATACATGCAAGATGCATCACCCGCCCGCAAAAAACATGCACACCACAACATATCAGTATTATCAGTACACATACCTGCATTTAGCCAGACAGCAAAACGGCGGGCGGGCGGTGCATCTTGTATGTATTGTTTGCGGAAGTAAGGTTCATATATTTCCTTTTTTCAAAAAAAAATATCAGATTATTAGTCATATTTTATTTTTTTGCTATTAAGCCATTTAATTTATTTAAAAATAAATTCATTTGGATTGATTATTTATCCATACCATCCATGATTCCTAAGACATAAATGAAAAATCTAAGTGGGTAAAATGTTACTGGACACAACTTGACACAAGTAATTATATACGGGCTGAGTCCCCAGAGGTCCAAGAAGCCGCTGTAGCGTACAGTGGTTAATGTAAAATTCATTTCAAATAATAATATACGATGCATTATGTACGTGTAAAACGTGCATGCATCGTGTCGTCATTTTATGCATCAGTCTTAAATTACACATGTATGAATAGCCTGTAACCTGCTTACTCATGGTCACCCTAGTGTTACAACAACAATCCTCTCGTGTACGATTTTAATTACATGTGTACATTGAAGCCACAAAAAACAAGAAAAAGACGTTTACAAAGTGTTTGTAAACGTCTTTTTTGATCAAACTTAAAGATTTATGAAACTTCACACCAGGATTCGGGCTAATAAAACTTTTACAGCCACGCACTACACAATTCATTATTATTTTTATTAATATTAAGACGAAAAACTTCAATTACGTACAATTAAAATTGCTACGTGAACGAGTACAACGAGATAATAGTAACAGCTTGCATTTGACATTTATAATGTTGGCCATCGACAATCTGGAAGCGATCAAAAACAACACCCAGGGGCCCTATTTTTGAATCGCTTGGCTGGCGTCGAGCGCTCGTTTCTACTGATTTTCGTTCGACATATGACTCAAAACAATGAGATTTCGAACGAAAATCAGTAGAAACGAGCGCTCGACGCCAGCCGAACGATTCAAAAATAGGGCCCCTGATCTCGGTTAGTGGTGAGCTGAGTTATCGTATCCCCGTTGATATTGTATTCATAAGCCACTGGGCATCGCAATCGACCGAAAGTCATCGCATGACACTTATCAGCATTGAATTCCATGCCGTTACTCAAACTCCATTGGTATATGGCATCAACGTCACGCTGAAGGGCTATACAATCTTGTTAAAGCTGTATCGCTCGCTTGAGGCTCGAGTTAGCCTACTTATTTGGTTCTACTATGACGTATTGTAAATACACTTATTCTGTCTTCACTATGACACTAGCCGTGCAATCTCCATTGGGGTATAAGCTTCTTGACAAAATGTCAAACCTTTTTTTTTTAATACTTGTTGTGGTTGTGGCCAAGAATCTTATATTCATATATAAGGTTCTTGGTTGTGGCAGGTGGTGTCAAAAGTATAATTTCCTTTCTGTTGTTACCATAGAAATAGAATGCGCAGCGAATATTTTTATATGTCTATGGTTGTTACTTTCGTACATTTGTGAAGTCGAAGCACTGACATGAAAAATTTTTTTTTATTTAACTGGACAGGCTGTCTGTATGATTTGACAGCAAAGTTCTTGTGCCTATTTGAAACGCCACTAGCGTGCGTCTAAAGAACTAATTTTGACGTACAATATGAAAATGGTTGACGTGATGGTCTCTCCAGACTTCAAACTTTAGTATCATGTACGCACGCTATGCTCACGCTACGTCCTACAGCGCCAACATGGCGGTAATCAAATAGGAACAAAAACAGTTTGACATAAGCCTGTCCAGTGTAAATATATGCAGGTCAATGAGTCGAAGAGACTTTCATTTTTTTATTTTTTCACGCAACCGAAAATTCTGAAACTTTTACTATTACTAAGTGAGCTTATTCCTAGCTATAGAAAAATATTCAGGGGCCTTACTATGAGCTCTTATAGCAGGACTTAAATTGAACTGCCTTACTTATTCGTACTATGACCTCAACGGTTAGTATGAAAGCAGGTCTTAAGCAGTCCTTCTTATTTGCTGATGGTAAGCCCCCTGCTACTTTGATTTTTTTCGGACATCCCCCATTATTCGCAAATTGATTCATAGTAGATGTTGTGTCTTAAAATTGGTGCAGTTTTGTGGTACAAGTGTTTATGCAACTGAACAATATGTGGGATAATTGAAATAGGCGTGATCTTGGTTGTGTGAAGCTGAGACTTTTATTGTAATAGTGGCTACCTCGGCAGAACTTACCGAGTAAACTGTCTTGATTATACTTTTGTGCTAATGCTTCAAGCAGCATTGGAATGCGATGCACCCGCATTTTGATGTAAACTGAAACAATCTACCACTGAACTATTCAACACTTGACACTGGCAAAAATTACTTCCAAGGGGAAACTAGATTGCCAAAACAAAAATAAGAAGAAGAAGAGATTCTAATTGGAGTTTTTTGGCGCCATTTTGTCGGGTTCGGTTTGGTGACTATTTTAATTATTCGCAAATTGATTCATAGTGGATATTGTGTCTTAAAATTGGTGCAGTTTTGTGGTGCAAGTCAAAGAGAATGTAAAAAACTAGCGTTGTGCAAGTGTCTACGCAACTGAACAATATGTGGGATAATTGAAATAGGTGCGATCTTGGTTGTGTGAAGAGACTTATTATAGTGGTGGCTACCTCGGCAGAACGTACCGAGTAACTGTCTTGGTTATACTTTGGTGCCAATGCTCCAAGCAGCATTGGAATGCAATGCACCCGCATTTTAATGCAAACTGAATCAATCTACCACTGAACTATTCGACACTTGACACTAGCAAAAATTACTTTCAAGAGAAAAGTAGATTGCCAAAACAAAAATAATAAGAAGAGATTTTTGACATGACAGACAGTGTTGCCAACTCTACGTATTTTTACGTAGATCTACGTACTTTTAGCCTTTCCTGCAAATCTACGAACTTCAGTTCCAGAATCTACGTATTTTCTATCAAATATACAATTTTGCAAAATATCTTATCTCATTACGCTGAATGGGCATATATTTTCTTTTCTTTTGTTAAAAAAAGTTTATAAACTTTTCGTTTCACACTAATCACCGACACTTCCTGTGCTATCTTTTTCATCATATTATAAATGTGACGGCCGTGACGTCACATTACGTAGTTGAGACATAGAGCATCAAGCGATGACCAATTCTGCCGCTGGCTGTCAAGTCACCGTGGCATAGTGGTGTGCCTTCTCGCCTCATACACGAGAGCCCGCGGTTCGATCCTCTGTTGGAGCAAAGCATTTTGATAGTTTTTACGATATTTCTAGAATGTTTACATCTTTATACAGAGTTTATTTACATATTCGATAGAGAAATAGAACATTCTAGTATCGTCGAGAAATAATGGAAAAGATGAAAAAGGACAGGAAATAGTTATAAAAGACAAACGAAAAGAATAACGAAATGACTATCGAAATTAGAGTTACTAGAAGGTTCTATGGGGTATATAAGCAGCGGCGAAACGCACAATCGATGTAGTTGAACGGAGTAGTAGTTAAGAAGTGGTAGTTCAGTAAAGAAGGGAAAGGAACAAGAAGGAGGAAGATGAAGAAGTTGTAAAGCGGTAGTGAAGAAGTAGAAGATGAAGAAGTGGTTTGGAGGTGAGGTCTAGCAGTAGTTGGTGCTAGCACGGAGGAGTGTAGAAGTGGATGTCGGCGGGTTCAGCGCCGAGAGGCTACGTTGTTCGGACGTGACGCTACTTGGAAGGGCGGACTGCGACATCGGAAGAGGTGTAGTGGGAATGTCATCGTGTAACAGCGCTGGGTGGCTACGTCGTTCGCAAGAAGACTACACCACACAGAAGAGCGGACCACGACATTCAGAGTATGTGGATGTGTTTTTGGTAATAAAGCGTCGTCTCTGCAACCGAGTCGTTTTCCTTCCAATCCCGTACCCCGCGTCCGTAACATTAATTATTGTTTGCGATCGCGACGTTGATATATTTTGTTCGACTCATTGTAAGACTGAATTTATTTAAAAATAAAATTATCTACACTTCTTTAAAACCTCACAAAATTCAGCTAATATAAATATTATTTCTCTAATCAATCACAATTATTATAATTAATAAACAAGTAATCGTATTTCTCTTTTGTTTTTGTTAGGTAATTTTTTTTATTGAGTAATATGGTTTAAGTAATACGTGGATAACGGTGTGGGTTTTGCAATGAACCAAACAAAATTGTATGAACATGTATACTTAAGAAATAGGTACTATATTGTGCAAACAGTTTGTTGTCCCCAATGAAATAAAATAAAATAAAATAAAATTATAAAACAATAATATTTTTCATTATATTTAGTAGATACTTCATATTTCTTTTAGATTATATTTGCATATTGATAAAAAACAATTAAAAATACATTTTTTTAAAGAATTCGCTTATTGTTACCATATAAAAAGAAGCAATACCTACATAAATGAAACAATTTTACGCATTATTATAAGTACAGCGGCCGTACATGGGTTGATAAATGTATTTATAATTAAAATTTGCTTGAAAATAATGTTAAAAATGAATAAATTTCATTAAAATTCCTAACAAAACACTCGTTTTATTCACTGTTACCCTCTTCATTTCCTTTAAAAAAAAGTACGTAGATCTACGAACTTTTCACATGCAATTTTTACCTAAATCTACGTACTTTTCTTAACTGGCCTACCTACGTCTTTTTAAAAATCCGAGTTGGCAACACAGATGACAGACGACATGAGCATGACTGACTGGTGACTGACATAAATATTTTGACATTTTGTGATGATTTTGTGCAACGCAACGAAACCACGAACGATTTCTTTCGCAAATAAGCAAAATTATGCGAAATTTCTCTTTTTTCCTGTAACATTCGAACGGCTATTAAGTTTTATCCAAACTTTATATACGTGCTCTAGCGATCGCGCATAGCTCACATAAAATTTTACAACAAGTGTATTTAGCAGCATTTATTCGTTGTAATTATTTATAAATTCAAGTAATTTGCATATTTAGGGCAATAGATAATCAATGCTAATCGTAAAAGTGTTCTGGCAAGTCAAACTTGAAGAAAATAGTTAAATACAATATACTAAAGTGGTTTTGCATTTCGACGATGAATGCTCATGGTTTCCTGTCGCCTAGAGCCCTGATGGGTGCCGCTATCGTAGGTCTCGTTGGAGCAGCCGGCGTCTTCATATACGAGCAAGTCTACGCCGAGAAACGGCGGGCAATGTTAGGTTAGTTTTTATAACCTAAAATTGTATTGTTCTGAATTACCTTAGAAACCATGTCAGTGGCTGGCTGTGGTTAAAATGCAGAGATTGAGGCCTGTTTCGATTACAGGTCAAGTCAGCTTAAAAAACGCCCTTGAGAGATATTGAAATGATAATTTTAAAGGTTAGAATGATGTTCAAAAAGCTATTAGCCATTCTTTCTTAATAATTTTCAACCTTCATGATAATTTCAGTCAAAAAACCTGTTCAATATTAGTGAAAGAGACAGTAAACTTGTGCAATGTAAGATTTTTATTAGTTTAACCCATCTGCGCTGGCCGTATACCCCCCTAAAAATAATTAGCACCAGAGACGATAAGAGAACAAAAGAAGAAAATGTTAACAAATTGCGGGCCTAATGCGGCCGGCTCGGCGTTGACGGAATGGCTTAAGCTATTTTAAGCTGGCCTCATGCAGCCGTGTCGGCGTCAAGGAATTAATCATTGTTAAATCACCTCTTTTGTGGAATTAGGTACCAAAATAATGTAGTTCTCACATTCGAACACTTCTACAAAGTTATGCCTGATTCTATTAAAATTAGGCTGAATTTCATCAACTTCTTTAACAGCCAATTAACTTTTTACTATCTGTTTTTGACATTTTCTCCATATATAAAAACATCAAAAACAGACTATTAAAACTTCTGAAATCAGCTGTGAAATTCAACCTTAGGCTTTTATGGCCTTAAAAGTGCCTTTCTGTTGTTGAATAAACAACTTTTTTCTACTTATTATTAGTACCTAACTACATACTTAATTAAATTCAAGGTCATGTCTTTTTTTTAATGAACCATAATGTTTTTACTGAATAGTTAGTCATACCCATAAATCTATATGCTTTATGACCATATTTTACTGCCTTTTCATAGTCATAGTAGAATTCCCTTATTTACTATCTTGTAAAATATAGACCGGCAATCTCGTGCGCGACCGTCCCGCGGGGTGACAGACGGTAGTGGGTAAGAGGTATCCAAGATGTCAGCGTGCGGGTAGCAGGTAGGCGACGGGGAAGAGAAACTCTTGCCTGCCATGTTGCTACCTCGTCCCCGCCACCGTCTGTCACCCCGCGGGACGGTCGCGCACGAGATTGCCGGACTATAGTTTTTATATTACTATACTAATACTTATCTACTGCATATTCCTTTTGTTATTTATCTTACTGTCTCCCCACATGGGCCACTAACCACAGCCACAAACTCCACCTTTCGTATAAGCATGTGGTGTGTGGTGGCTACCGGTGTCTCGTATAAAATGTATGAAAACTACATGAGTAGCAGAGAGTTGCAGTTGCCGTGTTTTTTTTGATGAAATTACCATATATCGGCGAAAAATTGCAAAAAATTCCATATTTCAATATAAATACTGCACTCCCGAAAGAATAAAAACATATAAAATTACCGTACTTGTATGATAACTTCTAGCATAAGCTGCAATTTCAAGGTTAATTTTGACCCCAATTACCGTACAATACGGCAATTACCGTACCATTGGTAACATTGTACAGGAGTGGTGGGGGTGAGGAGAGATACGTGGCGGCGTTTTGTGGTTGCATTAGTGGCCCGTGTGCGGAGACTCCTGTGGCCCTACCTTGAGTTGATGCAAACTGCTTACATTACCATAAACTAACAGATATACTGCTCTCAGTCAATGTGAGTGAAAGAGAGAAAACGGTAGTTTATGGTAATGTAAACAGTTTGCATCTACTCATGGTAGGGCCACTAGCCACTACTGATGTTGTATGCAGTAGTTTTTTTTCTATTCTATTCTGTTTCTGCTTCATGGCAATCTGTTCTAAGAACAATAAGCCACTTCTTTGGCTAATAATAATCTGTACAATCAATGTTATCTATGAGAGCCATAAACTGTTGAAAAATTTATTTTCAGCAAACTCTCTATATCTTATTGTGGGAATCTATTGACAAGATTGGGGATGTCATGTTTTTAGGGTTCCGTACACAAAGGGTAAAAACGGGACCCTATTACTAAGACTCCGCTGTCCGTCTGTCTATCTCATAAACCGTGATAGCTAGACAGTTGAAATTTTCACAGACGATGTATTTCTGTTGCCGCTGTAACAACAAATATTAAAAACAATAAAATAAATATTTAAGGGGGGCTCCCAAACAACAAACGTGATTTCTTTGCCGTTTTATGCTCGATATTAATAACGATAACAGGTAGATAGTTGAAATTTTCACAGATGATGTATTTCTGTTGCCGCTATAACAACAAATACAAAACAAAATCAAATAAATATTTAAGGGGGGCTCCCATACAACAAACGTGATTTTTTTGCCGTTTTTGGTACGGAACCCTTCGTGCGCGAGTCCGACTCGCACTTGGCCGGTTTTTATTAGTCTGTTATGCTGAAGTCCACCTCTTCCACTCAGAGTGTGGGCAAGTTCATTTACATGGGTTGTTAGCTTCTCCTGGTACTTCAGGCAGCTTTGGATAATTTCTTGCCTAACAATTTTTATGTTAAAGTCTAAATACATGTATTTGTTGCTAATACACTGTGGATATTGCTCTGAAATCTTTCTAAAATGTCGATGTTAGTGCAGTAAAGTATGCATATTATTATTAATTATTTACAGTCAGCGAGGTTGCGAGATTGGACAGACAAGTGGCCAGCATGAGATCTGAATTGGAAGCATTAAGAGAACTACAAAAAGAAGCGTAAGTATTTAAAAAATATCATCATTTTTTAGTATCGTAACATCTCTGTGAGTATTTATTTGGCTTGCTTCTTTAGCGAGGTACCGAAGTAGCTTGTAGTTACTTTAATTCAGTCAGACGAATTTGTATTTAATATGCACCAATTTCCAGCGAATGAAAAAAGTTTGAGCATTTTGAAAATACATTTACGTACCAGTATTTTCAAAAATGTTTGAAAGTTTTATTTCTTTTTAAAAGAAAGCACTGTAAACCTCCAATTTTCTTTATTTATAGTACTTTCCCCCAGGCTCTACTGCGTATTTATATTAATATGAAGTTTATGTAAATGTAGACACTTCAAAGTCCCTATTTTTATGACTTTTTTTGTTGATTTGTTTGTTTTTTGCAACAACGCTCATCTCATAATTAAGGGCGTCGTTAAATAGAACGAGACAATCACCAAAAACCATAAAAATAGGGACTTTGAATGTCAACATTTACATGAATTTCACACAAATATTCCTATGCGGTAGTCCCGCGAGTTCACTTAAAAAATCTATAGATCTCACACTACGCGTAATTATCAAAGGCATTGAAAATGTAATTTGGAAATAAAGCACGCAGACTGACCTCGCGCATAAGGGAAGGACCCGCTACAGCCCACAGTTTTTGTCCGGCCGTCTCCTGATGGCTCAAACTGTAGCTTAATTCAATCCCGAGATATTTTTTTTCCGTTTCTTGAATAGCGACATCAAATAAGTTATTAGGAAATTCTCGATACGAGTCGGCGAAAGTTTTTTTTAAATTTTGGATAATCTCAAAAGTTACCGACTGATTTTGGGAATTCAAATTGCACTTTGAAGCCCTACGGCAAACGCACACTTTGACATATGAATATGACCCATCCGCGGACCTCTCATATCTGCGAAACTACAGGCAAATGTCACAATTTCATAAATCGGGGTACTATACTTGATCACGACACGAAAACATGAACATTTTCGATGTTAAAATTCCATCGTAATTCCACCCCAGACAAATCCAACGCGTGAAACAGCGTCGAGCTCGTCGCGCGCGCGCCGCCGCGCAGCCGGCGCCGGCCGGCGACGCGGCGGACGGCGCCGAGCACAGCTACGCCTCCGACAGCGAATACTTCACCGACTACCAGTCGGTGTTAGGTAAGAAACCTCGTAATATGTCCATGTCCACCACAGACAAATCCAGCTTGTGAAACAGCGCCCAACTCGGCGGCGACGCGGCGCACAACGCCTAGCACAGCTACGCCTCTGATAGCGAATACTTCACCGACTATCAGTCGGTGTTAGGTGAGAAACCACGTAACATGTCCACCACAGACAAATCCAATGTTCAATCAGAGGCGTAGCTGTGGTCGGCGGCGACCACAGCTACGCCTCTGACAGCGTAGGTAGCGTATTAAAAAAAATTGTGTTATAGTAAAAACACAACAATTTTTAATTGTTGTTATGGCGTCAGACTTAGGTAAGATGGTGGTAGCTAGCCAGACGGACTTGAAATAATCCCTACTACCAACCAAACCGAAAACAATTTGTACTCCCCCTGGGGATCGAACCCGGGACCTCTGCGTCTTACACGGGTGGGCGAACCACTAGACCACAGAAAGTATTTACCAGTGGCGAGAGGTGAAACTATGGCGAATGTAAGCCTTTCTGCAAAAAAGTTATGATCATTTCTAAAAGGTAAGCTGATGGGAATCGGCCAACCCTTCGCCAAATTTAAATTCACTATAGTGGGATGGCATGATAGAGGAGCTCGCTGGTGTAGTGGTTTAGATTTAGCTCCTGGCCATGTGGTTGCCGAGATTAAGCAACTTTCATAAGGGTCGGGTCGGTCATGGAATGGGTGATCAAAAATTTCAATTTCCTCTGTGCTTCGGAAGGCACGTTAAGGCCGGGTCTCCTGCGCCGTGCTTTTGTCTTTTCAAACATCAAAACAATGTTTTGTCAACATGTTTAGGGCGTGGCCTATGAGTTTTGTTTTGCAAAAACACAAAACATGTTTGCCGAGACGAACGGAAAACATGCCCCGCTCTCGCCTGCGGCATAGTAGAATCAAATAAGTAAGTCATCTTACTCATTATAGCACCAAGCGCGGTTTGTATGTGAGCGCGCCCGTACGCATGCGTCATCGCACGCACACACTGACAAAATTTAAGGGTGATAAAGGTGCGCCAGCCGTGGCTGCGCCGTACGAATACCGCCGCGCCGCGCCAATATTCAGTTTTCGAATTTAAAGTTTATAATTTTGATAAGTGTAGTTAAATGAAAAAGTGAAAAATAGTTAATAGTGTAAAAAATAAATTTCATAATCATTTTATTTTATTTGAATAAATAATCATGTACGTGGTTGTAAAGCAACGTTTTAATTAATCCTATTTCGACCGTATGTTTTCAAACCACATAACATATGTAGGTAATGAAAACATTGTACCTAGTTAGTTCCTGCAGGGCTATCGGCTAAAAGCAATGAAGTAAATGTAAACTGTAATTTGACAGATGGATGTGATACATTGCTACTTTTCTTTAGTAAGTTTTTATTAGTGTCAAAACGAAAGTGGCACATCTGTCAAATTACAGTTAGTATTAACTTCATAATTTTAGCCGACAGATCCGCTGGTCTATGTACAAAAAAATATCAAAAAAATTTGTATTATAGATCCCTGATGCTTACCCTACAAGGAAAAAATTGTTTTGTATAGAGATTGACTATGCATTTTTGACGATTGAATAAGCTAGTGACAGCCCTACTAGTGTTTAGGCTATTATCGCTCGCACGAGGCTCGAGTTGGCCTACTTATTTGGTTCTTCTATGCCTGCGGGGAGGGGAAGTAACTCATTTTGTGTTAGCGCTCACTCACTAGATGCAGACGCCTCGCCTGCGTGCATGTGCCATTGTGTGATTTGTGTAATTGTCTTATATTAGTGATGGAGTGGAATAAGGAGAGAACTTTATTTTTAATTGAGTTACTCAGAGAAAGACCGCTACTTTGGGATGTTACGGTGGCACTTTCTGAGCACTTAAAAAAAATTTAAACCAAACCTATCATAAATTCTCAGTTCTTGGTAAATATTGAACGATCGAGGTTGCAGGTAGGGTCGGACCCGGAATCTGTTACTGGTTCTTCTTTGGAGAACTAAATCCACTATTGCCATTACAGCTGCCACGTCTTCTTAGTCGGAACTCATTTTCGAAAGTGTGCCGTGATTGGACGCAAATTTTCTAACAAAACATGTTTTCAAAACAAAACCTAGGCGCAGCGGACGTGCGGTTATGCTAAACATGTTTTGAAAATAATGTTTTTTCAACATGTTTTGTTGAAAATTAAGCGCAGCAGACCCGACTTAAGCCGTTGGTCCCGGCTGGCGTTAATATGAAGTTATAAGAAGTTATAGTAACTTCATTTTTACTTCATAAACAATAGCATTTAGTAAAGTGGTTAGAATGCGATTAATTTGACTATGTTGGGTGAAATGGTCCCGACCAGGGTGACTGATCACGCGTCCGGCCTCGCTGGCGTCCCCGGTCCCCCCCCCCCTCTAAATAATCAACGGACAACAGCGTCGCTTAACCACTCCTAAGTTTAAAATCGCTTGCTCGCCGCACCGTCGCAACATACGTTTAGTTCGTGCAGGGGCGATACGCGCACACACGAATTTTGTGGCTAACTGGTTAAGCGACGCTGTTGCCCATAGACGCCATAGCAGGCCTCCATCACTCGCTCAAGGTCGCGCGATAAGTACCTACCGCTAGCCGTTCGTTCGAACGAACAAGTGAGCAGCGGGCCGCCACACGCCCGCCTGTGTAGTCGCGCGGCATCTTACTGCCTGTGCAGGTATTGTCTCTTTATAATAGTAACAATGTCGAATCGACATTACTGTGCCGTGTACGAATGTCAAAGTCAAAAAGCCAATAAACAATTGTCGTTTTTCACATTATGATATATGCTACACAGTTCATTTACACGTAGCCAACCCTAACGTTGCGTCATCAGAAAAGGTAAGAGCACGCGATAGAAAGAGAGGCAACTACTAGGTGAATATAACTTTAGGCCATTAGCGCTGCGCGACCTGACTTGCACTTTATTGTATCGATGCAAAAGTCGCTTTTTATTTAAAGGTCTTTACGGAGTGCTGCTTCTGTACTTGTACTATTGTTTATTCTGTGCCCATAGTACAACAGAAGCGACCAACTTCAAAGCGCTTGCGGCATAAAACGGCGTATTTTAATATTTAAAAATTCTCTTTGCCGTACGTTCTTGAGAGAAGTTGTAGCGAATCACTATTATTAATTTAATCATATTGTACAGTCAGAGTCTGCTTTGTAGGCTAAGATAATTTACACGACTGCCCAAAAAGGAGTGTATATGTGTTCAGGGTTCATTTATGTTTGTGGGTATGTGAGTTTCTTTATTCCACCATAACTTCTAAATGGCTCAACGGATTTTAATGTATAGGGTATCGTTAGAATCCTTGCATCATTCCGAGTGACACTGGCTATAGTTTTTTGAAAAAAGTCACTACAGCGAAGGTACGACGCTATTTTTAAATGTGAAAAATTTTTTTTTCTTCAATCATTACAATATGGGCATCAAATGAAAGGCCTTAATGAGCACATTTCAGAACTATATAATTTGTTACTAAAATGTGTGAAATAAAAATAAATAAATTTAAAAAATATTTAAAACACGACTGCCCTACCAAAAACGAACTAAAAAGTTAAATAACAAGTGTATTTGCAGTCGGGGGACCTCTTTGATTTAAAAATTGTTCCACAAAACAGCCCCCGACTGCAAAGACACTTGTTATTTAACTTTTTAGTTCATTTTTGGCAGGGCAGTCGTGTTTTAAATATTTTTTTAATTAATTTATTTTTTTGAACACTGACTGCTCATATAAATATGAAACAATGAGTAGTAAGATATTTTGAACAACTTGTGTGTTAACTACAATATGGTGATTCGGACTGCGTATATCAAATTGCTTGTATGTTTTTCAGATCATTTTGACTACTACTCTAGACGCTCATATTATCAATTAGTCGCTGACTTTACTGTACATTTGTTGTTTTAGGCACAGACCACGACATGGATAGCGAAGAGTTCTACGACGTCCACACGGATGAAGATGAGGACACACTGCGGGACGAAGTCAGCAACGGACGGCCCGTCGGCAGCCAAGACTTGGATGAGGTCAGTACAGGGGCCGTACCGGCTAACGAATCGATTATCGAAAAGTCTGCCGAGTTTCAACTTAAAACAGAAAAATCAAAGTAAGGAATTTAGTCTTGTACTTTCTGTTGGCGTAATTTGGAAGATTTCGATGTTCGTGTGACATCATGAATTGGGGTTTGCCATTTTGGCCCAATTGGGGCTCGATTTATCTGTTTTAATTTGAAACCCGATAGACTTTTCGATAATCGATTCGTTAGCCGGTACGGCCCTTGGCCTTCAAGTCCAAAATGTACACTTCCCATAATGTACACCGGTTTCAAAAGCTACATTTCCCGAAATGATCACTTCCTAAAAAGTACCTTTCCCAAAAAGTACATTTCTCAAAATGACCTGTCCCGTAATGTACATTTCCCATAATGTACATTCTTAGAACAGATAGGAATAACTGATTGGATAAGTACATATTTTAATGCACCAGAATCACATAAATATTAGTATGGTCCCCAATAGACCTCAACTTCATTTCCGTGGGACCCACCTCCGTTATACCGACTACCGGTATGTACTTGTTTGGTATGTTTTCCTGAATACAAAAAGTGCGATAGTCACTTCCTAGGGGTATGGAGGGGGAGCTGTGACGTAGCAAAGATGGCGGCCGGCCCATTATATTAAACGGTATTTCTAGATCACTACTGAACCGATTTACTTAAATAAGGTGTTGAATGAAAGATAATATAATAAACCTTAAATTATTACAATCGGGTAATAAACAACGAAGCTACAGTTGTTATAGTAATGGGAGGGAGCTATAAAACTATCTTTATTTGTATGGACCTAAATATTATTTTTCCAAAACCCATCGTGTTTGGTATCGAACAAAAGGTCTTCTTGAGCTGATTCCAAATATATATAATATTATTACATTTCAGCTCCTGGTTTCAAGGAAAAAACAGAGAAATATTTTCCAAACATACTGAGTTTGAGCTCTTGGAGAAAGAAAACGGTCAATCGAAATCTTATGAAACATACGCTATAGATAGATAGATAGATAGATAATCATTTTATTTCTTGCTTCAGACACACACATATTCATTTAATACAATAGGTACATGATTTTATACGTTATAAATAATTGCTAGCAACTTAACGAGAAAGAGAAATTAATACAAACATAAACAGTAATCTATTTTCCCTAATAAAGATGTGTGTGTGCCGTAGCAGTACGCAAGGGTCGCAGCTCAGCGTCATATTCACTCGCGTCGCGAGCAAATCGCTGATTTTCAGCTTTAACCTGAGCGAGCACGCCGGTACGCATATAAGCAAAATCTAACTCTCGAGTTTTGATGGTGATCTCTGATTGGTCAAGAAACTCAGTAGTTAGGTTTTGCGCGCAAACTCTAACTCCCCAGTTTCGCGCTAGTTCGATAGTGATCTCTGATTGGTCAAAAAACTCAGTAGTTAGGTTTTGCCCGCAAACTACCTACTGAGTTCCCATCCACCAATGAGCGGGCTTCAAAATTCAGTTGTCAACTGTCTGAACACGACTGTGGTAGCGTATTTTTTCTTCTACTCTTCCAAGTGTTTACGAATATAATCCAGTAAACCCAGATCTGTACGCAAAAGTTCATTTTTCTGCTAAACTAAATAGTTCGGAGGACTGTGGTGTGTAGATACAAACTGATAGATATTCATCTCTAATTGGACAGACAAAAAAAATATTTTATACAAAACTTGATCAGGTGCTCGCAGTGTTCGCACATTTGTATGACAAAACTTTTTTTTCTGTTTTCGGAAAAGTTGTAAAACAAAATGTTGTTATTTATGATGTTAGTTATCTAATCTTTCGAGGTTGTCGTCAACAATTTTTTATTTAACAGGTCGGCGAACAATAAACTTCCTTTACTAATACCAAAATTATTTGCAATTTTAACATAATTAACTCTTGTGATGTTATTCGAATTATGACAGTAGGTCTTTGTAGAGGGTTCTATTTAATAAAAAATCCAATACCTTTACAAACCAAATAAAAATTAACGCGATTTACAGTTTTGTCTGAAGAAAATGTAGTTGGCATAAATGCCAACTTACTTAAAAATAAATTTTGAATTGAGTAGGTAAGTATTTTGGATTTAAAGTTCATAAATTACGGAGTTCTACGGTAACAGATATAATAAAAATACGTTTTTACCTACCCACAAGCCACAATTAAGAATCGTTATTTGATATTACTCCACTTTTATGGCTTTCTGCTTTCCAACGGACAAATATTCTTAACCGTTTTCAAAAAGGGAGAGGTTTTCATTTTGGTTGTATGTTTGTTACCGGAAGTAGAACTGGGTCATTTTTATGAACCGATTTGGAAAACTTTTTTGCATTGGATTCGGAATAGTTGTCGTGTCGTGTAGTCCTATAGATATTAATTTCATATTTTTTGACGTTTATTTGTAATAATAAAATAAATAAATAAATATAAAACTGGATTATATTCGCAAAATCTTGTAAGATTAGAAGTCATTTTAAAATATAAAACAACACAGCCGTGTTCATCTTTGAATCTCGATTGAAAACTGAATTTTGAAGCGCGCTCATTGGTAGATGCGCACTCAGTAGTTAGAGTTTGCGGGCAAAACCTAACTACTGAGTTTTTTTAACAATCAGAGATCACTATCGAACTAGCGCGAAACTGGGGAGTTAGAGTTAGCGCGCAAAACCTAACTACTGAGTTTCTTGACCAATCAGAGATCACCATCAAAACTCGAGAGTTAGATTTTAGAGGTTAGGCCGGGACGAAGACGAGACGAGGCCGACACGGGGCCGGGACGGGGACG
This sequence comes from Agriphila geniculea, assembly GCA_943789525.1. Taxonomy (NCBI): domain Eukaryota; kingdom Metazoa; phylum Arthropoda; class Insecta; order Lepidoptera; family Crambidae; genus Agriphila; species Agriphila geniculea. The sequence goes on along the minus strand of OX038898.1, from coordinate 8,700,708 downwards.
AGACGATGCCGACACGGGGCCGGGACGGGGATGAGACGAGGCCAACACGGGGCCGGGACGGGGACGAGACGAGGCCGACACGGGGACGAGACGAGGCCGACACGGGGCCGGGACGAGGACGAGACGAGCCGACACGGGGCCGGGACGGGGACGAGACGAGGCCGACACGGGGACGACACGGGGCCGGGACGGGGACGAGACGAGGCCGACACGGGGTCGGGACGAGGACGAGACGAGCCGACACGGGGACGAGACGAGGCCGACACGAGGCCGGGACGGGGACGAGACGAGGCCGGGACGGGGACGAGACGAGGCCGACACGGGGACGAGACGAGGCCGACACGGGGCCGGGACGGGGACGAGACGAGGCCGACACGGGGCCGGGACGAGGACGAGACGAGCCGACACGGGGCCGGGACGGGGACGAGACGAGGCCGACACGGGGCCGGGACGGGGACGAGACGAGGCCGACACGGGGCCGGGACGGGGACGAGACGAGGCCGAGACGAGGCCGACACGGGGCCGGGACGGGGACGAGACGAGGCCGACACGGGGCCGGGACGGGGACGAGACGAGGCCAACACGGGGCCGGGACGGAGACGAGACGAGGCCGACACGGGGCCGGGACGAGGACGAGACGAGCCGACACGGGGACGAGACGAGGCCGACACGGGGCCGGGACGGGGACGAGACGAGGCCGACACGGGGACGGGACGAGGCCGACACGGGGACGAGACGAGGCCGACACGGGGCAGGGACGGGGACGAGACGAGGCCGAGAAGAGGCCGACACGGGGTCGGCCCCGTGAAATCCCCCCCTCTCGTCCCCTGACGAGACGGGGCCGGGACGGGGACGAGACGATGCCGACACGGGGCAAAGTCATCTAAAAATCATTGAAAGTGACTTCTTTTTTTTAGCAAAAATAACCACTTAATCTGTTGTAATTGTAACTTAGCCTAAACTTATTTTTTTCGAGTAAGTTATGTTGTAGGCAACATAACTAAATTATCTTAATGTTCAAACATTTGTACTCACAGAAAAGTTTTGTTGCAATAGCGTTCACAGATGTTAAATAAATTGTGAAAAATGTTAAATAGAAAATGCAACTTGTTAAAAATTCTCCATACAAAACGTAAATTTCATAGGCAAGGAATATTTAGTTTAGCAGAAAAAAAAGCTTTTGCGTTCAGATCTGGGTATACTGGATTATATTCGCAAAAACTTGGAAGATTAGAAATCATTTTTAAAAAATAAAATATTTTACCATAGTTGTGTTCAAAGACAATTGACAACTGAATTTTGAAGCTCGCTCATTGGTGGATGCGCACTCAGTAGTTAGAGTTTGCGGGCAAAACCTAACTACTGAGTTTGTTGATCAATCAGAGATCACTATCGAACTAGCGCGAAACTGGGGAGTTAGAGTTTGCGCGCAAAACCTAACTACTGAGTTTGTTGACCAATCAGAGATCACTATCGAACTAGCGCGAAACTGGGGAGTTAGAGTTTGCGGGCAAAACCTAACTACTGAGTTTCTTGACCAATCAGAGATCACCATCAAAACTCGAGAGTTAGATTTTGCTTATATGCCGCCGGTACCTAAACCTGTTCTTTTAGATTTAAATTAACAGCAAAAAATAAGAAAATATTCTAATGATACCAAATTACGCATCATATAAAGCAATTAAATAAAGGAATTGGTGTATTATTAATTAAAAAAAAATACTTTATTTATTAATTATTATATTGTTATAATTATTAATAATATTATGATAATATGGTTATTTATATTTAATATTTTGACATTAACATTTTTATTTACAGCATGCAATTAAATAGTAACATTTCATTGATTAAAATGAATAATAATAAAAAAGAAATATTAATAAAAAAGAAATAGCTACCCACAATATCACACAAAATTCTTTTGTTTATGAAGTAAATACGATTTCATTTGTATTTTAAAACTGTACTTAGATTTCAGTTGCCTTATAGGGGGAGAGATGTTGTTCCAACATTTGGGCTACCAAAAAGTGGTAGCGGAAACTACCAGTGAAAGCCACAGTGCGATGTTGCTGGGTCTTAAAAGGCGCTCGTGTCGATCTAGGATGGTCACTGTATTTGTGAGAGTGATTAATCCAAAATTTCGAAAAAAGATAATCTGGGCTTTTAAAATTTATAATATCAAATAATAGAGATGCCAGATGTAAATGTCTTCGGGAATCCATATTAAGTATTGACTCATTGTTAAGAAAAGGGGAAATGTAACTACGTGGTGGTACAATAAAACAAAATCTAAAACACGCGTTTTGCACTCGCTGTATTAAACGTCGTGATTTATACAGGAGACGCGGCCCATAAACGATATCAGCATAATTGAGCCTTGACAGTACCAGTGCTTCAACAACATTTATACGCGCATTTTGGCTCAACAAATAACGTATCTTGTAAAGAACCTTTAACCTGTAGAAACACTGTCTTACCAGTTCCTCGATATGTCCCACAAAGCGTAACTCAGAGTCAGAGGTCAATCCTAAGTTTTTCGCAGAATCGACACGTTTGATATTTTGACCTAGTATAGTGACGACGGGCGACTTATTATGGATTTTCCTTATTTGGGCTTTAGAGCCAAGAACCAAATATTTAGATTTTACTGGGTTGAGCACAAGACCGCTTCTGTCACACCAGTCAGCTATCCTCTCTAAATCCTCATTTAGGAGCTGTAAGGCTTGTGGTATATTATCAGGGTGTTCAGATATATATAGCTAGATGTCATCGGCATATATATGATATTGACAATGCTTAAGAACCCTAGCAAGATCAGCACTGAAAATAATAAAAAGGAGTGGTCCCAGTATAGAGCCTTGTGGCACGCCACGGCTTACCTGACCAGGTGTAGATATATTATTAGTGCCATCCCGTCTTGCTAGTTTAACTGACTGGTATCTATTACTCAAGTAACTACTAAACCACTTCAAGGCCAGGTGGTCTACCCCATAGTAACTCAATTTTGATAGCAAGAGAGGTATATCAATACAGTCAAAAGCGCGGGAAAGGTCAAGAAGAGCCAGTATTGTACCTTTACCAGCGTCCTGCGCTATATAACTCATAATATACTCTTGTCTAACGTTCTGGAAGCAATTTGAAAAATATTAGCATTGAGTATATTTTTTTTTAGTTTCTTTATTCCAAGTCTACTAGTTAGTATTTCTTAAAACTTACTTTAGTAACAAGTAATCGCTGTAAGTCGCTGATCGTAATGTTATAAGAACAGTTTACTATGCCTTATGTCACTCCCTTCTCGAGTATTGCATCACAGCTTGGGGCGGAGCTGCCAAAACTCACATGTTAGGCCTGGAAAGGGCTCAACGCCTTATTCTCGAGGTTGCTGCGGGACTCCCATATCGTCACCCTACTACTGCCCTTTATAGAGAATGGGACATGCTTACGGTCCGACAAACGTTCATTCTCAAAACAATCTTAAGAAAGCATATGCAAACCCCATACGACCCTGAAAAGATGAAAGGTAAGCGTAGAAAAGGGGATGTCTGCACTTCTCTGAGTCTGAGAACTTCCTTTGCTAAAAGCTTCTACTGCTATCTAGGATCCTATCTGTATAACAAATTCAACACCACCCTCAACATCTACCCTCTACTCACAGTTAGTTGTAAATGCTCCTTAAAGCAAAACCTCAAGACAGTGGATTATGAGGCCACTGAGTGTTTACTAGTACCCCTCTCGTAAACAAGAAACTGCTCGCTACTGGGTTTTTATTGAATTTCCATCCCATGTATTTGTTTTTGTCTGTTGTCCCAGTCTCGGTGCTTACCCACTATGGATTGCTCACTTCGTCCTTTATGCCCACTCACTATTTGCGTTTCTCCCCTATTAACATACACACACCTTCCACTTACACCAATACTTACACAAACACACAATCATAATACACACACACAACTCTAACCTAATCACACCTACATTCACAGTTTTAATATTCACTCATACCCATACTTGGTTCTCTATAACTTATCTAGTTAATGCTACTTTAGGTTTATTTATAATTATCATTACCTTACCTAGACTTTTTTTCTTATATTAACGTTATTGGTTTTATAGCTCATCAGCTTGCTTTGTGTTATCTAGCTTTTGTAATCCTTTCTGCGGGAGGAGGCTGGTGACCTTGTGGTACAGGTTTCTGCGAAACCTATTTCGGGCATCAGTCCTTCACAAATTTAGGTTATAAATGCTTTGATCTATGTACACATCCATCAATGTATTAAGTTTGTGAAGTGACCAATAAATACATTTTATTATTATTATTATTATTATTAATCGCAATGTCATACATCGCACTGGTACATGAAAACGCGGAAGAGGGGAGGTCACCTTTCTTACCCCTATACTGCACCCTCCCCCCCAAAATCAATTTCATTTTTGTTGATCCCAGTTTGAGTTAAAATTAATCAATAAATTCATTAATTTACTTTAGATTAATAAAATATAATATTAATTAATAACATAAAAACTTGTGGAATGTCTTTTGCAACTGTAGAATAGTTTGCGGTTACCTATTACCAATGATTTTAAAGTTCTTGCCTACAACTACAGTAAGTTTTGAAAAATAGGTACTAATAGAATTGGAATAAAAAAGAATTAAAAAAATACTCAATGGTAATATTTTCCAAATTGCTTAGAGGATATAAGATAAGAGTATATGACGAGTTATTTGGCGTATGTTTCGTAAGAATTCGATTTACCGTTTTCTTTCTCCAAGAGCCCAAACTCTGTATGTTTGGAAAAAGTTTTTCAGTTTTTTTCCTAAACCAGGAGCTAAAATGTTATAATATTACATATATTTGGAATCAGCTCAATAAGACCTTTTATTCGATACCAAACACGATGGGTTTTGGAAAAATTAAATTTAGTTTCATACAAAAAAAAAGATAGTTTTATAACTCCCTCCCACTACTATAACGAGTGTAGCGTCGTTGTTTATAACCCGATTGTAATGATTTCAGATTTATTAAAAAGCTGATATTAGCAACAATACGTTTTATAATAAACTACATTTCCATAATCCTAACGGATACCGAGATATTTACTATTATACACATTAGGACAATTTTTTTTTTTCAAATTTTTGGTATTTAAATATTATTTCATTTGATATTAGCTTTACATGAACGTTTGTTTAAAATCGCATGTCACTGCTGAGCAAATTACAATATAATAATAAATTTCGACACTTGAAATAACCCTAGCAGCTCAACGGATTGCCACGTATTGCAAGCATAAAACTAAATGGTATGGCAAAATTATAGAAGAACTTTTATTCTTGCAGGACCCTTCAGAGAAGGCGGACGTTCCTAAATCAACGCAGAACACGACATAGTCAATGAAAATGTCCACGTGTAAGGTAATTATCCTTACTATTATTATAAATGCGAAAGTCCGTTTGTTTGTTTATTTGTTTGTTTGTTTGTTACGCCTTCACGTCGTAAGTACTGAACTGATCATCATGAAATTTTGCATACACGTTGTCAGGGGTGCAGAAAAGGACATAGGGTACCTTTCATCCTGAAAAAACGTATAGTTCCCGAGGGATAGCAAAAAAACTGTCCACGCAGACGAAGTCGCGGGCGGCCGCTAGTTATTTAATAATTATAGGTAATTGTTTATAGTACAGTAGCCCGTAGAACATTTGAATCACCAAAAAGGTTACCGTTTGCCGTTGTGATATAGTTATTTATTACGAAATTATAGATACTTTAACCCAAGTTTTACAGATCGCAACCCGCCGTAACCTATATCTGTATATCTCCAAAAATGTAATTTTTTTATTTTTCGAGGTTTACCACATGGTTTAGCTATTGTCGTGTTCTACAGCTTAGTTTGATTGCCACAGATAAAAGTAAGACTATAAAAAGTAGCCATACACAGATTTAAGACCTGATGAAAAAGGTTGGACTTTATCTGGTCTTAAATCTGTGTATGATCACTGGACTTGCGGTGGCACGAATAAAATGACGTTTAATAGTGCGTGGACAACTTAATTATCTATTTGTGTTATGTATCGATAAAAAATATAATTACTTAAGTAACGTGAAAAACGAGTAAAAATCGAAACTAGATATTTCTGCAAGGCATTACAAACTGAAGAAGTAAAAATTATGAATTGTAGAAAAAATAAAATGCACTGCAGTTTTTCTTGATGCAAAGATAGCAAAGTCAAAGTGAGTGAAATACAATGTATTTATTTTTGAAAACATCCTCCTTGTTAAAATACAAAAAAATATACAGACGCGATCAAAGAAATTCTACTTCAAAAATATTTTCAAAACATCGATATGCAAACATTTACGATAATTTGATAATCACTAGCAAGTTTGTATTCCTGCTACCGCAAATCCGGCCTTTAATGATCACTTACGGTAACCTTTTTGGTGATTTAAATGTTATACGGGCTACTGTACTATTACTTATTATACAACGTGTCACAAAAAAGCCCCTAATGCCGAATATGGTAGACAGGGACCATCAAACTGAACAACTTTTACTATGGGACCAACTCTGAAATCGTGAAAAATAAACAGCTGTTTCATACATTTTGATATTCTCGTTATTTTTTGTATGAAACAGCTGATTTTATTTCGCGATTTCAGATTTAGTCCCATAGTAAAAGTTGTTGAATTTGATGGTCCCTATCAACCATATTCGGCATTAATATGGTTGATAGGGACCATCAAATTCAACAACTTTTACTATGGGACTAAATCTGAAATCCGAAGTGTATGGCGGAACTACTGCGGTTTCGCTGGTATTGTTTCGCGGTGGAGGTGTGCTACACGCATTAACTTATTGTTAACGTTTTTTTATTTCAGATGAATCTGGTTTTGAAGTTAGTTGGGTATGGGGATTAGAACCACCCTAGCTGTTTATACGAATATAATAGAAAATAAAACGGGGTTATTTTCTTTAGTTAGATGGTAAATGTGACGGAATAGTGGGTTACGATTTGTTATTCTATAGTTTCTTATTAGGCCACATACAGATGGAATTCTAAAACGTTTTCCGTACGAAATTTTCTTTTAATGTATATTTCGAGTCGATATTTCGAATTAGAATGCGTTTGTATGTGGCGGGCCTTAATTTTGGCATAGTATCATTGAGAGTGTTTTCGCATTTTGCAGCTTAGATAGGCTGTCTCACTCACACTTTTGAATTTTTTTAAACATAATAAATTATTTACTCGATTTTTTTTTAATCATGTTTACAAAACATCGTCAAATATGACGAATCTTCCACGTGTATTTATTTATAGATATATTTCAGATTTAAGTACTTATGTGAAATAACCTCAAAAAATAATTTTGAACTAGTATTTCTACATTTAAATATAAGTTTTCAACAAAAACAATGTATGTATAATATCTGTAATACTATTCTATTGACGATGTATTGAAAACATTCACTAAAAATAAGTTAAGTCATTTAGTATTTTTTTTAAAGTTCAAAAGTGTGAATGAGACAGACTATTTGCGCTTCAAAATGCGAAAACACTCATAAGTAAGGAGTATACGTCTTCATACAAAATGGCCGAAACGATTTCTAAATCTCAGTGCATTTCGGTACACAACAGTCTGACAAAATATACAGCGGTCCGATAAAAACTGTTCTGTACTTGCTGTGTGAACTTTACCTCCGGTAGCGACGCATCCGCGGGCTGATTATCTAATTAGAAACCACCTAGCGACCGGTTGCAGTTCATAGATGATAGTGATCCATTGCTACTTCTTTTTGAATTAAAAAAAAACATACCAAAGAAAAGTAGCAATGTATGTGGAATGAAACCGGTCGCTAAATAGTTTCTTTTTAGATAATCAGAGGGCCGTTGTAAACGGTCCTGTAAATACGGACCTGTGCCCTGTTTATCAAAACTTACAAGTCTACAAGTACTTTATACAAGAATTTTTTTACAAGTTCATGTAAATTATGTCTTTTACCAAATAATTTATGCAAGACACTTGTAAAAATTGTCGCCGGACACCCTCAGAAATACTCAGGATTTTCCATTGAGTTTTTTATAATTTGAATTTTTTTTTACAAGTTTCGATTTTTTAGATTAACAAAATCACTAAAATAAGGGTGAAAACATATTAGTTAAATAAACAAAAACATTTGTAGCGTTTAATTTAACGTGTTTTGATAAATGAATTTGTGGAATATTTATTTTTATAAGGAAAATGCTTGTTTTTAAAAAGTACAAGACTTGTAAGTTTTGATTAACACTGCGCACTGCTGTGTGAACGTATGGTAAACGGTATGGCATATAAGTAGTACACAAATTATACTATCGGGTTGGCACGAAAGTAATGAGACACTCTAAAATACTCTACTCATGTTGTTTTTCTAATCAATTATTTTCGATCATATTCTTGTATGTTATAGAACATTCTAGGTGCTTCTGTTCTAGGGGTATATAAAAGCGCACGCACGACTAATTAAGTTAGTTTAAAGAAAAATGGATGAGCGACAAGTTCGAACTCTATACCTCTACGAGTATTTGTTAGGCCATAGTGCACGAGCTGCGGCAGACAACATCAACACTGCATTTGGCTCAGATACCACAAGCCACGCAACAGTGTCTCGTTGGTTCAAACGCTTCAGTACAGGAGACCGAAGCCTCGAAAGTCAGCCTCGCTCGGGACGGCCGGATGCAAGCACTCGTGAACTAGCGACAAAACTTCACTGCAGCCATCACGCCATAGAACATCATCTACACGAACTCGGATATAGGAGAGTTTTATCCCGATGGACACCTCATGCCCTCACAGACGCCACTCATACTGCTCGGGTCGCCGTCTGCCAATCGCTACTACTTCGACCGCACCGCAAAGAGTTTTTGGAGGATTTGGTCACAGGGGACGAGTCGTGGGTTCTCTACGAAAACAATACGCGCCGTGCCTTCTGCCTGCCACGAGGGGAAGACCCACCAACTCAACCAAAGCAATATCAAAATCGTAGTGAAAAAGTTCTATTGTGTTGCTTTTGGGATTCTCAGGGCATGCTGTTTCATGAATTATTACATAATGAAACAGTTAATGCTAACACATATGCGGCGCAACTCGATAAACTAGTCACAGCTATTAAAGAAAAAAGACGAAGAAGAGCCAATGTCATTTTACTTCATGACAACGCTCGCCCGCACACTGCGTCCATCACCCGCCAACAACTGCAGGACTTAAGCTGGGAGACGGTACCTCATCCACCATATTCCCCAGACATTGCCCCTTCAGACTATCATTTGTTCAGAACCATGAAAAATGATTTGCGCGGTAAACGCTTTAGTACTTTTAATGAAGTTGAAACCTACATAGCCACCTTCTTCAACTCCCGGCCCGCTGCGTTCTGGGCAACAGGCATCCAGTCCTTGCCTATACGTTGGCAACAAGTCATAGATACTGACGGCGAGTATTTGATTAACTAAATGTGTTGTAAAATAAAAATGTTAGAATTTAAAATGTGAAAACAAACTGTCTCATTACTTTCGTGCCAACCCAATAAATGTAAAGAAATAGCGACTTTAATGACCTTGTAATAAAGTCCAAATCAACTTAGCACCTATGCTAAGTCATTGAAATAAAACACTTTTACGGATTACAGCGCGTATATTATTAATGCAGGTGTTGTTTTAGTTATTTTTTATGCACAAATAGTGCTTGGCCTTCACCTCACCTGATATTAAGTGACGATAAGGCCGAAGGTGGAAGCGCTCTACACCCGGAATCCTCACCACTGAGGAACTAATTTATTTTAGATTTATTGGTTTTTTGATTTCCCGACATTCGACACTTTTCCAGGGGCCGTAGTCAACGGTAGACATGAAAATAACACATGAAATCAGTAATATACGCGATGTAATCCGTAAATTGATTTATTTCCATGAATAGTACGCGCGGAAACTTAAAAGTGTTTACCTACGCTAGGTATTTAAAATCTAGAAAGTTAATAGTAGAATTTTTAGTACATAATTTATAATTAGTCGGGTTTTTAGATCTGTTATATGTTATTTGAGCGAACAGTATTGAAGTTTCATATAAATAATTCTAATTTCAACCTAATCTCAGGAGAATAAAGTTCAAAATTACTATTTCATTATTCTTTAAAATTTCTTTTGTAATTCCTTAGTATAAAATGTTACTAACTTTATATAGAATGTGTCCGGCTTTGTGTGGTGTTCTTATTTGTAATTATTTCTCAAGGAAATAATTGAAATAATTTATTATTTCCAAATTATAGACTTAGAAAATATTAATCCTTTTTTCAGTTTTAAGTTTTCAAGTTTTAATATGGTGGCCTTAATTGTATGAATCTTCAATACTGAACTTATGAATATATATATTTTTAGCGTAGTTATGGTGCTAAAGTGTACTCTTGTACAGTTGACTGACCATAATAATGCTTATATCGACATATTGTATTAAGAGGGCGCCGAGCGTCTAGTGGCGCCGTCAGAACTATTTCTTCTTTTTTGATTACCTACTTAAAGAGTCCGTACACATTTCTTTCGCATATTTTATGTTTCTCAAGATTTCTTAAATCTGAGTTCGCAATTGAAAAATGTGTCGCAGCCATTTTTCGCAATATAAGGTTACGGACATTTCAACATATATTTCAGTTTCGAGTTGCTAAAGTACAAAAAGTTATCGTTTCTGCCAGTTCAAATAACTGTTAGAAACGGCAACTTTTTGTACTTTAGCAACAAAAAACAGAAATATATTTTAAAATGTCCGCAATCTTATATTGCGAAAAGTGGCCGAGACACATTTTTCAATTGCGCACTCAGATTTAAGAAATCTTGAGCAAACATGAAATGTGCGAGCGAGAGAGCGGCAATCAGCGGCAAAATGTGTACGAAATTGATTAACGAAGGCACTGCCTACTTTTTAAATTGTTCCAACGGTTATGTATTGGATTGTCTGTTAATAAAAATAAAAAATAAAAATAATCATTAAAACAAAAGTTGTGTCGTCAGAAACTCCGTTTTAATGATTATGGAACAAACTATCCAATACATTACTTTTAAACTTTTAGATTTTTTATGCATTCACAATGCTATTTTTATATTAAGTTTATTTATATAATTGAAAAATATTAGAAAAAATCGACTCACCCGTAGCAGCTCAGACGGGACGGGACAGTCCCGTCTGAGCTGCTACGGGTGAGTCCCGTCCCGTCTGAGTTGCTAGGGGTGAGTCGATTTTTTCTAATATTTTTCAATTATATAAATAATCTTAATATAAAAATAGCATTGTGAATGCATAAAAAATCTAAAAGTTTAAAAATTATATGGCTATTTCATCTTAATTGATTTGTCTAGCACCTGCAAAGGTGTTGCTTTCAAATGTCGAAGTAATTCACTTCACAGTGATGAGATGGCGTTGGCCTACAGCGGAGACGTGGAAAGTATTAGAAAATTTCGCCAATCCTGCTAGCGACTCGGTAGCATAATTGGTTAGTGCATTGGGCCGGAATCCTAAGGGTGCGGGTTCGTGTCCCGTCTGAGCTGCTACGGGTGAGTCGATTTTTCCTAATATTTTTCAATTATATAAATAATCTCAATACATTCTGTTACAACAATTTATAAAAATTGATATTGTAATGTAGTACGACTTGCCCGTCTTCTTTTCCTCAATTTGACATTAAATGGAACAAAAAAGAAGAAATAGCCAAAGCGGGGCGTCACTTGCCGCTCGGAGTCCTCATAGGCTGCCTGTCCATTGACGCGGAGAGGCGGCGGAGCGTAGAAACGAGGAAATATTAACCAGTAGGATTGCGGAGCGGAGATTTTATGCAGTATTGGTTAATATTTGCTCGTTTCTCCGCTCGGCGTCAATGGACAGGCAGCCTTAACCTGGAGAATATCATGGAAATCGAAGAATAAATAGAATAGCTCATAATTAAAAACATTGTTGTCTTATCTAAAATTATAATGGCAACACAAAAATGATGCCAGTACAATTTATTGTTGTCATTCTACTAAGCATGTTCCAGACGGATGTAATCACGCCTCCCATCAGAGGTGTCCTTGTTTGATGCCATCCATCTAGCTAGACGGTATATGTAATCCAAATGTTTTCATCCAATCCGAATGACCTTCAACGTCCTTGGTGGAAGGGCGCGAGTTCCATCCGAAAATGGAGTGTTCTTTTTTGTTTTCTGTCGTCAATTAGAGATAAAAGCGCTAAAGAAACGCCCATCTTTAGAAATTTCAACAAATTAGGAGACATTTTTACAATACTGCACGTGATTTTGCTATGCGAGCGCGATTCACAATGAAGGGCAACCGTTTTGGCGCTTGGATGGAAACTCGTGTAGCCGCAACACAATCCACGGATGGAAATCACGCTCCAAACAAGCTTCCACCAAGGTGACCTCTGACGGGAGGCGTGATTACATCCGTCTGGAACATGCTTTAAAGTCCTAAATCAAGTTGGTAATCCAAAAGTATTGTTAAATTAATTTTTAATTGTTTGTTGGTTGTATTTTATTACTAGTTATTATGTGGATATGCAGTCTTTTTGAGTTCAGTGGGGAATTATTTATTGTTCCTTCATTTTCAATATAATTTCTGAATTATTTTGTCTAATATTTATTAATTGTAAATAGTTTTAAAATCAGACTTGTAATTTCTTAATGTTGTTATGAAAATGTTCTGTTTTTTGCTCCAAAATAAAATGAGGCTCAAATACAATTTCACAAGTAATTTGATAGTGAAATAAAAAAAAAACACCTATGAAATAATTGTCTTAAATATAATCATGTATTGAAAATTAAACTGTTATAATAAACAAAGCATTATAATGATTTGTAATAGAGATAGCAAATTAAAATATTGTTCAGTTATGTTAGCCCATGTAACACGTATGTAACTACAAGGACACTTGAATTTGGAATTGATTCAATATCAAAATGTATATTTTTCTCCAATAAAAGAAAGCGACCTAATAAAAATTTGTTAAAGCCTGTTTCACACATATCAGTGAAGTTACAGTACCACCACCGTGATAATGAGGGCTTTTCAAAATGACAAAAAAGTGTAGGCTCGATAGATGGCGTTGATAAAAGTGTATGTGTCAATGTATTTTTTTTACTAAGCTTCGAAGAGTACTCAGGTAGGCAGGCAGATGTAACCCTAAAATGTTTCTCTTTGGGCAGCTGTCAGCCAGCGAGCGCTTACTTGCCTTTTTGGTACAGGCCGTTTATTTTTAAAAGCCAATTTTGACACTTCTCTTTCCATCAACGTCATCTAGTGAGGCAAATAGTTACTATTTTTATTTTTTAAATGTCACTTTGAAAAGTCCTCATTATCACGGTGGCGGTACTGTGACGGAACTGAGACTTCACTGATATGTGTGAATCTGGCTTAAAATTGTAAGTTATATTGTTGACTTATTATGAATCTACAAATAAGTACTTATTGTATTCTCTAAATGCTCTTTCTTACGTTTTTCTTTTTATTTTGATGTTGATTTAACGAAAACAACATTTCGAAATTTATTTAATTACAGTTTCTTTACTTAGTTAAATTACTAAGATATCATCGTTATCCTTTAAATTACTCTTAATTTAAAACAAGACATTCCAAAATACGTTTCAGTGATAGCCTATATCTGTAACACTATAAAAAACTTGCAACGATAGAAATCTATTTTACCAAACATGGGAGAAATATTGTTATTACTACAGTACTAGGCAAACATCTTGAAATCGGGTGGGGATTGGGCGGAACGCGTATTTTGGGCACATGAGTAAATAAACGGACAGAGTACAAGCTCTCACAACTTATACCAATTCTCAAAGGGTTGACACCTGTCGCAAGTCCATAATAAAATGTGTATTTGAACGAAACGAACGAAAATGAATACTTACTGCAATTGGATTTTTCCGTACGAAAAAAAAGAAATACTTATCCTTTTTTCCCCCGAATTATTCATACACACACGGTGCAGGAGTTGGGCAATGGGCATATTTAATTTATTAAACATTAATGTATATAAAATTCGTTTTATTTTACACACTGAAAAATGGTCGAATCTAATAATTAATTTTTCAACAAAATCTTTGTCACGTTACGACTCGTATTTTTTCTTCGAGTCAATAATTTGACAAATCTAACTGTCATTGTTCACATTAGTGTATTCTCTAAGAAAAAATTGAAGGTGGTATATATTTAGCACTTAGCGGCCCTGTCGGTTATACCGCAACTGAGCCGGTGCAAACCAGTTTTTACCCCGGCGGCGTGCCTGTTACACTGTCAGTGAGAGGTCACGCACACATCGCCGCGCAATGTATGAGTGAACCTACAGCGGACTGTTTGTAGGCAGCTTGGACTCTGTTCAGTTTACGTTTTTTTACTCATGTGTTTTGGGCATGCGTAGCGGTGAGGGGCGCGCGCTATTGGTCGCTCACAGGAGCACACGCGCGAACTTATCCCCACTCCGTCGAAAAAGTGTCAAGATGTTTGCCTCGTACTATACAATGATTTTGTGCCAATTAATTTATATGACTGTTTATGTATTATATTCAAAAATTTATGATTTATTCAACTTTTCTTAGTAAATTGGTTTTCGTTCCTATGCTCAAAATTGTATATACGAGTAACTATTGTACGAGCTCAAAACTTTTGACATTTATTTTTTGAATTTAATTTGTAATGTAATGAATTAACTAATTATGAAATGTATTACATTTAATTTCCACGTAATGTTATAAGCAGATGTTTCAAAGCAAAATAAAATGAATAAAAAATTGTATACAGTTCAACTTTACATTTTATTATTTGTGTTCTTGGACTGGATGTAGCCGACTCATCGTGGGCCGTTGAAAGGGGGAATGTGTGAAATAAGTAAGAATAAGCGCCCTTAATAATAGGAATAAGTTTTAGATCTTTTGGTTGCGTGAAATGGTTGCGTGAAAAAATTCCTTTATTCTCATAAGGACAGATTCTCATAAAGACAGATTCTCAAAAGGACAGATTGTCAAAAACCCGGAAATGGTACAGCTGCACACACAAATCAATAGAAGGTCGGACAGATTCTCATAATGACAGATTCTCAAAAAGACAGATTCTCAAAAGGACAGATTCTAATAGAAGGATATATCTTAAGAAGTTTTTTTCAGAAACTGCTTAGTAAATTGCATTTTTTATACCAGAAATAAATTCTACGTTATTGATTTATCCGAAAATGATACCACATTTGAACTATTAGATAAACAGTTATAATATTTATAATGAAGCTGGGAAAAGAGCGCTACTTAACCCACCGCCGTATGTAATTGTTTGTAATAGTACGAGAGGTCGTGAAAATTACTGGAAGAGTTATCTCAACGTGCCAGACTACAGCTGCGCCACAAAAAAAAGTTGGAAATCTTTTTGACTATGCCATGATGAAGACGATAGTTTGTCGGAATTTGTCGCCAAAAACAGAATTTGTCGGTCTTGCGTTTAGGAGATACGTGTGGCGCAGCTGTAGAGACGTCTCTATGGCTGTGCCACACAGATCTCGAAAACGGAAGGTCGTAGCGAAAATCTGATTACTCGTGTGTGTAGCCGGTAGTTTGTCGGAGTTTGTCACCAAGAATCAGAGTTTATCGATCTTGCGTTTAGGAGATATGTGAGGATACGCTGTGGAGACCTTTCTACCTGGATCTTGAGAACGAAAGGTCGTAAGCGTATCCTCACATATCTCCTAAACGCAAGACCGACAAAATCTGGTTCTTGGTGACAAAATCCGACAAACTACCGGCTACACATACGAGTAATCAGATTTTCCCAGGATTAAACGGGGTGTGATCTGATGTTGGCAATTCAAAGAATGAATGGCGGAGGCCCATAATGCTAAAGAAACCTAACGGATTAGATGAGTCGCTCCGATGTTGAATAAAAAAAATAACAAAAACAAGCTTTAATTACATTCAAAAGTATGGAAAATGTAATACTTAAAACTACATACGGTCTCTAGTGTAAGACTCTTCAGATCCGTTGGGTTTCTTCAACGATCTGAGCCTCCTCCATGCACTCTTAGAATGGCCATCATCAGATCACACCTCGTTTAATCCTGGGTGGAGAACCAAAGCTTCAAAGTTACTTCGTTTGTATAAAAATAGTCCTATGTATGATTCCATACTTTTGCTCGCGAGTGTAGTTTCCTGCAATTCTTATCGCCCTGTGTAATAAATAAGGTGGCGATTCGATTTTTACAAGTGATCCGACTAGAGGGAACCCGGAGCACCTTAATAATAATAAAACCAGAACATTTTAGTTTAAATGTAAATTTGTTTATTAGTTACATCAATAGATACTTAAAGACACATTTGTAAATCAGAGTAATTCTTACAAAATAGTAATACTGAACAAAAAAAGACAAACAGATACGCGATATGACCTACTTTAATTTCTTTTTCGACTTTTATTTGTTGACAAATTCAACTTTCAATTTCAACCTTATACTAAGTACTGAGTTTATTGTCTAATTTTCAAAATCTATCGCAATCGCTTTCATTTGACAGATAGACGTGATACATTACTGCATTTCTTTGGTAAATTTTTATTTGTGCCAAAAATAAGCATTAATGTATCACGTCACGTCCTGAAGCGATTGCGATAGGTTTTGAAATTAGACAATAAGTAACCCTGTTTTTGCTTACTTGTCCTATTTTAGTACCTACAAGCAATCTTCACCCAAATATTTAATGAAATAATATTTATAAAATATGAGAAATATTTTCTCGCACCAATCACACACAGATTACAGGAAAAATCTATTAAAGTTTACTAAATTAAATAGGATTTAGTAAGTAAAAACTGAGTGTAGGTAGGTAAATTGTATTGCATGTCAAATTATGTAAATGCAAACAATAAATTATTTGATAGGTACCATGGGCAACAGCGTCGCTTAACCACTGCTAAGGTTAAAATCGCTTGCACGCCGCGCCGTCACAACCATACGTTTAGTTCGTGCAGGGGCGATACGCGCGCACGCGAATTTTGTTGAAAACTGGTTAAGCGACGCTGTTGCCCATAGTACTTCTAAAAGTTTCATAAGTTCCTTTATTTAATCACAGCCTTTTCTTTAATTTGCGGACAAACAAACAAGGAAGCAACATAATAAAAAACCGGCCAAGTGCGAACCGGACTCGCGCACGAAGGGTTCCGTACCAAAAAACGGCAAAAAAAAATACGTTTGTTGTATGGGAGCCCCCCTTAAATAATAATTTTATTCTGTTTTTAGTATTTGTTGTTGTAGCGACAACAAAAATACATCATCTGTGAAAATTTCAACTGTTGTCGCGAACGCGAAGTATGGTTACGTAAAACGGAACGAAACGGGGGTGAGGAAGGAAGGGGGGCTTGGGTAGGGTCAGGGAGAACAAAAAAAGAAGGATGTAGGAGTGTTGGTGTATGGTGTAGGAGAAGTGCGAAGCAGAAGGAAGGAGAACTGGAGAAGTCCAGAAAATGGTCATCATCGGTCGGTAAGACATACAGAAATGAGTGCTGAATAGAAGCAATCTCGGTAAGTGTTTTACTTGTGTGTATAAATGTCAATGAAAAGCGGCCAGAGAATGGTCGTGGCGGTCCAGGGGTAGCTGTAAGGGGTGGTGGAGGCGACCAGGGGCAAAGAAGCCCCGACGGTCACGCTGTCCAGGAGACGGTGTGACCCGTGATGAATAAAAGGAAATTCGTGGTGTATTTCATGTGAGTTTGTTACGTGTGGTTACGTTACGAAGGCGTCACACACACACACACACACACCCACATACTCCTTCATATTACTCACTCACACATCCATACTTATCAACTGTGAACGAGGCATAGGATTTTCGCATATGGGACTTTGCGCCATGGTGGAGGTGCTGGGATATGATTTTTCTAATATTTCTGAATTTTATTATTTATTTTTTATTTACAAACTTTGTTCAATTGGTTTTTCAACAATAATAAACACTCAACAAAATCACTGTTTCCGGAAGTGACCGAGTGTCGATGACATAGAGGAAAATAGTCGATAGTTTGATGGATAGTGCTGTGACACTTGCAACATGACTTCATGTTACTGATATTCAATAATCACTGATAGCTATCACAGCTATGGATTTGATCAAATTAAACTATGGGTTTTGAAAGATAGTTAAGAAAGAAAGTATGAAAGGTGACTATAGTACAGATTGTTGAAAGATGGTCACGAAGAAAGCATTGAAAGGTGACTGTAGAATGTTAAAAGATAGTCACGAAGAGTCAGAAAGATGGTTATAGAATGTTGAAAGATAACCATGAATGTATATTCCTAGCTGTCGTAGCTTGCAAGGACAGCTGGCTATATAGAATTAGCCGAAAGAAATATAACGCTCGTATACGAAAAGTTTGAAAGATGCCTGTAGAATGTTAAAAAATTGTCATGAAGAATTGGAAAGATGGTCATAGAATGTCGAAAGATAACAATTAAAGTATATCCGTGGCTGTCGTAGCTTAAAAGCACAGCTGGCTGTAAAGAATTAGCTGAAAGAAATATATTGCTCACGTGTGAAAGGCGACTATAGAATGTTGAAAGATGGTCGTGGAGAGAGTTTTGAGAGTTTTGAAATTTGGCTGTAGAATGCTGAAAGATAATCACGAAAGAACGTAAAAGAGATGGTTAGACTGGCGAAAGATAACCATACAAGGTACGTTCTAAGCTGTCGTAGCTTACAAGGACAGCTAGCTATAATGATTTAGTTAAAAGAACATATCGAATAACGCAAAGAAGCGTCAGTTTTACGCGAGCTTTGGTTTAAACGCTTGGCACAAAGAAGTGTCAGTTCAATGCGAGCTTTGGTTTACCCGTGAAACAAAAATGACCCAAGAATGCAAGAACACCATACCGAACGAATTTATGAAGTAACAGTTTATCGGAACTGTTACCGATGGTAACTTGTGTCCCAACCCTAACCTCCTTGCCTTAACGCGCCCCCTAGAAAGTGAGACAACGTTACACGAAAACAGTACGCGCTAGACAGAGATAGACAAACGAACTGTCTGTCATATCTGTCATCAAGCAACAATATGTCATTTCCGCCCAATCTTTAATTTATTTTTTTCACTAAAATGGATGGATTTTTTTTGTGTTCGCCGGCAGAGTGTTTGTTTGTATTTAAACATACTGTTAAACTTGTGTAATGAAATAGGGGCTATCCCCGAAGTGAGCATTATCTATTTGAAACGGTAAGTTGTTTATATTGTGGAAATTGTTTCATGTGAAATGATTTTACGACCTAACGAAAAAAAAATAACAATGGCAGACGCTTGAACAGACTCTAAACTTGATCGTGAGTTCGTGAGAATCAATTTTACTAGTTTCGATGTTGTGACATGATGCATTTACGGTTACACACTTAGTGTAAATGTATAAAAGTGAGATTTAACAATGTAAATAGTGATTGTTCAACTCTATTTCACGAAGCAAACATGGCCCGTTAGTGACAATTTTTTCTTCCTAGTTTGTCAGTTTCGATAAAAGGTATTACGATTATTACAGACACGAGGCTTAAAAGGACAGGTCTCACTAAATCATTCATGCTGACGGGTGCACTCGCACGGTGCTGCGACTTCATTCATAGAAGTTTGTTTTCGATACAAAATGCCAAGAGGTAAGTGAACCTTTGTTGTCGATATACCTTTTTAATTTTACTTATCAATAACAATAATAGTAGTAACATGTGTGGGAACAGATGTTTTACCTTCTGTTCTAACGGAATGTTGCAACTTCATAGAAATATGATCAGAGCTCTACAAGTATTTTTTCATGTTCTTATTTATGAATAACATGATGATAAATGAAAGGATTATTGAATTGAATTGAAAGATGTGATATAAATATAATAAAACAACAACATTTGTAATAAATGATAAGAATAAATAATACATATTACAATGGTTTTGACCTAATATACCTACTTATGAAAGGGAAAGTTTATTAAGAAATGATAAAAATAATGTGGTGAATAATAAGAATAATTTGATGAAGTGTAAGAACTGAATATAAACAAAGTCATTGTATTTTACTTAGACCAAACATGTAAACAATTTCAGGAAATGCAACGTCTCCGATTCCAACCTGGAAGCGGCGACTCGCACTCCTGCAGAGTGAAGTATCAGCTGCAGTCGAGGCCTGTAAGCAGAACACTGACAAGGACAGTATTCGTAAGCTACATATTTTGAATGAACGCTTTATCAAAGAGACCCACATTTATATGGACAAGCTTGATGAAGTGGACATAACCCTCTACACTAACAAACAAATGGAGGCCGAATTGTTATCATCTCCATCTCCCTCATCATCCCGTCTAGACGAGGGATCCGCAATATACAGTAAGCTCCCAAAAATAGAGCTCGTCAAGTTCTCTGGCAACATTCTGAGATGGTCAGAGTTCTGGGACCGTTTCAGTGCAAGTGTTGACTGTCGCAGTCTACGAAATGCGGACAAACTCTCATATCTCCAGTCCTCGCTGGTTGGGGAAGCTAGAGCTTCAATTCAAGGGCTTGACTGTACAAATGAAAATTATCCTATTGCTCTTCAACTATTGAAAGACCGTTATGGCAAACCCGGACTTGTCCTCGACGCTCACTACAAAGCATTGACCCACCTAAAACGTGCATCCTCGATACCAAAGGAATGCTTAGATATTTATAATGATATCGAAAGACACCTTAGGATACTAAAAAGTATGGGAGAGAACGTCAACCACAATCACCTACGAACAATCATATTAAGTAAATTTCCTGATGATCTCATACATGAGTTAAAATCCAAAATTAAACCAGAGGAAGAAAGTGTAGACAACATCCGAAAGCAACTAGAACACATAATAACTGCGAGGTTGCCTGATCATGAGCCTTTAAAGACTGAGTTTGTAACCACCGAAACGCTACATGTGAATGAATTTCGTCGGACCGTACCAACACGATATGGAAGGAAATCTTTAAAGAGAAAGTTCACATCTACTAATCAGCGAAGTACGTCATCACTATCTACCCATGCTGCGAAGAGGAAAAAAGTGGATCCATGCATTTTTGGTTTAGGTAATCACTATAATGACCAATGTAACAAATCACTAGAGGAACGGAAATTACTCTTAAAAGGCAGATGTTATAAATGTTTTAGTAAAGAACATCAAGCAAACAAGTGTAATAGGCAAAAGAAATGCTATCACTGTAAAAGTCAAAATCATAATTCTGCTATTTGTACTAAAAGGAAAAATGATGTCAAAACTAATGCGATGCATGTGAAGGAGACCTCGGCTTATACAACTGTTCTTCAAACTGCTATTATAGAAGTTTATGGAAAATCTGGAAGAAAGGAAAAACTTAGGGTGGTATTAGACACTGGCAGCCAAAGAAGTTACATTACCACAGATGCAGCACAAAGATTGAACCTTGATATCCTGGAGGATAATCAACTGCTTATCTACACCTTTGGCTCTCCGACCCCTAAAGAACTAAACAGCCCAATCGCAGAAATTAAAATTAAGGGACCAACGACACCAATAAAGATGAAGGTCAATATCATACCTCACATCACTGAAGACATAGACCCTCCTGACGTCACCTTGTGTAATCAGCTCCCATCCAAAATCCGAGCGAGGTTAGGTGACGATGGCTCTTTAGGGAAAAGGATAGATGTACTTATTGGGAACGATTATTACCACACCTTTTTATTAAGCGATAAATTGAAAATTAATGAACACTTATACTTGGTCAGTTCCGTCTTTGGTTGGATATGGTCGGGTATGCAAGGGGAGCCTAAGAATGAGGATGTACAAGTCATAACATATATGCAGAAGGAAACTCCCATGATGCAGTCTCCTGATCTTCCGTTAAAGGACGTACCAGTACCTAAATTGTGGGACATAGAAACCATCGGCGTAAATGATTGTCCAAAGGCTACTAGGGATGACATAGCTGTTGAAGAGTTCCACAAGTCTGTGAAGTTCGAGGACGGAAGATACTGGATCAAGTGGCCGTGGCACCAAAATCCTCCCAACTTACCTGATAATTATGGCTTAGCATATGGACGACTCGTTGGCCTGCTGAAAAGAATGGATGAATCTACCTTGCAGAAATATGACATGATTATAAAGGAGCAAATTGAAAATCACATCTTAGAAGAAATTGATGGTGAAAAGCAAGTTGGTGGACGTATACACTACCTACCACATCACTATGTGACAAAAGGAGACAAACTCAGACTTGTGTATGACGGGTCATCTAAACAAAAGGGCAGTGTAAGTTTAAATGAATGTCTTTATAAAGGCCCTTTACTCCTGGAAAATCTTATTGGTTTGATTTTAAGATTCCGCAGCCACAAATATGGGATCTTGGCGGACGTGGAAAAAGCTTTCTTACAGATTGGCATCCAAACCGAAGACAGAGATGTGACCCGCTCACTGTGGTTGAAAGACATCCGAAAGGAAGCCACAAAAGATAACCTGTTACATCTTAGATTTTGCCGAGTTCCCTTTGGCATTGTTTGCAGCCCATTCTTACTGGCTATTACAATCAAACATCACTTACAGAACTTGAACACCCCAATGGGTCGAAAAATTGAACAGGAAATATATGTTGACAATTTGGTATCCGGAGGGGATTCTACACACGAATGTATGGAAATATACAGAGAAACGAAAGCTGCTTTTGACTCCATTTCAATGAACATGAGGGAGTGGAATTCCAACAACCAATCTCTAATGAAGGAAACTAAAGAAGATCACACCTCAGGTGATAACGTTGCTATCTTAGGAATCAACTGGAACATGCTTAGAGATTACCTTTCCCTTAAAGAAATAACTGAAGCGCCCACTAATGCTGCCATGATGACAAAAAGAAAGGTTCTGGCCCGTATTGCCACAGTGTTCGACCCATGCGGTTATTGTGCACCGCTGTTGCTGCAACCAAAGATTTTTTGCAGACCCTTTGGATTAGAAAACTAGATTGGGATGTCATACTTCCACTAGATTTACAAAAACAGTGGATCGAGATAGATGCGCAACTTAAGGAAATAAATATAGCTAAAGTGGAAAGGTGGTATGGAATAGACAAACCATTGAATGATGAAGGTAGTAAGGTAGAAATCCATTGTTTTACCGATGCATCAATGAACGCCTATGCTGCTACAGTGTATCTGAAAGTGTCAGACACCAACCACACAAAAATAAGTTTGGTAATATCAAGAACTCGCCTGACACCAGTTAAAGCCCGACCGACATACACTATTCCGAGACTGGAATTGTTAGGTGTACTCATCGGATGCAGACTTATTAAATTCGTCATGGCACACATGCCTTTCACTATTACCAAAACTTATCTTTGGACAGATAGTCAAATAGTATTACAATGGATTAAAACAACTAGAGTTTTGCCTCCATTTGTCAGCGCCAGGATAATGGAGATAAATAAATTCAAAAATGTAGAATTTAAATACGTCCCCACAGACCAGAACCCTGCTGATCTCGCCACAAGGCCATGCAAGAACCTCGATACCCACAAACTTTGGTTTGAAGGACCCCAATATTTGCATAAGAACGAAATTTCTTGGCCATTAAATGCTGCACCTGAACATACCTTGATAACAAGGACTGACGATAAAGAAATACAAATTATTAAAGGACTTCAGAAACAATATTTTCCAGCAGAGACTACAGGCAAAGTAACAGACCTATCGAGAAATTTGGGCCTATTTATGGATGAGGGCGTTTTGAGATGCCGGGGTAGATTCAAAATGACTGATTGGCCAGAGAACCAAAAGTATCCTATCTTGTTACCAAAAGACAACGACTTCACTCGAAATATAATTGAAGAAACTCACAAAAAATTATACCATGTCGGAGTTAGTCAAACTCTTGCTAATGTCCGACTGAATTATTGGATCCCTCACGGAAGATCCCAAGTTCAGAAGGTAATTAGACACTGCAAAGAATGCCGTAAGTATGGAGGTGGACCGTATAGGAGACCACCGTTCCCTCCTTTGCCGAAAGAACGAGTGAACATATCTGCACCATTCACATATACGGGAACCGACTACCTAGGTCCTTTATATGTGGGGAAGGATGGGCAGATCGAGAAGCGCTGGGTATGTTTGTATACTTGCCTGGCAGTGAGAGCAGTACATCTCGAAGTAGTGGAGAATCTGTCGGCAGAAGAATGCCTTTTGAGCATGCGTCGATTCATAGCTACAAGAGGATTGCCTTCAGTAATACTATCGGATAACGCGACTTGTTTCAAACTCACAGCGGACGTAATGGAAAGTGACTACTGCATCAAAAATAAAATAAAATGGAAGTTCATACCCGAACTCGCTCCATGGTTTGGTGGAACATATGAGCGACTTGTGGGGTTAACAAAAATGTGTCTAAAAAAGACTATAGATAAACATACATTGAATGATAGTCAACTAAAGACCGTCATAAAAGAAATTGAAGCAGTTCTCAATTGTCGCCCCCTGACAATGGTAGGTCAGGAATTGGAGCATGTATTGACACCCGGTGACTTCTTGCGGGCCGGAGGGCTGTCGTCTTCACCGGAAGTTTCAGACGAAGTTTTCTTGGAAGCGGCTACAGACGTAAAAACAAGTTTAATTGAAGGTTGGAAGAAAGGGCAAGACATTCTAGAAGAATTCAGAAAAATGTTTACTAACCTGTATTTAGTTGGTCTCCGAGAACGCGCGCCAAACCGAAAAGAACCAAGAATTACTGAAAAGTCACTTCCCAAAGTAGGCGACGTCGTACAGATCAAGGATGAATGTAAGAACAGAATGAAATGGAGAGTTGGAAAAATAGAGAAGTTAATAAGGAGCGAGGACAAGGAGATCAGGGTAGCAATAGTAAAATTACCAGACGGAGAACAATTGAGAAGGTCCATAACTCATCTTTATCCGCTGGAAATGGACAATGAGGAACAAGCAGGCAAAAGCACTAAAGGGGGTCCTAGTAGTGACAGGAAAGCAATGGCAGAGGAGACGGGAACAGAGGTAAGAAATGAAACACTATCTACAGAAGCAGAGATAGCAAGGGATACATGTAACGACAAACCTAAAAGAAAAGCGTTGAAGGACGCCAAAACTAAAATAAATGAGTGGACTAAACTACTGTATGCTATTTTTGAATCTCGAAACTTAAATGGTAAATAAAAAATCGGAGAAGGAGAAGAGATGAGGGAGATAAACATAAAGAAATGAGGGAGATAAACTTAAAGAGAGGATGAAGAGAGGGGTAACATTTTAAGGAATGAAGATGAAGAAGAAATGTAAGGGTATGAAGATATCGAGAAATTGAATGATACATTATAATTATTATTTGATTTGTCATGTCAATGTTCACTTTATGAATAACACACATGTTAATGGAATCATATTTTTTATTTTCTCTTCCATATAGGCTTTCCTGTAGGTACACATCTATACTATAAATACAGTAATTACTCCTAGTCACGTTTATTACTCTTAAAATATATTTCTTTTACTATTCACTTGTATACAATGTTATATAAACATACATAACATATAGAAATTGTTAGGCACTACTCAAATGCTTTTCTGTCGACACTTTGGCCGGGGAGTGTCGCGAACGCGAAGTATGGTTACGTAAAACGGAACGAAACGGGGGTGAGGAAGGAAGGGGGGCTTGGGTAGGGTCAGGGAGAACAAAAAAAGAAGGATGTAGGAGTGTTGGTGTATGGTGTAGGAGAAGTGCGAAGCAGAAGGAAGGAGAACTGGAGAAGTCCAGAAAATGGTCATCATCGGTCGGTAAGACATACAGAAATGAGTGCTGAATAGAAGCAATCTCGGTAAGTGTTTTACTTGTGTGTATAAATGTCAATGAAAAGCGGCCAGAGAATGGTCGTGGCGGTCCAGGGGTAGCTGTAAGGGGTGGTGGAGGCGACCAGGGGCAAAGAAGCCCCGACGGTCACGCTGTCCAGGAGACGGTGTGACCCGTGATGAATAAAAGGAAATTCGTGGTGTATTTCATGTGAGTTTGTTACGTGTGGTTACGTTACGAAGGCGTCACACACACACACACACACACCCACATACTCCTTCATATTACTCACTCACACATCCATACTTATCAACTGTGAACGAGGCATAGGATTTTCGCATATGGGACTTTGCGACATCTACCTGTTGTCGTTATAAAAAACGGCAAAAGAATCACGTTTGTTGTATGGGAGCCCTCCTTAAATATTAATTTTATTCTGTTTTTAGTATTTGTCGTTATAGCGGCAACAGAAATACATCATCTGTGAAAATTTCAACTTTCTAGCTATCACGGTTCATGAGATACAGCCTGGTGACAGACAGACAGACAGACAGACGGACAGCGGAGTCTTAGTAATAGGGTCCCGTTTTTACCCTTTGGGTACGGAACCCTAAAATCGTGTTAAAAAAGAACCGTAATGATTGAAGGGTGATAAGATAATTACTTAATGGAATTCTCCGTAGCTACTATAAAATCGGGTGATAATTATAAATCGAGATATTTTAGCTTTCAAAATCAGCATTTTGTTAAAAATTAGCTAATTTGAAATGTTTGATTTCTTTGATATTTGTAAATATAACGAGTATTAAGTTTTTTATTATTTGACATGCATCACAATTTTACAAATTCATGGACAGTTCTTCAATAATAAATTCTTTTATCAAATTCTTCTGTATTTCAGTGGAATAAGGGTCATTTTTGCTTACACTTTTATTTAATCGGATACCTAATTATAGTGTAGGAAATGAAGCGATCTTTTGTATGGAGACCCCAATATTAAATCCTCAGTCGATGAAACTTTGCAGGGATGTAATATAGTATGATGAACCAAAACCTATGTACAAATATCCAAAAACAAAAAAAAATATCGATTTTAATAATTTAAAAAATATGCTTCATTTACGATACTTTATCATACTGTATAGTTTCGTCTACTGAGGATTTACTGTGGGGGTCCACTACCCTCCTTTCCTACACTAATTAGTGCAGTTTTTATGACTAGTTCAATTAGAGTTGCCAGATGATCGGGATTCGCCTGGATTCTCCCGGAATTTCAAGTGATCTCCCGACTCCCGAAAAGTCTAAAAATCTCCCGGAAAAACAGCCATTTCGAAACTTCTCTAGAAAACAATAATTTTTGCGTATGAAACCACAGATTACAAGATTAGTGGATGAAATTTTTTTACTATATACAGGATTTAATTTACAAGAGTATAAGATAAGTGGATGAAACTAATTAATAAAATAATAAAAAGAGCGATGCACGGTTTTTATTTACAATAGACAGACAAAATCAAAATTACAAGATTAGTGGATGAAAATGACTAAAAATCGCACTGCGCGGCCGTTTTCTTACTATATACAGGATTTAATTTACATTTTTATTTTAAATATTTATTTCTCCCGACATTAACCGCAAAATCCCGACATTTTCAAACTGTCTCCAGTTATTTTGGACTTCCGATCTGGCAACCCTAAGTTCATTACGGCGCGGCGCCCGTATAAGCTATGCAATATGCATTATTATTAATTTATAAAAACTTTTTTATTAGTCATTTTCTTATAAATAAAATATAAAATCATCCATCTTTAATCTAACATGAATTAATGAATGAATTAACATGAATTATTCTATAGAATTGTAAATAAAGTCACCACAAACCGTAATCACATAAAATTCATTATTTCATCCCATTTTTATTTTATCGATATTTAAACTCTATTAGTACGACTTAATAGTTGTTATCGTCGGTGCTACTTGCGCCATTGCAGTAACATAGTTTGTGAGATCTTATTTAATTAAGTCAATAGTCAACCGTTTAAATAATTTAGGCCCAAATGAAGAGGTGTATTAAAACATATACCGTGTTATTACAAAAGAGTTTTAAACTCTGTTTAAGTAAAACATGTGTTTAAATGTGATGCTGACACTTTTTTGACAATATTGTTTGCAAGTGACAGCATCACATTTAAACAGGTGTTTAGTTAAACAGTGTTTAAAAATCTTTTGTAATAACACGGATATAGTCTGTTCTTACTCGTCTTATTTTAGGTAAACAATCTTCATCCAACTTTTTATTGGAATATTATTTTTTAAAACACAACAAATGGTTTTGTATGTACAAATTACAAAAAAATATAATCATTATTAATGACAATTTTATTTATATTTTTAATAATAATTAAAGTTTTAAAGATATATGACAACAGCAGCTTTCAGATTTTACCATGGTTGCTATTGGGGTAGTATTATGTTTCTTATTTATTATGAAACATAATTCTAGCCCAATAAACCACTACTATGATATTAATGTAGTATTTACCATTCTTTTATGAAATAGACCCCTAATAAAATACTGTTGGATCACAGTAAGACGAGGTTAAACATACTTTTTTTTACTTGTCTTATCTGCCAAAACATCTTCAAACTCTTTCATAAAATTATAATATTTTGTTTATTATATTTTATAATAACGCTTTTAGTAAAAAAATACATTTAGGAACTGTCAAAAACGCTTTCTTAAGCCCAATTTCTGAGGTACTTTATTGGAGGTTTTTCTGTTCGATAAGGGGTCCAAATTTTACTACACACAGTTAATTTTAATACTTTAAACCAGATAATGGGGACCCCTTATCGAGCAGAAAAATCTCCCTAACGTACCTACCTCAGAAAAAAATATTACTTATACATAAACATTCACACCAATTTTAGAGCTTTTTTAACATATTTTTTTATTAATCACTGAAAAACTTATTTTAATAAAAGCGTAGAAAAATGTTTTTTAAAAACTAGGCATTAGATCTTGTTTGTAACATAACTCTATGGGGTTCTAACATTCAATTAAAATAATAATTTAATATCACTACCTAATTAAAGCAAAGTTTCTCTGCGAGCGTTTTACAAAAAAATAATGTACAAGTTTACACTCGTATTCACAAGCAATACTATGAGGACTCAGTGTCCAAACCAATCCCCTCTGTCCAGTAGGATCCCCTGCTAGACTCCGCTGGGATATTTTGTCCACTTGGTTCCACCAAAAATGATTATGTAAATTGGAACCCCTGGGGAACCAGTTGGATTGAAAATCACCTTTGTTCCACCTACACTCGCGAGCAAAAATATGGAATCACAAGCCTATTTTCATACAAACGAGGTAACTTTGAAGCCTTGATTCTCCGCCAGGGATTGATCGAGCTGTGATCTGATGATGGCTATCCAGGGAGTGAATGGAGGAGATCCAAATCACTGTACACACCCAACTGATCAGATCAGCATTCTAAGAGTTGCAAGGATCAGAGTTCTCAGTTTCAGGTTTTCCTTACATTTTAATGCAATTTTCATGGTTTTTTTTAAATATCCAAATAACTCTTAGAATGCTGATCAGATCAGTTGGGTGTGTATAGTGATCTGGATCTCCTCCATTTACTCCCTGGATGGCCATCATCAGATCAGAGCTCGCTCAATCTCTGGCGGAGAAGCAAGGCTTCAAAGTTACCTCGTTTGTATGAAAATAGGCCTGTGATTCCATATTTCTGCTCGCGAGTGTAGTTACATTATTGTAACTAAATGGTCATTTTTATTCGAAGTAGTTAAATTATTTAGAAATCTTGTTTAAATGTAGGTAACTAATGAGAGTGTAATAAAAAGGGGAAGGTTTACTTTTATATTTTCAATCACTTTTTGATAATAACATATTTTCTATTTTGTAATTATTACATCACCAAAGTGATGAATATGAATATGAAGGACCACATAAATATGGGGGAAGTCAAGTTAACTTCAATATTTTCACTCAATCAATATTTTCACATTTGAGTCAGTAGGCGGGAAGGGAGCAACACAACCAGCGAACACGGTGGCTCGGTTAACACTGCTTTATTTCGAAAAAGGCGGGACGCAACCGCGCCTGACATACGCTAGGGATACCCCAAGAATCTTATAGGATACCCACATACCACTGACGTCCATTATACAAGTACGCTGGACAGGCGAACGTCACCAATCGTTTGTTCCGATTTGAAAATCGCCATATTGGCGCTGAGAGCAGTAGATTCTACTATGGCAGTAGTGAGTGTACTTCGAACTAATTAGTTCCAAGTACACTCACTACTGCCATAGTATCTATTGCTCTCAGCGCCAATATGACGATTTACAAATCGGCACAAAAAATTGCTGTCTTTGCATGACAATAGCCTGTCCAGCGTACTTGTATAAATGGACGTCAGTGTCACATACACAATAGATAGATAGGTATATTTCTGAATGGAAAAAGGTTTTTTTTTGTTTTTTTCTTACTACAGGAATATTAAAATAAGGTTTCTAAATAATGTAACTTTTATTTATTATTACTTAGATGTTACCTAGTAGACTACCTTTTAATAAATGATATTATACAAAATCCTTATAAAAAAAATCAACTTTAGAATACCGCCAGGCGTTCTCTGGTACAATAAATATGAATTTAAAAAATCTGATAGAACTCCAGGGTATCAACGTGGACACAAAATCAACTCGAAACCCCCCGGGGATCCACGTGGATGCAAAATCCACATGAATCTCCAAGGGGAGTTTAGCAGGGGATCCAAATGGACGAGGGGAAACAATCACACGGAATACGTAAAACAAACGGACCAATCACAGAGCTCTATTTCAACGCAGTGAGTTTGCGTTGGCAAGGATCGTTTGAGTATTGTTCTTGAATACGGGTGTTATTTTAGTTTAGTTACATTATACAGGGTACTCTCTTCTCATTTAAAGTTATTTAAAATATAAATCAGAATTAATGTTGCAATAGTTTCATTTAACATATTTTATAAATCAAAAACGGCAACGTTAACATAACCTAGACAATGTAAAAAAACTTCTTTGTCACATTTTGAGCGATATTCTGACAGCTGACAATTTTAGTATAATTTTATGTCGATAGATGGCGTTATTCAACTAGGTAGATTTTTTTTTTATCAAAGGATCAGAGAAAAGTTTTTCGAATCACGCCAACGGACAACCAACGCACAACGCAACAAACCACATACTCAACAAACGATAAAGTAATTACGTTTCATCCATAGAAATAGAATGTCAAAGAACAACAATGTCAATAAACAGGTGATCCGAAAACGAATGCATACATTTAATATGAGATACGTAAAATATGACTTAGATACATAAAATATGACTATATACGGCAAAGGAAATTAATAAACTATGTTCCATACTATTTTCTTCATCGATAAACGAATAAATGTAGAGAAATTAGAGAAATGTGTGTCAATATCTTATTTACCTGTGAAAAGTGTGATTACTTGGATTATTTCTTTTTGTCACATCACAATTACTTAGAGCACAAAACACCATGGCTCCACGATACCTTTATTTTAAATTATAATTAAAATTAACAAATATTTTAAACAAACTGTGATTGCTCATTTGCTAGGCGGGACGCTAGGGGCTCTTACTGTAAAAAATGTTGGCACATGTCACTTGTTCCTTTGTCTCTTTCTTACATAGACCGTGTCCGTATGATGTTAACTTCTCTTTTCCACGCTTTGTTGGTCTTCTTGAGCGCAGCGAAAATTTTTCTATGTCTATGGTTTCATCCTTTGCCTTTATCTTAAAAACCTACCCACTTAGTTGTTCAACGACATCTAGATGTTTATTACGTACTACCTTTTTTTTTTTTTTTTTTTTTTTTTTTATTTTTTTTTTTTATTTATTAAGAAAATAAACGGTCATACATAATACAATTATTTTGCAATGTTATATGGATCCAAAAAAAGACCTATAGTTCCATTAAAGTATACAAAAAAAAGTAGTTACAACAAAACCTTTAACAATAATCAATCCACGGCGAAATAAATCACACTTAAGGTGTGTTATAAATATATATTAAATGAGTTAATAGTACTAAAGTAATAGTAGGTAGGAAATTAATACATAACAACATTATAGGCATGTTAAATTGTTTGTTTACAAACAAAACTTCCGAAAAAATGGTAATAATGGTACAGACAACGGCACGCTAAGGTCGCTAAGCCACCACAACAGGGTATTAAGCTCCAAACAATATTCGACCATAATATAATGCCAAGATATTAATTCAAAAACAATTTGCAATTTTTATAAGTTCTGTGCTGCTAGCCTAAGAAAGTAGATACAGAATGATGGCTGGTAACAACAAATGCCAAATAATTATTGGTTGGTTTGACTCGGATTTAGCTGTCATTTAATAAGTTCCAATTTCTATTTACCTAAATGTTTTTTTCAGAGATCTAATTGTACAACAAAATATATCCACGTCCTTTAAAAGTTCACATTTGTTGTAAAGTTTACAAGCATGTTTTGTAAACATATTAGCAACATAGTTAGTTCTACTTGGTGTAATGTGAAATAAGTCTTTTTTACGACAATTGCGCTCACGCCCGCGCGGCACCCTGAAGTTAATCCTACCAAGCAGTGAGGGGACATCGAACAAACTGTGTATAATTTTGTATAACAAAACCGAATCAATGCAGTCGCGTCTATTCTGAAGATGTTGCATTGCTTTTTGAAAACCGCTCATTATAGCTAAAGAAAAGTGTTGCCAGCTAAGCGGGATTACTCGAAAGCTACAGTTTTATTGTTTTAAGCTGCCTGTTAAAGAAAGTTTTAGTTTTCATTGTTTTTGATAATTGTAATTTATTTACTCATACTCGGCTTTAATAAAACGTCTATCGAGATTTTATGAACAATTTCTTTTTGTTTAATTTGAACTGTCAGAAAATCGCCCATTTACATAATAGGCCTTAGATAGACACGGAGAGGCCGAGAGAAATGGAGCAATACGAAGAAAAGGGAATGTTGTCAGTATGTCCCTTTATTTATATTGCTCCGTCCCTCGGTCTCTCTGGCCTCCTGTGTGTGTACATGTGGTCCGTTAGTATTTTCTAATACGGACAGAGCGACACTTCTGTTAGAACTAGGGTTGTCACCTTTTCTTTCAGTCAAATAGAGTATTTTTTCATTTAGGTAGAACAAAAATAAAAAAAGAGTAGGTACATAATTTATTTTATACTTATTTATCCCTTAGAACATATTGTGATACGTTTCGCAACTTTTTACTTTTATAAGTACTTACAGCCAGTAACAAGCCAGTAACAGTCAAGAGTTACATAAATAGACTAATTTAGCATACTCTTGTTGTCTTATATTGTACACCTACACGAAATAGAGGACAATAATCTATTTTAGAGTACGGGTGGCAACCCTAGTTAGAACACAGACTTTATATTTGGTGATAATACCTAGGTACCTAGGTCATTTTAATAAAAATAATAATACAAGAGAACTAATATTAGTTTGTTGAAATTTTTATAACAAATCTGACCGCTTACATTTTTTTAACTAAAAAGCTGTACTAGACAACCTTGAAAAATTAATATAAAATATGTGATGCACCGAAAACCTAACTGATTTGATTAACCTATATGTAGTTAAAAAATTGTACATAACGTTTTTTTTTAAATAAATTCAGTGTTATTAATACGTTTGTGCTTTTATACACTATACCCTATACTTATAAGTATAAGTATTACAAAACCAAGCTTTAAGTTAAATCCTGTTGGTGTCCTTTATAAAAATAAATAAAAATAAGTTTTTACAACTTATTTTTGTAATTATAAGGGATTTGTAGATTTTACTTTTATATTTTTTTAAACCAATGTATATAATGTAATATATCGGGTCATTCTGAACTTACCATCCAAATTTTAAGGATGTGTCCAGTCCATGAAACTAAACAACTTTATCTAAGAAACATGTGTCTAATTTCGCCACAAAATTTTTGTCATCCCATACTAAATTGATCACGTGACCTCTTTGATTTGTATGGAAAGTCGATTTTTATTTTACATATTTGGTCCTGTGTTCCTTAGAGAAAGTTGTTCAGTTTCATGGACTGAACACATCCTCAAAATTTGTATGGTGAATACAAAATAACCCTGTATTTATTGTAAATACTGAATATTCGCTTTGATAACAGATCTATAATTATACCATCATAATCCATAACATAACGTTAAAGTGTGCTAATTCTTTTATAATATAACTAACATTAATAGTTTGCGAATCATATTAAATTTCTTTTCTTATTATAATTATAAATAAAAAAAATATTCACTATTAGGTATTACAGAGAGCCAACAAAAATGTTAAGCATCGTTTGTATATTTAAATTAAACTTAATATTTTTAAAAAGATTCAAAGTGTTTTATAATAAATTTAAAATCCATAAGGTGTTAAACCACCTACTCATATTCCAACAAAATTTCTCTCTGATTACGAGAAAATAATCAACTGTTCACTTAAAAATAAAACTATATTAATAATATTTTTTTGTCATTTAGGCAGGTTATTTTTACCGAACACTATTTTTATTACTACAAAATAGATTTTTATATTTTGACGTAAGATTCTTAGAACCTGTAAACCTTTAAGATGTAAGATATACTTATTTTATCTACTCCATTACTAGGCAACTGTTGTTATTTAGGCAACAAATCTTTAGTTGGCCTATCTCTCACTGAAGTATTATAGAAACAATTCTAGACCCGACGGACATAAGCACTTAAGTCAATTTTTGCTCAAAAACTGAGTCGCAATACGCGTATTTTTGTTCAATGCACCCACTGGAAAAAAACACGTAAGTCACTGCGGCACATTACGTCTGTAACTCACGACTGTCCTAAATAAAATTTATGTTTAATCGACTCATCCCATCTTCGACAAAAACCACTTATGTCTGACTTAAGTGGTTTTGACTGCCACTTTGACTTAAGTTCTTATTCCTTCCGGGTCTAGAATTTATAATATCTAAAAATCAGTATCAGCATGTATAATGTCGTAGGATATTCGTACAATCCGATATTTACAAAAATCCTAGTATGATTGCAAAAAAACAGGATATTTACAATCTGAGACAGATTTTGCTATCGTCCAAGTAATATTAAGGCAAAAATCCAGCGTTTCTTAGGCAAATCGCGAATGATCATCATAGTCATGTTCTGATCAGACTAAATCGACTCTTAGATTATCCAATCAGCATTCAAGTTTCCGATTGTCCGAAAAATATTGGGATTTTCACAAAGATCCTAAAAATTGTTCGGAAGATTGTGAAATTCTATTTTAGATTCCAATTATCTGGTCCTTTATAATCGACCTAGGTTTTTGGCAAAGATCCGGTTTATATGATTATCCTCCGACATTATATAAAAGTCGTTGTCTATGATACTTTATAGACTAACACTATGCTTAAACATAGAGTATAATTTCTAATGACACATATAGACTATAAAAAAATATAAATAATAAAAAATGTGCTAGACCGCAATAATACTTAAGAACTAGAATGGGGTCACTGGTTCTCAATCTGTAAAAAAAATCGTTTATTATATTTGAGAGATTTAATTGATTATTATCAAACTAATGTAATATTTTGATAAAGAAATTATACCGAGTGCTAGCCCACATTGTTTTTTTTAAATAACTTAACATATTCTTTCTATGTCAGTGCATGTCATTTTGAACTAATTAAAGTTAATAATTTACTTACTTACTCCGTTTACGGTTCTTGTGCAGGGCAATATAGAGTTGGTTGTCTATGAACACCTACAACAGAAAAAATATTACCGGTTTGTATGGAGAATTTGTATATATGTACACTATAAAACCGATGTTTGTACCTGTATACCAATGTTCGTACCTGTCCACCGCTGTTCGTACGTGTACACCAATGTTCGTTCAGCAGACAGTTGAGGTCGGGCAGCAGCGGGTCCTCGCTGGTAGTCAGATCTCGAACATCGCTTATATCGGTACCTGTATACGATGTTGGTACCCGTATACCGATGTTCGTACCTGTAAACCGCTGTTCGTACCTGTACACCGATGCTCGAACCTGTACATCGATGCTCGAACCTGTATACCGGTGTTCGTACCTGTACACCGATGTTCGTACGTGTAAACACACGTTCCTACCTGTATACCGATGCTCGTCCAGCAGACAGTCGAGGTCGGGCAGTGGCGGGTCCTCGTTGGTAGTCAGATCTTTATTCTTGAACATCGCTTATATCGGTACATGTATACGATGTTGGTACCCGTATACCGATGTTCGTACCTGTACACCGATGCTCGAACCTGTACACTGATGCTCGAACCTGTACACCGATGCTCGTACCTGTACACCGATGTTCGTACCTATACACCGATGCTCGAACCTGTACACCGATGCTCGTACCTGTATACCGGTGCTCGTCCAGCAGACAGTCGGGGTCGGGCGGCGGCGGGTCCTCGCTGGTAGACAGATCGCGACCATCGTTTATATCGTACAAGTATACCGATGATCGTAGACAACGTACTCGTGCTGCACATAATACTCGTTGGGTAGATCAAACAAGCTGTAGACAGTCCAAGTTGGCGATGACCGCAGTCTCGCCGCAGTTGACCTGTAGACTGCTCAGCCTTAATCGTCCAGACCTCCGAATAGTTGTAGGTACACTTACAGGTCACCTAGCTTTAAACCGACAACTATTCATCATGAATGCGACAGACAGTCCCCTATGTAGAGGATGCCTCGACGCAGAGGAAAAAGCCGCCCATTGTACGGTTTGGCCGCACAACGGGCAGAAATCCTCAAAGACGCGAGGTCGCTCCTAGAAGCCTGTGAACGCCCCAGGAGGCTTCTGCGCTTCTGGAAGGAGCTGGGATGGCTTGACTAGCCATACCAATGCTGTGTTCACGCATAACGGACCAAATGGGAGTCTAAATACGGAGAAAACAGCCCATCACCAATACCGATGCTCGTACCTGTACACCGATGTTCGTACCTATACACCGACGCTCGTACCTATACACCGATGTTCGTACCTATACACCGATGCTCGTACCTATACACCGATGTTCGTACCTATACACCGATGCTCGTACCTATACACCGATGTTCGTACCTATACACCGATGCTCGTACCTATACACCGATGCTCGTACCTATACACCGATGCTCGTACCTATACACCGATGCTCGTACCTGTATACCGGTGCTCGTCCTGCAGACAGTCAGGGTCGGGCGGCGGCGGGCGCGGCGGCGGGTCCTCGCCGGGAAGGCAGGTCTCTACCATCGCCTCCAGACAGTTCACGAATAGCTCGCTACTTTCCGCTGTGCACTGATTCTGTGTTCATTGGAATGACAAAATTGACTGTTCACTTCTTTCGTATATTATTAACGACACTATTGGAGCCCTACCGGCTAACTTTTCGAACTTGCGCGGGTTTGCCGAGCTTCAACTTAACGGCTGCACTACATATTCGCCCATGATCAAGGGCGTCGCCAACGGTGGGCAGGGAGAGGCAGGTGCCCCCCCTCCCCCTCCCCCAGAGAGGTTAAAAAATGTAGCCAACTGCAAAGTTCTAAAGCCCACCGGTAACGATCAATTGCGATTGTCAATTTTTCCGCAATTGACGCCCATTGACGGAAAAATTGATCGTTTACGCGTGCAATTGAAGCGATTGTCAATTGCTCCAACAACAACAACTGACGGAAAAATTGACAATCGATCGTTATTGATCGTTACCGGCGGGCTTTAGGCCATGCAAACTTAGGTGCCATTGACTATACCTGCAATTCATATTTTTCTTGTCCTCCTTAACCCCCCCCTCCATCTGGGCCAGGGGTGGCGACACCCTTGCCCATGATCGGCACAATTTATCGTACGTTGATGCTTTTGAAAGAACCTCTTTGAAGCGTTTGTTACTAAACCGGTAACGTACGATGAATTGTACCATCATGGGCGAATATGTAGTGCCAGCATAAAACAGATAAATCGAAGTAAAAATTTCGTATTGTACTATTTTCCGAAGTTATTTGGAAGATATCGATGTTCGTGTGACATCATGAATTGGGTTTCGCCATTTTTGCCTGATTGGAACTCGATATATCTGTTTTAATTTGAAGCCTGGCCGACTTGCCAAAGTTCGATGTGTTAGCCGGTACTGCTCCTGGATGACACCACTGGGGTTAATTCCTTTTTTTGGTTACCACACCACTGCCGACTAGTGAAGTGTAACTTATGTCATGTCGTAATGTTACGAATGATAAATCGAAAAATTCAAATTGCGTTTTAGAACTCGGTGGTGTAATTACTAAAAAATACTGTAAACGGCACCTCAGTGGTTTCGTCCAATGGTGTTGTTGATGGTAATTTTTTACATATTTTTTTGAAATCACAAATGTTACAAAAAATTGTTAATAAAATAAATAGCATTTACCCTCATCAGAATAGAAATTAAATGTATGACTTCAAAAACAAAGAGGAGGTTCTCGATTACGCGATGGAAAGATTTTTTTTTGCTGACGCTAATCATTTTCAGGTGGTGCCATGTCGCATTCATTGTCATTTACTAATGTCACGTCTGAGAGGACCGGAACCGCTTACCGTTAAAGGGGTTTTTGATTGGGTATTTCATAGACTTGTTTTCAAAAACTATCAATACGGTTACCCTATCGAATGGGTAAGCACTCACCGAATCCGAAAACCCTATCGGGGAAACCCTATGAAGGCTTTATGAAGGGGTTTTAAAACGTGTTCAAGCTATTTATACCTAGTTCCACCTGGGCCGAAGGACCGGAACCGCTTACCGTTAAAGGGGTTTTGATTGGGTTTTTCATCGACTTGTTTTCAAAAACCCTATCAATACGGTAAGCATATCGTCGACTAACCCCATCGAAAGGGAAACCCTATCATTTGGAAGCTTTTTAATAGGGTTTCCCTATCAATTGGCTTAACCAAAAAAGGGGTTTTCCGGGGGTCAGATCGTATGAAGACACACCTTCTGTTTAATGCTCACCTTAGTAAACGGCCCTGCGAATCTCCACAGCCCTCCAAAGCCGCAACTCTGCATGTAGTGTAGTTGTTGCTGACTGGCGTCTTCTGATGCTATCATGTTCTACGAACAGGATAATTATTATTTACCAGCGGCTGCCCGCGACTTCATCCGCGTGGACCCTAGGGAACCTTTGACACAATATATAATAGCACTAATATTATATTTTTATTATTAGGATAGTAATAATTCTTCGAATAAACACTGTAGAGTCTGTCTAAAAAGTCTGTTTTCCTGAGAAATTTTTAAATTATTAAAAAAAACTTACACAGGTAACTCTGTTGGTGCTTTCAAAATTCTATGTTGTGTTTCAAAATTCAATGTTTACAATTAGAATTTTGACAGCACCAACAGGGTTACCAGTAAATGTTTTTTTTAATAATTTAATAATTTCTAAGGTAAACAGACTTTTTAGACAGACTCTATAAGTAATATTACCACAATAATACCTCAAAATTTAAATCAAATAATCTTTATTCAAACAAAATAGACTTAACAAAGTAGTGCTTTGGACTGTCCAATTTTTATCCTTCTATCTTTTCAGAATGTCTTACAAAATGGGCGTAAGTACCAAGAAAAAGTAGGAAAATATATTTGAACTTACCTGTATAATGCTTTGTACTGCACTCAGTATAACTTGATCGTTGCAGTGCATCAAAACGTGGTTAATCTTCATGTCCAACAAGCTATGTCTGTTAAATATAAATATTTATTTTAAATTAGTTTAGTTTTACACGCTGAAATATTAATTATTCGGTTCCCTGTTTGGTTGGTTAATGTGGTTCCACTCATGATTACAAGCAATTTTTACTATGGGGCCAACTCTGAAATCACGAAAAAAAATTTCTGTTCCGTAACAGAATAGATAATTAATAGTACTAGCGTACAGAAGATGCACTCCGCAAAATCGTTTACATAAATAGCGACTTTTGCTCCGACGCAATAAAGTGCAATTCAGGTCGCACAGCGCTCCTATCGCTCCAAAACATTTACTAAGTAGTTGCCTCTCTTTCTATCGCGTAGGTCTTATCTTTTCTGACATATGTACGCTTCATACTCGCACACGGAGTGATAGAGCTCTGGGGCCCTATTTTTGGATCGTTCTTGGCTGGCGTCGAGCGATTGGTTTCTACTGATTTTCGTTCTACATTTGACTTTCCATATTTTTGAATCGCTCGACCGCAACGAGTGGGTGAGGGCACTCGTTTGCAGTCGAGCGATATGGCACGGCGAACGATTTTCTTTTCTACTAAAAACAAAGATATTTATGTAACAGCCAATAGAAACATGGATATTACATTTCGTTTTCGTTGCGGTAGTTACCAGTTTTCTCTAGATTCTGCGTGGAATG
Source organism: Agriphila geniculea (assembly GCA_943789525.1). Classification (NCBI taxonomy): domain Eukaryota; kingdom Metazoa; phylum Arthropoda; class Insecta; order Lepidoptera; family Crambidae; genus Agriphila; species Agriphila geniculea. The sequence goes on along the minus strand of OX038898.1, from coordinate 8,660,383 downwards.
GATAAAATTCAACATTTCGTTTATATTGGCAGCACCGGAAACGAACGATTCAAAAATACGGAAAAACGGCGTCATGCGACTTGGAAGACGAATGTGACTTAAGTCGCATGCGACAAAACTATGTCATACGAGCGATTCTAAAACAGGGCCCCTGGTTCCATACAAAAGCACAATATCTACTCGACCTTAATGTATGGAACAGATGATTTTTCGCGATATCAGAGTTGGCCCCATAGTAAAAATTGCTTGTAATCATGAGCGGAACCACCCCACTGCGGGAATCAAAAACTCGCTGTATAATAGGGGTCAAAGTGTGAATTTGCAGATTTTTTTCTCACATACAAGTTCACATATTTTCTATGGTGTTAAAGATGCTTCAGTTGCTAGTTATTATTAATTTAGAATTATGATCATCACAGGCATAAAAAAAGTATTTTAAAAGTGGCTCCTTTTTAGTTAGCAGAAATGACCACTTAATTCGTTGTAACTTAGCCGATACTTTTTTTTTCACTTAACACATGTGGCATTAGTTAGCTGAGTGTTTAAGCATTTGTGCATAAAAGTTTTAAAACATAAACGTTCATGGTTGTTACATACAGCCTTGGCCAAATGTATTAGCCATGCCTATGTTTTAGCATTTTTGAAATAAAACTGGCAGATCATACTTTCCGTGAACTGAAGAAGCCGTTGCTATCAGAACCAAACAAGAAAGCACGAATCGTCCTGGGCTATTATTCACCAACACTTTACAGAGGAGGATGGTCCAATGTGCTTTGGTCTGATGAATTCAATTTTGAGGTGTTTGGTACTCCTGGTGCGACCTACGTGAGGCGTCGAAAGGGCGAATAATTGTTGCCGGAGTGCGTGGTGCCTACAGTCAAGCATGGAGGAGGCAGCATAATGGTATGGGGATGCATGGCTGCAGATGGAGTGGGCGAAATGTTCATTGGTGAAAGTCGCATGAACTCGCAAAAGTACATCAATGTTCTTGAAACCTTTCTTTTGAACCTTTGATTTCGAATATTTTCGGTGACACGAATTACAACGACGTAAAGTTTCAGCAAGATAATGCTTCATATTGGTTTGGTTAAATTTGAAATAACATCGTTTAAAATAGTAAGTAGGAAAAAAATATAGAGTGGCTAATACATTTGGCCAAGGCTGTAAATTAAGAATATGTGAGTATGGTAAACGCAAATTCTTTAAAATTTTCCAAACAAAACGTCAAATTCATACTTAAACCCTTAATACCTTGATATTGTTTATGAATACTTACATGACTGGAAATACTTTAGGGAAGACTACAGATCCTTCTGCCAAATATTGGTATAGAATTCTTATTTCGTCTTCATCTGTGAACAAATAAAACGTGTTATTACAAAATATTTTTAAACACTGTTCAACTTAACACCTGTTTAAATGTGACGCTGTCTCTTTTAAATAATATTGTCAAAAAAGTGATAGCATCACATTTAACAGGTGTCTAAGTTGAACAGTGTTTAAAAATCTTTTGTAATAACACGGCATATTTTTAGAGGGAATATTATTACTCTTGGTGATATTATATTGATTGAGTGAAACTTTATCTCAGGGTGCCTACTGCCATGTCTTAGCGCAGTTTTAATTCAATCTTACCATGCTATTTCGTACTATGACCTTCTTATAATAAGATTATTATAATAATGTTTCTGTTATAAGTTTTGTGACGTCATCGTTCAATCATTCACAAAACCCGTACCACGACATGTCTTTAGACAGCTAGCATTATTGTTTTGGTGTCAAATTATGAGGAATTTAGCAATCTTAAAAAAGTTGCTTTTTATCAACGGAATCAAAACTATTTGGAGATATTCTATTTAGATATTAGAAAATCCGTCATAAACAGTATGTGAAACGTTTTTATACATCTTGATCTTCATTGTGAATGTAAAATAGTTGGGATTATTTGATTTATTATTTGATAACAAGTACTTGTTTTCAGATGGATAGCTAATTTGAAACAATCGAGTTTTTAAAAGCCGATAACGCAGAAACAAATACCTAGAACCTTTTTTAATGAATTTATTTTGCACAAAATAATAGTAATTTCAGGCAAATTAGTGTTATTTTTCGCCAATAAAAGTTTGGGGAGGAAGGGAAGAGGGGGAGAACCCCCTTGCCTTCTTACCTATATTCGGGACCTACAGGGGTAAATAAGATTCGATTCCAAACTAAATAGGGGTTTGATAAGTTGTTTCTGTTGTCGTCAAAATTATTGTAAAATAGACATTTTTACCTAAAAACTCTCCATTTTCAGAAATTTATTGCTCGCGTAGGTATAATGTGGTTACTAATCATAAAATTACTTTAAGTTCGACATTTTACTTTAAAATATAAATTTTATTAATTTACAAAGTAAGCAAATAGGTACGTTATAACTTACCAAAATTCTCCTAGTGTCGCATTCTTGGCCGTTGTTTATGCTAACAACATTAGTTTCGAGATTTTGAGTGGCACACAACACAACAAGTGTTCTTGTTTGAATCATAGAAAATGTTTCAAAATAAAAACGAAAATGAATACCTACTTTCCTTTGGTACACTGAGATAAAACATGTTTCCGATACGAACATAGCAAATAAACTGAAGTGATGGCTAGCAGGGATTGGACAATTTCGCAATATCATTCGTTCCTTAGCGAGAATAAAGTAATATTACTTTGTACAGGTCATGGTACGAATTTGAATAATCTTATTATAAGCTTAAAACAAAACGTTCATAAAACATGATGTTTTTCTAAAAGATGATGGTAGGCGCCCAGAACTACGTTAAAATTTATGAAGTCGTACAGTCAGCGCCAAAATGATCTGAGTATTCAAACCTACCAAAATACCTAACAATTTGACAAAAATCGACCTTATCTCAAGACAGTAAAGCGCACTCTCGTTTGTTCTCAAATAAGAAATGAAAATGCACCTAAATTTCATGAGATAAGGTTGATTTCTGTCAAATGATTAGGTATTTTAATAGGTTTGAATGCGCTGATCATTTTGGCACTGACTGTACTTATAAATCATGACGGTTTTGCTTTTATTTTGGGGACTCTATGAGATGGGACAGAAAATGTAATTTAAAGGTGGAAAATGGGACACAAATTCTTAAAAAGTGTTTGTCTGCTTATAAAACTCGAAAAAACGTGATTGCGAATATGTTGGCTGCATTTAAAGCAAATGCACTTGATATCAAAATTAAAATCTGAAAGAAAATCTTAACATCAAGAGGCCGTACACGTTTTGCCGCTCTTTCGCTCGCACATATCATGTTTTCTCAAGATTTCTTAAATCTGAGTGCGTAGTTAAAAAATGTGTCTCGCCCACTTTCCGCAATATACGGGTGAAAGCCTATTTGGTTTAAGCGACACCTAGGGCCATATAGAGTTATATACATATTTGGAATCAGCGGATTTTTCTGCGTCGATTGAGCTAGGTCCCATAAATATCGGAGCACTTTTTTGGCGCTTAAACCAATGAAAATTTCGGCCTCATTTTAGAGCATTGGTGTATGAAACGCCAAAAAATCAATACCATTTTTAGAGACAGTGGATATGAACCATACAAATGTTTGATTAAAACCCGTTTAAACTGTTTGTGTTTTCACAATAATAGTACTCGATGGCGGTTAAAGCGTTTTGCCTCCAACTACTTTTTAGGAGTAACCGTCGCTTAAAACATTTTGCTTTAGATAAAAATCATCAAGGCTGTCGCTTAAAACATTTAGCTTGAATCTAAAAAAAATATGTCATGTCGCTTCAACCTTTTTGCCTTTATATATTTTCATCATAACATGTTGTTTAAATCATTATCGTCTGTATGCAAAACTTGACTAAAATGTCGTTTCAGAAATTTATCCGCACTCTATAACTTAATTGAGTGTCGGTCCAACATATCTCAAGTTTTCCTTGTGTTACTTGAAGCACTTATCAAAACTCAAAATAGTGATATCTATGTCCGTTCAGACATGCAAATATTATTATGTGTCAATTTTGCAACGTTGCATCAAACAATGATTGTTTGCCGCCGACGTATTTGACTCGCGCGGGTATGTATCAGCCTCTCCTCGTTCCTACTGAAGACACTGGAAAAGATAATAATAATAATAATAATAATATCCTCTGCTGGAACAGGGCGCCGAAGTGTGTACGTGAGGGAACTCGTATGCGAAGCTGGTTCGCACAGGCACACACTGTAGCCAAAGTAAAAATATTTGTTTTTGCTATGGATCACTGTTCTAGGTTCGCGGAGCGCGGAGATTCGCGAACCTAAGTGAGTACCCACCCAGATAGACATATAAGAGAAACTATAGGCAAAAGTAAAAGACCACTACATGACAACCAACATGCTTATATGGAAGGGAAATCCATCGAGATAGCCCTCCACAACATGGCAGTCAGAGTAGAGAGATCAACTTCAAACAAAGAATACGCTTTAGCGTGCTTCTTCGATGTTGAAGGCGCCTTTGACAAGGCGTCTGCGCAATCTATAGTGGAAGCCCTAAACAGAGAAGGTGTAACAAAGCAAATATCAGGTTGGATCACCAACATGTTACAACACAGATCTATACAAGCAGAACTATCAGACACCAAATACACCATCAAAGCTAGAAGAGGCTTTCCCCAAGGAGGTTGTCTGTCTCCACTGCTATGGTGTATCTTAATAGATGAACTAGTTACAAAGATCACTGCTATGCACATATACATCCAAGCGTACTCGGATGACGGCCTGTTACTTGCAAGAGGCAAAGTTCTAAGCGTGGTCAGAGATATAATGAGAAGCGGAATTATGACAACATTGAGATGGTGTAGGGACAAGGGACTGAACCTTAACCCTACAAAAACTAAACTAATGTTGTTCACAAATAAAAGAAAGATTGATAGCATGATCCCAATAAACATTGAGAATGTAGAACTTGAGATAGTAAAGGAGTTTAAATACCTAGGGATAGTCTTAGACAGCACCCTAAGTTATAGAACACACATAAAAGAAACTAGCAAAAAGGCAATGACAGCTCTCATGTAGTGCAGAAGAGCCGTTGGCAAGAATTGGGGCATGAAACCCGAAGTGGTCCAATGGATCTATAGGGCAATCATCCTACCGAGAATTCTCCACGGAGCACTAGTACGGTGGCATAAGGCACAACTAGAATATAACAGAAAAGAACTCACAAAGGTACAAAGACTAGCTAGCATCATGGTAACAGGAGCCATGAGAACAACTCCCACGGCCGCCTTAGAAATGATACTAGGCCTTAGTTTTATAGATCTTGAAATCGAAAAGAGAGCTACAGAACAATGGTTTAAGCTGAAAAGCACTAACCTATGGATAGGAAGACATACTGATAAAGGTCACGCAGAAATAGGAAAGAGTAAGAAGATAACCTTTCTATGATACTGGTTAATAATGACCTAATAAAAAAGGAAAGGATATTCGACAAAAAGTACAGAATAAGCATCAGATCCAGAGAAAACTGGAAACTAGAACAAGACGATCTGGATAGCACCGCGGTATGCTACACTGATGGGTCAAGAAAAGAATCGACTAAGCTATCGGGTGCTGGGGTATACATAGCTAAACCCGATACAAAAGGAGCCACTTTCAATCTGGGCAGATACGCCAGCGTATTCCAGGTGGAAGTATTCGCGATACTGGAGTGTGCGCACATGATCAAAAGTGAGATAAGCAACCATAACATAGGAAAAATAATAATATACAGTGACAGTCAAGCTGCCATCAAAGCCCTTGACAAAACGGAGACTACCTCAGCCTTGGTGAAGGAATGCAAACAAAGCATTCAGGAACTTGCAAACTTGGTTGAGGTGGAAATTGCCTGGGTACCTGGACACGAAGGTAACAAAGGCAATGATGAAGCCGATGAATTGGCTAGGATAGGGGCTGGTGAACCTTTCATTGGCCCTGAACCAAGACTGCCAATCACACATAGAATTACTAAGAACATTATTGGAATTCGAACAATCAAAGAAACCAACCAAAGATGGATGGAAAGAAAGGACTGTAGACAGTCCAAGCAAATCGGTTGACAAGAAGAAAACTAGAGAATTGCTGAAACGAAGCAGGAGAAATATAAGAACGATTGTAGGTGTACTGACAGGACACTGTCCACTAAACAGACACCTATCAGTGATCAAACGGACAGAGGATCCCATCTGTCCGCAATGTAAAGAAAAAGAAGAAACAAGCTACTACTTCATGGCAGAATGCCCGATATACGCATCACTGCGCTGGGAGCTCTTTGGGGTGGATAAGCTTAAGGAAGAGGATCTAAAGCAGTTAACGATAAGTCAACTCAGCAGGTACTGTAGGCGTACAGGTAGGTTCGAGGGTCCGACGCCGGTGGGGTAAATGATAACCCACCTCTCCCTCCGGGGATTTGGGGAAATGGGTGAAATGGTCCTAATCAAGGTGACTGATCACCCGTCTGGCTTCGCTGGTGTCCCCCCTTCTAAATAATAATAATAATATTAAATAATAATAACATTGAAGTTTTTAAATGAGAAATTATTGCATGGTATCATTCACCATTCTTTAAAAAGTTATACAAACAGATGCGATTTAAAACAAATGCTGTTGTTTTCAAATTGTTGTTTAAGCCATTATGATTTTACTCTGAAATATTTAATTTTGGAGTTTGAACAAAATAGATTTATTCTATCCAATTGATAGAATGTCGGTTAAAGCACTTAGCCAGACTCTGAAAGACAATCAAAGTAACACTTAAGCCATTTTGCTTGGAACTGTCAGCAGAATAAAGTGGCGGTTAAATCATTTTACCTTACTCCATTATATGGCTATTTTGAATGAAGCGACATTTTTTTTCAAAATTTTTATCTTTACAAAGTGAAGAATGTAACCGGAATTTGAGACTTTTAAAACGAAACTAGTTTGTAACACTTTCAGGAAAAATTAACAAACCGTTTTGTTTTAATAATTTTTTTTCCGAAATTAAAAACTTTGAAACGCTCTCCTGTAAAGTTCCAAAAATGTCGCTTAAACCAAATAGGCTTTCACCCGTCGTAATAAGATTACGGAAATTTTAATAGTAGTTTATGAAACTGATGCATAATGAAGGGTATTAAAACATGAACGGCTCGGTTTTTAATAGTAAAGCTTCGTACAGACTGAGGCGAATTCCGCGCGAAATTCGCGAGTGCGATCACGTAACTCAAAGCAATAGCCATAGCCATAGCCATTGTCAAAGAAATTGCTATGGCAATGGCTATGGCTATGGCTATTGCTTTGAGTTACGTGATCAAAATCTGTCAAAATGAGCGACGCGCGCGATTCGCTCGCCTCAGTCTGTACGAAGCTTAACACACGAGTGTAAGTAGCGGCATCTACCGTACCCGCCGCACATAGCAACACGGTTACAACAAGATTCAACCACCATGTTACTAGATGGCGCTAGTGTCGAATAAACACAAAGATTAGTAAGGAAAATAGCAGCACCTCGTAATATGGAGACAATATGGAGAAACCTACATCTCGCTATCGGAGTTTTCTCGGCCACCAAACTATATATACAACTTCCAACCATCATCGGTTGGACCGCGGTCCCCGGGCTAAGATCACCCAGCCCGGAGGAAGATCTTCCACTTTGGCCTTCCTACTAGTGGCCACCCTTCTCTCCATAATACCCTACCTATTACCACATTTCCTACACCTAGTTATGTACAGTTTCATACAATACTTTATCTACTCTCATACAATTTTGTGATTGAACCGATTGAACCTACAAACTTAAATATCAATGATAAAAAAGAGTTCGGTAGGTCGGCAGTACTTACCAGTTAAGTAAGACGTTTTATCCGTCGCCGCATCTAAAATATCGGGTGGAGTCAAAGGACATCAGGCAAGGTCCCATAGAAAAAAACCAAAGAATGTATAACGTTTCTGTTTTTTCCAAAATGTAGGCATGTAATTAGTAAGTCATAGAAAATATTCAGATTTTTACGAAGATTTATGTTTTAAGAGTTATTTACGTTTGAAAGTTTTTTTTTTGGTAACCCCGACACTAAATAGCAACACCAGTTTCACGACAACACGTTTCGTTAGCTGCGTTAGTGATATAGATTAGCACCACAATGTTCGAGTTGGAACCGATCAAACGGAAAATCTGTGCATATGTCGCACGTAACAAAACGCTTTTGACAGTTGAATTGACTGACATCCGGGTGTCCATCGTTCTGGCAGCGCCACGGTCTCCGATTTGCGTGAAAAAAATTCACCATGTAGGCCGATTTTTTGCCAGTCGGGAAAAAATAGGTTTGATTTTTTCCCTCCACTGGATCCGAAGATATACGAGGTTTATTGTGGCGCTGCCAGAACGACGTCGTCCTGGCAGCGCCACGGCTATATCTCATTAATTACAAAAGCTAGAATAAATCTAATTACACACAGATTTTTGGCTTTTTTTTCCATTTCACACAAGCTAACATCCATCCGTGAACGTCAACAGATTCAGGAGTAATCGTGGGTCATTCGTGGCGCTGCCAGAACGACGTCGTTCTGGCAGCGCCACGGCTGAATCTCAGCAATTTGATTTTTTTCCTGGAAACGGTGTGGGTATATATTTAATACCTTCGTCATAAGGCACGGAAAAAAATGAGTTTCTACATTTTATCGTGGATTAAGGATTTTATAGGCATCGAGAAATTATAACCTCAAAAAAAATTTTTTTCGCACTAACGCCTTTAATATTAAATGTATTAAATAACATTCGCGCATTCCCTTATCTTCCTATAAAGGGAAAAAAATAAACCACCATCGCAGCATTAGCCGTTCCAGAGAAATCATAGGTTTTGATTTGGTTCATACATTAGGCATCGTTCTGGCAGCGCCACACCCAGTGCAGCATGATCCAGAGCACCTGTCGCCAAACTGAGTATGCCAATATTTAGTACCACCATAGCGAACACGGAAAAAAATCTGATAACGTGTAAAACACAGCTACTTTCCGAGAAATAAGCCTTTGATTCAATATGCCATACAATTGGTACATTCGAGTAGAAAAGTTTTAAATTGCTTTTTATTTTAGCATTTTAAGTATCCGATCCGGTGCCCAAAAGCAGTTTTTACTATACAGGGTGTCTAGTAATAGCCTCATAAAGCCGAATATGGTAGATAGGGACCATTATAGGGATATTTTGTTTATTAATTTTTGAATGAAACAGCTGGTTTTTTTTTCGCAATTTCAGAGTTAGTTCCATAGTAAAAGTTGTTCAGTTTGATGGTCTCTATATCTACAATATGCGGCTTTATAAGGCTACCAAATACCAACAAATATGAAAAGTAAAAATAAAAATAAAAATGCATTTGTGATGAAAGCGGCAGGCATGCTTGAAAGCGGGCTACAGCTGGCTAGTCAAGCAGGAAAGTGTGAATGAGGCGTTAACTTAGTAAGCTGTGAAGCTGTCAATTAAATGTCATACATAAGTCACATAAGTCAAAAAATTTTTTTTGAGGTTATAATTTCTCGATGCCTATAAAATCCTTAATCCACGATAAAATGTAGAAACTCATTTTTTTCCGTGCCTTATGACGAAGGTATTAAATATATACCCACACCGTTTCCAGGAAAAAAATCAAATTGCTGAGATTCAGCCGTGGCGCTGCCAGAACGACGTCGTTCTGGCAGCGCCACGAATGACCCACGATTACTCCTGAATCTGTTGACGTTCACGGATGGATGTTAGCTTGTGTGAAATGGAAAAAAAAGCCAAAAATCTGTGTGTAATTAGATTTATTCTAGCTTTTGTAATTAATGAGATATAGCCGTGGCGCTGCCAGGACGACGTCGTTCTGGCAGCGCCACAATAAACCTCGTATATCTTCGGATCCAGTGGAGGGAAAAAATCAAACCTATTTTTTCCCGACTGGAAAAAAATCGGCCTACATGGTGATTTTTTTTCACGCAAATCGGAGACCGTGGCGCTGCCAGAACGATGGACACGACATCCGGCAGACTTTTTTTTAATGCGCAATCACTTGTGCCACAGAACAAATATACTCAGGGGAGACTTGTGAAATCGCTAACAAAGATGTCCGTTTCATTGATATGCTTTTGTTTTTTTCAATAATTAATTAACGCTAAATGAAGGAGTTAAAAAATAATGTTGCTACTGTTTTATGATTCTAGTAACATAAAGTGTTTATAGATAACAGAATTATGTTTATACACTTTTGGGTCTCATGTGCCTGATGTCATTTTCACTCACTACACTCACTACTATGATATTTTAAGCAAAAGTAAAAATTAAAATAAAAAAATGGCGCGTATTCTATTAGAAAAAAATAATAAAATAAGTGCATTCCAGTAGACTAATCGTTACGCTAAGTCATCGATCACCATAGAGTACGTTTTACTCATGGAAAGTATATGGGAATATCATTGTTTTTTTTTAAATATCGCGGCACTGCCTTATTCTTGGAGTTGCCCTGTATCGTAATGAGAAAAAAAGTTATTTTATAACATTGCTTAATATTGCGAAGGTATGTTATAATAGTAGTTTATGAAACTGATGCATAATGAAGGGTATTAAAACATGAGTGTGTGTTTAAAAACCGAGCCGTAGGCGAGGTTTTTAATAGTATCACACGAGTGTTTTAATACCTAGTTATGTGCAGTTTCATACACTACTTTATCTACTCTCATACAATTATTGTGATTGAACCTACAAAATAAAATATCAATGATAAAAAGAGTAGGTAGTTTCTTGACTTTGCTTTAGGTAGGTAGGTTGTACCAAATACTTAGAAACTCTACGTACTTACCTTGGTTAAGTATTACGTTTTTCCGTCGTCGCCGCATCTAAAATATCTACTCATTCACTACTATCAGATATTTTTAAGCAAAAGTAAAAATTAAAATCTAAAAAATGGCGCGTTTTCTATTAGAAAAAATAATTATGAAATGACTGCATTCCAGCAGAGTAATCGTTACGCTAAGTCATCGATCACCATAGAGTACATTTTAATCATGGAAAGTATGTGAGAATTTCATGTTTTTTTTTTAATATCGCGGCACTGCCATCTTCTTGGATTGGCTCTGTATCGTAATGAGAAAAAAAGTTATTTTATAGCATACTTTAGTTAACGAAGGTATGTTATAAAATAACTTTTTAATTTTTTTTCGGTATTGCGTGTATAAAGTATGTCAATATAATTTCGTTTTGAAATTCATAATTCGAATTTTACGATATGAGAGTAGATAAAATAACTTTTTATTTTTTTTCGGTATTGCGTGTATAAAGTATATCAATATAAATTCGTTTTGATATTCATAATTCGAATTGTTCGATATAAGAGTAGATAAAATATATTTCAGGTTTGTGTTGCTGAAGTATAAAAAGTTGTCGTCTCTGACAGTTCAAATAACTGTTGTAATCCAACATCGGTTCTTCTCGTTGTGTGTCCCGCCCACTGCCACTTCAGCTCTACTACCTCTTAAGCTTACCGGTGGTATATTTGACCAGGGTCGCGAGTACGGTCAGCACGAGAGCTTGCGTCGTGAAGTCCGACAGTACTGAAGGGTCTAGGAGGCTGTTGCTCTCTGGACTGGTGGTGTCTTTATCTGTTGATACTTGCTGCAAACAATGTATAGAATAAGAGTCAGTGTCCACGTATTTACTAATTTAGCAACAAAAATGTAAACAAAGAAACGTCACTGTCAAATTGACAAACTGACCCTGATAGTGACAAATTCAGATATTGAAAACCTTTGGTCACTTTTATAACTTTTTAATTTGTTTATTATATTTTAGGTCATAATAAATATAATGTCATCCAGGGTAATTTTAAAATAGGATGGTAATTAAGAATTTTATCTTTATAACCTATTATAAGTTTTGATGTTAAAAGTTCTTAAAACGAAAACTTTACTTAGATATTGATTGTATCTAAACTATCAAAAATACGTAGTCATCTTCGCCTGTTCCCCCCCAATACCAAAAGACAAATGATACTACTACAGCTACTACTCGTAATACAATTTTTTATGAAATTTTATAAAATGACCAAAGGTTGATGTGTACGGTTTGCAGTTGATGTGTACACAGCATCATAAAAATGTTTTCTACTATAAAACTGTTATTATGAAATATTAAATTATATTACTGTTTTTTCCGCAAAACTCATGATTCAGAATATTTATGTAATCTATTTTTACTAGGTTTGTGATGAAAAAACATGTAAGTTTGTTTATTTCTTGACTTAGCAATATACTATTTCTTTTTGTGTTGTTTTGTTCTGGCAACACCTTTGTTTACATTTTTGCTGGGAAATTAGTAATGCGACTTTAGAGACAGAATATATAAGGTGGTACCAAATTATTTGAAGATACTTAAACAGGTGATAGTATTGATTAAACTGAAATACATAGTAAGCCTGTTAGCTGACCAATACATTTTGTATGGGAGTATGTTTTTTTTCTTTCTTCGACCTATGTTTCTTGGAGAAAACTGTTAATTTTAAGCAACACTATCACCTTATCACATCATTTGGTACCACTATTAATACTAAACGTACAGAAGTCCATTTGCGCGAGGACAATCAATTAATAAGCTACTCTCGCTGCACGGCAATAAAGTACAATTTCAAATTGCACAGCGCTGCGTATCTATTATTTTAAACGCCTCCGAAGCACTTCTCTTTCTGTCGCGTAGCTCTATCTCAACTCAACCGACAGATGAGCACCCGTTCACGAGCATGACGCATAAACCAGCCATGGCTTCACTCAACCATATTTGAGGGAACGTAACGACCCGCTTCACGCGACACCACCGCAGAAATGATTAAAGAGAGCATGACATACTAAGGCTACCCAAGTTAAGGCATACTAATATCCAAAAGCTTTTTAGTTCATTATACTATAAGTAGCGAAGCAATTCTCTCGATCATGAATAGAATTGGGCAAAGGACCCGATTTCGACCCGACTGCTGGGTTTAATTAAACCCAGTTAACGCCCATAGAATATTTTGTTAAACTAAATAAAATCTTTAGAAGTAAGAGATGTTTCGCCCTTTGAATATTTTTCTGTATTGATTTAACAAGAATTTTTTTCCATAGCAACGTCACATTTCGACGTATGCACTTCACTATGACGTAGAAATAAAAACACTGTAAAAACTTTCTATAACATACAATGGCAGTTTTTATTGGGTTTTGCCCATCTCTAGTCATGAAGGCACTTACCTTAGTACTGGGCTCTGGGTAGTCGCTGTCTCCGGATTTCGTGGACGACGGCCGATCTGTGACGTCATCAGTGCTCGACGGGGACACTCGGCCATCGTCTTCTACCACCTTTATATAAGAAATAGGGTTTATAACAAAAAAATAAGAGATTTTTGTGTGTTTTCATTACAAAAACCGGCCAAGTGCGTGTCGGGCCACGCGCCATAGGGTTCCGTAGTTACCATATACCATACCATATTTAATACCACCTATAATTTTTCGTCTGTAAAACTAACTTTGTTTTTCACAGTGTTGATATGAATGACAAAGTTATATTTGCGGTTTTAGAAAATGTGCTATATCTCAAAAACTAATTACTATATCTCGTTCAAACCAATTTTGGTTGAAAGTTTTTATTAAGGTCTACAGCATATATTTTTTTTAGATTTTTCACTCTCTTATTTCAAAAGTTAAAGGGGGGGGGGGGACACACATTTTACCACTTTGGCGGTAAATATCTTTCAAAAGTTGTCTTAGAAACCTTAATGTCATTTTTAAAGACCTATCTATAGACACCCAACACGTGTTGGTTTGAAGAAAAAAATTTTTTTCAGTTTCAGTTCCATGTATGGGGAGCCCCCCCTTAATCTTTTATTTTTCTTATTTTTGTATTAAATTCGTTAAGCGGTTAACAGATTACATATACCTACCAAGTTTCAACTGTGTAGTCTTAATACTTTCGGAATAAAGTGGCTGTGACATACGGACAGACAGACAGACAGACAGACAGACATGACGAATCTATAAGGGTTCCGTTTTTTGCCATTTAGGCTACGGAACCCTAAAAATACCAAAAACATCTTGCTTGAAATAAGAAAAAATAAATTTTGAGCGATACTAACTGGTGTAGACTAGTCTAAGGCCCATATCTATAATCCGCTCTCAATGTTGAAAGCTATCTTGAGATAATACTTGCTTGGGATACTCTTTTTAATGGAATAGCTTCTTAAGTATGATCTAAAGATAGAACCTAAAATTTTATTTTAAAATCTTTATTGTTCTACAAACTAAAGTACAAAAGGCGGAGAACGGTTTATAAATACGGACATAAGTTTACCAACCTGAGCAAGAAACGGGTCATAACGATGGTCGATACGACATCAGCCATTTTTAACGTCCCCACTGCTGGGAGATAGGCCTTCCTTATGGGTGGATAAGGAGGGATGGGTCATAACCCACCACACGAGCCCAATTCGGATTGGTGAGTGTTAACAATTGCAAATGCAGCTGGGACCAACGGCTTAACGTGTCTTCTGAAGCACGGAGGGGATCGGGATAATATTATTTTGTCACCCATCCCATGACCGATTCATGCGAAAGTTGTTTAACCTCTGCAATCGGAGGGCTAGGTGCTAAACCACTGCGCCACCGATCTCGTCGACGATGGTCACCCATCCTAAACTCAGACTTAGCTTATACCACAGATATAAGTACTACGTACAGAAAGAACACTCCCCGCCCTAGAATCAATAACATCACCCCACCCTTTGTAATTTTTTGTCACCCATTCCATGACCAACCCTTGCGAAAGTTGTTTAACCTCTACAATCGCAGGACTGGGCGATAAACCACTGAGCTCTTTGACGATGGTCATATTGGTCACCCATCCTTGGCTTATACTCACATCCAGCCCGCTTTCGGCATCGCCGTGCTCCGAGCGCGCCGCTTCCCCCGCCGCGCCGTGTTGCATACTATGCGCGCGTCCTTCGCTGTCCTGTAGTATATATTGTGTTAGAGAAGGTAAGAGAGGGGGGGATACATTTAGGGAGAGGGAACATTTATAGTGAGGTCTTAGAAAGTTTTTTTTCTTAACGGTTGTTCCAAAAAATCCTATCACCAGTAAAGGATCAACAGTTGCATAGATTAGGGGTTAAAGTATGAAATTGCCGTTTTGTATGGAGAATTTTAAAGGATTCGCATTTCCCATGCTAACATTTTCTTGATTTATTTAACAACCATGAATGCTAATGTTTTAAAATTGTTATGCACAAATGTTTAAACACTTGGCTAACTAATGCCACACGTGTTAAGTGAAAAAAAAGGATCGGCTAAGTTACAGCAAGGACCAGAACCGCTTACCGTTAAAGGGGTTTTTGATTGGGTATTTCATAGACTTGTTTTCAAAAACCCTAGCAATACGGTAACCCTATCGAAAAGGTAACCCAAGTACACTTACCGAATACGAAAACCTTATCGGGGACACCCTATGAAGGCTTTATGAAGGTGTTTTAAAACGTGTTCAAGCAATCTATAGTCCCACCTGGGCCGAAGGACCGGAACCGCATACCGTTAAAGGGGTTTTAATTGGGTATTTCATGAACCGCTTAACGTTAAAACGGTTTTTGATTGGGTATTTCATAGACTTGTTTTCAAAAACCCTGTCAATACGGTAAGCATATAGTCGTCTAACCCTATCGAAACGGAAAACCCTCATCAAAGCTCATTTGTAGAATCATTTGGTAAGCTTTTTAATAGGGTTTCCTAACAATTTGGTTAACCAATAAGGGTTTTTCCGGTCCCTGAGTTACAGTGATCATTTTTGCTAACGAAAAAGAGTCACTTTTAACATACTTTTTTTAACGTTCACTAAAAAATCAGAAACATATTTATTGCTGATAGTAGGCCGTTATGATCATAGTTCGAAGTAATAACAAGTAAACGAAGCATCTTTCACATCATAGAAGATATAAAAGCCTCTGTGTGTAAGTAAAAGACTACAATTTCATACTTTAACCTATTATTATAAATGTCCCTTACTAAGTAAAGGTTATTAAAGCTTATATGTATAAGACAAAAATACGTCGTAAAAAATTTAATACCTAGGTACATTTTTCGTCCAATAGGCCTAATCGAATAAATTCGACTTACGCGAGAGGAAGAAGAAGACGCGAAGGAATTTTGAACTCAACTGTACGTAAATAGAGTTCAAAATTGTAGACCTACACGCTGAAATTTTAATCATTTGGTTCCCGCAGTCGGGTGGTTCCACTCATGATTACAAGCAACTTTTACTATGGGGCCAACTCTGATATCGCGAAAAAGGTAGCTTTTTTATGGAACAGCCGATTCTTTTTTCAAAAATCAGCTATTCCATAACAGCTGATTTCTTTTTCGCGATATCAGAGTTGGTCCCATAGTAAAAGTTGCTTGTAATCATGAGTGGAACCACCCCACTGCGGGAACCAAATGATTAAAATTTAACGCTGTTAAGCCTGGTTTGTCAAAGAGTTGAAAGACTAAACCAAAAGGAATGTTTCTTAAATATTATTTTAAACTTCATAAGACCTCACTCCACCACGCCAAAATATTAGAAACAATAAAATGGGTGTATTCTGGATAAGACAACAGATCGGAATCGAAGCATCTATTGTGTATCTCTTTCTACGTGAAGCTTTCTTTCTCGCTTCACCATCTAGAAAAATCTAAAGCTAGAAGCAGTGTCATTTTGTGTCAAATTGTGGTCAAACTTTCTTAATTGTTGTTATTTACAAGTGATAATTCATTCACTCACTCATTTAGTGGGTCATTCACTCAATTGTGCTTGTTTTTGAAAATATTACTTATTGTTCAAAGAATTATTTCTCGATATTCAAAATGTTCTTTTTAAATTGGTGTTAAAAGAAAAATGTGCTACTAAAATTTTCATTTCAAATTGCTGATAGTTAGTTTCGATTGTTTGTGATTTTTATTGTGTTATTATGGTAAGACTGGAGTCTTAGTGGTATTTAAACTATACTGGATGTACGTCAATTCAGTTGAATACTTTTGAAGTGCATTTGTGCTTTATTATTACAATCAATTACAATTGGTACAAATTTTACTGCTGATTTCGCTCTCTTATTAATAATTATTTTACAGTAGATGTATACGAGGGCGGTTTGATAAGTCCATGACTTTGAAAAGAAGAAATACTTTTTTTTCATAATTAATTTTGTATCTTAAAAAGAAATTCCTTAGGAATCTTCACACAATTTTTTTTCAAATTCTACAAAAGATTATTACTTTTGGAAACGAAAAGCTCAAGCGACTTCTAACTTTTATTAATGAACCTGACGGTGACGACTCTCTCGGCGGCACTCATGACATCAAAACTCATCGAATGAAGATGCGAATCCTTCTTCTTGGCGGGCCAAGATTTTCATCAATCCAAAAGGTGGTGTCAGAAATGGGCCCTATTTCAGTTACCACAGTTTTCATGAAATGAATGCGATGAAAGAAAAAAATAATGGGTTAAAGAGGTAGAAACTTCGTTGGACTGAATACGCAGAGCTACAAAAAGATTATGTAGAGAAATAAATCAAAATACGTCGAAAAAAAGTGTTTCTTCTTTACAAAGTCATGGACTTATCAAACCACCCTCGTAGTCACACACCACACCGGTTTTCGACTATGTCAAACTACTAAAGTTTGACTTTAAAAAAAGAGAGGCAATATACTGTGTATCTTATCACTCGCTAATCTTGCTGGCTAGAGTCTGTGTAGAAAGAGAACCGTAATGGGATTAGTGTCTTTAATCATGTGATCGCCACTGTAAAGTCTGTCTAAAAAGTCTGTTTACATGGGTAATTTCAAGGGTAATTTTAATACCCACCCTAGCAGCACAGCAAATAATATATAGTTTATTTGTACAATCTTGATACTTTGGAATACAAATATTTATATAAAAGATGATAAGTAAGTAAAAAACATATTTTGATTATGTACACTGTGCATAATCAAATATTTTTTAAGTACAGGAATAAAAGCATTGACAGGTTTCTTTTTATTTGTCGACTTAGCTTTTTTTTGTATAGGCAAGTAAAAGTTAATAAAAGTATGTACATAATGCTGTGAAGTATTTTTTTTATTTGTTGACTTTTCCTGCAATCCTGTACTTAAAAAATATTTGATTATGTACAGTGTACATAATCAAATGTTTTTTATTTACTTATCATCTTTTATAATAATATAAATATTTTTAATCCAAAGTATCAAGATTGTACAAATAAACTATAATATATTATTTGATGTGTTGCTAGGGTGGGTATTAAAATTACCCATGAAATTACCCATGTAAACTGACTTTTTAGACAGACTATATATTAAGTCAAGATAGTCACACTACAAGACGTAACAGTGCCGTCATAATAACAAAAACGGTAATCAAATCCGCACAGACTCTAAACAACAATTTAACTCGAGTTATTTGACATTCAACTATTATAGTGACAGATTCAACAACTGTCACAATCATTGAGAAAAAGTCATTCATGACAAATGATTAAAATTAATGTTTGAATTCCCTAATCAACTTCTGTGACGTACACCCTTTAACTAGTCTAAAACCATGCAGGTTTTTGGGTAGGGGCACTACCTTAGGGGTGTCTAAGGGTCATACATTTCAATACTTCATTAAAAGTCATCTAGACTAGAGTCTATGGTAAAAGCGATGTATTAAAACATATTTGTAAGCTCTTGGGCTAAGTAAAGAGTTTATAGAGTCGCTAATTATTTTTTCTTAATAATAAACATTATTAACAGATGTCTTTAATATGATTATAAAGTTAGAGAACAACGAAAAATTGGTAGGTAAATGATTTTCATTGACGTTTTTTTTAGCTTTAAAATTATTAATTTCTGTGTAATAGGCTTTAAAAATGTTGGCACTTACAAATTCCCGAAAAATCTGGATATACTTATAAAAAATTGATAAATTCTGTAAAAATAAAAACGTCTTAATTTGGCTTTCAATTCCGGCATTTGCATTGTAGAATAGTCTTTTATATACATTTTGGGTCAATGGGTCTTTTTCGGTAAAAAAAATACCACAAAATAAATATCTATTTTCCCATACATTTTGTTCTGAACGTCTACTGTCTTAGGAACAAGCGTACGCAGCGACATCTATAATTAGCTTTGCGTTGCCAACCCCATTAAATTGCAGGCTGCAAACAATTTGACCGAAACATACGAACACATGTTTGGATTAACTAATGTTTTGTTTAAGCAGTTGATACAGATAAAACCGATATCAATCATACTTTATCGTTTATTTAAAAACATGACACATACGAAAAATATTTAGCGACAATAAAACTGTAATTCTTCAACCAATATTTTGTTTACCCTCGGTGGTCCAATTGTATCCTTGGAAGTAGGTACAGAAAACGATCTTTGGGTCTTAAATAACATTCTAGCGGAAGCCTAAAACGTCAAATGCCAGGCAGAAACGAGTATGTAAAATGCAATGCAGGGTTCAAACATAAAAGGTGATATATAAATACCATATGATATTTGATATTTCGCAATGAATAGTTTTTATAAACAGCACGTTAAATATTTATAACAGTTATTTTTAAAATAACGTTGTTTTGCAACAAAATATCAAATATCGTGAATAAAACAACAATGTCGGATGGTAACGATAAACGAATGCATACAAACGATAGTTATCAACGAAATCCGTTAAGAAAGTTGCGTGAAAGAACACAATGTGATATAGTATGGTTAGTAGTGTCCTACATACTGAAAGGAAGGAAATATTAATAGTTATATTGTGGTAGTTGGAAGATTATCAATATTGTAATTATAATAACTCTTGAAATAAGAATTCTTCACTTTCAATTGACCTATGCAATCGAAAAGGAAAATTTATCCTATAATCGGAGAAAAAACCTAACGAAAGTGTTTAATAATTTATAACAAGTTATAATATTTATAATTAATGCTACAATTACAATTTTAGAGTCCCCGCAAGCTACAAACCAAACTGTCGGCCGATAGTTGGAATCAATATGAAGAAGTATGCAAGTGCGCACACTACAACGATTTGGTATCGGCCGATTCTTCATACAAAACCAACTATCGGCCGATAAAGAGTCTGTAGTCTGCGGGCACGCTTACTGTTATAAATTTTAAGTATGAAGAATCGGCCGATACAAAATCGTTGTAGTGTGCGCACTTGCATACTGATTCCAACTATCGGCCGACAGTTTGGTCTGTAGTTTGCGGGGACTCTAATTCTGGGTTCCCTTTTCGTTAATTCTCAAATTAAGCTTGCTTTTAGGCAAGAATTATTATTGTACGGAATTATTTGTCATCTAAACAAAAATTAATAATGCGATTGCAACGAGTCTAGGTACACACTTTATTACAGAAACATTATAGTCGATTAATGACGACAAGACTACGGACATTTCAATTCGAATTGTTGAAGAACAAATAGTTATCGTTCTTGCCAGTTCAAATAACTGTTAGAAACGACAACTTTTTGTGCTTTAGCAACAAAAAACTGAAATATATTTTAAAATGTCTGTAATCTTGTATTGCGAAAAGCGGCCGAGACACATTTTCCAATTACGCACTCAGATTTAAGAAATCTTGAGAAAACATGAAATGTCCGAGCGAGAGAGCGGCAGTCAGCGGCACAATGTGTACGGGCTTTTGCGAAATAATAATCATGAAAAATTTAATGCTCAAAATTATGCTACCATATTGTAAACTTAAAAAAAACTGATATTAAAAAAAATCATCCATTTACCACACATAAGAAAGTAACATTAACTAGTCTAACTATAACATGACTCAACTGCAATGACCAGATATCATCATGAATGAGCGACCAATACAGAAGCTATCCGTCTCGTTCTAACAAGCCAATTCGAAAGTCTACGCGGGAAAGGTTGCAACTGATTTTGATCTTTAGATTGTTGTTATAAAGTACCATTTAAAATGACAGTGACTTAATTAGTTAGTAAAAAATGGTCGTCTGGAATTATTTGCACAGATATTAATGTTTATAATAAAATTCATAAAAGAGTAAATGAGTTTCTCTCTCATTTTAAATTAGGCATTTTTTTAAATACCTTTATTTCCTAAGCATTTTAAATTTACTTTTAACTCGCACTTGATCCTTATCCTTCGAAAACATATCTAATTTTAAAATCACGTGTACATAGTTTTTATGAAGGATCGTCTTTAGGATGAAACAACTTTCTCCAAAAACATAGGTCAAGGACTGTCATTATTTATATAAGTATAAAGGTACGTAAGGCCCAAACTTTTATATAATACTATACATTTCTTTGGATCCCCAAAACAACTTTGAACACAAAAAATACGTTTTTTTTTAAATATCAGGTAGACAAGATCTTGCCTGCTATCACGCCTGGTGGTAAGCGATGATGCGACCTACGATGGAACGCGCTTGCCTAGAAGATACCTATTCACTTGCGACTTGAAGGCCCCCAGATTGTACAGTCAGCGTCAAATTGATATAAGCGTGTAGAGTAGTCAAAATGATCTGAAAAACAAAAAATCAATTTGATCTACGCAGTTAGAATCATCCCCTTCGGCCGTGTATGATACCAAAATTTGGTAACCAGTATCATACGAAGAAAAAATGATCGTCGTAGGATACTGGTATCCAAGTGATAGGATTCATTATTTTTCTGATACCCTTCATTATGTTTGGTAACCAGTATCCAGTAAGGAATATAAAATTCCCCTTCGGCCGTGTATGATACCAGAGTTTGGTAACTCTGCCTATGAAACATAAACAACAACAACATTATTGTAAAAACCCCCGCTTTATTGAAAACATACAAGGAAACAAGGAAATAGTTCAACTGTGAATCGTTTATCACTTACCTATTGGAATAAAATGGCGAAATGATTTCGATATAATGTCCAACACTAATTTCGTTTTCATTTAGCTGAGATTTGATATTTTCCTGAGCTGATACTCGGTTACATAAAACGAAAAATCCCTATCACTTGGATACCAGTATCCTACGACGATCATTTTTTCTTCGTATGATACTGGTTACCAAACTCTAGTATCATACACGGCCGAAGGGGAATCATCATATACCTAGTTGTAAGCACACAAGGTGTTCAAAATATCTCAGCACTCATTATTTCATATTTAGTCAGAGTGTTTAAAATTATCTTGACAAACAAAGCTGTCAAAGTTATCTGTGCATAATGCATTATTACATTGTTGACAGATAACTTTGACAGCTTTGTTTGCCAAGATAATTTTGAACACTCTGACTGCTTATATAAATATGAAATAATGAGTGCTAAGATATTTTGAACACCTTGTGTGCTTACAACTATATGATGATTCTAACTACGTAGATCAAATTGATTTTTTGTTTTTCAGATCATTATGATTACTCTAGACGCTCATATCAATTTGACGCTGACTGTACCTATCGGGAAACACAGACTCAGGCAAGGTATTCCACTCCATATTATTTGTTTCTTTTCATATTTTCATAAAAAATAGCCTTTTATGTTTTCGCTCTACTATCTCTGTCCCTTTCCCCCGCAGACTTCACACAGTAGCACTAACACCGACTTAGCTGGGTATTAAATGAGGGTATTTACCTGATGCGGCACCGCGACTAAATGCGGGCTGTGCCCTCCGCTGCTAGACTGTTGTAAGGTCGGGGATTTACCTGTGGGTAATGGACTTTAAGTTGTGTGTGCTAAGGTCGGTTTTTAAACTAAAGTGAAATTAAGATCTATAAATATAATAAAACAGTAAATTCTAAATGTTTGTGCGCAAATAACTCAATAACCGCTAAACGGATTTTGATGGGATTTCACAGTAGCTTGGAGTCCAACTTAAAATCTAAGCTATGTTTCATCTAATTCGGTTAGCTAGAAAAGGGAAACAGCTTGAACTTTCCGTAGTACTAGCTTTCATACACTAAGGAGATCATTTAAACTGGTCGCATTATTGTTAAATCGCAGGCAAAAGGTATACCTACCTGGGGATTTTGCTATTGTCCACGCGAATGAAGTCGCGGGCGGAGGCTATAGTTAATATATTAGAAAAAATCAACTCACCCGTAGCAGCTCAGACGGGACTCGAACCCGCACCCTTGGGATTCTGTCCAATGCACTGACCAATTATGTTACCGAGTCGCCAGTGGCGGGCGCAAGCGGCGAAATTTTTCTAGTAATTTGTACGTTTTCGCTGTAACCCTGCGTTATTTCATCATATTTCAATGGTTCGAATCCCTTCTGAACTGCTACGGGTGAGTCGATTTTTTCTATTATATTTTCTAATACATTAATTATCTTAATTAAAAATAACATTGTGAATGACTAAAATCTAAAAATTCAATAAAAGTGAAATTGCTGAAGTTAGCGAACTAAAATCTATGGAATAAGCATTCCGCTCAAAAAATGGCACCACACGAAAATGACAATTAAGTAAAATTAAGCTGAAAATGCTGGCAGTTAATTATGTAGCACAAAGCGACTGAACACTGGTTGCATAGCATAATAACAACCATTATTTGTTTACTTATAGTTATTTTCTATTCTATAGGTATATAAACGAAAAAATATGATAGGTACATTATCTCTGCATCTTTTTACTGCCTTCTTTGCGTCTTTTATACCATTTGACTACATAGGACGTCATTTCTAATAACCTCTCTATTTTCTTAAAATACAAACTGCAATTACTGTAAAGAACGCTAACGTCTGTCACCGGGCGCGTGCCTAAATGCTGTGCGGGTTATAATTTTTTAAGCAATATTTGTTTGCAATTATACTTCCATAGATTTTAGTTCACTGGCTGAAGTTGTTGAATTAGAAATTGATGGTGTAAATATTGTTAATTAATAGTTATTATATTATTAAATTTTCTCGTATCCATAAATAATACATACCTCCGTGTGCCGATGATAAAGCAACTTGATCCAAGACGTCCCACGATTTCTGCCGTCGAGAACACACCGAATTAGCCGACGACGGAGGTTGTATCAGCATTGAACTGATTGACTGTTAACAAAATCCAAATTAGAATAAAACGGATTAAGAGTAATATCAGGGGGGGGGGAGTCTCACTCCGCGCTTAACCTTTTATATTATCCTACTGCTCGCGGCTGACTCAGTCGAGCCAGCGCGCGAGGGGTGGCGCGTGTCGGTTGAGACTACCAATTACACTACACTGTATTCCCGAGCGGTCAGAAATTAGTGCATAACGTTGTGGAGATACGGATAAAAATTCTATGTATTTTTTAGATTAGGACCTTTACCCGTAGACGAATATTGAAGATAATAAATTTTACTGAAAGAAGACTTCATTTTGATTTTTAAAATAATTGGAACTGCATTTAAAGATTTTCGAAAAATTCCATGCCTTAACCAGGAATCGAACCCACCAAATTAAAAAAAAAAACAATCTTTTATTTTTACGATACCTATGAAAAGGGTTACTCATTAGGATTGTTTTTTGTTACGTAACATTCTTATTCTCAAACAATAGGAAGTCCATGAAATTTAACATTTAAATTATTACGTATTGCATCAATTTGTATAGGAATGAATGCGATTTAAAAAAAAAACTTTGAATGCAGTCCGCATTATTTTTAAAACAAAACGAAGTCTTCTTTCAGTAAAATTTCCTATCTTCAATATTAAAGGTACTTTCCCTCCGTGTGGCAAAGTTTTGGGACACCCTGTATATGTTGACTTTGAGACCGCCTTTATACACAACGTAATAATAGTAGTTTATGAAACTGATGCATAATGAAGGGTATTAAAACATGAGTGTGTGTTTAAAAACCGAGCCGTTGGCGAGGTTTTTAATAGTATAACACGAGTGTTTTAATACCTAGTTATGTAGTTTCATACACTACTTTATCTACTCTCATACAATTTTGTGATTGAACCGATTGAGTCTACAAAATAAAATATCAACGATAACAAGAGTTTGGTAGGTCGGCAGTACTTACCTTGGTCACATGAGTAAAAAAACGTGCCTAAAATGAGACGTTTTTCCGTCGCCGCATCTAAAATATCGGGTGGAGTCAAATTTTCACTCACTACACTCACTATTATGCTAATTATGCAAAAGTAAAAATTAAAATCTAAAAATGGCGCATATTATAATAGAAAAAAAAATTAAATAAGTGCATTCCAGCAGACTAATCGT
This sequence comes from Agriphila geniculea, assembly GCA_943789525.1. Lineage (NCBI taxonomy): Eukaryota > Metazoa > Arthropoda > Insecta > Lepidoptera > Crambidae > Agriphila > Agriphila geniculea. The sequence continues at coordinate 8,635,165 of OX038898.1, read as the reverse complement.
TACGCTAAGTCATCAATCACCATAGAGTACTTTTTAATCATGGAAAATATATGGGAATATCATAGTTTTTTTATATCGCGGCACCGTCTTCTTCTTGGATTTGCCCTGTATCGTAATGAGAAAAAAAGTTATTTTATAACATTGCTTAGTATAGCGAAGGTATGTTATAAAATAACTTTTTAATTTTTTTTCGGTATTGCGTGAAAAAGTATGTCAATATAAATTCGTTTTGAAATTCATAATTCGAATTTTACGATATGAGAGTAGATAAAAGCTGTTTTCGCAATTTAACTGTACAAGCTGACGTGCTTTTAGCTTTTATTGCCGACTGCACTTATTAGATTTAGCGTGACCTTTATATTTCGAGATATTCTCAGCAAACCCTTTAATTTGATACCCATATTGTAGGAGTGCATTCAAAATAACTTGTCCGCCATTTTGGGTGTGTCACCATATTGGATTTAGAATGACGTCACACAGCTAATCATGCATTGTCATACGAACTAAACGTATAATATTCAGGCTATACCCAACAGTAGGTTATATGATGATTGATGATGATTTGTTTGTTCAAGTCACCTGGTGGTATTCAGAAGTGGGACAGTAATGGTCGCAGTTGTCGGGCAGCCACTTCGGCAGCGAGTGCTTCACGTGGCAGCGCGAGCGCACCTCCTCGCTCACACACACCAGGGCTGAGGGAGATAGATGCAAGTTATCTACCAGAACCGTTACAGTTTTTGACAGATTGCATAAAGATTCATTATACAGTTATATTAGGTCCTTTATATGAAATTGTCGATCGGCTACTTTGCAATTTTTTTATACAATATGTTTGGTTAGCGATGTTGGAGCTTTTAAAGGTAGATAATATGATCAGTTTTATCGACAAAACCCCCCACATGTTGGAGTTTATCTCCTCTCCTGTTGGAATGACCGGCATTTTAAATTTGACTTTTTATTTTAGATGGTTCTACCAACAAATAATTTTTTTTTTCGGATTTAAATGTCCTATAGTTATGAAAAAAATTCTTTTCGAAAGCTAATAATATCACCTATTAAGTAATAGTTATTTATGCAACTGTACTATAATGAGGGGTATTGAGTGTTTTAATACCTAATTATGTACAGTTGCACACAAGACTTTATCTACACCCATTTTTTTATTTTTTCTTATTTTTATTAGGGAAACAAACAATATTTAAATACATATGGATTAAAAACACCCATGGTATTTATCCAAACCCATGATATGTATCCTTTACAAAGGTTTTGACTTTGTCTTAGACTTTCCTCTCCCTCCTCGTCATTATGTCTTCCACAAGAGTGTTATAATGTAGTACTGAATTTCATAATGCGTTGCTCGCGCGTGGGCGCGCGGCGCTGCAGGCCCACTCTCGCTCGGGATATTGTAATGATGGCAGTAAGCTGTTTCAAAACCCCTTACAGAGGATTTAAAGCATGGGTGTAGATAAAATAAATTATTGTGTAAACTTTTAACTTTAATGCGTCATAAAAAAATTACTAAAGTGAATTATCTGAAATTAGTGTTTTTGTTTTAGTTTTTCTCACAGATCTCAAAAACTAGGATATTAATGTGCATTTTTTTTAATTTTTATAATACACAGGAATATTTTCTACAAAACGACGACAACAAAATCATTGATCTATATTTCGAGAGTTATCGTTGTTTGAAAATGACCCATTGAATGAAATGAATGATGGTGGATTTTTCTATCGGATCATGATCATGTATTTAACGTAAGTAAACTATATTTTCCGAATGTAATTAATGTATGCATGTAGCATGTACATTTAAAAGTAATACTGGCTGTGGTATTTTTTATTTTGTTACCTCTTTCTCTCTTTTATAGTTCTCAATACATAATGTTCCTTAAATGGAACATAGAAATGTTTAGTCATAAGTGCATAGTGTTCTAAATTAGGAACAATATTTTTTCTTAAAAAATTGTTTAAATACAATTTAATATATTTTTTATTATTTTTCCCATGTTGCGATTAGTGAATAAAAACCCTTGTATTTTTTTCCACACCATTTAAAAGTTCCATGCGGTAAGGGTTAATTATTAATGTGTTGCTTTGAAGCTTTGGTATTTTATGCACAGCATAAAACTTACCGGTAAGATATGCGACAGTATGGTGCGTGACGTGGAATTTGTCGTGATTTCTGGCGGTGACGGCGAGCAGCGCGGCCAGCACGCGGCACGTGCGCGACACCGTGCCGCCCGCGGGGTGCCGGTACCCCTTGATGAGGTGCCCCACCAGCGCGAAGTGGAAGTTCGAACGGAAACTACGGGGGAAATAGTACCTATATTAATGACATCATGACAGATAATTAGTGACTGATCAAACCTAACAAAAAGGAAACTTTTTTTTTGGCTTATTTGTGATCAGTCTCTTGACTATGAGCAGATATGATGTAGGCAATTGTCATGCAGGAGGAGTACTCCACTGAGTGTCCCTCCATTCCTTATTTTTCTATCATTCGCCTGAAAAAGGAAACATGGTGAGTAAATAAGTATTTCTCAAAAATGCTTGGAAATTCGAAAATTATTTTGACAACCTTCTTCGTGCTAAATCGGAGTTTCCGGACAGACCTAAACCGCGCCGGCAATGTTTCAATGAGAATTACTAACGTGTTTTAATGGATTTTCATACAAAAATTGCCGGCGTCTGACCGGCAATGTTAGTATTGAAACCCATTATACAAGTGTAATTCAAAAATGGAACGAAATTTTCAATGAAACACGACAGCCAATGAGGTCTGTGATCATCATCAATATTTAAAATTAGAACTGGCTTTGCAAATGGAAAGTTGCCGCCGCTGCAGTAATGTACTATAGATTAGTCTCTAACTCGAAGGACCAAAAAAGGATATCCTGGCACATTTTTCTATCACTTTTTTTATAGAAATAACAAAAGACAGTATTGGTGGAATACGCTGAGCCTCGTTAACACATGCGATGACGTCATCTGTGACGTCACTTCAACTTACGTGAGCGTTATAAGCATGAATCGGACCGGGCGTTAGCGCGCTCATAATGCTGAAAGCGTTATTCGGAATGCAGCCTATGATTCAATATAGACATTGTGATGATTTGTATGTTCATACTCTCTACCTCATAATATTAATTGATAAGTATTGCCTGTCTTATCAAACAGTGCCCAAAAAGCGTGAAATTATACCAATTTTTAATACCCCGAGATTTTTCCTTAAATACGATCACTATCAATGACAATGACTCTATAGTGGTTTCTAGCGGTGACGGCCAATAGTGCGGCGAGCACGCGACACGGTCCCACCGGCGGGGTGCCGGTACCCCTTGATGAGGTGCCCCACCAGCGCGAAGTGGAAGTTCGAACGGAAACTAGGGGGGAAATATAGTACCTATAATTATGACAAATAAGTGTCTGACCACTTGTGGGGACTGCAGTTTCACTCATATATCACTGGCTCGGCAATGCACACAACTGGTACAACATCCACACTCGCCCTCAGCTCTCGTGACACTGACGTTTGTACCCTTACGCACGAACACACGAGACAATGTATGTACGTATATATCTTTGTTAGACATACACTACATCTTAGTCCATGAAACAGGACCTAACAAAAGGGGAAGTGATGAGTAAAAATACCACTAATACTACCACTAACTATTCATAAGTCGACTCGAAGGATCAAAAAAGTTTATCCTGGCACATTTTTCTGTGACGTTATTTTTTTTGAAACAACAAAGGACAGTGTGATATATACAGTTCTGCCTAATAATATTGATAGATAATAATAGAAAAAGCGTGAAATTACACCAATTTTTAATGCACCGAGACTTTTCGTTTGATACGATCAATATCAAATTATGACAATGACTTAATCTATAGTGGTTTCTGGCGGTGACGGCCAGTAGCGCGGCGAGCACGCGGTACGTGCGCGACACGGTCCCCCCGGCGGGGTGCCGGTACCCTTTAATAAAGTGACCCACTAGCGCAAAGTGGAAGTTCGAGCCGAAACTAGGGGGGAAATGTAGTATTTTAAAAGAAGTGAAACAATATCTTAACCGACGTATCGAAGGACAAATAGTCGGACTATTATGATGTCTCGATTTCTAGCGATGATAGCTAGTAGCGCGAAATGAAAATTTGAATGGAAACTGTCAAGTAAACTTAGGTGTTGATGTCGTTAATATTTATTGTTAACAAAACGTAATATTAACGAAACGTATATAAACGTATAACAAACATAGACGTCTACGGACTCTCTATGATAGCATTTTCATAGAAACACGAAAAGGCAGTAGCGTAGCATAATATGATCTCGTATCACCAAAACCGGTACCAATGAGCCTGGAATACACACGCTACTTAAAAAAGCACGCTTGTTTGCTACTAGATAGTTTGCTCATTTATAGCATGCTCTCCGAGTGTGTACATTTGCTCATGAAAGCACAGACCTTCGAATCATACTTATTACGAGCATACTTCTATCTAGCACGTCTGAGATACACATGCTCATTAGAGCATTCAAAATGGACGTTTCTTTGCGGAATCGTGTGCGATATGAATTAAATACAGTTATATTATCACTTTGAACATATTTAACAAATAAACTTTTGATTAAAAGGAACAATAGACGAAGGAAATGAATTTGAGTGCGGAACTGGTTTAGGAGAAAGCTAGTGCCCTGTTTATCAAAACTTACAAGACTACAAGTATACTTTACAGGAAAAATTTTACAAGTTCATGTAAATTATGTCTCCCTCAGAAATACTTAGGATTTTCTATTGAGTTTTTTACAAGTTGTAAGTTTTTTTATAAGTTTTCCAGGTCTTCCAGAAACATACATAATTTCGGTAAAGAACTATAAATTTAAAGTTTTATCATTTCGCCATCGCGAGCTGCTTACACAAACAAATCAAGTAGCAAAACAATCTAGTAGCATGCTCGCATAAAACGCGTTCAGATTAGCTTTGGAGCCACCCCCTCTCACCCCCACCTTACACCGTGTGTTAATTAGCAGGAAAAATAGACCGGCTTGCGATTAAGTAGCGTGCTTAATCTCAAGCATGCTCTTTTCGAATACACGTGCTAATTGTATGCTACTAAGTAGCATCAGGCCCCTATTTCACAGATGTGACAATTGTATATTACAATGACAATTTAATGTACATTGCGGTGTCTGTGAGTAGTTTGATCAGAATGTTTTCTAAATTCATTTTAGCTGACGCGATGGACATCGAATTATCATTGTCATTTACAAATGTCACGTCTGTGAAATAGGGGCCTGCTCGAAACTAGCATGCTTTTGTGCTACTACGTAGCATGTGTATTCCAGCCTTTACTTATGTATTCTTTAGATAACTGTCTTTCTCGTAATATTATTTATTAACAGATATAAATGATCAATTTAAATTGATCATATATTTCTTAAGAAACAAGGGCCTAAAAACGTGAAAATTCTTCAACTTTTTATGTACCGAGATTTTTCGTACGATACCAATGCGAAGTGGAAGTTTGCAAAAAACTGTTAAGAAATATGAGACAAAAATATATCTGAAAACTTGTATTCAATACAGTAAATTAAAGTACGGAAAATCAACAATCACTATTAAAAGAATAGTACATTACAGCCGAAAACGGGAAGCTAGCGATTGCATTGTCGATGATAGTTATTTTTTCTTAAATTTTAGTGACATAATATGTAATTTTCGAATGTTCTCATCAAGGCCTTTCATTTGATACCCATATTGAAAAATTTAAAAAAAAAACTTAAATTTTAGTGACAAAATATATAATTTTGGATGGAATGTGCTCATCAAGGCCTTTCATTTGATACCCATATTGAAAAATAAAAAAATAATCTTTTCTTAAAGCAAAAAAAAGATATAGAAAAAAAACTAAGAAAAAACAAAATAGATTATTTGTTTACCTTTTTTTTTAAAGAATAATAAAACAGAATACAAAAAAAAAATTTTTATCGAGTCGTGTGGCCATGTCAATCGGCCCACTCGGCTCAGTGCGGGAAGTGCTTGTTCCCGCACTTGTGCGGGAAGTAAGTATTGAAATTCATTTCCGCAACCCCGAACCAGACCCCCACGAAAATGTGAAACGCCCCGCATTCCTTGTCCACATGGAATGTTAAGATTTCACAGCATAAGTGAGAAAATATATATTTTTTATAGGAAAAAAATCAGTTACAACAAGGATTCACGATCCAATATCGCTAAAAGAGATGTAAAAGTTTCAACAACTTGATGAACCGTTTTGTAGTCATTCTGCATTTTAGTCATTTTGGGTTTTAATCATTCTGTATTTTAGTCATTCCGCGTTTTGGTCATTTCGCCCTCACAGACTTTTTGCTTTTTAGGCAGCGTGATCAGGAAGGTTTTTAACCATTTTATTGGAACAATAAGATAAATAAGCAATCATTTTCAGTCTCTCACCTCAATCCGACTGCGTGGTCGAGTTGTTTGAAGTGCCACTCCAATGGTTCTCTCGTCTCCATCAGCACCTGTTCCAAGCTCTGTAAAATGTTTACGTAATTAGACATAACCTCAATACACAACATATTAAAGAAGCAAGACTGATTGAACATTTCTAAATTAAACATTGAGACTTTTAACAGAAATATTTTTTTATCGAATTCATATTGTTTGATGCTTTATAAAGGGTGTTTGGTAATAGCCTTATAAAGCCGAATATGGTAGATAGGGGCCATCAAACTGAACAATTTTTACTATGGGACCAACTCTGAAATCGCGATACAAAACCAGCTGTTTCATACATTTTGATATTTTCATCATAAATTTTTGTATTAAACAGACGTTTTTTTCGTGATTTCAGAGTTGGCGCCATAGTAAAAGTTATTCAGTTTGATGGTTCCTATCTACCATATATGGCCTTATAAGGCTTTTAACAAACACTGTATACAGAAAAATATTCTGAGATTTGAGAAATGAAATATTAAGTAATTATATGAAACTTACAACTATACTTTTCTAGATCCCCTTTTTATATCACACATACACTACAACCTTGGCCAAAATGTATTAGCCATCCCTGTTTTAACATTTATGAAATAAAACTGGTAGATCAGACTTTCCGTGAACTGAAGAAGCCGTGGCTATCAGAACCAAACAAGAAAGCACGAATCGCCCTGGGCTACTAAACATTAACACTTTACAGAGGAGGATTGGTCCAATGTGCTTTGGTCTGATGAATTCAATTTTGAGGTGTTTGGTACGTGCTGCGACCTACGTGAGGCGTCGAAAGGGCGAATAGTTCTTGCCGGAGTGCGTGGTGCCTACAGTCAAGCATGGAGGAGGCAGCATAATGGTATGGGGATGCATGGCTGCAGATGGAGTGGGCGAAATGTTCATTGGTGAAAGTCGCATGAACTCGCAAAAGTACATCAATGTTCTTGAAACCTCTTTTGAACCTTTGATTTCGAATATTTTCGGTGACACGAATTACAACGACGTAATGTTTCAGCAAGATAATGCTTCATATTGGTTTGGTTTAATTTGAAATAACATCGTTTAAAATAGTAAGTAGGAAAAAAATTTAGAGTGGCTAACACATTTGGCCAATGCTGTATATTGGAAAGCATAATTACCAATTTTAATATACGTTATTATCGAACTGTCCCTGCGAGTCTAATGTGTGCAGATTCTGTTCCATCAGGGCTAACCCCGCAGCGTATAATGTTGGATCATCCAGTTGTAGCACTGATATTGTTACACATCGTGCTATAGTACCCACCTTATTGTCGAACTGTTCCTGTGAGTCTAACGTGTGCAGATTCTGTTCCATCAGGGCTAACCCCGCAGCGTATAATGTTGGATCATCCAGTTGTAGCACTGATATTGTTACACATCGTGCTATATTATACAGTACCCACCTTATTGTCGAACTGTCCCTGCGAGTCTAACGTGTGTAGATTCTGTTCTATCAGGGCTAATCCCGCAGCGTATAATATTGGGTCGTCCAGTTGTAGCACTGATATTGTCACACATCGTGCTATATTATACAGTACCCACCTTATTATCGAACTGTCCCTGCGAGTCTAACGTCGTGCAGATTCTGTTCTAATCCCGCAGCGTATAATGTTGGGTCGTCCAGTTGTAGCACTGATATTGTTACACATCGTGCTATATATAGTACCAACCTTAGTATCGAACTGTCCCTGCGAGTCTAACGTGTGCAGATTCTGTTCCATCAGGGCTAACCCCGCAGCGTATAATGTTGGATCATCCAGTTGTAGAACTGATAGGGACACCCAGAATAGGGCTTTGTGGATCGGGGATTCCTGTTTAAAGAAAAAGTATTTTAAATGAAAAAAAAATCTGGACAAGGAGACGAGAGGGTTTCATTTAAAATGACTTTTTCGGGATTTCTATTTAACTTGTGCAGTATTTTGATTCCTGTCAAATGTTATACAGTCGAAACCTGATATAGCGACATTGAAGGGACCGTATAGTTGCCGGCATTATATCCGATAGTTGTTATAAGCAATACACTTAGATAGTAACATTAGTTGTGTAGTTATATTATTATAGGTATCTATCTTCAATAGAAAACACTTTTCTCTTTTTTTGCGACATGATAACGCATAAATACACGGTCTAAGAGTGATATTAGACTATCATAGAAATATGATCATATATGTATGAGTCATTTTTATATGAAGAACATAGGACGGTCTAATAACTACATGTGATTCATATTGTCTTTGATCATAGTTATAGGATCCTATTTGACAGCCAGCGTACAAGTAGGATCATATTCGTCGCCCCAGTAGTGATTTTTTCCTCTATGTGCCTAACTTCAAAAAATGGCGTCTTCCAAGTGCAAGAATTTTGACTGGAATATTAAAATAACAAAAATATTAATTACTCTTTACAAGTAAAATTAGTGTTTATACAATAATCTTGTTCCGGATAACGAAATACGTTTTTACAAAACCCAAATACATCTTTTATTTTTTATTTTGTTCTTAACAGTTTTCTTCTTTTTAATGCTATTAATAAAATTGCACTCATAGCAACGGAAAACACAGCTAAATCGTTATCCATCTTGATTTATGACACTGTTTATATGATCATAGGTGGATCATAAGTGTAATATGTAAAAATTAAGGACATCATCATTTAACTATGATCATAGAATTTGACAGATATGAAATCATATATAAATGATAAATATATGATAATGTAATAGCGGCCTAATCAAAACCAATACTTATAAATCAAGCTGTCGCTCACGCAGTCATTTAGCGCACTAAACAATTGGTGTAAAATATGCAAGGTCAAATGGCCGGGAAGAGGTTCGGATGAGGTGGGAGAAAGTGCGTAGGTAATAATACGCGCCTAAATATTCCTTCAATGCTTATCAATAAGATTTAAAATCGTCCGTATTGTTTTGTTTTGCTGGGACAAACAGCGGTTGGTCGTTATAGTCAGTGAATGTCGATAAAGTTTCGTCGTTGTAAGCGATATGTCGCGGTATCCGATGTTGTTATAGGCGGTATGTTTGCTGAATAGTTTACTAGAGATTCGGGCGGGACTTTACAATCTGGCTGTAATAACCGATCGGTCGTTGTAAACGATGGCATTATAATCGGTTTCGACGTATTTCTATGTCATCGTGAAATACTATACAACGTGTTACAAAATAACCCCTAATGCCAAATATGGTAAATATGGACCATGAAACTGAACAACTACAACATACAATACTAAATAATATACAAGAAAAAATACGAGTCGCACGAGATCAAATCTTGATTCAGTACATTGTGAATGCAAAAATCTTAAATTAAAAAAAAAACAACATACATTTTAGTATTTTCATTATTAATTTTTGTATGAAACAGCTGATGTTTTTTTTCGCGATTTCGGAGTTGCTCCCTTAGTAAAAGTTGTTCAGTTTGATGGTTCCTATCTACAAATCTAGATCGTTAGATCTGCCCTGTCACTGAAAATCTGTAGGATTATTTCAAATCTGTCAAAACGTCGCACGCATGCGTGATGCGTTGTTTACGTCCATCGGAATTGACAACGGAAGGAAAATAAATTTCGATAATAATTGAAATCTAAATACTTACGCGTGATATGTTACACGATTTTGCTATAATTGTATTCCTAGAATTATTGGTGCACAGATGAAAGGCACAAGACAGTTTTCTCGTGGTTTTTTCTTAAAAAATATAGAAGTGATTGACACCGTGTTCAAACCAACACTAAGAGCAAAGAAGTGAGGCTCACTCATTTGAATGTTGACACATTTCGGTGAGCTCGCTCATACTATGTTAGGGGCAGATCTAACGATCTAGATCTATGGTTCCTATCTACCATATTTGACACTAGGGGTATTTTTGTACCACGTTGTATATGTCATCGAAAAATTCTAGGAATCGTTAAATTATCTCTCGGTATTACAATTTTATCGGAATGATTATATTAGCGCCTTTTTATTGACCGAGCAAGCACGAAGTGCGAGCGAAGCGTCTCCGTGACAGCTTGAGCAAAAAAAGCTTTCGTAGCCTGTCCGTCTATTCTCCTCTACAGGTCGCATTTCTCAACCGATTCTTGAGAAATTTTGTGAGGATATTCGATAATTATTTATAGATTTTTTTGTCGGTTCAGTGTTTGAAAATTTTTCGAAAAAAGAAACATATTTCAGCCATCTCAAAAAGTTTAAAAAATGACACAAACGTAAGGTCTTCAGCTCACAGAGCCACTATTATAACATTATTTAGAAAAAAATATTTTTTTATGTAACTCCGCGAACTAGAGTGACCAATCCTGTGTGCTCATTTTACAGTAAAAGCGATCTAAAATTACAGGAATAACTAAATACAGGACAGTATTAAAAAAACCGGTCAAGAGCGAGTCGGACTCGCGCACCGAGGGTTCCGTACAATCATAAATATATTTGGATATGTTATTTTAGGACAGTCTTTAAAAAAGTAGGATAAACGGCAGACAGGTGGAAGGGCGAACAGGCGGACAGTTAATTTACAAATGCTGGTTATGGTGACTGAAAAACGTTTCAGCCACTCCACATTGCAAAATGTTTATATTACTAGTCCATCAGCCATTTTAATGTCCCCACTGCTGGGGCACAGGCCTTCCTTATGGGTGGATAAGGAGGACGGGCCATAACCCACCACGCGGGCCCAATGCGGATTGGTGGGTGTTAACGACTGCAAATGCAGCCGGGACCAACGGCTTAACGTGCCTTCCGAAGCACGGAGGAGCTCGAGATAATAAATTTTTGGTCACCCATTCCATGACCGAACCTTGCGAACGTTGCTTAACCTCCGCAATCGCTGGTCCAGGCGCTAAACCACTGCGCTACCGAGCTCCTCGTTATTATTATATTACTATATAGTAATACAAAATACAAATACAAATACAAATACAAAATATTTTTATTTCTTTAACTTAGTCTAATACAATAATAAGTGGTTGGAACAAACCCTTTAAGCAAAAATTTGCTTGTGTTAGGTAGCCCCGCTCTTCCATAGCATGGTTACAATAGACTAACCCACCTTAATAGTCACAACCAATACTTAAATTTTTAATATGGAAATTTTATTAAATACAATATACTATAAAAAATTAAGCAAAACAATACTTAAAACTAAGATAAATTATACTATTTATTTACGAATTTTACAAAATGCGCGTTATATATGTGTGTGTGTGTGTGTGTGTGTGTGTGTGTGTGTGTGTGTGTGTGTGTGTGTGTGTGTGTGTATGTATGTATGTATGTGTGTGTGTGTGTTAACTTACAATAATCAATTCTATTTCAGAGTAATTTTTAGGTTTTAGCCATTTAATAAGAGAAATTTTGCAATTTGCGTAAGTCATTTCATAAATATTTAATTCCTTATTAATTTTATTATATATGACAGCAGCTCTCGTGTCATATTGCCTTTTAGCAAAAGCTGACTTAACTGGCTTTTGTTGTACAACATCACGTTTTCTTCTAGTGTTATTTATAATATGTTGGTAAGGGAGCAATTTGTGTTTGCTCAGTACAGTGTTTAAAATATATAATTTTCTGACAGATAACAGATCACTAGAGGAGTAAAGTATGTCTGTTGAAAAGTCACGTGGTTTAAAATACATCACTTTCAATAATGATCTCTGAGCTCTCTCCAAGTCTATAAATCTAGTTTTATTTGCCCCACCCCATACAGTTAAGCAGTACGACAAAACAGATTGCGCTAGGGATATATATGTTAGGCGTAAGAGGTGTTCAGAGGTCACATGCCGTAATGTGTTAAACGTCCATATAAGTTTCCTTGTTCTATTCATAAGAAGTTCAATGTGACAATTCCATGATAATCGCTGATCAAGCATAACGCCCAGGTATTTTGTACTGGTTACTTTTATAAGTTCAGTACATGAGCAAGACATATCAGGGTTCTCATCACACTGGTGGACGACTATTCTAAAATCAAGCGAGGGTTGGCTGTTATTGTACTTGGTGAAACAAATGTAGTTACTTTTTTGAACATTTAGTGACAAAAGGTGTGAATTCAGCCAAGTAGCAATACGAGCCAGTCCCGCTTCAGCACGTGATTTTAAGTTTTCCCAGTCCCCAGCTGCAAAAACAATAGCTGTGTCGTCCGCATACGAAAATATGCGACCTCCATCAACCTGCATATTACACAGTTCGTTTATATATACAAGAAACAAAGTAGGGCCCAGTACACTGCCTTGAGGTACTCCATAATTAACGGTACATTCAGAACTCAGTGCTGACCCTACCCCTACTCACGATTTACGGTCAGTTAAGTAACTTTCTAGCAGTTTGAGCGGACTTCCTCTAATGCCTACGTCATGGAGATTACGTAGAAGAATTGGTATGGACACCGTATCGAAGGCTTTTTTTAAATCAAGAAAAGCCGCCAAACACTTGTTTCCAGTAATATATATAATTACTTAGTAAAGTATGAACTTATTCTTCGTTTATTCGTACGGCAAATAGTAGGTAATTATATTAGAACCAGCCACCAATTTATTATTGTAGTGTTAGGTTGCGCCATCTCTTGACCGATAGTGGAACTATTTTTTGCCCTTAGGTTAGCATGCTTAGGTCAGCGCCATCTGTTGACTGGTAGTGAAACTAAAAAAAAATTGTTTTTTGAATTTCTAAAAATGTGTGCTATATTGAGACATCGTTTTATTTTTCCTGTAATCTTTACATAAACTACTATCACATAGAATTATTTCAGATTTTTCTCTTTGCAAACTTCGGAGATAAGGGGGGGAACGGTATTTTTTTTACATTTTTCATCATAAGTCGAAAACTATGCGGCCTAAGAAAAAAGGAAAAATTGTTTTAAAATGTGCAAACAGCGCTCTTTCATATGATACCCCACATAGTCCCTAGTCACCTCACTTAAAATTTTTAAGACCTCTTTTCAGTCCCTGTTGTAAAAAAAATATTAATTTTATTATTTCTTTCTTATTTGCAAAATAGTTGGGCAAATGTCATCTTAAACTATTTCAAATTTCAAGTTGATACCATTAGTAGTTCTCGACCAGCTGTGACAGACAGACAGACTGAGTCACACCATAAGGGTTCCTTTTTTACCATTTTGGTACGGAACCCTAAAAAAGACAAAATAATAAATTGACCATGTGTGGCGTGTGGCTAGGCGATCATTTTGCATTTTGTATTTTATAAGTAAAAATACAGAACATGGCCAAAATAATAGCTGAAAAACGGGACGTCCCGTAAAATAAAGAACAGTTGGCCACACCGTGAGCTGACTTTAGAAATGGTTGAAAGTCTATGTAGCGGCATCTACCGTACCGCCGCACATACCAACACACGTTTGGAACAAGATTCATTACCGTATGACTAGATGGCACTAGTGTCGAATAAACACAAAGATTAGTAAGGAATAGCACCTCGTAGTATGGAGAATATATGGAGAAACCTACATCTCGCTGACGAAGTTTACTCAGTGACGCAGACTAGTGGCTACCTCTCTCCATACCATACCATACTTGACGACCTGGGCCCTATTTCACCAAGTCGACACTTGTCAGTGACATATGTCGGTTAATTTTACAATTGTCATTACTTTAATTAGGGACAAGTATGTTGTGAAACAGCGATATTTTTTACACGTCGACATATTTGTAGATTTGTCAGTAATTCTTGATATGAGATTGGAGCTGAGTCAAGTTTGCGTGACAATTGTCGACTTGTAAAAAATATCCCCTGTTTCACAACACAAATTGTCCCCTATTAAAATAAGGAAAGTACTGTAAAAATTGCCGACATATGTCACTGACAAATGTCAATTTGGTGAAATAGGGGCCTGAATGGTGCAGTGGTCAACATGCCGCTTACCACGCAAGAGGTCCCGAGTTCGATTTCATCATTCAATTTATGCTTGGCCGGGAATCGTCCCGGCCAAGCATAAATTGAAATGATGAATTTTAATTTCTGTGACGAGTCTGGGTGTTACTATGTATAATAAATAAATAAATAAATGCTTGGACAATTTCACACAGCGCCATCTAGCCCCAAACTAAGCAAAGCTTGTAATATGGGTGCTAGACAACAGATATACTACTTATATACTTTTTAAATATATACTTATTATACATTGTAACACCCATATAGTAACATTTTTAAATATATACTTGTCGGAGCTAGAGTGCAATGCTGATTAATCAGAACAAAATCGGTGCAGGCTGAATACGACTAAACCTTAAGTTGTGAACTCCTTTCATTATAATAATGGTTGGGTGCTGGCTGGTTAGAGAAATGTCAAGCAAGCGTTACGTCAGTTTTGACATAACGTTGGAGTGTGGTCTGTGGTTGGGGCTGTCTCGCTCGGATATCTATTCTGTGAGCTCAGTGTAAAAAGATGGAGTTTTATTATTGCATTGGAAGATGGAGATAATTGAATATTGCGAGTTGTGTTGTGAAGTTTGTGATTCATTAATGGAGAATCGTGAAAGGCCTCAGAACTCACTGCGTTTCTCTAATCCGGCTGCATCCTGACCATGCTGTTGTTAATAGTCAACTTTGATTGTGAAATTGTAATAAACTAGGATTAGAGAAAACGCGTGCGTACTAGTTTATTTTAGTAAAATATACCCACAATCAAGAATATCTGATGTCGGCAAGAAATACTTGAGAAACCCCTTACCTCTACTCTGACATACTTATTATTATACATAATAAGTATATATTTAAAAAGTATAGTATATCAGATGTCTAGCACCCATATTACAAGCTTTGCTTAGTTTGGGGCTAGATGGCGCTGTGTGAAATTGTCCCAGCATTTATTATTATTATTATTATACTATACCCCATTCCTACAGTCTGTGTAAAACTTACCGGATACAGTAAAGGCTGTAGCCTCGTCAAGCACATAATGAGGGCTTCTAACAGCGCGAGGTCGTTGAAAGATTCCAGCGCCTTAACTAGGATCCTGAGGAGTTGCTTCATGTCGTCGTCTGTCACATTCTTACCTGGAAAATGAGTAAATGTAAAACACCAACAACATCACGGGAGTAGATTACTAATATCATAAACAACAACATTTGTTCTACGACTTTTCCGAAAACAGACCAAAAATGCGACTTTCTATACAAATGTCGTCCCGAACAGCTGATCGAATTTTGTATGAAAAGTGGTTTTTAGGGTTCCGTACCCAAAGGGTAAAAACGGGACCCTATTACTAAAACTTCTCTGACCGTCTGTCTGTCTGTCACCAGGCTGTATCTCATGAACCGTGATAGCTAGAAATTTTCACAGATGATGTATTTCTGTTTCCGCTATAACAACAAATACAAAAAACAGAATAAAATTAATATTTAAGGGGGCTCCCATACAACAAACGTGTTTTTTTGCCGTTTTTTGCTCGATATTAATAACGACAACAGGTAGACAGTTGAAATTTTCACAGATGATGTATTTTTGTTGCCGCTATAACAAGAAATACTAAAAACAGAATAAAATTATTATTAAAGGGGGGCTCCCATACAACAAACGTATTTTTTTGCCGTTTTTTGGTACGGAACCCTTCGTGCGCGAGTCCGACTCGCACTTGGCCGGTTTTTAGGGTAGCCTAATGGCAAAAAACGGAACCCTTATAGTTTCGCCATGTCTGTCTGTCTGTCCGTATGTCACAGCCACTTTATTCCGAAACTATTAAGATTACACAAATGAAACTTGATAGGTAGATGTATTCTGTAAACCGCTCTAAGGTTATTATATAAAAATAAAAAAAATAAAAGATTTAGGGGGGGCTCCCCATATATGGAACTGAAACTGAAAAAAATATTTTTTCATCAAACCTATACGTGCGGGGTGTCTATAGATAGGTCTCTAAAAATGACATTGAGGTTTCTAAGAAAAATTGGTAAATTGGTAAAATGAGTGGTTCCCTCCCCCCCCCCCCTTTAACTTTTAAAATAAGAGAGTGAAAAATCTAAAAAAAATATATGCTGTAGATCCTAATAAATACTTTCAACGAAAATTGGTTTGAATGAGATATAGTGATACATTTTAGAGATATATCACATTTTCCAAAACCGTAAATATAACTTTGTCATTCATACAAACACTATGAAAAACAAAATTATTTATGCAGACGAAAAATTATAGTGGTATTCAATATGGTAAGGCATAAGATAACTACGGAACCCTACTGCGCGTGGCTCGCCACGCACTTGGCCGGTTTTTTTTGTCTGTTTTCGGAAAAGTCGTAGAACAAATGTTGTTGTTTATGATGTTAGTAATCTACTCCTGCGAGGTTGTTGGTGTTTTACAAATAAACCTGTATACATTATTTTTCACCATTGTAAAAAAAATACAAGGAAATAATGATTCCATTAGCGGGTTGTATAAATATTTTGATGTGTTTTAACAATTTTATTAAAATTATTTGTTTTTTTAAATAATCGATTTTCTGACACATATCTACTGAGACACTAGGAAAAATGACATAGATTGTAAAAAGTTTAAGTGGTGATTGATAGAATTATAATTTTTAGATATCTTGGGAAAATAATCTGTTTTTTTCTAAAACAATTTATTAAAAAGTTATACACTTCACTACAGATTATAAAGACAAATTATTTATTGATTTTGAAATAAGTCGAAGAAGGTTAAGAAGTAATTTTACATCTTTTTAATTCAACATAAGAAAATGTTTTTCATTTATTGTTTTTATGCATTTTCAAACTACCACATCAATCTAATTTCTGCTAATTTCTATGAATTAATAAATGCGATAATAAAATTAACTCACTAATACATCCAAAGACAATCAGAGCTCGCGGTTGTAATGCCGGATTGAAGCAGAATGCAAAACTCTTGGCTAGCGACGTCCTGCAGATAACAGAACATTTTTATAACATAACAATTCAACTGCCTTTGTGGTCTAGTGGTTCGCCCACCTATGTAAGACGCAAGGTCCCGGGTTCGAATCCCAGGGAGGGTATAATTTGTACTCGGCTTGTTTGGTGGTAGGGCTTATTTCAAGTGGCTAGCTACCACCATCTTACCTAAGTCTGACGCCATAACAACAATTTGATTATTGTTGTGTTCCGGCGGTTAGAGGTAAGATAGCCAGTTCCTCAGTGATGAGGATTCCGGGTGTAGTGCGCTTCCACCTTCGGCCTTATCGTCACTTAACATCAGGTGAGGTGAAGGCCAAGCACTATCCTGTTGTGCATTAAAAAACATTATGTTGTGCAACAAAACAGACTTATAATCCTCTTTCTTAGTGTCAGTATGAGTTAGAGCGAGAGGGCTAAATCCAGTGTATTAAAGCATTATTATACAAATACTTATTAGTAATAAGTAATTGTACAAAATGCTTTAATACCGGATTGTAATTGGTTGGACACTTGGTAATAATAATTATTACCAAGTGTACAACCAATCACAATCCGGTATGTCCCTCACACTCTGTTAAAGTCGCTAACGACTGATATAATACTCCTGTGTCAGTATGAGTAAGAGCGAGAGAGCTAAATCCAGTGTATTAAAGCATGATTGTTCAAATACTTACCAAGTGTCCAACCAATCACAATCCGGTATATCCCTCATAAACGCTTCCATAATTTCTAACAACGCATCTAGTCGCTAATGACTGTTATAATCCTCTCTCTCTCTCTGTGTCAGTATGAGTAAGAGCGAGAGGGCTAAATTCAGTGTATAAAAGCATTATTGTACAATTACTTACCAAGTGTCCAACCAATCACATTCCGGTATATCCCTCATACAAGCCTCCATGATTTCTAACAACGCATCAGTTATTTATAGTCTCTAACACTGTTATAATCCTCGCTCTCTGTGTCAGTTTGAGTAAGAGCGAGAGGGCTAAATCCAGTGTATTGAAGCATTATTGTACAATTACTTACCAAGTGTCCAACCAATCACAATCCAGTATATCCCTCATACACGTCTCCATGATTTCTAACAACGTATATATTAAAGTCGCTAACAACTGATAGAATCCTCAATCTCTGTGTGTCGGTATGAGTAAGAGCGAGAGGGCTAAATCCAGTGTATTAAAGCACTATACAAATACTTACAAGTATCCAACCAATAACAATCCGGTATATCCCTCATACATGTCTCCATGATTTCTAACAACGCATCTAGTAGCTAATGACTGTTATTGTCCTCTCTTTCTCTCTGTGTCAGAATGAGTAAGAGTGAGAAAGCTATATCCAGTGTATTAAAGCATGATTGTACAAATACTTACCAAGTGTCCAACCAATCACAATCCGGTATATCCCTCATACACGCCTCCATGATTTCTAACAACGCATCTGTTATAGTCTCTAAAGATTGTAATGGTAATCTCTCTCTGTCTGTGTGCGTAGGTGCGAGAGGGACGGTAGATGAAGTGCTGGGTATTACTGTCCCGCTACTGGAAGAGCTTGATTCGGTGCAGGCAGCGTGGGAATGTTCAGCGAATCGGCTGTTGGAAAAAAATATTAAAATTAGTAACTATATTACGTACAATACAGTTTTATTCACATAATGCACTTAAGGGTTAAGGACCGGTTATGCGAAAACATTTGTCTCTGTCTTTTTCTTTACGTGTAAAGAGTATGGAAAATAACCTCACTTCTGCACTTTTTTGATGTTTTTTCTTGTTTTTTCATCATTATCTTTAGCATAAAAAAGGTATTGGAGCAACTACACAGTACGTTAAAGTGTATTTTAATGTAGAATTCAATACGTTTCCGCTAATATTTACGCCAAAAATTAGACCAGCGACACGCGAACATTTTCTGTTTTTTTTTTTACAATCATCTGTAAGGTTTATGCGCAATTTAATAGCTAGATAATCTCTTTAGCTTGTCGTTTTTTTTTTTGTGGCTACAGCTTTTACGTCTTCTATATAAAAATATGTCCCGCGCAAACCATGTATTCCTATCATGGACCCTTAAACTATAATATATCACCAGTTATCACCGCATTTTTCATTAGCTCTATTTCTTTTCGCCGCACAATAATATCAATATGATTTTTTGCTTCAATTGGGATGTTGACAACTTTTTTTATTTTATATTACATAAATTACCTCTCAAAAAAAAGAAACATTGGTAAAATAATTATTTCGCTAGCTTGAAAACTGCCCGAGATATCACAGTGTGAAATGCACACAAATGGACTCGCCCAAAAACGCTCCATACTAACGGCTACTGAGTTATGACGTCACGCCTCAGTAGTTTGTATGCAACGCGTAGGAAATTTGTTTGGCAGCTATATTAAATATTGTGTTTATCAAAATGGTTTCTTAGACAAATTTGCTATACATTTTACGAACTAATTAAAGGTATCATTTATTTTAATAAACTTTATACTTTTTAAATGGACTTGCCCACCCAACTTTGAAAGGTCATAAAACAAATAATTATGCACTATATAAAACCAAGAGGTATACAAACTACTCTAAAAGTTTAATATGTTTACGATTTTTATTAGTATTTCGTTATTTTATTCATTAGTCAACATCCCAATTATATTAAGCCTTCCATACATTTTGTCTTATCTTTTTCCAAATTACGTGTCATCAATAATCTTTTATTTGGACTTTTATGTGAACAAATAAATAAAAAACGACGGTTCATTGATTTTGGTTACAAGTCTTGTCTACTTCGATCTAGAATATCCTAGCTAGATAACGCTTCACGGACTAAAATGACACGCAAAAACAGCACCTCGAAATAATGCCCCACTTACAAACTGGGCGCTTATATTGTACATAATCACAACTTTTATCACTTAAATAAAACACTTTTTAACGAATACCGGCGCGGTTTTATTGAAAGTAATTTGGTAATTAGTTGGTTTCTGGTTTGATTTTCCTAACGTGTGGTCACGGGGGACCTATCACTTATTTTGTGCAAAATCAACACCTAGTTTGTAAGTGGGACGTTATTTCGAGGTGCCATTTTTTAAATTCTGACCGGATATCTAGTCTATAATCCTCACCAGTCATTAGCGTGCCTATTGTAAGGGCTCCTAAAGGCGGTGACAGCGGCCGACTTCACCTTGGATATGCCGAACATCTGGTAGAACTTGGGTAAGGCGAACTCGTCCAACGATAGCATGAGGACGCGTTGGGTCTCCTCTGTAAAGATAATAATTTGTAAAAAGCCGTTCCAATAACGAAAATAATCAAATAAGAATTACATGTTTGTTGTTTATTTTAAACAAACTACTTCAATATAATAACAACAGAAAAGTGACTACGGTCTTTTACGTGTTACACAAAATAAAAGTTGTATGTTCACTCACCTGAAAAGCTAGGTGTGGTGCAAGTACACAACGAGTGTATGATGTTGATAACGAGTCCATGAGTGGCGGCTCGCATGGACACCGTGCCGGAACACACCAGGAACGCGACCGTGTGGAACAGGTACGGCAAGTGTACGGCCACGTCTAAGCAGTTGTTGAAGGACAGCATCAACTGTTACACACATACATTATCGTCATAACTAGGTGTGGTGCAAGTACACAACGAGTGTATGATGTTGATGACAAGTCCGTGAGTCGCGGCTTGCATTGACACCGAGGTGGAACACACCAGGAACGCTACCAGTAATGTACAAGACTCGAGGCCTCCGAATCCTTTTGTCTAGAGCTCGATGTCGTTTTACAGGGCTCGCTTCGTTTGTATAAAGCTCGACGAATCGGGAGTCTTTTTCAGAGCACGGCCGATTTCGAGGCATTTTCACGGCTCGAGCCTTTTTAAGAGTTCGGTCGATCTTGAGGCTTTTTCACGGCTCGGGTCTTTTTCGGCGTACTAGTTGTGATGCGTTGCTGATGAATAAGGATAAGTAGAGCTAAAGCACAATAGATTAAGCATCTACGGTGCTCTTTATAACATAAGACATTCATCTTTTTGAGTTCTAATTTTGGAGACTAGAGTCAGATTTGCAGGGCTCTGTGAGCTTGATAGGCTCGGCTTTAATATCTCTCGCTATAATACGGAGATATTAAAGTCATAAACACAAACTCTAAGCTTTTATGAGGCTCGCGTTCATTTTAAGACTTGAGCTCTTTTGAAGACTCGAGGCGTGGCTCAGAGAGCTCGTGTCTCGGCTAGGCTCGGGTTAACAAGCCTACCGAGATCAACGAGTCCTGCCAATCCGCCTCGAGGCTTAAAAAGTAGAACTCGACGCCTCGAGGTTTGTAAATCACTAAACGCGACCGTGTGGAACAAGTACGGTAAGTGTACGGCCACGTCTAAGCAGTTGTTGAAGGACAGCATTAACTGTTACACACATACATTATCGTCATAACTAGGTGTGGTGCAAGTACACAACGAGTGTATGATGTTGATGACAAGTCCGTGAGTCGCGGCTCGCATGGACACCGTGCCGAAAGACACCAGGAACGCGACCAGTGATGTACAAGACTCGAGGCCTCCGAGTCCTTTTGTCTAGAGCTCGGAGTCGTTTTACAGGGCTCGCTTCGTTTGTATGAAGCTCGACGAATCGGGAGTCTTTTTCAGAGCTCGGCCGATTTCGAGGCATTTTCACGGCTCGAGCCTTTTTAAGAGTTCGGTCGATCTTGAGGCTTTTTCACGGCTCGGGTCTTTTTCGGCGTACTAGTTGTGATGCGTTGCTGATGAATAAGGATAAGTAGAGCTAAAGCACAATAGATTAAGCATCTACGGTGCTCTTTATAACATAAGACATTCATCTTTTTGAGTTCTAATTTTGGAGACTAGAGTCAGATTTGCAGGGCTCTGTGAGCTTGATAGGCTCGGCTTTAATATCTCTCGCTATAATACGGAGATATTAAAGTCATAAACACAAACTCTAAGCTTTTATGAGGCTCGCGTTCATTTTAAGACTTGAGCTCTTTTGAAGACTCGAGGCGTGGCTCAGAGAGCTCGTGTCTCGGCTAGGCTCGGGTTAACAAGCCTACCGAGATCAACGAGTCCTGCCAATCCGCCTCGAGGCTTAAAAAGTAGAACTCGACGCCTCGAGGTTTGTAAATCACTAAACGCGACCGTGTGGAACAAGTACGGTAAGTGTACGGCCACGTCTAAGCAGTTGTTGAAGGACAGCATTAACTGTTACACACATACATTATCGTCATAAATAGGTGTGGTGCAAGTACACAACGAGTGTATGATGTTGATGACAAGTCCGTGAGTCGCGGCTTGCATTGACACCGAGGTGGAACACACCAGGAACGCTAAGAGTAATGTACAAGACTCGAGGCCTCCGAGTCCTTTTGTCTAGAGCTCGGAGTCGTTTTACAGGGCTCGCTTCGTTTGTATGAAGCTCGACGAATCGGGAGTCTTTTTCAGAGCTCGGCCGATTTCGAGGCATTTTCACGGCTCGAGCCTTTTTAAGAGTTCGGTCGATCTTGAGGCTTTTTCACGGCTCGGGTCTTTTTCGGCGTACTAGTTGTGATGCGTTGCTGATGAATAAGGATAAGTAGAGCTAAAGCACAATAGATTAAGCATCTACGGTGCTCTTTATGACATAAGACATTCATCTTTTTGAGTTCTAATTTTGGAGACTAGAGTCAGATTTGCAGGGCTCTGTGAGCTTGATAGGCTCGGCTTTAATATCTCTCGCTATAATACGGAGATATTAAAGTCATAAACACAAACTCTAAGCTTTTATGAGGCTCGCGTTCATTTTAAGACTTGAGCTCTTTTGAAGACTCGAGGCGTGGCTCAGAGAGCTCGTGTCTCGGCTAGGCTCGGGTTAACAAGCCTACCGAGATCAACGAGTCCTGCCAATCCGCCTCGAGGCTTAAAAAGTAGAACTCGACGCCTCGAGGTTTGTAAATCACTAAACGCGACCGTGTGGAACAAGTACGGTAAGTGTACGGCCACGTCTAAGCAGTTGTTGAAGGACAGCATTAACTGTTACACACATACATTATCGTCATAAATAGGTGTGGTGCAAGTACACAACGAGTGTATGATGTTGATGACAAGTCCGTGAGTCGCGGCTTGCATTGACACCGAGGTGGAACACACCAGGAACGCTACCAGTAATGTACAAGACTCGAGGCCTCCGAGTCCTTTTGTCTAGAGCTCGGAGTCGTTTTACAGGGCTCGCTTCGTTTGTATGAAGCTCGACGAATCGGGAGTCTTTTTCAGAGCTCGGCCGATTTCGAGGCATTTTCACGGCTCGAGCCTTTTTAAGAGTTCGGTCGATCTTGAGGCTTTTTCATGGCTCGGGTCCTTTTCGGCGTACTAGTTGTGATGCGTTGCTGATGAATGAGGTTAAGTAGAGCTAAAGCACAATAGATTAAGCATCTACGGTGCTCTTTATGACATAAGACATTCATCTGTTTGAGTTCTAATTTTGGAGACTAGAGTCAGATTTACAGGGCTCTGTGAGTTCGATAGGCTCGGCTTTAATATCTCTCGCTATAATACGGAGATATTAAAGTCATAAACATAAACTCTAAGCTTTTATGAGGCTCGCGTTCATTTTAAGACTCGAGATTTTTTGAAGGCTCGAGCTCGTTTAATGGGTTCGAGCTCTTTTAAAGACTCGAACTCTTTTAAAGCCCCGAGGCGTGGCTCAGAGAGCTCATGTCTCGGCTAGGCTCGGGTTTACAAGCCTACCGAGCTCACCGAGTCCTGCCAATCCGCCTCGAGGCTTCAAAAGTAGAACTCAACGCCTCGAGGTTTGTAAATCACTAAACGCGACCGTGTGGAACAGGAACGGTAAGTGTACGGCCACGTCTAAGTAGTTGTTGAAGGACAGCATCAACTGTTACACACATACATTATCGTCATAACTAGGCGTGGTGCAAGTACACAACGAGTGTACGACGTTAATGACAAGTTCATGAGTCGCGGCTTGCATTGACACCGAGGTGGAACACACCAGGAACGCAACCGTGTGGAACAGGTACGGCAAGTGTACGGCCACGTCTAAGCAGTTGTTGAAGGACAGCATCAACTGTTACACACATACATTATTGTTATAACTAGGTGTGGTGCAAGTACACAACGAGTGTACGACGTTGATGACAAGTTCATGATTCGCGGCTTGCATTGACACCGAGGTGGAACACACCAGGAATGCGATGGTGAGAAACAGGTACGGCAGGTGTACGGCCGCGTCTAAGCAGTTGTTGAAGGACATCATTAACTGTTACACATACATTATCATCCACTTTGAGACACGAAACCCTAAAAAAGTATTAATTATATTCTGTTATTATTATTGTTATACTCAATATTATTCCAAAGACTCCAACTAAGCGTTTTTCTTCAGACTTTATCATCCGTACCGCTTGAGTGGAACTCCTCGCCTGAGTCTGTTTCCTGATAAATACAATCTGGGGGCCTTCAAGTCGCGAGTGAGCAAGGTATCTTTTAGGCAAGCGCGTTCCATCGTAATCGCTTACCATCAGGCGTGATAGCGGGCAAGCGCTTGCCTATCTATCATCAATAACTCACCAAGTATCTGGCCAGTATGGCGATGTCGTCCCACATCATGTGCTGCTCCAGCATGGCGGTGGGCGCGTGGCACGTCTTGTGATAGTGGGCAATAACTCACCAAGTATCTGGCCAGTATGGCGATGTCGTCCCACATCATGTGCTGCTCCAGCATGGCGGTGGGCGCGTGGCACGTCTTGTGATAGTGGGCAATAACTCACCAAGTATCTGGCCAGTATGGCGATGTCGTCCCACATCATGTGCTGCTCCAGCATGGCGGTGGGCGCGTGGCACGTCTTGTGATAGTGGGCAATAACTCACCAAGTATCTGGCCAGTATGGCGATGTCGTCCCACATCATGTGCTGCTCCAGCATGGCGGTGGGCGCGTGGCACGTCTTGTGATAGTGGGCAATAACTCACCAAGTATCTGGCCAGTATGGCGATGTCGTCCCACATCATGTGCTGCTCCAGCATGGCGGTGGGCGCGTGGCACGTCTTGTGATAGTGGGCAATAACTCACCAAGTATCTGGCCAGTATGGCGATGTCGTCCCACATCATGTGCTGCTCCAGCATGGCGGTGGGCGCGTGGCACGTCTTGTGATAGTGGGCAATAACTCACCAAGTATCTGGCCAGTATGGCGATGTCGTCCCACATCATGTGCTGCTCCAGCATGGCGGTGGGCGCGTGGCACGTCTTGTGATAGTGGGCAATAACTCACCAAGTATCTGGCCAGTATGGCGATGTCGTCCCACATCATGTGCTGCTCCAGCATGGCGGTGGGCGCGTGGCACGTCTTGTGATAGTGGGCAATAACTCACCAAGTATCTGGCCAGTATGGCGATGTCGTCCCACATCATGTGCTGCTCCAGCATGGCGGTGGGCGCGTGGCACGTCTTGTGATAGTGGGCAATAACTCACCAAGTATCTGGCCAGTATGGCGATGTCGTCCCACATCATGTGCTGCTCCAGCATGGCGGTGGGCGCGTGGCACGTCTTGTGATAGTGGGCAATAACTCACCAAGTATCTGGCCAGTATGGCGATGTCGTCCCACATCATGTGCTGCTCCAGCATGGCGGTGGGCGCGTGGCACGTCTTGTGATAGTGGGCAATAACTCACCAAGTATCTGGCCAGTATGGCGATGTCGTCCCACATCATGTGCTGCTCCAGCATGGCGGTGGGCGCGTGGCACGTCTTGTGATAGTGGGCAATAACTCACCAAGTATCTGGCCAGTATGGCGATGTCGTCCCACATCATGTGCTGCTCCAGCATGGCGGTGGGCGCGTGGCACGTCTTGTGATAGTGGGCAATAACTCACCAAGTATCTGGCCAGTATGGCGATGTCGTCCCACATCATGTGCTGCTCCAGCATGGCGGTGGGCGCGTGGCACGTCTTGTGATAGTGGGCAATAACTCACCAAGTATCTGGCCAGTATGGCGATGTCGTCCCACATCATGTGCTGCTCCAGCATGGCGGTGGGCGCGTGGCACGTCTTGTGATAGTGGGCAATAACTCACCAAGTATCTGGCCAGTATGGCGATGTCGTCCCACATCATGTGCTGCTCCAGCATGGCGGTGGGCGCGTGGCACGTCTTGTGATAGTGGGCAATAACTCACCAAGTATCTGGCCAGTATGGCGATGTCGTCCCACATCATGTGCTGCTCCAGCATGGCGGTGGGCGCGTGGCACGTCTTGTGATAGTGGGCAATAACTCACCAAGTATCTGGCCAGTATGGCGATGTCGTCCCACATCATGTGCTGCTCCAGCATGGCGGTGGGCGCGTGGCACGTCTTGTGATAGTGGGCAATAACTCACCAAGTATCTGGCCAGTATGGCGATGTCGTCCCACATCATGTGCTGCTCCAGCATGGCGGTGGGCGCGTGGCACGTCTTGTGATAGTGGGCAATAACTCACCAAGTATCTGGCCAGTATGGCGATGTCGTCCCACATCATGTGCTGCTCCAGCATGGCGGTGGGCGCGTGGCACGTCTTGTGATAGTGGGCAATAACTCACCAAGTATCTGGCCAGTATGGCGATGTCGTCCCACATCATGTGCTGCTCCAGCATGGCGGTGGGCGCGTGGCACGTCTTGTGATAGTGGGCAATAACTCACCAAGTATCTGGCCAGTATGGCGATGTCGTCCCACATCATGTGCTGCTCCAGCATGGCGGTGGGCGCGTGGCACGTCTTGTCCACCACCTGGAAACTGCTGGCGTTACACACACTACACAAACAAATAACGTTAGATCAACACATAAATATAGAATCCATGGGTCGCGAAACTTTTTAGCCGAAGGGCCAGACTAACTCCTCCACGAAGTCCCAAGGGCCAGTGGTCCTACCATGAGTTAATGTAAACTGTTTCCGTTACCGTAAACTATCGAATATACTGCTCACAGTCAATGCGAGTGAAAGAGACAAAACGATAGTTTACGGTAACGTAAACAGTTTGCATCAACTCTTGGTAGGGCCACAGGACCTAGCTAGCTCATCGTACCAACAAACTGTAAATTACAGTATGTTGGTACGATCCGGTCCGCTTTCGCGGGCCGGATTGATGGTGCTAGCGAGCTGGATTTGACCCGCGGGCCGGACCCCTGCTATGGTCCATGAGAACGTTCGTGACACGCGAGGTCATAAAATGTGCGAACGGAGTAACAAAATTGCGCGCTCCATTGCACTTATAGGCCTTATAGGCGGGCTCGGACTCATTTCAATGGGACGCGCAACCTTAATAACTGACGTCAATGACGCGTTTTATGACCCCGCGTACCGCAAACGTTCTCATTGACTATACTAAACCATACAGGGGGTCTCACTCCGCTCTTAAACTTTTAAATTAGCCTACTGCTCACGGCTGACTCAGTCGAGCCAGCGCACGAGGGGTGTCGTGTGTCGGTTGAGACAGAGCTACGCGACAGAAAGAGAAGGTGCTTACAATAAGCGGCACCGCTATGCGTCTTGAAATTGTATACTCATTCATCAACATTTTGTCTAGCGATACAGGTGGTTTTTTTTCATACAAACGAGGTAACTTTGAAACCTTGGTTTTCTGCAAGGGATGTATCATACTGTGATCTGATGATGGCTATCCAGGGAGTGAATGGAGGAGATTCAGATCGTTATACACACCCAACTGATCTGTTCAGCATTCTAAAAGATAGAAGGGTCAGAGTTCTCAGTTTAAGGATTTCCATACATTTTAATGCTATTTTCGCAGTTTTTTTTAAACATGTCCTTTAATCTTTTAGAATGTTGATCAGATCATCTGGGTGTGTATAACGATCTGAATCTCCTTCATTCACTCCCTGGATAGCCATCATCAGATCACAGCACGGTACATCCCTTGCAGAAAAGCAAGGCTTCAAAGTTACCACGTTTGTATGAAAAAGACACCTGTATCCCTAGACAAAGTTGATGTGTGTACTTTATTGAGCAACGAGAGTAGCTTATTATTTGATTGTTCGCGCGAAGATGGACTTCTGTACAATTAGTACTACCTATTATATATTGTGACCATACAAAAATTTAAATGCTGAGGTCATTTTCATTTTGACGACTCTGTATGAAAGGGAGATAAAAGCAGCCCTTGACGAGTTTCTTGCCGGTTCTTCTCGTTACAAGGTCTCCCGCTTAGGGTTTGCGAACCGATGGCGTAGCTTCTATGACATTCACAAGTGCTTGTGTACTTGTAATTTTCAGCTCAAAATATAAAGGAAATAAAATTCAAAGTACGCCAAAAATTTAAAATCCGTTAATTTTTTGCACACTAAAAATACAGTAAGTAGTAGAGTGATTAAAACAAAAAAATCAAGAGAAAAATATAAAAGGTATGTATCTAAATAAAAATAATGAAATAAAATTAAAACTCACAGTGGCCGGGGTAACGGGACTCAGGATATTATTTGGTAATTTGGTCAACGCCTGTGGGGTAACATCGATTCCTTTTTAAGGTATTTTTTTAAATAATTAAAAAAATAAAGTATTGGAAAAAAAACGTTCTAATTTAGGTGTCAACGGCTGAAGTAAAAGAGGGAGAAAAACAAAAAAGCGAACTACAGAAAAATGTGCAAGACGAACCAATGTAGTAGGTAGGTAAAGTACGAGACAAACATTTTGACACTTTTTCGACAGATTGGGGATAAGTTCGCGCATGTGCTCCTGTGAGCGACCAATAGCGCGCGCCCCTCTCCCGCCGCCCGCGCCCCTCACCGCTACGCATGCCCAAAATACGCGTTCCGCGCAATCCCCACCCGAATTCAAGATATCTGCCTCGTACTGTACTTTATACCGCGTGTAACAAGACCTTCAACGAAGCCGAAGTCCACTTTTTCCGCCCACCATCAGGATCATTTTTGTCTTTTAGACTATACCTGGGAAACCAATAGCTACGAAGTTATTAAAGATCAAAGTCAATACTTTTTTTTCAAAATTTTTATGAAATCTTATCGTTATCATTATTTCCTAATTTTTGTCCAAAGAAACATTATCAAAGTTGTTTGTATTTCGTAACAAACAATGGCTTCAAAATATCATCACTCAATGTATCTCATGAGCACGCACATAAACGCTGCCTTTCAACTCGGCCGCACGCAGCTGTGTAGCATTCACTCGCAGGCGCGGTCTGTTGTACGCGTTACATTGCGTGGTAATGTATGCAATGCTTTTTTAACACCAAAAATTAAAATCGTTTCCCAGCAATAATTTTGAACAGAAATGGTCCTGATGATGGGCAGAATACGTAGACCTCGGCTTCGTTGAGGGTCTTGTTACACCCGGTATTTGTAGTTAGACTTCCAGAAAAACAACTTTGAATCATCATGTAAGTTCATGCAGTAGTTTATACGAGATGCGCGTACAATACAGACAGACAAACAAACAAGAACAAGACAAACAAACAAAACTGACCCGACACATCCTGCCGATGATCTTCTTAGAGACTAGTTGTACGTTGGCCGACGCTAGCGCCACCGCTGTGTCGGCCATTATCTCCACCATGGGAGAACCGAGGCCTAAAGGAAAGAGAAGTAGAAACCATTACCATCAGCCATCTTTAATGCCCCTCTGCTGAGGCTCAGGGGCCGTACCGGCTAACGAATCGAGCTTCGGAAAATTTGCCGAGTTTCAAATTAAAACAGATAAATCGAAGTAAGGAATAGGGAACATGCATAAGTCACCGATTTTGATAAATTTGAGCTTGATCGCTGCGGACACGTATAAAAACATGATGGAACAGAAAAATAAATAATAAAATGTATTACTTTAGTTTTATCACACAAGGGAAAATAACGATTTTTTTTTTCGTTTTCGGATATAATGCACTTAACAGTCGGATAGAACATCAAATAAGAAATAATATTTTGTACAACACATATGTACCTAAATGCAATATTTAGGGAGATATTTGAAAATTCTTGGCTAACTCCATACTAATGCACTGAAACGTGACATGAGTGACGTCACAAATGTTGACCTTTTTGTATAGAGCGTTTTCGGCGGGTGCTGCTGCGTGCTAACTTCAAGTAACTATATCACGAGAAAAAAACATAAGAGAAAAGTTTTAATATTACAGTTGATTTTCTCACGCATTATACTTTTGATTTTGATACAAAAAAAATTTGATGCATGTTCCCTATTAGTAATTGTACTATTTGTTGAAGTTATTTGGAAGATATTGATGTTTGTGTGACCTCATGAATTAGGGTTCGCCATTTTGGCCCAATTGGGAGGATGGGCCATAACCAGCGAATTAAAGCTACGGAATAAGCATTCCGCTGAAAAAATGGCACCACATGAAAAGTACAACTAAGTAGATAGAGCTAAAAATGCTGGCATTTGATTATGCAGCACAAAGCCTCTGAACACTGGTTGCTTATTAGCGACCATAATTTGTATACATAAGATCTATAAAGATCTTTTCTGTACTTAAACGAAAAAATAAGATACGTTATTTCTGCATCTTTTTACTGCCTTCTTTGCATCTTTTACACCAATTGACTATAAAGGACGTCATTTCTAATAAACTCTCTCTTTCTATCTTTTCTCTACAATATAAACTGCAATTTATTGAAAAGAACACTAACGTCTGTCACCGGGTGCGTGGCTGGTCCGACTAAAGCTGAGCAGGTTGTACTGTTTCGGCCCCGTGGTGCCATTTTTTAAGCAATATTTGTTTGCAATTACACTTCCATAGATTTTAGTTCGCTGGCCATAACTCACCACGCTGGCCCAATGAGAGACTTTTCAGGCAACGTTCCTTAAAAATCTACTCGATGGCGCTGTCCAATTACCGACAACCTTGCTTGATACTATGGTATGTTGAATGTGCTATCCATAGTAATAAATAGTACCATCGTCGTAAAACTTTTACGATGCTTCTCTTTGGTCAGACTATTTAATTTTGTACTACGTTCATACTATACTACCAAGGAATTGGACAGCGCCATCTAGCAGATTTTTAAGGAACGTTGCCTGGAAAGTCTCTCATTGGGTTGGTGTGTGTTAACGGCTGCAAATGCAGCCGGGACCAACAGCTTAGCGTGCCTTTCGTTCCGAAGCACGGGGGAACTCGAGATAATAATTGTTTGGTCACCCATCCCATGGCTGACCCTTGGGAAAGTTGCTTAACCTCCGCAATCGCGGGTCCAGGCGCTAAACCAGGAGAAGTAGCAAGCATTTTAAAATAGTACTAGCGACCGCTAATTATGTTTTTCTTTTGTTTAATCTATAATTTTACATGTTTTCCTTTGTCTGCAAATAGTGTTTGGTCAATAAAATTTATCTCTCTATCACTCTCTATTGAAAGATCATTTCGTAGAAATTCTGTTCTAATTTTTAACTTAGCCAGGTAGACAAGACC
The DNA here is from genome assembly GCA_943789525.1 of Agriphila geniculea. Lineage (NCBI taxonomy): Eukaryota > Metazoa > Arthropoda > Insecta > Lepidoptera > Crambidae > Agriphila > Agriphila geniculea. The sequence goes on along the minus strand of OX038898.1, from coordinate 8,603,345 downwards.
ATTTAGACCATTTAGACAAGTGAAATAGTTTAACCAACAATCTTTCGTACAGTTTTTGGCCATAACAGCACTGGTTTTTAGCCAACAGAACAGTTTTTGGCCTCCAAAACACATATTTGGCCACATTACACAAATTTTTGGCCACATTACTCAAATTTTTGGCCATAAAAGTAAAACGTACCAGAATTCACACTCTGTATGAAGCTATCCAGAACCATGTCAATAAAATCTGGCACTTGTCCAATAGAGCTTCATATCTTGGCCTGAACGGAAGGGTACATTTCTGTCTGCCCTACTCAATGTCTCAGACTAAGAAGTGAGTGGTTTTTGGCAACGCAGTACAATTTTTGGCTACTTTTGTCAAAAACACTAAAACTAGTGCTGTTGTGGTCACACAACAGCACTAGTTTTTTGCCACTACAGTAACATTTTTGGCCACAACAGAACTGTTCTTGGCCCCTGCAACACATATTTGGCCACATTACTCAAAGTTTTGGTCATATTACCCTAATTTATGGCCATGTAGTACAGTTTTGGGCCACAACAGCACAATAGCCCTAGTTTTTAGCCACAGCAGTAACATTTTTGGCCACAAAAGAATAGTTTTTGGCCCCCGAAACAAATATTTGGCCACATACCCAAATTTTTGACTGCAAAAATAAAACTTACCAGAATTCACACTCCTCTGTATAAAGCTATCCAGCACCATGTCGATCAATTCAGGCACTTGTCCAATAGAGCCCCATATCTTGGCCTGAACGGAAGGGTACATTTCTGTCTCCTCTATGGTCAGAGTGATCAGCTTCTCGAGGATTTGAGCCACTTGCTTCTGGCGGCGAGATTCGTCAGATGGCTTGCAGAATCTACAGTTAAAGTTTAGATAAACATTTTTCATGTTATGTACAATTTATTGTTTCAAATGCTGCTTTTTTGTTTGCTAATAAACAGGTGTTTATATAAAAGTGTATCAACTTGTTGGCGTGCGGTAGGAAAAGAAACTATTTAATTGAATCACGCGTCACTTGGCAGAAGCCCCAAACCATTTTGAAAAAAGAAGAAATATATGTAGCTTACTTCCGCAAACAATGTAATTATACAAGATGCACCGCCCGCCCGTAGAAATATGCACATGCACACCACAAAATATCAGTGCACAAACCTGCATTTAGCCAGACAGCAACACACCTTGCACCTTCACCAATTAGGCTACTCTGAGTTAGATCGTGCGTAAACCAACACCGAATTCGGTGCGGTTATTCGGTGTTGGTTTACGCACAATCTAACTCCTGAGGATGCTCCGGGTTGGGGCGAAACACTAGTAAAGGAGCTTAATAGACTATTTGACTAATTTTGGAAAACCATTTTAAATTATTCCTTATTACGTAATAAGCGCACCACATTGATATTTCAGGAAAAATCAATGTATTTCATTAAAAAAACAGTGTTAAAGTTTAAAATTTTAAAACCGCGCCAAAAACGCTATGGCTCTGGACACGTGACTTGTTGACGTCACTAGCCTGTAAACATTGTAATATCCTTAGCCATTTGACAGCCATCAATCGCGGATCCTTAGTCTATGGTCGTGTCAAACGCCTGAAGCCATATTTATTTACAGGCAAGTGACGTCATCAGTAATGTTAGAGCGTTTTCGCCACAGAAAAAAATTCAACAATTATTGCATTTTTCTAGGTGAAATTTATCAATTAATAGACTTAATTTAGTCTATCATCATCATCATATTCAGCCCACATTAACCCACTGCTGGGTATAGGACTCATATAATAGTTAAATATGTTTTTTTACGCCAATATCTGTTAGGATGACCACAATTTGTAGTCTTAGATTATTTATATGTCTAGATAGAGTCTTAGCCTTTTGACGTATTAAACAAAACAGGCCAACTTTTTTAAGGTGGTGTGCATTTTTAGCATCATCGCGTCCAAAGAGTATTGTAATAAAAACTATGGCCGGCTCACACTACTGACAATGTGTGCGTGTTTTGGTCACCCAACTGTTGGGTGATATTTTTTTCGACGCTGTCGTAGCTTCGACTGTCTATCTTGACATATAAATAATCTAAGTTTGTAGTATATTTTCAATGTTGAAAAATACCCTATTATCACACTGTACACCAATTACTCAATTATCTACTTGAGAGAGTAAGAATCATCTTTGATTATTATATTAAAGATAAAGTGGAACTTAATAATTTACATTTTTAATAGTAATAATAGTTGTTTGATGTAGATTTTAGCATTTTATTAACTTCAAAACGTTTTAATTTTTGGTGGAAACTTTATTGACATTTGCATGAATTCTAGTTTTTAATCCATCTATACTAAAATATTACCTGTGCCCCAAATAAAATAAATAAAAATAGGGATATACCTGACTAAGTTGGCGAGCCACGGCGTCATGTACTCCAAACACAAATGCTTCAGTTCTATTGAAGATCCTCTAAAACCCTGAAAAAGTTTTCTACATTTAAGCAATGAACCTTCTCACACACATTCTCTTGACACATTTTAGAAAAATTCTAAGGCTTAAACCTAAGAAAAGTCTTAAACTAGTGGCTCCGTGAGCTGTAGAGCTGGCGTTAAATGTAGCTGAAATTATGTTGTATAAAAACAAATAATATACGCAGTTTTGTTGTTGGCCAGAAATGTTTTGATTGATTTTGAACTATGAACTTTTGGGTCTTCTAAACATAAAGCTTTGCACCACTAACAAAAAAGATATGTTAGCTTTTTGATAGTTTATCGAAACGGCTGAAATATGGTTTTACATATCTCCGGCATTTCGCAAAAATTCGAAAAACTGGCTCGACTAAGAAATTCTTTATAATTATCGTAGTAGACGATAATCTTAAAGATCAAAATGCGTGGAAATGATGTAACACATAACTTGCTACTATAAGTACTTTGTTAAAGTAATATAATAAGTCTATGTTGTTGCCAATAATCCTGTCACCCTGTTGTAAGTATCTGGTAACGATATATTAAAGTTTGTAAATATCGTTACTTATGGCTATTACAGCTGATAAGTTTCTTGCGCCTGTTCTTTTTGTCAGCTAAAAAAGTCTTGAACGGGTGGTAGGAAAATATAGACATTCAAAAGTACTTAATAATTAAGTTTATTTGAATAAAGCTTATTTGACTTTGACTTTGATCGAACCTACAATGACTGTCAAAAGTAATATAAAAGCGATGTTGTGATTGAGATGGCGCTATACGCGATGTATAGCTCTGTCTCTATCACAACATCACTTTGAGCTTGCTATAAGAGCTCAGAGTACGGCTTCTGCTCATAAAATTTCACGAGAATCGGTTAAGAAATGCGACCTGTAGGGGAGAACAAACGGACAGACATCTGGCGCAGACATACGATAGATTTTTTGCCCAAGCTGAAGCACAGACGCTTCGCTCGCGCTTCGCACGCGCTCGGTTAATTACAAACAAAGGCCCTCTGAAACAAAAATGTTGTCTTTTCTTACCTGTATACACTCTTCAAGAAACTCCAGTGTCAAATGTGGTTCATTGTGAGCTAACTTCTCGCTCACGGATTTGATGAAGATCGTGTTGTTTGAAGGTATGCACAGACCTATACACGAACGTTTCTATTACAACATATGAAAAGAACCATCTAAACATTAAAGGGATTATAGATTGCCACGTTCCAAAATAAATCGTATGAGGATTTGCTTATCAAAAGTATTTTTATTACACACCTAAGACTCGCTTATGCGAAAACATTTGTCTCTGTCCTTTTCTTTACGTGTAAAGAGTATGGAAAATAACCTTACTTCTGCACTTTCGATGTGTTTTTTTATCGGCTTAGTAGCAAAAGGACCTATTTGCAAAACGCCACACGGCCAAAAAAAGGGCACATTCACGTAATGACTTGTTCTCGAAAGGACCTATTCGCATAATACCTCATTCTCGAAAAGACACATTCGCATAATGCCTTATTCGCGTAATGACCTATTCTCAAAAGGACACATTTTTTTAATACCTGCCAGCTTTAACGTTAACAGCAAATGATTGGTAATTAATTATCATGTGTTAATGACTAAAAATACATTTTTTCAACACACTTGCTCGTAAAGTGAGCCCTAATACATCGTTTTTAGGGCCATAAACCGAGCTATAACAAACGCGTGCAATAATATATAAAACACTAGGTTGTTATAGAATTATCCCTACAAAGTTAAATTAGTATCTTACTGCAAGTTCTATGCGAGTAAACAGAGCATTTCCAATTTAACTGGGTTATACAGTTATTTTTTTTAGTAACAACAAAGGTAGGCCAGGAGAAATAAAATTTTGATCACATTAAATCCTACAGTTCATTTTCGTTTTTCTAAATAAGGATTAGGGTTATCATAACATCGTACTATGGTTGCTTTTCCTCTCCACCATAAGCGTTATGAGATATAGGTAAAAAATACCTAACTTCTGGAAAGTAATGTTCATAAAATTCTACAGTGGAGATTTATGATGCGTTTGCTTATTTACATACTTAATATTTAATTATAAAATAATCACTGATTTCATGTTTAAGGTTAAGGAGATAGAGTGCGTTACAATCACATTTTTGGAGAAAGTATAGTAATGTATCTTAATAAATCGTACACAAGGTGATTTTTTTATAACATGTTTTTAAGCTTAATCCAGGAGCATCTTTAAGTTTTCACTCCAGTGACTTTAATATATCTAGTAATTTTTATGTTTTTACGTGGTTTTTGCCATATATTTTAGTCAACAAAAAATCCTACACCAAATATTTTATCTCGTCTTCATTTCTACCCTTGCAATAAACCCTCATAAAAAAAATCACCAGCTTTTATGAGTAGCATACGAAGTTTTAGCCATTAATAGCTGTAGTTGAATTGCGTATCAATCGGACGGAGTCAAGAGACAGATCGAAAATATAATTTCGTCCCCAATACATAATAGTTTTATCGCTTGGCGGGTTTCTTAAGTTTTATTGTCTGCCACTCCTACAACTTGATCGTTTTTCACACTAAATTGTTAGTTAGTAGATAAGTTAAGGTCCGCTAAGAAACAGCGGCATATATACGACGATCGAGTATCACTAGTATGAGCTCGCGCAGACCGGTGCAAGTGCAAAGACAGCAGGTATTGTCAAAAACTTAGTGATTAACCGGGGCCTCATTACGCACCAACGGACGTGTAGTTGTCTCACTTACACCCGCTCCCTCACCGACTGGGGTCGATTCGCCTGTTTGGTGCTCTCTTTCATTCCTAGGGTGAAATGCCCTAAATTCGGCCACGTCAGCAATTTTAAAGATTAAATCTAAAATATTTATATTACAATTGAACTACAGCATTGTAATTTTTGTTATTTACGATTGCTTCATGATTGTTCTTTATAATAATGGTAAGAAAATCAAGGAAACGATAATAGTAAAATTAAGAAAATTTTAAATATGACGAGTGACCCAATTTTCCTAAATTCGGACGCGTATGCACTTCATTCGACCCATTTTTCCCTAAATTCGGCTAAGGTGAAATAAGCACGTTAGTTAGGAACTGCAATTGTTTTTATTGACATTTAAATAAAATAATGAACATAATTATTATTATTCCGATCAACATTAATCATATTAGGCATAACAAAAATTAACGAAAAATAAGCTTAAATAAAAAAATATATCAACTCTAATACTTTAATGCATTTATTGTATATTTATCAACATTAATAATTTTAGGCTTATTCAAAATCAACAAAAATATTGTTGGCTATATATTGTTCTTTATATGAGTATATAACAACAATCATATCAAAATGATAAATGTTAATCAAAAACATTATTTATCAAAAATTAATAAACATAGTTAATACAGTCATGTTCACATTAATATTTTTAATGCTAGGTAGTTCTATTTTTATCAGTAAATATATTGATAATAGTTATTTAGGAATTTACAGATTTTATTCAGAAGTTTTTCGTGAATATTTATTATTAATATTACATTGATTACCAATAAATATTAAAATTTTAAAAATAAATTCAAATGTTGATTTGTGGTATCAAATATCTAAATTAAATTAATTTTAAGTTATTCAAAAGTTTTTATTTTTGTTTTATTTTTATTTTATTAAGGATATTTTTTATTTTATTATTAGGTTCTTTTTGGAGTGGAAAGTTTCTTCATTTAGATCTATAAGTATTGTAATAAGAATTTTATTAGATTGGATGTCTGTAATATTTATAATCCTACTTCCTACTAATATTATAAATGTGAAAGTTTGTGGGTTTGGATGTTTGGATGTTTGTTCCTCAATCACGCTCAAAACTAAAGCTCCTCAAAACTACTAAACGGATTTGGTTGAAATTTGGCACACAGATAGTAGATAGCCTGGATTAAAACATAGAATACTTTTTATCCCGATATTCCCACGGGAACGGGAACCACGCGGGTGAAACCGCGGGTGGCCGCTAGTTGTTTTATAAATTTCTTTTGCAGTAATCTATTATAGAAAGTATATGAGATCTGAGTTAAATTTTAATCATTTTATATTATTAGTATTATTATTTGTATTTTCAATAATTTTAATAATTATTATTATTAATCATAATAATATTAGACTTTTATTAAGTTTGACCGTTGACCGAATATAAGATCATATTTATTCTATTTTCGGCCACCCTTTCAAAAACGGCCGAATTTAGATTTTTGACTTGTTTTTAGGGTTCCGTACCCAAAGGGTAAAAACGGGACCCTATTACTAAGACTCCGCTGTGCGTCTGTCTGTCTGTCTGTCACCAGGGGGTCAAGTCTGCTAATGTTTTCGTCAAAATCGTAGTTCAATGGTGTTTTAATGGTAATGCTTTTTGACACAGTTCTTGTTTCTTAAACCCAAAACTGAATCACATTGTGTTTCTTAAACCCAAAACGGAAACATATTGTGTCTTGATTTTGGGTTTAAGAAACAAGAACTAAGTCAAAAGCATTACCATTAGAACACCATTGATCTACGATTTTGACGAAAACATTAGCAGACTTGACCCCCAGGCTGTATCTTGTGAACCGTGATAGCTATACAGTTGAAATTTTCACAGATGATGTATTTCTGTTGCCGCTATAACAACAAATATTAAAAACAGAATAAAATAAATATTTGAGGGGGGCTCCCATACAACAAACCTGAGTTTCTTGCCGTTTTCTGCTCGATATTAATAACGACAACAGATAGACAGTTGAAATTTTCACAAATGATGTATTTCTGTTGCCGCTTTAACAACAAATACTGAAAACAGAATAAAATAAATATTTAAGGGGGGCTCCTATACAACAAACGTGATATTTTGCCATTTTATGGTACGGAACCCTTCGTGGGCGAGTCCGACTCGCACTTGGCCGGTTTTTTAATCCTAATTTTGGACAAGCTTTTATTAATTAACTAATAAAAATATATGAAAAAATATCACTTCAAATCATTCTATGGTTAAGGTTTTATCACATAAATGCCAATGGATTGAGAAATCAGTAAGTATTTAAATAGTAAAAGTATTTAAAATTTTATTTCCCAGAAATTGCCCGTAACTAGAATTTGACACCAAAATGGTAGCGGCATCTACCGTACCGCCGCACATAGCAACACGGTTACAACAAGATTCAACCACCATGTTACTAGATGGCGCTAGTGTCGAATGAACACAAAGATTAGTAAGAAATAACACCTCGTAGTATGGAGAATATATGGAGAAACCTACATCTCGCTGACGGAGTTTTCTCAGCGACGCAGCATATATACAACTGCCAACCATCATCAGTTGGGCCGCGGTCCCCGGGCTAATACCACCCAGCCCGGAGGAAGATCTTCCACTTTGGCCTTCCTATCAGTGGCTAACCTCTCTCCATACTACCATACCTAAATTCCTACACTGGTGACCCCCGACGGAGCACATCAAGCACCTTCAGCAACGCAGCGCAGCCATCACTCCTCATACCTTATCCAGCATCCGCAGCAGTCACACCGCAAGCAGAAGCACAGCAGCCAGCACCAGCCCTCAAGGTTCCATCGCAGCATCATTGACGACGCTTCCTGGACCTTCGGCAATTCTCGACGGCACTATCCCGACCTGGTCTTCGCAGCCCACGACTGGAGCATCACTGGGCCCTTACTCCGGCGTGGCAGCTCTGCGCATCTCACCAGCAGCTCGGACCTACCGTCACCTTCCACTGTCCCGACTCACCGTGGACAGGTCCCGACTTACCGTGGACACGGATTCTACCTGCAGCACTGGCGGACGCACCTTCACCCCGCAACGTCTCGACTTACCGTAGACTGTCTCGACTCACCGCAAACTTAGGCAGCACTCTACTCTGGCACTTGCATAGCTCTGACGCACTGACAGCTGAGCTTGGACAATCCTTGGACTATCGACCTCCGGTCTCAGGGGGGGAGTGATGTAGCGGCATCTACCGTACCGCCGCACATAGCAACACGGTTACAACAAGATTCAACCACCATGTTACTAGATGGCGCTAGTGTCGAATGAACACAAAAATTAGTAAGGAATAACACCTCGTAGTATGGAGAATATATGGAGAAACCTATATCTCGCTGACGGAGTTTTCTCAGCGACGCAGCATATATACAACTGCCAACCATCATCGGTTGGACCGCGGTCCCCGGGCTAATACCACCCAGCCCGAAACCTGGTGGCTAACCTCCTTACCATACTACGTTACCTACATCTCCTACAGTACAATGCGACATATATACAATACAATGGCACAACGACGTAGGTCACTGGTCAGATCGTTACTGAGTGCAAACCATATGACTGCTTACTGCCATTTTTACAATTCTTTATCTATAAGTACATATAATAAATCTGTAGAAAGTTGAGTCTGTACAAAGGAAATATTTTGAAAAAAAGTGATTGGAGTGTTTAATAAATACCAGTAGAACCCATTTATAACATTTTTTGAATTTTTGTCTGTTTGTCTGTATGTTGGTGCGCTAAAAATGTAAAAAGCGCTAACTTAATACTAAATAATGTTTACATACAAATATATGGTGTATCTTGCAAAATAATTAAATCTTTAATTTCATCGCAATGGGGTTGGCAACACTAAGCTAATTGTAGATGTCGCTGCGTACACTTGTTCCTAAGGCAGTAGACATTCAGAACAAAATGTATGGGAAAATAGGTATTTATTTTGTGATATTTTTTTACCGAAAAAGATCCATTCACCCAAAATGGATATAAAAGACTATTCTACAATGCAAATGCCGGAATTAATAGCAAAATTAAGACGTTTTTATTCTTACAGAATTTATAATTTTTTTCTATATCCAGATTTTTCGGAAATTTGTAAGTGCCAACATTTTTAAAACCAATTAAACAAAATTTAATAATTTTAAAGCTAAAAAAACACGTTTTTTTTAAGTAAAAGTCCTTTGTTTTCATAGCTCTCGTGGAACAAGCGTACGCAGCGCCACTTTGACAGTTGTCTTCCCCATTGGTTCACTGAATCAAAAGTTCAACTAATTTAAAATTTACGATAAATTTTTGTTGTAATAATATCTTCGGGAATTATACTGTTAGAAAAACCGACCAGCTGGTGTATCCACATCTGGCACAGAATAATGGTCAATGGCTAAAAGTAAACAAAAACGTGTCGAGTTTTGGGTCTATTGTAATTTCTCAGAAACAAAATGCACGTGCATGCAGTAAAATCAAAGCCCGCTTTCTATTATATTATTTTCTACTAGCTTCCGCCCGCGACTTCGTTCACAAGGACATTCGAGAAAATCCTTCGGGAACCTTTAACCAGGATAAAAGTATTCTATGTTTTAACGTCCTGCCTCGCTAGGCAGCGCGCTTGGTGTGAACGTACCTCACGCATGGCAGGCCTCGGGTGAGCGTGAGTGCGATGTCGAGCGCGAGGCCTGCCGCAACGCAAGCGGCAAACGCACTGCCTTGCGAGGTTCGTCCACACCAAGCGTTCGCACATAGAATACTTTCATCCTGGTTAAAGGTTCCCTAAGGATTTTCTCAAACGTCTCCTCTACAAGTCGCATTTCTCAACCGATTCTCGTGAAATTTTGTAACCAGATTTAAAAAATATATATAATTTTATCGTCAAGCCAGTTTTTTTATTTTTTTCAAAATGGCCGAGATATGTAAAAAAAAACGTATTTCAGCCCTGTTTTTCGGCGCGGTTTGTTCTCCTCTACAGATCACATTTCTCAACCGATTCTCGTGAAATTTTGTGAGCAGGTTTGAAAATTATATAGACTTTTTTTGTTAGGCCAGTTTTTTGAAATATTGGATACAGTTCGAAAACTGGTCCTAAAAAATAAATAATTCACACATTTCGAAAATACAAAATTAGAAGCGCCATCTAGCTGCGAATATACCAAATATTTAATATACCAAACAGCATGAACCCCACTATATGCTTGAAAACCTCGTGGCGAGAGGGCGACATCTATATTTTTTTAACAATTTACTTTTCAATGCAAGGTCTACAGCTCACTTAGCCACTAGTTTATCTTAAACTAAATAACTAATGTGAGGTAATTTCAATAAAAGGTTTTTATATTACTTTGTTAGGTACCTTCTCTTACCCTTAACTGCCCTAACAACGGCTTACCTCAATTACTTGTTTTTAGGGTACCTCAAAAGGAAAAACAAATACCTACTCTTATCTTAGGATCACTTCGTTGTCATGGTCAATTACTTCCTTAAAAGGCCAGGTCCCTATTTCACAGACGTGACAATTGTAAGTGACAATGACAATTTGGTGTCCATGGCGTCAGCTAATTTGAATTTAGAAAATATACTGACCAAACTACATAACACACAGATACCACAACGAACATCAAATTGTCATTCTAATTTACAATTGTCCTGTCTGTGAAATAGGGGCCAGGTATTGGGCAAGTCACCCTACTCAGTACTCGCGTCGAGTCCGAAAAGTCCGAGTTGCACTTGATGGGTTTTTTCATCTAAAAATAATTTCGAAAATTCGTTTTTTTTTTTCCTATAGATTACGTCAACGAAAGATGAGATTGAAATGGTGGCGCCACTTTCCCTGTTTAAGGCGCAAAATTAGTTCCATTTCCAATCGAGTCTCATCTTTCGTTGACCAAACTCAACGTAAATAAACCTTTTTTTTTTTGTTTATTTACAATAGGTAATTATATCTTGTCGCGAAAATGATGCAACTTTGAGTAACCCTGATTTTGTTCCGATAGATCATCGAAACAATTTTTTGATCACTTATACAAATGTTGAAAAGTTACCGAAATAATCGTAACCTTTTGTACCGGCTCGCGTCACTGTGCGCCACCCGCCGCCGCGCGCCGATTACCTACCTTACGCGCGTCCGTCCGTCCGTGCACTACCCACAGTTGATATTTATTTTCGTACATTTCTAGAAATCCTTTGGAAATAATTGGGAGATTACTTAATTTTAAAAAGTTAATACTTATTTAATATTTAACTTTTACGACTGTAGAATTAATGCTTCCTACATAAAAATTAATAAAACGCAATAAAAAAAACTATAATAGTCACTTGAGTGAAAACTTTTGCTATTAATGTAGTAATTATAGGGAATGTTATGCTACAAAATCACTTATTTTATAATATTTGTTTCTGAGTTAGGATTTTTTATTTTTTATTGGCCTTTATGAAAAAATCCTCTGAAATATAAGTGGTGATTTTTAAGGTTTAGTTTCTAATGGTTTTAAGAAATTCATTAAGAAAATTCCCTTCATGTACGATTTAATCTCGATGTTATAAAATAAAAACAGTCTTTAAACCACCTTTGTAAAAAAAACAACCTAGATATTTTGGGGAAAACTTGAAATTTATCATTGAAAAGTTTATTTTAATCATGTTTCCAAAAATCACCTTTGTAGGATATAATGTGATTTTCTCGAACAAAGTATTTTTCATTGCCCGGAGACTCATGACATGACAGGCCGCGCGCCATCGTGTCATCGTCGCTCGTAGGTACAGAGCGCCTGCCATGCTCGCTCACCACTCTATATTACGCTCCGCCTTGCTGATATTTTCGTAAATTTCGAGAAATCCTCTACTTAGAATTGAGGGATTACTTAATTTTAAGATGTTATTAATTATTACACTATATATTATTGAACTTTTACGACTGTAGAATTTATGCTTCATATTTAAAAATGAATAAAACGCATTTAAAAAAATACTATAATAGTCACCTGAGTGAAAATTTTGTTTTTAGTATAGTTAATTATTAGAAACTTTATACTGCAAAATCACTGATTTTTTAATATTTGTTTCTGAGTTATGATTTTTTTTTATTTATTAGCCTTTTTTGCAAATTCCTCTGAAATGTAAGTGGTGATTTTTGAGGTTTCATTTCTAATGGTTTTAAGAAATTCATAAAGGAAATTCCCTTTGTGTACGATTTAATCTCGATGTTTTAAGACAAAAACAATATTTAAACCACCGTTGTAAAAAAAGCACCCCAGATATTTTGGGAAAAACTTGAAATTTATCATTGACAAACTTATTTTAATCATGTTTCCAAAAATCACCTCTGTAGGATTTATTGTGATTTTTTCTAACAAAGTATTTTTCATTGCCCGGAGTAAGGGGTTTTATGCAGCTGAAAGTTCATATTCATTTTTGAAATAAATAAATGTGTAAGTCTTTAATTAAGTCAAATAAATATTAATTATTATAAAATTGTTCATAATTCATAATATTTTGTTATAAAATATTAAAATATTTGCATTTTATCACTTAAAATTATAGTTTTGAAGTAGGCTGTATGCTCACTCCTCACCCCTTTGTTCGCAAAATATTCTTGCATTGGGCGTGTGAAAAAAACAAAAAAAAACTTACGCGCCTTTCCCATAATTGTCATATTTTGTTTTTGTCGTATTTGTTGCTTTGTGGTAAATTACTTTGTATTTTCCTCGCAAATGTGTTGAAAAACGTCGTATGAAACTCGTGAGCTTTTACTCATTGCACACTCGGCTGAGTTACGCCCTCGCCTGCGGCTCGGGTTGCAACCCACAGCCTTGTGTGCAATGACCAACTTAAGCTAACTTGTTTCATAATGTACTATTATTACATTTTAGTCCATCAGCTCCGCTATGGATATCATATTTGATAAGAAATATAAAAAAAATATTCACTAAATTAGAGACACGGGAAATTACTGTAGAGCAATTCTTCAAACAAATTATTTATTTGCAACTTTTAATGTAAAATTACAATACAAATTTTTATAATACATCTACCTCTTACCTAATAATATTATAATCATTATTATTTGTAACATCAAGTTACAAATAATAATGATTATAAAAATAAAAATTGAGACCTTTCCTTTAAGTATAGTAATCTGGCATACTATTAATGATTTATAATAAAAAGATAATTTATATGTATATGAATTATTTTTCCCTTCTGAAATACTCTGAATTTCTGATTTTATGAACAATACAGTATGTCCAATCTACTTTGACCCCTTTCAGGGTTGCACTTTATCGAGGGACATACTGTATACATGCATAGTTTCATTAGCGAACACATACGGCCGGTTTCTGAATTGAGAAATTTAAGTTGAGCACTACTCAAGTCTTACTCGCCCATACAAAATTTGTACTTAAGTAGTGCTCAACTTCAATTTCTCAATTCAGACACCGGCCGTTAGATAAAAATAAGGCATTTTGAGAATAAGTCTTTCTGCGAATGAGGCATATCGCGAATAAGGCAATATGCGACTGCAGGGCATTTTGCGAATAGGTCATTTTGCTACTAAGCCTTTTCATCATTATCTTTAGCACAATTATCTTTCTTTAAAAAAAAATATTGGAGCAACTGCACAGTACATTAAATTGTATTTTTATGTAGAATTCAATATGTAGTATTCGCTATTATTTACGCCAAAAATATGACCCGCGACAAGCGCTTTTGATGATATTCTGTTTTTTTTTACAATCATCTGTGAGGTTTATACGCAATTTAATACTTGAAGCTACTAGATCATCTCTTTAGATTGTCGTATGTTTTTCTGGCTACAACTTAACGTTTTTAGGGTTCCGTACCCAAATGGTAAAAACGTAACCCTATTACTAAGACTCCGCTGTCCGTCCGTCTGCCTGTCTGTCTGTCACCAGGCTGTATCTCATGAACCGTGATAGCTAGACAGTTGAAATTTTCACAGATGATGTATTTATGTTGCCGCTATAACAAAAAATACTAAAAACAGAATAAAATAAATATTCAAGAGGGGCTCCCATACAACCAACGTGATTTTTTTGCCGTTTTTTGCTCGATATTAATAACGACAACAGGTAGACAGTTGAAATTTTCACAGATGATGTATTTCTGTTGCCGCTATAACAACAAATACTAAAAACAGAATAAAATAAATATTCAAGGGGCGCTCCCATACAACAAACCTGTTTTTTTGCCGTTTTTGGTACGGAACCCTTCGTGCGCGAGTCCGACTCGCACTTGGCCGGTTTTTTTATATAAAAACTAGCGGCCGCCCGCGACTTCGTCTGCGTAGAAAGGTTTTTTGCTATCCCTCGGGATGAAAGGTACCCTATGTCCTTTGCTGTACCCCTAACAACGTGTATGCACAATTTCATGATGATCGGTTCAGTAGCTAAGACGTGAAGGCGTAACAAACAAATAAACAAACAAACGGACTTTCGCATTTATAATATTAGTAAGGATATGACCCGCGCAAAGCATGTTTTCCTATCATGGGCCTTTAAGTGCATATTCAGTTATATGGCGTCAATACACTAGAACATAACGTATTTGTGGAAAAATAAATAAAAAATGCATTATGTTTTGTTTACAAACATTCTTTTTTATTTTGTGAAGTATGTATATATTTGTTCGTACAGGGTGATTTTTGATAAGTCGACAAATTTCGTGGTGTGGCTTAGACCGTCAAACTGAACAACTTTGTCTATGGGACCAACTTAATCAGAGCAAAATAATAATCAGCTGTTCCATAGAAAACGTCAATATCTACTCGACCAAATGGACCGTCGGCCAACCAGGGTCATTTTCGATCTATCGCATATTAGCATCAGACCAAATTCGCAAGATAGCCATTCGCTTGGTGTTATCAAATATCATCATTTTGGTTACGAAGTAGGAAGCTTCTGGGAGATATGCAACCCTGAACATGGTCACCCATCGCTAAAAAAATATCGATCGCATATTTATATAAATGGTGAACAGGGTCGTGGGTGGCATCATTACCTGAACTATTTATTGTGTTTTCATATCGATCGAATAAGAAATAAGGATCACAAGAGCATATATGTGAAATGTACTTACCTGGCCTGACCTCCTAGACGCTGCCTGAAAGCGACGCAAGACTGTGGTTTTTTTAAACGCCTGGGACCTGCCTCACCACCTGAATGTAATTACTTGCAAATATGTAGTAGATTATTTTTTGGAAAAAAAAGTCTCTATGTTTCTACCCTGGCCGCGCGCATGCTTCCTGAAAACTAACCAAGCCGATGTCGAACATGTTTGTAATGATGCCACCTACGACTCTCTTCAACATTTATATCAATATTCGATCGATTATTTTTAGCGATTGGAGACCATTGTATGGGAGGCCATATGTTCAGGGTGGCATATGTTCCAGAAGCTTCCTACTTCGCAACCCAGACGACAATATTTGATAACACCAAACTAATGGCTATTTTATTAATGTAGTCTGGTCCCAATATGTGATAGATTAAAAATGAGCTCCTTGGCCGACGACGGTCCAAAAATGTATGTAACAGCTGATTATTATTTTGCTCTGATTAAGTTGGTCCCATAGACAAAGTTGTTCAGTTTGACGGTCTAAGCCACACCACGAAATTTGTCGACTGTTTCTGATTTTACCCTGTAGATGCGTTTTCTGTTTCACCAAATTGATTTCTTTACAAACTTGGCACTTTACATACAACATTACATACGTAAGTAGCCGTTAAGGGACATAATAGGCAAGGCAGTGGTTCTCAAAAAGATGTTCCATAAACACAGATTTAAAAGCTTAATTTAAAAATTATAGATCTACTTACCAGAGGTTTCCAAAAGCTGCCCCTCAATCTTTAGATGGAATGTAGCCGTTAATGCACAAAGTTGGTTGTAGGCAGCGGTTCTCAAGTTGGGGTCGCACGAGCCCAGGTTGAGAAGCGCCATGTTCAGTAATGTACCGGGGACGTCTTTGGGACGAATTTTTTGATGGACTGTCACTGAATCCTGTTAAATCAGTTAAATTTTCTAATCAATACTGTACTGTTTTTTTCTTTCACTTTAAGGCATGCCTTTGTTCAACTCTAAATACGTAGAAATAAGTTATTTTTTTTATGCACGTGATAGTACTTGGCCCTCACCTCACCTGATATTAAGTGACGATAAGGCTGAAGGTGGAAGCGCACTACACCCGGAATCCTCACCACTGAGGAACTGGCTATCTTACCTCTAACTGCCGGAACACAAACAATTTTCAAATTGTTGTTATGGCGTCAGACTTAGGTAAGATGGTGGTAGCTAGCCACTTGAAATAAGACACCAACCAAACCGAGTACAAATTGTACCCCCCTGGGAATCGAACCCGGGACCCCTGCGTCTTACACGGGTGGGCGAACTACTAGACCACAGATGCGGTTAAAATAAGAATAAGATCTAAATTCTCTTACCGGCTAAGTTTCCACCTTTTGAGTTAGCTATCGCAGAGACATCAAGGCATTTTGAACTCTAAGCTAATTATAATAAAATCCATTTCTCTTACCGGTTGACTCAGTTCCCATCTATTTCTTATATGTATGATAGATTGCACTATGTTGTCACAGTCATTGTGTATGAAACTGAGGGGCGTGGCTTCGTTAATGATGGATAGCGAGAATTGATTGTCGTCCACTAGGCATACCTATGGACGAAAAGAGAAATATAGTTTTTTCACACCACATGCTCGACAATGCCGAATTATATGTCATGTAAACCTTACCGAATGCAAAACATTATATCTCTTGGCTTTAGCCGGGTTATAATGTAATATTATAACCCGCTGGTCAATAATGTGATTTTCACTTTCATAATTCTTATTGCTATGTCTATAAAGTCTAATTTCACTAAACAGAATGTCGTTCGTCTCGCTCTGAGACGAACTTCATTTGTTTGTCAAATCGAGTAGGCCACGCCAGCTGAAAGAAGTTGCTATAGCCGTAGCCAGTAGTACTACTAGCTTTAGAAGATTCTAACTATCTACTAAGCCTGGTTTTTTATTATCTCGCATAAAGTGAGAAAAGTAGAGTATACACCACCGGGATAAAGCTGTTTTATTCTTGGGCGCTTGAATCCCTCACTGCACTCAGGACTCAATCTTAATTCCCTCGCTTTGCTCGGAAATTAACTTATAACACCCTCGCTGCGCTCGAGAGTTAAATTTGGAGTCCTTCATTACGTTCAGGATTCAATGTAGCGCCCGTGACATAAACCAGTGCTTTATCCCCTTGGTGTATAATCTACTATTATTACAAATCAAAGACATTATTATGTATAAAAACATAAATTAATCAAAATATCGGGTCATTTTTAACTTACCATCCAAATTTTAGGAATGTGTCCAGTCCATGAAACGAAACAACTTTCTCTAAGAAACATGTGTCAAATTTTTCCAGAAAATTTTGGTCATCCCATACTAAATTGATCACGTGATCTCTTTGATTTATATAGAAAGTCGATTTTTATTTTATATATTTGACCATGTGTTCCTTAGAGAAAAGTTGTTCAGTTTAATGGACTGAACACATCTTCAAAATTTGGATGGTAAGTTCAAAATGACCCTGTATGACCGAATACTCACAGGTTTCTTAGCTAAAATATTAACTTTAAGGTGGCACTCTGAGAGAAAGTGGCGCCGCGGTGAATTTTATTTAATATTATAATTCTAATACACAATTTTAATAATGTTTCTTGTGGAATTTTTAGGGCCGGTCAGTCTAGGTACAGTCTAGTATTTTTAGACGATATCGTTACATTCCCTCGTAGTCACTGCTAGAAGTAGATAGCAAAACTACTAAAAGTGGCCGTTTGTGACACATTTGCTATCTACTTCTACGAATGACTACGAGGGTACTACCTTCTAAAAATACTAGATCATGGGCCCTAAAAACTCCACGTTAAACATAATTAAAATCTTTTTCTATTAATAACTTATTAAATAAAAATCTCTGAGGGCGCCACTTTCGGTCATATAACCGCCTTTTATGAAGCTGTCAATTTTATAGGTTTTGTCAAAACTGACAACTTTTTTGAATTTAAGATAAGAATCGTTTGAGTATTTGGATGATAATTTTTATTACAAATCAAATATGTATGAAAACATAAATTAATTAATCAAAATATGATCCTCTTCATGAGCATGGTGATTTCATAATCAACGACTCTAGAGCATGGGTTCCCAACCTAGGGACGCGCCCCCCAAGGGGGGGCGTAGAGCTATCCTAAGGGGGGCGCAAAAAAGCGGCTCATGATAGTAAAAAATCATATTTTTTCCCAAGGTAGGAACGGTGTCACTGATCCGTAGCGTGTGTTTGATTGTTGATAATCTACTTGAATCACAAAATAGATAATAGTACCAGCGTACAGAAGTTGCACTCCGTAACATTGTTTAAATAAATAGCGACTCTTGCTCCGACACAATAAAGTGCAATTCAGGTCGCACAGCGCTCTTTTCGTTCCAAAACATTAACCTAGTAGTTGCCTCTCTTTCTATCGCGTAGGTCTTATCTTTTCTGACGTATGGAATTTGTCTTCTCAGAGGACGCCGAGCGCTTCATACTCCGCGCAGAGTGACAGAGCACTGCTTGAATTTTAATAAAAATAATCATACACTAGGCGTCAGAAAAATCGCACCTTTTCTAAAATTTCTTCAAAGTTAATTTAATCCTATCTAATTTAATGGTAAGTGTATATATACTTATTGCCCTTCGGACATAGCCAACAGTCTCTAGAAATCGTTGGAATGCTTATCAAACGGAATCAATTACTGAGATTCAGTTTCCGAGCAACATTACATTTTTGCAATATTTGAGCAACTTCATGGGTAATAGTATCCATGTTGGGTATTCTTTTTTTTTATTGAACTGTTGAAGTGTGTTTTCTCCATCATCTTGATAGCGAATTTACCCGCATTTCCTAAATTGACCCCTTTTATTTCCCTTTTATGGCGGCGTAAGCAATAACGCTTTAAGCGTTTAATTATGGTAACTGTTATGTTGATTAAATCAAAAAATTATTTATTGAAAGCTCATTAATGAATTGAATTTTAATAGATATCAACATTTTAACAATAAAACGTTAGCTAGTAATAGCAGGTGGCCAAGTCTAAACTTATTTTCGAAGAGATGCGATTTTTCTGACGCCGAGTGTATTTTAATCGTTTCTTAAGATGATCGTTGTTTCTAACATCTTTGTCTGTATCTGGCACAGGACTTCCTTAAAGGTGGATGGGGAGGATGGGCCATAACCCACCACACGAGCTCAATGTGAATTGGTGTTAACAACTGCAAATGCAGCCGGGACCAACGGCTTCACGTGCCACTCGAATTATCTATATCTATGCTCGACGATTCCCTGCGTGATCGAATCAGAAATGAGGAGATCCGCAAGCGAACTAAAGTAATCGACATCGCTCGAAGGATTGCTCAGCTAAAGTGGCAATGGGCAGGACACATAGCGAGAAGAACAGATGGCCGTTGGGGCGGGGCGGTTCTGGAATGGCGACCGCGCACCGGACTCGGCTCCGTGGGTAGGCCCCCGACAAGGTGGACCGACGTGAGGGGGAAGGTCGCGGGAAGCCACTGGATGCGGACAGCGCAGGACCGATCGTCGTGGAGATCCTTAGGGGAGGCCTATACCCAGCAGTGGGTGTCGTGCGGCTGATATGATGATGATGATGAATTATCTATAATACTAATAATTGAACTCACTTCGTCGATTTCCGACGCATAGTAAACATCATTCAACAGCACGGGAAGGCCTAAAACTTTGGTTTTCTCCACCGAAGTGATCTGCAGAGCTGTGGGGCCCACCTGGGAAAATGTGTAATAATAAATGTATAATGTGTAAATAAGTAATACTAGTTTATTTAAATGATAATTTATTGTAATAAGTATTGTACCGCTGTTTGTTGTCCTAAATAAAATAAAAATAAAAAATAAAATAAAATGTATGGCTGGATTTTATTTAACTAAAAAATAAAAAAAGATAACCTACATTACCTATTAATAAACGAAGAATAAGTTCAACCCAAAATATTGATTTTACGAAAACTGCTTACATTTCAAAACAAACTTTTTGGTTATTCTAAAAAGTTAAACATAGGCAGTTCAAATTTTCGTGCAAACCTGTTTCAAAATTCAAGTTCAAAGTTATTTATAGCCAATATTAGACTAAGGCCCGTATTCATAAACCGCTCTCAACGTTGAGAGTGGTTTATAAATACGGGCCTAAGATCTACTGCATAAGGTTGAAATTACCTTGATGGCAACTTTCTTGTTCTAATGCGACAATTATCATTAAAAACTTACAAAATCTTCCACCAAACATTTTTCAAAATGAGTCCAAAGGCATCTCCATAAGGTTGAATTTACCTTGATGACAACTTTGGTATCAAAATAAGATAATTTCAGCGAGTTGTTATACTTCAAGTCCTTTTCGTTCGACAAGAGTAGTCAAAATAAGTCTTATGACAACAAAATAAGGTTGAATTTATCTTGATGATAACTTTGGCATCCTTATGCGATAATTTCAGCAAGTTGTTATACTTCAACTCCTCTTCGTTTGACATGAGTCGTCAAAATAAGTCTTATGGCAACAAAATA
Organism: Agriphila geniculea; assembly: GCA_943789525.1. Taxonomy (NCBI): domain Eukaryota; kingdom Metazoa; phylum Arthropoda; class Insecta; order Lepidoptera; family Crambidae; genus Agriphila; species Agriphila geniculea. The sequence goes on along the minus strand of OX038898.1, from coordinate 8,582,453 downwards.
AGGTTGAATTTACCTTGATGACAACTTAGGTATTCTTACGCGATAATTTCAGCAAGTTGTTATAATTCAAGTCCTCTTTATTCGACAAGAGTAGTCAAAATAAGTCTTATGACAACAAAATAAGGTTGAATTTATCTTGATGATAACTTTGGCATCCTTATGCGATAATTTCAGCAAGTTGTTATACTTCAACTCCTCTTCGTTTGACATGAGTCGTCAAAATAAGTCTTATGGCAACAAAATAAGGTTGAATTTACCTTGATGACAACTTTAGTATCCTAAGCGATAATTTCAGCTAGTTTTTTTTACATGAAGTCCTCTTCATTCCGTCGAACGAACTTCAAAATAAGTCTTGTGATTACAGAATAAGATTGAATTTACTTTGAAGACAACTTAGGTATTCTTACGCGATAATTTCAGCAAGTTGTTATAATTCAAGTCCTCTTTATTCGACAAGAGTCATCAAAATAAGTCTGAAGACAACATTAAGGTTGAATTTACCTTGATGACAACTTTCGTACACTTTGCGATAATTTCAGCGAGTTGTTAAACTTCGAGTCCCCTTCATTCAAAATAAGTCTTATGACAACAAAATAAGATTGAATTTACATTGATGATAACTTTGCTATTCTTATGAGATAATTTCAGTGAGTCGTAATACTTGAAGTCCTCTTTGTGCGACAAGAGTCGTCAAACTAAGTCTTAAGACTACAGAATATGGTTGAATTTACCTTGATGACAACTTTCGTACCCTTTGCTATAATTTCAGCGAGATGTTATACTTCAAGTCCCCTTCGTTCAACTTGAGTCGTCAAATTAAGTCTTATGACAACAAAATAAGGTTGAATTTACCTTGATGGCAACTTTGGTGTCCTTATGTGACAATTTCAGAGCGTTGTTAAACACTTTCAAGTCTTCTTCCAAAGCTAAGGTCGCTCCAGGTAGCTTCTGTTGCTCGACGTCAACGTAATCGCTTAAGCGACTATGGTTGTCTACGAATATTAGCTTGCGGTTGCCCTAAAAAATTATCACTTTTTACGTCTGTAGCATATCTCCGCCACAAAACAGTAAGGGCCCTCGCCCACGGCGACTTTTTGTAGCATCGCTACTAACGCGCGTCAGTCGCATTTGTAACGACAGTATTGCGTTTGCATCGCGACTGAATCGTGGTTATGTGGCCGAGGGCACACAGCTAGCGACCGCATCGCGACTGTATCGATACGAACGCGCGTCAGCATCATTACTGCATCGCTACAAAAAGTCACCGTGGGCGAGGGCTCTAACAGTGAAACCCTGATAGTTCCGCTATGAGTTGTCTTCTATCGACGACGATATATGAGGATCTCATCTACGTAGTGGATTCACGTCATTGCTTTCGCGTGTGTGAACGGTCGGAGCCGATCGGGTGGAATCGCGCGTGAAAAATCTATGCATTAGAACATGCTGTTCGTATTTGTTTCGCTTGTCGAACTCATGGCGGAACCTATTGCGGTGTTTCGCGGCGGAGTGTACTACAGGCGTTAGGAAAACAATATCGATCAAATACAAGTTTGACTTGCACAACGTGGATTTAACATTAAAATGAATTTGATTTTAATTGATCCTTGTACAGTAGAGTTCAATAATATGTACGCACGCAGTTCATAAACTTTTATGCCTTTGTAATAAAAGTCAAAATCCTGTCAAAAGAGCTAACATATTAATGAACTGGACTGTACCAACATAATAATAATAATTTATTTAATACTCAGATATTACATCCATTTTTGTTAGTAATAATAAAGTCTTTGATTGAATCAGGCGTCACTTGGCAGAAGTCCCAAACCATTGTGAAAAAAGAAATATATTTAGCTTACTTCTGCAAACAATATAATTATGCAAGATACACTGTCCGTGATTCGGTGTTGGTTTACGCACGATCTAACTCCTGAGGATGCTTCGGGTTGGGACGAAACACGTGTAGAGTATAGTCCAATAAAACTAGCTTTATCTGGACATAATAAGATAACTGAAATTTTCTTTTTCTATGTCATAAATTAGTGTTAGTTATAGTTAAAATAAAAGGAATTAAACATTTCGAAACTTCGCATAAAACAAAAAAAAATTTCAACAAATTTTGATTTCATTATTACAGCATAATAAATAACTTAGTAAATGTACATGTATTATGCTATGACGCTTGCATTTCAGGTAAATAAATCAAAATTAAACTAATTGATCAATCGGAACTATTGTTAATAAAGAAGGTTCAGTAAGTGGCAGATATTTTGGCTTATATTACCAGAAATTATTGGTAACTGTAATTTAATAAGTCATACTGAATGGTATATAATGTGACGACGAACATGCGAAATTGGATTTAGTTTAATTTTGCAATTAAGTGATAGCATTTTAATGTACCATAAAATTATACTAACAAGGTATTTGGTTAACTATTTTGCTTTTAGGAAAAAGCTAGGTAATGTAGGAAATCTCATGATTTTTGTATGAAACGGTTACCACCCCGGATTTCTTACATCACATATCTAATTAATATTTGACACTTAATATCAATATCCGATAAACTAATAAAAACAACGAGTTTATTATTTATGTCCAGATAAAGCTAGTTTTATTGGACTAGTAGTCTAATTGGTGGAGGTGCAAGGTGTGTTGCTGTGTTGCTAAATGCAGGTTTGTGCACTGATATTTTGTGGTGTGCATGTGCATATTTTTGCGGGCGGGCGGGCGGTGCATCTTGCATAATTACATAGTTTGCGGAAGTAAGCTACATGTATTTCTTTTTTCACAATAATAAAGTCTGTTTTAGTCTATTTACTCACCCTCAGTGGTGCCAGAATAGCTTCATGAAACTTCGTATATTCGCGCACCCAGCTGTTACAGTTGTATATGTAGCACGCGTGTATATTAATGTACGCCACTTCCGGTAGAACTGTGAACCATTTCTGCAGGAAGTCCGTCCTAAACATAGAACGCTGATGAGTATGGTATGTGCTTGAATTGTGCTTTAGCGTTCATATAGATAGGATGGGACCGGTGCTTGATCGATGAACCGAAACTCGATCGGAGTCTTACTGAAACCGGACCGGAGTCTTACCAAAACCGTACGTGGTGAGGTTTTAGACTACCCCTCCCCCCTACTCCAAATCACGTGTATTTATTGGTACAAAGTATAATTAAAAAAATCAGAATATTATTTTTAAATACCTACAGGATAACAGGTATAATCTAATTTAATTCTGGAAAATCAGGCTTCCCTCAATCCCCCGCCCGGGCGGGGCGAGGGCGAAAGTGGCAACTGGCAAGCCACTGCCCGCTGCGCCGCTGAGCCGAGCGGTTGTGGCGGCGCGCGGGGAAATCGTTGCTTAGCAACGGCGAGTCATAGTCACGCACCGCTCTTTGGTTTAAAAATTGCGCGTTTAAAGAAAAAATAAATACACGTCATATCTCACTACACTCCCCACCCCCTCTAGTGATATTTGCTATTTTTTTCAGAACCCCCTCCCCCCTTTCGAGCCTCACGTGATTAATGGACCCCCTACCCCCAACGGGGCCAATCTGTATTAGCGCAGTGTTTTGGTTTTGCTCCGGTGAAGCACTGGTTGAACTCCGGCCCCATTTCGGTAAGACTCCGGTCTAGTTTTGGTTGATCGGTCGAGCTCCAGTCCCTACACGAAATCTTAGGACGAAAAATGACGATAGAGTGTATTTTTTGTTTGATATTGTGTTGTATGTTTTACAAAGGGCTGCTTTTGTTATATTTTTTTAGAAAAATCTACATTTTTGTTTTACTTTAGGTGTGCCGTGCCGTGTATACTTACGCCGTGTGTGGGCTCAAAAATTGGCGTCCGTCCATTTGATTTAATCCATTTGATTTAAATCAAACGATTGACGGTATGCACACACACGGTCAAACTTTTGGATGTGGGCCGTAGTTTTACGGAATCCGGGATTGGAAATTTGGATGACAGATTCGACACACACGATCAAATTTTGAACGTTCGTCCATCCATTTGGCGCGATGGAAGGACCGTGTGTGTCCTCTATTAGGCATAGAATTTAGATGTAGCGAAGTCTTTCACTTATTGCCATGAAAGGATGGCCATTTTGCTTCAGTGACTATGACTATTTAATCGGGTAACAATAAATTCCCATTTTGGGTATCAAAAATACTGAATACAGCGTACTGAAACACTAAGTGGGCGACGGAGCGAGGGAGACTACAGATATTGAAAATGGGCTACTTTAAAATACAAATTGAGTAACTAGTAATTCAGAACGGGCGACCAAATTACTATTTGGTCGACAACCTTAGGGCACACAAAACATTTAAAATTTGGCATATATTTTATTTAAAAAAAGGTGATTATTATCCTAATCTAGATGATTATTTATCTCCCACTTGTAGTCTTGAGAATTTTTTGTAACCCACAGTTTGTCATCCGTTTAGTTATTTTGTCACCCAAAAAATAAACCCCTGCCCGGTTTAGTATTTAAGTATCCCATTAACAGTCACCTTTAATTATTTCCAGTCACCCAATTAATTAATTCCCTTTTTATTTTCATTTACAATAAAATAAAACACAATAGGCTTTGCTTGGTGATGTCTTTTCGGTTCTATTTCAGAAGGCGTGGTCACCATCTCGTTCCTCACTTGTATGGAAGTCGATTAGCCTCTGCAATCGTATTTCTATCTGCGATTTGTTCATTCTGTCTACTATGCGATCTAGCCAAGTTATTTGTAAAACATCAAACTTCATGTTTCGATATTCCAAAACAAGTTTTTTTCGACACAAATCGTCATGCTTCTTCACACAAATTCTCATGAATATGAAGAAATCAAAGATGATGGACTACTAGCATACATAATATACTGCTGAAAATAAAATAGGGGCGATAATAACAAACGAGTTTTTTTTATCCACAAAGGCTAGTGCTTGGCCTTCACCTCACAATGAGTGACGATAAGGCCGAAGGTGGAAGCGCACTACAGCCGGAATCCTCATCACTGGGGAACTGACTATTTTAACTTAGGTAAGATAGTGGTAGCTAGCCAGGCGGATTTGAAATAAGTCCTACCACCAACCAAACCGAGGGGAACATTACCCTCTTGGGAATCGAACCCGGGACCACTGCGTCTTACACGAATGGGCGAACCACTAGACCACAGCAGCGGTTAAATAATTACTGAAAGACATTTTTATGATAATTTCCATCTGATTTTATTTGAATTTGATATTGTTCGAAAGCTGGTCAACTAGCGGACTTTACTGTCAAATGCACTGTATAATTTCTCCTATTGGGAGGGTGTGCAGGTATAATAATCGATCGCAGCGCTCATGGTGGCAAAAAGTAGAAATAATGAAGGCTCTGTAATCTGTTTGAAGACGATATTCAATTTATTATTAGCGACACAGGAATAATTATATATGTTTATTATCACTTAGTAAAATTATTAAAGTAGCTTTATCCTCTTGTTTTACAAAATCTACAACTAAAAAAGAAGTAAACAAACCCTGATATAACCAAAATAAAACACACTTTTTGAATAGATCTTACTTGCCATATTTAATTTAAATGACCAAAAATGATTTCACAACACTTTGTCCACCCAAATCACAGTAATTTTGAAATTTACATTAATAACACAATATGTGTAGTATTTTTTTACATTTTGTCACAATGCCGCCATTACATATCAAAACGTCAAACCGGTCAGGTCAGAGCCAACAAAGTTGCAACATGCTAGGTGGCGCTAAAAGCGTGCACGGAGCCAATATGCTGTATGTCAGTTAGAATTAGGATTTAACATTTTTCAATTCTAACTGACTCACGGCGAATAGGAGAAATTATACAGTAAAGTCCACAAGTTGACTATTTCACCTTCGAACAATATCAAATTCAAATAAAATCAGATTGAATTTAATAAAAAAACCTTTCAGAAATTAGCTCGTTTGTATTGAAAACAACATAGTGGCCCCTATTTTCTTTGTATACATTAAATGTTATTAGTAGAGAATCAGTCACAAACGCCATCGCCTTAAAACAATAGCACATTAATAACATCGCTATCACAAAATGAAATTATAATGTAAATTAAAATTATAAGCCATTAACCAAATTACGAACAAAGGTATTTGCATGTTAACTGAGATTTAAATATTAGAAATAATTTTTGCCTAACGTTTAATTAGTGATTTAAGTAAATGGTGATATAAGGCAATGCCGGAGAATTTTTTTTCACAAATCGACTTGCAAAAAAATCCACATTCAATACGGAGTCGTTAATAGTGTCAAAGCTCTTAGCACTTTAATACGATTAATGGAGATGGCAACGCAAAGCTAATTGTAGATGGTGCTGCGTACGTTTGTTTTTAAGTCAGTAGACGTTTCACTTGTAAACAAAAGGAAAATAGGTATTTATTTTGTGGTATTTTTTTTACCGAAAGAGACCCTTTGACCTAAAATGGATATAAGACTATTCTGCAATGCATTACCGGAATTAAAAGACAAGTTATGACGTTTTTATTCTTACAGCATCTTTTAATTTTTACTTAATATCCAGGCAGATTTTTCGGAAATCTGTAGGTGCTAACATTTTTACAGCCTATTACACAGAATTAGATCATTTTAAAGCTATAAAACTATTTTTAAAGTAAAAGTCATTTGTTTTGTCAGTTCTCGTGGAACAAGCGTACGTAACACAATTTTGACAGTCGCCTTTCCCACTGACGTAGCCGTTAATACTGTCAAATCTCTTAGCACTTTAATACTATTAATTATATCTGATATCTGCAAACAAAAGTATAGTAATTCGTGCAGACGCACACTAAAACAATATGCATGTGCACGCCTAACACATCCATAGCAAAACGGTCTTCGTGAGATAAAAGAACTATGGCGCTTTTAATTTCACTTACTACAAACGAAACTGAACCTTAACAGAATCGCAACAAGGCACTAAATGGCGGTGACCACGACATAAATACTGCGGTATACCTGAACCTGTTATCCGAGTTGGTGTGCGTGAAGTCCACTATCAGCTCGAACGGTTGCTGGCAGAACGGCTTCAGGGTTAAGATCACGTGGTAGATCAGAAGGTCTGCGTTTACTTCACCGATCCTAACAAAGACAAAATAATTTTTCAAACCACCTCTATCTAACGGGTGTAACAAGACCTTCAACGAAGCCGAAGTCCACGCATTCCGCCCATCATCAGGATCATTTTTGTCTTTTAGACTATACCTAGGAAACCAATAGCTACGAAGTTATTGAAGGACAAAGTAAATTTTTTTTTTCAATTTTTTTATGAAATCTTATGTTATTTGTTCTTTCCAAATTTTTGTCAACAGAAACATTATTAAAATTTTATGTATTTCGTAACAAACATGGCTTCAAAACGTCGACTCAATGTATTTAATGAGCACGCACATAAACGCTGCCTTTCAACTCGGCCGCACGCAGCTGTGTAGCATACACTCGCAGGCGCGGTCTGTTGTACGCGTTACATTGCGTGGTAAATGTATGCCATGCTTTTTTACCGACTTCAAAAGGAGGGAGGTACTTAATTCAACCAGTTTTTTGTTTTTTTTTTTGTTTTTTGTATGTACACCGATTACTCGAAGACGGCTGAACCGATTGAAATGATTCAAACGTTTATTTTTGTTACATTAGGTAAACTCCCAAGTTGGTCCCATTTTTTAAAATTTTGAAATCGGTTCAGTACTTTTCAAGTAATCTTGAAAAAGACACGAAAATAGTATGATTTTGTGTGAACTACCTCGATGATCAGTCGTATAACTTCTTTGTTTATGAACTGAACAATATAATTATTTTTTTGTTTGAAAAGGGATATCTTAAGTGTAGTTCTTTAACCGACTTAAAAAAGGAGGTTCTCAGTTTGACCCGCATGTATGTATGTTTCTCCGCGATTAACTCACGTTTGGTTGAGCCGATTTTAATTTCTATCTAAATAATATACCTACACTACCTAATACAAAAGGTACCTACACAAAAAATAAAAAAATATAAAATTGTTTAAAAATAACAAAAAACCTACTTCAAAAAACCTACCTCTAAAAAGCAAGAAATAATATTCGTAATAATAAAACACGTCTATTGAAGTCGGGTGGGGCTTTCAGAATAAAAAAAAGGGATTTGTACTCCAGCCCCACCCGACTTCAATAGACGTGTTTTATTATTACGAATATTATTTCTTGCTTTTTAGAGGTAGGTTTTTTGAAGTCGGTTTTTTGTTTAAACAATTTTTTAACACCAAAAATTAAAATAGTTTCCCAGCAATAATTTTAAACAGAAATGGTCCTGATGATGGGCCGAATACGTAGACTTCGGCTTCGTTGACTGTCTTGTTACACCCGGTATAATACAGGGTTATTTGTAAAACACCAACAACCTCGCAGGAGTAGAATAACATTTGTCCTACAACTTTTTCAAAAACAGACAAAAAAATCGAAGTACTTTGTTTGTTTGTTTCTTTTATGTTAGTACTCAGAATAATAACACCTAGAAGTCTGCGTATGCAAAGTAAGGCAACTAATACCAAGCCAGAATGGCTTAGTTTTCAAATTTATATCCTTCATACGTTAACTAATCGTAACTGAAACCCAATAATATAGTAACTAATCATATAAATGTGGGAAAATTGAAACTGTTTTGTACTTAATAAATATGATTAGGTAATAATGTAGAATAACAATCTGAAAACGGAGCCATTTTGGCTGTTTTAGTTGCCTCACTTTTGACAGTGCGCTTTGTAGAGAACTATCGTTCTAGGTGTTATAATTATTCTAAGTGTTAGTATTAGTCAAGCGCTTGCCCGCTATCACATTTGAAAATGGCGTAGTACAGTCGCCATATTGATTTTTTCTAAAAAAAATATAGCCTGTGTCACTCGGGATGCTGTAAGGATTCTAACGATACCTCATTTATCCAAAAGTTCAGGCATTTAGAAGTTATGGTGGAATAAAGAAACTCACATACCTACATACATGAACCCTGAACGGGTGCCCTTCGCATCGCATAATTTTGATTGTCCTAAAGTCACTTGGCATAACTCGATTGGCATAATAATCACAAAGCATACTATTTATTTAGCATAAATTTCGATACCCATAACCATCGAATTGCATAACTTTTAAAAAGCATAATATTTCAAAGCATAATAGTTACAATTCCTAATTTCAATTGGCATATTGTCAGTAAGCATATTTTGAAAGGCATAATTTTGTTATGTCTAATATACATAACTACTAATGTTTCATAGCATAATATAAAAGGAAACATAACTAATTTGAATACTAATTTATAAAAAAAAACTTTAATTGTGACCACCATTGGTGGGTTAGGTTAGGTCAGTTGGTAGAGTTTAGACCACTCTAAGCTAAGCAGGTGGAGCTTAATAATGCTTGTATGCATGTTGCACGCTGCATGCTTGCTTGCATGCTGTGCTTCCTTGCATGCATGCATGCTTGCTTGCATTGTGGATGCTTGCTTGCAAAATGCTTGCTGGGGGGTGCAGGGGGGCTGGCCCCCCTGCTCGGGGGGGTCGGGGGGCCTCAGGCCCCCCGCTATAAAGAAAAACTTTTTGTGTACTAGGTAGGTTAGGTTAGGTTAGTGTTTAGACCACTTGCAGCGGAGCGAGCGAAGCGAGCGGAGCTCCGTAGTGCTTGCATGCATGCTGCATTTTGCATGCTTTCCTGCATGCTGCATGCTTGCCTGCATGCTGCACGCTTGCATGCTGCATGCTTGCCTGCATGCTTGCCTGCATGCTTGCCTGCATGCTGCATGCTTGCCTGCATGCTGCATGCTTGCCTGCATGCTTGCTTGCATGCTGCATGCTTGCCTGCATGCTTGCCTGCATATTGCTTGCTTGTCTGCATGCTTGCTTGCGTGTTGGGTGCTTGCTCGCACGGATGCTGCAGGCTGGGTTTTTGCTTGCAGAGTGCTAGCCGGGAGCAGAAGTGCTCATATTTTTAATGATTACTTATTCATAAAATAAATATGAGTTTTAAAAAATATGCCTAAAGAAATTAGGTCTCTTATTACAATGCGTAATAAGATTATGTGTTTTGATGATTATGCTTTTTAGACAATATGCCAATTAGAAAATATGCGTTTTGACATTTATGCTTTTTGAAAATATGCCATTGAATATTTATGCTTAACAAAATTAAGCCTTATGATATTATGCGTTTTGAAATTGTGCTATAAAATATTGTGCTAAATGATGATTATGCCATTTAACAGTATGCGTTTCATGTTTAGGACAAATAAAGTTATGCGTTCCATTAGGTAATCACCCTGAACACATACACTCTTTTTGCTTTGGGCAGTCGTGTAAATATATGAAACAGTTGATTTTTTTTCGCGATTTCAAAGTTAGTCCTATAGTAAAAGTTGTTTAGTTTTATGGTCCCTATCTATCATATTCTGGTTTAGCTATTTATTATGTTACACTTTGTATATTCTGTGACCCTGTATAACAGTTAAATGATTACTCACTTATATCTCCTAGAAATGAAATAGAACACCGGATTCCCAATCTTGCTGGTCCCAGCCTGGTAGAATATGTTTAAGCTCTTGATACTTTTAAACTCTTCCTTTTCGTGCATGTTGTGCTTTACTATAAACTCCTCGAAGTTGGTCGAGGACATGTCTATGGAAGACCAGCGAGCGTACGACGAGAACAGGAGGCCGGATGTGCTGAAAAATGAGCTTTATTATAAAGGAGGAAGGTTCAAATTAAGTTGTAAGTTTCCATCTTATTTTTACAATAATTTTAACTAATCAAACATATTATTAACCATATAATAAACTTATTTCATTTTTTTTATTGATTTAAGAAAAACGTGTTACAAAAAAGCCCCTTATGCTGAATATGGTAGATAGGGACCATCAAACTGAACAACTTTTACTATGGGGCCAAGTCTGAAATCGAGAAAAATAATCAGCTGATTCATACAAAAATTAATAACGCGAATTGTAAGAAATTTTTTTTCTCGATTTCAGAGTTGGTCCCATAGTAAAAGTTGTTCAGTTTGATGGTCCCTATCTACCATATTCGACATTAGGGGTTATTTTGTTACACGTAGTTGACTAATACATTTAACTAAGTAACCAAATATTAGGAACAAAGATTTAATATACACATCAACTTTGTCTAGGGATACAGGTGTTATTTTCATACAAACGAGGTAACTTTAAAGCCTTGGTTTTCTGCCAGGGATGTACCGTGCTGTGATCTGATGATGGCCATCCAAGGACTGAATGGAGTAGATTCAGATCGCTATACACACCCAACTGATCTGATCAGCATTCTAAAAGATTAATGGGTTAGAGTTCTCAGTTTGAGGATTTCCATACATTTTCATGCTATTTTCGCGGTTTTTTTAACATGTCCATTACGTTTTTAGAATGCTGGTCAGATCAGTTGGGTGTGTATAGCGATCTGAATCTCCTCCATTCACTCCCTGGATAGCCGTCATCGGATCATAGCTATAGATGTGAAGGCGGTTGTTATCTTAGTCAGCCAGCCGGTTACCAGGCGCTATTTTCGCTGACTACGATGATCACCCATAAACAGCGGCTGTCTACAGTTGAAAACATTACATTAGGTATGTTTTATTTAATCTGTTTTATGTCTTAAGTAATTATTTACGTTTATACTAATACTACCTACTTAATTTATACGTTACTTCAGATTTAATAATTCAGGTAAGCGGTCTTTCATATTTAATAGTTGCGTCGATGTTATTTTGAAATACTTAACTTTTGAATTAATGTTTCATCTTACTCGGGTTGATCACATAATACCAAAAACACGAATCACAAAACGGACGTCATAGGTATATGCGAAACTTTGCAAAACGCCAAGCTTTGCGAGCCCTGCATTAACCTACTTATTACAATTATACAATAATAATAATAAAAGTGGCGAAGCGGAGTTTCATGAACCTACAGATTAAATAATAATTATGTACCGTATAAATAAGTATATAGGTGCAAAATACCTAATTCGTAATATTTAACATTTTATGTTTTAAACCATGACAGAGTAGGCAATTAATTTAGTGAAAATACCTATTTGTATATATCAGTTCGTATATTATAATAATTTCGACTCAAGAACTGTAAAAATTGTAAGACCTTTTGGTATTGCGTCGGATAAGCAGCCGGTTGTCAGCTGCTGTCTATACGATATTATCGACTGCTTTGGATAACTACCCGATAACAACCGCTGTTTTACAACTATAATCACAGCACAGTACATCCTTGGCAGAAAACCAAGGCTTCAAAGTTACCTCGTTTGTATGAAAATAACACCTAGACAAAGTTGATGTTTGTATAAATAAGTCTACGCTGACAGAAACAGATTGTATATCTCAGTCGAGATTAAATTATAGTTATATTGTTGATAAAAAAGTACTTAGAATTTTGTATACTTATTTTACAACTAAGTTTTCTTACTAAACTACGATAACACTTACGATTCTACTGGTTTATGTTCCGGAGGGCCCAAATAAGCGAGTAATGTTGCCATCTAAAAAACGAAATAATAAGAATTGTGTTATTTATTACATATACAATTAGTATTAAATGCCAAAATAGTATACGACATTATAAAATTGTGTGTTACATAGTTTTACTCCATTTTAGATGAGATTGCGAAATATTTCGAGTAAATTGCGTGACAAATTTTATACACGTAACTTAAAAATCGGGTAAGTACATACCGTGAAATAAAATGTGTCTATAATAAAATAAAATGAATACGAAGTAGGAAGTACAATACCGACATAAGGTGCATACCATAACGTAAGTGGCCCCTTCAAAGGTTTTTATTTAATAAGTTGGTAAAAAAGGATTTTATAAATCTTGACGTAGAATTTTTAAAAGCCATTAAAAGTCTAATTATTAATTTACTGGAGTAAACTGACAGATTCTAATGTCTTATTGTAAAATATTGTTGCCGTTTCGTTCATTGTGATTCAGTTCACTTACAAAAAGTCAGTAGCGTTCATGGTTACAACCGTAAACGTCAGATTACTCCAGTGAATTAATAATTAGACTTTAGTCTAGTATTTTTTACACGACTGCCCAAAGCAAAAAGAGTGTATATGTGTTCAGGGTTCATGTATGTTTGTGGGTATGTGAGTTTCTTTATTCCACCATAACTTCTAAATGGCTCAACGGATTCGGATGTATGGGGTTTGTTAGAATCCTTACATCATTCCGAGTAACACTAGCTATATTTTTTTTTTGAAAAAAGTTAATGTGGCGACTGTATGACGCTATTTTCAAATATGAAAAACATATTTTTTTTCAATTATTACAATATGGGCATCAAATGAAAGGCCTTAGTGAGCACATTTCAAAAATATATAATTTGTCACTAAAATGTGTGAATTAAAAAAAAAAACACGAATGCCCTGCTAAAAACAAACTAAAAAGTTAAATAACAAGTGTCATTGCAGTCGGGGGACCTCTTCGATTAAAAATTGTTCCACAAAACGGTCCCCCGACTGCAATGACACTTGTTATTTAACTTTTTAGTTTGTTTTTAGCAGAGCAGTCGTGTTTTTTTTTAATATTTAGAAGGTATCAATTCCCTTGTAGTCATTTGTAAATTTAGATATCAAAACAGACAGTTTTAGCAGTCTTGCTATCTACTTCTAGAAATTAATACGAGGGAATGTAATGATACCTCCTAAAATAAAATACCATACTATGTGTCTAAAAATACACTTTAATTAAAAATGTGGATTGTTGTGTCGTTAAATTTTGTTTGTATTCGGTCAATATCGCTGATTCGCTCCCTTTAAATGTGTGTGAAAAGATTGTTTGGTTCGAAATAAACAGGCAAAGTGTGAGGACCTATTTTATTTTCCAAATTTTAAAATGTAGTGAACCTTATTAACAATAACATGTATTATAATGTTAATATTAAATAAAATCGTTACTCGTAACTGAGAAGAATGGAATACACTCGAGAGCAGAAAAATGGAACCAACCACAGGCATATTTTCATACAAACGTGTAACTTTGAACCCCTTGTTCTCCGTCAGGGATTGAACGGGGTGTAATCTGATGATGGCCGTCCAAAGAGTAAATGGAGGAAGATCAGATCGCTAAAGAAACCCAACGGATCAGAAGCGTAGTATAGCGTAGAGCCAGTACAGAGTTTTTAGTGTTACATTTTACATACTTTTGATGCAATTTTAGCTTCATTTTTTTATGTTTAACCCTGAGCTAAACGACTCATCGAATCCGTTAGGTTTCTTTAGCATTATGGGCTTCCACCATTCATTCTTAAATTTGCCATCATCAGATCAGAGGCCGTTTAATCCTAGACGAAGAACCAGAGCTTCAAAGTTACTTCGTTTGTATGAAAAGGCCGTTTTAGGGGTCCGTACCCAAAGGGTAAAAACGGGACCCTATTACTAAGACTCCGCTATCCGTCTGTCTATCTGTCACCAGGCTGTATCTCATGAACCGTGATAGCTAGAAAGTTGAAATTTTGACAGATGATGTATTTCTGTTGCCGCTATAACAACAAATACTAAAAACAGAATAAAATTAATATTTAAGGGGGGCTCCCATACAACAAACGTGATTTTTTTGCCATTTTTTGCTCGATATTAATAACGACAGCAGGTAGACAGTTGAAATTTTCACAGATGATGTATTTTTGTTGCCGCTATAACAAAAAACAGAATAAAATTAATATTTAAGGGGGGCTCCCATACAACAAACGTAATTTTTTTGCCGTTTTTTGGTACGGAACCCTTCGTGCGCGAGTCCAACTCGCACTTGGCCGGTTTTTAATTTTTCAGCTCTCTAGTGTATAATGCACAGTGTATTTCAAACCTTTTTCTATAAAAGTGTCATGTTACCTTATCAAAGGGCCTCCTCCCCACCGCCTTATGGTCCCTGCTGCAGGAGAGATAATCCCCTATCCTCTCCTGATGGTTCCACAGCAGCCTGTGTAACGCCACAACGTTCGCGTCGCTGATGAAGGAGAGGTTATGCGACGTTTGGTCCACGCTCTCGCAGTCGGAGGCTATTTGGATGAAGAATCTGAAAACGTTTAATGGTATTATTGTACGTGTTACAAAATAGGGGTTATATTGTATTACTGACAAAGTGCACTTTAGGGTTAAAGTATACAAGGTGTTACAAAACAATCCGCAACTCCGAATATTTTTTTTATTATTTTAGTTTATTAGGGAAACAAACAGCAATTTTACAATAAATTTGGGTACCACAATGGGGAACATGCATCAAATTTTTTTTCTATCAAAATCAAAAGTATAATGCGTGAGAAAATCAACTGTAAAATTAAAACTTTTCTCTTGTGTTTTTTTCTCGTGATATAGTTACTTGAAGTTAGCACGCAGCAGCACCCGCCGAAAACGCTCTATACAAAAAGGTCAACATATGTGACGTCACTCGTGTCACGTTTCAGTGCATTAGTATGGAGTTAGCCAAGAATTTTCAAATATCTCCCTAAATATTGCGTTTAAGTACATATGTGTCATACAAAATATTATTTCTTATTTGATGTTCTATCCGACTGTTAAGTGCATTATATCCGAAAACGAAAAAAAAAATTCGTTATTTTCCCTTGTGTGATAAAACTAAAGTAATACATTTTATTATTTATTTTTCTGTTCCATCATGTTTTTATACGTGTCCGCAGCGATCAAGCTCAAATTTATCAAAATCGGTGACTTATGCATGTTCCCATGAAATTATGGTATAGATATCATATGGTAGAGATAGCGACCATCAAACTAAACAACTTTAACTATGGGACCAAATCCGAAATCGCGTAAAAAAATCAGCTGTTTCATTCATTTTGATATTTACTATATTAATTTTTGTATGTATGAAAATGCTGATTTTTTTCGCGATTTCAGAGTTGGTCCCACAGTAAAAGTAAAACTGTAGACAGTTTGATGGTCCCTATTTACCATATTCGGCATTAGGGGTTTTTTGTAACTCGTTGTATACATGTAAAATACACACACGTATTACTTGTAAAAAGAAACTCTAACGTAGATTAATAGCTAGATTAAGGTAATTTAGCTACATTAAGGTATTTTGAAGAATATACAGGGTGTCCCAAATTTTGCCACACGGAGGGAAAGTATCTTAAATATTAAAGATAGGAAATTTTACTGAAAAAGACTTAATTTTGTTTTTAAAAATAATTGAAACTGCATTCTAAGATTTTTGACAAATCGCTTACCTTAACCAAGAACCGAACCCACCAAAAACGAAAAAATAAAAATTTATTTATTTTTACGATACCAATCGAAAGGGTAAGATTATTTTTTCTTAAGTGACACAGCATCTTAAACAAAAGCAAGACCATGAAATTAAACATTTAAATTTTATTTATTTCGGATTGTATCAATTTTTATCAAAACAAATGCGATTTAAAAAAAATCATTGAATGCCGTTCCCTTTCTTTTTAAAAATAAAATAAAGTCTACTTTTAGTAAAATTTCCTATCTTCAATATTTAAGGTACTTTTCCTCGGTGTGGCAAAGTTTTGAGACATCCTATATAACTATTTTTGAACTTATACAGTGCCTTTGGTCTTAAACTAGCGATAATTTAAAGGCGTGTAATACACCTAATTTTATCGACAAAAACACCCACATGTTGGGGTCTATCCCCAATCCTGTTGGAATGGCCGCCATTTTAAATTTGTTTTTTTATTTTAGATGACCCTGCAGAAAAATAATTATTTCTCCGGATTTAGAAGTTATAACAAAAATATTTTTTGAAAGCTAATAATATTACCTAGTAATTTAAAAAATTAAATGTGTATTTTTTTTGTTTAAATACGTCATAAAAAATTACTGAAAAAAAAATTTATACGAAATTTGTGCAAATTTTTTGACTTTTTATTACATTTCTCAAAAACTAGAACATTAATGTCCACTTTTTTTTGCACTATTCAAATACACAGGAATATTATCTACAAAACGATTTTAAAATTTATTGCTCTATGTTGCATATTTCGAGAGTTATTTTTGTTTGAACTATGACCCTTACGTAACCAAAAAATTATTATTTTCGAAAATGGACATAATTACAAGCATTTTGAACATATTTTAAATTAGGTTGATAATATTATCTGAATACTAATTTCATCAAATGATAAAATCTAGTTTTTAGGAATTTAGATTTTTTTTATTTTCGAAAATAACTTTTTAGTACTTGTCAGGGGCATATTCAAACAACAATAGCTCTCAAAATATGCGACATGGAGCAATAAATTTTTAAGTCGTTCTGTGGGTAATATCCCTGTGTATTTGAATAATGCAAAACAGTGAACATTAATGTCCTAGTTTTTGAGAAATGTAATAAAAAGTCAAAAAAATCGCACAAATTTCGTATAAAATTTTAATTCAGTAATTTTTTATGACGTATTTAAATCAAAAATTTAAACATTTTATTTTTTAAATTGATAGGTAATATTATAAACTTTCAAAAAATATTTTTGTTATAACTGTAGGACATCTAAATCCGAAGAAATTAATATTTTTCTGCAGGGTCATCTAAAGTCAAATTTAAAATGGCGGCCATTCCAACAGGAGTGGGGATAGACCCCAACATGAGGGTGTTTTTATCGATAAAATTAGGTGTATTACACGCCTTTAAATTATCGCTAGTTCAAGACCAAAGGCACTGTATAATATTAGGGAGCATTTAGTGACTATTTATTGTACTCACTTGCGACCTTGCTCGAAATGTGCCTTCAAAAAGTCGTTAAAAGGCAGCATATGTTGTTCCTTGGAGAATTCCACATGGTTGGCGATGTTTTGTAGAATCTTGGACATGAGCATCAAGCCGCGCTTCAGTTGGGCGGGCACCGGTCGGCTGACTATGCCCATCTCTTGGGGGGACACTGGCGAAGATATTTGTCATTTTAACTATACTCATCAACTTTGTCTAGGGATACAGGTGTTATTTTCATACAAACGAGGTAACTTTGAAGCCTTGGTTCTCCGCCAGGGATTGACATAGCTGTGATCTGATGATGGCCATCCAGGGAGTGAATGCAGGAGATTCAGATCGCTATACACACCCAACTGATCTGACTCCCTAGTTCTAACATTTGCAAATTTTCGTTATCGCTTCGCTTTCGAAACATTTATGGGATTGACATAAGGTTTCGTTAACTATCGAATTTTAAAACGTCAATGGGGAATGTCCGAAAAAAATAAAATGGCTGAATATTTTTTTACAGGTAGGAATAAGCTCCCTTAGTATTAGAAAAAAGTTTCAGAATTTTCGGTTGCGTCAAAATATTTTAATAAATTAAAGTCTCTTCGACGTCACAAATATACGAAAGTAACAGCAGAATGGAGATTATACCTTTGCCACCACCTGCCACAACCACAGCAAGTATTAAAAAAAAAGTTTTGACATTTTGTGTTGAAACTTTTTTTTAATACCATGTTGTGGTTGTGTCAGGTGGTGGCAAAGGTATAATCTCCATTCTGCTGTTACTTTCGTATATTTGTGAAGTCGAAGAGACTTTATTTTTTATTTTTATTTTTACGCAACCGAAAATGTGAAACTTTTTTCTATTACTAAGGGAGCTTATTCCTACCTATAAAAAAATATTCAGCCAAATAGATTTTTTTCGGACATTCCCCATTCCATACATTTTTCGAAGCGAAGCGTTAGCGAAAATTTGTGAATGTGACATAGGCTACATACAGGCTCTGATCGGCATTCTAAAAGATTAATGGGTCAGAGTTCTCAGTTTCAGGATTTCCATACATATTCATGCTATTTACGCGGTTTTTTTAAACATGTCCTTATCCTTTAGAATGCTGATTAGATCAGTTGGGTGTGTATAACGATCTGAATCTCCTCCATTCACTCCCTGGATGGCCATCATCAGATCACAGCACGGTACATCCCTGGCAGGAAACCAAGGCTTAAAGTTACCTCGTTTGTATGAATATAACACCTGTGTCCCTATCCCTAGACAGAGTTGATGTGACAAAATTGTTGAACATATACGTGTTATTAAAATTCTAGTAATATCGAATATGATAGAGGGACCATCAAACTGAGCAACTTTTACTATGGGACCAATTCTGAAATCACGAAAAAAAAGCTGTTTCATACAAAACTTAATAACAAAAATACCAAGGGGAAAGAACTGAGTTTTTTGTGATTTCAGAGTTGGTCCCATAGTAAAAGTTGTTCAGTTTGATGGTCCAGTCAGGGTCAAATTGATATGAGCGTCTAGAGTAGTCAAAATGATCTGAAAAACATAAAAGCAATTTGATATACGCAGCTCAAATCATCATATTGTTGTAAGCACACAAGGTGTTCAAAATATCTTACTACTCCCTGTTTCATATTTATATGAGCAGTCAGGGTGTTCAAAATTATCTTAGCAAACAAATGCAGCATTGTGCACAGATAACTTTGAGAGTTTTGTTTGCTAAGATAATTTTATGATGATTCGGACTACGTATATCAAATTGCTTTTATGTCTTTCAGCTAATTTTGACTATTCTAGACGCTCATATGAATATGACGCTGACTGTATATTTATGAAAAACGAATAAACGTTGAGTTTTTTTTATTTCTCCGTTAGTTAGTAGATATATAGCTCAAAATGCTCACCTATAGCTGGATTGATGAATCTAAGGAAGAGAACAGTTCCCACAGCGCCGACACTGGTTTGAGGGAACTGGGCGAATCTCTTGCTAAGAACCTAAAGAAGTAAACACAAACATTTAGTGTAAAAAAAAGCAATTTTATGAAGACATTAAATCCTTAGTCGATGAAACTTTGCAGGGATGTAATATAGTATGAGCCAAATCCTGTATACAGATATCCAAACGAAAAATAAATTCGAAGTAATGAATTAACAGTATTACACTTATCAAAATTAGGTGACTTTTGTCAAGATATTTTTTTGGATATTTCACATATTGTTTTCATACCTTACATGGGTACTTTTGGTACAGAAATTTTAAGCAATTTTTTTTCCTTAAAAAAGATATCAACGATATGAAAAAATATTTTCTTTTGGATAATTTGCAAAATACGTTTTATTTATGCTACTTTATTATACCTCCTGTAAAGTTTCGTTAACTGAGGATTTACTGTGGGGATCCACTACCTTCCTTTCCTACACTAACTATTATGAACCAACAATCTATAAGTTTATAAATTCATTAAAACAATTGATACTAACAAAATGTTATCATTCTGTTAACAAATATTTTAACGATAAGAGTATTTAAATTTCTGCCCCTCTCATCCATTGCTTTGCCTGTCTATAGCGATTTATCGACACTTAGCTGTCAAAACACAACGGATTTTGACAGTTTCGAGTGATGCTAAATAAATATATGTGGGAAACGGAACGTAAGGAGTGTGCGAGTGAGACGTATGAATGTGGAAGAGAGAGGGATGAGAGGAAGGACGCCATCTTATATTGCTTGCAACGACGAACGACGCACGCTCTGTAACCTTTTATTTGGAAATAAATAGTTTCTCATCAAAATAACTGTTTTTGCTGCTCCCCCGCTACATATAAGCCTTATTACAAGTGCTATAAAAGCTAAATTACCTGGTATAGACAATGGCACATGCTTCGCAGTTGCGGAGGGAACTTGTCAGCCGAGTTGACGATCCGATCGAATACTTCTTTAGTCAGGTCTATGAGGTTAGAGCGGTTCATCTCTATGTCTTGGTTTGGGTCCAATCTAAAAAACAAAAATTATTTAAACACTATTGCACAGTATAAAAAAACATCACAAAGAAGTAAACAATAAAGGCCTGGGCACACCGGCTGCGTAGACACGTGCGTGGTCGCGCGCGTAGTGACGCGCAGCAAAGATACGTGCGTGTTCGGTGTGACGTCACGAGCTGCAATGCGTAGGGTTACGCATCAGTCTACGCGTTACGCAAGCGGTGTGCCATGTCTCATAAAGTTTCAGACATTACAACGTCATGGTACGTCTACGTGCACGGTTACGCATACGCTTACGCATCCGGTGTGTATCGCCTCTTAAAGGGAAGAGTACACAAAAGGCGACGCTATTGCTATGTAGCAATCTTTTCCAGGCAACCTTGAGAAGAGAAGAATTGTCGGGAAGAGGATGAGGGGGAGTGAGTGCAAAAATACTGTAAGGACCACAGATATAGATGTACATAAATAGAGAAGAGAGAATATGTAAGTAGATATTTATAAATATAATAAGATATGAAACCTAAAAGGGAGATAATATAAGGAAAAATGTATAAATGATCGAAGGAAAAATGAGAAACAATGAAAGTAAGTAAATAAAATACAGACAAGCGAAAAGGAATTGGGGTAGCCATTTTTTGTCATAAGTGTTTTTGTATAGCAACACTTGACTATTTGGTATGCAAAACCAAAGTGTTGCTAGTTAAATCATTTTAGTTCGGTTTTTATCAAGCTATAATTTATAAATTTGTCCTAACAAAAAGGTGCTCAAAGGGGTTTGAATATTTTGGCATACCTACTGTCCGCCGTTTTGATTTTTTTTTCAAAATAGCGGACACGCATGAAACCTGTGTAAATCGATAGCTAGTAGCAATACAAACAAGAATTGTTAACGACATGATCGCCTAAAACGTCACGTTTTCGAGTTATAAGCTATTAAAATTGAAGTGGTGGCGACACCACTGGGTAGATTTGAAGCTAAAATAAAACGTATGCATGGGCTCTAAAATATTGTTTTACGGTCATCTAGGTCTAGACTAGAGTAAAAGTCAACAAGCGGTAGGGAAAGGGTTACCAGTTTGAAAAAATTGACATATTAATAGGCTTTAGTAAGTTTTAAAAGATTTTTTATTATGTGTTACCGGTTCAACTCGGTCTTGTGATAATATAACTCACCTATCGTGTGCGTGTCTCCGCAAATGAATGACGCGATTAGCCAACGAGGTAAGGAAAGGGTTCTATTTTTGAACTTGACACTTAATCCAGAGTATTCCAGACTTGGATGGCGGTAAAACAATATTTCAAAGCCCATATATATGTTTCATTTTAGCTTCAAATCTACCCTGTTTTGTTGCCAGCAGTTCAACTTTAAGCGCTATCGCACACGGGCAACTTAGTCGCCCTGCAACTGTTTTGTCTCTGTCTCAAGTCCACGGGTTTATATGGAAGCGCGCACACGAAGCGACGCGGTCGTCTGCAACTTTTCATACAAACCATGTGAGAGACAAAATAGTTGCGGAGACAAAAGTCCCCTGTGTGCGATGGCGCTAATAGCTTACAGCTCGGAAACGTGACGTTTTAGGCGATTATGTCGTTAACAATTCTTGTTCGTATTGGTACTAGCTATCGATTTACACAGGTTTCATGCGTGTCCGTTATTTTGAAAAAAAAATGTCGGAAATTAAGTATGCTAGGATATTCCAACCCATTTTCAAATTGTGGTAGTCTTAACTTTTATCGGCAGTTGGTAGGTAAATATATCAAGCAATTGTGCTGAAAGCTAATGTCTTTTACTTTGGACAATTTCACCTCGCCGGGTCCATTATGTAAAGACCTAAATTAATTATTTTAATATACATATAAAGTGTATTATGTAACAATACTGAAACAGATGCAGGCGCGGTCGCAGCCTGAAATTTTGTGGGAGGGGTCACTAATAATAATAGCTTTTCTGTAAATTTTTGTAGCTTTATGTGACGTGTACGATTTTGGGGCGGGGGGGTGGGGGTCGTGTCCCCTGTGACCCCCCCCCCCCCCCCTCCTCGGACCGCGCCTGAACAGGTGATAGTGTTGCTTAAATTGAACAACTTTCTTCAAGGAATTTAGGTCGAAATATAATTTTTTTTTTCACCTTTCCATAGTCGGTCAGCCAATAGATTTTGTATGGGAGTATGATTATTTTTTCGTTTTTCGACCTATGTTCCTTAAAGAGTTGTTCAGTTTAAGCAACACTATCGCCTGTTTCAGTATTGTTACATAATTTGGTTCCAACTTATATAAACTAACCTCACCGGATCCACTTTGAAACTGAGTCTAGTCTGGCCTTCAAACTGGTCCAACAGTGCTGTGATCAGAGGTTCCAGTAAACATGGAAGATACTTATAGTATATAAAATAAATAAATAACAACAATAAACTAACCTCGCCGGATCCACTACGAAACTGAGCTCAGTCTGGCCTTCAAACTGGTCCAACAGTGCCGTGATCAGAGGTTCCAGTAAACATGGAAGATACTTATAGTATATAAAATAAATAAATAACAACAATAAACTAACCTCGCCGGATCCACTACGAAACTGAGCTCAGTCTGGCCTTCAAACTGGTCCAACAGTGCCGTGATCAGAGGTTCCAGTAAACATGGAAGATACTTATAGTATATAAAATAAATAAATAACAACAATAAACTAACCTCGCCGGATCCACTACGAAACTGAGCTCAGTCTGGCCTTCAAACTGGTCCAACAGTGCCGTGCTCAGAGGTTCCAGTAAACATGGAAGATACTTATAGTATATAAAATAAATAAATAACAACAATAAACTAACCTCGCCGGATCCACTTCGAAACTCAGCTCAGTCTGGCCTTCAAACTGGTCTAAAAGTGCCGTGATCAGAGGTTCCAGCAGAGATTGCAAGTACCCGTGCCCGTATATTTTGAAGCAGAACGCCATTATCTTACTGCCAAGCGAGTTGCCGCGGAAAAGGGTTTGCATACAGTCGGATACCTGCAAATTGGTTTTGAACTTACTACCTTTGTATATTTATATAACGAGTCGAAGCTACGAACGAGTTGCTAAAAACGCACACCCACCTAAAATATAGAATTGTTGACCGTTTGATTTAGTTATTGCGTCAAAAGCGCGACGCTTTATCTACATATCGTCGATGAGCGTGCAAGACCGCGTAAGAGCAGTTTGCAATACCGCGTAAATACGCGGAATTGGTAAATAAGAAAGTCCCAAAAAAGGCTTAGAGTGTTATTAGAAGGGATATTACATGAAAATCTAATGAAATTATCGGTAAATTACGTGACATTCCTTTAAAACAATAGGTATCTACTCAAAGAAACTACAAAAAAGTTCAGTCAAAAAATACTGCTTCCTGTAAAATTAAAAAAAATGTTGAAAAGCGGCATTGCAAACTGATCTTGCGTGGTCTTGCACGCCTATCGACTATACAGTGCCTTTGGTCTTGAACTAGCGATAATTTAAAGGCGTGTAATACACCTAATTTTATCGACAAAAACACCCACATGTTGGGGTCTATCCCCACTCCTGTTGGAATGGCCGCCATTTTAAATTTGACTTTTTATTTTAGATGACCCTGCAGAAAAATATTAATTTCTCCGGATTTAGAAGTCCTACAGTTATAACAAAAATATTGTTCGAAAGCCATTAATATCACCTAGTAACTTAAAAAATTAAATGTTTAAATTTTTGGTTTAAATACGTCATAAAAAATTACTGAAATAAAATTTTATACGAAATTTGTGCAATTTTTTTGAGTTTTTATTACATTTCTCAAAAACTAGGAAATTAATGTCCACTTTTTTTAGACTATTCAAATACACAGAAATATTATCTACAAAACGATTTCAAAATTTATTGCTCTATATTGCATATTTCGAGAGTTATTTTTGTTTGAACAAAGACCCATACGTAACCAAAAAATGATTATTTTCGAAAATGGACATAATTACAAGCATTTTGAACATATTTTAAATTAGGTTGATAATATTATCTGAATACAAATTTCATCAAATGATAAAATCTATTTTTTAGGAATTTAGATTTTTTTTATTTTCGAAAATAACCAGTTAGTACTTGTAAGGGTCATATTCAAACAACAATAGCTCTCGAAATATGCAACATAGAGAATTAAATTTTTGCGTTGTTCTGTAAATAATATCCCTGTGTATTTGAATAATGCAAAAAAATTGAACATTAATGTATTAGTTTTTGAGAAATGTAATAAAAAGTCAAAAAAATCGCACAAATTTCGTATAAAATTTTATTTCAGTATTTTTTTATGACGTATTTATACCAAAAATTTAAACATTTTATTTTTTAAATTAATAGATAATATTATTAGCTTTTGAACAGTATTTTTGTTATAACTGTAAGACTTCTAAATCCGGAGAAATTAATATTTTTCTGCAGGGTCATCTAAAATAAAAAGTCAAATTTAAAATGGCGGCCATTCCAACAGGAGTGGGGATAGACCCCAACATGTGGGTGTTTTTATCGATAAAATTAGGTGTATTACACGCCTTTAAATTATCGCTAGTTCAAGACCAAAGGCACTGTATAAATCAAATTATCAATAAAAAAGATTCCGTTTAAATTAGCCTAATACAACCATCGTCACTTTAAATCATGTGAAGGTTTAAATCAGGTAAGGCCAAATTATGCTTTACCTATTATATATCGGGTCATTTTGAACTTACCATCCAAATTTTGAGGATGTTTTCAGTCCATGAAACTGAACAACTTTCTCTAAGGAACACATGGTCAAATATGTAAAATAAAAATCGACTTTCCATACAAATCAAAGAGATCACGTGATCAATTTAGTATGGGATGACCAAAATTTTCTGGCGAAATTTGACACATGTTTCTAAGAGAAAGTTGTTTAGTTTCATGGACTGAACACGTCCTTAAAATTTGGATGGTAAGTTCAAAATGACCCTGTATAATGGATGTAACAAGACCCTTAAAGAAGCCGAAGGCCACGCATTCCGCCCATTATCAGGATCATTTTTGTCTTTTAGACTATACCTAGGAAACCAATACCTACGAAGTTATTGAAGGTCAAAGTCAAATATATATTTTTAATTTTTTTAATCTTATTTTATTCGTTATTTCATAATTTTGGTCTACAGAAACATTATCAAAATTTTATGTATTTTGTGGCTTCAAAACGTCACTACTCAATGTATTTTATGAGCACGCACATAAATGTTGCCTTTCAACTCGGCCGCACGCAGCTGTGTAGCATACACTCGCAGGCGCGGTATTTTGTACGCGTTGCAATGCGTGGTAATGTATGCAATGCTTTTTTAACACCAAAAATTAAAATAGTTTCCCAGCAATAATTTTAAACAGAAATGGTTCTGATGATGGGCAGAATACGTAAACTTCGGCTTCGTTGTGTGTCTTGTTACACCCGGTATAATACAAATATATTATCCTTATCTCGCTGACTCGGTTGGTTTAAACTCACCTCAACCTCCCTGTAGAATATATTCCACAGCAGCGGCGCCAACAAATGTTTAGCATCGAACAACGTCACAAACACCCGCGCCAACTCGTCCATTTGGGATGTGCTCACTACGTTGGCCAATGCCATGGCTATGGGTAACTCGCCCTGGAAGAAAAGGCCAAATTAGTTCTAAGGCTGTAGGGAATAAGGGTCATCCCCTGACCCTTATTACCCACGCGAAATAATCTGATATTTAAGCATAATCTGTTAACCGCCTCCGTGGTCTAGTGGTTTGCCCACCCATGTAAAATCCAGGGGTCCCGGGTTTGATGAAACGAGTTAGTAGAGCGCTATCTCACTCACACAATTTTTTAACTGTGATTGGTCAGTGATAAACGCTAAGGCGTTGTACATAGTGTGAGTACTTTTTAGTCTACTCATATTCCCCGTACGGTGCAGACGTGCTCTTACTTGTGACTGTATGCTCAATTCGTTACCTGGCTTGTGTATTGAATTTTGAAGCCCAAGGTGGCGCAGGTGTGCTAATGAATGACCCGTTTATTGTTCTTTTGTCATAAATGAGATTTATCTTAAGAAAATACTTTTTTCCAATTTTTGTACAATAAACTAGCTCAGCACGGCTAGCACAACTTATAATAAAGTGACATAGACCGTGACTTGACAAAGGTTTCTCGCGACTCGACAAACGTTTGTCACTTTTCGTAGCACAACTTTACAGAGTGAGAAAATCAAGAACCTTATTGAATATAAGGTTCTTGGAGAAAATCACCGTTGCTATGCCGATGCTACGCGACATATGGCTATCTCGACGGCGACATACATGTGTTACCATTGGAACAAAATAAGTAATTACTATCATATTATTCTCATACGAAAACACTTTGTTTACATGGGTCAAGCGATTAAGTAATAACTAAATGGGCAACTTAATTTTAAGTTAAAATTTAATGAAAAGTCATTCACACGGTCTTAAAATCATCTCTGTATTTAACCATCAACTTTCACAACCAAGTCTTCAAATTTGCCAAAAGATGTCTCTGCCGTACTTATAGAATATTCAAAATAAATTAAAATGTAAATAAAGAAGACAGAACAATGAAGGTAGGTGGTCTTTTTAAATACTATTTTTTATACTGGGTATATAGTAATTTAAAACAAAATAGTTAAAAAAATTAAAATGTTTTGAGAATGGTCATGGTACGAATACAATATAATGATAAAATTCGACACTTGAATAAAAGACCCAGTAGCGTAGCGGATTACACTACCTACTAACGATCGATGAACACCATGTTCAAATCAACCAAAGGTCACATTTTTGTTTTAGGTGTTTTTTTACTTTGATTTATCCTTTTTATTAATATTATTAAAGAATATTAAAAAAAACTATAAGAATATATATTATATATAATTATATATATAAGAAACAAAAAACACATTTTAGTGATTATAATTTTACGTTAGTAGTTCAAATCGGTGTTTCAAAAAATTGCCACGAGTGGGCGCTCTTTTCCCTATGTATTATTTTACTCTTTGAGTGGAGGTATCTATTTTTTGGTAATATCAGAAAATGAACGTGAAATTAAATGAACAATATATTGTATCTTTTTATCGCTTATTTCAGCCTTCATTGTTCTATTTTTTTGCGTCATAAAATTCGATTTTTCACTTATATGTCGGCGCTGTATCTTCCTATTGTATATTTCCTCATTAGTTAGGTATAAAGAAATAGGCCATTTTGCCGGTAATAATCACACACTAATTGATTTTACTGCTACGTCGCTTCAGTCGCATGCCTGAATACCTCGACGACAAACTGACGTCTTTTCATGTCAAAAAGTGACAAGTGATGTCGCTTTTCGTTAAGTTGTGCTAACTATAGCGACAAAAAGACAAACTGTCGTCTTTTTATGTCAAAAAGTGACACGGATATCGCTTTTCGTATAGTTGTGCTAACCATAGCGACAAAAATCGAGATAAAGTCAATGACTCACATTATGTCACACGAGTAGTTGTGTTAGCTGCACGCGAAATAGACTTATGTCGCGCCCGCGACTCTTTCTCACTCGAGTCGCGCTAAGTTGTGCTAGCCGTGCAGGTGTGCTAGTTCCATTGTTATTATGTGTGTAATGAATGGCCCTCAAATAGGACAAATGAAGCCATGGGTATAAGCTAAGCAAACCTTTAAGAAGCGCAGTGTGAGCGCGCATTTACTTTTCAAAGGTATTTTTAAGGCCCACTGACCCTGAAAATTTTTTTTGTCTTTGTCATTTGTATGAAAATGTGTAATAGAGAAGGCGCTATACTAACTCGTTTCCGTGAACAGAGTATAGATACGTCCGTGGTAGGTACTTAAAATTCAGCAAAAATTTTATAAATTTCCTCATTGTATAGTTTGTAGAGCTATAACTCTTTGAATTTTAGCACTTAAATTCTAATTGGTTAAATGAATAAAATATTTTTAAAGCTTCCAAAGTTTTAAAAGGTTGCAATACGGGGGCAGAATAGACATCAAAATGGCCGCCGCCAACTTGGCGCGAGTGTAGATGTAGACCTGTTATTTTGATGTTTTCAATGTGTTTACTATACTATAAATTTTTGGATGTTGGAAGCGAAATTTCGTAAAAGAAATTTTTCTTCGAGCACATTTTGTTTATTTGTTTATTTATTAAAGGACACCAACAGCGCATGCATTACAACAATAAAAAAATAGTAATATATTAGGTACAAGTTCCGATGCATACACCTTTACAGGTGACACGACATTAGCATATTTAGCATTATAAATTTTTAAATGAAATCAATATTAAAATACCTTGAGTCAAATTACATTAAAAATGAGTAAATGATTCGTGAAATATGTCAATGCTGTCAATGGTTTTAATCGCACTAGCGTAGCAATCGGTCATTCTTGCAATAGGGGCGTGCGACCCTAGATTGGTTCGTGACGGCGGACCTTGAAGGAGCTTCACTATTGGATGGCGGGGCACTTTATAGGGTACAGATAGCGATAAATGCTCAAGCAGGTCACAGCAACCAGTTTGACCGTTTACTATTTTATGAAGAAGTAGCAAATCATGCACGGTTCGTCGAATCTTTAAAGAAGTTATTTGGAAGAATCTTAGCCTTTGATCGTATGGACACCTATATAAAAAAAATAAAAATAAAATAAAAATCTTTTATTTCAGACCAAAGTTTGTCCATTTTTGTTAGTTACAAATTAATGTACTTATTGTTATGTTAGTAGATAAACATTATTAAGAAAAAGTATCTAAGATTGTCCACCGATAGGTTCACTGATTTGAACGTATTACATGCAAATCAGTAAACCTACCGAGAACCGCAGAGTCCATCCTCTCTGCTATCATCCTTAGGATACTGTTGGTGCTACCGCGCAACCGCAGCATCACCGAGGCAGTCTTTTTGCGCATGATGGTATAAAAATCATCTACACCAGCATCCGCAAACATGCCCGATGCGCTGCAATAGCGCGGCAGCCCCACCAGCGCCCTAAAGATGTTATTGTATTGAACTCTAAGCGCATTGTACGGCCCCCGTGTGAAGTTGACCCATAGACCACTCGTGTAGAAGTTTTGACAATATGCTCTAAAAAGCGTGATCTTTACACTAAGTGAACAACGTGAAAATCTATGGATCAACATATTCCCACGGACAGCCAATGCTCTGCGCTCACGCTCAACGTCCAAATCGTCTTTAAGATTTTCATTTACAATATGACCTAAATATTTAAATTGTGTTACACGTTTTAAAGGTGACCCATTCAGAAAAATAGGTGGGACCTGTTTTGGTTCTTTGTTTGAACTTTTGAATAACATAAATTCGGATTTTTTCTCATTGTATATAAGACCATGATTTACAGCATATGTTTCACATACCTTTATCATCTTCCTTAGTCCACTAATCGATGGGCTCAGCAGCACCATGTCATCAGCGTAGCTGATATTATTAACATTTACATTATCCACACGACATCCTACATGCATGCTGCTGAGCTCCTCGATTAGCTGATTTACATAAAGGCTGAAAAGCCTTGGGGAGGTTAGTCCGCCCTGTCTTACACCACATTTTAAAATATATTCACCAGAACAAGTGTTCATCCATTTTACAACATTCTTTTGGTTATTGTACCAGTATGACAATAGATCAACCACCTCGGCATTAGTACCACTATCCCTAAGTTTTTGCCAGAGTACATTATATGACACAAGGTCGAAAGCCTTTGATAGGTCTAAAAAACAAGCGTAGACAGGAGTATTCCTCTTTGTATAATAATTCACTGTATATTTAAGACATAATATAGCACTCTCCGTCGACACACCTTCACGGAAACCAAATTGTGAGTCCGATAGCTGTACATGTGAACTAAGATGTGTATCTAGGACTCTATCTAGTACCTTGGCAAATACAGTTGCAAGTGAAATCGGCCTATAATTTGTTTTATCAGCAATGTCTCCGGTAGAGTTTTTAACCAGTGGAACTACTACCGTTCGCATAAGTTCAGGAGGTAAGTATTTATGTCGCAAACAAAGTGTGAATAACAAAGACAACACTCTGCCTATATGCAACCCAGCATGTTGCAGGTGCTCAATGCTGAGTCCGTCATGTCCCGGAGACTTTCCTCTCTTCATGTTTTTAATAGCGTTATTAACTTCTTTAGTTGTGACTCTAATAGGTTCCCTCACATGATCAGACTCAGCAATAGGCACAGCATCAAGCGTCTGCCCCTCCGTTTGTAAAGGACTCTGCACTGTAAAAAAGTCTTTAAAAATGTTAGCAATAGTTTTTGGTTCACTCTTACCGTCTACGCTGACTGGCAAACTTGCCTTACCACTAAGTTTTTTGTGCTTTTCCAGAACTTTCCAAATTGTTTACTTGCATGCTGGGTTGCCATAATATCAAACTGAATCTGTTCCTGTTGACGCTGACACCATTTAAGTCTAGATTTAAATATTTTTCGACTTAAGCTCATCCTGTCATAAACAGGACCAGATTCAGGTCGACCATACAAAACAAACATTTGAAAATGTAACCTAGCTTGACTATGTGCCTCTGATACATGCTTGTTCCAGCCTTTAATGCACTTGAACCTACACTTATCTTTTACACTACTCTGGCAACTCTTCTTTGCTGCTTCACACAGAACATCAACAATATCACTATACAATTTATCTATATGCTTATTATGTTCTGAATTACTACACATTACATCAGCACAGTTATGAAAAACTGAAGGAAAATCTATAAGTTTTAAATTATGATTACAATGTTCAAGATAATTAGAAATTTGTTCCACATTTCTAGTACCCCAATGAATATCATTAATGTGATTGTTATACATATTTACTTTACCTCTAATTAGGCCCAAATTACATTCTATTATAAGTGGGAAGTGGTCTGACCAGTACACATCATAAAGAACTTGTACATTATCTACTGTAAGGAAAGCCGATGAGCTCACGAGGCAATGGTCTAACCACCTCTTGCACCCGTGAGTCTCACTTATGTATGTGTAAGTACCCGATGAGATCCCCAGTTTCATAATGTCAGCACATACCCAAAGTTGTTCATCACAAAAACTAAGCATTTCGTTACAAAAAAGAGCTTGTGGATGTGCATTAAAGTCACCTAAAATATACACAGATTCAGTGTTACTCACTTCTATTATAGCATTCAGTTCCCCCAAACACTGTGTAAAAGCAGGTAGATTGTCAGGTTGATCCGTAGGCATGTAAACACACATAAATAGTATTTCCTGTTGTTCATGCGTCACGACTTTTATCGCCGCAATGCGATCACTTTTGCACTTTATTACCGACACATCACGAAACACACCATTTCGCCACAGAATCGCCACACCTCCGTAAGGACGGCCCCGCAGCACACCAGTTGATAAGTCCACTGCTGACTTCCCAGTGTAACTAAAGTCCTGATGAATGTTACCAAGTAACGAAAGGTCATGTGGTAATAACCAGGTTTCCTGCAGCGCGACGACAGCCGCCTTTTCACACAGTTCACGAACACAGGAGATACTTCTCTTAATACTCTTACAGTTATAGGTTATAATTGTACTATTTGTGACACTATCCATTTGCGATATTGTTTACGCTCATGGCTTGCGGTATTTCTGCATGAGAAATCCGCTTTCTTACATTAACAAACCGCCTGAATCTGATGCCATCCGGCCACAGGTTATTATCCAAAAACAAGTGTTCATTTTGTTTCAAAACAATCACTTTAAAAGCATTATATGGGCGGTCCTCCTTCATATTTATTCTTTCTACCGAAATAGGCTTTTCGGTTTTACTTTGAATATACTCTGTTATGTCTTGTTCAGAACACTCCTTACTCACGTTTGATATACCTATGGGACACACCTCGGGAGATGAAAGCAGGATGCCTTGTGAATGACCGTTGGATAGTCTCAAGTCTCTGCGAGTGCATTTTGGTTTGCTTTTTAACTTCTATAATAGGAGCGTTTTACCTACCATTAAAAAGGCATATTGTGTCTGAAGCCTTATTCGAAGCCTTGGTAAACAGATTGAGAATAGCGCAGCCTTCCGTTTCCCGTTCAGCATCATTATTATAGGTCTATCTTACCAAATTACGTCACATCCGCATCCGTGCGACGTCATACCTCACCCCACTTTGTTCACCAGGCGGCCATAGCTAGTTTTCGCGCTCATTGCAGTCTCAAAATCTGAAAAATACTTTACAACTAATTAGCATTTAATGCATAACAGGCAGCCCTTGAAGGTAGGCTTCGAATAAGGCTTCAGACACAATATGCGTTTTAATGGTAGGTAAAACGCTCCTATTGTGTCCTATTCGCCGTTATTCGAAGCCTTGGTAAACAGATTGAGACATTGTTTGTTATCGCCTGGTGAACAGGGACAGGACGCCAATGTGACACTTTAAATCATAAATAGTTTATTTCTCTTAAAATTTATTTTAATTACATCAAAAGAAATCTTTCTTTAAATTAGTAGGTAAATGGAAGAAAAAAAATATATATATATATGTTACCGGCAATGTGTATAATCCGGCATTGTATACAATGCCTAGGCATTGTATACAATGCCTAAAACGATCAGGCAATGTATGAAATATAATTCATTTTATACTTTGCCTAGGCATTGTATACAATGCCTGCTGGTCCACCGGCAATGTGTAAAATAAGTATATTTCTGTTGTCTGTTATAAAAAAATAACCTTGAAATTTAAGGCTCACGCTCCGCTGCGCTTCGCGCTCGCCTTAAATTTCTAACCTATACGCGGGACCTACAGGAGTGAAGCAGGTTCGATTCCAAACTCAAATTTCTGTTGTCTGTTATAAAAAAATAACCTCGAAATTTAAGGCTCACGCTCCGCTGCGCTCCGCGCTCGCCTTAAATTTCTAACCTATACGCGGGACCTACAGGAGTAAAACAGGTTCGATTCCAAAGAGCCCCCCTTCGAGCCCCCCTCGAGCCCCCCTCGAGCCCCCCTCGAGCCCCCTCGAGCCCCCCTCGAGCCCCTCTCGAGCCCCCTCGAGACCCCTCGAGCCCCCCTCGAGCCCCCCTCGAGCCTCCCATCGAACCCTCCTCGAGCCTTCCCCGAGCCCCCCCCCCCCTCGAGCTTTCCTCAAGCCCCCCCCCCTCGAGCTTTCCCCAAGCCCCCCTCGATCCCCACTCGAATCTATTCTCGAAAATCTTTTTATTATACACATTGCCGGTGGACCAGCAGGCATTCTATACAATGCCTAGTCATTGTATACACTGCCTAGGTAATGTGTGAAATAGATATCAATAATTAATTATATTTCATACATTGCCTAAAAGGGCCAGGCATTGTATACAATGCCTAGGCATTGTATACAATGCCTGCATTTCATACATTGCCGGTAACATATACAAAAACATAACAAACTGAAATAAAGTCTATTAACAAATCAGATCAGCTTTAAATAAATTCTCATACATTTTCACTTAAGTAATTATTTGACATAAGTTATCTAACTCATAATATTTTAGACGTGTTATCGTTTAATATGACTGCTGGCTGACAGTGCATCAGCTCTGCTTTAGGCGCGTCGATCGCCTACCTCAAAATTATCTGGGAGAAGACAACGTTTTCTTTGCAGATTCTTTTATTTCAAATGTGGTGTCAGTTACTGCACAATTAATTCACTTAAAGATACAAATCTTTGACTTTTGCTTTGCAATAAAAAAAATATATAAAATCCATAACTGGATTTGGATATCATAATAAAATAAATTTTTGTGAACGCGGTCACAAAGTAATTACTTGTATATCAAATATTTGATGAAATTAATTTAATCGTAAGCTGCGAACTGAACTCAATAAATACCTACCCAAAAATAAACGTTATACGACTGACTTAAGCCAAAGTTAGACTAACTACCTTTGGTGTTACACACTTAGGCCGACTAGCTAGCTAGAGTGTCTGTGTGCGCCACAGTCTGCGACATCTTGTTGTGTCGCGTGCGCGTCTAACATAAACTTTATGTGTAGGCGGAACAAGAACTAATGTCAGACGTGTTAGTGTTATATAAATTGCTATCGAATGTTAATTAACATTAACAAGTCCATTTGAATTTTTACACTTAATAAAACATTTAGTATTCGATTGGTCAGCACACACCAGCTGTGTTAGCCCAAAACAGACAAAAAACAAAAATAAGCAAATAAGTAGATACTTATTTAAGTACCCACTACACGTAACTGTAACATTTTTTAACTAATTTTATTAATTTAACTAATTAAATGACACCTTAATATTGGGAATCAAAATACTAGGTACTAGGTAGAATAGATAACAAGACGTATTAAAAGAACAAATATGACAGTACTGCATACCGAAAAAATAAATATGACCTTAATTATTCCAACATGTCTTTAGTTTCTGTAGACAAAGTTTCGTCTTTTATAGTTAAAGGTAAGTTTATAAAATATTTTATTTTTATCAATCTATAAAAAAAATATATTAAACCAATCAAGTTTCTAAAAGTCATGATTTCTATGGCCATCGGAAAAGTTGCACGCAGCATAAACTTAATACTTTATAACATTTGTTTTGAACATGATTTTTTAACAATATAGCTAAAATGTTGCATATCAACAATAATAGTAATAATAATTACAATTAATGTACTTGCATTTTATTATTCCACTAGCTTCTGCCCGCGACTTCGTTCGCGTGGATGTTAGAGAACCTTCAACCAGGATCTGACCAGTCATTTTTACGTTTCCGGTTCTGGTTCCCGTTCCCGTTCTGTTCCCGTCCGTTCCCGGCCCTTTCCTGTACCGTTCTCGTACCCCTTCCGTTGCCATTCCCGTTCCCGTCCCGTTACCGTCCGGTTCTCGTTCTCGTTCTTGTACTGTTCTCGTCCCGTTCCGTTCCCGTTCCATTCCCGTTTCATTCCCGTTTCATTCCCGTTCCGTTCCCGTTCCCATCCAGTTCCCATTCCGTACCGTTCCGTTCTTGTTCCCGTTCCGTACCCATCCCGTACCCCTTCCGGTTCCCATTCCCGTCCCGTCCCGTCCCGTTCCCGTTCCCGTTACCGTCCGGTTTCCGTTCCCACCCCGTCCCATTCCCGTTCCCGTTCCCATCCCGTTCTCGTCCCGTTCCCGTTCCGTTCCGTTCCCGATCCTTTCCCCTCCGTTCCCGTGCCGTTCCTTTACCGTTCCCGTCCCGTTTTCGTTCCCGTTCCATTCCCGTATCGTTACCGTTCCATTCCGTTCCGTCTCTTTCCGTTCCCGTTCGCGTCCCGTTCCCGTCCCGTACTCCTTCCGTTCCTTTTCCCGGTACCGTTCCCATCCTGTTCCTGCCCCTTTCTCTTTTCCGTTCCGTTCCCATTTCGTTCCGGCCCGTTCCGTTCCCATCCCGTTCTCGTCCTGTTCCCGTTCCCGTTTCTGTTCCCGTGCCCGTGCCCGTGCCCGTGCCCGTGCCCGTGCCCGTGCCCGTGCCTGTTCGCGTTCCCGTTACCTGGATGTGCATGTCCAGGTACAGGTCCATGATGTGTCATGTCCACCGTGTTGGACTTCAAAATAAATGTCATTTTCGAAATCACCATTCCATGAAACCTCAAGAACGACATCCACATCGATTTTCATGTTTACTTACCCCATTTACACCCTAAGAGATGATTTTCAAAATAACAAAATATGTGTTTGCCTATTTATTTTTAGACATGCTCCTACGAATTTTAAAGTTGTAATGTCTATTTTGAGAGGAGCTCGGTGGCGCAGTGGTTTAGCGCCTGGCCCAGCGATTGCGTAAGTTAAGCAACGTTCGCAAGGGTCGGTCATGGGATGGGTGACCAAAAAATTGTAATATCGCGAACTCCTCCGTGCTTCAGAAGGCACGTTAAGCCGTTGGTCCCGGCTGCATTTGCAGTCGTTAATACCCACCAATCCGCATTGGGCCCGCGTGGTGGGTTATGGCCCGTCCTCCTTATCCACCCATAAGGAAGGCCTGTGCCCCAGCAGTGGGGACATCAGAAATGGCTGATGGACAATGTCTATTTTATATTCTTTTTCCATACATTTGAACCTCATTTTCACCCCTTTAGGGGTTAAATCATGTCCACCGTGTTGGACTTCAAAATAAATCTCATTTTCGTAATCACCATTCCATAAAACCTCAAGAACGACCTCCACATCGATTTTTATGTTTACTCACTCCATTTACCCCCTAAGGGGTTGATTTTCAAAATCACAAAATATATGTTTGCTTATTTATTTTTAGACGTGCTCCTATGAAGTTTAAAGTTATAATGGCCATTTAATATTTTTTTCCATACAAAATTTTCACCCCATTTTCACCCCTTGAGGGTTAAATCATGTCCACCGTGATGGACTTCAAAATAAATGTCATTTTTACAATCGTCATCCCAGAAAACCCCAATAACGACATCCGTATCTATTTTTAGGTTTACTCACCCCATTTACCCCCTAAGCGGTTTATTTTCAAAATCACAAAATATGTTTGCTTATTTATTTTTAGACGTGCTCCTACGAAGTTTAAAGTTGTAATGTCCATTTAATATTATTTTTCCATACAAAATTTGAACCCTATTTTCACCCCTTGAGGGGTCAAATCATGTCCACCGTGTTGGACTTCAAAATAAATGTCATTTTTGCAATCGTCATCCCAGAAAACCCCAATAACGACATCCATATCTATTTTTAGGTTTATTTACCCCTTTTCACCCCCATTTCATCCCCGTAGGGGTTAAAATACTAACAATAACAATATACTTTGCGTTAGATTTCCATCCATAAGCCTAAATAATATATTTAGCAATTTTGACTTCGAAATAAAGGATTTTCTTCATTACACAACTTCATCCCCCTTTTGACCCCTTCGGGGGTAGAATTTTGAAAAACGCTGAGACCCGTATTTATTAATTTTCAATCGTTAGCCTAAACACAAAATTTGACGATCCTAGCTTCAAAACTGAGGGACTTTCATACAAACTTTCATCCCTTATTTCATCCCCTTAGGGATGTAATTTTCAAAAATCCTTCCT
Organism: Agriphila geniculea; assembly: GCA_943789525.1. Taxonomy (NCBI): domain Eukaryota; kingdom Metazoa; phylum Arthropoda; class Insecta; order Lepidoptera; family Crambidae; genus Agriphila; species Agriphila geniculea. The sequence goes on along the minus strand of OX038898.1, from coordinate 8,544,645 downwards.
TAGTGGATGCCTACACTGTATAAGGTATCTGTGTGCAAAATTTCAAGTCTCTAGGTCCAGCGGTTTGGGCTGTGCGTTGATAGATCAGTCAGTCAGTCAGTCAGTCATTCAGTCATTCAGTTTACGATTTTATATATTAAGATTAAAATCACATAAATACTTTGGAAGATTACCTCTGTTACCTATCTAACAAATCAAGTATCATCACATCACCCGGATAATTAAACAAGAGCCGGGTGCCAGTGCTTCCCATGGTAGGTAAGCTTTGATTAGGAAAGTATATTTAAGTAACTTATTCGCAGACACCAACCAATATAACATCAGAGCGACTGTGTTTCCAACAACTGACTAAAGTCAGAGTGCTTAGGTGTATTATTTGAAAGTTATTTCCAGAATATGGTACATGTTATGGTAGCTAAATAGAAGTGTTTTCATATTCTACTGAAATATTCAACAAGTACTTAAGTAAATATATAACAAAATGTTAACTTGTTGAGGACTGAGTAAAATCGAGATTCTCCACGAATTTAATAGGGTTTACATCACAACAACACATATACATGTGAAAGTGATTTTTTAAATTCATATCCATTAATGCACATTAACCACATGGTCAAAGACAGTCAAAGTACAATAAAAACTATCACTTATGTATTTATGTACATACACATTACACGCCCCCGGCAAATCGGCTATCAATGCACTTTGTAATAAAGCCAACATCATCAGACTTAAATCTTCATAAAATTTAAAATGTAAAACAGGCACAACCCTTGCAGTGACCACTTAACTAAAACTAGCTAGGATATCTGATCTGTCATCGGACTCATGAAACCATATCAGTCTTCAAAGCATACAAATGAATATAAAATTTTCAAACAAAACATAATATCTGCTAAAGTGATTTTGCTTACAGTGTAGCCAAAAGGGACATCACCAGTTAGGTTAGATTAAAACTTTGACGTTTTGGTCACAAAACGGCAAAATAAAGCGCGAGCTGAGCGAGTGAGCGAGCACATCGAGCGTGCCACGGCAGCGGCCAGTTGGTGAACCTCCTTTGTGACACCCGGACTTTGCATCCGGTTCGATATTTTTAATAAAGAAACATTTTAAATAACAGGAAAATATATTGATGGAATATTTTAATCGAAATAACTTGTTTTAACAGGCCCACGGTTATAAAAATTTGTATTAAGTAATAAATAACTCAAAATTTCAAAATCCTTCTGGTTATTCTGTAAGCAGCAACTAATGTTTGTTAGGAACATGGTGCTCACTAGATGTACGGGAATATCTTGGATGATCCCCTTTTTAAGTTCCTCTCCCTCAGGGATTAAGGACAGTGTTTATACCGAATAATTAAATAATAAGATAAAATGAGTTGAAAAATGTACATATCGACGGTGCCTGGATGGTGCTCATCAAAAGAAACCGAATTAATTTATGTCAAAACATCAATCGACGGTGCCCAGGGAGCGACCGGTCGAATTTATGTTAAAACCATAAGAAATGTTTATTGAATAGTAATCTATTAATTCACCTTACATAACTATAGTGACGGTGCCCATAATAGGAAGACCGAATTTATGTTAAATAGTAAGATACTTAATCAACGGTATCCACCAGGAGTGACCGCCAGAGTTCATATCAAATTATCAATCAACGGTGCTCTGAAGCGACCGGATGAATCCATATCGAAAATATTGTTACAACTCACACAACTGTGGGCTTACTACCATAGACAACAAATGTGGGGCTTACTACCATAGAGGAAGAAAACAGCATGTTTTAATTACTTATTGTTTTAAATACTTATACAAAATTATGTAGATACAACTTTTCATAAACTTGTGTCAACGGTGCCAGGAGCAGCCGATAGACCTTCCCCGGTCCAGTTGCGGAACAAGCTGGAACCGAGGGGTATAATAAAAATAGAAAATATCTAATTACTGTGAAATACTTTTGAATTGCCTGCAATCAAAAATAGATTTTAAATTATCTAATACAGTTACCACAATTAATCTTATCAATAACTAGCTGTACCCGACAAGCACAATATACCACACATTTATTCAATCAAAGGTTAAAACACGAATTTTTTGGGCCAGAACATTCGGGTGGCGTACGCAGATAAGGTCCTTCAAGTTTCATCACAATCAAATTAATGGTTTGGAAAGCATAGAAAGCAAATATAAAACCATCATTTTTGTTTATACACAAGACAAGTACGCTCATTTTATTGGGAATTGAACCCGGGTCATTTTGCGCATTGATAGCGTTTACTGTCGCTGCATCAAATACGCCATCAATTGTTGTAGGTAATATTCCGCAATCAAGCCAATATCTGCCCGCATAAATGTTTTAATTAAACACCAATATAAAGGCAACATTCTGTTGCAAAACCACTGAATACATATTCTTGTTCAAAGCGCCTCGTTACGTATTTATTCAAAAACAAAAAGCAGTGGCTTATCTCAGAAAAAAAAAATTGAATACTCGTTCAAACGACTACGGCTAAACAACATCTCTAAATACCATAAGGCCCAATGGTTAATCTCAACACTGGTCAAGTAAAACTATGAGTTGAACGAAATGTCACGAAAATAAATGGCCGGATAGCGCCAGGATTCAAGTTGTATACACTTTCTCGTATTTTGAGGAACACAAGGACTTGTGTGCTCCGCTCACATTCAACGCAATATAGCTTTACCAATAATGAATAGGAATCGTACGAAACACGTTTTCCGTAACGTAAAAATTATCATAAGCATTTAATTTGTCAAAATTATAACCTTTTTAGCAGATCGCTTAGGCCAAAAGCGAATAACACTCATGAACGGCAATTTTACGAATGTTAGAATTAACAGAAAATATTTTTCAACATATCGCGGGTAGAATCATATCATTATAAAATATGGAAAAATTTCACTGACCTTATGGCGAGGCGTTAGATTACCTCAATTCAATTCAAATCCTGCGTCGTATTTACTGTAGATCCATGTCCTCACCCTCGTTCTCTGCTACTCCACGAACATGACGATGAAAACGGAGGCGACACAGAGTCGAACCCAACTAACGCTGATTTTACGTATGTTTTCAAACTACGCACACTCATTTTATATAGCCGAAAATAAATCGTAAGATGTCACTTTTCAACAAAAATATGTAATATAAAATCTAAATTTGTAAATAAGAATTTCACGAACGCTAACAGCGTTTGACCTACTTTAGAAAACTTTAAAATTCGAACGCTAACAGCGTTTGACCTACTTAGGAAATTTTTTAAATTACGAACGCTAACAGCGATTGACTAGATGTGAACGGTTACGAAAAAAGGACGCCAATGAGCGCGAAAACTAGCTATGGCCGCCTGGTGAACAAAGTGGGGTGAGGTATGACGTCGCACGGATGCGGATGTGACGTAATTTGGTAAGATAGACCTATAATAATGATGCTGAACGGGAAACGGAAGGCTCCGCTATTCTCAATCTGTTTACCAAGGCTTCGAATAACGGCGAATAGGACACAATAATAATTATTGCTATCAACCATTTTTAGGCGTTATTGAAAAATAACCGGAAATTAGACACTAGAAAGGCAGGTCTTCATCTACAGCAGCGCCAGCAAGTGGGATATTTTTTCTGTCGTCCCGCCATTGATGATGATGCGAGTGGGTGCTTTTCAACAGACTAATCGCTGAGTCATCGATCACCACCACAGTATACATTTTAACCATGGAAACTAATTAGTTTTAATGTTTAATTTTATTACTGTAATATATAGCCGTATTGACACCGTAACTTACCGTTAGAGCGTTTTCAGATTATTCGATCCGATATCGGTGACGGGCGCCAATCCGATATCGGAGGAAGTAAAATGTATGAAATATGTGGCTCCGATATCCGATATCGGGCCAGACAATATGAAAGACATATTTCATACATGTTATTTTCTCCGATATCGGATCGGATAATCTGAAAATGCAACATGACGTATGTCGCCGATGACCTACTAATTAGTTTAGTTAAATAATTTGTAATGAATTATAATCGCTCTCTTGTGTTGTAACATCAGACAATACAACATGTAACCACAATCTACTGGTTTTAATTGAAGCATTCCCAAACCCCAACTACTTCATAATCTTATTACTGGCCATGGTTAAACTGTACTCTATGGCGATCGATGACTTAGCGATTAGTCGCCTGGAATGCACACAATGAACAAGCCTAAAGTTATAAAAACACATGTAACAAACCTTATCCGATATCATAGTGACTAGTTGCACGAGCTGCTCGAACCTGTCCGCGAGCACGGTCTCCGCGAGGGTGTCGAATTCGGTTCCCTGTTGGAGTATTTTCGTGAGCACCTCCATGAACGCCGCGCGGGTTTGCAGGTCGCGGTGGTAGCCCAGGTCTGGTGAAGATGATGATGATGTCAGTATGATGATGAAATACTGTAACGTAGCCGTGCGGACCTCTTTCCCCAGAGTAAAAACTTATTTCGCAATTTCAAATTATTTCAAATTTTTTGTTTCGAAAAATGATACTTCAAAATTAACCGTTGTCTGTCTTCAGACTTGAATTTTCTGTCGGCACTTCGCACACATCTCGGAAATTTTACTGAAAGAAGACTTCGTTTTGTTTTAAAAAATAAAGCGAACTGCATTCAAAGATTTTTTAAAAATCGCATTCATTTCTATACAAATTGTATTGTATCAATTTGTAACAATTAAAATTTAAATGTTAAATTTTATGGTCTTCCTTTTGTTCAAGATGCTGTGTTACTTAACAAAAAACAATCCTAATGAGTAACCCTTTCGATCGGTATCGTAAAAATAAAAGATTGTTTTTTTTCTAATTTGGTGGGTTCGATTCCTGGTTAAGGCGTGCGATTTTTCTAAAATCTTAGAATGCAGTTCCAATTATTTTAAAAATCAAAACAAGGTCTTTTTTCAGTAAAATTTTCTATCGTCAATATTTAAGGTACTTTCCCTGCGTGTGGCAAAGTTTTGGGACACTGTATATAGGCACCAATCTAGGCACCTATTGGTGCGTTCGCAGCCTAATAGTACTACGCACAGAAGTCCATCTGGGCGAAGACAATCAAATAATAAGCTACTCTCGCCGCACGGCAATAAAGTACAATTTCAAATTGCACAGCGCTGCGTGCCTATTCTATGCACCTTCTCTTTCCGTCGCGTAAATCTGTCTCAACCGACACACACCACCCCTCGCGCGCTGGCTCGACTGAGTCAGCCGCGAGCAGTAGTATAATATAAAAGTAACAATTACAAGGTAACTTTGAAGCCTTGGTTCCCGCCAGGAAATGACCTAGCTGTGATCTGATGATGGCCTTCCAGGGACTGAATGGAGAAGATCCAGATCGCTATACACACCCAACTGATCTGATTAGCATTGTAAGAGCTGTTTTGATATGAAAAAAAAAACACGAAAATAGCATTAAAATGTATGGAAAACTTGAAATTAAAAACTGATTCCCACAGCTCTTAGAATGCTGATCAGATCATTTGGTACAGCGAAAAGAAAGTCGGGAAAGACTAGCCTAGGTGGTAAAGATAATAAAAATTACGCTCTTGATTATAATAAGAAGGTAGTTAGTTTATCAACAGGAAAAAAATATATAAATGAAAAAAAAAAACGGTCAAGAGCGAGTCGGACTCGCGCACCGAGGATTCCGTATAGGGAATGCAAACCGGTTTCACCGAAACCGAAAAAACCGGTTTTTCGGTCGATTTCACAGGCAAAATAAAAACCGGTTTTTTAAACGAAAAACCGGTTTTGTTCCGGTTTTTTCTGATTAAAGTTACATGCTTTGCAATACATACAAAACGAAAATGCACCGCCTAATTTTGATTGACTGCTTCAAGTAGTTCAGTTCAGTGACCTACTTGTGCGGCTGAACGGGTTAAAGGTGTTTATAGCGAGTAAGTGAATAAAATATGGAAATTAATTATTCATCATCATCATCTTGCTGGGCCTTTTTCCATTTACTTGGGGTCGGCCTTCCCTGTCCTTCTTTTCCACTGTGCACGGTTGAGTGCCAGGTTGGGGTCGATGTCAGCTTCTTTTAAGTCGCGCTGAACCGTCATCAGCCAAGTGGCAAGGGGGTCTATCGCTCCTACGCGTCGTCGTTGGGATGTTTAGGGCTATTTTCACCATGTAATCGTCGGGTGCCTTCGGTACATGCCCGACATGCCCGTACCACCGTAGACGTCTCTTTCAGCTTTTTTGTTATGGGTGCTACCTCCCGTATGTATGTATTTCTGATTTCGTCCAGCATAGTGACGCCCGCTAACCAGCTTCTCTCTGACGTATGGATTTTGTTTAAGTGTTGTTTATTTGTGGCCCAACATTCGGATCCAAACAGCATGGCAGGTCTAATGGCTGTTTTGTAAACTTGTCCCTTCTCAAAGATCTCTATGAGATGGCTATGCCTGTAAAGAGAGGCATTTGACTATCGCACATGACGCCTGTGAGCTGTCGCCATTTCATCCAGCCCGTTTGAGCTATATGGAGGACGTCGCTGTCAATCTTTCCGTCATAGCTTAGCACGTTATAATGGGTGGTAGGGTAAAAGATTAGACCATTTAAAAATGCTTATTATGTGAGCTCACATTTTAAATAAATATATTTTCATTTCATTTCACGGAGCCAATGTATTTGAACTGGTTGACTGTTGGTAGGTGGTCAATTCCCACGTAGAAGCTAAAGTCATCGGGGTGTGATGTGCTATCGAAAATACATGACATGTGCTCCGTTTTCTTTCGGCTGATTTTGGGGTCATTTTCTTCCAGCCACTCCACCCAGCCGTAGCCGTTTAAATCACGCTGGAGATCTGTCGCATTGTTAGATAATATGAGGGCCACGTCGGTCGTCGGCATAGAAAAGATTCCAAGGCACCTCCTGTTGACACTTTTTAGTTAGATAATCCATTGTGACGTTAAATACAAGTGGACTCAAAGAAGACACTTAATTTACCCCTACCATCAAGTCAAAGCTTTCACTCGTGCCTGCAGAGCAGACCACTTGTGTTGAGATTGAGACATTTGTGACATGTCGATGATAAGTGCGATGTGTGACTCCGGGACCGAATGCGCGTGGAGGGCTTTCCAGATCAGATCACGAGGCACGTGATCAAACGCCTTTTCCAGTTCTATAAACACCATAAGGTAGGTTCGTGCTATTAGCTTTTGCCTTTTCGATGAGGATTCTTATGGCTTGAATTGTGTCTGATGTGCATTTGCCAGCCACAACTCCTATTCAAACAACAATAACTCTCGAAAGATGCATTTCAGAGCAATAATTTTGATGTCGTTTTTTAGATAATACTCTATGTATTGTAAAAATGCAAAAAAATGCACATTAATGTCTTAGTTTTTGAGATATGCGAGAAAAATGAAAAGAAAACCACACTAATTTCGAATAAAAAATTATTTTAGTAATTTTTTATGACATACCTATTTAAGTTAAAAGTTTATATAATTTATTTTTTTACTTGATAGATGATATTGTTAGCTTTCGAAAAGTATTTTTTTATAACTGTAGGACTTTTAAATCCGGAGAAATTAATAAATTTTCGGCAAGTCCATCTAAAATTAAAAGTCAAATTTAAAATGCCGGTCATTCCCACAGGAGAGGGGATAGACCCCAACATGTGTGGGGGGGGGGGGGGTTATGTCGATAAAATTGATCAATTTATATGCCTTTCAAAGCTCCGACATCGTAACCAAACATATTGTATGTATATTTTGTTTTATTTATATGAAAACAATGAGCTCTTTAGTACGTTAAGCTTATTACGTCTACGCTAAGGTGATTATTTGCCCTTTGTTATATTTTTTGTATTTTAATCACACAAATTATTTCCTAGGACCTGCAATGATTTCCTACGAAATATATGGGAAAAAGTTTATTGAGATGTCTGACTTTTTAGTCTCAAACCTGGGTTGGTCCTATACGATTTGCGTCACAAAAAATTGTGTAAAATGGTAATGTTCTTGACAACTGTGCATTTTTTGATAAACTATGAATAGGGATACTCTTAAAATTTTAAACATGTTAACTAAATCAATAAAAATGTAGTATTGCACATTTTTCAATATTTTCTTGAAAACCGGTTAAAAACCGGTTTTAACCGGTTTTGGATTCAAAACCGGAAAAAACCGGTTTTCATTTCACTTCGGTTTTGCATTCCCTAATTCCGTACTATCATAATTGCACCATTAAACCACACTGCAGAGTAGAATAATAAAATTAGTATTGCAGTTTTAGGTCAGCGCCATCTCTTGACCGATAGTGGAACTAAGGTTAACTTTTTTAGAAATTATCACATTTCTAAAAAAGTGTGCTATATTGAGACATCGTTTTATTTTTCCTGTAATCTTTATATAAACTGCTATCACATAGAATTATTTCAGCTTTTTTCTTTACAAACTTCGGAGATAGGGGGGGGGACGGTATTTTTTTTATATTTTTCATCATAAGTCGAAAACTATGCGGTCTAGAAAAAAAAGAAAAAAAATGATTGAAAACGTGCAAACGGCGCTCTTTCATATGATACCCCACATGCCCTAGTAGCCCCACTTCAAATTTTTAAGACCCCTTTTCAGGCCCTGCTGTAAAAAAGATATTTATTTTTTTATTTATTTCTTATTTGCAAAATAGTTGGGCAAATGTCATCTTAAACAATTCCAAATTTTAAGTTGATACCATTAGTAGTTCTCGAGATATCCAGCTGTGACAGACAGACTGAGTCACACCATGAGGGTTTCTTTTTTACCATTTTGGTACGGAACCCTAAAAAATACTTGTTGAAGTGAAAACTTCTTTAGCGGCGTTGTACGCTTTTCGTATGGGGAAAAATGCTAAACTCGCGTCAGTAAGAATCACGTGGCTGATCGAAAATGCGTAAGGCGGATGTGATGGATGGAGAGTAGACAGCTGGCGGCGGAAGTATCCCCCTCTCTTTCTACGGGGCGCGTTGAAAATGGCGGCGCGTCATTTTAAGACGTAAATACTTGTGTCACCAGCAACGCGCTAATTTTGAAATTGGAACTAATAGCAGCGATCTCTTCGGTGAAATCATAGACTTATTTATACTCTGTGACTATAAGTTTAAATCGTAGAATGCGTGCATGTAGAAATTAAAAAGGCCACTGGCGCGAAATCTTTAGAATTTTTCTCTAATAACAAACTTATTGAATTCTGTGCATTGACCTCTATATTATTACACTGGACTGGCTGCTGTCAAACTGCTCTTGTGCCTATTTGATTTCCGCCATTTTGGCGCTGTAGGACGTAGCGTGAGCATAGCGTGAGGGACATGGTACTAAAGTCTGAAGTCTGGAGAGACCATCACGGCAACCATTTTGGCGCTGTAGGACGTAGCGTGAGCATAGCGTGAGGGACATGGTACTAAAGTCTGAAGTCTAGAGAGACCATCACGGCAACCATTTTGGCGCTGTAGGACGTAGCGTGAGCATAGCGTGAGGGACATGGTACTAAAGTCTGAAGTCTAGAGAGACCATCACGGCAACCATTTTGGCGCTGTAGGACGTAGCGTGAACATAGCGTGAGGGACATGGTACTAAAGTCTGAAGTCTGGAGAGACCATCACGGCAACCATTTTGGCGCTGTAGGACGTAGCGTGAGCATAGCGTGAGGGACATGGTACTAAAGTCTGAAGTCTAGAGAGACCATCACGGCAACCATTTTGGCGCTGTAGGACGTAGCGTGAGCATAGCGTGAGGGACATTGGTACTAAAGTCTGAAGTCTAGAGAGACCATCACGGCAACCATTTTGGCGCTGTAGGACGTAGCGTGAACATAGCGTGAGGGACATGGTACTAAAGTCTGAAGTCTGGAGAGACCATCACGGCAACCATTTTGGCGCTGTAGGACGTAGCGTGAGCATAGCGTGAGGGACATGGTACTAAAGTCTGGAGTCTGGAGAGACCATCACGGCAACCATTTTGGCGCTGTAGGACGTAGCGTGAGGGACATGGTACTAAAGTCTGAAGTCTGGAGAGACCATCACGGGCCACGGCAACCATTTTCATTGTACACGTCAAAATTAGTTCTTTAGAGTCACGCTAGTGGCGTTTCAAATAGGCACAAGAACTTTGCTGTCAAAACATATAGACAGCCAGTCCAGTTATTAAGAAAAAAAATTTTTCATGTCAGTGATTCTGTGACTGTATAGTAATAGGATAGAAATAATATTATTCCTTTGCGGCTAATTTCAAAATATAAAAAATGCACAACGTTAATATTCAAGTTTACACATCTGCCGGCACTCTCGGAGTGCCAACCGATTTTTTTTGTCGATCGATTAGCACTCATAGTCATAGCACGAAATGTGTTAAATATTTAGATATTGTTTTTAACGTAGTGTTTTCTTATAGTTAAAACATATACCTACTGCAAAACAGCACTATATAGTGAACCACTCCATTTTGACTTAGACATCTGAATCTGATAGTATTCTAGATATGTTGTACTAGCTCTCCGCCCACAGCTTCGCCCACGTGAACTTCAGATTATATCGTGCGAGCGGATACCCGTGCCCAGCTGTGGGATAAAAAGTAGCCTATGTCCTTCCCTAAGGTCCCATTTATATCCGTACCAAATTTCGTCAAAATCGGTCGAGCGGTCTAGGCATGAAAATGTAACAGACAGAAAGAGTTACTTTCGCATTTATAATTTTAAGCATGGGTTTCTCTACACTATATTTATTTTTTATTTATTATTATTAAATTCCTAGATATTTTTCAATAAGGAATATGCATAAGTCACCGATTTTGATAAATTAGAGCTTGATCGCTGCGGACACGTATAAAAACATGATGGAACAGAAAAAAATGTATTATTTTAGTTTTATCACACGATGAAATCAGGGGAAAATAACGATTTTTTTTTATTCATTTTCAGATATAATGCACTTAACAGTCATATAGAATATCGAATCAGAAATAAATTTGTATGACACATATGTACTTAAACGCAAAATTTAGGAAGATAATTGAAAATTCTTGGCTAAATCCATAATCAACGCGTCTGAAACCGTCTGAAAAAAAAAATGACCGTTTTGTATAGAGCGTTTTCGGCGGGTGCTGCTGCGTGCTTACTTCAAGTAGGTAACTATATCACGAGAAAAAAACGCAACAGAAAAGTTTGATTATTACAGTTGATTTTCTCACGCATTATACTTTTGATTTTGAAACAAAAAAAATTGATGCATATTCCCCATTACCCTAAACTTATTAAACAATAAATTATAGTATCGACAGTATACCCACTTACCTATACTGTGCATCAGTCCCGAGTCTATATTGGCGCTGAGCAAGTTGGACATAGCTTGTATGGTAGCATTCCTTAATGTCTCCAGTCTGCCTGGACCTTCGGCTAATTCAACTTCGTTGCAGTCATTTAAGAGATTCATGAAGAGGGTGAAATATCTATGGGAAAAAGAATAACATAAATGACATTTCAGCTAAATAGCCAAATGATCCACAAAGTTAATCCATCTTTAGCACACTTCCGCCGCGAAACAGTACCAGTGAAACCGGGTAGTTCCGCCATGAATTGTCTTCTATTGACGACGGTATATAAGGATCACATCTACGTAGCGGATTCGCGTTATTGCTTTCGCGCATGTCAAAGGTCGGAGCCGATCGGGTGGAATGGCGAGTGAAAAATCTATGCATTAGAACACTAATCCGATCGGGTGGAATGGCGAGTGAAAAATCTATGCATTAGAACACTAATGCATAGATTTTTCACTCGCCATTCCACCCGATCGGCTCCGACCTTTGACATGCGCGAAAGCAATAACCTATGTTATTATAACCTATTATAACCCACAGCATGTTTGCTGTTCGCATTTATTTCGCTTGTCGAACTCATGGCGGAATCTACGCGGCGGAGGTGTGCGTGAATTCAAAAATGTTTAGATTTTACTGAAACTCAATGAAACTGATAGCGTCCTTTAAGGTGCATCGCGCGTCCACGAGCGCCGCCAATCAAGAAAAATCATTACAACGAAATAACTATGTTAAATAAAATTCTGAAAAATATAAAAACTAGTATTAGCTATTAACTATTTTCGTATGCGTTAAATTCTTAGTTTAAATGTGTGGTTAAAACCTGGATTAACGCCCAAAGTGGCTTTAATCCAGGTTTTAACTACACAAACACATTTAAACCAGGAAAAAAACGCATCCAAAAATAGTTTATAACTAAAACTAGTTTTTATATTTTTCAGAAATTCATTAAATATAGTTATTTCGTTGTAATGTTTTTTCTTGATTGGCGGCGCCAGTGGAGGCTCGGTGGGCCCTTAAAGTTAAGGAGACTTCAACCAGAGATTTTAGCTATTCAGCCAAAAAACACCTGGTAATAAGGTTTAAAACAGCTTCTCACAAAATACTAAGCTATACAGGGTGTTTGGTAATAGCCTTATAAAGCCGAATATGGTAGATAGGGATCATCATATTATGGGACCGACTCTGAAATAGCGAAAAAAAACAGCTGTTTCATACAAAAATTAATAACAAAAATATCAAAATGTATGAAACAGCTGATTTTTTTTCGCGATTTCAGAATTGGTCCCATAGTAAAAGTTGTACAGTTTTATGGTCCCTATCTACCATATTCGGCTTTATAAGGCTTTTACCAAACACCTTGTAGAATTCTGACCTTTATCACTAAGGTACTTACTTCAGAAACAGCTGACTTTTCGCTTCCATCAGGTCTCCCCTATCAGACTCCTCGGGCTGCAGCGGGAGACCTTTTAGCAGAGCTGCCACAGCTTCCATACATGCTTGGTCCAGCTCGCGACAGCATACTAAGTATCTGGTGGTGAGGAGAACATATAAAATTAGTCTTTTGCATAAGCAAGTCGTGAAAGGTGGGTGAACATACATATAGTTTGACCAAAAAAAAAGCTTCAATATCCCATTGAGTTCTACTAATGTTCATATTGTTACCCTAATGCTGATAATGTTACCGATTAATTTTTAAACTGCTTTAATTATGCCGCAGCCAACTAGTTTAATCAGCCACTCAATTAATTTCCTAGCCATGCGCCGTTTAATCACCGGTCTAAATGACATTTAGCCAATGCGTCCAATGCAACGTTTAATTAACGGGCTGGCAGATGCTTAGGCCGTAATAACACAAATTAAATTCAACTATTGCATAGGATTGATAGTGATGGCCCCATAATTAAGGACGCCAGTTGATTTTCGTACGAACGAGGTAACTTAGAAGCCTTGATTTTTTACCGAGGCCTCCTTCAAGGTACTTAAAGTTACCTTGTTTGTGTGAAAATCGATTGGCGTTCTTAATTATGTGACCACCACTATAATTATGTATATAGTATTTTAAAGTAGATTTAATAACCCATGCGAATGGTGTGACGCGAATGGATAAAATAAGTGATAGGATGTTTGAAAGTAGCACCAGTAATAGAAAAATTGAAAGGGAATCGTTTGGCTTGGTTTGGGCATGTAATGAGAAGGGATGAAAGGCATGTTACTAGAAGAGTAATGGATATGGATGTTGAAGGCTGGAAAGTAAGAGGAAAACCGCAGAAAAGATGGATTGTGTGCTGAATGATATGAATGTGAAGGGAGTGGATGAGGAGATGACGAGTGACAGGATGGAATGGAAGATTAGGATGCACTGCCACAGAATAGATATAATTACTACCGTACAGAAAGGACACTCTCCGCCCCGCCCCTCATCCAATCAATTATCTCAACCCATCCCGCGAGTTAGTGTCGAATTGTATGCTCGTTTAGTCGTGTTTGTCAAATGTCATCTTATTTTGATATTCAAAGCAATGCATCGTAACTTTATAAACCAAAATGTTCGAATTATGAATTGAACGCTGCTTCTACAGTACAAACTACACGGTAGCCCTAGACTTACACACACAGTTGCGCGTGTACATAAACGTCATATGCGTCATCTGTTTATAATTGCGCGGTTGTATAAAGTGTCCGGAGTGTGGCACTGCACCGACTCCAAATAAATTGTGATAAAGGTGGGGGGATGAAGATGATCGAATAACTCACTTGCTAATAGAGTTAGCGTCGGCCCGCAGCGGCGGCGCGATCTGGTGGCTCGTGCCCAACACCCAATCAGTCACGTACTCTACCATTTTGTTGCGGAATTTCATTTCCTACAACAAAACATTATCTTCTTATCATATAGAAATAAGGAATAGTAGCCACCTCTGGTGTGAGTTTATCAAGCCGCCTGTAATGTGTGAAAGCACTAAACTTAAGAATCGCCTAAGACTTTTCTTATATATAACTCGACCAAAATAACTAGGCGAATGACAGCTACACCAGGCCTCCTTCACTCGCTCGTCGGTCGCGCGATAAGCACCTACCGCTAGCCGTGCCTACGGAGGCACAAGCGAGCAGCGGGCCGCCACACGCCCGCCAGTGTAGTCGCGCGGCATCTTACTGCCTGTGTAGGTATTGTCCCTTTAAAATAGTAACAATGTCGAATCAACATTACTGTGCCGTGTACGGATGTCTAAAAAAAAAAAAAAACAATAAACAATTGTCGTTTTTAGGGTTCCGTACCAAAATGGTAAAAGGGGAACCCTTATGGTGTGACTCAGTCTGTCTGTCTGTCTGTCACAGCTGGATATCTCGAGAACTACTAATGGTATCAACTTGAAATTTGGAATAGTTTAAGATGATATTTGCCCAACTATTTTGCAAATAAGAAAGAAATAATAAAATTAATATTTTTTTTTACAACAGGGACTGAAAAAGGGTCTTAAAAATTTTTAGTGAGGTGACTAGGGCATGTGGGGTATCATATGAAAGAGCGCTGTTTGCACATTTTAAAACAATTTTTCTTTTTTTCTTAGGCCGCATAGTTTTCGACTTATGATGAAAAATGTAAAAAAAAATACCGTTCCCCCCCCTTATCTCCGAAGTTTGCAAAGAGAAAAATCTGAAATAATTCTATGTGATAGTAGTTTATGTAAAGATTACAGGAAAAATAAAACGATGTCTCAATATAACACACTTTTTTAGAAATTCAAAAAACAAACAAAATTTTTTTAGTTTCACTACCAGGCAACAGATGGCGCTGTCCTAAGCATGCTAACCTAAGGGCAAAAAATAGTTCCACTATCGGTCAAGAGATGGCGCAACCTAACACTACAATAATAAATTGGTGGCTGGTTCTAATATAATTACCTACTATTTGCCGTACGAATAAACGAAGAATAAGTTCATACTTTACTAAGTAATTATATATATTACTATATAGTAACGAGGAGCTCGGTGGCGCAGTGGTTTAGCGCCTGGACCAGCGATTGCGGAGGTTAAGCAACGTTCGCAAGGTTCGGTCATGGGATGGGTGACCAAAATTTTTTTATCTCGAGCTCCTCCGTGCTTCGGAAGGCACGTTAAGCCCTGGTCCCGGCTGCATTTGCAGTCGTTAACACCCACCAATCCGCATTGGGCCCGCGTGGTGGGTTATGGCCCGTCCTCCTTATCCACCCATAAGGAAGGCCTGTGCCCCAGCAGTGGGGACATTAAAATGGCTGATGGACTAGTAATATAAACATTTTGCAATGTGGAGTTGCTGAAACGTTTTCAGTCACCATAAGCAGCATTTGTAAATTAACTGTCCGCCTGTTCGCCCTTCCACCTGTCTGCCGTTTATCCTACTTTTTTAAAGACTGTCCTAAAATAACATATCCAAATATATTTATGATTACGGAACCCTCGGTGCGCGAGTCCGACTCGCTCTTGACCGGTTTTTTTACATTATGATATATGCTACGCAGTTCATTTAAAGGAAGACGACCCTAACGTTGCGTCGTCAGAAAAGGTAAGAGCACGCAATAGAAAGAGAGGCAGCTACTAGGAGCGCTGCGCGACCTGAATTGCACTTTATTGTGTTGAAGCAAAAGTCTCTATTTATTTAAATGACTGCGAAATGCTGCTTCTGTACTTGTACTATTAGTTATTCTGTGGCTACATGACGGCTAAGTTTATGACACCGTTTTAATTTGGTCGTGTTGTAGTTAGGAAAAGACTTAGGCGATCCTTAAGTTTAGTGCAATCGAGTGTAAGGCCTCTAACTTGGCTTTACTACTTACTGACAACAGCCGGAACCGACGGTTTAACGTGCTCCGAAGCACAGAAGCGCTCATTTGTAATGCCACTTAACGTCACCCATCCGACACCTGGCCGGACCAAGCGTTGCTTAACAAACGTGATCGAGTACGATCAGTCTGTAAAGTTCCGCCATGAGCGCTTCACAAAACATTAATGAAATGAAATGAAATGAAAAATTCTTTATTCAAATAAGCTCACATAATGAGCGTTTTTAAATCGTCAAATAATATTTTTACCCTACCACCTATTATGACGTCTTTCAACTGACAAGAAAAATGGGCGCAAAAAACTTATCAGCTTTATCAAATGGAACGATATTTACATATATGTATATCGTTTGCAGACTTTATATTAACAAAGATTAACAAATAAATAAAATTATAATTAGATCATTACTTAATGAATTACAAATTTTCTTAATCAATTTACAGGGTTCAAGCTAAATTCAAAAGTTTGAAGTTATTATTCAGTGTAGGCTGTTACAAGAAAAAAAAACTTTACAATTCAATATGCGTTAAGATAGGTAGTCAGAAGCAGACCCATTCCCACTGGCAGCACCCGTTCACGAGCATGACGCATGAACCAGCCATCATACATCATTATAATACAAGTCTCTCTTGTAATGTACGCCGAAATATTTTTTGTCAGGCCCAGGGCCGTACCGGCTAACGCTTCGAACTTCGGCAAGTCTGTCGAGCTTCAAATTATAACAGATAAATCGAGAACCAGTCAGGCCAAAATGGCGAACCCCAAATTCATGATGTCACACATCGATATCTTCCAAATAACTTCGGCAAATAGTACAATACGAAATTCCTTACTTCGATTTAAAAAAATATCTGTTTAAGTTGAAGCCCGGCAGACCCGTCGAAGTTTGAAAAGTTAGCCGGTAGGGCCCCTGTAGTAAAACGAACTCGAGAACGGTTTTGTGTGTCAAAAATATACACATCAACTTTGTCTAGGGATACAGGTGTTATTTTCATACAAACGAGGTAACTTTGAAGCCTTGGTTTACTGCCAGGGATGTACCGTGCTGTGATCTGATGATGGCCATCCAGGGAGTGAATGGAGTAGATTCAGATCGCTATACACACCCAACTGATCTGATCAGCATTCTAAAAGATTAATGGGTCAGAGTTCTCAGTTTGAGGATTTCCATACATTTTCATGCTATTTTCGCGGTTTTTTTAAACATGTCCATTACGTTTTAAAAATGCTGGTCAGATCAGTTGGGTGTGTATAGCGATCTGAATCTCCTCCATTCAATCCCTGGATAGCCGTCATCAGATCACAGCACAGTACATCCCTGGCAGGAAACCAAGGCTTCAAAGTTACCTCGTTTGTATGAAAATAGCACCTGTATCCCTAGACAAAGTTGGTGTGTGTATACAGTTTGTTTATCCTTACTTGTCTTATTTGGTAAACAATTTTCACCCAACTCTTTATTGAAATGTTATTTTCTAAAATTCAACAATTTTTTTTTCACAAATTATGAACGAAAACGATAAGTAATTATTAATGACAATTTAATTTAATACGACAATACATTTTTAAAAAACGATTCAAGTTTAAAAGACGTATGACTGTCAAAAACCATTTACTAAATAAGACAAGGATAAATAGACATTTTTTGTCGGGAGACAGTGACGGTAAGTGAAATCGGAAGTGGAACAGGAACGGGATACAAATATCTCTGGACCCAATTCTAAACGGAGACGGGGATGGAAATGAACAGTTAAGGAACTCTAAAGATTTTCGAAAATGTGAACGCCAACGAAGTTGCAGGAATAAGCTAGTAACTGACACCAAAATGAAGCTTACCTGTCTGAACGCAAGGTCGTCCCTCCTCCGCATCATGGCTTCCACGACTTGACACAACTTCGTCTTTATGTGTACCGAGAGGACTGTCATGTCAAGATGGCGGACGTACCTGTCAAAATTAAAATAAAAACTTAACATACACTGCTCAAAAGAAAATAGAGACCACTATATTATATACACTCGCGAGCAAAAATATGGAATCACAGGCCTATTTTCATACAAACGAGGTCACTTTGAAGCTTTGGTTCTCCGCCAGGGATTGACCTAGCTGTGATCTGATGATGGCCATCCAGGGAGTGAATGGAGGAGAACCTGATCACTAACACACCCAACTGATCTGATCAGCATTCTAAGAACATTTGGATATTAAAAAAAATATGAAAATTGCATTAAAATGTATGGAAATCCTGAAACTGAGAACTCTGATGCTTGCAACTCTTAGAATGCTGATCAGATCAGTAGGGTGTGTATAGCCATCTGGATCTCCGCCATTCACTCCCTGGATGGCCATCATCAGATCACAGCTAGGTGAATCCCTGGCGGAGAACCAAGGCTTTAAAATTACCTCGTTTGTATGAAAATAGGCCTGTGATTCCATATTTTTGCTCGCGAGTGTAGTTTATACAAACGAGCTAAACTTTGAAATTTTTTTTTTAATATAAATATAATCTGATTTTATTTGAATTTGATATTGTTCGAAAACTGTAATAGTCGACTAGCGGACTTTACTGTCGAATTAACTATATAATTTCCTCCTGTTTGCCGTGCGTCAGTTAGAATTGAAAAATGATAACTTTCGCGTATTTTTGTATGAAACTCCAATATCTTTCTGTCCTAACTGACATACGGCGAATAGGAGTATTATACAGTACTTTCGACAGTAAAGTCCGCAAGTTGACATTACAGCTTTTGAACAATATCAAATTCAAATAAATCAGATTCATTTAATATTTAAAAAGAACTTTGCCAAAGTTAGCTAGTTTGTATGGAAACATATATACTTATTTTATTTTGAATAGTATATTATTTTTATTACTACTTTTAATGGGGAAGGCAACTGTCAAAATGGCGCTGCGTACGCTTGTTCCACGACAGCTATGAAAACAAAAGACTTTTACTTTAAAAAATCGTGTATTTTGCTTTAAAATGATCAAATTCTATGTAATAGACTTTAAAAATGTTGGCACTTACAAATTTCCGAAAAATCTGGATATAGAAAAAAATATATAAATTCTGTAAGAATAAAAATATCTTAATTTGGCTTTCAATTCCGGCATTTGCATTGTAGAATAGTCTTTTATATCCATTTTGGGTCAATGGGTCTTATTCGGTAAAAAAATATCACAAAATAAATACCTATTTTCCCATACATTTTGTTCTGAACGTCTACTGTCTTAGGAACAAGCGTACGCAGCGACATCTACAGTTAGGTTTGCGTTGCCAACCCCATTGATCCAAATATTAGGTACTATGATCTGTTAAGATTGTCAAATTTTCAGAATTGGTTTACGAGTTTTGAGACTATTATGTTTAAGTACATGCAATTTTTATCCAAAAACAGAACTAGGATCACTCAATGATACAAATATTTTTAGGATAAGTAAAAATAAACAGTTTGTTTACAACTTTTTCTGTAAGTTGACTGGAGTATGTTACTTACCTAACTATAGCCAACATCAGTCCTTCTATGGACGTGGTGCTGAGATGTTCCGTCGGCTGACCACTCTTCTTGTTGTCTAATATACTCTTCATTATGAATATTGTATGCTCCACGAATTGGGTGTTTATGTCTGTTAGCATTACCTAAGAAAGAAACAACGAAATATAAAATGTGTTTATAAAAAGTACTTGAAAAAGAAATTAGTTAAATTACGTATGGGGTAATGTAAGTATGGGGTAATGTAAGTATGGAGTAATGTAAGTATTGGGTAATGTATGTATGGGGTATAACGCAGGAGACATTTCGTGTCCCACTAGTCACTAATTCTTTCGCGTGAGTTTGCATCTATTTTGTGACTAGTCAAGTAAAGTAATTCCTAATAAAAAAGGATTTACCTGTTGTTGTTGATCAAAGAACTTAACAATGATAGCTTTGATCTGGTGGAGCAGTATGGGGTATAACGCAGGGGACATTTCGTGTCCCACCAGTTCTTTCACGTGACTTTGCATCTATTTCGTGACTTGCCAAGTAAAGTAATTGAAAAAAAGGATTTACCTGTGTGTTGATCAAAGAACTTATCAATGATAGCTTTGATCTGGTCGAACAGTATGGTGTATAACGCAGGGGCCATTTCGTGTCCCACCAGTTCTTTCACGTGACTTTGCATCTATTTCGTAACTTGCCAAGTAAAGTAATTAAAAAAAAAGGATTTACCTGTTGTTGTTGATCAAAGAACTTATCAATGATAGCTTTGATCTGGTCGAACAGTATAGGGTATAACGCAGGGGACATTTCGTGTCCCACCAGTTCTTTCACGTGACTTTGTATCTGGTGGCCGAAGCGTTCGTTACTGCAGAGAAGCAAGCGTAGGAGTTGGCCGATGAATCTGTGCAAGGGTTTAAATTTCATATTGAAAAAACAGTACTAAGTGCTTGTTTCACAATCAAAAAGTAAGTTCTGAATAGCTTACTTGTCGATTTGACAGAGCTGTGATATGAAAAATATGCCAAATACTTAGATTATGTATATGTCTATTGGGATGGTGCGAAGGTATAATAATCGATCGCAGCGTTCATGGTGGCAAAAATTAGAAATAACGAAGGCTCTGTAAACTGCTTGAAAACGATATTTAATTTATTACTAGCGATACAGGAATAATTATATATGTTTATTATCACTTAGTAAAATTATTAAAGTAGCTTTATCCTCTTGTTTTACAAAATCTACAACTAAAAAAGAAGTAAACAAACCCTGATATAACCAAAATGATTTGAATAGATCTTACTTGCCATATTTAATTTAAATGACCAAAAATGATTTGACAACACTTTGTCTACCCAAATCATAGTAATTTTGAAATTTACATTAATAAAACAATATGTATAGTATTTTTTAACATTTTGTCACAATGCCGCCATTACATATCAAAACGTCAAAACGGTCAGGTCAGAGCCAACAAAGTTGGAACACGCTAGGTGGCGCTAAAAGCGTGCACGGAGCCAATACCCTGTTCGTTGAATCAATCTAGCAAAGCGCTGTCTCTTTCTCACATTTGCATACTAACGATAAGGACAACAAATGATCTAGCGCCGCCCACGAGCGCCCACGACAGGTATAAAATCGTAAGGCGTATTCATACTGCTAATACAGGGTTAATACCTTTTTTCTTGTTCTGTGGTTAATACGGAATTTTAGAATGGGATTTTTTTCAATTAAAGATTACTTTGATGTTAAAATAATATAATAACATTAATTAAAATTATAAAAAAATATAATGTTTAGAATATAAAAAAATATATAGTTGACACAAAGATTGTAACGAACAAGGTAAGCGGTAGACGTCTGAACGGTACAGAGAGCAACGACAGACTAATTGTGACTCGCATTGTGAACGCGGTCTTAGCCTTTTATCTGCGTCCAATCGTGTGTAAGCGCATCTTTTCCGTATTAGCTTCATTCGGCGAACAAGGTATAGACAGAGTGTTGCGCTATTGACGTACTAAACAAAACAGGCCAACTTTTTTAGGTTGGTGTGTATTTTTAGCATCATCGCGTCCAAAGCACAGCGGCGTCACTCCCTGTATGTGTGAGCTTGGCGCCAGTCTGGCGGCGGCTACGTCGGACGCGTCACGACTTCTGATAGGGTTGGCTATTAGCATCATTAGATATTAATTCAAAACGAAAGTTTGATGAAATAAATTTGTACTTATTTTATATTAATTTAATTTGTACCAATTTCAAGGTTTCTTTTTCGTTTGCCTGCCTTATAATATCAACATTTGCAATAATTACTTATACACTTCTAAGATTAATTTCCGCGCGTACAGTTCATTAGAAATTAAATACTTTTTACACCGCTTGTAAATTGGTATGAATGACTGTTGATATGAACACTGATGATGATGATGATATTAGTATTAATTCAGTTGTTATTTTAGAACTATTTTATTCAATTATTTTAATTAAGTAGTTTAATTGGAAAGTTTCACATCATTGTGTTTACATGATGATCTTGTAAAAAACATTCTAAATTTTTAATTCAGCGCGAGGATGGGTGAGTTCCAGCAGACAATCGCTAAGTCATCGCTTGCGAACACCTACTAGGAAAGCATTCTACTATTTTACAAAAAGGAGCAGAAAGTCCTTCTACTAAAAAGTTTAAAGATAATTTGTATAAAAATCTATACTCCACCATATTATTTAACCTAATTTAATAAAAAATACAAAAATGCCAATATCTCGGAAACGGTGCGTCGTCGGAGCCAAAAAATAAATAAAGGGGTTTTTTCGACCCCCTTAAGAACCGCAGAGGTAGATGAGAGGTGTTAAATGAAATGTCAAAAAACGGTCAAGTGCGAGTTTTTAATATTTTCACTATACAAAAGTACAAAAACGTCATTCTGTGTAGTGTCTGTGTAATATAGATATGTAGTTCGGGGTGGTTATATGGAGTGTCCGGGGTGAAAGGCAAGACGCCATAACTATTGTAGCTATTTTAATTCAGTAACATTTTATGTACTTATTTATTTTATTTTTCTGTAGTATAAAGCACTATGTCACTCGGAAGAAAGTGCAATTACCACATCACCCCTCAATGTACAATATAGGTACTATTAATTTCCTCGCATTTCTCGAGAAAAGCAATAATATGCCCTGTATTGTATTGTGCGGAAAGGAAATTACATTGCCTGAATGATGAATGATTAAAGCCTTTGCATGCGGCTCGACACATATCACTTTAGTTGTCGTACTTGCCTGTAATGTATGTACTATTGCGCGGTGCGAGCGAACTAGGCAAGCCTGATAGCGCGTGCCTCCGCGGAAGAGATTCCTCGCCCCGATGGCGTCGCGGCACCCCCGCGATCGCCCGGCGCACTCACACATAGCCGCGAGCAATTTTATAGCACTCATGCGCAAGTGTCGCTTCTTTTCACGTTAGTGTATATTTTCTTTGTCCAAAGAGCATTGTAATAAAACCGGCCAAGGGCGAGTTGGACTCGCGCACGAAGGGTTCCGTGCCAAAAAACGGCAAAAAAACACGTTTGTTGTATGGGAGCCCCCCTTAAATGTTTATTTTATTCTGTTTTTAATATTTGTTGTTATAGCGGCAACAGAAGTACATTATCTGTGAAAATTTCAATTGTCCATCTGTTGTCGTTATTAATATAAAGCATATAACGGCAAAAAATCACGTTTGTTGTATGAGAGCCCCCCTTAAATATTTATTTTATTATATTTTTAGTATTTGTTGTTATAGCGGCAACAGAAATACATCATCTGTGAAAATTTCAACTGTCTAATTATCACGGTTCATGAAATACAACCTGGTGACAGACAGACAGACGGACAGCGGAGTCTTAGTAATAGGGTCCCGCTTTTACCCTATGGGCACGGCACCCTAAAAAATTATGGCCGGGTCACTATTACTATACACTATTTACAATGCGTGCTTGTTTTGGTCACTCAACTGTTGGGGTGTTTTTTTCGACACATTCGTGGCTTCGTCTGTCTATCTAGCTAGACCATTGGTTCCTAACCTGGGGGTAATTACCCCCGCAGTGATAAAACAGCTATTCTATGGGGGTAACAGAGGTGGTACCAGTAAGAATGAATAAAATAGAGAGATGGCACTATGGTTTATATTTTCAAATATTCTTCACTCTGGGGCCCAGGCTGGGGGTAAACTCTGCTTCCCTACTAGGTGATATAGGTAACAATATTGAAAAGGTTAGGAATCACTGATCTAGACATATAAATAATCAAAGGACAAATCATCTGCCAGTAAGCTACTCAGAAATTACTTTTTGATTGTGAAATATGCCCTTATAATCTTGAAGAATGTGTTTTTTATTGATTTCAGCAGATCACATAAATACAAAATTAAATATTTTAGCAGAAACAATAACTTATACTTACTGTGTGACCGGGCAATATTGAACTTCCTGCGAACTGTTAGCTAGAACGGTGTATTTTCTTGCATCTGAAAAAAAATAGACTAGGAAACAAATTGGAATTGAATCTGTGGTGGAGAGTATATGTTATCAGATTTCTTTTTAAATCTCCTTACTTAGTATTCTCACATAACACCTACATGTTTATGTAGGTTAGGTAACCATATGGTAAATATTATAAGTGTGATGGTTTTATCATACTTAGCATAGCGTTAACTAACAATGAGAGGTCAAATGCAAAAGTTTTCGCAGGTGGCGCCATTGTGCTCTGTGGTAAACCCGACCGCTTTGATTGGTTAAAATACGTCAAAAATGACATATGACATTTGACATTTGAAACAACCAATCAAATAACTTTTAACGCTTGTGGCGAAATTAGTTCATCAGTTTTCGATATGTATCGAAATGACGCCGTTAAACTATTGTTTATGTTTAAGGATTTATAAGAAACGAGGAGCTCGATGGCGCAGTGGTTTAGCGCCTGGCCCAGCGATTGCGGCGGTTAGGCAACTTTTGCAAAGGTCGGTCATGGGATGGGTGACCAAAAATTTATTATCTCGAGCTCCTCCATGCTTTGGAAGGCACGTTTAACCGATGGCCGCGGCTGCATTTGCAGTCGTTGATACCCACCAATCCGCATTGGGCCCGCGTGGTGAATAATGGCCTATCCTCCATATCTACTCATAAGGAAGGCTTGTGCCCCAGAAGTGGGGAGATTATAAAAATTGATGATAGTCAAGAAACAGGACAGAACAGCAAGGACATCGTATGGTCAGATGATTAACACATTCTACACTACATATAGACCCTCGAATACAGGATGTTCAGAGTCATTTCCTAAGTATTTTGCAAAAATCAATTGATTCGGTTTTAATATAGAGCTGTTTAATGGCACCTGTTAATTGTGATTTTTTTATGTTTTCTAATAATTTGTTAGACCAAGTAGTGAAATACCAGATATGGCATTCAACGTGTTAAGGCCCCTATACAACTAGACCCTCGAATACAGGATGTTTCGAGTCATTTCCTAAGTATTTTGCAAAAATCAATTGATTCGGTTTTAATATAGAGCTGTTTAATGGCACCTGTTAATTGTGATTTTTTTTATGTTTTCTAATAATTTGTTAGACCAAGTAGTGAAATACCAGATATGGCATTCAACGTGTTAAGGCCCCTATACAACGTATTACAAAAATACCCCTAATTCCGAATATGGTAGATAGGGACCATCAAACTGGACAATTTTTACTTTGGGACCAACTCTGAAATCGCGAACAAAATCAGCTGTTCTATACAATTTGATATTTTCGTTATTTTTGTATGAAACAGCTGATTTTTTTCGCGATTTCAGAGTTGGTTCCGTAGTAAAAGATGTTCATGGTTTGATGGTCCCTATCTACCATATTCGGCATTAAGGGTTTTTTTTAAAACACGTACACCTCAAAGTAACCGCCTTAAATATGTGTTTGTTACCGTGTCCATGGAGGTGTGACCACATGGTGGAGGGTCGCCGCTGCAAGCACACGCCTCCCAGCGCGCATAGGAACGACGTTATGTTCGCCCATTCTTGGATTTGCATCTATAATAATAATAATAATACTTGGACAATTTCACACAGCGCACATCTAGCCCCAAACTAAGCAAAGCTTGTAATATGGGTGCCAGACAACTGATATACTACTTATATACTTTTTAAATATATACTTATTATACATAGTAACAACCAGACCCGTCACAGAAATTAAAATTCATCATTTCAATTTTTGCCCGGCCGGGAATCGAACCCGGGACCTCTTGCGTGGTAGGCGGCATGTTGACCACTGCACCACTCAGGTCGTCAATACATTATTTATAAAAGGCAAGAAGGGAAGTTTATTGTTTGTTTTGAAAATTGATTCACATCTGTAATAGAGAACATGCATCAATATTTTTTGTATCAAAATCAAAATTATACTTAATGCGTGAGAAAATCAACTGTAATATTAAAACTATTCTCTTGCGTTCTTTTCTTGTGATATAGTTACTTCAAGTTAGCACGCAGCAGCATCCGCCAAAAACGCTCTATATAAAACAGTCATGATTTGTGACGTCGTTTGTCACGTTTCAGGCTCGTTTATTATGGAGTTAGCCAAGAATTTTCAATTATCTCCCTCAATTTTGCGTTTAAGTACATGTGTCATACAAAATATTATTTCTAATTCGACATTCTATCTGACTGCTACTTAAGTGCATTATGTCCGAAAATGAAAAAAGAAATCGTTATTTTCCCATGGTTTTATCGTGTGATAAAACTAAAATAATATACGATACATACAAAAATATAAGAATTTTACTTACCTCAAAGTCATGTTCACTGCTGGTGTGGTGTGAAACTCTCCGCTTAGCCGCGGCTCGGTGTATCGCTTCCATTTGACAATCGTCTACTTTTTCGCCTTGTCCTTTCGGGTATTTTTGTAAGATTTTGCATAGAGAATCCCTGATTAAAAATAGGAAAAACCATTAAAACAATTCTTTAGGTGCGGAATGGTCAAAAAGTAAAATAAATAAGTTTAAAAAATATTAAAAACACGACTGCCCTGCCGAAAACGAACTAAAAAGTTAAATAACAAGTGTCATTGCAGTCGGGGGACCGTTTTGTGGAATAATTTTTAATCAAAGAGGTCCCCCGACTGCAATGACACTTGTTATTTAACTTTTTAGTTCGTTTTTGGCACGGCAGTCGTGTTTTTAATATTTTTTAAATTTATTTATTTTTATTTCATACATTTTAGTGACAAATTATATAGTTTTGAAATGTGCTCATTAGGGCCTTTCATTTGATGCCCATATTGTAATAATTGAAAAAAAAATCTGTTTGAAAATGGCGTCGTACAATCGCCATATTGACTTTTGTCAAAAAAATTATAGCTAGTGTCACTTGGAATAGGATTCTAACGATACCACATACATCGAAATCCGTTAAACCATTTAGAACTTTTGGTGGAATAAAGAAATTCACATACCCACAAACATGCATGAACCCTGAACACATATACACTCCTTTTTGGGCAGTCGTGTAAAAATGGTAAGCGGTCACAAAACGGTAAGAGCAAAACGTCAAAAGCGCACATTGGTGAAAAATCACTTTAGTAAGAGAGCAAAATGGTAAAAGCGATGCGATTGCTTGAATTTTTTGAATTTGATGAATAAAGAGAAATTAAGTATTCGAAATTAGTACGACATGGTAGCTAGATAGATAAACACTCGTAAACCGATGAATATCATATGTAGCAAGAAAAAATATTGCATTTTGTGTGTGATATTTATTTATTTTAATTTTATTGCATAAGAAAATACAATTGGGGGATTTATTGCCTTAAGGCATTCTCTAACAGTCGACCAGAAAGGGTGTTAAAGAAAGAAATAGTGGAATATCCAAAAGGTATTATAATATGTACTTGCAAACCCTCCGTAGCAAGTGGACAGATTCGCAACTGGACAGATTCTCAACTGGACAGATTCTCAACTGGACAGATTCTCAACTGGACAGATTCTCAACTGGATAGATTCTCAGGTGGACGGATTAGCAACTGGACAGGACATGTACAGTTAGAGTTGCCAACCGTCCCGCGTCAGGCGGGACGTCCCGTTTCCAGGGCTAAAAGAAAGCGTCCCGCGCCACATGTGTGCGGGACGTCAATTGTCCCGCTTTAGGCAAAGCTAGCCCGGACTGGAAAACTGACTAAAAATCGCGTTACGCGGCCGTTTTTTTATAATATAGACAGGCAAGAGATCAAGATTAGTAGATGAACTGACTTAAAATCGCGCTGTGCGGCAGTTTTTTATAATTTAGACAGGCAAGAGTACTAGATTATAGTGGATGAAACTGACTATATCGCGCTGCGCGGACATTTTTTTACTATAGGTACTATATAGCAGGTAAGATTACTTAGTTAGTGGATGAAACGGACTAAAAATCGCGCTGCGCGGCCATTTTTTTCCTATAGGCAGATAAGATTACTTAGCTAATAGATGAACTTGACTAAAAATTGCGCTGCGCGGCCGTTTTTTACGTTTTTTTTCTCATTTCTGTAAATTTGTAGGAAAGTCCCGCTTTTTTTAGTCAAGTCCCGCATAAAAATTTATGATGTCCCGGATATCTGTGAATAGGAGTTGGCAACTCTATGTACAGTACAGTCCATAACATACGATTGCTTCTATGCATGGGCGACGGATAGCTTGTAATATAGTATAAATGCAATCTCCTTTTGCATAATGCAAACTCTTTGATAACAACAAAAAAATATGATTGATAGCATTGACATTTAATGTCATTAATATAATAATATTCAAAGTCAATAGCTTGTTTCTTTTTATTATAATTATTGTGCAATCATCTTTGATATTGTGAAATTTCTCCCGGTACTTATTCAAAAGTTATTTTTTTTACTTAAATTCGTTTAGTTTTATTTTCCTTAATTAAAGTCTTTCAATGTACCTATTAACAATATTTCATTGTTCACGACTGTCCTCTGTCCAGTTGCTAATCCGTCCACCTGAGAATCTGTCCAGTTGAGAATCTGTCCAGTTGAGAATCTGTCCAGTTGAGAATCTGTCCAGTTGAGAATCTGTCCAGTTGCGAATCTGTCCACTTGCTACGGAGGGCTTTCAAATCACGTAAATGTTAAGTCCGTATATTTAATCTCTCTATTACACAAAACTTTGGTAAAGCAAGAGCAAGATGCATATATTACTCACCAATTCCTAAAAGTCTCCTCCCATACAGGCTGTACGCCGTTGACACAGTGTTCAATTTTCCTTAGCAAAGCCATTATCCTTTTTTGTAGTGCCGCCGAACCTGATCAAGACAAATAGTACTCGTAACTCAAAACACAAAATGGAGACTAACAGAAGTTTAGCTTAGTACTACGGGCGCTCGAGCATCGCACACACACAAAGACAGCTCTCGCCGCTGCGTCACGTACTCGAACTGTTTTGAGAGTGGTATGAGATTGCAGTTATACAGTGTCGGTGAGAGATGTCTATGTGTGCATTGCTCGAGCGCGCAAGTGCTAAGCTCAACTACTGTACTCTCTCTATATTGTGGTCAAAATTACAGTGGCGGTTACATATTCACAGACACCAGTCGATTATAAAAGAGGTAACTTTGAAGCCTTGGTTCTAACTGATCTGATCAGCATTCTGAGAGTTATAAGGATCAGAGTTTTCAGTTTCAGGATTTCCATACATTTTTATGCTAATTTCGGGGGTTATTTAAACGTTTCCTTATATCTCTTAGGCGGGCCCTAGACGACACAATAATATTGCGCAATATTTAACCCTTTGTAGACTCATTTTTTTAACTCACTACACTAAGGTATATATTTAGAAGACAAAATATTACCCCACAAAGATAATGTGAAATATCTCGGCTTACATCTCGATCGCAGGTTGAAATGGAAGAATCACATAAAAGCGAAACGGGAAGAAATCAACTTGAAATACAGAAATATGCTTTGGTTGCTGCTCGTACGTAACAGTAAACTCTCTGTGGATAACAAACTATTAATATATAAAGCCTTGCTTAAGCCAATATGGATGTATGGCATTCAACTGTGGGGTAGCGCGAGTAACTCTTAACATTTCTATTATACAAAGACTACAGAACGTTATCTTGCGAACCATATCCAATGTGCCCTGGTTCATAACAAACAACGAGATCCACGAAAACCTACAAATGAGTACAGTAAAGGAAGAAATCCGGGCTACATCTACAAAATACCTAAAACGTCTTGCTCAACATCCTAACAAGCTAGCGGTCGCACTGACAACGCAATCTTACTGTAACAGGCTTAAAAGGCATAACATCTTGTCATTATCGGAGCGGATATAGCTCTGTATTATATGGAGTAGTGCTTTCAATGGAAGGCACACTCGTCGCAATCACTAAAGACGGACAACGCATTCACTGAAAGTAGCTGACTGATTGTGAATTAACCAACAAAACAAAAAAAAACCTACACTAAGGTTCGGAACAACCAAGAACTTTAAATGTCATTAATAGAACAAAATAGTCGTTATCCATTAGGAATACGAATAATTAAAACTTTCCTATATTCTAAATCAAATAAAAACTGTTTTTTGAGAAGTTACCATGAACTTTAAAGTTCTTGGTCGTTCCGAACCTTAGAGTGAGTAAAAAAAATATCACACGAGTCTACAAAGGGTTAAATATTGCGCAATATTATTGTGTCGTCTAGGGCCCTCCTTGGAATGTTGATCAGTTCAGTTGGGTGTGTAAAGTCATCTGAATCTCCTCCATTCACTCCTTGAATAGCCTGATGACTCCGCCAAGGATTGACCTAGCTGTGATCTGATGATTCAGACCAAGACTTCAAAGTTCCCTCGTTTGTATGAAAATTGATTGGTGATCGCCACTGTATATGAAAATGAAAGTAACAATTTAATAGGTCTTTGGAATCACATAGAAGACACAAATCAAAGTGGCCCTCTATTTTCATTTTATTTTTCTAGTAAGAGATTGAACCTAAAATTATCAATTTGCTGAAATACTTAAGCGTTGACAATTGCCTTGAAAGATATAATTTGTTTGTACCCACGCAGATAAAAAATGGGATTTAAAATGGTGTCGCACATATTCACTTCTCGCTCTCACACTAAACGCAACACTTATCGCTCTTTCACTTACGCTTTTCACAACGAGTGGGTTGTTGTGAAAAGCGCGGTAAATCGCCAATTTCAATCCTATTATTTATCTACGCGAGTTGTATATGTCGTAGGATAATCGTATAAACAGGATCTTTGCAAAAATCCTAGGTAGATTGTAAAGGACTGAAAATTGAATTCTAAGATAGATTTTCGCAATTGGTCAAGCAATTTTTAGGGTCTTTATAAAAATCCCAGTTTCGGACAATTGTTAACTTAAATGCTGATTGGATAATCTAAGAGTAAGGACATGTCCCATCGTGCCTATG
Source organism: Agriphila geniculea (assembly GCA_943789525.1). NCBI lineage: Eukaryota > Metazoa > Arthropoda > Insecta > Lepidoptera > Crambidae > Agriphila > Agriphila geniculea. Next base: position 8,513,562 of record OX038898.1, on the reverse strand, counting down.
TCATTTGGCCCACCATTCTCAAAAAATGAAAGTCTATCGCGTCTTAATCAAAGTAGTATGTCAGAGTAGGTATTTTACTCTAGAATCAGATTAATAATTATTTTCTGCATTAAAAAGTGGGATTTTTAAGTTAAAACTCTTTGAAATCACAATTTTTTTATCATGATACTATTTACTTACATTTCTTTTCACAAAATACTTCAGAAAGCAACTTAGTATTTTTGTAATTGTTTTTCTAAATATAAAACAATTCTTGACTGATACTATACCTAAAGAAAATGTAATTAGCATTTTTTTATTTTGAAAGTAATTAAATAAAATTAAACTGGGGCAACGCTGGGACATCTCCTTTATATCATCTTCATTCTGATTGGTCATAACATGACTTCTTATAAGATTATAGGTAGACGTTTGCCGATCAGAGCATCCGTCAATCTATAACGTTGACGTCAGCCAATAAGCACCCTCAAAGTAATAGTCATTCGCAATTTACCCAAAATCAAGAAGAAAAATCCTAAACATTACTCAGACGATTGCAAAAATGTTTTTGCAAAATTTTTTGCAATCATACTAGGATTTTTGTAAAGTTCCGATTTGTACGAATATCCTACGACATACCTACATATATTTATTAGAATGAAATGAACCTAATAATACTTACTATGTATGTTCTTATAATAACATCCTCTGCCCATATCTTGAGAAGCTGCTTGCGCAAATAATGTGTTTCATATCAATCATGGATAATGATTTAATGATAATTTAAAAAAATATCGAATATCTATTTCATTGTTACGCTAAGTTAGATTCAAACCACATTGACAAAACGTACACAAACTATGACAGATAATTTATTGTGGTATTTCTCGATGAAAACAAAACAACGGCCGTTTTTAGCCATAACCAAAACTGCAAAATAATATTTTTTCGCTTTATCAATAAACAAATAAAGAAAAAAAAACTCACCAGTAGTTAAAACAGTAGAAGTATGCGCGATCTCTTGGAACACCGCATAGTTAGGTAGCAAGCAGTGCGCAGTAATTTCGTCCGCGCCGCAACGGATATCCGCTTCTTGGCATAGCAGCGCGAAACAAGACATTCCGACCAAAACTGCATCCGTGTCGATGGACCAGAGGCACATGAAGAATACCACCTATAACAAGGGGGTAAAGTTCATAATAGGCTATTTGACTAGTTTTGGAAAACCATTTTAAATTATTCCTTATTAAGTAATAAGCGCACCACATTGATATTTCAGGAAATATCAATGTATTTCATAAAAAAAACAGTGTTAAAGTTTAAAATTTTAAAACCGCGCTAAAAACGCTATAGCGCTGGACATGTGACTTGTTGACGTCACTTGCCTGTAAACATTGTAATATCCTTAGCCATTTGACAGCCATCAATCGCGGATCCTAAGTCTATGGTCGTGTCAAATGCCATATTTATTTACAGGCAAGTGACGTCATCAGTAATCTTACAGCGTTTTCGCCACAGAAAAAAAAGCATAAATTCATGCATTTTTCTAGGTGAAATTAATCAATTATTAGACTTAATTTAGTCTATATAATAGTTAAATATGTTTTTTTACGCCAATATCAGTTAGGATGACCACAATTTGTAGTATATTTTCAATGTTGTCAAATACCCTATTGCGTAACAAAAATTGCTCTTTGACATAATTAGTATTTACAGTATAACTTTGGTTACTAATTATGTTAATTAGTGCTCTTTAACATAATTAGTAACCAATGTTATACTGGCCCTAAACATCTTACCTCCAACTTAATATGCGCCTGCCTACAGATAGGTATCTGCGAGCCTACGTTCGCGTAATCCTTGTGTTTCGCCAGGAATTCGTTCCGGCACGTCAGTATGTCCCTCAGCCACCGCAGCACTTCTCTGTAGTTGCCGATCTGTCGCTGGATGAGTTTCTGGCAGATGTTGTACAGGACTTGAGAGCTGAAACGAATGGTAACTTTAGATCTTCTTATACAGTGTGTCCCTGGATAAAGTGCAATCCCGAAAGGGGGCGAAACTAAAGTATAAATGAGTAATAAAAAATTAAAAAAAAAACAATTTACTTTCATTTTTTTTTGCAGTATTAAGATTTGTTATTTTTACAATGGACTCTATGTACAAAAAATAGTATTCCTTCAAAAGTAGTAAATGGATTTTGTTCAAATAAAAAAAAAGGTGAGAATATTTTGCCGGTACTGACACGCTCTGTGCATGGCACGCTACGTTGCTGAGCCGCCGGTGAGTATACGAGTTGTGACCGCGTATAATGACTGTTATAAAAGCAAAATGAAACTGATTCCTATCGGTTTTGGATATTGCATACGGGCACCATACGGGTTGCATACGCGCACCATACCGGTTGCATGCGGACACAGAACGCCGTCGATCCGTTTCAGTGGGCATAGCAGAGCGTATCGTGTTGATTTTCGTGTCTGATGCATTCCTAGCACGGTCATGGTATGGCACGGTGTAGTGGGTAGAAACCTTAAGTTCAAATTAATATACTTGACGAGTAAATTCATATAAATTCTGTTCCATCTATACTAGCTGACTCTGTACAGTATTTTTTGGAAAGGTATTTGTAATAGCCATTATATTTAAATAAAACCAGAAGAGTGCCTAATTGTGAAACAGGCACTTGTCATCGATCACCAAGGCAATGCTAAGTACAATGCGCTTAATTTAACATAGTACAACAGAAGTGACCAACTTGAGAGCGCTTGCGGTACAAAACGATGTATTTTATCCGCCCGCGACTTCGTCCGCGTTATTTAATAATAAGTTAGTTGATTTAATTCCGTTCCGCGTGAACGTACCGCGCGAACGTCCCGCGTCTCCATTTCGCGTGAACGTACTGGGTCAAAGTTCGGCGTCTCCATTCCGCGTGAACGTACTCCGTGAAAGTACCGCGTAACCGTTTCGCGTGAACGTACCACGCGAAAATACCGCGTGTCTATTCCGCGTGAACGTTCGGCGTGAAAGTACCGCGTCACCATTCCGCGTGAACGTACCGCGTGAAAGTACCGCGTCTCTGTTCCGCGTGAAGGTACCGCGTGAAAGTAGCGCGTCACTGTTTTATTTTATTTTATTTATTAGATACACCATCAACAATATCACATAACATTTAAAGATAAAAAAAATACACAAACGCTAATTAACTTTGAGGGGCTCTCAAACGTCGTCCTCTCGCATTAAATGTCAAAGATATGACAAAGACAGCATGCTGTTTGAGAGCCGCTCAAAGTTAAGTAGCGTTTAAGTATTCAGCCATGTTTGAATTATTTTTACAGGCATATACAGCACTTAAGTCTTAATCAGTTAGGTGCAAGCAAAGTGCTAATAATATTAACCTATATTAAAAATACAAAATAATAAAAATAAAATAACATAAAATCTAACAATACACAAAAGAAAACTTTAACAATAACCGCGTCTCTGTTCCGCGTGAACGTATCGCGTGAAGGTACCGCGTAAAGTACCGCGTCTCTGTTCCGCGTGAACATACCGCGTGAACGTACCGCGTCTCCATTCCGAGAGAAAATATCGCGTGAATGTACCGCGTTTATCAGCATGTTTATATGCAACCTACCTTATATCCCAGAAGGTGTTGAGTGGTGCTTCAGGGTTCCACATCCTGACTCTATCCGGTCTATGCAGAGCGAGCAACGCATCCATTGCCTCTTGCGATATCTCCCCCATGCCCGTCTGGTGCACCAGGGAAACTAGGCCGTTTATCAGCTCTGTGGTCGACGATTGGATCTCTATGCCTGACCGACCGGGGTTCTGCGGAAATGGAAAAATAAATTTAAAAAATATTAAAAACACGACTGCCCTGCCAAAAACGAAATAAAAAGGTAAATAACAAGGTGTCATTGCAGTCGGGGGACCGTTTTGTGGAACAATTTTCAATTAAAGAGATTTTTTGATGCCCATATTGTAATAATTGAAGAAAAAAATTTTTTTTTCGCATTTGAAAATGGCGTTCTACAGACGCCATATTGACTTTTTTCAAAAAAAATGTAGCCAATGTCACTCGGTATGCTGTAAGGATTTTAACGATACCCCATTTATCCAAATCAGTTCAGGCATTTAGAAGTTAAGAAACTCATATACCCACAAACATACATGAACCCTGAACACATATACACTCTTTTTGCTTTGGGCAGTCGTGTAATAAAAGAATATACAGGGTGTCCCAAAACTTTGTCACACGGAGGGAAAGTACCTTAAATATTGACGATGGGAAATTTTACGGAAAGAAGACTTCATTACCGACTTCAAAAGGAGGGAGGTACTCAATTCGACCCGTTTTTTTTTTTTTTTGTTTTTTGTATGTACACCGATTACTCAAAGACGGCTGGACCGATTGAAATGATTCAAACGGTATTACATTAAGTAAACTTCCAAGTTGGTCCCATTTTTTTAAATTTTGAAATCGGTTCAGTACTTTTCAAGTAATCTTGAAAAAAGCACGAAAATAGTATGATTTTGTGTGAACTACCTCGATGATCAGTCGTATAACTTCTTTGTTTATGAACTGAATAAGATAATTATTTTTTTGTTGGAAAAGGGATATCTTTAGTGTAGTTCTTTAACCGACTTAAAAAAGGAGGTTCTCAGTTTGACCCGCATGTATGTATGTTTCTCCACGATTAACTCACGTTTGGCTGAGCCGATTTTAATTTCTACCTAAATAATTTACCTACACTACCTAATACAAAAGGTACCTACACTAAAAATAAAAAAATAAAAATTGTTTAAAAAAACAAAAAACCGACTTCAAAAAACCTACCTCTAAAAAGCAAGAAATAATATTCGTAATAATAAAACACGTCTATTGAAGTCGGGTGGGGCTTTTAGAATAAAAAAAGTGATTTGTACTCCAGCCCCACCCGACTTCAATAGACGTGTTTTATTATTACGAATATTATTTCTTGCTTTTTAGAGGTAGGTTTTTTGAAGTCGGTTTTTTGTTTTTTTAAACAATTTTTTTTGTTTTTAAAAACAATTGGAACTGCATTCAAAGATTTTTGAAAAATCGCCTGCCTTAACCAGAAATCGAACCCACCAAAAACGAAAAAAAAATTGTTATCAATTTTTACGATACCCATCGAAAGGGTTACTTATAGGGATTATTTTTTCGTAAGTGACACAGCATTATTACGGATTGTATCTATATCGAATAGTATGGGATTTAAAAAAAAAACTTTGAATGCAGTTCCGTTTCTTTTTAAAAAGAAAATGAAGTTTTATTGCAGTAAAATTTTCTATCTTCAATATTTAAGGTACTTTCCCTCCATGTGGCAAAGTTTTGGGACACCCTGAATATGAATTATTTATATAACTTTATATTTTTTTATAATTATTTATATTTTGTTTAAGGAAATTATATCAGACGATTGTGATGCTTGATATTTTGTTATTATTAAGTACCTAGAAAGTTCTACTGAAATTAATGTTTAATTATTCAAATTGTGAAATTATTGCTGGTTATTGATTTGATTATAAAAATTGATGTTTTTTTTTAATTATACTTGGCAAGTACTTTTGTAAGTAGGTTTTTGAATAGAAATTTGTACAGCGCCACCTACTTCCGAAAGCGGAACTAAGATTCATTAATTAGTATGACCTGTATCCCAAGACAAAGTTGATGAGTATATCTAAAACCCTTTTTTGGTGCTGACCTACATCATGAAAATGGAGTCTACCTTCAGCCGTTACAAACTGGAACACTCTGTATTACGGAAATTTTCTAAAACCCTTTCTTAGTGTTAACCTACACCAAGAAAGGTACCCTTCAAATTCTTTTTTAACTTCAGCCGGTAAGGCTCTATCACACATTTCAATTTTCCTATACCAATTCTCAAACAAACTTTCATCCCGCATTTCATCTTCTTAGGGGGTGAATTTTTAAATATCCTTTCTTAGTGACCACCTACCTACACCAAGAAAGGTTTTAATTTTTCTCTACAAATTCCCATAAAAACTTTCATCCCCTATTCCAGCCCCTTAGGGGGTGAATTTTTCAAAATCCTTTCTTAGTTCACCTACACCATGAAATGGTGTCTTGAGCCGGTACCACCTGGTATCACCTACCAGCCGGTATCACCTGGTACCTTCACTGGTAAAATGGACACCATATATTCGAAAGCTTAATTTTTTTATACTTACACTCAACATCAACATAGGATCGGCGTGTATCAACTTCACCATACACAGAAGTAGATTTCTGTACGCCGGCATTTCTTCAGATTTGTTGAACTTCGATTGTACTTCTTTGGATTTGAGGGAAAGAGAGATCATGCGGAGAGGAGTGTGGACTATGTAACCCTGAAAAGAAATATACGATTAAATTGAAAGAATGTATGGAAAAGAGGAAAATTTACAGATTAAAATACGTTACGTCGTTTTGTACCGCAAGCGCTCAAAAGTTGGTCACTTCAGTTGTTTATTGTTAAATATTTTGATATTAGGAGCGACAATTTTACCGTTGGCAGACTATCGGGTTTATAACTCTATCTGAGAATACAGTACATTTATTAATGTCATATTTCTCACCTGCGTGGCCTTATTGAGCGAGTCAGTAAACATAGCCCTAAGTTCGGCCGCTCGCGGTACACCAACTCTATCTGAGGCCACGCCACGAATACGGTACATTTGTTAATGTCATATTTCTCACCTTATTGAGCGTGTCAGTATACGTAGCTCTAAGTTCGGCCTTCCGCGGGTACAACAACTCTAACTGAGGCCACGCCACGAATAATACTTTATGAATGTACTCATTTGTGAAAGTTATATTTCTGACCTGTGTAGCCTTATTGAGCGTATCAGTAAACATAGCCCTAAGTTCGGACGCCCGCGGGTACAGCAACTCTATCTGAGGCCACGCCACGAATAAGGTACATTTGTTAAAGTCATATTTCTCACCTGCGTGGCCTTATTGAGCGTGTCAGTAAACATAGCCCTAAGTTCGGCCGCCCGCGGGTACAGCAACTCTATCTGAGGCCACCACGGTAGTCGGGGTTGTTTTATTATCCTGCAACAAGGTTATAAAGTGAGAAACAAAATAAAGAACACTACCAAAATATAGTAGATAGGGACCATCAAACTGAACAACTTTTATTATAGGACCAACTGTGAAATCGCAAAAAAATCTGCTATTTCATACATTTTGATATTTATGAAACAGCCGATTTCCTATTTTGCGATTTTAGCGTTGGTCCAGATGCAGATACACTTTGAGCGCGTCATTGTAGATCTAGTTCAAGCTATAGGAAAGTCATTGAGGAAGAAATGATGTGACGTTGATGAAAGATGGGTAGGATTTGTGAAAAATGGGGTGATATTAGTGAAAAGTAGAGTGAAAATGGGGTGAAAACTATGGTGAAATTGGGTGAAAAAGATGGTGTCAAGGAGGCGAAAAGTGTGGAAATTGGGATGAAAGTGGTGAACAATGGGGCGATTGGTAGGCAAACTTACCTAAGCAGTGAATTGACGATGGCGGCGTGGTAGCACATGTGCGGGTGCAGATGCAGGCACATTCCGCGCGCGCGCACTCAGCGTAAGGACGTGTTGCATATCTCCGTGAATTACGAATAGTGTCACCTACCTACTTTTTACGTGCTCCGAAATGGTTCAGTGCAAAAAGTGCAAACTCTTTGTTTCTATAAACAAGGACGACGTTGTGCGATGCAAGGGAAATTGTGAAAGTGTTTACCACAAAAAATGTGCAACAAAATTGCTGCAAAAAGATTTGTGCGAGTGGTGTGTGAAGAAAAACGAAATTAGTTCACCCGCTGCGCCGTCGTTAAAATTGGACCTCAAACATACATCATCGGTCGAAGCAATGTTAGAAGAAGTCAACAAAAAGATAGAAGTGATTTATAAGATTGAATCAAAACTTGATAATGCCTTAGAGTTGATTGATTTTTACTCCGAAAAATACCAAGAGATGATCGAATTTAAGTCGAATGCCGAAAAAAAGATGAAAGCTCTTGAGCAAAAAAACGTTTATTTAGAGAAGTATAATAAAGCGCTTGAAGAAAGAGTTCAAAACCTAGAAATGAAAGAAAAAGAGAAGAGTGTGGAAATAATAGGATTTGAAAAAACTGATAAAAATGAAAATACTCTTGAGGTAACAAAAAAACTCTGCCAGTTCCTGAAACTAAAGCCAGAAGAAATAGAAAATGCAAAGCGGGTAGGTAAAGAAAGAACCGATGGCAAGCCCCAACCGATTATTGTCCAACTGCGTACGAAAAATGCCCGAGACCAATGGATAATGGCTCGTAAAACCCGTCTTACAAATGCACAAGTTCTAGGCAGCAGCAATGACCAAAGCATTTACATCAACGAGGATTTACCGAAACACATACGACAGTTGTTCTGGGAAACTAAAACCCAACTTAGATCTACCTATCGTTATATCTGGGTACAAAACATGAATATATTAATTAAAAAGAATGATTCCGAAAAAATCTATAAAATACGTTCTGAAAGCGACATTGAGAAATTTACCGATAACAAAGGCAAGTGAGGCGCTTAAGCCGTGTGTACACGCTATGTGATTTTATTTTACATTAAAATTCAATGCTCCACAGGATGGTCCACCAGATATAGAATTTAAAAGGTACCAAGATATGAACCAATGGACTAAAAATAGCATTAATAATGGATTACATATTGCACATCTCAATGTCCGCTCATTACGTAAACATTTCAACGAATTTTTGATTTTGTTGAACCAAAACAAGTATCGATTACATGTTATTATCCTCACTGAGATTAATATTAAAAAAGAAGAATTATGTCTTTACAATATAAAAGGCTATAGTCTACACGCTACTACTAGAGAAATATCAAAGGGTGGAGGAATATTAATATATGTAAAAGAAAACTTAAGCTTTTCACTATCCAATGTAAATGATAACAATACGACGGAATTAATGCACGGTATACTGAATATCGAAAATACAATTTTACACATTATTGGCATATATAGACCACCGAAAAAAAACAAGCTACTTTTTTTGGACTATATAAAATCATATATTAAGGAAAAAATCCCGCCTCGAGAAGAAATTATGCTACTCGGAGACACGAACATAGATTTATACTACAAAACAAACCCAACTGTAACTCGGTATAAAACGACGATGTGTGAGCGCGGCTTAAGTTGTGCATTGCCGTGCACTGAGATAACGCGCGAAGCAATAGTTGACGGTAAGCACGAGCGATCCTGTATCGATCATGTGTGGGTGCGAGCGAAAACATCTAGTGCGTCTACGATGGCTTACATAATTGACTGTTACATCTCGGATCACCATATTGTGGGAATTTCATTGGACTTAAACTCTGAAAATAAAGCGTTACCAGTGGTGTCAAAAATGAATGAATATATTAGTGATACATTAGTTTTTAGAAGACTAGCAGATTATGATTGGTCTCAGTTACTAGCGATAAAGTGCCCTTTAGATCTGTATCAGAAACTGTGTTGTGTGTTTGGTGGTATTTATCAGGAAAGTAAAATCACTTGCAATACTACGGAGAAACGGGTAAGTCAACCGTGGATTGATAGTAAGCTTAATAGTTTGATATTAAAGAGAGATTCTTTGTTTAGAGCGTGGCGCGCGTCACCTAAGAATATGAATAAACGTTTAGAGTACACCAAGTTTAGAAATAAATTAAATAAACAAATAAATACCGCCAGAAACAAACATAGACAAAAAGAAATACAAAATTGTAAGGGGGATTGTAGAAAAGTATGGTCTTGTATAAATACATGGTTAGGTAATAAAAAAGGAAGTTTAGATAGTGTAATTATGAAATATATGGGTAAGCAGGATAATTTGCATAACATATGCACGAAATTTTCTCAAACATTTACAGCTGAAGTAGAAAGTATTAAACACAAATGTAAAGAAAAATTTTTAGATCGTAAGATGTATGTGAAGGAAACAGATTTGTCTTTTAGGTATAGAAAAGTTGACTCGTGCGACATCGAAAAAATTATAGATAAATTGCATCAGAATAAAGCCCCAGGCGCAGACGAAATAAGAATAAAAGACTTGAAGTTTATAAAAAAAACATATAAGTCCTGTGTTGGCTCATTTAATAAATATGTGTTTAACAGAAGGAATTTATCCTGAACTGTTAAAAAAATCTATTATTCGACCTATTTACAAGCAGGGAAGTCATTTGGACTTCGCTAATTACAGGCCAATTGCTATTCTGTCAGTAATCAATAAAATAGTCGAAAAAGTAATAGTAGGTCAAATTTCGAATTTTTTGGATAAAAATTGCATAATATCGGAATCTCAACACGGATTTAGGAAAAATCATAGCACTGGTACTGCACTTACTCAGTTTTCTGATAAAATTAACGACAGCTTAAACAATGGGAGACAGGTTATCGCTTTATTTATTGACTACAAAAAAGCATTCGAAACGTTAGATCATGATGTGTTACTTCTGGCAATGCAGGAATGTGGAATTAGGGGGCCTACTAATGACTTTTTTCGAAATTACATAACCAACAGAACTATACGCACAGCAGTGAACGGAACTGTGGGGGAAGAGGCCAGTGTTACACTGGGCGTGCCGACCGGGTCAGTGTTTGGGCCGGTGGGCTACCTAATGCATGTCAATAGCGTTTGCAACGTAATTAAAAACTGCGATGTACTTTTGTATGCTGACGATATGTGCCTGCTGTATGCCTCGAAAGACATCAGAGAAGTACAAAGTTGTATACAAAGTGACTTTGAAAATATAACAAAATGGGCTCACGATAATGGCATAATTCTTAACCTTTCTAAAACAAAATCTATGCATATACACTCACCCTATAATGCGATAGCTAAGCGTATGAACCACTCGGAAGTAGCCATAATAGGTCACAGTTACGAATGCCTGCACAATAAAAAATTACATTGTAAATGTTCTAATATAGAACTGGTCGAAACCTATAAGTACCTAGGATTAAGCATAGATAAAAATTTTAATTGGAAATCCCAAGTAAATAATGTATGTGCAAGGTTGAGATCCATATTGTGCAAATTTTACCAGTTGAAGTATGTGTTAGATAAGAAGACTATGAAAACAGTATATTATGCGCTAGCAGATTGTTTAATAAGTTATGGATTAAATATATATGGTCGCACTTTTGCTTCCTACTTAAAAGATATAAAACAGTTACAAATCAGATTACTTAAATATTTGGTGACTAAAAAGGTAAAAGAGAAATGTAATAGTGATTATGATAAATTATTCTCTATTTGTCAAATACTTCCATTAGATTATAAATTAAAACACATGATAGCAATAGAACATTACTACAACGAAGAATATAAAGTGGAAGTAAAAAATAAATATAATACAAGAAGGGTTAGGCAGAACAAGTTTATAAAGCCAAGTACAATAAACTATTATGGTAAAAGATGTTCTCGATATTTAGTGCCTGAAATATGTAATGAGATAGATTTACTTAGAGATGATAATAAAGTTTGTAAACCCGCTCTTAAAAGAAAATTAAAAGATTATTTCCTAAGCAAATAGTATAATATAAATAATTAATGTAAAAAGAAAAAGTTAAAGTACGAAAATTATAATAGGTGTACACAAGTAAAATATTTGTTAATGTGAGTGCTTTTCTTCGCCAACAAACTGCCATGCAGTTTGGCGAATACTTATGTATGTGCAACCTGTAAATTTTGTAAATTTTATTAAATAAATTAAATTAAAAAAAAAACTTTGAGCGCATCGTTGTAGATCTAGTTCTAGCTATGGGAAAGCTATTGAGGAAGAAATGATGTGACATTGATGAAAGATGGGTAGGATTTGTGAAAAAGGGGTAATATTAGTGAAACGTAGAGTGAAAATGGGGTGAAAACTATGGTGAAATTTGGTGAAAAAGATGCTGTAAAAGGGGTGAAAAGTGTGAAAATTGGGGTGAAAAATGGCGATGAAAGATGGGTAGGATTTGTGAAAAATGGAGTGAAAAGGGGTGAAAACTATGGTGAAATTTGGTGAAAAAGATGGTGTGAAAGGGGTGAAAGTGGGGTGAAAGGGGTGAAAAATGGGGTGATTGGTAGGCAAACTTACCTAAGCAGCGAATTGACGATGGCCGCGTGGTAGCACATGTGCGAGTGCAGATGCAAGCACACTTTGAGCGCATCGTTGTTGTGCGGCATTATCCGGAACAGCGATACGAAGCAGTCAGTCATTAGATCCAGTTCCGAGTATCCGGATATTACGCACACCCGGACGTGGGACTTGGCAGGGTTGAACAGAAGGCTCTGGAGGGGAAGTTTATGTTGAAGGTATAAAAACCGCTTAAAAATCGGTCCATTCGTTTAGGAGCTGAATAATTTAAAAATAGGTCGCATGTAATATGCCTATTGATTTAAGAAAAATTGTATGTCAAGAATATTCTTCTTCATGACCCCTTCAAATAATACATTTATTTCGAGTTAAAAAGACTTAGTAGTACATTCGAATACAATAGAATATGAATAGTCACATTATTCTAAAAAAAACCGGCCAAGTGCGAGTCGGACTCACGCACGAAGGATTCCGTACCAAAAAACGGCAAAAAAAAATACGTTTGTTGTATGGGAGCCCCCCTTAAATATTATTTTTACTACGTTTTTAGTATTTGTTGTTATAGCGGCAACAAAAATACATCATCTGTGAAAATTTCAACTGTCTACCTGTTGTCGTTATTAATATCGAGCAAAAAACGGCAAAAAAAACGCGTTTGTTGTATGGGAGCCCCCCTTAAATATTAATTTTATTCTGTTTTTAGTATTTGTTGTTATAGCGACAACAGAAATACATCATCTATGAAAATTTCATGTACGGTTCATGAGATACAGCCTGGTGACAGACAGACAGACAGACGGACAGCGGAGTCTTAGTAATAGGGTCCCGTTTTTACCCTTTGGGTACGGAACCCTAAAAATCATCATTACATAGCATGTCGTTAAAACAAACTAACCAATCATTCGCGTCACGCGCTCGCCGCGCGCATGTCCATCATAAGATCATCTAAACGAGTATAATAATAAATAAATAAAATATGCTTTATTTTCTCCACAATTACAATGTTTATACATTCCAGGTCTCCAATTCCCGGAATAATGACAATAGTATGATATACAATGCATAACCTATTTTTAAGTATACGTTGTTTAGATGTGAAACAAAACTGTCACATCTAGGAGAAAGAAAAACTAGTAGCTTTTGTTTAAAATCATTTTTTTTTGTCTTTTTACCCACTATACTGATTGTTCTTTTATTTTATTTTTTTTTTATTTTATTTTATTTGGGAAATTAACAGACAAATAACTTAATGACTATAGATAATCCAATGCTAATTAAAATTAATAAAAATTAAAAAGCTATTTTTTTTAATTTTGGAGCTTTTTAATAAAAAAGTATAAGTACCTAGTTAATTTATTTTATCTATACCCATGCTTTAAATCCTCTGTAAGGGGTTTTGAAACAGCTTACTGCCATCATTACAATATCCCGAGCAAGAGCTGGGCCTGCAGCGCCGCGCGCCCACGCGCGAGCAACGCATTATGAAATTCAGTACAACATTATAACACTCTTGCGGAAGACATAATGACGAGGAGGGAGAGGAAAGTCAAAAACAAAGTCAAAGTCAAAACCTTTATAGAGGATACATATCATGGGTGTTTTTAATCTATATGTATTAAAATATTGTTTGTTTCCCAAATAAAAATAAAAAAACGGGTGTAGATAAAGTCTTGTATGCAACTGTACATAATTAGGTATTAAAACACTCATGTGATACTATTATCACACGAGGCGAACCCCTCATTATAGTACAGTTGCATAAATAACTATTATCTACTCTCATATCGTAAAATTCGAATTATGAATTTCAAAACGAATTTATATTGACATACTTTATACACGCAATACCGAAAAAAAATTAAAAAGTAATTTTATAACATACCGGCGACGGAAAAAACGTCTTACTTAACTTTGGTAAGTACTGCCGACCTACCGAACTCTTTTTTATCATTGATATTTTATTTTGTAGGTTCAATCGGTTCAATCACAATATTGTATGAGAGTAGATAAAGTAGTGTATGAAACTGTACATAACTAGGTATTAAAACACTCGTGTGATACTATTAAAAACCTCGCCTACGGCTCGGTTTTTAAACACACACTCATGTTTTAATACCCTTCATTATGCATCAGTTTCATAAACTACTATTATTAAAAAGTTTCTTTTTTTGTTTGTTATAATGAGTGTTATAATGTTGTACTGAATTTCATACTGTAACTTGTTCATGGGCGCGGGGAACGCGACATGCTCTCGCTCAGATATTGTGGGTTATTATGAGAAACTGGTTGTTTCAATATTGGCTATAAGCTGTTTCAGAACCCTTTCCAGAGGATTTAAAGCATGGGTGTAGATAATAATTACTTATACACCACAGTACTGAATGACAAACATGATTTTACCTTGAGATCATTGATGACCGACTTGACGAGAACAAATGTGACATTTCCCGAGTCAGCGATGTTCAGATAGGTGGAGGCTTTACATAACTTCACGCATGTCATCACTGCCGCTTCTGTCATCTGCTTAGAGTTGTTCTGGGGACCTGGTTGGAAACATTTTCTTTCAATCCTTACTCCTTACTTATACAACGTGTTAATAAATGAACCAAAAACAGGAAAACCGTTTCTTCGGACATCAAATTTAACAAATTTACTATGGTACCCAAAGTACCTGAAATCGCGAAAATAATCAGCTGTTTCATACAAAAATTAACAACGAAAATATCAAAATAACAACTTTTACTATGGTACCCAACTCTGAAATCGCGAAAACAAAATCGGCTGTTTCATACAAAAAAATAATAACGATAATATCAAAATTAGCCAGCGGATTGACCAATTTCATACATGAGAAAAGATAAGAGCTACGCCATAGAAAGAGAGGCAACCATAATAAGTTAACATAATTGTAGAGAAGAGAGCGCTATGCGACCTGAATTGCACTTTATTGTGTTTGAGCAAGAGTCGGTATTTATTCAAATGATTTTGCGGAGTGCATCCTCTGTACTTGTACTATTCTGTATTCTGTGGTAGTGTCCATTCTGTAAATGTACTAATGTGTATTTTTTGGTATAAGTAAATAGGTACTTACTGAGCCCCCTTTTAACGGAGTCTATGAAATGTTTCTTCTTGGTGTGCCGCGGGCTGCACGGCGCGCCGCTGTCTGCATTCACTATTTCTTCTAGAACTTTCTGTATGACAATATTCAAACAATTTATTACAAACTTCAGAAAAGAAAACGATTCAGAAGAAACAAAAGTATGGTGACGAGACGAGTCGATTTTTTTCTAGTACATGTATTATTTTGTATTGTATTAAAAAAATAGCAGTTTGAATGCTAAAATCTCAAATTAAATAAAACCGGTCAAGAGCGAGTCGGACTCGCACACCGAGAGTTCCGTACCATCATAATTGCACCATTAAACCACACTGCAGAGTAGAATAATAAAATTAGTATTGCAGTTTTAGGTCAGCGCCATCTCTTGACCGATAGTGGAACTAATGTTAACTTTTTTAGAAATTTGATGATTTCTAAAAAAAATGTGCTATATTGAGACATCGTTTTATTTTTCCTGTAATCTTTATATAAACTGCTATCACATAGAATTATTTCAGATTTTTTTCTTTGCAAACTTCGGAGATAAGGGGGGGGAACGTTATTTTTTTACATTTTTCATTATAAATCAAAAACTATGCGGTCTAAAACAAAAAGAAAAAATGATTGAAAACGTGCAAACGACGCTCTTTTATATGATACCCCACATGCCCTAGTAGCTCCACTTCAAATTTTTAAGACCCCTTTTCAGTCCCTGTGGTAAAAAAGATATTTATTTTTTTATTTATTTCTTATTTGCAAAATAGTTGGGGAAATGACATCTCAAACTATTCTAAATTTCAAGTTGATACCATTAGTAGTTCTCGAGATATCCAGCTGTGACAGACAGACAGACAGACAGACTGAGTCACACCATATGGGTTCCTTTTTTACCATTTTGGTACGGAACCCTAAAAAATTAATGTTTCATCTTAATCAATTGGCAAAATATCTGGAAAGATATTTCAATGGGTGTGGCAACGCAAAGCTAATTGTAGATGGCGCTGCGTACGTTTGTTCCTAAGACAGTAGACGTTTCGCTTGTAAACTATAGTAAAATAGGTATATATTTCTTTGTTTTGAAACTCGAGAGAAAAAGATACCGAAATAAACATTTCTATTAATACCAAAGTGTCCTTATAATAATTTTGTCTGGTTAAACTGAGAACTGCTCCAAGCTCGTGTATTGACACACAATATTTATGTTCTCTACTAATGTTACTTTATAATTTAATTTATAAAATACTTGGTTGACTGTTATTAGAATATTTGTAAACGGAATGTCTTGAAATATGTCGAATAACGAGTCACAGCACTTGCTGAGCTCATGTCGCAATTCACAAAGATATAACGCCATCTATGATCGCATTAATCACTTACCGGATTGAGTACTAGCAACATTATTTGTAGCGGCCACATAGCGACTCTAGATTTCTTGTTGTCCGAAAAGCTGTCTTGCAACATGTCGAATAACGAGTCACAGCACTTGCTGAGATCGTCGTTAGGCCGGCATTGGACTTCTGCGAATTCCTACCAAAAAAAAACTGTTAGTTAAATTTTAAAGTATTTTTTAAAGTATTAAATGATTTAAAGTACGCATGACAAATGTCAAAAGCTGTTTACTAAACAGGACAAGAAAGCATACACAGACTTAAGGTATGATCCCGATGTCGGCAGCACTGCTGCGCAGCAGTGCTGTGTGCTCCAAATTGAACCGTAATGTTACGTTTAAAAGGCTCAATTTGAAGTGAGCGGAGAATCGTCGCGACACTGCTGCGCGGCACTGCTGCTGCAGCACCACTGGTCCCCATACATTCTCTATAGGTTTTTATGAGACTACATTCCGAGCTCGGCAGCACTGCTGCGCAGCAGTGTCGCACAGCAGTGCCGCAGACATCGGAATCATACCTTTAGGGTGCCTGTATTGACGCAGCGGAGCAGAAAAACGGGAAATAATAACCAATAGGATTCATTAAATATGAATCACAGCGTAGCTCCGCGTCTATGGACGGGCACTTTTTATTTAAAATTTCATTTAATTATTGCAAAGACCATGTAACTTTTTTGGCATACCCGCCATTTTGAAAAAAAAACGTAAATTCTTCGCAACTGATAAAACTAATGTCAATCGATAGGAAACGTCAAAATAAACACAAATTATTGATGGTCATATTGTCGTAAAATGTATACTTTCGGAGATATATATGAAAATTAATTTTATTAGAGCCTAGTAATTTTACTTTGATATTGACAATTTTACCATGGTATTAAATTTTTCATTATACTTAAAGTGAAATGTTTTTGGCGTTAAATTATTACACTCTTACCGCTAAATGAAATGCAAACTAGTCTGGAGTTGCAAATTGAAGTGTTTCTTTCTATCACGATGTTTTTTTTAAGTCCCAATATCTCCGAAAGTATACATTTAAGGACAATTTGACAATCAATAATTCATGTTTATTTTGAAGTTTTCTATCGATCAAAACTTGCGATCAAGTTCCGTTTTTTTTTTAATAGGTAGGTATACCAGGTTCTATACTAAAACGTTACATGCCTTTTTTTTTATTTTATTTATTCTTTTGGGAAACAAGAGCCAAGAAAGCAAAACAAAGTAACTGATCATTTAAAAAACATATACCTGGGGATATGTATCCATCCAATTCCATATAGCTTTCTCTAATGACGTCACTAAAACTATGTGCGCCGATTTCCTTAATAACTTAAACTTTTGTATAGATTCTGAAAAAAAAGGCTCACATAAATATTTTTTATTTGTTTTACTATTTCCAGGGGAGTCTCACTCCGCACTTAAACTGTTATATTATCCTACTGCTCGCGGCTGACTCAGTCGAGCCAACGCGCGAGGGGTGGTGCGTGTCGGTTGAGACAGAGCTACGCGACAGAAAGAGAAGCGCTTCGGAGGCGCTTATAATAATAGGCACGCAGCGCTGTGCAATTTGAAATTGTACTTTATTGCCGTGCAGCGAGAGTAGCTTATTATTTGATTGTCCTAGCGCGGATGGGCTTCGGTACGTTTCGTACTATTATATATTCTGTGCTATTTCTCTAAAGCAATGCAATTGGATAAAAAAATATTGAAATAAACAGTTCAGTTTCCAATTTAATAAAATATTGTTGATATAAATTTCGAGGTTGATTTTTTCAACAGCTCTATGTCATATTTATTGGTAATTTTACGATTTATATAGGCCGTATACGATTTGCCGCCCTTTCGCTTGCACATGTCATGTTTTCTCAAAATTTCTTAAATCTGAGCGCGTAATTAAAAAATGTGTTCCGGCCAAAAGTCGCAATATAAGATTACGGTCATTTTGACATGTTTTTTGACATTTGACATACAGGGTCATTTTAAACTTACCATCCAAATTTTGAGGATGTGTTCAGTCCATGACACTGAACTACATTCTCTAAGGAACACATGTTCAAATATGTAAATTAAAAATCGACTTTCCATACAAATCAAAGAGATCACGTGATCAATTTAGTATGGGTGACCAAAATTTTTTGGTGAAATTTGACACATGTTTCAGAGAAAGTTGTTTAGTTTCATGGACTGGACACATCTTTAAAATTTGGATGCTAAGTTCAAAATGACCCTGTATAATTTAGTTTCGTGTTGCTGAAGTACATAAATTTGTCGTTTTCTGAAAGTTATTTGAACAGTAACCGAACCGTGTTTTGACCGGAACACATTTTTTAATTACACAAAATTTTTTGGTGAAATTTGACACATGTTTCAGAGAAAGTTGTTTAGTTTCATGGACTGGACACATCTTTAAAATTTGGATGCTAAGTTCAAAATGACCCTGTATAATTTAGTTTCGTGTTGCTGAAGTACATAAATTTGTCGTTTTCTGAAAGTTATTTGAACAGTAACCGAACCGTGTTTTGACCGGAACACATTTTTTAATTACACACTCAGATTTAAAAAATGAAATGTGCTACGCTGAGAGACCGGCAAAGCGTATACAGCCTCTTAAAGTCATTTTTGATATAATTATATTTTATGATGTCTTACCTGTTAACAGCCGTATAAGCTTCACAATATCCACATTAATATGTTGTATCAACTCTATATCTGTATAATCGGGGTTTTCTTCTGAGCTAGATGCGAGTTCCTAAAAATAGCATTAAGATTAATAATTTTTAACTTTAAATTATCGATTTAGGGATGTTGGTTGAGCCTAGTTTTTTTAGTTATTTTTTTATCTATGCCGTAGATATATAAGTATTAAATTGAGTACATTCTCGTGAAAAATAGACTATAACAACGAAAATAAAGTTAAAATTTACTTTTGATTGATTTATTAGGGGTCAATAGTAAAATACTATCTACATATATCTAAATAGAGTTGATATTTGCTTACAAAATAGAGTTGCATATTTTTTTTTCTTTCTCTGCTCCCCAGACATAGGTCCAGGCCTTTATACATCTTGTTTCCTCATACATACAAGTTCTCGCTTATCATGCCTCTCGTACTTCCATGCCTCATACGATTCTTTTTTTGCATTCATCCACATTCATTCATTTGCGGTTGGGATTACCGCCTAATATGAACCTATCTTTTTATTTCTTTATTTATAAAACACAGGGTAATTGAAGGTACACCATTTTTAGCAGAAATTTTACAATTTTCTTACTTACTTTCTAAATTGTTACTTTCTATTACTTTCTTTTAATATTTAGTTACAATTTTATCATTTATGTACTAATTTATATCTCTGTAGTAGATACGTAGTAGATACATAAAATATTACAAAAAGAACACAAAAATGTATTAGAACAGAGAGTTGCATATTAGGGTGACCACTGACCATCCCTGTGTGCTCATTTTACAGTACAAGCGATCGAGAATTGCAGCATGTAAGGAAAAATAGAGGAAAGTGATAAAAAGTAAAAATTTTAAATTGGCCATGTCCTGTATTTTACTTAATGAAAAACTGGACGTCCCGTAAAATACAGGACAGTTGGCCACCCTAGTTGCATACTAATATACACTCTATGATGAAAGAAATAGAGTTGTATTTTACCTGAAATCTTCTACAAACTCTGTGCCAGTTCATTGGACTAACCGATATACATATTAGTTTATTACGGAAAAATAAATGTGCTGCTCATGTGTTCCCCGATAGTTACAACCTTGGTCTCTTCAAGGCAAGAGTGAATAGGCATTTCCTGGGCAAGCGTGCTACACCTTAGACCACATCCTGTTTACCAAACAAGATGGTGGTCAAATGTCTACCCAGTTACCAATTAAAATTATTTACATACCTGCAACGTCCTACTGAGTCTCTGCTAATTTATTGGGCCAACATACACTCTATGATCAAGTACATAGAGTTGATTTTACCTGCAACCTCCCACTAATATTCGAACCTACATAATTTTATACTCAGTCGTGAATTAAAATAGAGTTGACCTGCAACCCCCTACTAGTTCCCGAACTAATTTACACTCTATGATGAAAGAAATAGAGTTGTATTTTCCCTGCAATCTACTACAAAGTCTGTGCCAAATCATTGGACCAACCAATATACACTCTATTAAGAAGAGAATAAGAGTTGTTTTTACCTGAAACCTCCCACTGATTCTGATCAACACAGCATTTAGGTCATCATATCAGCCGCACGACACCCACTGCTGGGTATAGGCCTCCCCATAGGATCTCCACTTGGCTCGGTCCTGCTTGGCCCGCATCCAGTGACTTCCCGCGACCTTCACCCTCACGTCGGTCCACCTTGTCGGGGGCCTACCCACGGGGCCCAGTCCGAGAACCGCCCCGCCCCAACGCAACATTTAGGTAGTTTATATCTATACTGGATCCAGTATAGATATCAACTTCCTCATATGTGACCGCCACTGTATAGTGGTCACATAATTAAAGACACCAATCGATGTTCATACAAACGAGGTAACTTTGTAGCCTGGGGTTCTCCGTCGAGGACTGACCTAGCTGTGATCTGATGATGGCCATCCAGGGAGTGAATGGAGGAGATCCAGATCGCTAAACACACCCATCTGATCTGATCATCATTCTAAGAGATATAAGGATTAGTTTTCAGTTTCAGAATTCCCATACATTTTTTCTTTTTTGGTAATTTCGGGGCCTTTTTAAACATATCCTTATATCTCTTAAAATGCTGATCAGATCAGTTGAGTGTGTATAGCGATCTGGATCTCTTCCATTCACCCCCTGGATGGCCATCATCAGATCACAGCTAGGTCAATCCCTGGCGGAGAACCAAGGCTTCAAAGTTACCTCGTATGTATGAAAATCGACCACTGTACTTTATTAAGAAGTGAATAGAGTTGTATTTTACCTGCAACCTCCCGCTGATTCTGTTGAACACAGCGTTGAAGAAGTTGAGGCTGAGCGCGAATAGGACCTTGCTGGACAACTGGCGGAGCACTGCGTTGTTCACCGTACTCTCATTGCGCATATCTGGGACAAACACTTCATATTTGTAAAATATCGTAATCTCAAAGCACCATATGCGCTGCCTGCTCATGTGTTCCCCGATAGTTACAACCTTAGTCTCTTCAAGGCAAGACTGAATAGGCATTTCCTGGGCAAGCGTGCTACACCTTACATCACATCCTGTTTATGAAGTAAGATGGTGATCAAATGCCGTCCTAGTTTCCAATAAAAAAGCTATAAGCGCTATATTTGACCGCCTCTGTGGTTTAGTGGTTCGCACACCCGTGTAAGACGCAGAGGTCCCGGGTTCGATTCCCAGGGGAGGTACAGTTTGTACTCGGTTTGGTTGGTGGTAGGGCTTATTTCAAGTCCGCCTGGCTAGCTACCACGATCTTACCTAAGTCTGACGCCATAACAACAATTTAAAAATTGTTGTTTCGGCAGTTAGACGTAAGATAGCCAGTTCCTCAGTGATGAGGATTTCGGGTGTAGTGCGTTTCCACCTTCGGCCTTAACATCACTAAATCTTTGACAATTAAGGGGCCATAATAGGAAAACATGGTTTGCGCGGGCCATATATTTATAAAGAAAACGTAAAGTTGTAGCCACAAAAAAAAACATACGACAAGCTAAAGAGATTATCTAGTAGCTACAAGTATTAAATTGCGTATAAACCTCACTAGCCCAGGACTTTTAGCAAAAAACCTAGGACTAATTCCGGCGGAAGGTTTTTTGTTTTTAAAGTGTTCCTTAGGTCCCCCTGAATATATCTGGAAAGTTCCCCGTGAATCCCATGTACACTCCCCCCTCCCCCCCTCAAACGTCTCCCTGATTTTAGTTTTTTCTATTTATCTCAGAAACGGTTGAAGATAGAAGAAAGTTGTCAACGTATGATATAATTGTTATAAAATATCCAACCCATCGACACTTCAATCATTTCGATGTCAGTTGTCTCTGAAATATACCTACAGACATTTCACAAAAATTTTTTTTTTGCCCAGAAATCATTCTTTGTACTAGTTTTCAAGAAAAGTGAGTGGAGTTGTGGCGAAATTATGTAAGGTCGTATGAATTTTGAAACATTGAGGAATAAAACAAGGTATAATATATTGTTATAGCAGCATCAGTTCTAGATTAACACCGAATGGTGTCAGCGCCACGATGTAATTTTTAGCCCAATACTTTTAGATAAAAATTTCGCGTTACCTAGGACTAATTCCGGTGGTAAGTTTTTATCTTTTAAAGTGTTTCTTAGGTCGCTTTGAACATATCTGGAAAGTTCCCCGTGGATCCCATGTCCGCTATCCCCTCCCCCTCAAACGTCTCTCTGATTTAAGTTTTTCCCATTTATCTCAGAAATGGCTGAAGATAGAAGAAAGCTATTGAAGTATGATATAATTGCTATAAAATATCCGACTTGTCGACACTTCAATTTTTTCGATGTGAGCTGTAGTCTCTGAAATATACCTAAAGACATTTCACCAAAAAAATTGTTTTGCCCAAAAATCATCATTTGTACTAGTTTTAAAAAAAATTAGTGGAGTTGTGGCAAAATAATCTGAGTTCATTTGAATTTTGATACATTGAGAAATAAAACGAGGTATAAAAAATTGTTTTAGCAGCATTGGTTCTCGATTTACAGCGAGTGTCAAACACCACGGTATAATTTTATAGTATGAAGACAGCAGGAACTATGCAAATGACGTGGCTTTTTAGGATTAAGTTATAGCAATTATTAAACGAAATTAAATTGAAAATTATTCTACTGGAACACTCAAGATTTATGCTTTTAAATATGGCGCCACTTTATCGTCATCATCCATCATCATCAAAATGGTTGCTCAGATTTTAATACATGATGGGTCAAACGGTAGGTATCAAGCGATGCTACTATTAATTATAGTACTAATATCTTTGGACGAATCCTTCGTGTAACTTCACTTACAGGTTAGTTCGTTTAATCATTGATGATCATGCTCCCTCACTCACCCGCGTCGTACACATCTGAAAGATTTGTATGTATGTATGTTTGAACGAATTAACTCAGAAATTACTAAAGCTAATACTACAATAATTTATTTGGCGTTTGACACCACTCGCTATAAATCGGGAACCAATGCTACTAAGACAATGTATTGTACTACGTTTTATTCCTCAATGTATCACAATTCATATGAACTCAGATTATTTTGCCTCAACTCTGCTAATTTTTCTTAAAAATTAGTGCAAATAATGATTTTTGTGTAAAATATTTTTTTTGGTGAAATGTCTATAGGTATATTTCAGAGACTATAGCTCACATCGAAACAATTTAAAAGTCGACGGGTCGGATATTTTATAACAATTATATCATATTCAATAGCTTTCTTCTATCTTCAACCATTTCTGAGATAAATGGGAAAAACTTAAATCAGGGAGACGTTTGAGGGGGAAGGGGGAGCGGACACGGGATCCACGGGGAACTTTCCAGATATGTTCGAAGCGACCTAAGGAACACTTTAAAAGACAAAAACTTACCACCGGAATTAGTCCTAGCTATAGCGAAATTTTTATCTAAAAGTATTGGGCTAAAAATTACATCGTGGCGCTGACACCATTCGGTGTGAATCGAGAACAGATGCTGCTATAACAATGTATTATACCTTGTTTTATTCCTCAATGTATCAAGATTCATATGATCTTACATAATTTCGCCACAACTCCACTCACTTTTCTTAAAAAACAGTACAAAGAATGATTTCTGGGCAAAAAAAATTTTTGGTGAAATGTCTGTAGGTATATTTCAGAGACTACAGCTGACATAGAAATGATTGAAGTGTCGATGGGTTGGATATTTTATAACAATTATATCATACGTTCACAACTTTCTTCTATCTTCAACCGTTTCTGAGATAAATAGAAAATACTAAAATCAGGGAGATATTTGAGGGGGGGGGGGGGAGCGTACATGGGATTCACGGGGAACTTTCCAGATATATTCAGGGGGACCTAAGGAACACTTTAAAAACAAAAAACCTTCCGCCGGAATTAGTCCTAGGTTTCTTTGAATTTTTTGCTAAAAGTCCTGGGCTACACAGATAATTGTAAAAACAAATAAAAAATATCATCAAAAGCGCTTGTGGCGGGCCATATTTTCGGCGTAAATAATAGCGGAAACGTATTGAATTCTACATCAAAATACACTTTAACGTACTGTGCAGTTGCTCCAATAACTTTTTTTCAAGAAAGATAATTGTGCTAAAGATAATGATGAAAAATCAACCTAAAACAACGAAAAAGTGCAGAAGTGAGGTTATTTTCCATACTCTTTACACGTAAAGAAAAAGACAGAGACAAATGATTTCGCATAACGGAGCCTTAAGTAATCCTTAATCTATATATATAAAAGAGAAAATCACTCACTGACTCATCACGAAATCTCAGAAACTACAAATGCTAGGAGTCTCAAATTTTGCATGGGGGTTCCTTTTAGGATGAAGGTGCTCACTACGACGGGATTTTGCGAAATTTAACCCCTAAGGGGGTAAAACAGGGTGGCAAAGTTTGTATGGGAGAAAGCGATTCCTTGGCCCGATTGACTTGAAATTTGGCATAGACATTCTTTAACAAAATTAATTGAATATGTGTTTCGTATTTTCTTGAAATGTATCCCCTAACAGGGTTGAAAAGGGGTAGAAAGCTATTTTTAGGGTGGTTGACTTCGATATCGGAATCAAAACTTCTTAGTGCATTTGTACGATTAAGAAAAATAAATGTCAGTTGTCAGGTTGTCACCTCCCCTGAGATTGTAATTATGTCACCGCACGAGCTGACATTTCATGTTGTATAAGATTTTATCCTGATTTTCACTACCTATTTTACGAAATATTAGTCTACTTATAAAACGTGGCAAAATCTATCAGATATATAACGTGGCAAGGAATGTGGTGTAAAGTATTAAAATTGAGAGCCGGATAATAATGCACAACATAAGTTGCACCCGACATAATTTGCAATGTCACGTTATTTTAGCCAGGAACCAGGAACAAATAAACATACATAGATTATTATTTAAAAAGAAGATACCTACCAAACTATTAAGTATGAGTATTAAATGGGGATCCCTTGTTTTCGCATAATTGTATTATACCTAATTTGATTTGGCATAACGGATTTGGCATAATCTTTTTTGTCATAATAATACTTTCGCATAATTGTTTTTTGGCATACTATTTATATTAGCATAATTATCATTTAGACTGATTTGTTTTCGCATAATGTTATTAGGCATATTGTCTATTCGCCTAATATTATTTAGACATAAAAATCAAAAACAATAAGAATAAATAGTTTTACGCACTCATTTATTTTCATGCAATAGGGGTAGGTATTGTATTAAAACGCCCTAAATATCGACTCATAAAACACCTATTTTTAAAACACCGAAAATCCTTAATGTCCATATCCAATAGACCGAAACATGAAAGATCGATTATTAAATAACTGATGATAGTTCGAAACCCTAAAAGTTAAAATGCCGTTAGTTAAAAATCCCGAAAATCTGTTAAGGTCCATTAGGTGCGACGACGAGCGAGCGTAGCGAGCGAGGAGGAGGTAAGGTTCCATTGCGACCAACAACGCACGAGCCGAGCGAGCGAAGCGAGCGTGCCGCGGCAGCGGCCGGCGAAGTGCCAGAACCGACCTGCTGGCATGTAACCCTCAATTAACCTTCGGTTTTTTAAGCTTCGGGATTTTGTATTTTAGGTGAAATGTTCTTTCGTGATTTAAAACGTCGTGATTTTTTTGTTTATAAAAATATGCGTAAATAATATTATGCATGTTTAAATTTATGCCAAAGAATATTATGCTTAAACATGATTATGCTTAAAGTAGTTATGCTTAAAAAAATTATGCATAAGCTGTTATGACTAAATAATATTATGCGTAAACATCATTCGGCGAAATCATATTATGCTATGACATATTATGCCTTAAAATTTTATGCAAATACATAGGGAACCTATTAAATGTTACATAATATTATTATACTTATTTTGTTATATTACTGCTAAGAAATTTTATTAAGTACCTACCTACCTAATACAAAATCGTGAACAGTGGGGCGTCGGTTCTGTAACCAAACTCGAACCCCACTTCGAATCTCACTTCACTGCACGGGACGGGAACTTTAAATCGTAAATAAGATAATGATAAGATTTTTTTTTTCATCACAAAATATTTTAGATAGCTACCTAAATTTATTGTTATCGGTAAAATTGCTCATTTAGTTAGCTAATTTCTAATAACAATTCACGCGAAGTGAAGTGAGGTTCGAAGTGAAATGCGAGTTTGGTTACAGAATCAACAGATTGCGCAGGTAAAACCGCGGGGTGCAGCTATTACCTACATATCACAAAGTTGTAAAAATGTGAAATTTTTGATGTTTGGATGTTGTTCATTTTGTTACTCAATCACGTCTTACCCGGGTGAACGGATTTTGACGAAATTTGGCTCAGGGATAGATTATAGTCTGGAATACTTAACACAGGCTTCTTTACATGCCGATCATTGGTTTCCAAGGGAAGACTTACAACGATTACCGACTCCCACGCGGGCGGAGCCACGGGCAAAAGCTAAACATAGTATAAAACAAAGTCGCTTCCCGCCGTCTGTACGCTTCTCTTAAACTATACATAAAAATCGCAATAAAATCGATCTTTAAGTTTGGGAGCTAGGTTGCCTCAGAGTCCTCAGACAGACACACACACACACACTTTAATTATATTTTAACACCCCTTGCGTACGTCGTATATATGTAGATATCCTGTAGTATAATCAAATAACTTCACACTGACACCACATTAGCACAGTTTTACATTAGTAACTACATTGCACTGCACCCGTGCGAAGCCGGGGCGGGCCGCTAGTAATATTATAAATGCGAAAGTTTGTTTGTTTGTTACGCCTTCACGTCTTAACTACTGAACCGAACATCATGAAATTTTGCATACACGTTGTCAGGGGTACAGAGAAGGACATAGGATACCTTTCATCAAGAAAAATCTAGCAGTCCCCGAGGGATAGCAAAAAAACTATCCACGCAGACGAAGTCGCGGGCGGCCGCTAGTTGAAAATACTATTAGAAATATGAAGAAAAAAACTCACCAATAAACTGGCAGACTTCTCTAAGTAGTATTTTCACGTTCATCGCCTCGTCATACTTGGTTGTGTCTTTGGGCTGAGAGCTGAGGCATATCTCCAGCGTGTCTAGAACTATGACCAAGCTGTCGTGGTAGCCTTTCTCCTGCTCCGTTGGGCGATTCACTCCGGATGAAGATGTTATTGTTGGTTGGTACTGTTATTAATAAAGGAGTATTAGACAAACAGTAACGTCTTAACAGCGTCGTAGTTAGGGGATGGCAGGGGCGGCTGCTAGGGGCGCAACCCTCAGGGGTGCACTTTCGCAGAGGGGTAGTCTATAAGTCTTGGGGCGCAAAATTCAAATCTTGCCAGCCCTCCTAGCATGACCACCGAAACGCAATATGATCGATTTATCACGTTTAACTGTCAAAAGACAATAGATTATGAGGACCTGAGTGGTGCAGTGGTCAACATGCCGCCTACCACGCAAGAGGTCCCGGGTTCGATTTCCGGCCGGGCAGAAATTATTTTAATTTCTGTGACGGGTTTGGGTGTTACCATGTATATATATATTTTTTTTACCCATTTATTTTAGGCTACTAGGCCCATACAATATATACCTTACAGACTAACATACATAATTATTAAATAAAAATACAATCTATTTGTTTACACGTATCGAAAGCGGCGACGTGTTGCGCAATGCGGTGTCCGGTATCCGACCGCGAAAGCGTCGGAACAGGACACCCTTCGGCCAAAAATCTTCTTTCATGAAGGTCGACAGATGTTCGGTCGGTACCCTCACCACGAATGAGTTGAAGTTCACATTGTGGCGGGACTTCAACCGCTCGACCCTCAGACTGAATTTGGTCTTCACTCTGATGTACTCTCCGATTTCATCAGGCTTCGTGCTGTAGTGCAGACGAGATACATACACAAGCGTTGTCGGGATAGCCGGACGTAGTAGGTGGTTGTGTCCGGTCGGGGCGGTGCCACAAAGGTTACGGCGGGTGGGCTTCCTCTTCCTTTCCACCTTTTTGAAGCCGTCCTTGTCGCACTCATCATCCAGTCTCCGTGGATGCACAGGCTTAGAGACCGGTCGGCGTTGTATGTCTCCCTCATTGGTACCCCGCTCGAGTTGTTGAACAGCGGGTCGGTTAGCAGCGGTGACTGCAGCGTATGCACGTTGAGGGGTCGACGTGCTCGCACGTGACGTCTCCGCCGGGGCGGAGCGGGCGGCGGCGGGGCGCGGCGCATCACGCGCTGTGTCAGCGGCGGCCGGTGACGCATCCAAGTTCGCCGACTCAAAACTGCCGATGGATGCATTTTGCGCCCCACGACGAGTGTTCACGTTGCAGGTCTCAGGTGACCTACTTACCGCAGCGGTGTTGCTTAACAACAACACTTGGGCTCGCAACTCACTAATGGTGTTTTCTGAGGCCTCTAGTTTACACTGTACTTCTGCCAGGCACGCTTTCAGGGAGGTGATATCCTTGAGCAGCCTGGTGACGTCGACGTGGTCGAAAGTAACGGGGGGCAGCTTGTGCAGCTCCTTCGCCACGAATGTTGGCACGTCGTCTGGATCGGTCTCCTTTAGACAGGTGATGATGTCCTGGAGACTCTTCGCACCTCCATCCCTCCGTCGAGATGGCATCACATCGGCTTTCCCGATGCTCCTGAACAGCAGCGCCTTGCCACTGCAAATCTCATCTTCTATGAAGTTCGACTTGCAGTTTTGCACGATGCTGACCTCGTCCATAGTATCGATGGCGTTTTGAATAAATGAAATGAGTTGCTGGGAACCCATAGTGATAGCGCGCAGCGGCAAATGCCGCGCGAAACCTGAATTAGAAACAATTCGCACTAATGCAATTGAGCACGTTCGTTTCCATGCGCGCTCCGCACTGCACTGATATATATAATAAGTATATGTATAATAAGTATATAAGTAGTATATCAGTCGTCGCACCCATATTACAAGCTTTGCTTAGTTTGGGGCTAGATGGCGCTGTGTGAAATTGTCCAAGCATTTTTTTTTATTATTATTATTTTTATTCATTTTGTCAGTTGAGTGTCTATAAAACACTATATCACGCAATATATATCGTGTTTCGGTGGCCATACTAGAGGAGGCAGGGGTGCTCATGATCCTAGAAATAAGTCTTGGAGCGCAAATTCAAATCTTGCCAGGGGTGCTCATGATCCTAGAAAGAAGTCTCGGGGCGCAAAATTCAAATCTTGCGAGGGGCACCCCTGGTATCCCTTGCTCCGACGCTACGTCCGATTTTATGCCTCCAGGCGTGCGAGAAGTGAATATGTATGACGCCATTTTTAATCCCATTCTTTATCTGCGCGGGTTGTAGAATACAAAATTCATGGTAGCTTCAATTTGACTTGGAAAACTAAAACGCAACACATTAAAAAAAAAACCGGTCAAGAGCGAGTCGGACTCGCGCACCGAGGGTTCCGTACAATCATAAATATATTTGGATATGTTACTTTAGTACAGTCTTTAAAAAAGTAGGATAAACGGCAGATAGGTGGAAGGGCGAACAGGCGGACAGTTAATTTGCAAATCTTAACCACAGTGATCGAAAAACACATTGCAAACTGTTTATATTACTAAGTAGGAACTTATTATTCGTTTATTCATATGGCAAATAGTAGGTAATTATATTAGAACCAGCCACCAATTATTATTGTAGTATTAGGTTGCGCCATCTCCTGACTATAGTGGAACTATTTTTTACGTTAAATAAAAAAAAACTTTATTACCAGTTCATTGATCCTCTGCAATATCTTAGTGAGTCCGGAGATGACCAGGGAGAATCTGTGCCTGCTGATCTGGACGAGGCATGCTTTGCACTGCTCCTCGTTGATGCGCGAGTGCAGGTTTTGAGCTCCAGTCTTGTATGGTAGCTGAGGAGGAGATTGATTCTTTACTAATATAACATTAGAAATGCGAAAGTCTGTTTATTACATTGTTTGTTAGGCCTTGACGTCTTAACTACTGAACCGATCATCATGAAATTTTACATACACGTTGTCAGGGGTACAGAGAAGGACATAAGGGTACCTTTCATCCCAAAAAAGTATTGTTCCTGTAATGTCGCTGTATTCACACCTAAATGCCTGGCTCACCAACACACACAACACTCGCACGTCCTTTCTGTCCAACGGTCAGGCACCGACCGGTGCCCCCTGCAGTGACGTATGCGCTTGAAACTAGGCTCATACACTACAGTTCCCGAGGGATAGCAAAAAACCTTTCCGTGCAGACTTGCATACTTTTTCAGATAGTGTAAGAGGAAATGAGACTAGTAGAAGAAATAGATTTACTTTTCTTGCAATCAACTCTGACAAAAATCGCAGTTACATTTGCTACTTTAGTAAGTACCGGTGTGACAACTATCTTACTTAAATTATTTTGTTCTGCAAGCGCTCTGACGTAAGCCACTTCTGTAGTAATTTAACAATGTACTTAGGTACCAAATCTTTTTTTATCCTACTTATCCCACTTTAATATTATAAATATGAAAGTGTGTGGGTTTGGATGTTTGTTCCTCAATCACGTAAAAACGGCTGAACTGATTTGGATGAAATTTGATAAACAGATAGTTTATAGCCTGGATTAAAACATAGGATACTTTTTATCCGGTCAAAGGTTCCCTAGGGATTTTCTGAATGTCCACACAAAAAACAATAACGAAAATATCAAAATGTATGAAACAGCTGATTATTGTTCACAATTCCAGAGTTGGTCTCTAAGGCGACGGCTACACGCTCAGTAAATACTGTGGTCCAGCGCCATAGAGTAAATTTTAACCATGGAAAGTTATTTGTATGGAATGTTCAATATTTTACTTTCCATGGTTAAAATTTACTCTATGTCGCTGGACCACAGTATTTACTGAGCGTGTAACCGTCGCCACAGTAAAAGTTGTTCAGTTTGATGGTCCCTATCTACCATATTCGGCATTAGGGGTATTTTTGTAACACATATAATTTTGGTTTACAATTATAACACAAGAACTATCAAGGAGAAATGATTTTGCAATTCAAAAAAATTTTATTAAAAAAAAAATTATAATGATATGATAAAATTAAATTATAATTTAAATAAATTATACAGAGAAAGTAGTTGTGTAAAATAATCCAACAATTTTTTCTACAGACATGGCTTTTTTAGTTTTTGGCTCGTCTTTCCTTTAGTTGACGTGGAGTTTAGAGTTCATATTTTTTTTGTGTAAAGAACTTATAATTTAGAACACGAATACGAAATATTAAGGTGCGGAAACAAATAGGGCGCGAGAAAAAAATTTCTAAAAATTTAGATTTTCTAGGTTAAAATGTCTAATTTTAGGCCAGTGTCGTCATTTTTGACGTTTAATGGCGGTGCACTATGTTGGTAGCACTGCTAAATTGTTGCGATGGTGACCAAAGACCGCAGGTCACGTGATAGGTGCGAGGAGCGTAGCGACGAGCATGTTAGGTGTACATGAACCCAGCGCGCAAGCCGAGCGAGCGAAGCGAGCGTGCCGCGGCAGCGGCCGGCGAAGCGCCAGAAACCACTTTTTTTACGTGCGAAATTTTGTACGTACGTCCCCTCCCCTCTCCCCACCTCTTTTTAGCCTCCCCTGCTTGATTTCCATATTTTTTGTTTTGAGGTTATGTTTACACAAAAAATTATTTCTCGAAAACTACGCGTCGCCGGCAGATGGGGATTGGAGGAGGGAGTTGTTTCAACTTGTTTCCCTTCTCCTCCCCCTCCCCTCCTTTAATTGCTGAAAAATAACAGTAATTTGGCTGTTATCATTCCTTTTTTTGCAACATTAAAAATTCATTTAAAAAAAAAGTATGCATTTCCGCACTCCCAAATTTTAAGGGGGGATTAGGGAGGACCCCCCCTCCCCCCTACCACCCCTCCCACCCTTAAATTCCACGTCAACTAAAGAGCTTATTACACCTTCCTGAATAACGGATCCGGAATTCAGAGTCCGATTTAGGACGAGAAATTCAGTCGCCAATTAGACCATCCTGAATAACGTATCCGATATCACAGCTTTACAATCATACAGTCATACTCAAAGTGGATTGAGATTGTTTTGAGACATAAGTACATGAGTCGGGCGACTGTGTT
This sequence comes from Agriphila geniculea, assembly GCA_943789525.1. Taxonomy (NCBI): domain Eukaryota; kingdom Metazoa; phylum Arthropoda; class Insecta; order Lepidoptera; family Crambidae; genus Agriphila; species Agriphila geniculea. The sequence goes on along the minus strand of OX038898.1, from coordinate 8,480,651 downwards.
ACGATCATACAGTTATTAAACGTACTCAAAGTGGTTTGAGATTGTTTTGAAACATGAGTACATGAGTCGGACGACTGTGTAGTATTAAAGACTGTGCTACCACAGCCTAAAGAGTATTTAGTTCATACAGTCAGTACATGTAAAAGTACTCATCCTAGACTGATGGCGACCTTGAAGAAATGATAGGTCTTAGTGAGATCTTCATTAATTTAGATGACAAACAGATTTGATAGCTGTCATCTAAAATGAAGATCTCACTAAGACCTATCATTTCTTAGCTAGGATGAGTACTTTCCAAGATATTGCTATTTTAAATTTAATATGTTTACGATTTTTATTAGTATTTCGTTATTTTATTCATTAGTCATCATCGCAATTACTTATCTTTATTGTTTTTGCAATTCAAAAAAGCAAATCACATAGTGACAGCCCTTACAATTTTAGTCGTTGCGCCAATTGTCTAGGCGAATGGCGGCTTTGTTTTCGCCAACATAAAAGGCGTTGACTGACTGTAGTACGAACTAAATACTGTGGTACTACTGTGTCGGAGCCGAGCGTCCTGAATGCGATTAAACTGTCCTAATTGCTTCCGATTTAGCATCCGTTACGTCGGAGACCATTTCCATCCTAACTAGGATCCTAAATCGGACACTACCTTCCTTAATGCAATTACACTTCTCTGAATTTAGGACAGACTTCATATCGGATCCGATATTCAGGATGATCTAATAAGCTCTTAATGGAAAGTCGTACCTTTGAATCGTCTATAATTATAAATCCCTAAAAGTCGGCATATTTTTGCGTGGGTGTCTAAAGGTAAAACGTTTTTAAACAGCTTGGTGACCAAGCCAAACAGTTCTGTCGGTATTCTTCAAAGTAGTTTAATTAAAAAAAGGGTTTTAAAGTGAAATAAACTTATGAATAAATATGAAAATAACAAATTTTGGGTGGGTCTACGAAACATCGCAAAAAAATATTATTTTCGTACGCACCTGTTCTTCGAATCGAGCTATCAGCGAGTTGGCCCACTCGCCTGGTTTTTGAGTGCCCATTATTTATAATTTCGTGTAAATAAACTTATTAAAAATTACTAAAACAACAAGAATCCCATTTTCTGTCAGATCTGCTATTGATTTTAGGGATGCGATGAACGATGAACGATCGAGTAAAATACAAGTATTAACCTGATACTTTTCTTTCGATACCAAGTTACCTAGTACTTTTGGTATCGATACTTTAGAACTGTGTAACGATCTTAGAGCATTTAACCAAGTAAAGGTGCCTTCCTACCGGTGCCACAGAATACATAATAGTACAAAGTACAGAAAATTCACTCCGCATGACCATGCGAAGTAAATTTAAATAAATTGCGACTCTTGCTCAGACACAATAAAGTGCAATTCAGGTCGCACACCGCTTCCTTGCCTACAGTTATATTCACCAACAGGTTGCCTCTCTTTCTATCGCGTAGCTCTTAGCTTTAGGGTTGTCTTCTTCTAATCCTTCAACGCTCGAGCGGCCCCATCGGGCCGCACAACACAACAATTGAAAATCTATTGTCTCATTTTCTGTGCTTGAAGGATTATTAAATACTTTATTACAAGTTTTGTGTATATAATGTGTACCTACTACCTACTTAAATGTGAAAAAATTACGTTTCAAATAAACCTAGGCTAGATGTACAGTTAACGCCACGTTAGACTATGTGTTAAATTTGAGGCAGTCTTTATGCCACCGCCACCATACTGTTGCTGGTTACGGAATCCTTAAATCCAGAAATGTAGGTATTTAGTTAAGTAGGTATAATTCCCTCAAAAAAAAAAGAATTAGGTAGGTACCTTAGGAAATTTGATCGAGAAAAAATAGTCACGACCCACCTCTGCATATAAGTACCTATAACTACACGCTTTCCCACCTATAGTAGGTTACACCTACTTATCAAAAATAGGTATGTACCTACTCATAAAAATTACGAGAAAAATAAACAAAATATAAATTTTTCTTATACATTTTAGAATCTTACGGTAAAGTGAATAAACCGGTCAAGATCGAGTCGGACTCGCGCACCGAGGGTTCCGTACCATCATAATTGCACCATCAAACCACACTGCAGAGTAGAATAATCAAATTAGTATTGCAGCTTTAGGTCAGCGCCATCTCTTGACCGATAGTGGAACTAATGTTAACTTTTTTAGAAATTTGATAATTTCTAAAAAAGTGTGCTACCTGTATTGAGACATTGTTTTATTTTTCCTGTAATCTTTATATAAACTGCTATCACATAGAATGATTTCTAATTTTTCTCTTTGCAAACTTCGGAGATAAGGGGGGGGACGGTAATTTTTTTTATATTTTTCATCATAAGTTGAAAACTATGTGGCCTAAAACAAAAAGAAAAAATTATTAACAAGGTGTAAACGGCGTTCTATCATATGATATTCCACATGCCTTAGTAGAACCCACTTCAATTTTTTCAGACCCTTTTTCAGTCCATGTTGTAAAAAAGATATTTATTTTTTTATTAATTTCTTATTTACAAAATAGTTGGGCGAATGTCATCTAAAACTATTCCGAATTTCAAGTTGATACCATTAGTAGTTCTCGAGAATCGAGATATCCAGCTGTGACAGACAGACCGAGTCACACCATAAGGGTTCCTTTTTTACCATTTTGGTACGGAACCCTAAAAATGAAAACTTTGACAGCCGTTTGCACTAAACTCAAGTTAGGCGTGTCCTAGTTAAGTTATTTCTTAGCTTAGGAACAGCCTAAAAATGCCGAGCTGAAATTTTTGTTTGCACTAACAGACTACGTCGTAACTTGGGCATCGCCTTGCTAAGAGAAAGAATGAACGAATGTTAATATTAATTGTTTATGGATTTTTAAGCCGGCGAAGTAATATAGGTCATAGAGTACTTTTTTGGTTATAACATCACATTGATTTATTCGTGAGTTAAAAGGAGACGAAAGATAAGGCGTTGGTTTATTTTATTTGGTAGGGTGATCGAAAAAGTTATGTCATCAACTGTCAATTTAGAAAATGGAAATCAAATCGCGGTAGTGTTGCCAATGGTACGGTAATTGCCGTATTATACGGTAATTGGGGTCAAAAATTAACCTTGACACGGCAGCTTAATGCAGAAGTTTACATACAAGTACAGTTATTTTATACGTTCTTATTATTTTATAAGTGCAGTAATTGTATTGAAATACTGCAATTTTTGCGATTTTCCACCGAGTCGTTTAGTAATTCAATTATTTAAATGAATGTTCCATGAATCTTCCATTTTTCTGCAAATATTTCTGTTTTTGTCACAATTGACGGCCACAGGCTATAACCACAGATTTACAATTCATAACATAGGAATTTCTTAAGCCTTGGGCGCTCGATATTGGGCGCGTAAGTTAAGAATAGCCTAAAGTGCATTTAGGAACGTCCTAAGGTTAGTGCAAACCAATTTTTTGCTAAAAATGTCTTAAGTTAAAGTGACTTAAGTTAGGAAAAGACTTAGGCGATTCTTAAGTTTAGTGCAAATGGGTGTGAATCCTTTTGTTTATTGCGACAGCCGTCCACGCAACAATTATTAGTATTAAGATTCTCCATCCTTACTAATATTATAAATGCGAAAGTCCGTTTGTTTGTTTGTTACGCCTTCACGTCTTAACTACTGAACCGATCATCATGAAATTTTGCATACACGTTCTTAGGGGTACAGAGAAGGACATAGAATACCTTTCATCCCGAAAAAAAATATAATTCCCGAGGGATAGCAAAAAATATTTCCACGCAGACGAAGTCGCGGACGGCCGCTAGTTATTTATAAATTATAATAGTGTACGGTACAGTGCTGGGAGCAATAAATAATGATCGATTGACCGTCATAGAGGCACAGAATAACGCACGCGTGTACTCACAAGCGCAGCGGCAACCCTGACTGATTTTGCAACTCCGAGTTGTCGCGCGCTGTAGGTACTTATCGCGGTAGGTATGGGCGAGTGACGGATGCCTGCCGGTGCGTCTTGAGACGCACGAGAGTGCACCAGAGTCGGACCTATATGGGTCCGGCCGACTAACCGTCGTGAATCGTGATCTGCGGAGTTGAGTCCCTCCTTAAAGCGGAGTCGGATCGGAATGCGGATTAAGCAGGATAAATAAAAAATAAAAGTAGTATGGTACCACCATATACTAATAAGTATAGCACAAATCAGTCTCATATATTTTGTAAATGAATTGATTAAATCAATAAGTAAAAAAAATCAAAAATACCCTTATTTGGTAACTAAACTGAAAAATCAACATAACTTAAAACCCCTATTGGGTAGATTAAACGTTGTGATTATATTCTCTTTGGGGTACATAGATAACTAAATAAAAAAAACTTTTCCTTTTTACTGTATACGTAAAACTAATTGTTTTTAATTATGTTATGTTTACATAACAGTGATGACTACTTTAAATTATGCGCAAGAAAGATAATATAATTAAGACAAGTCCTAATCGTATCGTATGACACGTGTTGTGCTTGCGTTGTTGCGTGCGGAACCGAACTAGGATTGGAATCGAATCGATTACGCGAACGAATCAACGAACGATGCATATCCCCACGCGACTCCAGCCCGCCGCCGCCGCACCGCACCTCCACTCGGTCCGTTATCCCGTGATTCAGTTCCACAACCGCTGTGCAATCGCTCCGGGGGACCGGTATCCGACAGGCCGTTGGATGTACATCATCACTGACGCATGTGATGCAGGTCCACTGATGCGTTTCCAACCGGACCTACCCATCTCTATTGTCAGCTGTCAATGTCACTGTCACGCACGTCACTCGCACTACACTCACCCATATTGTATTGCGAATTAATTAACTGTTTTTTTCTAATTTAATTGCTTAGAAAGCAAATAAAGACATTTGAAGAACTGCAACAACATCTTCAGATAGAAATAAAACCAACATGATGGTAAGTAGCCACATCTTTCGTTCTAAAATGTACTTTTTGTTTCTTTTCTTTGTATACCGGCCGGGGGGCGTCACCTCCACTGATTCGATTTTTTATTATTTAGTTGATAACGAGCAACAGTTCTGACCTCGTATCTGTTGTAAATGAATCGTATTTTACCTAAAGTTAGCGTCGCGGTCAGTAATCAACGATGAAAGAATGGTAACAAGCACTTTTTTGTAGAAGAAACATGTGACGTGTCGTGTATATTTACTTCTCGCAAACTTGCTAGAATCAATTAAAATGGAAAAGGGAGGATGCTCTCTATTTAATTTAATTGTGTTCTTATCGCGTTTCGACTTGGTAATTAGGTGTTGTACATACTCTTTCTGATACGTAGTTATTGTTTGAATTAAAAAATTAACATAATAAATTCTTGCTAATATCCTCACGAATATTATAATTGCGAAATTCCGTTTGTTTGTTTGTTATGCCTTCACGTCTTAACTACTCAACCGAACATCATGAAATTTTGCATACACATTGCCAGGAGTACACAGAAGGACATAGGATAACTTTCATCCAAAAAAATACTGTTTCCAAGGGATTGCAAAAAAAACTTCCACGCAGATGAAGTCGCGGGCAGCTGCTAGTACTATCTAAAGCTGATTTTAAGTAGGTCGTATATAGGGTAGGGAGTGAATAGTTTCTAATTATCTACTTGAAAATTACTATGCTACTAAAACAAATATGAATATCTTCGCAAAATTCAGTTTGATGACTGATATATTATAAGGTTTTTTTAGATATATGTAAACATATCAAAAAGGCAACTGGTTAACCCATGAACGCAGTCCCGGTCTCATAAGGCCGGCTCAAAATAACTCAAGCCGTTCCCTCAACGCCTCTGTAAACGGCCAATGGCCAAGGGCCTCATGAGGCCAGCATAGATACGGCATCAATCAACCGTTATTTTTACATAGATATGGGCTTTTCCTGTATAGGCAACTTTATTTTATTGACAAGGTTTAAATTTGTAGTACTCTGTGACTGATTGCAAAATTATTGGATTTTTTGTGAAAAACGGCATTTTATTTCCATATTGCCAGCCAGTAGAACCCACACCCCACTGGGTGGTTCTCTTTTTTTTTTATACACTGCGGCAGGCGCAAATGAGTTAAACAGCCTTTGTAATAATGAACTGCCTACCTCACTATAAAAACCACAGTAGTCACATATTTGATGACATTTTGATGACCTATGTAGCTGAGTGGTTTGTATATTGGTTTTCTGGTTTTCAAGGTGTCGCCATCTTTGAGGTCCCAGGTTCGATCCCCAGCTGGGTCAATGACAATGTAGAAAACAAACTTTTCTATATTGGCTCAGGTCTGGGTATTTGTGGTTCCACCGTTGTCTCCGATTTTCATAACACAAGTGCTTAAGGTACTTACTCTGGAATTGGAGTTATGTTTGTGATGTTGTCTAATATTTATATTTATTTCACATTATTCATCATACAACTCTCTTTGTTGCAGGACTGCGTGGACGACTCCAACAACGATCCCCTGTCCGCACCCGTGCCATCCCCGGCCACCATCGACACTAAAGTGGCAAAGAAGAAACCCAGCGAAACTGTGTCGCTTACTGACAATAGCTTACTGGTATGTGGTATAAAAACTGTGGTAAAAAAAAACTAGGATGGACTGGAAGAGGCCTTTGTCCGGAAAGGACAGATTTACAAGGGAATCTATAAAAAACCATTTTGTCTATCGTTCAAAAGAAAGAAAAGAAAATCGACATAAGAAAAGCAGGGCTATAAATGTCTACATTAGCCTGTCTCCCTAGCATGATTACTGAAACACGAAATAGTGGTTTGTCACATTTAACTGTCAAAAAACAATGGGTTTCGACAGAGGAGTATCGATAACACGCTATATCATGCAATATATATAGCGTGTTTCGTTGGTCATGCTAGGGGGGCAGAACTACATAATAATATAGATAAATTAATTTAAATGGTCGTAAAACTACTAAATAGGTGTTTTTTTCGTGTTAAACAAGTTATGCAAATGTGAAGAGGACAAAATGCGATGACAGAAATCTCTGTCATTCATTTTTTTAGGACAATTTCACACAGCGCCATCTAGCCCGACACAAATCAAAGCTTGTAATGTGGGTGCTAGGTTAGGTACTGATTATACTACTTAATACTTTTTAAATTTATACTTATTATACATAGTAATACCCAGACCAGTCACAGATAAAATTAATAATTTAAATATCTGCTCAGCTGGGAATCTAGTGCGTAAATTATGGTGGTCAATTATTATTTCACAGGTGGACATATCAGACGCTCTAAGTGAGAAAGAGAAGGTGAAATTCACAGTCCACACGAAGACCACCTTGCCAGAGTTCCAGAAGTCTGAATTTGTGGTTGTGCGGCAACACGAGGAGTTTGTGTGGCTGCATGACCGGTATGAGGAGAATGAGGAGTATGCTGGATATATTGTGAGTTTTTTTGTTTTTTTACGCACAACTACGTGATGTTAAGTGATGGATAAGGCCGAAGGTGGAAGCGCACTACACCCGGAATCCTCATCACTGAGGAACTGGCTATCTTACCTCTGACTGCCAGAACACAACAATTTTTAAATTGTTGTTATGGCGTCAGACTTAGGTAAGATGGTGGTAGCTAGCCAGGTGGACTTGAAATAAGCCCTACCACCAACCAAACTGAGTACAAATGTACCCCCCTGGGAATCAAACCCGGGACCTCTGCGTCTTACACGGGTGGGCGCACCACTAGACCACAGAGGCAATTAAAGATTGACTTATAAGGTTTTTAATTTTATTTCATGATATGACTCATGACATGACTCATGACTTAATTTTCAATACCACCTTTTGATTTGTCAAACCTAGGTTTTCTTTAATTAAGGGGCCATAATAGGAAAACATGGTTTGCGCGGGCCATATTTTTATATAGAAAACGTAAAGTTGTAGCCACAAAAAAAACATACGACAAGCTAAAGAGATTATCTAGTAGCTACAAGCATTAAATTGCGTATAAACCTCACAGATGATTATATAAAAAATTAAGAATATCATCAAAAGCGCTTGTCGCGGGCCATATTTTTGGCGTAAATTATAGCGGAAACGTATTGAATTCCACATCAAACTACACTTTAACGTACTGTGCAGTTGCTCCAATAACTTTTTTTCAAGAAAGATAATTGTGCTAAAAATAATCATAAAAAAACAACGAAAAACATCGAGAAAGTGCAGAAGTGAGGTTATTTTCCATACTCTTTACACGTAAAGAAAAAGACAGAGACAAATGATTTCGCATAAAGGAGCCTTAACCCTTCAAGTCCCAGATCATTGTTGTCTGGCTTGGGGTTTGTTGGATGTAGCAGCGTCTTTCTTTTGAGAGAATTAATATCGACATTTTTCCATTGCCCCACACTATCCCCATATTTCTAAACAGCTTATTTTGGAATGCCCACCCGGTGTGGGGAAAACAGCTTAATGTCTCGGAAACAATTTTTCATTATCCTTTTTGCATGAATGTTCATATCAAAATGAAGCTTAATGTCATCCAGGTTTCTAATACTATGCTATAAGTTCTTGTCAAAAATTGTTCTTTTGTGATTTTCGCACATACTATTATACTAATCCCTTTTTAGGGTTCCGTACCCAAAGGGTAAAAACGGGACCCTATTACTAAGACTCGTCTGTCTGTCTATCTGTCTGTATGTCACCAGGCTGTATCTCATGTACCGTGATGGCTAGAAAGTTGAAATTTTCACAGTATTTCTGTTGGCGCTATAACAACAAATACTAAAAACAGAATAAAATTAATATTTAAAGGGGGCTCCCATACAACAAACGTGATTTTTTTGCTGTTTTTTGCTCGATATTAGTAACAACAACAGGTAGACAGTTGAAATTTTCACAAATGATGTATTTTTGTTGCCGCTATAACAACAAATACTAAAAGCAGAATATAATTAATTAATTTAATATTCAAGGGGGCTCCCATACAACAAACGTAATTTTTTTGCCGTTTTTTGGTACGGAACCCTTCGTGCGCGAGTCCGACTCGCACTTGGCCAGTTTTTCAGACTTTTTTTCGATATATTTGTGGTACTCGTAATCGTATCGTACCAGTGAACTACTTAGTATTGAATAGTTCCGATGATCATCTATGCTGGTCTTATCATCAGTTCCACTTCACCGAAACGGTACTTTTCGAAAGCAAATGCACAAGTTACTTAAGAAAATACTAAAATCGCTATAGATGTGCCTATAATATTTGAAGAGTTCCCTCGATTTCTCCAGGATCCCATCATCAGATCCTGATTTCATGACAATGGGACCAACTTGGAAGTATATACTTTCAAACAAAAAAAGAACTTTTCAAATCGGTCCAGCCGTCTTTGAGTAATCGAGTAACATACATAAAAAAAAAGATTCCGACGAACTGAGAACCTCCTCCTTTTTTTGAAGTCGGTTAAAAATAGTCCTTATTGCATTCAAAATAGAGCTCAATTCCCCTAGATACCGCCAGCGCCTCCCCGGCCGGACTTCGACGCGTCGCGGGAGAAGCTACAACGGTTAGGAGAAGGAGAGGGAGCCCTCACAAGAGAGGAGTTTCTGAAGATGAAAGAGGAGCTTGAAGAGTAAGCTCCTAGAAATAACCATACTAATATTATAAATGTATTTATCTACAGCCATACTTTAAATCCTCTTTATCTACCTACATCAATGCTTTAAATCCTCAAATCAAATCAAATCTTTTTATTGCAATCATGTAACAGGTTAACATAGGTGTACACATTAGAAAACAGTAACAGAACATGAACCCTGTGGAGGGTATCGCAACATAAAATATAAAATAATCAGTACAACATTATAACACTCGTTCGGATGATAAAATGACGAGGAGGGGAAGGAAAGTTAAAGTCAAAGTAAAGTAAAAGTAAAATGCAAGGTCAGGGTAAAATATAAGGTCAAGGTAAAACACAAGGTCAAAGTCAAATACAAGGTCAAAGTCAAAAAAGTCTTTATCATGGGTGTTTTTAATCCATATGTATTAAAATATTGCTTGTTTCCCAAATAAAAAAAATAATAATAATATGGGTGTAGATAAAGTCTTGTATGCAACTGTACATAATTAGGTGTTAAAACACACAAGTGATACTATTATCACACTCGACTTCGCCTCGTGTGATAAGCCTACATTCGTGTTTTAAAACACCTCATTATAGTACAGTTGCATAAATAACTATTATTTCACTTTCTCTCCAGCGAATACCTAGCCACCTTCAAGAAAACCGTAGCGATGCACGAAGTGTTCCTGCAACGTTTAGCGGCTCACCCAGTGTTCAGGAACGACTCACATCTCCGGGTGTTCTTGGAGTACGAGCAAGATCTGTGCGCGAAGCCGCGGGGGAAGATGGACCTTATAGGCGGGCTGGTAAGGGCGTTTTTAATATAACAGTTATACTTAAGCAAACGTAGGAACATATGTTGGGCGTATTTAATACTAGTGGCTCTGTAGACCTCGCGTTTGTGAAGTCGCGGGGGAAGATGGACCTTACTGGCAGGCTGGTAAGGGCGTTTTTAATATTAATGGTTCTGTAGAGCTGTAGGCCTTGCGTTTACGACGTCTTTTGAAATGGACTTCGAAACTGATTGTAAGAATCTCGATTTTCTGTAGTGGTGGCGCTGGATTCTTATTAACGTCCCTAATCGAATCGCAAATAATTCAGCTTTTCTGTGGTGGCGCGTGGTGGGTTCCTAACTAAATTCCCTAATCGGCACTCTTCAATGCGCCAGCTTTAATAACAGGCAGGCAGGCCATTAAATGGTCCACTTTCAAGAAGACAGTAGCGATGTACAAGGTGTTTCTGCAACGCTTAGCGGCCCACACAGTTTTCAGAAACGACTCATACCTGCGGGTGTTCTTGGAGTTCATCGTTTAATGTTACAATTTCATTAATTTTCAAAGTAAACGACAGATTCACTTCTCAAGCTTACGCGCTCACTAGACATGAAATAAAACACTTTTTAACGGATACTAGCGGATACTAGCTACTAGTAAACGACAGTTTTGTCACAAATAATTTCCATTGGATAATAATTAAGTGAGCGACTATGTATTGAGTAACTCGATATCTCGAGCTTAGATTATTTATATGTCCAGATTACGTAAGTACTTATTGTATCGTCTGTGGTCTAGATAGAGTGTTGCGCTTTTTGGTTTTTGTTCAATAAGTCGTTTTTGGTTCAATAAGAACGACCTTGTCCTTAATTATGAAAAAACTAATATTATGTTGTTCCGAACCACGGCAAGAAATAAAGAAAAGCTAGATATAACTTTAAATGGCAAACGAATCACACTCATTGAATCTGTTAAGTTTTTAGGAGTTTATATTGATTCATATCTCAACTGGAAATATGAATTGGGAAAAATTGAAAAAAAAATTAGTTCAGCGTGTTATTGTTTAAGAAGCTTACGTGATGACATTACAGTGGAACAACTGAAAACGGCATATTTTGCTCTTGTTGAATCTCATCTGCGGTATAGTATTAGGTTTTGGGGCAATTCTTACAAATATAATATAGATAGAGCTTTTGTGTTGCAAAAAAGAGCTATCAGAACTATAGTTCGGATTCCACAATGGCAATCATGTAGGGAATATTTCACAAAATTAAACATTTTAACCGTCCCCAGTCTTTATATTTTAGTGATTTTGACAAATCTGGTTTTTTGGTGATGGGCTCTTTTCTCCGCATTTAGACTCCCATTTGGTCCGTTATGCGTGAACACAGCATGGTGTGGCTAGTCAAGCCATCCCAGCTCCTTCCAGAAGCGCAGAAGCCTCCTGGGGCGTTCACAGGCTTCTAGGAGCGACCTCACGTCTTTAAGGATTTCTGCCCGGTGTGTGGCCAAACCCACGCACTCCAGGATTACGTGGGCGGCTGTTTCCTCTGCGTCCAGGCATCCTCTACATAGGGGACTGTCTGTCGCATTCATGATGAATAGTTGTCGGTTTAAAGCTAGGTGACCTGTAAGTGTACCTACAACTATTCGGAGGTCTGGACGATTAAGGCTGAGCAGTCTACAGGTCAACCGCGGCGAGACCGAGGTCATCGCCAACTTGGACTGTCTACAGCTTGTTAGATCTACCCAACGAGTATTATGTGCAGCACGAGTACGTTGTCTTACCCATGAGCGCAGTTGGCTGAACGGGAGTGGCAGGATGGGTATGGGTCCTGCCACTATTGTGGAAGATCCCCTTCTAGCCAGCTCATCGGCGGCGTCGTTCCCGTGTGATCCACTATGCCCTTTAATCCATTGAAGGATTACTTTGTTTTTGGATGCTAAACGATCCAAAACTTGGTGGCATTCGTAGACAATACTGGAGTTGATCGTGTTGGCCTCCAGTGCTGTTAGGACGGCCATACTGTCGGTCAGTATGCGGATGTTTAGTTCCTTCATACCTCTAGACAGGACCGTGGAAGCGGCATTTATTATTGCAACACATTCGCATTGAAATATCGAACTGTGTTGGCCTAATGCTTGTGATAGTTTGATATTTAGGTCTTGTGAGAATACTCCGGCTCCAGTACCAGTCCCCATCTTGGAGCCGTCCGTATAAATTCGGACTTCATGTATGCCGGAGCAATCTCGGTCACTTTCTAGTAACTGTATCTGGTATTTCTTTTCGAAAATGTATTGTTTAGGGATCCTGTCGCATGGGGCAGCGATTAGTGGCTCATGTTTCACTAGATTATTCCACAATGTGGAGTGAGGACCCTCTCGGTTGTACCACAGACCCAGGTGTTTAAGCCTTATAGCAGCCATGGAGGCTTCCTGTTGTATAAACAGGTCCAGGGGTGCCAGATCCAGGGCTACTTCTAGGGCGGCTGTGGGGGTAGTTCGCATGCAGCCGGTTATCGCAGAACATGCCAATCTTTGGAATTTCTGCAGCTTGTTGATGACGGTGCTTTGCTCTGTTTTGGACCACCAGGCAACGGCTCCGTATGTAATAATGGGACGTATAACAGTTTTATACAGCCACATAGTTATTTTCGGTGATAGCCCCCAGCTTTTGCCGAGTAGTCTTTTACATTGGCAAAAGATGATGGTGGCTTTGTTTAGCTTTCCTTCGAGATGTCTATTCCAGAGGAGTTTGTTGTCTAGTATCACTCCTAGATACTTGACTTCCTTGCTCAGGGACAGACTGGTATTGAACAGTTTAGGAAGTTTAAGATTGCCTAGACTTCGTTTGTTTGTGAACATGATCAATTCCGTCTTTGTTGGGTTCACTGTTAGATTGTGTTTATTGCACCACTGTTCGACGACCTTCAATGCGGACCTCATTTGGTCACATATCACACTCTCAACTCGTCCGCTGATGAGTATGGTCAGGTCGTCTGCATAGCCTACTGTGAGGAAGTAGCGGTCGTTGAGCCAACAAATCAGCTCATTGACCACAATGTTCCATAAGAGAGGTGAGAGGACACCCCCTTGGGGACATCCTTTAGCTACTACCCCTCTGGTAGTACCATTCACAGTAAATTGTATAGCTCTGTCTCTTAACATGCTATCAATCCACCCGGCAATAGTGGGATCGACACCATGTTTAGAGAGGGCCTGGCTTATGCTGGTAAAATTGGTTTTGTCAAAGGCTCCTTCGATGTCGATGAAGGTGCCTAGTGTTGATATTTGGTGTTTGAGATTGCCTTCTATATAAGAAGCCACCTTATGTAGGGCAGACTCAGTTGATTTGCCTGCAGAGTAGGCATGTTGGTTTGGATTTAAGGGATTCCTGACTAAAGCAGTGCTCCTTATCTCCTTGTCTATTAGTCTCTCCAACACCTTTAAAAGAAATGATGTGAGGCTAATTGGTCTGAATGATTTAGGTTGAGTGTAGTCTCCTTTGCCGGGCTTAGGAATAAAGACTACTTTGACTTCCCTCCATTTCATAGGAATATAGCGGTGTGCTAGGCAGCTTCTGTAGATGGCTACGAGGTGGTCAATAAGACCACTGTCGCTCCACCTCATCAGCCCTGGAAAAATTCCATCTAGTCCCGCTGATTTGAATGGGAGAAAGCTGTTGATTGCCCACGTTACTTTCTCCGGATTGATGACCTTGTGGGCGGTGGTCCAGTCGGTTTCAGCAGGTAGATACTCAACTTTTTCTTCCCATGTGCGACTTTCCGTTATACGGCATCCGGGGAAGTGAGTGGTCATTAACAGTTCTGAGGTATCTTGATCTGTTTTTGTGTATGTTCCGTCAGGCTTTTTCAGGAAACCAAGGTTGTGTGTTGGTTCGCTGCACAAGATGTTTTTCACTCTGTTAGCCTCGTTGTTAGTTTCAATGTTGGTGCAGTAGCGTCTCCAGCATTCTCTTTTCTTGAGGCGAATACGCTTCCTGTAGTTGTATTGGGCTTGTTTATAGGCGTCCCAATGGTGCGCTTCCCTAGAGTTCTTTGCTTTGTTGAACAACTTTCTTACCTTGCGGCGTAATTTCTCCAAATCAGGTCCCCACCAGTGACACTTGTTGCCTGGCCGGGAGCTGGGAGTAGAAAGTGGGCATGTTTCTTCAAAGCTGGTGGTTAATGTTATTGTTATGCGATCAACATGGTTATCAATATCCGCTTTTACCGCGTGAGTTGTAGGTGTGTCCAGACACCCTAGCTTCTCTGCGGTCAGAAGCTCATACTTACGTCGGTCCATCTTGCGTGGATTACGTCGGGGCTTAGGCGGTGTGAGAGTCGTATTTAGGTTGTACTTGACCCAGCGATGATCGGAGCACGACGCCTCATCAGATACATGCCAATCGGAGATGTGATGAGACGCGTGTTCACTCGCTAAAGTAAGGTCAACGATTGTCTGGGCTCGTGATGTTACGAAAGTCGGTTCGGAGCCCCTGTTGATTAGGTTCATATTACTCGCGAGTAAAAAAGAAACGAAATCCTCACCTCGCGTGTTGTTTTCCTTGCTACCCCATAGCACATGGTGTGCGTTGGAGTCAACTGATATGATCAGCTCCAGTCCCTCGCGCTCGCAGTGTTGCACCAGCGCGGCCAGTTCCGGGGTGGGGATATCCGCGTCGCCCGGCAGGTAGGCGGACGCAATCACCACGTCAGGCAGGCCTGGGGAGGGGTCATTTCGGAGCCTAATGGTGGTCAGGTCTCTGGAACAGAACTCGGTCATTAAGGTTGTGTTTGCGTGTTTAGGTGTGAAGATACATGTACGCGGGTTGTCAGCGGTGGTGTCTAGGAGTAACTTACCTCCGATGTTGCTTAGACCGCATATTCTGCCCTTCCTAATCCACGGCTCCTGGATTAGGGCTACGGTCTTGGGATTGACCTCCAGCATTCTGCGTAGGTTAGCCGTTGCAGTCTGGCTGTGCTGGAGGTTGGTTTGGAGGACGGGGACAAATCTGGTTAAAAACATAGAAAAGTTTGAAACACCTACGGAGCGAGACATCCGTCTGAAAACTCGCAGAAAGGATCTATCACAGTTGATTGTACCAAAGCTGAAAGTTGTAAAACACAGCGTTAGGTATCAAGCAGTCAAAATGTTTAACAGCCTTCCAATCACGCTAAAATCTATTGTTGACTCTAAACTATTTCAAAGACAATTAAGGGACTTCTTGTTAAAAAAGTGTTATTACAGTTTAAATGAATTTGTTGGACATAAATATTATTAATTTCGGAACGTATATATTTTATTCTCATTAACTAATTATTTGACATTATGAAATATTTTTTGACATGCCTTTTTATGTTTGCCAATTGACTAATTTAATTTATTGATTATTATTGTATTTTTCCGACACAAATAATTTTGTTATGGAATAAATGAATTATGAATTATGAATTTTGACGTACCAAACAAAACAGCCCAACTTTTTTAGGTTGGTTGCATTTTTAGCATCATAGCGTCCAAAGAGTATTGTAATAAAAACTATGGCCGGGTCACACTACTGACAATGTGCGCGTGTTTTGGTCAGCCAACTGTTGGATGATATTTTTTTTGACGCTTTCGTAGCTTCGACTGTCTTTCTAGACATATAAATAATCAAAGATCTTGAGTTTTTTTTTATTTATTAATGGTTTGTCAACAATTGTAACAATAAAACTTACTTTCTAATTACACAAATTAATGGTGATCTAATTGCACAATCTATTATAGACAAACACAACATGCACTAAATAAAGGCTAATGGTACTTAAAATCTACATACAATAACCTACACAGAATAATCACAACTAGAAATAGATATGAATTAAAGTTTAAATAATCCAACTACGTGTCCTGGTGCAGGGTTACAAACAGTCTACGATTTTTTGCAATGGGATAAGAAATATCTAAGTTAGAACTGACCTGATTGTATGTTCTACACAAGCGTGGGATTGGTGAGTTTCGACCGAAATTGATTCTGCGCGGCGGGATCTCAAAAAGCTTCTGAACCGCATGACGAGGATAGCGAAAAGGAATTTTGAGATTAATAAGGCCTAGTAGTTGGGGACAATCTATTTCATTCGTCATCAGCTTCAGGAAAAACATCAAGTCCAACAACTCTCGGCGATTTTCCAAATTGCTTAGCTTATAGTGCTCAAGTCTACCTTCGTGTGATCTCACTCTCCTGACCGCCCCTTCTGCGTAAATCAAGTGCCACAAGAACCTTTTCTGTATCCTTTCAATTCTCAATATGTGAGTAGCATATTGAGGCCTCCAGATTGTTGATCCATATTCTAGTATACTGCGAACCAAGCTGCTATACAATGTTATTTTAGTAACCGGGTTTTTAAATTCTTTTATATTTCGCAACACAAAACCAAGTGTTCTCGACGCCTTATTTACAGTATGCTCGATATGTGGAATGTAAGTAAGTTTTTTATGTAATATGATTCCAAGGTCTTTAACGGTTTCGACTTCATTCAGATCTAGGTCATTAATTTTGTATTTATAGTGTATTGTCTTACTATTACTACGAGTAAAATTAATTTGGACACATTTATTAGGATTAAGGTACATTCCGTTCGCCTCACACCACGTGACGAGATGATTAATATCTTGCTGTAAATCATTCGCATCTGCAGAGACTCAACAACTTTTAGAATTTTCAAGTCATCAGCGTACATGAAAGGGGTGGATTTTTCAAAACAGTCAGGTATATCGTTGACATAGACGTTAAACAAAATTGGGCCCAGGTGAGAGCCTTTAGGAACCCCTAAAGTTATTGGAAAAGTTGAAGAATGAAACTAGGGATGCGCGATCCGGGTCCTTCGATCCGATTTTTCGGATCACAATGGATCGTAATGCCACGATCCGATCCACGGATCGGATCGCATGCCGTCGATCCGATCTTAAGGAAATCGATCCGGATCGGATGCAAATAAGTAAAACACAATTAATTTTAGGTCTTCGTTACGTAAAACTTGTAAACAAGTACCTTGAAGATTTAAAAGAAAAACACCGTGAAATAATAGTAATAATAAAATTGTACTTAGAGAACTTAAGAAAATACTTAATATATTTATCAAAAGACTTCGAAGACTGGGATGGCGGGCGCCTAACGCCTAATTACTAACAGTTAAGTACAATTTTTATAGGTGCCACTCTTCAAGTCTAAATTTTTGAGAAATAGTAATTTTGACAGACGGCGAGGATCCAGTCTGTTGTGACTTTCACACAAAGTTAAATTAGCCGATGATATTATGATTCATTTATTTATTATATAATGTATAAGATTAATGGATCTACCCGCAAAGGATGCCGCCAAGTTCAAAATGTAAACTAAGATAAAGTTTGCAATAAATAAACCTGAGTAAGTGCCCATTTTTTTGTAAACAAATCGCGTTTTAATTCATACGATTCAAGCGATCCGATCTATCAAGTTTTGTATCGATCCAGCAAAAAATCGTATGGTCTCGATCCGATCCGAAAATCGCCGGATCGTATGCCCGCCGATCCGATCTTTCAAAAGATCGGATCGGATCGGCGCATCCCTAAATGAAACCCATTCACAACCACTAAGAAAGATCTTCCTTGAGTTATATAATTTCCCTTTAACATTTTTAGGTATTCTCAAACTATAACTAAAAATCTAATATCTATTTCGTGTTAAAAGTACTTTAGAATCATCAATTAAGAATTAGTATATTAAATTGTGGTAACAAAATACATAGGTAGGTATTTATTGTTGAAATTGGACATAAACTTCTTTTGCCATATTGTTAAATATACAACGTGATATTTTAATCATTTGGCTCCCGCAGTGGGGTGGTTCCACTCACGATTACAAGCAACTTTTGCTTTAGGGCCAACTCGGAGATCGCGAAAAAAAATCAGCTGTTCGAGTAGGTATTGCGCTTTTGTATAGTACAGTTGATTTTTTTTGCGATATGAGAGTTGACTCAATAGTAAAAGTTGCTTGATATCATGAGTGAAACCACCCCACTGCGGCAACCAAATGATTAAAATTTCAGTGTGTACTTTAAATGGGCTCAGTAAAAGCCTTATTCTTTATAGCGGCCGCTGGCGACTTCGTCTGCGTGGAAAGTTTTATGCTATCCCTTGGAAACTATACTTTTTTTCGGGTTGAAAGGTACCCTATGTTTCTTTCTGTACCCCTGACAACGTGTATGCAAAATTTCATGATGATCGGTTCAGTAGCTAAGACATGAAGGCGTAACAAACAAACAAACAAATAAACAAACAAACGTACTTTCGCATTTATAATATTAGTAAGGATAAGGATTGTATTTCGTTGTCAACAGATGCGTTCAATGACTACGACCACAGACGAGATATACTTAGGCGCCACTGTAAGGGATGTAAACGACTTCTTCGAGCAAGAAACCTCGTTCCTCCAGGAGTACTACTCGCACCTCAAGGACGCCGTCGCTAAGGTTGACCGGATGACGTCCAAACATAAAGGTAGGATAATTATAATAAGCTCCTTATCACAGAATATACAACGTGTTACAAAAATACTACTATCTCGAAAACTATACAAGATATCGAAAAACTTAACTGAATAAAACTTGTAGCAAATTTAATCAGCTTTCATTTTGTATAAAGTTTCATGTCGCTAGAACGCATAGTTTCTGAGATATATGTGAAAAACCGAAAAATGGGACCTTTAAACCCCTCCCCCCGGCATTGGGGCTACGGACGGGGACTTTTGATATGTTCACCTTCTAACTGGTCCAAACGAAGTTACGAAGTCAAAAATTGTGTTCTAAGCATTTCCCTCTATACATTTTTTTGAGCTTTTTTTGCCTGAATTAATACAAAAAACCGGCCAAGTGCGAGTCGGACTCGCGCACGAAGGGTTCCGTACCAAAAAAACGGATTCACGTTTGTTGTATGGGAGCCCCCCTTAAATATTTATTGTATTTTGTTTTTAGTATTTTTTGTTATAGTGGCAACAGAAATACATAATCTGTGAAAATTTCAACTGTCTAGCTATCACGGTTCATGAGATACAGCCTGGTGACAGACAGACAGACGGACAGCGGAGTAATAGTAATAGGGTCCCGTTTTTACCCTTTGGGTACGGAACCCTAAAAATTAATAACAAAAATATCAAAATGTATAAAACAGCTGATTTTTTTTCGTGTTTTCAGAGTTGGTCCCATAGTAAAAGTTGTTCAGTTTGATGGTCCCTATCTACCATATTCGGTATTAGGGGTTATTTTGTAACACGTTGTATAGTTGTTATTTTGTAACAAGTTAAAGGTTCTTTAGGGTCCATGCGGACGAAGTCGTGGGCGGAAGCTAGTAATAGAGTATTTGACGAAGTCTGTGGCGAAAACGCCCTTCAGATGACTCATGGCGTCACACGTACGCAAGTAAATAAATATGCGTTTGACATGACCATAGACTTGGATCTGCGATTGATGGCTGTCAAATGGCTAAGGTTATTAGAATGTTTACTTGCTTGTGACGTCAACAGCGTTTTTGCGCGGTTTTGAAATTTCAATCTTTAACATTGATTTTTTATTACAAATGACATTTTAGGAAAAATCAATGTATTTTAATAATTTGGTGTGTTTATTATGTAATAAGAAATAATTTCAAATGGTTTTCCCAAATTAGTCAAATAGCCTAAAGTCGCATTACTAATTTCTCAGCAAAAATGTAAACAAAGAAACGTCACTGTCAGATTGACAAACTGACCCTGATAGTGACATTTTTAGATATTGAAAACCTTTGGTCACTTATATAACTTTTTAATTTGTTTATTATATTTTGAGTAATAATAAATATAATGTAATCCAGGGTAATTTTAAAGTAGGATGGTAATTAGAAATTTTATCTTTATAACCAATCATAATTTTTGACGTTAAAAGTTCTTGAAACGAACTGATAAGAAAACTTTACTTAGATATTGACTCTATGTAAACTATTAAAAATACGTAGCATTTTCGCCTGTTCTCCCCAATACCAAATGACAAATGTTAGTAACATTTGTTACTACTACAGCTACTAGTAATACTATTTTTATGAAATTTTATAAAATGAACCAAAGGTTGATGTGTACGGTTTGCAGTTGATGTGTGCACAGCATCATAAAAATGTTTTCTACTATAAAACTGTTATTATGAAATATCAAATTATATTACTGTCTTTGCCGCAAAACTAATGATTCAGAATATTTATCTAATCTAATTTTATTAGGTTTTTGATGAAAAAACATGTTAGTGTGTTTATTTCTTGACTTAGCAATATACTATTTCCTTTTGTGTTGTTTTGTTCTGGCAACACCTTTGTTTACATTTTTGCTGGGAAATTAGTAATGCGACTTTAGCTCCCATATTTGTCCTGTACAGAGGTGGCAGACGCGCACATCAAGCTGTCTTCGTGCATCACCCAGCTCGCTACTAGGGAACAGCCGCCCACTGAGAGATTCCTCACCAGGGCTGCTGAGACCTTCGACAAGTGCCGGGTAAGGGTTATACCACAGAATAGATAAGTACTACATGAAGGGGGGGTATTACAACCTTGCCAGGTTTATGAATTGCTATATAGTTACATCTCTTTCTTGCTGTATAGCAAGCAAATAAAAGGGACGCGAAGTACAGTACTAGGCACGTATCTTGATATTTTTTCGACGTAGTGGGGATAAGTTCGCGCATGTGCTCTTGTGAGCGACCAATAGCGCGCGCCCCTCTCCCGCCGCCCGCGCCCCTCACCGCTACGCATACCCAAAATACGCGTTTCGCGCAATCCCCACCCGATTTCAAGTTATATGCCTCGTACTGTATCCGGAGTGTGGTTATACCACAGAATAGATAAGTACTACCGTACAGACAGGAAACTCTCCGCCCCGCCCCACAATCACCTCACCGCGCCCCGCGAGTTCGTAGGCCAGGGAGTCAAGTCTTCTAATGTTTTCGTCAAAATCGTAGTTTAATGGTGTTCTAATGCTTTTTGACACAGTTCTTGTTTTTTAAACCCAAAACTGAAACACGTTGTGTTTCTTAAACCCAAAACGGAAACATCGATCAACGGTCTTGATTTAGGATTTAAGAGCGTGCAGTCTGCACACTAGCGCCGCCATTGGAAATAAAATCATAGTACTTAAATAAAAAAGAAATTATGAATTATCTCTCTGGAGTGCACTCCGAACCAGCTTTGCGGTACTTTTTATCACTTAAGCAATATTTTCTAGCCTGTTGTTTAGTTATATAGACTTTTATTGCGAAAAGTGGCCACTTTTAACAATAAAAGTCAATTCAACTAAACGACAGGCTAGACAATGCTGCTTAAGTGATAAAAAGTACCGCAAAGCTTGTTCAGAGTGCACTCCAGAGAGATAATTTACAAATTTGTCTTTATTTAAGCACTATGATTTTTTTCTAATGGCGGCGCTAGTGTGCAGACTGCGCAGCCTTAAAAAACAAGAACTGTGTCAAAAAGCATTACCATTAGAACACCATTGAACTACAATTTTGACGAAAACATTAGCAGACTTGACCCCCAGTTCGTGTGCTCATTCAATAGCCCTAGACTTCACGCACACAGTTGCGCGTGTGCAAAAACGTCACTATGTAGCGTGTGTGTAATAGGTAGTTGAAACGAGACGCTTGTATGGAGTGCCTGGGTTGTGGTTATACTAAAAAGTGTTAGTGAATGAACCCAAAATGAGAAAACCGACCATCAAACTGAACAACTTTTACTATGAAACCAACTCTGAAATCGCGAAAAAAATCTGCTGTAACATACAAAAATTCATAACGAAAATTTCGAAATGTATGAAACAGCTTTTTTTTAAATTGATAGCAAACAACAAAATGACAGATGTGCATCTACACTAGCGCCAAATTGGCGGTAGTTCGTCGACTTATGGACGAATTCGACAAATCCTGTCATTATCTCTTGTATTAGGGGTTTAAGTATGAAATTGCCGTTTTATTTGGAGAATTTTAAAGATCTTGCATTTTTCATACTAACATTGTCTTGATTAATTTAACAACCATGAACGCTAATGTTTTAAAACTTTTATGCACAAATGTTTAAACACTCAGCTCACAAGTGAAAAAAATATCCGCTAATTTACAACGAATTAAGTGGTCATTTCTGTTAACGAAAAATGGAGTCACTTTAAAATACTTTTTTAAAAAAAATATGAAATTTTTTTGTTGCTGATAGTGGGCCGTCAAGATCATAATTAGAAATAATAACAAGTAACTGAAGCATCTTTAACATCATAGAAGATATGAGGCCCTCTGTGTGTGAGTAAAATTGGCAGTTTCATACTTTCTGTCTGTCCCACTAGTCCCATTGACCCAGTCCCATGATGGTACAGGTGGGATGATTATGTCCTGCTAGTTCCATGGGACAACATACTATAACCCCTATTATTTTACAGAAAATTGAAGGTCGCATGGCGTCAGACCAGGACCTCAAGCTGGCTGACACTCTTCGGTACTACATGAGGGATGCTCACGCCGCTAAAGCTGTACTTGTGAGGAGACTCAGGTAAAAAACATTTAGGGTAACTCGCCCTAATGTTGATTTATTGCCATGCCAATAATAGGCATGATGACATTTTTTTTATTTTATGTTACACAAATTACCTCTCAAAAAAGAAACATTGGTAAAAGAATTATTTCGCCTACATGAAAACTGCCCGAGATATCACAGTTTGAAATGCACACAAATGGACTCACCTAAAAACACTCCATACTAACGGCTACTCAATTATGACGTCACGCCTGAGTAGTTTGTATGCAACGCGTAGTAAATTTGTTCGGCAGCTATATTCAATATTGTGTTTATCAAAACGGTTTCATAGACAAATTTGCTATACATTTAACGGACTAATTAAAGGTATCATTTATTTAAATAAATTTTATACTTTTTAAATGGACTTGTCCACCCAACTTTGAAGGGTCATAGACAAATAATACGCAATATACAAGGTCATTTTGTATTCAACATCCAAATTTTGAGGATGTGTTCAGTCCATGAAACTGAACAACTTTCTCTAAGGAACACATGGTCAAATATGTAAAATGAAAATCGACTTTCCATACAAATCAAAGAGATCACGTGATCAATTTAGCATGGGATGCCCAAAATTTTTTGGCGAAATTTGACACATGTTTCTTAGAGAAAGTTGTTTAGTTTCATGGACTGGACACATCTTTAAAATTTGGATGGTAAGTTCAATGTCCCGATATAAAACCAAGAGGTAAGTATACAAGCTACTCTAAAAGTTTAATATGTTTACGATTTTTATTAGTATTTCGTTATTTTATTCATTAGTCATCATCCCAATTGGTATGGCAAATTAATTCAATTATTGCTTACCTTGGTCACTGAATAGATATAAATACGACGGATAGAAAGGACACTCCCCGCCCCGCCCCAGAGTCAATTACCTCACCCCACCCCGCGAGTTCGTGTGCCGAATCATATGCTCATTTAGTCGTGTTTCTCAAAGCGTCGTAACTTTATTTACCATAAAATTCAAATTATAAATTGGACGCCGCTCATATAGTACAAACTGCACGGTAGCCCTAGGGTGCGTTCAGTGGCTTCGCTCGAGTGCACTCGAGCGCACTCCGATGCGCGCTCTAACCGTTCCGTGGTTCGGTGAAATTTTACTCTGACAGCTGTCAGAGCGTAGTTTCATCCGTTCCGTGGCTTGGAGCGTTGCAACCAAACAACCATCAAAATAGATGGTTGAAAAACGCTCTGACGTTTACCTTACCAAAATATGTCATTGTCATTTTGACATTATTTTGTATTTTGATGTTTTTATGTCTAAGTTTCAAAAATTTCATGGTTTCTACTCAAAAAAACAGATTTTTATTTGATTTAGTTTAAAGGAAAGTTTAAAATATCCGTATTCCAAGTGGAAAACGAAAACTTTGTACCTAAAGAGGTTATAAAAACAACTCGATCGTTCCGTCGCTTGGTTGCAACCCAAACGGGTTAAATTTTAACCAAACAACTACACCCAAAACGACGGAACGCAGCCCTAGACTTACACACACAGTTGCGCGTGTACAAAAACGTCATCTGACGTCATTTTAATATACGTCTTTTTGATATAGTGCGGTTGTATGGAGTGTCCGGGGTGTGCCTTGGTATTGATGTCAACATTTTTTTTCTAGATGCTTGGCTGCTTATGAAGCGGCCAATAGAAACCTTGAAAAAGCCAGAGCTAAAAATAAAGACGTCCATGCCGTAAGTTATTATATTTAAGATCAAAATATTTATTTATTAATAAATGACTTCATTTATTTTTGGTCAATGTTTTCAATACATCGCCAATAGAATACTATCACGAATATTTCACATACAGGGTCGTTTTGAACTTACCATCCAAATTTTAAAGATGTGTCCAGTCCACGAAACTAAACAACTTACTCTAAGAAACATGTGTCAAATTCCGCCAAAAAAATTTAGTCATCCCATACTAAATTGATCTCGTGATCTCTTTGATTTGTATGGAAAGTCGATTTTTATTTTACATATTTGACCATGTGTTCCTTAGAGAAAGTTGTTCAGTTTCATGGACTGAACACATCCTCAAAATTTGGATGGTAAGTTCAAAATGACCCTGTATATTTATTCATAGTTATATTTCGGGTTTACTCGGTGAAATAACCTCAAAAAATAATAATTTTGAACTAGTTTTTCTACATTTAAATATAAGTTTTAAACAAAAACAATGTATCTATGATATCCGTAATACTGTTCTGTTTAAAATGTATTGAAAATGAAAACATAAATCAAAATTTATTTTTTCATTTTCAATACATTTGCAACAGTATTACGGATATCATACATACATTGTTTTTGGATATCATACAAACGTATTTTTTAAATAACTTTAAAAAAATTCATAAGTGTGAGTGAGACAGCTGCAAAGTGTGATAATAATAACGCTCTTATTGTCATTATTATATTTGCTGTCGTTTTTTTAATGAAACGATCCCTTAAATTGTTGAATGTAAGTTACCATGTGTTAATGTGTCCTACGTTTTTTTGTCTGTGCACACAGCCAATGGAAGTACAAGAGGTAAATAAGATATATGCCTAGAAATACATATGCAAGCACTATAGTATTAATTTTTAGGGTTCCGTACTCAAAGGGTAAAAACGGTACCCTATTACTAAGACTCCGCTGTCCGTCTGTCTGTCTGTCACCAGGCTGTATCTCATGAACCGTGATAGCAAGACAGTTGAAATTTTCACAGATGATATATTTCTGTTGCCGCTATAACAACAAATACTAAAAACAGAATAAAATTAATATTTAAGGGGGCTCCCATACAACAAACGTGATTTTTTTGCCGTTATTGCTCTATGTTAATAACGACAACAGGTAGACAGTCGAAATTTTCACAGATGATGTTTCTGTTGCCGCTTATAACAACAAATACTAAAAAACAGAATAAAATTAATATTTAAGGGGGGCTCCCATCCCATACAACAAACGTTATTTTTTTTGCCGTTTTTTGGTACGGAACCCTTCGTGCGCGAGTCCGACTCGCACTTGGCCGGTTTTTATTTTCAACTCTAGACCGTCTCATAGGTCGTAGCCCGGCCACGGTGCCAAAAAAGGCTGTGGTTATGGCAGTATACAGGTACGTACTTAATGGTACCCAAAAAGCAAAAACCAGTACCACTGTAGTTTACGAGTTATAACACTTGTTTGTGGCCCGGCTACAACCTATGGGTCCTGGCCCGGCCACGCTTCTATCATCTATAATAGCTAACTTTATGACATTATTTATTTGGGGGGTTACTGTACGAGTTGCTTACCATACAAAAAAACGTATTATTTCTTTTAAAAAAGGTAGGTCAATGCAGCTTAAACAAAAATGTAACTTTAGGAGAAAGCGCCTGGCGATTATTTCAGAGCAATGACGTTACTTTACGCCCCCTAGCGGCTAAACACCATAACACTAAGAACCATATCGCTGCAGCACCCCCTGGTGGTCTACTACCATAAAGCATGCTTAAAAACCTGTACTGAAATGAAAATTTTTGACTGCAAAAAACCGCGTCGAAATCGGCCTAGTAGTTTCCGAGGAAAATGGTAACAGACAAACAAAGACACAAACAACCTCTAACCCCAAACGCATATACCGCCTCCGTTCCGTTCCGTTCCGTCCGTCGTTCGTGGGTAAAAAAGAATAAATCGAAGTAAAAAACAACAAAAGATATTTAAAAAACGAGTTTTATTTTGATTTATGCATATAATATATTATTATTTTTTATTTACTAAGCTAAATGGTACCTATCTATCTAAAAACAGATTATCTTCAATTTTGTTAAACTGCAGTTCAATATGCTTGTGCAACCCAAGCTTATGTAGGTAATATGTACAAAAGCTCAAGTTTTGATTCTACAATTTTTTCGGTGTGATAAATATACACATTCATACCGGACGGACAGACAGACGGACATGGCGAAACTATAAGGGTTCCCTGTTGACTTGACTATAGTGTCTGTACATAAACTCGTAAACTTAAAGTTACTTTATTGCTCTGAAATGATCGCCCGGCGCTTTCCCCTAAAGTTAAATTTGTGTTTAAACTGTAGGTCAATACAGTTTTTTTTAATATTACGTTTTTTGTTTGGTACCCAACTCGTACAGTAACCCTCCATATAAATAATGTCATAAAGTTAGCTATTATTGATGATAGAAGCGTGGCCGAGCCAGGACCCATAGGTTGTAGCCGGGCCACAAAAAATGTGCTCGTGAAATACAGTGGTACTGGTTTTTTAGGGTTCCGTAGCCTAAATGGCAAAAAACGGAACCCTTATAGATTCGTCATGTTTGTCTGTCTGTCTGTCTGTCCGTATGTCACAGCCACTTTATTCCGAAAGTATTAAGACTACACAGTTGAAACTTGATAGGTAGATGTATTCTGTTAACCGCTTAACGAATTTAAAACAAAAATAAGAAAAATAAAAGATTAAGGGGGGGCTCCCCATACATGGAACTGAAACTGAAAAAAATTTTTTTCTTCAAACCAACACGTGTTGGGTGTCTATAGATATGTCTTTAGAAATGACATTAAGGTTCTTAAGACAACTTTTTCTCAAAGTCAACCGTTTGAAAGATATTCACCGCCAAAGTGGTAAAATGTGTGTCCCCCCCCCCCCCCCCCCCCTTTAATTTTTGAAATAAGAGAGTGAAAAATCTAAAAAAAATATATGCTGTAGATCTTAATAAACACTTTCAACCAAAATTGGTTTGAAAGAGATATAGTATTTAGTTTTTGAGATATAGCACATTTTCCAAAACCGCAAATATAACTTTGTCATTCATACCAACACTGTAAAAAACAAAGTTATTTTTACAGACGAAAAATTATAGGTGGTATTAAATATGGTATGGTATAAGGTAACTACGGAACCCTATGGCGCGTGGCCCGACACGCACTTGGCCGGTTTTTTCCTTTTGGGTATCATAAAGTACGTACGTGTACAGTCAAAACCACAACTTTTTTTGGCACCATGGCCGGGCCTCGACCTTTCACACAAATTATCTTGCTAAAGTTTCGTCGTACATTTATATAACTTCTTTAGGCGGAGCAACAGCAAGCGGACGCGTGTGCTCGCTTCGAGCAACTGTCGGCGCGCGCCAGAGAGGAGCTCCTGGACTTCCGCACGCGGCGGGTGGCCGCCTTTAGGAAGAGGTCAGTTACATATTGTTGGCATTTTAAGGTTAACAGTAGGGCTCGCTATTGTAGGCCAATAGATGGCGCTGATTTAAACATAACGTGGTTTCTCAGGATTTTAGCTTTTTACAATATATTTTAGCGTGTCCCGACAACCAACGACAATAGGCTATTTGACTAATTTTGGAAAACCATTTAAAATTATTCCTTATCACGTAATAAGCGCACCACATTGATATTTCAGGAAAAATGAATGTATTTTATTAAAAAATCAATCTTAAAGTTTAAAATTTTAAAACCGCGCCAAAAACGCTATGGCGCTGGAAATGTCACTTGTTGACGTCACAAGCCTGTAAACATTGTAATATTCTTAGCCATTTGACAGCCATCAATCACGGATCCTTAGTCTATGGTCGTATCAAACGCCTGAAGCCATATTTATTTACAGGCAAGTGACGTCATCAGTAATCTTAGAGCGTTTTTGCCACAGAAAAAAAAACAAAAATTATTGCATTTTTCTAGGTAAAATTAATCAATTAATAA
The DNA here is from genome assembly GCA_943789525.1 of Agriphila geniculea. Classification (NCBI taxonomy): domain Eukaryota; kingdom Metazoa; phylum Arthropoda; class Insecta; order Lepidoptera; family Crambidae; genus Agriphila; species Agriphila geniculea. The sequence goes on along the minus strand of OX038898.1, from coordinate 8,451,986 downwards.
ACTTAATTTAGTCTATATAATAGTTGAATATGATTTTTACGCCATTAACTGTTAGGATGACCACAATTTGCAATATATTTTCAATGTTGTCAAATACCCTATTGTTCACTATGAACTAAGCAAAATTATCTCATTAAATGCGATATGTTTGTAGTATTTTGCTTATACAACTGACATTGTCTATATGTGCATGGAGTGTATTTGTATATTATTATCATCATTTAAGAGTAAATAGATAAACGCCAAGACTATAGCGATTTTCTATCAAAATTTTCAGTGCGGTGTCTAATAAAAAATATCTCTTTTCTTACAGTCTAATAGACCTCGCCGAGTTAGAAATCAAACACGCGCGCGAACAACAGGAATTATTTAGGAAATCTCTGCAAGTGCTCAAAGAGTGCGCATAGACAATCCAAACTAGTTATCCATAGAGATGACATTATTATAAAACTACAGCCAGGATTTATATAAGCTTATGTTATATTTTATGAATTTATTAAGTATAAACCTTATGTGTCCGACATTAGGTCGATTTTTGATAAGTCGAGAACAACCGCTTCTGTGGTCTAGTGGTTCGCCCACCCGTGTAAGACGCAGGGGTCCCGGGTTCGATTCCCAGGGGGAGTGCATTTGTACTCGGTTTGGTTGGTGGTAGGGCTTATTTCAAGTCCGCCTGGCTAGCTACCACCATCTTACCTAAGTCTGACGCCATAACAACAATTTAAAAATTGTTGTGTTCCGGCAGTTAGAGGTAAGATAGCCAGTTCCTCAGTGATGAGGATTTCGGGTGTAGTGCGCTTCCAACCTCGGCCTTATCGACACTTAACATCAGGTGAAGTGAAGGTCAAGCACTATCCAATTGTGCAGCGAACTAAAATCTATGGAAATATAATTGCTAACGAATATTGCTTAAAAATGGCACCACGGGGCCGAAAAAGTAACCCGTTCAGCTTTAGTCGGGCCAGCCACCCACCCGTGACTGACGTTAACGTTCTTTACAATAATTGCAGTTTGTATTGTAGAGAAAAGAGAGAAAGAGAAAGTTTATTAGAAATGATGTCCTGTGTAGTCAAATGGTGAAAAAGACTCAAAGAAGGCAGTAAAAATATGCAGAAATAACGTATCATATTTTTTCGTTTAAGTATTGAAAATATCTATGAGTATACAAATTTTGGCCGCAAAAAAGCAACCAGTGCTCAGACGCTTTGTGCTGTATAATTAAATGCCAGCATTTTTAGCTCCATCCACTTAGTTGTACTTTTCGTGTGGTGCCATTTTTTGAGCGGAATGCTTGTTCCATAGATTTTAGTTCGCTGTCATTGTGCATAAAAAAGTTAATAAAACGAGAGTGTATGAACTGAACTTGACATTTTATTCGTAAGGTTTCTTATTGGAAATATAATTATTTAAGTAAAATGTTTAATTAGGAATGCCATTTCATTAAAAAGTATTTTTGTCATTACATTTTGATGGTTTTGACTGTCAGCTATTGTTCTGTAGTAATGATAATAATAAAAAAAGGTTCATAAGTAGTAAAAAGACAAAAAATACTAAATTGTTTTTTTAGGCATAATTCCATTTTTTTTTGTTGTTAAACAACATAGAATATAACAAAAAATATTACATTATATTTTAGGATCTAAGTATGTTTTTCCATGTGTCAAAATATTATTTACTTGTATTTTATTCTAGCTGTTTAAGTATTTATGTTTATTATGCCTGATTAGATAATGTGATGTGTATATAGTGTCGTTTTTGTAAAATTTATTAAACGACTTGTCACAGAATACATAATAGTACAAGCACAGAAGATGCACTCCGCAAAATCATTTAAATAAATAGCGACTCTTGCTCCGACACAATAAAGTGCAATTCAGGTCGCACAGCGCTCCCTTCCCTACAATATATTCACCTATTGTGTAAGTTACAAAGTCAAGTATCCATTTTGTTTTTTGTATCAAATATATAATTTATTATTCAAGCGATTTTTTCTTTTCATCTCTAATACCATGTAAACCAGCCCTTAGGGCTGGTTTACATTATCTTAGTCTTTAGTAGAGTGCTTTAGGAGAGTGCTTTAGTGGAAACATGTAAACGGTCGTCTTATGACTAAAGAGAGTAACGTTCTAGTAGCCTTTCTACTCGCTTTCCAGTAGCACCCCCTGCGCGCCCGCTCACCCCCCGCGCGATATTTTACTCGCACTCGCACTGGAAGCATGTAAATCGACATTTTAGTAGCGTCTTTAGTAGAGTGCATTTGCCGGTGAACGCGTGACGTGTAATTGAATTAAATAAGTATGGCGAAAATGACACTCTACTGGAAGCGTGTAAACGGTCACTGGAAAGGCACCAAAACTACTAAAGCACTCGCATTCGAATCTACTCGCACGCTACTAAGCACTCTACTAAATACTAAGATAATGTAAACCAGCCTTAAGTAAATATAATAGTAACAAAATCTTTCGAAATTGAATGATTGTCAGTCTTCTCAGTTTTTAATTGATCATCAGCCATTTTGTCCCCACTACTGGGGCACAGACCTTCCTTATGGGTGGATGAGGAGGATGGGCCATAACCCACCACGCGGGCCCAATGCGGATTGGTGGGTGTTAGCGACTGCAAATGCAGCCGGGACCAACGGCTTAACGTGCCTTCCGGCCTTGCGGAACTTGTTATTTTTTGATAAAACTAAATGTAAATAAATACGTACCTTAGTTGACAATATACAGCGGACGTGGTTTAATTGCTCGTGCCATATGAACTGGTCCTTGCGGAACTCTACTATAATAGGCATGTTGACTTTTTTTTTATTTTATGTTACATTATACTTCAGATTCGTCCTCGATATTAGTATATTAACACATGTAGTACCGCTTGCATGTATCACCACTTAGCACGTTATTTTAAAGCAATAACCTAAAAAACCTAAAAAGAGAAGGTTTTTGACTTAAAATTGACAGATATTTTGACATTTCCGGTCCAAGTTTGCCCTGTCACTGCTACACGCCAACCACTTCATTCGCTTTTCGTGCTTCGCCACGGACGCACGTATACAGTCTCAAAGTGAGACTTCTTTAGAATTATATTTTTACAGTGAAAATTAAATTATAGTTAAGCATTTACTTCGAGAAGAAAGAAAAAAGTTTTCAAGACGGAAGAGGACAAGAAGAAGAAGTCAAGACGGAGGAACACTTTTAAATGCCGTTTACTTGGTTAAACAGCATAATTGTCTGCTATTTATCTGATGCGAACTTACCATACTGGGTATTTTCTGTCAGTTTTTTATTTATCTGATGCGAACTTACCATACTGGGTACTTTCTGTCAGTTTATTTATTTGTCTGATGCGAATTTACCATACTGGGTACTTTCTGTCAAAGCATTGTGTTTAAGACACAATTAAATATCTATTGCACTCGAGATAGTCATGCTGGACTATTTCACCGCATAGATACGTCAAACAATGCTACTGCAGCAACTCAAAGTGCCGTTGACGACGCGACATTGTAAAAAAGCAGACTACCCTCAAAGGTTGCCACGTGGTTGGAACCGCTGCCGAGCACCAATCGGGTGACTCCGTCGACCGCTGAATCGCCACCATCCACCTTCCAGGCAGGCGGCCGCTGTGCTGGAGCTGCAAGAGCAGCCCTGACAACAGCGTTGCTCATCAGGTATGAATTTTGACATCATGATATCCTTGATTAATCTCAACGGTATTATAGTGTACCATCGGTACTAAGATAAATTTATAGTTTACTAAACTGACAGAGTTAGCTATAAATGCTAAAATTTAATAACTTAATGGAACCAGATATTGAGTTATATAGCAAACTAGCTTCTGCCCGCGACTTCGTCCGCGTGGATGTTAGAGATAATCCTTAGAGAACCTTCAACCAGGATCTGACCATTCATTACGTTTCCGGTTCCGGTTCCCGTTCCCGTTCTGTTCCCGTCCGTTCCCGTCCCTTTCCTGTCCCGTTCTCGTACCCTTTCCGTTGCCGTTCCCGTCCCGTTCTCGTTCCCGTACCGTTCTCGTCCCGTTCCGTTCCCGATTCATTCCCGTTTCATTCCCGTTCCGTTCCCATTCCGTTCTTGTTCCCGTTCCCGTTCCCGTTCCCGTCCCGTCCCGTTCCGTCCCCGTCCCCGTCCCCGTCCCCGTCCCCGTCCCCGTCCCCGTCCCGTTCCCGTTCCCGTTCCCGTTCCCGTTCCCGTCCGGTTTCCGTTCCCGTTCCCGCCCCGTCCCATTCCCGTTCCCGTTCCCGTTCCCGTTCCGTTCCGTTCCCGATGCTTTCCCCTTAGTTCCCGTCCCATTTTCGTTCCCGTTCCGTTCCTGTAACGTTCCCGTTTCGTTTCCGCTTCGTTCCCGTTTCGCTCCCGTTCCATTCCCATTCCGTTCCATCCCTTTCCATTCCCAATTCCCGTTCCCGTCCCGTACTCCTTCCGTTCCTTTTCCCGGTACCGTTCCCGTCCCGTTCCTGTCCCTTTCTCTTTCCCGTTCCATTCCCGTTTCTTTCCCGTTCCGTTCCCGTTTCCATTCCGTTCCCTTTCCGTTCCCGTTTCATTCCCGTTCCCTTCCCGTGCCGTTTCCGTTCCAGCCCGTTCCGTTCCCGTCCCGTTCTCGTCTTGTTCCCGTTCCCGTTCCTGTTCCTGTTCCTGTGCCCGTGCCCGTGCCCGTGCCCGTGCCCGTGCCTGTTCTCGTTCTCGTTCTCGTTCTCGTTACCTGGATGTGCATGTCCAGGTACAGGTCCATGATGTGTCATGTCCACCGTGTTGGACTTCAAAATAAATGTCATTTTCGCAATCACCATCCCATGAAACCTCAAGAACGACATCCACATCGATTTTCATGTTTACTTACCCCATTTACACCCTAAGGGATAATTTTCAAAATAACAAAATATGTGTTTGCCTATTTATTTTTAGACATGCTCCTACGAATTTTAAAGTTGTAATGTCTATTTTATATTCTTTTTCCATACATTTGAACCTCATTTTCAACCCTTTAGGGGTTAAATCATGTCCACCGTGTTGGACTTCAAAATAAATCTCATTTTCGCAATCACCATCCCATAAAACCTCAAGAACGACCTCCACATCGATTTTTATGTTTACTCACCCCATTTACCCCCTAAGGGGTTGATTTTCAAAATCACAAAATATATGTCTGCTTATTTATTTTTAGATGTGCTCCTACGAAGTTTAAAGTTGTAATGGCCATTTAATATTTTTTTCCATACAAAATTTGAACCCCATTTCCACCCCTTGAGGGTTAAATCATGTCCACCGTGTTGGACTTCAAAATAAATGTCATTTTTGCAATCGTCATCCCAGAAAACCCCAATAACGACATCCGTATCTATTTTTAGGTTTACTCACCCCATTTACCCCCTAAGGGGTTTATTTTCAAAATACAAAATATATGTTTGCTTATTTATTTTTAGACGTGCTCCTACGAAGTTTAAAGTTGTAATATCCATTTAATATTATTTTTCAATACAAAATTTGAACCCCATTTTCACCCCTTGAGGGGTCAAATCATATCCACCGTGTTGAACTTCAAAATAAATGTCATTTTTGCAATCGTCATCCCAGAAAACCCCAATAACGACATCCATATCTATTTTTAGGTTTATTTACACCTTTTCACCCCCATTTCATCCCCGTAGGGGTTGAAATACTAACAATAACAATATACGTTGCGTTAGATTTCCATCCATAAGCCTAAATTATATATTTAGCAATTTTGACTTCGAAAATAAAGGATTTTCTTCATTACACAACTTCATCCCCCTTTTGACCCCTTCGGGGGTAGAATTTTGAAAAACGCTGAGACCCGTATTTATTAATTTTCAATCGTCAGCCTAAACACAAAATTTGAGGATCCTAGCTTCAAAACTGAGGGACTTTCATACAAACTTTCATCCCTTATTTCATCCCCTTAGGGATAGAATTTTCAAAAATCCTTCCTTAGTGGATGCCTACACTGTATAAGGTATCTGTGTGCAAAATTTCAAGTCTCTAGGTCCAGCGGTTTGGGCTGTGCGTTGATAGATCAGTCAGTCATTCAGTTTACGATTTTATATATTAAGATAGCTCATACCTGATACTTCACACACCTATTATGTGAAATAGCTTAGTTGCTGAAATAGCTAGCTGCTGGCATGCTGATAGAAATTTCAACTAAAAATGGAATAACAGAATCCTTACATTTTATTATCTATTAATGAATCATAATTGCAACGCAATTATCCTACCAATATTATAAATGTGAAAGTTTGTGTGTTTGAATGTTTTTTCCTCAATCACGCCAAAACTACTGAACGGATTTGGTTGAAATTTGGCACACATATGGTAAGTAGCCTAGATTAAAACATAAAATGCTTTTAATCCTGATATTCCCACGGGAACAGGAACCACACGGGTGAAAACCCGGGTGGCCGCTAGTAAATCATAAATGCAATTTATGTTTGTTGGAATACAGTAAAAAATGTAATCATTGTATTTCAGGCGGGTAGACCTAACATGTTGAACTTGTTCATTACTAACTATTTAGTATGTTTCTTTCTAAGCTATGGCCTTGTACAAATTATCTCTATTACTTTTCAAATTTAATTTGTGTGAGTGTGTACAAAATAATGTTTCTGATGTGGGAAAATTATTAGCTACAAGTGTCAGTGAAGTTTTAGGCAGCTTTCCAATACAAAACTATATACACCTTTTTGTGACAGTATTTCGAATTTTTTACATAATGTGGGGCATTACGACGTTCAATTATACCGTACATGATCAACTCTAGTGTAGCTGAGGCTGCTCACTTTTAAGGCCTTTTAAGGCCACCGACAGTTCAGTCGAATATGAATGATGCATTGGTCACAGGCCTGATGTGAACGATATCCATCAACAAAAAAAAAAAAAAAAAAAACTAAGTAAATCGGGCGCAGTACTCAATAAAACAATTTTAAAACTGATTTATATATTTATTTGCCTTAAAAACGACAACAAAAGACATGGGCAGGTATGTCACATGCTTCATCTCCGACGGCAAGCGAACAGCGAGACGCGGCGAGGAAGCCCCATCAGCTGTTTGTTTCGTCAGTCACAGCAGACTCGCAGACGGGCATCACGGCCAATCCAAATAGTTGCCGATGATGCATCATCAATTTTTGCCTTCAATCATCATACGTGAGGTAAGGACACCCGTTAAGATAATGTATTCGTGAGGGTGCGTGCTGGTGTGACATCTGTCTGTATTCAGCGAATACAGGCAGTGGTCACCGACTACAGGCGCAAAGGTCCACTTAATCGTTTGCGCCGGTAATCGTCTGTGTGAATATACCATTTAGCCGCGCTACACAGGTCACCCAAATTATTATTATATTTTTCTATTATATATATACATATACTATAGTATATCATCTCCAGTCGAGCAGAATGCATAACAGTTATAACACATACAAATAATAGTTTTGTTACAATTTGTTGAAGGTTCAACAGAAGGCGACATGAGTAAGTCATATCAGATTTAGTTATAATCATAATCATAATCATTTATTTGCTCAAAACATGGTATAAAAGATGTTACATTTTTGAGGACTCACATGTTTTGCCAAGGTTGTGGCATGCAAATTATAAAAATCAAATCAAATAAAATTATATAAAATATTTAAATACTACTTAATTCATTTCTTACTTACTATATATAAACTTTTTTGTCAAAAATTCATTAATAGAATAAAAATTGTTGTCACAGAGCCAATTATATAACTTTTTTTTAAATAGGTTAGTATTAAGTTTTTTTATGTCAGCAGGGATTTTATTATAAATGGTAATGCACATAAATAAACAACTTTTCCTATATTTAGCTGATTTTGGGAAATCTCTTAAAACAAGCCTGTCGGGGTCCCTTTTTAGTCTGGTGTTTATGTCGCCAGCTTTAGTAAACAAGTCTTTATGTTTATTTACAAAATTACAAATTTCGTAGATGTATAGAGATGGCACCGTTAATAAACCAAGACCTCCAAATAATGGTCTACAGGGTTCGTCCGGTGCGACACCATAAATGGCTCTGATACACCTTTTTTGTGCTTTAAATGCTCGATCCCTATCTGTGCCGTTGCCCCATATTATGATCCCATAACGTAATATGGATTCTACGTATGCGCGGTAGGTGGCAATAACAGTACTCCTATTCGTGACATTTTTTAATTTTTTCAAAGCATATACGAATCTATTAATTCTGTTGCTTACGTTATCAGCATGTATTTTCCAATTCAAATTATTGTCTATATGGATTCCGAGAAATTTGGTATGTATCTCTTCTTTTATTTTAGTGATGTTAATATTAAATTTGTACTTAGGGTTATAAGATTGATAGAATTGTATAAAACACGATTTGTTCAAGTTAATTTTTAGTTTATTCGATTGTAGCCATGCGATGATTTTGTCAATAGTATTATTAATTACTGATTCATGATAGTCAATTGAATTTGCTTTATTTGATGTCACAATAACTGAAATGTCATCTGCATATAATATGCATTTATAGTTAATTGCATTAAAAATGTCATTTATATAAATAATAAATAATATTGGCCCGAGAATGCTCCCTTGTGGAACACCGTTTTTGCTGTTTTTAAGACGCGAAGTGTAGGCTATCATTTCATTGTTGACGACTTTGTTTATGACAACATATTGACGGCGATCAGTTAAGTAAGACGTTAACCATTGCTGAGCTAGACCTCTTATACCGTTTGATTCTAGTTTTGCAAGTAACAATTTATGATTAATTAGATCAAACGCTTTTGATAAATCTAAGAATAGGCCAGTAGTGTACTCGTTGCTATTCAGAGATGTTAATACAGTACGTAAAAGAGCAAAAGTTGCCAGTGTTGTTGATTTATTCTTTTGAAATCCGAATTGACTGGGCTCAATGATGTGAAATCTATCGCAAAAACTAACTATTCTTTTGTACTTACATTTCTCAAATACCTTAGATAACACAGGAATAAGTGTTATGGGCCTATAATTATTTATATCTTCCTTGTTACCTTTCTTATAAAGCGGTTTGACGATCGATATTTTGAGAAGATCTGGAAATTTTCCTGAAGAAAAAGACAGGTTTATAAGATGAGTCAATATCGGAGCCAACTCAGCACAACATGCTTTGACAATTTTGGTACATATGCCATCAAAGCCTTCAGAATTAGTATTTCTCAGATTCTTAATCTCCCTAATTACTTCATCCTCTGTCACTGGACTGAGAAACATAGATTCCGAGACTACTTTCTTCTCAGTGTGGTTCACACGTAAGGTTTGTGTTGAATTTTCTGCGGATTCAATAAAAAAATCATTAAAAGCAGAGGCGATGTCAGGTGGATTTGTCAATTTATTATCATTTATTTTTATACTATCAATATTGTCATCAATTTTGTTGTTCATTATTTCATTTTTAACTATAGACCACGTTGCCTTACATTTATTAACACTTTTATTAATATATTTTATATTTGAATTTCTTTTTGAAAAGAAAATGCATTTTTTTAAAACATGAGAATAGGTTAAATATTTGTTTTTATTAGTTTCCGTTTTATTTTTATAGTAATAAGATCTAAGTGATCGCTTTGTTCTACAACTAAATTTCAGGCCTTTGCTAATCCATTTACGTTTATGCTTATTATCTTTGTTGACTTTTATTTTGATAATTGGAAAGCATAAATTATAGAATAAGCACAATTGTTCATGAAAAGTACCAAAAGCTTTATTAAGATCTTCTGTTTCTGAGTAAATTTCAGACCATGATAAACTATTAATGCATTGTTTAAATTTATAAATATTTTCTGGACAAAAGTCCCTTCTACTAATGTAATACGAATTGGGAGTAAGTTGTTTATTTCGTACAGGGAATTTCAAAAATTGGGCTGTGTCGTGATCTGATAAATACAAAGGCAAGACAGAAGCATTAGCTTCGTCGATATTGCTTAAAATATGGTCAATGCACGATGCCTTCCTTGTTGGTACCCCAATGTGAATTGTTAGATTGTAATTATTACATATGTCTTTTAGATGAGTTGGTATTTTTCCATCTTTTAACGTATCTATATTTAAGTCACCGGTAACAACGAGTTTTGTTTTTTTGTGACTTTTATGTACTTCATGCAAGAAAAGATCAAGTTTTTGCAGAAAAATATTTGGGTCAGATTTCGGTGTTCGGTATATACAAATTACTAATAAATTGTGTTGTGGGATTTCGATACCACAAGCCTCGAAAGTTTTAACAGTTGCATATTTTCTTATTTTTGTGAATTCATTATAGATTGTATTACGCTTGACTAAGATACAAGTTCCGCCTCTTTGCTTGTCCCTGCAAAATGAAGTGGCCAGTTCATAGTTGATTAGATTAAGGAATTTGTCATTACCAGATTGTATGAATGTCTCAGAAAGGCAGATCATGTCAGGCTGATTGTTCATCTCTAGCATCTCCTGTAATGTTAGTTCTAATAATTCCTGTTTTGCTAACAAACTAGCTATATTTTGATGCATTATTGTGAAATATTTCAGGGAACTAGTTGCATTATTCACGAAAAAAACTGCTTTTGTTTAACTTTGGAAAATATTTAGTAATTTTACTTTGGATTCGAGATTTACCAAAAGGTGTATCAGACCCTTTCGCGTCAGTCACGCAAGTCTGAGGTCGAGCAAAATAATAAGGGATCGTACCCTTAGGATGTTTGACAGTATTCGAAGTCAATGTTGAATTGGTAGTTGAACGATTCAAATCTATGGTAGGTGATGGTTTATTAATACGGGTTAAAATTCGTTTTATTTGCTTAACATTGAGGTAATTATCCTCGTAGTCCCAACAGTCAATAATGTAATTTATTTTTCCACAAAATTTAAATAAATTATCATTTTCGCATTCAAGAAATTTACACTTATTATACTTATTACATATAGTTTTTATGGTATTATTCAGTTCCAAAACATTTATATACAGATTATTTAATACATTTAGGACAATCACGTTATTATTAGAAAATTTATTTAACAACTTATTTAACTGAAACGATAATATTTTCAAGTCATAATCGTTTTCACCTAGGCATACTATGATTTTGTCATTTGCTTTAATTTCTGTGCTTAGTTTAAGTTAAGAACTGTTTAAAATTTAATTTAGCTTTTATAAAAAAATACGCACTCAAAGTACTTAAAAATAATTTTATCACGATTAAAAATGTAACTTATTGTTTTTAAAACACAGTCTAGACATCCTTCCATCACCTTTAAGGTTTTAATATTGATAAGGAAAGTGATAGTAATATACGAATTTAAAATCAGAAATTTTGGGCATTTTAGTGCCCATATTTTTATTACAAAACTACCGCCGCCAGCTATAAAGTTTTTTAAATAGCATGATTTCCCTGTTATTGGACAATATTTACTTTTTATAAGGGTCTCAGAACATTTTTAAGGTAATGAAGTTCATCTTTTTATATACAATGTTTTTTTTTATATACAGCTACCGTCGCAACTTTCCATTATATTACAGATGTATTAGCAATTATGATCTTTACAAGACAAACGTTCACAAAACTGCAGAAATCACTTAGTTGAATGTCATCGATACTTACACAGAATTCCGCGTAAGTCTAATTAGAGACGACATATTTTCTTTTGGGCCTTTTAACAACGGGGTGGACTAGGAGACACTAGTGGTCACATCAGGAATCACAAATTGCAAAATATTTGCATATCAATTATCTAGAACATGCAGTTCAAATTGCTTTCATTGCAATTTTTCTTATTGTATTCAGTGCGGGGTGTTAAGCATTCTAGATATTATTATTCTGATGCTAAATAGAAATTATTCAATTCATAAATTCAAAAACTAATCACCAGTTTTGGTTTTTATTTTCCAGATTGAGATTGAGTAAATTCAAATGCAATGCACGTCGAATTAAGCAGTGGAGATAAAATGCAGTAGATTTTCTTTTTCTCTATTTCTAGCATTTGATTTCAAAAATATTTGTTTTTTAATTTGAGATTATAGCATTCACAATGCTATTTTGGTTTAGTATTGTACAAAGACTATTCTGACACTAAGATACCTATTATTTTAATTCTTTTCCACCAGTTTTTTAAACGAAGGTGTAACCATTGTGCCATCATAATCGTCACAATCTTGAGCCTCGGTTTGGCACCTCTTATTCACATGTAAGGTACTTCTTCGTATATCTTATTCTAATATAAAGTATTAACATTCTATAACTTTTAATTTCAGGGACGGAAATTAATCGCACAAATAAATTAGTTTTCATAACATTATCAAGGTGGTATTATTTTACAGGTAAATTATTTATGTTATTATTGAAGCTGCTGTCTGTTAATACTATCAGGAAGTACAGAGTTTGGTAACAGAAACGGTTCGATTATTTAACAAATACTAATATAGACATAATAAACAAATTTTTTTTTACAGATGTGTATAACACAATTATCAGTATTACATAATATTGCGTTCATTATTAAATGGACAAAATTGAGCTAATCTCAAGGTTTGGTAAAGAACTTAACTAAGTACGCCTTTGCGTAGACTTCATTGTAGAAATACAATGGATATCTTAGATTACTTAAGACATTTTATTACATATTTTCCAATTTTATTCTTTTTTCATCATTTTTATCTTAAAAGTTTAACTTTGATTACCTTGCCTATTGCACAAATAATGCAAACAATACAAAAAAAAAACAAGAATGGATCATAAATATTTATATTAAATAAGCAGTTCATAATCACTTCTTATTTAGAAAGAAATTAAATTCTATATGTAATGTAAGTAATAGATTGCTGAAATGAAACTTTTAATGAAATGAAGTAGACTTGTGTTGTGTCCAACCAGTTTTAGTACTCGACGTATGCCGATACCTTTATAGCCCTAACAAAAAATGTTACTATAGATGTTCCAGGTAACACGGCGAAATGGTCAATGACTCCGCTATATTTGCAAAATATTAAAACATATTATCACCGATAATCAAACTGAGTTTTCCAAACCAACCTTGTATATTTATATGTATATATGTGCGTGTGTATATATATATATATATTGTACCAGCCATCTATAGGTACCGTTTTTAGTATATGTAATCATGTAAAACGTTCAGAATGATGTTAAATGGTATTCTTTTCTTTTTTAAAAAGACTAATACGCAAGAAATGATATTTCCATTTTCTTATTATAATGCTTTTAACATCTACATGTGTTAATATACTAATATCGAGGACGAATCTGAAGTATAATTAATGATTAAACGAACTTACCTGTAAGTGAAGTTCTATCATAATTATACGAAGGATTCGTCCGAAGATATTAGTATAGAATCCCACCCTCCCTACTCATTATTGTAAATTACAATAACTGTTTACCCACTGAAGAAAATGAGGAAATATCATAGGATTTGGACTTTAAACTAAATGAAGTGGTTGGCGTGTAGCAGTGACAGGGCAAACTTGGACCGGAAATGTCAAAATATCTGTCAATTTTAAGTCAAAAACCTTCTCTTTTTAGGTTTTTTAGGTTATTGCTTTAAAATAACGTGCTAAGTGGTGATACATGCAAGCGGTACTACATGTGTTAATATACTAATATCTTCGGACGAATCCTTCGTATAATTATGATAGAACTTCACTTACAGGTAAGTTCGTTTAATCATTAATTAATTACCCCTAAAAAAAGAAACATTTGTATAAGAATTATTACGCTAGCATGAAAACTGCCCGAGATATCACAGTTTGAAATGCACAAAATTGGACTCACCCGAAAACGCTCCATACTAACGGCTACCAAGTTATGACGTCACGCCTTCCTACGTTGTATGCAACGCGTAGGAAATTTGTTCGGCAGCTATATTAAATATTGTGTTTATCAAAATGGTTTCTTTGACAAATTTGCTATAAATTTTACGGACTAATTAAATGTATAATTTATTTTAACAAATTTTATACTTTTTAAATGGACTTGTCCACCCAACTTTGAAGGGTCATAAAACAAATAATCCGCAATATATAAAACCAAGAGGTATACAAGCTACTCCAAAAGTTTGATATGTTTACGATTTTTATTAGTATTTCGTTAAAATTCACCAGAAATATTACATGTCGACTACCCTACGGAATGTAGTTAGGCTGTGGCACATACCAAAGATAGCACATGCCAAAGACACGAAAATTCTGACACTTGGCATATTATTGTCATTGATGAGTCATGGAACCGATGGCATTAGACAAACTCTATAACGATCCGAATAATGATAACGGATCCGGCCACATCATGTGAGATCGATGGAGTTCTGAAGAAAATTGGAGGAATTTCGCAGCCAACGAAATATCATCTGGTTCTTAAGGAACTATGTGGGATCCTCCCCCTCGTCCATTGAAGAACTGCATCGATTTCACCAACCTTAAACTAAATTTGCCGGATGAATAAACTTGGTCGGTTCCAGGCTCCCTCATTTCCACGACAGCGCCGCCGTTGCTCAGCAGCGTCGTCCGGAATATGAAACCATCATAAAATGCATTAGTAACATTATTTTCAAACATCTTTCAACTAGGTATCATAACTTTTAATCTACCTATACTAATTATACATGAAATAAAAACAACCACAATCTTTCTCCATACACTTTTTCTCAACAAAACTATTACCACTTGACCTACATCAATTGTTTACATTACATTTAGATAGTTTAGTCAAACATATTTTTTCTTTGGATTATCAAAGTAAAATGATTCTTCAGTAGTTTGGAATTCATATTTCCCTAACTAATTCCCTATCTAAATGAAATACACAAGTGGATGCAGAAATGGAAGATCAAAGCAAGTGCTTCCAAATCGGTTCAGGTCACTTTTACTCTAAAGACTGGCAATTGTACGCCTGTAAAACTGGGCAATGAACTATTACCACACAGTGATGTAGTGCGATACTTGGGCATACACCTGGATAGAAGGCAAACATGGCAGATACATATCAAAAAGAAACGTGATGAACTAAACGCACGATTCAGGGCTTTGCTTTGGTTACTTGGTCGCCAATCCAGGCTCTCACTTAACAACAAAATCTTAATATATAAAAGTGTACTAAAGCCGGTATGGACTTACGGCATAGAACTGTGGGGAACAGCTAGTAACTCCAATCTAGAGATACTGCAGCGCTTTCAAAACAATGTATTTCGCACTATCCTCAACGCTCCGTGGTTTATAAAAATCTCTGAATTGCACGAATATTTGGAAATGAACTCAGTAAAAGAAGAAATAAACTTGTCTTCAAAACGATACAAAAAACGCCTTGTGACCCATACTAACACTCTGGCACTCGCACTCACCGACACATCACATGACATGAAGAGACTAAAGCGTTATGCTATTAATGAACTGGAACAGAGGGAATAAAACCTAGTGACTTAACCATAGGAAGAGTATTCCAATGGGAGTACCACCTTACAAAACATGTTTCACCTCACAAAACTGCTTATAGTGTAGAAACTGATTGCAGTTAGTAATAACAATTAGAAAAAAAAAAAAAAAAATATTTCCCTAACCTATCTACACGATTAGAATTCAAATTATGATTATTACAGCTGCGATTACTTTTAACAAGATGTAAGTGAGGTAAATTATAATCTGAAAGGTTACCTCGCGAAAGACGATCACATTTACATAAATACTTCTGTAAGAAACTATGATTAATGCTATCACTAACTTTTGTAGTGCTATGTTTGAATTCATTTTTCTTCTCTTTTCCTATATTCTTATTTTCATTCGCTTCACTCGTATGTTTATTGGCATTGACTTCATAAGAATCTACATATTGACATTGCCCTATGTCAATCTATTCTTAATGCTAGTTATTTCACTTTTGGACAATCTAACGTTCTTTACTATAAATTGTTGATTGCAAAAATCTATCATAGCATTATTGGCAAAGAGAAAATCTTGACCCATTATCATTTCTTGGCCAATATTCTCAACAACCAGGAAATCATTAATAAACAAAACATTGTTGATCAACAATTTTAAATTAACTTTACCTAAAATATTTAACCGATTACCGTTGATAGCTTTCAGTAACAAGTCACAGGGCACAATTTCTTTAGAAATCCTTTGTGCTAATTCACTTGAAATGACAGATACAGAAGCACCAGTGTCTATTAGAGAAATGATTTTGTGATCGCGACAAGTTACATGAATACATGGAGCTAACTCACGTTTATGCTGTTCTTCTTCAGATATTTCTGCCGATTGAACATGTTCATCGATTGCCTTAATATTGTCCGTTTCCAAATCGTTTCTTATTGGTTTTCTTTGTCTGAAATTTAATGGATTTGAGGAATCTTTGGAAAAAGTTGGGGTTTGTTGGGATTGGTTTGGAGTACCTAGAGCACAGGATTTGGGATCGCGCCGGCTCGTAGTACGCGCGCACAGCTGGTGCTGGTGCAGTATCAGCCACGGTATCGCCTACACTAGTCGACTGGACAGGCAGAATTAATTTAGTTTCTGGCTTTTCTCCAGACAATAGTTTTTTCATCTGCCACAAAACTTGTTTTAAGTGATCCTTGCTGAAATAAATATGTGTAACCAGCTTCTGCTTTGTAACAAAATTAGCTTTTCTTAAATATTGTTGGACAAAACATTGGTCGTCTATGACCGACCCTGTTTTTGAAGCTAAGCTATCTAAAGAATAAAAATAATCAAGTGGGTCCTCATGTGGGCCCTGACAGCGTTCAAAGAAAGCTGCTAGTGGATTCGTAGTCGGAGCGAATTCCTCCGTTATCTTGTCCCGCAACTCCTTGTAGGAACTACAGCTCGAGACAATCTTCTTGTAGAAGTAGAGCGCTGCCCCCTCCAGGTGAGCACTCAGAATAATCTTTGCATTATCGTCGTATTTGTTCACGGCCGCTGTGATCTCAAATTCGTCGAATAATTCATTAATATCTTGATCAATGCCGTTGAACTTCTCCATCTTGTATAGCACCTAAAACATAGAAAATCACACACACACGAGCGTAACTTTACGGCCGTCGCGCCTCCACCATGTCACGCATGGGTGGCGTAGCTATATTGAATTAAACACAATTTGCGTGATATTTTGTATTTTTTCCAATCTTTTCACGAATACACTTTTCATTGAACCGACATATTTTTTCCGGAACAAAAACAGACTGAGCTTTCAAAGATAATAAAGAAACAACTGTTCTCTATTTGACTTACTACTTGCGCAACGACTAAAAAGTTTGTAATAGATGCAATCGAGCATCACAGTACATTCTCCAAACCCGCAAATACAGTGTGATTTTTTGAACAGTGATCAAACTTTGTGGTGTGGCTTAGACCATCAAACTTAATAACTTTGACTATAGGACCAATTTAATCAGAGCAAAAAAATGTGGTATAAGGTAACTACGGAACTTTACTGCACGTGGCCCGACACACACTTGGCCGGTTTTTATCTAGAACAAATAATAAGGTTAATACAGATCTTAAAATTACTTTGACCAATTTGAAGGCGGTGCGACGTAGACGCGTTACCATGGCAACGCTGATTTCACAACAAGTAGTTTCGCAAGTTAATGTGCAGTGTTAAGTATTAGAACGCTTTAATACAAAATGTGATTGGAAAAAACATGGGTAAGTTTCCATCAAATTATCGTCATTTTTTTTTATTACACAACTGCCCAAAAAGAGTATACAAGGTTATTTTTAGTATATACGAAACCTGAAAACTGTTTGTTCAGAATCAGTAATAGAATCGATTGCAATATTTTTTATATCATGTTATATTTTGACAAAATAATATTTACAAAACCATAATTAACGCGTACCCTACTAAACGGGACAACACAAAAAGCTTGTAACTTCGTGAGTTTTTAAGGTATCATTATCATTTTTTATACTGATTCTTTAAAATGAAAATATGACCCGTGTTTCGGCTTTCGTATATACAAAAAATAATGTTGTATATTTAAGTGAGTTTCTATTCCACCATGACTTCTAAACGCAAACCATAGACTTATTATATTACTAGCGTAAGGACCCGGTCAAAGTCACTATGAAATGACGCCAGTTGGTTGGCCCTAAAAATACAGTTTTAGGGCCAACGCGTTTCAGTCATCCGCGGGAGACTATGGTAGACAGATGGTGATTGACGTGACATAAAAATGCCGAATTGTGCATTTGTAGATTGCAAAAAATATGATGCAAAGGTTAAAAAGTTTCATGGAATATCGTTTCATCGGTTAGTAGCTTTACATTATTTTTATTACGTGTCTAACAATTTTAATAAAGTATAAAAGATTTCAATATTATTAGTTATTGTTCGAGGCACTAGAGATGGGTCATCATGACTCAAAGGAACTAATTCACTTGAGTCCATATAAGATCTTTATAGTTCATTTAGTTCCATAGGTAATTAACTCCAAGAACGAGATTAAACGGTAAGGATTGAACACTACGTACAGAAATATCTCCTATGAAACATATTCGCTGCAAAAATATTTTTATTAAGTATCTACACTACATTACATTTCAATTCAAATAATTACAGATTGCCTAATGATCTAGTGTGTAAAGAAATATGGAGTCGCACGCATTATTCCAAAATAACGAAAAGAGCCCTATTTCAAGCCTCCTAAAAACGCAAGAATATGCTATGCTAATTTTTATGACACAGATGTCAAAAGCTGGACTACGGAAGCTGAAAGCAATGGCAATACCGCGAATTGAGATTGAAATATTTACTGCATTCACGCGTATAACAAAATAACTAAACTCAGAAAACGAAACTCCTGCCTCCCATAATTATGCAGTACTAGCAGCCGCCCGCGAATACGTCAGCGTGGAAAGATTTTTGCTTTCCCTCGGGAAAAATACTTTTTTTGGGATGAAATGTACCGTCTTTCTCTTTACCCCTGACAATGTGTATGTAAATTTTTATGATGATCGGTTCAGTAGTTAAGACGTGGAGGCGTAACAAACAAACAAACATCTTTCACATTTATAATAATAAAAAGTTTTTTATACATACCTTTCAAAAAACCTTAGGTAGGTACCAGTGGCGAAGGGTCCATACAAGCCGATTCCCATCGGCTTACCTTTTAGAAATTCCACCCCACTGATCCACTATGCAGATCATAGCATTATTCTAGTGCGGCTTACCTTCGCCACAATTTCACCCCTCGCCACTGGTAGGTACCTATATTGATGCTTAAATTTTAAGAGAAATTTGCATGTAAATAATCAATTTTGACAATATCATTATTTAGTTGGATAAGGATTGTGATACGAAAATGTCATCATCTTCCAATCAATAATTATTACTTTTATAGAAAAAAAAATTATATACTGTGGGTTCGTTTCATTATTCCAATTTTCATAAGGATCTCTATTTTTTTTTAATAAAATACTGCTAATGTTACTCGCTGATAAAAGCTTTCAATATGTGAAAGAATTTTAAAATCTGATCAGTTTTAAGTTTATGCATTACAATCAATCAAAATAATAGACAAATCTTTCCTCTTTATATTTAACTAGCGGCCGCCCGCGGTTTCACCCGCGTGGTGCCCGTTCCCGTGGGAATATCGGGATGAAAAGTGTCCTATATTTTAATCTAGGCTATTTGCTATCTGTGTGCCAAATTTCAACCAAATCCGTTCAGTAGTTTTTGCGTGATTGAGGAACAAACATCCAAACCCACAAACTTCATAATATATCTCTTTATATTAAATAATTTATTGTTTATAATATTAGTTTAGTATAGCTGAGAAAAAGCACAAAAACATCTAATTTGAAATAAACATGATTGAGATTTTGTTATGTTTACTTTTTATTTATGGCCTTATTACCATCGAAAAACTGATATAATTAATATGATAAAAATATTTAAAAAATAGTTTAAAGTTCTAGCGACCTAAAGATGAGTGATCTAGTTCTTAACTCCAATTGAACTAAATCGTTCACTTCAGTAATCTTTTTTGCCCACCTCTAATACGGCAGTAGTTCGAGTAGGTTCTAAAAGATGTCGCTGATTTTGCTTGTATGAAGGAATCATAAAGCAAAACATTCGGATGGGCGCATCCTTCCTTTTGAAATCAATGACGCAAACTGATTTGGATCTACACTCGCGAGCAAAAGTATGGAATCATAGGCCTATTTTCATATAAACGAGGTAACTTTGAAGCCTTGGTTCTCCGCTAAGGATTGACCTAGCTGTGATCTGATGATGGCTATCCAGGGAGTGAATGGAGGAGATTCAGGCTATACACACCCAACTGATGTGATCAGCATGCTGTGAGATATTGGGATATGTTTAAAAAAACAGCGAAATTAGCATAAAAATGTATGAAAATCTTGAAACTGAGAACTCTGATCCTTATATCTCTTAGAATGCTGATCAGATCATTTGGGTGTGTATGGAGATCAAAATCTGCTCCATTCACTCCCTGGATAGCCATCATCAGATCACAGCTAGGTCAATCCTTAGCGGAGAACCAAGGCTTCAAAGTTACCTCGTTTTTATGAAAATAGGCCTGTGATTCGATACTTTTGCTCGCGAGTGTTGTATATTTATATGTCTAGTCTAGATAGTGTTGAGTACAGAACATAGAATTTCTAAGGTACAGAAGAGAAAAATTTATTTATAAATAAATTTTAGCAAATAGATTTACACTAGCATAGCATTTATTTCATGTAGCAACGTATACGAATACGATTAGGTACAAATTCTTTTACTCTTATTAAAACGCCAAAAAGCCATTTTATTGTATGTTAAATCCTTTTCAATGTTAGAAATGCATGATTACAATTTAAAAATTGAAACATAAAACATTCATCAAACATATATTTTTCGATTGTTGTTAACGCTAGAAAAGGCATCCCAATATTTAGGATTTTAGAACATTTGTATTTGATATTTGAGCTCAAGAACTCTCCTCAATCCCACAAAAAACCAAATGGGATAACTGTTACCTACCATGGTACATTAATGGGGAATGTCGGAAAAAAATCTAATTGGCTGAATATTTTTTATAGGTGGGAATAAGCTCCCTTAGTAATAGAAAAAAGTTTCAGAATTTTCAGTTGCGTAATAACATTTAAAAAAATTAAAGTCTCTTCGACTTCAAAAATGTACAAAAGTAACAGCAGAATGGATATTTTACCTTTACCACCACCTGCCACAACCACAACACGAATTAAAAAAAAGTTTTGACATTGATTTTGTGTTGAAACTTTTTTTTAATACCATGTTGTGGTTGTGGCATGGAAATAGTACTATAAACCGGAATGAGCGCTTCGCCCCAAAACGAGCCGACAGAGAGGTCAAGTAGATGTATGTGTCCTTTTCTTCATTAGGGTGACCAAACCGTATGGTTGGCCGGAGACATACATAATACTTTAAACTGTTTAATATAAACTTAAATACCTAGGTAGTTCTTTATTTATAATTAACACTTTTTACCGCGTTTTTATTAGGTTGCTTGCTCTTTTGTTTGTTTGAGCACAAATTTTGCAAACGATTTTATACTGAATTCCCGATGAGCTAGAGACTTGAAACTTTGAACACAGGTCAGAAATGGAAGGAAATGCAATATTACAATGTCATTAAGCTGATCTGATGATGGAGCCGGAAGAACGCCACAGGAACTCTATGATGAATGAAACTATACAACCCCATCGTGTTTGGGCTTGTTAGAATTGTCTTGACAAGTACTCTGACGGGAGACAAGGTTCAGGGTTGGATGATGAAGTCTGGAGGCCATGCCATAGGAACTCAATATTGAAATCATGCAACCCCATCGAGTTTAGGCTCGTTTGAATCGTCTTGACGAGTGCTCTGTTGGGTAATAGTATCCAAGAGTCTGATGAAGGAAGCCGGAAGAAGGCCACAGGAACTTTGTAATAAAACCTTTAAACCCCATCGAGTTTGGACTCGTTTGAATGGTCTTGACGAGTACTCTGATAGGCGGTGGTATATTTTTAATTTAGCTCGTTAACTAAAAAACAGAAAATAATTATTTATTAAAAAAAAATTGGAACAATTTATTTATCACGTTTTTATTAAATTGCTTTTTTGTTTTTATTTTTTAAATATGGTAGTTCAACCAATACAAAATCTAGTTTATTCAATTCAATTTAAGTTCAAGTGTAAATAATTACGCAACTTTAAAGTTTATTCAATTTTTTTATAAAAATACAATGTGCGTGAACTTCGGAAAAACAAATAAATGTTGGAAAAACAAATAAAAGTAGGAAAACATTGTCTAGTTATCTGTAGTCAAAAAAAGATGCAAACGATTTTCCACTTTATTGACCTTTGAAATTCGGTTGCTTTTTCCCATAATTATACTTGTTCATTTACTTTGCTGTTTCATTAAAAACTGTTATTTTGGTAAATATGTCAATAAGGTCTAAAATTCTTGCACCAATTTCTTTACTTGTGAAGTTAATAAAATGGGTGCATGAGATTTACGACGACACAATGTTAAAAATATAAAAAGAAACCAAGATGGCGGCCAACTATATTGTTTGTGGGCCGATTTTGATGAAACTCGATTTTGTTTGACTATTTTGATAAAAAATAACAACGAAATGTTAAAAATATAAACAAATATGGCAGCCAACTCTTTTATTTGTGATTGGGGCTGATTTTAATGAAACTCGGTTTTAGGACTAATTTGACAAGAAAATAATAACACAATATTGAAAAAAATAAAAATTCAAGATGGCAGCCAACTTTTTCGTTTTTGGGCCGATTTCGATGAAACTCGGTTTTTGGTAATATTTTGACAAAATAATAACAACGCAATTTTTTAAAATACTCAAAATCTTAGGCGGCGGCCAACTTTTTGTTTTTTGGGCCGATTTCGATGAAACTCGGTTTTTGGTACTATTTTGACAAGAAAAAACAACTCAATGTAAACTGATGGAAAAATAAAAAAAGATCAAAATGGCTGCTAATTTGTTTTTGAAATCGGCCCAAGAACAAAAAAGTTGGCCACCATCTTGAATTTTGTAAGTTTTCAACATTGCGTTGTTATTTTCTTGTCAAAATCGTACCAAAAACAGAGTTTCATCAAAATCTACCCTAAAACAAAAAAGTTGGCCGCCATCTTGGATTTTCAGTTTTTTAAAAATTGCCTTGTTATTTTCTTGTCAAAATAGTACCGAAAACCGAGTTTCATCGAAATCGGCCCAAAAACAAAAAAGTTGGCCGCCATCTTGGATTTTTAGTTTTTTAAAAATTGCGTTGTTATTTTCTTCTCAAAATAGTTCCAAAAACCAAGTTTCATCGAAATCGGCCCATAAATAAAAAAATTGGCCGCCATCTTGGATTTTTAGTTTTTTAAAAATTGCGTTGTTATTTTCTTGCCAAAATAGTTCCAAAAACCGAGTTTCATCAAACTCGGCCCAAAAACAAAAAAGTTGGCCGCCATCTTGGATTTTTAGTTTTTTAAAAATTGCGTTATTATTTTCTTGTCAAAATAGTTCCAAAAACCGAGTTTCATCAAAATCGGCCCAAAAACAAAAAAAGTTGGCCGCCATCTTGAATTTTTAAAATTTTCAACATTGAGTTGTTATTTTCTTGTCAAAATCGTACCAAAAACCGAGTTTCATCAAAATCGGCCCTAAAACAAAAAAGTTGGCCGCCATCTTGGATTTTCAGTTTTTTAAAAATTGCGTTGTTATTCTCTTTTCAAAATAGTTCCAAAAACCAAGTTTCATCGAAATCGGCCCATAAATAAAAAAGTTGGCCACCATCTTGGATTTTTAGTTTTTTAAAAATTGCGTTGTTATTTTCTTCTCAAAATAGTTCCAAAAACCAAGTTTCATCGAAATCGGCCCATAAATAAAAAAGTTGGCCGCCATCTTGGATTTTTAGTTTTTTAAAAATTGCGTTGTTATTTTCTTGTCAAAATAGTTCCAAAAACCGAGTTTCATCAAACTCGGCCCAAAAACAAAAAAGTTGGCCGCCATCTTGGATTTTTAGTTTTTTAAAAATTGCGTTATTATTTTCTTGTCAAAATAGTTCCAAAAACCGAGTTTCATCGAAATCGGCCCAAAAACAAAAAGTTGGCCGCCATCTTGGATTTTTTATTTTCAACATTGCGTTGTTATTTTCTTGTCAAAATAGTACCGAAAACCGAGTTTCATCGAAATCGGCCCAAAAACAAAAAAGTTGGCCGCCATCTTGGATTTTTAGTTTTTTAAAAATTGCGTTGTTATTTTCTTGTCAAAATAGTTCCAAAAACCGAGTTTCATCGAAATCGGCCCAAAAACAAAAAAGTAGGCCGCCATCTTGGATTTTTAAAATTTTCAACATTGCGTTGTTATTTTCATGTTGAAATAGTACCAGAAACCGAGTTTCATCGAAATAGGCGCACAAACATGAATTTGATTATTATTATTAATTTTACCGTCTCGCCTGCGACCTCTAGCCATTTCAATAGAACAATTTCGTTTTTCTGGAAATCTGAAATGGTGAAGTATTTATGGTCACACTAGTTTTGTAAAGTAACATTTCCTATAGATTGAAATTCTTAAATTGAAATTCAAGGTCAAAATCGGAGTTGCCAGGGTTGACACTTCTATTTATTACCACCTCACCGATGATTGCTGATTAGCATTATTGTAGATATCTAATTAAATCAAAAAAGTTCTGTTTTATATTAAATTATTATGTGTCATTCTAAAATTAATATTTAAATAGTATATATTCGACTTCCCACTCCGAATCCTTAATTTTGATACACTACTTGATTGGTAGCGTACATATTTTTAGTCCTACTATCGTGGTATTATTGTTTAGTAATGGCAATTGTGCGAACGAGACACCGACCTCCACCTGGTGTTGTCTCATTCACACAGTAGTGCCTTCAGTCAATGTCGTCGATAGAATTTCAACTCTATGAGCAATGCAATAAAGTTGAATTTCTTTTAAACGATAGGTGAAAATTTTTGTAGAGTACTCACTCCCTATTATAAACCTCCTTGGGTTGTGGCAGTTGGTGGCAAAGGTATAATTTTCATTCTGTTGTTACTTTTGTATATTTGTGAAGTCAAAGAGACTTTAACTTTTTAAAATATTTTTTCACGCAACCGAAAATTCTGAATCTTTTTTATATTACTAAGGGAGCTTATTTCATGGACTGAACACATCCTCAAAATTTGGATGGTAAGTTCAAAATGACCCGATATGAGCAGTCAGGGTGTTCAAAATTTTCTTAGCAAACAGAACTCTCAAAGATATCTGTGCATGATGTCATAAGTGCAATGGGGAAGGCAACTGTCAAAATGGCGCTGCGTAAGCTTGTTCCACGATAGCTATGAAAACAAAGAACTTTTACTTAAAAAAAGTGGTTTTTTTAACTTTCAAATGATTAAATTCTGTGTGATAGGCTTTCAAAATGTTGGCACTTACAAGTTTCCGAAAAATCTGGATATAGAAAAAATGGATAATTTCTGTAAAAATATAAATACGTCTTAATTTGGCTTTCAATTCCGGCATTTGTATTGTAGAATAGTCTTTATCAGTTTTGTGTCAATGGGTCTTTTTCGGTAAAAAAAATACCACAAAATAAATACCTATTTTCCCATACATTTTGTTCGGAACGTCTACTGTCTTAGGAACAAGCGTACGCAGCGACGGTTTTGACGCAGATCGTCACCTTCGCAAATGGTCATCGCGAAAAATTTGGTCACTTTCGCAATTGGTCACTTTCGCAAATGGTCACTTTCGCAAATCGTCACTTTCGCAAATGGTCACTTTCGCAGAATGTCATTCACAATTTTTTCTTTTTTTTCTCCTATATGTGAAAATTGTGAATGACATTCTGCGAAAGTGACGTTTTGCGAAAGTGACGATTTGCGAAAGTGACCATTTGCGAAAGTGACCAATTGCGAAAGTGACCAAATTTTTCGCGATGACCATTTGCGAAAGTGACGATCTGCGTCAAAACCGCAGCGACATCTACAATTAGCTTTGCGTTGCCAACCCCATTCGATCTGCGTATTTCAAATTGCTTTTATGTTTTTCACATCATTTTGACTACTCTAGACGCTCATATCAATTTGACGCTGACTATACCTATACTAAACTCTACTCCTGTGGCACAGTTTGGTGTATAAAGAAAATAAAGGGAAAATACTACTTAGAGATTTTATTTTTACTTTAAATATTATTCTTATAACAGCTATCCTAGAAGACCGTTGGTTCTATAAAGCTATTTTGTTCCAGTTAAACTAATTCCAGAAGCTAACAGAGCGATATTAGATCAATATGGTATCCAGTTTGATCAAGTTTTGGGTGCTAGGAGCCATCCTGAGGGACGTCCGGGGGAAGTGGGTGGAGGGCAGGATTGACACGAAGGAGGTAGGCTTTTAATGTCATCTATCACGCAATGCTTTTATTGTGGAATATAACCACAAAATATTAGATGCAGTACTAATAAACGAAGAATAAGTTTATACTTAGAATAACCAAAAAGTTTTATTAGGAATATGTGACGCTTTGAGATGTTAAACGTAAGGTGTAATATTGCTGAGCAATATTTTTGGTTAAACTACGTATAATATAATAATATAAATATAAAAATAATAATAAAAATTTAACCAATTTTTACTAACACAGGTTAAGGGTCCATAATAGGAAAACATGGTTTGCGCGGGCCATATTTTTATATAGAAAACGTAAAGTTTAGGCACAAAAAAAAATGCGACAAGCTAAAGAGATTATCTAGTTGCTACAAGTATTAATTTGCGTATAAACCTTACAGATGATTGTAAAAAATAATCAGAATATCATCAAAAGCGCTTGTCGCGGGCCATATTTTTGGCGTAAATAATAGCGGAAAAGGATTAAATTCTACATCAAAATATACTTTAACGTACTCTGCAGTTGCTCCAATAATTTTTTTTCAAGAAAGATAATTGTGCTAAATATAATGGTGAAAATAGAACGAAAAACATCAAAAAGTGCAGAAGTGAGGTTATTTTACATACTCTTTACACGTGAAGAAAAAGACAGAGACAATAGTTATTTGTTATACAAGTGACCAAAATCAATTTGTGTTGCGAGTGCCGACTTTAAATCACGAACTAGCGAAGTAGTCTAGAATTGAATCACGAGCGTAGCGAGTGATTCTAATATAGACTACTGAGCACAGTGAGTGATTTAAAGTCACGAGGCAGAACAAAATTTTGGTCTCGTGTAAAACATACAACTTTTCACCTCTACCAGCGAGAAAATTTTTACGTGAGTTTCCTGGTAAAAAGCTAAATTTCAGCATTAGAAACTTGTTCACTCAATTCTTTTGGAGTTGGACAACTATCTTCATCGTTGGACACACTCATTTTTTGTAATTTATCACAAAAATAGTTCGATCAAACCTATGCTGAAAAATTTTATTCATAAAGTAGATTCCCGCCGTTTTGTTTTACGTTATTGCGTTGTGCTTTTCTCTGATTCATTAATATCCCATCTTATTTATTTATTCATAATCATAAAACACTAATTTGTTATAACATACGACCTCATTTCGTCCATACTCTTTATTTCGAATTATCAACTTTCTTTTTTAACAATCCTTATTTAAAACTCCTTGGTATATCCGTGCATTTTATTTTTTTTACTTTTTAATCCATGTATGACATCATAAAGCACTCTGTCTATCCTTTTCTCACATATTAATTTTACAAGTCTCATCCTTGTCACTTTATATCTTTTTTCTTTATTATTTTAAAAGTTGGTATTAGAAATTAAAAAAGCACTTTGCCTCACGCTCGCAGCAAAAATCGATTTTGCTGCGAGTTTTTACGCGCCAAAAGCGCCCTTTTCGTGCTGGAGAGGTGAAATAGTTATTTGTTATACAAGTGACCAAAATCAATTTGTGCTGCGAGTGCCGACTTTAAATCACGAACTAGCGAAGTAGTCTAGAATTGAATCACGAGCGTAGCGAGTGATTCTAATATAGACTACTGAGCACAGTGAGTGATTTAAAGTCACGAGGCAGAACAAAATTTTGGTCTCGTGTAAAACATACAACTTTTCACCTCTACCAGCGAGAAAATTTTTACGTGAGTTTCCTGGTAAAAAGCTAAATTTCAGCATTAGAAACTTGTTCACTCAATTCTTTTGGAGTTGGACAACTATCTTCATCGTTGGACACACTCATTTTTTGTAATTTATCAAAAAATAGTTCGATCAAACCTATGCTGAAAAATTTTATTCATAAAGTAGATTCCCGCCGTTTTGTTTTACGTTATTGCGTTGTGCTTTTCTCTGATTCATTAATATCCCATCTTATTTATTTATTCATAATCATAAAACACTAATTTGTTATAACATACGACCTCATTTCGTCCATACTCTTTATTTCGAATTATCAACTTTCTTTTTTAACAATCCTTATTTAAAACTCCTTGGTATATCCGTGCATTTTATTTTTTTTACTTTTTAATCCATGTATGACATCATAAAGCACTCTGTCTATCCTTTTCTCACATATTAATTTTACAAGTCTCATCCTTGTCACTTTATATCTTTTTTCTTTATTATTTTAAAAGTTGGTATTAGAAATTAAAAAAGCACTTTGCCTCACGCTCGCAGCAAAAATCGATTTTGCTGCGAGTTTTTACGCGCCAAAAGCGCCCTTTTCGTGCTGGAGAGGTGAAAATAATTTTGCATAACCGAGCCTTAAGGTATATTAACACAATGTGAGCCCATGGTAGCTTGAATAAATGATTTTATATATAAACTAATTTTTACCGACTTCAAAAAAGGAGGAGGTTCTCTGTTTGTCTGTATTTTTTTTTGTGTATGTCCACCGATTACTCAAAGACGGCTGGACCGATTGAATTAATGATTCAATCAAACGGTATTACATTAGGTAAATTCTTAAATTGGTGTAGGTATATGGTTATAAATATTTACAGAAGAATTCATTTTTTACTTTTTAATCTGTTTTTACTAGTCCGTTTTAGTCCATTTTAAAATTATTATTTTTTTCAGTATTATTTTATTATTACAATGATAATGCGTATCTAGTGATTTGAATATTATTTCTTGCTTTTTATAGGTAGGTTTTTTGAAGTCAGTTTTTTGTTTTTTTAATAATTTTTAGGGTTCCGTACCCAAAGGGTAAAAACGGGATCCTATATTACTAAGACTCCGCTGTCTGTCTGTCTGTCACCAGGCTGTATCTCATGAACCGTGATAGCAAGAAATTTTCACAGATGATGTATTTCTATTGCCGCTTTAACAACAAATACTAATAACAGAATAAAATTCATATTTAAGGGGGGGCTCCCATACAAAAAACGTACTTTTTTTGCCGTTTTTTGCTCGAAATTAATAACGACAACAGGTAGACAGTTGAAATTTTCATAGATGATGTATTTTTGTTGCCGCTATAATAGTAGGTATGAACCTCTATACTAAAAAAAGTTGGGAGTTACAAGTCGTGATAAAGTTTGGCCACATGATAGAAACTGATCTGTAGGCTGTTTCTAACTAATATTGAGCTGGGCCAAACTATCCTTACATACAGTTCCATACGGCGGCGGGTTGAATAGCGCACTTTTCCCGGCTTCATTCTAAAAACTATAACAATTCAGGTTTAGCTCATAGGTTCAATGTGGTATCATTTTCGGATAAATCAATAACGTAGAACTTATATCTGATATAAAAAAAATCAATTTATTAATCAGTTTCTGAAAAATTACACAATAACCAACATTTTTAAACTTCATTTTTTTAGTTTAGGTATTGGCACTTGTTTCGGTATTTTCATAAAACTACTTAAAAGAAGCGTTTTTTAGGTTAATTTGTTATATGCTTTTGTTATGCTAACTATATTTTATACAATTAGAGCTTAACCCAAGTAGTTTAAGTCCATTGTTTGCGGACATACAGCTAGTCAAAAAAATGCATTTTTTCACGAAATTAAAAAGGTTTCCGTTTCGTTCAGAAACATTTTTCTGGTTTTTTGTTTATATTTCTGTAAAGTTAATTAAATATTCTACAATTTGAGCTTAATTTGAGTAGTCTAGGTCTATTGGTTGCAGAGACATAGCTGGTTAAAAATGAGCTTTTTATTGAAATTAATTGAAAAAATCTTATCTTTGACTAGCTGTGTCTTTGCAACTAGTAAACCTAGACTACTAAAATTAGGCTCAAATTGTAGAAAATTTAATTAACTTTACAGAAATATAAACAAAAAAACTGAGAAATGCTTCCGAACGAAACGGAAACCCCTTTTATTTCGTGAAAAAATGCGTATTTTTGACTAGCTGTGTCTGCGTAAACAATGGACCTCAACTACTTGGGTTAGGCGCAAATTGTATAAAATATAGTTAACATAACAAAAGCATATAACAAATTAACCTGAAAAACGCTTCTTTAAAGTAGTTTTATTGAAAATACTGAAACAAGTGCCAATACCTAAACTAAAAAAATGAAGTTTAAAAATGTTGGTTATTGTGTATTTTTTCAGAAACTGCGTAATAAATTGCATTTTTTTATACCAGAAATAAATTCTACGTTATTGATTTATCCGAAAATGATACCACATTTGACCTATTAGTTAAACCTGAATTGTTATAGTTTTTAGAATGGAACCGGGAAAACTGCGCTATTCAACCCGCCGCCGTATGGAACTGTATGTAAGGATAGTTTGGCCCAGCTCAATATTAGTTAGAAACAGCCTACAGATCAGTTTCTATCATGTGGCCAAACTTTATCACGACTTGTAACTCCCAACTTTTTTTTGTATAGAGGTTCATACCTACTATAACAACAAATACTAAAAACAGAATAAAATAAATATTTAAGGGGGCTCCCATACAACAAACGTATTTTTTTTTGCCGTTTTTTGGTACGTAAAAGCGAGTCGGACTCGCGCACGAAGGGTTCCCCTTCGTGCGCGAGTCCGACTCGCTCTTGGTTGGTTTTTTCTATTATTTGTATGGCAGTAGTTGTTTAAATGAGGGTGTGAAAGTAAATATTATTTTTCAGGATTGGGCGTTCCTAGCAAGATTTTGTTTTTTATCTCTAGAAGGGCAGTTCGAATACCTGATAGAGTACGACAAGGACATGGGAATCCCGAACCTTCTCCTTTACTACGACGATGACAACCAGTGGCCAGCGGTCTACCACAGCAGTAAAGTATGTATAACAGTTTTACGTCATATTTATTGTCGTGATATCACAGAATAGATAATAGTACTAGCGTACAGAAGTCGCTCTCCGCAAAATCGTTTAAATAAATTGCGGCTCTTGCTCCGACACAATAAAGTGCAATTCAGGTCGCACAGCGCTCCCTTCGCTCCAAAACATTCACTAAGTAGTTGCCTCTCTTTCTATCGCGTAGGTCTTTTCTTTTCTGACGTATGAAACTTGCCCTCTGAGAGGACGCCGAGCGCTTCATACTCGCGCGTGGAGTGACAGAGCTCTGGTAAACTAAGTGTTTTAAAGCATGGGGTCCCATTTAGTACATCAGATGTGGCTTAGTTAGCAGGTACCGCCATCTAGTAAGGTGAATTTAAACTAATGTGGAATTAGTTTAAAATTACCTCACTAGTTGGCGGTACCTGCTTCGATTTGTTTTTGTAATATTCAAATACAGATAAAAAAGTCATGAATCTTTTAAATTGCTTCTTAAAAAAATCACCTAATGCAAAATTGCAATGAAACAGTAAAATGAAGGGTTTTTTTAAATATGACAATCCTTATTTAAAACTCCTTGGTATATCCGTGCATTTTATTTTTTTTACTTTTTAATCCATGTATGACATCATAAAGCACTCTGTCTATCCTTTTCTCACATATTAATTTTACAAGTCTCATCCTTGTCACTTTATATCTTTTTTCTTTATTATTTTAAAAGTTGGTATTAGAAATTAAAAAAGCACTTTGCCTCACGCTCGCAGCAAAAATCGATTTTGCTGCGAGTTTTTACGCGCCAAAAGCGCCCTTTTCGTGCTGGAGAGGTGAAATAGTTATTTGTTATACAAGTGACCAAAATCAATTTGTGCTGCGAGTGCCGACTTTAAATCACGAACTAGCGAAGTAGTCTAGAATTGAATCACGAGCGTAGCGAGTGATTCTAATATAGACTACTGAGCACAGTGAGTGATTTAAAGTCACAGGGCAGAACAAAATTTTGGTCTCGTGTAAAACATACAACTTTTCACTTTTACCAGCGAGAAATTTTTTACGTGAGTTTCCTGGTAAAAAGCTAAATTTCAGCATTAGAAACTTGTTCACTCAATTCTTTTGGAGTTGGACAACTATCTTCATCGTTGGACACACTCATTTTTTGTAATTTATCACAAAAATAGTTCGATCAAACCTATGCTGAAAAATTTTATTCATAAAGTAGATTCCCGCCGTTTTGTTTTACGTTATTGCGTTGTGCTTTTCTCTGATTCATTAATATCCCATCTTATTTATTTATTCATAATCATAAAACACTAATTTGTTATAACATACGACCTCATTTCGTCCATACTCTTTATTTCGAATTATCAACTTTCTTTTTTAACAATCCTTATTTAAAACTCCTTGGTATATCCGTGCATTTTATTTTTTTTACTTTTTAATCCATGTATGACATCATAAAGCACTCTGTCTATCCTTTTCTCACATATTAATTTTACAAGTCTCATCCTTGTCACTTTATATCTTTTTTCTTTATTATTTTAAAAGTTGGTATTAGAAATTAAAAAAGCACTTTGCCTCACGCTCGCAGCAAAAATCGATTTTGCTGCGAGTTTTTACGCGCCAAAAGCGCCCTTTTCGTGCTGGAGAGGTGAAAATAATTTTGCATAACCGAGCCTTAAGGTATATTAACACAATGTGAGCCCATGGTAGCTTGAATAAATGATTTTATATATAAACTAATTTTTACCGACTTCAAAAAAGGAGGAGGTTCTCTGTTTGTCTGTATTTTTTTTGTGTATGTCCACCGATTACTCAAAGACGGCTGGACCGATTGAATTAATGATTCAATCAAACGGTATTACATTAGGTAAATTCTTAAATTGGTGTAGGTATATGGTTATAAATATTTACAGAAGAATTCATTTTTTACTTTTTAATCTGTTTTTACTAGTCCGTTTTAGTCCATTTTAAAATTATTATTTTTTTCAGTATTATTTTATTATTACAATGATAATGCGTATCTAGTGATTTGAATATTATTTCTTGCTTTTTATAGGTAGGTTTTTTGAAGTCAGTTTTTTGTTTTTTTAATGATTTTTAGGGTTCCGTACCCAAAGGGTAAAAACGGGATCCTATATTACTAAGACTCCGCTGTCTGTCTGTCTGTCACCAGGCTGTATCTCATGAACCGTGATAGCAAGAAATTTTCACAGATGATGTATTTCTATTGCCGCTTTAACAACAAATACTAATAACAGAATAAAATTCATATTTAAGGGGGGGCTCCCATACAAAAAACGTACTTTTTTTGCCGTTTTTTGCTCGAAATTAATAACGACAACAGGTAGACAGTTGAAATTTTCATAGATGATGTATTTTTGTTGCCGCTATAATAGTAGGTATGAACCTCTATACTAAAAAAAGTTGGGAGTTACAAGTCGTGATAAAGTTTGGCCACATGATAGAAGTACCTGCGAATCAAATCAAAGCAAATCGAAGCAGGTACTTCTTTTAAGTACCTGCTTCGATTTGTTTTTGTAATATTCAAATACAGATAAAAAAGTCATGAATCTTTTAAATTGCTTCTTAAAAAAATCACCTAATGCAAAATTGCAATGAAACAGTAAAATGAAGGGTTTTTTTAAACAAATTTCAATAAAAATTGAGCGACATATATCGGCAATAATTTGTACTTTCTTTGAAAATTCGGTAATGTTTGTTGCTATCTGTGCTAAGCATGCTGCGACGATAGCGGCGCCATCTAGAATTCTACAAGAAAAACATGTTTAATCGCCCAGATAGTCGCCTTACGATGGCCATTTCTTTAGTATGGGATGAGGTATCTGTACTATAGTATTATGTAATCTGTGTTTAAAGTGACGATAAGGCCGAAAGTGGAAGCGCACTACACCCAGAATCCTTATCACTGAGGAACTGGCTATCTTACCTCTGTAACACAACAATTGTGCCGGAACACAACAATTTTTAAATTGTTGTTATGGCGTCAGACTTAGGTAAGATAGTGGTAGCTAGCCAGGCGGACTTGAAATAAGCCCTACCACCAACCAAACTGAGCACAAATTGTACCCCCCTGGGAATCGAACCCGGGACCCCTGCGTCTTACACGGATGGGGGAACCACTAGACCACAAAAGCGGTTGAGTTATGCGACGATGAATATTTCACGGAGCGAGTGCGGCAAGCGAAGCGTCTCCGTTTAAACTTGGACAAAAAAGCTTTCGTAGGTTTCACTCTTTTGACATTCTCATCTTTTGACGTTTCGCGATGGCTTGTCATTTTACGCTTTTTAAAGTGCTTAATTTTCAAGTTAACCCCTGTAGCATACCTCCTCTGTGGCGAAACCGTACCAGCGGCACCGCGGTGTTTCCGCCATAGGACCGCTATGAGTTGTCTTCTATCGACGACGATATATGAGGATCACATCTACGTAGGTAGCGGTATCGCATCGCGTCATTACGTTCGCGTGTATCAGCGGTCGGACCCGATCAGGTGGAATCGCGTGTGAAAAATCTATGCATTAGAACAGGGGGTCAATTCTGCTAATGTTAACGTCGAAGTCGTGATTCAATGGTGTTTGAATGGTAATGCTTTTTGACACAGTTCTTGTTTCTGAAACAAAAAACCGAAACACATTGTGTTTCCTAAACCCAAAACGGAAACACATTGTGTCTCGATTTTGGATTTAAGAAACAAGAACTGTATCAAAAAGCATTACTATTCAAACACCATTGAACCACAATTTTGACGTTAACATTAGCAGACTTGACCCCCAGACAGTTCGCATTTGTTTCGCTTGTCGAACTCATGGCGGAACCTTCTGCGGTGTTCCGCGCGCGGAGGTATGCTACTACAGGCTTCTTTATTTTCATTTAAGATGAACCAACAATCTGACGCCTGATTAAGTAACTTTGTTACTAACATTCTTAATTGAAATCGATTGAAACCGTTCCAAATTAATTAAATTTGTCAGTTTCATTTATTAGCAAAGTGTAGCACTCTGCTATCAATTGAAACTGACACAGTAATTTCAAACGAAATTAAATGGTTTCAGTCGATTTCAAACGATAATTGTTAGCGACAGAATTGACCGATCGATTGGGGGAGGCCTATACCCAGCAGCGGGTATCGCCCAGACAGCTGATATGATAATAGATTAGTAATATAAGGGCTCGTTCAAGGAAAGGCCACCTTATGGCCAGGCCATATGGTAACTTGGAACGTCGTCATAGCCTGTGCGAACCAGGCGCGGTCGCAGCCTGAAATTTTGGGGGGGTCACTAATAATAATAATTGCTTTTCTGTAAATTTTTAGAAGCTTTTTCTATGTGACGTGTACGATTTTGGAGGGGGTCATGTCCCCTGTGACCCCCCCCCCCCCCCACCCCTCGGACCGCGCCTGGTGCGAGCGCACAGCTGAGAAGTCATGTAACGTTCAACGGGAAAAGGTACCTTATGGCCTGGCCAAAAGGTATCTTTTCCCGTGAAACGTCGTCGGCGGTAAAAATATCGCGCGTTGAAAAAATCGCTCCTTTGGACGATCGCTAATAAGTCTATGTGATGGATATTATTTTTTTGCAGACATGTAAAGAACGGGAAGCTGTCTTGAACAAAGCGGGACAGAACCAGATAATAAAGCTGTCCCACTGGTACCCGGACACTGAGTACTCGGGCTGCATACTCACTCAGGCCAATAAGGAGTTGCCAGCTTCGAAGAGGTAACTGTCTATTGTATTTCTAGTCTACTACACACAATCCTAAATGATTCTACCATCTTGACGGTAACAACGAAATAATCTGTAGTAACTGGCTATCTTACCTCTAACAGCCGGAATACAACAATTTTTAAATTGTTATTATGGCGTCAGACTTAGGTACGATGGTGGTTGGTAGCTAGCCAGGCGGACTTGGAATAAGCCCTATCGCCTACCAAACCAGAGTACAAATTGTAACCCCCTAGGAATTGAACCCGGGACCCCTGCGTCTTACACGGGTGGGTGAACCACAAAACCACAGAGGCGGTTAAAATAAAAATACTAAGTATATGGTCTCAGGTGGAATTTGTGAAATTCGTGTTGTCATTTTTAGCTATACGTACAGATGCCGGCATATAAATTGGCAAGAGAAAGAAAGAGACAAAAGATGCGCAGTAGCCATAAACACTAAGTTTTTGGCTACTGCGCATCTTTTGTCTCTTTCATTCTCTTGCCAATATATATGCCGGGCAGTATACCTAGATTTGATTGTGCAACTATTGACTTTGGAATGTATGAATGATAAATGTAGGTACCTAAGAGAGAGATATAAGGATATGTTTAAAAAAACCGCGAAATTAGCATAAAAATTAATGGAAATCCTGAAACTGGAAACTCTGATCCTTTTATCTCTTAGAATGCTGAACAGATCAGTTGGGTCTGTAAAGCGATCTGAATCTCCTCCATTCACTCCCTGGAAGGCCATAATCAGATCACAGCTAGGTCAATCCCTGGCGGAGAACCAAGGCTTCAAAGTTACCTCGTTTGTATGCAAATCGACTGGTATCTTTAGTTATGTGATAGCCACTGAATGTGATGTAGACCAATATTTACTTATTTATGTTTTTATTTCAGCACAACTACCTCAAAACCAACGACGAAAAATTCAGTGTTACCCGCAAAAAATGCCACAAAAATGCAACCTCCGGTAGACCCAAATTATTACAACCAGTTCTTAAAAACTACCACTTCCAACCCGAAAACTACCAACGCTGACTTTAATTCTACCACTTGGTACGAATTGGTGCCTACTGACGATTTAAATTTTACTACTGTTATGCCTGAAGACGAATTGTGGGAGAATATTGGTCCAGGAAATAATGCTACTCAATTTGGGAACGTAAAAGACGTTGAATTATTGTTTGGAAACCATTCAGAAGGAGGTGTAAGTATTTTCTCGCTCAATTTTACTAGGGTGAAACAGACAGTAACTGACCATTTAAGCACTTTCTTCACTTTAGAGGAGTATAATGTGTAGTTGTTGATACACGGTGGCCGAGTGTCATAAACTTTCGTGTCATTTTGGCGCTAGTATAATGGCGGATAAAAATGTGAATTAAAATGAAAGCCAGTGAAGTAGTGAATACAGATATAGGTCAATAGAGGGCACTGCTGTCATGGAACTCTTATTTTATTACGCGTTCGAGTGCCCGTGTGGCCGGTTACTTTCGTGTGAATAGAATAGAATAGAATATCTTTATTGCTTTAAACTGTGTTACAAGATGTAAAAGATAAAATTAGAGTAGGTATCAACAGTTTACCTTATCAGGCATGCAACTAACAATTCAATTTGTCTTAAACTCTAAATATTCTTTTAAGCTATAAAAAACATTATTATATAACCATGTTTTTAACATTTGTTTAAATTTAAAACCTTCTAATGTTTTAATCTCTGTTGGCAAATGATTAAACACTTTAATACCATAAATAAAAGTACTTTTATAGTACACGTTATTTTTGACAATTGGAAAATTTAAATTATGTTTATATCTATTGCGTTGGTTACGAAGAGATTTTGTACAGTTAAAGAGTTCCATATTATTTTTAATAAATAAACAAATTTCAAGTATGTAAATATTAGTGACAGTAAGAAATTTCTTTTCTTTAAATATTTCTCTTAGCGTTTCATCATAATACATGTTATAAATAATACGAATACATTTTTTTTGTAGCAGGAATGTACTATGTGATTCGACAGAGTTACCCCAGAATATAATTCCATATGTTAAAAGAGGATACACATTACCAAAATAAGCAGTTCTAGCTATTTCAGACGAGGAACTTTCTGCCAGTATAGACAATGCATAACAACAACTCGAAATCTTTCTATTTATGTTTTCTATGTGAGATTTCCAGTTCAAATTGGCATCTATTGAAACTCCAAGAAAATTGCTTTCGTTAACTTCTTTTATTTGTGAGTTAGATTCATAAATTTTTAGTTTATACGAGTCTGACCTGTAATTGCGAAATTGCACAAATTTCGTTTTTGTGGGATTAACTATAAGATTTAGGGTTTTAAGCCAATCAACTATATCTTTCAATGCTTTATTTATTTCATTTTCAAAGTCACTTCTACTTTTATTTTCTTCAGAAATAAAGATTGTCATATCATCTGTAAACATAACACACGAATGATTAATTACATTAGGAAGTTCATTTACATAAACCAAAAAGAGAAGCGGACCCAGAACACTTCCCTGAGGCACTCCAAGAATAACTTTACCAAATTCAGAAAGTACTTCATCGACGGTTCTGTTTTTATCATTAAAAGTGTCTATTACTGTACATTGTTTTCTGTTTTTTAAGTAGCTTTCAAATAGTTTTAAAGCTATACCACGTACACCGAGGTTTTCAAGTTGAGAAAGTAGTATGTCATGTTTCACACAGTCGAATGCTTTTGACATATCTATATATAAGCCCACACAAGCTGTTTTATTGTTGATAGCTTCCCATACCATCTTAAGAACTTTAAATATGGCTGAAGTAGTAGACTTTTTCTTTTGAAATCCAAACTGATTTTGGTTAAGTAGATTGTTATATATTAAAAAGTTGTAGAGCCTAGTATGCATGACTTTCTCAAAAATCTTCGAAAAAGAGGGTAATAGTGCTATTGGTCTATAATCACTTACATTGGATTTCGATCCTTTCTTGAATAAAGGTTTAATTTTAGCTTTTTTTAGTTCATCAGGAAATGTTCCAGTTTCTAACATTAAGTTTATGATATAGACAAGAGGTTCACAGATTGATTTTATTGACTTTTTAATAACATGCATCGGTATGCCATCATGACCACAGCTCTTTTTATTTTTCAAACTTAGTACAATTTTAATCAGCTCATCTGTGTCTACTGGTTTTAGATAAATGCTTTTACAGTTTAGTACAGGGGAAGGTTTATGACTGCCTCTAATCATGTTTGGTGAGTTATTCATAATGAAATGATCGTTAAAAGTATCAGCTATAGTCTTTGGGTCTTCGATGACAGTGTCTTTCACCTTAATGTTATTAATAGTTGGTTTTAGGTCATTCACAGATGAAGTCTGTCGTTTTATAAAATTCCAAGTTACTATTTGTTTTCACCCTACCTACAATTTTTTCTTAGCTGATATCTTCCATACTTACTTAAAACCAGATGCTCAGAGCTCGATGGGGCAGTGATTTAGCGTCTAGCCCAGCGATTGCGGAGGTTAAGTGACTTTCGCAAGGGTCAGTCATGGGATGGGTGACCAAAATGTATTATCTTGAGCTCCTCTGTAGTTTGGAAGGCACGTTAAGCCGTTGGTCCCGGGTGCATTTGCAGTTGTTAACACCCACCAATCCGCATGGGCCCGCGTTTTGGGTTATGGCCCATCCTCCTTATCCACCCATAAGGAAGGCCTGTGCTCCAGCAGTGGGGTCATTAAAAACAGCTGATGGTCATTTTAAAACAGAGTCGTATAGTAATTAAATTAATAATTGAAACTTAGACTGAATAATCAGTCCATCATCAGATTGAAAATTACTGAATTGGTGGATGTGGGTGGATACCCCTGTATGTGTTTTAGTAATGAGTCTTTCGCTGAGGGTGTATGAAATGTTGCATAACTAAGTTGACTTGTTCACAAAGTGTGAAATTACTTTGCAAACATTCAGTCATTTAGATGGTTCACACACTGCTCCGCGTTCCGCTACGGGGCGCGGGCCGGCAGATTTTAACGTTGTATGCGAGTACTTCAGTTTGTATAGAAAACACGCGCGGCCTACACACTGGCTCCGCGTCCCGTCGCGGGTAAAATGTTTGATGTTCGCCGCCCTGCCCCAATACAGTTTATAATGTCCATGTCATTCCGTTTTAGTACTTAAAATCATCCATAAGAAAATTTGAAAAAGTACCCAAGTTTAGCTTCATATATCTGGAAAACGGGGCAGTCCGGGACAATGCCATGTATGTGGCGCTATATATAGACACCTATAGATGAACCTTACAAAATATCAAGCTGAGATCTGCCAAGACTTGGTACTTATAAACATGTTAGATATCAGAAAAAATTTAAAATGGGCCTAAGTTTAGCTTCATATATCTGGAAAACGGGGCAGTCCGGGACAATGCTATGTATTTGGCGCTAATATAAACACCCATACATTAACCCTACAAAATTTCAACCTGAGATCTGCCAAGGCTTGGTACTTATGGAACATGTTAGATATCGTCCCATACAATTTTTTGATGAATATTCAATTTTTCTCGTCTAATATAATATTTACAAAAAAATTGCCGTAATAACATTTAATCGCCTTGATTAGGGCTATCGATTCGCATAAAGAAATAATGATATTTAACAAAAAAGTTCAATGTCCGCAAATCCGAAATCCGTCCCACTGTGCGTCGTGGAGGGCGGAGCTAGTGAGAATCACCTTAAAGCCGGCCACATACAGACGGAATCCCGATTCGGAATTCCGAACGGAATTTAGACAGTGTATAAAATTTCCGTACGGAAAAGTCCCGCATGTGTGTGGCAGGCCCATAGATTTTGTATGCAGTTGCTGAGTTCGGAATCACGTATGTACGGAATTCCGTAACGGGATTCCGTCTGTGTGTGGATAGCCTTAATAAACCAAAAATAAACGTAATTCACAGAATAAAATCAAACGCTCCACGTTCGAGTTATACGAGCGATTCCGTCGCCGCCGCTTAAACGCAGACGTGTCGCGCGTCGGAAGGAGCGATAAGACGGAGCGTCTGGTCGTCACTTGCCACAACTCTAGGCGGTTTCGGTCCGCTAGGGAGCGCTGGTGGTTCATCGCTATTAGCAACTGCGATAGCACCAAGGTCAGTGGATTGTTCATCATTTCATTCACCATCATTGTTGAGAAAATTAAAACAGTCAGTTTAAGTTTCTATAATTTTCAATGTTAATTTGTTAGTGCTACAACAATGTACAGTACTTCAGGATGAAGAATGGGCATCGGAAAACATCGGAAACAATCGTCTACATTATACACATCAACTTTGTCTAGGGATACAGGTGTTATTTTCATACAAACGAGGTAACTTTGAAGCCTTGGTTTTCTGCCAGGGATGTACCGTGCTGTAATCTGATGATGGCCATCCAAGGACTGAATGGAGTAGATTCAGATCGCTATACACACCCAACTGATCTGATCAGCATTCTTAAAGATTAATGGGTTAGAGTTCTCAGTTTGAGGATTTCCATGCATTTTCATGCTATTTTCGCGGTTTTTTAAACATGTCCATTACGTTTTTAGAATGCTGGTCAGATCAGTTGGGTGTGTATAGCGATCTGAATTTCCTACATTCACTCCCTGGATAGCCGTCATCAGATCACAGCACAGTACATCCCTGGCAGAAAACCAAGGCTTCAAAGTTACCTCGTTTGTATGGAAATAACACCTGGTATCCCTAGACAAAGTTGATGTGTGTATTACATAACAAAGACTATAACAAAAAGTAGTTTGGCCCTAAAAGTCATTTATAATTTAAACTGAATGAGGGCTTTTCAAAGTGACATTTAAAAAATAAAAATAGTAACTATTTCCCTCACTAGATGGCGTTGATGGAAAGAGAAGTGTCAGATTGGCTTTTAAAAATAAACGGCCTGTACCAAAGAGGCAAGTAAGGCTCGCTGACTGACAGCTGCCCAAAGCCCACTTTCGACTTCGTCAAACGTTGTTTTTGATACATAACTTTATTTATTTGAAGGGATTGGACGTACGATACAAGTTTTTGATGACGAATGGACCTGATGGAGATTTTTGGCATGAACACTTTTCGGCAGATGAGTTTTGTGAGTATATTTATCTTGGACGGTATTTATTTATATTTTGTAAGACAGGAAAGACAAGCGCACCTATCTATAGACAGAGTCACACAAATATTCGATATCGCTTCTCTTTCGAATGTGGATTTGATGTTTTTAGGGATCCGTACGTACCCAAAGGGT
The DNA here is from genome assembly GCA_943789525.1 of Agriphila geniculea. Classification (NCBI taxonomy): domain Eukaryota; kingdom Metazoa; phylum Arthropoda; class Insecta; order Lepidoptera; family Crambidae; genus Agriphila; species Agriphila geniculea. Next base: position 8,409,794 of record OX038898.1, on the reverse strand, counting down.
AAAAACGGGACCCTATTACTAAAACGGAGGAAGGAGCTCGGCGGCGCAGTGGTTTAGCGCCTGACCCAGCGATTGCGGAGGTTAAGCAACGTTCACAAGGGTCGGTCATGGGATGGGTGACCAAAAATTTATTATCTCGAGCTCCTCCGTGCTTCGGAAGGCACGTTAAGCCGTTGGTCCCGGCTGCATTTGCAGTTGTTAACACCCACCAATCCGCATTGGGCCCGCGTGGTGGGTTATGGCCCGTCCTCCTTATCCACCCATAAGGAAGGGCTGTGCCCCAGCAGTAGGGACATTAAAATGGCTGATGGACAGACAGACATTACTAAGACTCCGCTGTCCGTCTGTCTGTCTGTCTGTCACCAGGCTGTATCTCATGAACCGTGATAGCTAGACAGTTTAAATTTTTACAGATGATGTATTTCTGTTGCCGCTATAACAACAAATACTAAAAACAGTATAAAATAAATATTTGAGGGGGGCTCCCATACAACAAACATGATTTTATTCCGTTTTTTGGTACGGAACCCTTTGTGCGCGAGTCCGACTCGTACTTGGCCGGTTTTTTTAAACTATGGTCAGAGAAAACTTATCCTAATACCACACAGTTTCGATAGCAAAAGTTGCAATATCACATTGGCTACCTATAAGATAAATAGAAAATACGAAAAACGAATAGAAAAATACTGATTTGTTTATTGCCACACTTTCTGCCATGCCACGTGTTCTTTGATTATCATTACTTATGTGTTATTACTATGTTTGCCAGACGTGCCAATGGGGAAGGCAACTGTCAAAATGGCGCCGCGTACGCTTGTTCCACGAGAACTATGAAAACAAAGGACTTTTACTTAAAAATATCGTTTTTTTAGCTTTAAAATGATTAAATTCTGTGTAATAGGCTTTAAAAAGGTTGGCACTTGCAAATTTACGAAAAATCTGGATATAGAAAAAATTTATAAATTCTGGAAGAATAAAACCGTCTTAATTTGGCTTTTAATTCCGGCATTTGCATTGTAGAATAGTCTTTTATAGCCATTTTGGGTCAATAGGTCTTTTTCGGTAAAACAATACCACAAAATAAATACCTATTTTCCCATACATTTTGTTCTGAACGTCTACTGTCTTAGGAACAAGCGTACGCAGCGACATCTAGAATTAGCTTTGCGTTGCCAACCTCATTATTATTACTATATTGCCAGACGTGCCAATTATTATTACTATATTGCCAGATGTGCCAATTATTATTACTATATTGCCAGATGTGCCAATTATTATTACTATATTGCGAGATGTGCCAATTATTATTACTATATTGCGAGATGTGCCAATTATTATTACTATGTTGCCAGACGTCCTGCCAGTGCTGCTAGCGTACACGTTCGCGTACATAATAGTGATGGTGGCCGCAGTAATGTGTAGCGTTGAATTGCGGTCCCGACACTTGCTGCACGCCACGTACAAGTTGTTTCTGGGTTCGACGACGGCTCAGCATGCTGGTGCGTTGATGCAGGCGTTGGCTAGCATCAGATATGCGGCGAGCGGCATTAGGCCTAGTGGGCTTAATACTACAGGTGAGGGTATACTTATTGTCTTTGTTAAGATCTCACCTACCTATAATCAGGGCTCTTTCACTCGCTCGTTGGTTGCGCGATAAGCACCTACCGCTAGCCGTGCCTTCGAAGCAAGGACCGGAACAGCTTACCGTTAAAGGGGGTTATTTCTTGAACCGCTTACCGTTAAAGGGGTTTTTGAGTGGGTATTTCATTGACTTATTTTCAAAAACCCTATCAATACGGTAAGCATATCGTTGATTAACCCTATCGAAAGGGAAACCCTATCATTTGGTAAGCTTTTTAATAGGGTTTCCCTATCAATTGGCTTATCCAAAAAAGGGGTTTTCCGGTCCCTGCTTCGAAGGCACAAGTGAGCAGAGGGCTGCCACACGCCCGCCGCCGTACATGGGAACCGCTGGCTTAGATCGTCAAACTGGACAACTGTGTCTATGGGACCAACTTAATCAGAGCATAAAAATAATCAGCTGTTTAATACATTTTGGTCAAGTAGATATTAACGTTTTCTTTAGAACGGCAGATTATTTTTTTCCTCTGATTAAGTTGGTCCCATAGACGAAGTTCTTCTTCTTCTTATTTTTGTTTTGGCAATCTACTTTCCCCTTGGAAATAATTTTTGCCAGTGTCAAGTGTTGAATAGTTCAGTGGTAGATTGTTTCAATTTACATTAAAATTCGGGTGCATCGCATTCCAATGCTGCTTGGAGCATTTGGCACCAAGTATATCAAGACAGTTTACTCGGTAAGCTCAGCTGAGGTAGCCACCACTACAATAAAAGTCTCAGCTTCACATAACCAAGATCGCGCCTATTTCAATTATCCCACATATTGTTCAGTTGCGTCGACACTTGTACCACAAAACTGCACCAATTTTATGACACAATATCCACTATGAATCAAATTGCGAATAATTAAAATAGTCACCGAACCGAACTTGACAAAATGGCGCCAAAAACCCCAAAGTTGTTCAGTTTGACGGTCTAAGCGACACCACAAAATTTATTGACTGTTCAAAAAATCACCATGTAGTGATTAAGTAAGCTTGAAAAGTGAATTTGTCTCTCTCTCTTCACAGGCCAGTTCTTCTGTAGTGTGGCAGAAACGACATTCCTGCTCCTCTTAATACTGATGGCTAAAGGTTACACGATCACCAGAGGGCGCCTCAAAGTGGGATTCACCGTCAAACTCACCATATTCATGTGTTGTTATATAGTCACTTATATGGTGCTGTTTATTTACCAGGCTAAGGTATGTACTGTCAAAGTTTTCGGGCAAAGTTAAAGTATTCACTCATAGTCAAACTTACCAAATATTTTCACTTATTTGTTTTTTGTTGTTATTGTTTATATGTATAAGGTATGTAGTGTAAATTATATGTTCTAACGTAGTAATAACTATGTTTTAGTCAAGGGGAAGAGTTAGTTAAAATCTATGAGCAAAATTAATTAGGGGCTGATACCGTGTCAATATAATTATCAGAATATTAAGAAATAAAAGTAGGTACTAGGTATCGGTTGTACTATCTATACAACCGAGACGTTTAAACTACAAAGTCAAAGTGATAGGCAAAGTAAGTAGTGGGATAAAGTTAAGAGTCTATGCATTATGACACAGAATTGGCCCTATGACTGGGGACTGTGGTTAGGCGAGCCTTTATTTAATTTAAATCATACATGGGCGGGGGAAGAGCAGCACGTACGCGAACGCCCCCACCCTCCCCCCCCCCTCCAAATATTCGAATTTAAAAAAATAGGAAGACGTTACATGACGTTGTGGTGACACAGTAAATAATGCGCATAAGTAATTTCGCTCGTAACTAACGTTTTGCAGGCAGTCACCTCCAGCCCTCGCCTTAGTACATACGCGTGCCGCGTTCCACGTCCTTTTTATGTCGATAAATGTAAAGTGTCTTTTGATCAATACAAACTGTTGTACGTAATTTCCTCTTTTATTTGACCGTCCTGCTAGTCACTCCAGACTGATTACAACACGATCCTTCTGATATAAAGAAATAGTATAGACATAATATAGTGAATGTGATTATATAACGAGTGCAGTTTCCATCGCCAAAGTTGCATCATCCAAAACACTATAATCCTGGCTACAGGACGATTAGAACTATTATATTCTATTCTACACTTGTACTATTATGTATTCTGTGGTGCTACGGGCTTGGAATTAAAATGAATAAATAAATAAAAACTGTTTTCTTGACCAATTAGTGACAGGTGTTAAAATAATACCAACTTAGGACTAGATAAGAGACTCTGAATATTATAAGCCTCTGCTGCCGAACTAGTAGAGGAGGGGCCAGGCCTTCAAAATTGAAATCCCGTCGGACAAGCGAGTGCTCCACCGACAACTGGTATCATTGTCTTCAGCATGATCTCCTGAACAATAATATAGCGGTTGTCGCATTATAAAGTGGTGGAGGGGGGAGGGGGGGGGGGAGGAAAAAGGTGCAAAACTCGGTTATCAGAGTTCGGCTAATTTCTCAATAACCACTTGTTCGATTTAAACAAATAAACTGTCATATGATAGGTAATATTCTTAACAACAGATTTTATCAAACAATGGTTTTTGTAGATACTATAGTTTATGAAATAATTAGATAAAATATGAATTTCAAATAAATATTTTTTTTTGTTTTGTAGAATTGAAGCAGTAAATTGAAATAAACTACTATGTAATTAAAAATATGAAGATTTGCTCCAGAAAAAAAATATCGGTGAACAGCCCAGTCATTCCCTTATATAAAATAATAAACTTGTTAGACATTTTTGTCTAGTAACTAGCTAAAAAAATTTTTTTTGTGTCGCGTGGCGAAATTTTTTGATCCATTTTTTTTTCTTAAATCCTCTACAGAATTAAAAGTATGAAGATTTGCCTCAGGAAAAAAATAACGGTAAATAGCCCAGTTATCCCATTATATAGAATGATAAACTTATCAAACATCTTTGTCTGGTAATTATGTTAGAAAAAATGTTTTTATTGCGTGGCGAATTTTCTTTATCTCTTTTTTTTCGAAAATCCTCTACAGAATTAAGACTATCAAAATTTGCCCCATAAAAAAATAATAGTGAATAGACCAGTTATTTTTCTATATAGAATAATAAATAAAATAAAACATTTTTGTCTAATAACTGTGTTACAAAATGTTTTGTGGTGCGTGGCGAAATTTTCTTCACAATTTTTTTTTTCGAAAATCCTCTACAAAATTAAATCTATGATGATTTGCCTCAGAAAAAAATGCTGGTGAATAGCTTAGTTATTGCACTATACAGAAAAATAAACTTATCAAACATTTTTGTCTAGAAATTATGTTAAAAAAAAATATTTCTGTCACGCAGCGAAATTTTCTCTAACATATAATTTTTCCAAAAATCTTCTACAGAATTAAAACTATGAGGATTTTCTCCAGAAAAAAATATAGTAAATAGATCAACTATCCCACTATATAGATTAATAAACTTATCAAACATTTTGGTCTAGTAACTGTGTTAAAAATTGTTTTGTGTCACATAACACGGTGGACCTGCAAAGTTATGTTTAAATGAGTTTGCACGGCACAAAATATTTTTTAACACAGTTACTAGACAAAAATATTTGACAAGTTTATTATTATATAAAGTGAAATAACTGAGCTATTCACAATTATTTTTTTTCTGGGGCAAATCGTCATAGTTTTAATTCTGTAGAGGATTTTCGAACAAATGGTAGAAAAAATTTCACCTCGTGAACAAATAAACATTTTTTTAACATAGTTACTAGACAAAAATGTTTATCATGTTAATAATTTTATATATAGTGGAATAACTGGGCTATTCACCAGTATTTTTTTTCCGAGGATAATCTTTATAGTTTTAATTCTGTAGACGATTTTCGAAAAAAATGGTAGAAAACATTTCGCCACGTGACCCAAAAAATTGTTTAAGCATAGTTACTAGATAAAAATGTTTTACAAGTTTATTACTCCATATAGTGAAACAACTGTGCTATGTACAAATATTTTTTTTCTAGGGCAAATCCTCATAGTTTTAATTTCATAGTACTTTGTTTCAATTTACTGCTTCAATTCTGCAAAACTAAAAAAGCCTTTGTTTGAAATTCATCTTTTTTCAATTTTTGTTATAAACTTTAGTATTTACAAAAACCATTGTTAGATAAAATTTGTTGTTACGGGTATTATCTACCATATGACACCTTATTTGTTTTAATCGGACAAGCGGTTACTGAAAAATTATCCAAACCCTGATACCCGATTTCCGCATCTTTTCCCTCCCCTCCCTCCCCCCTCAACCACTTTATAATGCGACAACTGCTATATTCTTGTTCAAGAGATCATGCTGAAGACAATGATACCAGTTGTCGGTAGAGAACTCTCTGGTTCGACGGGAATCGTCATTAGACGACTTTCGTTAAAGCGGTTTCCATATTATTCGGACAGTGACCTCCCGCACTATATCGATGATAATTTTGCTGTCTTCCAGCCAAATTTCAAAACTAAAAAACAAACAGCAAGCTAATGACTGTGGCAATTTTACGTAGTACTTTATACTATATGTACTTCTGTACTTTATTTTAATTTACTGCTTCAAATCTACAAAACCAAAAATGATTTTGTTTGAAATTCGACTTTTTTCTAATTATTTAATAAACTATAGTATTTACAAAAACCATTGCTAAATAAAATATGTTGTCAAGGATATTACCTACCCTAAAACACCTTATTTGTTTAAATCGGACAAGTGGTTGTTGAGAAAATTAACCAATTTCCGATACTCGACTTCCGCATCTTTTCCCTCCCCCCCTCCCCCCCTCCACCACTTTATAATGCGACAACCGCTGTATTCTTATTCAGGAGATCATGCTGAAGACAATGATACCGGTTGTCGGTGGAGCACTCTCTTGTCCAGCCGGAATCGTAATTAGACGACTTTCGTAAATGTGGCATCTCCTCTATAGGCAATAAACCTGTATTTCGTTATTCAGCGCCATAACCCTCCACAGACATAGCAATTTAAACTAGTCAAAGCAAGTCTTAAAAAAATGAGCACAATATACTTTGATCAGAAGACAATACAAAATAAAAGAAAAATAAGAAAAAAGTGAAAGCATCTAGTGTTGAATTAAGAAGTGTGTTTGTCTATGTGTGTGTATGTGTGTGTGTGTGTGTGTGTGTGTGTGTGTGTGTGTGTGTGTGTATGTGTGTGGTGTGTGTGAGAGTGTAAGAGTGTATGCGTGTTTACATATATATGTATGTAGTGGTTGTGGGTGTGTGTACTGTGTTAGCTTTGTAAAAGATTCCTGGTAATACTTATTAACATTATAATATAGTCAGCAAGTTTTTTGTTTCGTCATAAGATAGTGATTGGATCCATTTGTAGATTATTCGCTTGCAAGCGGATCTAGGCAGTGGGCAGTGGTTCAGTTTGATGGTCCCTATCTACCATATTCGGCATTAGGGTTTTTTTTAACACGTTGGGTATCACTTCGTTTGATTACCCGGCAGGCGTTCGACCCGGGCCAAGTGCTGTACCTGTACGAGTCCCCGGCCGGGTACGGGCTCATAGTGCTGCGTGTGCTCGCATGGTGTATGGTCTCCTATACCACATTCTTCACTTAGATTTGTCCGGAAACTGGGGCCGGGTCTGGGAAAGATCTATTGATATGTCAATGCCTATACGAGCGATAGCATGGGCGTAGCGAGGTACGGGCAGGGAGAGGCAGCTGCCTCTCCTTAGAAGAGCAGTCGTTAGCTGGTAAACTGTAGTTCTGACGAGCTTCATAATTTGTGACGCTTCTTATACGACCTAAGAAACTATCAGGCTGGAAGGCTGGCTTGTGAAACCCAACTATACGGGATGTGATGTGATCTCTATATAATCTAGGATTTTCTTTGTATGCCTCCCCCCCCCCCCCCCCCCTCCATAAACAATCCTGGCTACGCCCTTGCGATGGTATATAGTACTGAATATGAAACTGTAGTATACACGGAATGCAATACGGCACCTAATCTATTCCTGCGGGTTGTTGGTGTTTTACAAATAACCCTGTATATATCACTCCGTTTCATTACCCGGCAGGCTTTCGACCCAGGCCAAGTGCTGTACCTGTACGAGTCCCCGGCCGGGTACGGGCTCATAGTGCTGCGTGTGCTTGCATGGTGTATGTTCGCCTATTCCACATTCTTCACTGTCAAGAAGCACCCGGAGAAGGCAAGTTTTTCTCGGCCCTTATTCACAAACGTGAGAAATCCGTATCCGATGCTATGCTTTCCATATACAACCTGGAGACGACAATGCGACAATAAATTAAAGTGCGAAACACACCGGATGCGTAAGCCGAAACACACCGGATGCGTAAGCGTAAGCATGCACGTGCACGTAGATGTACCATAACGTTGTAATATCATTTTCCGATGTGGGTAGTTGACAAGAGTAGACCGATATTTATTTGCTCCGCGATTTTAATTCGTAAACTTGTAATTAAGTGTTTATTAAAGGCAGAATTAATAGTTTCCCGATTGATAATCAATTAATTAATTAGTCAGTGTGAAATTATATGTGTTTTTAGTCTTCAAAACATAACTTTTAGCCGACTGCTGTCGGTCGGCCGTGCTGCATTTAAGCGTACTGGAAAGCAGTGGTGCTGCGTTTGAACGTGATTTTGTGCAAGTTGCTAACTTTGTTGATAATAAGTCTGCCGCCCAGTGATAATGAAGTTTGCCTGCTGCAACGCGACGAGGGAGGTGACAACGAGTGCTTTGTTGGCGTGTTCTAAGTGTAAGAATAATTACCACACTCATTGTGTGTATCCCACTGAAAAGAAAAAGACTTACTCAGCTGAATACAAGCAATCGTGGGTATGTCCAGATTGCTCTTTGTCACAGCCTAGGCAGCGTACGAATGACGACACGCCCGTCCGGGATGGGTCGCGCGGACAGCGTAATGCAGCTGAATGTGATGCTAATAATGTAACTGTTCGTACTAAGCCTATACAAACTGTCAAGATGCACGAGAGTGATTCACCTGTGACGAACAGTACCCTTCTAAACCATTTGGATTTATTTAAGAAAGAGATGACTCATATCATCACAAAAGCGGTAGAGGATGCGGTATCGGCTAAATTTAATTTGATCACAAAACAAATCTCGGAATTCAGTGACTCCCTGTCTTTTATAAACGAACAATACGAAGCCTTAAAAAAATGTCAAGAGGAAAATTCTACCGTGATAAAATGTTTCAAAGCAGAGAATGCGAAACTGACCGCCACAGTATACGACCTTTCAACACGATTGAACCTGGCAGAACAGCATCAGCGTGCAAACAACGTCGAAATTCACGGAATACCAGAACACAGGACGGAAAACCTTATCAACTGTGTGACGCAGCTAGCTAGGACAGTCGGTGCTTGTATCGTTGAAGAAGACATAGCTCAGGCCACACGGGTGGCTAAAATGGATAAGGATAACAAACGTCCACGCATAGTTGTTGTCAAACTGCGTAACCCCCGCCAACGAGATGTTTTGCTGGCTGCTGTCCACAACTATAACAAGAAAAATCCGGATAAGAAGCTGAATTCGCGCAATTTGGGACTAGCTGGTGCCGACACGCCTGTTTATGTGTCTGAACATCTCACACCGATGAATAAGCAGATCCATGCCGCCGCTAGAAAAAAAGCCAAAGACATGAACTACAGGTTTGTTTGGGTCCGCAATGGCCGGATTTTTGTCAGGAAGAATGAATCGAGCCCGTCCATACTTATTCGCAACCTAGACAACATTAACTTAATCACATAAGTAGTTAGTAGTATTTTATTTTTTCAACTTATTAGTGTCCTTTGCCAATTATATAGCTTATCATATTTTACAAAAGTGATAGAAATATACTATCAAAACGTTCGTGGTTTAAAAACTAAGACAGACGAGTTGTATCGAAATATTCTACAGTGCTCTTATGATGTTATAGTACTAACCGAGACTTGGCTTAATTCTAACGTCTCAAATAGTGAGTTTATAGACAGTCGATATGTGGTCTATCGCAGAGATCGAGAATCGTGCCAAATGAATCGCGGTGTGTCGAAGTTGGATGGAGGTGGTGTTTTAATTGCGGTATCTAGAAAGTTTCAATCATCTAGAGTTGCTCAATGGGAAAGTACTTGCGAAGATCTCTGGGTAACAATATCCAGCGACTCGAATAAGGAGCGAAAAAAACTAGCGATCTGTGCCGTCTATTTGACTTCTCCACCGAACTTCGACACGTTAAATGAGTTTTTGGAAAACACGAACAATGTTTTGTCTACGGTAGATGACGTTGTGATTCTGGGTGATTTTAATCAAGGTAAGATAGTATGGAGCGAGGATGCTAATAGTAACTGTATGAAACCTTCCAACTATACTTCCAACATGGAATGTGCTCTAATAGATTTCTCTCATCTGAATAATTTGTATCAGTACAACAACCTACTTAACACTAACGGAAGAATTTTAGATTTAATATTTAGTAACCTTCCCAATTCCAAAGTTTCATCTCCTCCGGATTTATTAAGTAAACTTGATTCTCATCATCCAAATATTCTTTTTTCAATTGATTCTGAACATAATGATCCACTTCGCAGCAATACTAAGGCAAATTATAATTACTTTAAGGCCGATTACGAAAATATTGTACGGGAATTAAAAAATATCGACTGGGATTCCGACTTTGCTAAGTGCAGCAACTGCGATGAAATGGTAGATGTTTTTTATACCATTCTGAGAAGTAAAATAGATCTTTTTGTACCGAAACGTAAAACTAAAAAAGATACTTATCCTATCTGGTTCAGCGCAGCTTTGATTAATTTATTAAAGGAAAAAGAAAAAATTAGGCTCAGGCATAAAAAGTTTAAAAATCCACGTGACCTTATCGAATACGAAGCAATACGCTCAAGAGGCAGTGCGTTACTTAATAGTTGTTTTAGTAAATACAAACTGGCCATCGAAGAATCGGTAAAAAAGAGTAGCAAAGCGTTTTTCCAGTATATTAAGCGAAAACGTGACAACAACCTTTCACTACCAGCTACAATGCGCCTTGGCGATCTTGTTGCTAATGACGGAAAGAACATTGCGAACCTTTTCGCCACCAATTTCTCTTCTGTTTATTCTGCAGGTTGTTCTGACTCTGTGTTCACCGCGTCTACTCCTTATCACGCACTTAACGGAAACATTCACTTCACTGAACAGGCCGTTTTGACGAAGCTTAGGCGTTTGGATCCCGAAAAGGGAGCGGGGCCGGACAAGATCCCTCCAGTTTTCTTTAAACTAGCATCATCTGCGCTGGCTCGTCCTCTTGTGTTAATCTACAATGCTTCATTGGCACAGGGTTACTTTCCGGCCACATGGAGAAAAGCCAGGATCGTACCGGTGTTTAAGAAGGGGGATCAGGCGGACGTTAAAAATTACCGACCTATTGCTATTCTGTCTTGTCCATCCAAGATATTTGAAGCCCTACTCTACCCTTTTCTTAATCGTCACTTGGAGCACTTCATAAGTTCCAGCCAGCACGGATTCAGAAATGGTTTCTCTGTGCAGACCAATCTGGTTAACTTTGTGTCGGATTTGGCGTGTGAAATTGACCAAGGACACCAGGTTGACGCCGTGTACACAGACTTCACTAGTGCTTTTGACAAAGTCAACCATAAAATCCTGTTACAAAAACTTGAGGCTTATGGTGTGCACGGCCCTCTTTTAAACTGGTTTGAGTCATATTTAACTAGTAGGTTACAGTCTGTTGTAATAAAGGGCTATGAGTCAAATACGTATATAGCTAACTCAGGTGTACCGCAGGGCTCCCATCTTGGACCCTTGCTATTTTTAGCTTACATAAACGACATAACGAATTCCATCAAACATTGTAAATTCGCTCTTTTTGCTGATGACCTTAAGATATACAAGCGAGTGGACTCCGCTCATGATGTGGGTTGCATACAGCAGGACTTAAGTGGCATAGAGGACTGGTGCAGATCTAATTGCATGGGACTTAACGCAAAAAAGTGTTCTTTCATACGATACACCAGGAGACTAAATCCTATTTATTCCTCTTATTACATCAACCACGAGGCTCTGATCGAACTTGACGAGGTCAAAGACCTTGGTGTCATCGTGGATAATAAACTTAAATTTACAGCACATATTAACCATGTAGTTGAAAAGGCTTCAAAGATGCTTGGTTTTATAAAAAGAAACTCAAAGTCTTTTCGCCCTGCCACTAAGCTTGTTTTGTTCAACACCTTGGCTCGGAGTCAATTGGAGTATGCCTCGGTCATCTGGAACCCCTCGTACACCAATCATTCCCAACGTATAGAGACAATCCAGCGCCGATTTACCAGACACCTAGCATATATATCCCCAGGTATATCGCATAGGGTGCCATATCACCAGCGTTTGGCTCATTTTAAAATAATGTCTTTGCGTAATCGACGAAAACTGCTTGACTTGATGTTCCTTTACAAGTGCGTTAACGGAGTCATTCAATCCAATGAATTATTGAGTCGCATCAGCTTAGCAATCCCGTATAACATGCCCAGAAAACCGATAACTAAAACCTTTTCGATTCCTGCCTCTCGTACCAATGTCGCCAAACATTCGCCTTTGCCTCGCATTCTAGCTGCATACAATGAACTTTGTGCTTCTTTTCCTGGTATAGACATATTTTTTGATTCCCAAAACAAATTCAAAACCAACATTTTAAAATCTTTTCTTTAGGAATTTTTGCTTATTGTTTGAAAACTTTATTTTTGTAACATTTAATATCTTTTTTTAAAATCGATGAAATTGCTCTTTAAGAATGTCGTGTTAACCTGTAATTGGTGTATATATAAGACTAAGACCTCTATGTACTTTAAAATTGTATTTTTTGTATATATGCTGTTGGTTGACCTATTAATAAATAAATAAATAAATAAATAAATAGAACTTAGGCTGGATATGCGTAATGCGTGCGTACCCCTACGCATTGCAGCTCCCATGAGACAAACAGGCTGCGTACCTACGCAGAGCGGAACGCATTAATGCGTGCAGCAATGACGTTGTGTGTGCATCAGCCATTTTTAATGTCCCCACTGCTGGGGCACAGGCCTTCCTTATGGGTGGATAAGGAGGACGGGCCATAACCCACCACGCGGGCCCAATGCGGATTGGTGGGTATTAACGACTGCAAATGCAGCCGGGACCAACGGCTTAACGTGCCTTCCGAAGCACGGAGGAGTTCGCGATAATAAATTTTTGGTCACCCATCCCATGACCGACCCTTGCGAACGTTGCTTAACTTACGCAATCGCTGGGCCAGGCGCTAAACCACTGCGCCACCGAGCTCCCCGAGTACAATGACGTTGTACTCGATGGCATTCCCTATTAGACGTCACACCGAACAAATTGGAACACGCATGCTGCGCGTCACTACGCATACAGTTGTATTTGTTTACAAATAGTACCGGTACTACCGGTAGTAAGTGGTGTTTTATTTTGTTTTTAAGTAATGAATAACGATATTAAAGAAAAACTAATTGAATTACTGCGAAAAAATTAGTCCATTTACTGTATCTTCGTCTGACATCGCGCACTATAAAAAAGATATAGATTATAGAGTCGCGGCTGATGGCTGCCGCAGCGGCTGGGTACGCAAGAGACAGGTTGCGTTGCGTGCCCAGCACGTATGCGTATGCGTAAGCGTGGGGTATGCGTAACCAGTGTGTCAGGGGGTCACGTGCGTTACCAAGCGCGTGTCTACGCAGCCAGTGTGCCTAGGGCTTAAATGTCGTATAGCTAAGAACGCTCTCAGTCTGCATAAAAAAAAACAATTAAAAATATCCAATAGTTTATAGACCGGGCGGCCACCGCACGGTTACCTACCCCATCGAGTTACTGAATATTACCACCTTCCACGAAAAGTAGACCTTAAATAGGTAAGAAAAATGTTGGTCTGCCGGGGCTCAACCTGGAGGAAGCTTGGTGGTGCAAAGCTGTGCTACCTACTTTTGACCATCATTTTACCTCATGTGGTTACTGAACAAAACCTTTTCGTTGCTTTTAGTCTCTATTAGTAGAGTTTATATAATTATGTCTGCCGAGCGAATTCTTGGAGGGTTCCGCAGTCCAACCATTTTTAGGGGCCGCATGGGGGTGCTAATTTAACTCATCGAGTTACTGGATGAAACCAAGTTCTCCTAGTAGCTGAGATGATCCCCTTTAAATATTAATTGGTCTGCCAGTTCGCAACCTGGCAGTTTTTGCAGTCCAACTAAATAACTACATAGTATAAAACAAAATCGCTTCCCGCTGTCTGTCCCTATGTATGCTTAGATCTTTTAAACTACGCAACGGATTTTGATGCGGTTTTTTTTATAGATAGAATAATTCAAGAGGAAGGTTTATATGTATAATACTTGCATAATATAGTAGAGAAACACTGATAATTTTAAAGGTTTCTAATGTGTTCCGTAAATAAACACATTTTTTTGCGCTTCCATTGCAAACTCTGGCTGAATCCTACGAGATAGATCAAACAAATGTACTACAGTATTGTCCACCTTAAAAAGGTCCACAAAAACGTCTTCAATGCTATATGTCTACCCCTTAGGGATAACCCACAATAACCATTTTTATCCTTTCTTTTTATGAGAAATAATGGCTTATTTACGAAGCTATTTTAAGCAATACAACATTAATCCTCATCCAATTAAGTACCTTAAATACATTGTGCATGCATGTGATATAGATTAATATAGCCTTAGTATCAGCACTGCACCTGTGCGAAGCCAGGGTGAGTCGCCAGTTTAATATAGTTTGATTTTAATTTTTCTGTCTATGGACGAAATTTTTGTTTTTTATTTATTTGGTTGATTTCTGTTTACCTTTTAATTCAATTCAATTCAATTCTTTATTTGCATTAAATAGGGTACAATTTTTATAACATTGTGGGTGTTATACAACTAGGTAGAACTTATGCCTATTTAACTATATCGTATCAAAGCATGCAAACTAGTATTAAAATCGTTTATAATAATGTTATGTAATCTATTAGATACTATTTTATATAATTTATTGTGGAGAAAATGTCAAGTGAAGTTAGTACATCAACCTTCTTTATTCTTTATATTTAAGGAAATCGTCAATACAATAGAAGCCTCTGTCCATTAGCCAGTTCTTTAAGACTATCTTAAATTGATTAAAAGGCAATAGCTTAATATGCTCGGGTATTTGATTATAAATTTTAATAGCCATCGCATAACCATTCTTATTAAACCGAGTAGTTTTTGGTGCCGTGTTTAAAACAAGTCTGTTTCTATTTCTTAGGTTCCTACTTGTTTGATCCCCGGCTCGTTGATATAGGTGCTTATTTTGCTGTACAAATTTTCCTATTTCCAAAATATATAGACACGGGAGTGGTAGGATATTAAGTGACCTAAAAAAAGGTCTACATGAAACATCTGGTGCAATACTGCATATGGCTCGAATGCACCTCTTCTGCGCGATAAAAACTTTTTGAATATTAGTACCATTTCCCCAGGTTATAAGTCCGTATCTGATAATGGATTCGACGAATGCAAAGTAGGCCATGATTGCCGTTTTTCTATTTGCTATTTTAGTAAGTTTGTATAAAGCATACACGAAACTATTATATGGTCTTTCCATGTCAGCTTAACATCGATATTGATACCCAAAAATCTTACATTTAAAGCCCACTCTATGTTTTATCCATTTATGTCAATATTTGTTAATGGATTTTTTAAATTGTTGAAATTAATTATATTTGTTTTATTTATGTTGATTTGAAGATTATTATTATTAAGCCAATTTATTATACATGTCAAAGAATTTATAATGTCAATTTTATGTTGTTCTACTGAGTTATGTCTGTCACTAGATACTAATACCGAAATGTCGTCAGCAAATAAAGTAAATTTGTCGTTTGAAATGGCAGTTATATCGTTTATATAAAGTAAAAATAATAGTGGGCCCAATATGCTTCCTTGGAGAACTCCACTTTCATTATGCTCAAATGTCGATCTATATGTTTGTGTATTATGTTTTGCGTCTATTTGTTCCACTTCAACGCATTGTAATCTGTTTTCTAAGTAAGATTTTAACCAGTCATGAGCTGGCCCTCTTATTCCATTACTCTGCAGTTTAGCTAAAAGTTGTAAAAATCATTTTCAAACTGAAATATAAAATACAATTAGTTTATGATATGCGAAAAACTATTCATTTTGTACTTACCGTAAAATGGGGGTATTTTGACATTACGGGGTGGGTTACATTGATAACAACTATCAATTTAAAAATCTCTTATTTCTTGGTTTCTGAACATATCTGAACAGTTTTTTATGGCGTTGGCAGCACTATACTGCGAAAAGCAAATGGCGCCCATACCATTAAATGTCTGCAGGTGTTTTTGTTAAAACATTTTTTTTAGCAGTGCACTGGTGACAAGCTATTTTCAAGCAAGAAAAACTCTTAGAACCTTAGAACAACCCCATTACAGTTTTTTTACCCCCAGCAGAAGTCGCATGTTGGCGGTACCCGTGTTATATCAAGAATGCGTAGCTCCGCATACTTTAATATTGCTCCTCCGTCGAGTGAGCAAACGCCATACAAAAATAGTATAAAAATGCCGAGTTGCATTATATAAAAGAACAAAAACTATATCCACAAATATTATTTAGCAAACGGGTGCAATATCAGAGGCAAGCATTATAAAATTTCTTTTGATTTTAATAAAAAAATCAACAGATTTTCCTTTTAAATTTAAAACCCATAATAATAGAATGAAATCGAACGTTACTCTACTCACTTTGGGTTCAAATCAGTGCGCGATCCAACGCGGCGGTTGCGTTGAGATCTAGCACCGAATTCTCAATTTTTACATGTTTTTATTACTTTTCTTCGCTTTCAAGTTAGTTAAAAAAATCTGTTCAATTAAGATTGAAGGTATTAACATCACCGATTTTTATGGTTGGTTTAAACATATGTTCTGGGGGTCTATTACGAAAAGTTTAATGCGAAACACGCAGCTGCGGCCGTGCTTCGTTTTGATTGTTTCCTATTACAAATCACTTTCGTATACGATATTGCGAAGTGATTGCGTGAGTTTGACAGTTTCTCTCTAGCGTATCCGACATCGTTCGTTTAGTAGTATATGGACTACGATAGCCAAATTCAAAATGTTTGTTATAACTACAACTAACGAACTGCGGACGACTATCGTGGCCAAGTGACTGCGTTACGCAATTGCGTACGTTATTTTCGTAATAGGCCCCCTGTTTCCGAGAAATTAAGCAAATAAGACCAGATACGGGGTCCACGGAATATTTTTTTACATCAAAGTTGGTAACATTTTTATAAATGCTTTCAATTAAATCTATTATGTATTATTTCAAGTACATTATATATTTTTTCCATGATAGCTTCACGCGCGTAATATTTCAATAATTTGAATTGAATATTGGGATCACAGAAGAAATAATGGGATTTGACCCATCTTAAGGCCTTAAATATCCAACTTTATGCTTTATGCTCCAACATTATGATCCATATTCCAACGCACTATTTTGACATATTCTAGAAGTTTCTTACACATTCAAATAAAGAATAGCTGAAATGTTACTCAATAGGGGTGATCGAAAAAAGTTTAGACTGTGAAGAGTTGAAAGTAATATCACCACAGCAAAAATTTGATGAGTAAATAATAAACGTATAAATAACACCTGATTTAATACATTCATCACTGAAAACACGTAAAAACAGCGCGAAATTTTAGTAAACTTAATACATAGATAGTACGTTCCAGGTGAGTGCGGGTAGCTAGCATTTAAGTATCTTGTAATGGATTGTTTGAAGCCCGAGCCGCAGGCATGATCACCAATTTACCATGTAAATGTGGAACCACTTGCATTTTTTTTTTAAAAAACAATTAAATTATTTCAGACCCTAAGTGAGAAGAGATACGTTTCATTTCTCATACTTGGAAAGTGATGTTTATTCAAATCGAACAGAGCGTGTGGAAAACACGGCTTTTCACACTAGGGCTGAAAATAATTAAAATTCAGCTTGACGGCGGCTGGCCGCGGCGAGTTCTATATGAAAAATAAACCTCTAAATAATGTACTAGAAAAAAAATTACTCGTCACCAGGATTGTATTTGGCGCGGAACTCGCGACCAGTCCAATGACTTCGTCGTGGGTTCGATTTTTCTGATATATTTTCAATACAGTTGCTCGAAAATGTAAGTTTACGATGACAGTCGAGCGTGCGGTAAGTTGATTTTACCGCACGCCGTGCGTTTTTGTTTACGGATTAGTACAGCGTGCGGAAAGTTGATTTTACCGCACGCCGGCGCCGTGCGTTTTTGTTTACGAACGTTTTTATTAATTTCTACTAGCTTCCGCCCGCGACTTCATCCGCGTGGACAGTAGAAAAATATAGCAACCAGTTTAAAATGACCCCTTTAGTTTATGAAAGCTAGTACTACGGAGAGTTCAAGCTATTTCCCTGGTTCCACCCACCTGAATTTGATGAAACATAGCTTAGATTTTAAGTTGGACCTCAATCTACTAAATTGTGAAAAATCCATCAAAATTAATTTAGCTGTTTTTGCGTAATTCGCGCACAAATATTTAGAATTTACTGTTTTATTATATGTATAGATTATAATTTCAGTAGTACCTATAATGTTTTCTCGCAAATGTATTGAAAAACGTAGTATGGCACACGGTTGTTAAGGTTTTTTAAAACCTCCTTACCAACCTTGTATCATAAACTACTATTTTAGTATTGTACAAAAATAGCATTGTGATTGCTAAAATGTCAATTAAGAAAAAACAAATAAAAAATTGAAAAAAAATGAAAATTTTCATTTCCTTTAGGCGCAATTGGTTCAATTCGCGATTGGACCAATGTTCAAAAAATGACCAATTTCATTTCCTTTAGGCGCAATTGGTCCAATTCGCAATTGGTACAATTCGCAGTTTCGGGTTAGGTTCGGAATAATCGTTCTTTATTACTTATCTATACTATAGGACACACAGACCATACAACAAGTACTTAGTGATAGGACACTACGATATTCTAAAAGCCCTAGTCCAGTAGGACCACGAGTATGTATGTACATGATAGTAGTCAGCAACTTTTGGCTAGCACAAGTTTTAAATAAATCAGCAGTTGCTGACCAAATATTTTTTGCTGGCCAAATAATTATACTTTTGTCTTTTTTAACGAGTGATTCTAATATAGACTCTCCCTTCCTAATCCAATAAAATCGTTTGGGGGCTCGACGAAAAAAAACTTATACATAAATTTACCAGTGGATCGAAGGGAAAAAAAAATATCCCTCGATCCACCAGTCGAAAAAACTGTTTTTCGATGTATATTTTCTGACAGGGGGGGGGGGTGCAAGTGCACCCCTTGCACCCCCGTGAAATGATCCGGTGGACCACGGCTAAGAAGAGAGCGAAAGAGACAGAGCCGAGTTAAAAATGAGACGAGTTGGGAAAGTGACAAGTTTAAGAAAGAAACCAACTAGGAGGAAGAGGGGAATTGATTATAACAAAAGACTGATTGAATTGTATGTTTCTAATCTAGATATTTTGATAGTATTTTTTTTAAAGACGTTGTTTTTTCATCTGTGTTATAAAACGTGTGAACACTGATTCTCATTAAGTTTTTTTTATTAATCTGATAATTTCTGTGGTGATTGGTCATTTCTGTGTTTACGATTTTGAGTTTTTGGCTTTTTTGAATTAATTGTTGCTTTTTGAGTTGTGTTTCTATATTTTTGTATGAACCTTAAATGAAGTTAAAATTAATACATTGGTATAAAATATCGAAAGTTTTTTTTTTGATTTTTTTTTTTCATGCTAGAATAGAATGTCCCATTATAATATTTCCATAATTATTGTTTATTATATCTAAAAGTATAAACTCTAAGGAATTTGAAGCACAAGGGTTTTTGTTGATTTCGTACCTACTTTAAAGGTTTAAAAACAATCAGAGGTGTCATTGATCAGAGGACGGGTTTACTTTGATCAATAAATCAATGTGGGGTGACATTATTTTTATGATGAAAATTAAAGACTAAAAATAGACTGCTTTGTCATAACTGATTAAGATTTAGTTCTACCAATACTCTATTCAATAAACAATTCGTATCATTGATCAAAATAACCCCAATATATATGAATAGCTTTAGCGCGAAATCCTGCTGGCCAGTTTTTACTTTTATTATATTATATTAAACCCCGTTATAAAATATACGATGATCCTTTGATCACCCTATATTCAGCCTCAAAATCAGTTTAAATTTGATAAGCTGAATTTTTATTTCTTTGAAATGGATGGTTAAAAAATATAGTTTTCATTTTATTCTAAAAATATGTAAAAAACGATACTATTCTTACTTAAACTAAATTAATAGCTATTTGAAGTTCAAAAGTGATCAAAGTATCCCCCATCTTGCAGTACTTTCCTATTTTAGATTAAGTTCATAAGCAATAACAATAATCGTTTCGTAAGAAATTAAAACATTGTGCTGTGTTGTGTGTGACTTATTTGTTTCTTTTTTGACCCTGTAACATAGTCCATAACATAAGTATGTATAATATACTTCAGCATGTAAATAAATACCTACATAAATCAATACAAAGAAACAAGCAAGCAAGTAAAATTTCGTCTGTAGACTGAACATTTAACATTCAAATAACAATAAATTTGGTTGGACTGCAAAAACTGCCAGGTTGCGAACTTTAAAGGCATCATTTTAGATACGAGGAGAACTTACAAACTATATTAAACTGGCGACTCACCCTGGCTTCGCACAGGTGCAGTGCTGATACTAAGGCTATATTAATCTATATCACATGCATGCACAATGTATTTAAGGTACTTAATTGGATGAGGATTAATGTTGTATTGCTTAAAATAGCTTCGTAAATAAGCCATTATTTCTCATAAAAAGAAAGGATAAAAATGGTTATTGTGGGTTATCCCTAAGGGGTAGACATATAGCATTGAAGACGTTTTTGTGGACCTTTTTAAGGTGGACAATACTGTAGTACATTTGTTTGATCTATCTCGTAGGATTCAGCCAGAGTTTGCAATGGAAGCGCAAAAAAATGTGTTTATTTACGGAACACATTAAAAACCTTTAAAATTATCAGTGTTTCTCTACTATATTATGCAAGTATTATACATATAAACCTTCCTCTTGAATTATTCTATCTATAAAAAAAACCGCATTAAAATCCGTTGCGTAATTTAAAAGATCTAAGCATACATAGGGACAGGCAGCGGGAAGCGATTTTGTTTTATACTATGTAGTTATTTGGTTGGACTGCAAAAACTGCCAGGTTGTGAACTGGCAGACCAATTAATATTTAAAGGGGATCATCTTAGCTACTAGGAGAACTTGGTTTCATCCAGTAACTCGATGAGGTAAAATAGCACCCCCATGCGGCCCCTAAAAATGGTTGGACTGCGGAACCCTCCAAGAATTCGCTCGGCAGACATAATTATATAAACTCTACTAATAGAGACTAAAAGCAACGAAAAGGTTTTGTTCAGTAACCACATGAGGTAAAATGATGGTCAAAAGTAGGTAGCACAGCTTTGCACCACCAAGCTTCCTCCAGGTTGAGCCCCGGCAGACCAACATTTTTCTTACCTATTTAAGGTCTACTTTTCGTGGAAGGTGGTAATATTCAGTAACTCGATGGGGTAGGTAACCGTGCGGTGGCCGCCCGGTCTATTAGTCACAAGAAATATTTTTCAGTTACTGTTTTTAGTACTTACAATTAATTTTCGTGCTAGATACCTATTTAGTTTGTTTAAAAAATGTATTTAGTTTCTAGAAAAACCTTGTCGCATTGTCATCTCAAACCCGTATTTACTCTATGGTTTCCGTGTTCAGAATGTCAATTTTCTTTCTGGCGGATACTAACTCTTCCGATTAGCTGTCAGAAATAAATCCGTTTTCGTTTCGAATCGAACTGTCAAGAGTGAAAAAAAAACATTGGATCCGGAAAGTTTTGGACGTTTGTGAATTAGGATTCACAACGTCCGGAACTAAAACGGATTTATTTCTGATAAGGGCCCTAGCCCTTGTTAAGACAAGGGCTATGCCTGCAATCCTAAGTTTAAGGATCGCAGGCAACGCAGCACACTCAATACTCTTGCACCCAAGCATTTCTTGTCAAACACGTACACGTACAATCTACCATTTGGGGGTGTGGCCTACTTTTGATTGGCCACGGTAATCTATCTATTCTGTGGTGCTTCTCAAGCATCGCTCTTAAGGTCATGGCACATATAACGGCACCGCAACAGCACCGCTCCAACCCAGCAATTAACTTGTCATTCAAATTAGAGCTTTAAATCATGTGTCGTAAAATATATTTCATAATGTCAATAAGAAAAAGCCAACGGCAGGCGGTCAGCGCGCTTACCGCTACCATACGACTCGACTCGCAGCCGGCTCGCTGCAAGCGAGCGGATCGCGCGCTCACCGCGCGCCAACCGCGTGCTAACTGCGCGCTGACTCCGAGTCGCCCCAGCGAAACAACATCATATACAAAAAATAGCTTGCACTCGCGACCGGCGCGCGGTATGCAAGCTTACACCTCGCGGACGGCGCGCGGACCGCGTGCTTACGGCGCGCTGGCGGCTAGCCGTAGCCTAAATTCGAGGTGACGCCGTGCTGTTGCTGTGCAGTTGCGGTGCCGTTATAGTGTGCCCTTTAGACGATAGAAATGTGATTGACAAGCCGCTGCAATGTTTTGATTTGATCGTTTAGGGGGTGCATAAGGCAGCTATTTCAAGACATTAAAGTGCATTTGTTGTCTGATAACAAACGAAAGTGCATCTTAAGAGCCTGTACACATTTTGCCGCTCTCTCGCTCGCCCATTCCATGTTTTCTCAAGATTTCTTAAATCTGAGTGCGTTATTGAAAAATGTGTCTCGGCCACTTTTCGCAATATAAGATTACGGACATTTCAACATATTACTTCAGTTTCGAGTTGCTGAAGTACAAAAAGTTATCGTTCCAGTTCAAATAACTGTTAGAAACGATAACTTTTTGTACTTTAGCAACAAAAAACTAACATTAAAATTTTCAGAATGCATTTTACTGTCCTTTCTTCATTTGTGGAACTTTGTGGTTCTACGCGGGTCCTCTCTTCATACTCACTGCAAATTCTTATATAGGTAAGCAAATTAATGTAGGGTTATTTCAACTTTTCACTATAATTAATGAGATCTTACCGAATTTTTTAATTCTTTTAAAACTGACCAGATGCGGAAAATTAAAAAATAACTTCTTTTACTTATTATAACATAAAAAGAATGAGAAAGCTTAGAACTGTCCCAAATAAATTTTATTTTCTGAACTGATTTTTTTTAAAGTAAAAATACTGATGAAGAAAATAAAACAATTTGTATGTTTACAGACAAATGGGTGCGCGAGAGTGTCGTGATAGCAGTTTTGATGTTCATTACATTCAGTGGCCACATTATGTTCTTGGTAAGTAAATGATTTGTATTTGATTGAATCAGGCGTCACTTGGCGGAAGTCCCAAACCATTGTGAAAAAGGAAATAGAGAGGGATTTGTTTCATCTGGGACTTAACGTTATAAATTTATCGCGCTCATATTCCTATGTAGCCACACGACATGACAGCACATCAAGGCTTATTCAAAAACGTCCGAAACTATTCAAATCCGATGCTATGCTTTCCATAAGTACATTGACTCTATGGTAAGTTTCCGTAACTTTTGACAGTTTGATTCGAAACGAAGACTTCAATTTGCGGATTCATTTCCGACAGCAATCTGGTGTCGGGAGATTTTATTCGTCGGGAAGAAAATTGGCATTTCGAAGATGGAAACTATAGAGTAAATATGAAAAGCATAGCATCGGTTACAGAAAGTTTCGGACGTTTGTGAATAAGGGCCCAGTTGAATTCGCAGTTCAACTGGGCCCTTATTCACAAACGTCCGAACAGTTTTTACTAATTTTGGGCATAGTATACAATGTGTTAGTAAAATACTCCTAATGCCGAACATGGTATAAAAAGACCGTCAAACCAAAGAAAATATACACTAACGTGAAAAGAAGCGTCACTTGCGCATGAGTGCTGTAAAATTGCTCGCGGCTATGTGTGAGTGCGCCGGGCGATCGCGGGGGTGCCGCGACGCCATCGGGGCGAGGAATCTCCTCCGCGGAGGCACGCGCTATCAGGCTTGCCTAGTTCGCTCGCACCGCGCAATAGTACATACATTACAGGCAAGTACGACAAACTAAAGTGATATGTGTCGAGCCGCATGCAAGGGCTTTAATCATTCATCATTCAGGCAATGTAATTTCCTTTCCGTACAATATAATACAGGTCATATTATTGCTTTTCTCAAGAAATGCGAGGAAATTAATAGTACCTATATTGTACATTGAGGGGTGATGTGGTAATGCACTTTCTTCCAAGTGACATAGTGCTTTATACGACAGAAAAATAAAATAAATAGATACTTAAAATGTTATTGAATTAAAATAGCTACAATAATTATGGCGTCTTGCCTTTCACCCCGGACACTCCATACAACCACCCCGAACTACATATCTATATTACACAGACACTACACAGAATGACGTTTTTGTACTTTTGTATAGTAAAAATATTAAAAAATAGCACTTGACCGGATTTTGACATTTCATTTAAAATCTCTCATCTACCTCCGGTGTTCTTAAGGGGGTGGAAAAAACTTTATTTATATGTGACGTGTTACAAGGGGGGGGGGGGTCCTCGCAAATGTGACCAGCTGTGACAAGGACGGGGGAGGGGGTCAAAAATCAAGAAATTCGTGTGACGTAATTTATGGATGGCCCCTAATACCAATATTACCAATATACGAGCGGTAATCCGTAAAAAGCATTTCATTTCTAATGAACTGGACGCGCGGAAATTAATCTTAGAACTGGGTAAGTAATTGCAGAAGTTGATATTATAAAGCAGGCAAACGAAAAAGAAACCTTGAAATTGTTACAAATTAAGAAATCATAATATAAACTATAATCCATATAATTTTAATGTATTGGCATTTAAATTAATATAAAATCAGTAAAAATTTATTTCATCAAACTTTCGTTTTATTATTTCGTTGCATTAATATGTAATGATGCTAATAGCCAACCCTATCACAAGTCGTGACGCGTATGACGTAGCCGCCGCCAGACTGGCGCCAAGCTCACACATACAGGGAGTGACGCCGCTGTGGTCAAACTGAATAACTTTTACTATGGGAACCAACTCTAAAATCGCCAAAAAAAATTAGCTGTTTCATACAAAAATTAATAACGAAAATATAAAAGAAAAATCGGCCAAGTGCGTGTCGGACTCGCGCACGAAGGGTTCCGTACCAAAATAAACGGCAAAAAAAAAATCACGTTTGTTGTATGGGAGCCCCCCTTAAAAAAATATTTTATTCTGTTTATATAGCGGCAACAGAAATACATCATCTGTGAAAATATCAACTGTCTAGCTATAACGGTTCATGAGATACAGCCTGGTGACAGACGGACAGCGGAGTCTTAGTAATAGGGTCCCGTTTTTACCGTTTGGGTACGGAACCCTAAAAATGTATTAAACAGCAATTTTTCGCGATTTCAGAGTTAGTCCCATAGTAAAAGTTGTTCAGTTTGACGGTCCCTATCTACCATATTTGGCATTAGGGGTTGTTTTGGAACACGTCTGATGTACTGTCGTGTGTGTACGAAAATTGGGAATATTTGAAAAAATGAAATGGCTGAATAGTTTTTTTTGTGATTTTGGCTTCTACAAGTACAAAAAAGTTGATAGTAATCATGATAGTAGGTATGAACCTCTATACAAAAAAAAGTTGGGAGTTACAAGTCGTGATAAAGTTTGGCCACATGATAGAAACTGATCTGTAGGCTGTTTCTAACTAATATTGAGCTGGGCCAAACTATCCTTACATACAGTTCCATACGGCGGCGGGTTGAATAGCGCACTTTTCCCGGCTCTATTAAAAAACTATAACAATTCATGTTTAACTAATAGGTCAAATTTGGTATCATTTTCGGATAAATCAATAACGTAGAATTTATTTCTGGTATAAAAAAATGCAATTTATTACGCAGTTTCTGAAAAATTACACAATAACCAACATTTTTAAACTTCCTTTTTTTAGTTTAGGTATTGGCACTTGTTTCAGTATTTTCAAAAAAACTACTTTAAAGAAGCGTTTTTCAGGTTGATTTGTTATATGCTTTTGTTATGTTAACTATATTTTATACAATTTGCCCCTAACCCAAGTAGTTGAGGTCCATTGTTTGCGGAGACACAGTTAGTCAAAAATATGCATTTTTTACGAAATAAAAGGGGTTTCCGTTTCGTTCGGAAGCATTTCTCAGTTTTTTTGGTTATATTTCTGTAAATTTAATTAAATTTTCTACAATTTGAGCTTAATTTGAGTAGTCTAGGTCTATTGGTTGCAGAGACATAGCTGGTTAAAAATAGGCTTTTTTTTTAATTAATTGAAAAAATCTTATCTTTGACTAGCCGTGTCTTTGCAACTAGTAAACCTAGACTACTCAAGTTAGGCTCAAATTGTAGAAAATTTAATTAACTTTACAGAAATATAAACAAAAAAACTGAGAAATGCTTCCGAACGAAACGGAAACCCCTTTTATTTCGTGAAAAAATGCATATTTTTGACTAGCTGTGTCTCTGCAAACAATGGACCTCAACTACTTGGGTTAGGCACAAATTGTATGAAATATAGTTAACATAACAAAAGCATATAACAAATTAACCTGAAAAACGCTTCTTTAAAGTAGTTTTTTTGAAAATACTGAAACAAGTGCCAATACCTAAACTAAAAAAATGAAGTTTAAAAATGTTGGTTATTGTATAATTTTTCAGAAACTGTTTAATAAATTGATTTTTTTTTATATCAGAAATAAGTTCTACGTTATTGATTTATCCGAAAATGATACCACATTTGACCTATTAGCTAAACCTGAATTGTTATAGTTTTTAGAATGAAGCCGGGAAAAGTGCGCTATTCAACCCCCCGCCGTATGGAACTGTATGTAAGGATAGTTTGGCCCAGCTCAATATTAGTTAGAAACAGCCTACAGATCAGTTTCTATCATGTGGCCAAACTTTATCACGACTTGTAACTCCCAACTTTTTTTAGTATAGAGGTCCATACCTACTATGATACTTTATCTAGCTTAAAGGTTTTGCTTTATTTAATTTAAACGTTGTACATGATTGCTACATTATTTACGGTAGGTAAGTTAATTTCTGTAACAGTCATTAAAAGATCTGTTTCTAAAATCGTACATTATAAATACAAAGCATTTTTTATATGTGTAAGCGACGCGCTCTTTATGTTATAACTAGCGGCCGCCCGCGGTTTCACCCGCGTGGTTTCCGTTCCCGCGGGAATATCGGTATAAAAAGTATTCTATGTGTTAATTCAGGCTATCTTCTATCTGTGTGCTAAATTTCAATCAAATCCGTTCAGTAGTTTTTGCGTGATTAAGAAACAAACATCCAAACATCCAAACCCACTAACTTTCACATTTATAATATTAGTAGGATTAGTTTTTATTTTTGTTAAATAAAAGAGGGTAGTACGGCGTCGTCCCCGTGAATGTAGCTGATATGATAAGCGACACCGCGCTACCCTGAGATCCATATAAAACACGTGCCTGTTAAAATTTGTCATTTTTACCGACTTCAAAAGGAGGGAGGTACTCAATTCGACCTTTTTTTTTTTTTTTTGTTTTTGTTTTTTGTATGTACATCGATTACTCGAAGACGGCTAAACCGATTGAAATGATTCAAACGTTATTACATTAGGTAAACTTTCAAGTTGGTCCCATTTTTTAAAATTTTGAAATCGGTTCAGTACTTTTCAAGTAATCTTGAAAAAAAGCACGAAAATAGTATGCTTTTGTGTGAACTACCTCGATGATCAGTCGTATAACTTCTTTGTTTATGAACTGAATAAGATAATTATTTTTTTGTTGGAAAAGGGATATCTTTAGTGTAGTTCTTTAACCGACTTAAAAAAGGAGGTTCTCAGTTTGACCCGCATGTATGTATGTTTCTCCGCGATTAACTCACGTTTGGCTGAGCCGATTTTTCTACCTAAATAATATACCTACACTACCAAATACAAAAGGTACCTACACTAAAAATAAAAAAATAAAAAATTGTTTAAAAAAACAAAAAACCGACTTCAAAAACCTACCTCTAAAAAGCAAGAAATAATATTCGAAATAATAAAAACACGTCTATTGAAGTCGGGTGGGGCTTTTAGAATAAAAAAAAGGAATTTGTACTCCAGCCCCACCCGACTTCAATAGACGTGTTTTTATTATTTCGAATATTATTTCTTGCTTTTTAGAGGTAGGTTTTTCGAAGTCGGTTTTTTGTTTTTTTAAACAATTTTTGCTTTGAAACTTGTGTATTTTCGGAAGTAAATGATATCATTTTCATAAACCGGCATTTTTAACGTCGATAACCCATTGAACCGCCTACAATATGATTTCTACTCTTTCTGGCCAAACTGTATTATTATTGTTTTGAATGTTGCCATGATTAAATCCAATGTTTTTTTCAGCTGCTAACACTGCCAGTATTTGCGAACAAAAACTTCCCTTACCATGTGAGGACCACGCAGATCGGAGTTATGGAGGTACAGTTAACACCACATCAGCCCTTTAGCATATCCATCGAAGCCCATTAAAAAATTGAAAGCGATAATTATGATATTATAGTGACATATTACTTTTAATTGTCAAAGACAATGATTTTGTCAGTTGTGTCGATAAAATGCTCTATTTCACGCGATATACAACGTATTACTAAAAAATCCCTAAATGGATGAACTTTTATTTATGTTTAATTTTCAAGTTTATTTGAATATGAATATAGTACATTATGAGACAAGTTAGCTAAGGTTGCTCATTGCACACAAGGCTGTGGGTTGCAGCCCGAGCCGCAGGCGAGGGCGTAACTCAGCCGAGTGTGCAATGAGTAAAAGCTCACGAGTTTCATACGACTTTTTTCAACACATTTGCGAGGAAAATACAAAGTAATTTACCACACAGCAACAAATACGACAAAAACAAAATATGACAATTATGGGAAAAGGCGCGTAAGTTTTCTTTTTCACACGCCCAATGCAAGAATATTTTGCGAACAAAGGGGTGAGTGAGCATACAGCCTACTTCAAAACTATAATTTTAAGTGATAAAATGTAAATATTTTAATATTTTATTATAAAATATTGTGAATTATGAATAATTTTATAATAATAAATATTTGTTTGACTTAATTAAAGACTTACACATTTATTTATTTCAAAAATAAATATGAACTTTCAGCGGCATAAAACCCCTTTGTTGTTACTAAAAAAAATAACTGTATAACCCAGTTAAATTGGAAATGCTCTGTTTACTCGCATAGAACTTGCAGTAAGGTACTAGTTTAACTTTGTAGGGATAATTCTATAACAACCTAGTGTTTTATATATTATTGGCCGTGTTTGTTATAGCTCGGTTTATGGCCCTAAAAGCGATGTATTAGGGCTCACTTTACGAGCAAGTGTGTTGAAAAATATATTTTGACATTGATTTGACTAACACATTGGATCTTAAGTTCAAATTCGATTGAATGAGTCATATCTATGTATCTACGTATAAGGGGCCATCCATAAATTACGTCACACGTTAAGGGGGAGGGAGGGGGTCGACGAAGTGTGACATTGTGCGACAAGGAGGTGGGAAGAGTCCTGAATTTCATGATGTCACATTTAAAAATCACTTAAAATTGAAATAAAACAAATTTCGGAACTGCTGCTTTAATTCAATATTTTTTTCTAGATGTAAAATTGTATTAAATTAGATAAGTGAGATGGGTCAGTTTTGTAGGTTCCAATTAAGTCTCAGATTACTTGACAAATAACTTCTTAAAAAATATGTTTACAGGTAACTGGCAGCTCTGCACTGGATGGGTTTGGGCCAAACCCTTACCACCCAACCAACGGGGCCGCTCAAACAGTTATCATCCCTCTGACAAGGTATTAAGATGGAAAATTGTGTGTACATTTGAATGTATTGACAGAGTATATGATAGTACTAAACATACAGAAGCCCATCTGCGCGAGGACAATCAAATAATAAGCTACTCTCACTGCACGGCAATAAAGTGCAATTTCAAATTGCACAGCGCTGCGTGCCTATTATTATAAGCGCCTCCGAAGCGCTTCTCTTTCTGTCGCGTAGCTCTGTCTCAACCGACTCACGCCACCCCTCGCGCGCTGGCTCGACTGAGGCAGCCGCGAGCAGTAGGATAATATATAAGTGAGTGCGTAGTGTGACCCCCCTGGTATTAATTTATGGGCATGTTGTAATAAAACTTTACGTGGAGTTTTTTAGCCCATGGTCTAGTATTTTTAGAAGGTATCACTACATGCCCTCGTAGTCATTCGTAGGAGTAGATAGCAAATGTGTCACAAACGACACTTAGCAGTTTTGCTATTTACCAGCGGTTCCCGAATGGTGTTCCACGGAACCCTGGGTTTCCATAGGAGGCTTTTAGGGGATCCGCAAAAAAGTTGGATAAATATTTCTTTGTTTTAACTGAATAAATATTATTATCTTAAAAAGACATTCTTTTAAAATCAAACTATACTTACAAGATGTGAACACCAAGACAAAATGCCTCATGGTGTGATTTTACGTAAAAAACATTGTTATAGTTAGTTTACTTCTTACATGAGCTAGGGTTCCGCCCAAAAGCGGTGAACTAAAAAGGGTTTCGTAGCCAAAAGAATTCGGGAACCGCTGATTTACTACTAGAAATGACTTTTAATGATACCTACTAAAAATACTAGACTAAGGTTTTTAAAAAGTTAAAAAATCAGGCACTTACTTAATCAAGTTTTCTTTCACAGAAGAACAGAAGAACTTATCGGCAACATGTACAGCCAATACATGGCATCTGCCCCTCCGTTGTCTATGGAAAACGGCACTCCTAAACTAAATGGGGTACCAAAGAGTATAGACTCTATATCACAACACGGTTTATTAAAGCAAGACAGTACTGATACAAACGCATCAGATGATATAAAACCTATACTTAAAGAAAATAAAGAAATATTCACCGTTGAAAATCAAATGGCAAAGATAGAAACAGTGTTGCCACATCGCAGCGAAATGTTGCCGCATGAAAATATTTCCCAGAGAAATGGGGAGATTTTGGGGGGAGATCTGCCTAATGTCATGAGGTCTAGAAGACTGTTGGAGCCTTTAAAAGACCCTCCTGTACCGACTTGGTCTTTAGCTAAAGGCCCTTGTGTGGTTGCTATGCAAAAGAAAACTGTTTTTACTGAAGATGGTACGTTTATTTAATTAGCTTTAAGTGTCTAGACACACTATGCCGAAGTTACGCGCCCGAAGTTCAGCGGCAACGCTTTTATTATGCAAAAAAAACTCAACATAATTTCGGCATAATGTACAGTCAGTGATTCAAATAGCATTGCAGGCGTAATCATACCGAACTTCGGTCGCGTAATTTCGGCATAGTGTGTCTAGTCACTAAGATTGGAGCGAGTCAGGGGCGGATCCAGGATTAGAGTTTGGGGGGGGGGGGGGCCTCGGAGCCTCGGGCCTAGGGTTACCATCTATGTAGGGGAGGATGCCTGTCTAGGATGCACAAAAATGCTTGTCTATACATAGGAAAAAAAAACACAGATTTTGTAGTCCTCGCAAGAATCAGAGCATTGAAAATGAATACAAAAATTTACGAAAAACCAAAATCAAATCAAAAGAAAAATCCTATTATATTTTAAAGTTACCTAGGTAGTACCGTAAAACCTCCTATCACTGGTCCAAAATTACCTATTTTTTATGTTTGTGCCTGAAACTTAATATATTTTTCTAAAGGAAAAATCTAAAGGTTTTCTTTATAAATGATGATATGAACTTGCAAATTTTAAAAACTGGATTTGCTATTTTAGGTAGAAATTCATTTTTTGTTTAATTTAAACTTGGACTGTAGTTGTTGTGAGGAGCTCGCAACTTTGGTCCAGGTGAAAAAATGTCATGTTTATCAGTCGAAAACTAGAAATTGGACTATATTTCGGGACTGGTTATGCAACTTTATAATACCGATATGTTATATAATGTAAAAAAAATAATTAAACACAAACAGTTTTATATATTTTTTAATTATTATAGACAGCCGGTAGATTTTAAATTTTGGAACACTTCACTACGTGCAAAAACTGTGACGAAGTTATCGTGAATGTGATTTGCAAAATGGCGGCGCCCGAATAACAATTACCACCTCACATGGTGGTAAGTAATCTAGAGAACCACGTAATTCTGCGCCAGATCACTAGATAGCGCTTGGTTAAGAAAATACAATGTCTGACCGTCGTAGAAGCATTGGACTATAGTTGCCCCTTAGGATTATAGTTGGGAGGTTTTACGGTATCTATTTACTTTTACGATTGTGACAAAGCGCCCGCCAAAAAAAGCGCCTCTAACTGATTCCCAAAATTCCAAACTTCTTGTCTGCTTCTGCATCTTTTAACACTATTACTATGACAATCGGTCAATAAACATAGAAGCTACATCACTTTTTAAGTACGAAAACACCCGTTTTTCTACAATTCCAAATATAAAGGGCCCACCTGCACAGGTCACAATTATTAACCGATTTTCAATTTTTTTCCCCATTTTGTAGCTAAACTAATAACCCTAGGACCGTTTTTTCATTATTTCTAAAGTCGGTTTTTTTTTACGAAATATTAACAATTTAGTAAACAAACACCCCCAAAAAACCCGAATTTTGCCGCATTTTGCAAAATTACAAAAACAGTTACCAGTAGATTTTCAAAATTCAAACATTCACACGTGTCTCGATAAATTCCTCAACTTTTGGTACTATTCCCATCTCGATCCTCTTAAAATCCTCGGAGATATGGCCAAAAATACGTCTCAGGCGATTTGCATCCGATAACCATTCTCAATGGTAAAACGGCCGCGCAGCGCGAATTTTAGATAGTTTCATCTACTAATCTTGTCTGTCTATAGTAAAAAATACGGCCGCGCAGCACCACTTTTAGTCATAGTACAGTAGCCCGTAGAACATTTAAATCACTAAAATAGTTACCGTTTGCCGTTGTGATATAGTTATTTATTACGAAATTATAGATACTTTAACCCAAGTTTTACAGATCGCAACCCGCCGTAACCTATATTTGTATATCTCTAAAAATGATATTTTTTTATTTTTCGAGGTTTACCACATGGTTTAGCTATTGTCGTGTTCTACAACTTTGTTTGATTGCCACTGATAAAAGTAAGACTATGCAAAGTAGCCATACACAGATTTAAGACCTGATGAAAATGGTTGGACTTTATCTGGACTTAAATCTTTGTATAGTCACTTTCCAATAATAAAGGCGATTGTTTTAAATAATAAAGGCGATTGTTAATGGGATACTTAAATACTAAACCCGGCAGCAGTTATTTTTGTTGGCGACAAAATAACTTAACGGGCGACAAACTGTGGATTGCCTGCAAAAAATACGTAAAACGTGGGAGAATGAGTAATATGTGGGAGATAAATAATTTAAGTTAACAGTGAAAATTTTAAATGACTGACAAAAATACTAAGTGGGCAACTATTATACCAAGTAGGTAACTGGACGCGCTCCCGCTAGCCGAAAAGGCGTCCTTGGGATTTTCTAAATAGCGACACTAATTTGGTCTAAAGGTAACAAAAACGATCCAGTGAGGATATTCGAAAATAAGGTCTCAAGCCTACTCACCGGTATTCTTCTGCTGCATTGCCTGTCGGCGCCGACCTTTGGCAATCCTTTTGGTCTTTTCACTATATATGAGCACAACAACAATACACAACAAAAAACGTTCAAAATGGGTTTGTAATAGGCAGCGATGCAATCGATAAATAATATGTGTCGACAGCGCGGATCCGTCCAACCAAGTGAGTGGCATCAACCCAATCACGAAAGTACCCTCACTGGATTAGTAATTTTGACAATATTTTGCGATCAACTACCCGCGAAAACTGTCACTATGAAGCGTTTCGTTTTATGCAACGACAATCAAAATATCGATAGAAAAATTACAAACAGAATTATAAAATAAGAAATGCGCGGCTGCAACAGTAACTATATCGGGTCATTTTGAACTTACCATCCAAATTTTAAGGATGTGATCCAGTCCATGAAACTGAACAACTTTCTCTAAGAAACATGTGTCAAATTTCGACAAAAAATTTTGGTAATCCCATATTAAATTGATCACGCAATCTCTTTGATTTGTATGGAAAGTCGATTTTTATTTTACATATTTGACTATGTGTTCCTTAGAGAAAGTTGTTCAGTTTCATGGACTGAACACTTCCTCAAAATTTGGATGGTGGATACAAAATGACCTTGTATAACTTAGCTGCCCAACATGGTATTTTTGTCATCTGGATTGGGTTAATAGTCGCCTTTTTTATTTAAATAATATTAATTTATACCACATTTTAAATGTTTTGTGTGCCCCTAAGGTTGATAAGGTGGTAAGGTAATATAAGTATGGTCGCTTAATAATTAAAGTACTGCCCATTCTGAATAACTAGTAACTCAATTTGTATTTTAATGCCACCCATTTTAAATATTTGTAGTCGCCCTCAGTCCGTCGTCCACTTAGTATTTCAGTACGCTATATTCAGTATATTTGACACCCAAAATGGGAATTTATTGTTACCCGATTAAATATACCCTTTTTTCTTTACAGAACCTGACGGAAAAGTGACATTACCGAACGGCAAGAAAGTACCGCCAGTAAGAAACGGCTTACATTTACGTGCGGGTGAAATATCTACAATACATGAAGGCAGGGTGCAAACTTATGCGCGTACTGTCGACTTGTTCAATGCTAGTAGTGGTAATGGCTGAGTGTGTGGCAGGCCTTATACAGCGTGTTACAAAAGAACCCCTAATGCCTCTTTATAGTAGATAGAGACCATCAAACTAAACAACTTTTTTTTTAATTTGAGATTTTTGCATACACCATGCTATTTTTATACAATACTAAATGAATTAATAATACCGGGTGTAACAAGACCTTCAACGAAGCCGAGGTCTACGTATTCTGCCCATCATCAGGACCATTTCTGTTCAAAATTATTGCTGGAAAACGATTTTGATTTTTGGTGTTAAAAAAGCATTGCATACTTTACCACGCAATGTAACGCGTACAACAGACCGCGCCCGCGAGTGTATGCTACACAGCTGCGTGCGGCCGAGTTGAAAGGCAGCGTTTATGTGCGTGCGCATGAGATACATCGAGTGACGCTGTTTTGAAGCCATTGTTTGTTACGAAATACTTAAAATTTTGATAGTGTTTCATTGGACAAAAAGTAGGAAATAACGAAACATACAAGATTTCATAAAAATATTGAAAAAAAAAATTTTTTTGACTTTTACCTTCAATAACTTCGTAGCTATTGGTTTCCCAGGTATAGTCTAAAAGACAAAAATGATCCTGATGATGGGCGGAATACGTGGACTTCGGCTTCGTTGAAGGTCTTGTTACACCTGTTATACTAGAAACATATTTCAATTGAATGTCGAGGAATTCCTCACATTGGTGAAATAACGCTGGCTTGCAGTGTAAGAGTAGGATAAACTAGAAGAAATTGGACGATGCCACTAGTGACTCGGCAGCTCAGCGGTCAGAGCATTGGGCCGGATATACAAAGGTCACGGGTTCGATTCCCGTCCGAGAATTGATCTGGTGCGAGTCGTATTTTTGTGAATGTCAAGATGGCGGGATAGGTACCGCCTGGTTTTTGAAATATTTCGTGACTAGGATATAGTGCCATTTTGGTTATCAAGATTGCGGGACAACCAGCTATGCTGAATATCTTTGAAACTATTAATGGCAGAATTTTTTAACATAGGCACCAAAATGGCACTATATCCTAGCCACAAAATATTTCAAAAACCAGGCGGTATCCCGCCATCTTGACATTCGCGTATTTTTTCTAGTACCTATTTTATTTAGTATTGAACAACTTTTACTATGGGACCAACTCAGATTCACTTAAAAATAATCTGCTGTTTCATACAAAAATTAATAACGAAAATATCAAAATGTATGAAACAGCTGATATTTCTCGATTTCAGAGTTGGTCCCATAGTAAAAGTTG
Organism: Agriphila geniculea; assembly: GCA_943789525.1. Lineage (NCBI taxonomy): Eukaryota > Metazoa > Arthropoda > Insecta > Lepidoptera > Crambidae > Agriphila > Agriphila geniculea. Next base: position 8,373,924 of record OX038898.1, on the reverse strand, counting down.
TTCAGTTTGATGGTCCCTATCTACCATATTCGGCATTACGGGGTTATTTATAACACGTTGTATAGAATTATAATAAGATATTAGTCTACACATTTTCTGAGAATAAGAGAGAAAGTTAATTTCTACTAATTACTTAAAAAAAACAACAAAAAAGCCAATAAAATGATGAAAAATTTGAAGGTTAGATTATAAGACCGAATGGTTTGAAAGAGACGACATCATATCGCACCCTAAAAGGTAAAACCGGAATAAAATTTTACTTTTCTATGGAACAGCTGATTTTTTTTCGCTATTTCGTAGTTGGCTCTATAGTAAAAGTTATAAAATGTACTTCACGCAATTATTTTAGTCAAAACACACTGAAAACTGTAAAGATTAGCAAATAACAGGTTTTCACATTGATATTTCGATATTTTATACAGGTAAAACCAACTATAAATATTTCAATAAAAATTGTTTATTCAGTTTCTGTAGTACTTACAGGTTTCAAAATTTAATAAAAGGTAGCTATGGTTTAGAACGTCTTGCTAAATATTTCTAACAGCGATACGCATATTACTTTAGGAAATACAGCTGCTTATTTTTATTTTTTTTATTCAGGTAAAACCAATTAAATGTCTCCCCTTGTCAAAGATATTTACATTTTTTTATACATTCCGAGCAAAAATTTACAGTTTTTATCATTTAGATCTTCAGACATATAGTTTGTCCTTCATAATAGTATCTACAATAGATTATTCAATTTTAATGTCTAAATCTAACCTCAAACTTTCAAATTGCGATACTGTAAAGTTGTTTTTTTGCAGATAACCGGTTTTACCTTTTAGGGTACGATATTTAGCGTCCTCGCAGAGTACAGACTTTCTATCGGCCGATAGTTGGTTTTTATATGAAGAGTCGGCCGATACCAAATCGTTGTAATGTGCGCACTTGCATACTTTTTCATACTGATTAAAGGCCCGACCCCGTTCAAGCGCATTTGGTTCACTTGGTCCATTTCGCGGAACGTCCATTTCGCATTTGGTCCATTTCGCATTTAGTCCATTTCGCGGAACGTCCATTTCGCATTTGGTCAACTTTCATATAAATATGGAAGGTAAATATTTTTATATTTTTTATTTATTTTATTTATTTAGGACAACAACAGCACAATCATAATAAAATTAACTATGAGGTACGTGCCGGACTACAGCTGGGCCACAAAAAAATGTTGGAAATCTGACTTTTTTAATATTCCATGATGAAGTCGATAGTTTGTCGGAGTTTGTCGCCAAAAACCAGAGTTTGTCGGTCTTGCGTTTAGGAGATACGTGTGGCGCAGCTGTAGAGACGTCTCTACAGCTGAGCCACACAGATCTCGAAAACGGAAGGTCGTAACAGTAATCTGATTACTCGTGTGTGTAGCCGGTAGTTTGTCACCAAGAACCGGAGTTTGTCGGTCTTGCGTTTAGGAGATATGTGAGGATACGCTGTGGAGACCTTTCTACCTGGATCTTGAGAACGGAAGGTCGTAGCGAAAATCTGATAACTCGAGTGTGAAGCCATTAGTTTGTCGGAGTTTGTCACCAAAAATCAAAGTTTGTCAATCTTGCGTTTAGAAGATATGTTGGGATATGCTGTAGAGACATTTCTACCTGGATCTCGAGAACGGAAGGTCGTTGCGAAAATCTCACATATCTCCTAAACGCAAGACCGACAAACTCTGGTATTTGGCGACAAACTCGGTCGAACTACCGACTATACATATGACTAATCAGATTTTCGCTACGACCTTCCGTTCTCAAGATCCAGGTAGAAAGGTCTCCACAGCGTATCCTCACATATCTCCTAAACGCAAGACCGATAAACTCTGGTTCTTGGTGACAAACTCCGACAAACTACCGGCTACACACACGAGTAATCAGATTTTCGCTACGACTTTCCGTTTTTGAGATCTGTGTGGCTCAGCTGTAGAGACGTCTCTACAGCTGCGCCACACGTATCTCCTAAACGCAAGACCGACAAACTCTGGTTTTTGGCGACAAACTCCGACAAACTATATATATAACTATATACTTCATCATGGAATAGTAAAAAAGTCAGATTTCCAACATTTCTTTTTGTGGCCCAGCTGTAGTCCGGCACGTCTATGAGGTAACTTGCTAATTTATAAGGCCAATTATAGTTATCCGTGATATTACATGGTGATTTCTCTTTTTAGGGTTCCGTACCCAAAGGGTAAAAACTGGACCCTTTTATTATTACTAAGACTGCTGTGCGTCTGTCTGTCTGTCTGTCACCAGGCTGTATATCATGAACCGTGATAGCTAGACAGTTGAAATTTTCACAGATGATGTATTTCTGTTGCCGCTATAACAACAAATACTAAAAACAGAATAAAATAAACATTCAAGGGGGGCTCCCATACAACAAACGTGATTTTTTTGCTGTTTTATGCTCGATATTAATAACGACAACAGGTAGACAGTTGAAATTTTCACAAATGATGTATTTCTGTTGCCGCTATAATAACAAATACTAAAAACAGAATATATTAAATATTTAAGGGGGGCTCCCATACAACAAACGTGATTTTTATTGACGTTTTTTGGTACGGAACCCTTCGTCTCGACTCGCGCGAGTCTGACTCGCACTTGGCCGGTTTTTTTATATATTATATTGTTTTTTTTCTTCTTAGTACGTCAGTAAAGTACCAGGATCACATAAATTTGGAGAATGTTAACTTATATATGTTACCTTTTTGATATATATTTTGTTTTTATTTCTTAGTAGGTACTGCAACTTTGGTGACGTAGGTACGTCACCAAAGTTGCAGGATCACATAAATATGGAGAATGTTAATTTATGTATTTTTCCTTTTTGTAGGTATATATTTTGTTTTTGTCTTCTTCTTAGTACGTCACCAAAGTACCAGGATCACATAGGTAAACGTGTTTTGTGCTCTCAAAGGAGGAAATTTTAGAAAGTGGACCAAATGCGAAATAGACGTTCCGCGAAATGGACCAAATGCGGAATGGACGTTCCGCGAAATGGACCAAATGCGAAGTGGACGTTTTTTTCGGCAAGTGGACCAAATGCGAAGTGGACCAAATGCGCCTGAACGACCGCTGTAAAGCGGTGGTTGTGTGTAAGATAAAAATTAGACTATAATTTCTCCATTTGATACGTGTTAAAGAAGACGTTTTTTTCCTTTACGATATTACTATGTTACCAATTTGATATTGTAAATATACTCATGCATGTGTGTGTGTTCTAGTCATTTAGCTTAGTATTATATTCAATAAAACAATTTAATAATATTAAACATTTTATTTCATTATTCCTTGTAAACATACAGTCTTATTATTCATACAAAACACAACTAGAATATGAACTTATTAGACACAAAACTTCTACAATGCAATTAAGGCGCGGCCAGTTCACGATCTGATAAAAAAATATTTTTTGAGCTTCCAAGCAATATGTGAAGAACTGATGTAGAATTCTCACAAAAAATACTTTAGACTGAAAAATATACAAAGAAACACATTAACCGAACAGAATATAATGACTTGGTAAAAAAATGCTAAATAACACTATAAAAGCGTAATTTGTCGATATGATTTTTATGCAAAAAAGGATAGCTTTTTTTTAAGGATCTAGCACAATAGCCGAGTACATTTTTAATAAATGATCCAGTATTCCAGAAACCAATAAAAATGTACTAAAAGGCATGTAACGTTGTATGGAGAGCCTGGTATACCTATTCGAAAAAATCGGAAATTCATCGCAACTGATGAAACTAGTTTTAATCGATAGCAAACGTCAAATTAAACATGAATTATTGATTGTCAAATTCTCCTTAAGGCTGTATTTTTGTATTTCTACGAAATTAGTGTTTTTCCAATGAAGTTATCTAAAGAATGAAAGCATTATTGTTGATGTAAACTTTAGTTTTAGGAAGCAATATTCTTAAATTAGTGCCGTATAGAGAGAAAAACACAATAAATTGTCCGGTATTTTAAAACGAAGACAATCTGTTCAAGTGGAATTTCAAATTTGCTTGTCAGAGGTATTTTTCAAAAACATTTCAGCTGTAAGAAATAAGAATACGACTCATATTTATTTTTTCACTTATTGTTTGTATTGTCAAGGAGTTTCCTATAGAGAGAAAATTAAAAAAAATGATTTTAATCACAGAGAAATAAAATATAAAAAAATGCTCAAATGACATGTTTTTTTACTGGTATTTACAGAATCTAAAGTAATTTTAAATTTTTCTTAGGAATAATGAGGTATTTGTCTAATGTATTGCGTGTTTTGTATATACTTATATCTATTTAATAATTTAATAGGAATTTTTAAAGTTCGCTCCGATTACGGCTCGCGCAGAGTTGTTTTGATAATTTGTTTTGAAAATTAAAAAATGGAACGTGATGCGACTCTACAGCCATAAATGAATACTTTAGGAGATAAATATGGGGACTTAAAAAAACATCGTGATAGAAAGAAACACTTCAATTTGCAACTCCAGACTATTGCGATTAATCTTCATATATATCCGAAAGTATACATTTTATGACAATTAATAATTTGTGTTCAACGTTTCCTATCGATTGACGCTAGTTTTATCAGTTGCGAAGAATTTCCGATTTTTTCAAAATGGCGGGTATGCCAAAAGAGTTACATGGTTTTTCGTCAAATTTCTGGCGAAGCGACAATTAAAGCACCAACCACATTCTAAAGAGATAGTGAAAGAGCAGTTTCGTGTACTGCCTTGCCTTAAATTAACTACGTACAACAGAAGTGACCAAATTCAGAGTGGTTGCTGTACAAAAATATGTATTTGAATCTGTAACTCTTTGCCATACATTCTCGAGTGAAGTTGCCGCTTCTGTTGTACATAGTTAAATTAATTTACACACATCAACTTTGTCTAGGGATACAGGTGTTATTTTCATACAAACGGGGTAACTTTGAAGCCTTGGTTTCCTGCCAGGGATGTACTGTGCTGTGATCTGAAGATGGCTATCCAGGGAGTGAATGGAGGAGATTCAGATCGCTATACACACCCAAATGATCTGACCAGCATTCTAAAAACGTAATGGACATGTTTAAAAAACCGCGAAAAAGGCATGAAAATGTATGGAAATCCTCAAACTGAGAACTCTGACCCATTAATCTTTTAGAATGCTGATCAGATCAGTTGGGTGTGTATAGCGATCTGAATTTACTCCATTCAGTCCCTGGATGGCCATCATCAGATTACAGCACGGTACATCCCTGGCAGAAAACCAAGGCTTCAAAGTTACCTCGTTTGTATGAAAATAACACCTGTATCCCTAGACAAAGTTGATGTGTATATTATACAGCATTGTTAATATTAATAAAATTATAATGCGATCTCATTATACCGGGTGTAACAAGACCCTCAGCGAAGCCGAAGTCCACGTATTCTGCCCATCATCAGGACCATTTCTGTTCAAATTTATTGCTGGGAAACCATTTTAATTTTTGGTGTTAAAAAAAGCATTGGATACATTACCACGCAATGTAACGCGTACAACAGACCGCGCCCGCGAGTGTATGCTACACAGCTGCGTGCGGCCGAGTTGAAAGGCAGCGTTTATGTGCGTGCTCATGAGATACATTGAGTTATATGAGTCATTGTTTGTTACGAAATACTTAAAATTTTGATAATGTTTCTTTGAACAAAAAATAGGAAATAACGAATGAGATTTCATAATAATTTTGGAAACAAATTGTTGACTTTGACCTTCAATAACTTCGTAGCTATTGGTTTCCCAGGTATAGTCTAAAAGACAAAAATGATACTGATGATGGGCGGAATACGTGGACTTCGGCTTTGTTGAGGGTCTTGTTACATCCGTTATATTGACTGCTCGAGTCTTTCAGGCGATATTATGCATTATCCAATGAGCATAAAGTTTAAAATTGTTCGACAGTAAACGATTGCCATCTTGGTGCGTCATGATTCCTATTTTGTTATTTTAGCACAATATTTTACTACACAAATGCATTATAAACTTAAATAGCCTGAGAAAACATAGATGAACTGTATTCTCTTCAACATAGAAAATGTTTTTCTTTGCTATTTTCAACTATGTATTCATTCTGAAACTAAGCAGGTTGCACCCGATTTAAGAAAAACGATTAACTTAAAAAGAACTTTATCTTCATAGAAATAAATAGAGTATATTTTTTTTTACACAAAAACTAAGCAATTTGATTTGAATAAAAAAGTAAGAAAGTTAAACTGTACTTTATCCTCTTTAATATAGAGAATATTTTATTTTACTACCTTTTTCAAAAGCGTAAATTGAAAAAATCTGCCATTTCATAATGTTTGGTACTTGTTAGAAGAGGACAGGTTATAAATGTTTAGTTCTCCCACTTCTTGAATTCCAGTCCATCTGGCGGTTTCACGTCTACCTTGTCTTTGGCTACTTGGTCCCAGTTGGTGCTCAAAACGGTGCCGCCTGATTCAACCTGAGAAATTATAGTTATTTGTACAACTGTAATACATGCTGAAATTTTAGTCATTTGGTTCCCTCAAGGGGTTAGTTCCACTCATGATTAGCAACTTTTACTATGGGGCCAACTCTGAAATCGCGAAAAAAAATCTGCTATTCCATACAAAAACACAATACCTACTCAACCTAAATGTATGGAACAGCTGTTTTTTTCCTCGCAATTTCCGAGTTGCCCCTTAGTAAAAGTTGTCATGAGTCAATGAGGGGTGTTAAAACACGAATGTGATAATAGTATCACATGAGTGTTCTAAATACCTAATTATGTACAGTTGTATATGTCGTAGGATAATTGTACAAACAGGATTTTTACAAAAATCCTAGTATGATTGTAAAATACCGGATGATTATAATCTAAGACAGATTTTTGCAATCATCCGAGTAATGTTTAGGATTTTTACAAAAATCCGGCGTACCTATCTTAGGTAAATCGCGAATCACCATCTTTTTGCGCGCGCTGAATGGCTGACGTCATCGTTATTGACTGACGGATGCTCTGATTGGCTATTTGTTATTGTTCTGATTATTGTCAAATATTTCTCTAATGTTTTGTATGAATTTTACGTTTTTATTTTAAAAAATCTGAGTGCTCACATTAATCAAGAGACATTGAATTGAGTGAATTGGATGTTATACAAGTGCCAGGCTCGATCAGTGCAGACAATTTAAAGGTTATATCTTAAAAATAACATTTCTATACAGAGCTAAGAAAGTTCTATAGCACTTGTCAATATTGTTGTGCAAAACCTAAATGGACTTTCGAGTTAAGTAATTAATGCTCTTAAAACTTCAATTGAAGAATTAAATTCGGCAAGATTACGAAATAACCCCAAAACTCAACAGCAATATGTTCTAACCAATCAGACTGAAGTTGTTGTAAACCGTCTCTTAGATTATCCAATCAGCATTCAATTTCACGATTTTCCTAAACATACTAGGATTTTTACAAAGATCCTAAAAATTATTCGGACGATTGTGAAAATTCATCTTAGATTTCAATTATCCGGTTCTTTACAATCGTCCTAGGATTTTTGTAAAGATCCGGTTTATACGATTATCCTACGACATATACACATCAACTTTGTCTAGGGATACAGGTGTTATTTTCATACAAACGAGGTAACTTTGAAGCCTTGGTTTACTGCCAGGGATGTACCGTGCTGTAATCTGAGGATGGCCATCCAGGGAATGCATGGAGTAGTCTCAGATCGCTATACACACCCAACTGATCTGATCAGCATTCTAAAAGATTAATGGGTCAGAGTTTTCAGTTTGAGGATTTCCATACATTTTCATGCTATTTTCGCGGTTTTTTTAAACATGTAAATTACGTTTTTAGAATGCTGGTCAGATCAGTTGGGTGTGTATAGAGATCTGAATCTCCTCCATTCACTCCCTGGATAGCCATCATCAGATCACAGCACAGTACATCCCTGGCAGGAAACCAAGGCTTCAAAGTTACCTCGTTTGTATGAAAATAACACCTGTATCCCTAGACAAAGTTGATGTGTATATTATCATGATATGGATATATTGTACTTACAAAACTCTTGTTCATAGCGCGGCGCACTTCGTCGGATCCTTCGCCATATATCTTCTGAAAGAGAGCGTTTAATGCGGCGTCTCCTTCCGGTTTCTCTTCTTCTTCCTATAATAAAATACATTTTATTACCATGATAACCGTCTTAAGGCTTCCCGCCCACGAGCGATTAATCGCTGAGCGATTTTTTGTTGCCGAGTATAGGACATTTACCCACGTATCTATAGACGAGTAAGTAATGACTTGAGTAATACTTGTAATTTTCAAATGCTTCTATAGTAAATTGTGCAATTTATAGTACTTACTAGCTTCTGCCCGCGACTTCGTCCGCGTAATAATATAAATAGGACAAATAGTATTCTATGTTTTAATTTCATCAAAAAAAGATCAGCCGTTTTTACGTGATTAAGCGGGTCCCCACCAAGCGCGCTTTCCTCTCATACAATTTCATCCCCTTTTTTAACACCTTCAGATTTTCATACAAACTTTCATTCCCTATTTCAATCCCTCCAATCCTGATTTCGCAATAAAAGGTAGCCTATGTCCTTTCTCGAGCTCTACTCTCTGTACCTAATTTCATCAAAATCGGTTCAGTAGTTAAAGCGTGAAAGCGTAACAGACTGACAGACAGAGTTACTTTCGCATTTATAATATTAGTATGGATAAACTAATTTTAAATTAATCAAAACTGCAATAAAACTTCATTTAAGATTAATTATACTATGAATTGTATGACAACATAATATTAGAAGCATTTGAAAATTGCAAGTTTTATTCAAGTCATTACTTACTCGTCTATAGATACGCGGGTCAGTATTCGATACTTAAACACCCACGAGCTACAAAAAGTCGCTCACAAAAAGACCAAAAAAATCGCCACAAAAAATTACTTTAGCCTTATTTATCCGAAAATTTATGAAAAAATATACCACTGAACTATTTATCAGTAAGATCTTATTTCACATGTTTATAAAGTAAAAAATATACTATAATATTTATAAGTTTGCATGGCGGTTACAGTCCTTACCATTTTCTTAATATCTTTCTCTATTTTGTTCCAATCTTTCCTAAATAGTTTTGGCGGTTGCTGAGGCCCAGACGCGTCAATAATGGCTGTAAATAATAGTTATATATCATAATTATACTTATTATATTTATTTATTATCTCTTTACTGAAACAAAACTCGTGAGCAAGGATTTTTGCAGAAGCTTGAAGAATCTCTTTTATGTTTTTTTAGCATTGCTATTTTTGCTATTTTTCGCTACGGTCCGCGCGCGGAATCCGCGTCACACTGACTCGGGCCTAGGGTTACCGCTGGTAACCCTAGGCCCGAGTTCCAAATTTTGGTCCTGGTGACTTACCAGGACCAAAGGTACCACCAGGGACCCTGATTATCTAAATAGAAACTATTTAGCGACTGGTTTAATTTGATATTATATAATATAATACATTGCTACTTTTCTTTGGTATGTTTTTTTTCACCCCAAAAAGAAGTAGCAATGTATCACATTCATCTGTCAAATGAGACCGATCGCCAGGTGGTTTCTAATTAGATAATCAGCCCGCCGGTCACAAAAGGTTGAAAATCCTGATTTTTGGACAAAAGTCCGGTCTTAGACTCAAATTAAAAAAAAATAGGTTATTTACATTAGGCACGCATAAAGACAAATTAAATTTATCTGTTTCTTATCGTAAAATTTTACACAAGTGGGTGGTTTCTTATAAGAAAATTATGGGCATCTTTCAGGCAACTCATAGAGCTTAGTCGCGGCGTGCGTAGCGCGCCGCGCGCTCCGAGCTTTCCGACACAATCATTACAATCAATTATGGTATAATGATTTTGATTTTGAAAAATCCGGTCTCTAATGAAATCCGGGCGGAGTCCGGTCTGAGCCCTTAAAATCCAGTCTAGACCCTGATTATCTAAAGAGAAACTATTTAGCGACTGGTTTCATTCCACATACATTGCTACTTTTTAACCGACTTCAAAAAAAGGAGGAGGTTCTCAAGTCGTCGGTATTTTTTTTTTTATGTATGTTTTACCATAACTTCGTCAGTTGTTAACCGATTTATACAATTCTTTTTTTATCTTAAAGAACATAGTTCGTGTGTGGTCCCATAAAAAAATTACAGAGATCTGGCTGGTAGTTTTTTCATAATCCTGAAAAATGTCAATTATTTAGCTTGCCATCACACGTGTTTTTACGGATTTTCGAACATAACATCTTTGTTTATGTACCGATTTAGATGAATATTTTTTTGTTTGAAAGGGTATACTTCAAGAGTGGTCACATTTTAATTTCATCAGTATTGGACTTTGAACTTCGAAGATACACAAGGGAACTCCTCAAATTCAAATAGTATATGTAAAGTGATTTGGATTTTGGTAGGTTTATGACAATCCAAAACAAACCAAACCATGGTCTGCGATGCAAGGTTCTGGACTAGACTTGGACTACGAAGACACAACGGAACTCCTCAAAAACAAACAGCGTAAATTTGGAATTTGAGTTGTGGGCATTTTACCATTGAAAATATTTTATAAAGTTAAAAAATATTTACATGCTTACAAACCTACCACTAAAAAGTTGAAAATAAAAAACTTTTTTAACAAAAAAGAAAAACCTCCTTCAAAAAACCTGAAACAAAAACAGCTTCAAAATTAAATACCTCTAAAAAAGCGAGAAATAATATTCAAATCATTAGTTACGCAAAACATTATTAATAAAACACGTCTAATGAAGTCAGGTGGGGCTTTCACATATATATAAAAATAACTTGTCTTCCAGCCCCACCCGACTTCAATAGACGTGTTTTATTAATAATGTTGTGCGTAACTAATGATTTGAATATTATTTCTCGCTTTTTTAGAGGTATTTAATTTTGAAGCTGTTTTTGTTGCAGGTTTTTTGAAGGAGGTTTTTCTTTGGTATGTTTTGTTTTTAATCCAAAAAGAAGTAGCAATGGATCACTATCATCTATGAACTGCAACCGGTCGCTAGGTGGTTTCTAATTAGATAATCAGCCTGCGGATTTATCCGGTCAGATGGTAACCCTACTCGGGCCTTAGAGCCCAAATCAATATTGAATTATCAAAGTGATTTGTTACTATTTACTTGTATTTGGTTTAATGAGAATGTATTTAATGTACAGTACAGGCATATATCTTGAAATCGGGTGGGGATTGCGAGGAACGCGTATTTTGTGTATGCGTAGCGGTGAGGGGCGCGCGCGGCGGGAGAGGGGCGCGCGCTATTGGTCGCTCGCAAGAGCACATGCGCGAATTTAGCCCCACTTCGTCGAAAAATTTCAAGATATTTGCCTCGTACTGTACTAGAAAAAATTCTACTCATCACCAGGACTGTCTCAGGTGGGAATCGAACCCGTGACCTTTGGAAGTCCGGTCCAATGCTCTTACCAACTGAGCTACTAAGTTTTAACAAGTCAAACAACATTAATTATATTAACACAGCAAATAATATGTTGGGTACAACCAGTGCTTGGCGTCCTCTGAGAGTACAAATTTCATATGTCAGAAAAGATAAGACCTACGCGATAGAAAAAGAGGCAACTATTATGTGCATGTTTTGGAGTGATGGGAGAGCTGTGCGATCTGAATTGCTCCTTATTGTATCGGAGCAAGAGTCACAATTTATTGAAACGATTTTGCAGAGTGCAACTTGTGTACGCTAGTACTATTATCTATTCTGTGGTACAATGTAATACATAAAATGTTAATAAAAAAAAACTAACCTTGAGGTATCGCCTTAACCGTCTCCTGTTTCCCCTCTCCCTCTAACACACTCCATCTCAGTCCCTCCTTCTTTCTCAACTTGACTTCTATTTTGGACGGTGTCACTACGTACGTGCACATGGACGGTTCAATCTCATGAGCCAATTCTAATTCCAAACTGTATTCCGAATCCGACTGTGGTATTGCACTTGTGAGGGAAAGCTGCAAGAATAAAATAATAATTGAAGGTACAATGTGATTAATTTAACAATATACAACAGAAATAGCCAATTTCAGAGCGCTTGCTGTACAAAATTACATGTTGGCTGTTGTTTGCCATCTACTATTGTGATTTATTTAATTATTCATAGAAATACATTCTCTACAGCAATTTCATTTTTTTTTTCTTAAATGCCGCAATTTTTTTAAATCCGTATTTTTTTAATTTGAGTTGCCGTCAACTCAAATTTCTACAGCAACACTGGAAAGGTGGTAACAAAAGGTGTATAGCTAGTGTTGCCATCTCTACAAATAATAATGCCGGACTCACCCGTTAAAAAAGTTGGACTTTTGGGTCCCAAGGACAAATGTGTCTGATTAAGGGTGGGATGTGTGTGTTTGTATGTGGGTCCAGTACGGGCAGAAGCTTAAAAGCTTAGGCTTTTTTTGATTGTGTCTGGCTTTTGCCAACAAAAGCCGGACACAGTCAAATTTGGCCGGACAAAAGGTCAAAAAGCCTAACACTATCCAGGGGCCCTACTGCCCAAGTGTCGTTGACTTCGCTGTCGGCTTTATTTGACAGATGGTTGAGATACATTGCTACTTCTTTTTGGCACAAATAAAAACTTACCAAAGATAATTAGCAATGTATTACAACCATCTGTCAAATGAAACCGATGGCAAAGTTGACGATATTTGGGCGGTAGACCCACATATCCGGACTCAGTATAGCCTGATTCAAACTTTTTGACTTCTGTGAACATCACATGAGATGATGCACAGAACACAAATTTGTTGTAAGTGTGTGAGAGAGAGACATGTGGTGGGACACAGTTACGCGTATAGTGGCTAACTTAACAGTGGCCAATAAGACTGAATTGTATTATATACTTACACTGCGTTCACCGTAATGAACTTTAACCTTGTCACTGCTGGCATTTTTTATTAAAATTGTAATAACTACTTGAGACTCCGTCTGGTACCAATCATGTTTGATTTTAGGTTTTGCTGCCTAAAACAAAAAATAATACTTTATTAAAAACTTCAAAGTTAAGTAATGTTATTATTATTATATAACAATTTTTGTAGTAAAAAAATTTAATGACTTGCTTAATTTGTAAATGAGATCCGTTTATTTAAAGTTTTAGCATTAATTTGTAAAACCAGACAGTTGGAATAAAATTAAAATTGTAAGTGTATATCGTACTTTAAGTACAATAAAGCGAAAGAGCAAACTGTGATATAAACGGGTACTAATACAATTCTTTTCTAACTGGCTAAAATATCATATTACAAACAAGAATTTCTAAAAAGTAAGTTCGAAAGTAAAAGCAATAATGCAGCTTTGTATAGCGAAGAAATGAGTTTTACCTTAGGAGGCGGAATATCCACTTTCTCCGTCATTTTGTCTGAAAACTTCTCGTAAAAATCTCACAAACACTTTCTTCCAATCAGTTGTGATTCAGCTCAAATTTATTTTTATAACAAAACAACAAAAATTCGAAAATCACTCCCGACTTTTCTAGATCAACAAACTGACAGCTGACTGCTGAGCTGACTGACATTTTTGTTTTGGCAATCTACTTTCTTCTTGGAAGTAATTTTTGCCAGTGTCAAGTGTTGAATAGTTCAGTGGAAGATTGTTTCAGTTTACATTAGAATGTGGGTGCATCGCATTCCAATGCTGCTTGGAGCATTTGGCACCAAGTTTATCAAGACAGTTTACTCGGTAAGAGTTCTGCCGAGGTAGCCACCACTACACTAAAAGTCTCGGCTTCACACAACCAAGATCGCGCCTATTTCAATTATCCCACATATTGTTCAGTTGCGTAGACACTTGTACCACAAAACTGCACCAATTTTAAGACACAATATCCACTATGAATCAATTTGCAAATAATTAAAATAGACACCAAACCGAACTTGACAAATGGCGCCAAAAAACTCCAGTGACAGGTTCTTCTTCTTATTTTCGTTTTGGCAATCTACTTTTCTCTTCGAAGTAATTTTTGCCAGTGTCAAGTGTTGAATAATTCAGTGGTAAGTAGGGATTGTTTCAGTTTACATTAGAATGCGGGTGCATTGCATTCCAATGCTTTTTGGAGCATTTGGCACCAAGTATATCAAGACAGTTTACTCGGTAAGTTCTGCCGAGGTAGCCACCACTACAGTAAAAGTCCTGGCTTCACACAACCAAGAAACAATCTATCACTGAAATATTCAACACTTGACACTGGCAAAAATTACTTCCAAGAGGATAGTAGATTGCCAAAACAAAAATAAGAAGAAGATTTCAGACTTCTCAGCTGTTTTTGACATAACTGACAGTTGACACTGACAGTGACACACCGGTTCGGATGTCCGTCCGATGTCAAAATCAGTTGTCAGTGTTGTCACTGCTGGTTGTATGTAAAAGTAATGTTTTTATTTTATTTTAGATTTGTTTTGTAATTAAAAGGTTGATCAAAGTTGATAAAATAATAAAACAAGTCCATTTCTTGCAAAATCAAATATTCAGGGCCATATAATGCGCGTAAGTATTTGTTTATAATTTTCTTAGGTTATGTTATTGATAACATTGCTCCTAAAATAATTAATATTGCTCTTGCTCACGTTATCATTTATGTTTATATTCCTTATCTATTCCAAATGAAAAGAGATATTATTGACGTTGATTATACATAAGAAGTCTTTGATTCTAAATAAATTAAATAATTTAATTCTTTGTTAGTTAATGAAGTTGGTAAGGGTACAATAGTGCTGTTGTGTTATTTAATAAATATTATATCTTTTAATTTGATCTTTTTGTACCTTTTCTTTGCTTTTCTTAGGTACTTACTTACATATGATATAATTAACCTGTCAAGCCAGACAAAATGAGACACAATTGATTTTCCATTGTTTTCCGGCCACATGCAGCCACTTCGCGTTTGATGAATTAATTGATTAGTTGTAAACAGCAAATTTATGCTCTTTTCAGCTTTGGAGTCCAGCACATCTAGTTAATGTTAATAGCAGAATATTGATCAGAACAATTAGTAACAGAGCGAAGATGAGTACGAAAAAGATAGCAGTTTGTCAAATGACCTCAGTGGCGGATAAAACACAAAATTTGAGTGTTGTTAGTGAGCTTGTTAATAAAGCTGTTCATGATGGAGCACAGGTATTATTATTATTATTATTTAGAAGGGGGGACACCAGCGAAGCCAGACGGGTGATCAGTCACCTTGATTGGAACCATTTCACCCATTTCCCCAAATCCCCGGAGGGAGAGGTGGGTTATCATTTACCCCACCGGCGTCGGACCCTCGAACCTACCTGTACGCTTACAGTACCTGCTGAGTTGACTTATCGTTAACTGCTTTAGATCATAGAGCACACGTAAAAAAAGAATTAAAATTGATCAAGCACTGAAATTCCCTAGGTACATAAATAAATAAATAAATCTGGGCTCTATTTAATAATAATAAACGTGACAATTTGTCACCTGTCGTGACAATTTTATATCCATTGCGCCAACCAATATGAAAATAGCTAACAAACTGCTCATAGCTACACCGCAATGTAAACCAACTTGTGACAACTGACAACTGACAAATGATCACGTTATTAAATATGCTACTTCTTATTGGCACAAATGAAAACTTACAAAAAAAAGTAGCATGTATCACATCCATCTGTCAAATCAAAGCTTACAATAACTTCACTATTTTTAGCAGATTGATTCGCTGGCAGTCTTTAACATTCACTGATCCTCATTGGGCCCATGTGGTGGGTTATGGCCTGCCTGTCCTCCTTATCCACCTATATGGAAGGCCTATGCCCCAGCAGTGAGGATAATAAAAATGGCTGATAGTCAGACCCACTGGTCCTTTTAGTGACCTTAAGCCCTCGTACGCACTGCCCGGTTAGCCGCGTTGCGGCTGTCCGTCCGTCCGTCCGGCTAGCCGGGCAGTGCGTAGGAGTGCTAAGGCTTGCGTCACCTTGCGTGGGGATAACGGTCCAAAATATAGCTGCCATATTTTATTATTATAAAAATATGAATAAGTTGATTTGGTTAATGACATTTACCGATAAATTACACTTTTACAACCCCTTGTAATATTTCAGGTTTAGTAATGAAGAAATCTATTACAATCCATAGATGCTCATGGTATTAACTTTTCAGATGATATTTTTTCCCGAAGCGTGTGACTACATTTGTGATAATAAGAATGACATAGTAAAGTTTGCAGAACCAATTTTGGGGGGTGAGACTGTAAGCGAGTATAGACAACTGGCTGCGAAATACAAAGTTTGGTTGTCTATGGGTGGTGTTCATGAAAAGGTAATTATTATATTATGGAAAATATTTGTCTATTAAGTAGGTAATTTAGGAAACTCTGAAAAACAAAGTTCTTTTGTAACCCTATCGTGGGTATAGAACCCGGAACCTTAGAGATGGCGAAAACATGATGATGAACAGGTGTGCAAGTCACTCGACCAGGGGGTCAACTCTGCTAATGTTTTCGTCAAAATCGTAGTTCAATGGTGTTTGAATGGTAATGCTTTTTGACACAGTTCTTGTTTCTTAAACCCAAAACTGAAACACATTGTGTTTCTTAAACCCAAAACGGAAACATATTGTGTCTTGATTTTGGGTTAAAGAAACAAGAACTGTGTCAAAAAGCATTACCATTAGAACACCATTGACGAAAACATTAGCAGACTTGACCCCCAGGCCAGTGACACTCTACACTTTAGGTATGAAATGAAGCGAGCTTTAAGTATGCTGCAGGCTCGACCGGTCGGGCGGGCCAACGCAGAGGGCTGCCGCGCGCCGTCCGCAAGCACGTCAGTTCGATACTCACGCACTCGCTGCGTCCGTCGCATACCTGTAGATATCTAAAGAAAAACTATTTGTTAAAAGATTTTTAAATAAATTCTTCCCATATTATTGTAAGCTTTTCTTATACCATAATGCTTACAAAATCGCTTTGCTACACACCTATACATATAATAAAACTGTAAATTCTAAATGTTTGTGCGCAAATAACTCGAAAACCGCTAAACGGATTTGATGGGATTTTCACAGTTGTAGCTTGGGGTCCAACTTAAAATCTAAGCTATGTTTCATCTAATTCGGGTGGGTAGGACCTGGTAAAGCTTGAACTCTGCGTAGTACTAGCTTTCATACATTAAGGAGATCATTTAAACTGGTCGCCTTATTGTTAAATCGCGGGCAAATAGGGATACCTATCTGGGGATTTTTCTATTATCCACGCGGACGAAGTCGCGGGCGGAGGCTAGTTTCATTTAAAACAAGACAACCCTAACGTAGTCAGAAGAGACGCGACAGAAAGAGAGGCAACTTCTAAGTCAAAATCAAAATCAAATAGTTTATTGAATATAAATAATGAAAATACAATTTGCATACCATAGAACAAACTTATTAAATTATCAGCAAAATAATGTGGAACAGGGGGTAATCTGACAATTTTTACAATATTATCGGTCGCTCGCTGCCGCAAACTTGTTACTACAACACGCCACGGGCACACTCACACAACGCTGTTGGTGGCCACTAACAGCGGCCAGCGCGGCGTACGCAGAAAAGTGAGCGCTAATAATTGTATCGTACTGGTCATAATAGTGTGCGGCAGTGATTGACAGGATACATGAACCACTAAAACTTGGAACTTAAAATTATGTTACAGTTTGGTAAGTATGATGTTGATTATTACTTATTAACGAGTAGGTAGTATACAATGTACTGATACCTAAACTAGGCCGAGCCTGTATTATAAGTATCAGTTTCCTTCCTAATGACTTAATTGTTGTATTTTTTTTAATTTGTTTTGTTAATTAGTAAGTACTTTTAGTAAGTAATTCAAAGTGAATATAACTGTAGGAAAAGGAGCGTTGTGCGAACTGAATTGCACTTTATTATGTCAGAGTAAGAGTCGCTATTCATTTAAATGCTCTTGCAGAGTGCCCCTTCTGTACTTGAACTAGTATGTATTCTGTGACTCGACCACGGAGGTCAACAAGTCAATATCTTAAAAGTATTTTGTATAAAAATATGTATTCTTGTTTTCAGGATGAATCTAAGCCAGATAAGATGTTCAACACTCACGTTATTATAGATAACAAGGGCGACATTGTGCAAGCATATAGAAAGCTGCATCTATTTGATGTGGAGATACCAGAAAGAAATGTGAGATTAAAAGAAAGTGACTTTTCGCATGCGGGGGCGCATGTCGTTACTCCTGTTGATACATCTGTGGGTAGAATTGGTATGTAATAGAAAAGAATATACCTATATAATAGTAAGTACTAAACGTATAGAAGCCCATCTGCGCGAGGACAATCAAATAATAAGCTACTCTCGCTGCACGGCAATAAAGTACAATTTCAAATTGCGCAGCGCTGCGTGCCTATTACTATAAGCACTTCCGAAGCGCTTCTCTTTCTGTCGCGTAGCTCTGTCTCAACCGACACACGCCACCCCTCGTGCGCTGGCTCGACTGAGTCAGCCCAAAAATATCAGTAAGTGCAAAATGTAACGTTTTTGTCTTGAAAATCTTAGTTCTCTTTGCCGGCCACAGAATGAATAATAAATAAGTACTAAACAGTCAGCGAATTAAAATCTATGGAAGTGTAATTGCAAACAAATATTGCTTAAAAAATGGCACCACGGGGCCGAAAAAGTACAACCCGCTCAGCTTTAGTCGGGCCAGCCACGCACCCGGTGACTAACGTTAGTGTTCTTTTCAATAAATTGCAGTTTATATCGTAGAGAAAAGATAGAAAGAGAGAGTTTATTAGAAATGACGTCCTTTATAGTCAAATGGTGTAAAAGATGCAAAGAAGGCAGTAAAAAGATGCAGAAATAACGTATCTTATATTTTCGTTTAAGTACAGAAAATATCAATAAGTATACAAATTATAGTCGCTAATAAGCAACCAGTGGTCAGACGCTTTGTGCTGCATAATTAAATGCCAGCATTTTTAGCTCTATTCGCTTAGTTGAACTTTTCGTGTGGTGCCATTTTTTGAGCGGAATGCTTATTCCATAGCTTTAGTTCGCTGTAAACAGTATACCGTCATCAGAAAAACCGACGGAAGGTGGACCAAAATAATGCACACTGAATATTTTATTTATTAATTATTTACTGTTATCCTTACTAATATTATAAATGCGAAAGTCCGTTTGTTTGTTTGTTTGTTACGTCTTCACGTCTTAACTACTGAACCAATCATTATGAAATTTTGCATACTCATTGTCAGGGGTACAGAGAAGGACATAGAGTACCTTTCATCCCGAAAAAAAAAATTGTTCCCGAGGGATTGCAAAAAAACTTTCCACGCAGACGAAGTCGCGGGCGGCCGCTAGTTTATAATAAATTCAGGAAGTGTCGGCCTTAAAGACAATGTGCAGATGATAGACGCTTTGCAAAAAAGATCAACGTGCTTTCATTGATTAAAAGCAATAGAATGAATAGAAATAAAACAAAGTAAAATAAATAGGTACTGTGTTTGTATCTACAGGCTTGGCGACATGCTACGATATGCGATTTCCAGAACTAAGCACATCTCTAAGTATAATAGGATCTGATATACTCACTTACCCTTCGGCCTTCACCCACGCCACTGGAGAGGCGCACTGGCACGTTTTGCTCAGGTACTCATTCAATTGCTCAGCTAAAGTGGCAGTGGGCGGGACACATACAGAGAAGAACCGATGGCCGTTGGGGCGGAAAGGTTCTGTAAAGGTCCCACCACTACACCGTACAGCGAACTAAAATCTATGGATGTGTAATTGCAAACAAATATTGCTTAAAAAATGGCACCACGGGGCCGAAAAAGTACAACCCTCTCAGCTTTAGTCGGGCCAGCCACGCACTCGGTGACTGACGTTTACGTTCTTTACAATAATTGCCAGTTTGTATTGTAGAAAAAAAGAGAGAAAGAGAAAGTTTATTAGAAACGACGTCCTTTATAGTCAAATGGTGTAAAAGACGCAACGAAGGCAGTAAAAAATGCAGAAATAACGTATCATAAACTTTCGTTTAAGTATAGAAAATATCTATGAGTATACAAATTATGATCGCTAATAAGCAACCAGTGCTCAGACGCTTTGTGCTGCCTAATTAAATGCCAGCATTTTTAGATCTATCCACTTAGTAGTAGTTTTCATGTGGTGCCATTTTTTGAGCAGAATGCTTATTCCATAGATTTTAGTTCGCTGGTTTAATGTATGGGAGCCCCACTTAAATAGTTATTTTATTTTGTTTTTATTGTTATAGCGGCAACTGAAATACATCATCTGTGAATATTTCAACTGTCTAGCTATCACGGTTCATGAGATACAGCCTGATAGACAGACAGATTAACGGACAGTGGAGTCTTAGTAATAAGGTCCCGTTTTTACCCTTTGGGTACGGAGGCATTTTTCTGATGAATTCAATTTGATATTATTCGAATCGAAAGCTGTAATCGGTGATCGGTTGGACCAGCCCGGTGAAAGATCTTTCATTTGGCCTTCCTATCAGTGGCATACCATCTTCTCTACTTCCATCTTACCTTACCATACAATATTACATGTCCTTTGGGTTCATTCATTTAAGGTATGATTCCGATCTCGGCAGCAGCAGCAGTGTTGCCGCAGCAGTGCACTCCAAATTGAACCCTAATGTTACGTTTGAAAGGCTCAATTTGATGTGAGAAGAGAAGCGACGCGACACTGCTGCGCAACACTGCTGCGCGACACTGCTGCGTAGCAGTGCTGCGCGGCACTGCTGCCGCAACACCACTGGTCCCCATACATTCTCTATAGGTTTATATGAGACTACATTCCGAGCTCGGCAGCAGTGCTGCGCAGCACTGTCGCGCAGCAGTGTCGCGCAGCAGTGCTGCTGACATCGGAATCATACCTTAACACGTTGTAGGTAAATAATAACACCATGATATTATGTTGTCCTCAGGAGTAGAGCAATAGAGAACCAATGCTACGTGATAGCAGCCGCCCAAGTAGGGTTCCATAATGCGAAACGTCGGTCATACGGCCACGCTTTATGTGTGAGTCCGTGGGGTGAAGTCCTGGCGGACTGTGGGCAAGAGTCTCCTAGCTACAAACTGGCTGACGTATCGAGTGAAGAGCTGGCGAAAGTTAGGAGGAATATGCCTGTTTTTCAGCATAGAAGGTGCGTTGTCAAAACTTTTGATCGTCGAAACGTCGGTCATACGGCCACGCTTTATGTGTGCGTCCGTGGGGCGAAGTCCTAGCGGACTGTGGGCAGGAGTCTCCTAGCTACAAACTAGCTGATGTATCGAGTGAAGAGCTGGCGAAAGTTAGGAGAAATATGCCTGTTTTTCAGCATCGAAGGTGCGTTGTCAAAACTTTTAATTATCCTCACATATCTTATTTGGTAAACAATAATCTTTATTGCAAAAAATAAAATATAAAAAATAAATTAGTTAAAAAACCCTCGATACTTAGATGGCGTTTTATGAAAGCTGAGCCGTCGTAAAGTTGCTTATCTGTCTATCGCCGTTTTAACTCCCCCTCCTCGTTTATCACTCTCCAAGACGGAAGGGTACCTACACTATAAGTGATCAAAATTTTCAAAAAATTGCATGCTCTAAATCCGAAATGTCGGTCATACGGCCCCGCTTTATGTGTGAGTCCGTGGGGCGAAGTTCTAGCGGACTGTGGGCAGGAGTCTCCTAGCTACAAAGCTGAGGTATCGAGTGAAGAGCTGGCGAAATTAAGGAGGAATATGCCTGTTTTTCAGCATAGAAGGTGCGTTGTCAAAACTTGATTATCGAAACGTCGGTCATACGGCCACGCTTTATGTACGAGTCCGCGGGGCGAAGTCCTGGCGGACTGTGGGCAAGAGTCTCCTAGCTACAAACTAGCTGAGGTATCGAGTGAAGAGCTGGCGAAAGTTAGGAGAAATATGCCTGTTTTTCAGCATAGAAGGTGAAGCTTGTCATCAGCATCAGCCATTTTACTGTCTTCACTGCTGGGCCACAGACAGGGATTCATTATGGGTGGATAAGGAGGATGAGCCATATCCCACCATGGGGGCCCAATACGGATTGGTGGGTGTTAACGACTTTGCAGACTTTGAAGCTGTTGGTACCGGCGGGCAACAACGGCTTAACGTGCCTTTCGAAGCACGGAGATATAATTTTTGGTCACCCATCCCATTACCGACCCTTGCGAAAGTTGCTTAACCTCAACAATCGCAGGCTAACGCGCTAACCCATCGCGCCATCGAAATCTTCAAAACTTATTAGAATCTGAAACTTATTATAAAAATCTGTGTCCATCGATCAAGATCAAGATGGTGTAATCCGTCTAGTAAATGACATAATTAAATACAGAGTTTTTTTTAGTCACAATTGAAACTTTATGTATGGGTTTTGGTTTGTTTTTACACGACTGCCCAAAGCAAAAAGAGTGTATATGTGTTCAGGGTTCATGTATGTTTGTGGGTATGTGAGTTTCTTTACTCCATCATAACTTCCAACTGGCTCAACAGATTTGGATGTATGGGGTATTGTTAGAATTCTTACATCATTCCGAGTGACACTGGCTATTTTTTTTTTGATAAAAGTTAATATGGCGACTGTATGACGCCATTTTCAAATGTGAAAAAAATATTTTTTTTCTTCAATTATTACAATGTGGGCATCAAATAAAAGGCCTTAATTAGCACATTTCAAAAATATATAATTTGTCACTAAAATGTGTGAAATAAATATAAATAAATAAAAAAAAATTAAAAACACGACTGCCCTGCTAAAAACAAACTAAAATGTTAAATAACAAGTGTCATTGCAGTCGGGGACCTCTTCGATTAAAAATTGTTCCACAAAACGGTCCCCCGACTGCAATGACACTTGTTATTTAACTTTTTAGTTTGTTTTTAGCAGGGCAGTCGTGTTTTTATTTTTTTTAAATTTATTTATTTTTACCCCATTTAATAGTTATTTTTTACGTAGGTTGGTACTATGCGGGGCTTCTAAAATCAAAGGCAGCTAAGTGCTATAAATTACGAAAACCAACTGAGTATCACGCCATCTTGGGAATTTTCGGTTTCAACTATTTACTTCATTTATTTTAGTAACAAAAATAAGGCCCTTTAAATCACATTTAAAAATTGAAGTTGGGCTCTAAGGCATCTAAGGCCCATACAAAAGTGAACCACATGATTATTGTGGTAAACTTAAAAGACGTTTCCTGACAATTAGACATTTCTGCGCTTAGCTGCCTTTGATTTTATGACTCATGCGAGCCAAACAAGAGTAGTACAGTCGTCAAAACGGCCATATTTGTTTGCGTTTCGCTTCCACTTCAGGGTGTAGGATGTGCAAGAAAAGGAACAAAGATCAAGATTGCCGTTTGACAGTACTATTCTTATTTGGCTCGCATAATACCCATATTCTAAGAGAGTTGTTGAGCTTAATTCGAGATAACTAAACACATTCTTAGTTTGGATTTAAATAATCCTGTTTCTTCGATCAAGAATATTCTAGATTACCACGAACGAAAACAGTACGCAAAAACGGCACCTCAAATAGCGTTCCACTTACAAACTTGGCGCTGCTTTTGTACATAATCACCTCTTATTTTGTACAAACTCATATTTTATGTCACTTATTTTGTACAAAATAAGCTTATTTTGTACAAAAACACATCTTTTATCACTAACTTTGTGCAAAATAAGTGGTCAGTTTGTAAGTGGGATGCTATTTGAGGTGCCATTTTTGAGACTGACCGGACATCTAGGGTATTCTTGATCGAAGCCCTGTACAAACCATCATAACTGAATTTTCCTATATTTCTAGGCGCGACGTGTATTCCCTATACACTCTAAGCTTACGTAAAGACCTACCAATCCACACGCAACGTCCGGACGTTCCGGATGCCCCGCCCCGGACGCACGACGGCCCCACGCACGTGTTCGGACACATACGTGTCCCGGACACTTGCGTGTTTTATCAGTCGAAGTTGAGCTATACTTTTGTGAAAGCTGTAGAACACGACAATAGTTAAACCATATAATAACCTCGAAAAATGAAATAAATATTACTTTTGGAGATCATATAAAATAGGTTACGGCGGGTTGCGATATGTAAAACTTGGGTTTTCGTATCTAAAATGGTGTAATAAATAACTATATCACAAAGGCAAACGGTAACCTTTTTCGTGATTTAAATGCACCACGGGCGACTATACTATATTGTTATTTGACTCGCATAGCAGGCGCGGTCGCAGCCTGAAAGTTTGGGGGGTCACTAATAATAATAATTGCTTTTTTGTAAATTTTTAGAAGCTTTTTCTATGTGACATGTACGATTTGGGGGGGGGGGGGGGGGGGTCATGTCCCCTGTGACCCCCCCCTCGGACCGCGCCTGTCGCATAGTACCTATTTCTACCCATATTTTTAAGAGACTTTGTTCAGTTTAATTTGAGAACTAAACACATTCTTAAAGTTTAGATTGTGATTTCAAAATTACCCTGTATAAACCATCATAACTAAATATCCCTGTATTTTTAGGCGCGACGTGTATTCCCTATACACTCTAAGCTTACGTAAAGACCTCCTGCCAATCCACACGCAACGTCCGGACGCTCCGGACGGCCCGCCCCGGACGCACGACGGCCCCACGCACGTGTTCGGACACATACGTGTCCCGGACACTTGCGTGTTTTATCAGTCGAAGTTGAGCTATGCTTTTGTGAATTTAAGGTAAGTTTGAGTTTGGAGCTATTGTTGTTTTAGAGGGTTTTCTAATTTACCGAATTTAAAAATTTAAAAGGAGAAGGCTATCTATTTGTCGTGTATATTTTTTTACTGTAATGTAATTCGCTCGCATTGTATGTGGATATGTAACAGGCTTACATATCCACATACAATGCGAGCGAATTTTTTTTACCTGCCGTTTCTATTTATGAAGGTGGCAAACATGCATGCACAAACACACTCGCACACACACACACACACACGCACACATTTACACACACCTATCATGAGACAATATTAGAAATTATTTCGTTTTTCTCTTTATTTCTAAATTTCTTTTTACAGATTCGTTAAAGTTAATATTTAAACAGAAACTTTAACAGAGTCTGTCTCTTACTTCGGCCAAAACGATCACGTAGTTTTGTTGGGGGATTTTAACATTAATATGATTGATCAGCACTCTAGTCACACAAGAAAGTTCCAACAATTTCTTTCTTACATGGAGCTAGAACAGAAAGTGACTGAGCCCACCCATTTCACTGCTGAGTCGGAGTCACTAATCGATGTAATTTGTACCAACTGCCGGACATGTGATGTGAAAGTAGCTCATGTTGCTGGCTTGATAGGCCACTGCATGGTAAGTGTTTCCGTATCAGTGAAACGACCAAAAGTTCCCACCCGCACCCTGTTATATAGGCCGATTAAACATATTGATCTGGATCTGTTTAATGCGGATTTAAATGCGATCGATTGGGATGCTATGGCTTCTCTACCGTCGGCTGATGAGATGGTGAATTGTTTCCAGCAGACATTGCTATCCCTTTACGACTACCACGCTCCACTTAAATCAATTAAAATAAAGCCAGATAAGTCATTTCCGTGGATTACCGATACGATAAGGCAAATGATGGACTCGCGCAATCAAGCTTTAGCGAAATGTCGAGCCACTAAATCAGATAGCGACAGAATTTATTGGAAGGAACTAAAGGAGATGGTTGAGGTCAGTTTAATTTCGGAGAAACGTGCTTACTATAATCATTTTATAAACTCCCAGGCTTCTAATAGCAAATCCTTCTGGAGAAGCATCAAAGGCACAATTATGGTTGATCCATCTGGCGAACGGAATCTCCCCAATATTTTCAATGATCCCAATTTGATAAACTCACATTTTCTAAACATTCCGAACATTGATGTGTCCTCATCCCACTTAGAATCTTTCAGCTCACGCCGCCACAGTGATTCTGTATTTAAATTAAAACCTGTGTCGGAGAGAGATGTTGGTAATTTTATAATTTCTTTAAAATCAAATGCTGCCGGTATTGACGGCTTTAGCAGAGACATGATTATTTTAACTCTACCTCGCACACTGAAGGTTATAACTGCCATTATAAATTCATCACTACTGACTGGTAAGTTCCCTGCAAATTGGAAGCATGCTTTGGTGACCCCTCTGCCTAAAGTCACAAACCCATCTGAACTAAAAGACCTCAGGCCAATTAGTATCTTGTCATTCCTCTCCAAGATTCTGGAAAAGGCCGTCTATGCACAGCTTTACAAATATCTCGAGGACAACCGGGTCATTCCTTCACTGCAGTCTGGGTTTCGCCGGAATCATAGCACATCTACGGCACTCCTTGATGTAGTAGACAACATCCTGTTTGAGCAAGATAACGGGCAGGGTACTATTCTAGCTCTCTTCGATTTCTCCCGCGCTTTCGATAGTATAAGTGTACCTCTCCTCTTGGCCAAACTTGAGTACTATGGCCTTGACGACGTGTCAGTGAGATGGTTTGCTAGTTACCTCACTGGTAGACTGCAATCGGTAAAATTATCGGGACGCGACGACGGCTCTGCAGCGTGCTTGTCGACCCCTAGACATACAGTGCGTGGCGTGCCGCAAGGCTCAATACTTGGCCCTTTACTTTTCATAGTCTATACAGCTGATCTCATAAATGTAGTCAAAGATTGTAAGTGCCATTGCTATGCAGACGACGTGCAACTTTATGTCTCGACGAGTCCTGCCGCTACTCAAGAGGCTGTCCATAAACTAAATTCTGACTTGAACCGGATCGCCGATTGGTCAAAGGAAAATGGACTTCTACTTAACCCAGTAAAGACCAAGTTCATGGTGCTCGGCACAAAATCACAGTTTCTAAAAATAATTAACTCTGATCCTATTGTGCGCATTGGTAACCAGCCTATAGAAAGAGTTGAAGAGGCCCGCAACTTAGGAGTGACTTTCGATAGTCGCCTGCGTTTCGAAACCCATGTGCAGAACGTGGTCAGGAGCTGTATGTACCGCCTGAAAATTCTGTACAGAGTCCGTAAATTTCTTAGTGAAAGAGCTCGTATAACATTGTGTGAGTCATTGATTCTCTCCCGACTAAATTACGGCGACGTCGTCATGGGCCCTCGTTTATTGTCCAGAACCCAACGTTTGCTCCAGCGTGTACAGAACGCTTGCTGTAGATTCTGTTTTGATATACCCCCCAGGGCTCATGTTTCGCCTTACTTGAACTCGGCAGGAATGCTCAGAACGGATCTGCGTGGGAAGTTGCACTTGGCATGTCTTATTTTCAAGATTATTAAGAACAGGCAACCTGAGTACCTATTCAAGAAGTTAAAATTCTCCTCGGCTTTTGAAAGGTACGGCAGCATCAGATCCGCACGTATACCCTTGGCCAACCACCTGCACCGCACTGTGGCTTTTAGGGGCAGCTTTCGTTTTCAGGCCACCAAATGTTGGAACGATTTACCGCCACCGTTTAGAGCTCTAAAGTCCATAGTTACCTTTAAAAGTAAATTACGTTCTCATTTGCTAGAGCTCCAAAAGTTAGGACAATCCTGATTACGACATCCCCCTTTTTATTTATATATTTTGTTTTTGATTTCATTAAGGTACCTATATATATTATAATGCATTCCTTTTCCCTTCCATTAATATTTTGACTTTATTTATTCAAACTTTTCATATGTATCCTTGTGTTTTTCGTTTATATTTCCCGTCCACCTTTTAGGTTAGTTAGGGTGAAGGCTGAAAATCGGTGTTTCGCCTACCCCACGGGCGAAAATATTACACCGAGCCTAGACCCTGTTTGCTGCTGCACATAGGCACATCCGCACCACTGTTAGTTAAGTTTTTTCTTCTTCTTATAATGTTATTCTTGTACCTACCAGATGTTTCTATGTGTATTGCAACAAATAAACAATTTATCTATCTATCTATTTGTTTAAAATCATTTTTTTTTGTAACCATTTATATATCTTGTTTACAAAGTGTTGTTTCCGTAATTGGCTTATGTACTGTATAATTACACCTGCGTAAATGCTCTGTAAATGCTGTGGTAACAATTTTCAATAAATAAAATAAAAAAAGTAATGATCTGTGACTATACGAAGCGAAAGAGATGGCAGAATGTTGGCTATCTTGGATTTTAGCGTTTACAATGGTATTTTTATATGCTGGTACATTTTATACTACACTCGCGAGCAAAAATATGAAATCACAGGCCTATTTTCATACAAACGGGGTAACTTTGAAGCTTTGGTTCTCCGCCAGGGATTGACCTAGCTGTGATCTGATGATGGCCATCCAGGGAGTGAATGGAGGAGATCCAGATTACTATACACACCCTACTGATCTGATCAGTATTCTAAAAGCTATTTGGGTATTTGTTTATAAAACCATGAAAATTGCATTAAAATGTTTGAAAATCCTGAAACTGAGAACTCTGATCCTTATCTCTAGAATGCTGATCAGATCAGTTGGGTGTGTATAGTGATCTGGATCTCCTCCATTCACTCCCTGGATGGCCATCATCAGATCAGAGCTCGATCAATCCCTGGCAGAGAACCAAGGGTTCAAAGTTACCTCGTTTGTATGAAAATAGGCCTGTGATTCCATATTTTTGCTCGCGAGTGTAGAACAAAAAAAACCTCGTTTCTATAACTAGGTATAGGCATGCCGAATATAATTTTTATTTTATGTTGCATAAATTACCTCTCAAAAAAAGAAACATTGGTAAAAAAAATATTTTGCTAGCATGAAAACTGCCCGAGATATCACAGTTTGAAATGCACACAAATTGGGCTCACACAAAAACGCTCCATACTAACGACTACCTAGTTATGACGTCACGCCTAGGTAGTTTGTATGCAACGCGTAGGTTTGCTGTGCAGCTATATTAAATATTGTGTTTATCAAAATGGTTTCTTAGACAAAGCTATACATTTTACGGACTGCTTAAAGGTATTATTTATTTTAATAAATTTTATACTTTTTAAATGGACTTCTTCACCCAACTTTGAAGGGTCATAAAACAAATAATACGCATTATATAAAATCATGAAGTATACAAGCTACTGTAAAAGTTTAATATGTTACGATTTTTATTAGTATTTCGTTATTTTATTTATTAGTCGTCATCCCTATTGTATGTAAAACGATGTATTGTATGTAAGTTCCGTTAAAATCATGAAGTACTTCTAGTACTTTCTAGTACTTACCTACTAGAAAACTATTTGCTTTTCTGATGTAAGGCAGCGTTTTCGAGTAAGATAAAACAGCAATAGGCAAAAAAGAAATTAGTTCAAAAAATCTAGATAGATGGCATTTTATGAGAGCCGAGCCGTCGTAAAGTTGCTTATATGTCTATCGCTGTTTTAACTCCCCCGCTTCATTTTACACTCTCCAAACCGGAAAGGTACCTACATACATTTGCAATCAAAATTTTCAAAAAAATGCATTGCAATAAATTGCTTAGTATGAAGGGGGTTTAACTTTACAGCTCGGCTTTCATGAAACGCCATCTATCGAGTTTTTCAAACAATTTTTAAATTTTTTATTAAGAGCTGTCAGAAATCGCCTATTATGTTTTTATTAATGTTTCATCACTAAATAGTTCTTTTTTCGAATGTTGTAAAGAAATAACGCTGGTAGAGCGCATTCGTCTGGATTGCGAAGGACGCGTGTTCAATTCCTTCTTGAGCAGTTTATTTTTATTTATTTATTTAAATTTAAATTGCCTACTGCACTTACAATTTACATCAAACCTGTCCTGTAGGCCAATTTACATTTTATACACACAATAGACGAACAACACAATCAACAAATACATGGACAGACACACAGAATACATCAACATCTGGTTATTGAGCTTTCAGAGCATTGAGCCCCAAAGCTTATAGTCCAATAAAACTAGCTTTATCGGGACATAATAAGATAACTGAAATTTTCTTTTTCTATGTCATAAATTAGTGTTAGTTATAGTTAAAATAAAAGGAATTAAACATTTGGAAACTTCGCATAAAACTAAAAAAAATGTTAACTACTGAGAAATACATTATTATTAAAACGTAAAAAATAAATTGTCTAAAATGTCTAAAAAGACGCATCATAGCTTAATAAGATACAAGCATCATAGTTACCATTTTGGCTTATCTAGATATTGAGATCAGATGAATACTGTGAAAAAAAAACAAACATGCGAATTTGGATTCAGTTTAATTTTGCTATTACGAGGGCAGTTTGATATGTCCGTGACTTTAATGTTGAATACAATATTTTTTCATAATTTAATTTTCCTGTCTTAATTTAGAACTCCTTGCTGAGCTTATGTTGTTACATTTTTTAAATTAGCGCGAAAGTAACAAAATTGGAAGCATTTATGCAAGTGAAGTCGGGATATTCTTTTACAATGGAGAAAAACGAATTTCGTGTATTGATAAAACACTACTTTTACGTGGTAAAACCATTAAGCAGACGGAGAATAAACTGAAAAATATTATGGGGCTCTGCTCCATCTCATGGAATGGTTCATAAGCGGTTTACTGAATTTCGTTGTGTTCGTACCACCACAACTGTCGCCGACCGCCCAGGAAGGCCGATTGAGGTCACCACTGAAGACATTGTTAACAAAATCCACGACATTGTTATGGCGGACCGTCGAGTGAAGATACGCGAGATAGCTGATGCTATTCACATCTCTACCGAACGAATTTTTCATATTTTGCACGATATTCTCGGCATGAAAAAGCTTTTTGCAAGATGGGTGCCGCGTTTGCCAACAGTCGGCCAAAAATAATTCGTGTAACAACTTCTAAACAATGCTAGGTTTGTATAACCGCAATCCAAGTGATTTTTTTCGTCGCTACGTAACAGTTGACGAAACGTGGGTCCACCATTATACGCCAGAGACGAAGCAACAGTCAAAACAGTGGACTTCTACCGGTGAACGTGCCACAGAGAAGGCAAAAACTGTTTGTTCGGCTGGTAAAGAGATGGCCACTGTCTTTTGGGACAGCAAAGGTGTTATTTACATCGATTTTTTGGAGAAAGGCAAGACAACTACCGGAGCTTACCATGTTGCTTTGTTGGATAGATTCAATATAGAGCTGCTGAAGAAAAGACCGCATCTAGCAAAGAAAATGTTTTATTTCATCACGACAATGCTCCGGCCCACTCGTCAGCAATCGCAACATCAAAACTTGGGAAATTGCGATACGACCTATTGCCACACCCCCTGTATTCACCAGATTTGGCCCCGTGTGACATTTTCCTCTTCCCAAACATGAAGAAATGGCTTGGTGGACAAAGATTTTCATCCAATGAAGAAGTGATACCTAAAAATGGAGCCTATTTTTCAGGGTTTGATTAAAACATTTTTTTGGATGGGTTGAAGAAGTTGGAACATAGTTGGTCGAAGTTCGAACTGAAGGTCGAACTGAAAGGAGATTATGCAGAAAAATAAAACAAAATAATCTTTAAAAAAATTTTTCTTCTTCACAAAGTCACGGACTTATCAAACCACCCTCGTAGGTTATAGCATTTTAATGCACCATAAAATTATACTAACAAGGTATTTGGTTAACTATTTTGCTTTTAGGAAAAAGCTAGGTAATGTACGAAATCTCATGATTTTTATATGAAACGATTACCACCCCGGATTTCTTACATCACATATCTAATTAATATTTGACACTTAATATCAATATCCGATAAACTAATAAAAACAACGAGTTTATTAATTATGTCCAGATAAAGCTAGTTTTATTGGACTATTAGGCAGGTGGTGCATATTTTACCGTCTGCGTGCGGATCGACGGAGCCGCGAATAGCTGTCGCGTGCGCAGCCGCGCCAATTTTTGTTAGATTGTTTTCTATAATATGTATGAATGGTGGTACTCTTTTTTTCTCAGATGCGTTATTCCTGGCCATGTGTTGGTCGCCCCGGTCAGATTAGCGGAGAGAAATAATGATTTATCTGATGACGAAGCTGATGATTTCTACAAAACTATACGATTGGTGCAGAAGGTAAGAAAGAAGACATTTGGTTGGTGGTAGGGCTTATTTCAAGTCTGCCCTGTCTGCCTGGCTAGCTTTTTTTTACATTTAAACGTCTAAACGCCCGCGCGGACCTATCGGTCCGGCACAAGTACGGTTTCTCATAGATATCGGCTATTCATGTAAAGGAAAATAAATTGGGGAAAAAAGTATTCACAAATTAAAAAATTTTTACAGAATGATAGATAACATATCGTCGCTGTCAGTTCAAAAGGACGTATGTAAAAATAGACTGTTTTCAGGAAACACAAACTATTTTTTGGAATGAATATTACGACTTTTTTGTATAACCGAGAGGAAATTATAACAAACAAAATAGCGTGAACCTATCAAATGTAAACGTAACTCAAAATGTCGTATGTTTGACGTCAGGCAATTTTACAAAGACTAGTTAAAAATAAAACTTTTTGTGTATTGCCTTAAAGTCCAAAATCATCAAACACAACTACTAATGGCATTTTATCACAATGTAGATTACTTTCAAAATCTTTATCTTTTTTGGCGCAAAAAGAGTTTGTATTAGGATACTAATATTTTATGTACTGTGTGTGTGTGTGTGTGTGTGGTTAAGATATTGCACCATTTAATTATCCTTTTTTTATTTGCAGTTGATGGAGAAAGTACACAACACTAATTCTTGTACAGTCACGATACAAGACGGTCCGGACGCCGGGCAGACCGTTAAGGTAATTTCAACCGCCTCTGTGGTCTAGTGGTTCCCCCACCCGTGTAAGGCGCAGGAGTCCCGTGTTCGATTCCCAGGGGGGGTACAATTTGTACTCGGTTTGGTTGGTGGTAGGGCTTATTTCAAGTCCGCCTGGCTAGCTACCACTATATTACCTAAGTGTGACGCCATAACAACAATTTTAAAATTGTTGTGTTCCGGCAGTTAGGTAAGATAGCCAGTTCCTCAGTGATGAGGATTCCGGGTGTAGTGCGTTTCCACCTTCGGCCTTATCATCACTTAACATCACGTGAGGTGAAGGCCAAGCATTATCCAGTTGTGCATAAAAAAGATGATGAGGCACAAAATGTATACAGTTTTAAGTTAGCATTTTTAATAGTTCTTGAGATATCCAGCTGTGACAGACAGCCTGACAGACAGACTGAGTCACACCATAAAGCCACGTATTCACTAGGGGACAAAGTCGCTCGACATGTCGCGGGACATTTACGTGAGACTGTCCGGCGACAATGTCAGTCGACATTTTGCTCGTCCACATACCGAAGTTATGGTCGCGATGTAAGTTCACTACTGCCAATGTCGCGGATGTCGAGGAACACAGAGCGACACGCGTCTTCACTACGGAAATGTCGTCGGGCGACTGTCGAGGGACACGAAGTCACGCAATGTCGACGCTCACCGAGCGTCGATACGCGACATGTCTCGCGACACGTAGATGTCGCCGGCGATGTCTCCCGCGACGTCGCCCGACACATAGATTTCGTGTCGGGCGACAAGGTCGCGGAACAAATGTCCCTTAGTGAATACGAGGCATAAGGGTTCCTTTTTATCATTTTGGTATGGAACCCTAAAAAGAGTGGGTATTTGCTTCATTAACCTCATTAAACAAGCAAACTCTTAAGGACAAAGAAATATCAATACAGGATGTCAAAAAAGTAACATAAAAAAATAATAGAATAGCCGTTTTCTATGTCATTAGTGTTATTGTATGGCAACACTACTACTTTTGTATGCAAAAATTGTTTAAAAAAACAAAAAACCGACTTCAAAAAACCTACCTCTAAAAATCAAGAAATAATATTCGTAATAATAAAAACACGTCTATTGAAGTCGGGTGGGGCTGGGGTACAAATTCCTTTTTTTTTATTCTAAAAGCCCCACCCGACTTCAATAGACGTGTTTTTATTATTACAAATATTATTTCTTGATTTTTAGAGGTAGGTTTTTTGAAGTCGGTTTTTTGTTTTTTTAAACAATTTTTTATTTTTTATTTTTAGTGTAGGTACATTTTTTGTATTAGGTAGTGTAAAGTCGCATTACTCATCTCCCAGCAAAAATGTAAACAAAGAAACGTCACTGTCAAATTGACAAACTGACCCTGAGAGTGACATTTTCAGATATTGAAAACCTTTGGTCACTTTTATAACTTTTTAATTTGTTTATTATATTTTGAGTCATTATAAATATAATGTTATCCAGAGTAATTTTAAAGTATGATGGTAATTAGA
Organism: Agriphila geniculea; assembly: GCA_943789525.1. Lineage (NCBI taxonomy): Eukaryota > Metazoa > Arthropoda > Insecta > Lepidoptera > Crambidae > Agriphila > Agriphila geniculea. The sequence continues at coordinate 8,339,629 of OX038898.1, read as the reverse complement.
AGTTTTATCTTTATAACCTATCATAACCATTTTGATGTTAAAAATTCTTGATACGAAATAAGAAAACTAAACTTAGATATTGACTGTATGTACTTAAACTATCAAAAATACGTAGGTAACAGGACAGAACAGGGTTGGCAACGCAAAGCTAATTGTAGATGTCGCTGCGTACGCTTGTTCCTCGGACAGTAGACGTTCAGAACAAAATGTATGGGAAAATAGTTATTTATTTTGTGGTATTTTTTTTACCGAAAAAGACCCATTGACCCAAAATGGATATAAAAGACGGAAGAAAGAAAATGGAGATGCCGGTATTGAAAGCCAAATTAAGACGTTTTTATTCTTACAGAACTTATGCATTTTTTCTATATCCAGATTTACTTCACAGAATTTAATCATTTTAAAGCTAAAAAAAAACTATATTTTTAAGTAAAAGTCCTTTGTTTTCATAGCTCTCCTGCAACAAGCGTATGCAGCGCCATTTTGACAGTTGCCCTCCCCATTATAATTGTTTCAACTAACCTTATTTACAATAAAAGTCAAAGTCGAAATCAAAAACATCGTCTATATTTTCCTACCACCCGTTCCAGACTTTTTAACTGACAAGAAGAACGGGCGCAAGAAACTTATCAGCTTTAACAGGGATAAGTAACGATATTACAAACTTAAATATATCGTTACCAAATATACATTGGCCTATCTAGAGATTTTTCCAGGGGGGGGGGGGAGGCTGGCACCCAGCTCTGAGGTAAAACTAATGGGGGAGGGGGGTGCGTGCTAGAGCCTCGTTGCAGTATAGAAGGGCAATATATCAGGTTTTTAGTCTGGGGTGGCACCACACTGTTATGGGGTGCGCACGCTCCCCAGAAAAAATTATTACAACGAATAACTAGTTATCTATTCACAGTGTTTGGTAATACCCTTATAAGCCACATGTTTTATGTCGGTTAATAAAAAAAGTCACTACCCTCCTATGTCTCCCCTACGAATTAAATGTTTATGGTTTTTGTTAAACTATTTTGAATAAGAAATAAATGTAAAGATTATTTAGGTATTCTTATTAAAATGTTGGATCTAAGTTAAACTGAACTTATTTTAAGACAATTTTTATAATCTTTTACATACATTCTTAATCGAGAACTGGCAGAATGTCTTAGCATCTTCGCCTGTCGTCGTCGCCGTCGTCCCCCGCCCCCCCAAACCAAAAGACAAATGTTACTACTACAGCTACTATTATTACTATTTTTTAATAAATTTTATAAAATGAACCAAAGGTTGATGTACACGGTTTGCAGTTGATGTGTGTACAGCATCATGAATATCTTTTCTACTATAAAACTGTTATTATGAAATAATTAATTATATTACTGTTTTTGCCGCAAAACTCATGATTTAGAATATTTATCTAATCTATTTTTATTAGGTTCGTGATGAAAAAACATGTAGGTGTGTTTATTTCTTGACTTAGCAATATACTATTTCCTTTTGAGTTGTTTTGTTCTGGCAACACCTTTGTTTACATTTTTGCTGGGAGATGAGTAACGCGACTTTAGGTATATTATTTAGGTAGAAAAATTCGGCTCGGCCAAACGTGAGTTATTCGCGGAGAAACATACATACATGCGGGTCAAACTAAGAACCTCCTTTTTTAAGTCGGTTAAATAACTACACTTAAGATATCCCTATTCCAACAAAAAATAAATATCTAATTCATCTTATTCAGTTCATAAACAAAGAAGTTATACGACTGGTCATCGAGGTAGTTCACACGAAATCATACTATTTTTGTGCTTTTTTCAAGATTACTTGAAAAGTACTGAACCGATTTCAAAATTTTGAAAAATGGGACCAACTTGAAAGTTTACTTTATGTAATAACGTTTGAATCATTTCAATCGGTTCAGCCATCTTCGAGTAATCGGTGTACATACAAAAAACAAAAAAAAAACGGGTCGAATTGAGTACCTCCTTCCTTTTGAAGTCGGTAAAAACCATGTGTTGCTAGTAAAATAAATCTTAAGTTCAGTTTCCAAACTTTTTTGTTAATCTGTTTCTTATTTTTTTTACAGCATCTCCACTGTCATATAATGCCAAGAAAAAAGGGTGACTTTATAGAAAATGACCTCATTTATTTGGAACTAGCTAAACATGACCAGTAAGTAAATAAATAAATATTAAAAAACATTTTACAATACACGCTGAAATTTAAATAATTTGGTTCCCGCACTGGGGTAGTTCCACTGTTTAAGTTAAGTTGCTTGTAATCATAAGTGGAACCACCCCACTGCAGGAACCAAATAATTAAAATTTCTCGCTGTATAGTGGTGGCCACACAATTAAGGACACCAGTAAATGTTCATACAAACGTGGTAACTTTAAAGCGTTGGTTTTCCGCCAGGGATTGACTTAGCTGTGATCTGATGATGGCCATTCAGGGAGTGTATAAAGGAGATTCAGATCGCTATACACACCCAACTGATCTGAATATGTTAAAAACTAGGGATATGTTAAAAAATCCGCGAAAATAGCATTAAAATGAATGGAAATTCTGAAACTGAGAACTCTGATCCTTGCATCTCTTAGAATGCTAATCAGATCAGTTGGATGGCCATCATCAGATCACAGCTAGGTAGGGCGGTGAACCAAGGCTTCAAAGTTACCTCGTTTTTAGGGTTCCGTACCAAAATGGTAAAAAAGAAACCCTTATGGTGTTCCTCAGTCTGTCTGTCTGTCTGTCACAGCTGGATATCTCGAGAACTACTAATGGTATCAACTTGAAATTTAGAATAGTTTGAGATGACATTTGCCCAACTATTTTGCAAATAAGAATTATATAAAAAAATAAATATCTTTTTTACAACAGGGACTGAAAGGGCTCTTAAAAATTTGAAGTGGAGCTACTAGGGCATGTGGGGTATCATATGAAGGAGCGCCGTTTGCACGTTTTCAAACATTTTTTTTGTTTTAGGCCGCATAGTTTTCGATTTATAATGAAAAATGTAAAAAAAAAATACCGTTCCCCCCCTTATCTCCGAAGTTTGCAAAGAGAAAAATCTGAAATAATTCTATGTGATAGCAGTTTTATATAAAGATTACAGGAAAAATAAAACGATGTCTCAATATAGCACACTTTTTTAGAAATTATCAAATTTCTAAAAAAGTTAACATTAGTTCCACTATCGGTCAAAAGATGGCGCTGACCTAAAACTGCAATACTAATTTTATTATTCTACTCTGCAGTGTGGTTTAATGGGTGCAATTATGATGGTACACGGAACCCTCGGTGCTCGAGGCCGACTCGCTCCTGACCGGTTTTATTTAACACGTTTTTATTAGGTTGCTTTCTCGTTTGTGTGTTCGTTCGTTTCTCCACAAAGTTTGCGAACGATTTTATAGTTGCTTCCCGATCAGCGAGAGAGATATTGAAACTTTGAACATAGGTCAGAACTAGAAGGCAATGCAATATTATGGAGTCATTGAGCTGATCTGATGATGGATCCGGAAGAAGGCCACAGGAATTCCATGATGAAACCATACAACCCCATCGTGTTTGGGCTCGTTAGAATCGTCTTGACGAGTACTCTAATGGGAGACGAGGTCCAGGGTCTGATGATGAAGCTGAAATGCCATGCCATAGGAACTCAATATTAAACCGTGCAACCCCATCAAATTTGGGCTTGTTTGAATCGTCTTGACGAATTCTTTGTTGGGTAGTGTCCAGGGTCTGATGATGGAGCCGGAAGAAGGCCACTGGAACTCGATATTAAAACCATGCAACCCCATCGAGTTTGGGTTCGATTGAATCATCTTGACGAGTACTTTAATATGGGAAATAGTGTCCGAGGATCTGATGATGGAGCCGGAGGAAGGCCATAGGAACTCTATAATAAAACCATGCAACCTCATCGAGTTTGGGTTCGATTGAATCATCTTGACGAGTACTTTAATATGGGAAATAGTGTCCGAGGATCTGATGATGGAGCCGGAGGAAGGCCATAGGAACTCTATAATAAAACCATGCAACCCCATCGAGTTTGGGCTCGTTTGAATCGTCTTGAGGAGTGCTCCGCTAGGAGATGGTATATTTTAGTCTTAGCTCGTTAACTAAAAAGCAGAAAATAATAATTTACTGAAAAAATATCTTTTTTAAAAACACGTTTTTAAAACTGAGTAATTTATTACAAAAAAATTCGGACTAAATACATTAAAACGTACTAGTAAAAACAGACTTAAAATTAAAAGATTAATTCTTCTTTAAATATAATTCTTCTTTAAATATTTATAACCCTATACCTACAGAAATTTTAAACTCAAAAACGTGGGGGCGCATGCTAAAGAAAATACGGATGATAAATTTTACAAAATACGCCCCAAGTTTTTAGGTTTAAAATTTCTGTAGGTATAGGGTTAGAAGAATTTATTTTAGATTAAGATTTTTACGATATTTTTTACGATTTTTTTTGTAGTTATTCCGTTTTATATTGTTCCGATTCCATAGTATAAAGGGGTTTGAATATTTTGGCATACCTGTCCGCCATTTTGATTTTTATTCAAAATAGCGGCCACGCGTGACACCTGTATAAATTGATAGCTAGTACCAATACGAATAAGAATTGTAAGCGACATAATCCCCTAAAACGTCACGTTTCCGAGTTATGAGCTACTAAAGTCAAACTGGTGACGACAACACTGGGTCAAAGCTAAAATAAAACGTATGCATGGGCTCTAAAATATTATTTTATGGTCATCTAGGTCTAGACAAGTGTAAATATCAACAAGCGGTTGGGAAAGGGTTACCTTAAGGTTAGTTTAAAAAACGAGTAATTTTAATAGGTATTAAGAGAGATTTTGATATTTATTAACGAATCGACTCCACAAAAATCACACGATCATGCGCCGATCTTTTCGGTGTCATCCATTTTATAAAATTAAAGTAGGAGAATAAAGTGCCAAACATAACTAATAACTTAAAAATCAACAAGAACAAATAAACAAATATTTTTTATGCCACCGAAAAAACAAGAGAAAGAAAGAAAAGACATTGTTTTTCTTTTTATTTACTTAGAGGACACGCAAAACGATCTCAGCCTATTTAGCCTTTTCTAATGTATAGTAAATAGTTCAAAATGTTCTAATTTTTGGCTTTGACATTTAATCCAGACTTGGATGGCCGTAAAACAATATTTTCAAGCTCACGCATACATTTTATTTTACCTTCAAATCTACCCAGTGTTGTCACCACCAGTTCGACTTTATAAGCTTATAAATCGAAAACGTGACGTTTTAGGAGATTATGTCGTTAACAATTCTTGTTCGTATTGGTACTAGCTATCGATTTACATAGGTCAAATGCGTGACCGCTATTTTGAAAAAAATATATAATGGCGGATAGTAGGTATGCCACCTTTCATACTAAAATATTCAAACCCATTAATAGCTAAAGCATTTACCGTCTTATTAATGAAAATAATAAACGCCATTTATATACTACTTAACTAGTCAGTTTGTTCTGTCAATTTCTTTCAAATTAAGTATTCAGTTTGAACTGAAAAGTCAAAACACACTCTTTGTTTAAATAACATTTGATTTTTTACGAATTTTAAAAATCGAGATTGGCCGTGGAATAAAAAAAACACATTTTCATTCATATATTTGGAAAAGAAAACTGAACCAACCCGTTTAGGCGCAGAACGTCAAAAGCGCAAAATGTCAAGCGATCGCAAAACGTCCAAAGCGCAAAATGTCAAAACGTTCCAGTTATGAGATTTACCTTTCCTGATCACACTGCCAAAAAGCAAATAGACTAAGAGTGCAAAATGACCAAAACGCAGAATGACTAACTTACAGAATGACTAAAACGCAAAATGTCTAAAATGCAGAATGACTAACTTGCAGAATGACTAAAACGCAAAATGTCTGTCACCCATTCAATTAATTCCCTAAAAAAAATAACCTCTAAATTTAAGGCTCACGCTGCTCCGCTCCGCTGCGCTTCGCGCTCGCCTTAAATTTCTAACCTATACGCGGGACCTTCAAGAGTAAAGCAAGCAGCAACTCAATGAGCCCCCCTCGAGCCTCCCTCAAGCTCCCCTCAAACCCCCTCGAGCCCCCCTCGAGCCATCTAAAGCCCCCTTCGAGCCCCCCTCGAGCCCCCTCGAGGTATCATACATTGCCGGTAACATACATACTGTGTACGCACGTATTTCGATTTCAAAGAAACAATGAATTACTAGGACAATTTGCGACATGGACGTTTTGCAACTTAGACCTTTTCAATCCTTAGGCAAACTACTGCTTAGACATTCTGCGTTTTAGACAATTTGCTTAGTAGACATTTTGCTCTTTAGACATGAACATTAGGCATTTTGCTTCGTAGACATTTTGACTTTTAGGCAGCGTGATCAGGAAGGAGATTTACTAAACCACCATGATTTAAAAACTTATTTTGGTGAATTGGAATTCATAATTAAATAAATAAATAACGAAAATAAAATGTTTATTTTGAATCATTTTATTACAGCAAATACACAAACGCGTCAAGATCATCAAAATCGTCATGTGTATTTTGTTGTAAATAATGGTTTGGTGCGTTGGTAAATCTAATAATGGAAAGAACAACATTACGTTTTGATTTTTTGCGCTTTTGACATTTTGGACGTTTTGCTCTTTTGACATTCTGCTCTTTTGACGTTTTGCGATTTCTTGACATTTTGCGCTTTTAACGTTCTGCGCCTAAACGGAACCAAACTTCGTAAAAGAACAGACTTCTATTTATTTTACTTTGATTGAAATATCTTTATGTTTAGGTTGAAATCCGGTCACCCTGCAAAGCCAGCTCGAACTTTAGACGAGATGGAATCTGAAGCGGAATTTCTGAGGAAGGAGATGAAGAAATTGCTGAGCGAAAAAGAATTTAATAGATAATTTATTGACTATGGATTTTGTTTATGGTCTTAAAAATCTTGAGGTGGAGTTTGATTGTAGCACAGAATATAGAACATGTTACGAAACAACCCCTCATGCCGAATATGGTAGATAGGGACTATCAAACTGAACAGACTTTACTATGGGACCCTGAAATCGAGAAAAAAATCAGCTATTTAAAAAAAAATGTTTTAAAAAACAAAAAACCGACTTCAAAACCCCCCTCTGCCTCTAAAAAGCAATAAATAATATTGAAATCACTAGATACGCATTATCATTGTAATAAAACACGTCTATTGAAGTCGGGTGGGGCTGGAGGACAACTTTTTTTATTCTAACAGCCCCACCCGACTTCAATAGACGTGTTTTATTACAATGATAATGCGTATCTAGTGATTTCAATATTATTTATTGCTTTTTAGATGCAGAGTGGGGTTTTCTTTTTTCTTTTTAGTGTAAGTACCTTCTGTATTAGATATATAATTTATCTAGGTAGATAGAAAAATCGGTTAGGCCAAACGTGAGGTAATCGCGGACAACCATGCATACGGGTCAAACTGAGAAGAGAACCTCCTTTTTTGAAGTCGGTTAAAATACCAAAATCCTTAGTGTAACAAATACTTTTCTGAAAACCGTATCAAAATTGGTTCAGCCAAACGCGAGATAATCGCGGACAAACATACCTACATAATACGAGTGAAACTCAGAACCTGCTTTTTTTTTGAAGTCGTTTAAAATACTACAACCTTCTCCTAAGTGTAACAAATACTTTTCTGAAAACCGCATCAAAATCGGTTCAGCCAAACGCGAGATAATCGTGGACAAACATACATACATACAGGTCAAACTGAGAACCTCTTTTTTTGTTTTTTGAAGTCGGTTAAATATATGAAACAACTGTTTTTTTTTGCGATTGCAAAGTTGGTCCCATAGTAAAAGTTGTTCAGTTTGATGGTCCCTAACTACCATATTCGGCATTAGAGGTTTTTTGTAACACGTTGTATAATAGTACTAAACGTACAGAAGCCCATCTGCGCGAGTACAATCAAATAATAAGCTACTCTCGCTGCCCGGCAATAAAGTACAATTTCAAATTGCACAGCGCTGCGTGCCTATTATCATAATCGCCTCCGAAGCGCTTCTCTTTCTGTCGCGTAGCTCTGTCTCAACCGACACGCGCCACCCCTCGCGCGCTGGCTCGACTGAGTCAGCCGCGAGCAGTAGGATAATATAAAAGTTTAAGCGCGGAGTGAGACCCCCCTGATTATAGTTCAATATACAAGGTTATTTTTAGTTCATACAAAACCTCTCGTGGGGTTGATCAGACCATCAAAGTGAACAACTTTCATTATGGGACCAACCTTGAAATCGCAAAAAAAAAATCAGCTGTTTCATACATTTCGATGTATGAAGTAGGCATTATACTTTTGTATGGAACAGCTGATTTTATTTTCGTGATTTCGAGGTTGGTCCCATAATGAAAGTTGTTTAATTTGATGGTCTGATCAACCCGATCAAGAGGTTTTGTATGAACTAAAAATAACCTTGTATTTCTTGGCAACTTCACTCGAGAAAGTTTAGTTCGCACTACAGAGTTGCAATATCACCACAAGCGTACTGAAGTGCAGTTGGTTACATTCGTGCATCTTTACAGGTTCATGATCTAAGAAAACAAGGTCTGGCATTCCGGAAGTGACACTTGCTTATGTCACTATCCAGTTGCGCGACTATAAAGTAACAAGCAAAGAATGATAGATTTTTAACGTCAGACTCGTTACAAAATGATTATAGTGCATTTTATTTGTGATTTGTTTTTCTTACCAAACATTTTTTTATGGGGATAGCAACGCAAAGCTCTTGTAGATGGCACTGCGTACGTTTGTTCCTATGATAGTAGACGTTTCGCCTGTAACAAAAAGAAAATATGTATTTACTAGTTTCTGCCCGCTACTTCGTCTGCGTGGTTATTTGAGAAAATCCTTAGGGAACCTTTAATTAGGATAGATGCTATGTTTTAATTTGATTAAAATCAGATCAACTGTTTTTACGTGATAAGGCTAGGCGCGCATGGAGGCTTACTGCGTCGGTCGATCAAACTATCGGTGAGTTACAACATAGGCATTACGTGTAGAAGCGCGCATGGTGGTAGATAACTAAATCGACCGATTTCAAAATCTGTGACGAGGCACAAAAATGCCGGCCGATAGCGATCGAGCGATGAATGAATGAATGAATAAATAAAACTTTATTTGGTTAAACAATACTAAATAATATACTAGAAAAAATACGACTCGCACCAGATCAATACTCTTACTGACACAATACTTAAAAATAGCATTGTAAATGCAAAAATCTCAAATTTAAAAATTATATAGCTATTTCATCTTAATCAATTGTTAAAATATCTGGAAAGATATTTCAATTGAATGTCGAGGTAATTCCTCACATTGGTGAAATAACGCTGGCTTACAGCGTAAGAGTTTAGGATATACTAGGAAAAATTCGACGATGTCACTAGTGACTCGGTAGCTCAGCGGTCAGAGCATTGGACCGGATATCCAAAGGTCGCGGGTTCGATTCCCGTCTGAGTATTGATCTGGTGCGAGTCGTATTTTTTCTAGTATATTATTTAGTATTGTTTAAAAATAGCATTGTAAATGCAAAAATCTCAAATTTAAAAATTTATTTGGTTACTTACACACAAATATGTTACAAAAACATTCACCTTGTAAAATACTTAATTTGTAAATTACTTAGGTATAATTATGTTATGGTAACCAAAAAGGCAACCAGCTCAGCTAACAATATCATGACCTGTCAGGGTCACGACGCCGATTTTCAGCTGGGCCTGAAACAGAGGTACACAAAAAGGAATGACAAGAACGGTGGTTCTATAGTAATACATACTTTTGCATGCATAAAACGTAGATAAAACGGTGACTGTGCGAGTGTTGATAGATAAAAAATGTGTAATGTAATGATAGATAGATACCTAGAGATTGATAATGAAAGATATAAAGATATTTTGAATTAAAAAATACATATAAATTACTTTATATTTATAAATCATAGAAATGTACTGCAGCCGTCTTTTTGTTGTGACAGAATTAGTTCTTTAAGTCGTTTACGAAACACTACCACACTACTCAACTTACGAAATGGTGGAGGAAGGTCATTCCATATCTTGGCTGCTGCGTATTTAAAACTTCCTTTAAAAGCTGTTGTTTTGTGGCTTTGTATATTAAGTCGACCAAGGCGATTCTGAGCAGACCAAGTCAACTCGTACCACAAGTAGATTGGTTTACGAGTTGTAATGATACCAAACAAGAGAGATGCCAAGTGGATGTAACGTCTAGATGACATGTTTAGAATATTATTACTATTTAGATAGGGTGAGACATGGCACCGAGGGGGAATTTGGAGGCAAAATCTAGAACACGCACGATGTCATGTAACATATGCTATTCTATGAGAGGCCGCGCGTGAGCCCGATAATTAAACGGCCGAACGTAAGCTTGAAGCACTTTATCATAATGACTGAAGAAATAAATACAGATTCAGAGAAATTATAACATTAATTGAAGCACGGCCCGCACTATAAGATAAAAATAAAAATTACAGCAATCGCCGAATTAAGCAAAAGGTGTGGTTAGAGTTCAGCGAAATTTTGATAGCAAGAAGCCCTTTCATTAATCTAGCATTAATGTGGACGCACCCAGTACTTTTTTCGGTTATTCTTTTTACGCAATTTGAACGCAAGCACAGAATAGATATATACTACAATACAGAAAGGAAACTCTCCGCCCCGCCCCACAATCAATTACCTCACCCCACCGGCGCCCACCGCGCGAGTTCGTGTGCCGATCTGTGTGCTCATTCAATAGCTCGCACACAGTTGCGCGTGTGCAAAAACGTCACTGTGTAGCGTCTGTGTAATAGGTAGTTGAAACGCGACGCTTGTATGGAGTGCCCGGGGTGTGGCGCAAGACTGATCGAAGGAGCAAGAGCACATGCACACTTCAGTGACGTCCATATTTCCAATCGTACGATACGATTCTTTAAGCTTCCTTGCGCGCTTTTAAATAATAAATCTATCGGCCGAGGAACCATTGGTTTCATGCGCAACCGATCCACTATCGAACGATAATAATCGACCGATTAATTTAAGCTTCCATGCGCGCTTAGCCTAAGCGGGCCTCCACAAAGCACGCTGCCTCCCCTTCTCCCCCCTCCTTCTCTCTCCCCCCCTCCTCCCATCCCACTTCCCCTCCTCCTCTCACTCTGTTCCCGATTTTTGAAGTAGAAGACCTTTGTTTTGACAGTTCTCACGAAACAAACGTACGTTAAGCGCCATTTTGACAGTTGCCTTCCCTATTTTTTTATTTTTTCCGTCATGTCTGGCAACATAACTGTATGTATGTATATAAGTCCAATAAAAACACATTAAAGTGATATTTAAATGAGGGAAGTGTAAATAATACTGTATCTTATAAATTTGTTGATATGATTAAAGTAAAAAGATTAGAAACTTTGTTTTATTAAATTGCCTACCTATTCTGTTTTAGTGAGAGTTGATCTAAGGCATAAAATTTCAGGATTTCCAAATTTAGCGCAATAAACATACAGGGTCATTTTGAACTTACTATTTAAATTTTGACGATGTGTTCAGTCCATGAAACTTAACAACTTTCTCTAAGGAACACATGGTCAAATATGTAATATAAAAATCGACTTTCCATACAAATCTTTGAAACTTTTGACGTAATGCCATAAGTCGCTGAAAGATCCTACAGATCTGAAATTAAGGTTTGAAATTAATTAGGTACCTATTCAAGTCAAAATTGCTTTAAATAATGTGTATCATCAAAATTCACAATCGTGTAGAAGTGAAAAATGAAAAAATATTTATTCAGTATCTTTTAAGTACATTACATATTATATGGCTGAGGCCCCTTTTAAGTATAAAACCTGTGGTTAGAGCCCCGCTCCTTCTAAGATTACAAAAGAAGTGTTTCTCTTTAATCGCTATCGTTATTTACTACGAATTGATTTTGTGATTTTTATCGCCTAATCTGCCAAATCGGTCTCGCTCTGGCGTGCGACGTTTTCTCATTGCTATCTCGCTTTACGTTATATTTTTTATATAGCCCCTTAGGGTGCGTCCAGGCCCCTATTTCATCAAATTGACATTTGTCAGTGACATATGTCGGCAATTTTTACAGTACATTCCTTATTTTAATAGGGGACAATTTGTGTTGTGAAACAGGGGATATTTTTTACAAGTCGACAATTGTCACGCAAACTTGACTCAGCTCCAATCTCATATCAAGAATTACTGACAAATCTACAAATATGTCGACTTGTAAAAAATATCGCTGTTTCACAATATACTTGTCCCTAATTAAAGTAATGACAATTGTAAAATTAACCGACATATGTCACTGACAAATGTCGACTTGGTGAAATAGGGCCCTGATAATTATGTTCTTTTAATCGTACCGTACCTCCGTTCCGTACCAGCGTTCCGATCCAATACCTAACTCTGGATGCTACTTTTGCCAGTACCGTACCACCGCACTGTTCCGTATCGCCTTTGAACGGGGCGAAAAAAAAGTGACATTATGAATGATTTGAGTTATATGCCTCCGACTGCATGTTATAGTGTTGCCTTTAAGGCGGTTGTATGACCGAAAGTGGCGCCCTCAGAGGGTTTTATTTAATAAGTTATTAATAGATAAAGATTTTAATAATGTTTATCGTGGAGATTTTAGGGCCCATGGTCTAGTATTTTTAGAAGGTATCACTACATTCCCTCGTAGTCATTCGTAGAAGTAGATAGCAAATGTGTCAAAAACGGCCACTTTTAGCAGTTTTTCTATCTACTTCTAGCAGTGACTACTAGGGAATGTAACGATACCGTCTAAAAATACTAGACTGTGGGCCCTAAAATCTCCACGATAAACATTATTAAAATTGTGTATTACAATTATAATATTAAATAAAATTCACCGCGGCGCCACTTTCGCTCGGGGTACCACCTTAATATTTAATCTTGTTTCCATCTTTTCAGTTGACTTGTTTTTTTATGCAGGCGGGTTTTTTGTTTTTTTTTTATTTATTTTTTATTTATTTCTTTTTAGTTATTATTTATATGAGATACCTTTTTGAAATACTTATAATAAACCCTTTAATTTGACACCCATATTGCAGTATTCTAAAAAAAAAAATTTTTTTCGCTTCGTATAATAGCACCGTACAGCCGCCATGTTGGTTTTTTTATAACGCCACCTTCTTAAGAACACTTGGGCTGACGAGACAAATCTAACGATATGTTAATCATGGAAATCCGTTCAGCCGTTTGAAAGATATGAGGTAATAAAGAATATTACATACAAACAAACAAACTTACATACAAGATACGCGCGAAAAACATAACCCTCTTGCAGTCGGGTAAAAACCGATTCGCGATGGATCGGAGCGTACTCGTCGGCGATCGAGACGCCGTACCTCCGTACCGTTCCGAAGATGCGTCCAGACTAGCGTTCTTTGATCGCGACGCTGATGGGAACGGAGGTAAGGTACGGGCAAAAGAACATCGATTCGCGATGGATCCGCACCCTGATTATCTAAAAAGAAACTATTTAGCGACCGGGTTTCATTCCACATACATTGCTACTTTTCTTTGGTATGTTTTTTTTAATGCAAAAAGAAGTAGCAATGGATCACTATCATCTATGAACTGCAACCGGTCGCTAGGTGGTTTCTAATTAAATAATCAGCCCGCGGGGCGTACCTGTCGGCGATCGAGACGGCGTACCTGCGGACCGTTCCGAACATGCGTCCAGACTAGCGTTCTTTGATCGCGACGCTCTGATACGGAACGGAGGTACGGTACGGGCAAAAGAACATATCAGGGGCCGTACCGGCTAACGCATCGATTATCGAAAAGTCTGCCGGGTTTCAAATAAAAACAGATAAATCTAGCCCCAATTGGGCCAAAATGGCGAACCCCAATTCATGATATCACACGAACATCGATAACGTCCAAATTACGTCAACAGAAAGTACAAAACGAAATTCCTTACTTTGATTTTTCTGTTTTAAGTTAAAATTCGGCAGACTTTTCGATAATCGATTCGTTAGCCGGTACGGCCCCTGGACGCACCTTCAGTTATTGAGAAGATCTGCAAGCCTCGTTCCGCAAAACTCAGTAAAAATCTCACACAACGATAAAGCTGCATCCGTCATTCTACAAAAATTAAGTTAGCGTTTATTTTTGTATGAAGATGGAAGATCACATTATGCCACCGTCGGGTGTTCAAGTTCATACATCTTAAACGTCTCACGCCAGATATAATAAACTGAATACAGTTGACACACTAAGCTAGACTTGAGATTAATTTCCATGCTTAATCTATCTTGAACAGGGCCGTATCAAGGTCAAGAGGTTTGTCAATTTTTCCACTTTGCCCCACGAAGCCTCTCCACTGGTTTCCTTGTTCGTTTACAGCAGATTCGCTTACGTTACGTTACAGTACGAACCGTTACGATGTCATTTAGATTATAATTTCCTAAATATCTTTGTTTTAGCTTTAGAATTCTCAATTAAATTGTATAAGATTGGCATCCTAGGCTTCCTAGGCATAGCTTTCAACAATTTAAAAAAAAAATTAGCGAATATTTTTTTTGTGAACGAAACTGAAACGGTAACGTTTTTAGTTTAGTTTTGGTTTTATCGTTGAAAATTAGCGAGATTGGTGCCAGTTTGGGTTCGCCAAGGATCACGGTTAGTTGTAGCCACCGATATTGAAATCTTATTAGTACTTTTTCTGGACGAAAGGCTTTTTCTGGAAGTAGGTAACTACCCATTCCCTAGGGGGCCTAGGATGTCAATCTTAGACAATTTAAATGAGAATTCTTTGGTTATGTAATTTAGGTACCTAAATGTAATCTAACCTCGAGGTACCTACTCTATGTTATTTTCTGTGTTTCGTGTACCTGAGTAAAATTTTATGATGATCAGTTTAGTAGTTGGACGTGAAAGGAGACCTAACAAATACAGTAACTTCCGCATTTCGTACTTCTCACGGCTGCATGTCATTACCTCACTGTCATTAGCGCCCATAACGGGGTCACTGACAAAAATCTCTATCAACCCCTACAGGAGAGGCGTGACGTGACCTTTAGTATCTACATAGGATGGACTTAGTTATACAACAAACTTTTTAATTCATTCACTACTAGCTCAAGTTGTTTGGGACTCGTTCATTTGAATAGGTAGCGAGAATAATTGATAGCCGTTAAGACGGAAAGGTTCTGTAGCCCCCGACAAGGTGGACCGACGTGAGGGTGAAGGTCGTGGGAAGCCGCTGGATGCTGTCAGCGCAGGAGCTATCATTTTTGTGGAGATCCTTTGGAGAGACTTATACCCAGCAGTGGGTGTCGTGCGGCTTGTGATGAGATGATTAAGTACAAAGAGTTTGTACCTACTCACCAAAGTCATTTATTGGGCACTTTAACCACAAAGTCCGGCCCTGTATTTCATGATTATGAATGAACATTATCATACCTAATATTTGCGGAGTACGGTTGCGTTACGTTTGATAAATTGTGTATTATATACCTAAGGTCGTATTTTATATTAGGTACCTTATCTCTGCACCTTAAACATATTTAGGCAGTTTAGTATTGATGATATACCTAAGCCAAGTATCGCTATGCGGCAAACACATTCTTTTCACTTCGCTACACGCTAGGTGACTATCTAAGCCTTAGATGGCCTGTTGGCTTGTTGGCCGCATAGCGATACTTGACTTAGGTATATCATCACCACTGCGCTTAGATTCTAAGCGCTAGGTAGGCGCTAAACAAGACAATAAACGGTCTTATTAAGGTTTAAATATATCCAAAACGATGAGTGTCATAGAGAAAAGGGTTCTTCTAGGTCCCTACCGAATAACAGCTTATAGAATTCTCTACAACTTTTATTTTATACATTTTGTTCGAGTTCCCAACCGTTTTAAGCTACTTGCTCAGAAAGTTCTCATCTTCCCAAATAACATGAGCGAGTAGCTCAAGTATAGTTAGTAGAAATAGATAGCAAAACTACTAAAGGTGGCAGTTTTTGACATAAGTATGCACATCAACTTTGTCTAGGGATACAGGTGTTATTTTTATACAAACGAGGTAACTTTGAAGCCTTGGTTTCGTGCCAGGGATGTACTGTGCTGTGATCTGTTGTTGGCCATCCAGGGAGTGAATGGAGGAGATTCAGATCGTTATACACACCCAATTGATCTGCGTTTGTGGTATTATGCGTCTAAAGGCTTTCGATGGGGTAACTACATTTCGATGTAACTAACTTAATTTATTTATTACGAATCAATTAGTTCACTATAATGAAATTGCTAATTTATAAACACTCTTAACTACAGAAATTACAAATAAACATTTAACTACTTAGGTAACATTCAAATAAAATATTTCAAATTAACAAAGTCTGAAAGTTATTAAGTAAAGTACCTACCTAGTAATTCAATTTTAGTCTGTGAAAATTCTACTCAGTCTTAAAAATACAGCTCATAATAATTTAGAGCAACACGAAAGTATAAAGCAGCTATAGCAGTAAATTAGCCGTTTGTTTCAGGGAAATATACACATCAACTTTGTCTAGGGATACAGGTGTTATTTTCATACAAACGAGGTAACTTTGAAGCCTTGGTTTTCTGCCAGGGATGTACCGTGCTGTAATCTGATGATGGCCATCCAAGGACTGAATGGAGTAGATTCAGATTGCTATACACACCCAACTGATCTGATCAGCATTCTAAAAGATTAATGGATCAGAGTTCTCAGTTTGAGGATTACCATACATTTTAATGCTATTTTCGCGGTTTTTTTAAACATGTCCATTACGTTTTTAGAATGCTGGTCAGATCAGTTGGGTGTGTATAGCGATCTGAATCTCCTCCATTCACTCCCTGGATAGCCGTCATCAGATCACAGCACAGTACATCCCTGGCAGGAAATCAAGGCTTCAAAGTTACCTCGTTTGTATGAAAATAACTCCTGGTATCCCTAGACAAAGTTAATGTGTGTAATATCCTGAAGATCTTATTGCAAATGCGATGGGTCCTTAAGCCAGTCATATGACTGAAAGTGGCGCCCTCAGAGGTTTTTATTTAATAAGTTATTGAAAGAAAAATATTTTAATAATGTTTTACGTGGAGTTTTTAGGGTCCATGGTCTAGTATTTTTTAGAAGGTATCACTACATGCCCTCGTAGTCATTCGTAGAAGCTAGATAGCAAATGTGTCAAAAACGGCCACTTTCAGCAGTTTTGTTATCTACTTCTAGCAGTGACTACGAGGGAATGCAACGATACCGTCTAAAAAATAAACAAATTTGAAAAATATTTAAAACGCGACTGCCCTGCCAAAAACGAACTAAGAAGTTAAATAACATGTGTCTTTGCAGTCGGGGGACCGTTTTGTGGAATAATTTTTAATCAAAGAGGTCCCCCGACTGCAAAGACACCAATGACTTCTATGTGTATTATACACATAGAAGTCATTGAAAGACACTTGTTATTTAACTTTTTAGTTCGTTTGTTTTTGGCAGGGCAGTCGTGTTTTGAATATTTTTCAAATTTATTTATTTTTATTTTACACATTTTAGTGACAATATATATAGTTTTGAAATGTGCTCTTAAAGGCCTTTCATTTGATGTCCATATTGTAGTAATTCAAGGTAAAACATTTTTTTCACATTTGAGAATGGCGTCGTACAGTCGCCATAATGACTTTTTCAAAAAAAAAAAAAAAAATATAGCCAGTGTCACTCGGAATGATGTAAGGATTCTAACGATACCCTTTACATCTAAATCCGTTGAGCCATTTAGAAGTTATGGTGGAATAAAGAAACTCACATACCCACAAACATACATGAACCCTGAACACATATACACTCCTTTTTGAGCAGTCGTATAAAATAAAAAGACTAGACAGTGGGCCCTAAAAAATCCACTTAAAGCATTATTGAAAATCTGTATTAGAATTATAATATTAAATAAAATTCACCGCGGCACCACTTTCGCTTAAGGTGCCACCTTAAGTATGATATTGGTGTTTTTAGGGTTCCGTACCAAAATGCTAAAAAAGGAACCCTTATGGTGTGACTCAGTCTGTCTGTCTGTCTGTCACAGCTGGATATCTCGAGAACTACTAACGGTATCAATTTGCAATTTGGAATAGTTTAAGATGACATTTGCCCAACTATTTTGCAAATAAGAAATGAATAAAAAAATAAATATCTTTTTTACAGCAGGGCCTGAAAAGGGGTCTTCAAAATTTGAAGTGGGGCTACTAGGGCATGTGGGGTATCATATATGAAAGAGCGCCGTTTGCACGTTTTCAATAATTTTCTTTTTTTTCTAGATGGCATAGTTTTCAACTTATGATGAAAAATGTAAAAAAAACCGTCCCCCCCCCTTATCTCCGAAGTTTGCAAAAAGAAAAATCTGAAATAATTCTATGTGATAGCAGTTTATATAGAGATTACAGAAAAAATAAAACGATGTCTCAATATAGCTCACTTTTTTAGAAATTATAAAATTTCTAAAAAAGTTAACATTAGTTCCACTATCGGTCAAGAGATGGCGCTGACCTAAAACTGCAATACTAATTTTATTATTCTACTCTGCAGTGTGGTTTAATGGTGCAATTATGATGGTACGGAACCCTCGGTGCGCGAGTCCGACTCGCTCTTGACCGGTTTTATTTCTCACACAAACGAGAACCTCATATATTCTCTGGTTTACAATAGTTATCAATTGCTGGATATTAAATAAAATAATGACCATATCCGTCAACTATCAGCATAATTAAAGTCTAAGTATTTATTTTGTTTAATTAGCATTAAAAAATACCTTGAAAGTACCTAACTCCTTTTTTTGTTAGCGAAATTGACGACTTTATCCGTTGTAACTTTGCCTAAACTTATTTTTTTTTTCTGCTCAAGTTATATTGCCTAAGTTAGCGTAATCTTCAAATATTTTGTATGTAAGTATATAAAAGTTTCGTTACAATAGCATTCACGGTTGTTAAACAAATAAAATACTAGTATGGAAAATGTAAATAATTTGTTAAAAATTCTCCATAGAAAACGTTAATTTCATAGGTAAGGACCTAATATTTACAGTAAGTATGTAACCTCAAAATATAACTAATGAAATGAAGACGCACAATACATACTATTAAAAATCATAACCCTCCTTTTTGCTTCGCCGTGGTCGGGTAATAAAGATGTTATATAATGAAATGAAATAATGAAATAAATATTTATTACACAGAAAATTCATATTACAAATGTGTGCAGAGGCCCCCAAACTAGGCAGAGCCTGTATCTTGGGAAACCAATTTATTTTTACTTGGTCAAGCGACCCGAGTTGCTACTGTGAAACCTACCTATTAATAAAAACAATTTATTTATAAAAACAGGAATAACAAATAGTTCTAATATCACTGTTAATAATTATTATACTTAGCCTAGAAGAAAGTCTCTACTAGTTTAATTGGTTGTTGTTATAAAAATAAACGATGTCTTACTACTATATATATATATACAGTGCCTTTGGTCTTGAACTAGCGATAATTTAAAGGCGTGTAATACACCTAATTTTATCGACAAAAACACCCACATGTTGGGGTCTATCCCCACTCCTGTTTGAATGGCCGCCATTTTAAATTTGACTTTTTATTTTAGATGACCCTGCAGCAAAATATTAATTTCTCCGGATTTAGAAGTCCTACAGTTAGAACAAAAATACTGTTCAAAAGCTAATAATATCACCTATCAATTAAAAAATAAAATGTTTAACTTTTTGGTTTAAATACGTCATAAAAAATTACTGAAATAAAATTTTACATGAAATTTGTGCGATTTTTTTGACTTTTTATTACATTTCTCAAAAACTAGGACATTAATGCTGTCTTTTTTTGCATTATTCAAATACACAGGGATATTATCTACAGAACGATTTTAAAATTTATTGCTCTATGTTGCATATTTCGAGAGCTATTGTTGTTTGAATATGACCCTTACAAGCACTAAATGGTTATTTTCGAAAATAAAAAAAATCTTAATTCCTAATAACTAGATTTTATCATTTGATGAAATTAGAATTCAGATAATATTATCAACCTAATTTAGAAATATGTTCAAAATAATTTTTTGGTTACGTAAGGGTCATAGTTCAAATAAAAATAACTCTCGAAATATGCAACATAGAGCAATAAATTTTAAAATCGTTTTGTAGATAATATTCCTGTGTATTTGAATAGTGTAAAAAAAGTGCACATTAATGTCCTAGTTTTTGAGAAAAGTGATAAAAACTCAAAAAAATCGCACAAGTTTTGTATAAAATTTTATTTCAGTAATTTTTTTTGACGTATTTAAACCAAAAATTCACACATTTTATTTTTTAAATTACTAGGTAATATTATTAGCTTTCAAACAATGTTTTTGTTATAACTGTAGGACTTCTAAATCCGGAGAAATTAATTATTTCTGTGTGACTCAGTCTGTCTGTCTGTCACAGCTGAATATCTCGAAAACTACTAATGGTATCAACTTGAAATTTGGAATAGTTTAAGATGATGTATGCCCAACTATTTTGCAAATAATAAAGATAATATTTTTTTACAACAGGGACTGAAAAGGGGTCTTAAAAATTTGAAGTGGGGTTACTAGGGCATGTGGGGTATCATATGAAAGAGCGCTGTTTGCAAATTTTAAAACATTTTTTTCTTATTGTTTAGGCCGCATAGGTTTAGACTTATGATGAAAACTGTAGAAAAAAAATACCGCCCCCCCCCCTTATCTCCGAAGTTTGCAAAAAGAAAAATCTGAAATAATTCTATGTGATAGTAGTTTTTGTAAAGATTACAGGAAAAATAAAACGATATCGCAATTTAACACACTTTTTGGAAATTAAAAAAAACAAACAAAAATCATTAAATCCACTACCAGTCAACAGATGGCGCTGATTGAATTAGTTCCACTATCGGCCGAGAAATGGTGCTGACCTAAGAAAAAAAATAGTTCCACTATCGGTCAAGAGATGGCGCTGACCTAATACTACAATAATAATTGGTGGCTGGTTCTTATATAATTACCTACTATTTGCCTAAACGAAGAATAAGTTCCTACTTTGTAATATAAACAGTTTGATGTGGAGTGGCTGAAACGTTTTTCAGTCACCATAAGCAGCTGTGGTTAAGATTTGTAAATTAACTGTCCGCCTGTTCGCCCTTCCACCTGTCCGCCGTTTATCCTACTTTTTTAAGGCTGCGCAGTCTGCACACTAGCGATATTTTCTAGCCTGTCGTTTAGTTTAATGGAGTTTTATTGTTAAAAGTGGCCACTTTTCGCAATAAAAGTCCATATAACAAAACGATAGGCTAGAAAATATTGTTTAAGGGATAAAAAGTTCCGCAAAGCTTGTTCGGAGTGCACTCCAGAGAGATTATTCACAATTTATTTTTTATTTAAACACTATGATTTTATTTCAAATGGCGGCGCTAGTGTGAAGACTGCACGCTCTTAAGGACTGTACTAAAGTAACATATCTAAATATATTTATGATTGTACGGAACCCTCGGTGCACGAGTCTGACTCGCTTTTGACCGGTTTTATTTTTCAATCAAATCGTTTATTATTCGTATTCGCAGAATATTAATTTGATATTCGAATTCGCTATAGGTAGTACTATTGCATAACATCCTTTATTTTCACGATTAAATATTTCACAACAACGGCGCACCGCGCTTTCAGGACGTGCGTGATTAATTTTCAGTTGTATTCCAGGCTGCGAGCGAAGCGGCCGTGTCGCGTGTTATCCTGAAAAATATAACAGAAATAAAGTTTTTCGTCCTGTGATTACGCAGTGTAAGTGTGTGTGAGTGTTTGCGGTGCACAAAAGTGTTTTTGTGAAGTGCTTAGTGTAAAGGAGATCTTTTGAGGCAGTCGTGAAAGTTAAGGTAGGTTGATATTTTTTTGAAGTTTGCATTTAACTTTTTAAGATTTTTCCGTGTTTAAGGATTCATTTTCATAATTAGTCTCAAAAGTCATTTTGTTTTTAAGATGGTAATTTGAGAGAGGTTGATTAAATCCTTTTTTTTTAAAGTAAAAGATATTCATAACTTAGTGACAAAATATATTTTAGGTTTATTTTTAGGACAACAAAATATGCCATTGTTCTGATACTTTTTTTTTAAAGGAGAGGAAATGTTCTTTTCTCTTTTTTGAAACCTTATTTACAGTAGGTAGGTAGGTATGTTACGTTTAGCACACATAGTTATCTAAATAACGACATCCATAGCTGAAAAAATAAAATCTGTGTATTTTTTTTCACCAATTCAATTTTGTTTTAAATAGTTCACATATTTAAATGACCTTTAACTATCCTTAAACCAAATGTTTCTTAAGTGACCATTTCACCTAAAATAAAACTATTTTTGGATAAGTCTTATATATAACTGTTATTCTTTTGTTATTAAATTGTTAATAATGGTCAAAGTTTTCATGTCTCCTATTAAGGCTGTAGAGTCGCATCACGTTCCATTTTTAAATTTTCAATACAAATGGTCAAAACAACTCTGCGCGAACCGTAATGAGGGCGAACTTTGAAAATTCCTATTAAATGATTAAATAGATATAAGTATATACAAAACACGCATTTCATTAGACAAATACCTCATTATTCTTAAGAAAAATTAAAAATTACTTAAGATTCTGTAAATACCAGTAAAAAAACATGTCAATTTGAGCATTTTTTAATATTTTATTTATCTGTGATTAAAAGATTTTTTTAAAATTTTCTCTCTTTAGGGAACTCCTTGACAATACAAACAATAAGTGAAAAAATAAATATGAGTCGTATTCTTATTTGTTACAGCGGAAACGTTCTTGAAAAATACCTCTGACAAGCAAATTTGAAATTCCACTTGAACAGATTGTCTTCGTTTTAAAATACCTGACAATTTATTATGTTTTTCTCTCTATACGGCACTAATTTAAGAATTTTGCTTCCTAAAACTAAAGTTTACATCAATAATAATGCTTTTATTCTTTAGATAACTTCATTGGAAAAACACTAATTTTGTTGAAATGCAAATATGCAGCCTTAAGGCTCCGTTATGCGAAACCATTTGTCTCTGTAAAGAGTATGGAAAATAACCTCACTTCTGCACTTTTTCGATGTTTTTCGTTATTTTTTCATCATTATCTTTAGCACGATTATCTTTCTTGAAAAAAAGTTATTGGATCAACTGCACAGTACGTTAAAGTGTATTTTGATGTAGAATTCAATACGTTTACGCTATTATTTACGCCAAAAATATGGCCCGCGACAAGCGCTTTTGATAATATTCTGATTTTTATTTACAATCATCTGTGAGGTTTATACGCAATTTAATGTTTGTAGCAACTAGGTAAACTCTTTCGCTTGTCGTATATATTTTCCAAATTTTGACAACTAGCCTATTCATGATACCGATACGTACCGTGTTCGCACGACACAACACAACACAATAGTATATTTCCGTCTTTACTCTGGAATCGGATCAAGCGCTTAAATTAATTTATCCTAATGTCCCTTTTATTTTATCCTTAATTTTTTACGGTAAAAACAACCTTTTTGAAAGCTTATTACAAATAACATGCATTACTAAATTGCTTTTACATTACTCTTGAAATATAAAGTAATTAGGTTAAGCACGCGAACTGTGTTTTCAAGCATAATTACTAGGTATGCTTGGAACTTGTACTTAAATGTAGGTTTTTTTTCATATTTCAAGTTATTTCATTTAGTTTAAAAGAAAATAGGTGCAACCATTTATGATTCTGAAAAGTTCTGAAAAGGTATTTTTTTGATAAATTCAATCTGATTTTATTTAAATTTGATATTGTTCGAAAGCTGTAATAGTCAACTTGCGGACTTTACTATCGAATTTACTGTATAATTTCTCCTAATCCCCATTTGTCAGTTAGAATAAAAATAAATTCGAGTTTCATACAAAAATTAGCGAAATTTATTATTTTTCAATTCTAACTGAAACACGGCGAATAAGAGAAATTATACTGTAAATTCGACAGTATTAGATGCAAGTTGACTAAGCTTTCGAACAATATCAAATTCAAACAAAATCTGATTGAATTTATCAGAAAAATACCTTTCAGAACTTAGCTCTTTTGTATGGAAAATAATAATTATGGTAACCTCTATTTTCTTTTGAGCGTATATTTTTGTCGTTTTAGGCATATGAAAATGTAGTATGACATTTAGAATTTGCCTTTAAGCACCAATAAAATAGTCCATGATCTACAAAATAATATAAGTCTGTAGCAAATTCCTTAAAGTCAAAGTCAAAGTAAAAAATAGCTTTAATCAAATAAACTTAATTATTAAGTACCTACTTTTGAATCGTTTATACCTAATTTCCTACCACCCGTTAAGACTTTTTTAATTGACAAGAAGAACGGGCGCAAGAAACTTATCAGCAAGAAACAATTAGGTATTATACCTACCTTCAATCAGTCTTTATTTTGTACTTATACTCGATGTTTTTAACAATAATACAGGAAATGGCTGAGTTAATACCATTAAGCATATTGTAAGTTTTCTTTCCATTTCAACGTCAAATTAAAACCAAATTAAGTTGATTGAACAACACACAAATTAATTCAAATTGAAACAGACATTTCCACGACTATTCATATGATTAATGTTATTCTGTGTAGGTATTAATTGTGTTTTCATAGCCTCTATACTAATAACATAGATTAAGCGGAAATTCTAACATTCTTTCTTTTAACTGATTCATAAAACCCTATGATTTCTATTGAGGCTTAGAATAATAATATTTAGGTAGGTTCTTGTTCTTAGAAGGTGAATAAATTATCCTGTGGAAAACATAATATGTTCTAAATTCTTATCTTTTGATGTCATATAAGAACCTAACTAAAAGATTGCGGAATGCTTTGGTATTGATTACGAGTTTAAATATGCAACAAATGTACCTGTTTTAGGGTTCCGTACCAAAATGGTAAAAAAAGAACCCTCATTACCATTGTGACTCAGTCTGTCTGTCTGTCACAGCTGAATATCTCAAGAACTACTAATGGTATCAACTTGAAATTTGGAATAGTTTAAAATGACATTTGGCCAACTATTTTACAAATAAGATAAAAAAATAAATATTTTTTTACAACAGGGACTGAAAAGAGGTCTTAAAATTTTGAAGTGGGGCGACAAGGGCATGTAGGGTATCATATGAAAGAGCGCTGTTTGCACATTTTAAAACATTTTTTTAGGCCGCATAGTTTTCGACTTTTAATGAAAAATGTAAAAAAAATACCGTTCCCCCCCACTTATCTCCGAAGTTTGCAAAGAGAAAAATCTGAAATGAGTCTGTGATAGTAGTTTATGTAAAGATTACAGGAAAAATAATACGATGTCTCAATATAACACACTTTTTTAGAAAATCAAAAAACAAACAAAAAATTCATTAGTTCCACTACCAGTCAACAGATGATTACCCAACTAGGTATTTATGGCAAATAAACAATTATGAATTATGATGGCACTGACCTACGAAAAATTAAATTAGTTTCACTATCGGTCAAGAGATAGCGCTGACCTAAGAAAAAAATAGTTCCACTATCGGCCAAGAGATGGCACTGACCTAATGCAATAATAATTTTATTATTCTACTTTGCAGTGTATTTATTATGATGGGAAACCCTCGGTGCGCGAGTTCGAGTCGCTCGTGACCGGCTTTTTTGAATGGTGTTGCCTTGGTACCTAGCAGTGGCGAAGGGTCCATACAAGCCGATTCCCATCGGCTTGCCTTTCAGAAATCCCACCCCACCGATCCACTATGCAGATCACAACATTTTTGTAGAGCGGCTTACCTTCGCCATATTTTCACCCCTCGCCACTGGTACCTAGCTTGATTTTTTTACGGCATCAATCAAAGGATCTTAAACATAATAATATTTCATTTTCATCAGCAGCCATTTTGAATTTAAAACTACACTACATCCACGTGCATCCTGCGACGTGACGTTAAGCAACGCAACGAAAAGTATGTCTTAGGACGCGCCCATAGAGTACCTAATCCGTAAAAGTGTTTTATTTCTAAGAATAGATATCCAATTATTTGGTATTAACAATCATAAACGACCCATCTGTTCATATAGAACGGTATTGACTCTTGATAGACAGACGGACAATATAATGATCATAGAGTGTCCCACTTTCCCCTTTCAAGTACGAAACCCGAAAAAAATAGAAAGTTCCTCCTAATTTTTTCTCTTTCTTTTACTCCTCACTTATTTTCCGTAAAAGATAAGAATAAGTTCCGGTCCGCCATTATGCGGAAAACTTCTGAAATTTTATCACCCCGCCTGGTAAACAAGTAAACAAATAAAAGTGGGGCGATAACTTTCGGAATTTATCTGGGAAAACAGTATAAAAAAGAATTTGGGAAAACAAAATAATTAGGTACTTATTAGGCTTTTTGGGCAACAGCGTCGCTTAAGCACTCCTAAAGTTAAAATCGCTACGTTTAGTTCGTGCAGGGGCGATACGCGCGCACACGAACTGTGACATTCACAAATAAAGAATGTGCAGAGCCATAGATGCCGTAGCGTGGATGGTCTGTGTCGGCGTTGTAGTCTGTGTCGTGCGTTGTCTATGGCCCATAGGCAACGCACAAGTTATAAAGAGGCCGGCCATGCCGGGCACCTCAGTCGTGTGACAGCTGCGGGACGGAACGGACAAGCTAGCTAGGGCAACTGTGGCTCTACACGTGTGTAAAGTGAAAGGTTGTTTTATTTCGGGGGACACCACAAATTGGCGACGAGGATGGGATGTGAGTACTGAAAATTTTAGTCAAAACACCCAAGGAAATATTATAGATTAATGCATGTGAAACGTTGGATTCCTTGGAAATTGAGCTAAATTACGAAATTAAGTTGGGTAGTTTCAATTTTATTTATTACAATAAACTTACGTGCACGTGGCCGAAGTGGCTACTTTTTGGCCGTACATACACAACTTACACTCATTGCACGTGGCCGAGGCAACTCTTCGGCAGTGCGTACATACTTCACAATCATTGCACGTGGTCGAGGCTACACTTCGACAGTGCATACATACTTCACAGTCATTGCACGTGGCCAAGGCTACTCTTTGGCAGTGCATACATAACTCACAGTCATTGCACGTGGTCGAGGCTACTCTTCGACCGTGCACACATACCTCACAATATTTGCACGTGGCCGAGGCAACTCTTCGGCAGTGCACACATACTTCACAGTCATTGCACGTGGTCGAGGCTACTCTTCGGCCGTGCATACATAACTCACAATCATTGCACGTGGTCGAGGCTACTCTTCGGCCGTGCATACATAACTCACAATCATTGCACGTGGCTGAGGCTACTCTTCGGCAGTGCATACATACTTCACAATCATTGCACGTGGTCGAGGCTACTCTTCGGCCGTGCATACATAACTCACAATCATTGCACGTGGCTGAGGCTACTCTTCGGCAGTGCATACATACTTCACAATCATTGCACGTGGTCGAGGCTACACTTCGGTCGTGCATATACACTACACACACACAACTACACTCAGAGTTGACATTATGATAACTAGTGCATCGATATTGCAAAAGTATGTAATTTTCATGACTGTAAAATGAAACGAAATGTTTTACATCTGCTGCCCAACTATAAATTTCGTAATTTAAACTCTTGCAATGCAATAAGAATTAAGAAAATAGTAATTTTCTAATCTACTAGGATATATTAACAAGAAGGACCTATCCTATTACTAACAAAGTACAACTGCGATAGGCCTTTCAGTATTAGTATGTTTCTAATTTTTAAATTATATCTAATTAGATCTTTAGATCTAATTGGAAAAAAAAAGGAAAAGAAAAAAAAAAACAAAATAGCAGAAAAATTTATGGTTGCAAAATTTGCTTCCAACGGTGAACAGTCCGAGGCTGGGTGTCCTTCCGAGGTTGGTGTACAGTCCGAGGCTGGATGTGAACAGTCCGAGACTGGGTGTCCTTCCGAGGTTGGTGTACAGTCCGTGGCACAGTCCGAGGCTGGGTATCCTTCCGAGGTTGGTGTACAGTCCGAGGCTGGATGTGAACAGTCCGAGGCTGGGTGTCCTTCCGAGGTTGGTGTACAGTCCGTGGCACAGTCCGAGGCTGGGTGTCCTTCTGAGGTTGGTGTACAGTCCGAGGCTGGATGTGAACAGTCCGAGGCTGGGTGTCCTTCCGAGGTTGGTGTACAGTCCGAGGCTGGGTGTTATGACAAGTTATGAATTGATCCAAATAAATGCATGAATAAACCATTAATGAACAGAACAAATTGCGCACAGAGTATAATACATCAAATTGTGCCACAAACGCTCTGCAGTTGGTCAAATTTCATGCACGTTGTTGGATCAATCGCATCGTACATGCTTGTATGTATATACTTGTTACAGATTCAAACAATGGCTCAAGTACCCACACTAGACAATTTCGACTGTGACGGTGACCCTACATCAGTTGGGTTAAGGTGGGAAAAGTGGAAAAGAGCATTCCAGTTATTTTGTACAGCATCAGGTATTGAAGACCCAGTAAAAAAACGTGCTACACTGTTGCATAGTGGTGGGTTAGCCTTGCAAGAAATCTACTTTAATTTACCCGGGGCTCAAGTCACCCCTTCAGAAAACGTGAATGTATTCGGGGTAGCCATCGCGAAACTTGATGAATACTTCTCCCCAAAACAAAGTAAGGTATACGACCGTCATTTATTCCGTTTACTAAAGCAAGACCCAGGAGAAAAATTTGAGAAATTTTTACTTAGGCTTCGAAATCAAAGTAAAAAATGTGATTTTGCTAACGATGAAAATCATATAATAGATCAGATCACAGAAAAGGGCAGCTCTACCGAGCTTAGGAAAAAAATACTAACATTAGGTGATTCAGCTACCTTAGACAAAATAATAGCGGAGGCAAATGCACTGGAAGCTGTGGAACGCCAACTCACAAATTTCACTTCAAGTAATAACACAGACCAAAATGTAAATAAAATCAATATCAAGCAAAAAACTAAAAAAGCTAAAGAATGCGCAAGATGTGGTAGTTTTAAACATCACAGTGAGAGTAGCACTTGCCCGGCTAAGGGGAAACAATGTGTAAAATGTGGTTACTTAGGTCATTTTCAGACGAAGTGTAGGACGCGACCTAATAAACGGAAACCAGACTTTATTGATACAAACAAAAACGCTAAGAATAGGAAGATAGACAATTCTAAAAATAAAGAATCCAACAAAGATAAAGTCAATTATATATTTCACATTGATGAAGATGCCGTTTTAAAATATAATTTAGGGGGAGTATACGTAGACATGATTATTGACTCGGGCAGTAAGTGTAATATAATTGGTAGTGGCACTTGGGAACTTTTAAAAGCTAGTAACATCATCGTGAAAAACCAGATTAAGGAACCAAATAAAAACTTCATGGCTAACGGTGCAGATAAACCACTGACAGTTTTAGGTTCTTTTGAAGCAACAATAAAAGCGGGTCTAAATTCAAGTGAAGCAGTTTTTTATGTAATTAAAGATGGTGGTCGAGATCTTCTGGGTAAAGATACGGCAATAGCTTTAGGGGTATTAAGAATTGGGTATAACATAAACTTAGTTCTAGATAAAAAAGAAGAGTTCCCAAAATTCAAAGACGTTACGTTAGATATTGCAATCGACGATACAATTAAACCAGTTCGGCAGCCATATCGTAGAGTTCCATTTCCTCTAGAGGAAAAGATTAATGACAAAATTAACGAACTTATAAAATTAGATATCATTGAACCCGTCAATAAGCCATCCCTTTGGATTTCTCCTATAGTGCCAGTCATTAAAAGCGATGGGGAGATTAGGATTTGCGTAGATATGCGTTGTGCTAACAAAGCTATAATACGAGAAAACCATCCACTTCCAACTATCGACCAATTAATTTCAAAATTCCGCAAATCAACAGTCTTTTCAAAATTAGATATTTTGAGCGCTTTTCATCAAATTGAAATAAGTGAATCAAGCAGACACATAACTACATTTATTACAAGCAAAGGTCTTTTTAGGTACAAACGCTTAATGTTTGGCATTTCTTGCGCACCTGAGCATTTCCAAAAAATTCTAGAAAATATTTTGTTACCATGTGAAGGGGTTGTTAATTTCATTGACGATATTGTCGTGTTCGGTGCTGATGAAGATGAGCATAATAGACGGCTTGAACTTGTTTTGGAAGTGCTCAAACGCAATGACGTCAAACTCAATGACAAAAAATGTGTTTTTGGCATAAATAATGTAACTTTTCTCGGTCACCAACTATCCGCTAAGGGGGTCAAACCATTAGACAAATACGTCAAAGTCATAGAAAATTTTAGGTGTCCAGAAACTGTAGAAGAAATCCAAAGCTTCTTAGGTTTAGTAAATTTTATTGGAAAGTGGATACCTAATTTGGCCACACTTACAGAACCAATTAGAAAGCTTTTAACATTAAAATTAGGAAAAAATGCAAAAATAACTCCCTTTTGGAAACTTGAACAAGATCAGTCATTCCAAAAACTAAAATTGAGTTTAAGTAACATAAGTATGTTAGGCTTTTATGATCCACGGGACAAAACCCAAGTTATGGCCGATGCCAGCCCTGTTGGCCTTGGGGCTGTCCTTATTCAACCCGATTCTCGTGGACCTAGAATAATCGCTTTTGGAAATAAAAGTCTATCAGATACTGAAAAACGCTACTGCCAAACCGAGAAAGAAGCCTTGGCTTTAGTTTGGGCAGTGGAGCACTTTCATCTGTATCTATACGGTAAAAACTCTTTTGATCTAATAACTGACCACAAACCCCTCGAGGTAATTTTTGGCCCACATTCAAAGCCATGTCCCAGAATAGAACGCTGGGTTTTAAGATTACAATCCTATAATTATAAAATTGTTTACTGTTCAGGTAAAAACAATATTGCTGATCCCCTTTCAAGGCTATGTAAAGTTAGCAAAACTAAATCTTTCGATGAAGACATTAACGCCATACAACAAATTATAGAACATCTAAGACCAGTTGCAATTCCACTTAAAGACATTGAATCAGCTTCATCAAATGATGAACATTTCCAATTGGTCATAGAAGGATTACGGTTTGGAAATTGGGATTCTAAGGTAAATCACTACAGAATTTTTGAAAATGAACTTAGTTTACACGAAAATTTCATTTTAAGGGGCAGCAAAATTGTTATTCCAATAAAACTGAGACACCAAGTACTAGAAGCCGCACACGAGGGACATCCTGGTATGGCCGGAATGAAATCGCGATTACGTACCAAAGTTTGGTGGCCTAAAATTGACAAGGATGTCAATTTATTTGTTAAATCTTGCAAAGGCTGTACCTTGGTCTCAGCTCCTAACCCCCCTAACCCTATGAAACGCCGGGAAATCCCGACTCAAGCGTGGGTCGACGTAGCTGTAGATTTCCTAGGGCCATTACCCAGTGGGCACTACCTCTTTATTATCATAGACTATTTTAGTCGATATAAAGAAATAAAAATAATGAGAACAATTACAGGGGCAGAAACTGTCAAAACACTCAAGGAAATATTTTCAAGACTCGGGAATCCCGTTAGCATTACCGCAGACAATGGGAGTCAATTCATATGCTCAGAGTTTAAAGAATTTTGTTCAGAATTTGGAATACATCTATACAACACGACCCCTTATTGGCCTCAGCAAAATGGCGAGGTAGAGCGCCAAAATAGAGATATTTTAAAACGCCTCAAAATCAGCCAACTTCAAAAGACCGATTGGAAAGATGACCTTCTTAAATATTTATGCATGTATAATAGTACACCCCATTCCACTACAGGCAAAACGCCGTCAGAATTATTTTTTAGGCGCCAATTTAGAGATAAAATCCCATCCCTCATAGATTTCGAAAGCTCACAAATAGATTTAGATGTTAGGGACAAAGATAAAGAAATGAAAAATAAAGGAAAAGTTATTGAGGATAGGAAAAGGAAAGCACAGGAAAATGAAATTTTAGTCGGTGAAAAAGTATATGTAAAAAATTTAATCAAAGATAATAAATTGACCCCTAATTTTAATCCAACGCCTCACACCGTAACTAGCACTAATGGTAGTGAAATAAACGTAAAAAATGATATTAATGGGAAAGAATTTCGTAGAAACATAGTTCACTTAAAAAAAGTTGAAGGGGAGTGGAAAGTTTGCGGAAATGAGGGGGAAAAGGAAGTTGAATCCGATACTGTAAAATTGATATTAGATGATTGTAACAGAACCTGATTAATAAGGACATTAAGTATAAAATAATACCTATTGTTTAATGTTTATTGCTTAGGAAAACTATTACCTATATTGTAATAGAATCTGATTAATAAAGATATTAAGGATAAAAGTATTGTATAATGATAATTACTGAAGAAACAACAAATACGTTTGATATAACTAAATGATAATTATTGTTAAGATAGTACGTAGTCTTTACGATTGTTGCATGATTGTCAATCTTAAGCATAACTGTGTACCTAAGAGAATATAATAATATGAAAAAAAAATATAACAAGAAAGAGATGTGACATTCACAAATAAAGAATGTGCAGAGCCATAGATGCCGTAGCGTGGATGGTCTGTGTCGGCGTTGTAGTCTGTGTCGTGCGTTGTCTATGGCCCATAGGCAACGCACAAGTTATAAAGAGG
The DNA here is from genome assembly GCA_943789525.1 of Agriphila geniculea. Taxonomy (NCBI): domain Eukaryota; kingdom Metazoa; phylum Arthropoda; class Insecta; order Lepidoptera; family Crambidae; genus Agriphila; species Agriphila geniculea. Next base: position 8,306,867 of record OX038898.1, on the reverse strand, counting down.
CCGGCCATGCCGGGCACCTCAGTCGTGTGACAGCTGCGGGACGGAACGGACAAGCTAGCTAGGGCAACTGTGGCTCTACACGTGTGTAAAGTGAAAGGTTGTTTTATTTCGGGGGACACCACACGAACGTTGTTGCTAAAGATAAGATTTCCTAAGGCCTGAAATACATAGAAGCGACGTAAGGCGTGAAATACACAGAAGCGACGCGGCGCGGATACGGCGCGCGGCGATACGGTGCAGATGTGAGACTTTCGGATGCTTTCGGCCAATCAAATACACGTATCGCCGGCATCGCCGCCGTATCTGCGCCTTGTCTCCGCCGCATCTCTATACGCAAGCAGCAAGCAGTGCTTGACACTGCTTGCTGCTTACAGTTAAAGTCTGTTCATCCTTACTTGTCTTATTTAGTAAACAGTTTTTGACAGTTGTCATACGTCTTTTAAACTTAAATCGTTATTTAAAAATATGTTAGTAACTTTATGAAATTGTTGTTAATTTATTAACAATTTATTCCGTAATCTATGTGTGGAAAACCATTTGTTGTATTTTATAAATGATTATTTCAAAAACGAGTTGGGTGAAGATTGTTTACCATAATAATATAAGACAAGTAAGGATGGACAGACTTTAGAAAGGGATGGTGCTATTCATCGCATATAGCGCCATCCCTTTCTAACTGTACTCAAGCAGAGATTTGAGTCTGAGTTTGATTCTATAATACCAGCCTTAGTCTATGATCATAATGCATCAAATGTCTGCCATACAAATTATGTTTTTAGGGTTCCGTAGCCTAAATGGCAAAAAACGGAACCCTTATAGATTCGTCATGTCTGTCTGTCTGTCTGTCTGTCTGTCTGTCTGTCCGTATGTCACAGCCACTTTATTCCGAAAGTATTAAGACTACACAGTTGAAACTTGGTAGGTAGATGTATTCTGTTAACCGCTTAACGAATTTAATACAAAAATAAGAAAAATAAAAGATTAAGGGGGGGCTCCCCATACATGGAACTGAAACTGAAAAAAATTTTTTTCTTCAAACCAACACGTGTTGGGTGTCTATAGATAGGTCTTTAAAAATGACATTAAGGTTTCCAAAACAAATTTTTCTCAAAGTCAACCGTTTGAAAGATATTCACCGCCAAAGTGGTAAAATGTGTGTCCCCCCCCCTTTAACTTTTGAAATAAGAGAGATCTAAAAAAAATATATACTGTAGATCTTAATAAACACTTTCAACCAAAATTGGTTCGAACGAGATATAGTAATCATTTTTCGAGATATAGCACATTTTCCAAAACCGCAAATATAACTTTGTCATTCATACCAACACTGTGAAAAACAAAGTTATTTTTACAGACGAAAAATTATGGGTGGTATTAAATATGGTATGGTATAAGGTAACTACGGAACCCTATGGCGCGTGGCCCGACACGCACTTGGCCGGGTTTTTTGAGAAGACAAGGCATGCGTTTTTGCATGCCCTGAGATATGCCTTTCATGAAAGCACAAAAGGAAGGAGAAAATTACTGGGTGATGTTAGGGCCTTACGGATTCTAGCCTATTTCACTGCTTGCGTGTGAGGTACCGAAACATAAAAAAACCGTGCTAGTACCTACACATATTTATTGAAATCAAAATAATGCAATTTCGCATCAAGGAAGTCGTCAGATTGACACAAGTAAGTAAATAATATTTTACTGCCTTATATAAGGTTATGTTTGCCGTCGCGATATTGCTTCCAAAGTAAACAATATTTAATTAATATTGAATACCATTTCTTCGGGTGGCCTTGTTGGTATATTTTTGATCAGTCAAGTGGATCAAATTATGGCATGCATTATGCATAAATACAGTGTATCCTAGTCCTAATAATACACACATTAACTTTGTCTGTTATTTTCATAAAAACGAGGTAACTTTGAAGCCTTGGTTTCCTGCCAGGGATGTACTGTGCTGTGATCTGATGACGGCTATCCAGGGAGTGAATGGAGGAGATGCAGATTGCTATACACACGCAAAGTAAGACTATGAAAAGTAGCCATACACAGATTTAAGACCTGATGAAAATCATAGCACTTTCCATAGTCTTACTATTATCTGTGGCAATCAAACAAAGCTGTAGAACACGACAATAGCTAAACCATGTGGTAAACCTCGAAAAATAAAAAAAAATAAAAATTTTGGAGATATACAAATATTAGGTTAAGGCGGGTTGCGATCTGTAAAACTTGGGTTAAAGTATCTATAATTTCGTAATAAATAACCATATCACAACGGCAAACGGTAACCTTTTTAGTGATTTAAATGTTCTACGGGCTACTGTACTAATACACTAAACGCGATTTTTTGACAGAGCCCTTCGTGCGCGAGTCCTACTCACACTTGGCTTGTTTTTTTAAATTCACCTAATTTAAAAGTTATGAATAAATAACTATTACTTAGGCCTTATAAAAGTTCCAGTGTTTTCCTACTAAAATTAGCACGGCATCACAATTTATCATCCCGAGATAACAGATTCACAGGAAATACACTGTTATCAAAATACCCATATATTCTGTAATGGCACAGAATACATAATAGTACGTAATGGCTTTGCGTTCAATATTGTCTAAATAAGTACTTAGTATGATAGGTATTTAAACAGCTGACATTGATACTTTTCTGTTAACTTGACACTAGACCTAAATTATAGGTTGTTACGTTTTTTTTATTCTTCTTATAGAATGAAGATTAGTGGCCACCTCTGGTGTTAGAGTTTATCAAGCCGCCTGTAAGGCCTCTAACTTAGCTTAACGACTGTTATCAGATAACAACAGCCGAGACCGACGGCTTAACGTGCCCTCCGAAGCACGGAAGCGCTCAGTTGTAATGCCACTTTAACGGTCACCCATCATACACCTGACCGGACCGAGCGTTGCTTAACAAACGTGATCGAATACGATCAGTCTGTCAAGTTCCGCCATGAGCGCTTCCTTTTCTTCGCTTCTTTTTTTTAATAACCAGGTAGGTAGGTAGGTACGCAAACATCTTCAGAGCACAGCTACACAATTATGTCACATAAATGTCTACACACTGTTTCCATATGTATATGGAATCTTGGGCTCGGTGAATTAAACAACTTGTATGAACGCTGACTTTTATTTTCAGATTTTTGCAAACTCCAAATTTTCACAAAAAAGAGCGGAGCGCGCACACACAGATTTTCGTCGTCCATTCGTCTGTCTTTCGTCCCTCTCACCCCTCCCTTCCTTCTCTCTCGCACATTCGTTCAACATCCGCAGTCACTCATCACACTCATACGTTCAGAAACAAATCCCACATTCGGCCATCCTGACTGATGTCTGCTCCTCGGACATCTAAAAGTAAAGTAAACAATTAAGTTAGATTAATTCTAACTAAACCATTACCGAAACAATAGGTAAGCATCCTACTAAATCTTAACTAATAGACATCTTAAACATTTGTCAGCCTTTTAACTATAATTTAGGAACAAAGTGATCAAGTAAGTATCTTAGTTACACACAAAACAGCCGCTTAATTTTAAACAATACACTTACTACTAACAAACACTTAATTTGTTAGAAAAAATAACAAAATTACAAAATAGTGAAGCAAAACACTGTTCATACATTCATCACACTTTCAAACAAAATAAACATCTCATTCATACCTACCATAATTAATCTCCATAGAGGTTGTTTGGCCATGGTTTCATAAGATCTGCAGAGGAGGAGGTTTTGTTAGAGCCTTCAGTCGACGGGTCAATTTTCTCCACATCGTACCTGTGATTTCTTTTGACCTTTGTCACACGATAGGGCCCAAGAAATTTTGGCTTTAATTTCAATCCCGAGCCAAACTGAGTACGTTTGATGGCCACCACGTCACCTTCTTTGTACTCCATGGCTTCCTTTCTCTTCTTATTGTAATTTCTGCTGTTTTCTTCTTGTGCATGTAAAATGCTTTCTTTAGCTTTCTGTCTTAGCTGATCTCGCCCGTCTATGAAGCCGTCCCTTTCTTCCTGTAACAGTAGATTATAAATTTCTATGTCTTCCTTACATTTCATCTTCACACCCACCATGAGCTCAAACGGTGTAGTGCCGGTGCTCCTTTGGTAAGTACTGTTCAGGGACCTTTGCAGCCTGTTCACATGTCTGTACCACAGCAAAGGGTTTTCGATGCACAGCTTCGTTAATACAGAGATGATGGTTCTGTGTATTCTCTCCACCTGACCGTTGCCTCTCGGAACCCCAGTGGTGATGGTGATATGCTGAATACCTTCCTCTTGACAATACTGCTCGAACTCTGTACTCGTAAATGCAGTGCCTTTGTCTGTTATTACACGGCTGGGGTTACCGAAGTGCTGTTGGTGAATGCGCAACTTATCCATTACCTCTTTACTTGTGGTACTTCTTGTAGGGAATATCCAGACGAATTTTGTAAATGCATCTACCATAGTAAGTATATAGTTGTATTGCTTCTTGGTTTCCATCATCGGTCCAATATGGTCCAAATGGATGGTGTGCAACGGTACTTCTCCCTTGTCAATCACATGCAGAAATCCTTCTTGTCTTCCTTCTTTCCTGCAAGCTAAGAGACAAGGTATACAAGTTAGTATGAAATCTTCAACTTTCTTATTTAAATTTTTAATGAAATAGTCTTTGTTTATAAATTCAGTTGTCTTTTTTTTGGAAAAATGACCATTTGAATGAGCTTTTTGAATTATCTCGTTTTCCAAGCTTCTTGGGATAACAAGGAGTCTTTCCGGCCCTTTATATAGCAAACCATTCTGAAAAAAATAATCATCATATACTCCATCTTCTAGAATTTTCATAATTGCTCTTAATCCCTCATCGGCCTCTTGTGCTTCTTTAATTTTGTCGTGGAGGCTTAAGCCGATCACTGCCACATATGGGTTTCTGCTCAATGCATCCGTGTGTGCCATTTTCTTGCCAGGCCGATGTTGGATGACATAATCAAATTCCTGCAACAAAAGAGACCATCGTGCAACTCTGGGACATACATCCTTTTTCTGTAAAGTCAACTGAAAAGCCTGACAATCTGTGATGATCTTGAAACGGATCCCATACAAGTAGTGCCTAAATTTCTTTACTCCTTCTATGATTGCAAGCGCTTCCAATTCATAGCTCGTATACTTCTTCTCTGCGTCAGTGGTTTTGCGACTCATGTAGTACACAGGATGTAATAGGTTATCTTCAGCACTTCTTTGCATAAGTATCGCGGAGTATGCCATCATTGATGCATCTGTGTGCAGCTCTGTATACAACTTGGGATTGAATATCTTTAATACTGGATCACCGGCCAGCTTTTCCTTTAAAATATTGAAAGCATTTTTTTCACAATCACCAAATGCAAAATTTTCATCTTTCTTTAATAGGTCTGTCAATGGACTTGCAATATACGCAAAATTTGGAATATACTTTCTAAAATATGAGGCTAAACCAATAAAACTATGTAATTGCTTAACTGAGTTTGGCTCGGGAAACTTCATAACTGCGTCCGTCTTCTCTGGAGAGGGCCTCACTTTTCCGTCTTCAATTACATGCCCAAGGTAGGTAATGCTTCTCTTTATCAAACTTGCCTTCTTCCAATTGATCTGTAGGCCATACTCGGATGCGACTTTGAGTACGAGTCTTAGCCGTTTAACTGCTTCTAACTCATCTCTTGCTGGAATCAAAATATCATCTATAAATATAAGGACAATACCCTTGGCAATCATTTCACGGAAGATTATAGACACAAATCTCATGAAATATTGAGGGCAGATTGACAAACCAAACGGTGCTCTTGTAAATTCAAACTGTCCATGATGGGTGACAAAAGCCGTATACTTAACCGAGTCCTCGCTGACCTTCAAATGAAAGAAACCGTTCTTTAAGTCTAATACACTGAATACTTTAGCATCAGACAGCTTATCTATGAAATCTTCAATAATTGGTAAGGGGAATTCATCTCTAATTATCTTCTTATTGAGTTGTCTATAGTCTACACAAACTCGAGTTGTATTGTCTTTTTTTTTCACTAGAACTAGGGGACTGGCGTACTCAGAATAACTTACTTGTACAATTCCATCGTTGAGCCATTCAGCCACTTGCTTTTCCACAATTTCTTGCTCTTTCAGGGATATTCGTCTTGGTCGCTGAGCCACAGGTACATCGTCTTTCACGAAAATCTTTAATTGAATGGGAGCTTCTTTGGTCTGACACGGCTGGTAACCTTCCACCATCTGCAGTACTTCTTGTTTGAGCGACTCATCGCCCACATGATCTACAACATCAACACAACATGGAAAACAATTCAATTCACTCAACCATACCTCATTCTTTGGCTGCATCCATACTGATCCACCATCCATAATCATAACAACATTTTTAAGGAAATCATTGCCTAACACTAATTGAAAAGGCATACAGTCTTTAGGTATGATGTAAAATAGAATCGCTTTGTAATTACCGCCGTCTATTTCAATGTCGCACGTAATTAGTCCAATCGTTTTCACTCGTGATAAACCTAAACCGGACAACGTAATGTTATTGTTTTTGTCACAAACCGGGTAACCTAGCTCTTCGTACACAGTTGACGACATTAGACTAACATCACTACCCGAGTCGATGAGAGCATTCGACAGTTTTCCGCGTATTTTCACCGTTTTCACGGGTTTTTGTTGTACACCGAGAATCTTGTTTACATCTCCGTCGTCCTTGACATTTGTCGCGTAAACGTCATATCTGTCATCGGTGTCACCGGCCATCTTGCAGCCACAGCCAACGGGAATTTTGCTGCCGTCATAGCTACCAACATAATCGAAATGATCATCGTCGTTCGTGTCCCGTGATTGGTCGGTTTCTTGTACGGTGCTGCCCTCTTCAGTAGTCGTGATGAAAGCTTGTTTTGTTGAGTCCGCAGTGGTACCAACCTTACGCATCCGCCAATCTTGTCCCCCGGAAACGCCGGAAGTTGCTGCTTTCGGTGTGAATGATGTCGTCGCCGCCGTCGGTCGTGGCGCCACTGGTGCCGCCATTCTTGACCGTCGTGAAGGGCACGATGATGCAATATGGCCGCCGAACTCGTTGCAGTTGAAGCATTTTATGCCCTGTTTTTTGTACGGACACTCTTCAGATACATGCTTTTTTTCTCCACAGCTATAGCACCTCACATCGAAACTTCCCATGCTTCCACCGGCTTTTTGGTATTGCACAGCTGGCTTATTGCGTTCACGCGCTTCGGTCTTCATCTTGATTTTTATTTCTTCGTAAATTTTCAATTTTTCTTTTAGATCGTTGTACGACGTCACACCGTACAGCATGATTTTATTGATTTCAGTGTCGTTTATTCCGTCAATTACGTATTTCACCGCCACGTAATCCGGCATTTTCCCGCGGCGTCCCAGCTCCTTCATTGTTAGCATGTAGTCGATGCAGGATTCGTTCGGCAGTTTTTTTCTTGCGCTCATCATCTCGTGGATGGTCTTTACATCAACGACATCCGGGAACTCTTTAGCGATAGATTGCTTGAGCTCGTCCCAAGATTTGAACGTTTTTTCAGCACGTAGCCACAGCGCCGCCGTCCCGGCTAAAGATCTTCGTGCCATTAGAAGTTGTTGAGTCGGCGTCCAACCGAATATTTCGGCGTTGTCCTCGATGTCTTGGATCCATCGTGTAACCGGGTACGTTTTATTTCCGCCGGTAAACTTGGGAATGAGGTCTTCGGACATGTACATCATCGAGCCACGCGGTGCAGCCGCCATCATCGGCATTTCGTAGTCGTCTTCAAAAGTTTGGTGCTTGCTCCCTCGTCGTTTTGACATCGTTTCTAGTAGTTCGCATGCGTCGTCGTAGGTTTCGTCTTGTTCCAGCTTGCTGGATTTCGTCGTGCGTCGTAGGTGTGCCACGCGGTCCGCCGCGCGCGCCGTTCAGTATTTCTTGTTTTTGTCCCAGGCGTATCCCAGGCGAGCTCCCAAATATGGAATCTTGGGCTCGGTGAATTAAACAACTTGTATGAACGCTGACTTTTATTTTCAGATTTTTGCAAACTCCAAATTTTCACAAAAAAGAGCGGAGCGCGCACACACAGATTTTCGTCGTCCATTCGTCTGTCTTTCGTCCCTCTCACCCCTCCCTTCCTTCTCTCTCGCACATTCGTTCAACATCCGCAGTCACTCATCACACTCATACGTTCAGAAACAAATCCCACATGTACAAAAATATTTTCACCTTGGCTGCTTTCACAGTGCCCCTATGGTGCCTCTGTAAATAACACACTCGTTGGCTATGAAAATTCCATAGACCAAAAAAGGACTTTCGCGTGATTTTAAAATCACACAGGTACTAAACTTGACTGAATAATTCATAACAAGTGTTTAATTGTTTTTAATTACTTATTTGTATTTATATTTAAAATCAGCAGCACATAACTTGCACATATCAAACCAATATTTGATTCATTCCAGTTTTTTTTCATTGAAAATATGTGAGCATTTTTCCACAATCACACCTGGGGAGGGTATTACAACCTCATATAACTTGCCAGGTTTATGAATTGCTATAGTTACATCTCTTTCTCGCTGTATAGCAAATAAAAGAGACGCACTGATAGCCATTCAGAAAACTGGCAAGTTTTAAGTGGTCGTAATACGGGGGCTGGTGTTAGTTAAGTGATGATGCGGACTACGATGGAGCATGCTCACTTAGATAAAGCCTATTTACTCTTGCCTTGAAAAGGCCCAAATTATAACTATTAGGAAACAAATCGGTAGCCTGTTCCACTCCTCAGCTGTTCGTATTATAAAAGTAGGTATTAGTAAAATGCTTTGTGCGGATGATGGTTTGAATATCAACAACATAAAGGTGGTAGGCTAATCTGCGTCTAGTGCTTCGATGGTGGAATGGAGCTGGAGGAAATAATTTGTGTAATTCCTTCGCACACTCTCCCAACCAAGTTATCATGGAACAAGACTTTTTGACACTACGTATACATATAATAGGTACTTGTTAAGGGTCCATTATAGACATGATTTGCAGATGGTCATATTTTTATAAAGAAAACGTAAATTTGTAGCCACAAAAAAACATACGACATACTAAAGAGATTCTCTAGTAGCTACAAATATTCAATTGCGTATAAACCTCATAGATGATTGTAAAAAAAATCGGAATATCATCAAAAGCGCTTGTCACGGGCCATATTTTTGGCGTAAATAAAAGCGGAAACGTATTGAATTCTACATCAAAATACACTTTAACGTACTGTGAAGTAGCTCCTATAACTTTTATTCAAGATAGATAATTGTGCTAAAGATAATGATAAAAAAACAACGTAAACATCGAAAAAGTGCAGAAGTGAGGTTATTTTCCATACTCTTTACACGTAAAGAAAAAGTCAGAGACAAATGTTTCCGCATAACCGAGCCTTAATGTAAATTCAATTTCATTTTACATACTGAATACTGACATTTCGATCGGCTCTTCTATCTATTTTATATTTTATGGCTCTATGGTCCGCCAAGCTTCAATATATGAAAGCTTTCATATTGAGAACGATTCGCGCAGCCATCTGATAAGATTTAATCTATGTTAATACTTTTATTAACTAATGCATTGGTTGAGTTTTTCGAGAGCTGATAACTGATAAGACACTCTATTTTGACGGTAGTCAATGATAGCTGGTTGGAATAATTTAGGTTTTGTCATAGTTTTGACGGTCAAAAGTCTGGATAAACGTAGCTGAATGTGTACGTTAGTTTTGTTATGCTTTGGTATTTATTACGTACTTATGATAACAGGGACAAGTAATAGTATAGTCTTCTTCTTATTTTTGTTTTGGCAATCTACTTTCTTCTTGGAAGTAATTTTTGCCAGTGTCAAGTGTTGAATAGTTCAGTGGTAGATTGTTTCAGTTTACATTAAAATGCGGGTGCATCGCATTCCAATGCTGCTTGGAGCATTTGGCACCAAGTATATAAAGACAGTTTACTTGGTAAGTTCTGCCGAGGTAGCCACAACTACAGTAAAAGTCTCGGCTTCACACAACCAAGATCGCGCCTATTTCAATTATCCCACATATTGTTCAGTTGCGTAGACACTTGTACCACAAAACTGCACCAATTTTAAGACACAATATCCACTATGAATCAATTTGCAAATAATTAAAATAGACACCAAACCGAACTTGACAAATGGCGCCAAAAAACCCCAATAGTATAGTCACCCGTGGTAAATGTAAATCACGAAAAAAGGTTACCTTTTGCCTTTGTGATATAGTTTTTTATTCGCCATTTTTGATACTAAAGCTCAAGTTTTACATATTGCAATTGCAACCCACCGTAACCTGTTTTATATGATCTCCAAAAGTGATATTTTTTTTCGTTTTTCGAGGTTACCACGTAGTTTAGCTATTGTCGTGTTCTGCATTATTTTCTTGATTGCCACTGATAATACTAAGACTACGGAAAGTGGCTATACACATATTTAAAACCAGATAAGTCCAACCATTTTCATCTGGTCTTTAATCTGTGTATGGCCACTTTCCGTAGTCTTACTATTATCTGTGGCAATTAAACAAAGCTATAGAACACGATAATAGCTAAACCATGTAGTAACTTTAAAAAAAATGATCACTTTTGGAGATCCTTACTAATATTATAAATGCGAAAGTCCGTTTGTTTGTTTATTTGTTTGTTACGCCTTCACGTCCTAACTACTGAACCGATCATCATGAAATTTCGCATACACGTTGTCAGGAGTACAGAGACGGACATAGGGTACCGTTCATCCCGAAAAAAAGTATTGTTCCCGAGGGATAGCAAAAAAACTTTCCACGCAGACGAAGTCGCGGGCGGCCGCTAGTCATAATATAAAATAGGTTACGGCGGGTTGCGATCTGTAAAACTTGGGCTTTATTATCTAAAAATCTTAATAAATAAGTATATCACATAGGCAAATGGTAACCTTTTTCGTGATTTAAATGTACCACGGGCGACTATACTATAAAACGGTAGGCGGCTATTTGAAAAAACTAATACCTAATTTAAATGTTAGGCTCAAAGACCGAAATCGCTCATTGAGCGAAAAAAAGCTCACAACGCGTTGTGCTCACTGCTAAAAACTAAAATAAAATATTTCTCTTTGTGCAGATATCAGCCAGCGAGCACTTACTTGCCTCTTTGGTACAGCCCGTTTATTTTTAAAAGCTAATTTTATTTGACACTTCTCTTTCCATCAACGCCATCTAGTGAGGCAAATAGAAAACAACGCAAAATTCGTGTCATTACTTTTACTAAAACGCCCATGACACGTTGTGGTCATTGGAGTCAGGTACAGAAAGACCTCAAAGCGAAATTTGCGTCGTGGTCATCCGAACCGAATGACCACAACGCGTTGTGGCAATGAAGAAAAGCCATGACGCGTATGGAACCATGATATAGGTCGACGCACTGTGGTTTGCGATATCTGTGCGTGGGTTCCAGTAGTCTCAAAACGCAACGTTCTATAATGTTCGAATAGGGTTGCCAGACGCCCGGGATTTCTGGGATTGTCCCGGAATCACACCTTAATGTCCCGGATTTCAATAACGTACCTAAAGCGTACCTACCACTATTTTTTTCATTTTTTTACGAGTAGGTTACGATTCGTGCATAGCGTAGCGTACAGTGCGTACCGTTTGCTGTCTGCGCTTCACGTTGTTGCTAGGTCACGCTGGGTGACTCGCTAGGCTCTATAGGCGCTGCTGCCGGTTGCGAACATTATAAAACGTCAACACGCTAGGTGACTATTTAGGCGCTCCAGCCGCCTGTCAGTGCGTACGTAGCCTAACGATTGCGGTGTTGTTGTCGAAGTTAGAATCAATATAGTGGACATAAAGCTTAAAATTTTATAATTTGGGATACGTTAGTAGAAAGATAGAAGGATAGTAGGATACTTCCGCCGCCAGCTGTCTACTCTCCATCCGTCACTTCCATCTTACGCATTTTCGATCAGACACGTGTTTCCTGACGCGAGTTTAGCATTTTTTCCCCATACAAAAAGCGCACAACGCCGCTAAAGAAGTTTTCACTTCAAAAACTCGATATATCCTTTTGACGATAGGAGGAAGCTTATAATTTAAAAACAAATACCACATTCTTGGCTTGTACCTTTTGACATTTTTATTAACAAACTTTTTTTAGAAGCTGCTAATTAAAGGGTTATTCAGCCCGATTAGGCAGGAAGGCAGTTCATTGGAAAATTGCTTTAGCTCGGGTTTCACACTCAGGTATTTAGGTAGGTCAAAGGAATTTTTAAACTGTGAAAACATCGATTTTGCTAATCCACTTTATGTTAAAAGTGGAAAAAGATCCACTATGCTTTGCTATGTTAAAAGTGGAAAAAGAAGAACACCATTAAAATACTTGTGTTTTCATAAATTTACTCAAAAAATAATAATATGATTAAGTAACCATGTTATTATTAATCATCATCCGGAAGTCCGGAAGATCATTTGTTCCAAAAAAAATCTGTCCTACATTTACTCTAACACTTTAATGTAATGCGAAAGGTCGCTAAAAGCACTACGAAATTGGTTGATAGAAAATAAATTCTATAGTATTGTATAGTATAGATGAGTTTTTAACATACCGCAAATAACGTATTAACTTCTGTGTGGCTAACTTTATGCATGGATTAACATGAAATGTTTTTTAATTTTAATGTAAATGTGAGTTGTGTGCTATTTGACATTTTTAATTTAATTTTATTTTTTATTAATATCCATGAATTGAATTTGACATTGAAATCCGTTTATTATTGATGAATTTAATATAATATTTTAATTACTTTATAAATATTGTGGAAACATTGTACTTACCTTAAAAAATATTTAAATTTTTGCATGTCATTATAAATTATTATAATGGCTAAATAGGTGTAAGATACTTTAAATTGATGTATGAACATCTTATATAAACCCTATTTAATGCGAATAAAATTCTATTCTATTCTATTCTAAAGATCCTACGGATCTGAAATTAAGATACTTACCTATACAGGGTCATTTTGAACTTACCATCCAAATTTTGAGGATGTGTCCAGTCCATGAAACTAAACAACTTTCTCTAAGAAACATGTGTCAAATTTCGCCAAAAAAATTTGGTCATCCCATACTAAATTGATCACGTGATCTCTTTGATTTGTATGGAAAGTCGATTTTTATTTTACATATTTGACCATGTGTTCCTTAGAGAAAGTTGTTCAGTTTTATGGACTGAATACATCCTCAAAATTTGGATGGTGAATACAAAATGACCCTGTATATATCTTTATATCTTTCTCCAGATACGAATTGAACCAAAAAAACGATTCAGTGATTTTGGCTCGATAGGTACATTTTAATTTCGAAAATACCTCTTACAATTTTTATTTTTAAGTTTAAAATTATTTAGATACATTAGGGTATTCAAGAAGTAGAGGTTGCTTTAAGTAATATTATGTATCATAAAAATAGCAGAGCTGATGAGCTCATTCCGCCATCCCCGTTCTACCATCGGACATCCAGACGCACGGCGGGGTTTCACCCCTATTTGGTTGACATTCCATGCATGCGCACGAAGCATTTTTCATCTTCCTTCTTAATGCGCACAGCCAAGGAGTGGGATTCCCTGCGTGCGTCTGTATTCCCGAAAGAATATAACCCAGCGATATTTAAGGCACGAGTGAATAGGCTTCTTCTGGGCAAGCTCGCTTCATCTTCGGCCTCTTCTTAGCCTTATGGTTCTCGAATGTGGCCAAGAGTAAGCCCATTAAATGTAAAAAAATATATTCGCAATCGTATAGAAGCATTTCTCTTTAATCACTATAGTTATTTGCTACGAATTAATTTCGTAAATTTTCGCCGAATCTGCTGGAACGGTCTTTCTGCCGCGCGCGTTGTTTTCTCATTGCTATTTCGCTTTAGTTGTATAGCGTCTTATTACTAAAAAAACAACACTTGGGAAGTTGAAGAAGAAGTTATGGTAACTATCTACTCAGAAAAATATCATTGTGAATGTTGACTTCTAATTTATCTTTGATTGTAAATGAAAAAACATAAAGATCACATTATTCCAGTCCAATAATCAAGGAAATCAATCCAGTCCATTCCAGTAAACTGAAATGGCCGTCTAACCACCCATTTGACAAACTTCCATACCTCCAACTATCGGCCACCCCGTCCTTTCTCATCTACCTACAAGTTATAATGAAATCCGCCCTTCGCCTTTAATATTCTACTCAATCACTAGATAGGAATATTTCTTAGACGAGACCTGCATAGAAATACCGAATACAGGTTATTACAATATAAGGACTTACATATTTTGTAATAGGTAGGTATAATTGCTTATCAATTGTGGTGGATGGATAATTAATAATAATAATAATAAATGCTTGGACAATTTAACACAGCGCCATCTAGCCCCAAACTAAGCAAAGCTTATTATGGGTGCTAGACAACTGACATACTACTTATATACTTTTTAAATATATACTTATTATACATAGTAATACCCAGTCCCGTCACAGAAATTAAAATTCATCATTTCAATTTCTGCTCGGCCGGGAATTGAACCCAGGGCCTCTTGCGTGGTAGGCGGCATGTTGACCACTGCACCACTCAGGTCGTCAGGTCGTCAATTTGAAACACCAGATTTTCATACAAATAAGGTAAATTTAAAGCCTTGTTTCTCCGCTAGGGTTCAATTTAACTGTGACCTGATAATGACTGTCCAGGGAGCTAATGGATGATGTAAGGAAATTCAGATCGTCCAACTGATCTGAGCTTTTTTCAAGTCCGCCTGGCTAGCTACCACCATCTTGCCTAAGTCTGACGCCATAACAACAATTTAAAAATTGTTGTTCCGGCAGTTAGAGGTAAGATAACCAGTTCCTTAGTGATCAGGATTCCGGGTGTAGTGTGCTTCCACCTTCGGCCTTATCGTTACCTAACATCAGGTGGAGTGAAGGAAACTGTGCATAAAAAAATCAGCATTCTAGGAGCTGTAAGGATCAGAGTTCTCAGCCTCAGGATTTTCATATATTTTAATATTATTTTAGTGGTTTTTAAACATCCAAATATCCTAGTGAAACGAAGAATACTTTTTACCGTGTTCATAGGTTCCTTAAGGATTTTTCGCCTGTCCACGTGGAAAAATTCGTTGGCTTAAAAACGGATAAAAAGAACATAAATAAACCAGTTATTAATATGAAAAAAAAATCTATTATCTAGTATCTTGTGGTGGGTTTGAAGATTTGGTTGTACAAGGTGGCATAATGCTACGTCTGCAATGGGCTGGAAAACCGTTTCCAAATGACTGGTTGTTATATAGATGCTCTTACGTTCGTCTAAATAAGTGTTGTGGAAAAATTTTATTGTGTAGACTAAACATGTTGGCGAAGATTGACGTGGTACTTAAGGCTCTGTTATGCGAAATCATGAGTTCTGTCTTTTTCTTTACGTGTAAAAGAGTATGGAATATAATCTCACTTCTGCACTTTTTCGATGTTTTTCGTTGTTTTTTCATCATTATCTTTAGCCCAATTATCTTTCTTGAAAAAAAGTTATTGGAGAAAATGCACAGTACGTTAAAGTGTATTTTGATGTAGAATTCAATACGTTTCCGCTATTATTTACGCCAAAAATATGACCCGCGACAAGCGCTTTTGATGATGTTCTGGTTTTTGTTTACAATCATCTGTGAGGTTTATACGCAATTTAATACTTACTTGTACCTAGCTACTACATAATCTCTTTAGCTTGTCGTATGTTTTTTGAAGTGAAAACTTCTTTAGCGGCGTTGTGCGCTTTTTTGTATGAGGAAAAAATGCTAAACTCGCGTCAGGAATCACGTGGCTGATCGAAATGCGTAAGACGGATGTGACGGATGGAGAGAAGACAGCAGCTGGCGGCAGAAGTATCCCCCTCTCTTTCTACGGGGTGCGTTGAAAATAGCGGCGCGTCGTTTTAAGACGTCATGTAAGCACTTGTGTCACCAGCAACGCGCTAATTTTGAAAATGGAACTAATAGCAGCGATCTCTTCGGTGAAATCATAGACTTGTCTATTATTACTCTGTGACAATAATTTTAAATCGCAGAATGCGTGCATGTAGAAATTAAAAAGGCCACTGGCGCGAAATCTTTAGAATTTTTCTCTAATTAAACTGTTTGAATTATGTGACTGTATAGTAATAGGAAAGAAATAATTTTAATCCTTTGCCGCTAATTTCAAAATATCGAAAATGCACAACGTTAGGTAATATTCAAGTTTTCACTTCTTCTGGCACTCCCGGAGCGCCAACCGTTTTTTTTTTGTGGCTACAACTTTACATTTTCTGTAGAAAAATATGGCCCGCGCAAACCAGGTTTTCTTATTATGGCCCCTTAAGATCATAATTTGTAGTAGTAATGTGAATTGGCAATTACTTATTGAATAAAAAAAAACAATATACTTTATTGTCTCAAGGTATATTGTTTTCTAATACGTGTGGAAGTTTTCCTGTTGAATTTTAAGAAATACAATTATGAATATGCTTATGCCACATGCATAAGTGCTTTTTCAATATCTCAAAAAATATACAAAATTATTTAGGGAGATTTGTGACGCCATAATTTTTTTAAAACTGTGTGAAAAATGCAAACCATTAAATTTTGAACTCACTCATTAAATCTTCGTCGTTTTTGTAATCCTCACTTATATATCGACACCACACACGGAAACACACAAGGAAAAACATCGTAACTCAGTTTTAAGCATTTCTCAGGAGAGCGCGCCAAAGATTCAAAAAAATCTTAAAAATTTCGTATGAGTCCTAATGCCAATCGATCTTGAACATTTATTTCAACGGGGTATGACCTAAATTACTGTATTATTATGATGCCATAAATGTATATATTCAATGACTTATAGTATGTTTAGTGACTTACAATCAAATTCATCCATATATACTTTATAAATTGACATTGTAACTCAGACATACAATCATATATTGTATGAAATTGTTGTATACATTGAATGAAATAATTGTATGTCTGAGATACAATTTTTAAATAGTTTAAGTATGCGCTTTAGGGTTACAATTAGAAGTAAAAATGTAGTTTTATTAATCAGTATTTATTATTATGATTCATCATATCAGCTGCTCGCCAGCCACTGCTGGGTATAGGCCTCCCCCAGGATCTGCAAAACGATCGGTCCTACGCTACCCGCATCCAGAGGCTTCCCGCGACCTTCACCTGATTGTCGATCCTCCTTGTCGGGAGCCTACTCACGGAGCGTC
The DNA here is from genome assembly GCA_943789525.1 of Agriphila geniculea. Lineage (NCBI taxonomy): Eukaryota > Metazoa > Arthropoda > Insecta > Lepidoptera > Crambidae > Agriphila > Agriphila geniculea. Next base: position 8,289,568 of record OX038898.1, on the reverse strand, counting down.
ATTCGGTGCGCGGTTGACTTTTCCGGTCGCCAGAACCTTTTCGCCCCAACGACCATCGTCTCTTCTCGCTATGTGTCCCGCCCACTGATACTTCAGCTAGGAATTTTTCGAGTGATGTCGGTTAATTTAGTACTCCAACGGATCTCTTCATTTCTGATTCGATCACGAAAGTAAATGCCGAGCATGGCTCTTTCCATTGCACGCTGGGTGACCTTGAGTTGAGCCTCCTTATATGACCCTGTTAGCGATCACATTTCACTGACCTAGGTTATCACTGGCAACACACACTGGTCATAGATTTTCGTCTTGAGTTGAGACACTGAGGTAAATAGGTTGGACGCGACGACTATTCGAAGCTTCTCGAATGCTGCCCATCCGAGTTGGATATGACGAGAGATCTCTTTCTCGAAGTTTGACCCACCTAGTGGGACTGCCTGTCCTTGGCTGGACAGGCAGTCCAGCTAGCCAAGTTAAACTTCGAGTGTAGTATTACCAACATGAACTGAAGCGGGTACAACATAGGCATTCGCCATGATTTTCGTCTTATCCATGTTCGTCCTGAGACCACTCTTTGGGAATCACTACAGAGATCTTCGAGTATTATGTTCGGTCTTTCAAGGTCTCAGCCATAAGAACTATATGATCGGCAAAACGAAAGTGTGTCAGGTACTGGCCATTAATGTTAATGCTGAGTGTTTTCCAGACCTAGATGTGAGGATGGACACGGTTTGAAAGCTCTCGGGCTTTGATTATGGGCCGGTAACGGCCGGAGAGTGGATTTATTTAGTCGGGATCTCTCTAGCTAGGTTGTATATTCAATGTGCCACAAACCAATCGGTGATCGCTCTCCGTCTTGATGGTGTTAATCACGGTGACATAATTGAAAATTTGATTTTTCGTTGACATGATAAAATCTATCTCATTTTTAACTGTACCGTCCAGACTTCCACTTCCGGCTTTCCAGCTTCCTGAAAAAAAAGTTCATCACAAAGAGCTTTGAATATGGGCCGGTAACGGCCGGAGAGTGGATTTATTTAGTCAACATCTCTCTAGCTAGGTTGTATATTCAATGTGCCACAAACCAATCGGTAATCGCTCTCCGCTTTGATGGTGTTGATCACGGTGACATCATTGAAAATTTGATTTTTCGTTGACTTGATAAAATCTACATATCTCATTTCTAACTGTACCGTCTAGACTTCCACTTCCGGCTTTCCAGCTTCCTGAAAAAGGAGTTCATCACAAAGAGGGTCTCCCTCTCCATAAACGCGGCCAGCACCTGGCCTCTGGTATTGCGTTGCCCAATTCCAAATTTCTTACTATCAGCACACCACCGCATGTCCATGTCCTGCATCACAACGGTGTGGTGGGTTTTGCAGCTATACACGGCTTTAGAGATCTCCGTATTCATAGCCGCTAGTTCGTCATTTTGGAGTATTGAGGTCGGAGCGTAGACCTGGGGCCCTACCGCCCAAGTGTCGTCGACTTCGCCGTCGGCTTCATTTGACAGATGGATGATATACATTGCTACTTCTTATTGGTACAAATAAAAACTTACCAAAAAAAGTAGCAATGTATTACATCCATCTGTCAAATGAAGCCGACGGCGAAGTCGACGACACTTGGGCGGTAGGGCCCCTGTTTGACATTTAACGAATACCGTTGGGATATTCTGAGTATCAGTTCTGTTGCACTACCGTGGTCAACACAATTCCAATGGTGACCACGTTTTTAACAAGGAACTTATTGAAGGTAAACCCGACACCTACCACCTGTAGGGGCTGTTGGTCCCCTTCCGGTAGAAGCAAGTGAGCGGAATTAAGGGTTATCAAGGCCTCTCCCTCTCTTCAGATTTCAGATAATCTAATGATATCCCAATGTGCTAATAACTTCTTTCAACTCGGTTAACTTCGTGTCAGTTCTCAGTATGCGCGCGTTATAAGTTACCAGGTGCAGTTATCGTCATTGTTGGTAGCCGAATAGCACCTCCTGCCCCACCGTTACCATTATGGTAACGGCGGGGCAGGGTGGTTACCGCCAACGTAGCTAGGAATTGCTGGGCTGCCGGCAACTGGTGGCCTATTTCTTTGCTGTCTTATCATTTCGGGATGGTTCGCCATAATCACCACGCTCGGCAAGCGGATTGGCAATCTTAGTAAGACCAAGATTTTAAGAGTCTTTGCTGCCCATCTCCTGATAGCTGTGCTCTCTAAGTCGTCTTTTACGACAACCACGGGATAAGATGGGGCAGTTCTATTCTAGGTCGGTACATATACGGCACCTGATAGTATATATTATTATTACTTTAATATTACAACCAGTAATATAAATGTTTGGATATTATAAATTAAGAGAAAATTATTTTTGTGTTTGTAACGGGCGTTCCGGTATGAAAACATTGTAAGTATGACTTCCATAGACATAATTATGCACGAAACATGCAAACTATTGCGGAAGAAATCATTTGTATGTCACGTTACAATGTGGATTTGAGTATTTTGGCATATTTTATAGGATAAAAGCATTGTATCTAACGTTGCGATGAAATCTAGTCACAATCTAAATAATTGTTTCTGAAAATAAAATTGTAAGTAAGATACGATGAAAACTTTGTTAATATGAAATAAAAAATTCTAAGAACAAAATTGTATCCAGTATTACAACTTTATTCATGTAAACTTATAACGGCAAGCATATAAAAATACATGTAACTAAATTTACAATTTTAGTAACTGTATTTGACCTCCACTTACGATGTTTTCACACTCTGTAACTTTTAAATTATAACGAATTTAGATACGACGATAAGAGTAAAAAATTCCGCATTTTTTTCTAAGTAAGAATATCATCTTAACTCAATACCGCATAAAAATGAGTTACGATGTTTTTCCTTGCACGTGTCGATATATCACTTATAATGCTAAAGTCCGTTTGTTTGTTTATTTGTTACGCCTTCACGTATTAACTAACTGAACCGATCATCATGAAATTTCACATACACGTTGTTAGGGGTACCCCTGATCTTGATAAATTTGTAAGAAAAGAAAGAAAATTCAATGACAAAGCTCGCATTTTATACTGAAATATTACTATTGTGGAAATAGGTCGCATGTAATATGCCTATTGATTTAAGAAAAATTCATATGTGACTGTTGTTTTGACTGTCACAAAAGGGCTTCTGTCGTAACAATACCTGAAGAAATGTTGTGCTAAAATAATAAACGGTTGACGAAGAAAAAACTATTTTTCTGTTCCACTGGAGCGCTTTTTCCTGCCCCCTACAATACAACTATTTGATGGAAAATCTTTAGGAAAGTTTAGTAAATTTGAAATCTTTTTTGTGCACAACGGGATAGTAGCTTTGCCTTCACCACACCTGATGTTAAAAGACGATAAGGCCGAAGGTGGAAGCGCACTACACCCGGAATCCTCATCACAGAGAACCTAGCTATCTTAGCTCTAACTGCCGGAACACAACAATTTTTAAATTGTTGTTATGGCGTCAGACTTAGGTAAGATGGTGGTAGCTAGCCAGGCGGACTTGAAATAAACCCTACCACCAACCAAACCGAGTACAAATTGTATCCCCTGGGAATCGAATCCGGGACCGCTGCGTCTTACACGGGTGGGCGAACCACTACACCACAGAGGCGGTTAAAAATAAATAAAAATTCAAAGTCATCTTGATAAATAGTACGAAAATACAGAAAATAAAGAAAATTCAATGACAAAGCTTGCATTATACCGAAATATTAGTATTTGATTGAAAATCCATCGTTTAGTAATTCTGAAATCTCCGAAATGCTTTAGTAGCGCAAGCCGTGATCAGTGCCAAAGTAGGAACTAATTGAAAAAGTTCTCGAGTGTACTTACTGCGAATCGTTGTGTGGTACAAGGTAAAAGTTTACCGCGGGTACAAAAAATATAAAAACTTAACTATCATATAATTAATCCAATTAAATTAGACATTTATCGTTGCATCAAATCAGGTATTTTTGGTTTTTGGATATATTTTTGGTAATGTGGAGGTAATGTTAAATCCAAGTTTTCGACGTCCGCAGACGACCGGGTCATTCTCTAAAAAAATGTACTTTTATTAAGTTTTTGACGATTTTGACCCAGAAGGACTAGTTTTTCATCAATGTTGCGTAAGAAAGTTTTAAAGAAGGTTGAATTTGCAACCATTTGAGTGAGAAAACAGTTTTGATATGACCGATAGTTTCGGAGACACAGCATTTCAAAATTTTGCCAATTTTAAAAAATACAATTTTATACTTATTTGCCTTATTATTTTGCAATATTTGAGCAACTTCATGGGCAATATTAGCCATCTTGGGAATTCCATTTTTTAATTGAAGTGTTGAAGTGTGTTTTCTCCATCATCTCGATAACGAATTTACCCGCATTTGCTGAATTTACCCCTTTTATTTCCCTTTTATGGCGGCGCGAGCAAATACGCTTTGAGCGTTTAATTATGGTAACGGTTTATGTTAATTAAATCAAACAAATATTAATTGAAAGCTCATTAAATGTAATTTCAATAGATATCAACATTTACACAACAGAACGTTAGCTAGCAATAGCAGGTGGCCAAGTCTAAACTTACTTTCGAATAGGTGCGATTTTTCTGACGTCGAGTGTATGACGAACTCAATATTGTACCCTTTTGTGACCTTTTATGTACTCATATTTAGGCAAAAATAAATGAATTGAATTGATATAAAATCTGAAAACGGAGCAATTTTGGCTCAATTTTAGTGCCTCACTTTTGACAGTGCGCCTTGTACAAGATTATCGTTCTAGGTTGTTATTATTCTAAGTTCGAAACTAAGTGTAAAATTCAATTGTCTTCTTTCCGCACTAACTCCGTAACTTACACCAAGTGAATTCAAAGCTCCCCAGATTCCTTTTCATCCCAAATCCCTGTGTTCTTTTCGAGCCCATCTGTAATGTTACTTAGCAAATTTGTTCTACCAATTCACTTATCTGTTTACTAAGAAAATAAATTAAAATTTCAAATTGACGATCGTCGACGATGAATAAAATATTGCTAAGTAACATTTATTAATTATTACAGAAGATGTTTTAAATCTTTTCTGACAATTTTGTAACAGCTTTAAAAGCGTTTCTAATTTATTATTCATGACTTCAGCACTTTTAATTTTTATCCTACGTTTTACCCCGGTTATTCACATGCGTGCAAACATTTGTACAATCATACGAATGTTTACGCGCATGTGAAAGAACGTCAATAGACAGACACAGCTTGAAAATACGCGAATGCTTGACAACTTCGCATAAGCATTTGAAGGGATTGTATTTTTGAATACTACTTACATTATAAGGTATATTATACCAACATGATTTCTTTAGAATCTTTTGCATGGGACAATTTCCTTTTTAAATACGCCATACTGACCTTTTTTACACGACTGCCCAAAAAGGAGTGTATATGTGTTCAGGGTTCATGTATGTTTGTGGGTATGTGAGTTTCTTTATTCCATCATAACATCTAAATGGCTTGACGGATTTGGATGTTGGGGTACCGTTAGAATCCATACAGACACTGGCTATATTTTTTTATGAAAAAAATCAATAAATATGGCGCTGGTATGACGCCATTTTCAAATGCGAAAAAATTTTTTTTTTCTTTATTTATTACAATATGGGCATCAAATGAAAGGCCTTAATGAGCACATTTCAAAACTATATATTTTTTACAAAAATGTGTGAAATAAAATTAAATAAATTTAAAAAATATTAAAAACAGGACTGCCCTGCCAAAAGCAAACTAAAAAGTTAAATAAATAACAAGCATCATTGCAGTCGGAGGACCTCTTTGTTTCACAAAACGGTCCCCCGACTGCAATGAGACTTGTTATTTATTATTTAACTTTTTAGTTTGTTTTTGGCAGGGCAGTCGTTAATATTTTTTTGCTGTTGTTGCGATCACAGATAATTTATTTAATACTATACTTGCAACTCGAACGGGTCAAATTTTAACCAAACAACTACATCCAAAACGACGGAACGCAACCCGGACTTTATAATGCTTTATAACATATTTGCTCGTAAAGGGTCTCTTATTACACCAATTTCAATATCGTATTGTATCTCATTACGAACTTGTGCGGTAATGTAAAGTAAAACGCACGGTTTCCTTGATAAGCCGTGCGTTTTACTTTACATTACCGCACGGTTTATCAAGATACTTCGTCTAAAACGAACGGTACTTTTTTAAATCTTAGCAAAGAGTTTTTATGTCAGAAAAGAGGTCAACATTTTATGGATAAAATTGACTTTGGGAGATAAAATGTAATAAATAAACATTTAATTAATGTTGACAATAAATTACAACCATTTATCTGTAACAAAAACACAAAAATATTAATTTACTTTATTAGTAATACTGGCTGTTTTTATGCCTTTGCCTTAAAAAAAACGCTGATGCGCGCGCATTGCTAATTTAATTTTTTTTTGCTGTATTGTTTTTATTTGAAAATGTCGTCAAGTACTGATGAATTTATTAATTCAACACCGCCAGAAGTCTCAGAGGCAGCGAAAAGGCTACTCTAAGCCTCTTGCCCGAAAAATTGACCGATAAGATACTTACAAGCGTATCAAAATTTAATCATATGGAAAACAAGCAAGGGTGCAAAGTCCGAGTTTTATTTATTTCCTCGCAAATATGTTATAAAACGTCGTATGACATACGTGCGCTTTGATAATTACAGCCTCTGCTTTCTTGTAGCCCTCGCCTACGGCTCGGGCTAGCAATATCGCCTCGGCTGTAATTTTCAACGTACCGCACTTATATCATAATGTACTATTATAATGCAGCACGCAGTCTAGCGCATTGCGTTCACACTGCTCACCTATTTGTTTTTTGACATGCATACAATAGCATGTCTAAAAACAAATAGGTGATAATATGGGAAGGCATACCTTAACGTATTATGTAATAACTCAATTCCACTAAGACATTAATATCTCCGACTGAACCATATTGTCTTAACTATGTCATGTTTGCATGATAGCAATATTCTATTAAAATTAAATTTTCCGAATATTTTTGCATGGCAAGCGGTGTTTCTATCGATCGACGATCCCAATGGTGTAGTAACACGCTATTTCACAGTCGAGGCGAATTATTTAATAAATTGTTGCCAGTGGAAATGCGAAAATAGGTCTTATTGCTAAAGCTTTAGCGAAGCACAGAAGCGTTAGTGAAAACATAAGCAGTTATATCATTATGATTCTAGAACTCACTTATTTTGTTGTCAATTCATGTTTGGAAGTTTGGAAATAGAATTTCTAATTTTCGAATGGCAATAATAGCAGTATGAAAACATTTGATTGTTGTATATAATTAATCTATTTTAAAAATAGTTTGATAGGATATTCGACTAAAAAAAATAAAAAAGATTTCTGACCACTGACCTGCATATATTTTTCATGTCAGTGTTTCTGACCGATAGAAAAGTGACCACTCGATTGAACGACAAGAGTACCTTCCATCGATGAAATATCGCTGACGTAAAAAAGTATAATTAATACCAAAAAAATCAACATATCTTCTGATCGCGTTAATTCTGTACAAACCACTAAGTTTTTATATGTATACTAGCGGCCGCGCGTGGTTTCACCCGCGTGGTTCCCGTTCCCGTAAGAATATCTGGATAAAAAGTATTCTATGTTTTAATCTAGGCTATCTACTATCTGTGTGCCAAATTTCAACAAAATCCGTTCAGTAGTTTTTGCGTCATTGAGGAACAAACATCCAAACATCCTAACCCACAAACTTTCACATTTATAATATTAGTAGGATGAACAATTTTAACAAAAGCCAGAGTGAATAAGCACCTTCTGGGCAAGCTCGCTCCATCGTAGGCCCTGTCTTTGCTTTCGGGCTAGACTAGGGTCAAGAGCAAACCGATTAATTATAAAAAAAGATTGCCTGTACGTAATATCGATGTATGTTCGCACGGAAAACTGCGATTTGATCCGACGGCTCTTCTATCCACTTTATATCTACTAATTTATTAAGCTACGTTCGGAACGTTCAGTCCTTTAAAATGTCCTTAAAATATTCAGGGCTTATTTTACGTAAACACTTTTCATTTCATTTCATATTTCTTTTTATTCCCCATTTCATTTCATTGAAATACTTAATACTTCAAAGTGGGCAATTATAACGCTACGTTTGGCGTTAACGTACTTAAAATTCATTAATATTTAATTCATTCTCTGAAAAAAAGCTTAAGAGAAAAAGTTGAGTTGAGTTGGTAGAAAATTCCCACTCCATTTCACTTGCTTCGGTGTCCAAAGCAATGTGGTACGGCGTCAGTGATAGCTATAATTAGTGTGGATCTGAAATGAGAGCCCAAATTTTAAATCATTGCGAATCAAATTGAAACTTAAATCTAAAAACCTGAAGCAAAGCTTCAAAAATTTCTAAAGCTTCAAAATCTGGGCTCTCAGTTCAGATCCACACGATAATTACTGTTCGATTATGAACCATTATGGACTCACGTGCCTAAACACCTATATACAGGGTCATTTTGAACTTACCATCCAAATTTTAAGGATGTGTCCAGTCCATGAAACTAAACAACTTTATCTAAGATACATGTGTCAAATTTCGCCAAATAATTTTGGTCATCTCATACTAAATTGATCACGTGATCTCTTTGATTTGTATGGAAAGTCGATTTTTATTTTACATATTTGACCATGTGTTCCTTAGAGAAAGTTGTTCAGTTTCATGAACTGAACACATCCTCTAAATTTGGATAGTGAATACAAAATGACCTTGTATGTAAAGACGCGTCGTGCAAGCGATTTTAACTTTAGGAGTTGTCAGGTGGCCGTGTCCTCGATAATATGTCGGTATACTATGTACATGTCCCAAGCCAAAAACTATGGTCCAGATGAAGGGCGTAAAAGTACCCATACATGTGTATTTGTGTCTGATGACACAAAATCTGCTCGAAATAGTAGATATTCGAATAACAGTGGGAAAATAAAGTGTTCACATTTTAACGCATCGAAAATTTAAATTGTCACGTTTATGTATAGGTAAAGTGTGAAATTGTGACTTTGAGGTTCAACTTTGATTGCAATTACGTATTCGTATAGCTTACAATCTTGATAGGAGAATTTTACCTCATTGACCCATTTTCATTGTTTTTTGCGATTCAGCTCGCTGTTACTGAGACCACATCTTAAAACTTTTTTTCTTGACCCTCTCCAATTCTTTCAGTGTAAAGTTGGAATTAGTAGACGGACCTACTTTGCGGATTGAATGAGTTGCTTGAGGACGTCGAAGGAAAGAATTTCATGAAATTTTCCTCAAAATGGAATTTCAGTTTGAAGAGAGAGGAGCAAGTTTTAATTAGTGTGTTACGTAGGGATGAAGTAGTAAAACTCTTATAATTATTTACACTAGAAAACATTTTCATTTAATGTAAAAGTTATAATATAATATTTTTTTTCACCTCTCCAGCACGAAAAGGGCGCTTTTTAGTGACAAGGATGAGACTAGTAAAACTGATATGTTGAAAAAGGATAGATAGAGTGCTTTATGGTGTCATAAATGGATTAAAAAATAAAAATAAAATGCACGGGTACAACAAGGAGTTTTAAATAAGGATTGTTAAAAAAGAAGGTTGATAATTCGAAATAAAGAGTATGGACGAAATGAGGTCGCATGTATGAAATAAATATAAAATAAGAAAATTTTATGAAATTTATTAACAAATTAGTGTTTTATGATTATAAATAAATAAATAAATAAGAGGGATATTAATGAATAAGAGAAAAGCACAACGGAATAATGTAAAACAAAACGGCGATAATATACTTTCTGAATAAAATTCAGCATAGGTTTGATCGAACCATTTTTGTGATAAATTACAAAAAATGAGTGCGTCCAACGCTGAAGATGTTTAACTTCAAAAGAATTGAGTGAACAAGTTTTTAATGCTGAAATTTAGCTTTTTACCAGGAATCTCACGTAAATATTTTCTCGCTGGTAGAGGTGAAAAGTTGTATGTTTTACACGAGACCAAAATTTTGTTCTGCTTCGTGACTTTAAATCACTCACTGCTGTAGTCTATATTAGAATCTTCGCTAGTTCGTGATTTAAAGTCGGCACTCGCAGCACAAATAGATTTTGGTCACTTGTATAACAAATAACTATTAAGGACATCTTTTATGAACTAGAAAATATTTTTAATATTTTTTTCCTGTAAGTTTCCTGTTGGTTAAGCCGTTATTTTTTATTTTATAACATAAGTGCTTTATTAAATTCGTACTTAATTAAAGTTCAGAGCAACGTATCAATGAGACTAATCTTTGTTCGACTTCCGTTGAAGGCAAATAGTTTCATACGGTTTTTATGTCAAAATAATAAAGTAGGTACCAAGTATTTTTAACATTTTATATTTCAGGTTTTGTTTCTTTTTAATACATGGACGAAAACATATACAGGGTTATTTGTAAAACACCAACAACCTCGCAGGAGTAGATTACTAACATCATAAACAACAACTTTCGTTCTACGACTTTTCCAAAAACAGACAAAAAAATATCGACTTTTCATACAAAACTCAGTCAGCTGTTCGGAACATTTGTAAGGAGAGTCGATTTTTTTTATCGGTTTTCGAAAAAGTCGTTGTTGCAGCCTAAAATCAATACCTCATCCTTTTGTCCTCCCACTACCAATTTCCGATGTACCTCTGACGTCGGCTGTCACGTCACGTGGCTATCACATGGACTTGTGTGAGTCGAATGAAAAAAACCGAGCTGTAACGTGCGCGCGCGCCGCTGTGTTTATCAAAAAATCTAAATTCAGTGAAAATCAGGCAGCCAGCTTCCCAGTGAGTACCTATCCTTTGGTTTTAAAAGTTGTGTCATCGACCCTTGCTGAAAAAGCGACGTAAGGTGGGCGATACTTTATAAATCCAAACATCCCCTCATACCATCGTGGTTTAGCGTCCTCAAAGCAATTGCAACCTCTAACATAAATTCTGGTCCAATCGAGTCGGATTCCAACCCGTGGAATCACAAAATAGCAAATATCAGGTTCAATTTCATAGTAAAACTCTGATATTTCACCTTTTCAAATCTTCAAATCATTACCTTTGCAATTGCTTTGGACCGCCATTTTGTCTTTTGAATTCATGCCTGTTCGATTTTTTATACCTACTTAGTTATACCTGCGATGTGCATATAATTTACTTACAAAACATTATCTTAAAAAACAAATCGTAATCTACACAGTTTAAACATACATTTATCATAAAATAATTATTTAAATTTCAACTTTGTAAAATTACCTATTTCAATTTCGTAGAAAATACTTTAAAATAAAGTGGTCGTTCAATAAAATTAACAATGAGTGAAGCAAAAATAAAGATACTTATTTCACGTAGCGAATATTTATATCGTTCAATGCAAATATTGTACGATATCTCGCTAGAACTTGTCCATGATCGTAGCAAGATACCCTCTTTTCGCTCGAGATTTTCGCGCATAGAAAATGTAAAATCGGAATTTTATGAAATCGACAAAGAAATAAGTACATTAGAATTAGCTCTAAAGCCCGATAGTCTAATAAGTACGGCGAAATTAGAAGCCTTTGATCAACTTTATTACGAAGTTTTGCGAGTCGATGATTCTTTGCAACCTACTACGACAAAGTTAACCCTGCAGTCGCCGGGCGGCGAACCGTCGTCAGGTGCCGCTTTCGTTGGTGCATCTCAATCCGATCAGATTCATGCTCGATTACCGAAGTTAGATTTACCGAAATTCGACAACCATATCGAAAATTGGCAAACGTTTTATGACACATTTGTTACCTTAATTCATGAAAACAATTCAATTAGTACCATCGAAAAATTTCATTATCTTATTTCATGTTTGAGCGGGTCTGCTTTGGCTATCGCCAAGGGAGTACCACTTACTTCTGATAATTATCAAACAGTGTTTGATGCTTTATTAGAAAGATATCATAATAAACGTATTTTAGCGGTAACTTATCTTGAGAAAATCTGCAATTATCCGCCTATTAAAGCTAACAATTATAACGATTTACAATATTTTACAAATGTGTTATACGAATCTTTTAACGCCCTAAATACATTAAACATTGAACATTTAAGCGAATTTATATTATTCCATTTAGCTTCCCGTGCCTTAGACGCGGACACTAGAAAGCGTTTTGAAATACAAAACCAAAATAAAATACCGGTATTGCAAGACCTCATCGAATTTCTACAAAATTATGTCAAAGTTTTGGAGTCTAGTAATTTATCTCATCTTAACCCTCCACGGACGGCGAACGCGAATCTACCTCAGACACGATCACACTCTTATCAAAACAATACACCACAAAATCGATCGCAATCTTATCAAAACAATAAAAATAATTATCCACGAAAACAAAATACGTTTAACCCTAATCAACAACGGTCTTTTGTAACATCTCAAGCAGTTAATTCGAACCCTAAAGCAATTAATTGTTTATTATGTAACTTAGAACATAATATTTATAAATGTCCTACTTTTTTATCTTATAATATTTCGAAACGTATTGAATTTGTTAAAAATAAAAATCTATGCTTGAATTGTTTACGTTCAAATCATTCTATAACCAACTGTTTCTCTAAAATGAGTTGTCAAACTTGTGGCTCGCGCCATCATACATTGCTTCATGCGAGTGAAACTGCTCCCGCTGGCCCAAGCCCGCCGCGTAATGAAGGCGCCGGCGCCGGCGGCAGTCATAACAATACGAGCGCTCATGTCGGTCATAGTCGCGAGAATTCGGTTGTGTTATTAGGCACGGCAACTGTGTGCGTGTGCGATGCATTTGGTAGTAAACATTACTTGCGCGCTTTAAGGCTCCGTTATGCGAAATCATTTGTCTCTGTCTTTTTCTTTACGTATAAAGAGTATGGAAAATAACCTCACTTCTGCACTTTTTCGATGTTTTTCGTGGTTTTTTCATCATTATCTTTAGCGCAATTATCTTTCTTGAAAAAAAGTTATTGAAGCAACTGCACAGTACGTTAAAATGTATTTTGATGTAAAATTCAATACGTTTACGCTATTATTTACGCCAAAAATATGGCCCGCGATAAGCACTTTTGATGATATTCAGATTTTTTTTACAATCATCTGTGAGGTTTATACGCAATTTAATGTTTGTAGCAACTAGATAAACCCATTAGCTTGTCGTATGATTTTTTTGGTGGTTACAAGTTTACGTTTTCTATATAAAAATATGGCCCGCGCAAACCATGTTTTCCTATTACCGCCCCTTAATTGATAGTGGCTCGCAGGATTGTTTTATCACTTCGGCCAGTTTTAAAAAACTCGGCTTGCCTTTCCGTCGTTGCAATCTTACGGTAGCCGGACTCGGCGAAAACACGGTACAACAAGTACAAGGCACCACACAATGTACTATACAACCTCGCGAATGTGATGAGCCAACTTTTCATATCTCACCGATTATCTTAGATAGTATTACCTCTAAAATGCCTACTGCAATAATACCTAACTCGGTTCGCGAACAGTTTAAGCATTTAGTTCTCGCAGATTGCGATTTCGATAAACTTTCAAATATTGACTTGTTGCTCGGAGCAGAGTTATTTCATAAAATATATGACGGTCAGCGCCTTCAGCCACGTCCTAATTTACCTGCTGCCTTGCATAGTGTTTTCGGATGGGTGATTACTGGCGCTGTTGATATGCCCAGTTGCACACCTCCGAATGTTATCTCCAGTCTCATCGCTTCCACTCATACCCTTGATGAAGTGGTCAAGCAATTTTGGGAAGTCGAGGAGCCACCTCGCACCCCTATCGTAAATCCTAATGACCTTGAATGTGAGCGTATTTACAGTACTCGCATGTTCAGAGAGGACAACGGCCGATATGTTGTTCCTTTGCTTTTAAAAGAACCTCACGGTGTTTTAGGTGATTCTTTTAACAAATCATTATCTCGATTATTTAACATTGAGCGTAAGTTGAACCGGGACGCACAACTTTCCGCTGAATATTCTAACTTTATGACGGAATATCATGACCTCGGTCATATGAACTTAATCAATACTTCACAACAAAATAGCAAGTATATTATTCCACATCACTGTGTTATCCGTCCTGAGAGCGATACCACAAAGCTTCGCGTCGTATTTGATGCGAGCAGTAAGTCATCAAACGGTTTATCTTTAAATGATCTAGTGTATCCCGGGCCTAAGCTTCAAGCTGACGTAATCGACATCATTACTAACTTTCGTTTACACGCAATTGTTTTTACCTGTGACATATCGAAAATGTACAGGCAAATCAATATCTTACCTGAGGAACGAGTCTATCAGCACATTCTCTGGCGTGAATCACCATCTAAAGAGGTGGACGTCTATGAACTCCAAACGGTCACCTATGGAGTAAGTAGCTCGCCTTATCTCGCCATCAGAACCTTGCATCAGCTAGCTCGCGACCACGGTGCACAGTGCCCGCGCGCGACAGATTTACTTTTAAATAGAACTTTTATGGATGATATTAACGGTGGGGCGTCTTCTGTAGAAGAGGCGCTTGAACTAAAAAATGAACTTATCCAACTTTTGAGTTTCGGTCAATTTCAACTTCGCAAATGGAGTAGTAATAGCCTCACATTTTTAGAAAACTTACCTTCTGATCATTGTCAAAAACCTAAAGTATTCTCAACTGAAAACAATAAACTTATGTTAAAGATTTTAGGAGTTCAGTGGGATCCAAATGGTGATTATTTCACTTATAACGTATCTCAAATTGAATCAAATTGCACTAAACGTTGTATCTTAAGCAACGTCGCTCGTATCTTTGACCCCGTTGGGTGGTTAGCCCCTTTTATCCTCTTAGCAAAGCTGATCCTTCAAAATCTTTGGCGACAACAGTTATCTTGGGACGAAATAGTTCCTGAATCAATCGAAAAGGACTGGAAGGACTTTACCTCCGAACTTTCAAATCTTAACTCCATAAACATTCCACGTCTAATAATTCCTTTAGACACTGTCCAAACTCAACTAATCGGGTTTTGTGATGGTTCAACAAAAGCCTACGGTTGTTGTATTTACATCCGAACGGTAACTTGCAGTGGTCAAATCCATGTATCTCTTCTAATCGCGAAATCCAAGGTAGCACCTCTGAAGCCCTTGACCGTGAATAGAATCGAATTATGCGGTGCAGTGTTATTAGCACGTCTTATGTATTATTTCCGTAAGGAGGTAAATGCGCTGCATGGGACACTCATGGCTCGTATGGACGATTTTGAGCGCAGGCTGGATATATTGGAGAGACAGATCCCTGAGGGAGTGACCGGGGCGACCGCCGAGCTCGAACGTACCATTGAAGGTCTGAAGCGCGAGCTCAACGACCGCGACCAAGATGCCCTCCTGGCCGACCTTGACATCGGGCAACTGCCGGAGGAGAAGGGCGTAAGCGTCGTCCAGTCGGTGACCGTGCTGGCCGCACGGTTGGGCGTCCAGCTGGAGGAGCGCGACGTAGTGTTTGCGGAGCGCGTGGGCGCGCCGCCGGCCGAGGCGGGGGGCCGCCCGCGCCGCGTCGTGGTGCGCCTACAGCGCCGCCACTTGCGCGATGAGCTGCTGCAGGCCGCGCGCGTGCGCCGCGCTGGTCTGGCGTCGGCCGGGGGCCCGCGCGTTTTCATTAACGAGCGCCTGACCCGTACGAACCGCCAGCTTTTTCAGCGTGTCCGCGAAGAGTGTCGCAGGTTGCAGTGGCGCTACGCGTGGACGCGACGCGGCCGTATTTTCGCTCGTCAGGGGGACGGAAAGCCAGCCTTTCAGTTGCGTTCGGAGGAGGACATTGTTCGGGTTTTCGGCGGTCAGTCCACTGACCCTACAATGTAATTTGTTACTATTAATATTTTATTGTTCTTTTTGTTTGGCTCATAGCTATTTTTTGTCATCGCTTGGTGAGTTTGAGTTATCTGTGGTGTTGCAGGTGACATTTGGAATGTTTTTAATTGGGTTATTAGTTCATAGCTTTTCAGCAATTTTACATATTTTGAAGTGCTGCCTGTCCATTAGTATTATTTATATCAATATCCTATACAGCCTTTTCTATACATGCATCATATATTTACTCTTATTTATGTATTATTACAAATCTAATAATGTTACAAATTTAATAAATACTATTAAAATAACCAAATGCTAAATGGTAAATGTTTCAAAGTTGGATTTTTTAATGCAGGCTCCCTTGGCACGGGGCATGATGAATTTGTTTCGATGATGAGTAGATTATCGGTAGATATCATGGCCATCAATGAGACTTGGATAAGAGATGGTGAAGAAGGACGCGCCCCCTGCGTGCCAGGTTACCGCCTGCGGCATTGCCCGCGTCCAGTGGCGATATGTGGCGGTCGTGGCGGTGGGGTAGGATTTTATATTAGAAAGGGAATCTATGCTCGTATCTGCGCTCATCCTGATTCCCAAAATGTTGAGCAGATGTGGCTGAGTATTAAATTAAACTCCTTACGAGTTGCTGTAGGTACAGCTTATAGGCCACCCTGGATGGACCTCAATGTATTCATTGATGCTCTGTCTCAGTCATTATGTGCACTTGCTCACCACGATCATATTATCCTGTTGGGAGATTTCAATATTGACATAAGTAAGCCAAATGAAAATAAGACAAGACTGTTGCTTAGTTGCTTAGAAACTTTTAAACTTACCCAGCTGGTGGATTCACCTACTCATTTCACAGAAAGCAGTGAAACATTAATAGATCTGGTATGCACGGACATCGGGGCGCTTAAGGTAAATGTTTTCCATATCCCTGAACTCGGCAGGCACGCCGTTGTTGCTGTTGACCTGTGCATTAGAAAATCTAAACCTAGTCCCTTCTATGTAAGATATAGGCCTTTAAAAGACATAATGGTTGATTTATTTGATAAGGACCTAGATGACATAGATTGGACCTTTATTCAGAGTCAAACTGATCTCAACACAATGGTATCTGCATTTAATTTTAGTATAGAACTTTTGTTTGATTTGCATGCGCCATTTAAAACAGTCCGTGTTAGGGAACATTCATACCCTTGGATTACTGATACAGTAAAGCAGATGATGCACATTAGGGATGAGGCTCACACCAAGTGGAAAAAAACCAAATGTGAATCCCACAAAATGTATTATAAGGAAATGAAGTGCTTAGTTTCCAACGCAATAACTCAGGAAACAAAATGCTACTTCCAACACAGTGTTAACAAGCAAATCAACAATCCTAAAATCCTATGGAAAAATCTGAAGGATAATGTAAATATAAAAAGCAAAAATGAACATATAATTCAATATTCTGATCCTGACTCCATTAACTCACATTTTTTAAATGTGCCTGGTACTGATTCAATTTCTCTATCCGAGCTTACATTTTTTGAACATCATCGATATGGCAATCAAACTTTTTCCCTTACTCCTGTGTCTGAAGAAACTGTAGCGAATGTTATAAAGAGTCTGCACTCTAATGCTGTAGGTGTTGATGGCATTTCTCTCCAAATGTTACTTATGACTTTGCCTCAGTCACTCTCTACTATTACAGCCATTGTTAACAAGTCTATAGGCGACTCTGAATTTCCTACTTTGTGGAAGTCAGCTCTTATTAAACCGATCCCTAAAAAGTCAAACCCGAGTGATGTTAGCGATCTTCGTCCCATCAGCATCTTGCCATGTGTGTCCAAGATAGTCGAGAGAGTAGTCTATGATCAAATGGTAAAATATCTTGAACACAACTCTGTGCTACCACAGCTTCAATCGGGCTTTCGCAAAAGGCATAGCACTTCTACTGCACTTCTTAATATAGTGGATGATGTTTTATCAGCTCAGGATGAGGGTATGGGTACTTTGCTGGTACTCCTTGATTTTTCACGTGCCTTCGATTGTTTGAGTATACCACTATTACTATCTAAACTGACTTATTATGGTTTTGACATTGCTGCTGTGCGCTGGTTCCATAATTACTTGCTTGGTCGTACTCAGATGGTTGAGCTTAAGAGGGAGGATGGTTCTCTGTCTCGTTCCCTACCCATGGCTTTGTCAAGAGGAGTTCCTCAAGGGTCTATTTTGGGCCCACTACTCTTCATCCTCTACAGTTCCAACATAACTGAATGTATAAAGCATTGTCAGTATCACATTTACGCAGACGACATTCAACTTTATCTCAGTTTTCACCCGAGTGATACAATTAATGCAGTGAAAAAGATAAACGAGGATCTTGACAGCATTTCAGGATGGTCTCACTCCAACTGTCTGATCTTGAATCCAGCCAAATCCAAGTTCATGTTATTAGGATCAAAGAAACAAGTCGCCACCATAGGAGAGTGTTTCCCTCAAATTCACATCACTAACAGACCCATTGAGTCAGTCTCAGAGGCGCGTAGCTTGGGGGTAATTCTTGACTCAAACCTGCACTTTGAGAGACACGTATCTGATGCAGTCAAGAACTGCTTCTATCGCCTCAAGGTCTTATATAGAATACGTCCCTTTTTGAGTGAAGAAATCAGAATCAGACTCTGCGAAACTTTAGTCCTGTCTAAACTAAACTACGCAGATACAGTCATTGGTCCTTGTTTGCTTGCTCGCACTGAGCGTTTAATCCAACGTGTACAAAATGCCTGTGCACGTTTTTGCTTCTCAGTACCCCCCAGAGCCCACGTCACACCTTATTTAAACAAGTCTAATCTAATGAAGATGGAGGCTCGTCGTAGGCTGCACTTTGCTTCCTTGTTGTTCGATATAATCCACACCAAAGTTCCACAGTATCTTTTTAACAAGCTTAAATGGGCCAGCGACAATAAGGCATGCCGGTCGCGAGCCTCCTCCTACATGATACTTACCCCTATACACAATACAGCCGCTTTTCGAGGTTCATTTAAATATTCGGCTTCCAAGTGTTGGAACAATTTGCCGCCTCCCATCCGCTCTTTGAAAACCCGTGGAACATTTGTTAAGCACTTTAAGTGTTACCTGCTAGCACTACAGATAGAATAACTGTTATAAATTGTAAGACTTACTTTGTCTTTTATGCTGTTTTTATGGTCGGCTTTTTGTTTGTGTTATGCCGTCTTATGGCTTATATATAATACTGTTCAGCTTATAACTTAGTTTAGTGTCTATATATGTATGTGGTTTTTTTTTTTTTCCATATCTGCATTTTATAATTAATTTATATTATATTTTATGTTACGTTAGATTTTAGGTTAGTTAAAACAGTAGACGTGGCAGGCATGTGGCAGGCAGACAGACATGACTTGCACCAAAGAGTAAATAT
Source organism: Agriphila geniculea (assembly GCA_943789525.1). Taxonomy (NCBI): domain Eukaryota; kingdom Metazoa; phylum Arthropoda; class Insecta; order Lepidoptera; family Crambidae; genus Agriphila; species Agriphila geniculea. The sequence goes on along the minus strand of OX038898.1, from coordinate 8,270,236 downwards.
ATTTTTTTTTTGTTATTCTGGGAGGCAAAGGAACTGTCCCTAAAGTATTTGCTGTATTTTTTCTTTTTGCTGTTTTGCACGTTTTTTGTCCTTGTTTTTTATTTTTTATATGTTCTCTCTTTGCTTTAATATGAATTGTAATGTTTGTATTGTTTTCGTCTCTGTTCCGTGATGTCACGACTGGTCTCAGCAGAATACCAGTGCAGTAGACTTTGTCTGCTGCTCATACTGAGCTGAGGTCAGTATTGGCATTACATAGCATGTAGTTTATTGTAGGTATTTCTAGTTGTTGTTTTTTTTTTTTTTTTTTTTTGTTTTGTTTTATTATATTTTTTATTTGTGCCTATTGTGTACCTATGTGCTATGTGTTGCCAATAAATAATATTCTATTCTATTCTATTCTATTCTATTCTTATGTCACACATGCAGGCACTACTCAGTAGACAACTCAACATAAATCAAATCCTATCTTTTACCGATAGCTCTACGGTATTGTCATGGTTAAATACGGCACCGCACAACTTAAAAACATTTGTAGCTCATCGTGTAGTACAAATAACCGAATCTTTACCTCCATCTCAGTGGCGGCACGTATCTACTCAGGATAATCCCGCGGATCTTTGTAGCCGTGGTCTCACATGCTCACAACTAGCAGCATGTGAAACCTGGTGGACTGGGCCTCAGTGGCTTCGTCAAGGTGTGTCTGAGTGGCCAGATAGCGTTCCTCAGCCTCCTTCGGAACCCTTGCCAGAACTTAAACCTATCTCATCATCTCATGTCGTCCAAGAGGTCGACATAAACCATCCTGTACCGGCCCTCGCCAAACGTACCTCATCTTTGACAAAACTCCAACGAATCTTAGCTTGGTGTTTTCGTTTTATCTTTAACATAAAACTACCTCAAAACAAAAGAAAGCAAGGTTTTTTAACTTCAGAAGATCTTGAAAATTCTCTTTATTATCTCATACGGTACGAACAGTTAATTCATTTTGAATGCGATATTAGTAATCTAAAACAAAACAAACCTTTACCAAAACATTTACAAAAATTAACTAAAAAAACATTCTTGTTACCACAGAAAAAAGAAAAACTACTTCAATGTTCTGAGTTGTTGACGCTCAACTATAGACCTAGCATTTTAAATCGCTTCTTTCGAAGCCCCACCTGAAATGTCTTCGTGACCCGTTTCAATTATTCTTCGGAAGTTCGGATTAGCTGCAAGTTCCGGAAGTGAATCAGACACAAGAACTCGGGGGGAAATCGTAGGAAATAGGAAATGGCGGATATAGGTAACAATTGCATTTAACAGTTTCTTTGTATTACAACAATATTAAAATTAAAGAACTCCAAACAATGGGTAATGTCTGAAAAAAATATCTTCATCATCATCATATCAGCCGCACGACACCCACTGCTGGGTATAGACATCCCCTAAGGATCTCCACGACCATCGGTCCTGCGCTGCCCGCATCCAGCGGTGCACCGCGACCGCGCACCAGATCGTCGGTCCACCTTGCCGGAGGCCTACCCACGGAGCGTCGTCTGGTGCGCGGTCGCCATTCCAGAACCTTTCCGCCCCAACGGCCATCGGTTCTTCTCGCTATGTGTCCCGCCCACTGCCACTTCAGCTGAGCAATCCTTCGAGCGATGTCGGTTACTTTAGTTCTCTTACGGATCTCCACATTTCTGATTGAATGAGATTGGGCGTCGTGTGGACAGCCAATTCGATTCAGTTGCCGATTAGGTACTACACAATTTAAGTTGACAATGAAATAGCTTCCTTTGGAAGGCCTTTTATCTTCACTTAACATCAGGTGAGGTGTAGACCAAGCAAGCACTATACCATTGTGCATAAAAAACCAACTTACCAGAAACAGAAGAATCTGCTTTAAAAAGCCTATCTAAACAGTTAAGACTAATCTCCCTGTTTTATCAAATGGCAATAATGTCGACTCTGATCGGACAAATTTTGTTACAAGAATGGATCTTGTAACAAAATTTGTCCGGCTCCTATCTCCAGTTATGAACTAATCTGCACTTACAAATTTAAGTCACGCGCGTTTTCTCACGAAACAGTCCTTGCTTGGCGTTTTCCTCGTGCTCGCAAGATATATTGTCAAAATTTCGGGGATCTCCGAGTTAGAGCGTGTTCCCACTGCGTCGTGAATCGTGATCGTGACAATGTATATAAGGCCCTTCTTAAATAGTGCACATCATTTTAAGGGGTCAATGTACCATGGGCAACAGCGTCGCTTAACCACTGCTAAGGTTAAAATCGCTTGCACGCCGCGCCCGCTGTCACATACGTTTAGTTCGTGTAGGGGCGATACGCGCGCACACGAATTTTGTTGCTAACTGGTTAAGCGACGCTGTTGCCCATAGTACTCATGCGTACAAACAACTTTTACTATGGGACCAACATTGAAATCGCGAAAAAAAAATATCAGCTGTTCCATACATTTTGATCTATTCGATTTTAAATTTTCTATGGAACAGCTGATTTTTTTTCGCGATTTCAATGTTGGTACCATAGTAAAAGTTGTTAGTATGCATGAGTACATTGACCCCTTAAAATTATGTGCACTATTTAAGAAGGACCTTATATTTAAGTACGACAATCTAAGTAGCCTCGGCCACCGCCGTAGAATAGCTTGTTTGTCGGTATTTTACAAGATGTAACTTCGGAGAGTGTGCGAAAGAATTACACGAATTAATTCCTCCAGCCCCATTCCATCATCGAAGCACTAGACGCAAATTAGCGTCCCACCCTTATGTTGTTGATATTCCAACCAACCGTACAAAGCATTTTGCTAACACTTTTATAATGCGAACAGCTAAGGAGTGGAACAGCCTGCCTGCCGATGTGTTTCCTAATAGTTATAACTTGGGTCTTTTCAAGGCTAGAGTATATAGGCTTTATCTAAGTGAACATGCTCCATTGTAGTCCGCATCATCACTTAACACCAGGGGTGATTGTGGACAAATGCTCACTTATTTACAATAAAAAAAAGTATGTACATGTTACGGCTAATACCTGAAGTGCCTATTAGCCAGCCACACCTAGGTTTTACCAACAGATATCGGCTACACCTAGTTTTAGCCGGCTAAATCTAGGTGTAGCCGCACTTTGGGTATTAGCCATAACATTATGTGTTTATGTCACGGCTAATACCCAATCCACGGATCACTGGCAAAGAATATGTTAGGCGAGGAAAACAAGCCTTAATAGGTATATCCTAAAAAATAACTCTTATTGGTAATTCCATTACATATGTTACAGGGTTTGGTGTTGTATTTGGTAATACCCCAGTATATATAAGTTTTTTTAAAAACTTATATACAGAGTGTCCCAAAACTTTGCCACATGGAGGGAAACTACTGGAGGGAAATATTGAAGTTGGGAAATTTTACTGAAAGATGAATTCATTTTGTTTTTAAAAATAATTGGAACTGCATTCAAACATTTTTGAAAAATCTCCTGCCTTACAGGGATCGAACCCACTAAAAACGAAAAATAATAATAATTATTTTTACGATACCAATCGAAAGGGTTACTACTCATAAGCATTATTTTTTCTTAAGTGACACAGCATCTTAAACAAAAGGAAGACCATTAACTTTAACATTTAAATTTTAATTATGCGGCAATCCGCATTGATACAATTATCAATTTGTGTCGAATCGTATGCAATTTGAAAAAATAATATTTTAGATGCTGTTCCGTTTCTTTTTAAAAATAAAATGAAGTCTTCTTCATTTTATTTTTAAGTCTTCTTTCAGTAACGTTTCCTAACTTTAATATTTAAGGTACTTTCCCTCCGTGTTGCAAAGCTCTGGGACACCCTGTATATACTGTGGTAATACCCTTTAAATTTTCACTGCAACGACGTAGCATAAGCTACGGATGCTACGAGTCCGTAGCGTCGTAGCAAGTTCTGCTTGTACCACAGAATATTCTCGTACTCTTTATATTTTTACTGCTACGGGGCGGCGTAGAATATGCTACGGATGCTACGAGACCGTAGCGTCGTAGTAAGTTCTGCTCGTGGCATGACATCATAAGCATAGCCAGTATGAATAGCATCAACTCTTCATATGTAGGGGTGTCGTATAAGTGTACAATGCAATTAATATAATAATGTACTTACAACAGAAGTGACCAATTAAAGGCGACTGTGAATGGAATACTTAAATACTAAATCTGGCCGCAGTTTACTTTTTGGGCGAATAAATAACTAAACGGGCGACAAACTGTGGATTACAAAATTACGTAAAACGGGCGACTACGTGTGGGAGATAAATAAATTAAATGAGTAGTGAAAATTCTAAATGAGTGACAAAAATACTGAGTGGGCAACTATTATACCAAGTAGGTAACTATGTAACTGATTCAAGCTGCCCGTGGTATTTTTGTCATCTCTATTGGGATAATAGACACATGTTTTAAATAAAATATATGCCAAATTTTAAATGTTTTGTGTGCCCTAAGGTTGTTGCGCAAATAGTAATTTGGTCGCCGGAATAGCTAGTTACCAATTTGTATTTTAAAGTCACCAATTTTAAATTTTTGTAATCGCCCTCAGTTCGTCGCCCACTTAGTATTTCAGTACGCTATATTCAGTATTTCTGATACCCAAAATGGGAATTTATTGTTATCCGATTAAATACTACCCTATTTTAATTTAGTCAATGTGTCAAATACTCCATAAAAATAGTCCATGGTATCCCAGCGAGGTTAAATATTAATAATTAGAAACGTCACCCGTTCAACATAAAAAGATCGTACTAAAACTGAACTGTGGACACCTGCCTTAAGGGTCTCGGAGTTACTTCAATAGCTTTGGCTGTTTTTTTCCGATGTACATAATGTTGAAAGCATTTCAAGCAAAATTAAACTCTAAAGATATTTATTTAAAAAACATGCGACTGCATTCAGGTTTTGGTAGTTGGATTGGGTTTTGTATTTAAAGGTACATTTAATACAACTATTTGATAAGTGTATTGAATAACAGGTGTACTATGGGCAACAGCGTCGCTTAACCATTTGGCAACAAAATTCGTGTGCGTGCGTACCTATCGCCCTGCGCGAACTATATGTATGTTGTGACGGTGCGGCGTGCAAGTGATTTTAACCTTAGGAGTGCTTAAGCGACACTGTTGCCTAAGGAACATACTATTCTTTTACTATGTTTGATGTTTGTTAGTGATTGATTATCATAACTTGCGAAGCTTTATTACATTGAGGTAAAATGCCGAGGTCATTTTTCAAAATTGATGACTACTGAATTAAGACAGGTAGAGAACAGCAGTCCTTGACGAGTTTCTTACCGGTTGTTCTCGTTACAATGTCTTTTTCTTGTGGGGCTTGCGAACTGATGGTGTTTTGTTATTCGCAAATACTTGTAATGGCGGAATGTCACAAAAGTAGATGTCCCAGCGTTGCCCCAGTTTAATTTTATTTAATTACTTTCATAATTAAAAAATGCTAATTACATTTTATTTAGGTATAGTATCAGTCAAGAATTGTTTTATATTTTGAAAAACAATTACAAAAACATTAAGTTTTTTTCTGAAGTATTTTGTGAAAAAAATGTAAGCAAATAGTAATTACATGATAAAAAAAATTGCGATTTAAAAGCGTTTTAACTTAAAAATCCCACTTTTTAATGCAAAAAATGATCAGTAATCTGATTCTAGTGTAAAATATCTACTCTGACATACTACTTTGATTAAGACGCGATAGACTTTCATTTTTTGAGAATGGTGAGGCAAATGACATAGGCGCGATGGGACATGTCCTTTATCCCGCTTGGTGGCGCTACTGCTGCTGGAGACCTTTGTATGGCAATTTCCCCCCGGTTCTCCCATTTTAAATTATATCTAAAAATGGGTGATACATACTAGTAACTTTTTTATGGAAGTCAGACAGTAAACGAATTAAAGATTGAAGAAAATCAAAATGTGTTGGAAGAACAACTGATATTTACGAAAAATCGCTTTCAACATTCAAAAATTGACATCAAGCACATAGAAAACAACAAAACGACAGATCTACAACTACACTAGCGCCAAGTTAGTGGTAGTGCGCCGACTGGTGGACGAATTGCGAAGCAGCAAAATTATCATGCCATTAAGGCTCGGTTATGCAAAATCATTTGTTTCTGTCTTTTTCTTTACGTGTAAAGAGTATGGAAAATAACCTCACTTCTGCACTTTTTCAATGTTTTCCGTTGTTTTTTCATCATTATCTTTAGTACAATTATCTTTTTTGAAAAAAAATTACTGGAGCTGCACAGGGGCCCTATTTTTGAATCTCTGGCAGGCGTCGAGCGCTCTTTTCGAGTGATTTTCGTTCGACATCCCATTGTTTTGGTCATATTTCGAACGAAAATAAGTAGAAACGAGCGATTCAAAAATAGGGTCCCAGTAAGTTTTAAAGTATATTTTGATGTCCAATTTAATCCGTTTCCGCTATTATTTACGCCAAAAATATGGCCCACAACAAGCGCTTTTGATGATATTCTGATTTTTTTTACAATCATCTATGAGGTTTATACGAAAATTAATACTTGTAGCAACTAGATAATCTCTGTAGCTTGTCGTATGTTTTTTTTGTGCCTACAACTTTACGTCTTCTATATAAAAATATGACCCGCGCAAACCATGTTATCCTATTATGGACCCTTAAGACTAATTAAACGATTTTAAAATTGAAATAGTTATTTAAAACTTGAAATTTATTCAGCCGGATATTGAACCGGGGATCTCAGGCAAACCAATAAAAACTGGTCTACAAACCACTCAAATACGGAGGTCGTCAAAATAAATTAAACAAAAACTATTTAAAAAAATATACTTTACCCGTAGCACGAACAACTATCGTGAAAAAAAACGCGCAATATTGTATGGAAAATTGATACAGCGCCATCTACCGCCGAAAAGCGAAATGAAATTTCCAACAGATAAGGATACTGTGCTCTAGCATGAACAGCTATCGAAAAAAAAAACGCGCTTAAAAACATTCGATAGAGTAATATATTAGGAGGTCATAACAAATTTGGTAACGATCGCGTAAGTAGCTGACTCTGGAACCTGGGTTCACAGGATGGAGAGGCACTCTCTGATGCTAAATATGTCAGTCTGTTTGCGTGAAGTGAAATGCAGGGTGAAAAATGTGTTATCGTTACCAGAAAAAAAACGATAAGGTAAACGGTTGACAATAGTACAGCAAGTAAGTGCTAGTTGTACTCACGTGAGCTGTGTATGGACTGACCAAAATTCGGTTGCGTTTCGTAGGTATTAGCGATTAACTTTTTGTTTGTTTGTAATGTATAAACTCAAAAAGTACTGATCCGATTTTGAAAATATTTTCACCTATAGAAAGCTACATTATCAGCAAGTAACATGGGCTGTAATTTATAAAAAAAAATATAGCCTTTTTCAGCCTGCATATAAAAAGAACGCAACCACTTCACGCAAACAGACTGACATATTTAGCATCAGAGAGTGCCTCTCCATCCTGTAAACCCAGAGTCAGCCACTTACGCGATCGTTACCAAATTTGTTATGGCCTCCTAAACTATAATATTGTTGTCCTCATGTAGACCGCATGATCTTACCATATAAATATGATGCGTACAAAGATTAGCGAAATGAAATTTCCAGTAGATAATTACTCTATCGAATACTTTTACGCGCGTTATTTTACTCGATAGATGTTCGTACTATTGGAATAAGAATAAACAAAACTTACTAGAACGGACTCATCTTTATCCGAGTCCCAAATGCCGTCATTCATATAACTACTTCCCCCTTCACGTCGCTACGCCCCGCTGTCGTCCAAGCGTGTTGCCAGGGTTGCTTACTGTTAAATATTGCTTACGCTTAAAGATAATATCGCTAAAATATGAGTTTTTCTTTAGTTCTAAATTATTATTTTAGTTAGTAGATACAAAAATGAATTATTCACTTTTTCTGGGTAAGTACTTACCTACTCCTGAGTTTGTATAAATAAAGTAAATAAACATTTACCCCCTTACTAATAAAGATTGAATAGCAGATGTTTAGTTACACAATGGTTACTCTCTGTCAAACTATTTGAATTTGACATTAAAAAGAAAGTGACAAAACACTGTGTAACTATGCAGCTGCTATACAATCTTTATTAGTAAGGGGGTTAGTATGGAAATTAAATTAAATTTTGAACAAAAATGACCTACATTCTTCTACAACATTTTTAGGTTTTAATCCTCTTACTGATTCGTTATGTTTCAACTTTCATCACGTAATGAAATCACAGAAAAAATACGAAATAGTATTGTATAAAGGGGGTTGTATGACCAAACACATCACAATAACTTGACGCCATTGTAATTTGTTTCCAAGATCGTACGGAACGCACAAACAGGCAAACGCGTGTGCGGCGACGCCGGCCGTGGCAGCCCGACTGGGTTTCTTGTTTAACAAGTAGGCTAATATCGTGACTTTGAGCCCGTTCGGGGCGGGAGTGTCCGTTCTAGTAAGTTTTATTTATTCTTATGCTATTGAGCTGTTTACAAGGGTCGATTTTAGTCACCTGTGATGGTCGACTTTAATCACCTGTGATGGTCGACTTTAATCACCTGTGATGGTCGACTTTAGTCACCTAGCAAGTCGCTTCCAAAATTGAATCGCAGGTGTTGGCGTCGCTATCGTCTATGTAGTTGATGGCGTAACCTAGGTAACCATCAGCCATTTTTGATGTCTCCACTGCTGGGACAGTGCCTTCCTTATGGGTTGATAAGGAGGATGGGCCATAAGTCATAAGCCACCACGCGGGCCTAATGCGGATTGGCGGATGTCAACGACTGCAAATGCAGCCGGGACCAACAGCTTAACGTGCCTTCCGAAGCACGGAGAAGCTCGAGATAATACATTTTTGGTCACCCATCCCATGACTGACCCTTGAGAAAGTTGCTTAACCTCCGCAATCGCTGGGCCAGGCGCTAAACCACTGCGCCACCGATCTCCTCACCTAACCTAGGTAACAATATGTAATAACGAAGTTCCAGTTTTAGACACCGGCGGGCTGATTATCTAATTAGAAACCACCTAGCGACCGGTTGCAGTTCATAGATGATAGTGATCCATTGCTACTTCTTTTTGGATTAAAAAAAAACATACCAAAGAAAAGTAGCAATGTATGTGGAATGAAACCGGTCGCTAAATAGTTTCTTTTTAGATAATCAGGGTGCGGATTAGATAATTTTGTTCAGTCACCTGCGGTAGGCCGAATTGCTATTTACACGGTCGATTTTCGCCGTGTTAGTCACCAATGTAAAGATCCTATAAGGGTACTGAATACTGATTAGTACCAACGTAAAAATGTGAGTCAGAATTCTTAGTAGCACACACACGACACACACAAAGGGCCGAAACACGTAAAAAAAACTCAATTTCCTTGAATGTGGATAATCAATTCATTCGCCGTAGCCGAGCCTTCGCGTCAGCAATTTGGTGTTCCGGCGCCGTCACGCGACAGCGACGGTCAATATTGAACTTTGTTCAACTCAAATGTAGTATCTTATGATGAGTATACAATGTATTTAATAATAATAATTATGAAATAAAGATTTATTTAATCTTCACTTTATATAAATAAAATAAAAAGTGAGTATCGCTAATGTGACTAAAATATTTTCCATCTGTCGGTACTCGTCATCACATGTCCGCTTAAAGAAGTTGTTAGACCATCCTGAATAAAAAATCCGATATTCAGAGTCTGATTTAGGACGAGAAATTTAGTCGCCAACGGTCCTGATTAGACCTTCCTGAATAAAGGCTCCGATATTCAGTCGCTTCTAAATTCAGGACGGTAGGATCCGATTTAAGCGGCTATTAGACCTTCCTGAATATGGGATCTGATATTCAGTCTGATTTAGGACGTCACCAAAGCTCCTTATTAAGCGGGCAGACCTTCCTGAATAACGGATCCGATATTCAGAGTCCGATTTAGCATCCGTTACGTCGGAGAACATTTCATCCTGAAAACGGATGCTAAATCGGCTCCTATATTCTTGAATGCAATTAAACTTCTCTGAATTTATGAAGCGACTGAATATCGGATCCGTTATTCAGGAATGTCTAATTTAACCTTTTTAGAGTGAGACAGATTAATAACGCGATTAAATGGGGATGCATACTTTCATCCTTACTAATATTATAAATGCGAAAGTCCGTTTGTTTGTGTATTTGTTTGTTTGTTACGCCTTCACGTCTAAACTACTGAACCGATCATCATGAAATTTTGGATACACGTTGTCAAGGGTACAGAGAAGGACATCGGGTACTTTTTATCCCGAACAAAAGTATTCTTCCCGAGGGATAGCAAAAAAGCTTTCCACGCAGACGAAGTCGCGGCCGGCCGCTAGTTTCATATAAATAATAAAGATTTATTGAACTTCACTTTATATAAATAAAATAAAAAGTGAATATCGCTAATGAGACTAAAATATTTTCCATCTGTCGATACTCGTCATCACATGTCCGCTTAAAGAGGTTGTTAGACCTTCCTGAATAAAGAATCCGGTATTCAGAGTCCGATTTAGGACGAAAAATTTAGTCGCCAAAGGTCCAGATTAGACCTAGCTTCCTTAATAACGGATCCAATATTCAGTCGCTTCTTAATTCAGGAAGGTAGGATCCGATTTAAGCGGGCATTAGACCTTCCTGAATAACGGATCTGATATTCAGAGTCCGATTTAGCATCCGTTACGTCGGAGACCATTTCATCCTGAAAACGGATGCTAAATCGGCTCCTTCCTTCCTGAATGCAATTAAACTTCTCTGAATTTATGAAGCGACTGAATATCGGACCCGTTGTTCAGGAAGGTCTAATTTAACCTTTTAAGAGTAAGACAGATTAATAACGCGGTTGAGTGGGGATGCATACTATACGCGTCACAAGCGTTTGTGCTAAAATCGTTTGATCGGTTGGTTTAAATGACAAATGTCATTTCTGACGTATTTTATTTTAACCAATCAAAACCATTGATTGCAGCCGGATTGCCGCTGGCGCCATTTGTTTTGCGTGTGGATCCCCATTGGCGACACGATTTTCCCGTCATAGAATTTTTCAGAAAAAGGGCAAGAAGTTTTAAAGTAAAAAATAATCGGTTGGCACTCCGGGAGTGCCGGCAGAAGTTAAAACTTGAATATTAACGTTGTGCATTTTTGATATTGGCGAAGGGTCCATACAAGCGGATTCCCACCGGCTTACCTTTTAGAAATCCCATCCCAATAATCCACTATGTAGATCATAAAATTTTTGGAGATCGGCTTACCTTCGCCATAATTTCACCCCTCGCCACTGCATACAGTCACACAATTTAATCAGTTTGTAATTAAGTAGAGAAAATTTCTAAAGATTTCGCGCCAGTGGCCTTTTTAATTTCTATATGCAAGCATTCTACGATTTAAACTTATAGTCACAGAGTATAAATGAGTCTATGATTTCACCGAAGAGATCGCTGTTATTAGTACCATTTGCGTTGCTGGTGACACAAGTGTTTAGGAACGTCTTAAAATGACGCGCCGCCATTTTCAACGCGCCCCGTAGAAAGAGAGGGGGATACTTCCGCCGTCAGCTGTCTTCTCTCCATCCGTCACATCCGTCTTACACGTTTTCGATCAGCCACGTGATTCCTGACGCGAGTTTAGCATTTTTTCCCCATACAAAAAGCGCACCCGCCGCTAAAGAAGTTTTCACTTCAAAAATACTACAAAGCCATAGTCCCATCTCATTCAGACGGGAAACGGATGAAGTATGTTAGTGAATGGGCCATTTTGATGCCTATCTATCGGTCCTTTTGGTACCCGATGCCTATTGAACGAATTCTATATAACTGGGTGACTCATGCTCTTATTGCTAATTAAAACCAAGTACTTTACCTAAGTGTATGGAGCCATGAAAGGTACTCAATTCAATACCTACATTTATTTTATACTAGCGGCCGCCCGCGGTTTCACCCGCGTGGTTCCCGTTCCCGTGCGAATATCGGGATAAAAAGTATTCTATGTTTTAATCCAGGCTATTTTCTATCTGTGTGTCAAATTTCAACCAAATCCGTGCTGTAGTTTTTGCGTGATTGTGGAACAAACATCCAAACATCCAAACCCACAAACCTTCACATTTTAATACTAGCGGCCGCCCACGGTTTCACCCGCGTGGTTCCCGTTCCCGTGGCATTATCGGGATAAAAAGTATTCTATATTTTAATCCAGGCTATCAACTACCTGTGTGCCAAGCGGCTTCCCGTGACCTTCAACAGTTCGTCAGTCCACCTTGTCGGGGCCTACCCACGGAGCATCGTCCGGTGCGCGGTCGCTATTACAGAACCTTTCCTGCCCCAACGCCCATCGGTTCTGCTTGCTATTTGTCCCGCCCACTGCCACTTCAGCTGAGCAATCCTTCGAGCGATGTCGATTATTTTAGTTCTCCTACCAGATCTCCTCATTTCTGTATCGATCACGCAGGGAACGCCCAGCATGGCTATCTCCATTGCACGCGGGGTGACCATGAGAAACGGGTCTTTTGGCCTACGTTTATTTTGGGGATGTTTTGGGAAACGGATTGAACGTTCCAAAATGACCTTGACTTGGGTTGCTTTCTCATACGACGTAGTAATAGTAACCTACATGTGCGTGACAAAAACCGTACAAAGCATTTTGTTCGCAAAGTAGCATAGACCCAATCACTGCGATGTATAGTCGTGGTATGAAAAGGTTCCTCGCACATTTTGTCACAGAATAGTCGATAAAACAGTTCAGCTGTTGTCTTGGTGATGCATACCATATTTGACCCGGTAACGACGGCGCAGTAGTCCACGGCCTTAGATTATTTATATGTCAAGATAGACAGTCGAAGCTACGACAGCGTCGAAAAAAATATCACCCAACAGTTGGGTGACCAAAACACGCACACATTGTCAGTAGTGTGAGCCGGCCATAGTTTTTATTGTCAAAATTGTCAAAGTGTCAAAATTGGTTTTTAAAAATAAACCGCCCGCACCAAAGAGGCAACAATATCTAAAAGAGGGCCTCATAAATAGCAGTATTCATGTATTTTCTGGTTTTGAATAAATATTTTGTAATGTTGTATTTTATTGTAACAAGTAAGCTGTCGTCGCTGTCGCTGGCTGACATTTGCCCAAGGAGAAACATTTTAGGGTTACATCTGCCTGCCTACCTGAGTACTCTTCGAAGCTTAGTAAAAAAAAATACATTGACACATACATTTTTATCAACGCCATCTATCGAGATTGCAGTTTTTTGTCATTCTGAAAAGCCCTCATTGAGTAGGGGGGCAGGGGCCGTACCACGCAAATGTCGTCGGCATCGCTATCGACTTTATTTGACAGATCTATGTGACACATATGCTATTTGTTTTTGGCACAAATAAAAACTCAAGAAAAGTAGCAATGTGTCACATTCAATCTGTCAAATTAAGCGGATAGCGATGCCAACTACACTTACGCGGCAAACCCACAGTCAGGAGGGTTTTTGGCGCCATTTTGTCGGGTTCGGTTTGGTGACTATTTTAATTATTCGCAAATTGATTCATAGTGGATATTGTGTCTTAAAATTGGTGCAGTTTTGTAGTACAAGTGTCTACGCAACGGAACAATATGTGGGATAATTGAAATAGGCGCGATCTTGGTTGTGTGAAGCTGAGACTTTTATTGTAGTGGTGGTTACCTCGGCTGGCCTTACCGAGTAAACCGTCTTGATATACTTGGTGCCAAATGCTCCAAGCAGCATTAAAATGCGATGCACCCGCATTTTAATGTAAAATTGTAAACTGAAACAATCTACCACTGAACTATTCAACACTTGACACTGGCAAAAATTACTCCCTAAAGAGGAGAGTAGATTGCGAAACTAAAATAAGAAGAAGAAGAAACCCACAGTCACGAATTTTTCCCTATTTATTTCTTTCCTCCCATAATGTTGGTTGCAGAAAAAGTTATTCTACTCGTAATTAAGTTATATTATAATACAGTTTAACTACACACCTCGTTATCTAAAACCCTATTATTTACGCTCACTTAGAAGTACATTTACCCTACTTCATGTGTGTATGTGTGTGTTTATTACTCGTTCCAAGTATAGGCGTATTTGTCACAGGTGATCGGAGTAAACACTGATTGACCTTGAGGGACCCTTTATGGGGTGGCAAAGATTAAATAGGTGGCAGACACGCCACACTGAAACAATGAAAAACGGTGATTTGTGAAAGAATATTGCAAAAGATTTTGAAAAAACCGGCCAAGTGCGAGTTGGACTCGCGCACAAAGGGTTCCGTACCAAAAAACGGTAAAAAAAAATTACGTTTGTTGTATGGGAGTCCCCCTTAAATATTAATTTTATTCTGTTTATAGTATTTGTTGTTATAGCGGCAACAAAAATACATCATCTGTGAAAATTTCAGCTGTCTATCTGCTGTCGTTATTAATATCGAGCAAAAAACGGCAAAAAAATCACGTTTGTTGTATGGGAGTCCCCTTAAATATTAATTTTATTCTGTTTTTAGTATTTGTTGTTATAGCGGCAACAGAAATACATCATCTGTGAAAATTTCAACTTTCTAGCTATCACGGTTCATGAGATACAGCCTGGTGACAGACAGACAGACAGACAGACAGACAGACGGACAGCGGAGTCTTAGTAATAGGGTCCCGTTTTTACCCTTTGGGTACGGAAACCTAAAAAGAAATATACTATTATTATTATTTATTCATTTGCCAATAAACATGTTACATTAATGGTTAGTAGTATCTTAAAAACCTAAATTAAGTTTATCTAGATACTAGGCTCTCATAAATAACTTAAAAAAAGCAACCAACAGTAAAACATAATTACATAATTCTAAAGAGCGGGTAGTAGGTTAGGTGTACTTATGTAAGTATTTATCATATCGTACAGAATGTTTGAGCGAGTGCCCATACCCACAAAGAAACAAAAATCGATGAGTTTCAAGACAGCGCGTGCACAGTATCAAAAGAAAAAAACGGTCAAGCGCGAGTCGGACTCGCGCACCGAGGGTTCCGTACAATCATAAATATATTTGGATATGTTACTTTAGTACAGTCTTTAAAAAAGTAGGATAAACGGCAGGTGGAAGGGCGAACAGGCGGACAGTTAATTTACAAATCTTAACCACAGCTGCTTATGGTAACTGAAAAACGTTTCAGCTGCTTATGGTAACTGAAAAACCTTTCAGCCGCTCCACATTGCAAACTGTTTATATTACTAAGTAGGAACTTATTCTTCGTTTATTCGTACGGCAAACCAGCTACCAATTTATTATTGTAGTGTTAGGTTGCGCCATCTCTTGACCGATAGTGGAACTATTTTTTCTCTCTCAGGTTTGCATGCTTAGGACAGCGCCATCTGTTGACGGGCAATGAAACTAAAGAATTTTTGTTTGTTTTTTGAATTTCTAAAAAAAGTGTGTTATATTGAGACATCGTTTTATTTTTCCTGTAATCTTTACATAAACTACTATCACATTATTTCAGATTTTTCTCTTTGCAAACTTCGGAGATAAGGGGGGGGAACGGTATTTTTTTTTACATTTTTCATCATAAGTCGAAAACTATGCGGCCTAAGAAAAAAAAAAGTTTTAAAATGTGCAAACAGCGCTCTTTCATATGATACCCCACATGCCCTAGTCACTTCATTTCAAATTTTTAAGACCCCTTTTCAGTCCCTGTTGTAAAAAAGGAATTAATTTTTAATTAATTTCTTATTTGCAAAATAGTTGGGCAAATTTCATCTTAAACTATTCCAAATTTCAAGTTGATACCATTAGTAGTTCTCGAGATATCTAGCTGTGACAGGCAGACTGAGTCACACCATAAGGGTTCCTTTTTTACCATTTTGGTACGGAACCCTAAAAATTGAATGCGCTTGTGCGTGTGCGCTCGCATATAAAGGTTGCTCCTATTTTCACGACATAAAGACATTTTTTTTTAAGTTTGGAAATATAATTTAAGAATTCTTTGAATGTTATTATGATTGATTTTATTTTTGATTTCGATTGGTAAGTTGTTCATAAGACGGGGTATTCAATATTGGGATGTTCTTTTACCGTATTCGTTGTTAGATATGGGAATATAAAGTTCTTTGTTAGTTATTTTTCTAGTAGAAATTTTGTGATTTATTGATACTTGGATTTCTTCGTTAAAGTAATTTTCAAGAAGCAGATTATGTTTAACTTTCTCGGATATGGGTACTCCACAGTACTTGAAAAGTCCAACAGGGTCCTCTGAATATTTAATTTTTATTTTAGGGGGAACCAAATTGGCTCCGTGCACGCTTTTAGCGCCACCTAGCGTGTTGCAACTTTGTTGGCTCTGACCTGACCGTTTTGACGTTTTGATATGTAATGGCGGCATTGTGACAAAATCTTAAAAAATACTATACATATTGTGTTATTAATGTAAATTTCAAAATTACTATGATTTGGGTGGACAAAGTGTTGTGAAATCATATAAATTAAATATGGCAAGAAAGATCTATTCAAAATGAGAGTTTTATTTTGGTTATATCACGGTTTGTTTACTTCTTTTTTAGTTGTAGATTTTGTAAAACAAGAGGATAAAGCTACTTTAATAATTTTACTAAGTGATAATAAACATATATAATTATTCCTGTATCGCTAATAATAAATTAGATATCGTTTTCAAACAGATTACAGAGCCTCCATTATTTCTACTTTTTGCCACCATGAGCGCTGAGATCGATTATTATACCTTCGCACCCTCCCAATACTGAATATTATATATTTGTATGTTTTATATGTTTTATATGTACGGCCATAGCTGCTGAGACCGTAGGATATAATGCTTTATACCAATGTTTTATACATTGTTAGTAGAATATCAAATGGTACTTTACATTTAATTATATAGAATTAGTTAAATTATGTAGCTTACGTTAAAAAAAATCTCGAAAAGTGTCAGTTAAGAGGTATTGGTGGTTCCCTATGTATTTGCATAAAATTTTAAGGCATAATATGTCATAGCATAATATGATTTCGCCGAATGATGTTTACGCATAATATTATTTAGTCATAACAGTTTATGCATAATTTTTTTAAGCATAACTTTTTTAAGCATAATCATGTTTAAGCATAAGATTCTTTAGCATAAATTTAAACACGCATAATGTTATTTACGCATATTTTTATAAACAAAAAAATCACGACGTTTAAAATCACGAAAGAACATTTTACCTAAAATACAAAATCCCGAAGCTTAAAAAACCGAAGGTTAATTGAGGTTTACATGCATGGTTACATGCAGATCGGTTCTGGCACTTCACCGACCGCTGCCGCGGCACGCTCGCTTCGCTCGCTCGGCTCGTGCGTTGTTGGTCGCAATGGAACCTTACCTCCTCCTCGCTCGCTACGCTCGCTCGTCGTCGCACCTAATAGACCTAAACAGATTTTCGGGATTTTTAACTATCGGCATTTTAACTTTCAGGGTTTCGAACTATCATCAGTCATTTAATAATCGATCTTTCAAGTTTCTGTCTATTGGATATCGTTATTAAGGATTTTCGGTATTTTAAAAATAGGTGTTTTATGAGTCGATATTTAGGTCGTATGTGTTATGAGTTTTTGGCATTTTATTACAATACTTACCCCTTTTGCATGAAAATAAATGAGTGCGTAAAGATATTTATTCTTATTGCTTTTGATTTTTATGTCTAAATAATATTAGGCGAATAGACAGTATGCCTAATAACATTATGCGAAAACAAATTAGTCTAAATGATAATTATGCTAATATAAATAGTATGCCAAAAAACAATTATGCGAAAGTATTATTATGACAAAAAAGATTATGCCAAATCCGTTATGCCAAATCAAATTAGGTATAAAACAATTATGCGAAAACAAGGGATCCCGGTATTGGTACTTCGCCGTCGATATGCAAGATGCACCGTCGCCCGCCCGCAGGAAATGCACATGCATACCACAAAATATCAGTAGTGTTGGTTTACGCATGATGTAACTCCTGCACGCGTAGCATGACCAACATCGAGATAAGATTCGACTCAGAGAACAATGGCTTGTCTACACCGAAATGTCACTTTTGTCGGGTTGAGATCGAGATACTCATGCTCGCATTTACAACTAGTAGACTCGTATTGTTCTTTGTCGTGGCCTAATGTCAAAAGTCGACAAACACGAGCTTTTCTCTTCAACTGACATTAATTTGACAGTTGAATCAGAGAAACTTGTCTACCACCCTTTGAGTAGTCGAGAAGGTCGAGAAAGAATCACAGACTAATATATTAGAAAACTATTTCGAATCTTCTTATAAGAAGATTCGAAATAGTTTTCTACGTATTTTATTTTATATGAATCTAAATTTCGCAATAAAAATAAATCTAAATTATCCGTGCTTATATTTTATTCCTTAAAAACTTAAAATTAAAATTATTTTCATACGTTGATTTTAATATTTCGTAATTTTCTCGCCATTTTACACAGATTACTAAATTAACAATTTCGTTAGTAGTCTGTGTTATCTTTTCAAAATACTCTAAATAAAAGAAAGGCAAACGAATTTATATCCATACAGCTATATTTAATTAGTTTTAAGAGTTTAGCGTTGCGAAATCTATACAAAGGAACGGTGCTTTATGAGAAATAAAGTAATTATTTTCTATTGGCAACATTATTCTTCTCGAACTCGAGAGAGCTTGTCTACGGAAGAGAACGCTTTCTTGAATGCCTCTTTATCTTAGAACTTATAAAAAAAATGAGAATCATGTTTAAACTAAATTATTTCGGATCAAATTAGATAATTTTGACGTTTATTGGTGTTGAAATAAAAAGATTACCTTTAAAATTCACTTTTTTTATTAAAAGACATTAAAAGGTTTCGAAATTCTGAGAACGAGTCCCACCTGTCTGTCAAACTGTGCTCAGCAATCGAAAAGGTCGAGACGACAAGTCTTTGTAGACAAGAGTCTCGTTTGCTCATGCTACGCGTGCTGAGGATGCTCCGGGTTGGGGCCACGTGTAGAGTGGCCTAATTGGTGAAGGTGCAAGGTGTGTTGCTGTCTTGCTAAATGCAGGTATTATGCACTGATATTTTGTGGTGTGCATGTGCATTTTTTTGTGGGCGGGCGGGCGGTGCATCTTGCATATATTGTTTGCGGAAGTAAGCTACTCTTTTTTAAAAATAGTTTGGGACTTCTGCCAAGTGACGCCTGATTCAAGTTTTTCACTGTAGCCTCTAAGAATGAGAACAGTGAACACGAGAGAGAATAATCGTCCTGTATAAGGACGATTATATTATTCTCTCGGCGGTCACATCATTAAATACACCAGTGGTCCTACCATGAGTTGTTGCAAACTGTTTACGTTACAGTAAACTATCGTTTTCTCTCTTTCACTCGTATTGACTGTGAGCGGTATATCCGACAGTTTACTGTAACGTAAACAGTTTGCGTCAACTCATGGTAGGGCCACAGTTGATTTTCATACTAACAAGGTAACTTTGAAGTCTTGGTTCTCAGTCAAGGATTGACGTAACTGTGATTTGATGATGGGTATCCAGGAGTGAATGGAGGAAATTCAGATCCGTTTACACACCCAACTGATCTGATAAGCATTCTAAGAGATATAAGGATCAGAGTTTTCAGTTTCAGGATTTCCATATTTTTTATGCTAATTTCGTGGTTTTTGTAAACATATACTAATATCTCTTAGAATGCTGGTCAGATCAGTTGGGTGTATATAGCAATCTGAATCTCCTCCATTTACTCCCTGGATGGCCATCATCAGATCTCATGGTTTCAAAGTTACCTCGTTTGTATGAAAATCGACTGGTATCTTTAATTATGTGACCGCTACTGTATATTTATTTCGTTATTTATTTATGATAATCATTACACGGGAGATCTTACTAAGTATTCACAATTTTTTTCATATTATTTTAATCATGTGGATATCAAGAACTTTCATTGATCAACAAAAATATCCAGTTCCGGAAAGGCGATATAACATTTTAAATGTGGAAGTTTGAATATTATGTTACGTTTTACGTTACGTTCACCCGTCTTTGTGTAACAAACAAAGACGGGTGAACGGATTTGGGTGAAAGGTTTATATACTAGATTATTATAACATAGTGTGGCGGCATCTACCTACGTCGCACATACCACAACAGTATGACAACGAGTCATCACCGTGTTTCACTACATGGCGCTGATATGATAAACAAATGTATGAAAACGACGAAATAGTATGGAAACCTACATCTCGCTAACGGACTTCTCTCATTGCTTTCTTCTCAATTTCCTACAATTCCATGCTTTCTATAAGTAAAAAAACCAGCAAAAATATACATTACATTAAATTAAATAAATTAATGAAAATTTAAATTTAAGTACTTAAGTACCATGCTTTGAGAGTCTACTACGAAAAATATTAATTTTGGTTTATAATATTCCTGAACTAATAAATGTCTTAATTTGCGCTATCGCACACGGGCAACTTAGTCGCCCAGCAACTGTTTTGTCTCTCACTTCAAGTCCACGGGTTTATATGGAAGCGCGCACACGAAGCGATACGGTGGTCGGCAATTTTTCATACAAACCATGTGAGAGACAAAACAGTTGCTGGGCGACTAAGTTGCCCGTGTGCGATAGCGCTTATAGTGTTTTGGTATTCGAAGTGCCCTTCATCTACTTATATTTTGAGACCATTGATCCGTCAAATAGTTGTCCTTTAGAAAGGTCAATCCCATCTATAAATAATAATTATTCTTTGCCGCAATATACCCACGTTAATGAAAGATCGATACTAAAGCTGCTCTTTAGACAATGTTGTCAAGGTGAAATTTATTGGAACACATTTTTCAAGGCAAAAAACGGAGCCCTTATAGATTCTCATGTCTGTCTGTTTGTCTGTTTGTCTGTCCGTCCGTCCGTATATCACAGCCACTTTATTCCAAAACTATTAAGATAACACAGTTGAAACTTGGTAGGTGGATGTTTTCTGTAAACCGCTTTACGATTTTTACACTCCTCATACATGTAACTAAAATGCAGGGTGTGTTCTGTTCCAACGAACTAATGTCTTCACTTCCAAAGTGGTAAAATGTGTAGGGGACACACATTAAAAACACTCTAACTTTGAAAATGAGTGTTTAACAATTGCTGTAAATCTTAATATACACTTTCACTGAAAATGGTTTGAATGAGATATAATAGCAGTTTTAGATATATTGCACATTTTTCATAGCCGCAAATATAACTTTGTCATTCATACAAACACTATGAAAAACAAAGTTATTTTTGCAGACAAAAAAATGATAGAGGTGTTAATTAATATGGAATGGTATAAGGACACGGCCGGTTTTTTTACATAGCTTAGGGGGGCTACTCAAATGGCCACTTTTCTATACGTTAGCTAATTTAAAAATTAAAATAAGTCATAAACTCCAAAATTACGTGTCGTAGGCTTGTCAATTTCATACAATACAACAAAGTCTGTAATTTACATTAACTTGCGACGTGTGACTTGATCGTTTAATGGGGAATGTCCGAAAAAAAACAATTTGGCTGAATATTTTTTTATAGGTAGGAATAAGCTCCTTTAGTAATAGAAAAAAGTTACAGAATTTTCCGTTGCGTATAAATAAAAATAAAAAATAAAGTCACTTCGACTTCACAAATATACGAAAGTAACAGCAGAATGGAGATTATACCTTTGCCACCACCTGCCATAACCACAACATGCTATTAAAAAAAAAGTTTCAACACAAAATGTCAAAACTTTTTTTTAATACTTGCTGTTGTTGTGGCAGTAGGTGGCAAAGGTATAATCGCCATTCTGCTGTTACTTTCGTACATTTGTGACGTCAAAGAGACTTAAATTTATAAAAAAAATTTGAAGCAACCGAAAATTCTGAAACTTTTTTCTAAAACTAACGGAGCTTATCTACCTATAAAAAAATATTCAGCCATTTTTATTTTTTTCGGACATTCCCCATTGTTTATTTTTAAGCTTTAAGTTAGCGAACGAATAGAAAAGTGGCCATTTGAGTAGGGGGGCAGAGCTAGTGATAATTTTATAAACTTTTTGATTTGACTTGATTGCAGCGATTTTCTATTAGTCTATCCCGTGACTATACGGCCCCTGGAAAAGAGTCGACACGTTAGGTAATAAAAAAAACCGGCCAAGTGCGAGTCGGACTCGCGCACCGAGGGTTCAGTACCATCATAATTGCACCATTAAACCACACTGCAGAGTAGAATAATAAAATGAGTATTGCAGTTTTGGTCAGCGCCATCTCTTGACCGATACTGAAACTAATGTTAACTTTTTTAGAAATTTGATAATTTCTAAAAAAGTGTGCTGTATTGAGACATCGTTTTATTTTTCCTGTAATCTTTATATAAACTGCTATCACATAGAATTATTTCAGATTTTTCTCTTTGCAAACTTCGGAGATAAGGGGGGGGGGGACGGTATTTTTTTTAGATTTTTCATTATAAATCGAAAACTATGCTGCCTAAAACAAAAAAAAAATGATTAAAAACGTGCAAACGGCGCTCTTTCATATGATTCCCCATATGCCCTAGTAGCTCCACTTCAAATTTTTAAGACCCCTTTTCAGTCCCTGAGGTAAAAAAGATATTTATTTTTTAGGGTTCCGTACCCAAAGGGTAAAAACGGGACCCTATTACTAAGACTTCGCTGTCCGTCTGTCTGTCTGTCACCAGGCTGTATCTCATGAACCGTGATAGCTAGAAAGTTGAAATTTTCACAGATGATGTATTTTTGTATACATCATCTGTGAAAATATATACCCATACAACAAACATATTTTTTTCCGGATTTTGGTACGGAACCCTACGTGCGCGACTCCGACTCGCACTTGGCCGGTTTTTTTTATTTATTACTTATTTGCAAAATAGTTGGGCAATTGTCATCTCAAACTATTCTAAATTTCAAGTTGATACCATTAGTAGTTCTCGAGATATCCAGCTGTGACAGACAGACAGACAGACTGAGTCACACTCTAAGGGTTCCTTTTTTACTATTTTGGTACGGAACCCTAAAAACAAACTAAACGTAACTTTATTTGTTAAGTTTTCACGTCAGATTCCACCGATCAATATGAAATTTTCATGTCAGGGGTACAGAAAAGGATATATAGGGTACCTTTCATCTCGAAAAAAAGTAATGTTCCTAAAGGGTTTAAAAATAATTGTCCACGCAGACGACGTCGCGGGTGGCCGCTAGTAAGCTATGCAAAGTGCAACTTTCTACGACAGTCTCGTAGCATCCGTAGCATACGCTACGCCGCTACGTCGTAGCAGTGGAGAAAAACTTTGATGAAACATAAACTAAGTAATAAAAATTTGACCTTCACAGCATTCTCGCCCCAGTCTCCTGAGACCAGGGTAACATTTCGCGTCAATATCTTTCTGTCAGTCGCACCGCTTTTTGGTATTCAAGGTAGAGAATTTACGCACATATTTTATTGCTGTGAAATAAATAAGAAATGTACAGTTGGGAAAGGGGATTGCTGTCGGTTTCTTGTCGGTTTTAACAACATGTGGCTGAGTGATTAGTGAATGTGAAAGTTTTATCACGAAGTTGGAATACTATACATACATCATGTATCAAAAAACCCTGTCAGATCCTGAAACAGGTGATGTGTTGCTAAGACTAAATAACATTCTTCAAGGAATTTAGGTCGAATAACTAATTTTTTTCGCCTTTCCATAGTAAGTAAGGCGGTCAGTTGACCAATACATTTTGTATGAAATACATTTTGTATGGGAGTATGACATTTTTTTTTCGTCTTTCGACCTATGTTGCATGGAGAAAGTTGTTTAGTTTTAGCAACACTATCACCATTTCAGGATCTAACAGGGTTTTATGATGTATATACAAAATATAGTGTGATGAACAATAACATTTGTACTTACCTTATTCGGATTTCGGATTAATCTACTCCTGTTTACGAATTTTCGACCAGGGTCAGTCACGTGATCCTTACTGACTGACGCGAGTTTAGCATTTTTTCCCATTACAAATAAAAAACCGGTCAAGAGCTAGTCGGACTCGCGCACCGAGGGTTCCGTACAATCATAAATATATTTGGATATGTTACTTTAGTACAGTCTTTAAAAAAGTAGGATAAACGGCAGACAGGTGGAAGGGCGAACAGGCGGACAGTTAATTTACAAATCTTAACCACAGCTGTATATAGTGACTGAAAAACGTTTCAGCCACTCCACATTGCAAACTGTTTATATTACTAAGTAGGAACTTATTCTTCGTTTATTCGTACGGAAAATAGTAGGTATTTATATTAGAACCAGCCAACAATTATTATTGTAGTATTAGGTTGCGCCATCTCTTGACCGATAGTGGAACTATTTCTTTTTCTTAAATCAGCATTCTTAGGACCATCTGTTGACTGGTAGAGAAAATAAGAATTTATGTTTGTTTTTTGAATTTATAAAAAAGTGTGTTATATTGAGACATCATTTTATTTTTCCTGTAATCTTTACAGAAACTACTATCACATAGAATTATTTCAGATTTTTCTCTTTGCAAACTTCGGAGATAAGGGGGGAACGGTATTTTTTTACATTTTTCATCATAAGTCGAAAACTATGCGGCCCAAGAAAAAAGAAAAAAATGTTTTAAAATGTGCAAACAGCGCTCTTTCATATGATACTCCACATGCCCTAGTCACCTCACTTCAAATTTTTAAGAACCCTTTTCAGTCCCTGTTGTAAGAAAAAAATTTTTATTTATTTATTTCTTATTTGCAAAATAGTTGTGCAAATGTCATCTTAAACTATTCCAAATTTCAAGTTCATACCATTAGTAGTTCTCGAGATATCCAGCTGTGACAGACAGACAGACAGACTGAGTCACACCATAAGGGTTCCTTTTTACCATTTTGGTACGGAACCCTAAAAAGCGTACAACGCCGCTAAAGAAGTTTTCACTTCAAAAATAACCACGAAATTTAAGGAATACGCTCCGCTGCGCTTCGTGCTCGCTTTAAATTTCTAACCTATATTCGGGACCTACGGGAGTAAATTAGATCGGTTATCCCAAAGTTTAACCAACAGTTACCGGCTCTATCTAGTTTTAGCTGGCTTAAACTAGGTGTAGCCGCACTTCGGATATTAGCTGTGACATATACACACAAAAAAGAAATGGATTGAAGAATTGTACTAGGGCACAGCTTGTCTCATATTCAAATCTAGTACTTATAAGTATTTTTTTATGGTTCAATATCGAGTCGTGATCGAGTCCTATTCGAAATATAGTAACTATTAAATGTCACGTGCCAATCAGAGTTGTGAGAAAATATATTGTGCGACCGCAGTTTTTTGCAATAACCAACGAGCCAAATCAATTTTTACGCCATGTCACGAAGAGAGGGTTGGAGCACGAATTGCTTTTATTCCATTTATTTCTACCAGTAGTTTGATGATCGGCAAGCTATTTGTAATAGGGATATAAAGCCGAATATGGTGGATAGGGTGCCATTATTTATCTAAAAACCTGAAAGTTATAACTGTTTAGTTTTTTTTTCCCTTTTTGTGATAAATTGCAAAGTGGTAATCTTAGACTGAAATTGTGGTTTGCTTTTGCCCAGTAATAGGATTGATTATCGAAAAAAATAGTCCATTAGCATTAAGGGTTGTTACTCTTCAGTTTTTCATAGAAATAAAAAATAAATAAATTTAAAAAATATTAAAAACACGACTGCCCTGCCAAAAACGAACTAAGTTAAACAACAAATGAATTGCTGTCGGGGGACCTTATTATGGAACAATTTTTGATGAGATTTTAGTTCGTTTTTGGCAGGGCAATCGTGTTTTTAATTTTTTTTTTTAATTTATTTATTTTATTTTACACATTATAGTGACATATTATATAGTTTTGGAATGTGTTTATCAAGGCCTTTTATTTGATGCCCATATTGTAATAATAGAAGAAAAAAATATTTTTTTTCGCATTTGAAAATGGCGTCGAACAGTCGCCATATTGATTTTTTCTAAAAAAATATAACCAGTGTCACTCGGGATGCTGTAAGGATTCTAACGATACCCCATTTATCCAAATCAGTTCAGGCATTTAGAAGTTATGGTGGAATAAAAAACTCACATACCCACATACATGAACCCTTGAAGATTTCTCAGCCATGTGGTGATTTCAAGGTTTTAAAATTGATTGTATGTATGGTATACTTTCTACCATATTCGTCTATATAACCCTGCTAGCTTTCCTCCCGCAGCTTTGCCCACGTGGACAGGTTATATCGTGCGGGCGGAGACCTGTGCCCAGCAGTGGGATGAAAAGTAGCCTATATATTTCCTTCCCCAAGGTCTCTGTATATCGTACCAAATTTCGTCAAAATCAGTACAGCGGTCTAGGCATAAAAATGTAACAAACAGACAGACAGAGTTACTTTCGCAGCGGCCGCCCGCGACAGAAAGGTTTTTTTTTGCTATCCCTCGGCAACAATACTTTTTTCCGAGATGAAAGGTACTTTGCCCTTCTCTGTACTTCTGACATCGTGTATGCAAAATTTTATGACGATCGGTTGAGTAGTTAAGACGTGAAGGCGTAACAAACAAACAAACGAACTTTCGCATTTATAATATTAGTAAGGAAGTAAAGAGTTAGTAAGGATTTAGCATTTATAATATAAAAAAACTAAGTATGGATTACTAAACACCCGGTATAATGGATCATCATCATCATATCAGCCGCACGACGCGTACTGCTGGGTATAGGCCTCCCCTAAGGATCTCCACGACGATCGGTCCTGCTTGGCCCGCATCCAGCGGCGCACCAGATCGTCGGTCCACCTTGTCGGGTGCCTACCCAAGGAGCATCGGTCGTCCGTCGTCGTGCGCGGTCGCCATTTCAGAACCTTTCCGCCCCAACGGCCATCGGTTCTTCTCGCTATGTGTCCAGCCCACTGCCACTTTAGCTGAGCAATCCTTCGAGCGATGTCGGTTACTTTAGTTCTCCTGCGGATCTCCTCATTTCTGATTCAATTACGCAGGGAAACGCCTAGCATGGCTCTCTCCATCGCACGCTGGGTGACCTTGAGCCTCCTTATGAGACCCATAGCATAGCATAATATTGAAGCGACCACGTTTCATTGCCGTATAATAATATAAAAGGTAAAAGTCATATGGATAAAATGTAATAAAACGTTATGATTGATGTTGAATAATTAGTTACACTACCACCAAACATTTAACAAACAAAATAATTCTAAAAATAACGTTATCCCTCATGACCAACCGGATGTGTGAATAATTCAGCAGCTCTTCCGGTCAGTTGACATTTGCAGGTAGCTTCGTTAATTTTTCAGGTGGTACGGTGATGTTTCATTTTGAAAGCTCTCGGGGGCGTTGCGCGTGTATGCTTAGCTCGACATTTTTCAGGAAATATACATTTGAAACAAATAAAATATGTGAAATGTTACACTGTAGTGATCCCAAGTAAAATAATTGTGTGTTTAGAAATAAAACAAAAAAAAACAATAGCACTACAACAGAAAGGGAATTCGTATGCTATTAACGTTCAAATGATATATTTCTAGTTTGATATTAAAAATATTTAACGTAAGCAATTTTCATCTCATATAATGAAAATTTGTTAAAAAACACTTTCTATAATTTTATTTTCTCTAATTTTTGTTTTACATAGATTTTTCCATATTGTCAAATTATGATGAATTTGAGGCAAAACGCGATTAAGTCGTATGGCGAATAAAGTTAAATTGCGATATAGGTAGTTTGCGTGTTTGGTATAATGCGAAATAGGCAAGTAATGACTTAGTTCAAACCATAGACTTAGAAAAATCTTTGCTGATGGTGCAAACAATATGAATATAAGGTTCTTGGTGCAAACACTAATTAAGAATGAAGTTTAGGCAATTAGACAAATACAGGTTTGAGAACAAGAGCCGGGAAAATATTTGCGGCAGTAGCGATCCTGCCTAATAAGAGTTTTAGGCTGTCTTAAGCTTTGTCCAGACTAGTAAAATTTGAGTGTATCAGATCACCGTCGCGTATCATTGACGTGTATCATTATTTGGCTAGTGTGGTAGTGTAGACGCATTTTGATACTGTATCATGATACGACTATGTGATTCGATACGATGATACACCGCGATCCATCTCGAGGCGGTTTTTGCCCGATCATCAAAGGGGATACCAATGATTTATATGATTTTGACAAGTTTGTTTGTACGTGTTTATACATTTTCGCACTCTGCTCCGCTGGTTGATGACAATCATTTTTGTTGCTCGCGTTTTTTTTGTTGACTAGGGAAAGATACGAGGAAAATGTACGCGTCCACATTCATGACACGCGTTGTTGATACGCTGACAAGATACAAGCATGCTAAGTGTGGACGTGGTTATTAAGCCCATTTTGGGCTAATGGAGATAGTGATACAATGCAGGCGAAATGACGTCCACACTTAGGATACGAATACTCGATACGATACGGCTGATTTTGATCGTCAAGATCAGGGGTCTCCAAACTACGGCCCGCGGGCCAGATCCGGCCCGCGAGCACCAACAATCCGGCCCGCGAAAGCAAGCCGAATCGTACCAACAATACTGTAATTTACAGTATGTTGGTACGGAGCTAGTTAGATCCTAGCCCTTGAGACTTGGTGGAGGAGTAAGTCTGGCCCTTTTGCTGAAAAGTTTGGAGACCCATGCATTAAGGCAGGGGTCTCCAAACTACGGCCCGCGGGCCAGATCCGGCCCGCGAGCACCAACAATCCGGCCCGCGAAAGCAGGCCGGATCATACCAACAATATAGTAATTTACAGTACGTTGGTACGGAGCTAGCTAGATCCTGGCCCTTGGGACGTGGTGGAGGAGAAAGTCTGGCCCTTTTGCTAAAAAGTTTGGAGACCCATGGTCAAGATGATACAAGTCTGGACAAAGCTTTAGGTCTTGAGTCCTAGTAGGGAGTATGTTTAACAAAACAAATGTATGACGCGTTTTCCATTCTGTACAAGTCCAGAGAATACGAGCTTTTCTAAGATCAAAATGCATAGACTATCTACTGAATTTAATAAGCCTTTTATCATATTTTATTCATAATATGCACTTTATATAATATACCTACCAATGTCCCATGATCTAAGAAAATGTCAATGTGCATAAAGGGTTATTTGTAACAACACCAACAATCTCTTAAGAGTAGGTTACTATCATCATAAACAACAAAACTATAGTACTAAGACTTTTCCGAAAACAGACAAAAAAATGCACTTTTCATACAAAACTCGATTAGCTGTTCGGACATTAGTATGCGAAGTCGATTTTTTGTGTTTTCGGAAAAGTTGTTTACAAATAACCAGCGAACTAAAGCTATGGAATAAGCATTCCGCTCAAAAAATGGCACCACATGAAAAGTACAACTAAGTGGATAGAGCTAAAAATGCTGGCATTTAATTATGCAGCACAAAGCGTCTGAACACTGGTTGCTTATTAGCGACCATAATTTGTATACTTATTGATCTTTTCTGTACTCAAACGAAAAAATAAGATACGTTATTTCTGCATCTTTTTACTGCCTTCTTTGCATCTTTTACACCATTTGACTATAAAGGACGTCATTTCTAATAAACTCTCCCTTTCTATCTTTTCTCTACAATATAAACTGCAATTTATTGATAAGAACACTAACGTCTGTCACCGGGTGTGTGGCTGGCCCGACTAAAGCTGAGCGGGTTGTACTTTTTCGACCCCGTGGTGCTATTGTTTGCAATTACACTTCCATAGATTTTAGTTCGCTGCAAATAACCCTGTATGGCAACAGAAAACGTGCAAAATCATCGTATCTCATGAACAAACAGTTTACGTTTTCCTTATTTATGACATATTAACGTATCGTAAGTAGATCAGTGGTTCAGTATCGGGATGTCAATTTCCCGCCGCTGGCTCAAACGACCGTTCAATCATGGTCGCTTATTAAATTGACTGACGTTGGATCTCGATAATACCTATATATCGAGTGTGTGAGAAAAATGTTTAGAAATACAAGGTTATTTTTAGTATATTATTATACGAAACCTGGGGGCTGATTTTGTAACTTTGTTGCAATCAACTCTGACAGAAATCGCAGTTACAT
Source organism: Agriphila geniculea (assembly GCA_943789525.1). Lineage (NCBI taxonomy): Eukaryota > Metazoa > Arthropoda > Insecta > Lepidoptera > Crambidae > Agriphila > Agriphila geniculea. The sequence goes on along the minus strand of OX038898.1, from coordinate 8,240,020 downwards.
TGCTGCTTTAGTAAGAACCAATATGACAACTATCTTATTTAAAGCAGCAATGTAACTGCGCTTTTAATCGATTTCAATCGAGAATTGTTGGCAACAGAGTTACGTAATAAGGGGGCTGAAAACTGGAGGTCTATTACGAAAAGTTTAATGCGATACACGCAGCTGCGTCCGTGCTTCGTTTTGATTGTTTCCTATTACAAATCACTTTCGTATGCCAAATTCGAAGAGATTGCGTGAGTTTAACAGTTTCTCTCTGGCGTATCAGACATCGTTCGTTTAGTAGTCTATGGATTACGATAGCCAAATTCAAAATGTTTGTTATAACTACAACCAAAGAACTGCGGACGGTTATCGTGGCCAAGTGACTGCGTTACACGATTGCGTACGTTATTTTCGTAATATGCCCCCTGTTTGTTTAGAATCAGTAATATAATTGATTGCAATATTAATAATATTTACAAAGCTATAATTAGGTAACGCACACCCTACTAACGGGACAACACAAAAAACTTATAACTTAGTTAGTTTTTAAGGTAGGTATCATTATAATTTTTTTATACTGATTCTGAAAATGAAATATGTGACCCGTGTTTCGGTTTTCGTAAATACAAAAAGTAATGTTGTATAAGAGAAACCACTTTCAAGAGGAACTAAAATATTAAAAAAAAATGTTTTTTATATTGTTCCTTTGAGTTTTTTTCATCTAAATTGTATAAAAAAGATGTATTTTCTTGATATAATACATTAGTTCTTTATGCATTTAGTGATACAGATGGTAGTCCAATCAACGGGGCTTATGCAACCCGAATAATTCTCCCGTCTATGAAATTTGGCATGTGATAAAGTTAGGTAATACAGATTACAGATGAACAATAATCCAATAAATTTTGTTACGAGAAGTTAGTTATTTTTACCTAAACATGAAAATCGCTTATAACTCTCTGTGAATATTTCCTCGGGCTAAAATAATTTCTGTATACGTACTTATGTATTAGTTAAAATAAGTATGTAAAGGAATCCAATATTTTTTCGATTTAAGAGATACCCCAAATTTAAATGTTAATATTTTTTAATAAATCTTCTGTTGAAAAAATTATCTGCTGATTATTTTTTTTTAATATGTTTTTATACCCTTAATATAAAGCTTTGTTCAGTAAGCCAATAAATTTTATTCTTTAATTATATTTATACATAAATGTATAAAAATGGACCGACTATTTTTCACATTACCTATTAAGACCAAAAAATAAAAAATATGATTAAAGAAGAAAATTTATTGGCTTACTGAACAAAGTTATATATTTAAGGATATAAAAACATGTTAAAAATAGTAATCAGCAGATAATTTTTTCAATAGAAGATTTATTGAAAAATGTTAAAATTTAAAATTGGGGTATCTCTGAAACCGAAAAAATATTGGATTCCTTTAGATACTTATTCTAACTAGTACTATAATACGTATACAGAAAGTATTTTAGCCCGAGGAAATATTCACAGAGAGATATAAGCGATTTATATGTTTAGGTAAAAATACCTAACTTCTCGTAACAAAATTTATTGGATTATTGTTCATCTGCAATCTGTATTACCTAACTTCATCACATGCCAAATTTCATAGACGGGAGAATTATTCGGAAGTCTCCATACAACAAATATGCTCATTGATTGGACTATGGTCTAGAGTCTAAATTCTCTTTACTCTGTGGTCTAGAAATTATAAATATTACTTTAGGCTCTATCTAGACAAAGTAACATTTACAAATCTTCGTTTTCAAACGAATTGACGAAAGTTTTCGTTAACAATCGATTTTTAAAACTTCAAATCGAGTTTCAAAGTCTTCAAAAGCTGTTTCGAAAGCGGAGCGATAACGATGATTACTTTCGCTAGGGGGCCAAGTATGTTTGGCCATCGGATTGTCAACAAAAAAGTTGAAGTCAGTTAACGTTAGATGACGCTAGTTCTTTCTAAAATGGGCTCCACATTCGCGCCGCGAAAGCCCGCGAAGGCCGCGAACCGCGAATGTTTTGCGGCTTCGCGTATGGGCTTCGCGTTCGCGCTTCGCGGCGTTCCCCGTCCGGTGGCGGTTTTTTGGTCCGCATCAAAGGACTTGTGTACCGAACTAAGGTTGCCGTGTTTCGCGGCCGCGGTTCGCGGCGCGAGTGTATAGCCCTCTCTAAGTGGGCTCCACATTCGCGCGGCGAAAGCCCGCGAAGGCCGCGAACCACGAGTGTGGAGGGTTTCGCGGCTTCGCGTATGGGCTTCGCGGCGTTTCCCGTCCGGTGGCGGTTTTTTGGTCCGCGTCAAAGGACTTGTGTGCCGAACTAAGGCTGCCGTGATTCGCGGCCGCGGTTCACGCGCAAGTCTGGAGGACTATATTTTTCGGACCGTTTTCATGCGCTAACCGCACCCGTGATTCGCGGCCGCGGTTCGCGCGCGAGTGTGGAGCCGGCTTTATGGCTCCACCTGCGTCTTAACGCAAGCTAGCGTTAATCTAGCTAGGCGTTACGTAGATGTGGCCAAGACTTTAACGTGTTAATTTACAAACGACAGTACAAAATTTACTTAACGCCTTAGCTAACGTGTAGTTGGACATTACCATTAACGTTAACGCAGTAGCATAAAGTTCACAAATCTTCTAACTGTGGCCCTACCATGAGTTGACGCAAACTGTTTACGTTACAGTAAACTGTCGGATATACTGCTCACAGTCAATACGAGTGAAAGAGAGAAAACGATAGTTTACTGCAACGTAAACAGTTAGCAACAACTCATGGTAGGGCCACTGGTTTTGGTTTCACAGGTTTACGTCTTAACTGTAATAAAACGAAACAAACTCTAATATTTACTAACCTTTCATACAAACCGTTAAAAATATACTGTAAAGCCTAGCAGCGAACGTCTTGGCCAGGTATAATCTAAAAATAAAAAAGCCTATTACCCCATATAATGGTGGAGTTATGTGCAATCTTCCTTAATGGAGTTGCCCTGGTTACTAACTTAGTTAGCCGTGTATTAGCGGCGGAATAAGGCTAATGCTATCTCTTGTTTGTATTAAAAAAATAAAGTGACAAACTGTTTGGTGCGGGAAAATGGCTGGTGATTTTTTTGAGTCAAAATCTGTTCGTAATAATTAAGTATAAGTAAAGTACTCTAAAAATTGTTTTTATTTTTGATAACAAAAAATAACGTAAAATGGCGGAAAGCAGCGAACTAAAATCTATGGAACAAGCATTGCGTTCAAAAAATGACACCACACTAAAAGTGCAACTAAGTGGACGGAGCTAAAAATGATGGCATTTAATTAAGCAGCACAACACTGGTTGCTTATTAGCGACCATAATTTGTATACCTACTCATAGATATTTTCTATACATAAACGAAAAACTATGATACGATATTTCTGCATATTTTTACTGCCTTCTTTGTGTCTTTTACACCATTTAACTACACAGCACAGGATGTCGTTTCTAATAAACTTTCTTTTTCTCTCTTTTCTCTACAATACAAACTGCAATTATTGTAAAGAATACTAACGTCAGTCACCGGGTGCATGGCAGGTCCGACTAAAGCTAAGCAGGTTGTACTTTTTCGGCCCCGTGGTGCCATTTTTTAAGCAAAATTGGTTTACAATTACACTTCCATAGATTTTAGTTCACTGGCGGAAAGCAAATGAAATGATGTCTTATGTTTTTTTTTTATTTCTGAAGTGGCAAAGTAAATAGTGGTTAAATACCTCACTGTTGTGTGGCCAAGCCGTTACTCTCAGTCCACAGCCATAGAAAACAGATATGACGTCATGATGTACCAACTCCTCAATTCCGTCAGACTTGTTTATTCTCCCAAGTCTATACATTATATATTGCATTATTTAGAGCGCCGATTGGATGTGAACTTAGACTACGTAATCAAACGAATGGTTGTGACAGCACAGTCGGTACGGTGACCATGATAAAAATGGGACAAATTTTTTAAAGAGCTCCAGGTTTGACCATAAGCCATTTTAATGTCCTCACTGCTGGGCCATAGGCCTTCCTTATGGTTGAATAAGGAGAATGGTCTATAAACCACCACGCGGGCCCTTAGCGGTTTAGTGGGTGTGTTAATGACTGCAAATGCACCCGGGACCAAAGGGTTAACGTGTCTTCCGAAGCACGGAGGAGCTCTATTTAATACATTTTTGGTCCCCATCCCATGACCGACCCTTGCGAAAGTTGCTTAACCTCCGCAATCTCTAGGCCAAGCGCTAAACCACTGCGTCATCGAGCTCCTCTGCTTCGCTCCAGATTTAATTAGCAATAATTTCTCAATTATACAATTAACGACCGAATACTCAGAGGTTTCTTAGTTAGAATCTTTTAAGGTCTCCTTGACTTAAACGAAGCTGTCAGTTTCTTAGAGTTTCTGTCAAAACTGGGGTCTATTACGAAAAGTTTAATGCGATACACGCAGCTGCGTTCGTGCTTCGTTTTGATTGTTTCCTTTTACAAATCACTTTCGTATGCGATATTGCGAAGTGATTGCGTGAGTTTGACAGTTTCTCTCTAGCGTATCCAACATCGTTCGTTCAGTAGCCTATGGGCTACAACAGCCAAATTCAACATGTTTGTTATAACTACAACCAACGAACTGCAAACGACTATCGTGGCCAAGTGACTGCGTTAAGCAATTGCGTACGTTATTTTTGTAATAGGCCCCCTGTTTGTTTAGGATCAGTAATATAATCGATTGCAATATTTATTAGACTTATAATATTTACAAAGCTATAATTAGGTAACGCACACCCTACTAACGGGACAACACAAAAAGTTTGTAACTTAGTTACTTTTTACCTGATAACTTTTTTTTAATTTAATGCGGCCTTTACTTTAAGTATCTTTTGAGTATTCGGCCGGTAAGGCATGCTAACTTTACGGTTACTTCTCTTGAGTTAACAGGATAGTCATATAATTACAGTAGCTATAATTATTATTCCGCCAACGAGTAAAACAACCTATCGTTAAATTTTCTACCAACAAGTAAAACAATGTAAGATAAGGTGTTCCTAATGTAAAATGTAATGTTCTAATTCAAATAAAATCTGTCTTTTTTACTAACTTTACTTTTTTGACCTTCGATATGATCGAAGTTTCTGACTCAATAACTTCCCTAGTGTGAGGATCATACACTATCTGGGAGTTACTGCCACTGACTTCCAATTAAAAAACCGAAATTGCCAATTCAAATTACTAAGTAGATTTATTTATTATAATTTTTTCCCAAATCCTAGACACATTCACTCACACGACGACTCCTCAGTCACACGTCACACATGTATTCAAAATCGCTAACATGCAACAATCATAACACAATGGCTCTACAACAACTACCGCTTTTCCTGCCAACGAGTAAAACAACAGCTATTAAAATTCTGCCAACGCGTAAAAAAACTGTCCTGTCAAAAACATGGTCACCCCACCTCGTCCCGAAGGAAACGTGACTGGAGTCCTATTCCACGCAAATCTACAAAGAACTTGCCGGAGCTCCGTTAAATTTTCAGCGGCTTTTAGGGGAACGAGAACGTTTTGTGGTGATATATGGTTCGTCATACTGTTAGGTTCTAGAAAAGGGGATGGATGGAAATATCTAAAAAAAGAAACAAAATATATTCCAAATTGAGTTGGAAGGCAAAGGACGCAGAAACGTACAGCCTCAAAAAATTACGAGCAACATTCCTATGCAAATATAGGCTCGAGGACTAACCTTTATGCTAGTACAACATAAATGTATAGGTTTATGAATATAACTGGCATGAGTTTTTTTTTAGATAGAATTGTTTTGCGACCGGAAACAAAAAATAAGTAATTCTTCTAAGCTATTTCAGTGTTCGATATTTTCTTTCTTTGTTTTAATTGTTTTTATTACGAAATCTTTGATAGGAACAAGTTTTAAGTTTATAATAGGTAGGTATATTTTGAATATTATGCGCTTTTGGTTTACCCCATAGACTTAGAAATTTTTCGCTGCGCTCACTATTTTTATTGTTTACCAATAGGGAATTACACCATTTTTTGAAAACTGTTTTAAATTAATCCTGAGGTCGAAATAAGCCAGCAGAATTTTTAATTTAATTTTATAAAACCATTAAATGCCCTAAAACACGTTTTAAATTTATGATTTTGAATTTTCGCGCGGAAACACTAGCCGCCATGCTGTTTAGGCTCGTGACGTCACTCCGTTAGTAAACAAACAATAGTGCGAAAGACCACGTATAAAGTAACAAGAATTAATGAGTTATAAAATGTAAATCTTTGGTGTCTTGTGCCTGAATCCAATAATACAAGTGTAAAAACGCCACAAAATTGTGGATTCAAGTGCCAAGTGATAATAAAATGAGAAACACTAAACTGGCAAGAAAGATAATAGTATCCAAAATCATTGTCCCCAAAAACTAGACTAGAATGTATTTCTGTGAAGACCACTTTGATGTAAGTACCTATGCGCTAGAAATGGTAAATTAACTATGGAATAAACAAAATAAAACTTCATGTTAGTATTACGAAACAATCGTCATATTTTGTGACCTATGTATTTATAGGTTATGTTTTGCTATATTGTGATCTGAAAATTTCATAAATACTTATTATATTCTATATTTTAGCTTAAAAAAAATGATGTGAAGAATTATACACAGTATAAGGTAGTGGGTTCTGCTTAACTCAGATAAAACCAAACTGCGTACCATCCAGATTTGATTACCAAGCTATAGGAAACACAAGTCCACAGAGTCCACTCCAAGGGAACATCCGCATGCCTTTATTGAAAGGCAAAAAATGTCTACAATACAATTGAGGAGATTGAAGAGACCATACAAAATGAAAATTATGGTAAATCAAAGTACCATCTTGTAATCAAGGTAATTTATTTTTAGTATTTTATGCAGTTGTAATAAATTATTAACATTATCACTAGGCTAGGACAGATATTATACTAATCATATTGTACTATTATTTCTAGGTTTTTTGACACCTGAAATTAAGAAGTGTGATGATAGAGCGGTCCAAGTACTACAAATCTGAAGTGCGGCAGGCGGCAGACGAAACAAATAGCCAGTTTTGTAGAGGGTCATTCAAATATTGAGAGAGTTTGCCATGTTTTAAAGATGCGTTCAGTGATCTGGTGACTTATTTTAAGTAGAAATTGTGTTTCTTTTTGTTGATATTTTTAAATGTGTGTGTGTACGCCTGCAAAGTTAGAAACTAGCGATACCTCTATTTGTAATTAACAAGATCCCTTTTTGTACCTTGTTTCTATGCACAATAAAGCACTTACTTACTCACCTGCCTCGCTCGGCCTAGACCAACTAATTACACACACATTATAGTCAAAATATCAAAACATTGATTTTATAAAATGTAGTTATTATTAATATAGCGGTCAAATAAATATATCAAATATTATGTACAGTTTTTTTTTATTTCCATTGCGCACTGTATAAAAGATGATGTTGGTGAATACATAGCTGAGTTGATTTAAAGAATGTAATAGATGTGTATTTATCTCATGTGCATGAGTGCAAAATATGTGAAAAAGTACCTACATAATATGCACTATCTATACTATACATAAGGTAGGGTACAGTAGGATACTCCGAAGCAAAACTCATTTCTTTGATCTGTGGTAGGATAGGAGTAGAGTAGGTAGGCTTAAATTATAAAAAAACAGTTATTTTTATAACATGAAAAGTGTATTTTCAGTAGTTTACAAGCTTTAAAGTTGGAAAAATAGTCCTGAGCTTTTTTTTTCACTAGACGGACACTTAATTTCAAAAGTAGGCTTGTTATTAATTTGTAAATGTTAATGCCTCAGAAATAATATATAGACTGCATTTTTCTATCTTCATTCCATTTTCTTTTCTACTGTTTTCCTGACTTCCTCCAGTTTCTTACCTCTTGATATTGCTGAAGTTCCTGGAATTTTTGCACAAAAATCATAGCGACCCTCTGGTCGCATCTGGTACCATTCACTGTTTTGCACTGGCTCACTAGCATTTCGAGGCTGTGATTCTGCCATAATTTTAGTTAATGCCACAAACAAAAGCCACTTTTATTGTTGATCTCTAGTTTTAATTTCTAGGAATGATATGGTTTTTTGATTGAAAAGATGGGAGATCTTACTTATAAAACATCAGTCTTCATCATTATTTTAATTATTAGGTGATACAGCCCTAAAGTTGACTTTCTCCGTCCTCCCAGGAGCTGATAACAAAAAAAATAGGTTATGTTAGATTGTTATAGATAACACAGGGAATCATCGTGTTGTATTGTTATTGTGCTTATTGTTAGACAAAACTTGATATATGCTAAGTACTTACATTGCTGTTTTAACATTTCTCAACTCTGCAGAACAGAAATCGGGATTGGATTGGACGCAAAAAATTTCGCCACCATGAATGAATGTATTTATCCTTGGTAGATTTGTACTTTCTGTTTTAACAAAACTGTATTTCATGATGCTATTTAATAAAATAAAGGATAATAGTCCACAGATGTAGTAATCACTTATAAGATTTCAAAATAAATCGATGAAAATCTAATTTGTTTATTTATCACAATCACAGAGAGAAGAGAGCTGTCATGTTTGTTTACTATCGGAGTGACGTCACATCGTAATCCAATATGGCGAAGGGCGTTTTTAACATTTGATGAATAGATTAAAAAAGACGATTTTTAAAATTGAATTATAAAATTTATATTGCATTTTTATGAATAAATATCGACGTTTCTCGTTTACTATTTATGAAATCTATCTTAAATATGCATTTTTATACTTTATCTTACATGGTGTAAAATAGCCTATTACTCATTGAGTACTAAAATGACATAATGACAACTAAAAATAATTGGAAATATAATTAGTGGATCATAATGTTTCTGAAACTTTTATTTTACGTTTATTTAAGTAGTCAATATGTTATAGGATATTAAAAGGAATAAGTTTGCATGTGATGTGACATAAGTAATAATAATAATACTTACTCGTAACTTTGCTAATTAATTCTCTAACTTTGCGTAACCTTTGAAGTATACAGGCACGTGCTTTTAATGTATAAATTATTGTTCTTAATGTGTCTTTGAGGAAAATTATACTGTAGCTCTCTCTCAACTAGCTTAATATTGAATGAAAAGGACAGAAATATGCATTAAAATGATATTTTCTGTAGTTGGGCACATTTCCTCTTGAATAAATACACTATTTATGAAATTATGAGCCTGTTTAACGGGTCTGTTTAAGTACCAATAAGGAAGTTTTCGCCTGTTTTCACCGAGTCGCTTCATCTTCAACTCGGTGGAACGCAGAGCCAAGAGATTATTAGGCGATGGAAAATGGTAGCAGCTAAGCTTCACAATTTGGCTTACCGCCGAAAAGTTGCTTGCCTATCGGTCTTCTATAGATTGTACTTGGGCGAGTGTGCTCAAGAGCTGCATGAGCACATTCCACCTTCTTCTTTCTACCATCGGACATCCGCACTGCAGGTTACCACCCGTTCTTAGTCGATATACCTATTCTGCGTACCAAACCCTACTCAACATCGTTTATAATGCGCACAGCTAAGGAATGGAATTCCCTGCCAGCGTCTGTGTTTCCGAGCGCATACAACCTGACTCTTTTCAAGGCCAGAGTGAATAGGCACCTTCTGGGCAAGCTCGCTCATCGTAGACCCTGTCTTTGCTTTCGGGCTAGACTGGGGTCAAGAGCAAACCCATTCATTATATAAAAAAAAACAATTCAACTTGCGTCAAACGCATGCAATATTGCCACATTGCCTCCAAAGCGTGCGTTTTCACATTCAACTTACTGCCATATAAATACTTTTTAAAGAAAATAGGGCATGCGCTATTGCTTGCGCTATTGCTTGCGCTAAGGCTCTATTGAAAGCGCAAAAGGAAAGGGAAAGTGCACCATTAACGTGCACTATTTAATGCCTTGAGGCATGCGTCAGATGAAAATGAAAGGGTACGAGAAAGCGATTATGTGAAGACACACCTTAGTCCTTAAGTCGAATTTTGAGAACTAAAATCTAAAATAAATAAAATATTTAATTTAAATTAATTTAAATTATAAAATATTTTAATCATAAAATTTTCATATGAAATAGTTTTTCAATATCTCAAAAAGTCAAAGAATACTTGTGACGTCACAAATTTCGTGAAATTTTGTATGAAAAAACTTTGAACTGCTATACCTATCTCCATCGTTTTTTTGTAATATCAAAATATGTTATACTGGTGAAAATAATTTTAAAAAAAATTTTAGAATCCTAAAGAAAATGGAAATTTCCTTATTTTACTCAACAGAAAACATAAAAAAACTACTTTTGAATTAATACTAAAAGATAGGTAGAATCTGTTTCACAGATATTAGTTGAACTTGTTTTATGCTGTTTAAACTAAAACGAGTACCTATTTGGTTTTTAGCACACAAAAAAACCATTCATTGATTAAAAAAAATATATGCGATAAGGTATTACGAGTATACGCATAGAAATCTTTTGCGATAAGTAATCAAAGTATGCTAATAATTATGCTATCGAAAATAAAAAGTTTCCTAGGATCTATTTCACGTGTTTCTTATTATAATCAACTATATTCTGTTTTCTAAATTTTGAGGAAATAAGAATACCTGTCGCTATGTGAATTAATGAGTAAAAAACCGGACAAGTGCGAATCGGACTCACCCACCGAGGGTTTCGTACAAACTTGATGATTGATTACGTACTATAAATAAAGACTACAATATTTTTTATGATTTGATTACAAATGTATCGTTTACAGTTTTTTCCCTGTACTTGTAGTATAAAAAAACCGGCCAAGTGCGAGTCGGATTCGCGCACGAAGTGTTTCGTACCAAAAAACGGCAAAAAATCACCTTTGTTGTATGGGAGCCCCCTTAAATATTTATTTTATTCAGTTTTTAGTATTTGTTATTATAGTGGCAACAAAAATACATCATCTGTGAAAATTTCAGTTGTCTACTTGTTGTCGTTATTAATATAAAGCAAAAAACGGCAAAAAAATCACATTTGTTGAATGGAAGCCCCCCTTAAATATTTATTTTATTATATTTTTAGTATTTGTTGTTATAGCGGCAACAGAAATACATCATCTGTGAAATTTTCAACTGTCTAGCTATCACGGTTCATGACATACAGCCTGGTGACAGACAGACAGACAGACGGACAGCGAAGTCTTAGTAATAGGGTCCCATTTTTACCCTTTGGGTACGGAACCCTAAAAATATTACTTACCTTAGTTCTAGGTCAACGGAAAGTACCATATACATTTAGATTCCCTTATGAGTGTCATAATATGCATTTTTTGTGCCATAAACGACCTAATGTACATTAACTAAGAAGTTAACATTTGATTTGATTTTATTGATTTTTTCACAGCTTTAATTAAGAGACTACAGACTTGAGTTAATTGTTTTAATTTCTATTCGATATCTCCACGCGTTCCCGAGTTAAAGGGTCTTGACAGACAAACGTAGACGGACAACAAAGCGATCCTGTAAGGGTTCCGTTTTTTTCCTTTTGAGGCACGGAAGCCTAAAACAATAATTTCACATCTTCTCATTACCTCAAAATGTAGATTGCCTAGAAATTGTCGTTCAGAATCGAATACAAAACGAATACCAAATTGTAGACGACTACAAGAATACTAAAGACGATTCCGTCTGAAGATTGAATAATTCAAGGGGTGACCCTTTTGTGTAGGGAACGGCTGTGATTTCCCCTTTATCGGGGAGTTTCGGCAGATAATGGGGCTGGTTGATTTTCAAGCGATAATAAAGTAAATGCCAAGTCAGTTTTCCTTTGTTGATATCTGGGTAAGCTTAATTTAAAGATTATCTAATATTAATGTATGAAAATCTGAGAAAGTAATACAAAACTTTATTATTTCAAGAATAACATAATAATGGTGGTATTTAATAAAACCCGCAGGCTGATTATCTAATTAGAAACCACCTAGCGACCAGTTTCAGTTCACAAATGAATGTGATACATTGCTACTTTACTTTGGTATGTTTTTTTTACCCCAAAAAAAAGCAGCAATGTATCACATTAATCTGTCAAATGAGACCGGTCGCTAGGTGGTTTCTAATTAGATAATCAGCCTGCTGGAGTTACGTACAAACAAAGTATGGAGATATAAATAAGTCCATTTCTGTTCAAAATTGTGTTTCCGGGGGGCTACTCAAATGGCCACTTTTCTATTCGTTCGCTAACTTAAAAATAAGCCATAAACTCCAAAATTACGTGTCGTAGGCTTGTCAATTCCATACAATACAACAACGTGTGTGATTTACATACTTAATAACTTGCGACGTGTGACTTGATCGTTTAATTGCTTATTTTTAGACTTTAAGTTGGCGAACGAATAGAAAAGTGGCCATTTGAGTAGGGGGGCAGTTCCAACTAAGTATACCTACATTGTAATTGGCCAATGTCTGAAAAATATAAAAGGGAATGAATCAGAGCAAATAGAAGTCAAAATTATTAATTTTAGGAATTCTTATGATTTGATTTTGTGTATGTTTGTATGTACGTTATGCAAAAACTATTGCACAAATTGCATGCGGTTTTCACAGTTGTATTTAAGGTTTTTCGTAAACAATGTGTCATCTACAAATTAACGATATTCAGTTTTTTTTTCTTTGCATGTGCTGTGACCACTGACGTCCATTATACAAAGTACGCTGTGTCCAGCGTACTTTGTATAATGGACGTCAGTGCATGTAGCATTTCATGATATTAGCCTGTCGGCTAATGTCATGAAATGACAGCAATTTTTTGTGCCGATTTGAAAATCGCCATATTGGCGCTGACAGCTGTAGATTCTATACTAGAAGTGGAGTCATAGTAGAATCTACTGCTCTCAGCGCCAATATGGCGATTTTCAAATCGGAACAAATGACAGGTGATGTTCGCCTGTCCAGCGTACTTGCATATTGGACGTCAGTGGCTGTGACTTTGCTTCTTGTCAAATTACATGATCCTAGGTCAACTGAAGGAGGAATCTTAAGGCTGGTTTACATTATCTTATTCTTTAGTAGAGTGCTTTAGGAGAGTGCTTTAGTGGAAACATGTAAACGGTCGTCTTATGACTAAAGAGAGTAACGTTTTAGTAGCCTTTCTACTCGCTTTCCAGTAGCACCCCCTGCGCGCCCGCTCACCCCCCGCGCGATATTTTACTCGCACTCGCACTGGAAGCATGTAAATCGACATTTTAGTAGTGTCTTTAGTAGAGTGCATTTGCCGGTGAACGTGTGACGTGTAATTGAATTAAATAATAGGTATTAGGTATGGCGAGAATGACACTCTACTGGAAGCGTGTAAACGGTCACTGGAAAGGCACCAAAACTACTAAAGCACTCGCATACGAATCTACTCGCACGCTACTAAGCACTCTACTAAATACTAAGATAATGTAAACCAGCCTTTATAGATGTTGATTTATTATACAACGTGTTAATGAATTAACGCAAAATGAGAAAACCGTTTCTTCGGACCATTTCATCAGTTTGATGTTCCAAAGAAACGGTTTTCTCATTTTGCGTTAATTCATTAATACGTTGTGCACAGGATGTTTGGTAATGGCCTTATAAAGCCGAATATGGTAGATAGGGACCATCAAACTGAACAACTTTTACTATGGGACCAACTCTGAAATCGCGAGAAAAATATCAACTGTTTCACACAAAAATTAACAACGAAAATATCAAAATGTATGAAACAACCGCCTCTGTGGTCTAGTGATTCACCCACCCGTATAAGACGCAGAGGTCCCGGGTTCGATTCCCAGGGGGGGTACAATTTGTACTCGGTTTGGTTGGTGTTTTAGGGCTTATTTCAAGTCCGCCTGGCTAGCTACCACCATCTTACCTAAGTCTGACGCCATAACAACAATTTAAAAATTGTTGTGTTCCGGCAGTTAGAGGTAAGATAGCCAGTATTCCTGGTGTAGTGCGCTTCCACCTTCGGCCTTATCGTCATTTAACATCAGGTGAGATGAAGGCCAAAGCACTATCCCGTTGTGCATAAAAAAAAACAGTTGATTTTTTTTCGTGATTTCAGAGTTGGTCCCATAGTAAAAGTTGTTCAGTTTGATGGCCCCTATCTACCATATTCGTTTTATAAGGCTATTACCAAACATCCTGAATATTTATTATTTATTAGAACCTCAAAATATAATACAATATCTTTCTTCTTATCGAATGAGGATTAGTGGCCACCTCTGGTGTTAGAGTTTATCAAGCCGCCTGTAAGGCCTCTAACTTGTCTTAACGACTGTTATCAGGTGACAACAGCCGGGACCGACGGTTTAACGTGCCCTCCGAAGCACGGAAGCGCTCAGTTGTAATGCCACTTAACGGTCACCCATCCGACACCTGGCCGGACCGAGCGTTGCTTAACAAACGTGATCGAGTACGATCAGTCTGTCAAGTTCCGCCATGAGCGCTTCATATAATACAATATGATACAATATAATACAAATGGCCGTTTCTTTTTTAACTTATAAACCTGATATTTGTAAAAAAATATGTATTAGATGCCATTGACATTAGCATTTGATATTCATTTCAATTTTTGACAGACAAACATAAAACTAAGTGATCGGTATTCTTTATTTTAATTCACGGAACCCTAAAAAGTAGCGAGATAATCCTATACCTGTCCACGTTCTATATAAACGTGCATCATATATAAATAAAATTAACTCGTCGTCAGAAATATAAAAGGTACCCCTTGCTTTCGAGCGGAAAAAACGTCGTATATACATCTGTGGACGTACTGTGGAGCGGAAAATTTGTTTTCAGTATAATAAAACTTGTAATTTAGATGTGTTTAAGATTAGGAATATAGTACTGTGCCCCAGCAGTGGGGACAATAAAAATTGGTGATGCCAGCTAGACGCAAGGGTCCCGGGTTCGATTCCCAGGAGGGGGGTACATTTGTGCTCGGTTTGGTTGGTGGCAGTTACATCTTTGCGCTTGAAATAATGAAATGAAATGAAATAAATATTTATTACACAGAAAATTAATTTTACAAATGTGTACAGAGGCCCCCAAACTAGGCAGAGCCTGTATCTTGGGAAACCAATTTATTTTTACTTGGTCAATCGACCCGAGTTGCTACTGTGAAACCTACCTATTAATAAAAACAATTTATTTATAAAAACAGGAATAACAAATAGTTCTTAGTTAATAATTATTATACTTAGCCTAGAAGAAAGTTTCTACTAGTTTAATTGGTTGTTATTATAAAAATGAACTATGTCTTACTATTACATTCATTAACGCTAAGACTACAATCATAACTAATGGAGTTCAAGGGCTTAAAAACATCGACTAAGAAGAGCTTCAGTATCATTATAGGATTTACTAAGTAACCACTTGGTTACAACCGACCTCGCTTCCGGCACTGAACAGTTTTTAATATCACAAACCTTTACTATTGCATTGTAAACCCGAGCTCTAATCGAATCACCAAATCTGCTAGCAAAATGTGAATTTGTATTGGGAGTTGGTATTTTAAATTTACGTTTATTTAGAAGTGTCTTATAGTTATCTGAATTAATAATACACTTGTGTGTTATCAAACAAGTTTTTAACAGGCGAAAAGTTTTAAATAGTTGGCGAACCGTCAGAACCTGAGCTTCCTCGTACAAGTCAGTTGTTGGGTGTCTGTAAGGCCTTTTTAGCATAACTTTAAGTAGGGATCTGTTAGCTCGTTCAGACAATAGTAATGTCGTCTTGGCAGCACTACCCCAGACCGAGATGCAGTATTCAATTATAGATTGACAAAGCACCTTGTAAATCATGATGAGCAGAGCTTTGTTAGCGGAGTCTCTTAGTTTTCTGAAAACACCAATAATTTTTCTAATGCGTTTAGAGAGACACTGAATGTGAGTTTTGAAAGATAGATGCTCGTCTATCATAATTCCAAGGTACCTCACCACATTGACACGGGAGATGGACTCACAATCACAGTGAACAGAAGAAGCCAAGTCACATGAATGTATTTTAATGTTTTGCTCAGAAGTTGGTTTAGAGATCGACGTTTTGTGAAAACATATAAAATGAGTTTTTGAGGGATTAAGAGTAAGATGTATCGGAGCTTGACTGACTGATCGTACTCGATTACTTTTGTTAAGCAACGCTCGGTCCAGCCAGGTGCCGAATGGGTGACCTTTAAGTGGCATTACAACTGAGTGCTTCCGTGCTTCAGAGGGCACGTTAAACCGTCGGTCCCGGCTGTTGTCATTTGATAACAGTCGTTAAGCCAAGTCGGAGGCCTTACAGGCGGCTTGGTAAACTCTAACACCAGAGGTGGCCACTAATCCTCATATGATAAGAAAGAAAAAGACCACTATTCTTAACATCGTTTTGTTCCAGCAAGGAGAGGTAGAAAACCAAATCCTCCGATGTGATAGTGTTTAATATTTTATAAATGTGAATGTGTTATTCATTATAATTGTACAGTATTGTCCATCAGCCATTTTTGATGTCCCCACTGCTGGGGCACAGGCCTTCCTTATGGGTGGATAAGGACCTGAAGAAAGGTTGCGAGTCCGGCGCGATGCGGAGGAGCGGATGCTCCAAGATTGGGAGCTCCAGTTACAAACCCCGATTGCGGGGCATAGGACTGTTCAGGCCATTCGCCCAGTCCTCAGGCAATGGCGGGACAGGGAGCATGGCTCCCTGATATACAGGATGACACAGGTACTTACCGGGCACGGTTGCTTCGGTAAATACCTGTGTCGAATACGGAGAGAGGCCGCTCCGGTGTGCCACGACTGCGGCGCACCGGTTGACACCACAGAGCACACTCTCGCGGAGTGTCCGACGTGGTCGTCACAGCGGAGAGAATTAGTAGCAGTCATTGGAGGGGACCTCTCGCTTCCCAGCGTGGCAGGCGCCATGCTGAGTGGTGACAGGTCGTGGCTGGCGATGGTCTCCTTCTGTGAGGACGTGATGTCACAGAAGGAGGCCGCAGAGAGGGACCGAGAGATGGATGCGGACGCAGACCCGCTCCGAAGGAGACGGCCAGGAAGAAGGAGGAGACGCTACGCGCACCTCGTTCCTCCCTAGTCCTCGACAGGGGACGAGTGCCACTCGGTGGTCTTCCAAGTGCGGGGCTCATTGGGGCATCAACACCAGGGCCACACGGTGCGTGATTTCATGGTCCCGTAGGTCTTGCGTGTTAGGTGGTGCGGGAAGCAGTAGGGGGTTTAGTGGGTAGGGCCTTGGCGAGTCCCACATACCTTTGGGATGCATAAACGCATTCCCCCTACTATAAAAAAAAAATGGGTGGATAAGGAGGAAGGGCCATAATAACCCACCACGCAGGCCCAATGCGGATTGGTGGGTTTTAACGACTGCAAATGCAGCCGGGACCAACGACTTAACGTGCCTTCCGAAGCACGGAGGAGTTCGCGATGGTAAATTTTTGGTCACCCATCCCATGACCAACCCTTGCGAACGTTGCTTAACTTACGCAATCGCTGGGCCAGGCGCTAAACCACTACGCCACCGAGCTCCTCGGTGACACTTACAATTTTGACAATTCCGTTTACGTATAATTGAACAGTATACGTAAAAGGAATTGTCAATTTTTTTTACTTTTGTGGAAATAATAGTACAGTAGCCCGTAGAACATTTAAATCACCAAAAAGGTTACCGTTTGCCGTTATGATATAGTTATTTATTACGAAATTATAGATACTTTAACCCAAGTTTTACAGATCGCAACCCGCCGTAACCTATATTTGTGTATCTCCAAAATTGTTATTTTTTTATTTTTCGAGGTTTACCACATAGTTTAGCTATTGTCGTGTTTTACAGCTTGGTTTGATTGCCACAGATAAAAGTAAGACTATAAAAAGTGGCCATACACAGATTTAAGACCTGACGAAAATGGTTGGACTTTATCTGGTCTTAAATCTGTGTATGATCACTTTCCATAGTCTTACTATTATCAGTGGCAATCAAACAAAGCTGTAGAACACGACAATAGCTAAACCGTGTGGTAAACCTCGAAAAATAAAAAAATATCATTTTTGGAGATATACAAATATAGGTTACGGCGGGTTGCGATCTGTAAAACTTGGGTTAAAGTATCTATAATTTCGTAATAAATAACTATATCACTACGGCAAACGGTAACCTTTTTGGTGATTTAAATGTTCTACGGGCTACTGTGCTATAACAATTTGTACAAACAAATCTTGAATATTCAAATTGAACGCACTCGAAAGCTCTAAATTAGTAACCAACCACTCATGAATATTCGATTGACGTTAACCATTTTCATAGTAATAAGCTTTGATTGCAAACGATTGGAATCGAATATAACTCGATTTTTTTTATCACGATCGGAATTTGATTTTCATTGGCTTTATGTTTGGTATGTCTGATATCAAAGGCAATTTAAGATAAAAGAGAACAATCTAAATCGCATTTACGTATTATAAAAATGGATTCTAAAGGATGTTAAAAGTATACAGGGTGTATTTTTGAGACGGTAAATTGAGGGCAGGTACCTTAATCGTTACAGTTACAGGAAAATGTTCCTGAGAGACTTTCCATAACTTTTTGAAATATTCTGAACTGCATTCATAGATTTTGGAAAAAAGTTTCCGTTAGCAAAAAAAAATATATAAAATACCAAAATATTTTTTATGCCAATCGAACCTATTTCATGTGGGGGTCAAAAGACTCTAAGGGACTATTTAAGGTATGAGTACTAGAAACGACAGAAATCGCCAAAAACGTTTCCCACACATTTTGTACGGAAAAACTATAAATCAAGTTGAAATATTTTTTATAGCCAAACGATCTTATTTCTTACTGTGATCAAAATACTCTTTTAGGCCAACTGAAATTTGAGTACAGAAACTACTTTTTTTGATCTAATGTTGTAAAAGACTGTGCCTGCGTGTGAAGCCGGTGTCCTTGTAATGACTTAGGTACTGTAGTTTCTGTATTAAAATTTCAGTTGATTTCAGCATTTTGATCACAGTACGAAAGAGGATCAAAAATAGGAAAAGAAAAAATCGAGTTGATTTATCGTTTTTCCGTACAAAATGTGTGGGAAAAGTTTTTGGCGATTTCTGTCGTTTCTAGTACTCATGCCTTAAATGGTTCAATAATTTTTTATCAGAAGGTAATTTTTTTCCAAAATCTGTTAATGCAGTCTAGAATATACCAAAAAATTATGGAATGTCTTCTAGGAACGTTTTCCTGTAATTATAACGGTTAAGGTACCTGCCTTTAATGTACCGTATCAAAAATCCACCCTGTATTGTCTACATGACAAGTCCGTTTAAAAAAGGGTTTTAAGTTATTTTCCGTTGCAGACATCCACCGAATGACATGTTATTTTACGATGTCGCGACGTCTAGACATACTTGGTATATTATAGTTCTGTTTGTGACACTATAGTCGGAACTACGAAAATACCTGGAAAACAAACAAACAATGTTAGTTTATTAGAATTAGATAATCTTCTAGTAATCTTTGAACACTTCATTATATGAAAGTGACCTGAATAACAATCAAGCAGGTTAAACAACTAGCATTAAGTTTAAGTACTAATACGAATCCTTACTAATATACGGCCAAAAACCAGTTGTCAGATTTGACAGATACTTTAAGAAACTGACAGCTTTCTTAAAGTTAAGGAGACCTTAAAGCCTCTCCCAGATTGGGCGGTAAGCGGTGGCGGACAGTTATATATACTATGGTAGCCCTTGGAATGATTTAAATTGACGCGGTATCGACGCGGTCGAAGCGCGGTGATCCTACATAGTTACATACAGGTCTAAATCATATACCCTCCGTTTTGGCTTCGCCGTAGTCGGGTAAAAACCAGAACTAGCCGTTACTTTGCGATTTTAGCGATTCTAGTGTAAGATACGTTCAAACGAACTTTTAATTTTACTTCAACTAGTTTTGACAAATACATATTTTTTCAATAGATGGCGCTCATCTCATCTGAATCGCGATATGGGTTAATTGTAAAGATTCAGATAATACTCGTTCGTTTGCTTCCTCAATACTTATACTTAGGTACACTACATGAATATTTTTATTGTGTCACACGGTTTATTGAAATTGTTGAAAAACTGACGCGCAATGCGCTGTCGTCAGCTTTCTTCAGTTCTTTAACCTTTTATCTAATAGCTAGTTACTAGTATATAGTATTATATTATCTGTGCTTATAGCTAGCTTCACTGACTGACCAAAAAATAATTTTTTTTAGTGTAAATGCAGGTCAATGGCTAGCTTGCTTTGCTTAGCTTGGGGCCGATTTACTTACACATCCATAAGCTTAGAGCAACGCCGGGTGGTGACGAGTTAACGTTCGACATTGCTATCCTGAAAATAATTTTCGCTTGGAGAAATGTAAAACAAAAAACAAACTATTTAGAAATTTGTTACTTAATGCAAGACGGATATAAAAAAGATACATTGATTTTTAAAATTAAATATGTTCCTCCTTTTTAGGGTTCCGTAGCCTAAATGGCAAAAAACGGAACCCTTATAGATTCGTCATGTCTGTCTGTCTGTCTGTCCGTCTGTCTGTCTGTCTGTCTGTCTGTCCGTATGTCACAGCCACTTTATTCCGAAAGTAATAAGACTACACAGTTGAAACCTGGTAGGTAGTATATTATGTTAACCGCTTTACGAATTTAATACAAAAACAAGAAAAATAAAAGATTAAGGGGGGGCTCCCCATACAAGGAACTGAATCTGAAAAAAATTTTTTTTCTTCAAACCAACACGTGTTGGGTGTTTATAGATAGGTCTTTAAAAATGACATTGAGGTTTCTAAGACAACTTTTTCTTAAAGTCAACCGTTTGAAAGATATACACCGCCAAAGTGGTAAAATGTGTGTCCCCCCCCCTTTAACTTTTGAAATAAGAAAGTGTTGGTTTGAACGAGATATAGTTATTAGTTTTCGAGATATAGCATATTTTCCAAAACCGCAAATATAACTTTGTCATTCATACCAACACTGTGAAAAACAAAGTTATTTTTGCAGACGAAAAATGATAGGTGGTATTAAATATGGTATGGTATAAGGTAACTACGGAACCCTACGGCGCGTGGCCCGACACGCACTTGGCCGGTTTTTTCTTTACTCCAGTAGGCCCCCATTTTCGCTGAAAGTGCGATTCACCCGTGATACCCTGAGGTTTAGGGCCACGAGAACGTTTGAGGGCTCAAAAGATGCGGAATTTAAAGGGCTTTAAGAAAATGTAAAAAATATTTTGAAAAAATGAAAACCTTTTTTGGAAATCGAAGAAAATCTACTTTTTTCGACCGAAAAATCGTGTTTTCACAGAAAATTTCCGATACCTCGAGAACGGAGCAGAATTTCAAACATATGAAAAAAATTCACCTCGATACTGAAGCAAGGAAAATTTTAGGTCATTACACTTTTCTCGATATTGAGGCTGTAGAGGTGCCCTTAGCCGCGAGTTTTGCACGGCGCGAGGTGCGATATCACGCGGCGGGCGGCTCGCGTGCGGCCACGAGGACGTATAAATAAATATTTTAACTTTGGCAGGCCAATACATATATGAAAATTTAGTTTATGTAAGAAAACACTATGATTCATTTGCTAAGAACAGCAATAATCACCAGTTTAATACAAGAAATAGAGATAAACTTGCCGTTCCAAGATTTAGGCTTGCAAAAACTAGAGGTTCATTTATGGGGAAAGGCATAGCCTTTATTAATAAAGTTCCACAACAAGTAATTGATCTTTCTTTGCATGAATTTAAAAACCATGTTAAAAAAACGCTCTTGTGTAAAGGTTATTATAAAGTAGACGATTATCTTAAAGATCAAAATACATGGAAATGATGTAACACATAACTACTATAAGTACTTTGTTGCCAATATAATAAGTCTATGTTTGTTGCCAATAATAATTTCACCCTGTTGTAATTATCTGGTAACGATATATTTAAGTTTGTAAATATCGTTACTTATTGCTATTAAAACTGATAAGTTTCTTGCGCCCGTTCTTCTTGTCAGTTAAAAAAGTCTTGAACGGGTGGTAGGAAAATATAGACGATTCAAAAGTACTTAATAATTAAGTTTATTTGAATAAAGCTATTTTTGACTTTTGACTTTTTTGACTTTATAACAGCTCAAAAGACGCGGAATTTGAAGGGCTTTAAGATGATGTAAAAATATTTTGGAAAAGTTGGTTTTGAAAAACAACGTTGTTTTGGTTTTGAAGAAAAATATGTCGACCGAAAAATTACGCGTTCTTACTGAAAATTTAATTCGACGGGTTTCAAGATAATGTGCGCGTAATTTCAGGAAGCGCGCTCCTTAGATGCGCGTCGCGTCGCTGAGTTGCTATGGAGGTTTGGTATGAGGTAGTTAGAAACCGAGGGCTTAAAAAAAATCTTAGATTTCAACTTTTTAGGTAGTAGTACTACCTTTCAATAAAATATGTAGTAATGTTTATAACAATGAAATATTATTGTATAATTTCATACACACGAATCACAGAAATGTAGATCCAAAATTGTTCATGGCTTTTCTGTGATTTCAAAGTATTCTAAGTAAGTAGTACAAAGGAATATTTTTTTTATATGATTCAATAACTTCATTTTCAATGTACCAGAAGGTAGTGAAAGGCACGAGATCTGTGAATTGTTTGTTTCAATTTTGGTTGGTTTCAATTTTTATACGTTGTTTGTGCAAATTTCATTACGTATTACATTACACTATAGTATTATGTAATCTGTGGTATTACGTCTACATCCATGATAGCAATCAAGAAGCTTATATGGAATATGAATATAAGGTTCTTGATAGCAATACTATTATTTATTAGTGATTAATTGATGTTTCTGTTACTATCCCCGTCAATTGATAATGCGACTGGCGGCCATGATTTTAACCTCAAAAACAAAAAACAAACGTAATATTTGTATATACCTAGACCCTATCTTATTAAAAATAATAATTCAATAATGAATATATTAGATAACCTATTAGAATTTTCTTGTTTCATGACACTTTTAGTTACGGATTACGCTAGCGTGGATGTTAATGTGACAAGGTTCCAGTGCATTACCAATTGATGGGGATAATAGAGTGTTGCATAATTTACATATTTTTTCCATTGTTTCAGGTATGTGCCATCAAAGTGAAGAACAGTGCCGTATTTAAAAACTTACAAAAGTTCCATTCGTCAAAGAGGCACCTTTTAAAATTACGTGAATACGCTAAGTAATGCAAGACTGATCTAACATGTCTGGAATTTGTACCTTATATGTATGTAATAAAACATACAACCGCCCGAGGAATTCTTCATTTCGTGCCACGAACCAATATTTGTCGGTTTCAAATAACTTCGTAATATCGTACATAGTGCAGTCTTTTTACCGACTTCAAAAGGAGGGAGGTACTCAATTCGACGCGTTTTTGTTTTTTTTTGTTTTTTGTATGTACACCGATTACTAGAAGACGGCCGAATGAACCGATTGAAATGATTCAAACGTTATTACATTAAGTAAACTCCCAAGTTGGTCCCATTTTTTAAAATTTTGAAATCGGTTCAGTACTTTTCAAGTAATCTTGAAAAAAGTACGAAAATAGTATGATTTTGTGTGAACTACCTCGATGATCAGTCGTATAACTTCTTTGTTTATGAACTAAATAAGATAATTATTTCTTTGTTGGAAAAGGGATATCTTAAGTGTAGTTCTTTAACCGACTTAAAAAAGGAGGTGCTCAGTTTGACCCGCATGTATGTATGTTTCTCCGCGATTCACTCACGTTTGGCTGAGCCGATTTTTTTACCTAAATAATATACCTACACTACCTAATACAAAAGGTACCTACACTAAAAATAAAAAAATAAAAAATTGTTTAAAAAAACAAAAAACCGACTTCAAAAAACCTACCTTTAAAAAGCAAGAAAAAATATTCGTAATAATAAAAACACGTCTATTGAAGTCGGGTGGGGCTTTTAGAATAAAAAAAAGGAATTTGTACTCCAGCCCCACCCGACTTCAATAGACGTGTTTTTATTATTACGAATATTATTTCTTGCTTTTTAGAGGTAGGTTTTTTGAAGTCGGTTTTTTGTTTTTTAAACAATTTTTATTAAATGCAATGCGAGTAACTTCAGACGTAGCATTTTATTTCAAAGAAAACATTTTATAAATAACAGTGTGTAAACTTGGAATAATTTGACTGTATTCTTTGACCTTAGAAGCAGGTTACTTATTTCAACATTGTGTAACTTTAACCTATGAATTTTCAATCCAAAAGTTTTGGCGACGCCCATATTTTTGGTCCATCTACGGCCTTTACGTAATAGGTAGTGGTTATAAGACGGTATACTTATCAGTGGCGAGGAGTCGAAATATGGCAAAGGTAAGCCGGACCTATAATTTCCCCAAAAATTCTCTTAACTGTATGGTGGATTCCTGGGCTAGAATTTTTAAAAGGGAAGCCGATAGGAATCGACATGCATGGACCCTTCGCCACTGATACTTATAAGAAAAAGTGTTTCGTAAACCCGTATACCTAACTCCGAATTGTTAGGTAGGGTCAGTATCAGTAGGGTACCATGCAAAGTAACTGACATCTCTCGAAGGATTGTTCAGCTGCAGTGGCAGTGGGCTGGACACAGCGAGAAGAACCGATGGCCGTTGGGGCGAAAAGGCTCTGGAATGGCGACCGCGCACCGGACTCGGCTCCGTGGGTAGGCTTGGCTCCCGACAAGGTGGACCGACGATCTGGTGCGCGGTCGCGGTGCACCGCTGGGTGCGGGCAGCGCAGGACCGATTGTCGTAGAGATCCTTGGGGGAGGCCTATACCTAGCAGTGGGTGTCGTGCTGCTGATATGAAGTACCATCAATGACGAAGGAATAAAATGGACCTCCCATACCTACGAAAAAAACCTACTTCATTGTTCTCCATTCAAACGCAACTAAACATGGCGGCTTAGCTTAGTGTACATACCTTTTGTAAACAGCATAGAGTCGAAATTGTAACATGTAAACTCAACACAATATGGCAGACACGGCACTCGCCTGACGTCACGAATGCTTTGTTATTGAATTTTATGCCACTTCCATAGGTTTCCTTTTTCAGAGAGTACCTACCATTCATACAATCTAAGAAAATTATACCTGAAAAAACACACTGTAATCATTATGCTGCCTAATTCTATACTTTATCTGACTACAAGAGGCTTTGCCAAATTCTGAATCAATGTAACAGCCACTTTATCACTGTCTAGCTCAGGCACCTATTACCATACTAACGTTCCTCATCTGTTACATTTACAGATTGAACAAAAAGCTTATAGCAATTGATTGCTTGTTCCGACGCCAAACATTCTCCGACAAAAATAGGCATCGAAATAACAGCCCCCGATTTTTGTAATTTTCGATTTGCACAGATTCGTAGAAATATTTATAGCTTCATATTCAAAAGGCCAACTTTTTAGTTTCGTTCAACATTATACAACGTAATGTAAAACTACCCCTAATGGTAGACAAGGACCATGAAACTTAACAACTTTTATTATGGGACCAACTCTGAAATCGTGAAAAAACATCAGCTGTTTCAAACATTTTGATATTTTCTTTAGGGATCCCTTGTTTTCGCATAATTGTTTTATACCTAATTTAATTTGGCATAACGGATTTGGCATAATCTTTTTTGTCATAATAATACTTTAGCATAATTGTTTTTTGGCATACTATTTATATTAGCATAATTATCATTTAGACTAATTTGTTTTCGCATAATGTTATTAGGCATATTGACTATTCGCCTAAAATTATTTAGACATAAAAATAAAAAAACAATAAGAGTGCGTAAAAATATTTTTTTACGCACTCATTTATTTTCATGCAAATGGGGTAGGTATTGTATTAAAATGCCAAAAACTCATAACACATACGACCTAAATATCGACTCATAAAACACCTATTTTTAAAATACCGAAAATCCTTAATGTCGATATCCAATAGAACGAATCTTGAAAGATTTATTATTAAATGACTGATGATAGTTCGAAACCCTGAAAGTTAAAATGCCGATAGTTTAAAATCCCGAAAATCTGTTTAGGTCTATTAGGTGCGACTACGAGCGAGCGTAGCGAGCGAGGAGGACTAGGAGGAGGTAAGGTTCCATTGCAACCAACAACGCACGAGCCGAGCGAGCGAAGCGAGCGTGCCGTGGCAGCGGCCGGCGAAGTGCCAGAACCGACCTGCTGGCATGTAACCCTCAATTAACCTTCGGTTTTTTAAGCTTCGGGATTTTGTATTTTAGGTAAAATGTTCTTTCGTGATTTTAAACGTCGTGATTTTTTTGTTTATAAAAATATGCGTAAATAACATTATGCGTGTTTAAATTTATGCTAAAGAATATTAAGCTTAAACATGATTATGCTTAAAGTAGTTATGCTTAAAAAAATTATGCAGAAGCTGTTATGACTAAATAATATTATGCGTAAACATCATTCGGCGAAATCATATTATGCTATGACATATTATGCCTTAAAATTTTATGCAAATACATAGGGAACCTTTTCTTTATTATTTTTTGTATGAAACAGCAGATTTTTTTTTCGTGATTTCAGAGTTGTTCCCATAGTAAAAGTTGTTTGTATGCATGAGTACATTGACCCCTTAAAATTATATGTACTGTTTAAGAAGGACCTTATATATTTAAAAAGTATATAAGTAGTATATCATAGTACAGTAGCCAGTAGAACATTTAAATCACCAAAAAGGTTACCGTTTGCCGTTGTGATATAGTTATTTATTACGAAATTATAGAAACTTTAACCCAAGTTTTACAGATCGCAACCCGCCGTAACCTATATTTGTATATCTCCAAAATTGATATTTTTAGGGTTCCGTACCTCAAAAGGAAAAAACGGAACCCTTATAGGATCACTTTGTTGTCCGTCTGTCTGTCTGTCCGTCCGTCTGTCTGTCAAGACCCTTTATCTCGGAAACGCGTGGAGGTATCGAATTGAAATTTAAACCATATACTAAGGTCTACGGGCCCTTGAAGCTGTAAAAAAATCAAACTTCTAAATTAACGTAAAAAAAAAATACTGCCGTTTAGGGCGCAAAAAACGCATTTTCGA
Source organism: Agriphila geniculea (assembly GCA_943789525.1). NCBI lineage: Eukaryota > Metazoa > Arthropoda > Insecta > Lepidoptera > Crambidae > Agriphila > Agriphila geniculea. Next base: position 8,212,831 of record OX038898.1, on the reverse strand, counting down.
TACTCTCAAAGGAATCAAAATTCATAGGGTACTTCCCGTTGACCTAGAACTATGAAATTTGGCAGGTAATAGCGTCTTATACTACACTTACAGGAATAAATCTGAAAACTGTATATTTGTAATTAAATCATAATAAAATATGGTCATTAAAACACGTAATTATTAATCATCTTGGTGAAACAACGGTATGCGCGTCATTGCGCGGTCATAGTTTAACTTCTAATTACTTTTGGATTAATCGCGCCACTAATTCTTTTAAAAATATCAATATTTATTATTATTAATTATTCAAATCCTTTCAAATATTGTTATAGTTAATTACTTTTAAAAATAAAATTAAAAAGTAATAAATTTGGCTCTAAATATTTTCGCAACTTGGCGGTGTGTCACGCTGTATGACAGGGGATCTTCTTCTTATTTTTGTTTTGGCAATCTACTTTCTTCTTGGAAGTAATTTTTGCCAGTGTCAAGTGTTGAATAGTTCAGTGGTAGATTGTTTCAGTTTACATTAAAATGCGGGTGCATCGCATTCCAATGTTGCTTGGAGCATTTGGCACCAAGTATAATCAAGACAGTTTACTCGGTAAGGTCAGCCGAGGTAGCCACCACTACAATAAAAGTCTCGGCTTCACACAACCAAAGGGTCCTGTTGGAATACACCCATTTTCTCTAATAACATTGCGATAGATAAAACCATTTCACAGAACATTATACAGTGTACTATTGATATACAGCGCCATCTGTTGACAATCAACAGTACTTGTATTTTATACAGGTGCGGTGGGTTTGTAATTATTTTATTTTTTCTCAAAAATGCTTGGAAATTCGAACATTATTTTGACAACCTTCTTCGTGCTAAATCAGAGTTTACGGACAGACCTAAACCGCGCCGTCAATATTTGTATGAGAATCCATTACTAACGTGTTATAATGGATTTTCATACAAAATTGCCGGCGTCTGTCCAGCAATGTTTCTATTAAAACTCATTACACACGTGTAATTCAGAAATGGAGCGAACTTTTCAATTAAACACAAATATAGGTATCAAATGTCGCCTTGATGAGCGAGCACATTCCAAATTTTTTTTTTTAATATTCGGTATACTGGTATCACGTGAAAGGCCTTGATGAGCACATTCCAAAAAATTGAAAAAAAAAAAAAAAACTGTTTTGGTGCAATATTGGGTATCAAATGAAAGGCCTTGATGAGCGCATTCCAAAAAGATAAAAAAAAAAAAAAACGAAAAAAATTTTTTTTAATACCTATCAAATGAAAGTTTTTTGAAAAGTTTTTTGGAATATGCTCATCAAGGAGCATATTCCAAAAAACTAAAAAAAAAATAAAAAAGAAAGGTAATTTTTTTTGCAATATGGGTATCAAATGAAAGGCCTTGATGAGCACATTCCAAAAAAACTGAAAAAACTGAAAATATATATATATATTTTTTTGCAATATGGGTATCAAATGAAAGGCCTTGATGACCACTTTCCAAAAAACTGGCAAAAAAATGAAAAACTGGAAATAAATGAAAAAAACCGGATTTTTTTTTTTCAATATGTGTATCAAATGAAAGGCCTTTATGTGCACATTCCACTTTCCATTTTCTTTTTTCAATTACTGTAAGTATTTTAAAATTAAAATAAAAAGCTTAAAACTTTTAAAACTAAAAAGTTAAAAGTTTAAAAGTACTACACAAGCCTTGGCCGCAACTAGGCATTGATGGACTAACGTATGTTCTTCAATGCCTGTCTTGAGTGCCGCTGCAGTAATGTACTATTCCATTTCAAACTTCGCCCGTGGTCAATTCTTTGTCGTAATCCCTGGAAGGGTTATTTTCTACGTGGCGACAAAGGATTTCAAATGGTTATCTATATATAGCAGTCTGCTGAACGGATTTTGATGGTATTTTTTTACAGTTTGGTAGCTTGGAGTACAACTTATAAACTAAGCAATTCTTCACATAATTCCGGTAGGTAGAACCTGGGATAAAGCTTGAACTCGTACGTACTTGAACGTAGTACAGTTTTCATATAAAAAACTAATAACTACCAACCACTTTTTTTCAAAATATTTCCTTTGTACCGACACAACTTTTCTATAGCTTTATTTTATGTATAGATGTAGGTCTGTACGGAACCCTCGGTGGGCGAGCCCGACTCGCACTTGTCCGGTTTTTTTTATTTATCAAGGTTTACCACATGGTTTAGCTATTGTCATGTTCTACAGCTTTGTTTGATTGCCACTGATAATAGTAAGACTATGGAAAGTGATCATACACAGATTTAAGACCAGATAAAATCCAACCATTTTTATCAGGTCTTAAATCTGTGTATGGCTACTTTTTATAGTCTTACTTTTATCTGTGGCAATCAAACCAAGCTGTAGAACACGACAATAGCTAAACTATGTGGTAAATCTCGAAAAATAAAAAACCGGCCAAGTGCGTGTCGGGCCACGCGCAGTAGGGTTCCGTAGGTACATTACACCATACCATATTTTAATACCGCTATCATTTTTCGTCTGAAAAAATAACTTTGTTTTTCAAAGTGTTTATATGAATGACAAAGTTATATTTGCGGTTTTGGAAAATGTACTATATCTTGAAAACTAATTACTATATCTCGTTCAAACCAATTTTCGTTGAAAGTGTTTATTAAGATCTATAGCTTATATTTTTTTTAGATTTTTCACCCTCTTACTTTAAAAGTTAAAGGGGGGGGGGGGACACACATTTTACCACTTTGGCGGCATAAATCTTTCAAACGGTTGACTTTGAAAAAAAATAGTCTTAGGAACCTCAATGTCATTTTTAAAGACCTATCTATAGACACCCCACAAGTATTGATTTGATGAAAAAAAATATTTTCAGTTTCAGTTCCATGTATGGGGAGCCCCCCCTTAATCTTTTATTTTTTTTATTTTTGTGTAAAAATCGTAAAGCGGTTCACAGAATACACCTACCTACCAAGTTTCAACTATGTAGTCCTAATACTTTTGGAATAAAGTGGCTGTGACATACGGACGGACAGACAGACAGACAGACAGACAGACAGACAGACAGACAGACAGACAGACAGACAGACAGACATGACGAATCTATAAGGGTTCCGTTTTTTGCCATTTTGGCTACGGAACCCTAAAAAAACGGCCAAGTGCGTGTCGGGCCACGCCCCGTAGGGTTCCGTAGTTACCTTAACCCATACCATATTTTCTCGTTCAAACTAATTTTGGTTGAAAGTGTTTATTATGATCTACAGTATATATTTTTTTTAGATTTTTCACTTTCTTATTTCAAAAGTTAAAGGGGGGGGGGGGGGACACACATTTTACCACTTTGGTGGTGTATATCTTTCAAACGGTTGACTTTGAGAAAAAGTTGTCTTAAAAACCTCAATGTCATTAAAGACTTATCTATAGACACCCAACACGTGTTGGTTTAAAGAAAAATTTTTTTTTCAGTTTCAGTTCCATGTATGGGGAGCCCCCCCCCCTTAATCTTTTATTTTTCTTATTATTGTATTAAATTCGTTAAGCGGTTAATAGAATACATCTACCTACCAAGTTTCAACTGTGTAGACTTAATACTTTCGGAATAAAGTGGCTGTGACATACGGACAGACAGACAGACATGACAAATCTATAAGGGTTCCGTTTTTTGCCATTTAGGCTACGGAACCCTAAAAATATCAATTTCGGAGATATACAAATATAGGTTACGGCGGGTTGCGATCTGTAAAACTTGGGTTAAAGTATCTATAATTTCGTAATAAATAACTATATCACAACGGCAAACGGTAACCTTTTTGGTGATTTAAATGTTCTACGGGCTACTGTACGTTGTTTAGCACCCATATTACAAGCTTTGCTTAGTTTGAAGCTAGATGGCGCTGTGTGAAATTGTCCAAGCATTTATTTATTTATTACCTGTCATTTTTAAGTCCCCACTGTTGGGGCAAAGGCCTTCTTTATGGGTGGATAAGGAGAATAGGCCATAACCTACCACGCGGGCCCAATGCGGTTTGGTGAATGCTAACGACTTTCCATTTCCATCCCTATGTTGTTGACATTCCACATACCCGCACGAAGCGCTTCGGTTCCAACTTTTTAATTCGAACAGCTAAGATGTGGAATGACCTCCCTGCTTCTGTATTCCCCGAACAATATAACTTGGGCGTCTTTAAAGCCAGAGTAAATAGGCATTTACTGACTGTGCGTGCTCCATCTTAGTCCTCCTTGTCACTTCCCATCAGGTGAAAGTGAGGTCAAACACGCAGAGAGTCCATACATAAAAAAAGACTGCAAATGCAGCCGGGACCTACGGCTTAACGTGCCTTCCGAAGCACGGAGGAGCTCGAGATAATAAATTTTTGGTCACCCATCCCATGACCTATCCTTACAAAAGTTGCTTGACCACTGCAATCGCAAGACTCTTACTACCTTAGATTGAAGTAGTGGAAAGCCATGTAACATGTGTACCTAACCTACCTACTTTGTTCTTCTCCAAAAGCTCTTTTACAAAGCTGTTTAAACAAAAAAAGGTTGAATTAAAAAAAAAGCTTGCAGATTGTGCCTCCACAAAAATCGCCTCAGCAAACAAAATGGCAGCCGAAGACAAATAGAAACGGCCTACATTTGCGGGAAACAATCTGACTTCATGAAAATATCCGCTTAAAATATTTTTGCTGTTTGCAAAAGGTATTTTAGACATTTGAATTAGCTGATGTCGGCTTTTGTGGGGAATAAAGGTATTCATTCTTAAATGGATTCTATTCAATCGACTTCCTAAAACAATTCATTTTTTTATTAGGGTTCCGTACCCAAAGGGTAAAAAAACCGGCCAAGTGCGAGTCGGACTCGCGCACGAAGGGTTCCGTACCAAAAACGGCAAAAAAAACTAGTTTGTTGTATGGGAGCCCCCTTTAAATATTAATTTTATTCTGTTTTTAGTATTTATTGATATAGCGAAAATTTCAACTGTCTACCTGTTGTCGTTATTGACTCCACTGTCCGTCTGTCTGTCTGTCTGTCTGTCACCAGGCTGTATCTCATGAACCGTGATAGCTAGACAGTTGAAATTTTCACAGATCATGTATTTCTGTTGCCTCTATAATAACAAATACTAAAAACAGAATATGATTAATATTTAAGGGGGGCTCCCATACAACAAACGTGATTTTTAGGGTTCCGTAGCCTAAATGGCAAAAAACGGAACCCTTATAGATTCGTCATGTCTGTCTGTCTGTCTGTCCGTATGTCACAGCCACTTTATTCCGAAAGTATCAAGACTACACAGTTGAAACTAGGTAGGTAGATGTATTCTGTTAACCGCTTAACGAATTTAATACAAAAATAAGAAAAATAAAAAATTAAGGGGGGGCTCCCCATACATGGAACTGAAACTGAAAAAATTTTTTTTCTTCAAACCAACACGTGTTGGGTGTCTATAGATAGGTCTTTAAAAATGACATTGAGGTTTCTAAGACAACTTTTTCTCAAAGTCAACCGTTTGAAAGATATACACCGCCAAAGTGGTAAAATGTGTGTCCCCCCCCTTTAACTTTTGAAATAAGAAAGTGAAAAATCTAAAAAAAATATATCCTGTAGATCTTAATAAACACTTTCAACCAAAATTAGTTTGAACGAGATATAGTTATTAGTTTTTGAGATATAGCACATTTTCCAAAACCGCAAATATAACTTTGTCATTCATACCAACACTGTGAAAAACAAAGTTATTTTTACAGACGAAAAATTATAGGTGGTATTAAATATGGTATGGTATAAGGTAACTACGGAACCCTTTGGCGCGTGGCCCGACACGCACTTGGCCGGTTTTTTTATTTGATATACTTACAGAATCTTACAGAATAGAGGAGCTCGGTGGCGCAGTGATTTAATGCCTGGCCCTGCGATTACTAATGTTAAGTGACTTTCACGAGATGGGTGGCCAAAATTTATTAGCTCCAGTTTCACCGTGTTTCAGAAGGCACGTTAAGCCGTTGGTCCCGGCTGCATTTGGAGTCGTTAGCACTCACCAATCCGCATTGGGCCCGTGGGTAGGTTATGGCCTATCCTCCATATCCACCCATAAGGAAGGCCTGTGCCACAGCAGTGGTTACAATAGAAATAGCTGATGGTCCATTAGAAAAGCTCGGAGCTTTTTTGCTGATTTCATGATTCAGCAAAAATTCATAATTTTTGGCGCTCAATTCAGGAGTTAATTCCCTTCTTCTACTTTTATTCATATGTTTTCTTACCATTATGTTCAAAACCTGTCTTTTAATTATATTTTTATTTATTTATTTATCTTTTACTAGCGGCCGCCCGCGACTTCGTCTGCGTGGAAAGATTTTTCGCTATCCCTCGGGAACTATACATTTTTTCGGGATGAAAGGTACCCTATGTCCTTCTCTGTACCTCTAAAAACGTGTATGCAAAATTTCATGATGATCGGTTCAGTTGTTAAGACGTGAAGGCGTAACAAACAAATAAACAAACAAACAAACAAACGGACTTTCGCATTTATAATATTAGTAAGGATAGGAGTACCCAAATATTTTTCAACCAACGTTACTTGGAAGAGATTGCTGTTAGCAATAAGGCCACCTTTATTTATTTATCTTCTTTGCATCTGTTCTTTATTTGTTATGTACAGTGATCGGAGTAGGTATGTATGTATGCATCATTATGTCTTTATATTTTCGTGGCAACAGACAATAATTATAATTATTATTACCTGTGAAATTATAAAACCCTTTTCAGGTGTTACCCTAAATATTAAGCTAATCAATTTGAAAGGAACCTGGAAAGGGTTTGTTTTCACAAGATTTTTTTTGAAAGGTGAGTGAGGTTCTAAACAAAAGGGTGAAAATAACAGAAAGGTCTATTGTTCAGTTTACTGCAAGACAGCCGATTTTAGGTGGAAGGGTGAAGCTAAATGGCATCTTAGATAAGGAGATAGTGTTCACATATTTTATTTTTTGACTAAATTCACATTAAACAGGGACTGAAAAGGGGTCTTAAAAATTAGAAGTGAGGTGACTAGAGCATGTGTGGTATCATATACAAGAACGCTGTTTGCACATTTTAAAACATTTTTTTCTTAAGCCGCTTAGTTCTCGACTTATGATGAAAAATGTAAAAAAATACCGTTCCCCCCCCCTTATCTCCGAAGTTTGCAAAGAGAAAAATCTGAAATAATTTTATGTGATAGTAGTTCATGTAAAGATTACAGGAAATAGTAGATTATACAACAAGTGAAAAAAGAGGGAATTTAGTTGGATCCCGAGAGCAGCGAAGGATTCTAGAGTTGAATCCCGAGCGTAGCGAGGGATTCAAAAGTAGAATCCTGAGCGAAGCGAGGGATACAAAGGACCGAGATGAAATTTTTTTTCACGAGTTGTGTACTCTACTTTTTACCATTGACTGCGAGAAAACAAATAGCAGTACTTATACCTATAGTATTTATAGTTATTACATTTTTATTATTTAGGTAGGTAATCAGTAATATTTAAACATTAGAAAATAGTTAAACTAGAAGTTTTCCAATGACATAAAACAACCACGCTAAGAGGGAAATTACATGATCGGTCTGGCATCAATCCATTTCATCAGTTTGTATAGACTTTGAATTTTTACAGTCTGAAGATCGTACCAGACTGATGGAATGGACTGATGCAATGCAAGACTGAACATCTAATCCCCTTCTATTATACAGAAAATAACCCAAAGATAAGACACTAAAAAGAACCTAATTCATTTGGCGGGATATTTTTTAGAAAATATCCCAAAGATAAGACACTAAAAAGAACCTAAATAAAATTGGCGGGAGGCTTTATCTATGGAATAGCTCCATACTTTCGCCACGTTAATTTTTTTGTACATAATTCATACGATGCGCGCTTGTTCCAAATTCAAAATATTTTTATTCACTCGGTGAATAAAACAGCGTTTTATTCACTCTTATCGTTGAAGTAAACGCACTTTTTTGAGTGGCGATGGTAAAAACGTACTTTTCTATATTGGCTCAGGTCTGTGTGTTGTCACTATTAGCTATTCTGTGGTGTTGTATTGTAGTTCCACCATTGTCTCTGATTTCCATAGTGCAAGTGCTTTAGGTACCTAGTTACCTTGGAATCAAAGCAATGTTTGCGATGTTGTCTAAAGGAGTGTCCTCACTGAGGGCATTCACGTGTTATGAGCATTCGTCCTCGAATATTCGAGTGGAGTGGACGTTAAGGTGGTTGTACTAGCAAAACGTAGTTATTAGTAGGTTTTCATTCTCTATCTCCTCTTTATTTAATGAATATTAAAACAAAGTAAATATACCATAAGAATCTTCAACATTTTGCCTATCGATTCCACGATTAACATTTGTTTTAAATATTTTTTTTAATAGTGCCAAAAATATCATAAATAAAATCGACTAACACTTTTGTTTCTGTGCATCTCCTCCGTAACTACGAGTCCTATGGAAATCTCGTTACCACCAATCGATAGAGGAGAAAAAATGCTACAAATTCCACGAAAGACATTTTCGAAAAGACCATTTATGGGATTTTCGCGACAAGTTTTCAAAAATTTAGATACATTTTTGACAGAGGGTGCCCTCGAGGGGAGCGGGCGGCAGACCGCCACCGGCGCTCGGACGGGGAACACGTATCGCTCATGCTCCCAGTGACAGCTACACAGTTCTCTATGTCTCGCTCGTTTGTTTTAGCCTTGCTTTAGCACTGTCAGAATGTTACAATTATGTTTTGAAAATTCATTTCGAACTGAAGGACTATTACAAAAAAGCATCGCGATAAGCGTACGATATTCGTCCAACACCGTGGCACTATTACCTCACTAATAAGGTTCAATATCAAGTAAATTGAACGACGAATTGCGTCCGATTATCGGTTTCTTTTTTGTTTTGTAATAGGCCCTCTGATGCATTATTTTGCCATAGATATAAAAATTACGCGTAAGGACGGTTAGTATAAAATACCTACCTATAAATTTTGAATACTATAATATGAGTCTTCAAATCAAACATTTGTAGGTAATAAATCACATGACTGTGAGTTAATTTATTCCACTATAACTTTTTAAATGCCTGAACTGAACAGATTTGGATGCATGCAGGTAGGGTATAGGTAAGAATGTTTATACCATCCTGCCCCTACTAGCATGACCAGTGACCACTGAAACGCCATAATAATATCGATTTATTTTAAGGACAAGGGTTTTGACAGTCAAGTGTCGATAAAACGCATCACGCGATCTATAGGCTGTCCTAATACTTTGCCTTATCCAGGAATCGAACCCACCAAATATATTTTTACGATACCAATTGATAGGGTTTCTCATCAGACCCCCTAGTCAAAGTAATATTTTCAAATCGTTATCGCTTCGCTTTTGAAACTGTATGGCATTGACATAGGGTACGTTCAGATGACAAGCGCTCAGCGCGCGTTAATTTTTTTCAGATTCGATAATTCGGTATTAACAGCTTCCGTTTCCATTTCGGACGATTTTTGGATGAACTGAGCGTACCCTAAAATACGTCTATCTGCGTCAAAAGCGCGCGCTCATCTGAATTCTGGGGCCCTATTTTTGAATCGCTCGTCTCCAGTCGAGCGCTCGTTTCTACTGATTTTCGTTCGACATCCCATTGTTTTGAGTCATATGTCGAACGAAAATCAGTCGAAAAGAGCGCTCGACGCCTGCCGAGCGATTCAAAAATAGGGCCCCTGAACGTTAACGTAGAAAACCAATGATCTCAAAGCGCGCATTGACGCGCGCTGACAACAGTCGAGCTCTAGCGCAGCGTTCAACGTGCACCTTATCAAAACTTTTCATGTGAATAGCGTGTGTGTGTTAAGCGCTTGTCATGTGAACCTGCTCTTAAGGTTTTGTTAACAATCGAATTTTAAAATCATATGTAAATGTAAGTAAGTAATCGAATTTAAGAATCAAACGAAAAATTTATGGATTATAGTCTTAATTCATGCATTTTTCGGAGCGAAGTGATAGCGAAAAGTTTAATGTGACATTTGGCTTCAGGCTCTGGATTATTAGCACGTTTTTAGGGTTCCGTAGCCTAAAGGCAAAAAACAGAACCCTTATATCAAAACATGGTTTAGTTATTAAATTTGTTTTGAGTAAAAAGTGCCATACAGATTGATAATATTAAACAAAAAAAAAATATATAAAAATACGACGCCCTTACTTCAAGCAGACAGAAGCAGACCCATTCCCACTGGCAGCACCCATTCACGAGCATGACGCATGAACCAGCCATCGTTTCGCTCAACCATATTTGAGGGAACGTAACGCCCCGCCTCACTCGACACCACCGCAGAAATGTTTAAAGTGAGCATGACATAAGACGTACCTAGTTACGAGTATAAGTACTATTCAAAATGTAAAAAATCGGTTGGCACTCCGGGAGTGCCGGCAGAAGTGTAAACTTAAATATGAACGTTGTACATTTTTGATATTTTGAAATTAGCGGCAAAGCATTAAAATTATTTCTTTCCTGTTACTACTATACAGTCACAAAATTCAATCAGTTTGTAATTAGAGAAAAATTCTAAAGATTTCGCGCCAGTGGCCTTTTTAATTTCTACATGCATGCATTCTACGATTTAAACTTATAGTCACACAGTATAAATAAGTCTATGTTTTCACCGAAGAGATCGCTGCTATTAGTTCCATTTTCAAAATTAGCGCGTTGCTGGTGACTAGGGCTTGCAATTCGAATATTCGAATTATTCGAATATTCGCCTTATTTTGCTATTCGAATACTCAAGTCGGTGAAATTCGAATATTCGTATTTTCCACTTTTTTGGATTTATGCAAAAATCATTCATTAAATACCCGAATAGCTTTTGTGAGCATAGAATAAAGTCATTAACGTTCACTTTCTCGTTTATTTATGTGTTTACCTATGTTGTTTGTTTTTCCACAAATCGTAAACGATTTTAATCTAGCTTCCCAATGAAACAAAGACTTGAAACTTAAAACATAGGTCAGAACAGGAAACAATGACATCTTATAGTGTCATTGAGCTGATCTGATGATGGAACCAAAGGGCCTCAGAAAATCTGTAATAAAACCATACAAACCCATCGAGTTAGTGCTCGTTTGATTCGTCTTGACAAGTACAAATGTGTGATTGTCTCAAATATCTAAATATTTCGCGATCAAAGTGTTCCTCCAGTTTTCATAATATCATCTGCCCATGTTTTGGTTTGTATTCCTCTTTTCCTTTTTCTGTCCCATGGTTGCCACTCTGTAATTATTTTGGTACATTTTCCCTTGCTTTCTCTTGTTAACCCGTCCATTGCCATTTTAACAGTCATATTTTCCTTATTATGTCTTCTACTTTCGTTTTTTTCTTCTTATTTCCTCTGATTTTTGACGGTCTTTCAGCGTAACACCTATTAGGCTTCTTTTCATTTTCTTTGGCATATTCTTAGCTTCAAATAATGCTTTTCAGTCAGGGCCTACGTTTGACACTCTGTACTAAAACCATACAAATCAGTCGAGTTTGGGCTCGTTTGATTCGTCTTGGCAATAACTCTGTTTAAAAATAGTGTCGATGGTATAATGATGGAGCCGGAAGAAAATCACGGGAACTCTATAATAAAACAATACAAATCCATCGAATTTGGGCTCGGTCGATTTGTCTCGACAAGTACTCTGATGGAAAAATAAATAGTGTCCAGGGTCTGATTATGAAACCGGAAGAAAACCACAAAACTATGTAATAAAACCATGCAACTCCATTTAGTTTGGGCTCGTTTGATTTGTCGTGACTAGTTCTTTATTGGGAAATAGTGTCCAGAGTCTGATGAGGGAGCCGGAAGAAAACCACAGAAACTCTGTATTGAAACAATACAAATCCATCGAGTTTGGGCCCGTTTGATTCGTCTTGCCAATAACTCTGTTGAGAAATAGTGTCCAAGGTCTGATGATGGTGCGGGTAGAAAATCACAGGAACTCTGTAATAAAATCATACATATCCATTGAGGGCTCGTTTGATTCGTCTCGACAAGTATTCTGTTGGAAAATAGTGTCCAGTGTCTGATAATAAAGCCGGAAGAAAATCACGAAAAATATGTAATAAAACCATGCAGCTCCATTTATTTTGGGCTCGTTTGATTTGTCTTGACTAGAACTTTGACGGAAGATGATTTCCAGGGTCTGGTGATTGAGTCGGAAGAAGGCCACAGGAACTCTCTAATAAAATCATACAACTTCATAGAGTTTGGGCTCGTTTTATTTGTCTTGACAAGTATCTGTTGGAAAATAGCGATCTGGTGATGGAGCCGAAAGAAGGGTACAGGATATCTTTACAACCCCATCAAGTTTGAACTCGTTTGATTCGTTTTGACATATTGTATTCTGATGAGAGATAGTACTAGACCCTGTTCTTATAATGAAGCCGGAAAAAAGCCCGAGAAAACACAGATAAGATTAAAAAATAAACATTTACTGACAATCAAACCAAAAAACAAACGTTTTAAAAATGAACTAAAAAGTATCAAAATCGATATCAAAACATGCCTTTAAAATTAACTACAAAAACGGACTAATAAATATAAAATAATTTCCCCTTTAAATATTTATAACTCTACAAAGTGGTTTTTAAACTAAAAACGTGGGGCGAAGGCAAAAAAGTCAATTGAGGATAATTTTTACACAATGCGTCCCATTAAACAAAGCATTTAACTTTGGTTTAACTTGAAAAAATAAGCAATATTTAATAATTACGACCATCTGTTTTATTTTACAGAATTATTCGAATAATATTCGAATATATTCGAATACCTCCTTAAAATTTTTCGAATATTCGAATATTGGATTTCATCGAATATTTGCAAGCCATACTGGTGACACAAGTGTTTACGTCTTAAAATGACGCGCCACCATTTTCAACACGCCCCGTAGAAAAAGATTACACTTGAAAGTAGGGGATACTTCCGCCGCCAGCTGTCTATTCTCCATACGTCACATCCGTCTACGCATTTTCTATCAGCCACGTGATTCTTACTGACGCGAGTTTAGCATTTTTTCCCCATTACAAAAAGCGTACAACGCCGCTAAAGAAGTTTTCACTTCAAAAATCAGTAAAATAACTAAAACATGAAACAAATTTGACTTCATACATAATTTAATTTTAATATAAATTGCGGCTGATTGATTGAACATTGCTGATTTCTTGTTTTTCTATAAAACACTTTTTTCAATTTACCTTCATAAAATTAAAATTTAATATTTTAACAATGCCATGCTGCCGTGTCTCCAACTTTCTATGGTCCGTGAATTTTGGCCAAGCATTGTGTAGGTTACACATTGGTTTTCAAAAATTTTAATAGATGTCGGTAATAAATTACATCTTAGTTTTTCAAATTTTTTAATAGATGTCGCTAATAAATGACTCGCGAAGTAATGTAGAGGGTGGCAGGGTGAGGGGAGTCAAATCCTTAGCTGTCACTTCACCAAGAGCCGCCTTAAGGCGAGGTGGTAGTGAAAGTGGCGCCGCCACTACATTTATTTTATTACTCGTAAACCAAGTCAATATTTTAAAAAAGCTCAAGTAATAGTCTCTAAAATTGTCTCTAATATTTTTTGAATATCTCTTCAACAGTTTTCATTCTTTCTGTAAGTTTTAAAATCGATTTTAGCTCAAAGTGGCCACTTTTGGCAATTATGGATTTTAAAACTTACAGAATGAATGATAACTGTTGAAGAGTTATTCAAAAAATATTAGAGACAATTTAAGAGATTATTACTTGAGCTTTTTTTTAAATATTGACTTGGTTTACGAGTAATAAAAATAAATGTAGTGGCGGCGCCACTTTCACTACCACCTCGCCTTAAGCCGAGCGTTACAAAGCTTACACGCAAGCGCGAACTTCGGCCGGTGTGGTCGTCACAACGATTTTCGCGGAAACGGCTCGCATTCGAATGTTAGATAATGAAATGTAGAAATATTACTGGCCACTTGTAAATACAAATAAAAATGCTGCAACCATGACCGCTCTATCCGACATTTTGAAATGAATGTCATTTAACGAGATCGTATTCGAATGCTCCAAGTCGAATGTTCTACTCAAAAGTTCGTAGTTTTGCTCGAAAGTGAATGCTGGGTTCGCTGGAAAGCATTTGTTGTTCGCCTACGATTGCTTGCTTACAAATGCTCAGCACGAAAGAATGCTCCCAGTGAGGACGCTCTTTAATATTTATTGTTTCGCCGCCCGCGACTTCGTCTACGTGACAACGTGTATACAAAATTTCATGATGATCAGTTAAGTAGTTTAAACGTGAAGGCGCAAAAAACAAACAAACAAACGGATTTTCGGAATTATTTTATTAGTAAGGATTTATTTATATGATGAAGAAGCGCTCATGGCGGGATTTGACAGACTGATCGTACTCGATCACGTTTGTGGCGTTACAACTGAGCGCTTCCGTGCTTCGGAGGGCACGTTAAACCGTCGGTCCCGGCTGTTGTCATCTGATCCGCAGCCTAACAGTCGTCAAGCCAAGTTAGAGGCCTTACAGGCGGCTTGATAAACTCTAACACCAGAGGTGGCCACTTATCCTCACTCGATAAGGAGATTTATATGATGCCATTTGAAAAATCGGGGCGTTCCACATTTCCGTGGGTGCGGGGAATTAATTTCAATACTCACTATCCAGAAACTACATATTTTGTGGTCACCCTTCGTCCTTCAAAAGTCGCTTAAAATATCCAAATGCTTCCCAAAATGTGCCAACAACCCTCTCAAGTTAGATTTTCTTTTGTAGTGCTTGGAACTTTCCTAAATCTCCTAGGACTCGCTAGCTCAAACTATGAACTCCAGACCGACAATCCTTTAAAGTTTTAATTAGTTTTTGTTAAGTACTTAATCACAGCTGTATCGTATAAGTGTCGTTGTCTTGTATATGTCGTAGGATAATCGTATAAACCGGATCTTTACAAAAATCCGAGGACGATTGTAAAGAACCGGATAATTGAAATCTAATATAAATTTTCACAATCGTCCGAGTAATTTTTAGGATCTTTGTAAAAATCCTAGTATGTTTCGGAAAATCGTAAACTTGAATGCTGATTGGATAATCTAAGAGACGATTTATAACAACTTCAGTCTGATTAATCAGAACATATTGCTGATGGGTTTTGGGTTTGTTTCGTAATTTTGCCGCATTTAATTCTTCAATTGCAATGTTTAAGAACATTAATTCGCTCGAAAGTTCATTTAGGTTTTGCACAACCATATTGACAAGTGCTGTAGAACTTTCTTAGCTCGGTGTAGAAAAGTTCTTTTTAGGATATAGCCTCTAAATTGTCAGCACTGATCAAGCCCGCCCAGCACTTGTATAACATCCAATTCACTCATTTCACTCATCGTACTTTAATGTCGCTTGATTGATATGAGGACTCAGATTTTTTTTTAAATAAAAGTCGTAAAATTCGTACAAAACACTAGAGAAATATTAGACGATAATCACAACAATAACAAATGGCCAATCAGAGCATCCGTTAGTCCATAACGATGACGTTAGCCAATCAGCGCGCGCAAAAAGATTACTTATATTTAATCTTATATTTCGGAGCTTTCGGATTTTTTATCTCTGAAAGAGGTTGAAAATCCTGATTTTTGGACATAAGACCGGTCTTTGACAAAAATAAAAAAAAAAAAACAGTAGGCCACTTACATTAGGTACAACTTAAAATATTATTTCACGATTTACTTAAGATGCGCTGGATTTTTGTAAAAATCTTAAACATTACTCGGATGATTGCAAAAATCTGACTTAGATTCTAATCATCCGGTATTTTACAATCTTACTAGGATTTTTGTAAAAATCCTGTTTGTACAATTATCCTACGACATATACAATAGTTTGCTTTAACAGAGTGCGGTTAATTATTCTTGAACTATATTCAAATAGCTTTTTAATATAAGTTAGTTACAAAACACTTTTAAATATCTATAAAAATATTTTTATATTTTTTTGATGCGATATCGAAATCTCTTATTCCTAGGCAAGATATATGGAAGTGAATATTGTGTATGGCAGAAGAAGAATGAAAGCAGAATAAATGCGGTAGAGGTGCGACCGTTGAGGAAAATATGTGGAGTAAAATTAAGTGATAGAGTGAGCAATGATGTGATTCTTGAAAGGTGTGGTCTGAAAGATGATATAGTGACAAGAATTGAGAAAGGAATGCTACGGTGGTTTGGTCACTTAGAGAGGATGGATAAAAGTAGAATCACGGAAGAGATATATTGTGCGAATGTGGAAGGAAAGATTGCGCAAGGGCGTCCCAGAAAACCTACGCGGACCAAATAGAGGTTTTAATAAAAAAGGCTGGTGGTAAAAACCGCAGGGCATATGTATGAAAAGATTGATGGATGTGAATGAAGCGAAAGAAGTGTGCAAGGATCGTAGCAGGTGGCGATCCATAGTCTCTGCCTACCCCATGGGAAACAGGCGTATGTATGTATGTATGTATGTACAATATAAAAGTCTGGGTGTTGATAGAAAGTCCGCTCTGACTATAGCCAAGTGGCTTGCAGGAATTTGAAAAAAAAATAGTATGGAGCGTGGCATAGTCATAGTCCGCCATTTTTTTTAAATCGGGTCTCATTTTGAAATCGAGCAAAAAATGTTAAATAGCATGTATATGGGTCTAGTTTTGAATTGGTGGTAGGAAAATATAGACAATTCAAAAGCAGTTAATTTCTAAGTTTATTTATTTTAATAAATAATGTCTCATTTTCATTTTATGTTATATAACTTTTTTGATTTTCTTTAATCTATATTTTATGCCCGCATTTGAAATATATACGTTCAATAGAGCTACGCGTTTTAAAAAAAATATGGCAGACGTCTGACTCTGACAATAATTTTCATTTTTTTTTGTGTTTTAGGTGAATTTATCGTATGTAACTTGACTATCAACTTCTTCTCGCTCGCATAAATACATAATAAGTTAAAATATATACTCACATTTTAGCCTATCGATATTCTGATTTTCAATATATTTATGGCTATCTTTAAACAAGAATGCCATAAAGAGTGGAAGACATATTTTGATGAAAGATCAACATCAACAGGCATCTGGCATAAAACCATGCAATCCGAACCTCCTCATGTACCGTGGTTAAACGACGTATACTTAAGTAGGAAACTGGTAGTCATTGCTCACAGACTACGGTCTGGACACATTCCGTTAGACAACTTTGGTTTCCTAATGAAAAAAGTAAACTTACCTAGCTGTAGGTACTGTGTGTGGAAAAGTAGAAGATGTACTACATTTGTTGGCGGAATGTGTCTAGAATCGGGTTGAGAAAAATAGACTAGCTGCAGATTTAAAAAATAATTATGCCGATGTGGGCACATTTCAGAGCATTCTATCAAGACCCTCATCTAAGGAAGCTGTGTTGATTTATAAATTTGTGGCTCCAAGCTTAACGTCCAATTGTTAATTTAATTAAGACAACAGTCACGATGGCACTGATGTATAAATAAATTTACAAAAGTCCGTAAAATAAATAAAGAAAAAAAAAGTTACATAACAATAGTTTTGACATCATATTTCCAAGGGTTACAAACGTCATTGATTTTCCATAGCTATGTATAGATGCCAGTGTAAGCATTTCATAATTCACGAGCCATTGTTCCTTCGTCCTCATAATAAATTCATTCTCCGATTCAAATCGAATCTTATCCAAGTGACGTAATCATTTTCCGCCCGTTTATAGGTATGCAACTTCGATTTTGAGATTGTATAGTAATAATCTTGTAAGTTACTTATAATAGCATTGTAGTTTACATGCATTTTCACCATTGACCCAATGCTGAAATCACACAAACACACACAATTTCATCAATCCTAATAAGTATACAGGGTTATTTGTAATACACCAATAACCACACAGGAGTATATTACTAACATCATATACAACAACATTTTGTTCTCCGAATTTTTCAAAAACAGCCAATAAAATCAACTTTTCATACAAAACTCGATCAGCGATCATCTAAGACTCTAAGTGCACATTTAAATTGAAATTACGCTCATACCTTTTAGAATTTCAAAGTACACCAGGCAACTAGACACGGTATACCAGCTGCTTCGGATTGAAGAGCTGACCCGGGACCGCCGGGACGGTTATTTGGTATTTGTGTATGTTGTCTTACTGCTGTTACAAAAGTTTCGTTTCTGTTTCCATATTATGTTTATTATATGATTTATTTTCTTTTATACAACTTTCATAAGGTAGATAATATTATAGTGAATACCATATAATACTTTTTATCATACTATGTTTAAATTACGATGCATTTATATTTATTCTTCCTAAATTAGTTTATTTTTCATTTTCTCTTTTCTGCTACCCGCGTATCGCCATTGGGTGATGGCTGAAAATCTGCGTTTTTTTGCTTTCAGCGAATACTACGCTGAGCCTTGGCCCATTGCTGCTGCACACATAATATATAAGTTCATTTTTTGTTTTTATTTGTATTTTTAAATTATAATGTACCTAAATTATGTTTTATGTGTGTTAAAAAGCAGCAATAAACGATGTATCTATCTATCTATCTATCTATTTATCAGCTGTTTGGACATTTGTATGGAAAGTCGATTTTTTTGTCTATTTTCCGAAAAGTCGTAGAACAAACGTTTTTGTTTATGATGTTAGTAATCTACTCCTACGAGGTTGTTGGTGTTTTACAAATAACCCTGTATAATTACTGTAGTATTTTAAGGTTAATCAAAAGTTATTATTTTCGATGTATTTTTGTTTCATCAAGTATTGATTTTTAAGTGTTAAAATAGTTTTACTGTTAAATGTGATCCTTAATTTAACCCTTACTAATTAATTGCGTGAATTATTTTTTTACTATTTTACTTAAATAAAATACGACTTTTACTTGATAGCACAACATAGATTCCATATAAAACAAGTTTTCGACGCGATGTAAAAGTTGAAAATGTATATACAAACACAAAATCAAAATTAAGCGCTTTTATGTACTCAGTCCCTCAAACTATAACCGTCTTGTCGCTCCAAATCTCTGCTCTTTGTTTTTTTGTAAGAATGAAAGAATGAGCTCGGTAATGGGCCCAACCGCGGGCCAAATTCTACGGCACGAATTACTACCAGTCTATTGAGCGGGCCGAAATGGGAATTTTAAGGGAAGGTATTTGAATAATGACAGACAAATTGACTTTATTCGACTCGGATTTCGAGATTGTGAATAATTTTAGCCATATTCAAATGGAGAGTTGAATCGTCAGAATGCTAAAATAAAATATGCTGTGAACCCATAATAATGTAATAAAAATCACGTAATCAAATTTAAGTAATTAATATTTTATTTTCCTCGTATATTCCTCGTTCTTATTAGACTAATTAGAGAATTTCAAAGTCTTTATTATAGAACTGACGATATCGATTGAAGAAAAACCATTTCGGAGTTTAATGACTTGTAATATCCTTGAAAATCTTTTGAGTTATTATCAGCCGAAATTGAGGACAGGTAAAATTAATGAAGTTGAATCTAGACTGCCTAATAATTAGCCGCCTATTAATTCACTGAATATTTTTTTTTGTTACTTAAGTATTTGCTAATTAGGTTTTGAGGACGAAATAAAACCGGTCAAGAGCGAGTCGGACTCGTGCACCGAGGGTTCCGTACCATCATAATTGCACCATTAAACCACACTGCAGAGTAGAATAATAAAATTAGTATTCAGCGCCATCTCTTGACCAATAGTGGAACTAATGTTAACTTTTTTAGAAATTTGATAATTTCTAAAAAAGTGTGCTATATTGAGACATCATTTTATTTTTCCTGTAATCTTTATATAAATTGCTATCACATAGAATTATTTCAGGTTTTTCTCTTTGCAAACTTCGGAGATAAGGGGGGGGACCGATATTTTTTTTTACATTTTTCATTATAAATCGAAAACTATGCGGCCTAAAACAAAAAGAAAAAATGATTGGAAACGTGCAAACGGCGTTCTTTCATATGATACCCCACATGCTCTAGTAGCACCACTTAAAATTTTTAATACCCCTTTTCAGTCCCTGTTGTAAAAAAGATATTTCTTTTTTTATTTATTTCTTATTTGCAAAATAGTTGGACAAATGTCATCTAAAACTAATATAAATTTCAAGTTGATACCATTAGTAGTTCTCGAGATATCCAGCTGTGACCGACAGACAGACAGACTGAGTCACACCATAAGGGTTACTTTTTTACCATTTTGGTACGGAACCCTAAAAATATGTTTTTCAAAAATTCAATCAATTTCCAACATTTATTCAAATCAATCTTACTAAAAATAAAAAATTGTTTAAAAAAACAAAAAACCGACTTCAAAAAACCTACCTCTAAAAAGCAAGAAATAATATTCGTAATAATAAAAACACATCTATTGAAGTCGGGTGAGGCTGGAGTACAAATTTCTTTTTTTTTAGGGTTCCGTACCTCAAAAGGAAAAAACGGAACCCTTATAGGATCACTTTGTTGTCCGTCTGTCTGTCTGTCCGTCCGTCTGTCTGTCAAGACCCTTTATCTCGGAAACGCGTGGAGGTATCGAATTGAAATTTAAACCATATACTAAGGTCTACGGGCCCTTGAAGCTGTAAAAAAATCAAACTTCTAAATTAACGTAAAAAAAAGATACTGCCGTTTAGGGCGCAAAAAACGCATTTTCGATACTCTCAAAGGAATCAAAATTCATAGGGTACTTCCCGTTGACCTAGAACTATGAAATTTGGCAGGTAATAGCGTCTTATACTACACTTACAGGAATAAATCTGAAAACTGTATATTTGTAATTAAATCATAATAAAATATGGTCATTAAAATACGTAATTATTAATCATCTTGGTGAAACAACGGTATGCGCGGCATTGCGCGGTCATAGTTTAACTTCTAATTACTTTTGGATTAATCGCGCCACTAATTCTTTTAAAAATATCAATATTTATTATTATTAATTATTCAAATCCTTTCAAATATTGTTATAGTTAATTACTTTTAAAAATAAAATTAAAAAGTAATAAATTTGGCTCTAAATATTTTCGCAACATGGCGGTGTGTCACGCTCATGGAAATAGTACTATAAACCGGATTGAGTGCTTCGCCCCAAAACGAGCCGACAGAGAGGTCAAGTAGATGTATGTGTCCTTTTCTTCATTAGGGTGACCAAACCGTATGGTTGGCCGGAGACATACATAATACTTTAAACTGTTTAATATAAACTTAAATACCTAGGTAGTTCGTTATTTATAATTAACACTTTTTACCGCGTTTTTATTAGGTTGCTTGCTCTTTTGTTTGTTTGAGCACAAATTTTGCAAACGATTTATACTAAATTCCCGATGAGCTAGAGACTTGAAACTTTGAACACAGGTCAGAAATGGAAGGAAATGCAATATTACAGTGTCATTGAGGTGATCTGATAATGGAGCCGGAAGAACGCCACAGGAACTCTATGATGAATGAAACTATACAACCCCATCGTGTTTGGGCTTATTAGAATTGTCTTGACAAGTACTCTGACGGGAGACGAGGTTCAGGGTGGGATGATGAAGTCTGGATTCCATGCCATAGGAACTCAATATTGAAATCATGCAACCCCATCGAGTTTGGGCTCGTTTGAATCGTTTTGACGAGTGCTCTGTTGGGTAATAGTATCCAAGAGTCTGATGATGGAGCCGGAAGAAGGCCACAGGAACTCTGCAATAAAACCTTTCAACCCCATCGAGTTTGGACTCGTTTGAATGGTATTGACGAGTACTCTGATAGGCGGTGGTATATTTTTAGTTTAGCTCGTTAATTAAAAAAAAGAAAATTAATATTTATTTAAAAAAAATTTTTTTAGGAACAAATTATTTATCACGTTTTTATTAAGTTGCTTTTTTGTTTTAATTTTTTAAATATGGTAATTCAACCAATTAAAATCTAGTTTATTCAATTCAATTTAATTTCAAGTGTAAATAATTACGCAACTTTAAAGTTTATTCCAATTTTTAATAAAAATGCAATGTGCGTGAACTTCGGAAAAACAAATAAATGTTGGAAAAACAAGTAAAAGTAGGAAAACATTGTCTAGTGATCTGTAGTTAAAAAAAGATGCAAACGATTTTCGACTTTATTGACGTTTGAAATTCGATTGCTTTTTCCCATAATTATACTTGTACATTTACTTTGCTGTTTCATTAAAAACTGTTATTTTGGTAAAGATGTCAATAAGGTCTAAAATACTTGCACCAATTTCTTTACTTGTGAAGTTAATAAAATGGGTGCAAGAGATTTACGACGACACAATGTTTAAAATATAAAAAAAAACAAAATGGCGGCCAACTATATTGTTAGTGGGCTGATTTTATGAAACTCGATTTTGTTATTATTTTGATAAAAATATAACAAAGAAATGTTTAAAATATAAAAAATATGGCAGCCAACCTTTTTTATTTGTGGGCTGATTTGAATGAAACTCGGTTTTTAGTACTAATTTGATAAGAAAATAATAACACAATATGTATTGAAAAATTAAAAAATCCAAGATGGCAGCCAACTTGTTTGTTTTTGGGCCGATTTCGATAAAACTCGGTTTTTAGTAATAATTTGACAAGAAAATAACAACGCAATTTTTTAAATACTAAAAATCTAAAATGGCGGCCAACTTTTTTGTTTTTTGGGCCGATTTCGATGAAACTCGGTTTTTGGTACTAATTAGACAAGAAAATAACAACTCAATGTAAACTGATGGAAAAATCAAAAAATATAAAAATGGCTGCTAATTTGTTTTTGGGTTGATTTTGATGTGACTCGGTTGAAAAAACAAATAAATAATTTGGCTGCCATCTTAGAATTTTTTTATGACATTCCGTTGCTGTTTTCTTGTCAAAATAATACCAAAACCCGAGTTTCATCAAAATCAGCCCACAAGCAAAACAGTTGGCCGCCATCTTGGATTTTTTGTATTTATAGAATTGCATTGTTATTTTCTTGTCAAAATAGTACCAAAAACCAAGTTTCATTGAAATCGGCCCAAGAACAAAAAAGTTGGCCACCATCTTGAATTTTAGTTTTTTAAAAATTGCGTTGTTATTTTCTTGTCAAAATAGCTCCAAAAACCAAGTTTCATCGAAATCGGCCCAAAAACAAAAAGTTGGCCGCCATCTTGGATTTTTAGTTTTTTAAAAATTGCGTTGTTATTTTCTTGTCAAAATGGTTCCAAAAACCAAGTTTCATCGAAATCGGCCCAAAAACAAAAAAGGTGGCCGCCATCTTGGCTTTTTAGTTTTTTAAAAATTGCGTTGTTATTTTCTTGTCAAAATGGTTCCAAAAACCAAGTTTCATCGAAATCGGCCCAAAAACAAAAAAGTTGGCCGCCATCTTGGCTTTTTAGTTTTTTAAAAATTGCGTTGTTATTTTCTTGTCAAAATAGTTCCAAAAACTGAGTTTCATCGAAATCGGCCCAAAAACAAAAAAGTTGGCCGCCATCTTGGATTTTTTTAATTTTCAACATTGCGTTGTTATTTTCATGTTGAAATAGTACCAAAAACCGAGTTTCATCGAAATAGGCGCACAAACATGAATATGATTATTATTATTAATTTTACCGTCTCGCCTGCGACCTCTAGCCATTTCAATAGAACAATTTCGTTTTTTTGGAAATCTGAAATGGTGCAGTATTTATGGTCACACTAGTCTTGCAAAGTAACATTTCCTATAGATTGAAATTCTTAAATTGAAATTCGGCGCCAAGGTCAAAATCGGAGTTGCCAAGATTGACACTTCTATTTATTACCACCTCACCGATGATAGCTGATTAGCATTATTTTAGATATCTAATTAAATCAAAAGAGTAAGTTCTGTTTTATATTACAATTATTATGTGTCATTCTAAATTAATATTTAAATAGTATATATTCGACTTCCCATTCCGAATCCATAATTTTGATACACTACTTGATTGGTAACGTACATATTTTTAGTCCTACTATCGTGGTATTATTGTTTAGTAATGGCAATTGTGCGAACGAGACACCGACCTCCACCTGGTGTTGTCTCATTCACACAGTAGTGCCTTCAGTCAATGTCGTCGATAGAATTTCAACTCTATAACAAATGCAATAAAGTTGAATTTCTTTTAAACGATAAGTGAAAATTTTTGTAGAGTACTCACTCCCTATTATAAACCTCCTTGGTCACGCTGTATGACAGGGGGTCTTCTTCTTCTTATTTTTGTTTTGGCAATCTACTTTCTTCTTGGAAGTAATTTTTGCCAGTGTCAAGTGTTGAATAGTTCAGTGGTAGATTGTTTCAGTTTACATTAAAATGCGGGTGCATCGCATTCCAATGTTGCTTGGAGCATTTGGCACCAAGTATAATCAAGACAGTTTACTCGGTAAGGTTAGCCGAGGTAGCCACCACTACAATAAAAGTCTCGGCTTCACACAACCAAAGGGTCCTGTTGGAATACACCCATTTTCTCTAATAACATTGCGATAGATAAAACCATTTCACAGAACATTATACAGTATACTATTGATATACAGCGCCATCTGTTGACAATCAACAGTACTTGTATTTTATACAGGTGCGGTGGGTTTGTAATTATTTTATTTTTTCTCAAAAATGCTTGGAAATTCGAACATTATTTTGACAACCTTCTTCGTGCTAAATCAGAGTTTACGGACAGACCTAAACCGCGCCGTCAATATTTGTATGAGAATCCATTACTAACGTGTTATAATGGATTTTCATACAAAATTGCCGGCGTCTGTCCAGCAATGTTTCTATTAAAACTCATTACACATGTGTAATTCAGAAATGGAGCGAACTTTTCAATTAAACACAAATAAAGGTATCAAATGTCGCCTTGATGAGCGAGCACATTCCAAATTTTTTTTTAATATTCGGTATACTGGTATCACGTGAAAGGCCTTGAAGAGCACATTCCAAAAAATTGAAAAAAAAACTGTTTTGGTGCAATATGGGTATCAAATGAAAGGCCTTGATGAGCGCATTCCAAAAAGATAAAAAAAAATTAAAAACGAAAAAAATATTTTTTTCAATACCTATGGGTATCAAATGAAAGTTTTTTGAAAAGTTTTTTGGAATATGCTCATCACGGAGCATATTCCAAAAAACTAAAAAAAAAATTAAAAAAGAAAGGTAATTTTTTTTTTGCAATATGGGTATCAAATGAAAGGCCTTGATGAGCACATTCCAAAAAAACTGAAAAGAAAAACAAAAAATATTTTTTTTTTGCAATATGGGTATCAAATGAAAGGCCTTGATGAGCACTTTCCAAAAAACTGGAAAAAAAATGAAAAACTGGAAATAAATGAAAAAAACCGGTTTTTTTTTTCAATATGTGTATCAAATGAAAGGCCTTTATGTGCACATTCCACTTTCCATTTTCTTTTTTCAATTACTGTAAGTATTTTAAAATTAAAATAAAAAGCTTAAAACTTTTAAAACTAAAAAGTTAAAAGTTTAAAAGTACTACACAAGCCTTGGCCGCAACTAGGCATTGATGGACTAACGTATGTTCTTCAATGCCTGTATTGAGTGCCGCTGCAGTAATGTACTATTCCATTTCAAACTTCGCCCATGGTCAATTCTTTGTCGTAATCCCTGGAAGGGTTATTTTCTACGTGGCGACAAAGGATTTCAAATGGTTATCTATATATAGCAGTCTGCTGAACGGATTTTGATGGTATTTTTTTACAGTTTGGTAGCTTGGAGTCCAACTTATAAACTTAGCAATTTTTCACATAATTCCGGTAGGTAGAACCTGGGATAAAGCTTGAACTCTCCGTAGTACAGTTTTCATATAAAAAACTAATAACTACCAACCACTTTTTTTCAAAATATTTCCTTTGTACCGACACAACTTTTCTATAGCTTTATTTTATGTATAGATGTAGGTCTGTACGGAACCATCGGTGGGCGAGCCCGACTCGCACTTGTCCGGTTTTTTTATTCTGAAAGCCACACCCGACTTCAATAGACGTGTTTTTATTATTACGAATATTATTTCTTGCTTTTTAGAGGTAGGTTTTTTGAAGTCGGTTTTTTGTTTTTTTAAACAATTTTTTATTTTTTTTATTTTTAGTGTAGGTACCTTTTGTATTAGGTAGTGGAGGTATATTATTTAGGTAGAAAAATCGGCTCAGCCAAACGTGAGTTAATTGTGGAGAAACATACATACATGCGGGTCAAATTGAGAACCTCCTTTTTTAAGTCGGTTAAAGAACTACACTAAAGATATCCCTATTCCAACAAAAAAATAATTATCTTATTCAGTTTATAAACAAAGAAGTTTTACGACTGATCATCGAGGTAGTTCACACAATCGTGCTTTTTTCAAGATTACTTGAAAAGTACTGAACCGATTTCAAAATTTAAAAAAATGGGACTAACTTGGGAGTTTACCTAATGTAATAACGTTTGAATTATTTCGATCGGTTCAGCCGTTTTCGAGTAATCGATGTACATACAAAAAACAAAAAAAAAAAACGGGTCGAATTGAGTACCTCCCTCCTTTTGAAGTCGGTAAAAAGAAAAACGATGAAAAATTCGAATGGGTAGGACTCTGCCATTTCTTTTTATTTTAACCGCCTCTGTGGTGTAGTGATTCGCTCACCCGGGGACGCAGGGGTCCCGAGTTCGATTCCCAAGGAGGTACAATTTGTACTCGGTTTGGTTGGTGGTAGGGCTTATTTCAAGCGCCTGGCTAGCTACCACCATCTTACCTAAGTGTGACGCCATAACAACAATTTAAAAATTGTGTTCCGGCAGTTAGAGGTGCGATAGCCAGCAGTTCCTCTGTGATGAGGATTCCGGGTGTAGTGCGCTTCCACCTTCGGCCTTATCGTCACTTAACATCAGGTGAAGGTCAAGTACTATCCCATTATACATAAAACAAGACTCGAAATCTATTATTTTTGCTTTTTACAAGTAAAATACATTCAGATGCAGTGGTTACGTGTGAAAGCGTACACTCACAAACTGAAAAAATAGTTTTGCACAATAATTAGTTACCGACTTAGTAAGATTTTCAAATAAAATCCCCGTAAGAATGTTCTTGCCAACCATTCAACCATGAAGCTCTTAAAGTATACAAAAAAAACCGATAAATTGTCTGGAAAGTATCAAACCTTTTTCCTAAGCACAATTTTTCATAGATAGACCCTTTTTGCTACCAATGCCTCTATTTGGTCAGAAACTCAACTTGATATGAGATTAGAATTTTATACTCGCACCTATATTTTACTTACGGAAGCCGCGTTGCTCTAAGATATTTTAGTCCATCGCTTGAGGGTAGGCTCACGAGCAGCTTCAGTCCTCCGTGGCCACAGCAGCTGCAAAGGTGCCGAAACGTCGGAAAATAAAAAATCTAACCAAATACCAACTAATTACCAAAGTACTTTCAATAAAACCGCGCTAGTATCCGTTAAAAAGTGTTTTATTTCATGTCTAGTGAGCGCCTAAGCTTGAGAAGTGAATTTCATGTTTTGAAGTATGTTTATCTTGAATTTTGATAGATTTTTCCTCGAATTTGTTTACAATTTTGATGTTTTTTTTTTCTTTTTATTTTGGTACGAAACAGTTATTACAATAATTACATGATATATTTATACTAAATTTTTAGACAATGAGTACATTACTTAGATAACATTAAATTAATGAAGCTTGAATAAAAGGTGGAAATGCATGTAAGTATTAAACAATACTAGTTACATGATATGATATATAAGTACCGAAATTATTTTATTTCAAGAGTGAACACTAAATCTTAGTACAAACTGTGCTTAGATCGAAACTAATTTTATTTTATATTATGATTTTGTCGTTTGAAGTAAAAATGTATCAAAATATTTCAACCAACTTACCTATTGCAAAGATAACCTTCTTTGGTTAGATTTTCCTAGTCATACTAAGGAAGATTCATATAAAATCTGACCCCAAAAGGCTATTCGGGCGTTCCTCAGTTCGTATTAACGAATTCAGACTTTTAATAATGGTCTTTTGTTGAACTCAAACCTTGTTATTACCTAACTTATGTTGGACTACTAGCTTTTAAGCGACTTCGTTTGCGTGAAAGGTTTTTTGCCATCCCTCGGAAACAATACTTTTTTTCGGGATGAAAGATACCCAAAATCCTTCCCTGTATTCCTCACAACGTGTATGTAAATTTTTTTGATGATTGGTTCAGTAGTTAAGACGTAACAAACAAAAGGACTTTCGCATTTATAAAATTAGTAATTTGTAATGATAGAAACCAAACAATTTTATTTTAGTTTGTCTGTCTTATGTTTGTTATCACGTTAAAACTACTGCACGAAGAAAAACTTACTTTAAATCGGGTGCAAGCTTAGAGTAAGACGCGCTTTTGTCCCAGAAAGCGAAGCCATACGAAGCGTTCCCCTCTGCCGAAGTACAAGCCCAAATGGGCATAAGCGGTTAATAAAACCAGTTGCGCCCGGATTTCTTTCTAGACCGAGTCCAGTCGCGCATGTGAACGCTGCAATGTTTAAAATGCCAAATTGATGAGTTTTTT
The DNA here is from genome assembly GCA_943789525.1 of Agriphila geniculea. Classification (NCBI taxonomy): domain Eukaryota; kingdom Metazoa; phylum Arthropoda; class Insecta; order Lepidoptera; family Crambidae; genus Agriphila; species Agriphila geniculea. The sequence continues at coordinate 8,184,221 of OX038898.1, read as the reverse complement.
TTGCTGTTAAAAGAGGTCTGGAACATCAAAATTTACAAAAAGACGGTGTTACATTTCACATGAAAGTAATTTTTTGTCGTATTTGTTTATATTTAAACATTAAATTCGTATATTTTATTCTTGATTAGTTGTCAAATTTGTTCAGTGACTTTACAGTGTTGTTTTTGTATGTGAGTACGCAGAACTGCACTTGTGTGCACTTTCCCCCCCACAAAAAATGCCAGAATAATTTGAATAGACTAATAATCGCAAAGGCTGCTCCCTTCGAGACGAAGCCGCGATGCTCTAAGGGTGCAAGTTTCATCTCTTGATATACCGTAGAAGTTCACGCGGACAAAATCACGGGTTAGTTAATAAATCCTTCTTTGTGCCATTGAACGCACGACAGAAGTTTGGTAAGTTAGACAGTTGAACTACGAAAACAGCTCTTGTTTCGTACAGCATAGAGATCTCTTGGTCTAGGTTAGTCTGACCTGCCGTATTTTAGTTGATGGTTGATGGTAGGGCTTGCTTAAAGTTTGCCTGATAGCTACCACCATCTTACGTGAATCTCACGCCATAACATCAATTTTACTGTTGTGCTCCGGCAGTTAGAGGTAGGGCTGCCACCTTTCAATAAGAGCAGGCCCAAAAATTTTCGAAAAATAGTATTCTTTTGTTAAATAAATCATATTTTAGGTAAGTAATTATTAATACCTGCCTATAGAACAGCCGCGCAGCGAGATTTTTTAGTCAGTTTCATGAACTTATCCAGTAATCTTGCCTGTTTACACTAAAAAACGGCCGCGCAGCGCAATTTTTGGTGTGTTCCATCCACTAATCTAGTAATGTTGCCTGCCCACAGTAAAAAAAAACGGCCGCGCAGCGCGATTTTTATCCAAATTCATCCACTTATCTTGTAATCTTTCCTGGCTATAGCAAAAAAGGGCCGCGCAGCGCAATTTTTGGTCAGTTCCATCCACTTATCTTGTAGTCTTGCCTGTCTATAGCTAAACGGCCACGCAGCGCGATTTTTATTCAATTTCTTCCACTAATCTAGTAATCTTGCCTGTCTACACTGAAAAACGGCCGCGCAGCGCGATTTTTAGTCAGATTCATACACAAATCTTGTAATCTGTGGTTTCTTCCGGAAGGGGGGGTAGCGGGGTATCTCGCTGCGGGCTTGCATGGTTGAAGCATGTACGCGAGCTTTCAAACAGCGAACCCGCTAAATTAAAAATGCCTGTCTCAAATTACAGGCTGTAATTTGAGACAGGCCTGTTTAAGTCGTAAAATGTCTGTCAAATGCGGCAAATCCTTCCTTGTCAGATGGTAACACTAGGTACGGTTGACTTTCGCTCGCGCCACCCGGAGACTTCTTTGTTAAACCCGTAGCCCGGACATCCACTACTCAAACCCGTAGATTCCGGGTCAAACCCGGAGAGGTGGCAGCCCTAGTTAGAGGTATGATAGCCAGTTCCTCAGTGATGAGGATTCCGCGCGAAGTGTTCGTCAACTTTCGGCCGTATTGTCACCTATTATATTATCTGTGTTGTCATTTAACATCATGAAGGCTAAGCATTAGTCGTAAATAAAAATATATTTGGCCTACAAAAAAATATTATGCCCAAATGAAAATAAGCAAGAAACCATATTTAAATGTCAATTACTTTTAAACTTAGGGCGCCTGTAAATGAAAACCAGTGTCAAGCGTTGATAAAGAGAACTTTAGTCACTGAACTCATTTGCCAACGGATTTAGTTTTTATTGCCGAATATATTGCCTTCTCTGAGAACATTGAATTAAGTAGTGATGTACCTCTATATCGACCACTGGGGTGTTTTTGATTTATCGAGACCCGTGGCTAGATAAAGTATTTCTTGCAGATCTTCGTAATCGCTTTTCTTACGAAAAGTGGCGTGGATTTGGCATCAAAAATAAAACAATAATTAGAACGTTCGTGGTTTTTTTTTTTAACAAACAACAGATATCTTTGGTTCGCAGGAAGATAGTTGTGCTGTCCCTAATAAGTCTGACTGGTCAAACCCAATTTGATCTTATAGAGTTTCAGCATTTGTCTATCCAAGTTGGTCTCTCCAAGGTTTGTACATAAATTCGTTAGTCAAAGGCCGAAATATGCATTAGTTTTGGACTTTGGCTATGGTTTCTTGTCAAACCTAGGAGCGCCGGAATTTCGGAGTTTGCCTATAACATTTATACAAAACAAATGGTCACTTATATAAACAGGTAAATAAAATTGAAAAAAAAACTTATTATTTTGTAACACCATAAATTACAGCTGTGATTTGATAAACAAACAATTGGAATAGAATTAAAAGTATCAAATCCGCTGTATCTCTTACTAAGCTATATCTGATAAGTTTCGATTAAAAGTATCGAAGTCTTTTTCATCGACATATCGAAAGAGTTTCTGATTTAGCACATCCCTACAACTTACCCTTTCGCGAATAAATCCCAGTCATAAGTTTTTACAATCCTCATTTAAATTTGTCGAAATGACGAAAATGAAATAAAAATTAAGTATGTACTTACGAAATTTCACTCCCGTTCTAATTGAGTTAAAATGAAACAATATAACGTTTTGACGATTTTTGCTTGATTAAAATAGGTACCTAAATAAAATGTTATGCAAAACAGTACCTACCTAGTATTAATATATAAATTCTGGAGCTTATTGCTGCGAAATATTTAAATAATTATGTAAATAAAACTTGTGACAATTATTTACTTCGTTGTGTATTACCTATATTGACCTATAATTATTAGTATTTGTGTAAAATGCAGATGATTAAATATCGAAGTAAATATTTTTTGACTCAAAAAAATAGAAGTTACAAAATCTATTTAAACTTTTTCGTAGAACAATGATTAAATTTATGATATTTTCAATACTTAGATGAGAAAGTACAAACCAACCTTCCATTTATAATAATAGGGACCGTGGGGAATACCCCAAATTCGAGATTTCCACAATCGGACGCATTTGCCTTCAGCTATTACTGGTTAACTGCAAATAAGTCCCATTTATGTCCAATATGGAATGGGATTCGTATATAGCAACCACCAACTTCAAATAGCAATGATGGAAGTAGAAAAAACAAAACTGCGATGCGACGTTGCAACGCTTATGTACTAACTAGCGGCCGCCCGCGGTTTCACCCGCGTGGTTCTCGTTCCCGTAGGAATATCGGGATAAAAAGTATTCTATGTTTTAATCTCGGCTATCTACTATCTGTGTGCCAAATTTCATCCAAATCCGTTTAGTAGTTTTTGTGTGATTGAGGAACAAACATCCAAACCCACAATCTTTCACATTTATAATACTAGCGGCCGCCCGCGGTTTCACCCGCGTGGTTCTCGTTCCCGTAGGAATATCGGGATAAAAAGTATTCTATGTTTTAATCTAGGCTATCTACTATCTGTGTGCCAAATTTCATCCGAATCCGTTCAGTAGTTTTTGCGTGATTGAGGAACAAACATCCAAACCCACAAACTTTCACATTGAACCGCTGATTTTTTTTTCGGCCCATAGTTTAAGTTGCTTATAATCATGAGTGGAACCACCTAAATGCGGGAACCAAATGATTAAAATTTCAGCGTGTATTGCCTCCAAACCGTACGCTTTTTCTTTCAACTTTTGGCGTTATTTGATAGGGAATGCACTATTAAATGCAATGAGGCATGCCTCTGTTGAATGGAACGGGAAATAAAGCGAATGTTTAAGACACACCTAAAGCACAAAGTACGTAGCGGCATGGATGAATCGTCCGTGGTAGCGGCGGGCGGCGCTCCGCACACAGAGAGTCCTCTGCGAACAAAGCGCCATGTTGCACACCCACATTGACATTACGATGTTACAGGGATTCACGGGCAGTTTCGGACAGAGCTCAACCGCGGCTGTTGCGAGTGCTAGCGCGGGCAGTGATGAAAAGGACTCGAGTCTTAAGTCTTTTTATAGAAAGAAGAAAGAAAATAAATTTATTTTGAAAATCACTCAACGACACACAACATTACAAACAAAAAAAGAATAAAAAGAACTAAACACAAACAAGGACATTAACAAACATTGTGCATCGTCGCGTGATGTCAAAACTGTACTCAGCTCAGTATAAGCGGCAGGCTAGGCCTGCTGCGCTGATATTCTGCCGAGCACAGTAATGTCATCAGGACCGAAAAACATTGATTTTTACAAAAAGAAAAACAATCAAAACACTAAATACAAAAAAAAACCTAAAATTATAATGCCCTTGCCTTCCCATTTATGGGAGAATACAGTGCAGTATAGAGATTCACACTTACTTTTTTGTTTTTGTCAAAAGAAAAACAACTTACATTTTAGAGACGCCAGTCATTAGATCCTCCATTAGATTTTATTTGCAGTAAAGTTTATTTTAAGTAGACGAACTTTTACTTAGAGTAAAGTTTTTTTAACTAGACGCACGGCAGTATGGCAGGACGGCTATAAGTACCTACTCGTTTTTAAAATAAATAATTTATATAGTAGCAACCCTAGTGAGTCCGGCAAGTGTTGGTGTAGGTTTAACAATTTTCAAAGACGGCGAGAGTGATCCTTCTATAAATTCAATATTTTGTGCCTAAAGTGGTCGTCTGATTAAGACCCAATTAATCAAACATTGCGTCTAGTTGGTGTGTGGTTAATGCCCCTCGACCATTCGACAAAAACCTTAAACGCTCAATCCAACATTGATTGACTGAACGGAAATTCTAAGAGATTAACTTTCCCGCCGTTTCCGTACCCGTGAAAATGCCCAAACGGAGAATTTATTCAGAAACCTGACGCCGTTTTTATTTCCGCACGAGAAAATTCAGTTTCCGAAGGTTTCTATGGAATATTGTAATCGCTGTATGTCCGAATGAAGTTTTAATCTAAATTGGATTTGGCCTCAAAGGAATTGGAAGTATTTAAACTAAACGATCAAAATAGGATTTTCATTCCATCACAGTGTAAGTAGTTTTAATAAGTGACTCTGTGAGCTGTAGACTTGGCTGTAGACCTCGCTTTAACATATCTCCGCCATTTTGAAATATTTCGAAAAACTGAATGGACAAAAAAATTATACTGCTCACAGGAAATATCTTTAAATTACACATTTTTTCATTTTCATACAAAATAATTCAGTAATGTTAAGACTTATACAAAATAATGTGAAATAAATGGTAACGCACATTTTCGTACATTAATTAAAATCTTAGTAGTAGGTAGTATTTGTCAATGAAAGCTAAACGTCATCTTTAGTGATCATTGATATTGATAATAGTAAAAAGGTATGTGTATGCAAAATAAAGAGTCATTATAAGGGTAATAAATTTGATGTAATTTAATTAAGATTGATAATATATCTTCGATCATCTATACTCCTTTTATATATATTTTTATGTTCTAGGAGTTTTTTTTATTATTATTTTGAACTAGAGAATATAACCTCAGAGTTATGGAATATCAAAAACAAAGGTTGTATATTTTCCATTTCAAAAAAGATACGAAAAACATTATACAAACTATTACTCCCACGCGTATTCATTAATTAAACAAAACTCTTATGCCTCATTTAGATTATCGGCGAACATACTCGCCGAGTAATTCGGGCACGAATACAGACCCATTTATATATTCAGTGAACATAGAACTTTCAGAAATGGATGACGTGCGACTTGCTGCTTCGGCTTCACGCATATTAAATGTATATCGACTTATAAAAGTAAAACTTTAACAACACCATTAGCGAATCTCTTCTTTCTTTAATTCTGCAATGGATATTTTCATTAAACGGACCCAAGTATCGTTAATGGATTTTTAATCTTTATGCAACCGATGTTTATGGTGACAAAGTTCGTGAACAATGACGATTATGTAAACACCGCCGCGAATACATACGAATATTCCTTTGATCCGCATCAAAAAACCGACACCGCACGGAGAACAGACGAGTAATCGCGGCGAGTACCGAAAATACCCGAATATGGTGTTTACACTTTACATACTCGTCTTCAAGAATAAGAATAAGAATAAGAATTTTTATTTGTTCAAAACATGGCTATTACAGGTGGTACATTATAGTGCAATCGATCAACATGTTTTACCAAGGTTTGGCGTACAAAATTTTATTACATTGAAACTTTAATAATTAGAAGAATTAATAAATTTTAATTATTATTCGTGCCTATTCGTCTGTACTCGGCGAGTATCTAAACTAGGCATTAAAAAACATCTCATCGTTTGTTTACTATTTTGTGTTAAAACAAACATATTTGCTTATCACCTACTTTTATTCCTTTTTCCAATGTTGGAATGAAGTTATATTATTCTTCAAGTCCTATAATAATATTAGTGCTTTCATTGATCACCCCAAAGCCTGTTATTATTATTTTGGGTAAGGACATATAATACAATTTTGTTATTGTTAGAAAATGTCGTGAGCGCGCCAATCCATTTTGTATACGCCAACGATTTTGTTTGTCAGATGATATATGCTTGGGGTATTTTGTTTTTACGTGTTGCTATTGTTTGGTCTATTGTTTGGCCATTTTCAGTATAATTCTGTTATTCATAATTTAGCTGCGTATAAAGATAATAAATATGTGGCTTGGGCGTTTCGTTACTACAAGAATTTTATTGTTGAAGAGTGAATACATTTTTCCATGTAGCGAAATGGCTAAGCCACATATTTTGACTAAGGTGAAGAGTTTTTGAAGTTAGGGCTTGTAGAGTTAGGGCGCGTAGAGTAAGAAGCTTGGCTCTACATGAGGTCTGATAATTTTTTGACAGTGCAAGCCTTGGCAACACTATACATGAAAATGTTTTTGGTGGGATTCTGTTATTCATAATTTAGTTGTGTTTTCTACTTGACAACATGCGTATAAAGATAATAAAATGATGAATAACAAACCTAATTATCACTTCGTCGGTTGGAGTCATTGCCAGAACAAAACTGCCTGTGGTCTAGGGTTCGCCCACTCGTGTAAGACGCAGGGGTACCGGGTTCGATTTCCAGGAGGGGGGTACATTTGTACTCGGTTTGGTTGGTGGTAGAGCTTAAATTCAAGTCCGCCTGGCTAGCTACCACCATCTTACCTAAGTCTGACGCCATAACAAGAATTTAGAAATTGTAGTGTTCCGGCAGTTAGAGGTACAATAGCCAGTTCCTCAGTGGTGAGAATTCCTGGTGTAGTGCGCTTCCACCTTCGGCCTTATCGTCATTCAACATCAGGTGAGGTGAAGGCCAAGCACTATCCTGCTGTGCATAAATGCAAATTATGCTGTTTTGAGAAAATTTAAGTTTAAGTTTTCTATGAGAGACAGGTTTATAAAGTTCCGAGCGTGTTATTTAATAAAACTATGAGAGGCGTTTTTGCTTCAGCCTACCCGCGATCCCTGTACCTGGAAAGGTGTCGAAACGTCGGGAAATAGAAAAAACCGGCCAAGTGCGAGTCGGACTCGCGCACGTAGGGTTCCGTACCAAAATCCGGAAAAAATATGTTTGTTGTATGGGAGCCCCCCTTAAATATTAATTTTATTCTGTTTTTAGTATTTGTTGTTATAGCGGCAACAGAAATACATCATCTGTGAAAATTTCAACTGTCTGCCTGTTGTCGTTATTAATAACAAGCAAAAAACGGCAAAAAAATCACGTTAGTTGTATGGGAGCCCCCCTTAAATATTAATTTTATTCTGTTTTTAGTATTTGTTGTTATAGCGGCAACAGAAATACATCATCTGTGAAAATTTCAACTTTCTAGCTATTCGGTACGGTTCATGAGATACAGCCTGGTGACAGACAGACAGACAGACAGACAGACCGACAGACAGACAGACCGACAGACAGACAGACAGACGGACAGCGAAGTCTTAGTAATAGGGTCCCGTTTTTACCCTTTGGGTACGGAACCCTAAAAAACAATGGATCCAAAGTAAATAATTCTAAAATACTTAACACCTTAATTTAATATACGCGCTGTAATCCGTAAAAAGTGATTTATTCCTAATACACCGTACGCGCGGAAGATACTTACCTGCCAATAGTACATTATGATACAAGTTAGCTTAGGTTACTTATTGCACACAAGGCTGTGGGTTGCAGCCCGAGCCGCAGGCGAGGGTTGTAACTCAGCCGAGTGTGCAATAAGTAAGAGCTCACGAGTTTCATACGACGTTTTTCAACACATTTGCGAGGAAAAAACAAACTAATTTACCACACAGCAACAAATACGACAAAAACAAAATGATAATCATGATGAGAAAAGGCGCGCAGGTTTTTTTTTTGTTTTTTTCACACGCCCAATGCAAGAATATTTTGCGAACAAAGGGGTTAGTGGGCGTACAGCCTACTTCAAAATTATAAATTTAGGTGATAAAATGCTAATATTTTAATATGTTTGAACAAAATATTGTAAATAAGAAATAATTTGATAATAATAAATATTTGTTTGACTTAATTAAGGACCTACACATTTATTTATTCCAAAAATGCAAATGAATTTTTAGCGGCATAAAACCTCTTTGTTGTTACTAAGAAAATAACTGTATTACCCGGTTAAATTGAAAATGCTCTGTTTACACGCATAGAACTTGCAGTAAGGTACCTATTAAACTTTGTAGGGATAATTCTATAACCAACTAGTGTTTTATATATTATTGCACGCGTTTGTTATAGTTCGGTTTATGGCCCTAAAAGCGATGTATTAGGGTTCACTTTACGAGCAAGTGTGTTGAAAAAGTTTTTACCTACGTTTTTAGCAGAACGAAAGCGGTATACCTTTGCTTTTGGGGTTTGAGGGTATGAGGTTGTTTATTAGTTTTTAGGGTTCCGTACCCAAAGGGTAAAAACGGGACCCTATTACTAAGACTTCGCTGTCCGTCTGTCTGTCTGTCTGTCTGTCACCAGGCTGTATCTCATGAACTGTGATAGCTAGAAAGTTGAAATTTTCACAGATGATGTATTTCTGTTGCCGCTATAACAACAAATACTAAAAACAGAATAAAATTAATATTTAAGGGGGGCTCCCATACAACAAACGTGATTTTTTTGCCGTTTTTTGCTCGTTATTAATAACGACAACAGGCAGACAGTTAAAATTTTCACAGATGATGTATTTTTGTTGCCGCTATAACAACAAATAGGCTAAAAACAGAATAAAATTAATATTTAAATTTCCCATACAACAAACATATTTTTTTCCGGATTTTGGTACGGAACCCTACCCTACCACCCTACGTGCGCGAGTCCGACCCGTACTTGGCCGGTTTTTTTATATGTATGTCAGTTACCATTTTACTTTTTAGGGTCCCATACCAAAATGGTAAAAAGGAATCCTTATTGTGTGACTCAGTCTGTCCGAAAATTTGAAGTCTATTAGGGCATGTGGGGTATCATATGAAAGAGCACTATTTGCACAGTTTGAAACATTTTTTCTTTTTTTTAGGCTGCATAGTTTTCGACTTATAATAGTCTAAGCGGTCATGGGATTTTTGGTAACGATCAAGGAAAAGGTTAGATTCATTTTCATGGGTTGTAGAGTGGTCCCCTATTGTGAATGATCTCGGTCTGCCTGCTCTCAGTGGTTGCAACTTCGAGTTATAGCGCTTACAAGAGGCATCATTGTTACGAAAAAAAAACGATCAGGGAAATGGTCAGTTTTAGTATATATTCAAAGTATGTCGTCTCTGCAGATGAAACAAGTTGGTCTGCCGGCTCATAGTGGTTGCATTTCAGAGCTATGACGCGCGCAAGTTACAACAAAATTTTTTTTCGTCAAATTGTATTTTTAAAAATTCTAATCGATAGAACTCTTTATTATAATGAAAAAAAATCTTAAGCCATTTTTGTCTAAAGTGAATAGATTGGTCGGAAAAAAATACTTTTTTTTTGGTATGGAGTGAGATATTCAATGTGCTCTTACGGCTAATTCCTAATTGTTTCTGCCTCAAAACTACTTCTGCGTCAATATTTCAAACGTTTAAAATAATCATACACTATCAACACGCGCCCAAAATTGTTCATTCACACAGCTTGGATTTCAAAACAGTATAAAATTTTAGTTAGTATAAAGTTTTTTTGCCATTCTTTATTATTTTCATCAATTTTAACACTAGAAAAGCCAACAAAACGTTCAGTTAATGTCTATTTTACAATTGTTTTTACCATAATTACAACGCAACTAAAATATAAAGCTAAAATGTTCTCAACAAAAGACTATAAATATCTGAGTTGTAATTGTTTCATTAATTGTTTTGACCTGACCAAATTCCTAACGAACTCTTAAGAGGTATTGCGGAAGAGAGGCGGCGAATACTGGCTAAAGTTTTCGACGAAATACTACGCACGGTTGATATACCTAGACAATGGGCAGAGTCACACATAATACTCTTACATAAGAAAGGATCAAGGAAGGACTAGGGATGCAAATCGGTAAAATTACCTTGGTAAAATTCGGTAAAAAACGATAAATTACGTAATTTATGGTATTTTTCGATAAATTACGGTAATTTTCAGTAAAAAATGTATTTAAAGTACTTATATTTTTTTATTACAGGGGAAAATGTGCTAATCTGTTAGTCTGTTTGTCCGTTAAGCGAAAAACGAAAAAAACGCCGAGCTCCCTTTCACGTACCAAGCCGTAAGCTATTAACCGAATAAGATAGGAAACGCGAGGTGAAGTAATTATAGTCTATAAGAGCGTTGTCTGACACATTTTGCAACTCAGATAGGCTAACTCACTCACTTTTTTGAACTTTTTAAATAATAATAAATTACTTACTTGATTTATTTTTGGTGAATGTTTTCAATAGTCAAAAGAATACTATCACGAATATTTCACGTACTTGGTGAAATTACAACTAGTTTTTGTACATTTAAATGTATTTTTTTCAACAAAAACAATATATGTTTAATATCCGTAATACTATTCTTTAGACGATGTATTGAAAACAATCACCAAAAATAAATCAAGTTATTTTTTTAAGTTCAAAAGTATGAGTGAGACAGCCTATCTGAGCTCCAAAATGTGAAACCACTATTTTAAGTCAAAAACTAAAAAAAACCTTAAGTGAAAACTAAAAAGTTCACGCACTAAGCAGTATAAAACGCGAGGTGAAGTAATTGTAGATATTGCCGAGAGTAGATAGATAGATGGAAATGTCACAATTCCTGCATTTTACTACGATTATCGCAATTGAATATCCTATTTTTTTGTTTTCAATGCTTAGATACCATGAATCAGTGTTGCTTTTTATTCTAAAGCAGAAATAAATAAATAAAAGACGCTAATAGTCGCTGGTAATTTTACCGTAATTTATATAAATTACGGTAAAATATCCGTAATTTACCAGCCTTTTCGGTAAAATTACGTAATTTTGCAACCCTAGGAAGGACATAGGAAACTACAAGCCTATTTCACTGATTTCAAACACATACAAAGTCTTTGCAAAGGTCTTTCTAAAAATAATATTTATTTATTTTTATTTATTTATGGTATCTGGTAATCTTGATGAAAATCAACCAATCAAACAGGCTGGGCTCAGGAAAAACTACAATATAATATATCACATCACCATCAAACAACTCATCCAAAAACACAACAAATATAATAAGCCAATTTACAAAGCTAATTTCAATACCATTATCCGATGTCCTTACATTTATTTTAATGAAACAAAGAAGACCTAAAATTTTAAGTGATTTACTTAATAAAATAACTGTATCACCTTATTTAAAAGAAAATTAACTTTTTATTACCACACGTAACATGACTTAACTAATATTAAAGAATAGACTACCTAATACAATTAAAATAAAATAAAACTAGAGACATACAATAAGACCCAATGTATAATTTTAAATATGTATATGGATAATTATATAAACAATTTAATTTTCATACAAACAAAGTAACTTTGATGCGTTGATCGTTTCGCTCGCTAGCAGCGACCGGAAAACCCCTTTTTTGGTTAAACTTTTTAATAGGGAAATCCTAATAAAAAAACTTACCAAATGATAGGGTTTCCCTTTCGATAGGGTTAGTCGACGTTATGCTTACCGTATTGATAGGGTTTTTGAAACAAGTCTATGAAATACCCAATCAAAAACCCTTTTAATAGTAAGCGGTTCATGAAATACCCAATCAAAACCCCTTTAACGGTAAGCGGTTCTGGGGCCCTATTTTTGAATCGCTCGGCTGGCGTCGAGCGTTCGTTTCTACTGATTTTCGTTCGACATTTAACTCAACCTCTATACATTTGAGTCAAATGTCGAACGAAAATCAGTAGAAAAGAGCGCTCGACGCCAGCCGAGCGATCCAAAAATAGGCCCCCTGGTCCTTCGGCCCAGATGGAACTAGGTATAAATTGCTTGAACACGTTTTAAAACCCCTTCATAAAGCTTTCATAGGGTTTCCCCGATAGGGTTTTCGTATTCGGTAAGTGCTTACTTGGGTTACCCTTTCGATAGGGTTACCGTTTTGATAGGGTTTTTGAAAACAAGTCTATGAAATACCCAAAAAATCTCTTTAACGGAAAGCGGTTCCGGTCCTTGCTCACAAGTTCGACGACTTCCAACCTCGCGAACAAGCCGGGTTCCGAAAAGGCTTTAGTACCATAGACCACATCCATTAAATCTGCTACTATGCTTGGCGTTTATAGACTATGAGAAAGCCTTTGATTTGATTGAAACCTGGGCGGTGCTGCAGTCTCTCTAAAGTTGCCAAGTGGACTACAGGTATATCGAGGTGATGTGGTACTTATACGAAAATGCCACCATGTTGATCCGAGTACAGAACCAGAGCACAAATCGTATCCAACTGCAGCGAGATGTGAGACAGGGAGATGCTATTTCCCCGAAACTATTCACAGCTGCGTTGGATGATATTTTTAAACTCTTAGACTGGAAAGGACTCAGAATCAAGATGAATGGCCAGTACCTAACACACCTTCGTTTTGCCGATGATATAGTTCTTATGGCTGAAACCTTGGAAGACTTGAACACAATGCTTGAAGATCTCCGTTAGTGCTTCCCAAAGAGTGGGTCTCAAGATAAACATTTATAAGACGAAAATCATATCGAATGCCCATGTTGTGCCCACTCCAGTTCATGTTAGGAACACTAGGAGTTGTTGTCCATTACGTAGAAGTACCTAGGACAGGCAGTCCAGTTAGGTAAGTCCAACTGCGGGAAAGAGATCTCTCGTCGAATCAAACTCAGATTGGTAGCATTCGGGCAGCTTCGAAAACATATTTCCGTCCGATTTACCTCAGTGTCTCAAGACGTAAGTCTATGACCGGTGTGTGTTGTCAGTCAGTGATGACTTCGGCAGTGAAACGTGGCCGCAAACTATGGGTCTCATAAGGAGGCTCAAGGTCACCCAGCGTGCAAAGAAGAGAGTCATAATCGGTGTTTTTCTACGTGATCGAATCAGAAATGAGGAGATCCGCAGGAAAACTAAAGTAATCAACATCGCTCGAAGGATTGCTCAGTTGAAGTAGCAGTAGGCTGGCCACATAGCGAGAAGAACCGATGGCCGTTAGGGGGGAAAGATTTTGGAATGGCAACCGCGGACCGGACGACGCTCCGTGGGTAACCCCACGACAAGGTGGACCGACGATCTGGTAAAGGTCGCGGGAAACCATTGGATGCGAGCAGTGCAAGACCGTTCGTCGGGGAGATCCTTGGAAGTGGCCTATACCCAGCAGTGGGTGTCGTGCGGCTGATATGATGATACATCAAAGTGATCTGAACAGCATTTTAAGAGCTGAATGTACCAAAGTTCTCCTTTTCAGGATTTTGATACCTTTTAATGCTATTTACGTGATTTTTTTAAACTTATCGAAACAGCTCTTACAATCCTGATAGATCAGTTGTGTGTATATTGCGATCTGGATCTCCTTCATTTCTTTCTTGATAGCCGTCTTCAAATCACAGCTTGATCAATCCCTGGCGGAGGATGTATGAAAATAATTTAACTGGTGCTTCTTATTATCTGTCGCATAATAAAATATTGATGATTTTAGTTTCTGCTTGTTTCTATGAATGTTCATAAATACAACTTTGATCTTAATATATCTTCAAAATCTTTAGTTTTGTTATAAATTACTTATAAACGAGCCTATTTTTTTTTGAGTAAAGCCATATAAAGGTTTTTAAAAATCATAATAAAAATTAGTTTCTATCGTTAATATTTTAAAAACTTCAATTATTTGAATATTATATTAATCATTGATCTGAATTAACCTTTTCTCTTTTTTTTCTTTTTCCTTGTAAAATAATAATACTATTTTAGTTTGTAAAAACCCGCCTGGGCCTTACTTAACATCCCGCTGCATTTTGTTATTTTGGTTTTATTGGATTTATTATGGTAAAAAAGTCATCACATAGTAATAATAGTGATCAAAAGTTTTGTTGGCTTTTATTGTGTTTTAATTGGATGAGAAAGTAATAAATAACGACAAAACAATCAAGTTTTGACAAGTTTTTACTTAAAAATTACAATTTGATACTGTTTCGAAATCCAATATGTATTAAACGGACGATTTTGGGCGCGTGTTGATAGTATAGGATTATTTAAATGTTTAAAATAATAGTAAAATATTGACGCAGAAGTAGTTTTGAGGCAGAAACAATTAGGAATGGCCGTAAGAGCACATTGAATATCTCACTCCATACAAAAAAAACAAAGTATTTTTTTTCTGACCAATCTATTCATTTTAGACAAAAATGGCTTAAGATTTTTTTTTATTATAATAAAGAGTTCTATCGATTAGAATTTTTAAAAATACAATTTGACGGAAAAAAAAAATTGTTGTAACTTGCGCGCGTCATAGCTCTGAAATGCAACCACTGAGAGCCGGCAGACCACATCATTTCAGCTACGGAGACGCCATACTTTGAATAAGTACTAAAACTGACCATTTCTCTGATCGTTTTTTCGTAACAATGAAGCCTCTTATAATCGCTGTAACTCGAAGTTGCAACCACTGAGAGCAGGCAGACCGACCGACATCATTCACATTAGGGGACCACACTGTAACCCATGAAAATGCATCTAACCTTTTCCTTGATCGTTACCAAAAATCCCGTGACCGCTTAGACTAACTGTGGTCCATCGCCATAGAGTAAATTTTAACCATGGAAAGTAAATTGTATGGAATATTCAATATTTTACTTTCCATGGTTAAAATTTACTCAATGGCGCTGGACCACAGTATTTACCGAGCGTGTAGCCGATGCCTATCGATCCAGATTCTATAATCTGGATCGATACAGTGAATTACGATC
Source organism: Agriphila geniculea (assembly GCA_943789525.1). NCBI lineage: Eukaryota > Metazoa > Arthropoda > Insecta > Lepidoptera > Crambidae > Agriphila > Agriphila geniculea. Next base: position 8,168,937 of record OX038898.1, on the reverse strand, counting down.
CATGGCGATCCGGAATATCAGTACAAGGCACCCGGATCGAACATCTCTATTGACGCTAAAGCCGGACGTGGGGGGGGGGGGAGGGGGGGTGCGCAGTGGCATAGGCATAAAGACCTCTCCATCCTCACGCGCGGGTGTGTAGATTCGATTTAAATCGGTTTCACACTATGCTTCGCGGGAGGTTTGGGGCTTTTCGCGCGTAAGATACCTTAAGGTGGGGAGGGGACTCATACAGTCACAGATACGCAAGCGGCCGGCGTGCACTTAAAAATTCGCCTATTGTCCCGTTTTTCAAAGTTTTTTTAGGCTATCTAGAGTCAAATAAGCGTCTTGCGTACACAATGATAGTTCTGAAATACAACCACTGAGAGCCGGCAGACCAACTCGTTTCACCCGTGGAGATACTATACTTTGAATAGGTACTAAAACTGACCATTTCCCTTATCGTTTTTTTTTCGTAACAATGACGTGACTTGCGCACGTCACAGCTCAGAAATGCAACCACTATGAGCTGGCAGACCAACTTGTTTCATCTGCAGAGACGACATACTTTGAATATATACTAAAACTGACCATTTCTCTGATCGTTTTTTTTTCGTAACAACGATGCCTCTTGTAAGCGCTATAACTCGAATTTGCAACCACTGAAAGCAGGCAGACCGAGATCATTCACATTAGGGGACCACTCTACAACCCATGAAAATGAATCTAACCTTTTCCTTGATCGTTACCAAAAATCCCATGACCGCTCAGTCTATAATGAAAAATGTAAAAAAAATACTGTTCCCCCTGATCTCCGAAGTTTGCAAAGAGTGTTTATGTGATAGTAGTTTATGTAAAGATTACAGGAAAAATAAAACGATGTCTCATTATAGCACACTTTTTTTAGAAATTATCAACAAAAATTACATTAGTTCCTACCGGTCGACAGATGGCGCTGACCTAAGAAAAAATAGATTAGTTCCACTATCGGTCAAGAGATAGCGCTGATCTATATGTTTTTATTATTCTACTCTGCAGTGTCTTTATGGTACGGAAACTCTCGGTGCGCAAGTCCGACTAGCTTTTGACTGTTTTTTTATTTATTGCCCTAAAAACATATAAAAAATTAAAGTTGTTTGCTACAAAACGACATAGGTAACATAAGAAGTGTGCTGTTCGGCAATCATTCGCTTGAATTACAACAGAGCTCGGTGGCGCAGAGGAGCTCAGTGGTGCAGTGGTTTAGCCCCCGGCCCTGCGATCGTGGAGGTTAAGCAACTTTCGCAAGGGTCGGTCATGGGATGGGTGACCAAAAATGTATTATCTCGAGCTCCTCCGTGCTTCGGAAGGCACGTTAAGCCGTTGGTCCCGGCTGCATTTGCAGTCGTTAACACCCACCAATCCGCATTGGGCCCGCGTGGTGGGTTATGGCCCGTCCTCCTTATCCATGCACCCATAAGGAAGGCTTGTGCCCCAGCAGTGGGGACATTAAAATTACTGATGGACACTGCTTATGATAAGTTTTGTAAGTATAACATTTGAGTGACGTACCCAATACCCATGCACTTTTTCAAAACCAATTTTTTTGTCTTGCAGTCTATTGTGGATGCCTAGTTGATTTCATTGCGGTTTTTGGCATTTAAAAGGTTTCAGTTCAGAGCAGGTTCTTAGAAATATTTTATGGTGGTAGACCAAGGTGCGTTACAGCAACTCCAAAAAATTGAAAACAAAAGCAAATAGCTAATAATTGAAATGGATCAAAAATGGCGGCCATGCCTTCACATCCAGTAATAACCTCAGACCAAATAAAAAAGGGAAGACGTAGTCCTCTGAACAATGCAGTGAAGCCAATAAAACTACGCCTTGGCGTGTACACACACAGTTACACGCACACACATGTAACGTAACTACGCCTTTTGTTAACAGCCAGCGTGCGAAGCGGACGTACCAGGACGTACTAATAAATTATGAATTTCACCAAAGAAAATGCCGAATTGTGTAGTGAAAAGGTGTAAAAACCAATTTTCGACACATAAAAAGCAGGATGGAGTCACATTTCACACGAAAGTAAAATTGGGAACTAATATTTTCACTAATTCAAAATAAACATTAAGGTATTACTTGAAACACAAAACGTCAACACAAGTGTTGCCATGCCAAACGTTCTTTTTTAAACCTGTTATTGGGTAACATGGAAAGTAACGTAACGTTATTTGTTTCTTGTTAAAAATAACGCGTTAATTATTTCTGTTTCTGGACTGTTTTTACCCACGACGGACGGAACGGAATGGAGGTGGTATATGCGTTTGGGGTTAGAATACTGTGATCCATCAGTATTTAATTAGGGGCCTATTTCATAAAATATTGATAACTTTCCTATAACAATTTACCATTGTTGTTATTGGGGTAGAACTGTTTCTTAATAATTATAAAACATAATCTCTACCCCAATAAACTACTACAATGGTAAATTACTGTACTTTTTCATACTTTTATGAAATAGACCTCTGATTAAATACTGATGATCTCAGTATTTACCACGCGTGTAGCCGTCGCCTCAAAGGTTGTTTGTTTGTTTGTCTATGTCTGTTACCATTTTCTTCGGAAACTACCTGGGCCGATTTCAATGCAGTTTTTGTCGTTTTTCAAAAATTACTAAACCGATTTCGCTACGGCTTTTTGTAATGGTTTTTGGCGATGCTTCTTAGATAAGTGTTATAGTATTTAGCCGCTAGGGAGTGCTGCAGCATCATGTTTTCATTTATCTCCATAACGGTTTGACCGATTTAGATGCTGTTTTTACCTGACTGCAAGAGGGTTATGTTTTTCGCGCGTATCTTCTATCTTGTATGTATGTAATATTCTTTATTACCTCATATCTTTTAAACGACTGAACGGATTTCTATGATTAAGATATCGTTAGATTCGTCTTGTCAGCCCAATTGTTCTTAAAAAGATGGCGTTCTAAAAAACTTCTTAAGAAGGTGGCGTTCTTAAAAACCAACATGGCGGCTATACGGTGCTATTATACGTAGTGGAGAAAAAATTTTTTTTAGAATACTGCTATATGGGTATCAAATTAAAGGGCATATTATGAAGATTTCGAAAAGGTATATCATGACCGTAATATATTATAAATAAAAAGATATAAATAACAAAATAAATTATATAATTAAAAACCCCTGCCTGCCGCAGAAAAGACAATAAAAAGACAAGTCAACTGAAAAGATGGAAACAAGACTAAATATTAAAGGTAACATAATAACATGCAGTCGGAGGTATATAATTCAAATAATTCATAATGTCACTTTCTTTATGCATGCCTCTGACAGCATGTTATTATGTTGCCTTTAATATTTATCTTGTTTCCATCTTTTCAGTAGACTTGTCTTTTTATGCAGGCGGGTTTTTTTTAAAACTAGATAAAGTATGAATTCTTTAAAAAAATTAAAATGAAAAGCAACATTTAAAACTTTGAAAAAACCTACGTCACTTAAAATAGTTATTTTTAATCCTGCAATCCCTGAACTGATGGAAATGGAATATTGTGTCTCATTTTCCGGGCTTAAAGGATTAAGTGAAAAAAATAGGTATTCCTAACAAAGGTAAAATAAGTGGTTTTACGAAAATATCTCCCAATTTAAATTAATTTAGGTAGGGTACTATACATACATATTGAAGGAAGGATGTTATGAGTTTGACTGATTGACTGATGGAAAGAACAAATCACATCATGCAACCATCAGTCACTACATTACACGGTAGGTTAATCATCAGTCACAGCCCGTGACTGTGGTTAAACTGACAGCAAAACCTACCGTGTAATGGATGCCTAACATGTCAGAACAAACATCTTGCCTTAAATACACGAAACTTTAGTATTCGTTAGTTTTATTTTTTACGTTTTTCCTATTTCCTTCCTACTTCCGCCACTACTTTTAAAGCGAGCTACTCACAGCCCTGCATGCAGGGCTTTGAGAAGCTCAGTTTTTCTATCTATCATTAGGCGACGGCTACACGTGTGGTAAATACTGTGATCCATCAGTATTATTTATCAGGGATCTATTTAATAAAAGAATAAAAAAGTACAGTAATTTACCATAGTAATAGTTTATTGGGATAGAATTATGTTTTATAATTAATAAGAAACATAATTCTACCCCAATAATAACTGTGGTAAATTATTATAGTAAATTCACTAATCTTTTATGAAATAGGCCCCTGATTAAATACTGATGGATCACAGTACCAGGCGTGTAGCCGTCGCCTCACACCCGAGTCAGAATAGCTGAATGCCTATCATAGTCTGCGTCTCTTTCATCAGTAATAAATAAAAGAGACGCTTTGATAGCCATTCAGAAAACTGACAAGTTTTAAGAGCTTGTAATACCCCCCTTGGGACCGTATTATGATCTCTTGAATCCAGGCAGTTTTTTGTTTTGATTCTGATATGTGATAAATAACGTTATTATTTCATAACGCGTTATTTTTATAACATTGGGGTAATATGAATTACTATGGCAACACCGGCTCACACACTAATGCATGAAAAAATTGGCTTCAGTCCCTTGCTTGGAAGACTCCGTCTTCCCTTTTTATTTGGTCTGAGGTAATAACACGAATCGATGATTAGTGTTTCCTTTAATCGGAAAATTTCCGATTCATTGTGGAAGGCATTAGTAATTTATCAACCCTCTGCGTGACTGTAACAATAGAATGAATTATTTATACACGACCCCCGTACTATCACAGAATACATAATAGTACAAGTACAGAAGTTCCACTCCTCAAAGTCATTTAAATAAATAGCGACTCTATCTTAGACACAATAAAGTGGAATTCAGGTCGCACGCCGCTCCCTTCGCTACAGTCATATTCACCTAGAAGTTACCTCTCTGTCTATCGCGTAGCTCTTATCTCTTCTAACGACTTCAGGGTTTCTTCTTTTAAATAATAATGAAATAATAGCTTACAATACTTTATTACAAGTTATGTGTTTGTGAAATAAAATGTGTACTTAAATACGTTTCAAAAAACCCTAGGCTAGATACAGTCAACGCCACATCAGACTATACATACTGATTTGAGGCAATTTGCTTTCTTACGAAATCAAATTGTCATTAATAATTAAGTTTATTTCGAAAGTAGATAAGTAAGTACCTACCTAAATAAGACGTAAGTAGGTAGGTAGGTACCTAAGAATAAACGAACACTAAATACTAACTAGGTAGTAGAAAACACGATGTCGTTTGAAACTTTTGGAAGTGTGAAAAACGTAAGGTAAGGTTCGGATCCTTTTTATTACTATTAAGGCAGCCCATTGCGATGCAATATGCCTGCATTTTGGTTAAATATCATAAATGTATGAACAAACGACGCGACAATACGCGAATGCGGTGCGTGAGTGAGTATCGAAATCGAATTGCTAACGTGCGTCCCAGGCTGGGACTCCCAGCCGGCACGCGGCAGCCCTCTGACATTAGTCCGTCCAGACGGACCCGCCGGCTACTTGTAGCTTCGTACCTCAAGCGCGGAGTGCGCCTGAAGTTGGGAGTTGGGTTACCGGTATGGTACGATGTCGCTAGATGTATTTACTTAGCGATCTACTTACGTGCTTTACCACGTTACAGAAAAATTCGTGTGCGCGCGTATCGCCCCTGTACGAACTAACGGCTCGGCCGCAGCCAGCCGCGGCGGGCAGCGCGGCAAGCGAATTCAATAATCACTGCGCGCTTTCTCGATGGGGGCCTCTCAGCTCGTCGTCACGACCGCGCAGTGATTACCGGCCCGGCCACGCCGCGGCTGGCTGTGGCCGGGCCGAAGATGACCACGTGACCCTGAGGGTCGTAAACGGATGTTAGAGACTGCGCAGCGTGCAAGCGATTTTAACCTTAGGAGTGGTCAAGCGGAAATGTTGTCGATAGTACGTATACGTATGTATAGGCCCTTAGAGTCCAGAGGTCACTTATAAAAAAGCCTATTTCTTATTTTGACTACTTCTCTAGGTGACTACTTCGCTATAGGTACGTACGATCAGATCTGATATTCTTTATTTCATACTAACATACCGGAAAAGAAAAGAGTACTTATTTATTATTTCTGCATTTTTTTTATCCAAATCCGTTCTGATTGAGTGACAAAACATTTAGACTTAGAAACTTTCATAATTAAAATATTAGTAAAATTGGTTAATAGGATAATTATTATCTGACCCCGAATTACGTAAAGCTGTTGCTAACAATTCTCGATTGAAATCGATTGAAATCGCAGTTGCATTGCTGCTTTAAGTAAGATAGTTGTCACATTGGTTCTTACTAAAGCAGCAATGTCACTGCGATTTCTGTCAAAGTTGATTGCAACAAAGTTAGACAATCAACCTACTGTTTGATTGTTGTTATGAGATCGAGATTCCAAACGCGTTAAGAGCTTTCGAAATTCTGGACACACATTTAAAACTTTCATGTGTAAGTTGTTTACCCCAATAAATGAAAAAAAAAAGCCAATATAGTTTTTCGTATGTAGCATTTGGTCTTACGTAGGAGAAACATTATTGAGGGCGTGTATGAATCCGTGGCGTATTTAGCTACGATGACCCCATAATCAGAGGTTCCTTTGTACAAAAGCAGCATTTTACTTTGTTACGTAAGATATACGAACCCTAACCTTTTGACAAAAGCACTTGTGATTAGTTAAGTGGGTTCGATATTAATTACGGAGTACGGGTATGCACGTAACTAACAACCGATCGATCGACGTTAATTTGTTACAAAGGAAATAATGTTTACTAATCCTACCTCTTACTAATAATGTGGAAGTTTGTTATGTTTGGATGTTGTTACTCAATGACGTGAAAACGGCTAAACGGATACAAATGGGCACTAACATAGTTTATACAGGGTCATTTTGAACTTACCATCCAAATTTTGAGGACTGAACACACAGTCCATGAAACTAAACAACTTTCTCTAAGAAACACATGACCAAATATGTAAAATAAAAATCGACTTTCCATACAAATCAAAGAGATCACGTGATCAGTTTAGTATGGGATGACCAAAATTTTATGGCGAAATTTGACACATGTTTCTTAGGGAAAGTTGTTTAGTTTCATGGACTGGACTTATATCCTTAAAATTTGGATGGTAAGTTCAAAATGACCCGATATGTAACCTGGGAACTTATTGTCTAATTTAAAAATCTATCGCAATGGCTTTCAGAATGTGATACATTGATACCTTTTATTGGCACAAATAAAAATTCACCAAAAAAATGTAGCAATATGTCACATCCATCTGTCAAATGAAAGCGATTGCTGTAGATTTCACAAATTAGATAAGTAACCTGGATTAATGCCTATGATACTTTCTACTATAGGTGCCTATGATATTTTTAACCGCCTCTGTGGTCTAGTGGTTCGCCCATCCGTGTAAGACGAAGAGGTACCGGCCTTCTTATTGTCTAATTTTCAAAATCTATCGCAATCGCTTTCATTTGACAGATGGATGTGACACATTGCTGCATTACTTTGGTAAGTTTTCATTTGTGCCAAAAAGAAGCATCATTGTATCACATCCTGAAAGCGATTGCGATAGATTTTGAAATTAGACAATTAGCCCCCGGGTTCGATTCCCAGGGGGGGTACAATTTGTACTCGGTTTGGTTGGTGGTAGGGCTTATTTCAACTCCGCCTGGCTAGCTATCACCATCTTACCTAAGTCTGACACTATAACAACAGTAAATTTAAAAATTGTTGTGTTTCGGCAGTTAGAGGTAAGATAGCTAGTTCCTCAGTGATGAGGATTCCGGGTGTACTGCGCTTCTACCTTCAGCCTTATCGTCACTTAAACTGTAGACTCGCATCACGATCCATTTTTAAAATTTCAATACAAATGATCAAAACAACTCTGTGTGAGCTGTAATGAGGGCGAACTTTGAAAATTCCTATTAAATTATTAAATAGATATAAGTATACAAAACACGCAATACATTAGGCATTTATACCTCATTATTCCTAAGAAAAATTAAAAATTACTTTAGATTCTGTAAATACAAGTAAAAAAACATGTCAACCAATTTGAGCATTTTTTAATATTTTATTTCTCTGTGATTAAAAGCATTTTTTTAAATTTTCTCTCTATAAGGAACTTCTTGACAATCGCTAGTTTGGTCGGTCGTGCGTTGATATTACTTCAACGCACGCCCTACCAAACTAGCGATGTATGTTAAAGATACGGTGATCTGATACGCCAAAATGGACTAGTCTGAACAAAGCTTTATGTGTACTTGATGTTGTACGGCCCCTAAACTCACTCAGCTTTTACCACTTTCAAAAGAGCATGTCACCTGATCTTTACAAAAAATACTCGTTAAAAAATCCGTCTAATTTAGACTTCGTAAATAGCAAGTGCCTAATTTATTCCTGTCGCGGGAAAAACACCATTAATTACACCGGATTCTTTGTAATAATTAGACGGGGAGCTAAGATTACGTAAGGCATGTTTTTGCTTGAATGTTTTTGCTTTAGAAATGTTTTTAGTTTGTAGACAACTTTTGATTGGTTTTTAGCCCATTTTTTCTTCAAAATACTAGATTTTGTCCGCGATTTCGTTCGGTTGGACATCCGAGAAAATCTCTAGGGAACCTTAAGTATCCTTATAATTTAATCCAGGTTAACTTTGTGTGCGTCACTGAGCAACAAACATCCAACCATTCATACTTGATATATTATAATTATAGTAGGATAGTAGAAGAAAAAATCTTTTTTATAAATATTTAATACATTCTATTTATGTTTACATTCCAGTACTTACAAAAGTTTTCAAATGAAAAGTTTAAAATGAAAATTAGCTTAACCTCGTTGCTTTTAAGTATTACCCTTTATAATTTAATTATCCTCAGGATAATTATTTTCTTCCTAATTACTTTTGCTTTAAATTAACTAATTTATCTTTGTCCCAACCCAAAGTTAGCAACTTTAAGTCTTTAGTAATTTATTCTTGTCATAATTGGGACATTAATTATGTGTTTCGTGTCATCATTAGACAGAAATGATGAGGGTTTTGTGTAGATCAAGTTATATACTCATACCAAAAAAAAAGGAAGACGGAGTCTTCCGAACAACGCGGTGAAGCCAGTAAAACTACGCCTTGGCTGTGTACATACACAGTTCACGCACACGCATGTAACGAAACTACGCCTTGGCTTTCCATGTAAAACCCTGTCGCCCGGCCCCCGCTCGCCCTTTTGTAAGCACACATGTATCATCAAAAACCGGCTTCACTTTGTTATTCGCAACGCTACATCTTATTTTTTTTTTGATCTGTGGTTACATATAAAAAAAAAAATCTTACAGCGTTATTATTTTAGTCACCACCCAAATTTTAAGTATGTGTTCTTCAGTCTAAGAAACTAAACAACAATAATTAAAAAAAAAACCGGCCAAGTGCGAGTCGGACTCGCGCACGAAGGGTTCCGTACCAAAAAACGGCAAAAAAATACGTTTGTTGTATGGGAGCCCCCCTCAAATATTAATTTTATTCTGTTTTAAGTATTTGTTGTTATAGCGGCAACAAAAATACATCGTCTGTGAAAATTCCAACTGTCTACCTGTTGTCGTTATTAATATCGAGCAAAAAACGGTAAAAAATCACGTTTGTTGTATGGGAGCCCCCCTTAAATATTAAATTTATTCTGTTTTTAGTATTTGTTGTTCTAGCAGCAACAGAAATACATCATCTGTGAAAATTTCAACTTTCTAACTATCACGGTTCATGAGATACAGCCTGGTGACAGACAGACAGACAGACAGACAGACGGACAGCGGAGTCTTAGTAATAGGGTCCCGTTTTTACCCTTTGGGTACGGAACCCTAAAAAGCTTTGACCATCCATACAGTAGAACAAAGAGATCACGTTCTCAGTTTAGTAAGGGATGGCCATAATTTTGTGACATATTTAGGACACATATTTCCTGGAGAAAAATAAGTTACATGGATTGAATACTTTATTAAAATTTGGACAGTTACTAACAAAAATAACCCTGTATTTTTGTTATGGATCCGAAAATCAAGATTGAGAAGCTCGGTGGGGCAGTGGTTTACTGCCTGGCCACAGAATATAAGGTCCTGCTTAAATAGTGCAGAAAATTTTAAGGGGTCAATGTACTAATGCATACAAACAATTTTACTTTGGTACAAACATTGAAATCGCGAAAATAAAATCAGCTGTTCCATACATTTTGATCTATTCGATTTTAAATTTTCTATGGAACAGCTAATTTTTTTTTTTCGCGATTTCAATGTAAAGTTGTTTGTATGCATGAGTACATTGAACCCTTAAAATTTTGTGCACTATTTAAGAAGGAACTTGTATATTCACTTCTCAAGCTTACGCGCTCACTAGACATGAAATAAAATACTTTTTAACGGATACTAGCGCGGTTTTATTGAATGTACTTTGGTATTTAGTTGGTATTTGGTTTGATTTTTGGTTTTTCCCGACGTTTCGGCACCTTTGCAGCTGCCGTGGTCACGGGGGACTGAAGCTACCCGTGAGCCTACCCTCAAGCGATGAATTTTTTTAGACGTTCAGAAATTAAAATTTAACAAAATTTTTAATTATTTTATGTTGATTTATAATTTTAATTTAATGAATTATTTAATGCTAAAAAGAGAGAGAATCTACTGAAACTACCACCATTTCATAAAATTGGGAGGCCCCTCCAAGAAAGAAATGGCGAAAGAAAACTTGGAGAGGGAGCCGACCTCCGTCTTTTGTATTAATTTATTTATTTGCAAAAGGAACTAACCGTATCATTAGATCTTACAGTGTGTGTGAGGGGCTTTAGCTTGTGAATGATGGGGTCCCAAGCTGGTGGAATTTTCCAACCATCATCTCTATTGAAATTAGGATATTTATTTATTTCGATAGCCTCGCGGAGCATTCTAGGGATAAATCTACGTTCCCTAGCAAGGATTTGGGGTTTGTCAAATCTAATATAATGGTTGGGCCCCTCAAAGGCGTGTTCACTCACTGCAGACTTGTTATCGCGCCTATGTTTCATGTCAGCTACATGCTGGGCATGGTTTGAGGGGCCCAACCATTATATTAGATTTGACAAACCCCAAATCCTTGCTAGGGAACGTAGATTTATCCCTAGAATGCTCCGCGAGGCTATCGAAATAAATAAATATCCTAATTTCAATAGAGATGATGGTTGGAAAATTCCACCAGCTTGGGACCCCATCATTCACAAGCTAAAGCCCCTCACACACACTGTAAGATCTAATGATACGGTTAGTTCCTTTTGCAAATAAATAAATTAATACAAAAGACGGAGGTCGGCTCCCTCTCCAAGTTTTCTTTCGCCATTTCTTTCTTGGAGGGGCCTCCCAATTTTATGAAATGGTGGTAGTTTCAGTAGATTCTCTCTCTTTTTAGCATTAAATAATTCATAAAATTAAAATTATAAATCAACATAAAATAATTAAAAATTTTGTTAAATTTTAATTTCTGAACGTGTAAAAAAATTCATCGCTTGAGGGTAGGCTCACGGGTAGCTTCAGTCCCCCGTGACCACGGCAGCTGCAAAGGTGCCGAAACGTCGGGAAAAACCAAAAATCAAACCAAATACCAACTAAATACCAAAGTACATGCAATAAAACCGCGCTAGTATCCGTTAAAAAGTATTTTATTTCAGGAACTTGTATATTTACAATAGTACTAAGCCTGACCAGTTTTTAGAGTTCCGTACCAAAATGGTAAAAAAGGAACCCTTATGGTGTGACTCAGTCTGTCTGTCTGTCCGTCAGCTGGATATCTCGAGAACTACTAATGGTATCAACTTGAAATTTGGAATAGCTTAAGATGATAATTGCCCAACTATTTTGCAAATAAGAAAAAAATAAAAAAATAATATTTTTTTACAACAGGGGCTGAAAAGAGGTCTTAAAAATTTTAAGTGAGGTGACTAGGGCATATGGGGTATCATATGAAAGAACGCTGTTTGCACATTTAAAAATTTTAAAACATTTTCTTTTTTTTTCTTAGGCCACATAGTTTTCGACTTATGATGAAAAATGTAAAAAAAAAATACCGTCCCCCCCTTATCTCCGAAGTTTGCAAAGATAAAAATCTGAAATAATTCTATGTGATAGTAGTTTATGTAAAGATTACAGGAAAATTAAAACGATGTCTCAATATAACACACTTTTTTAGAAATTCAAAAAACAAACAAAAATTCTTTAGTTTCACTACCAGTCAACAGATGGCGCAGTCATGCTGACCTAAGAAAAAAAATAGTTCCACTATCGGTCAAGAGATGGCGCAACCTAATACTACAATAATAATTGGTGGCTGATTCTAATATATTACCTACCTACTATTTGCCGTACGAATAAAGGAAGAATAAGTTCCTACTTAGTAATATAAACAGTTTGCAATGTGTTTTTCAGTCACCATAAGCAGCTGTGGTTAAGATTTGTAAGTTAACTGTCCGTCTGTTTGCCTTTCCACCTGTCTGTCGTTTATCATACTTTTTTAAAGATTGTACTAAAGTAACATATCCAAATATATTTATGATTGTACGGAACCCTCGGTGCGCGAGTCCGACTCGCTCTTGACCGGTTTTATTATTATCTACGCCAACTAGTGGGCCGGTTAGGATGAGTGGGACTACAATTATTATTTATAGAACTTAATGAATAAATAGCATTTATTGTAAAAGGTAAAAACATTAACTATTCTATTAGCTATTATGAGTTTTGAAAAGGCAAGTTAAGCGACGGTCGCTTTTTATCACTTAGAAACGTATAAAGATGTAAATATTTCCACCAAGTCTACTTACGTACGGTTCTTGGACCACTAAAAAGGCCGATACTTAAGCCTTTTCGCGATGCTATTAAGAAAATCTTCCTTCCATATGAATAAATATTATAGCAGAATCTCAATAAATATCTGCTGAAACGATACACAGTATTTACCCTCAAACACGTCATAAAAATTGAGAAGGGTACGTCGGTATGTAGCCATGGCTTTACCCGCTGTTTAGACTGTGGTACAAGAGATAAGCGGTAACCCTCAACTCGGCGAGGATGTGTAAGGTCAATTATGACCAATGGGCGCCAGCAGAGGGTGTCTGGTGTGGTGGTGCACTTGCACCCATTGGGAATCTCGGGATCAACATTACCTAGAGCTATTTAGCCATGCGAGCATGTGGTAGTAGTGACATGCTCACACTTTGTTCACGGTAACCGTGCTTTCTGCAGAACCGTGGATTTTTCAGCGCCCTAATCGTTTCGTTGTTTCGAGTAGCTGGAGTTAGTGAACTCCAAAGGGGGATAGTGGTGTGCCTGCAGAGTGCAGTGTCGCGTCGACCGGCGGCGCAGGAGTTACACGCCTGTAAACGTCCGTGGGGTGCGAGTGTGACTCTACCTTTTCCTAAGTATATTCCAAAGCTATTGTGATTTGTTTTTAACTTATTATTTATTTGAGGATCTCATTTTCTTTAAGGTTTTAAAGTTGATTTTTAAGTTTTTTTACACTGTTTTTTATTTTATACAGTTAATATAAATCTTGTTTCAAAAAAATACGACTAAATTCTAAAGTCTTGGTTTAATAAATTAGTTTTTATAGGTAGTTGTATGTTGGGGTTTGGCATTCCCACCACAAGCTCGATGTAGTTATTTTCACCATAGTCCGGCGAGCATGTCGCCGGGTTTAAATGAAAACCCTGTTTTGAGAAATGGTAATATGGATATATTTTTAAATGGCCAGAAATCTTTAATAGTATTTTGTTAAATTTTTAACGGAAACTGCTTAATTGCTTTAGTCTATAACATGTACCATACTCCACGGTCATTATTTCCAATAGAGCCGATAACCTCTACAGTCTACAGTAGCTACTGTGAGTTAACGGCCCGTTGTTCAGGGTTTAAACCACCGTTAGTTATGTACAGGTCGCACGTAAATATAGGATTGGGTTGGAGTTAAAAGTAAGGGTCTGGCCACACAAACGGGCGAACAGCGGTGCGACGAGCGAAATTCTAATGACGTGGCGTGAGATGCCAATTTAATGTGTGGTAAGGGTTTTTATGACTTACGGCAGTGAAACGTGGTCGCTAACTATGGGTCTCATAAGGAGGCTCAAGGTCAGCCAGCGTGCAATGGAGAGAGCCATGCTCGGCGTTTCCCTGCGAATCAGAAACGAGGAGATCCGCAGGAGAACTAAAGTAACCGACATCGCTCGAAGGATAGCTCAGCTGAAGTGGCAGTGGGCAGGACAACTAGCGAGAAGAACTGATGGCCGTTGAGGCGGGGCGGTTCTGGAATGGCGACCGCGCACCGGACGACGCTCCGTGGGTAGGCCCCCGACAAGGTGGACCGACGTGAGGGTGAAGGTCGCGGGAAGCCACTGGATGCGGGCCTAACAGGACCGAGCGTCGTGGATATCCTTAGGGGAGGCTTATACCTAGCAGTAGGTGTCGTGTGGCTGATATGATGATGATGATAAGGGCTTGACCACATTTTTGATTTTTTATTCTTCCACACAGTTTTCAAATTTAATATATGATTACTACATGACGCACATGTAATAAAAACTCATTAAAAATGCAGCTAGCGTGGAATATGACCGACCTGACTATTTTTTTTATGTACAACGAGATGCCTTCACCTCATCTGACGTTAAGTGACGATAAAGCCGAAGGTGGAAGCGCACTACACCCGGAATCCTCACCACTGAGGAACTGGCTATCTTACCTCTAACTACTGGAACACAACAATTTTTCGGAAAATATGGACGATTCTAAAGTACTCAAAAATTAAGTTTATTTGAATAAAGCTATTATGGACTTTGACTTCTAAATTGTCGTTATGGCGCCAGACTTAGGTAGAACATAAAAAAATAAGCCCTACCACCAACCAAACGAGTACAATTTGTACCCTCCCTGGGAATTGAACCCGGGACCCCTGTGTCTTACACGGTTGGGCGAACCACTAGATCCCAGAGGCGTTTAATTTAATTTAACTAAACTTTTTTT
The DNA here is from genome assembly GCA_943789525.1 of Agriphila geniculea. NCBI lineage: Eukaryota > Metazoa > Arthropoda > Insecta > Lepidoptera > Crambidae > Agriphila > Agriphila geniculea. The sequence goes on along the minus strand of OX038898.1, from coordinate 8,153,918 downwards.
ATGAGACTGTGAAGTGAGCATTAGATTCTATATTTTAGTTTCTATAGAAATGACGTGATCTTAATTATTGCGGACTTTGGATATTAAGTATCTAAATTTTACATCTTGATTTTGTAAAAACCATCCTTACTAGCGAAAGCCCGTTTGTTTGTTTATTTGTTTGTTACGCCTTCACGTCTTAACTACTGAACCGATTATCATGAAATTTTGAATACACGTTGTCAGTGGTACAGAGAAGGACATAGGGTAACTTTCATTCTGAAAAAAAGTATTGTTCCCGAGGGATGGCAAAAAAACCTTTCCACGCAGACGAAGTCGCGGGCGGCCGCTAGTATAGATATAAAACCGATAAGTCACAACGTTATACCTATCTCATTGTTTCCAAATAATTAACCACCCGAATCTGTAATTGCTTATGTGTCCAACAATAAGTAACGTTAGTTACGTGTTACCGCGAACCTCGAACAATGTAACTTCGAATAATGCTCATTTGTCAGTTTCGATTTATTAAAGTTGGCGACCTCGATTGCCCTCAGTAGACGAAGTTAAATTGTAACACTTTGTTAAGGCCAGTATATTCCAAAAACTCTGTCTCTGTCTTTTTCTTTACGTGTGAAGAGTAATGAAAATAACCTCACTTTTTAATTTTTTTCAATGTTTTTGTAGATATTTTGAGCATAAAGTCAATTTTTGAAAAAGTAACCGTTGAATATTCTTCTATAATTATGTCATTTCCTATTTTTTCTATATATTTTTCGAGAATAAGGGATTAATAGACTTTAAGTATTATCCAAAAATATAAAATTAATTAAAATTTTCTTAGTCTTTGCATATTTTTTTAGTCGAGCAAAGAAACGAATATCGTATTTTTAACCGTAAATTAATCAAGATCGTTTATGAAACTTCAACATATATTTTTATCTGCTCAAAATAAAGAATATGTGATTGTTTATTGTTGAATCAAAAATAGGCCATTTTCGATAATTTCGAAAATACTGGCCATAAGATTGATCGGTGGTTTTTTTGTTCGATCGGTGATTTTTTTAATCGTAATTTTAAATATCCTTTCTGCAAGAATATTCGCAGGGGCTAAATCAGTTCAGTTTTACTTAAGGGTCCATGATAAGAAAACATCGTTTGCGCGGGCCATATTTTTACATAGAAAACGTAAGTTGTAGCCACCATAAAAAACATACAACAAGCTAAAGAGATTATCACTAGATAATGTAGCTACTAAGCTACAAGTATTAAATCGCGTATAAACCTCAGATGATTGAAAAAAAAAATCTGAACATCATCAAAAGAGCTTGTCGCGGGCCATACTTTTAGCGTAAACAATAGCGGACGGAAACGTATTGAATTCTACATCAAAATACACCTTAAACGTACTGTGCAGTTAACTATTTTTAAAGTTTTTAAAGAAAGATGATTGTGCTAAAGATAATGATGAAGAAATAACGAAAATCATCGAAAAAGTGCAGAAGTGAGGTTATTTTCCATACTCTTTACACGTAAAGAAAAAGACAGAGACAAATGATTTCGCATAACGCAGCCTTAATCGTAATTCTAAATATCCTTGTTTGCTGCAGGATTTTCGCAAGGGCGAAACAGACAACAATTTAAACAAACTTGTTTGACCATCAGCCATTTTAACGTCCCCACTGCTGGGGCACAGGCCTTCCTTATGGGTGGATAAGGAGGATGGGCCATAACCCACCACGCGGGCCCAATGCGGATCTGTGGGTGTTAATGACTGCAAATACAGCCTGGAGTAACGGCTTAACGTGCCTTCCAAAGCACGGAGGAGCTCGAATCGATAAATTTATGATCACCCATCCCATGACCGACCCTTGTAAAAGTTGCTTAACTTCCGCAATCGCTGGGCCAGGCACTAATGCTAAACCACAGCGCCATCGAGCTCCTACAAACTTGTTTACCGAAGTTGAATTTGGTTTGAAGTGAATTCTAAATCGGAATTAATTCTGTAATCTGTAAAGATTATCAGGTCTTATATTATCTTAGGGCCTTTAAGCAGGCCATTTTCGTGCGATTCTGTTGAATGATATAATCTTCACAATCCTTAACAGAATGGTAGGCAAATCGGATGTACTTAATTCAATAAGTCCTCATTTCTTGATTGTACATGAAGGCCCGCATTATAAACTACTTTTTCAACATACTTGCTCGTAAATTGAACCCTAATACATCGCTTTTAGGGCCATAAACCGAACTATAACAAACGCGTGCAATAATATATAAAACACTTGTTGGTTATAGAATTATCCCTACAAAGTTAAATAGGTACCTTACTGCAAGTTCTATGCGAGTAAACAGAGCATTTTCAATTTAACCGGGTAATACAGTTATTTTTTTAGTAACAACAAAGAGGTTTTATGCCGCTGACAATTTTTTGGAATAAATAAATGTGTAGGTCCTTAATTTAGTCAAAAAAATATTTATTATTATCAAATTATTCCTAATTTACAATATTTTGTTATAAAATATTAAAATATTAGCATTTTATCACTTAAATTTATAATTTTGAAGTATGCTCACTAACCCCTTTGTTCGCAAAATATTCTTGCATTGGGCGTGTGAAAAAAACAAAAAAAAAACCTGCGCGCCTTTCTCACCATGATTATCATTTTGTTTTTGTCGTATTTGTTGCTGTGTGGTAAATTACTTTGTTTTTTCCTCGCAAATGTGTTGAAAAACGTCGTATGAAACTCGTGAGCTCTTACTCATTGCACACTCGGCTGAGTTACGCCCTCGCCTGCGGCTCGGGCTGCAACCCACAGCCTTGTGTGCAATAAGCAACCTTAGCTAACTTGTATCATAATGTACTATTTCAATACACTTGCTCGTAAAGTAAACCGAGCTATGACAAACGCGTGCAATAATATATAAAACACTAGTTGGTTATAGAATTATCCCCACGAAATTAAATTTGTACCTTATTCTACAAGTTCTACGCGAGTAAACAGAGCATTCCCAATTTAACAGGGTTATACAGTAATTTTTTTTAGTAACAATAAAGAGGTTTTATGCCACTGAAAATTCAACATTTTTGGAATAAATAAACGTGTAAGTCCTTAATTAAGTCAACCAAATATTTATTATTATCAAATTATTCATAACTCACAAAATTTTGTTATTAAATATTAAAGTATTTGCATTTTTTTCACTTAAAATTATAATTTTGAAGCAGGCTGTATGCTCTGCTCACCCACCCCTTTGTTCCCAAAATATTCTTCATTGGGCGCATGATTGGGCGTGTGAAAAAAACAAAAAAAAACTTACGCGCCTTTTCTAATAATTGTCATATTTTGTTTTGTCGTATTTGTTGCTGTGTGGTAAGTTACTTTGTATTTTCCTCGCAAATGTGTGGAAAACGTCGTATGAAACTTGTGACCTCTTGCTCATTACACACAAGGCTGTGGGTTAACTTGTCTCAGAATGTACTATTAAAGTTCGGCTGTCTTGAGATCATACCCGAGATGCAGTTTCTATAAGAAGAGCATCTCAAATATGATCTCAAAATAGTTCTCAACGTTAAAAGTAGTTTATAAAGACGGACGGGCCTAAGTGTTGTTTCTTTAAATCGCAAATTATATGCGACGCTTTTGAGCGTTGAGACACATTTTAAACACTTAAAAATCTCTATTGAAATTAAATGAAAATTCCTACTCTCAAACTCTTAAGTAAAATCTTTAAAGTCATATCACACTTAGACACGTCTGTGCACGAAGATTCAATTACTGATACTGGAATGGGAGGAAAAGGAATAGGACACGTGAAACGACCGTACGAGTTAACAAGTTTAGTACACTTTTTTAGAATTGTTCGGTTATTTCCACGATGGAACGTGGAAAACGGTGAAAACTGTGAAAAAGGTCTAAAAGGTGTAGCTATCTTCTTTTGTTTTTCAGTTTTGGTGCAAGGTTTAGGTGTTGCCAAACTATCGATAGTTATATCGATATCGTTATTTAGATTTTTAGTCTGTGGTAGGTCAATAAGCTTTTCCATATATTTTAAGTCCTTAAATGTTTATTTTTGTTACCAGTTTTGTAAGTCAATTGAAAAATATATGGAATTGCAAACTTTAAAGTTACACCGTTGGCCCGACCCATGAACTATCAACAATGCGTATTAGGCATGCTGGGTTATACGCTAGTCTCCTTTTCGGTGAATACGAATAGAAAGAAGAAACGATTTATAAAGATAGATAGATAGATAGATAAAAAGTTTTATTCACTACGATACACACATACATTCATCAATAAAAAATACAAAAATATCTGAAAAAGAACGATAAAATAATTCATTAGCGAAAAGTATGAGAGAAAAAAAAAACAAACAAAAGATGACAAAAACAATGAGAAGACGGAATGCACGTGTGTGCAGCAGCGAGTAATGTCTAGGCTCGGTGTATCACATTTGCCTGACAGCAAAAACACCGATTTTCAGCCGTCACCTATAGATGAAACGCGGAAACCAGTAACTGCGCTGAGCATGGTGTGTGTATGTGTATGTATGTGTTACAAAAAACCCCTAAAGCCGAATATGGTAGATAGGGACCATCAAACTGAACAACTTTTACTATGGGACCAACTCTGAAATCACGAAATAAAACGTCAGTTGTTTCATAAAAAAATAATAACGAAAATATCAAAATGTATGAAACAACTGTTTATTTCGATTCAAGGTTGGTCCCATAGTAAAAGTTGTTCAGTTTGATGGTCCCTATCTACCATATTCGGCATAAGGGTTTTTTTGTAACGTCTTGTATATGTTACCGGCAATGTGTATAATCCGGCATTGTATACAATGCCTAGGCATTGTATACAATGCCTGAAACGATCAGGCAATGTATGAAATATAATTCATTTTATACTTTGCCTAGGCATTGTATACAATGCCTGCTGGTCCACCGGCAATGTGTAAAATAAGTATATTTCGTATGTCTGTTATAAAAAAAAACCTCGAAATTTAAGGATCTCGCTCCACTGCGCTTCGCGCTCGCCTTAAATTTCTAACCTATACGCGGGACCTACAGGAGTGAAGCAGGTTCGATTACAAACTCAAATTTCTGTTGTCTGTTATAAAAAAATAACCTCGAAATTTAAGGCTCACGCTCCGCGCTCGCCTTAAATTTCTAACCTATACGCCGGACCTACAGGAGTGAAGCAGGTTCGATTACAAACTCAAATTTCTGTTGTCTGTTATAAAAAAATAACCTCGACCTAATTTCTAACCTATACGCGGGACCTACAGGAGTAAAACAGGTTCGATTCCAAAGAGCCCCCCTCGAGCCCCCCTCGAGCCCCCCTCGAGCCCCCTCGAGCCCCCTCAAGCCCCCCTCGAGCCCCCCTCGAGCCCCCCTCGAGCCCCCTCGAGCCCCCCTCGAGCCCCCTCGAGCCCCCCTCGAGCCCCCTCGAGCCCCCCTCGAGCCCCCCTTGAGCCCCCCTCGAGCCCCCTCGAGCTTTCCCCGAGCCCCCCCCCTCGAGCTTTCCTCAAGCCCCCCCCCCCTCGAGCTTTCCCCAAGCCCCCCTCGATCCCCCCTCGAATCTATTCTCGAAAATCTTTTTATTATACACATTGCCGGTGGACCAGCAGGCATTCTATACAATGCCTAGTCATTGTATACACTGCCTAGGTAATGTGTGAAATAGATATCAATATTCATTATATTTCATACATTGCCTAAAAGGGCCAGGCATTGTATACAATGCCTGCATTTCATACATTGCCGGTAACATATATCCTCATTAATAATTTTATTCAATCCATGATTATGATGATAGTAAAATTATTATACTTACACCATTCTTCAAAATATTTAAATAATCAATTGTATGATGTATTTCTGTTGCCGCTATAACAACAAATACTAAAAATATAATAAAACAAATATTTAAGGGAGGCTCCCATACAACAAACGTGATTTTTTTGGCGTTTTTTGCTCGATCTCATGAACCGTGATAGCTAGACAGTTGAAATTTCAACAGATGATGGATTTCTGTTGCTACTACAACAACAATAACTAAAAATAGAATAAATTAAATATATAAGGGGGGCTCCCATACAGCAAACGTGATATTTTTTACGAAAGCCTTCGTGCGCGAGTCCGACTCGCGCTTGGCCAGTTTTTTTTGGCATTAAAATGGCCTGTCATACAGCCATGAATTGTCTTTAGTCATAGGTCTTATGGTTAAAAAGCTGCAAATCATAAAGAAAGCATGCCGCTTTGCACAGTGATAGAGGGGGCAAATAAAAGCATTTTTTTCCGCAGCAGCAAAACTTTCACCTCTTAGGATAAGAGATGGCGCCACTTCATAAAAATATTTTCAGAATTTTTTTAAAGCTCAACGGGTGCACTGATTTCAATGATTGAGGTGTCAAACGATTAGTTTTTTTTATTTTTTATTGTAAAAAAATATAAAACGTAACATTTTTGCAGAAAATAGACAAAAGAATATAAAATTTGTAAAAAAATGTATAATATAGGGAAGTTATTGTTTTTATTCAATAACGATTAATATATTATATTTATTTTGCTTTTTATTATAAACAAATTAATTCTAAATCCAAATACGAAAACTGCATCGAAATCAGTCAAATAGTTTTGGAGTTAAATGCCGATTACTTTTATTTGTATTTATGTAAATTTTATATTTTTTATATAAAATCCATTATTATCATAAATGATTAATTTTTTATTCTAGAAAAAACCTATTCTTCTTCTTCTCAAAGACATCTAGCGTACTAAAGAAAGAAAAACCAGCCAAGTGCGAGTCGGACTAGCGCACGAAGGGTTCCGTATCAAAAAACGGTAAAAAAACACGTTTGTTGTATGGGAGCCCCCCTTAAATATTTATTTTATTCTGTTTTAGTATTTGTTGTTATAGCGACAACAGAAATACATCATCTGTGAAAATTTCAACTATCTAGCTATTACGGTTTATGAGATACAGCCTGGTGATAAACAGACAGACAGACGGACAGCGGAGTCTTAGTAATTGGGTCCCATTTATGCCCTTTGGGCACGGAACCTTAAAAAACAGTCAAGTCAAGATGAATGTAGCAATTAACGCACGAAATTTAAAGGGGTGAATGTACTCATGCATACAAACAACTTTTACTATGGTACCAACATTGAAATCGCGAAAAAAAATCAGCTGTTCCATAGAAAATTTAAAATCGAATAGATCAAAATGTATGGAACAGCTGTTTTTTTTTGGCGATTTCAATGTTGGTCCCATAGTAAAAGTTGTTTGTATGCATGAGTACATTGACCCCTTTAAATTTCGTGCACTATTTAAGAAGGACCCTATTGGCTCCGTGCACGCTTTTAACGCCACCTAGCGTGTTGCAACTTTGTTGGCTCTGACCTGACCGTTTTGACGTTTTGATATGTAATGGCGGCATTGTGACAAAATGTTAAAAAATACTATACATATTGTGTTATTAATGTAAATTCCAAAATGACTATGATTTGGGTGGACAAAGTGTTGTGAAATCATTTTTGGTCATTTAAATTAAATATGGCAAGTAAGATCTATTCAAAAAAGTGTTTTATTTTGGTAATATCAGGGTTTGTTTACTTCTTTTTTAGTTGTAGATTTTGTAAAACAAGAGGATAAAGCTACTTTAATAATTTTACTAAGTGATAATAGACATATATAATTATTCCTGTATCGCTAGTAATAAATTAAATATCGTTTTCAAGCAGATTACAGAGCCTTCTTTATTTCTACTTTTTGCCACCATGAGCGCTGCGATCGATTATTATACCTTCGCACCCTCCCAATATGTAAGTATAGATTGTAAATAATCATGAAATATATTTGTGTTAATAAAAGGCTATTGTTATTTTACTTTATAATAGAAAGTCAATCGTGTGACAACACTAATACTAACTAACACTTAATTGCTTTTTGTCTCGTTTTTATCGTCGTGTTCCGTCGAAGCTCTCTGGCGTTCCTTTGTTTTTGGTAAGTCATTCAGTTGCCACAGGTCATTGGGCATATTTGACCTACTTGATGAAAGTTCGCGTACAGAGACCAAACCAATTTTAAATTGAAGAATTCAATCCCACTTTTGAAACATATATTATTTTTTTATGTACCGACCGGAAGAAAAAAGTTATTGTACAGTATGTTGTGAGTATACGTTCAGTGTTATTAAGCGTTTGTTAATAAAACAGAAGTTTTTACTCAAAGTAAATCCTTGTGTAGCATAATTAGTAGTTTAAATTAATTTTAGAAGGTATCATGCTATTTTGTAATGTTTTTGTTTTGGGTACGATGGGGTTGGCATATCCAAAAGGATAAAACCCCTAAAAAAGTAAATAATTAAAAAAAAAGTAAAAACTTCAGCATTGTGAAAATGGGTGGTACAAGCATAATCAACGTTTGTTTTGTCTTTGTTTACTTATTTTATTTTATAAATTATTGAAATGCTATGAAATAATGATAATAAATGAAAAATGGCCTGCAAGAATGTGACCCATACCACTGACTAGTAGATACATTTATCGACATACCTAACCCTATTTCGTTTGTGTACGTCGTAGGTCAAATGTCCGAACAAAATGCCCAATGACCTTTGTTTTGTGGTTGCCACCTTTGGAAAGGTTTCGGTGAAATATAATACCTAGTTGTATTTTTATATTTGATTTAAATTCAGATTTGATATTGCAATGACACATTGTGTGGGACTCAGATCAAATAAAAACCGGTCAAGTGCGAGTCGGACTCGCGCACGAAGGGTTGCGTACCAAAAAACGGCAAAAAAATACGTTTGTTGTATGGGAGCCCCCCTTAAATAATAATTTTATTCTGTTTTTAGTATTTGTTGTTGTAGCGACAGCAAAAATACATCATCTGTGAAAATTTCAATTTTCTAGCTATCACGGTTCATGAGATACAGCCTGGTGACAGACAGACAGACAGACAGACAGACAGACGGACAGCGGAGTCTTAGTAATAGGGTCCCGTTTTTACCCTTTGGGTACGGAACCCTAAAAAAGGAAGATGGAGCGTTGCGCAGTGGTTGCGAACAACTAAGTGAGGCCGGTTTTTGATGGTACATGTGTGCGTACTAGGGGGCGGGCGGGGGCCGGGCGGCAGGGTTCGATATGGAACGCCCAATGACGAACGAAAGCCAGGCGTAGTTTCGTTACATATGTGTGCGTAAACTGTGTATGTACACAGCCAAGGCGTAGTTTTACTGGCCTCACTGCTTTGTCGGAAGACTCCGTCTTTACCTACTTTATTATTTGGTCTGAGGTGTGGGATTTCATCATGGAAAAATATAATAAAACATTTAACTGTGTATAAGTTACTTTTAGATAAGCGCGTTTCAGCGTAGATCGCATCACCGCTTACCAACAGTAGCGGACAAACGCTTATCTATCATAAAAACCGGCCAAGCGCGAGTCGAACTCGCGCACGAAGGGTTCCGTACCAAAAACGGGAAAAAAATTCACGTTGTATAGGAGCCCCCTTAAATATTTATTTTATTCTGTTTTTAGTAAGTATTTGTTGTTATAGTGGCAACAAAAATACATCATCCGTGAAAATTTCAACTGTCTGCCTGTTATCGTTATTAATAACGAGCAAAAAACGGCAAAAAAATCACGTTTGTTATATGGGAGCCCCCCTTAAATATAAATTTTATTCTGTTTTTAGTATTTGTTGTTGTAGCGGCAACAGAAATACATCATCTGTGAAAATTTCAACTTTCTAGCTATCACTGTACATGAGATATAGCCTGGTGACAGACAGACAGACGGACAGCGAAGTCTTAGTAATAGGGTCCCGTTTTTACCCTTTGGGTACGGATCCCTAAAAACCGGCCAAGCGCGAGTCGGACTCGCGCACGAAGGGTTCCGTACCAAAAAACGGAAAAAAAAATCACGTTTGTTGTATAGGAGCCCCCTTAAATATTTATCTTATTCAGTTTTTAGTAAGTATTTGTTGTTATAGTGGCAACAAAAATACATCTGTGAAAATTTCAACTGTCTAGCTTAGCTATCACGGTTCATCAGACCATCAACCTGGTGACAGACAGACAGACAGACCGACAGACGGACGGCGGAATCTTAGTAATAGGGTCCCGTTTTTTTATACCTTTTGGGTACGGAACCTAAAAAAAGATAATTCACACAGGTTCATACAAAAATAATTTCAAATGTTGGATCGTAGCTACCTAAGAAATGTAGGTAAGTACCTACCTATTGTATAAGGTACCTATTTATTTTCCCATTATAAAAAAATGTTGTGAATTTACGAAACACATACAAAGTTCAACTTTGAAATGTTCTTTTTTAGCAATTATTTGACGTAGTACCCAGTAAAACTAAAATTAATGTTTGTATGCCCAAAAATTTAAAAGAAACTTTATTATACTTTACTTTGGCAACTAAAAGAAGAGCTTCATATTAAATGCTTTTAATTGAAGTAGCTTTTCCTTCCTATGAGTACGAAAATCTAACCTGTAACAAGTCTAATAATATCAAAAATCTAAACATTACTTTCCTAGAATAAGTGAATCATCGAAAATTATATTCAAATAGTATAGAAAATTATATTATTGCAGCTGTAAAGCGTTTAACTGAAATGATAGTTAGTTTAGCAATTAGCAAATTGTATTTACAATTAAAGTTTGTGTTGTTCTTGGATATTCTATGCGACTTGATTTTGTAAAGCTTTCAATAACATAACATTAAGTGTTTGCGTAGGCTTTGCCAATGTTGTGATAAATCTCAATACAATATCTACATCTTAACATTAATTAAGGCTGTAGAGTCGCATCACGTTCCATTTTTAAATTTTCAATACAAATGATCAAAACAACTCTGCGCGAGCCGTAATGAGGGCGAACTTTGAAAATTCCTATTAAATTATTAAATTGATTTAAGTATATACAAAACATGCAATATATTAGACAAATACCTTATTATTCCTAAGAATAATTAAAAATTACTTTAGATTCTGTAAATACCAGTAAAAAAACATGTCAAAGTGTACTTTTAACAATTTGTTTAACATTTTATTTCTCTGTGATCAAAAGCATTTTTTTAAATTTTCTCTCTATAGGGAACTCCTTGACAATACAAACAATAAGTGAAAAAATAAATATGAGTCGTATTCTTATTTGTTACAGCTGAAACGTTTTTGAAAAATACCTCTGACAAGCAAATTTGAAATTCCACTTGAACAGATTGTCTGCGTTTTAAAATACCTGACAATTCATTATGTTTTTTTCTCTATACGGCACCTAATTAAAGAATTTTGCTTTCTAAATCTAAAGTTTACATCAATAATAATGCTTTCATTCTTTAGATAACTTCATTGGAAAAACACTAATTTCATTGAAATGCAAATATACAGCCTTAAGTTATGCAAATAAATTTTATAGGTAGTCGTTACATAAAATTAATTAATAACTTTTCTATTTTGTAAATTATCTTTTATTTTTTTAGGGTTCTGTACCTATAGGATATAACTGGATCATATTACTAAGACTCCACTGTCCTTCTGTCTGTCTGTCACCAGTGTATCTCATGAACCGTGATAGCTAGACAGTTGAAATTTTCACAGATGATGTATTTCTGTTGCCGCTATAACAACAAATACTAAAAATAGAGTAAAATAAATAAATTAAGTGGGTCTCCCATACAACAAACGTGTTTTATGCCGTTTTCTGGTACGGAACCCTTCGTGCGCGAGTCCGACTCGCAGTTGGCCAGTTTTTTAAATATCTCGTATGTTCAGACACTAGTCAGTTTAAATTTTATTATAGGTAGGTATAGATAATGAACGGCAGACTCAGAGTCTAGATGAAATTATTTTAGGTCAATATTAAGGTCTCTGCCCACTACACCGTACCATAGCATGACCGTGCTAGGAACGTATCAGGCAAAAACATATTCTTTGTTCCTATTGAAAAGTATGACAAGTGCGTGGCCGGTGACGGAACGGACTAATGGTATTAGTGTCATACTTTTCAATACAAAGAATATTTTTTTGACTAATATAGATGCCGGCATATATGTATATTGGCAAGAGAAAGAAAGGGACAAAAGATGCGCAGTAGTTTATGGCTATTGCGCATCTTTTGTCTCTTTCATTCTCTTGCCAATATATATACCGGGCAGTTTACGGTCATGGTATGGTGCATGGTGCAGTTTAGTGGGCAAAGACTACGGTTATTTTTTTTATTAATTAAGCCAAGCTGTTACAATAAGTAGGTACTTGAAGTTATAAAACCTACTTTCACAACATTAAAAAAGGGTAGTTTCGACTACAAACAGAAACAGTCGACTTCGTAAACATTGTGATTAAAAAATATATATTCCGCTAATTAAGTTTGTAAATTATCATCGTTGTATTAAACCGAGTGAGACGTTGGTGCTACATCGTTATCTCTTCTCAATTCAAGAAAATCAGTGCTAAATTTTACAATTTATGTGACCACCGAGTACGGTGACTTGCTGTAAGTTTTTGCGATGTTGAAGATGTGACCTTATTCCTCTGTGCTGTGAAAATAGTGTGGCGAATTGCACTGGAGTGCAGTCTGCTTTACGGTCTTCATGGGAAAGTTTTACCATAGAATTTACGCTTTTCCTGTGTTATTGTGGTTGGAAGCGCCATCTCTGTAGATTGACTGGAAAAACGGACTATTAACAACGGATTATCGACATGCTTTCATGCTGCGTCTGCGCGCAAGAGTAAGCGCCAAGCTTGGTTGATGGTCCTAATCGTCGAAACCAGAGGGCGCTTATCGGAAATTTCATAAAGATCGATCAGTGGACACTGACTTTTTATGACAAAATAAATAAATATTAATTAGTATTACTCTTTCGTTATTAAGAAAGTTAAATATTAAGTACCTTTTGTGTGTTTGATATTATGTTTTCTTTTTGTGATAGTAAATAAGTCATAATAATAGTAAGTACTTATTGTGCCTTTTCTCCGTATAATTAGAATTTTACTTTTTGACATTTTATTTTTATTATATTTAATTTTTATAATTTTAAAACTGTTTTCGTGTTCCATGTTAGTGTATGTTAAATGTAATACAATTAAATTGACTTCAATACAAGTACTTTACTATTTTAAGGTTCTAGTTAATACCAGTACATGGTCTGTTTCTGTTGGAGTATTTGGGAAGTTAAATATTAAAGTACCTTTTGTGGTTGTGCTTTGTCATGATTGTTTTTATTTATCTTTTACTTTGTTTTTTTTTTTGCAAAAGTACATAATTAAGTACTTATTGTGCCTTTTCTCTAATTTGAATTTAACTTTATGACATTTTATTTTTATATCTTTAAATTTTTTTCGTGTTCCATGTTAGTGTTTGTTAAATGTAATAAAATTATATTGACTTATATATAAGTAATTTACTATTGTAAGAGTCTTGTTAAGTTAATACCAGTAAATGGTCTATTTTTATTGGAGTGTATAGATTTATTTAATGAATTTTTTAGACGATTCATTTTTCGATATTTTTACATTTGCAATTTTTACAGTTTTATTGTATAAAGATTTTAAAATTATATTTCATCTATGTGTTTAGGTGTTCATTTTTATCAAAAAATATTTTGTTTGTTGTTCTGACTGCTTATAATGTGTACATAGTTCCTAATGCATTTCTGTTTTGTATTTGCAAAGTAAGTAAGTAAAGTAAGCACGTACCTACCAAAATAATTAATGAACTATTAATTAATTATTTAAACTACTAAAGTTAAAAATAGACTTTAAGCATGTCTTCGACATGTCCCCATTGCCCTGGATCATCTCGCATATTTACTCCTCACGGCCTTAAGGTTCACATTGGACGTATCCACAAAGATTTTGCCCAGGGACGGGCCCGCTCCCCATCCGTACGGGCCGTTCCAGCGGCTTCAACCGATGGCGGAGGTGCACAAGACCCTCGGGCACGACTAGTTCCTAATGCTAGTACCCTTCAGAATCTGGCATCTCTTAGAAAATCTGTGCGAGTCCTTCGTCACATACCTAAGGGGGCGCGAAATTTGGCCGCTGCGAAGCTATGCGAAATTATAAATAAATGCATTGACACCAATGAAACGTCTGATTGGTGTGCGCTACTTACTTTCGCATATTCAGCTTTAAGGGCCCCGGGATCGCATGGACCGGGAAATCTTACTACCAAAGTGAAGGCTAATATTAATTCCACTTATAGTAGTATTATTGATGACGTCAGTAATGATGCCGTTTCCGGCCAGGGCCGCTCTGTGACAAAAATAATTGAGTCCAAAGTGTTTGACGGGGACCTCAGAGGGGCCGTGCGTGTGTTGATGTCTGATGACGCAGTTGCGCCCCCAGGTCCGGAGACTTTGGCTGCACTGCAGACGAAGCATCCACTCCCTTCACGTCCGTTAATGATTCCACAGGCGCCTGACTCTTCTACTACTCCCTTAAACGTCAAAGTGGATGACGTGGTCCAATCACTGGCGACTTTTCATAACGGTTCAGCCGCGGGGTTGGACGGGATTCGACCAGCTCATTTAAAGGAGCTGACTTCGAGTTCTGCTGGAGACAACGGGCAGCGCCTGCTTGAATCTCTTTGCAAGCTGTGCAATTTCTTGCTCAGTGGTTATCTAAACCCCGAAGTTTGTCCATATTTATATGGCGCGGCTCTTTGCGCATTAGCCAAAAAAGAAGGGGGGATTAGACCTATTGCGGTGGGAAGCACCTTGCGCCGCCTGGTTTCCAAGATGGGGTGCCGGTCTGTTAGGGTGGAGATGGCTTTACATCTTCAACCATACCAGCTTGGTTTTGGCTCACAAAAGGGGTGCGAGGCAGCAATTCATGCAACGCGCGCCTTCGCAACGGAACCTGGCAACGCGGACTGTGTGATCGTCAAGTTAGATGTTAAAAACGCATTCAACACAATCGAGAGAGATGTACTCCTGCAACAAGTGCGCGATAAAATTCCTTTATTATACCCGTTTCTTTATCAAGTCTATCAATCTCCATCTAACTTGTTCTTCGGTGAATCTTTGATTCTTTCCCAAGTGGGTGCGCAGCAGGGAGATCCGCTTGGGCCGCTAGCCTTCAGTCTCGCGATTCAAAGCACAATATCTTCTTTGAAATCACCACTCAACGTATGGTACCTGGACGATGGCACAATAGGAGGAAAGCCAGAGGAAGTAGAACAAGATTTGAGAGTGTTGCTTCCTCTTTTTCAAGGTCTGGGACTGGAGGTTAATACATCAAAGTGTGAGCTTTTCTGCTGCGGACCCAAATCAAATTCTTCTTTTCATGTGTTCTCTTCTATACTCCCTGGCCTTAAAGAATTGACTCGAAGTTCTTTTAGTTTATTGGGTTCACCCATATTCCCTGACGCTATTCCGGAGGCTTTAGAGGCCAGGAGACGTCTTCTTGTTCTGGCTCAAGATCGCCTAAAAAATATCTCGGCGCACGTTGCTCTTGTTCTTCTAAGAACCTGTTTTGCAGTACCTAAAATTATGTACCTTTTGAGGACGGCTCCGATTTGGCTTTGCCCCGGCTTTGTTAATTCATTCGACAATACTTTGAAAGATATTACCGAAAATATTTTAAACGTCTGCCTTTCAGAGGATCAGTGGAGCCAAGCTTCCCTACCCATACGTTACGGGGGATTAGGGCTGAGGCGTGCGCGGGATCTGAGCTTGCCGGCTTTTCTTGCATCGGCGCATGGGGTCGCTGACCTTGTCTCTAACATATTATCATCTCATGGAGGCAGGGTCGGCATACCTTTTGTCGACGATGCTTCAGTACAGTGGGCCGCGCTGTTTCCCGCGACACCCGGACCTCAGACCCCAGATGTACAGCGGGCTTGGGATGACCTGGTAGCGAGAGAAACTCTTGACCGACTTATCAGTGGGGCTGCAGGGGCAGAGTTGGCTCGACTCAGGGCGGTGTCGACGCCGGAGTCTGGAGCGTGGTTGCACGCTTTACCATCGCCCCACATAGGAACACTCCTGGATGGTGACTCTATGCGTGTGGCGGTGGCTCTTCGTCTGGGTTGCGATGTTTGTCAACCACATTTATGCATCTGTGGATCCATGGTGGAAGCAAGCGGCCGTCACGCTTTGAGTTGTTGTCGATGCTCGGGCAGATTCCCTCGACACCACGCTTTAAATGACATAGTCCGCAGGGCACTCATTTCTGCCAATATACCGTGCGTGCTGGATAGGGAATGCAAACCGGTTTCACCGAAACCGAAAAAACCGGTTTTTCGGTCGATTTTACAAGCAAAATAAAACCGGTTTTTTAAACGACAAAACCGGTTTTTTTCGGTTTTTTGTTTGATTCAAGTTTTATGCTCTGCAATACATATAAAGGTAGTTTTTGTTGCCATTTTGTCGAAATATGTTCGGTAACTATTTTAATTATTTGCAAATTGATTCATAGTGGATATTGTGTCTTAAAATTGGTGCAGTTTTGTGGGATAAGTGTCTACGCAACTGAACAATATGTGGGATAATTGAAATAGGCGCGATCTTGGTCGTGCGAAGATGAGACTTTTATTGTAGTGGTGGCTACCTCGGCAGAACTCAACGAGTAAACTGCCTTGTTAACACTGAACTATTCAGCACTTGACACTGACAAAAGTTAGCCCTGGGCCCTATTTAATAACGTGACAATTTGGTTTACATTGCCTTGAGCTATGAGTAGTTTATTCTATTTTCAAATCGATTGACGCAATGGATATAAAAATGTCATGACAGGTGACAAATTGTCACGTTTATTATATAGGGCCCTGGATTATACTGCAAATATTAAGTATTTTTAAAATAAATTAAGCGTATGGTGTCAATTTTTAAGATATTAATGATGATTATAGAGACCTCCTTGGCCAAATGTTTATTTTCTAATAAGAATTTTATTTTTTATTAGATTTTGAAAACTTTTTAATAGATACTTCAGAAAGCAAATTGTTTAGTTATAAAAAATACGTTAGTTCCAATAATAGAAGACTTGAAATATATTTTTTTGTTTTACTTATAAGAAAAAAGTGAGCTCTAATTTAGAACGTTATAAGAAAAAAGTGAGCTCTAATTTAGAACGTTAAAACTTGTTAGCTAGAAGCTTATTACGTCTACGTGATCATTTATAAAAAATAAAAATCATTTATTTCAGACCAAAGTTTGTCCATTTTCGTTAGTAACAAATGTACTTATTGTTGTGTTAGTTTATAAACATTAATAAGAAAAGTATCTAAAATTGACCATCGATAGGTTCATCGCTATGAACGTATTACTTGCAAATCAGTAAACCTACCGGGAACCGCAGAGTCCATCCTCTCTGCTATCATCCTTAGGACACTGTTAGCGCTACCGTGCTACCGCAGTATCACCGAGGCAGTCTTTTTGCGCATGATGGTATAAAAACCATCTACACTAGCATCCGAAAACATGCCATGCTTTCCTACCAGCGCCCTAAAGATGTTATTATATTGAACTCTAAGCGTTTTGACAAAGCTCTAAGTCTCTAAAAAGCGTGATCTTTACATTAAGTGTCAGTGAACAACGTGAAAATCTATGGATCAACATATTCCCACGAATAGCCAATGCCCCTGCGCTCACACTCAACGTCCAAATCATCTTTAAGATTTTCATTTACAATAATATGACCTAAATATTTAAATTATATTACACGTTTTAAAGGTGACCCATTCAGGAAAATAGGTGAGATCTGTTTTGGTTCTTTGTTTGCACTTTTGAATAACATAAATTCCGATTTTTTTGCTCATTTTATGTAAGACCATGATTTACAGCATATGTTTTACATACCTTTATCATCTTCCTTAGTCCACTAATCGATTTGTCTTTTATTTTATTTTTTGTATTTCAGTTTCCCAAATTCTTTCCTAAGTAATAGGCGAAACATGATAATGTACATACTAATTTTACTTTCCATCTTATTGACCATGTTTGAAGCAAATAAATAAATGATTATGATTATGATTAAGAGCCTGACCAGCGATGACTTCCTACAAAATGTATAGGTTTTTTTTTGAGATTTTTTTGAGATATGACGACCTCCGTGGTCGAGTGGTTCGCACGCCGGTTTTCAAGGCGTCACCATCTCTTGAGGTCCCGGGTTCCATCCCCGGCTGGGTCAATGTAGAAAAATGAACTTTTCAATATTGTCTCAGGTCTGGGTGTGTGTCATACCACCGTTGTTTCTGATTTCCATAACACAAGTGCTATAGCTACTTACTTTGGGATTGGAGCAATGTATGTGATGTTGTCAAATATTTATTATTATTATTATTTATTATTTCTGACTTTTTCTAGTCTCTCTCAAACCTGGGTTGGTCCCATACCATAAAAGTGTTTGATCATTATTAAAATCAGGATCGATTGGCGTCACAAAAAAAATGTGTAAAATGGCCATTTTCTTGCTAACTGTTCATTTTTTTTATAAACTGTGAATGGTGATACTCTTAAAATTGTAAAAATGTTCACCAAATCAACAAAAATGTATTATTGCTCATGTTCCAATAATTTTCTTTAAAACCGGTTAAAAACCGGTTTTAACCGGTTTTGGACTCAAAACCGGGAAAAAAACCGGTTATCATTTCATTTCGGTTTTGCATTCCCTAGTGCTGGAGCCGCCGGGTCTTAGCCGATCGGACGGTAAAAGACCGGACGGGCTAACCTTGGTGCCGTGGCAGAGGGGGAAATGCCTGTTGTGGGATGCCACGTGCGTCAGCACCTTCGCTGCCTCACACCTGGGCCGCACGGTGCGGTCAGCCGGCGCTGCTGCTGAAACCGCAGCCGTTAATAAGCGGAATAAATATGCGGCCCTGGCCTCTAATTATATTTTCATTCCACTCGCGTTTGAGGCAACGGGATGTTGGGGGTCGGAGGCAGTAGCCTTCGTCAAGGAGTTGGGTCACCGCCTACGTGAGAGGCGATGCGACGCCCGCTCCGGTTCCTACTTGGCGCAAAGGTTGTCAATCGCCATTCAGCGCGGCAATGCCGTCAGTGTTATGGGGACCTTTGCGCCTGGTATGACCCGGGGTGGCATATTTGAATAAGGTATAATTAATGTGAATTATAGTTATTAGAATTATTTAATTATAAGACCTATTAATTGTTAATTTATTATCTATTTACGTACCTTTTTGTTGTAATTGATTAATAAAATTACATTAAAAAATGTTTTATACAGTCAACCTTTTCAATGGAATATCTGAGCACCGCACTCTGAAATGCTATTCCCCTCAGAATCAGTAATGGACAGATAGACTGACATGCGATGCGAATTGACTGTAGGACGATAAACAGATCAGCTGATAATGCCGGCTATACATGGTACGACAAATTGCCTTGAACAGTACTGTGGAGCAAGCATAGACTTATACATACACAGTCATTTTGTTTTACCAATGAAACTATTTAGTGTTCTACCAATGAAACTTAACATTTTTGCCAAAGAAACATGGGTCGAAAAATAACAAAAATGTTGGTCCCTCCATAATAACTAGACAGTTAAAACATTGTATTCGTATGGGAAAGTACATACTTGTTTTCTTGTTTTTCTACCCATGTTTCTTTGGAAATGAAATGAAATGAAAATGTTTAGTGTCATTGGTAGAAAACAAATAAAAACCGGCCAAGTACGAGTCGGACTCGCGCACGAAGGGTTCCGTACCAAAAAACGGCAAAAAAATTACGTTTGTTGTATGGGAGCCCCCCTTAAATGTTAATTTTATTCTGTTTTTAGTATTTTTTGTTATAGAGACAACAAAAATACATCATCTGTGAAAATTTCAACTGTCTAACTGTTGTCGTTATTAATATCGAGCAAAAAATGGCAAAAAAATCACGTATGTTGTATGGGAGCCCTCCTTAAATATTTGTTTTATTCTGTTTTTAGTATTTGTTGTTATAGCGGCAACAGAAATACATCATCTGTGAAAATTTCAACTTTCTAGCTATCACGGTTTATGAGATACAGCCTGGTGACAGACAGACAGACAGACAGACGGACAGCGGAGTCTTAGTAATAGGGTCCCGTTTTTACCCTTTGGGTACGGAACCCTAAAAATTGTCTGTGTTTATGAAGCAAGGCATAAATCCTACCTACTAAATAAATTTACCTACTGTAACTAATATCCATACCTAAAATTATTATGGGAAAGTAACTCTGTCCGTCTGTCTATTATCTTAAGCAAGCATAAACTTATACATACATATACCTATACACCGTCATTTTGTTTTACCAATGAAACTATTTAGTGTTCTACCAATGAAACTATTTAGTGTTCTACCAATGAAACTTAACACTTTTGCCAAAGAAACAGCATGGGTCGAAAAACAACAAAAAATATTGGTCCCCTATAATAACTAGACAGCTAAAACATTGTATTCGTATTAAAAAGTACATACTTTTTTCTCTTGTTTTTCTACCCATGTTTCCTTGGCAAAAAATTTTGCCGAAAAAACACAGAATTCAATGGCGTTAATTGCTATCATAACGTGATTCTGGTCATGCTAGAAGGTTTATTATTTCATCATCATCATCATATTAGCCGCATGACACCCACCGCTGGGTATGGCATCCCCCAAGGATTTCTACAAAGATCGGTCATGCGCTGCCCGCATCCAGCGGCTTCCCGCGACCTTCACCAGGGGCCGTACCGGCTAACGAATCGATTATCGAAAAGTCTGCCGGGTTTTAAATTAAAACAGATAAATCGAGCCCCAATTGGGACAAAATGGCGAACCCCAATTCACGATGTCACATCGATATCTTCCAAATTACGTCAACAGAAAGTACAAGACGAAATTCTTTACTTTGATTTTTCTGTTTTAAGTTGAAACTCGGTAGACTTTTCGATAATCGATGCGTTAGCCGGTACGGCCCCAGATAGTCGGTCCACCTTGTCGGGGGCCTATCCATGGAGCGTCGTCCGGTGCGCGATCGCAATTCCAGAACCTTTCCGCCCCAACGGCCATCAGTTCTCGCTATGTGTCCCGTCCTCTGCCACTTCAGCTGAGCAATCCTTCGAGCGATGTCGGTTACTTTAGTTCTCCTGCGAATCTCCTAATTTCTGATTCGATCACACAGGGAAACGCTGAGTATGGCTCTCTCCATTGCACGCTGGGTGACTTTAAGCCTCCTTGTGAGAGATGATGAGTTTATTTACCTCTATAAAGTATTTTATAACTTTTTTCAGAGCAATAAATTCAACTTGAAAATGCCAACTGATTTAAATTCCGTGTGAAAGTCCTATCCAATAAATGCCACAGACGGATATATTTTGAAGCTCGCCAATTTCGGGGGAGACTTAAAATTCAAGTCAGTCGCACCTAATTTGTTGAGGATGGAAAGTATGGATTAATTCCCTTTACCAGGGTTGGCAAAGGCACTGAATACGTTATCACGTATTCAGTAACTGGAATTTTTAAATTGGTATGAATATAAAAAGAAGAGCTCGGTGGCGCAGTGCTTTAGCGCCTGGCCCAGCGATTGCGGAGGTTAAGCAACGTTCGCAAGGGTCGGTCATGGGATGGGTGACCAAAAATTTATTATCTCGAGCTGGTCCCGGCTGAATTTGCAGTCGTTAACACCCACCAATCCACATTGGGCCCGCGTGGTGGGTTATGGCCCGTCCTCCTTATCCACCCATAAGGAAGGCCTGTGCCCCAGCAGTGGGGACATTAAAATGGCTGATGGACATGAATATAAAATAATAATTTCATTTAAAATTTGTGGATCCGTCGGTGTTACCAATTTCTAAGACATATATGATTTAGCTAGGCACTTACTTTGAAAGCAAAGCAAAATCATGTCAAACTATATGATTTTTTACACGACTGCCCAAAAAGGAGTGTATATGTGTTCAGGGTTCATGTATGTTTGAGGGTATGTGAGTTTCTTTATTCCACCGTAACATATAAATGGCTCAACGGATTAGGATGTATAGGGTATCGTTAGAATCCTTACATCATTCCGAGTGACACTGGCTATAGTTTTTTTGAAAAAAGTTACTATGGCGACTGTACGACGCCATTTTTAAATGTGAAACAATTTTTTTTTTCTGCAATCATTACAATAGGGGCATCAAATGAAAGGCCTTAATGAGCACATTTCAAAACTATATAATTTGTCACTAAAATGTGTGAAATAAAAATAAATAATTTAAAAAAATATTAAAAACCCGACTGCCCTGCCAAAAACAAAACTAAAAAGTTGAATAACAAGTGTCTTAGCAGTCGGGGATCTCTTTGATTAAAAATTGTTCCACAAAACGGTACCCCGACTGCAAAGACACTTGTTATTCAACTTTTTAGTTTGTTTTTGGCAGGGCAGTCGTGTATTTAATATTTTTTTGATTTTTTTTTCTTTTTCTTTAAATGTCATAAAATAATATATCAATTTACACGACTACCTTTTCATGTTAAAACTCATTGAAATCTTCCGAGTAAAATATGTTACAGCACACATATTTCAAATTTGAGGTTGTATTTTCAAAATACTGTAGCTTGATCGTAGATTAGTTTTAACCCTCCATTACTATAACACTTAGCAAACACGCGGCCCTTTTACATACAAAGGGTTAAGTCATAACCTTCATAATAAGGTTCTGAACCCCCGTTTCATAATTAAATACTCCATTAAAACCGGGGTTTATTTTACGCACCTAAGTATACAGTAAGGCCTGTCATAAAGAAATTTATTATTCATAAAAATACGATAAAACGTAACTAATTTAACGTAACGTAACGTAACTTAACGTAAAAAAGAAACAAGCATACGTGAGTCTGTCCCTTATACTGAAGGTTCCGTTCAAAATTATACACCGTCGCAGCAACTAAACTATTTTTGCCAAAGAAACATGGATCGGAAAACTACAAAAACATTATGATCCCAAACTATTAATACAATGTTTTAGCTGTCTAGTTGTATGGGAGGACCTTGTCGTTTTTAGGGTTCCGTACCCAAAGGGTAAAAACGGGACCCTTTTACTAAGACTCCGCTGTCCGCCTGTCTGTCTCTCTGTCTGTCTGTCCGTCTGTCTGTCTGTCTGTCTGTCTGTCACCAGGCTATATCTCATGAACCGTGATAGCTAGACAGTTGTAATTTTCACAGATGATGTATTTCTGTTGCCGCCAACAAATACTAAAAACAGAATTATATAAATATTTAACGGGGGCTCCCATACAACAAACGTGATTTGAAGCCGTTTTTTGCTCGATATTAATAATGACAACAGGTAGATAGGTGAAATTTTCATTTTTCCTGAGAAAAAGGAGTTAAGTACCTAACTAGTACCACAAATAAAGAGGATATGAACACTTCCGACAAAAAGACAGGTGGTAGAGTTGCTAAAACTGATCAACCTTTTCCAAGGAACATAGGTCTTCGATCAAGAATACCCTAGATGTCCGGTCAGTCTCAAAAATGGCATCTCAAAAAGCTTCCCACTTACAAACTGGGCGCTTAAATTTGCACAAAGTAAGTGGTAAAAGATGTGACTTTGTATACAATTTTTAAAGCTTATTTGGTACAAAAATGTGATATAAAATGAGTTTAAATAAGAGGTAATTATGTACAAAATAAGCGCCAAGTTTGTAAGTGGGACGCTATTTTGAGGTGCCATTTTTGCGTACTGTTTTAGTTTGTGAAGCGTTATCTAGGATATTCTTGATCGAAGACTTAGGTCGAAAAACGGTGTTCAGATCAGCTGAAGCATCAGCTGAGCTTTAGTATGTCATGCTCACTTTAAACATTTCTGCGGTGGTGTCGTGTGAGGCGGGTCGTTACGTTCCCTCAAATATGGTTGAGCGAAACGATGGCTGGTTCATGCGTCATGCTCGTGAACGGGTGCTGCCAGTGGGAATGGGTCTGCTTCTGAGTACCTATCTTAACGCATATTGAATTGTAAGAATTGTGTTTTTATTTTTTATGTCTTGCATCAAGTGTTTTTTGGTTCAAGTAGCAGACAGAGTGATTTCTCAACTAGTTGAAAGTTATTTACTCTAACATTTACCTATCTGAATGTAGTAGATATTTAATTTTAACCTACCTACCCATTGTGTGCAAACTTTTGTTAATTATTGTGATGGAAAATGACCTCACTTTAAACGTGGAGCTCATTTTTCAATGTTGACGACTCTGTATGAAATATACAGGGAGAAAAAAGCAGCCCTTGACGAGTTTCTTGCCGGTTCTTCTCGTTACAAGGTCTCCTGCTTAGGGTTTGCGAACCGATGGCGTAGCTTCTATGACATTCACAAGTGCTTGTAACAGGCAGCCTAGACTGAATAAATTATTTTTGAATTTTGAATTTTTTGACCAACTTAAGATTTATACTCCCATGTACAAAATGTATTCAGGTCAGCTGACTGACTTACTACGGAAAAGTGAAAAAAATATTAGTTTTTCGACCTATATTCGTTGGAGAAAGTGGTTCAGTTTTAGCATCCCTAATATCTGCCATTTTTTCGGAAGATTTCCCTTACATCCTGTATAATACCTAGCACTATTTCAACTCCAGTAGCCATAACGTTTCATTAATAGTTAAGGGCTTTCAAGCTATAAATTTTGAGAGAATTTGAGACTGAACAATATTGAAATTAAAGGTGTTCCCTTAAAAAAGGATGAAAATTTGTTCTCCATTACTGAAAGCATTTGTAAAAAAGTTGGCTACAATTTCCCGAAAACTCAAATTAACTATATATCTAGAGTTCCAATCTATAACTCCAAAGAAAAATCAATAGTCGTCAGTTTCTTAAATCGATATATTAAAGAAGATTTTATATCGGCTGCACGAGCATACAAGACTTTGAAAGCTGAAGACATTGGCTTCCAGGATTCGCAGCAGCGCATCTTTATCAACGACCACCTGAACACTGATGCTAAACAATTATTAAACAAGGCGAAACAGCTGGCTAAGGAGAAGTCGTATAGCTACGTCTGGGTGAAGTATGGGAAAATTCACGTACGGAAGAATGACACGTCTGGTATTTTTGTAATTAATAACACTAATGATTTAAACAAGTTCACCTAAACTGCTTTTTATACCCTTGTGTAGTTGTATTATCTAATTTTAAAGTTATGTTGCACTTATATATTTCTAGTTACATGCACTGTATGTTACACTGTATATTTTATAAAATAATATTAATTGTCGAAACGCATAACTATTTCAATAAGTCTAGTTTTGATACAAATTTTTACGCAATTAGTAACAAAATGTTTATTACACCTGACCTTTTACCACTGCTATTATCTCGCTTTTGTTCAACTAATCGTGCCATCCTCTTATTGCCCAATTACGACAAACCTATAACCATCTCGCTTGCTCTGCGGCAGGACCTATTACTGGGCGCGCCTGCCGTGACATATCGCTTGTTCGCGTGCACTCGTCACTATTTCCGCCGCTACGGCTCATGCGCATTATTATGCTTTCTCATGCCAAGTGCAATAGTCGGCGTGGCGTCGTTGCTGTTTTATAACCTAACTCATCCTCTTAGTGTGTTCGTGAAGTATGTTATTTGCATCTATTTCTACCGTTTAACTTCATCAAGTTATGGATAATATTTCAATAAATCACTTAAATATTTATTACCAGAACGTTAGAGGATTAAGGACTAAAACGGCAACGTTCTGTCGCAATTTATGTTTGGGTTCGTATGACATCATAGTACTTACGGAAACCTGGTTGTTGGATAGTATAAGTGATTCGGAATTATTTGACTCGAGGTACGTTGTGTGGCGTCGTGACCGAGATTATGAATTTACGGAACAAAGTCGCGGTGGTGGGATACTTATCGCATCACGTAGTGATTTGCCAGCTACCTTAGCTAGTCAATTTAATTCTTCTGCCGAGGATCTGTGGTTATCGTTGCCAATCAAACAACAGAATAATTCGAAATATATTAAATTAAATTTATGTGTTATTTACTTATGTAAGCAAAACAAAGGGTTGTCGTTTACCGAGCAGCTACAAAACTTCCTCGGCAAGCTTGACACTACTGTATCTCAAAACCCGGAGGATATTTATCTAATCGTAGGAGATTTTAACATGAGTGCAATTCCGTGGATATATAGTAGCGATGAGCGCTCATACTTTGCTGGTAGTGTATCGGGTTCCGATGAACAATTGTTAATTGATGATTTATGTACCCACGACTTGAAACAGTTCAACGGTGTTTTAAACAATTATGGTAGAATTTTAGACCTAGTATTATCCAACACGGAGGTAAATGTAAGGGAATGCCATGACCCATTAGTGTCAATTGATCCACACCATAAGGCAATTGTGATCGACGTCACAGTCGAGAATATTGTATGTCTACCGCGCGCAACTCGTTTAAAAAAAATGTTTAATAAATGTAATTATGACAAAATCAATGCGGATATTAATAAAATCGACTGGTCTTCACTTCTTATGAACAGAGACATGGAAGGGGCCATTCACGCTTTCTATCTTGAAATAAATAATTTAATTAACAAACACGTACCTACTAAAATATGTCGCGATAAGGGTTATCCGGTCTGGTATTCACCTGCGTTGCGGAAGGTAATTAAAGAGAAATTTAAATTTCACCAAAAATATAAGACCTATAATAATTTGTCAAATCTTCATACATTTAAATTATTAAGAGACAGAGAAAAACGCTTGGAGGATGAGTGTTATAATAATTATATATTAATAGTAGAAAATTCAATAAAAGACAATCCTAAGTGCTTCTGGTCTTTTGTGAAGTCAAAATACAAGTCATCTGGTCTTCCCAACACCATGCACTATGGTAGTAACACTGCAACTGACGGTGTGTCTATTTGTAATATGTTTTCTGATTTTTTCTATTCTAATTTTTCTTTGCCTTCCCCAACGCTCGATTGCCCTGCCACCAACCCCTTCTCGCAAGCTAATATTTCTAAAATTCACTTAACGATACAAGATGTGACTAATTTACTGCAGTCACTGGATACCTCTAAATCGGCCGGGCCGGATAATCTTCCTCCGATATTTTTACATAAGTGTGCTAAGAGTATTTCCGTGCCCGTGTACATGTTATTTATGAAGTCCCTTTCAGAATGTAATATGCCATCAGTTTGGAAATCGGCCTTTATAACACCAATTCATAAAAAAGGAAAAAAATCGGATGTTACTAATTATAGGCCCATTTCCAAACTATGTATTTTAGCAAAACTATTTGAAAGGATACTTTATAAGCAAATTTATCAAACCATAAAACACTCATTTATAGGCTCTCAACACGGTTTCCTTCAGGGACGGTCCACGACATCCAATCTCATTCTATTCAATGATTTTATTACCGATTCCATGGACAGGGGAATGCAGATTGATGTGGTGTACACGGACTACAGTAAATGTTTCGACAGAATAGATCATAAATTATTAATCATTAAACTAGAAAACATAGGCATAAGTGGAGATCTTCTGAGATGGTTCACGTCTTACATAATGAATAGATCGCAGGCAGTAGTTATTAGCAATTATATTTCTAGCTGGATTACCGTTCCTAGCGGCGTACCTCAAGGCTCGCTTTTGGGCCCTCTGTTGTTTTTAATATTTGTTAATGACATAGATGCTTGTTTTCTACATTCTAAACTCCTGTGTTTCGCGGACGATATGAAGATTTTTAAAGCTATCTCTACTCCATCTGACATCGATGATCTACAATCTGACCTGGCGCGTCTGGATGATTATTGTGAACGAAATAAACTTGACTTGAATCCTTCGAAATGCTCATCAATTACATTCACTAGAAAGAGCTGCATTGTTCCTTCCCAGTACTATCTGAGACACCAAATTTTACAAAGGAATCACGTAACTCGTGACCTGGGAATCGTGCATGATTCTAAACTTCTCTTCGATGATCATGTCGAGAATATTGTCAAAAAAGCAAATAAGGCGTTAGGATTTGTAATGCGAACCGCGTCCAGCTTCAAAGAGATTAAAACTCTGAAAATTTTATACTGCACGTACGTCAGAAGCATCCTGGAATACGGGTCAGAGATCTGGAACCCGCGGTATGACAAATACATTTATCGCATTGAACGTCTTCAAATGAAATTTGTTAAATTTTTATGTTACCGCCTGAGGATACCCTATGATTCGAATAATTATTTAAACCTATGCTCAAAATTTCACCTTCTTCCTTTATTTAAAAGACGAGAAGTGTCAGATGTGACCTACCTACTGAAAATTATATGTAACAAAGTTGACTCTCCTGAGCTTCTTTCAAAGCTAAATTTCAATGTCCCTTCTAGGTCTGCTAGATACTACACCCCTATTCGCGTACCCGCCGTCTCATCAAACTACCGCCGAAACTCCTTCCTGCTGCGAGCAAGCAAAAGTCTTAATGATTTGTGTAAACTCAAAGATTTTGATATTTATTATTCTGGTTTAGCAACTGCGAGGCGTCTATTATGTGAGGATTTCTTTACGTAGTGGAGTTTATTTATTTAGTATGAGTATTGTCTAGATCTGTATTAAGTATTAGATTAAGTTTTCAAGTGCCAATCTGTTATTGTCCACACTTATCCACATTTTAAATAATGTTTTATAAACGTGAAGACCTTTAATTGGCTGACTGTTGATATATTTAAGATATTATTCTGTTTGTCTTGCTGTTGGTCTTCCAAAGATAAAAAAAATAAAATAAAAATAAAATAAAATAAATTATCGGTCATTTCCATAACATGTAAACAATACCATTAATATACCAAACTATTTGTTATCAACCATAAAATTATACACTTCCGTTTCACGGTATTATCGCTGTATCGTTACAATTTTACTGTAATAGGCAATAAAGCTGACTCACGAAATGTTACGTCAACACTTTAATAATGGGTGAACATAATAATAAAAGATTTTAGTACTAATATGTTTACTGAAAGGGTAGGCAAAGACTGCAAATTGATTTGTTTTTATTATAATCATAAGGAAGGTTCATGTGCAATAAAAAAGTATCGAAATCCATCCTTAAAAATGTATATTGGGTTTTAAATATATACTTGTGGTTCCTTCTATGAAACACACACTTCTAGACGTCAGAAGAATATCCTCGGATGTGTAAATCCGACGAAAATGACTTTCTATATCTATGATACTCAGTCCGTTGAGCTCTTTCTACCCATTTAAGAATCTTATTTCTATCTCATTACGTTGCTATAATAACACAGATGCATAAAATGTTCTATGTAATTTTTTTATAACATCAAACGCGCTTTTATGCTATTTATAAATTCTGGAAAAATCAGCCGTAATTATGGTTACAGCATTATGCCTTCCACTAGAAATGGCCTAGAATTACGCAGCGACGCTGAAACTGATGTTGTATTTGTTAATAAGACCTTTGCCACCAATTTTTGTATATAACACATTGTATTTACTGATATTATGTTATGCTTCTGAAATTTGTATTCCGCATTTTTCTTTTTGCTCTCCTGAAAAGTTGACTTTTGGCACATCCGAGGAAATGCTTCTGACGTCCAGACTTAATCACCTGAAGCCGTGCGTTCACACAACGATCGGTTTTACAGGACCGTTTTTAACGAATCCGTCGTAACTGGACGTAATGTTCACACCGCATTTACAGGAACGCTTTAACAGGTCCGTCGCTATTGGATACGGAAGCAAAATCTCATCGGATTGTGTGTTTACTGGATCCGGAATACTGTGTTATGGGTGGACACGCTCATACAGTCAGCGTCAAATTGATAGAGCGTCTAGAGTAGTCAAAATGATCTGAAAATAAAAAAAACCGGTCAAGAGCGAGTCGGACTCGCGCACCGAGGGTTCCGTACCATCATAAATATAAATATTTGGATATGTTACTGTAGAACAGTCTTTCAAAAGTAGGATAGACGGGGGACAGGCAAAAAGGTGGATGGGCGACCAGGCGGACAGGTGGAAGGGCGAATAGGCGGACAGTTAATTTACAAATCTTAACCACAGCTGCTTGTGGTGACTGAAAAACGAGTGGCTGACACTCCACATTGCAAACTGTTTATATTCATTGATGTACTACTATGGGCAACAGCGTCGCTTAACCAGTTTGCAACAAAATTCGTGTGGGCGCGTATCACTCCTGCACGAACTAAACGTATGTGACAGCGGGCGCGGCGTGCAAGCGATTTTAACCTTAGCAATGGTTAAGCGACGCTGTTGCCCATGGTACATTTGACTTTCGCTTCCGCTTCAGCTTCCGCTTCCTCGTCCACTTACACTAACTGTCACCGTAACCGTCAATCTTTTTATTTATCTATACATCGCCATCCTTCGTCCCAGTCCCTCCTCCCCTCCTCTTTCCCCTTATAATTTTTAATCGTCATCGTCAGCCTAAACACAAAATTTGAACATCCTACCTTTGAAACTAAGCGACTTCCATACAAACTTTCATCCCTTATTTCATCCCCTTAGGAGGTGAAATTTCCAAAATCCTTTTTTAGTGCTCACCTACACCATGAAAGATATCTACCCACCGGTGTCTTTAATTTCAGCCGTTAGAGCTCTAAGCATATCCCAACAATCAATCACCAATCAATCTCCATTCAATCACCAATCAATCAATCAATTTAGAGTTTTAATTATGTATAGATTTTATTTACATATTACTAGCGAACCGCTTTCGCTTCGCTTCGGTTCCTTCCTTTTTTTGCCAATTTCGACCTTCCAACAACACCCGAAAAGAAAAAAAATGCCTTCCAGTCATCACCTCCCTTGGTCCGAAAGTCTGTTTCCATCCCGTTGGAGTCCCGTCATCGGTGTGAGAAACGCGCTGATGGTTAAAATTTACTCTTAGGTGATCGATTAACGATTGGTCTGCTGGAATGCACTCTGTGCTTGTTTTACTCTTTGACCCCCTGTCACGCGGCGTGACATACCGCCATGTTGCGGAAAATTTTTAGAGCCAATTTTATTCCTTTTTAATTATTTTTAAAAGTAATTAACTGTAACAATATTTGAAACGGTCTAATTAATTAAAAATAATAAATATTGATATTTTAAAAATAATTAGTGGCGCTATTATCACAAAAGTCAATAAGAAGTTAAACTATGACCGCGCATACCGTTGTTTCACTCGATGATAAAATTACGTGTTTTAATGACTATATTTTTTATGATTTAATTACAAATGTACAGTTTTTAGATTTTTTCCTGTAAGTGTAGTTTATGACGCTATTACTTGCCAAATTTCATAGTTCTAGGTCAACGAGAAGTACCCTATGAATTTTGATTCCTTTGAGAGTATCGAAAATGCGTTTTTTACGCCCTAAACGGCAGTATCTTTTTTTCACGTTAATTTAGAAGTTTGATTTTTTTACAGCTTCAAGGGACCGTAGACCTTAGTATATAGTTTAAATTTCAACTCGATACCTCCACGCGTTCCCGAGATAAAGGGTCTTGACAGACAGACGGACGGACGGACGGACAGACAGACGGACAACAAAGTGATCCTATAAGGGTTCCGTTTTTTCCTTTTGAGGTACGGAACCCTAAAAAAAATCAATTTGATCTACGCAGTTAGAATCATCATATTATCATATGAAACAATGAGTGCTAAGATATTTTGAACCACTTTTGAACACCTTGTGTGCTTACAACAAATAAGATGATTTTAACTGTTTAGATCAAATTGATTTTTTATTTTTCAGATCATTTTGACTATCCTACACGCTTATATCAATTTGACGCTGATTGTACAACCAAAAACGCCATCGCTGAACGTATACGTATCGATAAAATTGATCTGTAAAATGAATCGGTATTTTTACTGGATCCGATATACTGTATTGTGTGTGGACACGCTAATAAGACATACATAACATGCGTCATACATACGAATAACAAGGTATCCGATAAAACGGATGACTGACTGAACGAGCACTTACATGCATCTTTAAAAAATCTTGGGGTTCCTAGTACATTAAAAAGTGTTGACTAAAATAGTACATTAAATAATGAACTATTTAATACAATGATCAATGATCAAATAACTATAAGGACCCTGGTTGAAAAAAAATGTAAAAATCTTTTTCAGAAACATAAGTATTCTTCTAAAGCATTTGAACTGATATGTTGATCCATCTGTCTGCGTCTTGATACTAGCTATAAATAAATGATTCAATTTGGGATCAATCACTACTGTCTGAATCAAGCTGATACATAAATCTTAGGTAAAAGAGATCTACTTTCTTTTTCATTTCATCATTATCTAATCTAAAAAATATACTTTGAAAAAAGTATTTCATGATAGGATAAAAAGCCCATGTCTAGTCCAAACTCACCTTTATATGGTAATTTTATAAATTTATTTATCTACTCCCATGCTTTAAATCCTCTGTAAGGGGTTCTGAAACAGTTAGCTTACTGCCATCATTACTACGAGCTTACGTAAATCATACGCAAAAACAGTACAGCGCCCTACGTGTTCAGTATAACAACGCGTTCAGGGTGCTGATGGGGCTGCCCCGATTCTGCAGCGCGTCAGGGATGTTCGCCGATGCACAGGTCGACTGTTTCTACACCATTATGCGGAAACGGTGTACATCCCTGGTGCGCAGGACTCGGGCCAGCTCTATCAGCATCTTGAGCGTGTTCGCGAGCAGATATGACTGCCAGTACATGCGTCATTGCTGTATGGTGCATGTGTTGCCTAACAGCAAATATTAAAGTGACGAATCTTTTGTTGTGCTCTATGATTATTTTTGTTTTGTATGTAATATGGGCTAATTTGCTTGAAATAATCAATTTTAATTTAATTTAATTTAATTACAATATCCCGAGCGGGAGTGGGCCTGCAGCGCCGCGCGCCCACGCGCGAGCAACGCATTATGAAATTCAGTACAACATTATAACACTCTTGCGGAAGACTTAATGACGAGGAGAGAGAGGAAAGTCAAAGTAAAAGACAAAGTCAAAACCTTTATAGAGGATACATCATGGGTTTAGATAAATATCATGGGTGTTTTTAATCCATATGTATTAAAATATTGTTTGTTTCCCTAATAAAAAAAATAAAAAATAAAAAATGGGTGTAGATAAAGTCTTGTCTGCAACTGTACTTAATTAGGTATTATAGTACAGTTGCATAAATAACTATTAGTAAACAATTAACAAATACAAATACTAACAAAAACAATGATAGACTTACAATCTGAAACTTAATTTAATTTCGTCACAAATGCATAATTTTAATTTATGTCCGCAGTCTTATCTTTATAAGTCACAACAAGTTTATAAAATCCACGAAACAAAAAGTATCTATGAATATTTTAATATATTCAAAGGAATCCGTGACACTTTATTAATTAAACCAAAGCGAAAAGAACTAATGAGATTAATCCAGTTTCCGCCATTTTGGATTTGTCCTGCGCGACGTTTTTTCCATTTCAATTATCCCGTATTAAATATCTTTGATCTTTTAATAAACTATCTTTTCAACTTGAAATTTTCTTAATGGAGAACCTTTTCTGTGAAAGAAATTTTATCTTATTACAAAAAATTTCAAGTGAAGATGATTCTACTAGTTCAAACTTATTTTATTCCACTTATTAATAAGGGCTTTTATAGTAAGCTGATTTTGTGTAGCATTGAGTTGTATTTTTTACACGACTGCCCAAAAAGGAGTGTATATGTGTTCAGGGTTCATGTATGTTTGTGGGTATGTGAGTTTCTTTATTCCACCATAACTTCTAAATGGCTCAACGGATTTTGGATGTTATGATGTTAGAATCCTTACATCATTCCGAGTGACACTGGCTATAAGTTTTTTGAAAAAGTCAATATGGCGACTGTGCGGCACCATTTTCAAATGTGTTTTTTTTTATTTTTACAATATGGGCATCAAATGAAAGGCCCAAATGAGCACATTTCAAAACTATATAATTTGTCACTAAATTATTTGTGAAATAAAAATAAATAAATTTAATAAATATTAAAAACACGACTGCCCTGCCAAAAACCAACTAAAAAGTTAAATAACAAGTGTCATTGCAGTCGGGGGACCTCTTCGATTAAAAATTGTTCCACAAAACGGTCCCCCGA
This sequence comes from Agriphila geniculea, assembly GCA_943789525.1. Lineage (NCBI taxonomy): Eukaryota > Metazoa > Arthropoda > Insecta > Lepidoptera > Crambidae > Agriphila > Agriphila geniculea. The sequence goes on along the minus strand of OX038898.1, from coordinate 8,119,856 downwards.
CTGCAATGACACTTGTTATTTAAAGTTTTAGTTCGTTTTTGGCAGGGCAGTCGTGTTTTTAATATTTTTTTTTCATACAAACTTTGTTTCTTAAACTCTAAGCGCTATCGCACACGGGAAACTTTTGTCTCGGCAACTTTTTTGTCTCTCACGTGATTTGTATGAAAAGTTGCCGACGACCGTGTCGCTTCGTGTGCGCGCTTCCATATAAACCCGTGGACTTGATGTGAGAGACAAAACAGTTGCTGGTAGACTAAGTTGCCTGTGTGCGATAGCGCTAAAACTTTTATTTGCAATCCACTCTTCTGTCAAACATCACTTTTTCAAAATGGCGTCGTCTGTCAAGGATTTGCGAATTAGTTGCTATTTGCATAATTAGAGCAGCCCCCCCTCAAAAAAAAAATGCTTAAAAATATGTAAAAAGACCATATTATAAATGATATACCGTTGAAATAGTGATTAAATAACCAAAAAAATTGTTTATACATAAAAATAACCTATATTTGATAATTAAATGACAATTTAAAGATAAAGTACGAGGAGTGAATTTTTCGACTTGACCTCACTAAAATTGTGAATGACAAGCCTCCAGGAGGCTTTTGGCAGATAAGGGAGTTTATTTTATTTCTAGATAGTATTCTTTACAATTTAAGACCAAAAAAACACTGCCTCATATAGACATATTTCATAAATCACAGACTAAATAAAATTCGCGATCGTATACATCAATCGTGTACGGGTCCGAAAAATCCTTACTGTAAAGAAAACCTATTATTTATGGCGTATTTTTGTTTTTAATTTACATCTCAGATTAACAAGCTTCATTCTAAATAAGTTAGAGTAGGGCAGTAACATTTTGCACCGACTAAATAAAATACGCAAAAAACGCTGATCCTATATAATTTGACAGCGACCTTTAGAAGGTCGCTGACAGCCAGGGGTCTAAAAATGAGCGGAGTTCAGAAGGCTTTTGACAGATAAGGGGAATATTAACATTCAATTAACATTCGGCCAACTAATGTCGCATTGTCATGTTGTAAGGAAGAAAATAGTTTCAGCTAAGTATCAACAACCAAACAAAAAGAGGACGTCTTACTTTTTCGCTACTTTCCTTAACTTTTAGGAAACCTAATCAAGAATCTTATTATCTTAAATTAGAGATAGTGACCGACAAGATCATCATTCGATGATAGGGAACTGATGCATCTTTCTCATTACCTATTTAGCAGTTCAAACCAGTGCGCTTCAAATCTTGCGTCTTTAATTTTCAATAGCTTATGTTTAAATGATCACCATACTAACCTAAATCTAACCCAGAATTAGTAAATGATCACCAAATCTATTAGGCGGCTTAAGATTTGGTGATCATTTACTAATTTTCGAGAACAAAATGTTTTTTTTTGTATGTTAAAGTATTAATTCGCATTTTCATTTAGTTTTGCCGTAAAACTTTTTGTAAAAGTTAGTGTGAAATCGGCTACCTACGTGTACTTAAACGTTTCTGAATCTCTCATAATATAAAAAACCGGCCAAGTGCGAGTCGGACTCGCGCACGAAAGGTTCCGTATTGTTATAGCGGCAACAAAAATACATCATCTGTGAAAATTTCAACTGTCTACCTGTTGTCGTTATTAATATCGAGCAAAAAATGGCAAAAAAATCACGTATGTTGTATGGGAGCCCCCCTTAAATATTTATTTTATTCTGTTTTTAGTATTTGTTGTTATAGCGGCAACAGAAATACATCATCTGTGAAAATTTCAACTTTCTAGCTATCACGGTTCATGAGATACAGCCTGGTGACAGACAGACAGACAGACAGACAGACGGACAGCGGAGTCTTAGTAATAGGGTCCCGTTTTTACCCTTTGGGTACGGAACCCTAAAAACAAAGTATTAAACCACCTCTGTGGTCTAGTGGTTCGCCCACCCGTGTAAGACGCATGGCTCCCGGGTTTGATTCCCATAGGGGGGTACAATTTGTACTCGGTTTGGTTGGTGGTAGGGCTTATTTCAAGTCCGCCTGGCTAGTTACCACCATCTTACCTAAGTCTGACGCCATAACAACAATTTAAAAATTGTTGTGTTCCGGCAGTTAGAGGTAAGATAGCCAGTAGCCAGGATTCCGGGTGTATTACGCTTCCACCTTCGGCCTTATCGTCACTTAACATCAGATGAGATGAAAGCCAAGCACTATCCCGTTGCTCATAAAAAAAAATGTTAATGTGTATTTAATTCCATCCAATAACGTTAAGAACTTTCCCCACAACAATAAGTAGCAGCATTAATACATATAATATATCAGTGATATGACTAGCTGAATGTGTTACACAGCGTGATACTATGCCATGGATTTATAAAATCCTATGGATCAGTGAGTTACCTTTTTCCATTATTACGTATTTTTTATTAATCAAAAATATATTTTTTATTGTTGCAGGTACATATATCAGTAAAATACTGTTCTTCAACTGTAAGTAAGTAATTTAGGGTATGTGTTACATTGCCGAAGTAGAAAAGACCGAATTTTACAATACCTATGGACGAAATCCCGAAAATTAAAAGGCCGAATGGTTGTTTGGCCGTACGTTTAAAATCACGAAAGGACATTTTACCTAAAATACTAAATCTCGAAGCTTATAGTACCGAAAGTTAATATACCTAAGTGCCGCGGCAGCGGCCGGCGAAGCGCCAGAAAAAAAAAACTATTTCAAACTCGATTGGTGGATTTTGTCAAAATAATGACCATTTTACAAGCATTTTTGAGTAAAACAAATTAACCGCAACACCTACCGATATTTTAACTGTCGGGATTTTGAACTTTCGGGATTTCGACCTATCGGGATTTCGAACTTTCGGTCATTTGATAATCGATCTTTCAAGTTTCGGTCTATCGGAATATCGGATATCGATGTTTAGAATTTTAGGTATTTTATGTGTCGATATTTCGGTCGTATGTATTATGAATTGTCGGCATTGTAATGCATACCCGTAATTTAATATAAATAATAATGATAAAAGTTTCTTAGAATAAATCTTCATAAAGTAAGTTCGTGTTTATTTCTTAATGAGCTAATCAAAACAATTTTTAGATTCTCATATGGTAAGATTTCTTTAACTATGTATATACTATGAACTATGTATAAAATAAAGCGTAAGGTGAGATAGTAATGAGAAAACGTCGCGCGCCAGAGTGAGACCGATTTAGTAGGTTAGGCGAAAAAATCACGAAATCGATTCGTAGTAAATAACGATAGCGATTAAAGAGAAATGCTTCTACAGGATTGTGAATATTGATGAAACACATTTTAAAGTAATTTCGACTTGAATACCTTACGTTGTTTCCAAGAAATTTCAAACTTAAGAATTATTAAGAGGTATTTTCGAAATTAAAATGTATCGAGCCAAAATCAATGAATAGTGTTTCTGGTTCAATAAGTGTCTGGAAAAAGATACAAAAAAAATATCTTTATTTCAGATCTCTAGGATCTTTCAGCGACCTATGGCATTACATCACAAAGTGTACATTTTTTTACGTATCCTTTAAGGTTTATGTCTATTATGGTCTGCCTTCACCGAGTCGCTTCAATTTTCGAGTCAACTTGCGTCAAACTGATTTGACGCTAGTTGAAATAGATTAATGCCTTCAACTGTGCGCTTTCACGTTGAACTTTCTGCCATACTTTGTAATTTTTTTTAGGAGATAGGGACACTTTTATGATTAGCTCAATAGCGCAGTGGGTAAGCACTTCGATTGTGGCAGTTAAGCAACTTTCACTAACGTCAGTCATGAGATGGGTGACCAAAAATTTTTGTTATTACGAGTAATGCATCGTAAAAATACGTTAAGCCGTTTGGAGTTCTCTGTCTGCCCCAAAAAATGTTGGGTCTCCTTTCTATACTTTAATAAGCAATTTGATTATCGCCATATAACATCTGCCATATCCATTTTGTTTTTTTCATTAATGTTTCGACTCCCATGTGGTATTACTTCGCATCTTACCACTTTGCAGAAACTAATAGCACTGTCTTGTACTAAAGCAATATAATTTACTATTTGTGTCGTAGTAATGACATAAGTTAAACTACGTATAAGTATTGATGACTATAAATCAATTTCTTATTGAAGGTTGTACCTAATACCTATTATTAACATGCTAAAGTCATTGGGTATTTTGTTCGCACATTTGACCTACAGCTTACACAAATAAAATAGGGCTAGGTATGTAAATAGATGTATCTGCTACTCAGTAATATGGGTCGCATTCGCATTCTTGCAGGACATGTTTCATTTTTTTTATCATTATATCATAGCATATAAAAAAAAAATAAAGACAATACAAACGTTTGTTATGCTTGTACCACACATTTTCACAATGCTGAAAGTTTTCTTCTGTTTTATTAACAAAAGTTTGAAAACATTAAACATATACTCGCACACATACTGAAAAATCACTTTTTTCTGCCGGTCGGTACATAAAGAAAATGATACATATTTTAAAAAGTGGGATTGAATTCTTCAATTTAAAACTGGTTTGATTTCTGTACGCAAACTTTCACCGAGTAGGTCAAATATGCCCAATGAGCTTTATTATCTAATCTTTGGAAATCTTTCCATATGTACTTTTTATAGAAATAAATAGCTTTGTGAATAATTATTCTAAAAAAAGAAATAATTATTTTTATACAATTTGTTTTATTATGTTTTTTGTGTCATTTGCATTTTGGATTTTCATTTTTCAACGCTAATTTGTAGGTACCTTTTTAAGGGAAGTAATTTAGGTACCTTTCGCCATTCGCCACCCTTGATCTTAAAAAAAATGTTTACGTTGAAAACGTTTCAATTGCCTGAAATAATTCATAAAGAACAAAAACCGGCCAAGTGCATGTCGGGCCACGCGCCATAGGGTTCCCTAGTTACCTTATACCATACCATAATTAATACCACCTATCATTTTTCGTTTGCAAAAATAACTTTGTTTTTCACAGTGTTGGTATGAATGACAAAGTTATATTTGCGGTTTCGGAAAATGTGCTATATCTCAAAAACTAATTACTATATCTCGTTTAAACTAATTTTGGTTGAAAGTGTTTATTAAGATCTACAGCATACATTTTTTTTAGATTTTTCACTCTCTTATTTCAAAAGTTAAAGGGGGGGGACACACATTTTACCACTTTGGCGCTGAATATCTTTCAAACGGTTGACTTTGAGAAAAAGTTGTCTTAGAAACCTCAATGTCATTTTTAAAGACCTATCTGTAGACACCCAACACGTGTTGGTTTGAAGAAAAAAATGTTTTTCAGTTTCTGTTCCATGTATGGGAGCCCCCCCTTAATCTTTTATTTTTCTTATTTTTGTATTAAATTCGTTAAGCGGTTAACAGAATACATCTACCTACCAAGTTTCAACTGTGTAGTCTTAATACTTTCGGAATAAAGTGGCTGTGACATACGGACAGACAGACAGACATGACGAATCTATAAGGGTTCAGTTTTTTGCCATTTAGGCTACGGAACCCTAAAAAAGAACTTAACAGTCACACTTTCCGTTTCACTGGCATAAAAAGAATCATCATCATCATCATCATATCAGCCGCACGACACCCACTGGTATAGGCCTCCCCCAAGGATTTGCACGACGATCGGTCCTGCGCTTCCCACATCCAGTAGCTTCCAGCAACCTTCGCTTCACCCTCACGTCGGTCCCGCTTGTCGGGGGCCTACCCACGGAGCGTCGTCCGGTGCGCGGTCGCCATTCAAGAACCTTTCCGCCCCAACGGCCATCGGTTCTTCTCGCTATGTGTCCAGCCCACTGCCACTTTAGCTGAGCAATCCTTCGAGCGATGTCGGTTACTTTAGTTCGCCTGCGGATCTCCTCATTTCTGATTCGATCACGCAGGGAAACGCCGAGCATGGCTCTCTCCATTGCACGCTGGGTGACCTTGAGCCTCCTTATGAGACCCATAGTTAGCGACCACGTTTCACTGCCGTAAGTCATTACGTCATAAAAAGAATAAGCTGTTATTTTAAGATTAAAAATTACCCAAAAAAAATCATAACAATAGCATAAGTTACAACCGAAGAAAGACCAAATTTGATAAAATAACATCCAAATTAATTTTTTTTGTACTTACTTTTGCTTTCATGGGATTTTGTAAGTCATTTAATGGTATTAGGAGGTACGATTATACAAGTCATGTTACTTTATAACACTGTAATGGATTTCAAAGAAATGAACTGAAAATTCACTGGACAAAAGGAAATGGTATAAAGAACTTTTTGCAAGTTCATTCTAATCGTATTCTGGGTCGATCGGTGAGAAGTCACCATTTTTGTTCTTATTTGTAACCTATTTTTATTTTCTTCTGTACCAAAATGGTAAAAAGGAACCATTATGGTGTGACTCAGTCTGTCTGTCTGTCTGTCACAGCTGGATATCTCGAGAACTACTAATGGTATCAACTTGAAATTTGGAATAGTTTAAGATGACATTTGCCCAACTATTTTGCAAATAAGAAAGAAACAAAAAAAAAAAATTTTTTACAAGAGGGACTGAAAAGGGGTCTTAAAAATTTGAAGTGAGGTGATTAGGGCATGTGGGATATCATATGAAATAGCGCTGCTTGCACATTTTAAAAGTTTCTTTTCTTTTTTTAGGCCGTATAGTTTTCGACTTATGATGAAAAATGTAAAAAAATACCGTTTCCCCCCTTATCTCCGAAGTTTGCAAAGAGAAAAATCTGAAATATTAACTAACTAATTAACTGTCCGCCTGTTCGCCCTTCCACCTGTCCACCGATCATACTACTTTTTAAAAAAATGTACTAACTTTAGTATATGTTACTTAACATATCCAAATATATTTATGACTGTACGGAACCCTCCCTCGGTGCGCGAGTCCGACTCGCTCTTGACCGGCTTTTTTAATTATCAATGTATGGGAGCGTGAAGCGATTTTCGTGCCGCATTCTCAAAAACGCTCCCCAATTACATGATTCGCTAATGACGTCATCAGCCACGTTCGCCGCTCAGCGGCGCGACGTGTGTTTGTTCGGGCGATGGTGGCAGGTGACGTCATCGCATGTTCCGCAAGGGCCGGTCGTGTTTTTTAAACTCACTTTTTAAAACTTTGGTAATTTTGTCATTTCTTGATGGATTTGAGAAATTTAAACAGAGATTTACTCAAATATTGATACTTATTGTATTTGACGTGATATACAAAATTGATACATTCAATTGTCCCCTTCGGCCGTGTATGATACCAGAGTTTGGTAACCAGTCGTGTTGATCCTCATTGATCACTATGAACTACGTTATCAAAGAAAAATTATCTCATTAAATGCAATATGTTCGTAGTATTTGCCGAATACAACTTTAGAGTCTACTTTCATTTGTATAATTTTACAATAGCGAGTCACGTGCTCATGTTTAACCTTAAGCCTAAAGCCCACCGGTAACGATCAATTGCGATTGTCAATTTTTCCGCAATTGACGCCCATTGACGGAAACATTGATCGTTTACGCGAGCAAATGAAGCGATTGTCAATTTTGGAGCAATTGACAATCGCTTCAATTGCACGCGTAAACGATCAATTTTTCCGTCAATGGGCGTCAATTGCGGAAAAATTGACAATCGCAATTGATCGTTACCGGTGGGCTTTAGAATAATTACACCTAGAACGATAGTTCTATACAAAGCGCACTGTCAAAAGTGAGGCAACTAAAACAGCCTAAATGGCTCCGTCTTCAGATAATTATTCTACATTATTACCTAATTATACCGATTAAGTACAAAACAGTTTCAATTTTCCCACATTTATAAGACTAGATACTATATTATTGGGTTTCAGTTACGATTAGTTAACGTATGAAGGATATAAATTTGAAAACTAAGCCATTCTGGCTTGGTATTAGTTGCCTCACTTTGCATACGAGGACACGGCTTCTAGGTGTTATTATTCTAAGCCTTAAGCATGAAAAATCTACCGTTGATTGAGCAATTGTAACCAAAATGTTTTTTTTTTATAATATAATGTTTTTTTAATGTCGAAGTAATGATAGAATTCTAATCGATTTCTAATGCAAAATTTTGATATTCGTCGCCGATATAAATTAGCAAGATTTTTATTTTGTTGTTTTGTGTTGGTTTATTTTATGTTTATGTTGTAACCAAAAATGCAATAATTATTAAATAGAAGAAAAAGGCCTCAATTATTCTACTTACGTTAAGGCCTTATCACATTTTTTCGTCGAAATTTAGATTTTGACGGATTTTAGCGCTACAACCTAGAGAAACCTTTGGGTCTACTAAATACATTTATATGTGTTCGCGACAAAAAGTAATATGATGATACACTGGAAAGTTAAAGGGTTAGAAAGGAAAATTAAAGTTGGTGAACGATTTCTTAGAGTCAACTTTGAACATACACAGAAAGAAAAACAAGTACAAACAACAAATAAAAGTGTGAAATTTGATTTTCGTATGAAGTAAAGATTATTCTAATATAAATTTTACGTAATAATAATTGGCTTTGATAACTTTTTGAACATGACTGGAAATCTCAAAACCATTTCGAGGAATAAGCTTTCGGTACAGTGTCTACTAATTAAATTTAAAAATAAGTCTATATTTTTAAAGATATTTATAATATTCAATAAAAAGCTTTAACCTTCAAATGACCTTCATATGACGTCATCACATACAATACAGATCTCCCAGCCATAATAAAAAAAAGAAAAAAGTGCAAAGACAATTTTGACAATGAACTTGGCATTAGGGATGGTGGAAGGTGGAAGTGAAAAAATATCGATATAGGTAATATTTCTCAGAAAAAAATGGGATGAAATGGGACGATGACTAAGTAATGGATTCTAATTTTAAGGTATTGTAAAACATAAAAAATAGCAAAATAAACCCCTACGCGAAATTTTGGCTCGATTTGACGAATTTTACGATGATTTTTAAGACTCAAAGTTGGAAAAAATCAAAATGCTCCAGTGACAAAATAGTGTCGACTATTAGAATCCATACGTAATTACCAAAAAAATGTTTTGGAAAAATTATTGTAAAAACATCTATCGATTTATCAGAGTATTTAATATCGCCCGAAAAATATCGATGAACTTATCTCGTAATTTTTTCCACATCCCTACTATTAAATGTTTGTAAGTAGAAATAAAGTATGCACATATTTTCACAATGTTTATTATGTTATCCTGCAAATTTATCAGTCCACAAGCAATCGTTACAATTTCATCCATGTACCCTACATCCAAAATAGACACAATACATACAATACATTTCGCAATTTGGGTAGATTGGGCGTGTCAGTTTTTACAAAGTTTTTCAGCAGAGTTTCCACTGGTAAGCATTTTTATTATAATTTTACCACCTCAAAAATTATTGCGGCAAATTAAGAAGGTAGGCTAGAACCGTCACAATTGGATTAAATGAATAAAATAGAAGAAATATTAACTATAACTTATTTGTTTACAAACAACCATAAAGTCATTATGACAGTTAATGACATTTGGCCTTTCTTTTTCTATAAGTAGATGGCAAAGGTTTTCTTCTTAAACTTTCATGCCACTAATGACGTCATTCCGGTTGACCATATCCGCTCGACAAATATATTTATAAAAAAATAAATACGGGACCAAATGTTAAAATATTCAAATTAGTTTCTTAAATTGGCCTAATGTAGTAAAAAAATATAAAAAAAATACCTTTTATTTTTTAACCAAAGCCAATTATGTATCTAGGAGATATTCACAGTTAATTCTGAGCGCTTTTAGTAGTTTCATGGTTTTTGATTGGGATTTTTTTTCACATATTCCATACATAATTTCAAAATTCCGAGGCCGCTATGATCTATTCGACTATATAAGAGACTAGCGGCCGCCCGCGACTTCGTCTGCGTGGAAAGGTTTTTTTGCTATCCCTCGGGAACTACACTTTTTTTCGGGATGAAATGTACCCTATGTCCTTCTCTGTACCCTTGACAACGTGTATACAAAATTTCATGATGATCGGTTCAGTAGTTAAGACGTGAAGGCGTAACAAACAAACAAACAAATAAACAAACAAACGGACTTTCGCATTTATAATATTAGTAAGGATAATATTCAATTTATTTTTATTTCATTTGTTTAGCACAGTAGTTCAATTCCATGACCCCAAAAAAGAGGCTTCGCGCATTTTATGAACATCTTTCTCTGCAATTTCGGGTTTAATTATAAAGTTAAGCAAATTTTCAAAAAAGCGAGGCCGCTATGATCTATTCCAATAGCTGTTCTACACTATTCAATAAGTCAAAACTGTTAATGTATTTTTGTTTCTGAGATCGAGAACCCCAAAATTGGCCATTTTACGCAAAAATCACAGTCGAAACGTAATATGCCTCTTAACGTGTAACAATCATTTGTCAATGACATTTCAATGGTATTATTTTTTGACATAGTTCTTTACCATAGACATAGAAAATTTTTCGCTACGTTAAGTTTATGTTATTTACTAAAAATATAAAACAATTGAAATACAACTTCTACACAATTGTAAAATTAGCAAAATTGAGGCACAGTACCCTACTCCAATCCAAAATAAAGAAAGAGCATCGGAAAACGTTGGAAACAAGTATTTGTTGTATGGTCTGTAAGTACTTGTTGTATGGTCTGTGGAAACAACCGTCTAACTAACATAACAAAGACAATTAACAAAAAGTAGTTTGGCCCTAAAAGTCATTTACAATTTCAACTTTATTGCAATGAAATAAAAGTCAACGTCATTTCTAAGAAAAGCAAAAACACGAAGTTAGCCGATGCCCATACTTTATTTTGAAGTACTACCATAGAATAGATAATAGTACTTGCGTACAGAAGTTGTACTCCGCAAAATTGTTTAAATAAATTGCGACTCTTGCTCCGACGCAATAAAGTGCAATTGCACAGCGCTCCCGTCGCTCCAAAACATTCAATTAGTAGTTGCCTCTCTTTCTATCGCGTAGGTCTTATCTTTTCTGATGTATGAAATTTGACGCCGACCGGTTCAGAATCGCGCGCGGAGTGACAGAGCCCAGTGGCAAGAGCGTCGCCAGCCCGTGGCCTAGGGGGGGGGGGGGGGGGGGGGCAAGTTAATATTAAAGCTGATAAAAATATGAATTGTAGGTACAGTCAAGAACATTTTTTAACCTCTAGGGGGGGGCAGCTGCCCGCCGTGCCCACCCTTAGCGACGCCCATGCCCAGTGGGCTGATTTTGTAATTTTGTTCCAATCAACTTTGACAGAAATAGCAGTCACATTGCTGCATTAGTAAGAACCAATGTGACAACTATCTTACTTAATGCAGCAATGTAACTGCGCTTTCAATAGATTTCAATCGAGAATTGTTAGCAACAGAGTTACGTAATTGGGGTCTGGTACTACACATGACAGTACTATGCTGGTTTACCACCCACATTCTATATAGTAAAATTTTATTAAAGATCTTAATGAAACATCTAAATTTACCGTTCCCTTTGAACTTATAAACAATCACAACACGAGAGTAATCTCTTAAAGTGTAAGTGTGGAATTGTTTTGGTAGAGCAAATATTATCGTATAGTAACACAAGGTAATACCATCCTTATTACTCAGTGATATTATCCAAATTTGCGTGGCAAGATTGTTGAATATTCTCTCGGGATTCGTGTAGGGAGGGGAGTTCGTCGATCAAAAGTTTTCGGGATAATGCTGTGACGTCATCGAAAGGAGTGTAAACATGTCGTTTAATAAAAACTTTTTTAATTTTCTTTGTAAACAACGTAATTTTATGTAGCTGTGTAGGCAGGAAATGTGAACAACAAATATTAATTTTCTGTGGAATTTTTCGCTCAGACTGAAGTTGTTATTTTACAAAATAACAGCTATCAAAATTATCGCCTGTACTGCACGTAAAATCTAGATTTGTTCCAAATGGTTCTTCTGTCTTCTTTACATTTTGAAGAAAGGAAAGAGTATATAAATATTTGTAGGGTTCCGTACCCCAAAGGGAAAAATGGAAATTCCTATTAAGATCACTCTGTTGTCCGTCTGTCTGTTGAAATCATATACTCAGGCCTACAGTCCCTTGGTGCTGTGAAAAATACGGCCGTTTGTGCCGCAAGAAACGCATATTTTGACACTGAAGGGAATCAACATTTATAAGGTACTTTTCGTTGACCTAGAACTATGAAGTTTGGCAAGTAATATTGTCATATACTACAAGTATAGTGAAAAATGTAAAACTTTACATTTGTAGTATTCTTTATTTAAAGTAGGTAATCAACCATCGAATTTTACGGAACGGTACATTTGTACGGAACCCTTGGTACGCAACTTATAAAGTTTTTTTATTATGTGGCCATCACTCGACAAAACTAATTGCTTGAAATCAAAGGCGACTAAAAAAATATTAGCAAAGATATAAAAAGTATCGACAAAATGGCGTCCCTAGTCCTTAGCTATCGGAAATCAAAACATGAGCTTATACGGAACTCTGAGTCAATAGGACGTGTCTAGAATGGCCCTCAGCGCTAACGAGGTTTGGGTTAGTCATGCTTGCTCTCATTAGACAAGAAAAAAGTATGATGAGTGATAGAAATGGAGATAATCTCATTGGTTGTATACTGAGAGATCATCATCATCATCATATCAGCCGCACGACACCCACTGCTGGGTATAGGCCTCCCCCAAGGATTTCCACGACGATCGGTCCTGCGCTTCCCACATCCAGTGGCTTCCGGCAACCTTCACTCTCACGTCGGTCCACCTTGCGGGGGCCTACCCACGGAGCGCCGTCCGGTGCGCGGTAGCCATTCAAAAACCTTTCCGCCCCAACGGCCATCGGTTCCTCACGCTATGTGTCCAGCCCACTGCCACTTTAGCTGAGCAATCCTTCGAGCGATGTCGGTTACTTTAGTTTTACTGAGAGATACCATAGAATAAATAATAAGTATCCTGAAGTGGCAGTTGGCGGGACAGATAGCGAGAAGAACCTATGGCTGTCGGGGCGGAAAGGTTCTTGAATGGCGACCGCGCACCGGATGACGCTCCGTGGGTAGGCCCTCGACAAGGTGGACCGACGTGAGGGTGAAGGTCGCAGTACGCCGCTCGATGCGGGCCAAGCAGGACCGATCGTCGTGGAGCTCCTTGGGGGAAGATTTTACCCAGCAGTGGGTGTCGTGCGGCTGACATGATGATAATGATTAAATAATAAGTAAGTAATACAAGTACAAAAGGTTCACTCATGAACAAAAGTGAAGTTTCGGTCGAGACGTGTCAAACCGAATGCAACCAGGGACCGGAAAACCCCTTTATTTGATTAACCCAATTGATAGGGAAACCCTATTAAAAAGCTTACCAAATGATAGGGTTTCCTTTTCGTTAGGGTTAGTCAACGTCATGCTTACCGTATTGATAGGGTTTTTGAAAAAAAGTCTATGAAATACCCAATCAAAAACCCTTTTAACGGTTAGCGGTTCATGAAATACCCAATGAAAACCCCTTTAACGGTAAGCGGTTCCGGTCCTTCGGCCCAGGTGGGACTAGGTATAAATTGCTTGAACACGTTTTAAAACCCCTTCATAAAGCCTTCATACGGTTTCCCCGATAGGGTTTTCGTATTAAGCCCTTATACTTGGGTTACCCTTTCGATAGGGTTACCGTATTGATAGGGTTTTTTAAAACAAGTCTATGATTTGAATGCAACACAGCGCGTTGCGTTACATATCGTGACGGCAAAAGACTACTTTGTAATGTATGCAATGTATTTGTATATGTCACTCGACTGATGCGCAGCAGTCGCGTGACATATATTGTACTAAACATGACAAATGCAACACAACGTGCTGTGCTGCAATGCACACGCATTTGGTGTAACCCAGGCTTTAAGCTAAGCAGCTACCTGATCCTGCCCTCTGACAGAAATCGCAGTCACATTGCTGCTTTAGTAAGAACCAAAGTGACAACTATCTAACTCAAAGCAGCAATGTAACTGCGGTTTCAATCGAGAATTGTTAGCAACAGTTCGTACTCTAAGCTCTTATAGCAACCTCAAAGACAGTGATGTTGTTATAAAGACAGAGCTAATCGCGTTAACCTCAAATTGATGTTGTTATAGAGACAGAGCTATACATACATCGCGTATAGCGCCATTTCAATCACAACATCGCTTCGATATTACTTTTGACAGTCATTGTAGGGGGGCTGAGTTACGTAGGGGGGTGATCAATGAACGCATCTATTTCCGCGTTCCGTACGATGCCGATCAGTTTGTATAGCGACCAAGAATAATAAAATCGGTTACGAATTTATTCGATGCGATTGCGTACGATGCGTCGAATTTATGGACGCAATCGTAATGGTTGCTACGACTGCTACGGTTACTAGTGCTACGCTCGTAGCGTCGTAGTCGGAGAACTACGCAACGACTGTCCGTAACCATACCACCCCTTGCATGATAACCAAAACATGATATGCAACGTGTTACAAAAGGGTAGTATTTAATCGGGTAACAATAAATTCCCATTTTGGGTATCAAAAATACTGAATACAGCGTACTGAAATACTAAGTGGGCGACGGAGCGAATGCGACTACAGATATTGAAAATGACAGAAAAAAATTTAAAATACAAATTGATTAACTAGTTATTCAGAACGGGTGACTAAATTACTATTTAGGTGACAACTTTAGGGCACACAAAACATTTAAAATTTGGCATATATTTTATTTATAAAAAAGGTTTTAGGTAGTGTAGGTGTACAGGGTGGATTTTTAAAACGGTACATTAAGGGCAGTAACATTAACGGTATCTTAACCGTTATAGTTACAGGAAAACGTTCCTAGGAGACCATCCATAACTTTTTAGGATATTCTGAACTGAATTCACAGATTTTGGAATAAAATTACCGTTAGCAAAAAAATGCTAAATGACCAAAAAATTTTTTTTATGCCAATCGATCCTATTTCGTGTGGGGATCAAAAGACTCTATTGGATCATTTAAGGTATGAGTACTAGAAACGACAGAAATCGCCAAACACTTTTCCCATACATTTTGTACTGAAAAACGGTAAACCAACTCGAAATATTTTTTATTGCTAAATAATCCTATTTCGTACTGTGACCAAAATGCTCTTTAAGGCCAACTGAAATTTGAGTACAGAAACTACAATAAGTGACAACACTGGCTTCACACGCAAGCACAATCTTCTACAACATTAGAACTAAAAAAAATCAGTTTTTGTACTCAAAATTCATTTATCCTCAAAGAGATAATATCCTAATTAAGATTATCAAATATTTTAAGCAAATTGCGATTGCTCCTTTGCGAGGCGGGCCGCTAGGGCCTCTTACTGTAAAAAATTTTGGCACATGTCACTTGATCCTATTCGTCTCTTTTTTACATAAACCGTGTCCGTATGATGTTAACTTCTCTTTTCCACGCTCTGTTGGTCTTCTTGAGCGCAGCGAAAATTTTTCTATGTCTATGGGTCCGTCCAACCGTATGTAAGACGCAAGGGCTCTGTGTTAGATTCCTAAAAGGGAAGTACATTTTGTACCTGGTTTGGTTGGTGGTAGGGCTTGTTACAAGCCGACTGGCTCGCTACCACTATATTACTTACGTTTGACGTCATAATATAAAATTAAAATTGATGGGTTTGAGAAGGTAGAAGTAAGATTGCTAGTTTGTCAATTGACAATGCCGGGTGTAGTACGCTTCACCTCTGACACGTTGAGAATAAAAATACAATAAATGAAAAAGCAAAATATAAAACTCGATCACATAAAGATGAATTGTCCCTGAACGCTGTGGGACCAATGATAGATCGAGAATTAATGGATTAGAAAAAGGTTGGATTGCCCTGAAAAATCCATTAAGGGAATAAGATAACGGGATTTTAGTTTCATTTTTCTAGACTCAGCTTAAAGACTTTGAACGTCTAGAATTTTAGAAAATATGATCTATAGTGTGAGTAAAGTAAATGTTACTTGAGATTTTACTTTTTTGTATTACTGGTACGAATATGAAGACCTTACTTAAATCTCTTATATTATAAAAGTGAAGGGGTGACTGACAGACTATTGCCCAGCCCAAACCACTGAACCTAGAGACTTGAAATTTTGTACATAGATATTTTATTTAGTGCAAACACCCACTAAGAAGGGATTTTCGGAAATTCCACCCCCAAAGCGTTGAAAAAGGGGTACGAAGTTTGTACGGAAAAAAATATTAAATAGACATTTCAACTTAAAACTTCGTAGGAGTACTTCTAAATACAAATAAGCAAACACGTGTTTCGTGGTTTTCCGAAACTCAACCCTTTAGGGGGTAAATGGGTAAAGGCCCAACATCGATATGGGTGTCGTTATCAAAATTTTATGGCATGTTGATTGCGAAAATGGCATTTATTTTCAAGTGGTAGACATAAAGGATTTGGAATAGCACACAGATAGTTATTCTAATGAAACACGTTTTCTAGTTCGCAATAGACAGACATTTTTTTTTTTAAAAGGGTTTACATAGCATGAATATGCCACAGACTAAATCTTTATTTTGATACAGACTAATGTAATGACACCCCCACTTATCAAAATAAACTGAACATAAAAAATATTACATAGAAACAATGCCTAGTAAACTCATAAACTTGTAATGTTTTACAGGACACAAAATAAACTGAACATAAAAAATATTACATAGAAACAATGCCTAGTAAACTCATAAACTTGTAATGTTTTACAGGACACAGACCTTTAGTCATTATGTCAGCAGGCATTTCCTCAGTAGGAATATACTTAATTTGAACAATTTTATGCTTGACAACATTCCTAATACAATGACAACGTACATCGATATGTTTTGATCGATTATGGCTCTGACTACTTATAGCTAATTTCAAAGCACTTTGATTATCGCAAAACAAATCAATTACATAAAGTGTACCAGTTATTTCATGCAGTAAATTTCTTAAATAGACAGCTTCTCTAGAAGCCTCTGATAGAGCGGTGTATTCCGCCTCTGTACTAGATAATGACACTGTTTTTTGTTTTCTACTCTGCCATGAAATAGCTGATCCTGACAGCATAAAGCAAAAGCCAGTATAGGATTTCCTATCTAAGGCATCGCTTGCCCAATCACTGTCTACAAATCCTTGTAGGTCGCCATTATCATTACTATATTTGAAACAATAATTTTTAGTATGTTGTAAATATCTCAATACACGTTTTGCATAGTTCCAATGTATTTGACTGTAACAACTGTTAAACTGGCTAAGGTAGCTCACAGAGTAAGCAATGTCTGGCCTTGTTAATACGGCTAAGTACATTAAACTTCCAATTAGTTTTTGATAAGGAACATCAGGTAAACATTTATCAGATGACTTCTCTAAATTCAATTTAGGTTCAATTGGAGTACATTGTGTTTTACAATCAGACATTTGAAATTTAGAAACTAACTGTTCAATATATTGTTGTTGATCTACAGTAATAACATTTTTATTTTTATCATAATTTATTCTCATGCCTAGATATTGTCTTACAGGTCCTAAATCTTTTAATTTAAATTCAGAACTTAATACATTTTTTATTTTATTAGTCTCAGTTTCACTGGTTGAAAATATCAAAAAATCATCTACATACAGCGCTATTATGATTTTAATTTCACCATCAATTTTTGTAAACAAACATGGTTCTGAACTATTTGTTTTAAAATCTAATTTATTTAAGATTTGTTGAACTCTTTCGTACCATGCCAAAGACGATTGCTTTAGCCCATAAATGGCCTTTTTTAATTTCAATACTTTTCCCCCACTTTTGTTTACAAAACCTTCAGGTAATGACATATAAATATTTTCTTTCAAAATACCATTTAGAAATGCAGTAGATACATCTAAATGAGTGATACTCATTCCTAACTTTACACTAAGAGCAAACAATAATCTTAAGGTAGAATGTCGTACGACTGGTGAAAAAGTATCAGTATAATCAATACCAGGTTTTTGTGAAAAACCTTTTGCCACAAGCCTAGCTCTAAAACGGACGTTATTATCAATATCAAATTTTTTATTAAGCACCCACCTGCACTTCACTATTGTCACATCACCTGGATTGTCGACAAGCTCCCACGCCTCATTGTCCTCAAATGACTGGAGCTTCTCAGCCATTGCCTGCTTCCACTGCTCGCTCTCTGGCCCCTCAAGAGCCTCTGAGAAGACAATCTCTTCAGATGCTGGAACAGTACTGGAAACACATATGTTACTATAACCATACCGCTGAGGTTTCCTTATCTCGCGCTTGCTTTTGCTATCGGTCACTTACTCAGGTGTTGCTGTTGACTCGTCTGTATGTTCTGGGACATCTCTTGTATTTTCAGTTAATGTTTCGTTGCCATCAACATACACTGAAGAGTCTGAAGAGCAATCAAAAGAATTATCATTTCTTTCATTTTCCAAAATATTCTGTGACAATTCCCCCACTGAATCACTACTCTCTTCCACTGGATCATCTACTGGTGCCTCTTCATTTGGAATCCAGATAGCTGACTCGTAATTGTTTTGCTCGGCTTCCGAGTTATCTTCAATCACTATGACATCTCTACTAATGGTGACAGTGTTCTTCGTAGGATTATAGACACGATAACCTTTTACGTCCTCACCATATCCAGTTAAAATGTGTTGTGTGGCTTTCTTGTCCCATTTTAATCGCTTCTGTTTAGGGACATGCACCATGACTTTGCTGCCAAACAGACGCAGGTGACTCAAGTCTGGTTTTGATCCATACCACAACTCATATGGGGTTTTATCCAATCCCGATGCAATAGATCTATTTTTCAAATATACAGCAGTATTTGCCGCCTCTGCCCAAAATCTTTTATCTAACTTTGCATCAAACAATAAACATTTAGCTTTCTCAACTACTGTACGGTTAGCCCTTTCACAAAGTCCATTTTGTTCTGGGGTATAATAATTAGATTTTTGATGTATTATACCAGCATGTTTAAGGTAACTATCAAATTCTTTATTGCAAAATTCTAGTCCATTGTCTGTTCTCAATATCTTAATTTTCTTACTTTGTTGGTTTTCAACAACTGATTTGAATTCTTTAAACATGTTGAAAGCTTCACTTTTCTGCTTCAGAAAATATATAAAAGTCATGCGACTATAATCATCAATCAATAACAAGAAATATCGAGCACCATTCAATGACTTGGTTTCCATCGGGCCACAAATATCACTGTGTATTCTGTGTAGCGTTTCTGTACTTCGCTCACCAACATGAGAAAAGGGTAGTCTCATTTGTTTTCCCTCACAACAAGTGATACACTGTGACTTGGTTATGTCAGAATTACTTTCATAAGTTAAGCCATCCACGATGCCATTTCTCATTTTATGCATGTCTTGAGTGTTTATGTGTGCCAATCTTCTGTGCCATATGAGTGGTTCTCCACAACTTGCTGCAGCAGCCAACATAAAACTTTTTGATTTCAATCTTAACTTATAAACACCATCGGTCAGATCTGCAGTCGCAACCAAAACATTGTTCTTGTTTTTGATATAACAGCGCTTCTCTTCAAATATGACATTATTTCCATTTTTAATAAGCTCACTTACAGATAATAAGTTGGTTGTTAAACTAGGCACACATAGCACATTTTTAACTGTTATGCGACATTCTAAGTCCGAAACAATGTCTACGTCTCCGGAGCAAACAACTGGCACTTTTGATTCATTAGCGACAACTATTTCTGGTAAACACGGCGTCATATTCATGTTCTTTACCCAAGCCTTATTCGCAGTCATATGTGCACTTGCACCTGAATCCACATAGAAATCGTTTTTATTAAACTTTCCATTCAGGAAAACAACATTAAATACGCATTTACTTGCATTTTTCTTTAACAATGGGCACTGATTTCGATAATGTCCATCTTCTTTGCACTTATAACATGTGATTGTTTTTGAAGTCGTATCTTTATCTGGCACTGTCTTTTTCATCGTTGACGGACCGCCGCCATATTTCTTTGGCTTGAATTTATTTCTCGCGGCAAATGCTGTGCCTTCCGAATCATTTGTAAACTCCATATCGAGTAATTTCGACTTAATGACATCTGCAGTTATAGAAATTCCCGAATGTTCGATTGCCACATTGATTTCAAAAGGAAGGATGCGCCCATCCGAATGTTTTGCTTTATAATTCCTTCATACCAGTAAAATCAGCGACATCTTTTAGAACCTACTCGAACTACTGCCGTATTAGAGGTGGGCAAAAAAGATTACTGAAGTGAACGATTTAGTTCAATTGGAGTTAAGAACTAGATCACTCATCTTTGGGTCGCTAGAACTTTTAACTATTTTTTAAATATTTTTATTATGGTAATTATATCAGTTTTTCGATGGTATTAAGGCCATAAATAAAAAGTAAACATAACAAAATCTCAATCATGTTTATTTCAAATTAGATGTTTTTGTGCTTTTTCTCAGCTATACTAAACTAATATTATAAACTATAAATTATTTAATATAAAGAGATATATTATTAAATATAAAGAGGAAAGATTTGTCTATTATTTTGATTGTTTGTAATGCATAAACTTAAAACTGATCAGATTTTAAAATTCTTTCACATATTGAAAGCTTTTATCAGGGAGTAACATTAGCAGTATTTTATTTAAAAAAAATAGAGAGCCCTATGAAAATTGGAATAATGAAACGAACCCACAGTATATATATATTTTTTTCTATAAAAGTAATAATTATTGATTGGAAGATGATGACATTCGTATCACAATCCTTATCCAACTAAATAATGACATTGTCAAAATTGATTATTTACATGCAAATTTTTCTTAAAATTTAAGCATCAATATAAGTACGATGGGCAACAGCGTCGCTTAACCAGTTTGCAACAAAATTCGTGTGCGCGCGTATCGCCCCTGCACGAACTAAACGCATGTGACAGCGGGCGCGGCGTGCAAGCGATTTTAACCTTAGCAGTGGTTAAGCGACGCTGTTGCTAATAAAAAACTTTTTATTGATTAATCTTTATGTATAAAATCTATAAAATACACCGAAGCGAAGCGAGGGCGGGTTCCTAGTTGATTATATAAATATAGTCTGTTTAATATAAGAAAGAAAGAAAGAAAGAAAATACATTTATTTTGACAACACACAACGATACACAACATTACAAAGACAATAAACTAAACACAAGCAAAGATAGACACTAACATTGCGCATCGTCGCGTGATGCCAAAACTGTACTCGGCTCAGTATAAGCAGCAGGCTAGGCCTGCTGCACTGATATTCTGCCGAGCACAGCAATGACATCAGGGGCGATAAACGAAAAACACATTTATTAACACATAAAGTTTAACAAAAAACAAATAAACCTTCCCATTGATGGGCGCAATTCAGAAAATAAAGTGCGTAATGTAGTAGTCTGTGGCATGTTGTACTATTTCTAATCTGTGAAAGTCAACCTACTCTTAGGTTTGACAAACTTTGACTTTGACAGTTTAACATTGTGATGGATGACAAGCAAAGTAGAACGAACGAAATCGAAAATATTTAAATACACATTTTACCAAGGTTCTTGCATTTTACCTACACTCCGACGGTTTTCCAAATTTTAAAAATGGACTGGTATACGTCATCAGCCAAAAAACGTGGTGGCAGGCAAATAATGACAAACAAAAAGAAAACAAAAGTGTTTCACGAAACTAATATAAAATAAAAAAGGACAGGACTGGCTCAAGAAACAACCAACCATACATTCCGATGCAACCAACCAACTTTATCTCGCACCTCGAAGTGCTCAAACAACTCAGTAAGCCTCCCATAATAACAGCATGTGTTGCAGCTAAGTAAGTACTTGTTTTTAGTTAAACTGCTGCGATTTTAGTAAAAAGTCCTTATATGCTTTACTAAAGGCCTTACGTGTTTTAAGTGTGCGTAGAGGGGGTGGCAGGTTGTTCCAGCACTTGGAGGCCGAATATTTGAAAGACCCCCGAAAGGCAGCAGTCCTGTGTGCAGGCGTAAGAATCATATAGGAAGCCGCTCTGGTCTTGTAAGTATGATTATCTCTTGCCCACTTAAGTTTACTAAACAGATATTCCGGAGTTTTAGTATGAACGATATCAAAAAGTAAGCTGGCAAAATGCAGTTCTCTACGAGAGTTCATCTTGAGCAAGCTAGATTCGTTGAGAAAAGGAGTAACATGTGATCTCGGAGGGATAGAGAAGCAGAAGCGTGCACATGCATTCTGTACACGCTGTAGTAGTTGCTTTGTTCTTGATAACAGAATATGTCAGAGATACAACAGTGATTATTTTATCCTAGATTTTTACACAAGGAATAAATCTTAAAGCAAAGCTGCGGCCGGTCACTATACTGCATTTCCTTACTATAATATTATAAATGTGAAAGTCAGTTTGTTTGTTTGTTACGCCTCCACGCCTTAACTACTGAACCAATCATCATAAAATTTTACATACACATTGTCAGGGGTATAGAGAAAGACGGTACATTTCATCCCAAAAAAGTATTTTTCCCGAGGGAAAGCAAAAAATCTTTCCACGCAGACGGATTCGCGGGCGGCTGCTAGTACTGCATAATTATGGGAGGCAGGAGTTTCGTTTTCTTAGTTTAGTTATTTTGTTATACGCGTGAATGCAGTAAATATTTAAATCTCAATTCGCGGTATTGCCATTGCTTTCAGCTTCCGTAGTCCAGCTTTTGACATCTGTGTCATAAAAATTAGCAGAGCATGTTCTTGCGTTTTTAGGAGGAGCATGTTCTTCTTTTCGTTATTTTGGAATAATGTGACTCCATATTTCTTTACACACTAGGACTTTTTCTTTACACATTAGGCAATCTGTAATTATTTGAATTGAAATGTAATGTAGTGTAGATATTTAATAAAAATATCTTTGCAGCGAATATGTTTCATAGGAGACATTTCTGTACGTAGTGTGTGTTCGTAATCTATCCTTACCGTTTACTCTCGTTCTTGGAGTTAATTAGCTATGGAACTAAATGAACTAAAGATCTTATATGGACTCAAGTGAAATAGTTCATTTGAGTCATCATGACCCATCTCTAGTGCCTCGAACAATAACTAGTAATTGTGAAATCTTTTATACTTTATTAAAATTGTTAGACACGTAATAAAAATAATGTAATGCTACTAACCGATGAAACGATATTCCATGAAACTTTTTAACCTTTGCATCATATTTTTTCAATCTACAAATGCACAATTCGACATTTTTATGTCACGTCAATCACCATCTGTCTACCATAGTCTCCCGCGGATGACTGAAACGCGTTGGCCCTAAAACTGTATTTTTAGGGCCAACCAACTGGCGTCATTTCATAGTGACTTTGACCGGGTCCTTACGCTAGTAATATAATAAGTCTATGGATTGCCATTATCATTGGGGAATAACGATCGGACAATCCTGCTAATAATAATGACCCCACCCATTCATCAGTTATTGTAAATCCCGTGCCGTTTAACCTTTGAGCTGTTTCGATCATTTGTGTGACATAGGTAGCCATCGAATCACAATTTTCAAGTCTAATGGAAATCAAATGTCGAAGTAAGGTTATTTTTCTTGAAAAACCAGAGTCGTCAAACATGGTCTTTAGCACATTCCATAATTCTGCTGAGCTCTTGGTGTTCTTAATATGCACGTACAAAGTAGGATCGATCGTTAAAATTAGTTTTGCCTTCGTTCTGGCGTCATCAACAGGCTTTATTTCAAAACCTGCCGTTGGTTTGATGTACTTGTCCATTCCCTCCAAAACCAACAAGTTTTCAGCCGCAAAACACCACTCGTCATAATTCTCCCTGCCTTTTAACTTTGGCACACTGGCAATATAGTTTGAAGCCATATTTCCGCGAAACTACGTAATTTATCTATTACACTCACTATAATATCTGATAAATTGGGAAAAGCCCATAACCTCTAATGAAACACGTTTTCTAGTTCGCAATAGACAGAAATTTTTTTTTTAAAGGGTTTACATAGCATGAATATGCCACAGACTAAATCTTTATTTTGATACAGACTAATGTAATGACAGTTATAGTCAGTGATAAAACATGGATATTTTTATATCGGTCAAAGGTTACATAGCTATTTTCCGAGTGTCAACGCGGACGAAGTCGCGGGCAAAAGCTAGTTATACATAAATACAATAAATTGATAAGACAAGTAATTTTTTGACTGTCTATAGAGTATATACAGGGTCACTGGAAATATGACGTATTCCTGCTAAATGGTTATAGATGAGGTCAAAACAAATATTTTTTGTCATATTACTTTTTCTCAAAAAGTTCATAGTTTTTGAGTAAATTAAAATTAAGTATTTTTTTACCAAAAGTACGTTTTCAGATACAAAAAATTAACATAAAAGATAACTACTCGTTCGATTCCGGTTTTTTTTATTATTCTGGTATAGAAAACAGTCTGAATGTTGATAATGAATAAAAAAAGTTACAAAAAGTACAGGTGTTTATAAAAAAATCAATCCTCAAAAACATTTTTTATTTTTATTTTTTTACATTTTTTAGAAAAGGCAGCAAATATCTTTAAAAAATTCCTAGTAACTAAGCGTGCATAATATTTTAAAAACATCACCATCTATTCAGCTTTCAGTTGAGGTATTAAACTTAATAATATCTTAAATAAAAAATGAGAAATTAAGACTTAAATGAATTGCAGTCCCATTTCATGTAGCAAAAAATTCCTACTTCGAGCGCTTCGGAGGTGGCCGTATTATCCTACATATATCATAAATGTGAAAGTTTGCTTATTTGGATGATTGTTAATCAATCATGCAAAACGGCTGAACGGATTTGGATAAAATATACACACACAGAAAGTCTAAAAGGCGGATTAAACATAGGAGGATACTATTATCTTGGTTAAAGGTTCCCTAGTGATTTTCTCGAATGTAAATGCCGATGAAGTCGCGGGCAGTAGCTAGTTTTCCATAAATGGTCATGCTTACTAAAGATAATAATAAGAATACTAAATAATATACTAGAAAAAATACGACTCGCACCAGATCAATACTCAGACGGGAATCGAACCCGCGACCTTTGGATATCCGGTCCAATGCTCTGACCGCTGAGCTACCGAGTCACTAGTGACATCGTCGAATTTTTCCTAGTATATCCTAAACTCTTACGCTGTAAGCCAGCGTTATTTCACCAATGTGAGGAATTACCTCGACATTCCATTGAAATATCTTTCCAGATATTTTAACAATTGATTAAGATGAAATAGCTATATAATTTTTCAATTTGAGATTTTTGCATTTACAATGCTATTTTTAAACAATACTAAATAATATACTAGAAAAAATACGACTCGCACCAGATCAATACTCAGACGGGAATCGAACCCGCGACCTTTGGATATCCGGTCCAATGCTCTGACCGCTGAGCTACCGAGTCGCGGGTTCGATTCCCGTCTGAGTATTGATCTGGTGCGAGTCGTATTTTTTCTAGTATATTATTTAGTATTGTTTAAAAATAGCATTGTAAATGCAAAAATCTCAAATTTAAAAAATAATAATAAGAGTTTGGGGACAGGATTATTTTCCGCCGATGAGTCAAAATTTTTACGGAAGGCATCAAAAATAACCATGCATATCAGCCATTTTTAAAGCCTTTATGCCAGGCCTTCCTTTTGGCTTGTGAATGGATAGAGCGGATGGGCCATAACCCACCACGTGGACCCAATGTGGATTGGTCAGTGTTACTAGTGTTAATAACCATGCATGGTTATTTTTGATGCCGTCTGTATAAAATTTTGACTCATTGGCGAAAAAAAATCCTGTCTCGAAATTCACTCGGACAAAAGTATTTTTAGTAAGCACGACCATTTATGGCAAACTAGCTTCCGCCCGCGACTTTATCCGCATTTACATTCGTGAAAATCCCTAGGGAACCTTTAACCAAGATAATAGTATCCTCCTATGTTTTAATACGGCTTTTAAACTATCTGTGCGCCATATTTCATCAAAATCGGTTCAGCCGTTTTGTGTGATTGATTAACAATCATTCAAAAAAGCAAACTTTTACATTTATGATACAAGTAAGATAATACAGTCACCTCCGAAGCGCTCTAAGTAGGAAATTTTTGCTACATGAAATGGGACTGCAATTTACGTAAGTCTTAATTTCTCATTTTTTATTTAAGATATTATTAAGTTTAATACCTCAACTGAAAGCTGAATAGATGGTGATGTTTTTAAAATATTATGCACGCTTAGTTACACGGATTTTTTTAAAGATATTTGCTGCCTTTTCTAAAAAATCTGAAAAAATAAAAATAAAAAATGCTTTTAAGGATTGTTTTTTTTATAAACACCTGTACCTTTTGTAATTTTTTTTATACATTATCAACATTTAGACTGTTTTCTATCCCAAAATAGTAAAAAAACCGGAATCGAACGAGTAGTTATCTTTTATGTTAATTCTTTGTATCTGAAAACGTACTTTTGGTAAATAATTACTTAATTTTAATTTACTCAAAAGCTATGAACTTTTTGAGAAAAAGTAATATAACAAAAAATATTTGTTTTGACCTCATCTATAACCATTTAGCAGGAATACGTCATATTTCCAGTGACCCTCTATATATACGAGTGTAATTGTCTGAAGATCTTGTAACACATATTTGATCACAATGTAACACAATTTAACTGCCTCTGTGGTCTAGTGTTTCGTCCACCGTTCGTAATGTTCAATTCCCAGGGGGGGTACAATTTGTACTAGGTTTGGTTGCTGGTAGGACTTATTTCAAGTCCGCCTGGCTAGCTACCACCATCTCACCTAAGTCTAACGCCATTACAACAATTTAAAATTTTTTCCGAGTGTAGTGCGCTTCCACCTTCGACCTTATCGTCACTTAACATCAGGTGAGGTGAAGTTCTATCACTACTCCGTTATGCTTATAAAAAACAATTTGACACATAAATAAACAATGTTGTTGTTTTAAACACATGTTCAACAAGATACGCGCGAAAAACATAACCCTCTTGCAGTCGGGTAAAAAAAATTCAAAAGAATAATCTATGGCGACGCCGCGACGTGACTACATACACACACAAATAATAAACGATTGTATAGAATAGCAAATGTGATGAAAAGCAATATATATAGCAATAGCAATATATATAGCAATATATAGTATAAATATTTATTGAGCGTATTGATTAATTTTTAATTTTGAGAATGATGTCGACACTTGTAATTGTTATGTTCATAGGTTAAAAACTAAATTGCTATAAGATCTCTGTATATGCATGATAAACATAATGTTAGTGTTGCTATTTGAAATAAATAAAAAAATAAAAGCAGTTGTGTGTAATTAATATTGAGTAAAATTGCTAATAGGAAGAAACGCGTTTGTGTAAAACTGAAGATTGTGTGGAATAGAGAATGTGATCAATGGCAGTTGTGCGGAATCCATATTGTGTAGATTCTCGAATAGGTATAAAAGAGATTGTCAAGAACGTCGATTAATTCATGTACACTTCGCGACTAGTATTAACAATTCCTTTAAAAAATAATGAAAAAAAAATCAGAGCAACAATTTTTTAATCTGTTTCAAATAAAACCTCTACACAAAAATTGACTGGACCGGTTCCATTGTGCGAATCTAAATGTATTGTTGTTTCAATGACCGCAAATCCATCGGCGTGCGATCCAACCGTATCGAGGGATTAAAATTGGCAAAACATTTGTTTGGTACATAACCTTTTGTGTTGAATTCAGATTTTGAATTCAAAATATTTTCTATTGCCACCTTTAGGTATTATTGTTTGAATCTTTTGAATTAGGATTATAAAACGATTTTATAAAAATAATCAAAGATATTATTATTAAATCCTTGAATATCTACGTCAATTTCATCCATGACTTGAGATCATCACTCGAACATAAATTTGTCTGTATCAGTAGGCGTATTATGAGTTGTATGACAACATTTAGTTTAGTATAGTTATTGCCACAGAACTCAAGAATGAGCTTGCTGAGCTTCATATAAAGTACTCTGAAATTGTTGATAAGTGCAACCATATGCAAGACTTTATTCAGTCATTTAAAGAGTGCAGTAACACACATGAACAGGCATTGAGTCGCATCACAGATCTTGAAATCAGTTTGTCTCTTGCTCAAAAGAATATCTTAGAGTTAGAACAGGAAAATAAAAATATTACAGAAGAAAAGCATTCTCAAAGTCTGTTCAGTGAGTTACAGCAGTGTGACTCTGCAATATATGATAAGTCAATTTTGGTTTCTACCAACATTGATGATAAATCAATTATTAGTAGAAATAACTGTCAACTGAATAGCGGGAAAAAAATAAAAAAATGTATTAAGTTAAATAGATACATTAGAAAAACTCAAAAGTTGATAAATAGGCAAAACTATTATAGTAAATATTCAAAGTTGAGAAAAGAACGCAAGTCATTGTTAGAGCCATAGACATAGAAAAATTTTCGCTGCGCTCAAGAAGACCAACAAAGCGTGGAAAAGAGAAGTTAACATCATACGGACACGGTCTATGTAAAAAAGAGACAAAGGATCAAGTGACATGTGCCAACATTTTTTACAGTAAGAGTCCCTAGCGTCCCGCCTAACAAATGAGCAATCACAATTTGTTTAAAATATTTTTTAATCTTAATTAGAATTTAAAATAAAGGTATCGTGGACCCATGGTGTCTTGTGCTGTAAGTAATTGTGATGTGCCAAAAAGAAACAATCCAAGTAATCACACTTTTCACAGGTAAATAAGATATTGCCACACATTTCTCTAAAACCAAATTTCGCTACATTTATTCGTTTAAAGACAAAGAAAACAGTATGGAACATAATTTATTAATTTCCTTTGCCATATATAGTCATATTTTATGTATCTAAGTCATATTTTACGTATCTCATATAAAATGTATGCATTTATTTTCGGATCACCTGTTTATTGACATTGTTGTTCTTTGACATTCTATTTCTATGGTTAGAGCAATTAAATGTAATAAATAGGGTTACTTGTAATAAAAATAAAGAATGTGAAATGATTAATAATCGATTAGGTGACAAAATTGACAATTTAGAACTGTCACTTAGGGAAATGTATAATAACTTGAGTGAGTTTTCTCGCAAGCAGTTAGTTTACCAAAAGTTAGCTGCAAATGATATGATTGATATGTGTAATTTCAATACAGACCGGTTTGAGTCCCTCGGCAACAAACAGAACTGTAGCTGCTTAAAACGAAATGTTGATTTAATAACAAAAGAAGCATCGACCCAGTCTGCCCCAGAGTGTGCAACTACTTACTCAGTGTGTGAGCCTGAAGTTTCTAATATTTCCAGTAGTATATTAAGTGCTAGCAAAATTAGTTCATGTATAAAAGATGATTGCAGTAAACCAATTTCATCACAGTACATTATGTATTGTGATGAAATTGGAAAGAACTTAGGCCAATTGATACAAAATCAATTAGGGGGAAATGTCATTAATTATTGTATGCCTGGGTCCACTTTAGATGACATTATGAATATAATTGTTAAAAAAACATTCAGCGATAACACAAACTTGATAATTTTAATTGGAAATAGGGGTAATATCACCAAAAACCAATTGATGACATATTGTAATTCCCTTTGTTCTCTGAATGTTAGTAAAGTAATATTGTTTACATTCCCCTACAGTAAAAGTCTGTCACAGGTGGAAAATAATGTAAGATTTAATTTGAATCTATCTTTAAATACAGTGGCATTTTATAATAGCCAACAGCTGCACTTAATTGACATTAATAAATTATTTAACAATTTTTATTTGACAAAAGATAGATATTATCTACCTTCTTCTTTTACGAGACAAATAGCATTATCGCTATCTTTTTATTTTAAACAATTAGCCAATAATCTGGCTAGGAAAACATCTGCTTCTATTGAGCAGTTAACTTCTGACATTTGCAATACAACTTTGGAATCCGTTCCAAATAATTCTGTTAATAATTTTAGTAATAATTTATTACATTTAAATTACCATTTGAGACAATAGAGGCGTCCTCTAGCGCTAAGCCGACAATGGGAAAGCCAAACTGTTTAAGAATTGTTCACCAAAATATGCAAGGCTTTTCTGGCAAAGATTTAGAAATAAGCTTATTCTTAAACTCTGAAGATATTGATGTGTTATGTGTTACTGAGCATTGGTTGAAAAAGCACGAATTAATTTTGAGTTTGGATAATTATAAAGTTGTTAGCTCACTTAATAGAAAATCTGCTATAAGAGGGGGTTCACTTATTATTCTACACAATAGTTTGCAATGTAAAGAGCGCAAAGATGTAGTATCCCTCTCAATTGAACAAACCATTGAGTTGTCTTGTGTGGAACTTGATCAAATAATTATAGTATGTGTATATAGACCCCCAGCGCGAATTACTCTGAGTTTGAGTCCACTATGGAGGAAGTCTTAAAAATAACTTGTAGGAAAAATAAAAAAGTCGCGATTTGTGGAGATTTTAACGTCGACATCTTAGATCCTAAATTAGCTAAGTTGTCGAGTAGGTTCATAAACCTATTTAAATCATTTAATTTGCTACATACTTTTAATGAACCAACGCGAATCACACCCACATCGGCAACTTGCTTAGATAATATTTTCTGTAACTGTAATGTACTTGAAAAATCAATTTTGAATTGTATTAAATCCGACCATAGTGGACAATTAGCCTCTATTGAGCACCATCATGTTCCGTCTAAACGGAAAATAATGTGTAGGCCAATAAAAAAAAACTGTATTGAAAAATTCAGAAACAATGTCACAAGTAAAATTGAAACTTTACCAGAACCAAATTTTGAAGCCAATAACTTATATAACCATTTATTTAGCGTAGTTAAAACTGAATTTAGTAAAAATTTTAAACAAAAAGTCATCATGAGTAATGATAGTACGAAATTTAGTGACTGGGCCACACCCGGTATATATAAAAGCAGAAGGAAATTATACGAACTTTATGCAGAGAAAGCTACTTCCTGTGATCCTAACTTCATTGAATTTGTCAAGAAGTATTCACAAACATTCAGAGAAGTGTGTATTCTAGCAAAGTCGAAGTACTTTTCAAATAAAATTAAATCAGCTGATAATAAAATTAAGGCTACTTGGAACATTATTAACAAAGAAACGGGCAAATCAAAATCCAATATAAATTCCTTCTGTTTAAAAATTGGTGATCAAACTATTGAATCTGACGATAAGGTCGCTAAAGTCTTTGAAGATTTCTTTGCTCGAATACCAATAGAAACTACCAGTACTCTTAGTGCTTGTCCCAACATCGCTGTCTCCCTCCTAGAGTCTAGTGTTGATAAGTGCAAGGAAACCTTTTTCTTTAAATATATAAATAGTGAAGATATTATTAAAGCTTTTAAAACAATTAATGTCAAAAAAACAGAAGATCTTTGGGGCATATCAACAAGCATTATTAAATCAATAATTGATATACTAGCCCCTTACTTGGCTTTTATTTTTAACAAATGTATTGATGAAGGGGTTTTTCCTGATCTAATGAAAAATAGTAAATTGATTCCTCTTTTTAAATCTGGGGATAAAAGTGACCCAGCTAACTTTAGGCCAATATCTATACTACCAGCACTTAGCAAAATATTAGAAAAAATTATATATTCCCAATTATTAGATTATTTCACATCCAATAACATTCTTCATAAAAATCAGTTTGGATTTTCCAAGGGTAAAAATACTACTGATGCTGGAATTGCACTTCTCAAACATATTCTTGACGCTTGGGAAGAAAAGCAAGATGTAATTGGCATTTTCTGTGACCTTTCTAAGGCATTCGATTGCGTTGATCACCAAACACTATTAAAGAAGATAGAACATTATGGTGTCTCTGATAAATCAGTTAGCCTTATGAAATCATATTTGTACAATAGAACTCAGAAAGTAGTGATTAATAGAACTGAATCTACTGGAGCCCCCACCAATATGGGTGTGCCGCAGGGATCAATATTGGGCCCATTGCTGTTTCTAATTTATGTAAATGACCTTCCCTACTACGCGAATAATTTATGTGAGACAGTACTATTTGCGGATGATACTTCTTTAGTTTTCAAAGTAAACAGAGGTAATAACTGTTCGGACGAAGTAAATAGTGCCCTCTCTAAAGTTTCACACTGGTTTAATAGCAATAATTTAGCACTTAACCCCAAAAAAACTAAATGTGTAAAATTTTCATTACCTAATGTTGAGCAGACAAAATTAAATATTAATTTAAATAACGATGAAGTCGAGTTTATTGAGAGTACAAAATTTCTAGGTATTACACTAGATTCTCGACTGCAATGGGATCCACATATTGAAGCCTTGTCAAGTAGACTTAGTTCAGCGGCATTCGCTGTTAAGAAAATAAGGCTTTTAACTGATATTGAAACGGCAAGGTTAGTATATTTTAGTTATTTTCATAGTGTAATGTCCTATGGACTGCTTTTGTGGGGCTCAGCTGCCAGTATTGAAAATATTTTTGTACTCCAAAAAAGAGCTGTTCGCGCCATATACAATCTTCGGCGAAGAGATAGCTTGAGAGAATTGTTTAAAGAAATAAATATTTTAACTTTGGCAGGCCAATACATATATGAAAATTTAGTTTATGTAAGGAAACACTATGATTCATTTGCTAAAAACAGAAATATTCACCAGTTTAATACAAGAAATAAAGATAAACTTGCCGTTCCAAGATTTAGGCTTGCAAAAACTAGAGGTTCATTTATGGGGAAAAGCATAGCCTTTATTAATAAAGTTCCGCAACAAGTGATTGATCTTCCTTTGCATAAATTTAAAAACCATGTTAAAAAAACGCTCATGAGTAAAGGTTATTATAAAGTAGATGATTATCTTAAAGATCAAAATGCGTGGAAATGATGTAACACATAACTTGCTACTATAAGTACTTTGTTGAAGTAATATAATGTAATAAGTCTATGTTTGTTGCCAATAATCCTGTCACCCTGTTGTAATTATTTGGTAACGAAATATATTCAAGTTTGTAAATATCGTTACTTATGGCTGTTACAGCTGATAAGTTTCTTGCGCCCGTTCTTCTTGTCAGCTAAAAAAGTCTGGAACGGGTGGTAGGAAAATATAGACGATTCAAAAGTACTTAATTATTAAGTTTATTTGAATAAAGCTTATTTGACTTTGACTTTGACTTTGACAGGCCTTGTGCCGAATTACATACAAACTTTCGCAGGGGTCGGTCATGGGATTGGTGACCAAAAATGTATTATCTCGAGCTCCTCCGTGCTTCGGAAGGCACATTAAGCCGTTATGGTCCCGGCTACATTTGCAGTCTTTAACACCCACCAATCCGCATTGGGCCCGCGTGGTGGTTATAGCCCGTCCTTCTTATCTTCCCATAAGGAAGGCCTGTGCCCCAGCAGTGGGGATATTAAAATGGCTGATGGACTGACAGGAATCCCCAGAACCCATGGCGCCGAGTCGGTTGTGTGGCTACACTAATTTTAAGGCGACGCATCGATAAAATATTTTCGTATCGACTGTCTCGCTTTTATTGTAAGTCCATAAAGATACGATGAGCATTTTTGTACGACTTTACATTTTTCACATGTTTATTATCTTAGAATAATAACATCTAGAAAGATAGTTCTCTACAAACCGCACTGTCAAAAGTGAGGCAACTAAAACAGCCAAAATGGCTCCGTTTTCAGATTGTTATTCTACATTATTACCTAATTATACCGATTAAGTACAAAACAGTTTCAATTTTCCCACATTAATAAGACTAGTTACCTACAATATTATTGGGTTTCAGTTACGATTAGTTAACGTATGAAGGATATAAATTTGATAACTAAGCCATTCTGGCTTGGTATAAGTTGCCTCACTTTGAATACACGGACATGGTTTCTAGGTGTTATTATTCTAAGTCTATTATGCACTACCTGCGTATCAAATGTAAAACTGTTAGGTATTATGGTAAGCACGGAAGATCCTCGTTAGGGCACACTTTTGGTGCCTTAACAATATATGTTCATTGTGAGCTTTTTTGTGTTCGATTTAGACTAAGCTAATAATAATTAAGAAGATTATTGTGTTCTTATTTAATTTGATTCACAAAATAAAAAAAAAATATTCTTTCTTTCTTTCTTTCAAACTCTCGTAAATAACACTTACCTATCTCACTTATGCCAAGTAGGTTTACGACGCCAATCCATTTTTTTTTCATATAAATAAAAATCTATAATATATTTAAAAAAATTCAACTGGCATTTTGAAGTGTGTGTTTAAGACTAATCTTCTAAGAAAAAAATCGGTCATGTTTGTCTGTAAAATTCACATCTCTGTAGAAGAGGTTCCTTTAATATTTTTTTCTCTGTTAACAAGTTAACGAATCTTGTTTCTGCAACTGACAAAATGAAGTCAATGAAAATATCACTTCCATATGGTTGTAATTGGATGAACTTCCATATGGATCTCTGCTACCAAAAACTGACTCTGTGCTCTAGTGGTTCGCCCACCCGTGTAAGACGCAGGGGTTCCGGATTCGATTCCCAGGGAGGGTACAACTTGTACTCAGTTTGGTTGGTGGTAGGGCTTATTTCAAGTCCGTCTGGCTAGCTACCACCATCTTACGTAAGTCTAACGCCATTAGAACAATTTAAAAATTGTTGAGTTCCGGCAGTAAGAGGTAAGATAGCCAATTCCTAGCTAAAGGCTAGCTACCATCATCTAACCCAACAATTCAAAAATTGTTTGTGTTCCGGGAGTTAGAGGTAAGATAGCCAGTTCCTCAGTGGTGAGGATTCCGGGTGTAGTGCGCTTCCGGCCTTATCGTAACTTAACAACAGGTGAGGTGAAGGCCAAGCACTATCCCGTTCTGTTGTGCATAAAGAAAAATGATACGCACAAGTCAAAAACAGACCAAGTGCAAAATTTTAAATTTTGGGAATTAAAAAGAACTCTCTCGGTTTTATATATTAGGCCTGTAGATTTCATGAAATACTACCGATGCATCATTTACTCTATTTCGCCAAAATTGCTATATGGTCTGTTTTTGACTTGAGCGTATCAAATATCCGATGCGTCCTCTTAATGGTGTCGCGGTGTCACTATCTAAAAGGTCCCGAGTTCGATCACCGGTTGACTGATTGGGGAAAGCCAATTACAAAAATTAGTGTGCTTGTGAGTTATTTAACGAAGGTGTTCTCACAAACAACTCGCTCATCCGGTGGAATAACAGCACAACTACACTTTTTTCCAAAATTAAGTTATGAATGCCAAATTATTCCTAAAGTGTATATTTACCTGGAGGATTAAACTTAGAACTCTGTTACCAATAGTTTTCGCTAGAAAGCAGAGTGTTATTCTTCCAAAAAACAAAAAATTGTGCCCCTTTTGGAGGGTGAACCTCCGATTTGCAGTTGCGCGGGGAGCTCCGCTGAGGGTGGACGCGTTTGGAGTACTATCCGCATAAATTCTATTTAATTATGCGTTTATACCTCCAGGTATCTATTAGGAAAGGTAATTGTGCTATTCCAACTCTTCTGATTTTGGAGTATTTTATAAAAAAAGTGCTAGGTAGTTCGCTCAACAATATTGTTTGTTTAAATAAAGATACAAAAACGTTTTTCTGTATTTTTATTAGCACATTTACTATTAATAACATCACAACTACAGAAAATTAATTTTTTAAGAAGAAGAACCGCATATTCGTAGGGTATATAATTACAAATAATGGTAAATATTAAAAAGTATGTATATTTTATTAATCAAACATTTTGTTTCTTTAATTTAAAGATCTGTAGAATACTATAAACATCACAGGAGCACCATTAAATGTATGAATTTTAAGGTATAAAGCATCAAACCTTTAAACCCTTCTCCTGTAAAATTTGCAAAAGTGTAGTTGTGTGGATGTTCCACCGGATGAACGAACTGCTTTGTTTGTCTCTACTCGTTGGCATTTTGCCCTTTTCAATCTATTAGCGCTATCGCACACAGGCAACTTAGTCTCCCAGCAACTGTTTTGTCTCTCACATCAAGTCCACGGGTTTATATGGAAGCGCGCACACGAAGCGACACGGTCGTCTGCAACTTTTCATACAAATCACGTGAGAGACAAAAAAGTTGCGGAGACAAAAGTTGCCCGTGTGCGATAGCGCTTACTGTAATGTGGCCGTTCAACCTCCTTCTTAGAGAATAAAACCTTATTTTTTGGAAATACGAAACTATGTCAAAGACCATGTAAACTTTTTGGCATACCCGCAATTTTGGAAAAATCTGAAATTCTTCGCAACTGATATAAGCTTCTTGCAACTGATAAAACTAGTGTATAGGAAACATCAAAATAAACACAAATTATTGATGGCTTGATGGTCATATTGTCGTAAAATGCATAGATAATGGTAAAATGTATACTTTCGGAGATATATGAAGATACATTTATTAGAGCCTAGTAATTTTACTATGATACCTATTGACAATTTTATTATGGTACCTAGGATATTAAATTTTTAATTATACTCAAAGTAAAATGTTTTTGTCGTTAAATTATTACACTCTTACCGCTAAATGAAATGCAAAATAGTCTGGAGTTGTAAATGGAAGTGTTTCGCTAGTAATATAATAAGTCTATGGTTTCTCCTAGGGAATGCAATCCGGATAATCCGTTATTCGAAAAATCCGGATATCCGCTCATTTTAACTAGACTTCCAAATCCGGATTTGAAAATCAAATTCGGATTTTTCGAATAATCAGAAATTGTTACAAAAAATTAAAACGAGCAAGTTTCTCGGAAGTATTCTTACTTACGATTAGAGCAATCGAGCGAATAGCAACTGGGCGAATAGCAACTGAAGTATTCCACTTAGAGCAACTTTCGATATTTAACAAAATGACTTACAAATATATTGATAGTTGCTTTAAGCGGAATACTTTAGTTGTTATTCCCCCAATTGCTATTCACTCAGTTGCTATAAATGGAACACTTCGTTTCTCGCACTAGCTAAACGGTAGATGCTAAATTCTAGATGACGCCATTCACGCGTCTTGCTAGTGCCGTGTCTCAGGTCTGTCACATTAAGTCCCAAAAAGTTCGTTTGGTTGAACCAGCTCTCCTGATGTTCCTGCCGATTCAACTCTCCTTCTTCATCGTCAATTTCGGAGTGTTCTTGCAGCGTCTCTAGCTCGACCAGTGGATCTACCGCACAAGTGTTATTGGCATCGCTATCTGCTTCATTTGACAGATAGGTATGACACATTGCTACTTTTCTGTGATAAATTTTAATTTGTGCCAAAAAGAAGAAGCAATGTGTGCGATGCTGATGACACTTGCGCGGTAGGGGCACCTGGACCATCTTCCATTTCGCTTCGCTTCTTGGTGATCGTACGGAGCGCGCATCTAATCTTCGTATCACTTCCATTAGTGCGTGTGGTGCGCTTGCTTCTTGTCGACTGGAGAATGTGAAATTGCCATCATCTTCTATGCGAACTTCTTGGTTGTTTTTACTGGCGTGCGTAGGGTCTCTTCTTCCCGTTGGCGCGGTGGCGTATAGTCTTCCGGATGGTGCGCGGGTGACTCTCCTCCTAACCTCCTAAAGAACGAGTGGTTAAGACGGCGCGTCTCTCAATCTCTCAGGGCCTTATCACATTAAGTGCCATGTATATTTAAAATTCACATAAACTAAACCATATGGAGTGTGTTAATATATTATTATGATATATTTCTTTTATTTGAATAGGTGAATTTGTATAATCTTATATAGAGTCTATGATTTTTAGTTTTATTAGCGCTTTTTCAACGTCTTATCGCGCGATTTTTCTAACGCTTCGGGATAGAACATATATGACTTTTCTGCTGTGTGTTTGTACGAGTATTTTTTAACGCGCGAAATTTTTTATCCCGTTCCACAGTCAGTCACATTGTGTTCTATTCGAAGCTTCAGAAAAATCGCGCGATAAAACGTCGCAAAAGCGCTCATGCGAACGATCACTTACGTCACCTACTCGCAAATCGCAAGCGATACACTATTTTAATTACATTTGTGCAACAAGTAACATCAATAATATTGCAGTATTTTATGACAAAAAGTATTGGATTTGATTAATATTGTCCTTTCATTGAATTCACTTACATAAATATAAGAGACATCACATTAGTGAACCTATATGGAGTGATATGGACAGAAATGATTTATTTTTATAAAAAAGAAAATATTTTTATAAAAAATCCGTAATATCCGGATAATCCGGATTTGACCAAATATCCGTTCTTAAAAATCCGGATTTTGAAATATATACGGATTTGCATTCCCTAGTTTCTTCGTATCACGATGATTTTTTTAAGTCCCAATATCTCCGAAAGTATACATTTAAGGACAATTTGAGAATCAATAATTCATGTTTATTTTTAACGTTTTCTGTCGATTAAAACTAGTTTCATCAGTTGCGATGAATTTCCGATTTTTTCGACTCCCTTGTTGTATGGTCTGTGCAGGCTCCATACTAAAACGTTACATGCCTTTTTTATTCTGTTCTGAAAAACTAATCCCGCCAAAATCATTTCATCAATAATGTTGCCAAGACCTTGAACTGTCAAAAAGTTATCAGACCTCATGTAGAGCCAAGCTTCTAACTCTACGCGCCCTAACTCTGCAAGCCCTTCAAAAACTCTACACCAAGGATTTCACTTCTTTTTGTAAGTAACTACCTATCCACAAACCGATAAAAACTAATAATTCGAATATAATGTGTTCGTTGTCATTGGACCTGTTAGTTTTACTCTTTTCACGTGAGTCCAAGAAAAATAGCAGCAAAGAAATATCCTATCTATTTGTTAAAATTTAAAATATTTATGCTTTTTTAAGTAATGTGACTGGAAAAGAAGGGAAATAGCAATAAGTATCATGTGGTACGCTACAAGATAAAGTACGTACGTAAGGCGATAGCCATAGGCAGTTCATGCAAAGATTTCTATGTTGTATTTGAAGTCTTTGAGTTCGTGTCCTAAATAGAACTTGTTTCAACCCTTAGAGCATCGCGGCTTCGTCTTACTCTAAGTTTCAACCTTTTAGTAGGTAAGAGAAAATTTTCCCTCAGGGTCACGTGATCATGATCCTAATGTTGTCTTCTTCCCAGAGTCGCCACTTTCGTAAGTGGTCACTATAGTAACAAAATTTGGTACTATAAAAGTCTTGAGAACGCTTTAGGACGTGCTAATTAGTTTCATGATAAGCACTATAATGGTATTGTAAACCTTCACAGAACCCCAAATAGGCCCTAGTTTTATCACTGATTAATTCTATAAACATTACATTAAGGCTCTCACGGTAATAAATCAGCTCTATACTTGAAAACCAAAACATGTTTATAGTGCTATTTTGACCTTTTTATCACACTATTATTCGCCATTTGTTCGTGCTGTGCTAATGTCATCGTGTGTTCCCCAAGAAAACAAAATGTCATTCGCTGTTACAATTTGCAATACAAAGGACATTCTACAAAACATCACCTTTGATCAGCCATTGACCGTAACTCCACCGTAACTTGCACTTGCGAAAATAATTGTATCGATAAAATCACTATGCTGATTTCAAATTTGACAATGCGCCCTCATAATTTTAGTGATTTAATTAAATTTAAATATAATAAAATAAGGATTCGTCCCGACTATGGCTGCTATAGTACACATTGGCTCCAGCCGTGCTACTACTGTGCTATCACGGCATAAACGGCAGCCATATTTTCATCGAAAATGGACTAGTCCATTTATTATTCATTTTAGTGCTTTTATCTCACGCTTTAGTCTGGTAGCAGTAAAGTAACACAAAAAGTTTAAGTTATTTAGCAATACTGCATCAGAAGTCGTTATGATACTATTTAGTACCATAGAAGAGTTTTCATGACTTTTACAGAACTAGCCCCATAGCGATATGTTGAGTGTTGAGGGAGCATTTAAGAAGCTAAACCGTGACACAATGGTTGTGCAAGGTACTTTTATAGTGCAGATTGATTCTGTAATAGTGTTTTCGATACTGCTACAATACTAGTACTGTAAAAATTATTTTGACGTAATATTAGTGCAAAATAGATACATAAAAGTGACAGTAAAGTCGTCTATAGTACTAAATATTACTATAATCGCTTTTTAGGGTTCCGTAGCCAAAATGGCAAAAAACGGAACCCTTATAGATTCGTCATGTCTGTCTGTCTGTCTGTCCGTCCGTATGTCACAGCCACTTTATTCCAAAAGTATTAAGACTACATAGTTGAAACTTAGTAGGTAGGTGTATTCTGTAAACCGCTTTACGATTTAAACATAAAAATATAAAAAATGAAAGATTAAGGGGGGGCTCCCCATACATGGAACTGAAACTGAAAATATTTTTTTTCATCAAACCAATACTTGTGGGGTGTCTATAGATAGGTCTTTAAAAATAACATTGAGGTTTCTAAGACCAATTTTTTTCAAAGTCAACCGTTTGAAAGATATATGTCGCCAAAGTGGTAAAATGTGTGTCCCCCCCCCCTTTAACTTTTAAAGTAAGAGGGTGAAAAATCTAAAAAAAATATAAGCTATAGATCTCAATAAACACTTTCAAGAAAATTGGTTTGAATGAGATACAGTAATTAGTTTTTGAGATATAGTACATTTTCCAAAACCGCAAATATAACTTTGTCATTCATACAAACACTGTGAAAAACAAAGTTATTTTTTCAGACGAAAAATGATAGCGGTATTAAAATATGGTATGGTATAATGTACCTACGGAACCCTACTGCGCGTGGCCCGACACGCACTTGGCCGGTTTTTTTATATCGATTACATTGCAACACCTTAAAGATTCTTTTGTATGTCCTGTAAGTGTTTTAAGGGCTGCATCATAGAACTTAAATGCTCTTTAATATTATAGAACCAAAACGCTCTATGGAAAACGTTTATAGCACAAGCAGTCACAACGGTTACCATTTAAGGTCTACTATATCACTGTTTGGTGATAAAACCCCTTGGTTATAGAAACTTTTGTTACTTGGGTATATTTTCTGTAGTAAACGTATCGCTTATAATAAATTTAATTTCAACGTTTAAACGGACTAGCTGTTTGTTATGTATTTCTTGTATTTTTAGGTTCTTTATTTTGAAATATACATAATCTATTGTAGATTTTGGAGTTTTCTTCACCTAAACGTGATAGTACTAAGTCCAATTCATTGCCATATTTATTTTTTGTCCCTAGAGAGGCAACGCGGCGCTATTGAGCCATCCATTAAAGGTTATTAGTTTCTCGACTTATTGAGTCTGATGATTGATGTCGCAGGCTCAAGGGACAGGGACACAAAGTAATTAGAGACAGGGACGTATTAAGGGTTAAGTGTCCTTTATAAAG
Source organism: Agriphila geniculea (assembly GCA_943789525.1). NCBI lineage: Eukaryota > Metazoa > Arthropoda > Insecta > Lepidoptera > Crambidae > Agriphila > Agriphila geniculea. The sequence goes on along the minus strand of OX038898.1, from coordinate 8,078,398 downwards.
GACTGTCGAAAGTGTTCTGTTGCCTTGTCTTGTAAGTTAAGTAGAAAAAGCGAACAAAGAAGGCGTGAAATCAGTAATAAATTAATTTTTATTGAAGACCATTCATTATGTAACTTTATCATCTTGGCGCAAGTAAATTATACAAAATTAACAAAAGTGTTTTGACATATTTTTTTTTAACTGACTTCAAAAAAAGGAGGAGGTTCTCAATTCGTCGGAATCTTTTTTATTTTATGTATGTTACTCGATTACTCGAAGACGGCTAGACCGATTTGAAAAATTCTTTTTTCGTTTGAAAGTATATACTTCCAAGTTGGTTCCATTGTTATGAAATCAGGATCTGATGATGGGATCCTAGAGAAATCGAGAGAAATCTTCAAATATTATAGGCACATCTATAGCGATTTTAGTATTTTCTTAAGTAACTTGTGCATTTGCTTTCGAAAAGTACCATTTCGGTGAAGTAGAACTGATGATGAAGACCAGCATAGATGATCATCGGAACTATTCAATACTAAGTATTTCACTGGTAAGATACGATTACTTTAATATGGTTGCTAGGCTATTTATGCTCATCATAATTGATATGGTGAAGAAGAGCTGATAGTGAAGTACCAGGAGAACTCCTCAACAATAAACGCCCCTGCGTCGGGAAAAGCAGTACTATGTAAAAGGTGATGAGCCGTTGACATAAGGCTATTGTAACTTAGATAATATCATCACCAAATATACTTACCACAAAAAAATTTAAAATAAAAAAGTTTTTAATAAAAACAAAACCTCCTTCAAAAACCTTGAAAATAATCTAGCAAGAAATAAAATATTGAAATCTGTATAATAACTAACTCGAAAGTTTGTATGCATATCTTATATTAAACAACGTTTTATGAAGTCGGGTGGGGTTTAAACCCATGATTAAAGTTTAGATAAAAAATATCGTTCGTCCCCCCCCCCCACCCGATTTCAAAAGGCGTTGTTTAATATAAGATATGCATACAAACTTTCGAGTTAGTTATTATACAGATTTCAATATTTTATTTCTTGCTTTTTAGAGCCATTAATTTATTTTTGAAACTGTTTTTTGTTAGATTATTTTCAAGGTTTTTGAAGGAGGTTTTGTTTTTATTAAAAACTTTTTTTTTCATTATTATTTCAAATAACTAATAGAAAAACGTGTCTTCTTGTTATACTATACCACGTCCACGTGTGACCCATGGCTTCTATATTAAGAACAATCAGGACGTCGTCTATAAAAATTGCGTTAAGTAATTACTTAGGTACACATTAAAGGTGTCGCTTTCAGTTCCTCTTGCGCATGCCCTTTTATCTTAAAACAACGTCAAATGTATATGTCAGAAAATTAAAAAGAAAAGCGCATGGTTTTGAATACGTGAAATTGGTATGGCAGAAAGCTGAAAGGGAAAGCGCACGGTTTGGAGGCAATATTGCTTGCGTCATGCAAGTTGAATTGAAAGTTGAAGCGATCGGTGAAATCAGACCATAACTCACTTACTAAACTTGTTTCAAATATTTTTAAACTTTTAGATTTTTTATGCATTCACAATGCTATTTTTATATTAAGATTATTAATACAATTGAAAAATATTAGAAAAAATCGACTCACCTGTAGAATCCGTAGAACCGTCTGAGCTGCTACGGGTGAGTCGATTTTTTCTAATATTTTTCCTTAGTCCAACCCTGTACCGAGTGCAGAATTCTCACGTGTCGAAAATGTAGCTCGTGAAAGGTTACCAACCTTGAGCAGACTTAAGATGTGAAGGGTTGTACGCTTTCGAAGTTTTGAGAAAGAGCAATGATGTGCACTTTCTCAAGACGAAAGTTTTACCGCCTCTATGGTCTAGTGGTTCGCCTACCCGTGTAAGTGCAGGGGTCCCGGGTTCGATTCCCAGGGGGGTACAATTTGTACTCGGTTTGGTTGGTGGTAGGGCTTATTTCAAGTCCGCCTGGCTAGCTACCACCATCTTACTTAAGTCTGACGCTATAACAACAATTAAAAAATTGTTGTGCTCCGGCAGTTAGAGGTAAGATAGCCAGTTCCTCAGTGATGAGGATTCCGCGTGTAGTGCGCTTCCACCTTCAGTCTTATCGTCACTTGACATCAGGTGAGGTGTTGGCTAAGCTATCCCGTTGTGCATAAAAAAAAGTCAACAAATACTTAATCAGTAGGTAATACCTTTGAAACTACTCACTCGGTTTCTAAAATTTTTTTAGGTGATAGGTATTTTTACCAAATTTTTTAAAGGAAGTGAAATTCTATATAGTCGAAGCCGCAGGTGGAAGCAAGTGTATTAATAAATTGCCCAATATTTTTGAAAATCTCGAGAGATAGAACAATTATTTTTATAACAATTTATTAAAACTTTGAAAACTAGTCTCAACTACCTAGTTAGAAAATTACTATTGGCACTGTCTGGCACAATAATGTTGTGAACCTCCTACTTTTTCGAAGACGATTAAGCCCCATCTTACACGGCGCGACTGAAAATAAACTGGTTGAAAACTCTAATAACCAATGAGCTGCTAAACAGTCACAGCATTAGTATTTCAATGGCGGTTCGTACACGATGCTACCAATTGCCAACTGGTTTGCAACGCGTCGGCAATGCCTTTGCAACTAATCACTCGCAACCGGTCATGCTGGTCGCGCGCAACTGATTGCCAACTGCAACTGGAGACTGAGGTCTATTCACAAAAAAGAATTACGATAGTCGGACGATCTTTTGATCGATTTACTTGATTTTGAACCTTATACATGAGTTAATAATGCCAAGGAGTGGGACCGAACATCGTACGTTTATCTCGATACTTTATCGTAATAGGCGCTTTGTGTAGGTTTAACAACTAAATTTGGTAACACTGTGTATGAATCTTTGTCAATAACTAGTTTGCAACTATAGTTTCAAACTGGTTTCGTCAGTTTTGAGTCGCGTCATGTTAGGGTGGGTACTCACTTAGGTTCGCGAACCTCCGCGCTCCGCGAACATGCACCGAAAAAATCGTTTATCCTCTGCTGGAACAGGGCGCCCAGGTGTGTACGTGAGCGAACACGTATGCGAACTTGGTTCGCACAGGTACACACTGTAGCCAAAGTAAAAATATTTGTTTTTGCTATGGATCACTGTTCGAGGTTCGCGGAGTGCGGAGGTTTGCGAACCTAAGTGGGTACCCACCCTAAGGCGTGAAATACACAGAAGCGACGCGGCGCGGATACGGCGGCGATACGGTGCAGATGTGAGGCGTGAAATACACAGAAGCGACGCGGCGCGGATACGGCGGCGATACGGTGCAGATGTGAGACTTTCGGATGCTTTCGGCCAATCAAATACACGTATCGCCAGCATCGCCGCCGTATCTGCGCCTTGTCTCCGCCGCATCTCTTCTGTGTATTTCACGCCTAAGAAGGGGCTAAGTAAGCACTTAGCTTTGTTGATTTTTTCCTAATTCGACACTTTCCTAACTGGTCATATTCCTGATTCGTTATTGTACAATCAAATGAAATCGCGAACACGTGCTTAAATGACTTATAAGTATTAGGACAGATTGTACTAAGTAGTTATTTTTTATGCACAACGGGATACGGCTTTGCCTTCACCCCACCTGATGTTAAGTGACGATAAGGCTGAAGTTGGAAGCGCACTATATCCGGAATCCTCATCACAGAGGAACTGGCTTCTTACCTCTAACTGCAGGAACACAACATTTTTTAAATTGTTGTTATGGCGTCAGATTTAAATAAGATGGTGATAGCTAGCCAGGCGGACTTGAAATAAGCCCTACTACCAACCAAACCGAGTACAAATTGTTCCCTCTTCGTGGGAATCGAACCCGGGACCTTTGTGTCTTACATGAGTGGGCGAACAGAAGCGGTTGAACACGACCACCACAGACCACAGAGTTTTACTGTCTACTACGGTTATTAGACAAGTCCAAAAGAAATGGCAAATGTATTTGCCATTTACGGTGTCCATCAGCCATTTTTAATGTCCCCACTGCTGGGGCACAGGCCTTCCTTATGGATGTATAAGGAGGACGGGCCATAACCCACCACGTGGCTCAATGCGGATTGGTGGGTGTTAACGACTGCAAATGCAGCCGGGACCAACGGCTTAACGTACCTTCCGAAGCACGGAGGAGCTCGACATAATTAATTTTTGGTCACCCATCCCATGACCGACCCTTGCGAAAGTTGCTTAACCTCCGCAATCGGTGGGCCAGGCGCTAAACCACTGCGCCACCGAGCTCCTCCTCCATTTAGGGTGAGTCATTAATAAATGGGAGATACATGTGGAACTTTGTCATGACATCTATGACAAGTTTCCTAAAGTATGTTCTAAGCACAAAGTGCCACCTCGACACGAGTTGACGCGAGACTGACAAGACAATTCGTAAGTTCCACATGAATCTCAGAAAGCGAGTGAAGTTTTGAGCGTGTGACATAGTTAAAGATCTAGACACTTAAACGAACAAAATTCAATGTAATGTAAATGTAAATAAACTTACAAGTCACAGAGCAAAAGCATTTTATAAGCAGTTTATAAAAATAAGTTTTATATACACACATCAACTTTGTCCAGGGATAACAGGTGTTATTTTCATACATACGAGGTAACTTTGAAGCCTTGGTTTCCTGCCAGGGATGTACTGTGCTGTGGTCTGATGACGGCTATCCAGGGAGTGAATGGAGGAGATTCAGATCGCTATACACACTATTACACACCCAACTGATCTGACCAGCATTCTTAAAACGTAATGGACATGTTTCGAAAAACCGCGAAAATAGCATGAAAATCTATGGAAATCCTCAAACTGAGAACTCTGACCCATTAATCTTTTAGAATGCTGATCAGATCTGTTGGGTGTGTATAGCGATCTGAATCTACTCCATTCAGTCCCTGGATGGCCATCATCAGATCACAGCACGGTACATCCCCGGCAGAAAACCAAGGTTTCAAAGTTATCTCGTTTGTATGAAAATAACACCTGTATCCTAGACAAAGTTGATGTGTATATGTTAGGCTGAAAGACCGGAAACGGTCTTTGAGCAAAAAAACGCTCACGATGCGTTCTGGGTCACTGATAAAATGCCACAACGCGAAATTCGTGTCATGGCTCTTATAAAAACGCCCAGAACGCGTTGTGGTAATCATAGAAATACCACAAAGCGAAATTCGCATCGTGGTCAACATACCAAACGGCCACAACGCGTTGTGGAAATGAAGAAAAGCCATGACGCGTTTTGAGCACTAGTTGGTGCAACCATCAACCGATCTTTGAGCATATATAAATGATCGAGCGAGCGCGAAGCGTCTTCGTTATAGCTTGAGAAAAATGATTTTGTGTGTCTGTCTGTTTGTTCTTCTCTACAGGTCAAATTTCTCAAACGATACTTGTGAAATTTTGAGAGCAAGGTTCGATGATTATATAGTTTTTTTGTCGATACTGATTTTCGAAATAAAAAGAAACACATTTCGACCATTTTGAATTCAAAAATGTAACAAACAAGTGCTGGGTTAACTGCTCACAGAGCCACTAGTTCTGATTTTTGACGACTTATTACAAATCCTACGATAATTAATTCATCATTATAGAAAAAAATCACACTTTAACAACAGAAGTAGTTATTTGTTATACAAGTGACCAAAACCAATTTGTGCTGCGAGCACTCACTGTGCTCAGTAGTCTATATTACAATCACTCGCTACGCTCTTGATTCAATTCTAGACTACTTCGCTAGTTCGTGATTTAAAGTCACGAGACAGAACAAAATTTTGGTCTCGTGTGAAACATACAACTTTTCACCTCTACCAGCGAGAAAAATTTTACGTGAATTTCCTGGTAAAAAGCTAAATTTCAGCATTAGAAACTTATTCACTCAATTCTTTTGGAGTTAGACAACTATTTTCATCGTTGGACGCACTCATTTTTTGCAATTTATCACAAAAATAGTTCGATCAAACCTATGCTAAAAAAAATTATTCATAAAGTAGATTCTCGCCGTTTTGTTTTACATTATTACGTTGTGCTTTTCTCTTATTCATTAATCTCCCATCTTATTTATTTATTTATAATCAGAAAACACAATTTTTTTATAAATTATTATTTATTTTTCTTATTTTATAATTATTTCATACATGCGACCTCATTTCGCCCATACTCTTTATTTCGAATTATCAACCTTCTTTTATAACAAACTCCTTGGTTTATCCGTGCCGTGCATTTTAGTTTTTTACTTTTTAATCCATGTATGACACCATAAAGCACTCTGACTATCCTTTTCTCACATATCTATTTTACAAGTGTCATCCTTGTCACTTTATTTCTTTTTTATTTATTATTTTAAATGTTGGTATTAGAAATTAAAAGCATTTTGCCTCACGCTCGCTGTAAAAATCGATTTTGCTGCGAGTTTTTACGCGCCAAAAGCGCCCTTTTCGTGCTGGAGAGGTGAAAACTATATTTTTTGCAGAGTAATTTTTTTTGTTTCATCAAGTAGGTATCACAGATTTAATGCTAATCAAATTATTTTTGTAAATATTCACTTTTATTTTCTGCCTTAATTTTTTTCAGCCACTTTGGGAACATGAATTCTTTTATTTCTCCAACTTATAAAATAATACAATAATACTAACATTAATTCGTAAGGACACTCAACTAAGTCCCCAGTCGTTGTCATCATAACGCCCTAGCCACGCAATAAAGCGACAGCGGAGCGATGAGCGAAACTTAATGCGACTATCACCCTCATGTAGGGTTGCCAACTTTTTTCGTATAAAATATAATATTTTCAAGATAATTACTTATAAAAATATAGTAGATGGCGAAAAAGTCCAAAAAAATATAGTAGGTTGGTGTTTTGTATGGAGGATTTTAAAGAAGTTGTATTTTTCATACTTACTAAACATTTTCATATTCAACCACCATAAACACAAATTTATTAGGTATGACTTTGTGTATAAAAGTAATAATGTTTTTGCTGCTTTTATTTATTTTTTTCACTTGAAAAATATAGTAGTTTTGCCTACTATATATTTTTCATAAAATATAGTAGGCGAACCCGCAATATAGTAGAGTACCTATTATATTATATAGTAGGGTTGGCAACCCTACCTTCAAGTGGCGCCCTCATCTTAATAAATTTATTGCTCGCTAAGTACATAATGTATCGTAAATTCACTACAGATTGAAGCTTAGACGGTTCTCATACTGGCACCGCGCGCGGTCGAGGGCTCCCGCGCGCATTTTTTACTTTGTATGCAAGTACATCAATTTGTATAGAAAACCGCTTGGTCCAACACACCGAGGCCGCGCCGTCGCGCGCCAGTAGGCGCGGAAATCGCGGGGTACAACACACTGAGCTCCATAGTATCGTGCCGGTTTTTGTACGTAAGCGCGGTGTGATTTCACTTTTATTAATTTCCATGCGATGAGCATTTCGACAGTGCAGTGATGAGAGAATAACTTTAATTCGAAGGTAGGCCCGAGACCCTTATTTTTTTTATTTTGAATTTTGTCCTCGTAATTAATGAGAGAATTTGCTCGTCTCATCGCTGGTCGCTGTGACGCGTGGACAAGCGTTAAGTCCCAAGTCGTTCGCGTCTCAATAAACGAGGGACTAACGGTTTGTTGACGTCACGGCATTAAACGACTTATACAAAGTGTACGATTAGTTTTCGATAGTTAAGTTAATTAAGCCTTTGGGAATTTAGTTATATTGCAAGAAATTGTAACCGTCGTTTATTTGTTATGTTTTAGTAGAATATATCTTCATAGCTAAAAGATTACGAAGAGCGTTATCTATTGAATAACCCTATGGATATGAACTTCAGCCATATTTGAAATTTCCATTTTTAGTCGCTGGCCGCTTTCTGTTTAGCGAAGCCCTGAAATAATCATCTTACATAAAGTCAATACAATGATAAAGAGTTTACGTTTAATTTAAGGCGGTTGTATGACCGAATGTGGCGTCCTCAGAGGTTTTTATTTAACAAACTAGCGGCCGCCTGCGGTTTCACCCGCGTGGTTCTCGTTCCCGTGGGAATAACGGTATAAAAAGTATTCTATGTTTTAATCTAGGCTATTTACTAATCTGTGTGCCAAATTCCATCCAAATCCGTTCGGTAGTTTTTGCGTGATTGAGGAACAAACATCCAAACCCACAAACTTTCACATTTATAATATTAGTAGGATTATTAATAGAAAAATATTTTAATAATGTTTTACGTGGAGATTTTAGGGCCTGTACTTTTAGAAGGTCTACATGACTTTGTAGTCATTTGTAGAAGTAAATGGTGTCTAAAACGGCCACTTTTAACAGTTTTGCTATCTACTTCTAGCAGTGACTACTAGGGAATGTAACGATACCGTCTAAAAATACTGGACTGTGGGCCCTGAAATTCCACGTAAAACATTATTAAAGTTGTGTATTAGATAATTCTAATACTTATATTATATACTACCAATATACTATACTATATATACTTATTATAATTAATATTAAATAAAATTCACCGCGGCGCCACTTTCGCTCAGGGTGCCACCCCAATGCGGTTAACCCTAAAAACTCCACGTAAAACATTATTAAAATCCTTTTCTATTAATAACTTATTAAATAAAAACCTCTGAGGGCACCACTTTCGATCATACAACCGCCTTAAAGAAAAATGTAAATGTAACAGATATAAAATAAAAATTTCTGAACAGATAAAATATGCACATATCATAATTGCTTATTTTATTAGTACTTTACTTACCTATTGAAATCAAACAAAAGTACCTAATATTAAAAAAAAAAACAAAAATATTAAAATCACGGCTGCCCTGCCAAAGCGAACTAAAAAGTTAAACAACAAGTGTCATTGCAGTCGGGGGACCTTATTATGGAACAATTTTTGATCAAAGAGGTCCACCGACTGCGATGACACTTGTTGTTTAACTTTTTAATTCGTTTTTGTAGGGCAGTCGTGTTTTTAATATTTTTTTAATTTATTTATTTTTATTTCACACATTTTAGTGACATATTAAATAGTTTTGGAATGTGCTCATCAAGGCCTTTCATTTGATGCCCATATTGTAATAATAAAAGATTTTTTTTTTCACATTTGAAAATGGCGTCGTACAGTCACCATATACATTTTTCAAAAAAAAAATATAGCCAGTGTCACTCGGGATGCTGTAAGGATTCTAATGATACCCCATTTATCCAAATCAGTTCTAGCATTTAGAAGTTATGGTGGAATAAAGAAACTCACATACCCACAAACATACATGAACCCTGAACACAAATACACTTTTTTTGCTTTGGGCAGTCGTGTAAAAAGTAATCTTGACAACACTTAAAAAGTCGAAATTCTTGATTTAGTAGTGAAAACGTGTTACTCCTAAAAAAAGAAATCGCGAAAAAAAATCAGCTGTTTAATAAAAATAATAATAAGGAAAAATAATTAGGGAATTTTCTGTATACGCAAGATAAAAAATCTGAGTAGGTATTAATGAGATGTAGATACCTCATCATAATACAATAAAATATACACTACCGCTTATTCTAAGACTATCGCTTTTATTTTTTAAATCAGTTACTCGAACGTTGTTTAAATTTCAAAAATACCAGTTCGGCACTTATTTTTAACCGACTTCAAAAAAAGGAGGAGGTTCTCAAGTCGTCGGTATTTTTTTTTTTATTTTTTTTTTTATGTATGTTTTACCATAACTTCGTCAGTTATTAACCGATTTATACAATTCTTTTTTTATCTTAAAGAACATAGTTCGTGTGTGGTCCCATAAAAAAATTACAGAGATTTGGCTGGTAGTTTTTTCATAATCCTGAAAAATGACATTTATTTAGCTTGCCTTCACACGTGTTTTTACGGATTTTCAAACATAACATCTTTGTTTATGTACCGATTTAGATGATTCTTTTTTTGTTTGAAAGGGTATACTTCAAGAGTGGTCACATTTTAATTTCATGGGTATTGGACTTTGAACTTCGAAGATACACTAGGGAACTCCTCAAATTCAAATAGTATATGTAAAGTGATTTGGATTTTGGTAGGTTTATGACAATCCAAAAAAAACTAAACCATGGTCTGCAATGCAAGGTTCTGGACTAGACTGGGATTACGAAGACACAACGGAACTCCTCAAAAACAAACAGCGTAAATTGGGAATTTGAGTTGTGGGCATTTTACCATTGAAAATATTTTATAAAGTTAAAAAATATTTACGTGCTTACATACCTGCCACTAAAAAATTGAAAATAAAAAAACTTTTTTAACAAAAAAAAAACCTCCTTCAAAAAACCTGAAACAAAAACAGCTTCAAAATTAAATACCTCTAAAAAAGCGAGAAATAATATTCTAATCATTAGTTACGCATAACATTATTAATAAAACACGTCTAATGAAGTCGGGTGGGGCTTTCAGAAATATAAAAAAAAAATACTTGTCTTCCAGCCCCACCCGACTTCAATAGACGTGTTTTATTAATAATGTTATGCGTAACTAATGATTAGAATATTATTTCTCGCTTTTTTAGAGGTATTTAATTTTGAAGCTGTTTTTGTTTCAGGTTTTTGAGTCAGAAACTATTCAATTACTTAGCAAACGTAAAACAATTAACATTATTAATAATCCTACAAATCCTACTAATATTATAAATGTGAAAGTTTGTGGGTTTGGATGTTTGGATGTTTGTTCCTCAATCACGCAAAAACTACTGAACGGTTTTGAAGAAAATTTGGCACACAGATAGTAGATAGCCTAAATTAAAACATAGGGTACTTTTTGTCCCGATATTCCCACGGTAACGGAAACCACGCGGGTGGAACCGCGGGCGGCCGCTAGTGTGTACATAAAACGTTAAAATAAGGCTTAATAAGTCTATTAAAATGCATTAAAAAATAAAAGATAAGATTTATAAAATATTGTTTTGTCTCTAAGCAACGGTCGTCGCCTTTTATATTTAATGAGAAGTGACAACGCTATGGCTTAAATTGTTGTGTTGACAAAGGTGCCGGCCACCAAGTCAAATTTACATGATTTATGGAAAGTGTAGTGTGTGTACTAACATGTATGTAACCTATACACACACGCATCTCTCCTCGTATATATAAGCTCTTACGGAGCACAATAAAGGAGTCAATAATCGCAGTCAGATCTTTTCATTTAACGTCCCGAACCGCCAACATTGCATGGCGACCCTGCCAGTGCCGCCTGCGTCGGCGGCGCTGTGCAGCTGGTTTGTTCGTAAAGTGCAAATAAATTATAATGCGAAATAAAAATGGACTATAAAATAGAATAAAATTATGTGCGTGTTAATTATAAAAATGGGAACTTTTATAACTTAAAGACTTTACATTTATAAATAATAATATGATTTGAAATATTAATCTTTAAAAACAATATAAGTGAATAAAATAAATTCTTCAAGTCAGTGTAAATGAACTCAACAAAGTTATAATCATAATTATGAACAATCTATGACAAAGTGTTCGTTGCCGAGTACTCTGTTGCCGCTGTGATGATGCTACTGCTGGAAAGATGATGAGGGTGAAAAGCAGGGTGCCGGGAGATGATGGAGTCGGATGTGGACGCTGCCGGCCGATGATGGTGCCGTGAGGATGGAGCAGGGGCAAACGCTGAATTTACCAACGGAATGTGGCCAGAGTCCAGACAGTTTACAACGTGGAGTGACATGAAACATTATTATTCCAAAGACATTACTATAACATCCTATGTGGTTTGATTTTTTTTCTTTTTTTATGGAAACTTGAATAACACTTTATTAAAGATACCTAAGTAGTACTTATATGATTGTGTCAGAGTTTTTTTTTTGGTTTGGTAAAGTTTGGTAAACGTTAAGTAATGAGTAAATATATAAATTTTAAATGTAATTTGTTGAAAGTAAAAATAAGAAATTTAGAATGCACATTATGAAGAATTTATTTTAATTTGATTGTAATATTTTATATAGTACTCCTCTTTTGTCATGTTTAATCGATAAGGATTTGTTGCTGACGATTAGTTAGATTAGTAAGTAATATCCGGAGTACGAGAAGAAAATGAAATTTAATTTTCGTAGATAATGTTTTAAGTTAGTTTCTTAAAAAACTAAGTTTCTGATTTATACAAGTGATTGCACAGAAAAAGTAGGTAACTGTTATTTTTAGTGGTGTTGGTATTAATGTTTGTTTTTTATTTTACAGTAACTTTGTACAGAGATTGATCGTTGATAAAGGTAACTCTAATTTTACACTTTGAAGATTTGGTTTCACGTGAAATATAATTTGTATTTAATTTTATGGACATTTTGGACTTATTTTTTTTTCTCGTAGTTTTAAAGGTGAGTAAAGATGAGGTAAATAAATTTTGAGGCTATTTTTTGTTTTAAATTATTTTGTGGTTTTCATTACTTTAAAGAATATTTATCGATGTCAATTGTTTTTTTTTTATTATCATTGCATTGCATTAAGTAAAAGTTTGGACTTTGTAATTCGTTTTAAATAAGTGACCGACATCGTAACTGCTGACATAGCAACACGTGTGATATTGTAAGTAGGAATCATTTCTGTTGAATCAAAGAATCTAACGTTCGAGTTTTTATTTTTTTATCGTAAACTAAGTTGTTTGTATAAAGTCTTTCATTGAAATTACAAAAAGGTTAAAAATGGCACAAATTTTACATTCTTTCGCAGGACACTAATGTTAAGAACAATTTTATTTAAGTAGGATTTATTTTTATTTAATGTGAAAATTTTTCTCTTATATCTATATTGTATACCTTTTATATCTACATCGGTATTTAAATCACCCTAAGGTTGACTGGTAGAAAATGCCTAAGGCATTAAGTCCGCCTACTTATATACAATAGATATTTGATTAGGTTCTATTTTCTTTCATTCTTATCGTATGTAGGTGATGCAATAATATTTCTCTAGTAACAATACTTATTAATTGTTTTTCAACGATTCAATAGATATAAAAACGACCTTATAAACTTATAGGTATTCTTATAACAGACTATCTTTTGTCTTCAGATTAGTACATAATTTTCTTTCCTATATCACATATTTATGTAGGTACAAGTAATTTATAACAATATTCTATCTTATAAAATAACTAATTAAGTAAATAGGAAAGTTTGAAAATTCATTTTAGTTTCAAAGTTTGCCTGACAATATTTTATTTACGAATTTGATTTCATAATATTATTTATGACATTGACAAAACAAAAATTAGAATAGAAAATTTGATTTCAATACTTTTGCGTACATTCATAGTGTCAGATAATGTTTCCGCTCTAACTTTTACGAAGAGCATAATTATATTTTATTTATGTATACATATAATGTTTTTACGTAAAGTAAGTAAATGAACGCTAGATATAAATTTAATTTTATTAGTTTTTGTAGTGAAATTATCTTCTTTTATGTTTTAGGAGTGAAATAAAAAATAAAAATATGATCGATTATGTAGCTATTTTTGTACATTTGATTTCAACTAATAGTATTCTTATTATTTTTTTTTATATTAGTGTCCTAGCATTTTATTTTATCATACAAATAAGTTAAATTACTTTTCATTTTGTTCTGAATTTTAACTTATTCGAGTTTAAAATTTTAATATCTTCGCAATTCAATTTAATAAGTATCGGTAGTAAATTATCACGTGGCAAAATTATTTCTAATTAGAAGGGATGCAATCATATTGTTTTGATAAGCATAACGAACAAGGTTTTGGAATGTAAAGTGTTGTATTTCGATATCGGTAGATTACAAAGAGGTAGCGCAGCTGCACTTATGCAAGTTGATATTTAGGCGAAGCAGTAATATTAATCTTGTCGCAAAATATCACACGGGTTTGCTAGTCAAGTTGTAATTTAAAACATTGTTTCAATAGGAAAAGGTAATAGGTATTAATTTGTTGGGAAGAAAACTTTAAGGAACTTATTAATTTCGGATGTGAAAGTTTATGTTGAGATATTTATGTTTGTGGAAATAATATTTAGTTGAGGTTTGAAAAGAAAAAGTTAGAAAAACAGTTTGAAAGCTTGGTAGGTATTTGATTAGAATAAAGCAAAGGTATAGATTTTATATAGGTAGAAGGAATATTGTAGGTAAGTTATTGTAGCTGTATTAAAAATCTTTTTGTGGCTTTTAGTTTGCAATTAGGTACAGCATGGTATAGGTGTAGGTAATGTAATGTTTTTTTTTATATAAAGGATTTGGAATGATGGTGAGGATTTATATTTATAGAAGTTAGGGAATATACGGTTTATAAGGTTTCACATGCGATTGGACTGATCACCCAAAAGCGATGAATCTCTTATTTACTTTATATTAAATTTTGGATTGATAGTTTTTTTATAGGTTTTGGAATGAAATGGTTAAGATAAAAGCTCGATTATGCGGTACACATTAAAGGAGAGGTACTATAGGGTTCAGGTCCTTCAGTTGCATCAAGGTGTGAACGAGATTTCCCCTTTGAATCCTGTTTGGAGACCAAATTAGTATGTGTCTTAATTCATGACCCTATTAATAATGGTACATACGTGGGGTGTCAGATCCTTCCATTGGATCATGGTGTGAACGAGATTTCCTCTGTGACATAGTTGGAGTCCAATAGAGACTTAAACCTGCCCCCATTAATAATTGAGCTGTGGCCACAGCCCAAAATGGCAATTGTCCATTTTTATGTGTTATGATAATGAAGTCGACTATAAATAAATATGATAAAGTATGTACCAAAAATGATGAGTTAAATAAAAATGAAAGTACGCCGGCGCCGGGCGAATTATGATATGTGAGTACCTAGTGGTGTAAGTGTACCGATAGTGTAATTATGAAAATGAAGTTTATAACGAGCAAGAGTAGGGTTTAGAGTGGGAATATTGTTATTGACACAGGATAATTTAGATAAGAATATTGAGAGATAAGAATACACGAAACAGGAGATTATATGATAAACAATAAATGTTTGGGGATATTTATATTAGGAATATGATGAATGATTATAATTTGATTAAAATATTGAAGGAAAGTTTTTTTTTGTAGAAGTTATGGACGATGTATGTTTTTTTTAAAGACGCGATGAATGAAAGTAAAGAACGCGTAAAGCTTTGTTTTTTTATGTTAGCGAAAAGTTATTGGGAAACAAAGAGTTAATAAATAAATGAAAGAGAAATAAATAAGTACATAACAAGAGATTATAGTGATAATTTTATTTATTTTTATTCAGTTACCTTTTTCAACTGTTGATTATAAGATTTTTGTAACAAACATATAAATTTTGGAATATGAGTAAGTACGTGCAATCTATTTCTCTATAAATCAGAAGGATACCTAATACATGTTGTAGTGAAGATTTCAATTAATATGATTAAGAAGTAACTAATATATGTTTGCTTTGAAATGTGAACTTTATATTAACGAGAGTTAAAAAGAATGTAAGAATGTTGCAAACACAGACTAATATTTAAGTATTTGTTTGACACCATCATCGGCCGGCAGCGTCCACATCCGACTCCATCAACTCCCGGCACCCTGCTTTTCACACTCATCATCTTTCCAGCAGTAGCATCATCACAGCGGCAACAGAGTACTCGGCAACGAACACTTTGTCATAGATTGTTCATAATTATGATTATGCTGCCGCCGGGCGAATTATGATATGTGAGTACCTAGTAAGTGATTATGTGTATAAGTGTACCGATATTATGAAAATGAAGTTTATAACGAGCAAGAGTAGGATTTAAAGTGAAGAATAGAAGAATATAAGTCCGAGTCGGACTCGCGCACGTAGGGTTCCGTATCAAAATCCGGAAAAAATACGTTTGTTATATGGAAGCCCCCTTAAATATTAATTTCATTCTGTTTTTAGTTTTTGTTGTTATAGCGGCAACAAAAATACATCATCTGTGAAAATTTCAACTGTCTGCCTGTTGCCGTTATTAATATCGAACAAAAAACGGCAAAAAAAATCACATTTGTTGTATGGGAGTCCACCTTAAATATAAATTTTATTCAGTTTTTAGTATTTTTTGTTATAGCGGCAACAGAAATACATCATCTGTGAAAATTTCAACTTTCTAGCTATCACGGTTCATGAGATACAGCCTGGTGACAGACAGACGGACAGCGAAGTCTTAGTAATAGGGTCCCGTTTTTACCCTTTGGGTACGGAACCCTAAAAAGAACCCTGTTAAAAATATTATCTGAGGTTTTAATGGTTAAAAGCCATCTAAGCTCATTTCACTGTTTAATGTTTACACCAAGTTGATAGTAATTTAATACTAACGGAAACTTTGCACTTGAGAGTGTGAGCGCAAACATTATATGCTAAGTTTATTGAGGTCAAACTTACACTGGTAACTCAACTTGATCGATTCACCAAGTTCGTGATTATTAAATCAAGATGGACTTTGATTGGCTTCTGGGAAAATTTGCACCGTAATAATACAGCTTATATTATTATCTAATAAAACTCAGTTGAATCATCGTCATCATAAAGGATTTGCGCTACATTTTTTTAAGTGAAAACTTCTTTAACACTAGAGTAAAAGCATGCCCTACTATAGTAGACCATGGTAGGGCTGCCATCCGTCCGGGTTTCCCCGGATTTGTCCTTGTTTGGAGGGCGTCCGGGGAGCGTCCGGGCGGGGATCTGATTGTAGTCCGGGTAAAACCCGGACTGTTATTAAAGTCTGGGTTTTGGATCAAACTCCGATAAAAAAGTACTATATTCAGTGCACCCCATAACCGGGTGCCTCACTTCAATTAAGGCACCGCGCACCCCGCAAAAAATCGCGCTGCGCGGCCCAATTTGTAGGAAAAAAAGCTTACAAGATTAGTGGATGAAACAACTAAAAATCACGCTGCGTGACGTTTTTTCACTAAAAACAGGTAAGGTCAGTTGACGAAACTGACTAAAAATCGCGCTGCTCGGCCCAATTTTTTTCTATAAAGAAACAAAATTGTAAGATTAGTGAATGAAACTAACTAAAAATCACGCTGCGCGATGTGTTTCCACTAAAAAAAGAAATAAAATTAAAAAATATTATAAAGACGACTGCCCTGCCAAAAACGAACTAAAAGGTTTAAATAACACGTGTAATTTGCAGTCGGAGGACCGTTTTATGAAACAATTTTTGATAAAAGAGGTGCAAATTACACGTGTTATTTAACTTTTTAGTTCGTTTTTGGCAGGGCAGTCGTGTTTTTAATATTTTTTTTTTTTTATTTTTATTTCACACTATTTAGTGACAAATTATAATGTTTCGGAATGTGCTCATCAAGGCCTTTCATTTGATGCCCATATTGTAATAATCGAAGAAAAAAAATTTTTTTTCGCATTTGAAAGTGGCGTCGTTCAGTCGCCATATTGGATTTTTTTAAAAAAATATAGCCAGTGTCACTCGGGATACTGCAAGAATTCTAACGATACCCTTTACATCCAAATCAGTTCAGGCATTTAGAAGTTATGGTGGAATAAAGAAACTCACATACCCACAAACATACATGAACCCTAAACACATATACACTCCTTTTTAGGCATTCGTGTATAAACAGGCAAGATTACAAGGTTAGTTGATGAAACTGACAAAAAATTGTGCTGCGCGGCCGTTTTTTTCTATAAACAACCAATATCACAAGGTTAATGGATGAAACTGACTAAAAATCGTGCAGCGCGGCCATTTTTTGGGCTTATAAAATAATATAATATGTATTTTTAAGCCATGCTATAAGTGAATATAAAAAAATAAAATGTCCGATGTCAAGGCTCCAAAGTCCGGGGTTTTTACGCTTGCGGTCCGGGGCGGCAGGTTTTTGAGATGGCAGCCCTAGACCATGGTAACATATTTGATTGCAACTTCTTTATTTCGCGCGCTAACACGTTGTATACTGTTAGCGCGCGAAATAAAGCAGTAATACACGCAGTAGCCATAAACTTACTGCCTTACTAATAAAGAACTGCAACCCACCCGTTTTACAAGTGTGTAACTATGACAGTGATAGATGAGTTATAGATCGCGTATACAGTCGGTTACTAATAAAAGTTTTTATTGTATTGGGTAGTTACACAAAGGTTATAACGAATATCACTTGCAACACTGATGCTCACGTTCTAAAACAACATTATCTTTAATTATTTTCTAGTGAAATATAAATAAATAAATAATTTAAATCTTATATTTAGGCATATTTGGTTAAAATCTTTAAATTGTAATGGGTTTTTTAATTTTTTAGTTTTAATTTACCTATTTTTTTAGTGAACTGTCTATCGTGTTTTTAAACGATCACAGGAAATGTCATACGTTGTCATGACAATAATAAACAAACACTTAAATATTGTCAAATGTTCAAAATGTAAATACACAACATTTTATGCGTTTCTTTAATTATTTTCGGTTGCTTTGTGTTTTTCTCAGTAATAGGCAAAATTTGCAAGCTTTGGAATAGCCACCTCATTTTCACAGTTTGTGATTCACGCTCACGAGTTGTATAATAATGTCATCCCAAGGGAATCAACGCTGGAGAAATGTAATTCTTACGAATTTTATAAATAATGTTTACTATTAACTTGAACTCAAAACAATCTAACAAGCACCAGATCATACCTAAGTCAAGATCATAGAAATAAGATCGAGGAATCAAGCACATGAAGGAAACTTATCAACCTACCTACCCTTGTTTGCCCTTGTTACCCTGCCCTGTCCTAACCTGAAGAAAGCAGCATCGATTAAAAACTTAAGAACAACGAAGAAATATTTTCTTTTAAAGGTTATGTATTTCTATAAAATAAAATATATCGTGTTAAAAACTAGTGCATTTTTATTTGATATTAGATATGATCAAGCATTGCAACGGTTGGTTTGTTAGTGATCTTATTAAAATGATAATGGGATTATAGAATCAATCTATTTTGCTTAATTCATAAAAAGGAACAGGTCTTCAGTAATACGGTTTCTTATATAAATTATAGGCGGATTGACCAGTTTCATTGCCTTGTATGCTAGTAAAGACTTCTCCTATCGAATTGTTCTAGAAACAACATCGAAATAATCATAAAACTTTATTTTTATTCATTTTACGTATTTACACATCAGTTAAACTAGGTCCCGTGAGTGTATAGTGACAGTTTAAGTTTCCATAGTAATTACCCACTCGTTACTACAGGCGAATGTCACGGAACTGTCAAAATTGGTTTATTAGTCAAGATTTCGCTGTATCACCCGTATACATCGCGGGTAAATGTTTATTAGTAAGGCAGTTAGTGTTTATGGCTACTGCGCATCTTTTGTCTCTTTCTTTCTCTTGCCAATATATATGCCGGCATCTGTACTTCCAGCTATTCCTCATAAAGATAATTACGCGTAGGGTCAGTAACAAGTGCAACACCTGCGCGTATGGAAGGGTGCACTATTTGGCGCCTAAACCTCAGGACTACCATTGTAGTCCGCGCAAGCACTGGCGTAACAAAAAAAATTTAAGTGATTGTTATTTCTTAGTGTGTATTTCAACATTAATTAATGACGGAATGTTGTAGAAAATATTATAAAATGTTCCTCATAAAAGACTGATAAATAAAGAACTGATACCAAATACTATTTTATTCTTAAAGTAAGTAAACAAAAAATAAACACAATTAAAAAAAAGCCTACTATAGTAGGCCACGCGAGCACTCGTGTAAAAATACCAGGTGCTTGTACTGTAGTGTTAGCGGCGTTGTACGCTTTTTGTAATGGGAAAAAATGTTAAACTCGCGTCAGTCAGGATCACGTGACCCTGATCGAAAATTCGTAAGACGGATGTGACGAATGGAGAGTAGACAGCCGGCGGAGAAGTATCCCCCTCTCTTTCTACGGGGCGCAGCGAAAATGGTGGCGCGTCATTTCAAGACGTAAACACTAGTGTCACCATAGCAACGCGCTAATTTTTTAACGCGGTAAGACTTTCGTGCAATACTGTTCTGTATTCGTAAATTCAAAGGCAGAGTAAATTCGTAAGACGGCAATTCGTGCAAAATTATTCCCTAACCATTCCAAAATATCAAAAATGCACAACGTTAATATTCAAGTTCTCACTTCTGCCGGCACTCCCGGAGTGTTAAGTGACGATAAGGCGAAGGTGGAAGCGCACTACACCCGGAATCCTCGTCTCTGAGGAACTGGCTATCTTACCTCTAACTGTCGGAACACAACAATTTTTAAATTGTTGTTATGGCGTCAGATTTAGGCAAGATGGTAGTAGCTAGCCAGGTGGATTTGAAATCCAAACCGAGTACAAATTGCACCCCCCCTGGGAATTAAACCGGGGACCCCTGTGTCTTACACAGGTGGGCGAACCACTAGACCGTTGAGGACCTTGTGGTTACGGTGATGATACACAATTCGTTATCGGCCGAACTAATGTCAACCGAGTTTGCCCGATCAAAACAAATGTATGTAAAAGTATGAGAGCGTGTACAGTACATGGATTTAGTATAGGTGTCTGATTTTTCTACTGTGTTGGATGTCATAGAGGGAGATTATATGATCAGATCTGTATGATCATATACTTTGAATCTTTTCCAAACTGAAGATTCAAAATTTGTACCAGACTGGTGGAATGGACTGATGCCAAACTGAAAATCTGATATCCTACACGGCTGGGGTATAATTTTTTTTAAACTACCACCTTAAACATTACGACCTCACGCAATCCATGCTTTTCTTGAATTTATTTATCTTTTTATTTATTTAAACTTTATTGCAAACAGAGTAAATGGCGGACTTAAAGCCATAAGGCATTCTCTTCCAGTCAACCAGAAAGGGTGTTCAGAAAAGAAAGAAAGAAGTGAACTCCTGTACTATTTTCATTGTAAGTCAGCGAACTATCAACAAATAGTACTATTTACTAAGTTCTTAGGCTTCTAAAATATAGAATTGTTCACACTTCACTTTACAACAATGAAAACACTGTAACCTACAATTTTAATTACATCGCCCTCAAAGTTACGACTACTAACTGTCTTTAGAACAACCTTGCTTAATTTTATGTCTTCAATAAATCTCTGAACAGCGTGCAAAGATCGTCGTGTTCCGTTAAGACTTTATCTTGTTAGAAAGTGACATTACACTGTCTACGCTTACGCTAATGTCACTTTTCTGTTCTGGCAATACCGTCGAACTCACTTTAGGCATACGAACAAAGTTTTATTTTTTCTTATGCTTTAGGCACACGAGTAAAAAAACGTAAACTGAACTGAGTCCAAGCTGCCTACAAACGATCCGCTGTAGCTTCACTCATACATAGCGCGGCGATGTGTGCGTGACCTCTCACCTACGGGTGTAAAAGTAGTCAGCCGGGGTAAAAACTGGTTTGCACCGGTTCAGTCATGGTATAACCGACAGGGCCGCCACGTGGGGCCGCTAAGAGATAACTTTAGGTCCTATTTTTAAAATTATTCGACGCCCATTAGAAGCACGCTTTTTGTTTTTAGCCGACTGCACAAAAAGGAGGAGGTTCTCAATTCGATTGTATACTTTTTTTTTTATCGTTGTTCGCGCATATCTTCGACATTTATGGACAGATTTTGATGATTATTTTTTTGTTCGATTGAGTTTTCTTGCGAGATGGTCCCATTTAATTTTTATTTCAATCGGTTTAGTAGTTTTCAAGAAATCCTGAAAATACTATGATTTTGCATCAACTACCTTGACGACTTTGTTATTAATAAATCGAATTAGATGTTTCTTTTTGTTGGGAAAGGGTACTTTTAGTGTAGTCTTTTTAACCGACTTCAAAAAAAGAGGTTTCTCTCTCAGTTTGCCTTTTTGAATGTATGTTTCTCCGCGAATATCTCACGTTTGACTGAGCCAATTTTTCTACGAAATAATATACCTACACTACCTAATAGAGAAGGTACTTACACTAAAAATGAAAAAATAAAAAATTGTTTAAAAAAACAAAAAACCGACTTCAAAAAACCTGCCTCGAAAAAGCAAGAAATAATATTCAAATCATTAGATACGCATTATCATTGTTATAATAACAAGACGTCTATTGAAGTCGGGTAGGGCTTTTAGAATAAAAAAAGGAAGTGGTACTCCAGCCCCACCCGACTTCAATAGACGTCTTGTTATTATAACAATGATAATGCGTATCTAATGATTTGAATATTATTTCTTGCTTTTTCGAGGCAGGTTTTTTGAAGTCGGTTTTTTGTTTTTTAAAACAATTTTTTTATATTCCGTGATTGATTTATTTATTTCTTTTGTCTTGTTTGTTGCTCGTTCCAATGTATAATGTTTTCTTCACTTTGTGCTTTCTATTCTATTATCATATCATCATTACTACTCATTTTCAGTGGACAGCTATCGAATGAAAATGAGTAGATTGTAAAGACCTCACGACGCCAGCGAATGATTAAAAAAACGTCAAGAGCGAGTCGCACTCGCGCAACGAGGGTACCATCATAACCATAACCATGCGTACCATCATGATTGCACCATTAAACCACACTGCAGAGTAGAATAATAAAATTAGTATTGCAAGGTGAAACAATAATTGTCCACGCTGTCAAAAAGTTATCAGACCTCATGTAGAGCCAAGCTTTTAACTCTACACACCCTAATTTTACAAGCCCTAACTTCACAAACTCTACACCTTAGTTAAAATTATGTGGCTTGACCATTTCGCTAGATCCACATGGGAGTAAGGTGAAAAACTATCGAATGAAAAGTAAAGAGCTACGCTCGACGACGCCAGGCAAATGATTTCTTTATTATTTTTTGGCAACCAACAGTCATTCAAACAAAAGCACTTACTAGCTATAACAGACCTATAGTGCCGATAAGGATAAGTATTCGGACAAGTTATATAGGTATGTTATATAATACTTAACCAAATAGCAAGGACATCTATTATTAGTCTAAAGTTTAGACTAATAATTGATGGTTTAGACTCTAAACCATAGAAATAGAATGTCAAAGAACAACAATGTCAAAAACAGGTGATCCGAAAAACGAATACATACATTTTATATGAGATACGTAAAATATGACTTAGATACATAAAATATGACTATAATATGGCAAAGGAAATTAATAAACTATGTTCCATATTGTTTTCTTCGTCGATGAACGAATAAATGTAACGAAATTTGGTTTTAGAGAAATGTGTGGCAATATCTTATTTACCTGTGAAAAGTGTGATTACTTGGATTGTTTCTTTTTGTCACATCACAATTACTTAAAGCACAAGACACCATGGCTCCACGATACCTTTATTTTAAACTAGCGGCCGCCCGCGACTTCGTCTGCGTGGACAGTTTTATTGCTATCCCTCGGGAACTGTGTGTTTTTTCTGGATGAAAGGTACCCTATGTCCTTCCCTGTACCCTTGACAACGTGTATGCAAAATTTCATGATGATCGGTTGAGTAGTTAAGACGTGAAGGCGTAACAAACAAACAAACAAACGGACTTTCGCATTTATAATATTAGTAAGGATTCTAATTAAGATTATCAAATATTTTAAGCAAATCGTGATTGCTCCTTTGCGAGGCGGGCCGCTAGGGCCTCTTACTGTAAAAAATGTTGGCACATGTCACTTGATTCTATTTGTCTCTTTTTTTACATAGACCGTGTCCGTATGATGTTAACGTCTCTTTTCCACGCTCTGTTGGTCTTCTTGAGCGCAGCGAAAATTTTTCTATTATATGTCTATGGTCTAAACTAATTTACACTTCAGTAGTACACATCAGTCGTGTTGTGCAAGTATTAAGATTTGCACTCATTTTAAAAATAGTTCCTTTTGACTTTGGAACACATGAGTTTTCGTGGGTTCTTTCTATGAAACACATTGTTATGACCATTGATATGATGCGATTAATTTGATAATGGTCCAACAACAATGGAAACTTAAGAGTACTTGTGGTACAATACGATATAATACCTATATTATTATTATACATACATTGTATACTCGTATTAACCAGTAATTAGTCCAAGGTAACTATTGCTACATAGCGCGTTATAAAGGGTTCGTTCCTGTCATACTTTTTTCAGAAACCTTGGGCAAACAGATGCGAAATAAAATGAATCAAATTCAGTACAATTTTTGGACCCCTTTACAAAATTTGTCAGGTCGTTCTAAAACAGCAGTACAATCAATGAATAAAGTAAAAAAAAAATTGTTTTCTTACATTTTTACCTCAAACTTTTCCTAACGCAAATTGAAATTGTTGACATTGTTTGACATTGACATTGTCCCGCCACCCGCCTTCCCCCGCTCGTGTGCGTCTAGATTTTCAGGATATAAATAGTGACTGAAAACTGTGAATTTAAAACGAAATCATTCACAATTATCTCACCAATTTTTTTTATTACTTCCTTGTACTTATATTTGATATTGTAAAGAGGTCGCAAAATTACCCTGTATTAGTTTGTCAGATACTTACTTATTTAAGCGCGTTTTGATGTAATTTTTTTTGTACGAGTATCTTTATTATTTAGAAATAGTTTGATTTTTTATTCCAAAGACAATCGTAAATTATAATATTAGGTTATTCAGCCGTAGTACGCAAGTATTCATTATTATACTATGGCCATTGGCCTAGTCTCTAGTTAAGTAATCAATACATGACATCTAGGGATTGCAATTGCTGGAGCCAGCATCCAGCAATCCAGCTGGATCCAGCGCATTTTTTTATCATGCTGGATCCAGCGGCGCGGATCCGCAAATGTATCAAATTCTAAATAAGTTACTTTACGTCTTTAATAGCCGCCTTTTTTCGATCGAAGGCAATCATTATCTATGAAATTACCTGAAAACCGACCAGAACATACAGGCCGAAAGGGCCTTCTCAGCAGCCAGCTATACTTTATGCAGTTCTAGGTAGGTAGTACCTAGGTTAGGCGATAAGTAACTATTGATAAAATTGGCACAATAAAACTAAAAACCGGCCAAGTGCGTGTCGGGCCACGCGCAGTAGGGTTCCGTAGGTACATTATATACCATACCATATTTTAATACCGCTATCATTTTTCGTCTGAAAAAATAACTTTGTTTTTCACAGTGTTTGTATGAATGACAAAGTTATATTTGCGGTTTTGGAAAATGTACTATATCTCAAAAACTAATTACTGTATCTCGTTCAAACCAATTTTCGTTGAAAGTTTTTATTAAGATCTATAGCATATATTTTTTTTAGATTTTTCACCCTCTTACTTTAAAAGTTAAAGGGGGGGGGGACACACATTTTACCACTTTGGCGGCAGATATCTTTCAAACGGTTGACTTTGAAAAAAAATAGTCTTAGGAACCTCAATGTCATTTTTAAAGACCTATCTATAGACACCCCACAAGTATTGGTTTGATGAAAAAAAATATTTTCAGTTTCAGTTCCATGTATGGGGAGCCCCCCCTTAATCTTTTATTTTATTTATTTTTGTGTAAAAATCGTAAAGCGGTTCACAGAATACACCTACTTACCAAGTTTCAACTATGTAGTCTTAATACTTTTGGAATAAAGTGGCTGTGACATACGGACGGACAGACAGACAGACAGACAGACAGACAGACAGACAGACAGACAGACAGACAGACAGACAGACAGACAGACAGACATGACGAATCTATAAGGGTTCCGTTTTTTGCCATTTTGGCTACGGAACCCTAAAAATAGCAACTAACCAATAGCCATTTTAAATTAAAGAAAGAAAATTGATTGCGATGCGACTGATTTATGCGTCCTTATCCTACTAATATTATAAATGTGAAAGTTTGTGGGTTCGGATGTTTGTTTCTCAATCACGCAAAAGCGGTTGAACAGATTTGGATGAAATTTGACACACAGATAGTTAATAGCCTGGATTAAAAAACATAGGATACTTTTTATCCCGGACAAAGGTTCCCTAGGGATTTTCCTAATGTCCACGCGGACGATGTCGCGGGTGGAAGCTAGTTTCATTATATACCTAAGATAATTTTATTTAGAAATTAATTACCCAATTAAAGGCATTGTCTTTGATGTTGAATTTGATTTTACTTACTTCATAAAACATAATACTGATACTGAAATTGTAATTTTGACACAATTATTTTGATCTTAAATAACAAAGAACTAAGAAACCAAACCAAAATTGAAAAGTTACCACCAAATGAGTAAAGGTTTTTATTTTAGTAGTTTGTAGAGAAAAGTTGATTGATTAAATAAACAAAAAAAAACTATTAATATCATGTATTTATTACGATTCCATGTTTTGCTAGATCCGCGCTGGATCCAGCTAGATTCAGGCCAATCTTGCAAAAATCCAGCTGGATTGAAAATGCTGCTGGATTGCAATCCCTAATAACATAATTGTTAAATGCCGGAAGCAGGCAGTGTTATCAAATAACCTCACACATATAATCAGTTCCACAAGAGGAACAAGCTACAAGCCATTTTACTCGGTTCCCTGTTGAGATCGTCTCTTTAAGTTTTATAGCTACTATACATCTTTGGAAGCACTTTAGTGTTGGAGTGTAGTCGATAATGTAACTATCGAGATATTTGACAGCTTGGGCCAGTTTTTAATAAAAAATGTTTATGACCAAGTAATAGCTTGATGGATAGAACTTCGATTAGATATAATAGGATAGGTAACTGAAAAAGAGTTTAGATAATCACTGTCACTGGAAAAGAAAAATAAATACTCGCTGATATTTTTCCGCTTAACTTTTTCTTGGTACTTATCAAAGATTGTAAGCCGTTTTGGAGGAGCTCGATGGCACAGCGGTTTTTGCGCCTGGCTCAGCGATTGCGGATGTTAAGCAACTTTCGCAAGGGTCGGTGATGGGATGGGTGACCAAAAATTTATTATCTCGAGCTCCTCCGTGCTTTGGAAGGCACGTTAAGCCGTAGTTTCTAGGTCAATGGGATGTCCGTCATAGGTTAAGGTTTATTCAGAGTCAAACTATGCATAAGTTCAGAGTCAAACATACACATTTAAGATTTCACTATTAACTATGTGACAGATCGACTGACCGTCGACCGATCGGACCTATGGGAAACACCCGACATAAGTTGTTATTTGCAAAACTTTTGATTTGAAAATCTGTTCATGGGATTTCTTAATATAACAAAGTGTTTTGACAGACAGACAGATTTTTTTATAAATGGAACCATATTAAAATAAAAATATTTAAATGCTTATTTCTATCGAAAGTAGCACATCTCTATTTGACAAATAATAGGGTAGAAGGAAAGGTCCCTTCTCTCATGTTGAAATTAGCATTGCACCGAAATAACTGTTACTCTTGTATGTTGATTTTACATTTACGTAAGGCAGGCGCTCTAGCTAATTACAATATTTCATTTTCGCTGCTTGGCTATGCACGGTTTAACTGCATGACGCTCGGTGTAGAAGCAAAAACATGTAGAGTAGACAGAATAATTAGTAGGTAATGAATTTGCATTTATTTGCTATCCATCCTTATTTATACCGACTTCAAAAGGAGGGAGGTACTCAATTCGATCCGTTTTTTTTGTTTTTTGTATGTACACCGATTACTCGAAGACGGCTGAACCGATTGAAATGATTCAAACGTTATTGCATTAGGTAAACTTTCAAGTTGGTCCCATTTTTTTAAATTTTTAAATCGGTTTTCAAGTAATCTTGAAAAAAGCACGAAAATAGTATGATTTTGTGTGAACTACCTCGATGATCAGTCGTATAACTTCTTTGTTTATGAACTGAATAAGATAATTATTTTTTTGTTGGAAAAGGGATATCTTAAGTGTAGATCTTTAACCGACTTAAAAAAGGAGGTTCTCAGTTTGACCCGCATGTGTGTATGTTTCTCCGCGATTAACTCACGTTTGGCTGAGCCGATTTATTTTTCTACCTAAATAATGTACCTACACTACCTAATACAAAAGGTACCTACACTAAAAATAAAAAAATAAAAAATTGTTTGAAAAAACAAAAAACCGACTTCAAAAAACCTACATCTAAAAAGAATAAAAAAAGGGATTTGTACTCCAGCCCCACCCGACTTCAATAGACGTGTTTTATTATTACGAATATTATTTCTTGCTTTTTAGAGGTAGGTTTTTTGAAGTCGGTTTTTTGTTTTTTTAAACAATTTTATATAACCACCGTTTCCCTCCGTGATCGAATCAGAAATGAGGAGATAGGCAGGAGAATTAAAGTAACTGACATCGCTCGAAGGATTGCTCAGCTGAAGTGGCAGCGGGCGGGAGACATAGCGAGAAGAACCGTGGGCCGTTGGGGCGGAAAGGTTCTGGAGTGGTGATCCCGCACCGGACGACGCTCTGTGGGTAGGCCCCCGACAAGGGGACCGACGTGACTGGGAGGGTCGCGGGAAGCCACTGGATGCGGGCAGCGCAGGACCGAGCGTCGAGGAGATCCTTGGGGGAGGCCTATACCCTGCAGTGGGTGTCGTGCGGCTGAAATGATGATGATGATGATGACAGATTCCATAAAAAAGTAATAAATCTCGATATTGAGAAAAGTACGAAAAGTCGTCATTAAAAAGCCTATTTAAAACATTGATAAATACTTTTGTAGTGATGTGTGAATATCAGAACAATTTTACGAAGATTGGTGTGGTTGGTTTTAAACTTGAAAAATTGTTACGTTTTGTGAATTTACAGCATTCGATTTGGTTTTTGACGTAAATATTAAATTATTATTGGAAATAAATTTATAAAATAAATATAAGGAAAAAATCTTGACAATTATTTTTAATAGTTATTAACTACATTCTATAATACTTTCGTTGTTATTTTTGCATTCAAAATACCTATTGTAATTAACTATGCATTACTTTTTGCCGGTTTTAACTAAATATTATGTTTTTTGCGTCCGATAATTACACCTTAAAATTAAACTCTATTTCCTTGATATCATCTGACAAAGTCAAAGTCAAAGTCAAAGTCAAAGTCAAATAAGGTTTATTCAAATAAACTTAATAATTAAGTACTTTTGAATCGTCTATATTTTCCTACCACCCGTTCCAGACTTTTTTAGCTGACAAGAAGAACGGGCGCAAGAAACTTATCAGCTGTAACAGCCATAAGTAACGATATTTATGACACAGGTATCCTGAATTTATTTAAAACCTGTGTAAGGCTCTTACGGTGTTGTTACAAAAGATTTTTAAACACCTGATTAACATAAACAATGTTTAAATATAATGCAGTCACTTTCAAACAAATATCAAAAAGTGACAGCATCACATTTAAACAGTGTCTAAATTAAACTTTTATTTTTTTGTGGTAATTACGGCCGTTAATGTTTTATCGACTTTTCTCATCACTAGCAGACTAATGACTGCATCAAATGGAGAGAGAACTAAACTTGATATCATTAAAAAGCCCATCACTCGCTGTACAGTGGACACTAAATAAATTACACTATACTTCGTATCTACAACAAAGTGAAGCAAATACACAAGACAAAATATAAAGTGTGTGTGATCTAGCTAGACAATCGCGATCTAGCCAAAGAATAAACAAAAATCTTTTGTTAAGACCTGAGAAAAAGCTTCAAAAAAGTTTGCACCCCAGTGGGCGCTAGTGTTCTCCTCCAAATATGTAAAGATACATATTTTGTGAAGTGTCACTCTAACTGTGTTGTCACATGTACCCCCTAATTGAGGTCTGGGGAGGAATTTAAAACAACTGTATGCGGACGGACTAATGTTTTTGAGGGACTTATAATTTTGAAAGTAGGCCGACGAAGAAGTTTTGGAGTTTAAATGGACTTGTGTTGTTTTAGTAATTTTAACCATTTACATACATTAATGCTCATAATCCACTGTGCTTAATCTGAGGTTGCAGTTACCTACACAAGGTTTTAACTTTAAAACGTTTTAAAGTGTCGTAAAAGATGACTAATGCCATATAGAGTGTTAGGTATAAATAAACCAATAAAAAATCATTAAAAACATATTATGTTACTTTTCGGGCTAATTTTAACGATAGAACCAGAATCGTAACCTTTTCAGCCCCCCTAGCCAAAGTAACATTTGCAAATTTTCGCTGCAAATATCGCTAATCTATAAATTTTTTGGACAATTAAAGGCCTGGGCACACCGGCTGCGTAGACACGCGCTTGGTCACGCGCGTAGTGACGCGCAGCAAAGATACGTGCGTGTTTGGTGTGACGTCCAATAGGGAATGCCATTGAGTGCAACGTCACGATGCACGATGCAAGTGTAATACGTAGGGTTACGCATCAGTCTACGCGTTACGCAAGCGGTGTGCCATGTCTCATAAAGTTTCAGACATTACAACATCATTGTACATCTACGTGCACGGTTACGCATACGCTTACGCATCTAGTGTGTTTCGCACTTAAACGAGAATTCTAAAGCTTAACCAAAGATTTTTAGGTATATAATAATAACCTAAATGACAACGTAACTGTTTTGGTTTTATCGTTCAGGATTAGCTCGATCGGACCCCTGTTCAAGCTATTTTAATAAATTACAAAGTTTTTTTGCGGCAAAGCAACTTTTGAATTGATTGGAAGGGAAAACATTAGTTCGTTGGTCTTTCTCGGCTGCATTTGCAGTAATTAACCTTTATATAAAAAGAAATGGCTGATTTCCGATTGTGATCATCTCATTTTCATACGTCAGTTTGTATTACAGATCAGGAATGCATGTGACGTTGTTGTTCAATCTCTTATACGTATTTACTGTGTGACAAAGCCAATCTGATTTAATCCTGTTGTGCGATAGGCCTGCATTGCAGCTTTGTGACGTCACGGGAATACGGGGTTTTAACTGTGCGATTGTTAGAGGTGCAGGAAAAATAGCAAAATATCTTTAACAACTTGCATATACTTTAAACGGCCGTAGCTTTTTTTACGATAACTTAGAAATTTGATTTTTCACAGCTTCAAGGGAACGTAAATTTGTGTACAGTACGAGGCATGTATCTTGAAAAGACGGACTGGGGATAAACTCGCACATGTGCTCTTTTGAGCGACCAATAGCGCGCGCCCTTCTCCCGCCGCCCGCGCCCCTCACCGCTGCACATGCCCAAAATACGCGTTCCGCGCAATCCCCACCCGATTTCAAGATATATGCCTTGTACTGGACCTATATTGTTTTAATTTCAACTCGATACCTCTACGCGTTTTCGAGATAAAGGGTCTTGACAGACAGACAGACGGCTGGACAGACAGACAGACGGACAACAAAGTGATCTTAAAGGTGTTCCCTTTTTTCTCTTTGAGGTACGGATACTAAAAATGAGTTTGTTTTTAGGGTTCCGTACCCAAAGGGTAAAAACGGGACCCTATTACTAAGACTCCGCTGTCCGTCTGTCTGTTTGTCTGTTTGTCTGTCTGTCTGTCACCAGGCTGTATTTCATGAACCGCGATTGCTAGAAAGTTGAAATTTTCACAGATGATGTATTTCTGTTGCCGCTATAACAACAAATACTAAAAACAGAATAAAATTAATATTTAAGGGGGGCTCCCATACAACAAACGTGATTTTTTTGCCGTTTTTTGGTACGGAACCCTTCGTGCGCGAGTCTGACTCGCACTTGGCCAGTTTTTTCTTAATAAGAAGCTATCTGCTTAGGCCAATGTCCGCACAAAGATTCCAAGTCAACATTTTTGATAGTGTAGTTCAGAGCGTGATTCAAAGATGACGTGCTTCAAACAGTAAAAATCACTGGCAGCTTTGTAAGCGCCATCGCACACGGGAGACTTTTGTCTCCGCAACTATTTTGTCTCTCACATGGTTTGTATGAAAAGTTGCAGACGACCGCGTCGCTTCGTGTGCGCGCTTCCATATAAACCCGTGGACTTGAGACAGAGACAAAACAGTTGCAAGGCGACTAAGTTGCCCGTGTGCGATAGCGCTAAGTTTCCACCCCTCAAATATGTATGATTGAAACATTGTTTATATATTTAAATAGTATTTGGGTGATCGGTGATCGCTACTTTGCTGGTAGGTGAATTTACAACACATCTATTTTCAACAATTTTTTTTTTATCTAATGACGGCTTTTCAAAGTGACATTTAAAAAAAATAGTAACTATTAGCCTCACTAGATGGCGTTGATGAAAAGAGAATAAAGAGATGTGTCAAAATTAGCGTTTAAAAATAAACGCCTGCACCAAAGAGGCAAGTAAGCGCTCGCTGGCTGACATCTGCCCAAAGAGAAACATTTTAGGGTTTCATCTACCTGCCCACCTGAGTACTCTTCGAAGCTTAGTAAAAAAAATACATTGACACATACATTTTTACTAACGCCATCTATTGAGCCTACAGTTTTTTATCATTTTGAAAAGCCCTCATTGGCGATTTACCACGTGATTTGTACCCTTAGCACAAACATTTAGCTAGAAAAAAACGCGCGTAAAAGTACTCGATGAAAATTTAATTTTGATTTTCAGCGGTAAATTTCCCAGAAATTTCCCACACAAAATTACCATATCGAATGTTTTTACGCATGTTATTATGAAAAAGGCTGGTGTACGCAGTGACAAAAACTACAGGGCATGTATGAAAAGATTGATGGATGTGAATGAAGCGAAAGAAGTGTGCTTGGATCGTAGCAGGTGGTGATCCATAGTCTCTGCCTACCCCCATGGGAAACAGGCGGTGATTGTATGTATGTACTAGCGACCCGCCCCGGCTTCGCACGGGTACAATGCAGTTACTAATGTGGTGTCAGTGTGAAGTTATTAGACTGTTTATATTTACGACGTACGCAACTTACGCAAGGGGTGTTATAAGTTTGACCTGTGTGTGTGTGTCTGAGGCAACCTAGCTCCCAAACTTATGGACAGATTTTGATGCGGTTTTTATGCATAGTTTAAAAGATCTGAAGGCATACTGACGGTGGGACTCCTAAACCATTGATCCGATTATGATGAAACTTTAATGAGTTGTTCTGCTTACGACTGATAAGGTCCCTGCTAAAAGACGGAACATTACAATACGCATGCCGGGTGCAGCTACTTCTAAATAAAAATATTATGTTGTTTATTATCAAGATAATCAATCTCGATCATCTAACACTTCTCTGTATACCACATTTCTTGTCATTTTATCCGGTTGCAAAATAAAAAGGCTATTCTGCGAGCTGACTCTCGAGCAGGCGACATAGAGCTGGCCATGGGAGAAACAATCACTGCGCAGATCTACACCAGCCGCTCTTAGACTTTGTCCCTGTGCTTTATTAATTGTCATAGCATAGGCGACTTTGACCGGGAATTGAATTCTTTTAAAATTAATCTGATAATCAGATGGAATTAGAGGTATCCGAGGGATAAATACGGTTTCTCCTTGACCGACGCCTGTGAAAATTGTGGCTTCTATTATGTTGCTTTGAAGCTTTTTTATCAGTAACCTCGTACCGTTGCACAATTTAGGAGGCTGAAGGTTGCGCAGCAGCATTATTGGTGCTCCTACTTTAAGGAGCAACTCATGTGGTGGTAAGCCTGGGGGATCGAGACTATGTAAAAACTCTACAGGGTAGTGTACAGCATCATCCGTCTCCAGCACTTGGTCAATAGATTGATACTTTACCAAACTGGATGGCAATTTTTGAAGCAAAAAATTGTTGATAGAGTTGACAGAATCGTTTGTTGTAGTTAATATGGCCCTCTCTCTTAGCCATGTGGTATCAATTAAATCAACAGTCTGATTGAGATTTGGATATATTTTATTGGTTAAGCTATTGAGGTCACTTACAATTGTGCAAAGACTCCTTGGAATGATAATTCTACCATCAATCTCTTCGATACTGCCATTACCAATTTCTAGCAATAACTTTGAAAATGTATCTGCGTCCAAATCTCGATATAGATGAACCCGCATATTGACTCTTAATTTCAGAACTTTAAAGTGAGGCCATAGAAACGACGACTTGAGACAGGCTTTTACTTCATCTGCCCGTGTTCCCCTTGGTACCACGGGTAAAGTTTGTCTGAAGTCGCCAGCTAAGAGAACGGTAACGCCACCCATAATACTTCTACAATCTTTTATATCCTGCAACGACCTGTTGAGTGCCTCAATGCCTCCTTTGTGAGCCATTGTGCACTCATCCCAAATTATAATTTTTGCCTCACGTAGCACCTTAGCTATATCACTTTGCTTAGAGATGTTGCATATTGGCGACTCACAACAGTTCAGATTTAGAGGCAGTTTAAAAGCGGAGTGAGCCGTTTTGCCTCCATCGAGTAAGGTAGCTGCAATACCGGAAGAAGCAACGGCAATTGCGATCTTTTTAGAGCGTCTTATAGTTGCTAACAATAAATTTATCAAAAAGGTTTTTCCCGTGCCACCGGGAGCATCCAAGAAAAATAAATGTCCCATGTCTTGCTCTACACTGTGCATTATTTCATTGTAAACACCGCGCTGTTCTGTATTTAATTTAGGAACATTTTCATAGACAACTTCGGTCAATTCATATGGATTATAGGATAACTCACTTAAAAAGAGACGATTTACAGTCAGACTGTTTTGTTCACGCGAAGGAGCTGGAAGTTCTAAATTTGTAAGTGATTTATCTGACATTGCCATTATAATATCTTCAAGAAAAATAAGGCATCGATTGTTGACTATTTCAGATAAATCACTTTGAATATCTCCATTTTCTCTTTCAATTTGTCTCTTTATGTCTTCTGATAGACTTGCTTTATGATTTAGCCAAAGAGAAAGTGGGTCTGATATCTGGCAAAAAATTAACATTATTGCAAACAGTTGCCGTATTTTTTGGGAGATTCTGAGAGAGACGCTTCCTCCAAAGTACGGTTCCAATGAGCGTCATCTTCCAGCAAGCCACGTACTCTACATGCTGCCTGATAAGTAGGTTGAACCACGCCATTAACAGTCTTTAAGTCAGCGAATGATGTGGGACCCCTAACTTCATGTAAGAGAATGCGAAGAAAATAGCATTCTCCGTTATTGGGATGCACAGTGTATACCCTTCCCAAAACTTGTTCTTTTTTTACACCGGGAAAGCCGCTAACTGGTTTTCCTTTTTTCCTCCTAGAGAACTTATTATTGTTCCATGTATAAAAACATGGAACCTCGCAATAAAGAAGCGTCTTAGCAAATTCGTCTACTTGACAAAGGTCAAAAAATCCCATTAATGTCGTTTTTGGTGGGTGATTAATCCTATCAACAACACTATCTTCGGTAAAATAGACTCTTTGACCATTTTCTAGATGTACAGCAAGATGAATTACGGGGGGAAACCTCTCATGAATAGGAAAGCAGAGAATTCACCAGACCGCTTCAGAGCTGCTAATGTACCGTCCTGTCTCATACTTCGTCACCTCATCCAAATCTTCAACTGTGAATGCCGCTTGGTCAGACCCTTTATTTATGTACTTACATATGTATTTTATTGACTTTACAGAATTACAATATTCCACATTAATGTGGGCCGAGAATGTTCGTAAAAGTACCGGGTTATACGGTACAACCCAGCGATTATCAATATCGACTCCACGTATATTTGCAGTAAATCCATTATCACCAGGAGAACGTCTGCGATATTGAGGATAACCATCCTCGCCAGATTCAGTCTCTTTCAAGAAGGGTTTTGGGTATTTTTTTGCACAGGAGCCATCCTTCATACATGGCGAATTTCTGTTTATTGCACCGCAAGGCCCATGAATCATTGTCGTTTTGACAATATCATGGAGGACTGGGTCATGGTTGAAATCCGGAATCTCAGCAAGTATTACTTTGTCGATGGATTCCGGCCTGATCTTCTCCTCCAACCATAATAAAATGTGTACATGAGGGAGACCACGTTTTTGCCATTCGATACTATGCATGTGACACTTGGTTACCCCGAATATGGAGCCCTTAGTAAGGAGTTTCATTAGCTGTTTTACTTTTAGGTGAAACACCCTTGCCACCAAATCATGCCTATCTTGCGGTTTTTGTCCTTTTTTTAAGTTTTCCGTGATTTCGGGCCATTTTGGGTTGCAGGTGAAGGTTATAAATAAATCGGGCCTTCCGTAATGGCGCACGTAGGTCATAGCGTCCTGCGTCCTTTCGTGCATGTATCTTGGTCCCCCCGTGAAAGATGACGGTAAAATAACAATTTTTCCGACCTCCGTCAGCTGACAATCAGATCGTGACATTGCGTCTTTTAAATGCACGTACTCCTCACTTCTCAGCTTTTTCTGATTGTAACGTATAAAATTAAGCCTTTCAGATTCGATTTTAGCGTACATGTCAACCAGATATTGGTTGAAAAGATTACGGAACCTTAGCA
This sequence comes from Agriphila geniculea, assembly GCA_943789525.1. NCBI lineage: Eukaryota > Metazoa > Arthropoda > Insecta > Lepidoptera > Crambidae > Agriphila > Agriphila geniculea. The sequence continues at coordinate 8,042,133 of OX038898.1, read as the reverse complement.
AGTAGCATTCTTCGTCACGTTCCATAATTTTAAAGCTATAGAAATCAGCTGCAGATACAGTCTTACTAAGGAGAGCTTTAGTATTTGGATTTCGCTGTAAAATATTTGAACAATAGCCATCTTCTCCGCGGCAGAACATAAGAGGGTACTGAAGAGTATCATACGCTCGATGAATTTCACTGATTCTTATCAATCTATTATTTCTACTGTGCAGAACAATATCTCTTTTCTCAAATTCTTGACCAACAATAAGAACAGCTACTTCTCTTACAGCCGGGACATTAAATCGACCCTGGTGTTCTCCGTGTGGTTTCTTATCAGCGTTTATTATTACATGAAAATCCTCCTGACCCGCAGGAATGGACTCAACAGCTGCTTTAAAGTCCATAATGTATTTATTGTGACAGTGTAGCATGCTTTGCAGCTGACTCACCAGACCCGGTTTCACGCCAGGATAAATTCCACATCGAATGTCGCTTTCACGTTCATGTTCACCTACAAAATAAATTTGTAAAAAGGACGGTTGTTGCTGGGGCTCTGCTAATAAGCTTCCTATTCTATGATAGACTTGGCCCTGAACTTTAAAAGTTGGCATAAAATTGCCCTCCCTTACCTCTTTAGCTCCAAAAGATGTCATCTGGAAACATCCATTATAATTACGGACAGAGGAAAGAAAATGCTCTGATAACGGATGTAGATCCGTAAGCAGACTGTGTAAGGGCTCAGGATAGGGCTCAATAGGATCTAGCTGAACTTTACCACCATGACAACATAACCCAGCTGGCTCGTCATGCCATTTCAGGGCGTGGCACCAGGTACATGGAATGCGAGGTCCAAATTTAATTGATTTATCCGAGCAATAGTCAGTGAGATGGTCATAACTAAAACCTGAATTATGTTTATTAGTCCAAGGTAACAATATCCTTTCCCTGTATCTTCTAGCAGAAGCTTCATTAACGTGCGGATTACTGGAAGAATACCGCTGTACAGCTTGTTGATTTACGTCGGGATTTTTTTCACTGTACCTTTTGGCAGCTTCTCGATGAACACCAGGATTATGTTTTGCGTATTTTACACTGGCAGTTCTTAGCTGTTTATTGCGGATTGCAACGATAAACCTTTTCCTGCGTTTCTTTCCTTTCTTACTTATCGATGGAATGGACTCTTCTGAAGTAAGATCAATTACAGTTTGTGAGATATTTATAACGGTTGAAGACTCCTCAGTAAGAGTATTTACCTCTGAAGAGATTTTCGACTCTTCTATCTCAGGAACAAAAGTTACTTGTGTATAAGTCGGTGACTCCTCAATTTTTGTAAGAGAAATTTCTTCCGTATAAGTTGGCGATTCCGTCTCGTTCATCCCTGGATTGGGCAACGCGGTTGGTGTTAAATTGAGGGGAATCATTGGAATGAGGACATCAAAATGTCCTGCACTAAAATGACCAGTGAATCGCAGCATCTTTACACCTTGCCGTACCTCTCCTAAATTGAGAATAAGATGGCCATCACGGAATACCTGAAACTTATATGGATATATATCACTTGCTGCCATAAGTTCGCAGGTAGTTCCGTACGTATCGGAACGTGACATTTCAGCAATGTAACGACTTTTTGTGCCGTATGGAGCCCCTGAACGGTCCTGCGTGAACGGCTGAAATCTCACCCAATTCTGAGATACGTGACGTACAATTTCCAGCCGTATCTGAGAAGATATTGATACATTTTCGTACATTAAATAAGAAAGCGAAGAGAACAGACATGCTCCATCCCCTTGTATATTAATTAGTCAGCAACGGATTTGCATGTTGTTAAAGTAAACCACTTCAAACTGCATTTTTATAAAATCCTTGAAAGCCAAATCAAAAAAATAAAAACAATATAGAAAAATAAATACCAATCAATAAGTAATTTAATTTATCTGTTTTTTTTTCTATACGGATGTAGAAAAAACCTTCTATTTTTTAATATATTTATCTTAGGAGTTAATTCAAACGCACAAATAAATCAGAACAAACGAAAACAATAAAAGGAAAACAAATAAGTAATTTTATTTATGCGAAAATTTATTCTATACTGATATAGAATAAACCTTTTATGTTTTATTTTATTTATCTTAGGAGTTAATGTAAACGAACAAATTAATCAGAACAAACGAAAAATTAAAGGAAAACAAATAAGTAATTTAATTTATGCGAAAATTTATTCTATACGGATATAAAATAAACCTTTTATATTTTATTTTCTTTATCTTAGGAGTTAATGCAAACGAACAAATTAATCAGAACAAATGAAAAATTAAAGGAAAACAAATAAGTAATTTAATTTATGCGAAAATTTATTCTATACGGATATAAAATAAACCTTCTATATTATTTTTGTTATCTTAGGAGTTAATGCAAACGAACAAATGAAAAAGAACAAACGAAAAATAGAAGGAAAACAAATACCTACTTAAGTAATTTAATTTATCAGAAAATTTATTCTAAATGTATATAGAGTAAACCTTCTATTTATTATATTATTTATCTTAAGATTTAATGAAAACGAACAAACGAAAACAATAAAACCAATGCAAACGAATCCTAACAAACGAAAACAATAAAACTAATGCAAGCAAATCAGAACAAACGAAAACAATTTTCAAACGAACAAATAAATATTTTTTTAAATAATAAACGTTTCATTTAAATATTACAGAAAATCGGGAAAATTAGAAATGAAACGCTTGGTATCTGAGATAGATTTAAAAAGTCCAAAATGAAACGTCAGCTCGTACGACGACAACTGATATTTATTTTTCTTTTAAAAAGAGATTATAAGAATCAAAGCTTGTCATGAAAATCGGGAAAATTAGAGATTAAACGTCAGCCCGTGCAGTGACAACTGACATTTATTTTTCTTAATCATTCAAATGCACTAAGAAGTTGATTCCGATATCGAAGTCAACCACCCTAAAAATAGCTTTCTACCCCTTTTCAACCCTGTTAGGGGATACATTTAAAAAAAATACGAAACACGTGTTCAATTAATTTTGTAAAAGAATGTCTATGCCAAATTTCAAGTCAATCGGGCCAAGGAATCGCGTTCTCCCATACAAACTTTGCCACCCTGTTTCACCCTCTTAGGGATTGAATTTCGCAAAATCCCGTCTTAGTGAGCACCTACACCCTAAAAGGGACCCCCATGCAAAATTTGAGACTCCTAGCACTTGTAGTTTCTGGGATTTCGTGATGAGTCAGTGAGTGATTTACGCTTTTATATATATAGATGTAGGTAATTTTTTTCGTATACCATCTCGCCGGGATACCCATGTGCCCAAATAAAGTGAGGATACCCTTGAACGATAGAGGATAGACGCTGCTTGATGCTAAATTCTTTTGGTAAAAGTCTCAAATATAGGCCAGTAAAATATTACAAATGTTTTTCCTAAAAACGCAAAATGCGTTATCTCAAAAACTATGAAGCTGAAGGTTAGTTTTAATTATTTGAAACTTAACACACTTTCAAAATAATATTGGCAATTAATGTCAAAAGCCCATAGTTTTTGAATATAAGTGTAAAAACTGATTTTTTGCAGTTTTTCACGTATAACGCAGCTAGCACAACCTTTTTTTTGCTTGCAAAACATGGTTCCACACTCCATTAAGGGATCCAAATAACATACCAAAAATGCAGCTTTACATCGCGTTTTGCGTTTTCAATGTAGAATTTTACTGGGCTAATATTCTGTTGTGGAAATCCCTATCCACAAGAAAGTGGCTGAAACTCTGAAGGCACACGAAAATGAATTACAAACACTTTTCGGCAATAAAAAGAGACCTCGTTATAAAAACAAACTTGTTCACTTACTTTATGAGTGTGGTGTAAGCCACAGGAAAAATATTCTAGTTAAGAAATCCATTTAATATAGGATAAGAAAGTAAGGTAAGGATGGATTTTTGTAATTTTGTATATTTGATACGGGAAAAGTAATTTCAGGCGGGTGAAGTGGCTATGGAAGTTTGTTAGTAATTGATATAGGGTAAACTAGCCAATTATTGGCCTTCTAAGCAATACGTTATAAAAACCTGATTAATTTATTATTTCCTACATTTGTTATTGACTAGCGGGCGCCCGCAACTTCGTCTGCGTGGTCAGTTTTTTCTCTATCCCTCGGCAACTGTATCTTTTTATGGGATGAAAGTCTCCTATGTCCTTCTCTGTACCCCTGACAACGCATATGCAAAAAAACTGGCCAAGTGTCGAGTCGGACTCGCGCACGAAGGGTTCCGTACCAAAAAACGGCAAAAAAAATACTTTTGTTGTATGGGAGCCCCCCTTAAATATAAATTTTATTCCATTTTTAGTATTTTCTGATATAACGGCAACAGAAATACATCATTTGTGAAAATTTCAACGGTCTACCTGTTGTCGTTATTAATATCGAGCAAAAAACGGCAAAAAAATAACGTTTGTTGTATGGGAGCCCCCCTTAAATATGAATTTTATTCTGTTTTTAGTATTTTTTGTTATAGCGGCAATAGAAATACATCATCTGTTAAATATTTCAACTTTCTAGCTATCACGGTTCATGAGATACAGCCTGGTGACAGACAGACAGACAGACAGACAGACAGACGGACAGCGGAGTCTTATTAATAGGGTCCCGTTTTTACCCTTAGGGTACGGAACCCTAAAAAACAAACAAACGGACTTTCGCATTTATAACATTAAGTAAAGATAAGGATAACGAAGTAAGGATATTAGTTAGGATTTATCCGTTCAGATAAATAACTATATTGTAAGTATTACATACAAAATTATTTTTCCAGTATTTTCAGTAATTTGAATCCATTATAGACCCTTAGTCCATTTATTAGCCCCTTTGACCAATTATTGGCCATGATGCTTATGTCAATAGATAGGCATTAATAAATTATATTTTTGTTAGATACATAAGCCAGATACATGAACGATCAAGAAAAAACATTTTCCCACCGAGAATGAAGGTGTTTTTGCGGTCTTCTTTATAATTATCTTTGATTTCAACTTCAGTACCTCAGACGGTTGAAATCGCTTTAGCTTATGCCTTGCACACAGCCTCAAGAGTCCAGTTACCACACGACGTGGTCCCACAAATTGGGCCATCTGTCTTGCTGTCCGACTTCAATTTGGTGGAACGACGCATATCTTTATATCTAACGCTCTTTTTGCGATCTAGTACGTAATTTTGAGGATTTAATGAATATCTGGGTGAAATGATAAATAATTTAATGGTTTTTAATTATTCACATTCAAAATGGAAGCATTTTGTAAGTTATGACGACCCGCAGAAGAGAACAAACGGACAGCCGGACAGCGGGACAGCTAGACAGACATATAAAAAGCACTTTTGCCCAAACTGAAGCAGAGACGCTTTGCGCTCGCTCGGTCAAAATGTCCACATCATCATCATAATTAGCTGCACGACACCCACTGCTGGGTATAGGCCTCCCCCAAGGATTTCCACGACGCTCGGTCCTGCGCTGCCCGCATCCAGTGGTTTCCCGCGACCTTCACCCTCACGTCGGTCCACCTTGTCGGGGGCCTACCCACGGAGCGTCGTCCGGTGCGCGGTCGCCATTCCAGAACCGCCCCGCCCCAACGGCCATCGGTTCTCCTCGCTATGTGTACAGCCCACTACCACTTCAGCTGAGCAATCCTTCGAGTGATGTCGGTTACTTCGCAAAAAAACTACAAATAAAATGTATTCAGTATTAATTAATCTTACCTTCTTTTCATTAATAAAAATGTTTTAAGTATTGAACAAAGTATTTAATTATCTCTCGTACTTAAGATCATAGCGACCCTCAGTCACAGAATAGATATATAAGTACTACGCTTCGGTTTCTAATTTACAAGCCCTCAAAAAGGGTTCTGGACTTAAAGTACCCTTCACAACAGATCCCTAAATCAGCAATTAACTACCTTTTGAATATTCAGATGTTATAAATAAGGTGTCCTTGGTAATGTCACTGGGTAAAAAATTATGGAGGATTTTTAATGGCGCCGTTTTATCATTTGGCTTAAAATAAATATTAATCATTGAGTCTAGGAAGAAATGTGGTTGTTTTGTGTCGTGAAAAAAAAACATGAAAAAGTTTTATTAAAAGATTTCAAAGGTCCAGTCAGCAGTAAATAGCTTATTTTTGTTAAACCAATGAAACTTCAGAAAGACTAATGAATGAAATAAATGAAGTTCAGAAAAAAATTGTCAAACAATTAAGTTATCGTAGCTATAGGACTAGGACTAATGAATCGTATGCAGAATCCCTCACGTTTTACAATATATAATCGACGTAAACTTTTCGATCTTATGTTTCTTTACAAACTTCTTAATAACAAACTAGATTCCTGCGTACTACTATCTAAAATAAATTTTCTAGCAAGGATTTACCTTCCAGTTCGCTCTCTCCGCACTATAAACGCATTTGTACCGCCCCGTCTTAAAGAAATACACACGAAATGCCTATTTCAGCCGCTGCCTTAACATGTTTGATAATATTTTTTCTGACATTGACATATTTAATAACTCCTTATCAATGTTCAAAGCTAAAGTAACACAAGAATTTAATACCCTAACAACATGACTACACCAACATTAAATAGTTTCTTTTAGTTTTCTAAATTCCGTTTATAGTTTGTTTGTAATGCAAGCAACTCAACTTTGTAATTTAATTAAGTTTCCTATGTTGTTAACCCGCACTGCGCATGGTATATTTAAATCAACAATCCACTACTTTATGTTATTTAGTAATATTCGGCACTGTCTTGTCTATTTAATAAGGAACCATTGTAACTACCCAAGTTTATGTAATGACTGTTATGTGCCAAAAAAAATAAAAAGAAATAAGAAACTACAAATTAGCCATAATGGAATGAAAATTAACGAATTTTCTTGACCATCAGCTATTTTTGATGTCCCCACTGCTGGGGCACAGGTTTTCCTAATGGGTGGATAAGGAGGATGGGCCATAACCTTACACAAGGGGCCCAATGCGGATTGGTGGGTGTTAAGGCGAGGCAGTTCGCAAAATTTACTCTTTCACTATGACTTTAGAATAAGGTTGAATATTGCATAGCTTTAATTGACGCTTCACCAGAAATATGACGAAATTTGGTAGATTTTTATTGATTTCTGAAATACTGGATCATTTATTAAAAATCTACTCGGTTATTGTGTTAGATCGATAAAAAAAGCTATCCTTTTTGCATAAAAAATAATTTCATTGTCGTTGAAAATTACAAAATCTGGGGGCTAATTGTCTAATTTGAAATATCTATCGCAATCGCTTTCGTTTGACAGATGGATGTGACACATTGCTGCATTTCTTTAGTATGTTTTCATTTGTGACAAAACGAAGCTTCAATGTGTTATATCCTGAAAGCGATTGCGATAGATTTTTAAATTAGACAATAGAAAGGCTGATGATTAGAAATTTATTTTTATAAGTTTTTATGGTGTTATTTAGGATTTTTTTACAGAGTTACCAAGCCATTTTTAGGGTTCCGTACCCAAAGGGGAAAAATGGGACCCTATTACTAAGACTCCGCTGTCCGTCTGTCTGTCTGTCTGTCACCAGGCTGTATCTCATGAACCGTTATAGCTAGACAGTTGAAATTTTCACAGATGATGTACTTCTGTTGCCGTTATAACAACAAATACTAAAAACAGAATAAAATAAATATTTAAGGGGGGCTCCCATACAACAAACGTGATTTTTTTGCCGTTTTTTGCTCTATATTAAAAACAACAACAGGTAGACAGTTGAAATTTTCACAGATGATGTATTTCTATTGCCGCTATAACAACAAATATTAAAAACAGAATATAATTTATATTTAAGGGGGGCTCCCATACAACAAACATGTTTTTTTTTTGTCGTTTTTGCTACGGAACCCTTCGTGCGCGAGTCCGACTCGCACTTGGCCGGTTTTTCATCAATATTCTGTTCAGTTATTGTGTTTCTTTGTTGCTTTTTCAGTCTACAGTAATTTTTGTGAAGTAGAATTCTACATCAGTTCTTCACATTGGAAGTTCAAAAATCATTCTTTTCATCAGATCGTGAACTGGCCTCGCCTTAACGACTGAAAAATGTAGCCGGGACAAACGGCTTAACGTGCCCTCCACGGAGGAGCTCGAGATAATAAAGTTTTGGTCACCCATCCCATGACCGACCCTTGCAAAAGTTGCTTAACTTCCGCAATCGCCGGGCTAGGTGCTAAACCACTGCGCCATTGAGCTCATCACGAATTTTCCTACAACCTATATGTTGAATATGTCACATTGAAATAAATCTCATTCCACTTGAAATACGACATAAATTGCAACGACACTTTTAGTTTGTGACCTAAATCTCAGATCCATTCATTATTCTAGTCACGTTTTATCCAATAGACGAGATTGGACAAATGATATCTGCATAGGTCCACTTCATTACAACACAGAATACTCAATAGTACACCCGTGCAGATAAAGAATGGGATTGAAAATGACAGCTCACCGCACTTACCACAACGTGTGTGACTGAGAGAGCGATAGGTGTGGCGTGTAGTGTTCAAGCGGGAAGTGAATATGATTGACGCCATTTCTAATCCCATTCTTTATATGCGCGGGTTGTAGGTACCGTCATAGTGTAAACACGGTAATCAAAATTATCATCATAGCATTTCATACATGGATGAATGATATTGATGAATGAATTAATGATATTTCATACGCATAAGTAGGATACATAGGCCTAAAAAGTTTTTTGAACCTTTTTGCTGTCTTATTAAAAAATAAAACCGATCAAGAGCGAGTCGGACTCGCGCACCGAGGGTTCCGTACAATCATAAATATATTTGGATATGTTACTTTAGTACAGTCTTTAAAAAAGTAGGATAAACGGCAGACAAGTGGAAGGGCGAACAGGCGGACAGTTAATTTACAAATCTTAACCACAGCTGCTTATGGTGACTGAAAAACGTTTCAGCCACTCCACATTGCAAACTGTTACTAAGTAGGAACTTATTATTCGTTTATTCGTACGACAAATAATAGGAAATTTTATTAGAACCAGCCACCAATTTATAATTGTAGTATTAGGTTGCGCCATCTCTTGACCGATAGTGGAACTAATTTTTTTTCTTAGGACAGCGCCATCTATTGATTGGTAGTGAAACTAAAGAATTTTTGTTTGTTTTTTGAATTTCTAAAAAAGTGTGTTAAATTGAGACATCGTTTTATTTTTCCTGTAATCTTTACATAAACTACTATCATATAGAATTATTTCAGATTTTTCTCTTTTCAAACTTCTAAGATAAGGGAGGGGGGGGAACGGTATTTTTTTACATTTTTCATCATAAGTCAAAAACTATGCGGCCTAAGAAAAAAGAAAAAAATGTTTTAAAATGTGCAAACAGCGTTCTTTCATATGATACCCCACATGCCCTAGTCACTTCACTTCAAATTTTTAAGACCCCTTTTCAGTCCCTGTTGTAAAAAAAATATTTTTTTATTTCTTTCTTATTTGCAAAATAGTTGGGCAAATGTCATCTTAAACTATTCCAAATTTCAAGTTGATACCATTAGTAGTTCTCGAGATATCCAGCTGTGACAGACAGACTGAGTCACACCATAAGGGTTCCTTTTTTACCATTTTGGTACGGAGCCCTAAAAAAGATAATTGGTTGTCACCATAGAGGAAATAATCACTAGTTGTCACTATGAAACTTCAAAATCGATTTAATTTAGCTGTAACATTATTTAACAAAAATGTTTTCTAACTTTTTAGACCAAATACTAATGTATTTTGCTTAGTGTATGAAGATTCATTAAAATCGGTACATTGAAATGCCGCGACGAATCAAGCGCTCTGTGTAAATTATTGATATCCAAAGGTGGTTTGATAAGTCCATGACTTTGTAAAGAAACACTTTTTTCGACAATTTGTTTTATTTTTCTACATAATATTTTTGTAGTTCTGAATATTCAGTCCAACGAAGTTCCTACCTCTCTATCTCATTATTTTTTTCTTTCATCGCCTGAAAACTGTGGTAACTGAAATGAGGGCCAATTTCAGACACCTTTGGCTTGATGAAAATCTTTGCCCGCCAAGACATTTATTCATGTTTGGTAGGAGAAACAATCTAAGTGAGCTAAATCTATAGAATAGGTAGGATTTTCATCTTCATTCGATGAGTTTTGGTGTCATGAGTGCCGCCGAGAGGGTCGACAAGTTATCGCTTGAGCTTTTTGTTTCCAAAAGTTATAATCTTTTGCCGAATTTCAATAAAATTTAGTGTAAAGATTCCTAACGAGATTTTTTTAGATACTTTTAAATCACGAAAAAAATGTTGTTCTTTTCAAAGTCATGGGCTTATCAAACCGCCCTCGTAAGTACTTTGAAAACCTAAAGAGCGATACACACCGGATGCGTAAGCGTGCACGTAGACGTACCATGACGTTGTAATGCCTGAAACTTTATGAGACATGGCACACCGCTTGCGTAACGTACGCGTGCACGTAGACCGATGCGTAACTCTACGCATTGCAACTCCCATGAGACAAACAGGCTGTGTACCTACGCAGAGCGGAACGCATTGATGACGTTGTAGTCAATGGCATTCCCTATTGGACGTCACACCGAACAAATTCGAACACGCGCGTATCTTTTCTGCGCGTCACTACGCGCGTAACCACGCGCATGACTACGCATTTAGTTGTATTTGTTTACAAATACTACCTTTTTCTTATTTTGTTTTTAAATAATTAATAACGATATTAAAGAAAAACTAATTGAATTAGTGCGAAAAAATGAGTCCATTTACTCAATATTCGTCTGACATTGCGCACTAAAGTCGCAAACATGGCTGCCGCCGCGGCTGGGTGGGTACGCAAGGGACAGGTTGCGTTGCGTGCCGCGTAGACGTATGCGTAACCCGGTGTGTCAGGGGGTTACGTGCGTAACTACGCGCGTGTCTACGCAGCCGGTGTGCCCAGGCCTTAAGGCTATAATTCAGCATCAAAAATAGCTGAAAACTTAGTACTTTCGAGATTTTTATAAAACTTTAGTTTTACCATTAATTATGTGTGGGTTTACTAGTATGCGTTTGAGTAGCGTCATGCTCGTGAACGGGTGCTGCCAGTGGGGATGGGTCAGCTTCTGACTTAATGCATATTGAATTGTAAAGTTTTTTTTCTTATAACAGCCTAGACTGAATAATAACTTCAAACTTTGAATTTATTTTGAACCCTGCAAATTGATTAAGAAATTTGTAATTCATTAAGAAATGATCAAATTATAATTTTATTTATTTGTTAATCTTTGTTAATATAAAGTCTGGAAACAATATACATATTTGTAAATATCGTTCCATTTGATAAAGCTGAAAAGTTTTTTGCGCCCATTTTTCTTGTCAGCTAAAAGACGTCATAATGGGTGGTGGGAAAAAAAAATTTTTGATGATTTAAAAACGTTCATTATGTGATCTTATTTGAATTAATTCATTTCAGTATTTAATCAAAATATTCATGTTATCCCAATAACCCAGCTTGAATTTTAGATTATTAATTAAATCAACCGTTACCCAAATAGTAATTAACTAAATTCCAGTCACACATACGATGGCCGTTAAGTAATTAAATGAAGCCGCATTGCGCTAGGAGTAACACGTTTAATTAGTAGAATAATATTGGTAATACAAACTGAGTATCTGTTAATTTTGTTATTTACTTTTGCAGAAATCCTTGACAACGTTGTAGGGTAACGTAGCTCAAGAATAATTTAAGTAACTCTTATAAATAATAAATAAATAAATAAAAACTGTTTTATTGACCAATTAGTGACAGGTGTTTAAATAATACTAACTTAGGACTAGATAACAAACTCTTAATATTATAAGCCTCTGCTGCCGAACTAGGCAAAAAACCTGTATTTCGGCATTCAGCGCCATAACCCTCCACAAACATAGCCATTTAAACTAGTCAAAGCAAGTCTTAAAAAAAAATGAGCACAATATACTTCGATCAGAAGACAATACAAATTAAAGAAAAACAATAAGAAAAAGTGAAAGCATCTAGTGTTGATTGAATTAAGAAGTGTGTTTGTCTATGTGTATGTGTGTGTGTGTGTGTGTGTGTGTATAGGATTTCTTCGTTGTCCATTTACAGGGTTATTAAAAAAACACCAACTACCTCGCTGGAGCAGATTTACAATAACAACAATAATTTTGTTCTATGATTTTTCTGAAAACAGTAAAAAAATCGAATTTCCCAACAAATGTCCGAACAGCTGATCGAGTTTTGATTATTTGATGATGAATTTTATTCTGTTTTTAGTATTTGTTGTTATAGCGGCAACATAATTGTTGTTTTTTGCTAAACATCATCTGTGAAAATTTCATCTTTCTAGCTATCACGGTTAATGAGATAGCCTGGTGACAGACAGACAGACAGACGGACAGCGGAGTCTTAGTAATAGAGTTCCATTTTTACCCTTTGGGTACGGAACCCTAAAAATGAACTTTTATTCACACACGAGTAAATACTACATAAATGTAATTATATATTCCTACAAATTATATAGGTATAATAAATACATTGTTTTTAAGATGTATTTGGTTTATAATAATACACATTGTGCATATCATAATATAAACAAATAATATATTAACATATTTATATATAAATACCTAACTAAAATATACATATACAACCTATACAAGAATGACAAATAGAATTAAAACAGACAATACTGAAACATACATTAAAATTAAGCTTTGTCACTATTATAAAACAAACTTATTATCTAAACATTGAAATATAAAAATAAATAATGGTATAAAGTTGACACATTAACATTAATATTAGTAAGTAGAGTTTAGTTTAGCTAAGTTAATTTGATCTGTTCACCTTGCGTATACTGTAAACTTATGTTGGCTACTAGTAGACGACGATACTACTCTGCCGCAACACAGTTTTTAGGGTTCCGTACCCAAAGGGTAAAAACGGGACCCTATTACTAAGACTCCGCTGTCCGTCTGTCTGTCTGTCTGTCTGTCTGTCACCAGGCTGTATCTCATGAACCGTGATAGCTAGAAAGTTGAAATTTTCACAGATGATGTATTTTTGTTGCCGCTATAACAACAAATACTAAAAACAGAATAAAATTAATATTTAAGAGGGGCTCCCATACAACAAACATATTTTTTCCGGATTTTGGTACGGAACCCTACGTGCGCGAGTCCGACTCGCACTTGGCCGGTTTTTTAACTAGTGTGGAGGGTAGCTGTCATTATCTGCTACCGCTGTTACTATTATATCTTCATTTTTAATGAAAATAATATCATTGTGAATGGACAAATAAAGTTATTATAAAAAAAAATTGGTTTTCTGTAAAGTCGGTTTACGGATAGGGTTACCAGATGGAAAAATCAAAAGTCCGGAGAAAAGAATAACGTACGGGGGGGGGGGGGGGGGGGGTGTAGTCGGCAGCGACGAACTGATTAAATAATAGAAAGCTTATTTATCCTTCTATTAAATGTACTTTTTGTTAAATGTACTGAATTTTATTGAAAATTCTAAAAATCCTGAGATTTCCTCAGATTTTCAAAATCCGGCCGCAATCCTGAGCAAAGCCCAAAAATCCTGAGATCTCCGGACAAATCCTGAGATATGGTAACCCTATTTACGGACGATAATTATTTTACGTGAAACGTCATTAGAAAACATTGGTATTCACATTAAATATTAACTTCACTTTATTTACAACGCAAGCGCACTCGCTTGTGAAAGTGGTCATGTTTTTTCGTGCATGCAGCCGGCGTTCATCGATTTATAAGACGTTATCACGTCAAAAACATACCAAAGAAAAGTAGCAATGTATCACCAGTGCCGGAATAAGACTACTTAGTTCCCTAACCAATCCACGCCTGTGGGCCCCCTATAGGGTCACCATTTACGTAAGGGAGGATGCCTGTTTAGGATATGCACAAAATTCCTGATTTTTCAGAAAAATCTTAGTTTAGAAAACGGCCGAACAGTTCGATTTTTTTAAGATTAATCGACTAATCTTGTACTCTTGTCTTGCCCAATGATTCTTGCCTGCCAATAAATGAAAAAACGGCCACGCAGCGTGATTTTTAATCAGTTTTATCCACTGTCACAGCAAGATTTTTTTTCAGTTTCATCCGCTAATTTTGTGGTAGGTCGTTTTATTTACATCGCCACACTAATGAATTTGAAATAAAACATTTTTATTTCTTATAAACAAATTTTTTTCCTTTATTGGTGCCGATTATGTTGCCCCCCCCAGACGTGATGCCCTAAGCAATTGCTTAATTTGTTTAAGGGTTAATCCAGCACTGTGTATCACATCCATCTGTCAAATGAAAGCTATTACGGTAACCATGTAAGTTAGCCGGTAGGGCCCCATGCAGGACCAGAAATTATTGCAATAGCGATAACAGGCTGACTCAACCACTGAATGACGATACATACTGCGGCGAAACAGCCAACAGCGATGACACGGAATTGCGAAAACACGGAACTGCGAAAACACTCAACAGAGTGACAACACAGAGCAGCTAAAACATTTAACGGTGACAACATGGAACATGCATTTCGATAACGTCAAGAGTGAGGTCCAGGGTCTGATGATGAAACTGGAAGACAATGCCATAGGAACGCAATATTGAAACCGTGCAACCCCATCGAGTTTGGGCTCGTTTGAATCGTCTTGACGCGTATTTTGTTGGGAAATAGTGTCCAAGGATCTAATAATGGAGCCGGAAGAAGGTCATAGGAACTCTTTAATAAAACCATGCTACCCTACGGAGTTTGGGCTTGTTTGAATCGTCTTAACGAGTGCTCTGATAGGAGATGGTAAATTTTTTGTCTCAGCTCGTTAATTAAAAATCAGAAAATAATAATTTACTAAAAAAATATTTTTTAAAAACACGTTTTTAAAACGGACTAAAAAAATATAAAAATAGTACTAAAACATTAAAACGGACTAGTAAAAACAGACTAAAATGTATAAACAAATTCTTTTGTAAATATTTATAATTATTTTTTATTATTTGTTATTTTATAGTCTATACTTACCTACAGAAATTTTACACCCAAAAACGTGGGGCACGTTTTGTAAAATTTCTGTAAGTAAGTATAGACTATAGGGTTATAAATATTTACAAAAGAATTTGTTTATACTTTTTAGCCTGTTTTTACGAAATCTGTCATCGAAATGCATGTTCCATGTTGTCACCGTTAAATGTTTTAGCTGCTCTGTGTTGTCGCTCTGTTGAGTGTTTTCGCAGTTCCGTGTTTTCGCAATTCCGTGTCATCGCTGTTGGCTGTTTCGCCGCAGTATGTATCGTCATTCAGTGGTTGAGTCTAACAGGCTAGTAGCCACATTCTGCCACAGGAGAGGCCTATGTCCTAAAATGGACTATGATTGTGGTTCCCCCCCTTTTATATCCGAAGTATGCAAGAGAAAAATCTGAAATAATTCTATGTGATAGCAATCTCAATTTAGCACACTTTTTTAAAAATTATCAAATTTCTAAAAAAGTTAACATTAGTTCCACTATCGGTCAAGAGATGGCGCTGACCTAAAACTGCAATACTAATTTTATTATTCTACTCTGCAGTGTGGTTTGATGGTGCAATTATGATGGTACGGAACCCTCGGTAAGCGACTCCGACTCGCTCTCGACCGGTTTTATTTCGTTTATAAAACGTCCGGCAAGGCCCAACAATCAATCCATAGATAGGGGTGGCCTAATCCAGATTAGTTGCTATGTAACGGTTAATATTAATAAAAGATTGACAGTTGCTTAGCAACTAATCTAGATTAGGCGTATCCCTATCTGTGGATTGATTATTGGATCTGGGGAACTTATACAGAGTACGAAAGTTGCCAAGTGGTTTTCTCTTTTAAATCAACTACGTTGTCGTGTGCTGAAAAGAGACAAAGCATTGTAGCTTAACCCAAAAGGAATTATGGACGGATTAAGATAAAACTAGGCGTAAACGATTGAACGCTTAACGATATCTCATACTGCTGATTTAGTTTAACCACAGTATAAATAAGTAGCAGTATTACTTGCTTGTCCTTTAAATAATGGGGAATGTCCGAAAAAAATCAAATTGGCTGAATATTTTTATATAGGTAGGAATAAGCTCCCTTAGTAATAGAAAAAAGTTTCAGATTTTTTGGTAGCGTGAAAAATTTTTAAATAATTAAAGTCTCTTTGACCTCACAAATATTCAAAAGTAACAGCAGAATGGAAATTATACCTTTGCCTCCACCTGCCACAACCACAACATGGCATTAAAAAAAGTTTCAAAAATGACAAATGTCGAAATGTCAAAACTTTTTATTTTTTATTCTTGCTGTCGTAGTGGCATGTGGTGGCAAAGGTATAATTTATATTCTGCTGTTACTTTTACACATTTGTTAAGTCGAAGAGACTTTAAATATTTTAAAATTTTTTACGCAACGGAAAATTCTGAAACTTTTTTCTATTACTAAGGGAGCTTATTCCTACCTATAAAAAAATATTCAGACAATTTGATTTTTTTCGGACATTCCCCATTACCTATGCGTTTTACTTACTGAAATGTACAAAGTACTGATTCCATGATTTCAGATACCTAGATATATTTGAACAATAATTAATTAAATACAGTGGATAATTTTGTGCCATAATACAATTTATATCAAATGTTTCACCCACTTGTGTAAGACGCAGGGGTCCCTGGTTTGATATCCGGGATTTCTCCGATGTAACCCCCGTACCAACATTAGTTCTCGGATTAGTTGGTGTTAGGGCATGATCCGATCCGCAGATCACTGCGATCTATGCGATGTATAGAGTTCTTACCCCTTCCGGTCCCATGTATCGCATAGATTTTAGATCACAGCAATCTGCAATCGGATCGGACTTAACGCATTCTATTGTTGACAAGCTACTAAATGATACACCACAACTCCTGAAATATTTTTTTACTACAATACCTTGCTTGCTTAATTGTCTAGAGATACAATTATTTTTCTTATATCTGAAATAAAAACGACCGCTCGCTCCGATGATATTTTTACCAATGGCTGCCTGCGCTCCCCCCTTCTTGTGTCGTGTTCGACCGTTCTATTGAAAATGTAAAAGATAAAAGTAAATATTTATTTTCATTATTTTATATCGGTCGCTAACACTATGTGTTTGAGCTCTTAGCTGTTTAATAATAATGAAGACGGATTACTGAGCACTGAATTACACTATGGATTAACGATCTCTGTTAGTTAATGAAGCGTGAATTGGTTCAGTTATCTTATAAAGGATCGTTTGATAAAGTCCCTGGCCCGGATTGTTAATGTGTTCAACTTAAATCAAACGTCTTTAGCAAGAAACTTGGATGAAAAAGGTCATTGTGAAAATTGTCGTAAATTACGATACTTCTTCTTCTTATTTTTGTTTTGGCAATCTACTTTCCTCTTGGAAGTAATTTTTGCCAGTGTCAAGTGTTGAATAGTTCAGTGGTAGGTATTTTTCAGTTTACTTTAGAATGCGGGTGCATTGCATTCCAATGCTGCTTGGAGCATTTGGCACCAAGTATTATCAAGACAGTTTACTCGGTAAGTTCAGCCGAGGTAGCCACTACTACAATAAAAGTCTCAGCTTCACACAACCAAGATCGCGCCTATTTCAATTATTCCACATATTGTTCAGTTGCGTAGACACTTGTACCACAAAACTGCACCAATTTTAAGACACAATATCCACTATGAATCAATTTGCAAATAATTAATAGACACCAAACCGAACTCGACAAAATGGCGTCATAAACTAATTACGATACTTACTAGAAAAGTATAATTGACGACCAGCCTTTTTATTGTCTAACTTCAAAATCTATCGCAATCGCTTTCAGGATGTAATCCATTGAAGTTTCTTTTTGGCACAAATAAAAACTTCCTAAAGAAATGCAGCAATGTGTCACATCCATCTGTCAAACGAAAGCGATTGGGATAGATTTTTTGAATTAGACAATTAGCCCCCTGATCAACGTGCCGGTCTACCACGCAAGAGGTCCCGGATTCGATTTACGGCCGGGCAGAAATTGAAATGATGCGTTGGGTCTTTTTGTTACTATGTATTATAAGTAATTTATTGAAAAAGTATGTATAAGTAACCCATATTACAAGCTTTGCTTAGTTTGGGGCTAGATGGCGCTGTGTGAAATTGTCCAAGCATTTATTTATTTTAATGCACTAGCGGCCGCCCGCGACTTTGTCTGCGTGAACAGTTATTTTTCTATCCCTCGGTAATAGTATTTTCGGATGAAAAGTTCTGTACCCCTGATAACGTGTATACAAAATTGTATGATGATCGATGATCATGATTTTTTTTCTATTAAATTAATTATCTGTATGATGATCGGTTGAATAAGCGTAACAAACACACACAAGCACAATTTCGAAATTAATATTATTATTATATGTAATTAGCTTTTACCCGCGACTTCGTCCGCGTGGATATTCGGAATAACCCTAGAGAACCTTTTACTGGGATAAATAGTAGAGTCCAGGATATAAACTATATTTGTGTCAAATTTCATCTAAATCCGATCAGCCGATTTTGCGTGATTGAGTAACAAACACCCAAACTTTCACAATAGGTAAGGATTGACATCTGAGTGCGTCTTTACTTATAAAATTGCCGATATTTTGTCACATACAGAGAAAATAATAACTTCTATGAATTAAAATATTAAACGATATCTTGATATTATATCAAATTATGACCATGATAGTCAACTATCTATAAAAATAAAGTCCTTATTTTAGTTTTTTTTTACATTAAAAAATGATCTTGAAAGTGACTCTTTTCTTTGTGATCAAAAAAATAAATAAATATAAAAACATTTAAAAACACGACTGCCCTGCTAAAAACAAACTAAAAAGTTAAATAACAAGTGTCATTGCAGTCGGGGAACCGTTTGTGGAACAATTTTTAATCGAAGAGGTCCCCCGACTGCAATGACACTTGTTATTTAACTTTTTAGTTTGTCTTTAGTAGGGCAGTCGTGTTTTTAAATGTTTTTAAATTTATTTATTTTTATTTCACACATATTAGTGACAAATTATATATTTTTGAAATATGGTCATTAAGACCTTTCATTTTCATATTGTAATAATTGAAGAAATTTTTTTTTTCACATTTGAAAATGGTGTCATACAGTCGCCATTTTAACTTTTTTCAAAAAAAATATAGCCAGTGTCACTCGAAATGATGTAAGGATTCTAACAATACCCCATACATCTAAATCTGTTGAGCCATTTGGAAGTTATGGTAGAATAAAGAAACTCACATACCCACAAACATACATGAACCCTGAACACATATACACTCTTTTTGCTTTGGGCAGTCGTGTAAAAAAGGGTGACCGGAGGGGTTATAAGTTATAACTTAGCCAAAACTTATTTGTTTTGCTTATCGTAAATGGAATAAGTTAGCATAATGTTCAAACATTAGTATATAAAAGTTTTGTTACATGAGTGTTCACGGTTGTTAAATGAATAAAGAAAATGCTAGTAAAATAATTCAACTTCTTGAAAATTCTCCATACAAATCGACAATTTCATAGGCAAAGACCTAATGTTAAAATCCATTTTATTTCACCAAATTCGAAATTTAACATCACGTAAATTTCTTTCATTGCCATATACGTCATCTGCCGTGGCTTTACAAGACTAATGTTGCCATAAAAATGAATAATAGTACACTTGTACCCGTGGAAAATGTAATCGATTAAGGCATTACTTTAAACCTGGCAATACCTCTACCAAAAGAGTGTTCTTAGGGTTCCGTACCAAAATGGTAAAAACTGGCCAAGTGCGTGTCGGGCCACGCGCAGTAGGGTTCCGTAGTTACATTATACCATACCATATTTTAATACCGCTATCATTTTTCACCTGAAAAAATAACTTTGTTTTTCACAGTGTTTGTATGAACAACAAAGTTATATTTGCGGTTTTGGAAAATGTACTATATTTCGAAAACTTATTACTGTATCTCTTTCAAACCAATTTTCTTTGAAAGTGTTTGTTAAGATCTATAGCATATATTTTTTTTAGATTTTTCACTCTCTTACTTTAAAAGTTAAAGGGGGGGGACGACACACATTTTACCACTTTGGCAGTATATATCTTTCAAACGGTTGACTTTGAGAAAAAATTGTCTTAGAAACCTCAATGTCATTTTTAAAGACCTATCTATAGACACACCACAAGCATTGGTTTGATGAAAAAAAATCTTTTCTGTTTCAGTTCCATGTATGAGGAGCCCCCCCTTAATTTTTTATTTTTTTTATTTTTGTGAAAAAATCGTAAAGCGGTTCACAGAATACATCTACCTACCAAGTTTCAACTATGTAGTCTTAATACTTTCGGAATAAAGTGGCTGTGACATACGGACGGACAGACAGACAGACAGACAGACAGACAGACAGACAGACAGACATGACGAATCTATAAGGGTTCCGATTTTTGCCATTTTGGCTACGGAACCCTAAAAAAGGAACCCTTATGTTGTGACTCAGTCTGTCACAGCTGGATATCTCAAGAATAACTATAATGGTTTCAACTTGAAATTTGGAATAGTTTAAGATGACATTTGCCCAACTATTTTGCAAATAAGAAATAAATAAAAAAAATCGATATATTTTTTACAATAGGGACTGAAAAGGGGTTTTAAAAATTTAAAGTGGGGCTACTAGGGCATGTGGGGTATCATATGAAAGAACGCCGTTTGCACGTTTTAAATATTTTTTTTTTCTTTAGGCCGCATAGTTTACGAATTAGTTCGACTATCGATCAAGAGATGGCGCTGACCTAAAACTGCAATACTAATTTTATTATTCTACACTGCAGTGTGGTTTAATGGTGCAAATATATGATGGTACGGAACCCTCGGTGCGCGAGTCCGACTCGCTCTTGACCGGTTTTTTTTATTTTTCACGATTTCAGAGTTGGTCTCATAGCAAAAGATGTTCAGTTTGGTGGTCTCTATCAACCATTTTCTGTTTTAGCTAAGTATTAATTCTGTTACATGTTGTAGAATTCACAATCCTGCAAATCTTGAATATTTTATCAAAGAGAATTTATTATTTATTCTTTCTTTTAGGGGAATACTCGTTTTAGAAATATTTCTTTGTATCTTCCTTCCCTTACAATGTGTATAAAAATTCATGATGATCGGTTAAATAAGACGTGAAAGTGTAAAAAACTACTTAACTAGGTAATTGCATTTATAATACACATTATCAACTTTGTCTAGGGATACAGGGGTTATTTTCATACAAACGAGGTAACTTTGAAGCCTTGGTTTTCTGCCAGGGATGTACCGTGCTGTGATCTGATGACGGCTATCC
Organism: Agriphila geniculea; assembly: GCA_943789525.1. Taxonomy (NCBI): domain Eukaryota; kingdom Metazoa; phylum Arthropoda; class Insecta; order Lepidoptera; family Crambidae; genus Agriphila; species Agriphila geniculea. The sequence goes on along the minus strand of OX038898.1, from coordinate 8,020,700 downwards.
AGGGAGTGAATGGAGGAGATTCAGATCGCTATACACACCCAACTGATCTGACCAGTTGGGCATGTGGGGACATGCCCTAGTAGACCCATTTCAAATTTTTAGGACCCCTTTTCAGTCCCTGTTGTAAAAAAGATATTTATTTTTTTATTTATTTCTTATTTGCAAAATAGTTGGGTAAATGTCATCTTAAACTGTTCCAAATTTCAAGTTGATACCATTAGTAGTTCTTGAGATATCCAGCTGTGACAGACAGACAGACAGATTGAGTTACACCATAAGGGTTCCTTTTTTACCATTTTGGTACGGAACCCTAAAAATCAGCTGTTTGATACTTACATTTTCATATTTTCGTTATTAAGTAGTTTTTGTGTGAAGCAGCTGCTTTTTTTGGTCCCATAGCAAAAGTTGTTCAGTTTGATGGTCCCTATTTACCATATTCTGGTTAAGCCATCAATAGGGTATTTGACTTAATTGTTTTATTGACTAAACATGTTTATTGAAATATTAGTAACACAACATAGGTATTTATTTTCAAATATCTTGTATATTTTCAGCAATATAGAGCATCAAACTTTTTAATTAGACAAGGAGAGCGCGATAAGCAAGTGACGTCACATGCTTGTACGGCCATACTCTCGCCATAGAAAAATAAGATAGAAGCCATAGAAGAATATCTCTTCAACAACAGTCAAATACCCTATTCTGTTACACGATATTATCCTACATTTTTATTTATTCACACATTTTTATCTACAAAGTTCGCTTTAAAACAAAGTCGTATTATTTCCCTACCAAGATCCAATATAAGTTGACCTTTCCAAAAGCTTGGAGATATAAAACTGCTTGTTATTAACAAAGACTTTGTTCACAACGGAGTTCAGTTTACAATGGTCATGTTCATTTGAATTACAGATTTGTATTACAATGGTTTTCGCATTTTTCTATGCACTTGAGTATTATTTTGACGCTTTGAAATTATTTAATAATGAAATCTAGTGATGTTCTATTTAAAACATTGAATTTTCATTTTGAATTACGAAAATTATGAATGAGTAGCTTTCACCCGCCACTTCGCCTACGTGGATATTCGGAACATCCCTAGAAAACCTTTACCGGGATAAAATGTAAACGGATATAAACTATCCATGTGTCAAATTTCGTCCATATCCGATCAGCTGTTTTTGCGTGATTGAGTATGCAGCTTTTGCCTGCGATTTCCAACTTTATACATGCGTTGTTATGGAGTGTAAAATCGTTTTTAAGTAATTTTTGTATCCCTCGGGAATAGTGTTTCTAGATGAAAGATATCCTATGTCTTTTTTTGTACCCCTGACGTGTGTATGCAAAATTTCTTGATGATCGGTTGAGTAGTTAGGACGTGAAGGCGTAACAAAAAATAAAAAACACATTTACATTCGATTTTTTTTTTACATTAAATGGGCTGAATCTTAGTTACATTCGAGAACCATAGGCTAAGAAGAGGCCGAAGATGAAGCGAGCTTGCCCAGAAGAAGGGTTTAAATATCGCAGGCAGGGCTATAGATAAATATAACATATAGAATACAGAGCAATTTTTGGAGCCCTTTTCAAAGGAGATGTTCCATTTTTATATGGAGGCTGGGCCCCATTGGGTAACCCGTGGCCTACAGTCATGAAATTATATTTCATAGATAGAGCACAAAATAAGGAACCTTTACATGTATAAATATTTTTTTTTTATCCCTGCAAACATTAGTTTTTTCAAAAAATAGTTGGCTAATTAAAGTTTATAAAACGGCAACCCAAAACTTTTTCTACCCTGGCAACATCGATTTTCTCCTGTCATATGTCACACAAAATGACAAATGACATATAAACAGGCAATGTCGCCATTTTAATAAAAATAAAAATGCAAAGGAATATCCCTTAACAGCCGGTAGCCGCACAAAATGGATTTTCAGTATTAAATCAGCTGTAAAAACTTGTAACAAGCATTAGAATTTATTAATATACTCGGGAGAGTAAAATTAATAATAAGACACTTTCATTTTAAAGCGAAAACATTAAGAAATACGCGATGAAAAACACTATTGTTTGAGTTTTTAATTTTTTTTTATTTATGTTTGCAGGGGTTTTTATTTTTTTTCTTTTCGGAAACCTTGACCCTCGAGAGAAATCTACCAGAAAAAAAATTATTATGGGTGTAGGAAAATTAAAAAAAAGTGGGCCCAGGAAAGAACGACTCCTTTTGTCAGGTCATTCTATATTAGCAGTTACAATCACCGACGGAAGATCAGCGTTGGGTCATACATAATAAGCCTAGCATTATGCTGAGTCGGGACCGATTTGGGGCAAAACTATTTAATGTCTTTTGTTGTATTTCTTTAACTGTTTGTCTCAAATAAATGTTTTTTCTTTCATTCTTTCTTTCAATCAATTTACGAAGTAAAAATTTTTTTTCACGTTTTTACCCCAAACTTTTCCCCACACAAATTGAAATTCGGCTGCCCTAAACCAAAATCAAGTATCTCATTCCAGACAAATTTTGCAGGAGAGCTTAAAAACGTTATTTAGTGTTTAAATCATTAATAATTATCTCACCTATTTTTTTATTACTTCCTTGAACTTATATTTCATTTTGTAAAAAGGTCGCAAAATTATCCTATAAGTATAATAGTAGGACTATTTTGGTCGTAGTATTATGGTAGGACCGTTTTGGTCCCGGCTGCATTTCCACTGGCTCGCGTGGTAGGTTTTAACCGCCTCTGTGGTCTATTGGTTCGCCCACCCGTGTCAGACGCAAAGGTTCCGGGTTCGATTCTCGGGGGAGAGGGGTACATTTGTACTTGGTTTGGTCAGTGGTAGGATTTATTTCAAGTCCGCCTGGCTAGCTACCACCATCTTACCTAAGTCTGACGCCATAACAACAATTTAAAAATTGTCATGTTCCGACAGTTAGAGGTAAGATTGCCAGTTCCTCAGTGGTGAGGATTCCGGGTGTAGTGCGCTTCCACCTTCAACTTAACACCAGGTGAGGTGAAGGCCAAGCACTATCCCGTAATATTTGAAAATAAATAAATTTAAAAAAAGTTAAATAACAAGGTGTCTTTGCAGTCAGGGGACCTCATTAATTAAAAACTGTTCCACAAAACGGTCCCCCGACTGCAAAGACACCTTGTTATTTAACTTTTTAGTTCGTTTTTAGCAGGGCAGTCGTGTTTTTAATATTTGTTTAGTTTATTTATTTTTATTTCACACATTTTAGTGACATATGATATAGTTTTGGAATGTGCTCATCAAGGCCTTTCATTTGATGCCCTCAGACCAAATTATAATAATAGAAGAAAAACATTTTTTTTTCACATTTGAAAATGGCGTCGTACAGTGGCCATATTGATTTTTTTTTTAAATATAGCCAGTGTCACTCGGGATGCTGTAAGGATTCTAACGATACCCCATTTATCCAAATCAGTTTAGGCATTTAGAAGTTATGGTGAAATAAAAAAACTCACATACCCACATACATGCACCCTGAACACTTATACACTCTTTTTGCTTTGGGCAGTCGTGTAAAAAGGTCTAGCCTGGCCCATTCTCCTTATCAAAAGGAAAACCTGCACCCCAGTAGTGGAATGAACATTAGTGATGATGATGAAGGGTACAGTGATGATACCCACCTCAAACTTTGCGTTTGATTAGGTTACATACAACCTACTGAATAGCAAAGCTTTGAACGTCGCCCGACCGCACTAATCTTGTTAGACAGCAAAACAAACTTTGATGGTAGTAAGCTTAGATTATTCATGCATTCAAACTTGGTTAGAAAGCCTATCGCACTTCTTGCAAAATATACTAAATCAGTTTCCTTACACGACCGACATTCGATTCGTTCGGGAGCTTTCTCCGTTGTGCGAAATCATTTCTCTGTCTTTTTCTTTACGTGTAAAACCTATAGAAAATAACCTCACTTCTGCACTTTTTCGATGTTTTTCGTTGTTTTTCATTCATCATTATCTTAAGCACAATTATCTTTATTGAAAAAAAGTTACTGGAGCAACTGCACAGTACGTTTAAGTGTATTTTGATGTAGAATTCAATACGTTTCCGCTATTATTTACAGTAGAAATATGGCCCCGACAAGGGTTTTTGATGATAATCTGTTTTTTACAATCATCTGTGAGGTTTATACGCAATTTAATACTTGTAGCTAGATAATCCCTTTAGCTTGTAGTATGTTTTTTTTGTGGCAGCAACTTTACGTTTTCTATATAAAAATATGGCCCGCGCAAACCATGTTTTCCTATTATGGCCCCTTAAAGCTTAATAAAACAGGCCAAGCGAGACTCGTGCACGTAGGGTTCCGCACCAAAAAACGGCAATAAATCACGTTTGTTGTATGGGAGCACCACTTAAATATTTATTTTATTCTGTTTTTAGTATTTGTTGTTATAGCGGCAACAGAAATACATCATCTGTGTAAATTTCAACTGTCTAGCTATCACGGTTCATGAGATACAGCCTGGTGACAGACAGACAGACAGAGACGGACAGTGGAGTCTTAGTAATAGGGTCCCATTTTTACCCTTTGGGTACGGAAACCTAAAAATTAGCCATTCGATAATTAGTCATATCATATGTCCCAAGTTTTTGTAAATCACAGACATTGTCGTATTGTATGGAATTGACAAGCCTTTTCGATACGTGATTTTAGACTTTTTGGATTAGGTTAAATTTTTAGGTTTGCAAACGAATAGTTGTCAGCTGAGCAAGGGACAAGAAGATGATGGGAAAGACATTAAGGGGCTGTACAAGACTGGAAGCAATTTTCATAGTAAAAAATTACAAAATTATTGTCAATTTTATCGTTTTGACTTATTTATAACAATTAAACTATTTCCTAATTTGGAAAATTGTGAATCAAAACTAGAGAGCAATTAATGATTCTTTTTCCTATGGCTTCAAGATATAGGATGTAGGTTTATTATTGGTTGTCACATCAGTGAAAAACTACAAAATTAGAGGTCACCTTACGATTTTTAGATTTCTGTACCCAAAGGGTAAAACGTGACCCTATTACTAAGACTCCACTGTCTGTCTGTCACCAGGCTGTATCTCATCAACCGTGATAACTAGACAGTTTCACAGATGATGTATTTCTTTTGCCGATATAACAACAAATATTAAAAACAGAATAAAACAAAGAGGCTCCCATACAACAAACGTGATTTTTTTGCCGTTTTTTGGTACGTTGGTACGGAACCCTTCATGCGCGAGTCCGACTCGCACTTGGCTGGTTTTTTTCTTTTGAGAAAAATTTTAGCTATCATGTTTCTGTCAATCACAAAACTGAGTAATATAATCTATTTTCTACATTATTTTTTGGGACCCATGAGTATACATGTAATACTGCGTGAAATATTTATTAAAAAATGTCCATAAATCAAGTAATACTACGTGAAATCTTTATTAAAAAATGTGTATTTGGCGTTATACTGCCCCTTAACACTGTGCATTAACAATGCATAAAAACCCCGTTATTTTTTTCATATTTTGTCAGTTTTTTAATTATTTTGTGTAGTGTCATCCGTTGACAGTTGACATAGCTTCCTTTTCCATTTCAACAGTATCTGTAAGACGACACTACACATAATAAAGAATTTTATGTTAATTAACTTTAATTTCTATTGTCGTGTCAACTGTAAATTTAGTGTAGTCTTTGTAGGCGTCGTTGTCGTAAACAAAAGCAGTATTTTGTTACAATTCCCAACTGTCTACATTCAAAGATAATTTACTTTGATCACCACACAGCGATCCAAAGATTCTCCGAAGTAATACTAAATATTCAGTGAATATTCCAAAGTAGGCATAAGCAATTAACATACATTTTCTCTGTTATTCAAATAACGTAAAAGTTTTATGGCGAAAAGTTTTGTTTCAAATTCTTTATCTTTTTGGAGTGAAAATATTGATGAAGCCTTTGAGAGGTATTTGATTTGGTAATTTTTGTTTATAGAAGAAAGTCAAAATTAGTATAAAGTGATTTGTTTGTATAAGATATGAGTTTTGAGATCAAATTACAAAAATAACAATAGGTATGCTAGGTTTTACATCATTCAATCATTAAGGGTCCATGATAGGAAAACGGTGGTTTGCGCGGGTCATATTTTTTTTATATAGAAAACGTAAAGTTTAAGCCACAAAAAAACATACGACAAGCTAAAGAGATTATCTAGTAGCTACAAGCATTAAATTGCGTATAAATCTCACAGATGATTGTAAAAAAATCAGAATATCATCAAAAGCGCTTGTCGCGAGTCATATTTTTGGTGTAAATAATAGCGGCAGCCTTATTACCTAAAATTTAGCAATCAGCAATAATCGCGCAGTTATCGCGCGATAGACGCGCGATCGATTGCTAAACGTCAAAAAAAATCGTATTACGTATGTGTTTGCTGGCTAATCGCTCGCTGATGGATTGAATGCACTTTTTGCTGCGACACTAGCGCCAACAACAATTTCGTGGCAATCACTGGAACTAAGAATGTCAATGGGTGCATTCCGGCAGACCAACCGCTGAGTCATCGGTCACCACAGTATACATTTTAACCATGGAAAGTAATTATGAAATTTCTTACTTTCTATGGTTTAAAGGTACTCTATGGCGACCGATGACTCAGCGGTTAGTCTGCTGAAATGCACACATTGTCATTTCCTTCAGGCAAACAAACATTTAGTACATATTTTCATAAAATCCAACTATAAATAAATATTTTAAGTCTTTCTTCTGAAAGGGAGGGACTGGCCAAAATGCGCCAGAGGAATAAGCTATAATAAGCCCTAGTACCTACCAAGTCTTTCTTCAGGCTGAAGGAGTCGCCTGCCTAAGTAAGGGACTACCGAACGAAATGCACCAGAAGAAAAGAATATGAGACAGTTCGAGTCCTATAGCTGCTAGCTGCAAGAGTCGAGGGTGTGGACCGTCCGCGGGAGTGGGTTGGAGAGTCAGGAAGTGCCTGGGGCGGCGCAGGCACACTGCGGCATGGCCGTGGTTGTGACTAGAGGATTGCATAGCGGCTGCCAGTCAAGAAACAAACTGCAAGCATTGTCTTGTGCTGGGCCTCCGTAATGTGTTTAGAACTTTTGATAACAGTGACCACGATGATAGTGTTCAAGTGAACTTGCTTGTACCACATAACTTTAAGTTCTGTGTGTAGGTTCTGATGTTGTTTCTTTGAATTTAGCTGAGTTGTAACTTGGTTTCACTTTGTGGAACTGGTATAGACATTTTTATGGGGGAAATGAGTACCTACTTAAATTAAACTGTTGAAACTTAGCGTGTACGCTCCAGTCAACTTGTCCACAATGTTGTTCGAAGTAATTATATTATACCTACTCTTTGGTGTTAGTTAAGTTGTATATGTATTAAATAACTAGTTGTTGGTTTAAGCAGACTTTTATTTAACTGGAACTGTTCAATGCAAATACTTATAGCACCTCATATAGGTAGATACCTACACAATAAAATTAGTCCTCAGACATATTTTATCCTCTTACCGTCACAACCACAGATCTGTGGTCACAACCTAAGCAAATCATAATACTATCATGATTAAGTAGATACTTAACTTTATTATTTGTGACTGCTCACAAAGAAAGTATGGTGACGATCTGTAATAATGCAACATATTTTTTATAAGTTTATTTTGTATAAAAGTATAATGATTTGCTTAGGTTGTGACGGTAAGAGGATAAAATATGTCTGAGGTGAGGACAGACTAAATGGATGGCTAAATGTGGGAATGGTATGTAAAGGAAGTTATAAATTGATAGGAATAAAAATAATTACTAAAAAACAAATTATGAATCAAACGGTGTTTACAATAGATACTGTTTTAACAAATTTATTACCAATCATTATATAAAAGTTATTTCTACACTCACTTGTTACATTAATTTGATCTCGTAGTAAACCATAATCTTTGTACAATGCGAGTGAATGATGAAGAATTTGATTTTGCTAAACTCCCCGAGTGTCAGCACTCGGTGATTGTGGTACGAAGCCGATATCTGTTGCAGATGTTACTTAACACAGCATAGGCATCAATTTTTAATGGCCACTGTGCAACGGTCATAATGCAACACTCTGTTGCTAGCAAACACCTCCGACGAGCTTCCAGAACACCAATTTAACGCTCCAGTGCATTCCTTGTCAGGCGGTGAACATTGGTGTATTTATCTTCTGCACTAACAGGTTCAGCATTGATAATCGCAGTCAAAAGCCATGGCCTTAGCAGAGAGGTATCCAGAATCACCTGTAAATTAATGTCAATCAAATTTTATTGCATTTTGATATATAATGGTAATCTGCTCAATACTAAAATAGTAAGTTAATACCGCTACATACCAAGCAGCAAAACGGCCTGTCCTCAACTATAAAAGTGTCGGATATGCCCTTGTATATCTGACATTCTCTAAATATGGGCATTATGTGTAGCTCCACCAAATGAAGCGTCTACATTAATTATATTTAAATCACTATCACAAATCTGAAATAAAAACAAAATGTATTTAATTTATATTCATGTTTATGGAGGTTAGTGTTCAGAACAAATGTAACTCCTTACTATTTGTACATTTCTGGATTAGAAATGTTTCCAAAAATATCTCCTTAGACTCCGTTGGACTCCGTCAGAGCGATATGAGGGCCATCGATGAAAAGCTCCAATGCCTTGGCTTCGCCACGAGAGCTACGCCTCAATCGTGGTGTGTTGCTGGTGAAATCTCTTCTACTCTCATAATTTAACGTTGCTAACAATAATAAAACACGAACCATGTCGATACAAAAGCGTAATGAACTATCAAATACACAGCGATAGTGAAGCAATTGAAAAAAATCACCTTTTTTGTAATTGTTATCTGACAGCTCAATTTGCTCGCAGATTGCTATCGCTTTGCTGTCAAAAAGGATAGCTAATACGAAAATGACACAATTCCAAAGAGTAGAATGCAGTTGAATTCATATTTTAGTTCATCTTTTGTTCGGTAGAGGCAGCACTGTCGTTAGTTTGCTATGGTTCTGTTTTTGCTGATGCGTAATACGAATTTGCAATTTTAAAGCAAAAATTCCGCAATTTTCGCTATCGCTTTGCTTTTGCAAGTTAGGTAATAAGGCTGCGGAAACGTATTGAATTCTACATCAAAATACACTCTAACGTAATGTGAAGTTGCTCCGATAACTTTTTTTAAGGAAGATAATTGTGCTAAAGATAATGATAAAAAACAACGAAAAACATCGAAAAAGTGCAGAAGTGAGGTTATTTATTTTCCATACTCTTTACACGTAAAGAAAAAGACAGAGACAAATGTTTCCGCGTAACCGAGCCTTAACTTAATAACTTAGCTTTGTAATTTGATCTTAAAACTCATAGTTGTGATTAGGCTAATAATATCTCAGATTTTTTGTAAAGTTTGTTCACATAAGATGTTTTAAAAATACCTACTATACGTGAATTTCGTGAATTTGATAGCATTCAAAAAGTCTCAACAATATTGCAGCGATGAAAAAAGTGATTTCAGCGCTAAAATTAGTGATCTGAAAAAAAAACAAAGTAACGATTGACCCAAGTAATAATCAAGTAATCACCAAAAATAATCATCAAAAATTATTCCATAATAAGGTCCCCCGACTGCAATGACACTTGTTGTTTAACTTTTTAGTTCGTTTTTGGCAGGGCAGTCGTGTTTTTAATATTTTTTTAAATTTATTTATTTTTATTTCACACATTTTAGTGACATATTATATAGTTTTGAATTGTGCTCATCAAGGCCTTTCATTGGATGCCCATATTGTGATAACCCTTAACCAGGCTATGGGTTGAACGTCTCCCACATCGATTTTTGAAGGTTTTTACCAGGTTTTGGTAAAGTATCTACCACAAACTGTCAAAAACGCCAAAATAGAAATATAACCTATGGTCACACAAAAAAAATTTTGGAACGGAACGCAAATGTCACTTTTACGGCCATTTTTTCTATAGTCGCCCGTGAAACCGTTGTTTTTATGAAAAGTGCAACCAATTTTATTTCTAATGGCGAACCGGAGAAAGGTAAGTCGTGCAATTTTTTGATATGTTGTAGTATTTGAGTTTTTCTAGTGATATGTGCATAATTTATACCATGATAATAACACAATATCATAATAATAACAAAATAAAACATGTGGGAAAACATATGACCTTAGCCTGTCAAGACCTAATTATTGTGGGAGTTATATGTCCATTGCCCGGTAAAATTAAATCTTTATTTTGTACTAGCTTTTTGCCGCGGGTTTCATTATATATATATATAGATATATAGATTATATATATATTATATATATATATATAGATTATTTATATTATATATATATATATATAAATATATAGATTATATATATATAGATATATAGATTTTATATATAGATATAAAAGTCAACTTTGAGACCGGCAATGGAATTATGTTTTCCCACATGTTTTTTTTAAGGTTTTTAGGTAAATCTTATAATATATAAAATCGTAAACTGAATGACTGACTGATCTATCAACGCACAGCCCAAACCGCTGGACCTAGAGACTTGAAATTTTGCACACAGATACTTTATACAGTGTAGGCATCCACTAAGGAAGCATTTTTGAAAATTCTATCCCTAAGGGGATGAAATAAGGGATGAAAGTTTGTATGAAAGTCCCTCAGTTTTGAAACTAGGATCGTCAAATTTTGTGTTTAGGCTGACGATTAAAAATTAATAAATACGGGTCTCAGCGTTTTTCAAAATTCTACCCCCAAAGGGGTCAAAAGGGGGATGAAGTTGTGTAATGAAGAAAATCCTTTATTTTCGAAGTCAAAATTGCTAAATATATAATTTAGGCTTATGGATGGAAATCTAACGCAACGTATATTGTTATTGTTAGTATTTCAACCCCTACGGGGCTGAAATGGGGGTGAAAAGAGGTAAATAAACCTAAAAATAGATATGGATGTCGTTATTGGGGTTTTCTGGGATGACGATTGCAAAAATGACATTTATTTTGAAGTCCAACACGGTGGACATGATTTGACCCCTCAAGGGGTGAAAATGGGGTTCAAATTTTGTATGGAAAAATAATATTAAATGGACATTACAACTTTAAACTTCGTAGGAGCACGTCTAAAAATAAATAAGCAAACATATATTTTGTGATTTTGAAAATAAACCCCTTAGGGGGTAAATGGGGTGAGTAAACCTAAAAATAGATGCGGATGTCGTTATTGGGGTTTTCTGGGATGACGATTGCAAAAATTACATTTATTTTGAAGTCCAACACGGTGGACATATTTTAACCCTCAAGGGGTGAAAATGGGGTTCAAATTTTGTATGGAAAAATAATATTAAATGGACATTACAACTTTAAACTTCGTAGGAGCACGTCTAAAAATAAATAAGCAAACATATATTTTGTGATTTTGAAAATAAACCCCTTAGGGGGTAAATGGGGTGAGTAAACTTAAAAATAGATACGGATGTCGTTATTGGGATTTTCTGGAATGACGATTGCAAAAATGACATTAATTTTGAAGTCCAACACGGTGAACATTATTTAACCCTCAAGGGGTGAAAATGGGGTTCAAATTTTGCATGGAAAAAAATAATAAATGGCCATTACAACTTTAAACTTCGTAGGAGCACGTCTAAAAATAAATAAGCAAACATATATTTTGTGATTTTGAAAATCAACCCCTTAGGGGGTAAATGGGGTGAGTAAACATAAAAATCGATGTGGAGGTCGTTCTTGAAGTTTTATGGGATGGTGATTACGAAAATGAGATTTATTTTGAAGTCCAACACGGTGGACATGATTTAACCCCTAAAGGGGTGAAAATGAGGTTCAAATGTATGGAAAAAGAATATAAAATTGACATTACAACTTTAAAATTCGTAAAAGCATGTCTAAAAATAAATAGGCATACACATATTTTGTTATTTTGAAAATAATCCCTTAGGGTGTAAATGGGGTAAGTGAACATGAAAATCGATGTGGATGTCGTTCTTGAGGTTTCATGGGATGGTGATTGCGAAAATGACATTTATTTTGAAGTCCATCACGGTGGACATGACACATCATGGACCTGTACCTGGACATGCACATCCAGGTAACGGGAACGAGAACAGGCACGGGCACGGGAACAGAAACGGAAACGGGAACAGGACGAGAACGGGACGGGAACGGAGCGGGCCGGAACGGAAACGGAACGGGAGGTGAACGGGAATGAAACGGGAACGGAAAGGGAACGGAATGGGAACGAAACGGGAATGGTACGGGAAAGAGAAAGGTACAGGAACGGGACGGGAACGGTACCGGGAAAAGGAACGGAAGGAGTACGGGACGGGAATGGGACGCGAACGGGAACGAAAAGGGACGGAACGGAATGGGAATGGAACGGGAACGAAACGGGAACGATACAGGAACGGAACGGGAACGAAAACGGGACGGGAACGGTAAAGGAAAGGCACGGGAACGGAGGGGAAAGGATCGGGAACGGAACGGGACGAGAACGGGACGGGAACGGGAACGGGAACGGGAATGGGATGGGGTGGGAACGGAACGGGAACTGCCACGTGGTTCCCTTTGAATATTGCCCGCTGGGACCCACGAGACAAAAAGAATAAAGTTAAGGTAAAAAAAATAAAAAAATGGTATGGGTTGAAACAGTCTATATTACTAATATTGGTTTACACCTTACATGAGAAAAAATTCACAAATCTAGCTCAGCGACAGGGGTCGCTACATGGATTCTATTGGTTGGTGTGTGTCGGGTCGCAAAAAGAGTAAAAGTTACAGTTTATATTAAATTATCATCCCTAATTGGAAAATACCACGGTTCACAATATTTAAAGGGTAAAAAAGCACCGACCTCGTGTGTCCTGTATTTACTAATGAGGGATTATTTAGACCTCTGAACTCCCTGGAGGATTATCATGTAGTTGTGGACAGCAACTCATCAGCACATGACGTGGCACGTGGTAGACCCAAAGACTATCAATGAAATTAATTTCCCATAGCTGAAACAAACGTGTAGGATTAACCAAACTGAAAATTAGACTTTGAACACGTTGTGGCTATGCAACATGGCGGCGTGGCGTGGGGAAAATGTTTTCAACTTCTTACCAGGTCTTGCTAAAGCAGCAATCCTGATTAGCAGGATTTCAAACCGCCTGCTCCCTCCACCCGTTTGAAATTTTGCCTGGCTGACTCCTCAAGCCACGGCAAGTAACCTTCGAAGATCCTGGCAAACCTTCAGGCCAGCGACCAGAAACAAACGATGGTCTGCAACTTGAGGTTTTACCTGTAATAAACACCACCTCAGAAAATGTTCATGGCGTCTTACGAAGTCTGCCTTGAAACAGATATCACTCCACTTACCTCAGTAGCGTTTTTCTCTCTCTAAATTATTCGACCGACTTCGGCCGCGTTAAATAAAATAATCAAAATTCTTTCTCAACACACATGTCATCTTTTTTCCTGAAAACTGAAGGCTCGCTTGGTGTTGCCCTAACCCGCTTCGATACTCCTTCCAAAACGTTCCGTTTTCCGAAATTCGAACACACTTGGAAATTAAATAAAATTACCAAATATTTTGCAAACAAAATTTAACCTACAGAAATAAATATCTGTGCGTCTCCTGACTATAAAACTTTTGGACAAAACGCAAAGAACTGTCAATCGACGCTTCAGCTAGCAAAAAGGTGTTCGCGCATAACTTCAACAAAAGTGTCAGATGGAAGAGCGTGACACGAGATGGCAACACCGTAGCTCCGAAATCTGCCTTCCTATTGGGCGTTGTTGCTATTGGTCAGAATCATCACGCGCGGCACGCGCCATCTTCTATCGTCTAATTCCTTGCTAAACTGAAGCGAAATTTGAGAGACTTTGCTCTGATTCTCAATGTTTATTATTTTCAAAGCCTTATGCAAATAATAAAAAATTTGAAAAGACATTTATTAAAGTTGCGACTGCTACAAAAAACAACCAATGACGTTAAAGGGGAGGTGCCAATTCCTGCAAAATACTGAAAACTACCATTTCGCTTGCGCGCCAAGATTTAAACTTGTGGATTGTCAGAACACAACGTTACAATACCCCCTCTCCTGAAAAAAAGGCGCTGCCCTCAGCGTCCTCAAACTACAAAACCTACTATCAACACTAAAAACTCTATTGAACGCAACGATGCAACAAACCATGTCGACCGTCAACCCAAAAAAACATGAAATACCCTGGACGTACAACCCATCACCGTGACATCACATTTGACGACACAGGACATCCACCTAACGAGACAAAACGAAACAAAACAAACCGCACAAACAAAACATTTACAACGCAAAACCGGTTGTAAACCGAAAAAGGAGTCAAAACTACGCTCCAAAAAAAATTTTACATTCACTAAAATATGCGAATGCAACAACAGTTGTTGTGACTGTACAACGACTAAATATTCAAAAAAATAAAAAAAACAAGTTCGTGACATAAATTTCAGTCACCCAAATAGAAAAAAATCTTCAGTCAACCAAATAGAAAATTATCTTTTAGTAACAACTCGTCGCAACATTGGAATATGAATTGAAAAGAAAATAAGTTTCACTACCTCCCTGACAAGAGCAAACAAAAAAAAATATCAAGATTTACCCGAATCTACACCATGGTAAAAAAAATAGATTCGACACTTGTAACAAAAGGTGAATTCTAACTCATTAGAGATTCGAACCACACAAAAAACTAAACCAGGCCTCCATCTACCTATAGCTTGGCTACCGGCAATTCCCTGCTCTTTCACACCCAAATTCCTCCGCATGCAATCGTCATACATTCATTCATCACCATTTGTCCATTCATACTTCACCGTGCAAACTAATAGTGTCACACTGAAAATAACTGTAAACACCACACAGAGACACACGCTTCGTGTGCCAAATTTTTGTGTATTTGACACACTACTAGAGAAGATGTAATAAGTGCCCTAAGCTTTTAAATCCTTAATATGCCAAGAACCTATAGATTGACCATCAGAAACTCTTTCCAAATCATACACCAAAGGCGATAAAACTTTCTTTACCCTACATTTCTCAAATTTAGGTGCCAATTTGGCCATTTTAAATTTCTGCGCATCACTCTGAGTAAATGTTCTCTTCCACACAACATCACCTACAGAAAATGTTTCCGCTCTTCTTCTTAAGTTATAGTGAGTGGTGTTCTCAGCATGGGCTTTTAATAAGTGCTCGCGTACCTTTTCGAAAATCGTCTTTAAGACGTGAAATTCACCGGCGTATTCGTCCCTAGGTACCCCAGGTTCGTATTCCTTATCTGTGTCTTTATAAAAGGTACCACTGATGACGGGTTCCCTAGCATGTACGAGAAAAAATGGTGAAAATCCAGTGGACTCGTTCACGGCACTATTTATTGCTAACTGAATTTTCGGCAATTGTTCATCCCATGTACGATGATTATCTTTAACATAAGAAGAAACAGCTGTCATTATGGTTTTGTTGTATCTTTCAACCAAATTTACTTGAGGTGTGTAACGCGGGGTAAAATGGAGTTTCGGAACTTTATAACGTTCGAGCATTTGGCGGAACTCAGATCCTGTGAATTGCACTCCGTTATCAGCAAT
This sequence comes from Agriphila geniculea, assembly GCA_943789525.1. Classification (NCBI taxonomy): domain Eukaryota; kingdom Metazoa; phylum Arthropoda; class Insecta; order Lepidoptera; family Crambidae; genus Agriphila; species Agriphila geniculea. The sequence goes on along the minus strand of OX038898.1, from coordinate 8,005,037 downwards.
TACAGTTTCTGGGACGCCGTGTACTAATATTACGCGTTGTTCCAAGTTTTTCACCACTTCCGCACAAGTAGCACGTCTCATAGGAAAAATTAAACAATATTTAGAAAAGCAACAGGTAACTACCAAAAGATAAACAAACCCAGAACGAGACCTTGGCATTGGCCCAACGATGTCTACGGATAAAACCTGGAATGGTCTATGGCAGACTTTCGGTTTACCCATTAAGCCTGGAGTTGCCTTTTGTGATGGTTTGTATGCGGCGCAAGTGTCACAGTGTTTAATGAAATCAACAATGTCTTTGTACATTCCTGGCCAATAATACCGTAGACAAAGGCGTCTATGGGTTTTGAAAACCCCCAAATGAGCCGCTGTTGGTTCACAGTGGTTCTCCTTAATAATGGCCACTCTCTGGTCCCTTCGTACTACCAGCTTCCAATCAAATTCACTCAATAAATTAAATTTACACTTTGAAAAACGATACAAATTACCATCCTTTACACAAAAATTAGGAAAATTAAGTGGATGCGACTTACAACCATTGAAAATTTTATCAAACCACTCGTCCTCCACAGAGTTGATCACGTTTAAGGTGTTAGCGTCCATAAGTCTGGATAACGCGTCTGGAACCACATTGTCCGTGCCTTTTCTGTGCTCAACCTGAAAATCGAATTGAGACAGTCGACAAAACCAACGTGCCAGTCTACCTGAAGGGTTCTCCAGCTTAGTAAACCATTTTAGAGATGAATGATCCGTGACAACTTTAAAAGGACGAGATCCCAAATAAGGTTCAAATTTCTCGACCGAAAACAAAACAGCTAAGGCTTCCCTTTCTGTAGCACTGTAATTTCTCTCTGCTTTATTTAAAGAACGACTAACAAATGCAATAGGGTGATCATGTCCGTCAATTTCCTGAGATAACATTCCTCCTAACCCATATGAAGATGCATCACAATGCACAGTAAAAGGTTTCTCAAAATCTGGTACAGCTAAAACTGGTGCTGTAACCAGGGCATTTTTTAAAGTATTAAAGGACTCTTCGGCTTCCTCCGACCAAGAAAAAGGTGGCGCATTCTTCCCACTACACGTCAACTTATTAAGTGGTGCAGCAATAGTCGAAAAGTTACGGATAAACCGTCTATACCAGGAACATGTTCCAAGGAACATTTTGACCTCACGACTTGAAGTTGGCGTAGGAAAGTTCAAAATTGCGGAAACCTTCTCCGGATCAGTTCTCAGACCGAATTCGTCTACAACGTAACCTAAATATTTAATAGAACTTCGGAAAAATTTAGATTTTGTAAAATTGATAGATAAATTGGCTTCTTTAAGCTTGTCAAACACCCGTTTTAAAAGTAGTAAATGCGTTTGGAAATCAGAACTACAGATAATAATGTCATCAACGTAACAGTAAACTGTTCCGTTGTCAATATCACTGCAGAACCCGTGACCCAACAACCTATCCATCAAACGTTGCTGTCTAGCCGGAGCTCCGCACAGTCCAAACGGCATCACCTTAAATTTAAAGATACCTCTTCCGGGAACGGTAAAACTAGTCTTATCCTGCGACTCAGCTTGGAGTGGAATTTGCCAAAAACTGGAGCTTAAATCTATCGAGGATAAGTACCTAGCCTCCTTAAGGCTGTCAAGTATCTGAGGCATGTACGGAATAGCATATGCATCGCCCTTGGTAACGGCGTTAAGCTTCCTACAATCAAGACAGAATCTCCAATCGCCATTCGCTTTCTTGACTAATAGAACGGGATTATTCCACGGACTTTCACTAGGTGTTACAACGTCTAATTCCAGCATTCTATCCAATTCGTCGTTTAAGGCTTTTTTCTTTTCCGGAGACAACGGATACTGTCCTATCCTAATAGGTGTGGCCTCTCCCGTATCAATTACATGCTCAGTTAAAGAGGTCCTTCCTAACCCAATCCTTTCCGAAGAAATTGATTCAAAGTCTTTCACCATTGAATCAGCCAATTCTCTTTGACTAAAAGACAAACTATTATACGACTGAATACTATTTATTTGTTCCGAGTGAATTGAACTACAATTATTAAAAAATGGTTTAGGAGCGTTCCTATAATCTATCTGATCAAAAATGTTCTTCCCTAAATCGAAACATCTCCAAAAATCACAACCTAGTATCACCTCCGTGACTATACTAGGAATCACAAAAAATTTCACTACCCGGCTAATTTTACCAAAAGTAACCGGTACAAAAATAAACCCTAAAGATTCTAGTTGAACCCCATTTGCAACACTACACGACCTGTCTACACGCTCCTGTAGTTCAAACCCAAACTTTATAAATTGTTTGTGTGCATTGTTCCCTAAAATTGAGATACAAGCACCTGAATCTAATAAACCAATAATTTCAAAATCATTTACTTTAAATTTTAAGTAAGGCCTAACATCATTTTCACTAGGTGCGAAGAGAACCGAAGCGATGCTACGAAAAGATTTAAATTTACCCTCACTATCCAATAAATTTGTACCTCGGTTCTCACCAACTAGTTTTTTGTCTGTGGTAAACCTTTAAAACTTGTGCCCTTACTGCAATTCGGACACGAAGTGACAGTAAAACCTACTTTGCCACATTTGAAACATTTTATATTTTGGGGTGTCACTTTACATAACCTAAAATTGTGGTTACCCTTGCCACATTTATAACACACTCGTTGGTTTGCAGAAGGCATGGAATTAGAATTAAACTGTTGTGATGTTGTTGGCGGTCTACTAGTGTTGTGTGTTGCTACATAATTAACTTGTTTTGCTTTACCCTTGTAGCAAAACTCCTGACTCAGAAAATTCGACTTGGTCGGTTCCACAAAAAAATCTGAACGTTGGCGAGCAGATTCAAGCTTACGACATTTTGTCTTCAAATCGGAAATTGTAGTAATATCTAACAAAGCTAACTGTTGGGAAAAATATGGTCTGATGTTGTGCAAAAGGATTTCAAGCTGCTTCTCCTCCGGCAGTGGTGATTTCAGTCTGTTGAATAGGCATGCCATTACTGAAAAATAAATGTGTGTTGGCTCCTCCATTCCTTGTGTTCGTGAACGGATCTCACCCAGTAACCTGTAATCATAATCAACCGGGTCGAATTCTTCGAGCAACAAAGATTTTAATTCTGCCCAACTGTCAACCTGACCTTTAATGCCACGATACCACAGCAAACCCTGTTCTGAAAATAATTGAGCAGCTGAGTTGAACAACTTGCCGTCAGAAACACCATATGAAACTTGGAGCTCGTCGACACGTTCCAAAAATGAACGAGGGTCTGTGGTCCCGTTGAATCTCAAGTTCCACTTTGCCACATTCCTATCACCAGAACATTCCGCAACTGCTACTACTGGCACCGGTTCCACCTGTGTGTCGCACTGTTCAGGATGCTGTGCTCTTGTTGACAAGAAAAACTTTTCAGAAACTGACAATAAAAACTCGATTGCGCTAGACAACTCTGCCTTTTGTGACAAAACAGCAGGGTCATCCGACACAACTCGCAATAGCCTATGATGTAAGTGTCGTACCAAACCACGGCATCTGCTCAAACAATGTGCTGTAACAGATTTTTCACTAAGTTTTGCTTTTAATTCTTTAATTTTATCTGAAATAATTTTAAGTTCTGAACTACTTTCAAATTCTGTTTCCATGATTACCTCAGAGGGACACTCAATAAGAAGTTGTTTTAGTTGCTTTCTCAACAAAGGCACTGTAGATGTCGGTGTTTCAGACCTAATTGTCACTTCATAAGTAAGTTCATCTTTTAAGAGTGAATGTACTAAAATTTCTAAATCCATTGTTAAGAACTGGTGGTATTTCCTTCACAATCAATTTAAATAAAGGGTAATGTTAAATTATCCAACACTAAATCAGAGAAAACACAGTATTCAAGAAAATTATTTGTAATTGTATTGACCACAACGACACACCGCTTGTAACAATATTGTAATTTTCACCCAATTGTATAAAATGTAATTTTAACAAAATGTATCAAATTTATAAATCACTGTATGGACTTTAAATTTAACAAAATGTATTCTTTGTAAAAACAAAATAAATTTTTAAGTTGAAAACTGAAATCTTTCTCTGAAAGTATGAATGTGTACACAACACTAGATTGTTACCAAATGTAAAATCTGATATTTATGTCTGTTTAGTTACAGTTTATCATGAAAACAATATAACTTGAAGTTAACTTTAAAACATGAAACATGTAGGTACCTGAACATATAAATCTTATGATAACCCTAGTTTTATAAAAACATATAACACATAACATAAAACATAGAACAAAGCTTAACACTTAAAAATTTAAAGGAAATAAAACAACCACACTTGTGTTTTTTTTTTTCACTTTATAACATTCACAATAGCAGCACACCACAACATAAAATTACAAACTAGAACCTGTGGTATTCCAACCTAAAAACAATTTCCATCTATGCCGCTACTGTTGCTTACCAAAAAGACAAATTCTAAGCAAAATGTTCCAAAGAAAAGTATTAAATTGAAAAAAAAAATCTTTACTGTGGTTATGTTGTTCAAGCACAAAAAATGACTTTTAAATGTTGTTCACACAATAAAAATGAAGCTAAATATTCTTATTTGAAAAATATATGACTCTAAGTTACACAAAATACATATATGACTCTAGTAAATACTTTCAAAATATGATTCTAAGTTAAGCAAAAATATATAATGACTCGACTGTAAACTTTTACCAAAACACAAAACACTCCCCTACTCTCTCCTACCCTCTCTCAATCAGTACTAAAATCATTCCATAAGTAAGCCAAAGGGGTGGGCCAGGACAGTTGTTACACACTCAATATACCCTGCGGTCCGGGCCCAGATATGAGAAAGTTGGGGATGTTGCTGACCAAAACACACCAAACAATAACTTTAAATAAATGTGGGCGCCATTTTGCCACGTGGTTCCCTTTGAATATTGCCCGCTGGGACCCACGAGACAAAAAGAATAAAGTTAAGGTAAAAAAAATAAAAAAATGGTATGGGTTGAAACAGTCTATATTACTAATATTGGTTTACACCTTACATGAGAAAAAATTCACAAATCTAGCTCAGCGACAGGGGTCGCTACATGGATTCTATTGGTTGGTGTGTGTCGGGTCGCAAAAAGAGTAAAAGTTACAGTTTATATTAAATTATCATCCCTAATTGGAAAATACCACGGTTCACAATATTTAAAGGGTAAAAAAGCACCGACCTCGTGTGTCCTGTATTTACTAATGAGGGATTATTTAGACCTCTGAACTCCCTGGAGGATTATCATGTAGTTGTGGACAGCAACTCATCAGCACATGACGTGGCACGTGGTAGACCCAAAGACTATCAATGAAATTAATTTCCCATAGCTGAAACAAACGTGTAGGATTAACCAAACTGAAAATTAGACTTTGAACACGTTGTGGCTATGCAACATGGCGGCGTGGCGTGGGGAAAATGTTTTCAACTTCTTACCAGGTCTTGCTAAAGCAGCAATCCTGATTAGCAGGATTTCAAACCGCCTGCTCCCTCCACCCGTTTGAAATTTTGCCTGGCTGACTCCTCAAGCCACGGCAAGTAACCTTCGAAGATCCTGGCAAACCTTCAGGCCAGCGACCAGAAACAAACGATGGTCTGCAACTTGAGGTTTTACCTGTAATAAACACCACCTCAGAAAATGTTCATGGCGTCTTACGAAGTCTGCCTTGAAACAGATATCACTCCACTTACCTCAGTAGCGTTTTTCTCTCTCTAAATTATTCGACCGACTTCGGCCGCGTTAAATAAAATAATCAAAATTCTTTCTCAACACACATGTCATCTTTTTTCCTGAAAACTGAAGGCTCGCTTGGTGTTGCCCTAACCCGCTTCGATACTCCTTCCAAAACGTTCCGTTTTCCGAAATTCGAACACACTTGGAAATTAAATAAAATTACCAAATATTTTGCAAACAAAATTTAACCTACAGAAATAAATATCTGTGCGTCTCCTGACTATAAAACTTTTGGACAAAACGCAAAGAACTGTCAATCGACGCTTCAGCTAGCAAAAAGGTGTTCGCGCATAACTTCAACAAAAGTGTCAGATGGAAGAGCGTGACACGAGATGGCAACACCGTAGCTCCGAAATCTGCCTTCCTATTGGGCGTTGTTGCTATTGGTCAGAATCATCACGCGCGGCACGCGCCATCTTCTATCGTCTAATTCCTTGCTAAACTGAAGCGAAATTTGAGAGACTTTGCTCTGATTCTCAATGTTTATTATTTTCAAAGCCTTATGCAAATAATAAAAAATTTGAAAAGACATTTATTAAAGTTGCGACTGCTACAAAAAACAACCAATGACGTTAAAGGGGAGGTGCCAATTCCTGCAAAATACTGAAAACTACCATTTCGCTTGCGCGCCAAGATTTAAACTTGTGGATTGTCAGAACACAACGTTACAGAACGGGAACGGGAAGGGACGAGGACGGGGACGGGGACGGGACGGGATGGGGACGGGAACAGGAACGGTAACCGGAAGGGGTACGGGACGGGTACGGAACGGGAACAAGAACGGAACGGGATGGAATAGGAACGGAACGGGAACGGGATGGGAACATGGAACGGAACGGGAATGAAACGGAAATGGAACGGGACGAGAACGGTACGGGAACGAGAACGGGACGGTAATGGGACGAGAACGGGAATGGCAACGGAAGGGGTACGAGAACGGGACAGGAAAGGGACGGAAACGGACGGGAACAGAACGGGAACGGGAACCGGAACCGGAAACGTAAAAATGACTGGTCAGATCCTGGTTGAAGGTTCTCTAAGGATTTTCTCTAACATCCACGCGGACGAAGTCGCGGGCAGAAGCTAGTGTCTAAATATAATTGATGAAAACTCAAACTAAACGTTATTACTCATATAAATCTATAAAAAAAATCAACATTACTACAGGATTTGTCCGAGGCCTGGTTAAGGGATAATAGAAGAAAAACATTTTTTTTCACATTTGAAAATGGCGTCGTACAGTCGCCATATTAATTTTTTCTAAAAAAAATATAGCCAGTGTCACTCGGGATGCTGTAAGGATTCTAACGATACCCCATTTATACAAATCAGCTCAGAATAAAGAAATTCACATACATGAACCCTGAACACATATACATTCTTTTTGCTTTGGGCAGTCGTGTAAAAAGAGACATTATAAGAAACTCAAAGGATTTTCCTAAATATCTCAGTTTCATTTGAAAGTGATTAGCAATTGATACCATTTAATGAAACATCTCAAAATTGTTTCAAATGGAAAATCGTGGAATTTCAGCAACTGCCGTGATTCGGTAAAGAGTTTACGCGGAATTCGAAACCGAGTTCGAATTCTAACTTACGACGATCGTGTTAACGTTAATTTTAACTTCATTTTGTATTACAACGGTGACGTATCCAAGTGGATGCTATTTTAATGCCTGATCAAGACAAAGAGTTTTTTTTTTCATTCGGTGTTGGTTTACGCACGATCTAACTCCTGAGGATGCTCCGGGTTTGGGCGAAACACGTGTAGAGTAGCCTAATTGGTGAAGGTGCAAGGTGTGTTGCTGTCTCGCTAAATGCAGGTATTGTGCACTGATATTTTGTGTGTGCATTTGCATATTTTTGCGGGCGGGCGGGCGGTGCATCTTGCATATATTGTTTGCGGAAGTAAGCTACATATATTTCTTTTTTCAAAATAGTTTGGGACTTCCGCCAAGTGACGCCTGATTCAATCAAATACAAGACAAAGAGCTTGATGGAGCAGTGGTTTAGCGCCTGGAGCAGCGATCGCGGAGGTTAAGCAACTTTCGTAAGGGTCCGGTCATGGGATGGGTGACCAAAATTTTTTTTTATCTTGAGTTCCTCCGTGCTTCGGAAGGCACGTTAACACCCACCGATCCACATTGGGCCCGCGTCCTAGGTTATGGGCCGTCCTCCTTATCCTCGTAAGGAAGGCCTGTGCCCCAGTAGTGGGGACATTGAAAATGTCTCATGGTCAGGACAAATATCATAGAGTAAACCAACATTTTCCGTGTAAATAGGATTTTAATGGAATTTATAAAAATAAATCTTTCATGGTTTCATCAAAGTGTTCAATTGTACATTTTGAGTATTGTAAATTTTGCAACAGGTGCACATTTTGCGTATTGTACACTATGCTACGAACAGATATATTCATGTGGGGATAGGGTTACCATATCTCAGGATTTTTGGACTCTTCTCAGGATTGCGGCCGGATTTTGCAAATCTCAGGAAATCTCAGGATTTTTAGAATTTTCAATAAAATACAGTGCATTTTAAAGATCTCTTGAACAAAATATTTCTAACTTTGGTAATTAATTGCACAAAAATAATAAAAATCGACAAAGAATTGACTATGTAAGTAATAGAAGGATATTATTAAGCCTGCCCCCCTGCCACACTTAATTCTCAAACTGCTACAAATCTCAGGATTTTTAAAGGGAAATCGGGCCTTTTCTCCGGATTTTTGATTTTTTGTTCCACCCACCATTCCGCAATGGGACTGCGTCCCTGTTTCGACCCATCTTCTTTATCCCTAAACACTGGAATTTCAGTCACCCTATTCATAAGGATAAATTCGCATAAACATTAGTTTGAATAACACTATGTACCTGTGACTAATTAAATTACAATTTTCCGGTAGTATTAAGATATTTGTGTCTTCTTTGCTGAAATGCACAGAAATTATTACTTAAATAAAATTTATGTTACTTCTTTTAGGCACATGTACAAACTTAAAATCTGGGCGACCGAGCTTTGCTCAGGTATTACTATTTATTGTAATATGGTGGTGTTTAAGTGATAATATCTACATTATTATCTCAAACTTTAACCACATTTTTTTAAACTTGTCCAAAAACAAAAAAAAATAAAAAAATATATATAAACTTGAACATATAAAAAAAGCAAAAGTAAATCACCGAGCGGGATTCGAACCCGTAACACTCGTTTCTTGCCGTCCGCGTCTTAACCTGCTGGACCAGACGAACAGTGGCCGGCAGGACGAAATTAGCTATCATATTCTGCGTCGAAAGAAAACACATGAAAAACGCATGAAAACTCGAAAACACGCGTTTTCCCAAACATAAGACTAATCTAGATCGATTGTTTACCCCCGAAAACCCCTATATACCAAATTTCAGCGAAATCGTTAGAGCCGTTTCCGAGATCACAGAAATAAATTTACATTTAAATAAATGTACAAGAATTGCTCGTTTAAAAGTATAATTTAAAGAAATGTAGCAATGTGTCTCCCATCTGTCAAATGAAAGCAAACGCGATCGATAGATTTTGAAAATTAGACAATAAGTACAGAGTACAAGACTAAGCTCTCAAAACTTATACCGATTCTCACAGGGTTGACACCTGACGCAAGTTTAAAATAGGTAGTAGAGTAGGGACAAAAATAAAATAAGGCAAGTCCATTATAAAATGTGTATTTGAACGAAACGAACGAAAACGAATACTTACTTACGAAAAGAAATAAAAATGTTTTTTTTCCCCGAATTATTCATACACCCGGTGCAGGAATTGGGCATATTTAATTTATTAAACACTAATGTATATAAAATTTGTTTTATTTTACGCACTGAAAAAATGGTAGAATCTTATAATTGATTTTTCAACTAAATCTTTGTCGCGACTCGTTGAATGCACGACTCGTATTTTTTCTTCAACTTACTGATTTGACAAATCAAACTATCATTTGTCACATTAGTAATAATAATAATAATAATAATAATAATAATAATAATAATAATAATAATAATAATAATAATAATAATAATAATAATAATAATAATAATAATAATAATAATAATAATAATAATATAAAACACACTCTTACAACAGAATACAAGAGAAGAATCAATGCCATCTGTAAATCACAGCTATCAGGAAGACATTTAATCAAAGCACTAAACGCATATGCCATCCCGATTTTAACTTACTCATTTGGAATAATTAAATGGTCAAAAACAGATTTAGAAAAAATTGAAAGAACAACACGTACACTTCTAACCAAACATAACAATTTGCACCCCAAATCTGCAATAGAAAGACTAACAATCAAAAGAGAAAATGGAGGCAGAGGTTTGATAGATGTGCAGCATTTATGGCAGAAGCAGGTCTACAGTTTGAAAAAGTTTTTCTACGATAAATCACAGACCAGTAATATCCACAAAACAATAGTACAAAACGATAAAAACTACACTCCGCTTAACTTAGAAATAGACATAGGTAGCCCAATAACCACAGACCCACAGAAAGCGAAAACAGAGAACTGGAAGAAGAAAGTTTTACACGGCCGTCACCCACATGACTTAAGTCAACCCCACATAGACAACAAAGCCTCGAATATGTGGCTTAAAACCGGTAGCTTATTCCCAGAAACAGAAGGGTTTATGATAGCAATACAGGACCAAGTTATTAACACAAGAAATTATAGAAAATTCATAATTAAAGACCCCACACTTACTGATGATAAATGCCGCAAATGCCACACTCAATCAGAAACCATTCAACACATAACAGGTGCATGCATAAATCTCACACAAACAGACTACACACACAGACACAATCAACTGGCACACATAATACACCAAAAACTAGCATTCAAACACAAACTCATACCACAAGAAACAAACACTCCATATTACAAATATAAACCCGAAACAGTTCTAGAAAACACAACTCACAAACTATACTACGATCGCGCCATCCTCACAGATAGAACTATACACCACAATAGGCCGGATATCACCCTACAAGACAAAACAAATAAAACTACATATTTAATTGACATCGCAGTACCCAATACGCATAACCTACAGAAGACAATAACCGAGAAAATTAGTAAATATATAGACCTAAAAGACGAAATAATCCGATTGTGGAAGCAAGAAAAAGTTTACGTTGTACCGATAGTTATCTCTACAACAGGTATAGTACCGACTAATCTCCGTCAAAGCTTAAACATCATAAACCTCAAACCCAGCCTCATTAATACTCTTCAAAAAGCTGCCATACTAAATACTTGCCGAATAGTGAGAAAGTTCATGCAGATTGACGAAAATAACATAACCCCACACTTTTCAGCAAACATAGCATCAAATCACCACACCCTGTAGTATACTTGGCTTAGGCCCGTTATTGCAGGTAAAACCAGCTTTAGGCTGTGAAAAGTTAGACTTAAAACAATAATAATAATAATTGTTAGGCATAAACTAATTCGACCTCTTTATTTGCTATCATAAAGTGTTGTGTGTCAGGAAAAAGGGTTGGCATCTTGTCAAAGGTGTTAGAAAGTAATAATATATGAATAGTGATTCATTGTTTGTTTTATTCATGTTAAGTTAAATAATAAGTAGTCTGCCTGCTAAAATTCAAGGAAAAATAAAATAAAAAAAACAAATAATAATAATAATAAACTGAGCTTTAAGCTGAGAAAAACAAAATTTCACGATAATAATAATAATAATAATAATAAAAACTTTACACTGCAATAGACCAGATATAACATTCCATGATAAGGTGAACAATCAAGTTACTCTAATAGACGTAGCCATACCAAATACACACAACCTCTCTAACACTTACACAGAAAAAATTGCAAAGTACACGGATTTGTCAATAGAATTAAAAACACAATGGAAAGTAAAATCAGTCAAAACTATACCCGTAATTATATCAAGCACAGGAATTATACCAAAAACGTTACACACAAGTCTTAAATCACTCGACATGCATCCACTATCATATTTACAAATACAAAAGGCTGTCATTTTGAACACATGTAGGATTGTCCGTAAATTTCTATCCGTAGATGAGGACACGATCTAGGAATACATAAATATGGACACAATCATCACACACACACACGCGCACACGCGCGCACACGCGCGCGCACGCGCACGCACGCACACACACATACTATTTATTTAAACATGCTATGCTTGGTCAAAAACCCGCATAGTCATGAATTAACCTCAGTAATGAGTGAAAGAATAAAAATAGATAATAATAATAATAAACCCGCAGGGCAGCTTGTGGCGAGCTGTTGGTGAGTAGCGACACCACGGACCCGAGTGCTCCCGGGAGTCGATCCAGGCCCTCGTCCCCGCAGCAGGGGTGGACCCCAAGGGGGCCTGCGGACTCCCGCCCCTGGCTCGCCTTCAACGGCCGTCCAGGGTGGAGTCGTTAGAGCTATACGCTCGCAGGGTGGAAGTGAAACATGCGTAAGACGCGAGTTGGCACACTGTCCCTTGTACAGTGGGTAGAAAGCGGTGCACACCTCTCTACACCCTGCAGCCGAGGACACCGATGTTGCTCTCTTGCCATCGCGGCTATTTTTGGAGAGCCCATTTAGTCCTTGGCTAGTCACCGCCTGCCAATTTTTCAGCCTGGGAGACTATGATAAGGCAGGTGTCCGGTAGTCTCTTTCCATAGCCCAAATCCTAGTCCATCTCAATCCCAACCTAATAGCCCACTAATCGTTAACCAGTAGATTCCATAGTTCCTGTGCATTTGCTGGGGATAGTCTCTGAGTATATCAAATTGATGTAGTCAGAGATTAGATCCAGCAGGTGTACCACACGCATATTAGATTAAAGTCGCTAAAAATGGCCTCTACGTGTTGGATCTATATCCCCACGCAAGCCAAGGACCGGGTCACTTTTGGCCCGTGAATTCCTAAGCGTATAATAATAATAATAATTCTCGAAGAAAAAATTTAAGGTGGAAAAGCACTTAGCGGCCTTGTCGGTTATACCGCAACTGAGCCGGTGCAAACCAGGGGGCTAATTGTCTAATTTTAAAAATCTATCGCAATTGCTTTCGTTTGACAGACGGATGTGACACATTGCTGCATTTCTTTGGTAAGTTTTTATTTGTGCCAAAAAGAAGCTTCAATAGATTACACCCTGAAAGCGATTGCGATAGATTTTGAAATTAGACAATAGAAAGGCAGTTTTTACCCCGGGGCGGGGCGTGTCAGTTAACCCGTCGGTGAGAAGTCACGCACTCATCGCCGCGTTATGTATGAGTGCACCTACAGCGGACCGCTTGTAGGCAGCTTGTACTCTGTTCAGTTTACGTTTATTCACTCATTTGATAAGTACCCTGGATTTAGGTGCGCTTCATTTGGTGCGTTTCGAGGTTCTCAGCCACCTAACTCCACGGAAGTACTTTTCATTTCGCTAATTAAAATGGTGAAGAGACCCTGTCTCAACAAGAAAAAACCGACCAAATGCGTGTTTTGGAAAATGTGCTGTATCTCTAAAACTGCTAACTGCCTACATCTCGTCCAAATCAATTTTTATTGAAAGTGTTTATTAAGAGGGGGAAAGTGTATCCATCAAATGGTTGACTTTGAGAAGAAATAGTTTTAGAATCATCAATGTCATTTTTAAAGACCTATCTATAGGCACCCCGCATAGGTTTGATGATTTTTTTTCCAGTTTCAGTTCCATGTATGGGGAGCCCCATTAAGTTCATAAGTTATTTATTCCATAAGACAATAATACATTGTGTCGGAAATTGAATTTTAAATAAGCACATACATAAAATTACGAATTATTATTACTAACAAAACAATAAAAAATTAAATATTTCCATTATTAAACATTGAATTAAATTAAATTATTATTATTATTATACAGGGGCTATCGGGAAAATTTTATTGAGGTACAAAATTAAAAAACCGAATTGACATAATCTTCTATACTATAAAAATTTTCCTCCAGTAGATAGGACCTCAGTCTAGATTTAAAAATATTAATGTTTGAGATGTTCTTCAGTCTAATTGGCAATTTATTAAAAAGTCTAACTGCTTGATATTTTTACACTATGTTTGACTATTTGTAATTTTGGCTGTATTATGTTGGCTAAGGCTGAGTTGCACCATCTTACTTTAACAATAACAAGCTTGTTATAGTACCGGTTAAGCATAAGTTAGCCAAAAAAAGAGGTTGCCAGCCAGCATGATGTTCTTTGACAAGTTTTACGTGACAATAGGTATAGCATTATCATTTGACAATAACTTTAACTTTGACAGCGTTTTGGTGCAACTCACACTTAGTCTTTCCGCCGAGTGTCATGACGTTTTATTTTTGCTCAACAGTTTCGTATCTGTAGGGATGTTTAACAAGGTCTGTGAGAAGAATAAGAATATAAAGACATGGTGCAGTCAGAATTTTAAGATTTTTAAAGTGCTCTTTGCACGACTGTCTCTGATTTATGCGCAACATTGTTCTTATTGCCCTCTTTTGAATAATGAACGCCTTTCTAAGATTATAATCATAACTATTTCCCCAAAACTTTATACTTAATCTTTTGTTTTCATTTTTGTGTAAAAATCGTAAAACAGTTTATAGAATACATCTACTACCAAGTTTCAACTGTGTTATCCTAATAGTTTCGGAATAAAGTAGCTGTGACATACAGGATAGACAGACAGACATGACGAATCTATAAGGGTTCAGTTTTTCGCCATTACACTACAGAACTCTAAAAAAGGAGTCGGGTAGTCTTAGGCTCGTATTACAGAACGAGACTCAAGCACTGCTTGCTGCTTGAGTACAGTTAGAAAGGGATGGTGCTATTTATCGCATATAGCGCCATCCCTGTCTAACTGTACTCAAGCAGAGATTTGAGTCTGAGTTTGATTCTATAATACCAGCCTTAGTGTACTAAAAATAAAAACAAACAAGTTTACATATTATTTCATTTTATTTATTAACACTTGATTTTGCGGTACATCAACTGCTCTCAATTCTATTGGATCGATGTATGTATAAGTGTGGTCTTCGTCGATGGTATAATACACCCGTTCACTTGTACGCGGTACAATAGGCAGTGGTGCGGGGGGGCGGGAAGTCAATCTTCTCGTGCGATAAAAGACATACAATCCACCGATCAGAATCGTACCAAAAATAAATATTGTTGACACAATGGCAACTAAAGCTACGGGAAACGATGTGGCTGAAAAACAAATAAAACCGGTCAAGAGCGAGTCGGACCGAGGGTTCAGTACCATCATAATTGCACCATTAAACCACACTGCAGAGTAGAATAATAAAATTAGTATTACAGTTTTAGGTCAGCGTCAGCGCCATCTCTTGACCAATAGTGGAACTAATGTGAACATTTTAAAAAAATTGATAAATTCTAAAAAAGTATGCTATATTGAAACATCGTTTTATTTTTCGGGGGGGGCCGAGGGGGGGGGGGAGGGGACGGTACTTTTTTTTACATTTTTCATTATAAATCGAAAACTATGCGGCCTAAAACGAAAAGAAAAAACGTGCAAACGGCGCATGTATTAGGGCATGTGGGGTATCATATGAAAGATCATATGATACCCCACATGCCCTAGTAGCTCCACTTCAAATTTTTAAGACCCCTTTTCAGTCCCTGTTGTAAAAAAGATATTTATTTTTTTCATATATTTCTTTTTTGCAAAATAGTTGGGCAAATGTCATCTCTAACTATTTTAAATTTCAAGTTGATACCATTAGTAGTTCTCGAGATATCCAGCTGTGACCGACAGACAGACAGACTGAGTCACACCATAAGGGTTCCTTTTTTACCATTTTGGTACGGAACCCTAAAAAGACGGAGAGAAACGATAAAAAAAAGTAAAAATGACATTAATTGCGTGCGTATAAAATGAATTTAGCTTTTGATTACATATATACTCGAGTTTGGTTGATTTCGATGTTTCTCGTCTCACTCATACATAATAAAATGCATTATTTGACTCAATACCTTAGCTCAATGCCACGGAACAACGCGTCCATTCATGCTCAATACAAATTCACAAACACGCAAATAAGTCGGATTAACGTAAGATATATGCAGTGCAAAATGAGGATGATGAGATGAGACGGAACTTAAGAAATATAGCACATTATAAATAAGTTACCTCTATATCTTTATGCAAACCGGTTGAAAACGGATGAAATTTCGTGCTGAGGAATTTATAGGACTGAGGAATGAGGACTGTTGTATTTGGTACACAACAGTCGTATATGTGAACAGCAAGGAAGACCGACATGAGGCTAAAGGTCAAGGGAACGCTGGATGCGGGCCAAGTAGAACCGAGCACTGTGGAGATCCTTGAAGAAGGCTTTTGTCCAGCAGTAGATGTAACTATTGATGAGGGGTTTTTTGCTTCCTTTTCTGCTCTATTATGCCTTGGAGGTGGAATACGGTGCACTCACAGACACACTTGAGCCTAGACCCTTCTTGCTGCTGCGTACACATGCATGCCTTCTTCTGGTTTTCAATTTATCTATATGTCAATATTGTTTGTCCCTTTCTTTTTATTAGTCATTAAATGTAGTATAGTAAAGTTATTTGTATGAATTTGTGTGTTTTAGCAAATAAACTTGTTATCTATCTATGACATAAAATCCGTTAGTCTTAACAGTTTTTAATGACTTACCATCAGACACTAAAACCAACTTAGTTGACAATCTAGCCAGCACTCTCTCGAAATCGCTATATTCACATATCATAACATCGTTATCATTGTCCTTGTCTAAATTTAATATTGACCATATTGTGCTGTATCTATTGTATTCATACTCATTGTCAGTTGTTGCACACCCCGTGTAATTTTCGGCATTCCCTGTCCCTGAATGAAACGAAGAACAAAAGTTATATTGAGCGTTAAACTATAAGGTGAAATCGAAAACGGGCGACTTTTGTGGTGTGGCTTAGACCGTCAAACTGAACAACTTTGTCTCATCATCATCATCCTCCTACCCTTATCCCAATTTATTTGGGGTCGGTGCATTGCGTCCTTTTCTTCCATTCTTTCCTGTCACTCGTCATCTCCTCATCCACTCCCTTCACATTCATATCATTCCGCACACAATCCATCCATCTTTTCTGCGGTCTTCCTCTTACTTTCCAGCCCTCAACATCCATATCCATTACTCTTCTAGTAACATGTCTTTCATCCCTTCTCATAACATGCCCAAACCAAGCCCAAACCAGGCCAAGCCAGACGATTCCCTTTCAGCTTCTCTGTTACTGGTGCTACTTTCAGACTTCCCTTTGTCTATCGGACCAAATTAATCGGGGCAAAAAAATAATCAGCTGTTCATATTGGCGTAGGTTCTATGGAACAGTTGATTAAATTGTTTTGCTCTGATTAAGTTGGTCCCATAGACAATGTTGTTCAGTTTGACAGTCTTGTCTTAACACACTACAAAATTTGTCGCCTTTTTAAAAAAAACATTCTGTAAATTGGTCCGCCTAATCACGGTACCTACCGCATTTTTCACATTCACTAGAGCAAGAATGCCAGGTGCTTCCAAGCTTTTTGACATCGGTGAACCGGTCTTTCCTCGAGCGGTATTCTCGTTAGATGTTCGCCGACAAAATTGTATGCAAACTATGGAAACACGAGGAGCCGGAGGATCAAAAGAAATGTCAACAACCGATACCATCATCAACCCCCTACACTTATCCCAATTTATTTGTGGTCGGTGAATTCCGTCCTTCCATTACTTCCTGTCACTCGTCATCTCCTCATCCACTCCCTTCACATTCATATCATTTCGCACACAACCTATCCATCTTTTCTGCGGTCTTCCTCTTACTTTCCAGCCCTCAACATCCATATCCTTTACTCTTCTAGTAACATGCCTTTCATCCCTTCTCATAACATGCCCAAACCAAGCCAGACGATTCCATTTCAACTTCTCTGTTACTGGTGCTACTTTCAGACTTCCTCTGACATACTCATTCCTAATTTTATCCATTCGAGTCACGCCACGCCACACATATATTCTGTGGTATTGTGATGTGACATAACTTTCGCATCCATTTATGGAGCTTCTTGTGATACATATACATGTGTAGGTACTCTATATGATTATTAATGATAAAGTTCATTAAAACTTACCGCTTTTGCAATAGAACCAATTCATCTCGAAGCCATAATGAAGTAGCGAATATATTTTATATTTGGTAAGACTACAGGAGACAAACAACTTATCGCCATCTTTATATTTATATTCTTCATCTTCTGTTCGGCTAGAATTGATATTTGTAATATTATTATAAATATTCATTTCTATAATGCCTGAAACATAATAATATGTTTAGAAGGATCACACACTGCCACGTGTACGCTCCGTCTTATCGGTCATCGCTGTGAGGAAAATGATGTCAGTGGAATAAACGGATAATTCAATGCAAGTAAACAAACTGTTTGAGCAAAAAAAGCATGCGCATAGATGCATTATTATGTTACATTACACCCCCTTATTTTTTTACTTCCCTCTATGGTTACACCACAGAATAAGATCCTGTTCTTTGCGTAGTGACCAAGAACCTTATATTCATATTCTGAGTCATATATAAGGTTCTTGGTAGTGACACACAAATGTTGACATGCTCACTATTTGAGTATCTGCCGTCACGTGACAGGGCGTAACCTAATGCTTTTTTAAGTGGTCGTGCCAGGCACAGAGAAAGCTAAAACTATGTGCCACGGTCGCGTCACGATCGCTCTAAAATGCGTGCGAGTTGGTGCGAGTGGACGCAGTAAAAAAATTTGCAACCCGTGATTAATTTTATTATACAAACGTGTTAATGAATTACCGCAAAATGAGAAAACCGTTTCTTAGGACCATCAAACTAAACAACTTTTACTATGGGACCAACTCTGAAATCGCGATAAAAGTTTGATGGTCCGAAGAAACGGTTTTCTAATTTTGCGTTAAGGCCCCTATATATCTCAAAGCATGAATCTTCCATCTCATTTAAATGCGTGTTTCTCCATCAATATTATAGGTATGACTGTCAAAAAAATATATGTCATTAACACGTTGTTTACATCCCACCAGTGCTACTATAGCGTCAAAATTAAACATCCTTTTGGCCAAGGACCGGAACCGCTTACTCTTAAAGGGGTTTTTTATTGGGTATTTCATAGCCTTGATTTTAAAAACCCTATCGATTTGGTAAGCATATCGTCGACTTACGCCAACGAAAGGCTAACCATATTAATACAGTTAGTTCGGGTAAACACTTACCGAATGCAAAAACCATATCGGGAAAACTCTATCATTTGGGAAGCCCTATCATTAGAAAAGCCTTTTAAAATGCTTTCCCCAACAATCAGGTTTAATAAAAAAACACTATCGTAGGGAAACCCTATCATTTGGGAAGTCTTTTAATGCGCTTTCCCTAACAATTGGTTTAATAAAATAAACAATATCGATAGGGAAACCCTATCGATACGGAAACCCTATCAATACGGAAACCCTATCCGCTAAAAACGCTTTCCGTAACAATTGGCAATGAAATAAACACTATCAATACGGAAACCCTAGGGAAACCGTATCGACACGGAAACCCTATCATTTGGGAAGCCTTTTAATACGCTTTCCCTAACAATTGGCTTAATGAAATAAACACTATCAATAGAGAAACCCTCTTGATACGGAAACTCTATCGATAGGGAAACCCTATTATTTGGAAAGCCTTTTAATACGGTTCCCTAACAAAAGGCTTAATCAAATAAACACATTCGATAGGGAAACCCTATCAATTGGGAACCCCCATCATTTGGGAAGCCTTCTAATACCATTTACTTAACAATAGGCTTAATAAAATAAATACTATCGATAGGTAAACCCTATCATTTGGGAAGCCATATCATTTGGGAAACCTTTTAATATGGTTTCCCTAACAATAGGACTAATCAGATAAAGGGGTTTTCCGGTCCCTGCTTTTGGCGCTAATAGATCATATGAACGTCGAGTTTAAAAACAATGACAAGTATTCCAAATTTTATTTTAATGATTTTTTCAAATCAAATCAAATCAAATATGTTTATTCGAAGTAAACCTTTACAGGCGCTTTTCGACGTCATGACAAGATAAATAACAAACAATTTATATAAACATTAGGTACAATTTATAAAACTACTATTTATATAACTAATAGTGGGTGTAAATCACCAGCACAGAGCAATAATTCTATTTCCACGCGGATTTATCTGCAATGTAATCGGCAACTTTATAGTAGGCCTTCTTTATTAAAGCTTTCTTTATGAAAATTTTGAACT
This sequence comes from Agriphila geniculea, assembly GCA_943789525.1. Classification (NCBI taxonomy): domain Eukaryota; kingdom Metazoa; phylum Arthropoda; class Insecta; order Lepidoptera; family Crambidae; genus Agriphila; species Agriphila geniculea. Next base: position 7,984,902 of record OX038898.1, on the reverse strand, counting down.
TAGAGTCTGTCAGAGCTGTGACATCGTCGGGTATTTTGTTATAAAAACGAACCCCGCAGCCTAAAAAGGACTTGCTGCTTTTTTTGAGTCTGAATAAGGGAATCGTTAATTTATTCTTATTCCTAGTATTAAAGCGATGAACAGCATTTTGTTTTTTAAAGAGGTATAGATTTTTCCGGACATACATTATGTTAACAAATATGAACAAGGAAGGTAATGTTAATATATTGATACTTTTAAATTTATCTCTTAATGAGTCGCGTCGTTTCATATTATAAATAAATCTCACAGCCCTCTTCTGTAGTATAAATATCGAATCCACATCAGCTGCTGACCCCCAGAGTAAAATACCGTAAGACATTATACTGTGAAAGTAAGCGAAATAAACCAGTCTAGCCGTAGCTTCATCTGTTAATTGTCTTATCTTTTTTACTGCATATGCAGCAGAGCTAAGTTTTTTTGCAAGCCCTTTAATGTGTTGACCCCACTGTAATTTGCCATCGATGTTAATTCCCAAGAATATGGAATTATCAACTACTTCTAAACTTTTCCCGTCCATTTCTATATTAATTGGAGATACCTGACTGTTTGGGGGTGAAAATTTTAGGCACTTGGTTTTTTTAGCATTTAATAAAAGATTATTGGTAGTGAACCAATAGGATACCTTATTTAAAGTTTCATTGATATTACTTCAGTATTCAGTATTCAGTATTTTATTGCATACCATAATGTAAATACATAGGTGGTAATTTTATAGAAAGAGAACATTATGGACCCAGTAGGGTATAGCAATTGACTTTCACCGGCTTTGTAGTTCTTTCTATCTAAAGAAAAAGTTAAAGAGGTGTCGTCAGCAAATAGTGTTATTTCTGATATTTCCTTAACCATAAATGGAAGATCATTTATGTATATTAGGAAGAGAAGAGGCCCAAGGATTGACCCTTGTGGTACACCCATCCTTACAATTGATCCATCTGACACTACCTCAGCCACGCCTACCTTCTGATTTCGGTTGGATATATAGGAAGATAATAAGTCCAGATCAGTTCCACGAATGCCATAATGATATAATTTGCGAATAAGTGTACAGTGATCAACGCAATCAAAAGCTTTGGAGAGGTCACAGAAAATACCTATAGTATCATGTGACCTCTCCCATGCTTCTAAAATATTTTTCATTAATTTAGCTCCCGCGTCAGTAGTTGATCGGCCTTTTGTGAAACCAAACTGGTGTTCATGAAATATCCCGTTTATTCTAAAGTGTGCATTTATTTGAGCGTATATTATGGATTCAAAAATTTTACTTAACACTGGAAGTACTGAGATTGGTCTATAATCAGAAGGATTGTGAACATCTCCAGATTTAAAAATAGGTGAGACTTTGCTATGCTTCATTAAGTCTGGGAAACAACCTACTTCTATACATCTGTTAAATATATCTGCTAATATTGGAGCAATTATTTTTATGATCGGCTCCACAGCCTTTACTGAAAGCCCCCAGATGTCTTCTGTTTTCTTTTTATTTAAAAGTTTATATGACTTAATAATGTCGATTGCCGATATCGGTCTAAATTTAAAATGCGGGACTTCTTTAGTAAAATTTGTTATGAGCAACCTTTCAGCTTGAACTGGAGATGAATCTAAGTGTTTTGTAGTCTCAATAGGGATGCTGGAAAAAAACCTGTCAAAAATATTAGCAATTTGTAATTTATCTTCTGTCATATTATTATTTATTTTAAGTGCTATATTTGTTTCTTTTCGTCTTCCTTTTCCGGTCTCAGTATTAATAGCGTTCCAAGTAGCTTTGACTTTATCTTTGGCATTACGAATCTTATTACTTATACAATTAGACTTAGCTTGATAGCAGACATTTTTGAAAATTTTAGAATACTTTTTGACATAATCATGGAAACCTAAATCAGTTGTATATGATTTCCTATCATAAAGTTCATAAAGGGTATCCCTACTTTTCCTAATGCCTTTTGTAGCCCAATCACTAAAAACTAGTTTTTCCTTTAAACATACCTCTTTTTTTGGGAAAGCTTTATTAAACTCCTTTGAGATCGTTTCAAATAAATTATTGTATGCATTGTTCGGCTCTTTTGTATCTAAATTTATACTCGGTATGGCTTTTAAAATATTGTTTCTAAAACGTTCAGTTCTATTTTCTGTAATGGGCCTAAACGAAACAGTTACATTCTCTGTTTTGTTCCCTTTGTAAACGAACTCAACTTTTTGTCCCTTATGATCAGAAGGCATTTCACTTAACAGTTCTTTACTTTTAATATCACAATTTACAATTACATTATCTAGACATGTTGCAGAATTGGGCGTAATTCTAGTAGGCTCGTTAAATAACCAACGTAAATTATAACTGGTTAATAATAAAGTAAAAGCAGCTTTTTCTGAGTTTTCTTTAAGAAGATCTACGTTAAAGTCGCCACATAATACAAGTGACTTATTGCAGTTTATCATTTTTTCTAAGACTTCTTCCAAAACAGTAATAAAAGAATTAAAGTTACTAGCCGGTGGTCTATACACACAAACTACAAGGAAAGAATCAAACTCTGCACTAGCTACTTCACATACTTGTTCAACAGAGAGTTCTACTATATCTTTTCGTTCTTTACATTTCATCATGTCTCTTACTAATATAATACAGCCTCCTCCTATAGTGTTATCTCTGTTGAGCACACTGGCTATTTTATAATTTTCTATGCCAAAGCACATTTTATCTGGTGTCAACCAAGTTTCTGTTAGGCATAATATATCCACATTAAATTTGTCAAGCAATAACTCAACGTTATGTATTTTACCAGAGAAGCTAAGAATATTTTGATGAACCAAAGTCAAAGCATCATTAGACTTCTCTTCAGTCAACCTTACATTCCTAAAAAAGAGTTAGCAACTGTTCCCTTAGTAACAGTACTATTAGACACAGCTTTGTCAGAATAAAAGTTGTTGAGTTTATATGCTAGCATGTGGGCTATATTCTGCCTACATCGTCTAGCAAGATGAGCATAATCTCTAGTCACATAAAAATTCTTAATAAATAAATTGCTATCAAATAGCTGGAAGTCACCACTGTGACGAGTTACTAAATTATGAAGAGTTTTGTTCAATTGATATACACGGTTATTTTGAACATCTGTCAAAGATTTAGAGTAAGGGAATGCACACCACGTTATCAGTTTACAGTCTAATGAGTTTAATTGACTAAAATGGTTTATCAAATCTTTGCAATTTAAATTTATGCTATTACCACAAAATAACACTATATGTGTGTCTTTATCAATGGTTGCTGAACAGACAACACTTATCAAATCTTTTAATGATGCCCCCGGTAAGCAAGTATTTACTACTTGGCCATTTAATTTCTTTGCTAACATTATACCAAGCCCTTTTCCTACATCGTCGGTAAATACTAACGTTTTGTGTGCAAAATCAACCTTCTCAGTCAATTTGTTATAGTTATAACTAATACAAGTTTGAAAATTATTATTATTATTATTATTATATTGAAAAGATTGAGACGCAGAATGAGAGTGAGATTCCGCAGTAAGAGAGTGAGATTCTATCACTGGGAGAGCTGCCTGTACATTAACAATTTTATCACATTGCGACTGAGAGCTTATTTCATCAATGTTGGAAATCATTAGCGTGCTCGCCTCATTCTGCGTTTGATTATTATTAATCGACAAACAGCTACAATTTTGTTTTTTACCGAGAGACTCAAATCGATCAGTATTATAATTACATAAGTCAACCATGTCATTTGCAGTCATCATTTGATAGTTTAATTGCTTGCGAGAGAATTCACTTAAGGAATTATACATTTCTCTGAAAGAAAGTTCCAAGTTGTCAATTTTGTTTCCTAATTTATTGCTAAGCTTTTCACACTCGCTATTTAGATTACTTGATTCCCTGTTTATTACATTCAGTTGTTCTAAAAGTTGCTTCCTTTCTTTCCTTAGTTTTGAATACTTATTATAATAGTTTTGTCTTTTTATTAACAATTGAGTTTTTCTTATATATCTATTAATTCTAATATACTTTTTAATTTTTTTCCCACTATTTAACTGACATTCATTAGTTAATTCAATTTTTTTATTAGGTTGACTACATACTACAAAAGAATTATGTTTCAATACCGAATCACTCATGACGGAATCACACTGCAACAACTCACTGAACAGACTTTGAGAATGCCTTTCTTCTAATATATTTTTGTTTTCTTTTTCAAGTTCTAAAACTGTCTTCTGAGCAATAGACAAATTAACTTCCAAGTCCGTAATGCGACTCAAAGCCTGTTCATGTGTGTCATTGCATTCTTTAAATGACTGAATCAAGTCTTGCATATGATTGCACCTATCCACAATTTCCGAGTATTTGATATGTAACTCGGCAAGCTCATTCTTAAGTTCAGTGTTCCTTGAGATGGTCTTGAGGATCTCTTGTTCACAGTCTTCTCGTTCTTGTAGAAGAGTATTGTTGAGCTCTTTTGCTGCCTTTAAATCCTCCAGGGTATGCTTGAGTTTAAGCTCCATATCTCTTGCAGTTGCCTTACGAGTCAACATCTTGAAGCTTGACTTGAACTTTCAAACATGCCACCAGGGTCAATAGGTAAAATACAATAACTCCGTTCCGGTGTAGGTTCCAAAGGATAGGAACTAAAAAACTTGCAAAGCAAAACGTGGATAAATGCGGCCGCCCTTATTCGCCGCTAGATGAGAGTTGAAATTTTTTGTTAAATCTAATTATCCGATCGATGTCCACAGGAGATAACAAAAAAAAGTTCAATAAAATTCATAGTTAAAAAAAAAAATTCAAAAAAGTTTATGCACTAGGTGCGATTAGAACCAGAAAAGTTCGGAGCTCCACCACACGTCACAACAACAACAAAAAAGGTCAAAAAACGACGTCGAAAAAAAAAGAAAGGTTTGTACAAGTTCATGCACTAAGTGCGATTTAAATTAAAAAAGTTCAGGTGTCCACCACACGTCACAATAACAAACAAAAAAAGAAGTTCAAAAAATAAATTAAACGTAGTCAAAAAAAAAAAAAAGAAAGTTCAAAAAGTTCATGCACTCGGTGAGATTCGAACCAGATTAGCTCGGGGCTCCAGCGTACACCACGCACACCGTTGCCGTTGAGCTAACAGTATCTACTTAATGGCGACAAATTTATGCAGCAGTATCTGCTGTTACAATGTCGGGTTTAGTCGGTGCGCTGTCGTATATGATCGTTTCGTCCATCAACATGAGACAGCTGAGTCACAGCTGTTTGACACTTTATTCAGTTCACATTCACTGCACAGCGAAATGGGTTTTAGTCCAGAGTGTTTAGAGGTTATGATAGCTTGCACTCTAGCACATTTTAAATAAAATTAACCGCTGGTCTCTTATTTATTTTATGGAAAGGACACTTTTAATTGCGTAATGAATTATTGTTTTGAAGTACACTTGATTTTATGATTGTTTTTTTAATGATGTATTGTTGTTTGTTATGTATTATTGATAATTTACGTGGTATTGTTCACGATCACTTCACACTGATTTTTTAATGATATTTACTTGTTTGTTTTTAGAGATAACATTTGTACGTGGTATTTCTATAGCACTTTTCACGTATAGCCTATTTCAAACACTGAAAACGTTAATTTACTATTTATTACGATTATAAGTACGGAGCTCACTGTTTACATGACGGCAGCGCCATCTATCCCCGCAATATAGCATATCATTCACGCAATATAGTATAGATAACTCATCTCCTAAGTGTTTTGGTTTATAATAAGCAAAGTTTCTTACGTCTTTGCTACGCCAATACACTTTTATGAGTATTACTGCAAGTATATTTAAAGTATTGGCCAAAACTTACATGGCTATAGATCGATCATAAAAATATCTTTCGACTGAGACCTAAACTACATACTTTATTTGAAAATTATATCTTAAATCGAAAAAAATATGAAACAATTTTTAAACGCCGTTTTCTCAAAGCAGGTGTTTCAATAATGGTGTCTTTGGATTCGCTCTCCATGCCCGACGTGAACCATCTAAAATACTCAAATCTGTGTCTCAAAATAAAATGGATTTTGAAAGTTGCCAGCCATCAGCCATTTTAATGTCCCCACTGCTGGGGCACAGGCGGATAAGGAGGACTGGCCATAACCCACCACGCGGGCCCAATGATTAAAAGTTGAGTATCCATATATTGCGTTGGGCAATTGGGGCAGTCGGCAAATATGGTCGAGGAGCTCGGTGGCGCAGTGGTTTAGCGCCTGGCCCAGCGATTGCGTAAGTTAAGCAACGTTCACAAGGGTCGGTCATGGGATGGGTGACCAAAAGTTTACTATCGCGAACTCCTCCGTGCTTCGGAAGGCACGTTAAGCTGTTGGTCTCGGCTGCATTTGCAGTCGTTAATACCCACCAATCCGCATTGGGCCCGCGTGGTGGGTTATAGGCTATAGCCCGTCCTCCTTATCCACCCATAAGGAAGGCCTGTGCCCTAGCAGTGGGGACATCAAAAATGGCTGATGGACAATTGGGGCAGGCATGGAAAGCAAAAACGTGTGACAATTAAGTTTGGAGAAAGAAAAAACTTGTCAGAAGAGAATAGGTACTTACTGTTATTGTTTTGAGAATTACAAAATGTATAAAAACTCGACATTATGAAAATAAAAAATAGACAATTATTGACCATCATTTTTGAAGCTCAACTGTTTTAATTAAGGAAAATAATCCGTATTTATAACTTATGTTTAGAGGAAAAAACACATTATCACATTTAGACTAGGGTGACTGCGTAAGACGAAAAACGGGGACAGTTTAAAACAATTTATGTTATTAAAAGATTTTTTTTAGCAAAACGGAAAAGTTCTTCGCTTCCAACTCGATCTGATTGACTAAAACCACTAAGGAACCTGGCGGTCTAACCTCTACTTGACCATAAGTCATTTTTAATGTCCCCACTGCTGGGGCACAGGCATCCTTATGGGTTTGATAAAGAGGATGGGCCATTACTAACGCGAATTGGTTAACAAGTGCAAATGCAGCCGGGATCATGGCTTAACGTGCCTTCCGAAGCACGGAGGAGCTCGAGGTAATAGGTACCTACATTTTTGGTCACCCATCTCTTGAGAGTCTTGACCGACCCTTGCGAAACCGATGGGCCAGGCACTAAACCACTGCGCTACCGAGCTCCTCTGCGCCACCGAGCTCCTCTACTTGAAGGAACACAGCAATAGTATTATCATTTAGCATTAGTTCATTTACGCCAGCGCACACGAGCATCTTTTGTCTTCGCAATTACTTTGTCTCCCACATCAAGTCTACGGGTTTGTATGAAAGTGCGCACACGTAGCGAGCGACGCGACAGTCGGCAACTTTTCATACCAACCACGTAAGAGACAAAAGTTGCTCGTGGGCGCTCTCCCTTAGGCCCTGTCCTAACTGGCCGTCAGTCGTGCGATGGTGCGTCCGTCCGATGAAACTGGTCGTGCGACCGTGCGATCAAACCTAGTGATATCTATTGAATGTCCTGATTGACGGTCGCGCGATAGTGCGATGCGACCAAATTTTCTATTGTTCAGTTTCATCGCACGATGAAATCGCAACGCATAATCTCACGACCGCGATGCCAATTAGAACAGGGCCTTACAGTCATGGTCAGGGTTGCCACCTTTCAGCTTTCATTAAATCTACAGAGCAACGATTTCTGACATTAGATCATTTAAGCGTCATATGGGAAAATAATACTCGCTCAACATCGAAAGCGGTATACTTAACGAGATACAAACAAAGATGTATTTTAATACATCTTTGGATACAAAGTAAAATAAGGCATTTAACTGGCTGTCCTTTATGCTTTTAAATATTTCGAGCCATTTTTTATCAACACTGATTTTGATTCACTTCAAAAATCGGGACAAAACTGATGGATTCTCGGGACGCGGGACAATTTCATCGAAATCGGGACTGTCCCGGAAAAATCGGGACGGGTGGCAATCCTGGTCATAGTACTATAATATATTGCGTCAGGTAGGTATAGCATTCCGAGGCATAAGGATCACGTGGGCGACACATAAGCTTACGTCATTTCCGCTATCGGTACTGAAAATTACGTTCATTCACCTTTAACTTGAACTGCTATAAGGTAATTTAATAAACTTGAATGCCTTTTTATAAAGTTCCGAGCGGGTAATTTCATAAAAATATGAGCAGCCTTTTTGCTTTAGTCGTCTCGTGGCTACGGCCCCTGGAAAGGTGTCTAAACGTCTAGATTAGGAGGCCATAACAAATTTGGTAACGATCGCGTAAGTGGCTGACTCTGGGTTTACAGGATGGAGAGGCACTCTCTGACGCTAAATATGTCAGTCTGTTTGTGTGAAGTGGTTGCGTTCTTTTTATATGCAGGCTGAAAAAGGCTATAATTTTTTTGAAAATAAATTATAGCCCATGTTACTCACTGATAATATAGCTTTCTATTGGTGAAAAATTTTCAAAATCGGATAAGTACTTTTTGAGTTTATACATTACAAACAAAAAAAAGTTAATCGCTTATACCTACGAAACACAACCGAATTTTGGTCAGTCCTTACACAGTTCACGTGAGTACAACTAGTACTTACTTGCTGTACTATTGTCAGCCTTATCGTTTTTTTTTTCTGGTATCGATAACACATTTTTCACCCTGCATATAAAAATAACGCAACCACTTCACGCAAACTGACTGACATATTTAGCATCAAAGAGTGCCTCTCCATCCTGTGAACCCAGAGTCAACCACTTACGCGATAGTTACCAAATTTGTTATGACCTCCTAATACCTATAGTCGGGAAACCAAAAAAACCAAAAAATCTAAACTAAATAATTCTAAAATAACATCTGAATTATCCAATGTAATCCGTAAAAAGTGTTTTATTTCTATTGAACTGTTTCGTTTGCTAAGAGAAACAAATCACAATTAAGATGCACTATAATCATTTTGTAATGAGTATGGCAAAAAAGGGTTAATAATAAATTACCGGGTTCGTATGCATGGGTACTTGGTACCATAATATCTACCATATTCGGCTTCATAAGGCTATTATTACCAAAAACCCTGAATAGAGGCGGGCGTCTGTTTTTGTTCGGTTGCGAACAGTCAATAAGATAACAGAACAGAATTATTGTGAGCAAGTCTACAGTAGCGAGCAAATAAATAGGTCGTATTTGGCTGATTCGCGAAAAAACCAGGTTTTTTTCTCTGATACATGTCAATTTTTTATTTTTGTATTTTGAAGAAATAACGAGAAGGTAAGTATTTTGAAAATTCAATTTTGTAAATTTTTTTAATAAACAAAAACGTGACAAATAAGAATGATGAAACCATTAGCTTTACCTACGTCCTTAATCTGAAATATTTCTGAGCATACTATGACACAAAAATAAACCGCAAGCAATTGTTTTTTCTTGCTACAGGAAAAAATATTTCAGCGCTTGCTATCCATGTTACTATACTTCTAAGAAGTGCAGCAAATAAGTTCAATGTATTGCTACATTCTAGTGAAATATAAGTGCTACCAACGAAACTAATTCGAACGCTTTGGCTTATCACATTGTTTGACTATTTCCCTGGCTCAGCTAAAAAACAGGGAACAGCGTGGATCTGCCAAAGTTGTCCCAGAATCCAGCGCAAAAGAATTATGTCTCAGTCAGATTACAAAATGAGAAACGGCATTTCTTACCTACTATCAAGTCCTTATTTTTCGAAAAGAATGAACGGATTTTAATAAAACTTCATACGCGCAGAACACATTGGTCGAAAACTTTTAAATAGATAATATTTGGCGTGAGATTTGGGCTTCAGTCCAAAAATGCGGGAGTCGATTTTATTGCTCGCCAGTGTATGTTATTGTATTGTTGTTGCTGTCACGTCTATTAAATTGAAGGAACACGAAGAAAATATTTATTTGGGGTTAAGTACGCCCATTAACTAAATTGTGCAAAGAAATTAAAACTACCTGTGGGTGTGTGTATGTGTGTGTGCGTATATGTGTGTATGTGTGCGTGCATGTGTGTGTGTGTGTGTGTGTGTGTGTGTGTGTGTGTGTGTGTGTGTGTGTGTGTGTGTGTGTGTGTAGATACATGCACGCACACATTCACACACATACGCACACACACATACACACACCCATCGAGAAATAAAAAAAAATATTTATATTTTTTCTAAAAATTTTTTTTCTAGTGCAAGCAAAATGCAAACCAGATGACGGCTTGCTGCCATTTTGACAATTCCTAATGAGTGATATTAAAGGTATGATTCCGATGTCAGCAGCACTGCTGCGCGACACTGCTGCGCGACAGTGCTGCGCAGCACTGCTGCCGAGCTCGGAATGTAGTCTCATATAAACCTATATACTCCGGGCAAGGAAAAATACTTTGTTCGAAAAAATCACAATAAATCCTACAGAGGTGATTTTTGGAAACATGATTAAAATAAGTTTGTCAATGATAAATTTCAAGTTTTCCCCAAAATATCTGGTGTGCTTTTTTTACAACGGTGGTTTAAATATTGTTTTTGTCTTAAAACATCGAGAATAAATCGTACACAAAGGGAATTTCCTTTATGAATTTCTTAAAACCATTAAAAATGAAACCTCAAAAATCACCACTTACATTTCAGAGGAATTTGCAAAAAAGGCTAATAAATAAAAAAAATCATAACTCAGAAACAAATATTAAAAAATCAGTGATTTTGCAGTATAAAGTTTCTTATAATTAACTATACTAAAAACAAAATTTTCACTCAGGTGACTAATATAGTTTTTTTTTAAATGCGTTTTATTCATTTTTAAATATGAAGCATAAATTCTACAGTCGTAAAAGTTCAATAATATATAGTGTAATAATTAATAACATCTTAAAATTAAGTAATCCCTCAATTCTAAGTAGAGGATTTCTCGAAATTTACGAAAATATCAGCAAGACGGAGCGTAATATAGAGTGGTGAGCGAGCACGAATGGCAGGCACTCTGTACCTACGAGCGACGATGACGCGACGGCGCGCGGCGTGTCATGAGTCTCCGGTCAATGAAAAATACTTTGTTCGAGAAAATCACATTATATCCTACAGAGGTGATTTTTGAAAACTTGATTAAAGTAAACTTGTCAATGATAAATTTCAAGTTTTCCCCAAAATATCTAGGTTGTTTTTTTTACAAAGGCGGGTTAAAGTTGTTTTTATTTTATAACATCGAGATTAAATCGTACATGAAGGGAATTTTCTTAATGAATTTCTTAAAACCATTAGAAACTAAACCTTACAAAATCACCACTTACATTTCAGAGGATTTTTTCATAAAGGCCAATAAAAAATAAAAAATCCTTACTCAGAAACAAATATTATAAAATAAGTGATTTTGTAGCATAAGATTCCCTATAATTACTACACTAATAGCAAAAGTTTTCACTCAAGTGACTATAATAGTTTTTTTTATTGCGTTTTATTATTTTTTATATAGGAAGCATTAATTCTACAGTCGTAAAAGTTAAATATTAAATAAGTATTTACTTTTAAAAATTAAGTAATCCCCCAATTATTCCCAAAGGATTTCTAGAAATGTACGAAAATAAATATCAACGCGGTAGTGCACGGAAGGACGGACTCGCGTAAGGTATGTAGGTAATCGGCGCGCGGCGGTGGGTTGCGCACAGTGACGTGAGCCGGTACAAAAGGTTACACATATTACGATTATTTCGGTAACTTTTCAACATTTGTATAAGTGATCAAAAAATTGTTTCGATGATCTATCGGAACAAAATCAGGGTTACTCAAAGTGGCACCATTTTCGCGACAAGATATAATTTACCTATAGTAAATAAACAAAAAAAAAAAGGTTTATTTACGTTGAGTTTGGTCAACGAAAGATGAGACTCGATTGGAAATGGAACTAATTTTGCGCCTTATTTTAAGGTCAATTTCCAATGACTTAACTTCTAAACGTTAATTAAACAGGGAAAGTGGCGCCACCATTTCAATCTCATCTTTCGTTGACGTAATCTATAGGAAAAAAAAACGAATTTTCGAAATTATTTTTAGATGAAAAAACCCATCAAGTGCAACACGGACTTCTCGGACTCGACGCGAGTACTGAGTAGGGTGACTTGCCCAATACCTGGTCCCTATTTTACATACAGGACAATTGTAAACAACAATGACAATTTTATGTTCGTTGTGGTATCTGTGCGTTATGTAGTTTGGTCAGTATATTTTCTAAATTCAAATTAGCTGACGCCATGGACAGCAAATTGTCATTGTCACTTACAATTGTCACGTCTGTGAAATAGGAACCTGGCCTTTTAAGGAAGTAATTGACCATGACAACGAAGTGATCCTAAGATAAGAGTAGGTATCTGTTTTTCCTTTTGAGGTACCCTAAAAACAAGTAATTGAGGTAAGCCGTTGTTAGGGCAGTAGGGGTAAGGGTAAGACAAGGTACCTAACAAAGTAATTTAAAAACCTTTTATTGAAATTACCTCACATTAGTTATGTAATTTAAGATAAACTAGTGGCTAAGTGAGCTGTAGTGTAGACCTTGCATTGAAAAGTAAATTGTTAAAAAAATATAGATCTCGCCCTCTCGCCACGAGGTTTTCAAGCATATAGTGGGGTTCATGCTGTTTGGTATATTCGCAGCTAGATGGCGCTTTTAATTTTGTATTTTCGAAATGTGTGAATTATTTATTTTTTTAGGTTCAGTTTTTCGAACTGTATCCAATATTTCAAAAAACTGGCCTGACAAAAAGCCTATATAATTTTCAAACTTGCTCATAAAATTTCACGAGAATCGGTTGAGAAATGAGATCTGTAGAGGAGAACAAACCGCGCCGAAAAACAGGGCAGAAATACGTTTTTTTTTTACATAAATCGGCCATTTTTAAGAAATCAAAAACTAGCTTGACGATAAAATTATATATATATTTTTTAAATCTGGTTACAAAATTTCACGAGAATCGGTTGAGAAATGCGACTTGTAGAGGAGACGTTCGAGAAAATCCTTAGGGAACCTTTAACCAGGATGAAAGTATTCTATGTTTTAACGTCCTGCTTCGCTACGCAGTACGCTTGGTGTAGACGAACCTCGCAAGGCAGGGCGTTTGCCGCTTGCGTTGTGGCAGGCCTCGCGCTCGACATCGCACTCACGCTCACCCGAGGCCTGCCATGCGCGAGGTACGTTCACACCAAGCGCGCTGCCTAGCGAGGCAGGACGTTAAAACATAGAATACTTTTATCCTGGTTAAAGGTTCCCGAAGGATTTTCTTGAATGTCCTTGCGAACGAAGTCGCGGGCCGAAGCTAGTAGAAAATAAAAAGAAAACAAAAAAAAATCAAAAATGTTTATTTTGTTCACAAAACATTGGTTTTCAAAACAGCAGGTTGGGACTGCCTAGTGAGTATTACAATACTTGTGACAGACAGCCTCGCTCCATCGTAACACTTACATACTATGTATGAATATGAACAACTAATTAGTTAAGTTATATAAATATAATCAAAATTATTTTTTAAATTATATATGTTAGTGTGTGTGTTTAAAAATAATATAATAGAAAGCGGGCTTTGATTTTACTGCATGCATGTGCATTTTGTTTCTGAGAAATTACAATAGACCCAAAACTCCACACGTTTTTGTTTACTTTTAGCCATTGACCATTATTCTGTGCCAGAAGTGGATACACCAGCTGGTCGGTTTTTCTAACAGTATAATTCCCGAAGATATTATTACAACAAAAATTCATCGTAAATTTTAAATTAGTTTAACTTTTGATTCAGTGAACCAATTGCGATGAAATAAAGATTTCATTATTTTGCAAGATACACCATATATTTGTATGTAAACATTATTTAGTATTAAGTTAGCGCTTTTTACATTTTTAGCGCACCAACATACAGACAAACACACAAAAATTAAAAAAAAATTATAAATGGGTTCTACTGGTAATTATTAAACACTCCAATCACTTTTTTTCAAAATATTTCCTTTGTACAGTCTCAACTTTTCTACAGATTTATTATATGTATAGATTAAGAATTGTAAAAATGGCAGTAAGCAGTCATATGGTTTGCACTCAGTAACGATCTGACAAGTGACCTACGTTGTTGTGCCACGCATTGTACCATTTTGGTGTCAAATTCTAGTTACGAGCAAGTTCTGGGAAATAAATTTTTAAATACTTTTACTATTTAAATACTTACTGATTTCTCAATCCATTGGCATTTATGTGATAAAACCTTAACCAAAGAATGATTTGAAGTGATATTTTTTCATTTATTTTTATTAGTTAATTAATAAAAGCTTGTTCAAAATCAGGATTCAAAAAACTGGCCAAGTGCGAGTCGGACTCGCGCACGAAGGTTTCCGTACCAGAAAACAGCAAAAACACGTTTGTTGTATAGGAGTCCCCCTTAAATATTTATTTTACTCTGTTTTCAGTATTTGTTGTTAAAGCGGCAACAGAAATACATCATTTGTGAACATTTCAATTGTCTACCTGTTGTCGTTATTAATATCGAGCAGAAAACGGCAAGAAACTCACGTTTGTTGTATGGGAGCCCCCCTCAAATATTTATTTTATTCTGTTTTTAGTATTTATTGTTATAGCGGCAACAGAAATACATCATCTGTGAAAATTTCAATTGTCTAGCTATCACGGTTCATTAGATACAGCCTGATGACAGACAGACAGACAGACAGACAGACGGACAGCGGAGTCTTAGTAATAGGGTCCCGTTTTTAACCTTTGGGTACGGAACCCTAAAAACTAGTCAAAAATCTAAATTCGGCCGTTTTTGAAAGGGTGGCTGAAAATAGAATAAATAGGATCTTATGTTCGGACAACGGTCAAACTTAATAAAAGTTTTATATAATTATTTTTATGATTAATAATAATTATTATTAAAATTATTGAAAATACAAATTATAATACGAATAATATAAAATGATTTAAATTTAACTCAGATCTCATATAGGGTAGGTGCACCAGTGAATGAACCCTTAAGGCGATTTGAACTTTAAAAATTACGAATACCTATTTCTGGATGACTTTGCTATAATAATGGCACTACATACTATTCAGAATTTACTAATGTTCAATATAATATCTTCAGTATTTCTGAAATGCGTATAGTTATTTAGATAATCCGAATTTTACACAAAAGTACCCCACCCAAATCACCAGTGAATGAACGGCAAAATCCAGTTAACGAATGTTTGAAATCCGATAAATGAACTACTAGTTTCATAAGGTGGATGTAAACAGAAATCGTTAATTTATGTCTGTACACGATATTTTATAGCATAACAAACTGGTAAAACATATAAAATTTCAAAAGAAATCTAAATTCTAAATGGCGCACGATACCCAACCCACTGGCATATGCCTCTCTTGAGGCTTGCCTATTTTCCTTTCTGGAATCCTCCGGATGCTCCTGGGGCTCTGTATGACCTGTATCCTCACTTCATGTCTCTGTTTCATGAGTTGAAGAGTCAGGTCGAAGAGTTCATTTAACTTAGGACAGCCAATATTAAAAAAAATAGACCTAAGTATTTACCACCATATTGCTTTATAGTTCACATCAGCTATGTTATTCTAATTGTTTTAGAAGTGGTCTAAAATTAAAAACAAAAAAATAATTAATGTAACAATTAAGAAATGTATAGTTCATTTACTAGTTTTTTAATAATCAGTAAATGAACAAGGCATTTACTATAGAAGAATCTTAAAATTTTAAAAACTAATGAATGAAAACCCTAGTTCGAAGACTGGTCCAAAGATTGACAATGATTTACTATAGCTATCCCCTAAATATGAACAAACTCCTTTAAAAGTAAGACACAAAATAAGCCTAAACCAAAAAATACGTTAGATCTTATGAATGGTTCATTAACTAATTATTTCTCAATTTTTTAATCCAGTACTCGAACACCCCTATATTTTGTTTATAATAATGAAATTCTTTACAATCTGCTTTCTATTAGACGAAATAATCATTATTACATCTAAGAAACTAATTTTCTTTGTAGAATGAATCATATATCAACTTAAAAGCTATTATCAAAATATGTTATCGCACCATAGTTCTTAGTATTGGTCCATAGAAACAGGAACACTACACAACGTGTCTACTTTGAGCAATCACCATTTAGAAAGTACGGAACACACATAGTCGTCTGTGCAGCCAGTTAAGGTAATAAAGTATAATTTTCATTAAAAAAAATCTGTTGCGTGTAGAAAACAAAAGATTTCTTATTTTATAGAAAAATAACACATTTGTTCCTTCACTGGGGGGGGTGTTCATTCACTGGTGCACCTACCCTACTTATCTTTTTCTATAATAGATTACTGCAAAAGAAATTTATAAAACAAATATTATAAATATTGCTGACATCCAATCTTATAAAATTCTTATTACATTACAATACTTATAGATCTAAATGAAAAAACTTTCCACTCCAAAAAAGAACTTAATTATTTATAATAAAATAAAAAATATCCTTAATAAAATAAAAATAAAACAAAAATAAAAACTTTTGAATAACTTAAAATTAATTTAATTTAGATATTTAATACCACAAATCAACATTTGAATTTATTTTTAAAATTATAATATTTAATGGTAATCAATGTAATATTAATAATGAATATTCACGAAAAACTTCTGAATAAAATCTATAAACTCCTAAATAACTATTATTAATGTATTAACTGATAAAAATAGAACTACCTAGCATTAAAAATATTAGTGTGAACGTGACTGTATTCATTATGTTTATTAATTTTTGATAAATAATGTTTTTGATAAACATTCATAATTTTGATATGATTGTTGTTATACTCATATAAAGAACAATATATAGCCAACAATATTTTTGTTGATTTTGAATAAGCCTAAAATTATTAATGTTGATAAATATACAATAAATGCATTCAAGTATTAGACTTGATATAATTTTTTATTTAAGCTTATTTTTCGTAGATTTTTGTTATGCCTAATATGATTAATGTTGATCGGAATAATAATTATGTTAATTATTTTATTTGAATGTCAATAAAAACAATTGAAGTTCCTAATTAACATGCTTATTTCACCTTAGCCGAATTTATGGAAAAATGGGTCGAATGAAGGGCATACGCGTCAGAATTTAGGAAAATTGGGTCACTCGTCATATGTAATTTTTTCTTAATTTTACTATTATTGTTTCCTTGATTTTCTTACAATTATTATAAAGAACAATCATGTAGCAATCGTAAATAACAAAAATTACAATGCTGTAGTTCAATTTTAATATAAATATTTTAGATTTAATCTCTAAAATTGCTGACGTGGCCGAATTTAGGGCATTTCACCCTAGGAATGAAAGAGAGCACCAAACAGGCGAACCGACCCCAGTCGGTGAGGGAGCGGGTGTAAATGAGACAACTACATACACGTCCGTTGGTGCGTAATGAGGCCCCGGTTAATGACTACGGTTTCGAGAATACCTGTGGCCCTACCATGAGTTGATGCAAACTGTTTACGTTACAGTAAACTGTCGGATATACTGCTCACAGTCAATACGAGTGAAAGAGAGAAAACGATAGTTTACTGTAACGTAAACAGTTTGCAACAACTCAAACTTGCACCGGTCTGCGCGAGCTCATACTAGTGATACTCGATCGTCGTATTTATGCCGCTGTTTCTTAGCGGACCTTAACTTATCTACTAACCCGAACTTCTCGCAACTCGATGCGAACAGTTGCAACCAATTTAGTGTGAAAAACGATCAAGTGGTAGGAGTGGCAGACAATAAAACTTAAGAAACCCGCCAAGCGATAAAACTATTATGTATTGAGGACGAAATGATATTTTCGATCTGTCACTTGACTCCGTCCGATTGATGCGCAATTCAACTACAGCTATTAATGGCTAAAACTTCGTATGCTACTCATAAAAGCTGGTGATTTTTTTTATGAGGGTTTATTGCCAGGGTAGAAACGAAGACGAGATAAAATATTTGGTGTAGGATTTTTTGTTGGCTAAAATAAATGGCAAAAATCACGTAAAAACATAAAAATCACTAGATATATTAAAGTCACTGGAGTGAAAACTTAAAGATGCTCCTGGATTAAGCTTAAAAACATATTATAAAAAAATCACCTTGTGTACGATTTATTAAAATACATTACTATACTTTCTCCAAAAATATGATTGTAACGCACCCTATCTCCTTAACCTTAAACATAAAATCAGTGATTATTTTTTAATTAAATATTAAGTATGTAAATAAGCAAACGCATCATAAATCTCCACTGTAGAATTTTATGAACATTACTTTCCAGAAGTTAGGTATTTTTTACCTATATCTCATAACGCTTATGGTGGAGAGGAAAAGCAGCCATAGTACGATGTTATAATAACCCTAATCCTTATTTAGAAAAACGAAAATGAACTGTAGGATTTAATGTGATCAAAATTTTATTTTGCCTGGACTAATAGAGAATGTATGGGGACCAGTGGTGTTGCGGCAGCAGTGCCGCGCAGCACTGCTGCGCAGCAGTGTCGCGCAGCAGTGTTGCGCAGCAGTGTCGCGTCGCTTCTCCGCTCACATCAAATTAAGCCTTTCAATCGTAACATTAGGGTTCAATTTGGAGTGCACTGCTGCGGCAACACTGCTGCTGCTGCCGAGATCGGAATCATACCTTAAAGCTTCTTTTTCGTACAAAAACCCTTTAAGAATAGCATATACTCACACAGTTTATTTAATATTTTGTTTGAGTGGCCGAATTTAGGATGTGTCCGAATTTAGTCGCAAGTGAACAAGTTTATCTACATAATATGAGTATCTAAGATGAGTTTGGGTAGCTAGGCAGTCAGGAGGCACTTTGAATTGTTTTCAAGAAAAAAATATTTTTTTCCCCACAGAAAAGTGCAAGATATAAATAGGCGGTGTTGTTGTTGCGCAAATAAATAAATTTGATTTAAAATGCCGGAAAAAATTGTGCCTCGCCGGCGCGGTCACGCCACGCCGACTATAAATGGTCGGCGCGCCGCCGCGGGCAATTTAGGCCTCGGCGCGCATGTCTTTACAAGGTTATTTTTAGTTAATACAAAACCTCTCGTGGGGTTGATCAGACCATTAAACTGAACATCTTTCATTATGGGCCAACCTTGAAATCGCAAAAAAAATCAGCTGTTTCATACATTTCGATGGAGTAGGATTGTACTTTTGTATGGAACAGCTGATTTTTTTTCGAGATTTCGATGTTGGTCCCATAATGAAAGTTGTCCAGTTTGATGGTCTGATCAACCCCACGTGAGGTTTTGTACTAACTAAAAATAACCTTGTATAAATAATACAGAAAAACAATATAAAAAGAAGAATACTGTTTTCAAAATATTACGTTTACAAACTACATCCACACTACTTGTAGACGGTACAAAACTTTTCCATTTTATATTGTCCCCACTGCTGGGGCACAGGCCTTCCTTGGGTGGATAATTTAAGGAGGTTGGGCCATCATAACCCACCACGCGGGCCCGATGCGGATTTGTAGGTGATACTGCTAATTTAGCCAGGACTAACGGCTTAACGTGCCTTCCAAATCACGGAGGAGCTCGAGATAATAAATTTTTGGTCACCCATCCCATGACCAACCCTTGCGAAAGTTGCTTAACCTCCGCAATCGCTGGCCGCAGGCGCTTAACTACGCCATCAAACTCCGTCCTGTACTGTCCCAGAGATAAACAAAAGATTATATTTTCGGGTAATGGCGTATCTAAGATCGATTAGCCTTATTTCGGAGGGCCCACTGTGTTATTAATATCGTGTCAGTTCAAACGGGCGAGTTTACTTGAACGTTTACTGGAATGGTAATGATTATGGTTGTGAAATATATTTAGCCATTATTTTTACACGACTGCCTAAAAAACACAGTGTATTAATGTGTTCAGGGTTCATGTATGTTTATGGCTATGAGAGTTTCTTTATTCCATCATAACTTCTAAATGACTTAATTAATTTCGATGTATGGGGTATCGTTAGAATTCGTACATCATCCCGAGTGATACTGGTTATATTTTTTTGAAAACCAAAATCAAGATGGTGACTAGCAAATGTGAAACTAAAACATTCTTCAAATTTACATTATGAGCATCAAATGAAAGGCCTTGATGAGCACATTCCAAAAATACTATGCAACGTGTTATAAAATAACCCCTATTTCTGAATACGGTATATAGAGACTATCAAACTGAACAACTTTTAACTATGAGACCAACTCTGAAATTGCGAAAAAAATCTGCTGTTTCATACAACAGTTAATAACGAAAAATAGCAAAATGTATGGAACAGCTGATTTTTTTCTCGCGATTTTAGAGTTGGTCCTATTGTATGCAACTGTACATAATTGGGTATTAAAACACTCATGTATACTATTATCACATTATCACATAAACCCTTATTAGTACAGTTGCATAAATAACTATAATAATCTATAATATAACAATGATATTAACTACCCTACAATTTATTATGATGCGTTATACGATTAAATAAATGCTTAATTGACCAAAACGTAAGCGACTTTTAAAACTTATTGCTTTTTTTTTAAGTATCTTCGACTTTCGACCACTCACAAAAAAGTTTCAAGTACACTCAATCAGCCTTCTCGACAAAGTCACATTTGTGAAAGCAACAAAAACTTTAGCAAGTAAAAAGGTATGGATTTAACATTTCCATTACGTAAACTTAAGACTAAACTTATGACTAGTTCAGACGTAGATGATCAGAATATGTAACATTACATTTGGATGTACTACCTACTTGAACTGTTTGTACTGACTGTGCTATTTTGTAATTTGTACTGGGAAATAAATGATTATTAAATGATAAAATAATTTTTTATGTCAATCTCATTAATTTTGATTTAATAAAAATTCATTGCCACGCCGCTTTTACAAATTAACCGTCTTTGACTACAAGGAGGTCGAGAAGAGTCAACTTTTCACTAAACTTGTCCGCAAAACACTGTTTCAAATTACTTCTGTTCACTCGTTAAATAAAGTGTGTGTATAATTTGATCGATAAAACTACAATATTCCAGTAGACTTGCCAACGCATCCGGATCGATACATCTCTTTCAAGTATACTTGCCCGATTAAACGCATACAAGTCGGCACATCTACTCTTTTAAGTACACTCGCATGTTCCAACACACACGGATCGTTAAAACTTCAAGTGCACTCGCCCGCTACAACACACCCACACTGTGGTCTAGTGGTTAGCTCACCCGTGTAAGACGCAGGAGTCCCGGGTTCGATGCAATTTGTACTAGGTTTGGTTGGTGGTAGGGCTTACTTCAAGTCCACCTGGCTAGCTACCACCATCTTACCTAAGCACTGACGTCCATTATAGAAAGTACGCTGGACAGGCTAATGTCATGAAATGACAGCAATTTTTTGTGCCGATTTGAAAATCGCCATATTGGCGCTGAGAGCAGTAGATTCAACTATGACAGTAGTGAGTGTCGGAACTAATTAGTTCCAAGTACGCTCACTACTGCCATAGTAAAGAATCTACTGCTCTCAGCGCCAATATGGCGATTTTCAAATCGGTATAAATGACAGGTGACGTTCGCCTGTACAGCGTACTTATATAATGGACGTCAGTCAGTGTACCTAAGTCTGACGCCATAACTACAATTTAAAAATTGTTGTTTTCCGGCAGTTAGAGGTAAGATAGCCAGTTCCTCGGTGATGAGAATTCCGGGTGTAGTGCGCTTCCGATAAGTGACGCACTGACGTTAAGTGACTAAGTCTTGGTGGGCTTCAGGCCATGCACAATCCCGTTGTGCATAAAAATACACTGATCGATCGATACCCATTCTTTCAAGTACACTTGCCCACTTCAACGCTCGCGGGTCGATAAAACCCTCTTTCAAGTGTACTTGCCCGTTCAAACGCACTCCGGTCGATGTGGCGTCCGCATCGCATCCGCATTGGACCCGCGCTTGTAACTTTAGGGTTCGGCTGTAGACCTAAAAAGTATAGAAGTGTCATGTGTATTTGATTAAGGCTATTTTGAGTGTTTGTCCTGTTTATAAATTTTGCCCTTGGGAATAGAAGTAGGTTGTTTAATTGTTGGTAGTGAGTTGTGTTACAGAGTTTGTTGATTAAATAGTTTTCAATTACTATTTTGATGACCTCCGTGGTCCACTGGCTTACACACTAGTTTGCAAGGCCAGTCCCAAGGTCTCTTGAGATGCATGCAATTAAAAAATTTAAGGAGGACCAGAACCGCTTATCGTTAAAGGGGTTTTTGATTGGGTATTTCATAGACTTGTTTTCAAAAACCCTATCAATATCGGTTAGCATATCTTCGATTAACCCTATCGAAAGGGTTTTTCGAAAGGGCCTTTTGATAGGGTTTCCCTAATAATTGGCTTAACCAAAAAAGGGGTTTTCCGGTCCCAATCGCATATTATTTTGCACAAATGTTTATTGGATAGCGATATTGGCACCGCGTGCGGTCGCGGGGCGCCCGCGCGCTTGTTTTACGTTGTATGCAAGTACATCAATTTGTATAGAAAACCGCCTCGTCCAACACACCGAGGAAGTACCGCGGTGCGGGAGCGCGCACCGCCGCGCAGCGCCGACGGACGTGTCGCGAGCGGCTACCGCCAGCAGGCGCGAAAACCGCGGGGTACAACACACTGAGCTCCATAGTATCATGCCGGTTTTTGTATGTAAGCGCGGGGCCGTCATATAACGCCGATCGGCGCGGAGGCGCGGTGAAAACCGCCCGAATAGGTGGTGCGCTGCGCCGTCGCCGCGCGTGTGAAACGCCAAACCGCGCCCCGCGACAGCGCGCGGCGGCAGTGTCAAAATCGCCTAATGAAAACATTCGATGCAAAAGTCTTTATTTGTAAAAACCATACGGTATCGATATTCGAAGGCTTTTAACGCCATCTTGTACTTTAAATAGCTAAAATAACTTAGTACTTTTTACTACAACGATATTAAAATTAATGGCTCTCCTATTACGGGCCAGCTGGAAGAAATTTCAAAATGAAATAAGCTGTGCCCTTGTCCAATTCTTCTGTCCATTCCTTTTCTGTTTAAACTTGTATGTGTGTACAGAATTAATAAAAAAAATGTGGTCTTACACAAGGAGTCCCCTATCTCTAAAGTCCTCTTTCTCTATTGGTTGCTGTTTGTGTGTTTGTGGTTCCACCAATGTTTCTGAAATCCATAACAAATATACAAGTGATTATTTTTATACATAGCCTTAGCTATTACCAAACACCCTGTAATAATTTATAACTAAGCCGAATATGGTAGATGTGAACCATCAAACTGAAGAACTTTTACTATGGAACCAACTCCGAAACCGCGAAAAATAATCAGCTGTTTCATACATTTTGAAATTTTCGTTATTAATTTTTGTATGAAACAGCTAATATTTTTTTCGCGATTTCAGAGTTGGTCTCATAGTAAAAGTTGTTAAGTTTGATGGTCCCTATCTACCTTATTCGGATTTATAAGGCTATTACCAAACATCCTGTATTATTTTAGGATAATTTTAAAGTGGCAATTATTTATAAGAATTATTTGTTTTAATGTATGGCAACACATGCGCGCATGGCAATACCGATGCGCCGGACGAGAGATGATGACTTGGTGAAGTGTATGTGATAATTTATTTATTTAAATTGTCTAAATGCTTATTAATCAGTTTCAGACAGTTGCTGTCAAACTTTTCAAACAAAAAGACATAAATCAAAATATACTAAACTTAAGTGAACTTGTGACTTTCAAAACTTTTCAACTCTATGGATCCAACTTTCAGGCAAACTTTGCAATGAATTAATAATACATACAAAATTTTTTAAATTATTTTCTCATTTTAGTTTGATTGTTTATAGTTGTGACCTTGGGTTAGGTATAATTACTAATATATATTTTTAAAGAAACATTATTTTTGTCTTGATCAAAAGATGACATCTTTGCGAAATGTAAATTTGCTAAAGATTCATTTAGAGAATTGAAACTAGTGCGATAAGATTTTTGGGATATTAAAATTTGACGAAAAATTACAGTTCACCTAGAATCCTCAACCACTGAGAAACTGATTAAGCTCTTCTTATTTCGTTTTGACAATCTACTCCTCTTCAGGGAGTAATTTTTTCCAAGGTCAAGTGTTGAATAATTCAGTAGCAGGTATTGTTTCAGTTTACATTAAGGTAAGTTTACGCTTGTTCAACAATTAGCTGAAGCAACGGCTTGTCGTACGCAACAGTTTTCAACAGTGTCGTACGGTCAACAATGATCAACGTCTGTTGCGGCAACAGATTCGACAGTTTCATTTTACATATATGCTAAAGGTTATGTACCTACATCTACAGTCATGTCTACCAAACAAGTCGTTGCTGCTGCGCGGCTGTCTTAATTTTTAATGCCTCATTTAGATTATCGGCGAATATACTCGCCGAGTAACTCGCCGAGTAAATCGGGCACGAATACAGACCCGTTTATATATTCGTCTATTTTCAGTGAACATAGAACTTTCAGAAATGGATGACGTGCGACTTGCTGCTTTGGCTTCACGCATATTAAATGTATATCGACTTATAAAAGTAAAACTTTACCAACACCATTAGCGAATCTCTTCTTTATTTAACTCTGCAATGAATACCTTCATTAAACGGACCCAAGCACCATTAATGGATTTTTAATCTTTATGCAACCGATGTTTATGGTGACAATGTTCGTGAACAATGACGATTATGTAAACACCGCCGCGAATACGTACGAATAATCCTTTGATCCGCGTCAAAAAACCGACACCGCACGGAGAACAGACGAATATTCGCGGCGAGTACCGAATATACCCGAATATGGTGTTTACATACTCGTCTTCGTGCCTATTCGTCTGTACTCGGCGAGTATCTAAACTAGGCATAAAAGTATTCGGGAAGAAAGGAAAATAAAACGCTGGTGAAAACGGGCAATGTTTAGAAGTGGATGCCGAAACAGTTTTTATATGCCAGAGCAATTCCTCATTTCTATAATCCTCAATAAACTGTATTACTTTTTTATTACTCCACTGAATTCCTATTTTTCACAAACAAACAAGTAAAATATATGATTTGTAGAAGCAATATTGTTGAATGAATGCATCTATTGTGGGTTCACAAGCAACATGTTTCAACAAGACATATTTTGTAGAACGGTCGACGTTCTGTTGCAAGACACTTTCCACAAACGGCAACAGTGTTGCTTGCAACATGTTGCTTTCCACAAAATTGCCAGTTGTTGAGCAGATGTAAACGCACCTTTAGAATGCGAGTGCATCGCATTCAAATGTCGCTTGGAACATTTGGCAACAAGTACATCAAGACAGTTTACTCGGTAAATTCTGCCGAGGTAGCCTCCACTACAATAAAAGTCTCGGCTTCACACAACCAAGGTCGCGTCTATTTCAATTATCCCACATATTGTTCAGTTGCGTAGACACTTGAACCACTAATCTGGACCAATTTTGAGACACAATATCCACTATGAATCTAATTGCATTTATGTAAGTACTTAATTAAATTAGTTACCGAACCGACCTCGACAAAATGGCGCCACAAATTCGATAAGCCTGTACCTGTACCTTATGAAAAAAAGAATAGTATGCAATAGGTATGCATTTTGTTTTTAACCGACTTCAATAAACAAAAAAAGGAGGTTCTCAGTTTGACCTGTATCTATGTATGTATGTATGTTTGTCCGCGATTATCTCGCGTTAAGCTGAACCGATTTTAATACGGTTTTCAGAAAAATATTTGTTACACTTAGGAGAAGGTTTTAGTGGTTTAACTGACTTCAAAAAAGAAGGTTCTGAGTTTGACTCGTATGTATGTATGCTTGTCCGTGATTATCTCGCGTTTAGCTGAACCAATTTTGATGCGGTTTTCAGAAAAGTACCTATTTGTTACACTTAGGACAAGGTTTTTGTATTTGCAAAAAAAGAGGTTCTCAGTTTAACCCGTATGCATGTTTGTCTGCGATTATCTCATTCACGTTAGGCCAAACCGATTTTACTACCTAGAATACCTAGAAAATACTATATCTAATACAGAGGGTACTTACACTAAAAAGAAAAAAAATGTTTTAAAAAACAAAAAAACAATTTTCTTTATTTATAGCAACTCGTGAGTATTTTTTAACAAGTCCTTATAAATAGTTTATAAGTTATACCTACGAGTGTACTTACTCTTTACGAAAACAATTTGCGCTAAATTGTAACGAGAAGTTATACATGTGATCCGAGATAACATTGAAAGATTTATACAAGCGTTTGGAGAAATGCCAACCAGATAATAATATGGTATTTTAAGAGAGAAAATTTTACCTAACCACGCTAAGGTGAAATTTTATAGTCCGCTTAGCTTCCACCCGCAACTTCGTCCACGTGGACTTCAGGGAATCTTTGATCAGGATAAAAAGTAGGTATCCTTGTTTTAATCCAGCAGCATCCAGCTTGTTTTAACATAAAAATAATCACAGTAACACATAAAACGGGGTAGGTAATACCATGTAATACACAAAAGCGGAAGGACGGAAGGCGGATCCCCGCGCAATGGAAAAAGTCTTAAAGAGATCGTTAGGTTAGGTTAGGTTCTTGGATGAATTAACCACTGGATACGTAACGTAAGAAAAATGTATGAAATCACGATCAACCAATTTTTGCGGGGTGAGGGGGGATTACACTTGTCAAATAATGTCAATGTTATAGGGTGATTTAGCCGGTTTTCGGCCATAATTGCCGGCCAAATATTATGGATTGTGAAACTCATACATTAGTTTTCGGCCAGGCGGCCAAAAAGCAAATGACCTCCCAAAAACGCATTTAGTTACCAGGCCATCAAATTTAAATGTATCATACTGAATACTTTACGCGTTTAAGTCAAAATAACAGTACTAAAACTAATTTACCATACTCAGTAATAAAAACTATGTGTATCAAACCGTAAACAACATTGTAACTTATACCTTCCAAAAAAACTCACATGCACAATTTTTTTGCTACTTTTAACGACACACCTACCCTGTTCAATTTTCGCCCTTCTTCCCCACGACACTACCAAGGTGCACTACTGGTAGTGTCGTGGGTAATTTTGTTTGGCGTGGTAAACCACCCCGAATAACATACTTTACCAGGTTTTGTTTCGCCAATCTTCCATCACACTCGCCCTTGCTGACTGCTGGACACATTTCTAAAATATACAGTTGGTCTGTACTTAAATCATCACGGCTCTTCGTTATATCTGTGCAAACAATAGCTTACGGCAGTAAATGATTTGACTGGAAGACATTCAAAATTATTAAGTGCCTTCCCTATCGGACCACTAAAGCTTTTCGGCCCTGTAGTACTACCGTCTACTTTTAGTAACACCGCGAAAAAGAAATTTCACGAATAATTTCTTTCATACATTCTTTCCGTAATGGCCGAAAACCAAAGGGGGCCGGCAAACCGGCTAAGTTACCCTACTTTGTTTACAAACCAAATTTTATTTATTTTGCGAAAAATAGCTACTATAATAGGTTGAAATTGTTCTTACGCGTGAAAATAAACATTTCTTGATTGCCCGCTATTTTTTTTTGCTGAACAATACGAAGCATTTTGCCCATTTTTGTACCAATGTTTCGCCACGAGCTCTAGCATCACACTGACAACGCGATATCGTTTACTGAGGCTATCGGTCACAGTAAGTGGCAGAGGGGTAAAGGCGAATATGCCTGTCATTTCGCGTCCAGTGGTTGATTCGTCCAAGGTTAGGTTAGTATTTCGACCAAATACGCGCAAGCCGACGAAGCGCCAGAAACGACGTTTTTGTAAAATTTACTTTCAATAATTTTATTACTATGTTTTCTAATAAATTTTCCTGATTTCTTGGCTATTTCACTCACTGTCTTCCGCACTTTAGCGGTGTAGGATCCGTTAATATGCTGATTAACTAAATAAAGATCAAAAATATAACTGGTCTATTTACTAGTGTTTTTTTCTGAGGCAAATCCTCATAGTTTTAATTCTGTAGAGAAATATAGAGATATTTTCTTGAATCAAGTAGTTATTAGAGCAAAACACGCTTGAAAAAAATCAGGGGGAGGGATTCAGAATCGAATTCAGCAGGCTTTTTTTTTACATCGGAAAAGTCATGTTGCCCAAATGGCTCACAAAATGCCGTTGAAACGGTAAAGGAAGTCGATTTTTGGAATTTTCTACCAGTCTAAATAAATATATTTTGGTAGCTAAAAACTTCATATCAACATAATCGTGAAAAACTACCAAAACGGTAGAAATAACTGCCACCGAAACCACTAACAGGCAATGCCTAAAGTTTGAAAAGCGAACGCTCCCAAGTTTTGGCTCCAACCCAGTTTTTAAGAGGTGGCAATTACGTCGTATCCGCTTCCTTTAACGGCGGCCATTATGAAACACGGTTTGCCATTACCACAAAATATGAACAGAAAAGTCGCTCGGAAAATTCCCGTATTTCATTGCACGCACACATACATTACACACAACAAGCAAACTCAGACCAACTGGGCAAGCATGCTACACCTTAGACCAGCCATACTCAACCCGTGGCTCTCGGGCCGCACTTGGAATTTTAAAACTTTGACTAAGATTTAAAATTTCGCAAAATTTAGTCTACATTGCATGACGCTTATCATAACTAATATTAAAAGGTTACAAAATCATGTATTGTATAGTTGGCTTTATTGCGACCAACTTTTTTTTCAATAAACACATCGCCAATTTTGAAAAATGTTTTTTTAGCACCTAAATATTTTTGCGGCCCGCGCTTCAAGATCGAAACGTGTTTGTGGCCCCATAAAAAAAAGTTAAGTATGGCTGCCTTAGAGTCTAAGGCCATACTTAACTTTTTTAAGGCTTAGACCACATCCTGTTTACCAAGCAAGATTGTGGACAAATGCCTGCCCAGTAACCAATAAAAAAACCTACCTTAAATTCAGTACTGGATCAGTTGAACACACTTTAAACTGATACTAGCGCGGTTTTATTGATAGTACTTTGGTGATTAAGTATTTAGTTTGGTTTTTTTCCCAATGTTTAGGCACCTTTGCATTTACCGTGGTCACGAGGGACTGAAGACGCTAATAGTACATTACTGCCGCGGTCACTAATGACTGCGTTGCTGGCAGCGATGATGATGGCCGAGAGCGGAGCTTAGCGCAGGTCCAGGCCGTCACAGCGCGGTCAGCATTGCAGCCCTTGATGGACAAGCTAGAATAAAGGCCGAGACCGGAGGTCGAGGCCTTTATAGCGCGGACAGCAAGGGCTGCAATGATGACCAAGCTTGAAGGCCGAGAGCATAGGTAAGCTTAGCTCGAGGCCATCATAACGTGGCCAGCAGTGCAGTCATTGTGGACCAAGGCTTGTATAGTACTTTACTCAAAAAATGCGAATACTGCCTACTATAATAGGTACTAATAACCTAATTTCGAAAAAATACAAAAATGCAAATATCTCAGAAACGGTGCGTCGGAGCCAAAAAATAAGGTTTTTTTTGATCCCCTTTGTAACCACGTAAGTAGATAAGAGGTATTGAATGAAAGGTCAAAAAACGGTCAAGTGCGAGTTTTTTATATTTTTCCATACTAATTTTATATAAAAGTACAAAAACATCATCTAGGTACAACAATACAACACCCGCGCAGATATAGAATGGGATTCAAAATGGCGGCTCACCGCGCTTGCCACAACGAGTGTGACTGAGAGCCATTTCTAATCCCATTCTTTATCTGCGCGGGTTGTACAGTGTATTTTTCACCTAACTATGTTTGAAAGAAAACTCGACAATAATGGATTCTCAAAGGAAATTGCTGGTGGCTAAAACTCGACAATAATGAAATCCCATACAACTTTGTTGCGTCACCATCGGAGAACACCGGCAAGCTCGACTTTGTTCAAAGAAGGTTGTCAAAATAATGACCATATTACAAGCTTTTTTGAGTAAAAGTGTTTTATTTCAATGTCTAAGCACAAAATAACTAATAGTACAAGTGTCTAAGTACGCACGTAAAACCTAAAAGTGTAGCAGTTTTAAAACCATAGTGTTTCCAACGCAATAAAACAAAAGACAGTAACGTTTTCGAATACGGATGAATGGACCTTCTGTCTAAAACAAACAGACTTTTTATTTCTCGCCATTGTGGTGAATATTTACACGTTTATATAATTGGCACATAATAAGGTTGGGAGTGTTCAAATTTTGGGGCTTACCTCATTTCTTATTAAAGGTTACATTACTATAGGTGATAGTGAAATACCTGACACAGTATCGTAAACAATAGTCTGGAATACTGTGTCAGATACAATGGCGGCTTCACCACTAGGTGAACAGAGTTTACGCGTGCAGTAGTTTCTTGTTATGTTTATGCATCATCACCAACATCTTCATTATCGGCAGGACGACACCCACTGCTGGGTATAGGCCTCCCCCAAGGATCTCCACGACGATCGGTCCTGCTTGGCCCGCATCCAGCGGCGCACCGCGACCTTCACCCTCAATTCGGTCCACCTTGTGGGGGTCTACCCACGGAGCGTCGTCCGGTGCGCGGTTGCCATTCTAGAACCTTTTCGCCCCAACGGCCATCGGTTCTTCTTGCTTTGTGTCCAGCCCACTGCCACTTTAGCTGAGCAATCCTTCGAGCGATGTCGGTTACTTTAGTTCTCCTGCGGATCTCCTCATTTCTGATTCGATCACGCAGGGAAACGCCGAGCATGGCTCTCTCCATTTGCACGCTTGGTGACCTTAAGTCTCCTTAATAGGACCCATAGTTAGGTTAGGTTAGTATTGCGACTAAAAACGTGCGAGCCGATCGAGCAAGGCAGCGTGCTGCGGCAGCGGCCTTGCCGGCCGCTCCAGAAACGACGTTTTATCAGACTGTATTACAAAGCGAGTGTAAGCTGTATTGCAGCCGCATTCGTTAAAATAATGCCTTACGAAGCCCATCACACTGCAGACATTTTTTAATGTCTGTGGTGCCGCTGTGATTGTATTGTAATACCAGAGCAGCAACTGTTTGTGTTGCAACCGCCACGTGTTACAAAATAACCCCTTAGGCCGAATATGGTAACTGAAAAACTTTTACTATGGGACCAACTCTGAAATCGCGATTCATATATTTTGTTAGATATAAATTTTATTTAGTCTGTTTTGGCTGCATAACAGTAAATTCATTTGCACAACAAATGATGACTATATAAATGAGACAAATGTCATGGTTTTGTTTCCGGTTCCGTTCTCTTTGCATTCCTGTGTCATGTGTACGTTGTCGAATAAGAAATAAATTCTACTCAAAAGAAATCTCAATTTTTATTAACGAGGACCCTAACCTGAAAGTGAACAGGTTATGGGCCCAGGAAAACTCTGCCAATTGAAGATCAGCGAAATAATACGGAGTAAGAATATTTGTGAAAAGTGTCGAATCATTTTGCCGGCAACAAAATGGACGCCCGGTCTGCGTATGTTGAAAAGTTCGATGGAAATAATTTCCGTCAATGGAAATTCCAGATTAAGTGCGCATTGAAAGCAAAGGGCATCGATCTCTCAACACCTGAACCACTAGAAGAAAAAGAAAGATCTCAATGGTTGAAAAGCGATGGAATGGCAATGTTCATTATAACCTCCAGCTTGGATTTTAAGCAAATAACCTTAATAGAAAATTGTGAAACCGCAAAAGAAATAATGAACAAGCTCGAATCAGTGTATGAGCAGAAAAGTGAACTGAATAAAATTATTATTCATGAAAGATTTTACAACTACAAAATGTCTACAACTGATACAGTTGCTCAACACATTTCCAAGATAGAAAATCTAGCTCAACAGCTGAAAGATAGTGGTGAAAATCTTAGTGACACCGCCATCATGACGAAAATACTTGGTACTCTGCCACCAAAGTATAGAACACTTCGCCAAGCCTGGATGTCTTTAGATCCCTCAAAACAAAACATTACTAATTTAACAGCCCGTCTGTTAGATGAAGAAGCAAGTATGACATGTGAAGATGAGCAAGAAACAGCTTTATTTGTAGCTAAATCTAAAGGAAATAAGAATTCATCAAGTCAAAATGAGCCATGTCATAGTGGAACAAGTCAGAACAAAAATCCAAAACATCGGTTTGAGTGCTACAATTGTGGTAAACGTGGGCATTTTTCTAAAGAATGCCGTGCTCCGAAGAAATATAGCAAAAGACATAATAACAATAATATGCTAGCATTTCATATAGAAGAAAAGATTAATAATTTCAATGACAACACTTGGATATTAGACAGCGGAGCATCAGCACACATAACCTACAAAAAGGATTTTTTTCAAGAATTGTATGAATGCAGTCAAAAGTCATTGACACTTGGTAATGAACAATCCATTAAAGTGTGTGGAATTGGGACGGTCAAGATACAAAGAAATATAAATGGTAATTGGTATCCAAGTGTGTTAAATGATGTTTTATATGTACCACAATTGAAAAGAAATTTGTTTTCTGAGGGTGTGATCATGCATCAAGGTTACTCAGTTGTCAAGAAAGGATATAGTGCATTAATTCTAAAAGAAAAAGAAATTGTAATGAGTGCCCAAATCAGAACCAACAATCTTTATGAGTTGAATATCAGAACTATGGTGCCTACTAACTGTAACTACATTGTTCAAAATAAACATGAAGATATAAAGAAATGGCATGATAGACTAGGACACCTAAACATAATTGAAATAAGAAAAATGAGTGAAAACAATTTAGTAGAAGGTTTGAACTTGAAAGAAGATGATGTGAAAAATTTCACTTGTGAAGCTTGTGCTTATGGGAAGCAGCAACGTTTTTCATTCCACAAATCGACAAGAAAAGAACTACAGCCAGGTGACTTAGTATACAGTGATGTCTGCGGACCCATGAGTCAACCTTCAGTACGAGGCATGAGATACTTTGTACTCTTCAAGGATGCTGCCACTAGTTACCGGCATGTATACATCATGAAAAATAAGAGTGATGTTTTAGAATGTTTTAAAATATACAATGCCATCATAAATAATAAGTATATGCATAACGTGAGAATTCTTCACACTGATAACGGACGTGAATATGTGAATAATGATTTTAAGAAGTTCATGGAAAAAGAAGGAATAATTCATGAGTGTACAGCACCATACACTCCTGAACAAAATGGCCGTGCAGAAAGAGAGCTCCGAACTATAGTTGAGAGTGCTCGGTCTATGTTATATGCTCGAGATGTGCCATTATACTTGTGGGCCGAAGCTGTGAACACGGCTGTATATCTATTGAATAGAATGTCATCAAGCCAATCTCCCAATAAAACACCTTTTGAACAATGGAATGGTGTTAAACCACAACTAAACCATGCACGAGTCTTCGGCAGTGAAGGTTTTGTTCACATTCCTGACCAATTGAGAACAAAGCTTGATAAAAAGAGTGAGAAAATGATACTTGTGGGTTATGACAATAATAATTACAGGATGTATAATGTCAGAACAAAACAAATAAAAATATCAAGAAATGTGATATTTGATGAAGATAAAGCTCCAGAAATAAAGAAAAATACTGTGGAAATTTTTGTTGATCAAGAAAATGATAATCAGGAAAATGAAAAACAAGAAAATATCAATGAAGAATATACCAATATGGAAGATACAAATGAAGTGCAACTTGATGGAACTCAGTCAGCAGAAAAGTCAGGTGATGATAGTGATGATTTATCTTATGAACCATGTCAAGATTTAAGTGAAATTGAAAAGAGCCATATCAATCTTAGGCCTAGACGAAACAGAAATTTAGAAGTGAATTTTATAGAATTTTCAGTACCGTCAACTTATGATGAAGCGATGAAAAATCCTCAAAAGGATTTATGGTCTAAAGCAGTCAGTGAAGAACTTGATGCACATAGAGAAAATGAAACCTGGACACCAGTGAAGAGATCCAATCAAAGAACGATGACAATAAAGTGGGTGTTTGCTGTGAAAAGAGACGAAGACGGCCAGATCACACGATACAAGGCTCGTCTATGTGCCCGTGGGTTCACACAGATACAAGGTATTGACTACCAAGAAATATTCTCTCCAACCACCAGGTATGATTCTATTAGAATTCTTTTATCTATTGCAGCAAAATATAATTTAGAAATTCAACAATTTGATATTAAAACTGCTTTTCTTAACAGTTGTTTAGACGAGGAAATTTATATTGAAATTCCTAAAGGTGTGTTACTAAATGATGACTATGTTTTAAAATTAAATAAATCACTTTATGGGCTTAAACAAGCATCTAGGTGCTGGAACAAAAAATTTACACAATTTTTGAAACAATATGGTTTTGTTCAATCTCAAGCTGATTATTGTGTTTTTATAGGAACTTTTAATGGAACAAAAGTTTATTTAATCATATATGTTGATGACGGTCTTGTTATATCTTCAGATAAAAGTTTAATTAAAGAAATAATAGATTATTTGAAACAAGTTTTCAAAATAAAAGAATTGAATTTAACTTATTTTGTTGGAATGCAAATAGTTAGAGATAATGATTGTATTCACATTCACCAGAAAAACTATATTGAGCAAATAATTGAAAAGTTTAATATGAGTAACGCTAATCCTGCTAAAACTCCCGCTGACAATAATGTGATTATTTCAAAATGTATTGATGAAGATCCAGTAAATTTTCCATATAGAGAAATAATAGGGTCCTTATTATTTTTATGTTTTGTATCAAGACCCGAAATTTCCTTCATAGTTAATACACTTAGTAGATATGTGAATAACCCTAAACAACAACATGTAAATGCTGTTAAACGAATAATAAGGTATTTAATTGATACTAAAAATTTTTGTATAACTTATAGAAAGACCAGTGATCTTGTTGGTTATTCGGACTCAGATTTTGCAAGTGACATAGACACTCGGAAGTCTACTACTGGATATATATTTCTTATGAACGGTGGACCAATTACTTGGTCTAGTCAGAGACAAAAGACCATTGCTCTTTCTACAACAGAAGCAGAATTTGTAGCCGCTTGCGAATCTGCTAAAGAAATTATTTGGTTGAAGCAAATATTGTTTGATTTAGGTGAAATTTATGAATGTGTCTCTCTATTTGTTGATAATCAAAGTACAATAAAGTTAATTAACAATCCTGTTTATCACAAAAGAACTAAACACATCGATGTTAAATACAATTTTATTAGGGAACAGGTAGAGCAGGGTTTGATTAAAATTATATATGTGTCAAGTTGTGATCAGTTAGCAGATATTCTGACTAAATCTTTGCCTGCTCAATCTTTTATATTTTTGAGAGACCAACTGTTATCTCACTCAGTACTAATTTAATATTAATATGTTTTTGTGTGTGTAAAATGGCTGATGGTCATTTATTTGCAAGTATGGGTATGGGAAAATAAAATTTTAGGGGGAGTGTTAGATATAAATTTTATTTAGTCTGTTTTGGCTGCATAACAGTAAATTCATTTGCACAACAAATGATGACTATATAAATGAGACAAATGTCATGGTTTTGTTTCCGGTTCCGTTCTCTTTGCATTCCTGTGTCATGTGTACGTTGTCGAATAAGAAATAAATTCTACTCAAAAGAAATCTCAATTTTTATTAACGAGGACCCTAACCTGAAAGTGAACATATTTTGATATTTTTGTTATAAAATTTTGTATGAAACAGCAAAATTTTTTTCGCGATTTCAGAGGTGGTCTCAAAGTACAAGTTGTTCAGATTGATGGTCCCTATCTACCATATTCGGTATTAGGGGTTATTTTGTAACACGTTGTTTACCCATCCCGTCCAGTACACTTCAGCTGAGCAATTATTCGAGCAATGCCGATTACTTTTAGTTCTTTGAGGATCTATTTTCTATTAAAGAAATTGATTGACCATCAGCCATTTTTAATGTCCCACTGCTGGGGCACAGGCTTCCTTATGGGTGGATAAGGAGGACGGGCCATATAACCCACCACGCGGGCCCAATGCGGATTGGTTGGTTAACGACTGCAAATGCATCCGGGAACAACGGCTTAACGTCCCTTCCGAAGCACGAAGGAGCTCGAGATAATAAATTTTTGGTCACCCATCCCATGACCGACCTTTGTGAAAGTTGCTTAACCTCCGCAATCGCTGGGCCACGCGCTAAACCACTGCGCAATCGAGCTCAATAGATTACTTTCTGAATATCTGCCTTTCTTGACGACCTTTCTCTCATCTAAAGGACATCACGTCTTGATATTAATTCAATCACATTGCAAATAAAAAAAATATCACTTACAAATCTTTTGCGATTTACGATATTCTATTTCAATCGTGTGATATTTTTAAAACCTCAGCTTAGCCTAAAAAGCTTTAATTCTCACTTGGGAAATTCGGTGCCCAAAAAAGTGAAATAATCTTTAAAACTCGGCACTTATATAACGAAAGTTTTCGTCTACAAGGAATATAAGCTATGAAGTTTTATTTTATTTGGAAATTCTACCATTTCGTTGGCATCTCAAGGAAAATTATAAATAAAGGTACCTTTAGGGACGTATACTTTTCTCTTTTAAAATACAAGGTGTTTGGTAAAAGCCTTCTAAAGCCGAATATGGTAGATAGGGACCATCAAACTGAACAACTTTTACTATGGGGCCAACTCTGAAATCGCGAAAAAAGACCACCCGTTTCATACATTTTGATATTTTCGCTATTAATTTTTGTATGTTACAGGAGATTTTTTCTTCGCGATTTCAGAGTTGGTCCATTGCTACTTCTTTTTGGATTAAAAAAAACATACCAAAGAAAAGTAGCAATGTATGTGGAATGAAACCGGTCGCTAAATAGTTTCTTTTTAGATAATCAGGGTGCGGGTTTGGGCGAGTTTCCTTCTCTCAAACCCGCTTCGATGCCTCCTTAATAAACATAAACATAAACATTTTTATTATGCCAGAATGTGGTAGGTACAGATGGAGTTCTTAATTCTAAAAAGCACAAGACACATTCACCCACTTTTGGGCATGCAAAATACATTTTAATCTATTAGCTAATCTAGAAACTTATATTTATTATTTTAACTTAAACTATTCGTTCATTAATTTACTACTTACATGTTGAATAGTTTTAAAATTTTGTTTTTTTGTCATAATAAGTGCCGCATTTTGTTTGTCAAAATTGTCACATTATAATATTTATATACTTTCGTCAAAACTAAATAAGTACATAATTATTATATTTTATTAAATGGTTCATGCGTCATGCTCGTGAACGGGTGCTGCCAGTGGGAATGGGTCTGCTTCTGACTACCTATCTTAACGCATATAGAATTGTAAAGTTTTTTTTTTTTCTCTCTTGTAACAGCCTAGACTGAATAATAACTTCAAACTTTGAATTTAGCTTGAACCCTGTAAATTGATTAAGAAAATTTGTAATTCATTAAGTAATGATCTAATTATAATTTTATTTATTTGTTAATCTTTGTTAAAGTCTGGAAACGATATACATATTTGTAAATATCGTTCCATTTGATAAAGCTGGTAAGTTTTTTGCGCCCGTTTTTCTTGTCAGCTAAAAGACGTCATAATGGGTGGTAGGGCAAAAAAAAATTATTTGACGATTTAAAAACGCTCATTATGTGAGCTTATTTGAATAAAGATTTTTTCATTTCATTTCATTTCATTACATGTCAAGTTTCAGATGTCAGTGTTTTTTATCTAAATATTCGTTTATAGTATAGTAACATTTTTGTATTAGCCATGTCTTAAGTTTGTATTTGAATTTATTTGGAGCTAAATTTCGAATGTCAATTGGTAAATTGTTATAAATTCTTACAGCCATGGAGCGACAGTTTCTGTTGCGCATGGCTGTTCTTATTGCTGGTAGCACTAGTTTATTTGGATGTCTACAGCTATAAGGGCGGGGAGTATCGTATAAGGAACTAAATAACTCAGGATGGCTAAATAACTCAGGATGGGATACACGTATAAACAAGGGACCGTAAGGTTTTCTGCTGGGGTTTCTGCGACATAACTTCTTCTTTACAATACATTCCGCAACTCGACGTCTGTTGCGGCTATTTTGCGTCTGGAGGGTTTGCGGCCGGATCACTCCAGCCAGCCCAGCTCAGCCAGAAACGCTCCAAGAGCTTTCACTTCCGTGATCGCTTCCTGGACGCTGCCCGGCGAGCCGAGGTACCTCGCCCAGTAAGGGGCCACCCCTCTGCATTCCAGCAGTGCCTACGTGGGCAGCTGTTTCTTCTTCCTCCATGCATCCTGTGCATAGGGGACTGTCCGTGACACCTTTGCGACATAACTTCCTCGCAGAAGGAGACTACCGCTTCCAGCGATCTCTCGGTGGCCAGCATAGCCCTTGTCACACTATGCAGCGAGAGATCTCTCCCTTACTCTCTTTTTAGGGTTCCGTACCCAAAGGGTAAAAACGGGACCCTATTACTAAGACTGTCTCCGTCCTGTTTCACCCTATTACAATGACAGACTCCGCTGTCCGTGTGTCTGTCTGTCTGTCAACAGGCTGTATCTCATGAACCATAATAGATAGAAAGTTGAAATTTTCACAGATAATGTATTTCTGTTGCCGCTATAACAACAAATACTAAAAACAGAATAAAATTTATATTTGAGGGGGGGCTCCCATACAACAAACGTAATTTTTTTGGCGTTTTTTGGTACGGAACCCTTCGTGCGCGAGTCCGACTCGCACTTGGCCGGTTTTTTTATTCTCAACGGGGTAGTGCTTGGCCTTCACCTCACCTGATGTTAATTGACGATAAGGCCGAAGGTGGAAGCGCACTACACCCGGAATCCTCTTACTAAAGAACTGGCTGTCTTACCCATAGACATAGAAAAATTTTCGCTGCGATAGTCTTACCTCTAACTGCCGGAACACAACAATTTTTAAATTGTTTTTATGGCAACAGACTTAGGTAAGATGATGGTAGTTAGCCAGGCGGACTTGAAATAAGTCCTACCATCAACCAAACCAAGTACAAATTGTACCTAATTGTTTCAAGTTTAGGGTTAGAGTACAAATTGTAACCCCCCTGGGAAATGAACCCGGGACCTCTGCGTCTTACAAGGGTGGGCCAACCACTAGACCAGCGGTTCCCGAATGGGGTTCCGCGGAACCCAGGGTTTCCGTGAGAGGCTCGCAGGGGTTCCGCGAAAATTCAAGAGTTTAGGTATAAAGACAGTCCCGATTTTGATGATATTGTCCCGCGTCCCAACGATCCATTAGTTTTGTTCAGATTTTTGATGATAACACGCGATCACAATCAAAGTATTAATAAAAATGGGTCCAAATGTTTAAAAGCATAAAGGACAACATCTTAAATGCCTTATTTTGCGTTGTATCTTGCGCTTTAAGCATACTGCTTTCAAATGCTTATGTTGAGCGAGGTTTTCCCATAATATGACGCTTATTTTCTAATGTCAGATATCGTTGCTCTGTAGATTTCATGAAAGCAGAATTGCAAAAGACATGTCTTGTTCGGAATTCGTAAGTAAATATAAATAATGAGAGAGACCCGTAGTCCTACTAATATTATAAATGTGAAAGTTTGTGGATTTGGATGTTTGTTCCTCAATCACGCAAAAACTACTGAACGGATTTGGATGAAATTTGGCACACAGATAGTAGATAGCCTAGATTAAAACATAGAATACTTTTTATCCCACATTTTCATTTTTACAGTGTATTTACATTAGTAATAAGTGGTAGTAAAATACATATACTAGTATTAGCAAGTGGACTAGGTGTTTACCTTTAGGTAATTGTACATTTGGCATAGTACCTAATCTTTAAGTTTCTAAAATTATTTTATCAGTGTTACAATTGTTGGTAGACCGTTAAATAAAATAAAAATAAAATAAATAAATCCCGTTATTCCCACGGGAACGAAAACCACGCGAGTAAAACGGCGGGCGGCCGCTAGTAATAGAAAATTAGCATGGAAGCAGAGTCAAAATAAAAAAACCTAATACATTAAATTAAAAGTCTTTTTTTCCCTTCAGTTAAGTGGTTCTCCTTTTTTTTATTTTACTCTTACTTTGCTGACCCGCCCGTTTGTTTCCATTGATTTTGAGTATTTTAATTACAAACATTTACATACATTCAACATGTCCTTCATTTACCATTTACCAGACTCTACCACAAAATAACTAATAGTACAAGTACTCTACTGTGGTTTTACTGCCAGTTTTAATGATTTCAACGTACATTTAGTTAGAAAATAGACTCAAAAATTTTCTCCTAGGTTGTCTTTACCTGAATGTAACTACCCTGGTTAGTTTACTTCTTACTTGAGCTAGGGTTCCGCCCAAAAGCGTTGAACCAAAAAGGGTTCCGTAGCCAAAAGAATTCGGGAACCGCTGCACTAGACCACCATGGTCTCTCTCATTGTCAAAGGCTGACGGTGGAAGCACACTACACCTAGGGTTACAATCCGTCCGTATTAGTCCGGACCTTTAAACTATTGTCCGGTTTTTGTCCGGTTTTTTAAGATTGGGTGGTGTAATACTAGTTAAAAAACATATAGCAGTAAGGTTCGAAAGAGAAGTCCCAAAATGTATGGAGTCTGGATCTGTGTGAAAATGTCCGGACTTTTATTGAAAGGTCCGGCTTTTTGTCGGGACTTTCGAAATTTTGAAATGGTAACCCTAACTATAGTTAGATCATTCAACCACTGAGGCATAATAAAACTTTTCTTTTTTGTTACAGATTAAAAAATGAAGACGCGTGACGTAGTGTTGGTAACTATATTGAGCTGCAGCGCTGTTGCTATCCTTTTCGCGCTCGCAGCATACTTATACATACGGCGTCGGAGGAAAAAGAGAGAGGACGACGAGGACGGTACCAGTTGTGCCATCAGGTGAGTGATGTATTAAATAATATACTTTTGAACGCCAAACCAAAGAAATTTTAGTCAGTCGATATTTTAGTTTATTACAAAAATCAAACAAAAACAAGTCTGCACTTTTGTTTTGTGGGTATGTCGAAGAAAATGCATTTACGCATCCCCCCTCCCTTCCAGGGGAACACGATTGCCTTCCATGATCTCACCCAGCGCGGTGCGTGGGTCGGTGGGATCTCGAGAGGGGGAAATACTCACTAAAAACTCAGCTACTTACGCTTTCACCACTATTCGCCACGGAAAATATACAGCCTGAAAACCACCCAATTGAAAAAATCTACAGATCTCACACTATGCGTAACTGTCAAAGGCATTGAAACTGTAATTTAGAAACACACTCACTTATCGTACTGACAACGATAAAGTGAAGACTGACCTCGTAAGGGTCCCGCTATAGCCTACAGTTTTTGTCCGCCCGCCTCCTAAGATGGCTCAAACTGTAGCTTAATTCAATCTTGAGATTTAGTTTAGTTTCCGTTTCTTGAATAGTAGGCTTAAAAAAAAGTTATTGGGAAATTCTCGATCCAAGTCGGCGAAAAATTTAAAATGTTGACAAATTTTGGAAAATCTTAAATAGTTACCGACTGATTTTGAGAATTCAAATTGCACTTTAAAACCCTCCGGCCGACGCACATTTTAATATAAGTACATCATATAGCCCATCCGCGTACTTCTCATAATATCTGTGAAAATACAGGGGCCCTATTTTTAAATCGCTCGACTAGCGACTAGTTTTTTTTTACTGAGACGGGGCCCATTAACTTGCACACTCTTTGTTTAATGTAATGTACTGTACCTGTATCTCATATTCTTTGTAACGTGTTAGTTTATTGTATATTTCTTTCTTTTCTTAACCCTACTGTTTGTGTGTTGTTAATAAATGTTTTTCTTCTTTCTTCTTCTTCTTCTAGCGTGGAGCGCTCTTTTCTACTGATTTTCGTTGGACATTTGACTCAATCTCCATTTGAGTTGATTTGTCATTTGTCATTTTAAATGTGTTTTGTTTACTATGAAACTGCAACTTAATTAATATGAAAAGATATAACTTTCAACATTTGACCTTCGAACTAACTTACGGATCGAAACCTAACGAGTTCTAACTTTTGATCGGAAACATTGGTAACTAAGCCACAAGTTACAACTTAGCACTTAACGCTGAAGATAGATAACAACTTAGGTAAATGGAAATAAGTTTATTTTACTTAGTAACAATAAGGCTTTACTTAGTAACATAAAGCTTTTTTCCTGTTTCAAGTTTAGGGTTAAAAGGATAATGGACTGTAATGCCAATTTTTATGCACTTATTGTAGTGTAGCATTTAATGATTAGAAATACTTTGTTCACCTCTCAAGCTTACGTACTCATTAGACATGAAATAATAGTACATTATGAAACAAGTTAGCAAAAGCTCACGAGTTTCATATGACGTTTTTCAACACATTTGCGAGGAAAATACAAAGTAATTTACCACACAGCAACGAATTCGACAAAAACAAAATATGACAATTATGGGAAAAGGCGCGTAGGTTTTTCTTGTTTTTTTTTAACACGCCCCATGCAAGAATATTTTGCGAACAAAGAGGTGAAAGAGCATACAGCCTACTTCAAAATTATAATTTTAAGTGATAAAATGCGAATATTTTAATATTTATAACAAAATATTGTGAATTATGAATAATTTGATAATAATAAATATTTGTTTGTCTTAATTAAGGACTTACACATTTATTTATTTTAAAAATGAATATGAAATTTCAGCGGCATAAAACCTCTTTATTGTTACTAAAAAAAATAACTGTAATACCCGGTTAAATTGGGAATGCTCTGTTTACTCGCATAGAACTTGCAGTAGGGCACTAATTTAACTTTTTCGGGATAATTCTATAACAACCTAGTGTTTTATATATTATTGGCCGCGTTTGTTATAGCTCGGTTTATGGCCCTAAAAGCGATGTGTTAGGGCTCACTTTACGAGCAAGTGTGTTGAAAAGAAATAAAACACTTTTTAATAGTCCTGTAAAATTGTCGTCTTACAGTACGGAGTACCTTGCGTCAAATCCGGTAGTTCTGATTTTTTGCAGACTTGTTTATGATGTTGGCCAAATGAATAATCCAAGTTTGTGACCTCGAGAGCCGAACGCAACTATGTCAAAAATCGAAGAAACTACGTAAATTTTGGATTTTGGCGATTATAACCCTGAAGGACTAGTTTTTGATAGTACCTTTTTAGGGAGTTTTTAAAGTAGACTAAATTTGCTACAATATGAGAATTTTACTGGGTTATAACGGATACTAGCGTGGTTTTATTGAAAGTACTTTGGTATTGGTATAACCGTCGTTTTAACCGACTCCGTGGTCTAGTGGTTCGCCCACTCGTGTAAGACGCAGGGGTCCCGGGTTCGATTCTCAGGGGATGTATAATTTGTACTCGGTTTGGTTGGTGGTAGGGCTTATTTCAGGTCCGCCTGGCTATCTACCACTATCTTACCTAAGTCTGAAGCCGAAACAACAAATTAAAAATTGTTGTGTTCCGGCAGTGAGAGGTAAGATAGCCAGTTCCTCAGTGATGAGGATTCTGGGTGTAGTGCGCTTCCACCTTCGGCCTTATCATCACTTAACATCAGGTGAGGTGAAGGCTAAGCACTATCCCGTTGTCCATAAAAAATAATATAACGTTTTTGCACCTCTGCAGCTGACCACAGCACAGCAGCTGCAAAGGTGCCGAAATGTCGGGAAAATAAAAGAACAAACCAAATACTTTCAATAAAACCGCGCCCTGAAAAGTGTTTTTTTAGGGTTCCTAGGGTTCCGTAGCCAAAATGGCAAAAAACAGAACCCTTATAGATTCGTCATGTCTGTCTGTCTGTCTGTCTATCTGTCTGTCTGTCTGTCTGTCTGTCCGTATGTCACAGCCACTTTATTCCGAAAGTATTAA
This sequence comes from Agriphila geniculea, assembly GCA_943789525.1. Classification (NCBI taxonomy): domain Eukaryota; kingdom Metazoa; phylum Arthropoda; class Insecta; order Lepidoptera; family Crambidae; genus Agriphila; species Agriphila geniculea. The sequence continues at coordinate 7,940,960 of OX038898.1, read as the reverse complement.
GACTACACAATTGAAACTTGATAGGTAGATGTATTCTGTTAACCGCTTAACGAATTTAATACAAAAATAAGAAAAATAAAAGATTAAGGAGGAGCTCCCCATACATGGAACTGAAACTGAAAATTTTTTTTTCTTCAAACCAACACGTGTTGGGTGTCTATAGATAGGTCTTTAAAAATGACATTGAGGTTTTTAAGACAACTTTTTCTCAAAGTCAACCGTTTGAAAGATATTCACCGCCAAAGTGGGAAAATGTGTGTCCCCCCCCCCCTTTAAGTTTTGAAATAAGAGAGTGAAAAATCTAAAAAAATATATGCTGTAGATCTTAATAAACACTTTCAACCAAAATTAGTTTGAACGAGATATAGTAATTAGTTTTTGAGATATAGCACATTTTCCAAAACCGCAAATATAACTTTGTCATTCATACCAACACTGTGAAAAACAAAGTTATTTTTGCAAACGAAAAATGATAGGTGGTATTAAATATGGTATGGTATAAGGTAACTACGGAACCCTATGGCGCGTGGTCCGACACGCACTTGGCCGGTTTTTTTTTAATTTACTTTGTATTTCTAAATTATATTTTTATTTCATGACAATTTTTTCACTTATTGGCTTTATAAGAGGTATTACATAATATTATTAGAGTTGTTTTGCGACAAGGACAGCGCTACAGGGATATCACTGGCCAGTCTGTAGGTTTTATTTTAGAGTTACCTAGATGGAACAAACTATTTCCTTGTCATTTCACCTTCATAATTAGGGTTCCGTACCAAAATGGTAAAAAACCGTCCGAGTGCGAGTCGGACTCGCGCACGAAGGGTACCGCACCAAAAAACGGCAAAAAAAATTACTTTTGTTGTATGGGAGCCCCCTTAATATTTATTTTATTCTGTTTTTAGTATTTGTTGTTATAGCGGCAACAGAAATACATCATCTGTGAAAATTTCAACTTTCTAGCTATCACGGTTCATGAGATACAGCCTTGTGACAGACAGACAGACAACTTCTAATCGAGAACTACTAATGATGTCAACTTGAAATTTGGAATAGTACAAGATGACATTTGCCCAACTATTTTGCAAATAAGAAAGAAATAAGGAGCTACTAGGGCATGTGGGGTATCATATGAAAGAGCGCCATTTGCACGTTTTTAATCAGTTTTTTTTAGGCCACATAGTTTTCGACTTATGATGAAAATGATGAAAAATGTAAAAAAATACCGTCCCCCCCCCCCCTATCTCCGAAGTTTGCAAAGAGAAAAATCTGAAATAATTCAATGTGATAGCAGTGATTACAGGAAAAATAAAACAATGTCACGATATAGCACACTTTTTTAGAAATTATCAAATTTCTAAAAAAAGTTAACATTAGTTCCACTATCGGTCAAGAGATGGCGCTGACTTAAAACTGTAATAATAATTTTATTATTCTACTCTGCAGTATATTTATTATGATGGTACGGAACCCTCTGTGCGCGAGACCGGTTTTTTTACATGTTAACACAGAATAGGATATGATGTCACTTTGAACTAAATACTGATCTGAGCGGTAAAACGCAATTTATCTCTTTCTACCGCTCAGATCAGATGCAGGATCAGATCTCAAGCGAGTGCGGATGAATAAATATTTGGGTGCTTGGGTAAATGAAGAATGGGATAGCGAGCAGGAATTTCGAACCCGGATTGAAATTGCCCGAGCAACGCTCAAAAGAATGGAAAAAGTTTTATGCAGTCGCAAACTACCTATCACTAAAGCTCCGCCTTAGAATGCTCCATTGTCTGGCCTGTAGTGTTATATGGTAGCGAGGCTTGGACTCTGAAAACCGACACACAGAAGTTCCTTGAATCCATCGAAATGTGGTGCTACCGAAGAATGCTGCTAATTAGTTGGACTGAAAAGGTTTCCAACGTAAGAGTTCTCCAGCTCCAGCGCGTTGGCAAGAGTCGCGAATTACTGCAGAGCGTCAAGAAAAGAAAAGTTGGATATCTTGGCCATGTCCTGCAATACGAGAGATACCAGCTTCTCTAGTTAATAGTGATGGGCAAGATTAAAGGCAAACGACGCACTGGAAGAAGGAAAAAATCGTGGTTGCGCAAAATCAGGGAATGGACTAGTATAGCCAGCGTCGAACAACTGTTTCGCTTGGCGCAGGACAGAGAGGTTCTATAATCAGACGGACAACCTCCAGTAATGGGGAGATACTTGAAGAAGAAGAACCACTCAGAAATATCGTTTGCCAGAGCTAGAATACCTTTCATAACGACGGCCTAGTGGTTATCTCGCTCGTATAAATGATGTTAGAAAGAGAAAGAGCTACGGAAAAATGTGGTGCCAGTCAGGCTAGTATAGTTTTGAACGTGAAATAGCAACTATTTTTATTGGTGCTAAACTTTCAATGTAAATGTGTTGTCGATAGTTCAGGCGACGCTTTTGTGACAAACAAAACTATAAATTTGTCTTTATTGGCAAAAGTCCACAATCTAAAAGTAAAATAGTACCTAATACTCAACTAATAGTAATGAAGCACTCATGGCGGAACTTGACAGACTGATTGTACTCGATCACGTTTGTTAAGCAACGCTTGGTCCGGCCAGGTGTCGGATGGGTGACAGTTAAGTGGCATTACAACTGAGCGCTTCCGTGCTTCGGAGGGCACGTTGAACCGTCGGTTCCGGCTGTTGTCATCTGATAACAGTCGTTAAGCCAAGTTAGAGGCCTTACAGGCGGCTTGATAACTCTAACACCAGAGGTGGCCACTAATCCTCATACGATAAGAAAAGAAAGAACTAACAGTAACAATGTTTGTAAACAAAACGCCAATTTTTAACCGACTTCATAAAAGGAGGTTCTCAATCATCATTAGCATCATATCAGCCGCACGACACCCACTGCTGGGTATAGGGCTCCCCCAAGGATCGGTCCTGCGCTGCCCGCAGCCAGCGGTGCACCGCGACCTTCACCAGATCGTCGGTCCACCTTGTCGGGGGCCTACCCACGGAGCGTTGTTTGGTGCACGGTAGCCATTCCAGAACCTTTCCGCTTTATAAGTATTTTTTTTATCGTTGTACGCGCAATTTTTAACATTGAAAATGTTTTTTTTGAGGCATCTGTATAGGCCCGATTTTCAGCCAAAGTGCGATATCACCCTGGTGTCGTAGATATTAGAGCTACGTAAATGATTGAGATATCAAATGACGCGTCTAATCAAGGGCTATAAAATGAAAAAAAAACTTTTTCAAAAATCTCAAAATATTTTTTTGAAAATTGCAAAAATTTTCGCCCGGTTTCGGCGAGAAAAAAATCATATCTAGTAAACGAAACGCGATATCGGGTCGATTTTAAAAAACCTCGAGATATGACATTGGTCTCGACTTTATTGCACACGACAAAATATCATACAAAAGACAAAAAGAAAACATATGCGGCCTTATTGCTACTTAGTAATCTCTTCCAGGTAACCTTGGGTGAAAGAGAAAAAAAATAATAGGAGAAAGGGGAATAGGTGCATGGTAGAGGATAATATAGATCATGAATATGTGCTGGAGGATAAATACAGATAGAAAAGAGAATAAAATAATATAATATATTATTATTATGATAAGAGGAAAAGAAAATGAGAGCTTTCGTCTTGAAAAAAGTTACTGATTTCAAAGAAAAGAAAACAGTCCATGCCAACGAATTTGCAGGCGGCCACTTAATATTTGAGTGATCCCATACAACAAACCTGATTTTTTTTCCGTTTTTTGATACGGAATCCTTCGTGCACGAGTCCGACTCGCACTTGGCCAGTTTTATTTTATGAATTACAGATCTATTCACTTCTCAAGCTTACGCGCTCACTAGACATGAAATAAAACAATTTTTAACGGATACTAGCGCGGTTTTATTGAAAGTACTTTGGTATTGAGTTGGTATTTGGTTTGATTTTTGGTTTTCCCGACGTTTCGGCAACTTTGCAGCTGCCGTGGTCACGGGGGGCTGATACCACGACCAAAGTACTTTCAATAAAACTGCGCTAGTATCCGTTAAAAATTGTTTTATTTCAATTACAGATCTAATTTTAACGTCACTGTAATGTTTTCTTAACATTTTAATTTATTTCCTAAACATCGCTAGGCCCAGGCAAAACTCAAACCGCCGACTCATTACAGAATTTCATAGCAGTTTTTGCGATAGTAAAATTGCTAAGTTATGTATTCATTCTAGAGCCGATATTTTAATCAAGAAAAGATATATTGAAAAATATTTAAATTTAAATTTGGAGTATCTCCGAAATCGAAAAAATATTGGATTCTTTTACATACTTATTCTAACTAATACACAAATACGTATACAGGAAGTATTTTAGCCCGAGGAAATATTCACAGAGAGATATAAGCGATTTTCATGTTTAGGTAAAAATACCTAACTTCTCGTAACAAATTTTATTGGCTTATTGTTCATCTGTAATCTGTGTTACCTAACTTCATCACATGCCAAATTTTATAGACGGGAGAATTTTTCGGAAGTCTCCATACAACAAATATGCTCATTGATTGGACTATAGCTGATGATGATGAGTTCTACCGTATTGAATTTGGAATAGTATTGTAGGAAAGGAAGGTAGTGGACCCTCACAGTAAATCCTCAGTAGACGAAACTTTACAGTATGATAAAGTATCATAAATGAAACATATTTTTTAAATTATCCCAATCGATTATTTTTGTTTTTGGACATTTTTACATAGGTTTTTGTTCATACTATATTACATACAGTGAACTAAAATCTATGGAACAAGCATTGCGCTCAAAAAATGGCACCACACGAAAAGTACAACTCAGTATATGGAGCTAAAAAAGCTGGTATTTAATTATACAGCGTCTTAGCACTGGTTGCATAAGCAACCAGTGCTAAGACGCGCGATAAGCAACCAGCGCTAATAATAGCGACCATAATTTGTATACTCATAGATATTTCCTATACTAAAACGAAAAAACATGATACGTTATTTCTGCATATTTTTACTGCCTTCTTTGCGTCTTTTACACCATCTGACTGCACAGGACATCACTTCTAATAATTCTCTTTCTCTCTTTTCTCTACAATACAAACGGCAATTATTGTAAAGAACGCAAACGTCAGTCACCGGGTGCATGGCTGGCCCGACTAAAGCTGAGCGGGTTGTACTTTTTCGGCCCCGTGGTGCAATTTTTAAGCAATATTTCATTGCAGTCGTAGAACAGAGACGGTTCTGATTTTCTTACATTTTTTTGTTTATTGCATAAATCGACATGTAATTATGTGTTTTGTCAATTGAAGACACTTTTTTTTTAAAAAAGGTATTAAATGCCTGAGATATAGTCTAGAACATGGGTAGCCAAACTTTTTAGCCTAAGGGCCGGTCTAACTCCTCCACGAAGTCCCAAGGGCCAGGACCTGGTTAGCTCATCGTACCAACATACTGTTCTACAGTATGACGGTACGATCTGGTCCGCTTTCGCGGGCCAGATTGTTGGTGCTCGCGGGCCGGAGCTGGCCCGCGGGCCGTAGTTTGGAGACCCCTGGTCTAGAATAACGACGGATTTGATTCTATGAGCGCGAAAGGCTCTCCTGTAAAATTACTAAATTGCAGATCCGTCTTTGTTCTACGACTGCAACGATTTGTTTGCAACTACACTTCCATGGATTTTAGTTCGCTGATTACATCCCTACAAAGTTTTATTGACTGAGGATTTAATGTTGGGGTCTCCATACAAAAGATCGCTTCATTTCCTACACTATAGGTACCTACTGTAAGAGACAGTGTTCTCTCACATCCTAACTAATATTATTAATGCGAAGTGAGTTTGTTTGTTCAGTATGATCATCAGCACAAACACACTTTCGCATTTCTAATATTGGTTAGGATTAGTTAAGACTGTATGGATTAAGTTTCTTTATCCATTCTGATAAGTAGGTAAGAACTTCCTTTATTTTATGCATCGAATGAATTATTTATTTGTGCAAAAACCACCCCATGTTTTTCAGGTTGTTTTACTTTGTAAGATAAAGCTAGGTACTATTAGCACATTTTGTCGGCTGGATCAACATTTATCACAACTTCTTGCGAAAGGAAATGAAAGCAAAAAATATTCAATGAATTCTTTTGTTTGTCACAGTATAGAAACTTACTCAGTATTACCAAGCAGAGTGCATATATTAATTAATAGTGGCGGACCCTACGAAACCTTTGATAAAAAGTATCCTATGTTTTAATCCAGGTTACACCATTATCGGTGTGCCAAATTTCATTCAAATTCGTCCAGCCGTTTTGGCGTGAAGAGGTAACAACCAGGGTTGCCAGGTCTTTTTCAAATAAATATCGAACAGTGAGCAAAAAAATTGCCTACCTACCAACCCCCAATACTGACTTTTAGTGTCAACATTTAAAATCACAAAAAAATACCGAACCGCCCATACTTCGGTATTTTTGTCATACCGAACACCGAACACAGTGCTAAAATACCGAACGGTTCGTAAAATACCGAACACCTGGCAACCCTGGTAACAACACACACACCAACTTTTGCATCCTTACTAATATTATAAAATGCTAAACTCCGTTTGATTGTTTGTTACGCCTTCACCTCTTAACTACTAAACCGATCATCAAGAAATTTGGCATACACGTTGTCAGAGATACAGAGAAGGACGTAGAGTACATTTCATCCCAAAAAGGGTACTGTTCCCGAAGCACAGAGAAAGAACTATCCACGCAGACGAAGACGCGGGCGGCCGCTAGTATTATAAATACGAAAGTCCGTTTGTTTGTTTGTTACGCCTTTACGTTTTAACTACAGAGCCGATTATAATGAAATTTTTACATACACGTTGTCAGACGCACAGAGAAGGACATGAGTACCTTTCATCCCGAAAAAAGTAAAAAAAAAAATCGCCAATTTCGTAGGTAATGTGAAGACCTAGTAGGTCTTCAACTCAAATTAAAGAGGGTACAATATAAATAAATATTTAATTTAACTGAACTTATTAATTTACAAAACCATAATAGATCGGACAACCTGGCGCGAAGCCGGTTGGAATCAGACCCTGTCAAAACATTCTGTTGCAAACCTTCTTTTTAGGGTTCCGTAGCCAAAATGGCAAAAAACGGAACCCTTATAGATTCGTCATGTCTGTCTGTCTGTCTGTGTATGTCACAGTCACTTTATTCCGAAAGTATTAAGATTACACAGTTGAAACTTGGTAGGTAGATGTACTCTGTTAACCGCTTAACGAATTTAATACAAAAATAAAATAAAAAATATTAAGGGGGGCTCCCCATACATGGAACTGAAAAATTTTTTTCTTCAAACCAATACGTGTGGGTTGTCTAATAGATAGGTCTTTAAAAATGACATTGAGATTCCTGAGACAACTTTTTCTCAAAGTCAACCGTTTGAAAGATATACACCGCCAAAGTGGTAAAATGTATGTCCCCCCCCCCCTTTAACTTTTGAAATAAGAGAGTGAAAAATATGAAAAATATACTGTAGATCTTAATAAACACTTTCAACGAAAATTAGTTTGAACGAGATATAGTAATTATTTTTTGAGATGTAGCACGTTTTCCAAAATCGCAAATATAACTTTGTCATTCATACCAACACTGTGAAAAACAAAGTTATTTTTGCAGACTAAAAATTATAGGTGGTATTAAATATGGTATGGTATAAGGTAACTACGGAACCCTACAGCGCGTGGCCTGACACGCACTTGGCCGGTTTTTTTTTTAATTTACTTTATGTTTCAATGATTTGAAATAACCAACTACTTATTCTAAATAAAAAAGCTTACATACATACAAAGTAAACATTTACTACTAGCTGAATACAGCCTAAAAATCCAGGATTCTTACAGTAAAGATCCAATTTTAGGCCTTTCCGACGATTGATAATACTAAAATGTCAGAGAAACTTGACGAGACTTAGTTAATTTTAGTTCAACTTGTAATAGTGGTTAGCAAGGCCAAATATCCTTGTCTTGTCTCAAATATTATTCCAAGCACATTTCACTGTCATTTAATTTTGAGCCAGACATAATTAAAGTTGTTGTTTGATAATCTTTTGGCCGTCAATAAATCCTAACTTATTATTAATTATAATATCATTAGTTTTATAAATTACTAGCTTCCGCCCGCGACTTCGTCCGCGTGGATATTAGAAAAAATCTTTAGGGAACCTTCAACCAGGATCCGACCAGCCGTTTTTACGCGATAAGGCGGATCACCACCAAGCGCGCTGCCTCGCGAGGCAAGACGTTTGCTAAGACGCAAGACGCAAGGCGTTTGTCGCACGAGGCTCGCTCGCTCGGTGGAGACCCGCCTAATCACGTAAAAAGGACTGGTCGTTCCCATTTCCGTTCCCATTTCGTCTCGTTCCTTTTCTCGTTCCCGTTACCGTCCCGTTCCGTTGCCGTCCCATCCCGTCACCGTCCCGTCCCGTTGTCGTCCCGTCCCGCTCCCGTCCCGACCCGTCCCGTTCCTATTCCCGTTCCCATCCCCGTCCCGTCCCGTTCCCGTCCCGTTCCGTTCCCGTCCCGTCCCGTCCCGTCCCATTCCGTTTCGTTCTCGTCCCCGCTCTCATTCCGTTCCCGTCCCATCCCATCCCATCCCGTTCCGTTCCCGTTCCCGCTCTCGTTCTCGCTCCCGTTCCCATCCCCGTCCCGTCCCGTTCCGTCCGGTTCCCGTTCTCGTCCCGCTCCCGTTCCCGTTCCCGTTCCCGCCCTGTCCCATTCCCGTTCCCGTTCTCTTCCGCTCCGTCCAGTTCCCGTTCCCGTTCCCTTTCTCCCCGTCCCCTGGGGCTGAATCAGGCATGTCCACCGAGTTGGACTTTAAAATAAATGTAATTTTCGCAATCACCATCCCATAAAACCTCAAGAACGTCATCCATATATAGTATTTTATGATTACTTACCCCATTTACCACATAAGGGGTTGATTTTCAAAATCACAAAATATATGTTTGCCTATTTATTTTTAGACTCCTACGAAGTTTAAAGTTGTAATGTCAATTTTATATTCTTTTTCCATACAAAATTTGAACCCCATTTTCACCCTTTTAGGGGTTAAATCATGTACATCGTGTTGGACTTTAAAATAAATGTCATTTTCGCAATCACCATCCCATAAAACATCAAGAACGATATCCATATCGATTTTTATGTTTACATACCCCATTTACCCTCTAAGGGGTTAATTTTCAAAATTACCAAATATATGTTTGCCAATTTATTTTTAGACGTGCTCCTACGAAGTTTAAAGTTGTAATGTCTATTTTATATTCTCTTTCCATACAAAATTTGAAACCCATTTTCACCCCTTTAGGGGGTCAAATCATGTCCACCGTGTTGGACTTCAAAATAAATGTCATTTTCGCAATCGTCATACCAGAAAACCCCAATAACGACATCCATCTCTATTTTTAGGTTTATTTACACATTTCACCCCTATTTCATCGCCATAGGGGTTGAAGTACTAACAATATCAATAAACGTTGCGTTAGATTTTCTTTCAAAAGCCTTTAGTATAAATTAAGTGATTTTTACTTCGAAAATGAAGGATTTTTTCTATTCACAACTTCATACCCCTTTTCACCCCTTCGGGGGTAGAATTTTGAAAAACGCTGAGACCCGTATTTATTAATTTTCAATCTTCAGCCTAAACACAAAATTTGAAAATCGTAGCTTCAAAACTGAGGGACTTTCATACAAACTTTCATCCCTTATTTCACCCCCTTAGGGATGGAATTTTCAAAAATCCTTCCTTAGTGGATGCCTACACTGTATGAGGTATCTGTGTGCAAAATTTCAAGTCTCTAGGTCCAGCGGTTTGGGCTGTGCGTTGATAGATCAGTCAGTCATTCAGTTTACGATTTTATATATTAAGATTGTTGTAAAAAGCAAAAGTATGTTATGTTTGTTACGATTTTAGGTACATCATAAATCATAACTATCTACTTAATCGACCAAATTGAAATTTTGTATATAGTACGAGGCACGTATCTTGAAATCGGGTGGGGATTGCGCGAAACGCGTATTTTGGGTATGCGTAGCGGTGAGGGGCGCGGGCGGCGGGAGAAGGACGCGCGCTATTGGTCGCTCACAAGAGCACATGCGCGAACTTATCCCTACTTTGTCGAAAAAAATTTCAAGATACGTGCCTAGTACTGTACATGTTGACAGGGGTACAAAAACAATATAGGGTTTCCTTCATTTAGAAAAAAAAATCGGGTTGCACTCCGGGAGTGCCGGCAGAAGTGAAAACTTGAATATTAACGTTGTGCATTTTTGATATTTTGGAATGGTTAGGGAATAATTTTGCACGAATTGCCGTCTTACGAACTTATTCTGCATTTGAATTTACGAATACAGAAAGTCTTATCCATAGCTTGACAGAAAATCTAGAGTTTTGACATTGAATTAAAAAATTAGCGCGTTGCTATGGTGACACAAGTGTTTACGTCTTGAAATGATGCGCTGCCATTTTCACCGCGCCCCGTAGAAAGAGAGGGGGATACTTCCGCCGCCTGCTGTCTACTCTCCATCCGTTTTACGAATTTTCGATCAGGGTCACGTGATTCTTACTGACACGAGTTTAGCATTTTTTCCCTTCAAAAACTTGTAATGAGTGTACTGCTTTCTCTACTCTACTCTACGTCACATCATAAGATTCCACCATTGTTCCACCAGCGGTGTCTATAGCAAAACTTTTTATTATTCTGTTTGTTCACCGAGAATATCTCATTTATACTCAAATAGTTTCTTTCTTACAAGTTATCTTGTCTCTGGAATTTTATATTATTATAGTAATTCTGGTGTGAGACACTTCTGGGCTTGCCCTTGTATGGTATGTTAGAAGTAGGGGATATTTTATTTTATGTCGAATTTTTGTTTGTTAAATTATTATCACAGAAGAGATATAGAAAGGACACTCCCCGCCCCGCCCCAGAATCAATTACCTCACCCCACCCGCGAATTCATGTGCCTAATCGTATGCTCGTTTAGTCGTGGTGAGTTCAACAGCTGTCGACTTTCGTGCACGGCAGCGGCGACTTAAATTTAATTTGCAATAAGCAAATCAAAACATTTAATATCACCCATGGAAACATTTTCATTGATAAAATGGTGAAAAACCAATATGTTTATTTGTGTGAGACGTCAGGATTCCCGTAGCAGCCCTAGCTTTACACACACAGTTGCGCGTGTACAAAACGTCATGTGTGTAGTGTCTGTGTAATAAGTAGTTATAACGGGGTGGTTGTATGGTGTGTCCGGAGTGTGCTATTATACGGGGTGTTTCATAATAACTCGTAAAGGACATCAGGCACATGAGACCCAAAAGTGTATAAACATAATTCTGTTATATATAAACACTTTATGTTACTAGAATCATAAAACAGTAGCAACATTATTTTTTAACTCCTTCATTTAGCTTTAATTATTTATTGAAAAAAAAACAAAAGCATATCAATGAAACGGACATCTTTGTTAGTGATTTCACAAGTCTCCCCTGAGTATATTTGTTCTGTGGCACAAGTGATAGCGCATTAAAAAAAGTCTGCCGGATGTCAGTCAACTCAACTGTCAAAAGCGTTTTGTTACGTGCGTCATATGCACAGATTTTCCGTTTGATCTGCCTTTCTATTGTCTAACTTCAAAATCTATCGCAATCACTTTCAGGATGTAATCCATTAAAGTTTCTTTTTGGCACAAATAAAAACTTACCAAAGAAATGCAGCAGTGTGATACATCCATCTGTCAAACGAAAGCGATTGCGATAGATTTTTAAAATTAGACAATTAGCCCCGTTCCAACTCGTACATTGTGGTGCTAATCTGTATCACTAACGCAGCTAACTTAACGTATTGTCGTGAAACTGGTGTTGCTATTTAGTGTCGGGTTTACCAAAAAAAACCTTTCAAACGTAAATAACTCTTAAAACATAAATCTTCGTAAAAATCTGAATATTTTCTATGACTTACTAATTACATGCCTACATTTTGAAAAAAACAGAAACGTTATACAATCTTTGGTTTTTTTCTATGGGACTCTGCCTGGTGTCCTTTAGTTTTTTATTTGTATGGAAAACAAAGTGATAACCCTAGACACAACAAACAGTATATTGTTTTCGATAATCAGTTCCATTAATGGGCAAAAACAAAATACAATTTAGATCTAGGGTTGCAACTATGCCGTTTATTATAAAAAGAAAAAAATAAAAAAGTGGTGGTTTTCAGAGTTTATAATGATTTTACGGAGTTGTATGATTTGTACCCTATCTACCATATTCGGCTTAATCGTTTTAGGGTTCCGTAGCCAAATGGTAAAAATGGGACCCTAGATTACCCTAGTACTAAGACTCCACTGTTCGTCTATCTGTCTATCACCAGGCTGTATTTCACGAACCGTGATAGCTAGACAGTTGAATTTTTCACAAACGATGTATTTCTGTCTAAAAACAGAATAAAATAAATATTTAAGTGGGGCTCCCATACAACAAACGTGCCGTTTTTTGTTGCGGGACCCTTCATGCGCGAGTCCGACTCGCACTTGGCTGGATTTTGTAACACGGTTACTTTTTTACACCCGGGAAAATTTAAGGCCGCAGTTTTTTTAAATAGAAGCATTGCAATAATGCAATACTAACTCCCTTTTGAAATTCAGAATCAATATACTCAGTCATTTTGTAGTCGTTTTAGGGAAGTGTTCTAACAATTTTAACTAAACCTTATTGCCAAAGAAACGTGGGTCGAAAAACGGCATTTTTTTACTTTTCCACACTTATACAATGTTTTAGTTGTCTATAGTATGGGAGGAACAATTTTTTTTGTCGTTCTTCGAGCCATGTTGCTTTAACAAAAATGTTTAGTTTAAAAAAGAACACTCCATTAGGTTAATTAAAACGATTAAAAAATGACAGTGTATAGTAGGTAGCAACCCTTGTAACTCCGGTAAGTTTAGGCAGGCAGGACTCTGTCACTCCGCGCGCGATTATGAAGCGTTCGGCGTCCTCTGAGAGGACAAATTTCATAGGTCAGAAAAGATAAGACCTACGCGATAGAGAGGCAACTACTAAGTGAATGTTTTGGAGCGAAGGGAGCGCTGTGCGACCTGAATTGTACTTTATTGTGTCGGAGCAAGAGTCGCAATTTATTTGAACTATTTTGTGGAGTGCAGCTTCTGTAGGCTCATATCTATTTTGTGGTTTAGGTAACAATTTTCAGGGCGGCGGGAGTGGTCCTTCTGTTAATTCAACATTTCGTGCCGGTTGGTTTGAATCGTACATAACACGCTTTTTTATTATTTGTTACTAAATAAACATGTTATTTGAAAGGGTTCGTACAAAATATTTGTTTTTTCTTGTTTCTGTATTCCCATAAGATATCTTGACTTTGTTTTCACTGTATTATTATATATTTTGAAAGTTGTTGCTGCTCCGATTGTTTTATTACCTTTATTACCATTTTCTGATGCCATTAACAGGGTTGCTAGATAGAAATTTCAAAACTCCCAGACATGATTTCATTTTTCCCCGAAGTGATAAATAAAGGATGATGCCGATTTTACTATATAAGCTAGGCCATGATGCGCTTTGATGAAATTTCATCTTCGATTTTTAGGGTTCCGTACCAAAATGGTAAAAAAGGAACCCTTATGGTGTGACTCAGTCTGTCTGTCTGTCTGTCTGTCACAGCTGGATATCTCGAAAACTACTAATGGTATCAACTTGAAATTTGGAATAGTTTAAGATGACATTTGTCCAACTAATTTGCAAATAAGAAATCCATAAAAAAATAAATATATTTTTTACAGCAGGGCCTGAAAAGGGGTCTTAAAAATTTGAAGTGGGGCTACTAGGGCATGTGGGGTATCATATGAAAGAGCGCCGTTTGCACGTTTTCAATATTTTATTTTTTATTCTAGACCGCATAGTTTTCGACTTATGATGAAAAATGTAAAAATAATGACCGTTCCCCCCCCCCCATTATCTCCGAAGTTTGCAAAGAGAAAAATCTGAAATAATTCTATGTGATAGCAGTTTATATAAATATTACGGGAAAAATAAAATGATGTCTCAATATAGCACACTTTTTTAGAAATTATCAAATTTCTAAAAAAGTTAACATTAGTTCCACTATCAGTCAAGAGATGGCGCTGACCTAAAACTGCAATACTAATTTATTATTCTACTCTGCAGTGTGGTTTGATGGTGCAATTATGATGGTACTGTTAGCGACGCAAGTGAATTATAAGTGTTAGTGACACGTTATAAGTGATAAAATTAATACTGAAAGTGATAAGTGTTAAACTTATAATAGTGAATTGCAATTAGTGAAGTGAGACTTATGAGTAATTAATTAAGGACTTTAACTTAGTGAATCTACGCTTTAGATGTGACTTTGTTAGTTAGACCTTGTATAGTTCTTTACGTTCCTATTAGAATCTAGGTTTTTGCTATTTGTAAGTAATTTTCAGTTTTTTCAGTGGGAATGTAAAATAGGGTATACCAACAGGGCAATACCTTAAAGACAAAGCCCCAATTTTGGATATTAGGCATATCAAAGGGGCAATACCACATAGAAAGCCCCCGAAGGTTTTTTGTAAATATCTTTTGAAATAATTGAGATTTTTGAGATTTTGTTATAAAATAGTTAATAATCGATTAGATGTTTATAGTTCTATCTATAGAAATTAAGTTTGAGTTAGTTTTATCAAAGATTTGTAAAAACAACCGCTTATTTCGATATTAGAAAGAAATAGAGATAGTTTTGTTTAGATTTAGACAAAGACAGTTGCGCGTGAACAGGACAAGACATACTGTGAGACAGAGAGGTCCGAGTTCTAAAAAACTAGAAAGTTCTAAGAGATTGATTTTCATGAAAATTCCAAAAAATCTGATTGGTTCCGAGTTTTCTATGATTAATTTTCGATCGATATATAAATCGGAGAGGTCGAAGTAAACGCATAGTTTTCCGATGGTCTTCAATAATGAAAAAGAAAAAGGAAGAAATAAAAGAAGAAACAGTAAATAGTGGTTTCATTATGAAGTAAAGGTCCCAGTAATAAGTTTTATTTAAGAGTTATATAGTGCATCCTGGCAGTAAGCGCGACAATGTTAAGATTTTAGTGCTCCAAATAATATGTTTCAAAGTGCTTCAATGTGGTGAATTAGTAACTTTGACTATGTTATAAGTGTGAATTAGTGCTTTGCTACGGAGCTACGTGTCTTGCTACGAACATTGACTGCACCTAATAATGTGAAAATGGTGAAAAGAATTTGTGATACGTTGGTGTGACATTTATGTGAAGTGACATTAGTTTATGAACACTGTTGACTGGTGTGTTCCGTGATATTGTTTTTCCGACCGAGTGTTCAACCGCCTTCCTCGTCCAGCCGGCGATAATGCTATGAAGACTTTTGAGTGTTTACAGTCCACTATTTGAGAGTTATCGACTGGTATTATTATTTGTGACGTGTGTGGTTTAGTGTGGACAATCTTTTAAGTGCTCGTCGTCTGCCCGCCGCGCCCGCCACAGGTACGGAACCCTCGGTGCGCAAGTCCGACTCGCTCTTGACCGGTTTTTTAAATACTTAAATTACCAATTCAGTTATTATAAGCCATCCTTACTAAGTTGGCTTATAATAACTGAATTGGTCATTTAAGTATTTAAAAACGATTATTTTTATACAGACTTTCTGGAATTCAGTTAAAGTTCTGAAAATTCGTAAACTATTATTTTACACAGATTTTTTAAATTAAATATAAGCGCTAAACGTTTTAATAGGTATATTTTCGCCGTTGTTTTTTGCAGTCACGCACGACGCAGTGTGATGCGTTGCATTATAAGTAACGTCTACGTCATAGAAAAAAACCTGTAGCCTTTAATTTTATACAAAAAAGCTGTGTAAGAGCTTTCCAAGTTGACTTCCTGTACTCAAGTAAAGGCCAAGTGTTTTAAGTACCTTGACTCCTTCGCACTAATTATTTGCAAAACGGCCTTTCTACTGAAATTGCAGACTTTAACTTAATGGGTAAGGGTCGAATTTCCTTTGGCAAATCATTAGTCTTTTAGCTAACTGCGCTAATTGTAGAGTTAGTACTACAAAGCGATGGAACTTTATATTGTCTTTTTAAATCCTGTCTTTAACAATGTTACAATAAAAAAATGACTTCATAACTTGTTTATAGTTATTGTTATGTAGACAATCCTCATCACGTTTTCCGTGCACACGTGCGTGCACACGTAAACATTATCCCCCTTACTAATAAAGATTGTATAGCAGCTGCATAGTTACACAGTGTTTTGTCACTTTCTTTTTAATGTCAAATTCAAATAGTTTGACAGAGAGTAAACATTGTGTAACTAAACATCTGCTATTCAATCTTTATTAGTAAGGGGGTATGTCTATATTTCGTCGTCCTTCTGTCTGTCAAGAGCATTTTTTCAGGAACGCGTTAAAATAAATATATTAAGGTCTTTGATTGAATCATGCGTCACTTGGCGGAAGTCCCAAACCATTGTGAAAAAAACCGGCCAAGTGCGAGTCGGACTCGCGCACGAAGGGTTCCGTACCAAAAAACGGCAAAAAAAATACGTTAATTGTATGGGAGCCCCCCTTAAATATACATTTTATTCTGTTTTTAGTATTTGTTGTTATAGCAGCAACAGAAATACATCATCTGTGAAAATTTCAACTGTCTAGCTGTCACGGTTCATGAGATACAGCCTGGTGACAGTCAGACAGACAGACGGACAGCGGAATCTTAGTAATAGAGTCCCGTTTTAACCCTTTGGGTACGGTACCCTAAAAATGACTTCATCACTTGTTTATAGTTATTGTTATGTAGACAATCCCCATCACGTTTTCCATGCACACGTGCGTGCTCACGTAAACATTATGTCTATACTTCGTTGTCCTTTTGTCTGTCAAGAGCATTTTTTCAGGAACGCGTTAAAAGAATAGTTATTTATGCAACTGTACTATAACGAGGGGTATTAAAACACGAATGTGGGTTTATCGTTACGTATTTAAAAAACTCATATGATATTACTATCATATGAGTTTTTTAATACCTAATTATGTACAGTTGCATACAAGACTTTATCTACACCCATTTTTTTATTTTTTTATACTTTTATTAGGGAAACAAACAATATTTTAAAACATATGGATTAAAAACACCCATGATATTTATCTAAACCCATGATATGTATCCTGTATAAAGGTTTTGACTTTGACTTTGTCTTTGACTTTCCTCTCCCTCCTCGTCATTATGTCTTCCGCAAGAGTGTTATAATGTTGTACTGAATTTCATAATGCAACGCTCGCGCGTGGGCGCGCGGCGCTGCAGGCCCAGCTCTCGCTCGGGATATTGTAATGATGGCAGTAAGCTAACTGTTTCAGATCCCCATACAGAGGATTTAAAGCATGGGTGTAGATAAATATATTAAGGTCTTTGATTGAATCAGGCGTCCAAACCATTGTGTAAAAAGAAATATGTAGCTTACTTCCACAAAAAGAAATATGCAAGATATACCGCCCGCAAAAAAAATCATAGATTTTGCAGTCCCCGCAATAATCGGAGCATTGAAAATGAATACAAAAATTTACGAAAAACCAAAATCAAATCAAATGCAAAATATTATTATATTTTACCTAGGTAGTACCTATTTATTTTTACGACTGTGACACTCGGCTTCGCCTTGTCTCAAAAAAGCGCCCGCTGACTGCCTCGACGCGGCCGAAATGGATGCACTTCTCATCTGCTTCTATTACAATACCATGAGGATCGGTCAATAATCATAGATAGACATCAATACGTAACTGTACGGAAACACCCGTTTTTCTACAATTCCAAATCTAAAGGGACCACCTACAGTGCTATTTTGTAGCTAAACTAATACCCTAGGACAAGGCTGGCCAATAAAATTTACAGGTGAGCAAATTTTTTTAGATCATGGCTCCACTAGGCCACTCCTTTTAGGTTTTCATCAGGTGGAAGCGGTGCCACAGTGCGCTGGTCAGCCGGCCGATTACTGGCGGGCAAATTTAAATGCCTTGGCGGGGCACTTAGTGGCCCGCGGGTCTGGGTTTGGCCAGCCTTGCCCTAGGAAATACAAATTAAAATATACAATTTGAAACTCCTAGAAAATGTGGTCATAAAATACATAGTTTTGAAGATAATACTTTCAATCTTATTTAAATTACTTCAAAAGTTTTTAATTAAGATAATACCTTACTTTACTACTAAGATTTTTATTGATGAATAAAATGTTTGATTTTTTATTGACTTTGGTATTATTATGTGTAAAAAATTATTAGTTGAAAAATATTTATACGCTATTCGATATAAAAAAAACACATTGTATATTTATGTCAATATTTCTAATTTTGTAATTAAGCCTAATTTCTAAACCAGTCTTAAATTTACAACCTGTAAAAATAGCAGACGTGCCCGCAGGCAGAGCTATTACTGAAATAGGCCAATACTGTCTGCCTAATGCAATTTTAGAAGCTAAAACCCATTCAATATCCAACCTTCTTCAATGCCTTTAAAATCGAAAATGAGATGGCAAAATGTAGGGGTAAAATGGGGAGGTAAATGGGAAAACTCGAATGACGCCTATTTGTAGCAACATAAGGTGGAATATTCAGTGAAATAATTTTTCGGATATACAAAGCTACGTTTACCAATCCAGTCTTGCTTTGAATTTTGGCCATAACAGTTGTTTTTGTGACCAAATATTGAGTTGCGAAGTTTCGTGTGAAAGTGTATGTGAGAAAAAAAGGTATATTTGTTTTTGTTGAAAAAGGGTTGTGGTACTAAAACTTTTGGACTGTTATTAACTTAGTTTGAATAGTTTAGTTGGAAAGTTTGGTTATAAAATGTTGATTAGATTTACATGAAAAAGTGATTTGCAAGTGGAGCGAAAATGTTTACAAATAATCTCGTAATAATTAACAAAATTTATTCGAATTTTTTTTTAATAAAAAAATATAATTTGTTAGAATTAGAAGTGATTTCTAACACCATTAATTTAAAAGTTGAATTAAACTAAAAATACCAAAATGACGAAGTATTTTCCTACACATAATAAAGATAGTTAGGTATTTAAATAACGTGGCAGTAGAAAAGGCATTAATAAGACATCATAAGAATCGAAAAAGCTTACTGAGATAGTGATAATTATTATTTGGGTACCACAGGCCATAATTATAAAAAATTGGGTACCTATCTATTTTAAGCATATTTCATAAAATAAAAAAGCATAGCCACCTCTGTTTTTTTCAAACTTTTCCTATGAAAGCAAGTGCTAAAGCACTGATTATTTATTTTACATATTTTTTTAAATCAGAAATAGTTTTGAAGATTACCGACGACAGTAATCTTGAAAAAAATACTCTTTTAGGTAACATGAAATAAAACATTGAAACTTAAAATACTGTTTTTTCAACGGATCTTTCGTATGACTCGGTAGTGAATTCGCGCGAATAGGGATTCCTCCAAAAAAACCGACTGATAGGAATAAGCTCCCTTAAAGCTGCCTTATTAATAGAAAATAGTTTAAGAATTATTGGTTGCGCCAAAAAATAAAATAAAAAATAATTTTTCTTTCGCCCATAATGCTATTAAGTACTTCAGTACGTTTGCTAAAACGAAATAAGTTTTCTTAATTTTTCACGTAACCAAATATTCTGATACTTGTTTCTATTGTTATGGGAGCTTATCCCTACCAATAAACAAAATTCAATATTCAGGCCAATTTGATATTTTTTCAGACATTCCCCATTTCGAAAAAACGTGGGTTCGGTTCCCATCTAAATAATAAGTTAGAAAAGAGTTGATTTTTCTAGTAGGTATAAAATACATTTTTTTTATCCACAACAGTTTAGTGTTTGGCCTTCACCTCACCTGATGTTAAGTGACGATAAGGTCGAAAGTGTAAGCGCACTACACCCGGAATCCTCATCACTGAGGAACTGGCTATCTTACCTCTAACTGCCGGAACACAACAATTTTTAAATTGTTGTTATGGCGTCAGACTTAAGAAAGATGGTTTTAGCTGGAATTTTATACTGAACGTGGTGAACTTGTCCCATGTGGTTTTCCGCGAAATAAATAGATAACTCTCGCATTATTACTACAGTATTTTTTCATACATATCCCCATTTTTTTATCTTATCTAACAATGACTGAACAACCCTCTGCTCGTCGTCGTTACATCTCAACCCAATTCTGTCTGAGTGTCCATATAGACCCGTATGTCCCTATTGCGGGGTTGAGCTTTGTTTTTACTTTTTTTTTGTTTTTTGTTAAAATAAAGTTTGTTAGAATGTTATACTGATTTATACCGAACTTTTCTAAAATATTTTTTATGAAAGAAAAAGATAACTTTCGTATTATTACTACAGTAGTGGGTTAATTCAGCTACTTTGAAGCTAAAATTATGTGAAACAAAATAAAAATAAAAACATTTTGTTAGCTTGCTTGCAAATCTTGCAAAATATAATTTTTTGCAAACTTTCTAGTATCAATATTATACTACCTACTATGAAATAAATACTAATACATATTTCACCTTAATTAAGAATTCATGAAAAATAGAACAAACGAAAATAAATATATAAAATCTGGAAACGATATACATATTTGTAAATATCATGCCATTTGATAAAGCTGACAAGTTTTTTGCGCCCATTTTTCTTGTTAGCTAAAAGACGTCATAATGGGTGGTAGGGTAAAAGAATTGACGATTTAAAAATGCTTATTATGTGAGCTTATTTAAATAAAGAATATTTCACTTTCAATAAACTACTGAAATATTCAAATACTTTAGGAAATTATTTTCAATTTTCGTAAAAACAAAAGTTTTACTAATTAAGCATAGTTTTTCGCAAGTAAATCACTTTATTCATGAAATTAACACTGCTATTTTATCACAATCTGATTTCTCTTAAATTAAATTCCAGTTTTCGCATAGGAATCTCAACAAATCATGTGACAGCATCTAGTGGAAGTGAAACTCCTAAAGTGATAACACGTCGTGATTTAAACATTAGTGTGGTGTTAAACACTTATAGTGTTAAAACACTTGTGTTGAAACGACGAAGTTACCGTGTTGGGGCAACATGAGTTTGAGAAGGTAAGTTGAGAATTTATGTCTTAAAGTTTCAAGTTGCGAAGTTTAATTTGTGGTGGATTTGTCATAAGATGAAGCGGGAGCGACGACTATGTCACTTAACAAGATAGAAAATAATATACAGTCTTTGCGAACAGGGAACAAGTACTTCCAAAAGGCTAGGGTTTTTTTTATATAATTAATGGGTTTTCTCTTGACCCCAGTCTCTAGCCCGAAAGCAAAAACAGGGTCTACGATGGAGCGAGCTTCCCCAGAAGGTACCTATTCACTCTGGACTTGAAAAGAGTCAGGTTGTATGCGCTCGGAAACACAGACGCTGGCAGGGAATTCCATTCCTTATCTGTGCGCATTATAAAGGTGTGTGTTCCAGTATAACTGTTTAAAGGACCCCGTAAATGTTCAAACAACGTTTGTAAAATATTGGTAGTGTTCCTTGACCTTAGATTTTCTCCCTAAATGTTTACCCGACGACTGCGAGGATAAACAAAAAAATTATGCACAGTATTCGTGAAAATGAGTTTATTCTGCAATATATTTTACTACTTAGATATTTACCGCAATTATGGAAAATAAAATCGAAAGATTATATTATCTCTCTGTGGTGCACTCCGAAGAAGCGTTTAATGGAGTCTATTTTGCCATTTTTAGCAAAAATAAAATTAATTTGACTAAACGACAAGCTAGAAAATATTGTTTAAGCGATAAAACGTACCCCAAAGCTTTTTCGGAGTGCACTACAGAGAGATAATTCACAATTTCGTCTTTATTTAAGCACTATGATTCTGGTTCCAATGGCGGCGCTAGTGTGCAGACTACGCGCTTCAGTTTGATTTCAAGAGTTGATCCGCTCGCCACCGCTTATGACTTGACTCCTTAACAGTCAGCTCTTTGTAAATTGACCTATAAGGGTTCTAAGGATTTTGATTACAAGGCGGTTGCCGTATCGAACGTTGATAATTCGCCACTGATTGTGAAGTAATGACTATCGAGGTTGAGTATGACTACCGAAGCACGTTATATCACGTGATATAGCGTTTTATCGACACTCAACTGTCAAAATCCACTGTCTTTTGACAGTTCAATGTGATAAATTGCTATATCACATCGCGTTTTAATGGTCATCCTAGGGGCCCAGCCGATATACACGCTGAAATTTTAATCATTTGGTTCCCGCCGTGGGGTGGTTCCACTCATGATTACAAGCAACTTTTACTATGGGGGCAACTCTCCTGCTGTACCTTTCATCCCGAAAAAATGTTTTGTTCCCGAGGGATAGCAAAAAACTTTCCACGCAGACGAAGTCGCGGGCGGCCGCTAGTCCTTACTAATATTATAAATGCGAAAGTCCGTTTGTTTGTTTGTTTGTTTGTTTGTTACGCCTTCACGTCTTAACTACTGAACCGATCATCATGAAATTTTACACACACGTTGTCAGGAATACAGAGAAGGACATAAAGTACCTTTCATCCCGAAAAATAGAACCGTTCCCGAGGGATAGACAAAATACTATCCACGCAGACGAAGTCGCGGGCGGAAGCTAGTTGTTTCATAAATACAAGGTTATTTTGTATTCACCATCCAAATTTTGAGGATGTTTTCAGTCCATAAAAATGAACAACTTACTCTAAAGAACACATGGCCAAATATGTAAAAAAAATCGACTATCCATACAAATCAAAGAGATCACGTGATTAATTTAGTATGGGATGACCAAAATTTTGTGGCAAATTTGGACAAATGTTTTTTAGAGACAATTGTTTAGTTTCATGGACTGGACACATCCTTGACCATTAAACTGAATTAATAATTAAAATATGAAAATGTATGTGAAACAGCAGATTTTTTCGCGGTTTCATAGTGGGTCCCATAGTTATTCAGTATGATGGTCCTTATCTACCATATTCTGGTTAAGCCATTAATCACACGTGTAAAACCATATTTTTTAATAATTCTATAGTAGGTAAGTATTTGTTTTACTTATTTCTTTGGAGGAATAATTCGTCCAAGCTTATTTCCCTCAGACATAATCCAATAGAATTTCCCATAAACACAAAACAGAAAATAAAATTATACTGTCTTGTCGACCCATATTTTCTGTTTTATAATGAGTCCTACTCGTAATTCGATCTCCGACTGCCTTCAAATTACCTTGGTTGTCCCCATTTATTATTAATCACTCCATTCTGCGTTCCCCTCTATAAATAAATGAAAAAAGAAAACGAATGAACTCGAAAATAAATTCTATATTTCCTTTGTGGAACTGATTTGTATTATGGAGTTCGAATATATTTGAATACTAGCGGCCGCCCGCGACTTCGTCTGCGTGGAAAGGTTTTTTGCTATCCCTCGGGAACAATACATTATTTCGGGATGAAAGGTATCCTATGTCCTTCTCTGTACCCCTAAAAACGTGTATGCAAAATTTCATGATGATCGGTTCAGTTGTTAAGACGTGAAGGCGTAACAAACAAACAAACAAACAAACGGACTTTCGCATTTATAATATTAGTAAGGATTCTGAATTGATAAATGTTTAATACTGAGAATCGATGGTAAAGAAAGTAGATTATCAAGTTTATTTTGTGATTGGAGAGGGCAAGATTTAATTCCTGATGGGTGATCAAAAACTTCACGTGATGAAAAAGGCACGTTAACTCTTTCCTTCCCTTCGGAGTTTCCTTCATAGTAGTATAGAAACCTGTACCGAAGTGGGGGATAGGTACGAGTAGTAGGATGTACTATGGGCAACAGCGTCGCTTAACCAGTCAGCAAAAAAATTCGTGTGCGCGCGTATCGCCCCTGCACGAACTAATCGTATGTGACAGCGGGCGCGACGTGCAAGCGATTTTAACCTTAGCAGTGGTTAAGCGACGCTGTTGCCAATGGTACTATGGGAAACAAAAAATTGTTTAAAAAAACAAAAAACCGACTTCAAAAAACCTACCTCTAAAATGCAAGAAATAATATTCGTAATAATAAAACACGTCTATTGAAGTCGGGTGGGACTGGAGTACAAATCCCTTTTTTTATTCTAAAAGCCCCACCCGACTTCAATAGACGTGTTTTATTATTACGAATATTATTTCTTGCATTTTAGAGGTAGGTTTTTGAAGTCGGTTTTTTGTTTTTTAAACAATTTTTTATTTTTTTATTTTTAGTGTAGGTACTTTTTGTATTAGATAGTGTAGGTATATTTTTTAGGTAGAAATTAAAATCGGCTCAGCCAAACGTGAGTTAATCGCGGAGAAACATACATACATGCGGGTCAAACTGAGAACCTCCTTTTTTAAGTCGGTTAAAGAACTACACTTAAGATATCCCTTTTCCAACAAAAAAATAATTATCTTATTCAGTTCATAAACAAAGAAGTTATACGACTGATCATCGAGGTAGTTCACACAAAATCATACTATTTTCGTGCTTTTTTCAAGATTACTTGAAAAGTACTAAACCGATTTCAAAATTTAAAAAAACCGGCCAAGTGCGTGTCGGGCCACGCGCCATAGGGTTCCGTAGTTACCTTATACCATACCATATTTAATACCACCTATAATTTTTCGTCTGTAAAAATAACTTTGTTTTTCACAGTGTTGGTATGAATGACAAAGTTATATTTGCGGTTTTGGAAAATGTGCTATATCTCAAAAACTAATTACTATATCTCGTTCAAATCAATTTTGGTTGAAAGTGTTTATTAAGATCTACAGCATATATTTTTTTTAGATTTTTCACTCTCTTATTTCAAAAGTTAAAGGGGGGGGGGACACACATTTTACCACTTTGGCGGTGAATATCTTTCAAACGGTTGACTTTGAGAAAAAGTTGTCTTAGAAACCTTAATGTCATTTTTAAAGACCTATCTATAGACACCCAACACGTGTTGGTTTGAAGAAAAAAAAAATTTTCAGTTTCAGTTCCATGTATGGGGAGCCCCCCCTTAATCTTTTATTTTTCTTATTTTTGTATTAAATTCGTTAAGCGGTTAACAGAATACATCTACCTACCAAGTTTCAACTGTGTAGTCTTAATACTTTCGGAATAAAGTGGCTGTGACATACGGACAGACAGACAGACAGACAGACAGACAGACAGACAGACAGACAGACAGACATGACGAATCTATAAGGGTTCCGTTTTTTGCCATTTAGGCTACGGAACCCTAAAAATGGGACCAACTTGGGAGTTTACCTAATGTAATAACGTTTGAATCATTTCAATCGGTTCAGCCGTCTTCGAGTAATCGGTGTACATACAAAAAAAAAAAAAAAAAAACTGGTCGAATTGAGTACCTCCCTCCTTTTGAAGTCGGTAAAAATTCGTGTGCGCGCGTATCGTCCCTGCACGAACTAAACGTATGTGACAGCGGGCGCGGCGTGCAAGCGATTTTAACCTTAGCAGTGGTTAAGCGACGCTGTTGCCTATGGTACCAGAGAAGACATTTTTCGACATTCACAAGTGCTTGTAACACAACATGAAGATGCTCTTCTGTAGCACAAAAGCATGGTTTTTTAGCTAGCATTTGCTAGCATTTTTATAGCATGTGTGTACATACATAGGTACTTTGCTAGAAATTAGCATGCTTATTAGCAGCATTTTCCATAGCTCATTTTGACAGCTGTCATAATCATGCTTTATAGCATGTTATTATAGACATAGGTACGCACGACAGCACGGTAAGTTAAACAGTTGAACTACGAAAACATCTTTTATTGCGTACGGCACAAATACGGTCTCAAGGTCAACATAACATGTAAGTATTCTAAACTAACTTATTGGTTCTTAATCTGTGGTATAGTCTGATGTGCCGTTGACTGTACCTTTAGTGTTATGTATGTCACAGAATATAAGTTTAATAGTATTAAACGTTTACATGTCAAATATATTTTCTGTCTGTCACTTATTTATGTCATTTTATGATCCCAAAATACTCGGTCAACGTTAGCTTACAATTCACATCTGCCCAAATCTCAACTAAACGTTTCGCAAAAGTATGAAAACGTTATAAGTCAACGTCATGACCCTTCTCACGGTAGGCAAGTTGAAAAATTACTTTAGTTCAGGGCATATGCTTGGACGAATACTTTTCGTCGGTGTTTCTGACTTTTGTCGGGTGCTGAAATTCTGAATGGTGGGAAATGGATTTTATTTTGGTAACGGTCATGATATGTAAAGTTGGTGTGTTCTATAACATGAAAATAGCCCTATTTAATAACGTGACAATTTGTCAATGGGGTTGGCAACGCAAAGCTAATTGTAGATGTCGCTGCGTACGCTTGTTCCTAAGACAGTAGACGTTCAGAACAAAATGTATGGGAAAATAGGTATTTATTTTGTGTTTTTTTTTTACCGAAAAAGACCCATTGACCCAAAATGGATACAAAAGACTATTCTACAATGCAAATGCCGAAATTAAGACGTTTTTATTATTACAGAATTTCTAATTTTTTTCTATATCCAGATTTTTCGGAAATTCGTAAGTGCCAACATTTTTAAAGTCTATTACACAAAATTTAATCATTTTAAAGCTTAAAAAAACGTTTTTTAAGTAAAAGTCCTTTGTTTTCATAGTTCTCGTGGAACAAGCGTACGCAGCGCCATTTTGACAGTTGCCTTCCCCATTGTCATGACAATTTGGTTTACGTTGCGGAGTAGCTATGAGTAGTTTGTTCTTTTTTCAAATTGGTTGATGCTTTGGATATAAAACTGTTATTATGACAGGTGACAAATCGTCACGTTTATTAAATAGAGCCCAGAATGAAAGTTTAGAACAAACTAAAAGCGCGAGTACACTACTATACGCACAGATTTACGGCGCCTTTTGGGGTGCGAATAAAACACTACATAACGTGTCAGTTTACTCGCAATGTGTTTTAGATGATTTTTCGAACATCTTTGGAACCCTCTGTATAAGCTTTTTTCTTTTCTTCACAGAAGATTTTTGTTTACTCTATGTTTAAGTCACATAAACTTATGTACATGGTACAACATTATACTGCGCCAAGTAAGCATTCCAAGACAAAGGAAGTGACGTGTCAACTCACACTTACGTCAACTCCGGTATTGACAATAACGTTCATTCATCATTAGTTGAACTGTTTCGTTTGCAGAGAAACAAATCACAATAGGGTATTTGACAACTTTGAAAATATACTACAAATTGTGGTCATCCTAACTGATAATGGCGTAAAAAAACATATTCAACTATTATATACACTAATTTAAGTCTATTAATTGATTAATTTTACCTAGAAAAATGCAATAATTTTTGAATTTTTTTCTGTGACGAAAACGCGCTAAGATTACTGATGACGTCACTTGCCTGTAAATAAATATGGCTTCAGGCGTTTGACACGACCATAGACTTAGGATCCGCGATTGATGGCTGTCAAATGGCTAAGGATATTGCAATGTTTACAGGCTTGTGACGTCAACAAGTCATGTGTCCAGCGCCATAGCGTTTTTGGCGCGGTTTTAAAATTTTAAACTTTAACATTGATTTTTAATGAAATACATTGATTTTTCCTGAAATATCAATGTAGTGCGCTTATTACGTAATAAAGAATAATTTAAAATGGTTTTCCAAAATTAGTCAAATAGCCTATTAAATTGCACTATAATCATTTTTGTATTGATTGTGACAGAAAAAAACCCTTCTTTTACCTGTTATCACAAAGTCGCGCAACTGGATACTGACGTAAGTCTGTGTTACTCCCGGAATACCAGACCTTCTTCTTGGACCATCCTCAAGTCGGTGTGTTCTTGACAGAATTGGGTTCATGCTATATTCGATAACACTTCCATTTTTTGAAGTGAAAACTTCTTTAGCGGCGTTGTACGCTTTTTTGTAATGGAGAAAAAATGCTATAATCGCGACAGTAAGAATCACGTGACCCTGATCGAAAATTCGTAAGACGGATGGAGAGTAGATAGCCGGCAGCGGAAGTATCCCTCTCTTTCTACGGGGTGCGGTGAAAATGGCGGCGCGTCATTTCAAGACGTAAACACTTGTGTCACCGCTAATTTTTTAATTCAATGTCAAAACTCTAGATTTTCTGTCAAGCTATGGATAGACATATCGTACAATACTGTTCTGTATTCGTAAATTCAAATGCAGAGTAAACTCGTAAGATGGCAATTCGTGCAAAATTATTCCTAACCATTCCAAAATATCAAAAATGCATAACGTTAATATTCAAGTTTTCACTTCTGCCGTCACTCCCGGAGTGCAATCCGATTTTTTTTGTTGCAAAAAACGCTGCCCTTGAACTACGCAGTAGGTCCACAGACGACCGGCCAATAACCCCAAGTGTAGGGACCGATGGGGCGCAAACATCGACCACACGGTGCGTGACATCACAATCCCGTAGGTCTTGCGTGTTAGCACATAATAGGTAGTACTAAACGTACAGAAGCCTATCCGCGCGAGGACAATCAAATATTAAGCTATTCTCGCTGCACGGCAATATAGTACAATTTCAAATTGGACAACGCTGCGTGTCTTTTATTTATAAGCGCCTCCGAAGTGCTTTCATTTCTGTCGCGTAGCTCTGTCTCAACCAACACACGCCACCCCTCATGCGCTGGCTCGACTGAGTCAGCCGCGAGCATGAGGCTAGGCGTATGTTGAGACGCAGGCGACGCAGGTCTACGCAGGGTTATAGTTGTAAAACAGCGCTTGTTATCGGGGAGTTATCCAAAGCAGCCGATAATATCGTATAGACAGCGGCTGACAACCGGCTGCTTATCCGACCCAATACCAAAAGGTCTTACAATTTTTACAGTTCCTGAGTCGAAATTATTGTAATATACGAGCCGTTATATACAAATAGGTATTTTTACTAAATTAATTGCCTACTTTGTCATAGTTTAAAACATAAAGTATTAAAAAATATTATGAATTAGGTATTTTGCAAAATTCTTCAAAAAGACAGATAATAAACTAATGTACCTACCTACATACTTAGTTATACGATACATAATTAGTATTTAATCTGTAAGTATGAAACTCCGCTTCACCACTTTTATTATTATTATTGTATAGGTATAATCGCAATAAGTAGGTTAATGCTAGTCTCGCAAAGCTTGGCGTTTCGCAAAGTTTCACATATACTTACGACGTCCGTTTTGTGATTCGTGTTTTTAGTATTATGTGATCAGCCCGAGTAAGATGAAACATTAAATTCAAAAGTTAAGTATTTCAAAATTACATCGACGCAACTAAGAAATATGAAAGAGCGCTTACCTGAATTATTAAATCTGAAGTAACGTATAAATTAAGTAGGTAGTATTAGTATAAACGTAAATAATCACTTAGGACATAAAACGGAAAAAATAAAACAATGTCATGTTTTCAACTGTAGACAGCCGCTGTTTATGGGTGATCACCGTAGTCAGCGAAAAAAGCGGCTGGTAACCGGCTGGCTGACTAAGATAACAACCGCCTTTACATCTATACGCAGGGTAGAGCAGAGCAGATTTTGTAAAGCATGGAACGTCATTGAACTACGTACGCTGCGGCGCAGACACATGCGACGCAGACATGTGTCTGTTCTGCTCTGCGTCTCGTTGTAGTGACGGCACAGAATTCTACGCGACGCGTGGACGTCGAGACGTGTTTATTAATAATATTTTATAATTTTGTTGCAATGACAGAACATTTAATTGAATTAGTGCGTTGTGAACCTTGTTTGTATGATACAAATCATCCAGACTATTAAAAAAAGACATTGAACTCTAGTTATTATGGGTGAGAATTGCCAAACTTCAAACGTCTATTCCTTGTACTAGCTAGGATGCGAATGTCAGTTGCGTCGCAGCATGCGGAGGGGGCACATGTCTGCCTCAACTGCCCTGCCCTGCACTGTGCTGTACTGTGCTGTGCTGCGTCGCCTGCTTCTCAGCATACGCCTAGCCTTAGGCTAATATAAAAGTTTAAGCGTGAAGACCCCACTGGTGTTAGTGCGGGTCTTAGTAGGGGGTTTAGTGGGTAAGGCCAGGCCTCCTTCACTACCTATAATCACCTACCGCTAGCTGTTCGTTCGAACGAACAAGTGAGTCAGCAGAGGGGCGTCACATGCCCGCCTGTGTAGTTGCGCAGCACCTTATTGCCTGCGTAGGTATTGTCTCTTTTTAATAGTAACAATGTTGAATCGACATTACTGTACCGTGTACGGATGTCTAAATCAAAAAAAACAATAAACAAATGTAGTTTTTCACATTATGATGTATGCTACGCAGTTCATTTAATTAAAGGAAGACAACCCTAACGTTGCGTCGTCAGAAAAGGTAAGAGCACGCGATAGTAAGAGATGCAACTACTATTAGCGCTGTGCGACCTGAATTGCACTTTATTGTGTTGGAGCAAAAGTCGCTATATATTTAAATGACTTTGCGGAGTGCTACTTCTGTACTTGTACTATTATTTATTCTGTGGTAGGGCCTTGGCGAGTCCGGAAGGTAGTAGTAGGACCACGGGCAAAGTACTTAGGTTCTCTTATAAGATTCCAGCTTTTCTTATTACATAATACACATCTTAGCAACCGCTCTATTAGATCAATACAAAGGAATAATAGCTTTTCATAATTCCTCTGTCCATAGATAAGTTTTACCAAAAGACAGTGCGTGATAGTTACGCATTATACGGTACGGTACAACGTATTAACTTTGGCATCGCCAACTGAATTAGGACTCCTTTGAGTATTATATTTGTGGAAAAAAAAGAGATTCTACGAAGATATCCTTAGTAAGGCAACATTATTCTGTTTTATCGTTTTTAGGGTTCCGTACCCAAAGGATAAAAACGGGACCCTATTACTAAGACTCCGCTGTCCATCTGTCTGTCTGTCACCAGGCTGTATCTCATGAACCGTGATAGCTAGAAAGTTGAAATTTTCACAGATGATGTATTTCTGTTGCCTCTTTAACAACAAATACTAAAAACAGAATAAAATTAATATTTAAGGGGGGCTCCCATACAACAAACGTGATTTTTTTGCCGTTTTTTTTTCTCAATATTAATAACGACAATAGGTAGACAGTTGAAATTTTCACAGATGATGTATTTTTATTGCCACTATAACAACAAATACTAAAAACAGAATAAAATTAACATTTAAGGGGGGCTCCCATAAAACAAAGGATTTTTTTTTTGCCGTTTTTTGGTACGGAACCCTTCGTGCGCGAGTCCGACTCGCACTTGGCCGGTTTTTTCATTATGTCATTATTTATTAATTACAAAACATACGATAGAAATTATAAGCTGTGGCCTTGGTACACGTAACATCGATCATTGCTACTAAGTAATTTATAATTTAGCTTATATTGGGACTATTTTCTGAGGTCACTAAATTATCGTCAGTAGCTGTAATAGCAATAGTCAAATTTATTTTTAGTACCTATCACTAATTATAATACAAGGTCATTTGTAAAACACCAACAACCTCGCAGTAGAAGATAAGTAACATCATATAAAACAACATTTTGTTCTACGACTTTTCCAAAAACAGACAAAATAAAAAAACCGGTCAAGAGCGAGTCTAACTCGCGCACCGAGGGTTCCGTACAATCATAATATATTTGGAAATGTTACTTTAGTACAGTCTTTAAAAAAGTAGGATAAACGGCAGACAGGTGGAAGGGCGAACAGGCGGACAGTTAATTTACAAATTTTAACCACAGCTGCTTATGGTGACTGAAAAACGTTTCAGCCACTCCATCTTGCAAACTGTTTATATTACTAAGTGTGAACTTATTCTTCGTTTATTCGTACGGCAAATAGTAGGTTATTATATTAGAACCAGCCACCAATTTATTATTGTAGTATTAGGTTACGCCATCTCTTGACCGATAGTGGAACTATTTTTTTTCTTAGGTCAGCATTCTTAGGACAACGCCATCTGTTGACTGGTAGTGAAACTAAAGAATTTTTGTTTGTTTTTTGAATTTCTTAAAAAGTGTGTTATATTGAGACATCGTTTTATTTTTCCTGTAATCTTTACATAAACTACTATCACATAGAATTATTTCAGATTTTTCTCTTTGCAAACTTCGGAGATAAGGGGGGAGGAACGGTATTTTTTTTACATTTTTGCACATGCCCTAGTCACCTCACTTAAAATTTTTAAGACCCCTTTTCAGTCCATGTTGTAAAAAAATATTTTTTTTTATTTCTTTCTTTTTTGCAAAATAGTTGGGCAAATGTCATCTTAAACTATTCCAAATTTCAAGTTGATACCATTAGTAGTTCTCGAGATATCCAGCTGTGACAGACAGACAGACAGACAGACAGACTGAGTCACACCATAAGGGTTTCTTTTTTACCATTTTGGTACGGAACCCTAAAAATCGTCTTTGCATATAAAACTGGATCAGTTGTTCGGCCGTTTGTATGGAGAGTCGTTTTTTTAGGGTTCCGTACCCAAAGGGTAAAAACGGGACCCTATTACTAAGATTCCGCTGTCCGTCTGTCTGTCTGTCTGTCACCAGGCTGTATCTCGTGAACCGTGATAGCTGAAATTTTCACAGATGATGTATTTCTGTTGCCGCTATAACAACAAATACTAAAAATAGAATAAAATTAATATTTAAGGGGGGCTCCCATACACCAAACGTGATTTTTTTGCCGTTTTTTGCTCGATATTAATAACGACAGCAGGTAGACAGTTGAAATTTTTACAGATGATGTATTTTTGTTGCCGCTCTATCAAAAAATACTAAAAACAGAATAAAATTAATATTTAAGGGGGCTCCCATACAACAAACGTATTTTTTTTGCCGTTTTTTGGTACGGAATCCTTCGTGCGCGAGTCCGACTTGCACTTGGCCGGTTTTTTTTTGTCTATTTTCGGAAAAGTCGTAGAACAAATGTTGTTGTTCATGATGATAGTAATCTGCACTTGCGAGGTTGTTGGTATTTTTTTTACAAATAACCCAATACTGTGGTATAGCAATGTGCAACGAAGTCCTTATGGAATATCCATAGTTATTCAAATCCAAATAATATACGCATCAATAGTTCTGTCACCTTATGTTTTTTTTTTGAGGCATCTGTGTAGGCCCGATTTTCAGCCAAAGTGCGAAATCACCCTAGTGTCGTAGATATTAGAGCTATGTAAATGATTGAGATATCAAATGACGAGTCTAATCAAGGGCTATAAGCTGAAAAAATTTTTTTGAAAAATCTCAAAATCTTTTTTTGAAAAACGCAAAAATGTGAATAATGCGATCGATTTTCGCCCGGTTTCGGCGAGCAAAAAATCATATCTCGTAAACGAAACGCGATATCGGGTCGATTTTAAAAACACCTCGAGATATGACTTTGGTCTACTTTAAAAAAATTATTTGAGGTAAATAACATAAAAAGATAATTCTGTAGCTTAACCTTTATGAAGTGAAGTTTGCGCGGAGCGTGTGAGTGAGCGCTGAGCGCAGTAGTGTACGTACGTACCTAGTCGTATCAACGCTAATGGTCTGAAAGACAAATGTTTGTTTATAGTTATATTTTGAGTTGTAAATGTAATAAAATGTTATTTTCTAATTATAAAAAAATCGGATAGGTACCTAATGAAAGTGTTTTTAAAAGCAAAACAAAAATATATATTTGATATATTAATACTTATGTAAAATTCTTAAATCAAGTAAAGTTAGATTAAATGCGATTATGTTTGTATTAAATTTTGTGAATGTGATTTTAAGGGTTTCGTACCCAAAGGGTAAAAACGGGACCCTATTACTAAGACTCCGCTGTCCGTCTGTCTGTCTGTCTGTCTGTCTGTCAGTCACCAGGCTGTATCTCATGAACCGTGATATCTAGAAAGTTGAAATTTTCACAGATGATATATTTCTGTTGCCGCTATAACAACAAATACTAAAACAGAATAAAATTAATATTAAGGGGGGTTCCCATACGACCAACATGATTTTTTTGCCATTTTTTGCTCGATATTTATAACGACAACAGATGGACAGTTGAAATTTTCAAAAATGATGTATTTTTGTTGCCGCTATAACAACAAATACTCAAAACAGAATAAAATTAATATTTAAGGGGACCTCCCATACAACAAACGTAATTTTGCCGTTTTTTGGTACGGAACCCTTCGTGCGCGAGTCCGACTCGCATTTGGCCGGTTTTTTTAATTATTATTTATTTATGACTTTTTAATGGTTAGGTGTCAAATCTAACGTAAAACAACTAAGTTAAATAAACACCATTAGTATTACCCATACGAAGAACAAGATATCATTTATTTATTAACCCTATTTTGGGCGTTTCTATACTTATGCAAAAGGCCGGGCTTTGCCTTGCAGTTGCACGTGAGCATCGAAAAAAACTATTTCGGTGCATCTGTTTATAGAAACAGATGCGCCGAAATAGTAATATAGCCAAAACAATAGTGTTTTGGCTATATTTCCTGACCATTGCCTGCACCGTGGGATTTCGTAATACCCGGCACTTTTTTGTATAGGCAAACGAATAAACGAATCTTGAGCGAAAGTTGAATAGAAGAGAGTTTGTAGTTTGAGCCTCCATACTTAGGAGTAGATACAGAAAAGCATTTGCACTAATTGGTTAGAATTTTTAAGATAAATTCCACTCAAAACGTGTAAAAAAGGAAACAAATAGGTACCTACGTTAATGTTAAAGATGTTGCTGTATATTCGTGGGTTGCTGTTATTTCAATTTCGAGATTTAATATTACTCGACCGGGCATGTCTCATGTTTTTCTCAGTACGCTACGATTCCAAATGAATTTTTCGGTCTCTAAATGAGAATGTGAAGATGATGCCTAGATAAACATAGTTTGTTATCGCACATATTCAAATGATGATGAAGTCAGCGCGAGACTGCATTTGATTTTGATTAGAATTTTTTATTAGGTATTTTTTGTAGAAATTCTAAGATGTTTTAGTTATAGTACTTACATAGGTATATTTAATAATAATAAAAATGTTTGCGAATAAATTTTGTTTTAGGTAATTAATTAAATTCATTTTCAATGTACCAGAAGGTCGTAAAAGGCACGAGATCTGTGAGTTTTTATTTTAAACTTTAGAATATTGAATAGTTAGCGTAACCACAGGCGTAACTGAGCACACTTTGTAAGTAGGATGTAATTTCTTAGGCAAGACATTTTTTTAGGGTTCCATAGCCTAATGGCAAAAAACGGAACCCTTATAGTTTCGTCATGTCTGTCTGTACGTATGTCACAGCCACATTATTCTGAAACTATTAAGATTACACAGTTGAAACTTGGCAAGTAGATGTATTCTGTAAACCGCTCTAAGGTTTTTACATAAAAATAAAAAAATAAAAGATTAAGGGGGGCTCCCCATACATGGAACTGAAACTGAAAAATATTTTTTTCATCAAACCTATACGTGCGGGGTGTCTATAGATAGGTCTTTAAAAATGATATTGAGGTTCCTCTGACTATTTTTTCTCAAAGTCAATCGTTTGAAAGATATACATACACTGCTAAAGTGGTAAAATGAGTGTCCCCCCCCTTTAACTTTTAAAACAAGAGAGTGAAAAACCAAAAAAAAAAATATGCTGTAGATCCTAATAAATACTTTCAAAGAAAATTAGTTTGAACGAGATATAGTGATAATTTTTAGAGATATATCACATTTTCCAAAACCGCAAATATAACTTTATCATTTATACAAACACTATGAAAAACAAAGTTATTTTTGCAGACAAAAAATAGTGGTATTCAATATGGTATGATATAAGATAATTACGGAACCCTTCTGCGCGTGGCCCGACACGCGCTTGGCCGGTTTTTTATTTATTCATTCTACAAACTAAGTACTTTCTTTAGAAAAACAAACTAAAACCACTACCTTACTCAAAAACCAGAAGATACTAGGGTATAATCGTTTTTCTTATCCGGATAGGCAGCCGGATAAGAAAAACGATCATAGAAATCCAAACATTTATCACTTGGGTTGATTCTCTCGTTCTATATAAGCAGCCTAAACTAGGGTTGCCAGACGCCCAGGATTTCCGGGATTGTCCCGGAATTACGTGCCTTTTCCCGTGTCCAGGAATTACACCTTACTGTTCCGGATTTCAAATAGGTACCTATTACTATTTTTACACTTCGTGCATAGCGTAGCGTACAGTGCGTACCGTGCGCTTCACGTTGTTGCTAGAGTCTGTCAATAAAGTCTGTATATAAAGTTAAGCAACGTTCGCAAGGGTCGGTCATGGGATGGGTGACCAAAAATTTATTATCTCGAGCTCTTCCGTGCTTCGGAAGGCACGTTAAGCCGTTGGTCCCGGCTGCATTTGCAGTCGTTAACACCCACCAATCCGCATTGGGCCCGCGTGGTGGGTTAATGGCCCGTCCTCCTTATCCACCCATGAGGAAGGCCTGTGTCCCAGCAGTGGGGACATTAAAATGGCTGATGATGATGAATCTGGCAACCCTAGCCTAAACAGAGGGATCTTGATTTATGAACGAATAGATAAGACGAATGCCACTTCCGAGCTAGGAGTTGTCTTCACGTAGGTTTGAAATGTATATTTTACAGGGAAAACTTGGCTTCATGCTTTGGGTAAAAAGCTTATTAACACCCTTGGAAATAATATCTCAAACTTAAATTTTTATTAGTTTAAAGTCTGTTTACTAAGCTCGTAACAAAAATGTAAACAAATGTGTTGCCAGAATAAAACAACACAAACAGAAATAGTATATTGCTAAGTTCAGAAATAAATACACGTTTTCTCACCACAAATCTAATAAAAATATATTAGATAAATATTCTGAATCATGAGTTTTGCGGAAAAAACAGTATACAATATATTTACTTAATAATAACAGTTTTATAGTAAAATTAAACAAAATTTGAATGCTGTGCACATATCAACTGCAAACCGTTCACATCAACCATTGGTTTATTTTATTTTCATTCATATTAAGGCTGGTTTACATTATCATAGTATTTAGTTGAGTGCTTAGTAGCGTGTGAGTAGATTCGAATGCGAGTGCTTTAGTAGTTTTGGTGCCTTTCCAGTGACCGTTTACACGCTTCCAGTAGAGTGTCATTTTCGCCATATCTAATACCTATTATTTAATTCAATTACTCGTCACGCGTTCACCGGCAAATGCACTCTACTAAAGACGCTACTAAAATGTCGATTTACATGCTTCCAGTGCGAGTGCGAGAAAAATATCGCGCGGGGGGTGAGAGGGCGCGCAGGGGGTGCTACTGGAAAGCGAGTAGAAAGGCTACTAGAACGTTACTCTCTTTAGTCATAAGACGACCGTTTACATGTTTCCACTAAAGCACTCTCCTAAAGCACTCTACTAAAGACTAAGATAATGTAAACCAGCCTTTAGTATTTAATACGAGTAGTGGAGTAGCTGTAGTAGTAACATTCATCATTTTGGTATTGGGGAGACAGGCGAAGATGCTAAGTTTGTAATTTTGTTATAATTTGTTAAGTATAAGTTTTAATATAGTTAAAATGGTTACGTATCTGAAAACGTCATTATAAATGTCAGTTTGTCAATTTGACAGTGACGTTTCTTTGTTTACGTTTTTGCTACGAGATTTGTAAACGGACTTAAGTGACTTGTAATCTGAGCAGGGCATGTTAACGTTATTTTTAAGTATAACGTTAATTTTTACTCTTTTTAACGTTAATTTTAACATTAACGTTATGTCAATAAATAACGTTAATTTTAACGTTAATTTGAGAAATACCGTTAAATTTAACGTTATTTACTGAAATAACGTTAATTTTAACGTCATTTCTTCCTTTTTTAGGGTTCCGTACCCAAAGGGTAAAAACGGGACTCTTTTACTAAGACTCCGCTGTCCGTCTGTCTGTCTGTCTGTCTGTAACCAGGCTGTATCTCATGAACCGTGATAGCTAGAAAGTTGAAATTTTTACAAATTATGTATTTCTGTTGCCGCTATAACAACAAATACTATGAACAGAATAAAATTAATATATAAGGAGGGCTCTCATACAACAAACGTAATTTTTTTGCCGTTTTTTTGGTACGGAACCCTTCGTGCGCGAGTCCGACTCGCACTTGGCCGGTTTTTTTTACCGTTACTTTAAAATTAACGTTATTCCAATTATAAACGTTATTTTTTTACCGATAATTTTACCGGTACTAAATTTAACGCTATATTTAACGTTAATTTTACCGGTAAAATCTTTTTAACGTTATTTTTACCGATAAAATGTTTTAACGGTATTTTTAACGTTATTTTTTTGTATCGTTATTTTTTTTAACGGTATTTCAATCCCTGACTCCGAGACGTGACTGAACTGTGTGAATGATCCTTTATACTGTCATCCTATTTATCTTCAGCGAGATCTGAAGTTTTAAACTTAAAATTGACTGGTTTTTAACACTTAATAAAAAACAATTTCAAACTGTTTTAAACGTGACTTTTTTGCCGTTTTTTGCACGATATTAACCTTTTTGATTAGTAAACCTAACTTGCAAAGCGTCTATAAAGAAAATCCCTAAAATCAATGTCTAAGTTGTAAAAGAAGCAAAATGTCTAAAAGGTAAATTACCTTAGCAGTATTACTTTTGTAACCTACTAACACTGTAATTAAACTACTTACATGTTAATTTAATACTTTTATTTTACTCCAAGTACAGTCGACAGTAGAATAAAATTACCTATTAAATAAAAACTTGTATCCTGTATTTCTAAAAATCATATTACAGGTAGACATTTGAAATATTCAGAAAATTAAGTTGTATATTCACTTTAAAAACAAATAATTACTTAAATTAAAGTTAAATAAATTAAGGGGGGCTCCCATACAACAATGTAGTAATAGTATGATAAGTATATAATGGTACGGAACCCTTCGTGTGCGAGTCCGACTTGCACTTGGCCGGTTTTTCTTT
Organism: Agriphila geniculea; assembly: GCA_943789525.1. Taxonomy (NCBI): domain Eukaryota; kingdom Metazoa; phylum Arthropoda; class Insecta; order Lepidoptera; family Crambidae; genus Agriphila; species Agriphila geniculea. The sequence goes on along the minus strand of OX038898.1, from coordinate 7,901,906 downwards.
AGGTCGAGAATTATACTGATCAAAAGATAAACTAGAAATGGCATCCGAATACAATCGAATTCACAATCATCAGGAATACATAGAAATCTCTTTGTTGGAATCGAATTGTACAAATCTAATTTACAAGCTACCAATGTTCAATAAATTGAACTTTATATTCAAGGCCATTAGAACTACTAACGTTTTTTCGTACTTTATGGAATTCGATGTGAATGGATTTTATTTCGTATTATTGTGTTGCTTTAGCAAGTTTGACAAAGAAATATGTGTCTTTTTCGTGTTCTGGTAAAGCACAATCAAAATGAAGGAAGTATAAATCCGTGAAATAACTTTTTTATTTAGTTTAACGTGAGGTAACTTATTAAGTAGGTATTCTATATAATTCGTCATTTGACATAATTCCCATAGAAAAAGTTGGGTACGTTTCCCTTCTGAAAGTGCCTACTCGAATTAGTCGTCATTCATCTACGTTTGCACTGTCTGTTCTCCTCTACAGGTCCCATTTCTCAACCGATCTCGGTAAAATTTTGTAAACAGATTTGATAAATACATAGATTTTTTTTGTCGAGGCAATTTTTCGAAATTTATTAAAATGACGGAGATATGTAAAAAAACATATTTCAGTTCAGCTTTCCAGCTGTTTGATCTCCTCTACAGGTCACATTTCTCAACTGATTCTGGTGAAATTTTGTGAGTAGGTTCGATAATTATATATAACTGTTTATTCAAGCCAATTTTTCCAAATTTATAAAAAAAATATTCACCCATTTTGAAAAATTATCAAAATTAGAAGCACCATCTAGCTGCGAATACTCACGTACCTACTGTGTGTTTTGAAAACTTCATGGCGACATTTTATTTTATTTTATCGCGAGGTCTATAGCTCACGGAGCCACTAGTCTACATTTGCAACGAGATAAAAGAGTTCCGTCAAAGAAAGATAATAAATATAGCTCGTACGCGTAGTTGTCTCGTAAGCGTATCGTTAAGACGCAACGAGTACGATACGAGCAGAGTTCTACGCACGAATCTTCGCTTAGGCGTAAATATTGTTCCAGAATATAAACTACAGCTCCTCGTTGACAGAAATTCATCACCTAACGTATAGGAAATAATTTCTACGCTTGCTTTTTTACGCCAGAACGCTACAACTATTGTAAAAGCCACTTCGTACATGGCGTTCGGTCGTAGCGTATTCGTATCGTAATACGCGCGTCGTACGAGAGCAATACAAGCACGTAAGTACATGTACAAAGAAATCCGCACACGAAGCGGTGTTGTAGCGTATCGTATCGTATGAGATTATTGTCATTACGATAGTCGTAGCGTACGAGCCTAAAAAAGCAAGTGTAGAAAATACTTTCTATTATGTTTGGTGATGAATTTCCGTCAACGTGAAGCTCTAGTTTATATTCTGGAATAATATCTACGTCTTCGCGACTATTCCTGTGTAAAACTACAGAATACATAATAGTACATACAAGTTAGAACTCTGCTCCTATCGTACTCGTTGCGTCTTGACGATACGCTGAAGCCCACCGGTAACGATCAATTGCGATTGTCAATTTTTCCGCAATTGACGCCCATTGACGGAAAAATTGATCGTTTACGCGTGCAATTGAAGCGATTGTCAATTGCTCCAACAATGGCATTGACGGAAAAATTGACAATCGCAATTGATCGTTACCGGCGGGCTTTACGATCCGTGTACGGAGGGCCAAGCTACCATGGGAAACAACGTATGTTTATAAGGTTAAACCGCACCCTGATTATCTAAAAAGAAACTATTTAGCGACCGGTTTCATTCTACATACATTGCTACTTTTCTTTTAATCCAAAAAGAAGTAGCAATGGATCACTATCATCTATGAACTGCAACCGGTCGCTAGGTGGTTTCTAATTAGATAATCAGCCCGCCGCTTGCACGCCGCGCCGATACAACATACGTTTAGTTCGTGTAGGGGCGATACGCGCGCACACGAATTCTGTTGCTAACAGGTAAAGCGTCGCTGTTGCCCATAGTACCTACTGCGACCCCACTTCGGCTCGACCATATTTTCTAGGACACCATGTATAACTGTAATTCTAAGTGGATGTTCCGAGCTATCAATCCATTAATCGCACTATCGGTTCCCATTAAATCGATGGCTTTCCGACCGATGTCGATGCAGACTCGAATGGTTATCGCAGCGTCATTACAAATGGACGAATATGGATAGGGCTGCCGACTATTAGTTTTATATTATTCGACTGACAACCCTAGGTTATTTTAAAATTTGAGATTTTTGTATTCGCAATGCTATTTGACGACGTCGCAGGTTCGATTCCCGTCCGAAAATTGATCTGGTGCGAATCGTATTTTTTCTAATATTATTATATTTAAGAATTGCATAAAAAATAGCATTGTGAATGCAATTAACCGACTTAAATAAGGAGGTTCTCAGTTTGACCCGTATGTATGTATGTTTCTTCGCGATTAAGTATCTCACGTTTGGCCGAGCTGATTTTTCTACCTAAATAATTTACCTACAAGGTACCTACACTACCTTTCCAGATCCCAAACCGGCGGTCCCAGCTGTTGTCATCTGATAAGTCAGTACAGTTACAGGCGGCTTGATAAACTTTTCCTTATACAAGAAAGAAAAATGGATGAAAAAGCTAAACACCCGAACCCGATATATTAGTTAAAAACCTTGAACATATTTTCCATTCCAGCCTAAGCTAGTTGAAAATGATTAAATATTCATATTTCGCTGTAGTTGGAAGTTGTTCGCGCACAACTCTCCACCCATTGTGAAACAGACTGTCAACGTTGGTAATGAAATTGCGATGCGGCGATATGGAGACTTAATTTTCTTCACGAGTGAATAAATTAAAAAAATAAGCGTTTTTTTGGGTTTTTACTCTTTTGGTACGACTAAGACTTTTTGTCTGTCTGTCACCAGATTTCTCATGACAGAAACCGTGATAGTAGACAGTTGAAATTTTTGACCGAGCGAGCACGAAGTGCGAGCGAAGCGTCTCTGCTTCAGCTTGGGCAAAAATTCTTTCGTATGTCCGGCTGTCTGTTCTAGCCTACAGGTCGCATTTCTCGTGAAATTTTGTAAGCAGGTTTGAAAATTACACAGATTTTATTTGTCGAGCCAGTTTTTTGAAATTTTTGAAAATGGCGGAGATATGTTAAAAAAACAGATTTCAGTCCGTTTTCCAGCTCTGCCTGTTTTCCTCTACAGGTCGCATTTTTCATCCGATTCTAGTAAAATTTTGTAAGCAGGTTTAAAAATGATGTAGTTTTTTTTTGCCAAACCAGTTTTTTGAAATTTTTCAAAATAGCGGAGATATGTTAGAAAAATCCTATTTCAGTCCGGATTTCCGGCGCTGTCTGTTCTCCTCTACAGGTCGCATTTCTCAACCGATTCTCGTGAAATTTTGTAAGCAGGTTCGAAAATAATATATATTTTTTTTGTCACGCCAGTTTTTTGAAATTTTTAAAAACTACGGAGAAATGTTAAAAATACATATTTCAGTCGGGCTTTCCAGTTCTGTCTGTTTTCTTCTACAGGTCGCATTTTTCAACCGATTCTCGTGAAATTTTGTAAGCAGGTTTCAAAATTGTATAGATTTTTTTTGTCAAGCCAGTTTTTATTTTTTTTTAAATGGCGGAGATAACGTAAAAAAATCTCATTTCAGTCCGGATTCCCGGCGCTGTCTGTTCTCCTCTACAGGTCGCATTTCTCAACCGATCCCGGTGAAATTTTGTGAGCAGATTTGATAAATATATTTAATTTTTTTTTCGAGGCAATTTTTCGAAATTCATTAAAATGACGGAGATATGTAAAAAAACATATTTCAGTCCAGATTTCCGGCTGTTTGATGTCCTCTACAGGTCGCATTTCTTAACTGATTCTGGTGAAATTTTGTGGGCAGGTTCGATAATATTGTATAATTTTTTAGACCATCCAGTTTTTCGAAATTTACCAAAAATCACTTATTTCGAAAAATTATTAAAATTAGAAGCGCCATCTAGCAGCGAATATACTTACCAAATAATATACCAAACAGCGCGTACATACCTACTATGTGCTTTGAAAGCGTGTTCCTCAGTGGCCGGACCACATTTTAGTACTCAGATGGTTTAGTTCCACATAGTTGCTACCTGAAGTCTACCTTCACAGGAATATATCATAATTAATAGTACCTCAACAGATAAGGAAATATTTAACAAATAAAGTGGTCCGGCCGCAGAGCAATGCTCTCTGGCCGCACCAACTCAAATTTTAAAAAGTGTGATACATTTCAAGAAATTTATATCGCAGTAAAACCTACCTAAATAGTACCTTCCACACGACAAGTTTCGTAAAATAAAACTCATTGGCTTAGAAGTTACACGCCGTAGTTTGTGGTCCGGCTGGGAAGCATTCTCTGCAGTAGGTCAATATCGTAAGTGTGATACATTTTCAAGAAAGTGATATCCCAATAAAAGCTACCTAAATAGTACCTTTCACACGACAAGTTTCGTAAAATAAAACTCATTAAGAAGTTACTAGCCGTAATTTGTGGTCCGGCTGGAGAGCATTCTCTGCAGCAGGTCAATATCGTAAGTGTGATACATTTTCAAGAAAGTGATATCCCAATAAAAGCTACCTAAATAGTACCTTGCACATGACAAGTTTCGTAAAATAAAACTCATTGGCTTAGAAGTTACTAGCCGTAATTTGTGGTCCGGCTGGAGAGCATTCTCTGCAGCAGGTCAATATCGTAAATGTGATACATTTTCAAGAAAGTGATATCCCAATAAAAGCTACCTAAATAGTACCTTCCACACGACAAGTTTCGTAAAATAAAACTTATTGGCTTAGAAGGCTACATGCCCTCGTAGTCATTCGTAGAAGTAGATAGCAAATGTGTCAAAAACGGCCACTTTTAGCAGTTTTTCTATCTACTTCTAGCAGTGACTACAAGGGAGTGTAACGATACCGTCTAAAAATACTAGTCTGTGGGCCCTAAAATCTCCACGATAAACATTATTAAAATTGTGTATTAGAATTATAATATTAAATAAAATTCACCGCGGCGCCACTTTCGCTCAGGGTTCCACCTTAAGTAGACCTCCCATACAACAAACGTGATTTTTTGCCGGTTTTTGCTACGGAACCCTTCGTGCATGAGTCCGACTTTTTTGTTATACTTCAAGAAAATAATGGTAGTACGTGTCTGTCAACACGTTGACTGCTAACCTACGAGTAGGTATATCCCGGTAGAGTTAACTCGGTCGAGTTAAGCGCGATAGACCCCCCTTCATTTTCTTCTTGCCTCACGCCACTGTCGTCATGCCAGTAGCGTTAGTACATTTGTTAGCGGTAAATTATCGATAATCTATCGAAATCTTTCAGAAAGTTGACGACGGTGTCGTGAGGAAAGGAGAAAACGAAGGGGGTCAATCGCGCTTGTAGTATTTTTTATTTGCCCTACAAAGGGGTGGAACCTCAGACTAAATAAAACAAATACCGGCCAAGTGCGTGTCGGGCCACGCGCCATAGGGTTCCGTAGTTACCTTATACCATACCATATTTAATACAACCTATCATTTTTCGTCTGCAAAAATAACTTTGTTTTTCACAATGTTGGTATGAATGACAAAGTTATATTTGCGGTTTTGGAAAATGTGCTATATCTCAAAAACTAATTACTATATCTCGTTCAAACCAATTTTGTTTGAAAGTGTTTATTAAGATCTATAGCATATATTTTTTTTAGATTTTTCACTCTCTTATTTCAAAAGTTAAAGGGGGGGGGGCCACACATTTTACCACTTTGGCGGTGAATATCTTTCAAACGGTTGAATTTGAAAAAAAGTTGTCTTAGAAACCTCAATGTCATTTTTAAAGACCTATCTATAGACACCAAACACGTGTTGGTTTGAAGAAAAAAATTTTTTTCAGTTTCAGTTCCATGTATGGGGATTCCCTTAATCTTTTATTTTTCTTATTTTTGTATTAAATTCGTTAAGCGGTTAACAGAATACATCTACCTACCAAGTTTCAACTGTGTAGTCTTAATACTTTCGGAATAAAGTGGCTGTGACATACGGACAGACAGACAGACAGACAGACAGACATGACGAATCTATAAGGGTTCCATTTTTTGCCATTTAGGCTACGGAACCCTAAAAAGTAAGACGGAGTCTTCCGAACAAAGCGGTGAGGCCTTTAAAACTAAGCTTTGGCTGTGTACATACAGTTCACGCACACACGTGTAACGAGACTACGCCTTGGCTACACAGCCAAGCCCTAGTTTTACAGGCCTCACTATGTACACAGTCACACATACACAGTTCACGCACACACGTGTAACGAAACTACGCCTTGGCTTTCTATATTAAACCCTGCCGCCCGGCCTCCGCCCGGCCTCCGCCCGCCCCCTTTTACGCACACATGTACCATCAAAAACCGGCCGCACTTCATTGTTCGCAACGCTCTATCTTACTTTTTTATTTGATCTGAGGGTGGAAGCGAGATCGCCAAAAAAATTACCTAAGAGATAGGCAAAGGACCCGATTTTGACCCGACTGCTGGATTTAAACCCAGTCAATGCCCATAGACCATTTTGTTGAACTAAATAAAATTTTAAGATAAATATAAAATGTTTCGTCTTTTGAATATTTTTCTGTATTTGTTTAACAAGAATAGTTTCCATTGCAACGTCACAATTGACTTATCAATAGAAATAAAAAAGCTGTAAAAAATTTCTTGAACATACAATGTGGGTTTTTATTGGGTTTGAACCCAGTGGTCGGATTTAAACCGGGTCTTTTGCCCATCTCTTTTTTAAAATTAAATATATCAAAAACTAGCCATGATAGACTTAAGCTGTAGAATAAAGTTTTTTTGCTTATTGGGATAATCTTTAAGATAAAACACTTTTTTGGAAGAGACATCGTAAAAAAAATGGACCCACTTATTTATTACTCATACCGTCATACCCCTTTGTACGCCTTTACGGAACGGAAGACATTGGTCTCGGCTGAATTTGCAACCATTAACACCAATATACACACATCAACTTTGTCTAGGGATACAGGTGTTATTTTCATACAAACGAGGTAACTTTTAAGCCTTGGTTTCCTGCCAGGGATGTACTGTGCTGTGATCTGATGACGGCTATCCAGGGAGTGAATGGAGGAGATTCAGATTGCTATACACACCCAACTGATCTGATTAGCATTCTAAAAGATTAATGGGTCAGAGTTCTCAGTTTGAGGATTTCCATACATGTTCATGGCTATTTTCGCGGTTTTTTTAAACATGTCCATTACGTTTTTAGAATGCTGGTCGTCGTTTCTTTGAACCCTCATATCTTGGGTTTGGAGTATACTAGATAAAGGAAATTCTTGAAATGTGATGTCAGTAGTAGATTTATTAAATATATAAAGTTTGAATTGTATAGCTTTTATAATATAGATTTTATTGATACCTAAAAACCCCGATTTCGTCACTGACTCACTCATGAACATCGAAACTCAAAGAGTACTTCCAGAAGTCCAGTTTCAGAAGAAAGCTGAAATTTGGTATGTAAGCTAGTATTAGTACACAAACAAAAAAAAATATGAGTGGTCACTTAGTCAATATGTGGCTTGGCCGTTTCGTTACTACAAGAACTATTGTTTATTAGAAATGTTTCCATGTAGCGAAATGGCCAAGCCACATATTTTGACTAAGGTGTAGAGTTTTTGAAGTTAGGGCTTGCAGAGTTAGGACGCGTAGAGTTAGCAGCTTGGCTCTACATGAGGTCTGATAACTTTTTGACAGTGCGAGGTCTTGGCAACATTATTCATGAAAATGATTTTGGTGGGATAATATTGTGACCAATTGGGCATTATACAGCTGATAAAAAGAAAATTCCGATTTTAACCTTCCGAGGGGAAATAAACAATAGTAAGCAATATTTTTGACGAAAAACTGTTTTTAAAAGAATTTTTCTCCTCAAAAAAATAATAGGTCAGGATTAAAAAGCTGCGATGTTCTCTTTTCCCAAATCAGCCTTGAAACATCCACCCAAAATCTTTCAGATTATAATCTAGATTCTAGCTTTTCGATTTGGCGCTACATATTTTTTTCAATTGACGCGGTTAGAATACGTAGTGTAGCCTCGTGACGTGTACGCTTGGTTATAAAGATGCCTTGATGTGTGGTACAAGAAACAAGATAAGTAAAATATACTAAAATAGTATATTATGAGATAAGTGTGCTAGAATGTGTGTTAAAGATGCCAGTCATTAAATCCCAAATAACATTTTACTTGCAGTAATATTTTTTTTAACTAGACTAGCAGCAGCACGGCAAAACTACTAACTCCTTTTTAAAATAAAGAATTAACATAGTAGCAACCCTAGTCAGTCCGGTAAGTTTAGGTAACAATTTCCGAGAAACGTGTGTGGTCCTTTTGTAAATTCAATTTTGTGAACCACGCTCTTCGCATGTCACTGTAACGTATGTGTGTGATAGTACATGCTCTACTACTGTGGGTCTATTGCCCGCCCAAGTGTCGTCGACTTCGCCGTCGGCTTCATTTGACAGATGGATGATCTCATCATCGAAAATCTCATCATCGTCAAAAAGAAGTAGTAATGTATCTACATTGCTACTTCTTTTTGACACCAATTAAAGCTTACCAAAGAAACGTAGCAATGTATTACAAACATCTGTCAAATGAAGCCGACGGCGAAGTCGACGACACTTGGGCAATAGACGACTTAATGAGTGAGGCATAATCTTTTGTACTACCTGCTAGTTAATCTTTGTATTCATAAACCCAAATTGATAACCACTGCACCATCAAGGCACTTAAGAAGTTGTGATATAAGTTTTGGTTGGTGGTAGGGCTTATTTCAAGTCCGCCTGGCTAGCTACCACCATCTTACCTAAGTTTGACGCCATAATCATTCTTTTTTTGTGTCCCAGCAGTTAGAGGTAAGATAGCCAGTTCCTCAGTGATGAGGATTCCGTCCGGGTGTAGATGCTCTACTACTGTGGGTCTATTGCCCGCCCAAGTGTCGTCGACTTCGCCGTCGGCTTCATTTGACAGATGGATGATCTCATCATCGAAAATCTCATCATCGTCAAAAAGAAGTAGCAATGTATCTACATTGCTACTTCTTTTTGACACCAATTAAAGCTTACCAAAGAAACGTAGCAATGTATTACAAACATCTGTCAAATGAAGCCGACGGCGAAGTCGACGACACTTGGGCAATAGACGACTTAATGAGTGATATGAGGCATAATCTTTTGTACTACCTGCTAGTTAATCTTTGTATTCATAAACCCAAATTGATAACCACTGCACCATCAAGGCACTTAAGAAGTTGTGATATAAGTTTTGGTTGGTGGTAGGGCTTATTTCAAGTCCGCCTGGCTAGCTACCACCATCTTACCTAAGTTTGACGCCATAATCATTCTTTTTTTGTGTCCCAGCAGTTAGAGGTAAGATAGCCAGTTCCTCAGTGATGAGGATTCCGTCCGGGTGTAGTGCGCTTCTGCCTTCGGCCTTATCGTCACTTAACATCAGGTGAGGTAAAGGTCAAGCACTATTATAAATCTACCTACGGATATAATATTCAATATTCCGGAATAAAAATAATTATCCTCAAAAAATATTTAAGTGAATGAAATGTTAAATAGTGTAAATATTTGGCTTTGTTTCAATCGTATCTCATCCAAACAGTTCGTGCGAATAATGTTCGGTTTCATTACCACTTAAAAGCCATGCATATTATGTGGTCTAAATTATACGATAAGGCGATTAAATTTTTTTTAACTTATCTTGTGAATGATCTCTGATCTGTTAATTATTCGTCGTTAAAATACTGATAACACGATAGTATAACAATATAAAGCAAAATCCCGAAATAATAATTGTTTTAAAAAACAAAAAACCGACTTCAAAAGCCTACACTACCTCTAACAAGCAAGAAATAATATTCAAATCACTAGATACGCATTATCATTGTAATAAAACACGTCTATTGAAGTCGGGTGGGGCTGGAGGACAACCTTTTTAGGGTTCCGTAGCCAAAATGGAAAAAAACGGAACCCTTATAGATTCGTCATGTCTGTCTGTCTGTCTGTCTGTCTGTCTGTCCGTCCGTATGTCACAGCCACTTTATTCCAAAAGTATTAGGACTACATAGTTGAAACTTGGTAGGTAGGTGTATTCTGTAAACCGCTTTACGATTTTTATACAAAAATAAAAAAAATAAAAGATTAAGGGGGGGCTCTCCATACATGGAACTGAAACTGAAAATATTTTTTTTCATCAAACCAATACTTGTGGGGTGTCTATAGATAGGTCTTTGAAAATGACATTGAGGTTTCGAAGACTATTTTTTTTCAAAGTCAACCGTTTGAAAGATATTTGCCGCCAAAGTGGTAAAATGTGTGTGTCCCCCCCTTTAACTTTTAAAGTAAGAGGGTGAAAAATCTAAAAAAAATATAAGCTATAGATCTTGATAAACACTTTCAACGAAAATTGGTTTGAACGAGATATAGTAATTAGTTTTCAAGATATAGTACATTTTCCAAAACCGCAAATATAACTTTGTCATTCATACAAACACTGTGAAAAACAAAGTTATTTTTTCAGACGAAAAATGATAGCGGTATTAAAATATGGTATGGTATAATGTACCAACGGAACCCTACTGCGCGTGGCCCGACACGCACTTGGCCGGTTTTTTTTATTCTAAAAGCCCCACATTTAGTGTAAGTACCTTCTGTATTACATATATTTTCTGAGTAGAAAAACTGGTTTGGCTAAACGTGATATAATCGCGGTCAAACATACATACATACGGGTCAAACTCATAACCTTCTTTTTTGAAGTCGGTTAAAATACTAAAACCTGCTCCTAAGTGTAACAAATACTTTTCTGAAAACCGCATCAAAATCGGTTCAGCCAAACGCAAGATAATCGCGAACAAACATATATACATACATACATACAGGTCAAACTGAGAACTTTTTTTTGTATTTTGAAGTCGGTTAAAAATAGATTTTTCTTTGCGATGTAGTTGTTGCAGAGTGTGTTATTGAGACACTATCGGTGTGTTTTCTAGATCACATCACATAATTTTCTTATTAGCTTCGTTTATATCATAAACTTCATATCTGGGAATAATATCTCTGATATAATGATGATGGACAACATACTTAGGACTTATTCATAAACGTCTAATAATTCTATTTTAGCTATTGCACCGTTAAAATATGATTTACTAGCGGCCACCCGCGACTTCATCTACGTGGACAGTTTTTTTCTATCCTTCGGGAACAGTACTTTTTTTTCAAATGAAAGGTACCCTTTGTCCTTTTCTGTACCCCTGAAAACGTGTATGCAAATTCATGATGATCGGTTCATTAGTTAAGACGTGAAGGCGTAACAAACAAACAAACGGACTTTCGCATTTATAATATTCGTAAGGATTTTTATCATTTGTCAAAAGAAACAAAACATTTTATAAGCCTCCTATAACTTTGCTTATTTTTTTGAATAAGGCGATAGTATATTCTGTATATTCTCTAGTAGTGTAGTCGAATTAGCAAAAATATTGGAAGTAATTCGTGTAGTTGTAATTTTATATGGAATCATTAGAAGACATGAATATATGTAGAGGATACATATATTTTGTTTGTTTTTTAGTGTTTGGTGTTTTTAAGTGTGTGGTGATATTCCTAGATCTGGCAAAGGCCTTCGACACGGTTTCGATCCCCCGCCTTCTGTCTAGCCTGGAAAGGGCCGGAATCAGGGGACTACCCCTTCAACTCTTCCAAGACTATTTGAGAAACCGAACTCAGAGGACTAAAATTGATTGCTGGATCAGTAATGAGGCCACCGTCACCTATGGTGTACCTCAGGGCAGCATTATTGGCCCTACACTGTTCCTGCTATACATAAATGACCTCTGCCAAACTCTCCTCACTGGCGGTAAGGTCTTCACATTTGCGGATGATACCGCCCTTTTCTTTAGTGGAGACAGCTGGGATGAAGCCTTCGGCAATGCGCAAAAGGGTTTCAACGAGGTCAACCAATGGCTGAGTAGCAACTTGTTAACACTCAATGTTACAAAGACCAAATATGTTCCTTTTGCGATCAGATCTGACCAGCTTCCATCTCAATCATATGGTATTACTGCCCACAATTGTTTCCCCCAATCACCCTTAACTGCATGTGACTGCCCTTCCCTCGAAAGAACGGATTGCATAAGGTATTTAGGCATCATATTAGACTATAACCTTACCTTCAAGCCTCATATTGACACTACGATTTCAAGGTTGAGGAAACTCACTTACATATTTAGAAACCTCAAACATGTCGCTGATCGTAATGTTATAAGAACAGTTTACTATGCCTTATGTCACTCCCTTCTCGAGTATTGCATCACAGCTTGGGGCGGAGCTGCCAAAACCCACATGTTAGGCCTGGAAAGGGCTCAACGCCTTATTCTCAAGGTTGCTGCGGGACTCCCATATCGTCACCCAACTACTGCCCTTTATAGAGAATGGGACATGCTTACGGTCCGACAAACGTTCATTCTCAAAAAAATCTTAAGAAAGCATATGCAAACCCCATACGACCCTGAAAAGATGAAAGGTAAGCGTAGGAAAGGGGATGTCTGCCCTTCTCTGAGTCTGAGAACTTCCTTTGCTAAAAGCTTCTACTGCTATCTAGGATCCTATCTGTATAACAAATTCAACACCACCCTCAACATCTACCCTCTACTCACAGTTAGTTGTAAAAGCTCCTTAAAGCAATACCTCAAGACAGTGGATTATGAGGCTACTGAGTGTTTACTAGTACCCCTCTCGTAAACAGGAAACTGCTCGCTACTGGGTTTTTATTGAATTTCCATCCCATGTATTTGATTTTGTCTGTTGTCCCAGTCTCGGTGCTTACCCTCTATGGATTGCTCACTTCGTCCTTCATGTCCACTCACTATTTGCGTTTCTCCCCTATTAACATACACACACCTTCCACTTAAACCAACACTCACACAAACACACAATCATAATACACACACACAACTCTAACCCAATCACACTTACATTCACAGTTTTAATATACACTCATACCCATACTTGGTTCTCTATAACTTATCTAGTTAATGCTACTTTAGGTTAATTTATAATTATCATTACCTTACCTAGACTTTTTTCTTATATTAACGTTACTGGTTTTATAGCTCATCAGCTTGCTTTGTGTTATCTAGCTTTTGTAATCCTTTCTGCGGGAGGAGGCTGGTGACCTTGTGGTACAGGTTTCTGCGAAACCTATTTCGGGCACCAGTCCTTCACAAATTTTGGTTATAAATGCTTTGATCTATGTACACATCCATCAATGTATTAAGTTTGTGAAGTGACGAATAAATACATTTTATTATTATTATTATTATTATTATTTTTTAGTTTAGTTTGCACCATTCCTGCTTTGTACGGAACATCGTTTAATGTTAGGTATTAACATTAAAGTCCTATTATTTTGAAATTTCATTAATAACTAATTGTGGTCAGTTAAGATATATGTAGATACACCTTTGGTGTATAAATACTTTTCACCAAAAAAGTGTGCGGTGTATGACACAGTAATAAATGATTATTTTTAATTTGCGGCTCAAGGGAAATTCAGCCTATTGGTGCAAACTCATAATAAGCTTTTTATAGCATCATAAACATCCAGTTATTTTAGCACCATTTTGCACCCCCAGGAAACCATAATTTTACAATATTTGGAAATTGTACTTCGGGGAAAATTTGTGTAGTCATGGATTTTTTTAAATATATAATGTATTTTAAATACACTACATTTGCACCTAATCAAAACTACCAAAATTTCTCCCGAAGTGTACAGCGGCAGAAAAACGTGAAACCTGATTTCCGTATGTCATACTAGGGTGCAAAATTAATCATGTATTCAGGTCAAAATGTCTAAACCTTTCCCCAGTTTATAAAACTACACAGTTTTACCCAAAGCCGCAATGACCAAAAACGCATTTTTAGGTATTTTTTTTTCTTCTGACGCTACGTTGGTCCGATTTAAATAAATGAAATATGATAATGTAGATTGAGGTGTAACAAAGCGCATAAAAAAATATGCTGACTACACCTGTATTCTCTGGTTAGTTAAGACCATTAAACAGTTTTCACCGAATTTCACCCCCTTCCGTAGGGTGGTAAATGCAATTCTTTTTTCATACTCGATTTTCCACTTATACAAAACCACCAGAAACGTTTTTGCCTCTCCGGAGAATTTATTCCAATCTTTATTGAAAAATCACCTAATTTGACTACACTATAGATCACAGAATCATAATTCTCGTACAGCAATTCGCTCGTAACCTAGCTAGACCATACAACACCAACCATATTACAAATGTTATCCTTCTTTTTAACATCTGGCTACAACTTCTGCTCTGTGAAAACTATATTTGTATTTAGCTAAATAATGTTTGAAGAAACCGGTTAACCTTATGTATAGTTTTTATTAAGCAGAGAGTTTAGTTATATTGAATAAAAAAAACATATAATTTTTTTACAATTTTATGTATTCTATGACCCCGGGCACTCCATACAAACGCAGCGTTTCAACTACCTATTACACAGACGCTACACAGTGACGTTTTTGCACACGCGCAACTGTGTGCGTGAAGTCCAGGGCCACAGCATAAAGAATTTCTTACAGTAGGCCGACGGAGACGTCTAGACAGGGCAATCGTGCGGGGCGTGAGGGGAGAGAGGTGAGTCGGACGAGCCTGAGCTGCATACTTCGCAGTTCTATGTAGCTCGGGACACGTCGTCTAGGGCTATCGCGTCTTTACAGTATTTATTTCATATTAAATAAATAATGCGATTTCGATGAATCTCGGTTTTTTGTTCTATTTTGACAAGAAATAAAAACAGCAACGCAATGTTAAAAATATCAAAAACCCAAGATGGTGGCCAACTTTTTTGTTTGTGGGCTGATTTCGATGAAACTTGGTTTTTGCTACTATTTTGACAAGAAAACAGCAACGCAATGTTAAATATGTAAAAAATCCAAGATGGCGGCCAACTTTTTTGTTTGTGGGCCGATTTCGATGAAACACGGTTTTCGATACTATTTTGACAAGAAAACAGCTACACAATTTTAAAAATGTCAAAAATCCAAGATGTAGCCAATTTTTTTTGGTTGTGGGCCGATTTCATTGAAACTCGGTTTTCGTTACTATTTTGTTTGACAAAAAACAGCAAAACAATGTTAAAAATGTAAAAAAAATTCAGGATGGCGGTCAAATATTTTTTTTGTAGGCCGATTTCGATGAAACTTTATTTTTGGTACTTTTTTGACAGAAAAACAGCAACGCAACGTTAACGCCAACTTTTTTGTTTGTGGGCCGATTTCAATGAAACTTGGTTTGGGCACTATTTTGACAAGAAAACAGTTACGCAATGTAAAAAAACGACAAGAGTCAAGATGGCTGCCGACTTTGTTTTTAGGCTGATTTCGATGTAACTCAGTTAAAAAAGGAAGAACAAATAAAAAAGTTGGCCGCCATCTTGGATTTTTCATATTTTTAACATTGCGTTGGTGTTTTCTTGTTAAAATAGTACTAAAAACTGAGTTTCATCGTAATCAGCCCAGAAACAAGAAAGTTGGCCGCCATCTTGAATTTTTAATATTTTTAACATTGATGCTGCCCCACTTACTCCTGGTATAAAGAAAACCGTTTAAAACCTTTATGTTATAAAACCTTTATTTAAAAAATATGCCACCCCTAATTCATTATTTTATATAATTTCGCAATGCTTTTAATTATGTACTCGGGGGTCGTAAAAGAAATCCACCTTCCAAATTGTAAATTTGTGACAACCCTTCCGTATTTGCGTAAATACCCTACAGACGGCGTTATCGCCCAACAATAAAAGCGTCGGCCTACTGTAAGGAAAAAATCTTTATGCTGTGCCAGGGCTATTGAATGAGCCTACAAACTGGCCTACGAACTCGCGGGGCGCGGTGAGGTAATTGATTGCGGGGCGCGGTGAGGTAATTGATTGCGGGGCGGGGCGGAGAGTTTCCTTTCTGTACGGTAGTAGTACTTCTATTCTGTGGTCGTTCTTAATATGTTTGGTGCTACCGCATACATAGGTACCAAACAAACAGCTCAGAAAATAAATTAGTGTGTTCTATCTAACAGTATGAAGTGACCCTCCTCTCGGGATGTGAACACGTCTTCAAGGTTGTTGCGATTAAATGAATAGGTATTAATTAAGGTGCTCATACCACCGAAAGTGGCGCCCTCAGAGGATTTATATAATAAAGTTGTGAAAGAAAATGGTTTTAATAAAACTTTACGTGGAGTTTTTGAGCCCATGGTCTAGAATTTTTTAGAAAGGCATAACTATAGTCATTCGTAGAAGTAGATAGCAAATGTGTCAAAAACAGACATACAGACAGTTTTAACAGTTTTGCTATCTACTTCTAGCAGTGACTACGTAATGATACCGTTTAAAAATACTAGACCATAGGCCCTGAAAAATCCGATGATGACCGATAGTGGAACTAATGTTAACTTTTTTAGAAATTTGATAATTTCTAAAAAAGTGTGCTAAATTGAGACATCGTTTTATTTTTCCTGTAATCTTTATGTGAACTGCTAATATCACATAGAATTATTTCAGATTTTTCTCTTTGCAAACTTCGGAGTTAAGGGGAGGGGGAACGGTATTTTTTTACATTTTTTATTATAAGTCGAAAACTATGCGGCCTAAAAAAAAGAAAAAAAAATTGAAAACGTGCAAACGGCGCTCTTTCATATGATACCCCACATGCTTTAGTAGCTCCACTTATTTACCAAGTATTAAGTTTATTTGAATAAAGCTTATTTGACTTTGAAATGTTGTCGAATTTCACCATTTGAGTGTAACCGTTTCTGAGATCCAGCAAACACGAAACCTTACTCCAGCAGGATTTTGAATATCTTCGCAAACATAATAGATACAAATGCAAATTTTATCGCAACATTTAGATCGTCTATTAGCAATCTAATTATGTAGCTAACATCTATTTTAATATACCCATTAATTAAAAAAAACATCTGGCTGGGGTAACGTTACTCTAGCAGGAACTGTTTTTGTCAAATAACTAATAAACTATTAGACGATCTAATTTAAAAATCTGCAAGCAATTACAGAAGCTGGCAATCTAATTATCTGTTACACTCAAATGGTGAAATTCGACATTTTGCTGAGGTAACGCTCACAAAGATTATGCTTTTAGCCTTTTAATAACATATCTACAAAAGTAGGCCGAATCATCTCACTTTGTGTCTCTCAATGATGATTCAATCAGCTTGACTCTTCTTAATTTATGTTATGAGACCCATAGCACAGAATAGGTAATAGTACTACCTATAGTTAGTGACCAGTTTTTACTGCCGTCGCCGCAGGTATGGCAAACACAAAATGATTTTTTTATTGTCCCAACTACCGGGCATAGTCTTTTCTTATAGGTAGGTTAAGAAAATGGGCTATAGCCCACCACGCAGGCCCAATTTGGATAGGTGGGTGGAAAATAATATAAAATATTTTTTTTATCCATTCGCTTATGACTTAGGCCACAAATTATGGTCCAATATCGCCGGAAGCTAAGCGTGGCCACATCTGGAAATGACATTAGTTTCCAGTTGAAAATGCCTTTAAAGCGCTCCAGCTTGGAATTTTCATATAAATATTGCAAAGATCGCTTGGACATGAAATCGAATGATACTTGGATTGAGACATAGGTAATTATTCTGACTCAAAAATTTTGCGTGCTGTTTGTTAATAACCTGAATGAGAGCAGTTTCATATTATTACGAACATCTACAGTGTACCTTGTTCATATGCAAAATAATAAATTTCAATTTAAAATTTCCATATAAGATTGAAAAATGTATTTTTTTTTTCATTCTTAAGGTTGTTTGTATTAGTTATAATTCATAATAATTCATACCTTATTGTTTATTTGCCATAAATAGTTCGTAACAGTAACATAGTCAGAATAGTACATTATGATATAAGTGCGGTAAGTTGAAAATTACAGCCAAGGCGACATTGCTAGCCCGAGCCGTAGGCGAGGGCTACAAGAAAGCAGAGGCTGTAATTATCAAAGCGCACGTATGTCATACGACGTTTTATAACATATTTGCGAGGAAATAAATAAAACTCGGACTTTGCACCTTTGCTTGTCTTCCATATTATGATGAAATTTTGATACGCTTGTAAGTATCTATCGGTCAATTTTTCGGGCAAGAGGCTTAGAGTAGCCTTTTTCGCTGCCTCTGAGACTTCTGGCGGTGTCGAATTAATAAATTCAACACTACTTGACGACGTTTTCAAATAAAAACAATAAAGCAAAAAAAAAACGTGTGGAATAATTTTTACTTGTTTAAATTAGCTATTGCGTTTTTTAAGGCAAATGCATAAAAAACAGCCAGTATTACTAATAAAGTAAAATAATATTTTTGTGTTTTTGTTACAGATAATTAGTTGTAATTTATTGTCATAATTAATTAAATTAAATAATTGAATGTTTATTTATTATATTTTATCTCCCAAAGTTAATTTTATTCATAAAATGTTGACCTCTTTTCTGACATAAAAACTCTTTGCTAAGATTTAAAAAAACGACCGTTCCTTTTAGACGAAGCATTTTGTAGACCGTGCGGTAATGTAAAGTAAAACGCACGGTTTATCAAGGAAACCGTGCGTTTTACTTTACATTACCGCACAAGTTCGTAATGAGATACAATACGATATTGAAATTGGTGTAATAAGAGACCCTTTACGAGCAAATATGTTATAAATAATATTATAATGTAGCTTAAACCATCTTAAACCTATTAATGATATGCATGCAAATATTAATCATTAAACTAAAATGTGAAATTATATTTTGTGTTACACTAAAATGGGATAGATTGTCCATACATCGACCATTAATTTGCAATATTTATTTTTTTACTTGTTTATGTTTCAACAATTCATTGACGGAGTAAAATGTATTTTCAAATTGATTTTCAAGTACCCATTTGCGCAGGACTTTGTAAAAATTTTTATAACATATTTGTTCGTAAAGGGTCTCTTATTACACCAATTTCAATATCGTATTGTATCTCATTACGAACTTGTGCGGTAATGTAAAGTAAAACGCACGGTTTCCTTGATAAACCGCATTGCTAATTTAATTTTTTTTTTGCTGTATTGTTTTTATTTGAAAATGTCGTCAAGTAGTGATTAATTTATTAAATCAACACCGCCAGAAGTCTCAGAGGCAGCGAAAAAGGCTACTCTAAGCCTCTTGCCCGAAAAATTGACCGATAAGATACTTACAAGCGTATCAAAATTTAATCATATGGAAAACAAGCAAAGGTGCAAAGTCCGAGTTTTATTTATTTCCTCGCAAATATGTTATAAAACGTCGTATGACATACGTGCGCTTTGATAATCACAGCCTCTGCTTTCTTGTAGCCCTCGCCTACGGCTCGGGCTAGCAATATCGCCTCGGCTGTAATTTTCAACGTACCGCACTTATATCATAATGTACTATTATATGTTTAAAAATGGTACCTATATTAATGTATATTTATAATCAAAATGCTGTTTACAAGTATAGGTACTTCTGTGTATTAAAAACCTATGTTATTGAGTAAAAACCACTATAATATATTATATTTTTTTATTCTAAATATACACATCAACTTTGTCTAGGGATACAGGTGTTATTTTCATACAAACGAGGTAACTTTGAAGCCTTGCTTTCTTTCTTTCCAGATCTTTTAGAATGCTGGTCAGATCAGTTGTGTGTGTATAGCGATCTGAATCTCCTCCATTCACTCTCTGGATGGCCATCATCAGATCACAGCACGGTACATCCCTGGCAGGAAACCAAGGCTTCAAATTTACCTCTTTTGTATGAAAATAACACCTGTATCCCTAGACAAAGTTGATGTGTGTAATTAATAGCTAGGTATTAGAATGCGATTAAATTGACAATAGACAGTGATCCGCAGCTTCACTTGAGAATATGGCAAAGGGAAAATTTCACAAATTATAATACTTACGTCGTTTGGTACTGAAAGCTATAGAAGTTTTAGCCCCTCTGGGGTTTAGTGGTTCCTTTACACGTGAAGACGCAGGGGCCTCAGAAACAACCCCCAGGAGGGGAGATGTCCCAGCGTTGCCCCAGTTTCATTTTATTCAATTGAATAAAATGAAACTGAAATGAAACTGAAACTGAAATGAAAGTAATTACTTTCATAATTAAAAAATGCTAATTACATTTTATTTAGGTATAGTATCAGTCAAGAATTGTTTTATATTTAGAAAAATAATTACAAAAACATTAAGTTGTTTTCTGAAGTACTTTGTGAAAAAAATGTAAGTAAATAGTACTATCATGATAAAAAAATTGTGATTTAAAAGCGTTTTAACTTAAAAATCCCACTTTTAAATGTAGAATCAGATTAATATAATTATTAATCTGATTCTAGAGTAAATACCTACTCTGACATACTACTTTGATTAAGACGCGATAGACTTTCATTTTTTGATAATGGTGAGGCAAATGACATAGGCGCGATGGGACATGTCCTTTGTACTCGGTTTGGTTGGTGGTAGGGCTTATTTCAAGTCCGACTGGCTAGTTACCACCAATTTACCTAAGTTTGACGCCATAATAAAAATTTTTCTTTATGTCCCGGCAGTTAGAGGTAAGATAGCCAGTTCCTCAGTGGTGAGGATTCCGGATCTAGTGCGCTTATACTTTCGGCCTCCTTTGTGATAAAAAAAACGCTTTGTAGTTGGTCACTTCTATAGTACATTGTTAAATTAGCCGCATTTTTCATTAGAAGAGTATTTTCTAAAAAACCGGCCAAGTGCGAGTCGGACTCGCGCACGAAGGGTTCCGTACCAAAAATGGCAAAAAAAAACCACTTTTGTTGTATGGGAGCCCCCCTTAAATATTTCTTTATGCTATTTTTAGTATTTGTTGTTGTAGCGGCAACAGAAATACATCATCTGTGAAAATTTCAGCTGTCTAGCTATCACGGTTCACGAGATACAGCCTGGTGACAGACAGACAGACAGACAGATAGACAGACAGACGGACAGCGAAGTCTTAGTAATAGGGTCCCGTTAACCCTAAAAACGTAAAGTGGTACGAGCAGTTTGAAGTAAACAACGGTTTATTTTTTAAAGGTTCTTTACCTCATAATTAAAAATGAATACCAATGCGTAAAAACCGAAACGAGAAAAACATGAATTTTAAATATGACCAGGCTGAAAATAACAAGCTTTGCCTTTATGAAATATGTAACAAATATCGGTTGGAGTCAGGTCAATCCAAATGTCATGACCTGAATTAGGTAGCAATAAAATGTTTTTTTTTATAACGATCCCTTTTTTAGGGTTCCGTAGCCTAAATGGCAAAAAACGGAACCCTTATAGATTCGTCATGTCTGTCTGTCTGTCTGTCTGTCCGTATGTCACAGCCACTTTATTACGAAAGTATTAAGACTACACAGTTGAAACTTGGTAGGTAGATGTATTCTGTTAATCGCTCAACGAATTTAATACAAAAATAAGAAAAATAAAAGATTAAGGGGGGGCTCCCCATACATGGAACTGAAACTGAAAACATTTTTTTCTTCAAACCAACACGTGTTGGGTGTCTATAGATAGGTCTTTAAAAATGACATTGAGGTTTTTAAGACAACTTTTTCTCAAAGTCAACCGTTTGAAAGATATTCACCGCCAAAGTGGTAAAATGTGTGTCCCCCCCCCCCTTTAACTTTTGAAATAAGAGAGTGAAAAATCTAAAAAAAATATATGCTGTAGATCTTAATAAACACTTTCAACCAAAATTGGTTTGAACGAGATATAGTAATTA
The DNA here is from genome assembly GCA_943789525.1 of Agriphila geniculea. NCBI lineage: Eukaryota > Metazoa > Arthropoda > Insecta > Lepidoptera > Crambidae > Agriphila > Agriphila geniculea. The sequence continues at coordinate 7,879,949 of OX038898.1, read as the reverse complement.
GTTTTTGAGATATAGCTCATTTTCCAAAACCGCAAATATAACTTTGTCATTCATACCAGCACTGTGAAAAACAAAGTTAATTTTGCAGACGAAAAATGATAGGTGGTATTAAATATGGTACGGTATAAGGTAACTACGGAACCCTATGGCGCGTGGCCCGACACGCACTTGGCCGGTTTTTACTCCTTATATTGACGAAATAAGAAATAAAAAAAAAATAAGAAAATATTTTTTTGCTGAGGTGGGTTTAGCTACCTTGGTCCCTAAAAAGTAAGTATAATATCGGAATAAGAAAACTTAAAAAAAAAAACCGGACAAATGCTAGTCGTACTTACCCACCGAGGGTTCCGCACAGACTATGAAAAATACTACTGGTCCCCAATCCCCATACGTTCTCTATAGAGCTCGGCAGCACTGCTGCGCAGCAGTGCTGCTTGCTGCCGAGATCGGAATCATACCTTAAGACGTGACTATATGGTTTTAATTTCAAGGGTCTTAACAGACAACAAAGTGATCCTATAAGGGTTCTGTTTTTTCGTTTTTAGGCGCGGAACCCTAAAAAAACTCGCTTGTATATATAGGTAGGTACCTATGTATTTTTTTTACTTTAATCAAAGTTTTCTGTCCCTTTAAAATTTCTTTTCGTTTAAACAATAAGGCTTACGTTGAATTTTTAGGGCACAAAGTCTAGTATTTTTATAAGGTACCTACCACTACCATGGCATTCATTTGTTTCTGAAATTTGACCTTTAGTTAATCACTCTATTTCTATTCAAATATAAGTGCTTATTACTTTCATAAAAAATGTGTCGATTATTGTTTCAGAAACGTTATATAGTTAGTGGAAGTTATAAGCATCGTTCATTCTGTTAATTAATTATTAACTCGATTAATCATAGAGAAGTATGAGCTTTATGTGTCGTCATTGTAATGATATGACACAATTGTTCGATTGAAATTACATTGTAATTGATGAACGTGGAAATTTCACTTCGAATTTCAATAGTAATAACAAATACTAGTGACTCCGTGAGGTGTAGACCTCGCGTTGAAAAGTAGCTCAAATTTTATGTTTTTTTAAAATAAATAACACAAAATAGGTATTAGTTCTTTCAACTAATAAGTATCTAATAACTGGGCTAATGAGCTTTGCTCGTTTATTACTATTTATTGTAATATGGTGGTGTTTAGGTGATGATCTACATTGTTATCTCAAACATTAACAATTTTTTTTAAACATGTCTAAAAACAATAAAATTAAAAAAAAAATATATAAACTTGAACATATAAAAAAAACAAAAGTAGGTCACCGAGCGGGATCCGAACCCGTAACACTCGTTTTTTGCCATCCACGTCTTAACCCGCTGGCTGGACCAGACGGACAGTGGCCGGCAGAACGAAATAGCGACCATATTCTGCGTCGAAAGAAAAACGCATGTAAACTCGAAAACATGCGTTTTCCCAAAACATAAGACTAATCTAGATCGATTGTTTACCCCCGAAAACCCCCATATACCAAATTTCAGCGAAATCGTTAGAGCCGTTTCCGATATCACAGAAATAAACATATAAATAAATTGCTCGTTTAAAGGTATAAAATTTTGTACAAATAATGTATGAAGTCCTAGGTTCTGTCACAAAGTCACAACTTTATTTATTTTCAAATTTTAAGCTATAAATGTTTTGATTTAACTTTTGAGGCTTCTAAAAATAAAAACATAAATTTGCTTTGCACTGCTAACAAAAAAGTTTTGTTACATTTTTGCTCATTATTCAAAATGGCTGAAATGTTTTTTTTCATATCACTGGCATTTTTAAAGATTTCGAAAAACTGGCTTGACTGAAAAAAATGTTTTAAAAACAAAAAACCGACTTTAAGCCTACGCTACCTCTAAAAAGCAAGAAATAATATTCAAATCACACAATCTGTCACAGCTGGATATCTCGAGAACTACTAATGGTATCAACTTGAAATTTGGAACAGTTTAAGATGACATTTGCCCAACTATTTCGCGAATAAGAAAGAAATAATAAAATTAATATTTTTTTTACAACAGGGACTGAAAAGGGGTCTTAAAAATTTTAAGTGAGGTGACTAGGGCATGTGGGGTATCATACGAAAGAACGCTATTTGCACATTTTAAAACATTTTTTCCTTTTTTCTTAGGCCACATAGTTTTCGACTTATGATGAAAAATGTAAAAAAAAAATACCGTTCCCCCCCCCTTATCTCCGAAGTTTGCAAAGAGAAAAATCTGAAATAATTCTATGTGATAGTAGTTTATGTAAAGATTACAGGAAAAATAAAACGATGTCTCAATATAACACACTTTTTTAGAAATTCAAAAAAACAAACAAATTTTTTTTATTTCACTACCAGTCAACAGATGGCGCTGTCCTAAGCATGCTAACCTAAGGGACAAAAATAGTTCCACTATCGGTCAAGAGATGGCGCAACCTAATACTACAATAATAAATTGGTGGCTGGTTCTAATATAATTACCTACTATTTGCTGTACGAATAAACGAAGAATAAGTTCCTACTTAGTAATATAGTAATATAATAATAACGAAGAGCTCGGTGGCGCAGTGGTTTAGCGCCTGGACCAGCGATTGCGGAGGTTAAGCAACGTTCGCAAGGTTCGGTCATGGGATGGGTGACCAAAAATTTATTATCTCGAGCTCCTCCGTGCTTCGGAAGGCACGTTAAGCCGTTGGTCCCGGCTGCATTTGCAGTCGTTAACACCCACCAATCCGCATTGGGCCCGCGTGGTGGGTTATGGCCCGTCCTCCTTATCCACCCATAAGGAAGGCCTGTGCCCCAGCAGTGGGGACATTAAAATGCCTGATGGACTAGTAATATAAACATTTTGCAATGTGGAGTGGCTGAAACGTTTTTCAGTCACCATAAGCAGCATTTGTAAATTAACTGTCCGCCTGTTCGCCCTTCCACCTGTCTGCCGTTTATCCTACTTTTTTAAAGACTGTCCTAAAATAACATATCCAAATATATTTATGATTGTACGGAACCCTCGGTGCGCGAGTCCGACTCGCTCTTGACCGGTTTATTTTATTCTAAATGCCCCACCCGACTTCAATAGACGTGTTTTATTACAATGATAATGCATATCTAGTGATTTGAACATTATTTCCTGATTTTTAGAGGTAGCGTAGGCTTTTGAAGTCGGTTTTTTGTTTTTTAAAACAATTTTTAAAATTTTTCTTTTTAGTGTAAGTACCTTCTGTATTAAATATATTTTCTAGGTAGAAAAATCGGTTTGGCCAAACGTGAGATAATTTTGGTCAAACATGCATACGGGAGAAACTGAAAAGAGAACCTCTTTTTTTGAAGTCGGTTAAAATACGAAAACCTAGCTTCTCCTAAATGTAACAAATACTTTTCTGAAAACCGCATCAAAATTGATACAGCCATACGCGAGATAATCGCGGACAAACATACATACATACAGGCCCCTATTTCACCAAATTGACATTTGTCAGTGACATATGTCGGTAAATTTTACAATACTTTTTATCTTTAATAAGGGACAAATTATGTTGTAAAACAGGCTTAGTAGCAAAAGGACCTATTCGCAAAATGCCCTGCAGTCGCATATTGCCTTATTCGCGATATGCCTTATTCTCAAAATGCCCTATTCGTGGAATGCCCTATTCTCCTTTGGACTCATTCGCAGAAAGACTTATTCTCAGAATGACCTATTCTCAAAATGCCTCATTTTTCTCTAAGTGTTTGTTAGTGAAACTATGCCTGTATACAATGTGTCCCTCGATAAAGTGCAATCCTGAAAGCGGGTTAAAGTAGATTGAACACACTGTATTGTTAACCAATAAAACCAGAAATTGAGTATTTCAGAAAGGTAAAATAATTCATATACATATAAATATGAAAAAAAAATTACTAACTTGTAAATCGTCATTTCTTATCATTTTATTAAAAACTAGCGGCCCGCCCCGGCTTCGCACGGGTGCAGTGCAATGTAGTTACTAATGTAAAACTGTGCTAATGTGGTGTCAGTGTGAAGTTATTTGATTATAATAAAGGATATCTACATATATACGACATTCGCAAGGGGTGTTAAAATATAATTGAAGTGTGTGTCTGTCTGAGGCAACATAGCTTCCAAACTTATGGATCGATTTTATTGCGGTTTTTATGTATAGTTTAAGAGAAGCATACAGACGGCGGGAAGCGACTTTGTTTTATACTATGTTTAGCTTTTGCCCGTGGCTCCGCCCGCGTGGGAGTCGGTAATCGTTGTAAGTCTTCCCTTGGAAACCAATGATTGGCATGAAAAGAAGCCTGTGTTAAGTATTCCAGACTATAATCTATCTCTGTGCCAAATTTCGTCTAAATCCGTTCACCCGTTCAGACGTGATTGAGTAACAAAATGAAAAACATCCAAACATCAAAAATTTCACATTTTTACAATTTTGTGATATGTAGGTAATAGCTGCACCCCGCGGTTTTACCTGCGCAATCTGTTGATTCTGTAACCAAACTCGCATCTCACTTCGAACCTCACTTCACTTCGCGTGAATTGTTATTAGAAATTAGCTAACTAAATGAGCAATTTAGTAACCGATTACAATAAATTTAGGTAGCTATCTAAAATATTTTTTGTTGAAAAAAAAATCTTATCATTATCTTATTTATGATTTAAAGTTCCCGTCCCGTGCAGTGAAGTGAGATTCGAAGTGGGGTTCGAGTTTGGTTACAGAACCGATGCCCTACTGTTCACGATTTTGTATTAGGTAGGTAGGTAGGTACTTAATAAAATTTCTTAGCAGTAATATAACAAAATAAGTATAATAATATTATGTAACATTAAATACTCATACTTAATAGTTTGGTAGGTATCTTCTTTTTAAATAAAAATCTATGTATGTTTATTTGTTCCTGGTTCCTGGCTAAAATAACGTGACATTGCAAATTATGTCGGGTGCAACTTATGTTGTGCATTATTATCCGGCTCTCAATTTCAACACTTTACACCACATTCCTTGTCACGTTAGATAATCTTGCTAGATTTTGCCACGTTTTATAAGTAGACTAATATTTCGTAAAATAGGTAGTGAAAATCAGGATAAAGATAAAATCTTATACAACATGAAATGTCAGCTCGTGCGGTGACATAATTACAATCTCAGGGGAGGTGACAACCTGACAACTGACATTTATTTTTCTTAATCGTACAAATGCACTAAGAAGTTTTGATTCCGATATCGAAGTCAACCACCCTAAAAATAACTTTCTACCCCTTTTCAACCCTGTTAGGGGATACATTTCAAGAAAATATGAAACACGTATTCAATTAATTTTGTTAAAGAATGTCTATGCCAAATTTCAAGTCAATCGGGCCAAGGAATCGCTTTCTCCCATACAAACTTTGCCACCCTGTTTTACCCCCTTAGGGGTTGAATTTCGCAAAATCCCGTCTTAGTGAGCACTTTCACCCTAAAAGGAACCCCCATGCAAAATTTGAGACTCCTAGAACTTGTAGTTTCTGAGATTTCGTGATGAGTCAGTGAGTGATTTACTCTTTTATATATATAGATCAACAAGAGTATGCCAGATTACTATACTTAAAGGAAAGGTATAAATTTTTCTTTTTATAATCCTTGTTATTTGTAATATCAATAATTATTAAGTAAGAAGTAGATGTATTATAATAGTACATTATGAGGCAAAAGCTCACGAGTTTCATACGACGTTTTTCAACACATTTGCGAGGAAAATACAAAATAATTTATCACACAGCAACAAATACGACATAAACAAAATATGACAATTACAGGAAAAGGCGCGTAGGTTTTTTTTGTTTTTTTTTTCACACGCCCAATGCAAGAATATTTTGCGAACAAAGGGGTGAGTGAGCATACAGCCTACTTCAAAATTATAATTTTAAGTGATAAAATGCAAATATTTTAATATTTATAACAAAATATTGTGAATTATGAATAATTTGATAATGATAAATATTTGTTTGACTTAATTAAGGGCTTACACATTTATTTATTTCAAAAATGAATATGAATTTTCAGCGGCATAAAACCTCTTTGTTGTTACTAAAACAAATAACTGTATTACCCGGTTAAATTGAAAATGCTCTGTTTACTCGCATAGAACTTGCAGTAAGGTACTAATTTAACTTTGTAGGGATAATTCTATAACAACCTAGTGTTTTATATATTATTGCACGCGTTTGTTATAGCTCGGTTTATGGCCCTAAAAGCGATGTATTAGGGCTCACTTTACGAGCAAGTGTGTTGAAAAAAATTGTATTGCAATTTTACGTTAAAAGTTGCAAATAAATAATTTGTTTAAAGAATTGTTTCACAGTAATTTCCTGTGTCTCTAATTTAGTAAATATTTTTTATATTTCTTATCAAATATTATATCTATAGCGGAGCTGAGGGATTAAAATGTAATAAAAATGTATTTTACTTATTAATACATGATAATTACCAATCATTTGCTGTTGAACGTTAAAGCTGACAGGTATTAAAAAAAATGTGTCCTTTTGAGAATAGGTCATTACGCGAATAAGGCATTATGCGAATGTGTCTTTTTGAGAATGAGGTATTATGCGAATAGGTCCTTTCGAGAACAAGTCATTCCGAGAACGTGGCCTTTTTTTGGCCGTGTGGCATTTTGCAAATAGGTCCTTTTCCTACTAAGCCGTAAAACAGAGGATAATTATTACAAGTCGACAATTGTCACGCAAACTTGACTCAGCTCCAATTTCATGTCAAGAATCACTGAGAAATCTACAAATATGTCGACTTGTAAAAAATATCCCTGTTTCACAACATACTTGTCCCTAATTAAAGTTACGACAATTGTAAAATTAGCCGACATATGTCACTGACAAATGTCGACTTGGTGAAATAGGGCCCTGGTCAAATTGAGAACTTCCTTTTTTTGTTTTTGGAAGTCGGTTAAAAAATTCTATATAGTTATCGAACTTGCTCACAAAATTTCACGAGAATCGGCAAAGAAATACGACCTGTAGAGGAGAACAATTAATGGACAGTCCGGAAGGACATACGAAAGAATGTTTGCCCAAGTGCTTTAATACTTTGCCCAAGCTGAAGCAGAGACGCTTAATTCGCTCGCGCTTCTCACTCAGTCGGGTCAGTTAAATAAATACACATTATGCATTGCTGATGATACAAATTTAGTACTTAGCTTCTTTTTAAAACCAAAATTATGCTGACGCAATCACCTCTCCTTCCCCTTCTCGACTACGCCGACGTTTGCTATTTGGATATTACTGAAGAACAGCTGAACAAGCTGGAACGACTGCAATTCGTTTCATCGAACTTCGCAAATATGACCATGTGTCATTATTGCGCTGTCATCTCAAATGGTTTCCCATTCGCCTTCGCCGTGATATGCACATCCTTTCTACCCTATTCAAAATCCTCAAGGACCCTAACATCCAACTACCTTGTTTCCCGTTTCCAGATGCTTCCTCCTCCCGCCCGCCCTAGGCAGGCCTGTATCACTAAGATGTTTGAGCTGCCTAGAAACAACACCAACTTCCTGCGTAACTCCTTCTCCGTAAAAGCTTTGAAACAAACTCCCGTCAAACATCCAGAATTGCCAGAACATAATCAATTTAAAATCCAAAGTCAAAGCTCACTTTCTATCACAATTGGCTTTGATAACTTTTTGAACATGACTGGAAATCTCAAAACCATTTCGAGGAATAAGCTTTCGGTACAGTGTCTACTAATTAAATTTAAAAATAAGTCTATATTTTTAAAGATATTTATAATATTCAATAAAAAGCTTTAACCTTCAAATGACCTTCAAATGACGTCATCACATACAGATCTCCCAGCCATAATAAAAAAAAGAAAAAAGTGCAAAGACAATTTTGACAATGAACTTGGCATTAGGGATGGTGGAAGGTGGAAGTGAAAAAATATCGATATAGGTAATATTTCTCAGAAAAAAATGGGATGAAATGGGACGATGACTAAGTAATGGATTCTAATTTTAAGGTATTGTAAAACATAAAAAATAGCAAAATAAACCCTTACGCGAAATTTTGGCTCGATTTGACGAATTTTACGATGATTTTTAAGACTCAAAGTTGGAAAAAATCAAAATGCTCCAGTGACAAAATAGTGTCGACTATTAGAATCCATACGTAATTATCAAAAAAATGTTTTGGAAAAATTATTGTAAAAACATCTATCGATATATCAGAGTATTTAATATCGCCCGAAAAATATCGATGAACTTATCTCGTAATTTTTTCCACATCCCTACTATTAAATGTTTGTAAATAGAAATAAAGTATGCACATATTTTCACAATGTTTATTATGTTATCCTGCAAATTTATCAGTCCACAAGCAATCGTTACAATTTCATCCATGTAGCCTACATCCAAAATAGACACAATACATACAATACATTTCACAATTTGGGTAGATTGGGCGTGTCAGTTCTTACAAAGTTTTTCAGCAGAGTTTCCACTGGTAAGCATTTTTATTATAATTTTACCACCTCAAAAATTATTGCGGCAAATTAAGAAGGTAGGCTAGAACCGTCACAACTGGATTAAATGAATAAAATAGAAGAAATATTAACTATAACTTATTTGTTTACAAACAACCATAAAGTCATTATGACAGTTAATGACACTTGGCCTTTCTTTTTCTATAAGTAGATGGCAAAGGTTTTCTTCTTAAACTTTCATGCCACTAATGACGTCATTCCGGTTGACCATATCCGCTCGACAAATATATTTATAAAAAAATAAATACGGGACCAAATGTTAAAATATTCAAATTAGTTTCTTAAATTGGCCTAATCTGTAGTAAAAAAATATAAAAAAAATACCTTTTATTTTTTAACCAAAGCCAATTGTCTCATTCTTGATTCACGAGATAGTTAACACTACCAGTTTTATATATTTATATTACATAGGTATATATTAAGTATATGTATGTTTTTATTTATATTTATTTATGTGAATGAATGAATGAATGAATAGTTTATTGGCCAATATCACACACAAAAAAAAAAACACAAACAAGAGAAATAGAAAAAAATATATAAACTAAGTAGGTACTTAAACAAATTGAAACAATAAAATATAGGGTGTGAGACGAGCCAACCAGGACTGTTGTGATGAGAACATTGCTCACACCACAACAGCGCTGGTATTCTGACAGGGCCTGTACGAGATAACGTTCGTCGTAGGTACATATTTTTGCAATACATTTAATACAGGCACGAAACAAAATAAAAACAAATCAAAATACAGAATACAAAAAAATAGATTTACAAGTACTTACTTACGTCTAAATATGATGATCCGCCAAGCCAGGATATTCCTTGCAAACAGTGCAACATATCGTGATGACGCTTCGCAACGTCCCCGACGCCGCACGCGCGACTTGAAATACCGGATTGTAAGTGGATATAAATAATTATGAAGCAATCGATGTTGACTGGAGCTCAAATAAGTACATTTTAAGACGTTTTTTAAAAGTGACGATTGTTTTAAGGTCACGCAACGGCGGCGAGAGATCGTTCCAACAGCGTGTAGCTTCGAACCTGAAGGATCCACGAAACATCCTCGTACGATGTATTGGCGTCTCTAAGATACTTCTACAGGCTCTAAGCTGGTTACTCTTAGTGCGTTGAAACCATGTGAGCTTGTTATAAAGGTAAATTGGTTTGCCTGATTTAGTGATACCAAACATTAAAGTTGCGAGATGTAGCCTTCTACGGGCCTCCATTTTCAATATTGTTAGGATTTGACTAGTTAAAGTAGTAAAACACATTACACTGGCCATTTCCGGTCATGATTACGAACACTAAATTGGGCTTTGCACGCCACCTAGCGGTGGCGTGGCATAAAGTGTAGTCTGTGGTTAAGTCGGGCCAATTCCGGTCATGATTACGGACATTTTGCACGCCACCTAGCGGTGGCGTGGTATAGGAAGTATTGTCTTTAGTGAAGTCGTATCCAACAGTCAGTCTTGCTTCGTGCGTCGTCAAGTGTAGTTCACTCTAAGCTATCCGCGTGTGTAGAGACTCTGCAAAGTATAATTTTAATTGTGAAAGTAAAACAGTGTCATAATTAAAATCAAGCTATAACGGCCACAGAGTTTTATTCCTATCTTCCCTTCTGAACTGAACCCTATTAGTTCAGAAACGGGGAATATTTTTTAATATTCCGACACGTCCACAAGTGGTTTCGTAAAAGAGAAAAAAAAAACGTACAAAAGGAGCGAGTAAGTATTGGAAAAGATAAGGTGAGTTTTTTTTCCTCTTATTCTTTTGCTTTATGGATGCATGAGAAATGACTTTTTACACTTGATTTTTCAATACCGGATAGTTGATATAAACTTACGTTCCATATTAGAGTTGTGAGTGAACAGAATTATTCGATAAATCATTATTTCTGTATATACTTAGAAGGAAAAGAAAATTTTATGTCGTATTGCAAATGAAATTTAAGATTTTATGGACATTGATTAAAGGAGTACTTTTGACTATTAAGATAGAACTGACTACTTATTTTTGTCTCTTTTCAACCTTTTTTTCTTTTAAATATAAGTATATACAGTGCTGATTTATAGTTGTCTTTATCTCTAACTGTATTCTGGGCTCAGTATTATTCCTCTTATTAACCGATTTCGGTCGGGTACAGAGAAACAGTTTTATAAGGAAAAATAAGTTCTTAAAGAAGTAAGAGTAGAATGTGTTCACATATTATTGAGTAATCCAAGACAATTAAGTGCAGTAATAGTGACATCTAGGTTTAAATTCCAATAGAGGCAAATAATTTTGCACTGAGCACGATAATTTCCTTATTAAGAAAATGTTAATTTTTATGTAGATTAAAATCTATCCGTTGTTAAGTCAAGCATTACTCAATAATAATTGGGACTCGATGATTGGTTTCAGTTATTCATGTATGTATGTATTACTTAAATGTTGAAATAAAACACTTTCACCAAAGATATTTTATTAGAGGTTAGATTTTTTTACAATTGCTTACAATTCTTTATTTAAATGTAACAAAGCAATGGTACAACGGGTTAAGACTACAAGTAACTGAAAGGTAACTAATATACATAAATATTGTCTTCAGAGTTAACTTATCATGTCGCCTGATGATGAGTCGCCTGGAACACCACCACGAAGGAGGGATCGTACGCGACAGAGTCGGCAAAGGCACAAAAGGGCCAGACGCTCCGGGTCTTCTGGTGCTTGTTCGTCATCGTCAGACCGTTGCCTACGGTCAAGGCCCTCACGTAGGAGGCAGCGTTCAAGATCTTCGAGACACGATCGTCGCAGTGAGTGCAGATCCAAGCGGACGCGGAGGTCATTAGGCCCCTCGCGCATTCGCTCCGCTTCAAAGAGCTGCAGTTCAACAGAGGAGCGGCGCCGCCGAAGTCCTTCGAGGCTACGTGGCAGCGTGATGAAGCGAAGGAGTCGTCACCACACTTCCCAAGAACGAGGTCGAAAACGCAGTCGCAGAAAAACAGTAAGTGTTGATTCATATGATTCCAGTTGCAGTAGAGATAGAGATAAGGACCGTAACAACAAATATAAGTCCTCGTCTAGTCGGAAAAATAACGCTTTGACTGCGTCTGATGTATTAGAGTTGATAAAATCGCTACCAGCTACATCTCAACCTTTAAACCATTTTTCAATGAATACTAATGCTGTACCCGAATTCGACCCCGCTAATAAGGAACAGAACATAGAATCCTGGATCACTAAAGTAGAAGAATGCTCTATTTTGTATAAATGGTCAGAAACACAGATGATTCATTATGCATTGCCCAAATTAGTAGGTGTTGCAAAGGTGTGGTATCAAGGGTTAACGTCCTTGAACTTTTCTTGGTCACAATGGAAAGAAAAGTTATTAAAAACATTTCCAACAGTACAAAATTACGCTCAATTATTACATGAAATGTTAGAAAGAAAAGCAAAGCATAATGAATCACTGGAAACTTATTTTTATCATAAGATTAATTTACTAAACCGATGTGACATTACTGGCAAACGTGCCGTAGACTGTATAATTTATGGGTTAGAAGATAGAGGGATGCGTTTAGGTGCTCAAGCTGCAAACTACTCGCAGCCAGAGGACTTATTGACTTACCTCAAATCAATTAAAATCGAAGAATCGAAAGATAGACGTTTGCCATACATTAGAAAACGTCCTAATAATTTTAGTGAGCCTAATAAGCCTTCTGCAATTAGATGCTTCAACTGTAATTAGGTAGGACATCCTAGTTTTAAGTGTTCAAAACCTTTATTAACCTGCGGTGTGTGTAAAAAACTTGGCCACCAAAGCATTAATTGCAGAAGACTTAATAGGAATAATAATGATAACAATAAACCAAATGAGACTGAAAAGGCCGTCATGGAAGTTAAGTTGATAGGGCAGTCTGATGAAAAGTTCGTTCTTCCAATATATGTAAATGGTATATTAAAAAAATGCTATGTTGATTTCGGAAGTCAATGCACGTTAATTAGGTATACGGATTTTAAGGATTTACATTTAGAATTTGAGGAAATTGATGTGCCTACCTTAAAGGGATTTGGTAATTCGCACATTAAACCACTAGGTAAATCAACTATCACATTAAAGGTTCAATCTGTGACGGCAACTGTAGATGTTTTGGTTGTACCAGACGAATTATTGAGATATGCAGTGTTATTAGGACACACGTTTACAGAACAGGCTGGGACTATTGTTGTTAAAACTGATACGCAACTTATTTTTCAAAAACAACCAACATTAAACAATGATGAAGTAAGTCATGATAAATATTAAACCTAACTATTAGTGTAGATACGATTGTTACATCTATGAATGCTATACCTATAGAGACTAGTACTAAATTTAATGGTCAAATATACGTAAATGAGAGTTTTAGGAATCTGGGGTCTGATAGATATATAATTCTTCCTGGTATCTATACTGTTACAGATGGTAAAGGCTGTGTGTTTGCAATGAATTTAACAGAAAACCCAATTAAACTCTCTAAAGGGTCTTTATTAACTCGAAGTTTTGTTTTTAATCAAATTCACGAATCCGTACTTGAAGTCAATCGTTTAGAACATGCTAACATCGATGAAACTCTAGCACAAAATTTAAATATAGATGAAAGCTTAAGCGCAAGTGATCGAGTTAAACTAGAATCTTTACTTCAAAAGTATAAAGATTGTTTTTCATTTAATCTCGCAGATTTAGGTCTAACTAATTTGAGTGAAATGCATATCAGTTTGAACGACAATACCCCAGTTGTGTATCGACCATATAGGTTAGCATTTTCAGAGAGGCAAAAGGTTAGGGACATGATCAAAGAGATGTTAGATTGTGGAATTATTACTGAATCAACATCCTCATATGCTAGCCCCATCATATTAGTACATAAAAAAACAGGTGATCAGCGGCTCTGCGTTGATTACAGAGCTTTAAACTCTAAGACCGTAAAGGAACACTATCCTTTGCCTCGTGTAGAAGATCAAATTGATCAGTTAGGTGGTTACGAATTCTTCATCACGTTAGATTTGGCTTCGGGGTATTACCAAATCCCTATCGCCCCAACCTCTCAGGATAAGACAGCTTTTGTGACACCCGATGGTCAGTATCAATTTACCAGAATGCCGTTTGGCCTGGCTAATGCACCATCGGTTTTTCAAAAAACAGTCAATAAGATGCTTAAAGATGTTAGGAATCGGGAAGCATTTGCTTTTATGGATGACATTATCATACCCGCACATAGCATAGAACAAGGTTTAGAAAGATTAGAAAAGGTTCTGATTTTAATAAAAGAAGCTGGGTTGACGTTGAAGATTTCTAAATGTAATTTTTTTCGGACATCAATTGAATATCTAGGTTTTGAAATAAGTAAAGAGGGAGTTAGACCGGGAATGAGAAAAACGGAAGCTGTGGAAAAATTTCAGTGCCCTTCTAATCAACATGAAGTGCGTCAGTTTTTAGGTTTAGCTAGTTTTTTTCGTCGATTTGTGAAAAACTTTGCTGTAATCGCAAGTCCCTTGACTAAATTGCTACAAAAAAATGTAAAATGGGAATGGGGATCAACTTAAAACCAGGCTTTTTGTTCATTAAAATCAGAACTAACTAAACGTCCGATATTGGCATTATACGATCCTAGTGCTAAAACCGAAATACACACCGATGCTTCCAAAACCGGCATAGCCGGTATTCTTATGCAGAGAGATGATCTAGGTAGGTTACGTGCTATCTCATACTACAGCAGGCAGACGACCAACGAAGAACAGAGATATCACTCGTTCGAACTCGAAACGTTGGCAGTCGTTGCCTCACTAAATCGTTTCCGGGTATATGTTTTAGGGATTAAATTCATCATAGTAACTGATTGCAGTGCTTTACGCACTACTTTTTCAAAAAGAGATATGATTCCTCGTATTGGTAGGTGGTGGTTACAACTCCAAGAGTATGATTGTCAAATTGTGTATAGACCTGGCGATAAAATGAGCCATGTTGATGCCCTTAGCCGAAATGCTATACCAATATCGTCAGAACCTGAGCCTGTTTTCGAAATACTGGGAATAGAAACAGAGGATTGGTTAGGTACAATCCAAAACACAGATGATGAAATATTAAAAATCAAACGTGTTTTAGAGGATGCAGAAACTCCAAAAATAGTTGACATAAGTCAGAATTACAAATTGAAAAATGGTAAAGTCTATAGGGTTGTTGATAGTCAATTGAAGTGGGTTGTTCCTAAAGGTGTTAGGTGGCAGCTATTGAAACGTAACCATGACGAACTTGGTCATTTTGGAGTGGAAAAGACCCTAGATAAGTTAAAGTCTCTTTATTGGTTCCCCAAAATGAACAAGTTCGTAAAAAAATATGTACAATCCTGTTTAGAGTGTTCATACCATAAAGTGCCACCTGGGAAAAAACAAGGGATGCTCCATCCTATCCCTAAACTAGATCAACCTTTTCATACCATACATCTTGATCATTTAGGGCCTTTTGTAAAGAGCAAGTCCAAAAATTCTTATTTATTGGTAGTTATTGATGCATACACTAAATACGTAACACTATACCCGGTCAAGAATACGAAATCTAAGTCATCGATTAAAGTTTTGAATAACTACTTTAGTTTGTTTGGGGTACCAAAGCGTATCATAAGCGATAGAGGAACTTCCTTCACTAGTAAACTGTTTAAAGAATTTATAAATAATTTGGGGATAAGGCATGTTTTGAACTCGGTAGCAACTCCTCGAGCCAATGGCCAGGTGGAGCGGTATAACCGCACCATCTTGGCATCCTTGGCAGTAAAAAATCATAATTGTAAGGAAAATGAATGGGATAAACATATAGAGGAAATACAATTAGGGCTCAACACTACTATAAACAAGGGAACAGGTAAAACTCCAGCTGAAGTTCTCTTTGGTATAAGGCTGCAAAGTAAAGGGGATGGTATAGTTGCGTCGTTATTAGATAGAGAGGAACGTAGCAAAACGCCAATAGAAGATATTAGGAAAGGGGTAAATCTTAAAATTGATGAGGAACAACAAAAACAAAAGGAAAGGTATGATAGAACTAGACAAATTGCAAGGAAGTACAAGGTAGGGGATTTAGTTAGGGTAGAGAGAGATATTGGAAGTAACGATGGTAAGTCTAAAAAGTTACTCCCAAAGTTAAATGGTCCATACAGAGTTATCAAAGTATTAGATAATGATCGGTATGTAGTTGAGGATACACCGTTAACGCGAAAACAAAATAGGAAGTATGAGGGAGTCATTGCGATAGATAAATTACATCCTTGGTTAACATTCACCAGGGATTATTCTTTTGATTCTGAGGATGATTCAGAGAAAGAAGGGGAAAAGATTAGTTTTAGTGATGTTGATAATGATAATTCAGGAAATGTTAGTTGTAGTGACGATAGTGTAGGTGATAACAATTAATTGTCAATATTACAGATGCTTTATCAGTATTCTCCAACTGAATGGTATAGTTTGTAGCATATTGCAGTTTTTTTTATTCTTTTGTTAGTAATTATAATTTTCTTTTTCTATAATGACTTGATAACAGTTAGGTACATTTGTTAAATTGAGATATATATTGAGAAATAAAGTTAAAAATATTAAAATATAAAATGTTGAATATGAATAAGAAGTCGTGTACATAAGTGAATGTGTGAAGTTGTGTAAATGATTGAAGTAAATGATTTGAATATTTTAAGTGATGAATTACACAAAGGAGCCTTTGGCAATATGGAGTGTAATTCTATGATTAAAGCAGTAAAATAATTGATAAATGTGATTTGATGATGAATTGATTCTGGTACAAGGAGGCTGAATAGCCATTGAATGTGCCTTAATACGCAATGAGGCTATCGTAGCCATTGAATGCGTCAATAGTTATAAATAGCACAAGGAGGCTGTAAAGCCAAGGAATATGCTCTTAAATTAATTTTAAGTATATGTAATGATTTGAGTTTTGTCAGAATCAGAAACTTGATTATTTAAATAGGCCAGTTATTGATTAATTTATTATTTATAATTGGTTCTGTTCGTTGTATATTTGTCTCAAATAATCTATTTTATTATTCAGATGGCCGAACTAAAAAAATATATAACTAATATTGTTAACAATTTGTATATGTACTTAGCTATAAAATCGATAGAGGGAATAATGCTTATGAACATTGTAATTTCCACGAGGACGTGAAAGACAGGAAGGCCGACTGTTAGGATTTGACTAGTTAAAGTAGTAAAACACATTACACTGGCCATTTCCGGTCATGATTACGAACACTAAATTGGGCTTTGCACGCCACCTAGCGGTGGCGTGGCATAAAGTGTAGTCTGTGGTTAAGTCGGGCCAATTCCGGTCATGATTACGGACATTTTGCACGCCACCTAGCGGTGGCGTGGTATAGGAAGTATTGTCTTTAGTGAAGTCGTATCCAACAGTCAGTCTTGCTTCGTGCGTCGTCAAGTGTAGTTCACTCTAAGCTATCCGCGTGTGTAGAGACTCTGCAAAGTATAATTTTAATTGTGAAAGTAAAACAGTGTCATAATTAAAATCAAGCTATAACGGCCACAGAGTTTTATTCCTATCTTCCCTTCTGAACTGAACCCTATTAATATGTTAGAACTATTTAGGAACGGAGTCACATGAGATCGCGGCGGTATATGGAAGCAGAAACGCGCACAGGCGTTCTGCACCCGCTGTATACCTAAGTTTAGCAGTTCTAGCCAGTAGGCATGAACCATATACAGTATCACAGTAATTTAGTTTAGATAATATAAGAGATTCGCAAAGTGCTACTCTGAGTTGCTCGTGTAAATAAGGACGTAATTTATAAAGGAGTTTTAGGCGATAAAAACAGTTTCGGACACACATCCAGAGTTAAACCCAGATTTCTGCATTTATTCACACGAGTAATGACTTCGTTGTCCAGTTTTATATTGAGGCAAATATTATCAAATTTTTTAACCTTTTTGTTGGTACCTATTAACATTAATTTTGATTTCCTTGGGTTAAGGACCAGACAGTTGGATTTGCACCAATCAGCTATTCTAGATAAGTCACTGTTGATCATTGTGATAGCATTATCAATATTTTCTGGTTTAAAGGAAAAATACAGCTGTAAGTCGTCTGCATATAGGTGATATTTGCAGTGTTTAATACTGTGGATGAGGTCAGCGCTGTACAAGATATACAAAATTGGGCCAAGTATAGAACCCTGTGGAACTCCTCGCGTTACAGGGAGAGATGAGGAGTTTGATTTGGTACCATTCCTGTCCACAAGTTGCACATACTGTTGCCTTTCTGCCAAATAACTTTCAAACCATTTAACTGTAGCCGTGTCCACCCCATAATATGAGAGCTTGGATAAAAGTAGTGCGGTATTTATTGTTTCGAAAGCGCGTGAGAAGTCCAGGAGAACTAGAATGCTGACCTCTCCCTGGTCCTGAGCCGAGAGGAGGTTGTCAACCACATCAGCCATAGCAGAAGCAGTACTGTGTCCTTTACGGAAGCCAGATTGGAAGCAAGGCAATATCTCATTTTCTTCGAGAAACTCTGTGAGTTGTTCACAGACCACCCGTTCCAGTATCTTTGACAAGCATGGAAGGATGCTTATGGGACGGAGGTCTTGAAGAGACGTTGGAGAGCTCACTTTGGGTAAGGGTTTTACCACTGCTGTCTTCCAGGCATTAGGGAATGTACTTTCTGCCATAGATCTGTTGATTATAATAGTAATTACAGGTAGGGTGTAAGGAAGAGACAAAAGAAGCATGTCCAGTGTTAACCCATCGCAGCCCTGAGCGTTAGATTTGAGACCTTTGATGATTTTGAGTATCTTGTCCTCATTTACAGGCTGCAGTGAAAGCGTTGCTGTGCCATATCTAAGGTACTCAAAATATGTAAGCTGTGATATTGACACATCATTTTGACCATGTTATGTTATACTATAAAGTTTATACATATTTATAAGTATATACAGGGTCATTTTGTACTTACCATCAAAATTTTGAGGATGTGTTCAGTCCATGAAACTGAACAACTTTCTCTGGAACACATGGCCAAATATGTAAAATAAAAATCGACTTTCCATACAAATCAAAGAGATCATGTGATCAATTTAGTATGGGATGACTAAAATTTTCTGGCGATATTTGACACATGTTTCTTAGAGAAAGTTGTTTAGTTTCATGGACTGGACCAGTGTTGCCAACTTAGTGGATTTTCCACTAAGACTGGTGGATTGGATCCTGCCTTTAGTAGTGGTGAAAAATTGCATTTAGTGGTTAGTGGATTTGTCTAGTGGAATTTGAGAGTTTTAAAGCTTTTATATTTCTCGAACGACGATCATTAAATCGACTTACACATTTTAATCATGTTTTATCGAGTATAATTTTACTGTGCAGGCTACACTTTTACATTTTCTAAGACAATAACATTCTATGCGCAGGGATTTCCCTAAATTTATAAAATAATTATATTTTAGGTCTAAAATATAATTGTTTTATTTTACGCTGAGTAAAATGTAAATATTTTAAGATTACGTGATGGGACCGAATCGGAAAAAACTCAAACTTCAAAACACCCGAAAATAATTTGAATCAACTGATGTGATTCAAAATTACGATTCAAATTCTTCAAATCCATTTATTTCAATAAAAAAAGGTTAATAAAGTTTGAAGCCTAGTGTAAATTATATCTAACCTACAACAAAACCATACCTACCTTTTCTATTTTTGTACACAATCTTTTGAAGTCGGTTAAAAATCAAAGAGAGTATGATTCAAATCAACATAAAAATCTTATTCGAACACAAAATATGTAATAGTACAATATAGAGCTCCCCAAAAGTAAATTGAATGGTAAATTTAGTGGATTTTAGCGATTTTGAAAGTTGGCGCGATTTTTTTTAGTGGTTTTCTGGTAGTTTTAGGAGTTGATTCTGGTGGAGAGCTTGTCAAGTTGTTGGCAACACTGGACTGGACACATCTTTAAAATTTGGATGGTAAGTTCAAAATGACCCGATATATCTGTAAATTGATATAAGTTTTAATTAGGATTTTACTTATCTCCATCTTAGCATGCACTTTCTATTACTTGCTTACTTAAAAATCTAAAACAATGCTGGGTTGGCTGGAAGAGGTCTCTTTTAGAGATAAGTCCACCTTTGTAAACATCTTTCATATTTACCTGTGTAATTATGTTACAAGTGTAATAAAGAATATTTAAAGCACTCGTGTTATCTAAATCAGAGACAAACAGTAGTGGTGCTACAAACACCCAGACCAGACCCAATAGTCCGTGAGCCCGCGACAGTATTGCCTACGTCATATGACATCACGATGAAATGCATGGCACACGGTCGGAAAAGTTGTGCTGAGCGAGGATCAGAAGATTATCGCAAATAAAATTGGCCGGAAGCTTGAGAAAATTTTCCACTTCAGATCCTCGCTCAGCACAACTTTTCCGACCGCGTGCCATGCATTTCATCGTGATGTCATATGACGTAGGCAATACTGTCGCGGGCTCACGGACTACAATATAGAAAAGTTGCTTTTATAAATTGACATTAGAAAATCAATAAGATTAACAGAGGTTGTTAAAATAATGTTTTACGACCTGGTCGAGTGGTTTGTACACCGGTTTTCATGGTGTCGCCATTTTTGAGGTCCCGGGTTCAATCCCCGGCTGGATCAATTTAGAATATAAACTTTTCTATATTGGCTCAGATCTGGGTGTTTGCAGTTCCACCGTTGTCTCTGATTTCATAACACAAGTGCATTAGTAAGCTACTTTGAAATCAGAGCAATATTTGTGATGTTATCTTGTATTTATTTATTATTTTATTAAAGCATTTTTTCTAGTCTGAATCTTATAAATAATTACTTTTATGATACTATCTTGAGCTAGCCTCTTGCCTAATCCTTACTTCGTGATAATCCTTGATAGTTACTAGAGATGTCCTTATAATTCTCTTGTTATACTGTATCGACACAATACCAACACAATAACAAAATACCGGAAGATATAAAACAACTCTCTTTTAATAACTTCAAAAAAGCACTACGAGATTGGTTGATAAAAAATACATTTTATAGTATAGACGAGTTTTTAACATACCGTAAATAACGTATTAACTTCTGTGTGGCTTACTTTATGCATGGATTAACATGAAATGTTATTTTTAATTTGAATGTAAATGGGAGTTTTTAATTTTTTGACATTTTTAATTTTATTTTATTTTTATTTAATATCCATGAACTGACTTTGACATTAAAATTCGTTTATTATTGATGAATTTAATATAATATTTTAATTATTTTATAAATATTGTAGAAACATTGTATCTTAAAAAAATATTTAAATTTTTGCATGTCATTGTAATGGCGAAATAGGTATAAGATACTTTAAATTGATGTACGTACACCCTATGTAAACCCTATTTAATGCGAATAAAATTCTATTCTATTCTATAATATATTTATTTCCATAAAAGGATGGAACTCGACTGAATTTGGAATGAAAAAAAAACTCCATAAATAAACGGCGCCTTGTATTTTTCATAATTCACTAGATTTAATTTCAACATAATTTTCATTCTAAGGGTATTTGATTACAAATAAAACAGAACTACAGTTTTTGGGTAACTTATTTCATAAATAAATTTTCGTAAAAAAAAAATCATTTATTTATTAAAAACAAGATAATACAATTTAAATATTATTATCTTTAGTAATCAAAACAAATAAGTAATTTATTCGTCAATTTACACAATTTAATGAAATTCATTGATTTCCACCAAGAATATAATTTACGAGGATGCTAGTTTACAATTAGAATTAAAGAATGAATCATTTTATTATGATAATCACATTAATAATTTCTCACAAAAAAAACAAGAAAACATACATAACCTATTTGTTACAAAACCGTTTCCACTCAGCATTGTATTTGTTTGTATTATATTACGTGGACTACAAAAAAGCTGTAAAAAAACTAAAAGAATACAAAGACTAAAAAAGAAAAAAAAACTGAGTGTATGTTTGTTTTTAGCTCTACATGCCCCTGTCTTCTCCTATTCGAATAAAATAATCGAATAAAAAATATATTCAGAATAAAATCGAACAATAAGGGTCAGTACTTTTCCCACCCCTAGTTGTACCACACGGGAGTACTCCGAGTCATAATTTAATTTCTTATTCCGTATATTTGCTTTATAAAAGACAGACTGAGGCTTTATACGACATTTTATTATGTTACTCGTATGTTGTTACACGCCTTCAAAAAGGACGAAAGTTTATTTAATATACACTACATTGACCTGCATATATTTACACTGGACAAGCTTATGTCAAACTGTTTTTGTGCCTATTTGATTTCCGCCATTTTGGCGCTGTAGGACGTAGCGTGCGTGAGCATAGCGTGCGTACCGTACGTGGTACTAAAGTTTGAAGTCTGGAGAGACCATTCACGGCAACCATTTTCATATTGTACGTCAAAATTAGTTCTTTAGACGCACGCTAGTGGCGTTTCAAATAGGCACAAAAACTTAGCTGTCAAGTCATACAGACAGCCAATCCAGTTAAATAAAAAAAAAAAATTCATATCAGTGATACACTATCTTAGACTGTTCGGAATTATAGTTTCTGACGCTAGTAATTTTACTAGCACCACCAATGAAAAAAACATAAGTGCTTAAATATAGACGAAATTCTAAATGCTGTTGTTTATGTGCTGAATTATGTACCAGCTGTAATATTTAATGTATCTAAAATAAGTAGGATGAATAAGATTGTGCTACAAATTATGAAAAAAAAAACCGGTCAAGAGCGAGTCGGACTCGCGCACCGAGGATTCCGTACCATCATAATTGCACAATCAAATCACACTGCATAGTAGAATAATAACATTAGCATTGCAGTTTTAGGTCAGCGCCATCTCTTGACCGATAGTGGAACTAACTAATGTTAACTTTTTTGAAAATTTGATAATTTCTATAAAGTGTGCGATATTGAGACATCGTTTCATTTTTCCTGTAATCTTTATATAAACTGCTATCACATAGAATTATTTCAGATTTTTCTCTTTGCAAACTTCGGAGATAAGGGGGGGGAACGGTATTTTTATTTACATTTTTCATTATAAATCGAAAACTATGAGACCTAAAACAAAAAAAAAATGATTGAAAACGTGCAAACGGCGTTCTTTCATATGATACCCCACATGCCCTAGTAGCTCCACTTCAAATTTTTAAGACCCCTTTTCAGTCCCTGTTGTAAAAAATATATTTATTTATTTATTTATTTCTTATTTGCAAAATAGTTGGGCAAAATGTCATCTCAAACTGTTCTAAATTTCAAGTTGATACCACTAGTAGTTCTCGAGATATCCAGCTGTAACAGACAGACAGTCAGACAGACAGACTGAGTCACACCATAAGGGTTCCTTTTTTACCATTTTGGTACGGAACCCTAAAAGGAGGAAAATATTATTGATATTAATTACAAGGTATGATATCATTACTAAACTTGTTTGTTGAGACTGAAGATCTATGAGAAGTATTGAAATACTCGAGTTACAGACCCCCTTCAATAATTAAACCCAGGACCACGCGTGAGATTATAGTTATTTATGCAACTGTTGTATAATGAAGGGTATTAAAACACGAATGTGGGTTTATCACACGAGGCGAAGCCGATTGTGATAATAGTATCACATGAATGTTTTAATACCTAATTATGTACAGTTTTATACATGACTCCTCTATCGGGTTTTGAAACGGTGTCTTATTGGCAACATTGAAACAACCAGTGTCATGGCTAGCGAGTGGCTGGTTGCGCCCCTCGCGGACGCACCCGCTGCGCGCACGTCTGTCATAAGATCATCCAAACGAGTGTTTTAATATTGTAATGAATTTCATAATGTAATTCCTTCGGGTGAAGCCGGGGGAGTGCGACCGTCTTTTGTTTGGATATTGTGGTGACTATGACACTGGTCGTATTAAATTTGCCTATAAGCTAACTTTTTCGGAACCTTTTATAGAGGATTTAAAGCATGGATGTAGATAAAATTATTATTATTTAAACCTTATTACTTAAATCTTTATAAACCTTAAAATCTAATCAAACACAAGAAAAAAATAATTCTGGGGGTCTATTACGAAAAGTTTAATGCGATACACGCAGCTGCGTCCATGCTTCGTTTTGATTGTTTCCTATTACAAATCACTTTCGTATGCGATATTGCGAAGTAATTGCGTAAATTTGACTGTTTTTCTTTAGTGTATTCGACATTGTTTGTTAAGTAGTCTATGAACTACGGTAGCCAAATTCAAAATGTTTGTTATAACTACAACCAGCGAACTGCGGACGATTATCGTGGCCAAGTCACTGCGTTACGCAATTGCGTACGTTATTTTCGTAATAGGCCCCCAGAGCATTCCCAGTTTGGGTTCTATTATTATCTGAAAACTAAGTTAGAAACGCTGAAATGTTAATCATTTGTTTCCCGCAGTGGGTGGTTCCACTCATGATAACAAACAAGCAACTTTTACTATGGGGCCAACTCTGATATCGCGGAAACAAAATCAGCTGTTCTATACAAAAGCGCATTGCCTACCTTGATCTTAAATTCTTAATGTATGGAACAGCTGTATTTTTCGTGATATCGGTGTTGGCCCCATTGTAAAAGTTGCTTGTAATCATGAGGACCACCCGTCTGCGAAAGCCAAATGATTAAAATTTCACTCTTTGAAAGACTTATTTTTTAGGGTTCCGTAACTCAAAAGAAAAAAACAGAACCCTCATAGGATCACTTTGTTGTCCGTCTCTCTGTCTATTTGTGAAGACCGTTTATTTCGGGAACGCTTGGAGGTATCGAGTTGAAATTAAAACCATATAGGTACACAGGTCTACAATCCCTTGGAGCTGTGAAAAAATCAAACTTCTAAGTTTACGTAAAAAAAGATACAGCCGTATATGCCGCAAAAATGCATATTTCGACACTCTCAAGGGAGTCAAAACTTTCCGTTGACCTAGAACTATGAATTTTGGCAAGTAATATTTTAAAATACGAAAACTAGCATATAAAAATCATATCTTTTCTTGATCCAGATCCGAAGTCCCTGATGGTGGTAGAGAGAAGAACATGAGCAGACTCAACGGCTTCCTCAGTCTGAAGACTCCGCTCATCAGCACCAAAACCTTGGGGTAAGTCATCATAATCAATCAATCAATGTTATTTATCTACCCATGCTTTAAATTAAAGATGCACCGGATCCTACTTTTACCGGGTACCCGGCAACCGAGTACCCGGTGCAAGCTTATGCCGGGTAGCCGGGTACCCGGCAAAATTACCCGGCATGAAAAGAGGTACATTCCACTTCCCTGTTTGAATGAATGAATTAGATGAATTAGATCACTATCTCAACTCAGCAAGGGCTCGAAGGGATATAAATCCCTATAAGTGGTGGGC
The DNA here is from genome assembly GCA_943789525.1 of Agriphila geniculea. Classification (NCBI taxonomy): domain Eukaryota; kingdom Metazoa; phylum Arthropoda; class Insecta; order Lepidoptera; family Crambidae; genus Agriphila; species Agriphila geniculea. Next base: position 7,854,931 of record OX038898.1, on the reverse strand, counting down.
CGATAATATGGGTCACTACCCTATTATAAAGAGTCTCGCGGTTAGATATTTAACCACACCCGCCAGCTCCGTATATAGTGAACGCCTCTTTTCGGAGGCTGGTAATATCTATGAGAAAAAGCGCAACAGACTTAACCCAAATTGTGCTGAACAGCTTGTATTTCTTCATCATAATTTACTCTTTTGAATTATAAATATTAATTCTTACTGATTCATGTTTAATTGAAATAAATGTCCGTTCTTGAAATAAGTTTTTTTTAAATTTATCCTAGACTTAATTACCCGGCAGTGCCGGGTATCCGGCACCATTATCCGGTACCCGGCCGGATCCTGAAAAAGTGCCGGATCCGCCGGGTACCGGATCCACACCGGGTACCCGTCCCATCTCTACTTGAAATCCTATACAAACGCACTACCTCTTTCGTTCGCGGTCGTTTAACTACTAGAATACGGCTATGATACGGTGAAGGGACACCGTTAGTGTTGTGTGCGGCAGTTCTACGGTGGATGAAGATTCCACCACAGAGGAGGATGCGTAACACCGCAGCTCCAGTCAGCCCGTGACCACGGCCGATGCAACTCGGTCGAAACCACGGGAATATAGGTAGGTGTGAAAAGGAGGTGTGAAAAAGTTAGCTTAATACTGCCAACATTATAACTACCATTGTCATAGTAACTGCAATATGCGCCCAACGAGTTAAATTGTGAATAGTAGGTACAACATTATAACACTCTTGCGGATGATATAATGTTATGATATAAAATATATACCTACTTCAAGGTCAAAGTCAACTTCAAGATCAAGGTCAAAGTCAAAACCCTTCATAGCTCAACCAACATTTTGGCGCTAATTTTCACCTTTCTTAACGTTTGTACTGGTTTAATGGGTGTGTAAAAGCGCCCAGTAAAACTTTTGTTTGTTCAATGGTCATGACTATAACTAAATAACTCATCAAGATGAGTAACAGTAGCAAGAAGACATAATATGACTTAGGTAGGTATTATAGAGAAAAGCTGAACCACAGTAACACTAGGTATTGTAACTTCAAGTAACAATAAGTACCTAAGGTACACTATTTCCAAGTGAGCTAAGTAAATGTTTTATACCACTTAACTAAGCTAGGAAACGTAATATTACTTAAGGAGGTATAAACGGTATAGTCGGAACCATCATAGCACCTGCTTTTATAAATTCAAGTATCAGAAAATACTTAAAGTATCTAATATTATAGTTTCTTATAACTCTTTCTACCGACAAGAGCTCTTGAAAGTAGTTAGATAATTTTATTTATCACCTAAGTTGATATAAAAGTATTAATCGCAACGTATTTACAGCTACTTAATTTAGTAATGAGTAACCCCTATATATGATAGCAATTGGTATTATGGAGTTACTTTTAGAGCCCTAATCGTTATAGCGGGGTACAAATTTACTTTTATGCTATTCTAAGCAATATTAACATGCAATTTAACCATTGTAACTCTTATTTTCACTTGAAATCATAAAACATATGAAATATTACTTTTATAGATGTGTAGTGTCACTAACCACTAAATGTTATATTTTCTGATCAGATTACATGCAAATTACAGTGATACCTAGAAGTAGTCAGAATTTTTTGATTTTCGCCATGAGTTCGTGAATAAAACGAAATTGTCAGTGTCAGTCAGCCAGTGAAAAGAAACGTAACCCTAAAATACCACTACCTTTACATCCAAGTCGAACCATAGTAATACCAAACACCTTAAACTTGTACTCTTATTACCTTTAAAACCCTGTTCTGGTATCACAAGTGCAACGATAGTTCTAACTGCAGGCCATCCTAGCACTTCTTGTTTATTAATAGTAATAATAGGAACCTAGGGTAATAAGGAATAGACGCCATGTTAAATCAAACATAACCTAAAAATAATTAAAAAAAAAACTAGTTTAAAACACATTTTTTGTATAATTTTCTCATTTTAAAATGCAATATCCTACTAATATTATAAATGTGAAAGTATGTGGGTTTGGATGTTTGTTCCTCAATCACACAAAAACTACCAAACGGATTTGGATGAAATTTGGCACACAGATAGTAGATAGCCTCGATTAAAACATAGAATACTTTTTATCCCGATATTACCACGGGAACGGGAACCACGCAGGTGAAACCGCGGGCGGCCGCTAGTTATTACTATAAAACACAATCACTGTAAAAGACAGAGCCAATATCCTGTTTTTATCTAAATATATATTGAGTGTATGCCCCGCGTAATAAAATACAAATTATTTTTAATTCAAATATCACTTATTTTCAAGGCCCTTCAAAATTGAGATGCAAAACATATATTATTCTCTCAATAAAGTAGCACGCGCAATAAATGTTAGCCATATGATGAAGAAATCAAACTTGACTGACGGAGTTCTTGACAATCTTAATTACACTTCCTTATTTAGACGATATCACAAATTGAATTGAATGAAATAAAGTAACACTTTAAGAGCTAAAATAATTAAAACTAATAGAAGAAGGAAACTCGCTACAGCTCTGAGTTGCTAATCAACACTGATCAAGATACATAAAGCAACTCCAAGAAAAAAATAAACCTAAAAAAGAACTAATATATTACTATAAAAGTTATACCAGCAGACTTTAGAACTTGTGTACCACATATAGTTTTTATTGTAACCATAATACAGACTTTAAAGTTCTTGAGGTAGCAAGATTTATATTATACCACCATTATAGATACAAAAAACTGTTTGCCACTAACGCCACTCTATAACTGTAATGTGACTCTTAGTGTTAAAAGAGTGAGCATTATAACCATTCCATTACTTATAGCGCTATAAGACGTGGGCCCAAATAAGAGGTTGTAAGGGGTTAGAGCGTGCTCTAACACCAATTGCTAAAACCTTTGTATAACTCTTTTAACACCAATTCTTACTACCAAAAAGCTAGTTTGGAGAGGATACAAATATCATGGGTGTTTTTAATCCAAATGTATAAATATTTTTTTCATTCCCTAATAAAAAAATGGGCGTAGATAAAAGTCTTGTATGCAACTGTACATAATTAGGTATTATAGACTATTATTACATTCTTATTTCAATATCCATCACTGGTACCAATACCAACTTGCTGCACTGGACACGTTTCAGCAGAGTCAAGCTTATTGAGTGACATAAAAGTGGTGAGTGGTGAAGAATAAGCATAATATTTTCCTACATTTTTATCATACCTTCCTTACCTATCTTTAAGCCTTTTTTCGCTAAATGACAGATTCTGGAAACGGCAGATTCTGTAAACGGCAGATTCTGTAAATGGCAGATTCTTTAAACGACAGATATTGTACAGTCAGTCAGCAAAAACAAAAGTTTTTTGACATAAGTTTTTTTAAACATTGGTTTTGACCAGAATTTATTTTAATATAAATAACTTTTTGACGTTAATATTGGTGGTGGTTAACCTTCTCCATATTTATGAGATCCTGGTACTTTGGTGACGCATTGTTTTACGAAAAAAAGTTTATACTTTTCTTTGTCATTTTTCATTCAAGGGCATAATGAGTCGGTGTGACTACGGGTAAAAAAATCCCCGTAGTCACACTGGTGTGGTAAGTTGATGTGACCACGGGTCGGTCGGGATCGGGAATAGTCGGGATTATCGTGTGTCATTATTTCCGTTGTCATTTTTCTTGATAGAGCCTAATAAAAATAAAAAATATCTTCAGACTTAGAATGTTGTTTGGGACTGTACTTCTGCCATTTACAGAATCTGCCGTTTACAGAATCTACCGTTTCCAGAATCTGCCATTTAGCGAAAAAAGGTCTTTAAGTAGGTATATAGGTATCCGAAAACCTATCTCAAAATTAATGGAAAACCGCAAATCGATGTACAGCATAGCCGTCTGGTACTGTAGCGTTTTTGCGCTACTATAAATGAAAAAAAATTTTTGGATTGAATAAACTATGTTTTATTAAACTGAATTTGTATTCAATAATAATTTTCTTTTATTATGACTGTGTCAAGACATTACACAAAAATTTCCTCAAATACGATTTTCTCTTTCCCCAATAATTAAAATTTTCTCCCAAATTGCGAAAAACCCCCAATCCACCAACCCTGCTTGCCTAGCCGGTCACGCGACGTATCGTGACTTTACTGAGATGGACTGATGTGTGTAAACGTGACGGACGGAGCTTTGTGAGTGATCCTTATTTGTGAATGAGCCTAAATACTTCTATGTAGGTAACTTAGGTAGGTAAGGTAATGTACCTAAATACCTACCTAAGTAGGTACTTAATCATTTTATAAAATTATATGTTACAAACTGTTTTCTACAGTCTCACCGTTTCGTAAAAAGTGATTAATTAATAAAATAAGTAAGTACCTAAGTACCTAGTAGGTACGATTTGATTTGACACGACAGAAAGTAGAAAATATTTATTATTAATCTCTTAACGAACAATGGTTAATGGTTACTAAATTAACAAATAAAACAAAGACAAAACCATAACCCTCTTGCAGTCGGGTAAAAGCCACAATGTGGATAACTTAACTCCAATACTACGTTGAAAAATATACTTACTAGAGACCTTCTTCCTTTCCTTTTACTATGACAGTAAGCACAGTCGAGCGTGCTTGAAATTGTATGTAAATTAGACGTGAGGCGTATTTATCGTAAATTCGTAACAGGTAAAAATAACAGATAATTAAATGGAACTGTTTCGCCCTGTTACGAGCGCTATGAAATAACTGTTGTTCAAAGGAACAGGCGTAACAGATTGTTTTATTATAAGTATATTAAAAGTTTTTAGTAGTTTTATTATTAGAGACTATTTAATTTCAATTTAGTTGTAACTCTATGTTTTATTATATAATAATATTAAAATAAAATATGAGGCGCCTTTTATTTTCTCATAGAGGGTGATGAAAAGTAGAGTGTATCACTCGGGCGCAAATATATTTTTGGCTCGAGCGACGTACTTTGAATCCCTCGCTACGTTCAGGATCAAAAAAACGCCCTCGCCGTAAAAATATTATTTTCCTCCCTTATGATACAATCTACTATTGCCACCACCTGCCAGGCTGCCACAACCACAACATTTTGGTTTTTTCAGCTTTCAGCATTTTTCGTATTAGCGACCTCTATCGTACCCCAGAGAAAGTCGTCAGTAACTGGAAGCAGCTCCTGATAAAATATTCTAGCAAGGAAACTGAAAGCAACGTAGTTCTTACTTGTAGCAATAGATGGCGCATTACAAAACAGTTAAGTGAGCGAAATGAAAAAATTCAAAACGTAAAGTTATCGAAAGTTCTGTATCACAAAGCAAAGACCATGTACACTTTTTGTCATATCCGCCATTTAAAAAAAAATCGGGTTGCACTCCGGGAGTGCCGGCAGAAGTGAAAACTTAATTATTAATGTTGTGCATTTTTGATATTTTGAAATTAGCGGCAAAGGATTAAAATTATTTCTTTCCTTTTACTATACAGTCACACAATTCAATCAGTTTGAAATTAGAGAAAAATACTAAAGATTTCGCGCCAGTGGCCTTTTTAATTTCTACATGCTCGCATTCTACGATTTAAACTTATAGTCACACTGCCTTACTAATAAAGAACTGCAACCCACCCGTTTTACAAGTGTGTAACTATGACAGTGATAGATGAGTTATAGATCGCGTATACAGTCGGTTACTAATAAAGGCTTTTATTGTATTGGGTAGTTACACAAAGGTTATAACGAATATCACTTGCAACACTGGTGCTCACGTTCTAAAACAACATTATCTTTAATTATTTTCTAGTGAAATAAATAATTTAAATCTTATATTTAGGCACATTTGGTTAAAATCTTTAAATTGTAATGGGTTTTTTAATTTTTTGGTTTTAATTTACATATTTTTTTAGTGAACTGTCTATCGTGTTTTTAAACGATCACAGGAAATGTCATACGTTGTCATGACAATAATAAACAAACACTTAAATATTGTCAAATGATCAAAATGTAAATACACAACATGTTATGCGTTTCTTTAATTATTTTCGGTTGCTTTGTGTTTTTCTTAGTAATAGGCAAAATTTGCAAGCAAGCAAGCAAGAATAGCCACCTCATTTTCACAGTTTGTGATTTACGCTCACGAGTTGTATAATAATGTCATCCCAAGGGAATCAACGCTGGAGAGATGTAATTCTTACCAATTTTATAAATAATGTTTATTATTGACTTGAACTCAAAACAATCTACAAGCACCAGATCATACCTAAGTCAAGATCATGGAAATAAGATCGAGGAATCGAGCACATCAAGGAAACTTATATACCTACTACCCTATCCCAAAGATTTCAATCTTTGCCCTGTCCTAACTTGAAGAAAGCTGCATCGATTAAAAACTTAAGAACAACGAAGAATTTTTTTCTTCTAAAGGTTATGTATGTCTATAAAATAAAATATATCGAGTTAAAAACTAGTGCATTTTTATTCGATATTAGATATGATCTAGCATTGCAACGGTTGGTTTGTTAGTGATCTTATTAAAATGATGATGGGATTATAGAATCAATCTGTTTTGCTTAATTCATAAAAAGGAACAGGTCTTCAGTAATACGGTTTCTTATTAAATTGTAGGCTGATTGACCAGTTTCATTGCCTTGTACTTGTAAAGACTTCTCCTATCGAATTGTTCTAGAAACAACATCGAAATAATCATAAAACTTTATTTTTATTCAGTTTACGTTATTACACATCAGTTAAACTAGGTCCCGTGAGTGTAAAGTGACAGTTTAAGTTTCCATAGTAATTACCCACTTGTTACAACAGGCGTATGTCACGGAACTGTCAAAATTGGTTTATTAGTCAAGATTTCGCTGTATCACCCGTATACATCGCGGGTAAATGTTTATTAGTAAGGCAGACAGAGTATAAATAAGTCTATGATTTCACCGAAGAGATCGCTGCTATTAGTTCCATTTTCAAAATTATCGTGTTGCTGGTGACACAAGTGTTTACGTCTTAAAATGACCGCCGCCATTTTCAACGCGCCCCGTAGAAAGAGAGGTGGATACTTCCGCCGCCAGCTGTCTACTCTCCATCCGTCACATCCGTCTTACGAATTTTCGATCTAGGTCACGTGATTCTTACTGACGCGAGTTTAGCATTTTTCTCCATACAAAAAGCGCACAACACCGCTAAAGAAGTTTTCACTTCAAAAATCGGAAATTTTTCGCAACTGATAAAACAAGTGTTAATCGCTAGGAGACGTCAAAATAAACACAAATTATTCATGGTCATATTATTGTCGTAAAATGTGTGCTTTTGGAGATATATGAAGAAGAGGCAATTGAAGTGTTTCTTTCTTTTACGATGTTTTTTTTAACAACACAATAGCAAACGTCAAAATAAACATGAATTATTCATTGATTATTCATGTTTATTTTGACGTTGAATATCGATTAAAACTAGTTTAATTTTTTTTTCATCAACTGCGAATGCAATAAAGATTCCGATTCCGATTTTTTCCGAATAGGTATACCAGGATCCATTTTAAAACGTTTTTTGCCTTTTCAGTAAACAATCAAAATCAAACCAAACTACACACAGATCCAAATCGTAAAGCTTCAACAAAATCCGAATAGAAATGAGGAGGGGCCAGGCCTTCAAAATTGAAATCCCGTCGGACAAGCGAGTGCTCTACCGACAACTGGTATCATTGTCTTCAGCATGATCTCCTGAACAATAATATAGCGGTTGTCGCATTATAAAGTGGTGGAGGGGGGAGGGGGGGGGGGGGGGGAGGGAAAAGGTGCAAAACTCGGTTATCAGAGTTTGGCAAATTTCTCAATAACCACTTGTTTGATTTAAACAAATAAACTGTCATATGGTAGGTAACATCCTTAACAACAGATTTTATCAAATAATATTTTTTGTAGATACTATAGTTTATGAAATAATTAGATAAAATACGAATTTCAAATAAACATTTTTTTTGAAGCAGTAAATTGAAATAAACTAGTATGTAATTAAAACTATGAAGATTTGCTCCAGAAAAAAAATATTCGTGAATAGTCCAGTCATTCCCCTATATAGAATATTAAACATATTAAACATTTTTGTCTAGTAACTAGTTAAAAAAAATTTTTTTGTGTCGCATGGCGAAATTTTCTCTTCCATTTTTTTTTCTTAAATCCTCTACAGAATTAAAAGTATGAAGATTTGCCTCAAAAAAAATAACAGTAAATAGCCCAGTTATCCTATTATATAGAATAATAAACTTATCAAATATTTTTGTCTAGTAATTATGTTAAAAAAAATGTTTTTATTGCGTGGCGAATTTTCTTTATCTTTTTTTTTCGAAAATCCTTTACAGAATTAAGACTATCAAAATTAGCCCCATAAAAAAAATAATAGTAAATAGTCCAGTTATTTTTCTATATAGAATAATAAATTTGTTAAATATTTTTGTCTAGTAACTGTGTTACAAAATGTTTTGTGTTGCGTGGCGAAATTTTCTTTACAATTTTTTTTTCGAAAATCCTCTACAGAATTTAAACTATGATGATTTGCCCTATAAAAAAATAGCTGGTGAATATCTTAGTTGTTGCACTATATAGAAAAATTAACTTGTCAAACATTTTTGGCTAGAAATTATGTTAAAAAAATGATTTCTATCGCGCAGTGAAATTTTCTCTAACATATCATTTTTCCATAAATCTTCTACAGAATTAAAACTATGAGGATTTTCTCCAGAAAAAAAATTACAGTAAATAGACTAGTTATTTCACTATATAGATTAATGAACTTATCAAACATTTTGGTCTAGTAACTGTGTTAAAAAATGTTTTGTGTCACATAACACGGTGGACCTGCAAAGCTATGTTCAAACACGGCACAAAATATTTTTTAACACAGTTACTAGACAAAAATATTTGACAAATTTATTATTCTATATAATAAAATAACTGGGCTATTCACTACTGTTTTTTTTCTGGGGAAAATCCTCATAGTTTTAATTCTGTAGAGGATTTTCTAACAAATGGTAGAAAAAATTTCACCTCGTGAAAAAATAAACATTTTTTTAACATAGTTACTAGACAAAAATGTTTAACATGTTTATTATTTTATAAATATTGGAATAACTGGGCTATTCACCATTTTTTTTCCGAGGATAATCTTTATAGTTTTAATTCTGTGGAGGATTTTCGAAAAAAATGGTAGAAAACATTTCGCCACACGACCCAAAAATTTTTTTAGCATAGTTACTAGATACAAATGTTTAACAAGTTTATTACTTCATATAGTGGAACAATTGTGCTATGTATAAATATTTTTTTTCTGGGGAAAATCCTCATAGTTTTAATTTCACAGTACTTTCTTTTAATTTAATGCTTCAATTCTACAAAACTAAAAAAGCCTTTGTTTGAAATTCATCTTTTTTCTATTTTTGTAATAAACTTTAGTATTTACAAAAAACATTATTTATTAAAATATGTTGCTACAGGTATTATCTACCATATAAAACGTTATTTGTTTTAATCGGACAAGCGGTTACTGAGAAATTATCCAAACCCTGATACCCGATTTCCGCATCTTTTCCCTCCCCTCCCTCCCCCCTCAACCACTTTATGATGCGACAACTGCTATATTCTTGTTCAAGAGATCATGCTGAAGACAATAATACCAGTTGTCGGTAGAGAACTCTTCGGTCCGACTGGAATCGTCATTAAACGACTTTCGTTAAAGCGGTTTCCATATTATTCGGACAGTGACCTCCCGCACTATATCGATGATAATTTTGTTGTCTTCTAACCAAATTTCAAAACTAAAAAACAAACAACAAGCCAATGATTGTGGCAATTTTACGTAGTACTTTATACTATATGTACTTCTGTACTTTATTTTAATTTACTGCTTCAAATCTACAAAACTAAAAATGATTTTGTTTGAAATTCGACTTTTTTCTAATTATTTAATAAACTATAGTATTTACAAAAAACATTGCAAATAAAAATATGTTGTCAAAAATATTACCTACCCTAAGACACATTATTTGTTTAAATCGGTCAAGTGGTTGTTGAGAAAATCAACCAATTTCCGATACTCGACTTCCGCATCACTTCCCTCCACCCCTCCCCCCTCCACCACTTTATAATGCAACAACCGCTGTATTCTTGTTCAGGAGATCATGCTGAAGACATTGATACCGGTTGTCGGTGGAGCACTCTCTTGTCCAGCGGGAATCGTAAATAGACGACTTTCGTAAATGTGGCATCCCCTCTATAAGCAAAGGTCAGCAAAGTAAGAATGTAATGTAAACCAAACCATAACTTACAAAATCCAAATACGGTAATTTTTACAGTATCATTTTATTTAAGGGCAGATAAGTTTTGCATTCTTAAAAATAAGAATCATGCCTATCGCCTTGTAATAACTAAACGGTGGAATTAGTATACATTTTAAAAGCAAAACCATAGCGCGATGCAAACACTGTTCAGCGCCATCTAGTACCATAATGGTAAACTACACTTGTAATGTGCCAGTTACCACCCACCACTGTGTGTACCCACTGTGATTACAACCGGCAAATTGAAAATAGTGGCTCAAAGACTGTATAGCCGCATTTCAAAGAAATAAGCGTTTAAAAAAAAAATCGGCCAAGTGCGAGTCGGACTCGCGCACGAACCAAAAACGGAAAAAAAATCACGTTTGTTGTATGGGAGGCCCCCTTAAATATTTATTTTATTCTGTTTTTAGAATTTGTTGTAATAGCGGCAACAGAAACACATCATCAGTGAAAATTTCAACACTCTAACTATCACGGTTCATGAGATACAGCCTGGTGACAGACAGACTGACGGACAGCGGAGTCTTAGTAATAGGGTCCCGTTTTTACACTTTGGGTATGGAACCCTAAATATGAAAGCATTACTATTGATGTAAACTTTAGTTTTAGGAAGCAAAATTCTGACATTAGTGCCGTTCAGAGACAAAAACATAATAAATTATCAGGTAGGTATTTTAAAACGAAGACAATATGTTCAAGCGGAATTTCTAATTTGCAAATTATCAATCAACAGCTCCTATTTGATTAAAGAGTTCCCCTTGTGTATCTTCAAAATTCAAAGTCTAATGCCATTGAAATTAATATGAAATTATTATCAGTCTTCTTTCAAACAAAAAAAGAATCATTAAAATCGGTTCATAAACAAAAAAGTTGAAATTGAACATCCATGCGACGAATAGATAACCTCCTCCTTTTGAAATTTTTGAAGTGGGTTAAAAAAAGAATGAGTTTTTGCTGGTATTATCGTATTACCTACCTTAAAATAGGTAGATATAGGTACGTCATTTTCGTCGCTGCATCTAAAATATCGGGCGGAGAATTTTTTTTTTCACATTTACTGCTATCAGACATTTATTTAGTAATGAGTCGATATGTTACCGGTATAAGTACGGAATCCGGGTGGTAACTGGCACATTACAAGTGTAGTTTACCATTATGGTACTAGATGGCGCTGAACAGTGTTTGCATCGCGCTATGGTTTTGCTTTTAAAATGTATACTAATTCCACCGTTTAGTTATTACAAAACATGCAAAAACTTATCTGCCCTTAAATGGGGAATTTTTGGATACCTGCCTATATACAAAGGTAGGTTCGATATAAAATGATACTGTAAATTGCAAAAGCCCATAATTTGCGATTTGGATTTTGTTGGTTAGTTTTGGTTTGGTTTACATTCTTACTTTACTGACCTTTGCTTATTTCTATTTGGATTTTGTTGAAGCTTTACGATTTGGATCTGTCTGTAGTTTGGTTTGATTTTGATTGTTTACTGAAAAGGCACAAACGTTTTAGAATGGAGCCTGGTATAGCTATTCGAAAAAAATCGGAATCGGAATCTTTATCGCAACTAGGATTCGAACCCGGGATCCCGATCGTTTTTCAATCCCGAAATTTTCGGGGTTGAGTTTTCATAATCAAAATTCAAAAAATGGGACCAATTTGAGAAGAAACCTGATGTTAGAGCGTTTGAATCATTTCAATCGGTTCAGCCGTCTTCGAGTAATCGGTGTACATACATATATAAAAAAAATAAACGCGACGAATAGATAACCTCTTCCTTTTGAAATTTTTGAAGTGGGTTAAAAAAAGAATGAGTTTTTGCTGGTATTATCGTATTACCTACCTTAACATAGGTAGATATAGGTACGTCATTTCCGTCCCTGCATCTAAAATATCGGGTGGAGAATTTTTTTTTCACATTTACTGCTATCAGACATTTTATTTAGTAATGAGTCGATATGTTACCGTTAGAGTACGGAATCCGTTAATCTGCAGATTAACTAGTGAATCTGCAGATTAACTGGTCGAGTCAGTTAAAGTGGGGAATTTTTCTTAAAGTAGACGATTTCCGCACTTTAACTAGTTAATCTGCAGATTAACGGATGCTACACCGTTAAAGTGCGGAATACAGTGAGTGAAATAGCCAAGGCTTCAGGAAATTTAAGTAAAAGACCTACATTGAAAGTTTATTTTAGAAAAACTTCGTTTCTGGCGCATCGCCGGCCGCTCCCGCGACGCGCTCGCTCGACTGGCGCGTTTTTGGTCGCAATACTAACATAACATGAACGCTTTAAGACTTTTTCCATGGCGGGGGGCTTCGCCCACGTCTACCCCCTTTTATGTTATTACACATTTTCTTCAATAATAGAACCTGTTTCCGTACTTTAACTGATCATTGCTCGTTAATCTGCAGATTAGCTAGTGAATCTGCAGATTATCTAGTTAAAGTACGAAATAAAACAATTTTTCGCACTTTAACTGATTCACTGATTTCCGCACTTTAACGGTGACAGATATATTTTTATAAATATTGCATCGACTTGTGTGACCACTTTGTTGTATACAGACACTTTTTAAGATGCTACTAATATAATAAATGAGAAAGTTTGTGGGTTTGGATGTTTGGATCTTTGTTCCTCAATCACGCAAAAACTACTAAACGGATTTGGTTGAAAGGACACCAGGCACATGAGACCCAAAAGTGTATAAACATAATTTTGTTATCTATAAACACTTTATGTTACTAGAATCATAAAACAGTAGCAACATTATTTTTTAACTCCTTCATTTAGCTTTAATTAAATAATGAAAAAAATATGTTTTTACAAAACTCAAATACGTCTTTTATTTTTTGCTTTGTTCTTAACAGTTTTCTTCTTTTTTAATGCTATTAATAAAAATTGCACTCATAGCAACGGAAAACACAGCTAAATCGTTATCCATCTTAATTTATGACATTGTTTATATGATCATAGGTGGATCATAAGTGTAATATGTAAAAATGAAGGACAGCATCATTTAACTATGATCATAGAATTTGACAGATATGAAATCATATATAAATGATAAATATATGATAATGTAATAGCGGCCTTAGCGATTTCACAAGTCTCCCCTGAGTATATTTGTTCTGTGGCACAAGTGATTGCGCATTAAAAAAAAGTCTGCCGGATGTTAGTCAACTCAACTGTCAAAAGCGTTGTGTTATGTGCGACATATGCACAGATTTTCCGTTTGATCTGGGGGCTTGACAGATGGATGTGACACATTGCTGCACTTCTTTGGTAAGTTTTTATTTCTGCCAAAAAGAAAATTCAATGGATTACATCCTGAAAGCGATTGCGATAGATTTTGAAGTTAGACAATAGAAAGGCTGGTTCCAACTCGTACATTGTGGTGCTAATCTGTATCACTAACGCAGCTAACGAAACGTATTGTCGTGAAACTGGTGTTGCTATTTAGTGTCGGGGTTACCAAAAAAAAAACTTTCAAACGTAAATAACTCTTAAAACATTAATCTACGTAAAAATCTGAATATTTTCTATGACTTACTAATTACATGCCTACATTTTGAAAAAAACAGAAACGTTATACATTCTTTGGTTTTTGTCTATGAGACTCTGCCTGATGTCTTTTGGCACACAGATAGAAGATAGCCTAGATTAAAACATAGAATATTTTTAATCTCGATATTCCCACGGGAACGGGAACCACGCGGGTGAAACCGCGGGCGGCTGCTAGTAGGCCAATAAATTAAGACACCCTTTTTTGTAAAAATGTGACTTTACTCAAAAGCATATAATTGTTAGGTACCGTTTTTTAATTTAAAAAATTAATTATTAAAATTTATAAATAAGTACAGGGTTTATGCGCTACACTAGCGCCGCCAATGGAAAAAAACGTATTGCTTCAATAAAGACGAAATTATGAATTGTGTTCTTCTAGTGTACTCTGAATAAGCCTGGCCGCACACAGGCGTTTTCAGCCGGCGGATTCCCCATTCGTTTTCTGCGTCGAGCCTAGTGCCATCTAGCGCACGCGATTTATTTTGAATTTAGCAGGGCTGTCCGATTGAAGGTTTCTTCCGCAATTTTTGGGAAAAACTTGTAAACTATTATTTTACTCAGATTTTTGAAAATCATGTTTCTAAGCGCTAAACTTTTTAATAGGTATATTTTCGCCAATGTTCTTTACTAAAGATCTACTTTTTTTTTTAAATATCCCGTATTCGTCTCCGAGATTTAATTTGTTACAAAGTAGTAGCTCTGCTACTCGCTCGCATTCACTCGCACGTATTCAACGCCAGGGAGAGAAAGAGAAAGCAATAGCCACCCCCTCTCTGCCTCCGACCATCGCTGCCCGCCGCCGCGTCAGTCAACCTCATTCTTTGTTGCGCGCGCGCGCAAGACGCACGTAGTCACAATATTACTTTTTAGTTTAACTTAAAATCAGTGAAAATTTATTACAAACGTGAATTAATTCGTGAGAAACGGTAAAATACCGTCCCTATGCAAGTGCATATGAATGTTGAAGGTACTGTACTCACAATTTATGTTTTCTCTTAGTATAGTGATGAATAGTATGCAAGTTATTCACAAAGGTAAACTGCCTTATATCTGCCTCGAGTCAATACGAGATACTGACCAATGGTACGTTTTTCCCGAGTCAATACGAGATGTTGACCAGTGAATGTTTTTCCCGAGTCAATACGTGATATTGACCAGTGAATGTTTTGCCCGAGTCAATACGACATATTGACCAGTGTCACTATTATGAGTTAATACGAGACATAAACCATTATTTTACAATAAACTGCCGAATACTTGCCTCGAGTCGATACGACACGCTTTTGTGAGTTAATATGTCTTCGGACGAAGCCTTCGTATAATTATGATTGGACTTCACTTACATGTAAGTCCGTTTAATCCACTGAAATGTTATTACTACGTATGGAATCGACCTCGCAGCCCCGATTTTTGCTCCATGAGTTGAGGCCAACTGGCCTCAACTCATTTAGTCACTCGCCAACGCTCACCGCGAACGCACGGTGCAATAGTGGTGATAAAAATGCCGATCTGTGTATTGAAGACGTGTAAAAATTGTTCCACTTCGAAGCAAAAAAAATAGTGGAGTGACTTATCATCGGTATGTAAACAAAACATCAACATAAACCAACCAAAACTATTTTTTATACATTATTTCTACTGACCCGACATTTTGTATGAAAATCATAGATTATGTAAAGTGAACCATACAGATTGTATACGTAGGTACTAAACTAGGATAGGTGAACTAATAGCACAGTTTTACAATATTGTACCTTTATTATTCTATACCGTTAAGAAGCGCCTATGATGTAGGACGACACCGCCGCCACCTTGTAGGTACTTAACTTACGCTGTCATGTCAGTCGAAAAATATGTTTAGGAGTTTGTCAAAAAAGAAATAAATTAAAAGTGATTATTAATCTTAAGTCCCTGCTATATTTTACTGTCGAGGCACATCGGTGCGTACACGGAACAACTGTGCTCCATTGCCGCAATTACTCAATACTCATCCCGCTCAAGTGGCGAGGCAGGCGAGGCTAATAGCGAGTTTGAATGTGTATGTCACGGCTAATACCCGAAGTGCGGCTAAACCTAGTTTTAGCCGGCTAAAGCTAGGTGTAGCCGATAGCTGTTGGCTAAAACTAGGTGAAACGATTTGCTTTACCCCTGTAGGTCCCGAATATAGGTTAGAAATTTAAGGCGAGCGCGAAACGCAGCGTAGCGTGAGCCTTAAATTTCGAGGTTATTTTTTTTAACAAACAACAGAAATAACTTTTTTAAGAGTAAATCGGCTACACCTAGTTTTAGCCAACAGCTATCGGCTACACCTAGCTTTAGCCGGCTAAAACTAGGTTTAGCCGCACTCCGGGCATTAGCCGTAACATGTACATTACACTTAGCACGAATATCTATCTAGAAAAAAAAAACGCGCGTAGAAGTGCTCGATAGAGTATGAGAAAGGAGAGTGGGAAAATTTGTATGGGAAGTGGTCTATGAACCAATAGCGACACTGTTGTTGTATTTATGTAGGTATACCTCAACTACACCCTTGTGCAAAGCGGCATCAAAATCTGACTTGGCAATTTGGAAAAAAAAATTTCAACACATGTTTTTGTTACATTTTTTGTTTGAGAAATACTTAATTAGGCTATTTTAGCACAGCGCTATGACTGTATTATACCTACATCAGTAGTAAGTTTTGGCATCGTCGTCGGTGGCAGGGTTGGAAAAAAACACGATTTTTTTGCAAAAAAAAAAACGTTAGATAGTGCCTTATCTTCTCTTTTGAATCTCAATTTTATAAGATTAAATTGCAATTATGGATTTTTATTTCAATTCGTTTTTTTTTAATGCTATGACAGAGTAATTATTATAAGCAGCAGATATAGCAAAGTATTGTATAAAATCGTATTTATAATTATGATATCAACTAGAACTAGCACTTGTGAGCTTCCCGCGATTTCCGGACAAAGATCTGGGTCAGTAAATATTTTTCCATGTTTCCATAGTAATATTTTTTCTTATAAAAAAATCTTTTCGACGATACCTAATGATTGTTATTACTGCGGGTACTAAATGCCCACCCTCCTTTTTTATTTTTCGGGTAAGTATTAACATGCACCTATTACCTAATTGAATTGCGTTTTTATTATAATTTTATGCAATATTATTAAACAAGTAGGTATATCCTTATCATTATGTAGAATGTGTCACATCTGTGTGCATGCTACTTTTTCTTTGACAACTCGCGCTTGCGCTGTGCGTGCGTGGCCGCCATCTTTGCAATCGCTGCGAGAATTTGTGCCGTAGATCTGTCGCTTCTATACGTAGTAATAACATTTCAGTGGTTTAATCATTAAATATTAACCGCTTCATATTTCACAAAATATGAATAGATTTGCTGGTGTTAACTGCAAAATATTTGCTTCGAGTCAATACGACATACTTACTTTTATGAGAATTTTTTTTTCCTGAGTCAATACGAGATATTGACCAGTGATACTATTATGAGTTAATACGAGATATTAACCGTAATTTTATAAAATATATATGGATTTGCTGACGTAAACTGCAGATTATTGAGTTTAAGTCAATACGAGATATTAACCGTTATTTTATAAATATGATTAAAAGGTTTTTCTATCAAAGTTAATAGCCTTTTTAGTGACACATCAAAATTGTTGTCACTGATATAGGTATGTACAAGAACTTTTATATGTTTTCGGTTTTCTCGAACAATATTATAAAACAAAATACTGAATCCTTCTTATTTTTTCTTCGAGAAAAAATCAGCAATGATGTTGAACATCAAAATACACTCCCACAAGTGGTAAAGGTGCCCTTGATATCAATAAAAATTTTCGTTGAAAACGAATCATGCAATTATCATTTATTATGCCACTACTGAAAATCATTCATTAGTGTCCTTAAAGACCGTCAGCGTGACGACACCTACTGCTTAGTCCTCTCTAAACTTGGGGTCTGCCACAACAACACCACAACCATATCTTGGAACACAAGCAATTGGGCCGAGGTGACGGACAGCAACCAGCAGGGCCAGTTCAACGTGTTTCATCAGCCTCGCGGCACCTACCTGCAGCTTCCAGCTTCAAAGGTCACCCGTAATCACCACCGTCGGCACCATTGCGCTACCGGATCAGAACATAAGGTCTGTAGTCTGTACCTTGTCTGTACTTTTAGCTGGTCAGCTAAAATAAGTTCTCGTTTCGAGTAAAAAATATCACAAACGACCGTAATTTGCTTAAGGTTATTTTTCAATACTAATCCTAAGTATTCAGTTAGTTAAATTACAAAATAAACAAACATATTTTATTTTCACTTCTCAAGCTTACGCGCTCACTAGACATGAAATAAAACAATTTTTGACGGATACTAGCGCGGTTTTATTGAAAGCACTTTGGTAATTAGTTGGTATTTGGTTTGATTTTTGGTTTTCCCGACGTTTCGGCAACTTTGCAGCTGCCGTGGTCACGGGGGACTGAAGCTACCCGTGAGTCTACCCTCAAGCGATGAATTTTTTTAGACGTTCAGAAATTAAAATTTTAACAAAATTTTTAATTGTTTTATGTTGATTTATAATTTAATTTTATGAATTATATTATTTAGTGCTAAAAAGAGATACTCACGGGTAGCTTCAGTCCCCCGTGACCATAATTACCAAAGTGCTTTCAATAAAACCGCGCTAGTATCCGTTAAAAATTGTTTTATTTCATATTTTATTTTCTTTAAGAAAAAATTAAAACAAGTGGGTACTTTCAGAACATTTTATTTAGGATGCTAGAACTATTTCAAACTCATAACATGTGTCCTGATAATGTCATGGCACAACTATTAGTCCTTGAGAACGGTTGCTTTCACGCAAAGCGCAAAAAAAATATTTAAGACTAGTGGCCGCCCGCGGCTTCGTTTACAAAGTCTTTTGCTATTTCTCCAAAAAAAAAAAATTTTTTGCTATTAAAGGTACCCTAGGTCCTTTTCTATAACCCAGACAACGTGTATAAAAAATTTTCATGATGATCGCTTCAGTAGTTAAGACTTGAAGGCGTAACGAACAAACAAACAAAAGGACTTTTGCATTTATAACATTAGTAAGGATTTTATTTAGACAAAAAACTTCATGAATTTTGGGTCTTACTCTTTGGCTTTTGAACAGCACTACACATTATCATCATCTTTACAAAAATTTTAAAACTAATTATGTTAACCATAAATAAAATATAAGGATGAACAAAATATTTTTAGAAGAAACATTTTCAAAAAATACATTTTAGTGACTTCGTCAGATACTTAGAAACTATTGCAGCAGTTTGTACTGCGGTAGCATTACTATTTTAACACTTATAATTTTAATATTGGACAAGCTTAAGGCTTGTACATATTGAGCATAAATATTTAACTATTTAAAATAATTAATATAATAATTACGTTTTATATCGTACTACGACCTTGTTAACGTATGGTGAAAAAAATTTTTTTTTTCCCCCTACCAATTTGATAAACGCATAGTTTTTCAATACTTTCTACTTTGCTTTGATAATGGACTGCACAGCAGCCGGTCAAAGTGAGACATTATAAGATTTTGCACAAACGAGGAATAATTGCTGCTCATTAATCTGAATCTGCTTTTTTGGTATAAAATCCTTCGCATGCCGTGCGTATACTAGTACCAATGGGCTGCTTCCCGATGGGCGGCGCCTACCACTGCGGCTGCCCCGCTGGGTACGGCTGGGACGCGCACCACGCCGTCTGTCTGCAGGTGCCAATATTGAAGTTTTTTGTTGCAGATTAGTAACACCACTGCCATTTCATAAATAAACCGAATTAGTGGTGTTCGTTGCTTGCAATTAAATCAAATTCCTTAATTGCTCTCGAGAAATGGCAGTGGTATGTTCAGCAATAGGCGTAATTACGCCTCCCCAGAAAAATAAAGATTTTTCCTCACTTGTTTTATAAATAACTTACTTTATTGAACATGACAAAGCCAAATGACTTAATAGCTATCGCGGTCATAATTTTCTAAGCTTAATGAAATGAAAATAATAATAATAATAGAAAATGAAAAAAAAAAAATTTTTGCAATTACACAATACATTAAATACACTTATACTATTGAAGCTACCTAGTAAGCATAATAATATACTTGTGGCAGGTAGGCAACTCCACTTCCTCGTTAAAACCTTAATCAACTTGTTGTTAAAGAAATAGTAATGGTAATAGTCACATCAAGCGATAATTTATTTTCATCTATTCTCAGAAAGAAATATCATCCTCGCTGTCAGTTTTCTCTGGCTGCATATTATAAGGCAAATGTTCCTTAGAAAACAAGTTCCTTAGTCAAGCGTAAAAGTGTTTATTGACACCTTGTCTCAGTATTTGAATAATACTACAAGCAAATCTTTATTTTTATTGGAAATATTGCCAAGAAATAATACTTCATTTTATAGAAATTAATGATTTAATAGGTTTCCTAAATAACTGTTTTCTAAACGAATCCCACTAAACAATCATTGCTCAGCTATCTTCTAACCTGTAAAATCTATACCACCGAAAATGATAACCTAAAAAGGTTTGTTTTTATAGATATATTTGTTACACTATAACGTTGGATACCACAATAGTTTTAGATTACCTGTTGAATTTACTCCCAAATAACTCATATTTTAAACAATTAAGCAAACATTGGTCACCTTGTTAGCCTTGGCAACAAATTGCCTTCTCGGCTGTCTTCATTTATTTGCAATTAAGCAATAAGCAACTCAGTATATTATTATATTATCTGTGGTAACATAGAAAGATTTGACGAAATAATTCATTATTTAAAATTTAATTGACAGATGTCATTAAACATCTTCTGTAAGTCTCAACTTGTTGAACTTTTTTTTGAGTTTTTATTTCTGTAATAAAAATATTTTTGTTTATTTATTTAAATATTTTTAATATTATCGCCCTTATGAACTAATACAAACCCCTAAAATAAACATATCAATGCTGCCTCGTTACAAACATTCGGCCGATTGATAAAATTTATAATGGAGGAAAGTTACATCGGTTTTTTTTTAATCTCATTACCTGTTTATCATGTTGTGTAACATGTGGTCACATCGGCGGCCAAGTTGCTGCCATTGGTGACGAAAAATTTGTTCACTTACTAGTCTGTGTGCCGGAGTTTCTGTGGATGCTATTCGCAATCTGCTGTTTGAACTGGACAATCGACAATATTTGCGAGTTTCCAGGCATCGGGCTCTAATTTCGCAGAACCCACATTAAAATAAAACATTTTTTATTGTGTTGCAGTTGCAGGAGCACTAACTAATTTTTATCTTATTTAACTAATCCTTAAAAATAATTTAATGTGTGTTCACTCAACCCTTGTTTATTTTAAACAAACAAGGATTCCTCTAATATCATTGATATCTTCTCTAAACATCCTACTTTGTAAAAAATTAAATCTCGGAGATGAATACGGGATAATTTAATGATCAAACGAACTTACCCAAGTGAAGTTCGATCCTAATTATCCCGTTTTCGTCGAAGAGATTTAAAGTCCCAATCCTCCCTTGCTAGTTGTTTGTTCAACAACCCTATAATAGATGGGGATATGAATGTATTTACTTCTACTCCAAACTGAATGAGGTTGACGCGGCGGCGGGCAGCGATGGTCGGAAGCAGAGAGGGGGTGGCTATTGCTTTCTCTTTCTCTCCCTGACGTTGAATACGTGCGAGTGAATGCGAGCGAGTAGCAGAGCTACTACTTTGTAACAAATTAAATCTCTTCGACGAAGACGGGATAATTAGGATCGAACTTCACTTAGGGTAAGTTCGTTTGATCATTAAAATGACTATACCTACTACATAAATATTTTTCTACTAGTCCAAATAAGGTAAAAATCTACTGCAACTGGTCACACAGACGGAATTTCGCTATGGAAACAAATTTAACAAAATGTATGCAACTGCTGCGTTCCGCATGACGTCATTCGGTTTTTTCTCCGAACGCACTGGCATTACCGTGCTGTCATTCGAAAAGCACGAGCGGATTTTTTTCCGCACGGAAAAAATGAACGTGTGTGAACAGTCAGTGTATTTTGTACTGGATTTGATGCATTTGGGTCTAAATAAAACGCGTGCGCTAGATGGCGCTAGGCTTGACGCGGAAAACGAATGCGGAATCCGCGCGCGGAAAACGCCTGTGTGCGGCCAGGCTAAGATTTGTGATACTTCTTATCCTTTAAACAATATTTTATAACCTAAACGACAGGTTATAAAATATTGTTTAAAGTTTGTTGTCGTTTAGTTAATTGTATTCTGGTAACTTGTACTTGTAATAAAACTCCATTAAACGAAACGACAGACTAGAAAATATTGTTTAAACGATAAAAAATACCACAAAACTAGCATCTGACCAAAACTGTAATTCCAGCGAAAACCGATTTTCAACCGGAAACCGAAACTTTTTTCACAAATTAAATTGACGTCGTTTTCCACTGTTCAATAGAATTTTAGACACTTACATTTGTTAAATAAAATAAATAAGTAACAATAAAGTATGTATATGTAACAAAAATAGTTTTTATTTATGTTAAACTAACAATTTAATCAAAAAAAAAAATCAAATACTCATTATGTTACACTTACACACTTGTAAGTCAACTTTTTTCTTAATCAACATAATTTTTAATGTTAACAATTATTGTTAAACATTATAGTCGTATGATTAGTTATTTGTTGTGTTTAACCGTAAGTTCGTACGTAGGTACTACCCGTCCAAATTGACCAAGCACTTTGCGCAGTAAGGGAAAAAGCTTCTATATGACTAGTTAGTTAAGAGGGATGACTAGTTATAGTTAGGTGGTCAATATGCAAGAGTTATAAATAGATGATTTTCCACAGTTAAAATCAATCAAGTAATTGAAGGAATACACATTAAGCCATGTAACCTCAACTCAACACGATCGCGACGATTCTAGCCGGCTGGCGAACTCCGAAGTTAGCCGATTAACGCGCGACAATTACCTATTCATGAAAGACGAGTTTTAACCAAAACTCGTCAGAAAGAAGCAGATAATTATGCTGTTATTAAAACTGATGTACTTTTCTTATTCTTATATAACTTTGGTCAATTACCTTTAGACATTCGAAAAGAGTATGTGCAGAGTTATTTGTTATGTATTTTGTAAAAATCAATTCAGTCTTTTTCAATCTAGACCTGTTCAATGGCGACTCTGAATCTGAATTGCGAAATTTTTCGACGTTTGCTAATAATTTGTTAGACCAAGTAGTGAGAATGTTATAGTGTGTTATATATTCGCAATCTACTCACAAAGCCCTTTCATTTGATATACCACATGGTAAGAAAAAAAAAATTTCTTTGTACTGAAAACTTTATGACGTCACAGTTTCTACCCCCACCATTTTCGCGCTTGTCATCTTATATATTTGTGATCAGGGGATCGTACTGAATGCATCGATACCACATTTTCGTATTTTCGTGATGACTTGTGCGAAAACTAACCTCAAACCTTGTTTTACCGCCCTACTAAAACGACAGATTAGAAAATATTGTTTACACCATAAAAAATACCACATAACTTCTTCGGAGTAGGTACACTAGAACACAAATCACAATTTCGTCTAAACACTACGATTTTTTTCCATTGGCGGCGCTAGTGTAGCGCATATACCAGGGATTGAAATACCGTTAAAAAATAACGATACAAAAAAGTAACGTTAAAAATACCGTTAAAACATTTTATCGTTAAATTTACCCGTAAAAATAACGTTTAAAATATTGTACCGGTAAAATTACCGTTAAATATAGCGTTAAACTTTAGTACCTACCGGTAAAATTATCAGTAAAAAATTAACGTTATTTATTGACATAACGTTAATATTAAAATTAACTGTAAAAAAGTAAGAAATAACGATACATTTAAAAATAATGTTATCATTCCCTGGCATAAACCCTCTTGATTATGTACCAGTTTTACTTTAGAGCTACCCTAATAGTTTCCATTTTATAAAAGTTAAAAAAAAACATAATTGACGAATCGTTTTTCGTTGATTCCCGAAAGTTTGCTATTTTGGAATCGGTCATTGTTTCATTGAGAATAGAATCGAGCCTAAAACCTATATCGATTATTAGTTATGTATATTTTATGTTTGGTTAGAGCATGGGTCTCCAAACTTTTTAGCATACGGGCCAGACTAACTCCTCCACGAAGTCCCAAGGGCCAGGGGATCTCGCTACCTCATCGTACCAACATACTGTAAATTACAGTATTGTTGGTTCGATCCATCTGCTTTCGCGGGCCGGGTTGTTGGTGTTCGCGGGCCGGATCTAGCCCGCGGGCCGTAGTTTGGAGATCCCTGGGTTAGAGCATAGACATAGAAAAATTTTTGCTTGATTTGAGCATAGACATAGAAAACATTTTGGGTTAGAGTAAGCTAAAATGTACCAAACCTTTACCAAACGCCATATAAAAAATGTTTGTCCTTTTCTGACATCCCGCGATTCCTCAAAGATTATTAGTATAATAAAAAAATTTTTTTCAGCTTTCAGCATAGTTTTTCATATTTGTGTAATTTAGCGACCTCTATCGTACTAAACGAACATTGTCAGTAACTGGAAGCAGCTCCTGACAAAATATTCTAGCAAGGAAACTGAAAGCAACGTAGTTCTTACTTGAAGCAATAGATGTCGCATTACGAAACAGTTACGAACGAAGACAACAGAAACTAGTGTATATTTTTTATTTACCTACCAATCTCTTTGAAATGAATGTAATCAGGCGTTTTGCGCCGGCAGATTCCGCATTCGTTTTCCGCGTCGAGCCTAGCGCTATCTAGCGCTCGCGTTTTATTTTGAATCCAGCAGAGCCATAGACATAGAAAAATTTTCGCTGGTGAGCAGAGCTGTCTGATTGAAGGTTTCTTCCAGAATTTTGGAGAAAAATTTAGTTATTGAGGAGAGAAAGAAAATCGACTTTTTATATAAAACGAATTAGGGAGATTACCTACATGTTCAGTTTGGTTGGCATCAGTTATTTTTTAATCTTCTCCCCTTAGAATAAAGTGTATCTTTTTTGTTTGGGTAAATTCGTAAACTATTATTTTACTCAGATTTATGAAAATCATTTTTCTAAACGCTAAATGTTTTAATGGGTATATTTTCGCCGTTGTTCTTTACTAAAGATCTACTTTTTTTTGAAAGATACCTATTTAATTTAAAGAAGCAAAAATTAAAAGAATCACACAATTAAAAAAAATATATTAATATTGGACATCATCTACATAAATATTTTTCTACTAGCACAGAATAGATAATAGTACTAGCGTACAGAAGTTTCACTCCGCAATTTTTTTTAAAATAAATAGCGACTCTTGCTCCGACACAATAAAATGCAATTCAGATCGCACAGCGCTCCCTTCCCCAAAATTATATTCACCTAGTAGTTGCTTCTCTTTCTATCGCGTAGCTCTTATCTTTTCTGACGTATGAAATTGGTCTTCATTGAGGACGCCGAGCGCTATATACTCATGCGCGGAGTGACAGAGCCCTGCTACTAGTCCAAATAAGGTAAAAATCTACTGCAACTGGTCAGACGGAATTAAGCTGTGGAAACAAATTGAACAAAATGTATGCAAGTGCTGCGTTCCGCATGACGTCATTCGGTTTTTTCTCCGACCTCACTGGCATTACCTTGCTGTCATTCGAAAAGCACGAGCGGATTTTTTTCCGTACGGAAAAAACGAACGTGTGTGAACAGTCAATGTATTTTGTACTGGATTTGATGCATTTGGTTCTAAATAAAAGGCGTGCGCTAGATGGCGTTAGGCGGAAAACTATACATATATAACTTTTCGATAGCTGATTTGATACATTTTGTACTCAGCGAGCAATAAATTTAATTAAGGTGAGGGCGCCACTTAAGGAATATAAAAGCCTTAAGGCCAAATATTCAAAGGTTTCTTAGCTAGAATCTTTAGTTAAGGTCTTCTTAACTTTAAGGAAGCTGCCAGTTTCATAGAGTTACTGTCAAATCTGACATTTTTTTGAATTTAAGGTGAACCTTTAAGATTTATTTGAGTTTTGAAGCACGGCGGAGCTCAAGCAGAGCTGAAGATAAATAAGTTTTAGTCACCCATCTTACAGGGTCAGGCGCTAGACCACTGCGCCACTGACCCCCGGTTTCTAAGGTTAAAGGCCTGGGCACACCGGCTGCGTAGACACGCTGACACGCGCGTAGTGACGCGCAGCAAAGATACGTGCGTGTTCGGTGTGACGTCCAATAGAGAATGCCATTGAGTACAACGTCACGAGCTGCAATGCGTAGGGTTACGCATCAGTCTACGCGTTACGCAAGCGGTGTGCCATGTCTCATAAAGTTTCAGACATTACAACGTCATGGTACGTCTACGTGCACCCTTACGCATACGCTTACGCATCCGGTGTGTTTCGCACTTTAATTGGAAGTTATAGTAGGTTTAACTTTATTGGAGGGGTCTACATTATCAGGTTTAATTTAATTTTGAAAGTTTTTTAAAGTACCCCTCCTGGGAATTGAACCCGGGACCCCTGAATCTAACACGTGTAAGTTAACCACTGGACCACAGAGATTGATGATATTTTGTCGGATTCCTAATAAGCTTATTATGTATTTCCATTTTTCCGATCCTATTTTTTCTTCTTTAATAAGGACATTATTTGAGCAAAGCTTTTCATGTATTTGCAACCTCGCATATTGTCAATGAAAATATTTGTTTATGGTCGGAGACAAAGAGGCCGGAATTCGGCGTAACTTAGAAGTGATATTGTCTGTGGGGTAACTGGCGCCGGGGTATTTAGCTATGGTCCAAGTTTTATGAGAAAACAAAGGGATATTTATAGTTGGGTGACTGGAAATAAATAAAAGCGACAGTTAATGGGATACTTAAATACTAAACACGGCAGCGGTTTATTTTATTGGAGACAAAATAACTAAACGTGCGACTAACTGTGGATTACAAAAATACGTAAAACGAGCAACTACATGTGGGAGATAAATAATTTAAATAGGTGACAAAAATACTGAGTGGGCTACTATTATACCAAGTAGGTAACTGTAACTGATTTAAGCTGCCCTAAAATGGTATTTTAGTCACCTCGATTAGGTTAATAGTCGTCTTTTTTAATAAAATATATGCCAAATTTTAAATGTTTTGTGTGCCCTAAGGTTGTCGCCCAAATATAAATTTGGCCGCCCGTTCTGAATAACTAGTTACCTACTCAATTTGTATTTTAAAGTCACCCATTTTCAATATTTGTAGTTGTCCTCAGTCCGTTGTCTACGTATTATTATATTCAGTATTTTTGATACCCAAAATGGCAATTTATTGTTACCCGATTAAATACTACCCAAAACATTTTTTTTACGGATTGTAACATGTGCTTTATTATTTTAGGTTTGTAGGCAGGGATTATTAGATGTGTTTTTCAAAATAAATGCCCTGGTCCATCTAGTCAATACGAAGATAAGTATTTGAATATTACCTAAGGCCCGTATTTATGCTCTTGTTATAGAAACAGCATCGCAGGTATGTTTATTTTTATTTTTATTTTATTACCTAAGGCCCGTATTTATGCTCTTGTTATAGAAACAGCATCGCAGGTATGTTTATTTTTATTTTTATTTTATTACCTAAGGCCCGTATTTATGCTCTTGTTATAGAAACAGCATCGCAGGTATGTTTATTTTTATTTTTATTTTATTTATTGGGCAGTCAACAAAAACATGTACTAACTAATACAATGTTTTTGTTGACTGCCCAAAATACGGTTTATAAATACGGGCCTAGAGTCAGACAAAATTTTCTGTGAAAAGGTGCAAAATCAAAATAGATATTCAGCCATGGATTTTGACACTAATGACATTTTGATTTTCAATATTGTTCACCAACAGTGACCTCCTATTTTTCACAGATATTATATCGGTTGGACTTATGATCATGAGAAAGGCATAAAAAATCGGGTTGCACTCCGGGAGTGCCGGCAGAAGTGAAAACTTGAATATTAACTTGTACATTTTTGATATATTTGGTTAGGGAATAATTTTGCAAGAATTTTCTGTCTTACGAATTTACTCTGCATTTGAATTTACGAATACAGAACAGTATGAAAGTCTTATCCATAGCTTGACAGAAAATCTAGAGTTTTAACATTGAATTAAAAAATTAGCGCGTTGCTATGGTGACACAAGTGTTTACGTCTTGAAACGACGCGCCGCCATTTTCACCGCTCCCCGTAGAAAGAGAGGGGGATACTTCCGCCGCCGGCTGTCTACTCTCCATCCGTCACATCCATCTTACGCATTTTCGATCAGTCACGTGATTCTTACTGACGCGAGTTTAGCATTTTTTCCTCATTACAAAAAAGCGTACAATGCCGCTAAAGAAGTTTTCACTTCAAAAAATTATTTACTACATTGTTTTTGTGCTAACCATAAAGTTAATATACCAGCCAGGTAATATAAACTTTATGATATTAATCATAAAGTTAATATATCTAGCCAGGTAATAATAACTTTATGGTGCTAACCCCGCTAACGCCTATCTATTGTACCCCTATTTATTCATGTCGCAAACGACAATGTTATGTAAAACAGGAATTATAATAAATTTTGTGACCCTTTTGAACTTGTATTTTAACGCTTTCCTTAAAAGCCTTATATAAACGGATCGCTTTGGTAAAAATGAATAAAAACTTTACCGTTTAATTGTGTCTTCTATTGTAAGCTTTCCGTTTTTAGGGTTCCGTACCCAAAGGGTAAAAACGGGACCCTGTTACTAAGACTCCGTTGTCCATCTGTCCGTCTGTCTGTCTGTCACCAGGCTATATCTCATGAACCGTGATAGCTAGACAGTTGAAATTTTCACAGATGATGTATTTCTGTTGCCGCTGTAACAACAAATACTAAAAATAGAATAAAATTATTATTTTAGAGGGGCTCCCATACAACCAACGTAATTTTTTTGCCGTTTTTTGGTACCTTACCGGTACCTTCGTGCGCGAGTCCGACTCGCACTTGGCCGGTTTATTTAAAACTTAATACTCCATATTTATTTAAAACTAGCGGCCGCCCGCGGTTTCACCCGCGTATGGTTCCCGTTCCTGTAGCAATATCGGGATAAAAAGTATTCTATGTTTTAATCTAGGCTATCTACTATCTGTGTGCCAAATGTCAACCAATTCCGTTCAGTAGTTTTTTCGTGATTGAGGAACAAACATCCAAACCCACAAACTCTCGCATTTATAATATTAGTAGGATTAAAAATAACATTATTGTCGGATTAGTATCGGAATTTTCAACAGCTAATGTTTTTGTCAGCAAAACCTGATGTACGTTTTAGGTAGGTATACATACCTATTTTCTCTTTCTAATGACATAATATCTTAAAATCTGTGCAGTGTAATGTGTTGTAGAAATTTTTACATAAAATATCACAGAATCATAACAAACTTTGTCTTATAAACAAAATCAATTTTGATTAACTTAAGCGGATTTTCCAATTTTTCCACAAAATTAATCTTTAATTTCCCCAAGTGAAGGATTATCTCGAAACACATTAGCATAAAAAGCAAGATCAGTGATGACGTCAGCGGTATAAAGAAAACATGTGGGATCGATTACAGTATTCGGGTTAGAACATTGTGCTGGGAACAGCGGATTATAATGGCCACGCAACAGAGCGATCGGCGACTCGACTAGTGAAATCTGTCTACATTGCGTGGGTGAAACGCTTACCACATGGATGGCTGAGGCATTTACTAGTCGCACCGCTAGTCGTTCACTCCTGTGGCTTAGCGTATTCCCAAAGTAAACCGTATCCTTTGATCTAAAGTAATCCGCCAGCGTGAAAATAACCCACTTTTTTTCGGAGATTAGACGCAAGTTAGCATATCACCCTTATATTGCAGATACTCCAAGAGTCCGTAGCAAGCGCTTTGCCAATCAATACATTTCTTATGCGAACTGCTAAAGAATGGAATGCGCTACCTGCTCATGTGTTCGCCGATAGTTACAACCTTGGTCTCTTTAAGGCAAGAGTGAATAGGTATTTCCTGGGCAAGCATGCTACACCTTAGACCACATTCGGTTTACCAAGCAAGATGGTGGTCAAATTCCCAGCTACCAATAAAACGGAAAAACGGAGTTGTCAAATTTGAAAATGTGCGTAAGCATATAAAGTTAGCTCACTTTCAATTACAATCATTAACCAAAGTTTTAATACAATGAGGCAAATAATTTTCATCCTGTTGAGAAATCACTTTATAATAAGTTTTTTTACTAAGTCATGTGCCTTTTTAAAGGAAAGGCAAAAAGAAGAAGAAAATTTCACCCCGTGGTACGGGGTGATTGACAAGGCGGCGGTTTTGATATGATTTATTTTACGAGTAATCACCACAGTATAAAAAAAGGTGGAAAGGCTCTTTGCCCGTCAGCCATAGGCCAGCTGATAAGCGCGCTTGTGGCAGCGCTACCACCTGATAGACTGCCGGCCTAGAGGCTCTTTTATGTACGCATATTGGGACCAGACCATTATTGGTAAGATTGCTATTAGTTTGGTGTTATGAAATATCATGGTCTAAGTTTTGAAGTAGGAAGCTTCTGGTTGATAATATGACACCCTGAACATATGGCCTCCCAATGATTTCCGATTACAAAAAAAAACGCATCTTTACTTAATATCCTTACTTAATATTATAAATGCGAAAGTCCGTTTGTTTGTTTATTTGTTTGTTTGTTACGCCTTCGCGTCTTAACTACTGAACCGATCATCATGAAATTTTACATACACGTTGCTAGGGGTACAGAGAAGGACATAGGATACCTTTCATCCCGAAAAAAAGGATGTTCCCGAGGGATAGCAAAAAAACTTTCCACGCAGACGAAGTCGCGGGCGGCGACATCAATATGTGATCAATTTATTTTTTGCGATCAGAGACCATGTTCAGGGTGGCATATATCCCAGAAGCATCCTACTTCGCAACCCAGACGATGATATTTGATAATACCAAGCTAATGGCTATCTCGCCAATGTGGTCGGGTCTCAATATGCGATAGATGAGAAAATGACCCTCTTGGTGGGCGGTCTATGATGGTCAACCTAAAAGTTGTAGCCCGGCGCCGCCACAATCTAAAAAAAGCTTACCTTAGAAAATCTATTGGCCAGCCATATGTTATGCCTCATTTAGATTATCGGCGAACATACTCGCCGAGTAACTCGCCAAGTAATTCAGGCACGAATACAGACCCGTTTATATATTCGTCTATATTCAGTGAACATAGAACCATCATGGATGACGTGCGACTTGCTGCTTCGGCTTCACGCATATTAAATGTATATCGACTTAAAAAAGTAAAACTTTAACAACACCATTAGCGAATCTCTTCTTTCTTTAATTCTGCAATGGATACCTTCATTAAACGGACCCAAGCATCATTAATGGATTTTTAATCTTTATGCAACCGATATTTATGGTGACAAAGTTCGTGAACAATGACGATTATGTAAACACCGCCGCGAATACATACGAATAATCATTTGATCCGCGTCAAAAAACCGACACCGCGCGGAGAACAGACGAATATTCGCGGCGAGTACCAAATATATCCGAATATGGTATTTACATACTCGTCTTCGTGCTACGAACAAAGATACTAAGGAAGTGTAATTCTGCTCAAAAAATAGCACCACGCAAACTACAACCGAGTGGGCGGGGGTAAAAAAGTACAACCGAAGCACTGTTTAGTCATGTCTGTCACGCGCTCGGTGACTGTCTTTAGCGCAACGACAAAAAAATCATTAAAAAGTGGTAAAAAATGACGTCATGTGTGGTCAAGTGGTGTAAAAGACCAATAGAAGGCATCAAAACAAATACGGTTATATCATATCATTGGTAAGTAAAATATTTTTCGTTATTTAGAAATATCTATGAGCGTATACATGCAATCTATGGTAGCTATTATGCAACAAGTGTTCAGTCACTTTGTGGGGCAGAGTCAAATCTTCACGTTCACAAGATTTAAACAAGAATAAAACTCTCTCATGAAATTCAGTACACCAGAAAAAAAGGAAAATTAAAATCAAAATTTTGTAATGCTATAAAAATGGCGCGTCCTGCAATATACAATCCATAGAAAATGAGTAATCAGATGTAAACTCTGTAAAATTGTTTATCCGTCACTGTAACAAAAACTCTGTCCAATCCGTGAAGGGATGATTAGGTAGGTACCTATAAAGTTTCGATTCTATTCACACAATCCTCTTTGATTAACAAGTAAAAAAATCCCTGGTTAAAATAGTATAAACGAAAAATGGGGAACTCACACTGCAACACCGAAGGCAGCGGCACCACAAGTAGTGACGTCATAAGGTCAAAACCGTCAGAACACAAAGTAATGACAATTTCCAGAAACTATGATTTTTATGCAGCTCTGAAAACAGCTTTTTAATATGGAGTTTGATTCACGGATCGTTCTGCTGGAACCCCTATATGAGATCTGCTGCGAAGATGCTACATATTTCCACCACTAATAGCAATACATGCCCAGCAACTGTGCACTAGATTGTCTCGAACACTTTGCAGCACACCTGTATTCAACTTAATAAGTACAAAAGTGGCTATTATTCGCAAACGCATTACGGCTTCACTCTCACAAAAGTTTTTAAACATCAACTTTTAACATGACCTCACAAATAAAACTCAAGAGGTGTCAAATCTGGCGATCGCGCTAGCTACGGAGTTGATCCACCTCTTCCAAACCACCGTCTCACATATTGCTAGCTTAGGTATTCGCGCACCGGTCAATAAGCATTTTAAAATAGTCTGCATTTGAAAAAGATTTTTGGCAAGAATAAATTTTGACTTGGTGGAATACGCTGCTATAAAAAAATATATTCCGACGAACTGAGAACCTCCTCCTTTTTTGAAGTCGGTTAAAAAGATGTCGCTATACGAATTTTGTACTGCCAATTAAAGCATGCTTTTTTATGTCAAAAATAAAAATAAAGCAACGTATTAATACGCAGTCACACCTCTAAAAGACGTATTGAGGCGTTGCTTTCGCCAATGTGATAATTATCCACATTATATACTTACATGTTATGAAAAAGAAATTTCTACATAATACATTTTTATTTTTTAAGCATACCTATTTTATTTCAATACCTTACCTAATTTTAGGCCTTCTTGAAATCAAGTGTCTTACCAATTAATATGATCATCATTCATCAAAATCATCATTTTATAATTTTCATAAAATAAAATAACTATAAAATCATCACAGCCGAAAGACGTCCACTCCTGACATTATGTCTCTTTTAGTTTTCCAGAGCGACTAGTTGCAGACAACTTACATTCAGCGTATTCGAGCGATCTTTACCAAGTCGTCTGTCTACATAATAAAACAAACATTATATCTAACTAATAATAATGTACTAATTTCATAAAACAATTTTATGATGCCGCCCACCGCGCCCCGGGCCGTAGTGATCTTAGCAGGTTAGGTGTACTGACTGCATTCTACATTACACCGTCCTCGCTTCAATGACAAAGGCACGACAACGGCCCAATGAGTGACACGGCGCGAGCCAAATATCCAATCATGTTTGATCTGCGTTCAAACCCCAGCCAATAGAAAACTTGATATGCGTTAGAATACAACCTAATACCTACCGATTATGCGTACATTGTAATAAGGTATGTTTTTACTAGTTCATTGTTGAGTTTGCGACCTTTTTATGTTACAGAATATGCGAAGGTGCCATTTTTTAAGCAATATTTGTTAGGAGTTAGGCTTCCTTAGTTCTTATTTCGTTGATCTTCGTGCCTATTCGTCTGTACTCGGCGAGTATCTAAACTAGGCATTAGAGTGGCGACCGCGCACCGAACAACGATCCCCACAAAGGTGGACCGACGACGGGAATCAGCTGGATACAGACTACCGAAACTTCTTAGCGCGTCATTTCGGCTTGCTTTTGACCGTATTGTATGACAACGGTATACTGATACTTATTTGAACTGTGGTTTTGATATGATTTATTTTACGAGTATCGCTGAGATGGATTTTGTTTTCCTCAAACGTGACGAAAGTATCAAGCAATATAAGACAAACAAAAGTTATTCCTTTGCTTTTAAAAAAATGACAGTTGTTTTTGTAGAATGTAATTTTATTTCAATGACAAAAATAAGTGATGTGAATGACAACTTGTCCCTATTTATTCAGGCGACCAGACAGACAGACGCACCGCGACAAAATTTTGTCTAACTCATCTCTAATTACTTATTTTGTCTAATTACTTATTTTAAAGCTTTAAGTTAGCGAATGAATAGAAAAGCCATTTGAGTAGGGGGGCCGGTCTGGCTCTATAGTCAAGTGGCTTTCTACAATAGAATAGAAATTAGTATGTAATTGACGTAAAACGTGTCTTTTTTGAATTGTCTTGATGTACATACAAGAGAACGTATTTAATATTACACAGTTTTAGAAAATACCTACTTAGATTTTAATATTTGAATTTTATACCTACACGCTTTCCTAAGAAGGCTTTTTTCAGACCGACAGACAGACAGCAAAGTGATCGTATAAAGGGTCCTTATTATCCTTCCAAGAACTGATACCCTATTTTCTAAAATAGGGATTCAGTTGAAGCGCTCATGACAGAACTTGGCTGACTGATCGTACTCGATCACATTTGTTAAGCAACGCTCGATCCGGCCAGGTGTCTGATGGGTGACCGTTAAGTGGCATTACAACCGAGCGCTTCCGTACTTCGGAGGGCACGTTAAACCGTCGGTCCCGGCTGTTGTCATCTCATAACAGTCGTTAAAGTTAGAGGCCTTACAGGTGGCTTGATGAAGTCTAACACCAGAGGTGGCCACTAATCCTCATTCGTAAAGAAGAAGAAGGGATTCAGTTCTTAGTTACAAAGCGAAATCACCTTCAAAATTGATGAATCACCTAATTCACCTTTCATATCTTCATCTATTTCAAAGTATTGCATTTCAGTACTAAATGATTCTGAATACGTACTAAATACAGATTAGAAGCCATCTTAAATAGACCTTTATGTACAGATAAACCTATACATATATCACAGGTTTCGCTTAAATTTATTACCAGACTTGCCAGTAATCCCGTCTTAGATACCTTGCACAAGAATTTGCTATGCTAATCTGAGCTTTATTTATACGTATTAAGGTGCATGAATCAGCAAACAAGATTTTGTAGTTTGTTGTGTTCAATATGTGACATACAGTATTGACGTTTGGACAACATTTACAATTTGCTAATAACAAAAGGACATAATTTTACTTATGACGCAAAATTAAAGCAGGAGGAAGAGAAAAGATATTTAGATATTATCCAATAAAGTTTGTTGAATTATATTCAGATGATTAAACTACACATAATGTTAAATAGTAATTGTTCATAATCTTAGTTGAATACGCTAGTACCTACTATTATTATTTATTCTATGGTTGAATTGCAAAAGAAGTCGCACTTAAATTAAACGAGTCTGTTACCGATGTCGGTAACCTCAACACTGCACCATAGGATGATTCGCCAAGCAGGAACAGAATGAAACACTTTCTTCTTATATGCCCATATATTGTGGTTATAACGAATTGGGCCGTGCGAGCTTACAACATTTCCTACGATCACACGTCCCTAAGGTAACATTTTGTACGATAGCAAATATCCACTAATACAAAAACTTACATTTTCTACTTAACTTAGGTAGTTTACAAAACTCAAATCATTACTACCCTACGTTACCATAAATTGTTAGCGGTGGTGGGGATAGCAAACCCCCACTCCTGGCTCTTTACGAGATTACCTACCTAATTTATTATTTGGCTACCTTTCAATACGAGGTTTAGGTATTTAGGTTTCTCATTACCTTTATCAGAGACCTATACAAGAGGCCTTTATTTATATAATCTTACCTCTTAGTACCATATCAAAACCTTTAGGGCTTATAGGACAAAGGTTGGCGTATGACCTATACACATTTCAGGTCGAAACTACCACCTCCTAGACCTATATTACCTAGCCCATTACCTCAAAACCTTTACCAGGTAGTATAAGTAAAAACACAAGCATTCATATCATTTAATCCATAGGATACCTAAATGCCTAAACAATACCTATTTGAATTACTAAAACTTAAATATTTCACAAACTATAAAACTTACAGCTACGCTAAATATCTCATTTTACAGAACTTTTTATATGCAACAATTTAAAACCAAATAGAACGTTACATATTAATAAACTTCAAAGTAATTAAAAACACAAACTAAATGACTCAATCAGTTATAACAAGCTACTGTTTACAAATCAAAGTACTTACATGAAATAATCACAAACACAGATTCTATCACTAGTAACGCACTTAGCGGTCCATTAAACAGTCTTTTTGCTATACACATTTTAATCACTTTTTTCACTAGTTTCACGCGATTGAAGCTGTCCGTAACAGTCTCCCCCCGGTGCAGCACTCGCGGCACCTTCTTCTTCAGTAGGGAGGACAGCCAATCTCGCTGTCGGGCGACGAAAAACTCCTCCTCTTGTCTTGACATCAGCGTTGCGAATCTCGCCGTCTGGTCCCGGATACACCGCCGTCACGACGCCTCGCGGCCACACATTGCGAGGCAGGCTGGAGTCGACGATGATGACGACGTCACCGGGCTTAAGTGAGCGGCCCGTGACGTCACGCGCACCCCCGCGCGGAATGAGCTCGGGCAGGTACTCGCGCACCCAGCGGCGCCAGTACTCGTCGGCCAGCGCCTGCGCAGCACGCCATGCCTTGCGCGAAGCTGGCTCGCACGGCCCAGTGAGTGGCAGGCCGCGCGAACCCCCCAACAGAAAGTGATTTGGGGTGAGCGCCTCTGGATCTTCTTCGCTGACTGGTACGTGGGTTAGCGGGCGAGCGTTTATGGTGTGCTCTACCTCCGCCAACAGCGTAGCTAGTACCTCTTCTCGCGGCGACTTCTCGTTCAGTGTGACTCGTAGCGCGCTTTTGACCGAGCGCACGAGCCTCTCCCACGCGCCTCCCTGATGTGGCGCGCCCGGAGCGATGTAGCGCCACTCCATACGCTCTGTTAGTGCGTAATCACGTAGCGCCGGTTCCCATTCTTCTACCGCACGACGCAACTCTACGTCGGCGCCTCTGAAGTTTGTTGCATTATCTGAGTACATCACGCGCGGCCACCCGCGGCGCGCGCCCATTCTTCTTAGAGCCATGATTGCCGAGTCTGTGGATAGCGACGCCACCAATTCTATATGTATCGCTCTCGTCGTGAGACACGTAAATAGTGCGCCCCACCGTTTTTCGTGCCGCCGTCCCACCGTCACCGTTAGAGGTCCAAAATAGTCGGCCCCGCAGTATGTGAAGGCCCTCGTGAATGGCTGTAATCTTGCCTTAGGTAAATCTCCGTGCACTGGAACCACAGGACGTGCCTTTCGTACGCGACAAAACACGCATTTGCTAGCGACTGTACGTATCGTCGGTCTCAGTCGTAGTATCCAGTATTTGGCTCTGACGTCATTCACAACGCGCTCATTGTGTGCGTGGTGGGCGCGACGGTGCTCACGATATAGTAGCAACCGCGCATACGGGTGCCTGCCGTCCAGTACTACGGGGTGAGTAGCGGGGGCAGACACACCCGCTGCCCCTATCCGTCCCCTGGCACGCAGCACACCTTGTTCGTCCAAATACGGATCTAGCTTTCGTAGCCGGCTTCCTGCTCTGAGGTTTCGCTTTGCGGTGATGCGTTCTATCTCTTCAGCGAAACATTGGCGCTGCGAAGCTCGTTGCAGTCTCATCTCAGCCTCTTCTAAAAGTTCTACATTCATCGTAGCGGCACGGTCACGACATTTGCGTACGAATAGTAATACTCTCGCCATTGCTCTCACCAAGCGTTCATATGAGGAAAAACGCTCGGCTCGGGGCACACTATCGTTTGCTTCTCCCATTGTCGTGAGCACTATCTCTACCGTGTCCTCTTCCGTTACGATATCACACGTGGGCCATAAAGCCTCATCTTCATATAAAAATTTGGGTCCTTTAAACCATCTGTCATTACACGTCTTCATCTCTACATAAGGGCGCGTTGCGTCGTCCGCCACATTCAGCGCTGTCGGAACCCATCTCCATTGGCTAGCGTCCGTAGTCTCGGCTATCTCTCCTAAGCGGTGCGCTACGTATGGTGAGTAACGCACGCTATCATTCCGTATCCAATGCCACACGGTACGCGAATCCGTCCAATATACAGTTTTCTCGGGTTCCCAGCCTTGCTGTCTCTTGATAGAGCTTGCCAGACGCGTCCCAATCAGAGCCGCTTGTAATTCGAGTCTTGGTACGCTAAGATGTTTCATTGGCGCTACCCGTGCTTTAGCGGCCGCTAATGTCACTTCTATTTCACCATTTTCATTCTTGACGCGCCAGTAAGCCGCGGTCGCGTAAGCAACTTCACTTGCATCACAAAATATATGTAGTTCTCGGCTCGGCTCTCCCCCCGTTTGAGCGTAGAGGCGCGGTAATCTTAGTGTTCGTAGCTTTTCTATGTCTCTAAGCCATTGGATTATCTCTTCGGCCTCCGGCCCTGGTAAAGCCTCGTCCCACTCTACGTTTAGTTTCCAAATGTTTTGTAATACAATCTTCGCTCGAATGGTGTAGTAGCTTAGTAAGCCCAACGGATCGAAAACCGACATCACGGCGCTTAGCGCTTCTCTCTTTGTCGGCGGCCTCGCTAACGTCTTCACTTCAGCCGGTACCCTCGCAAGCGTCGTGTTGAACCCCAGTGTGTCGGTCACCGCATCCCATAGTAACCCCAGCGTGCGACCACAATCGTCTAGGTTGGACCCCAGTTGCTTGGGCGATGACGTAGCACGGCTCTCTAATGGCAGCTCAGCTAAGACTCTAGCTTCGTTTGAGTTGAAGCCTGTCAGCTTGAATCCTGCTCGCCTGTGCACTTCAATCACTTGTTTCATCGTAGTAATTGCCCGTTCCTTATCATCAAAACTGTCCACCCAGTCGTCCATATAATGATTGCTAGTTATCGCTTGAAATGCTAGCGGGTACTCGTCGGCGCTCTCTCTCGCGTTCCAGTCACGCACACTATGTGCTAAGAATGGCGAACTCTTTGCCCCAAATATCATCGACGTCATTTTATATTTTCGTGGCGGTCCATCTCTATCGCCGCCTCTCCATAGAAACATCTGTGCCGGTTGGTCTATAGGTGCGATTTTCACTTGTAAAAACATCTCTTGAATGTCGGCTGTTATTGCTATCCTTTTCTCACGGAACCGCAAAAGCAACCCATTTAAATCTTGTAATAAATCGGGCCCCTCTAAAAGCTCATCATTGAGGCAAACATCATCGGCTTTTGCCGCCGCATCGAAAACCAATCTTAACTTCCCCGGCTTGTTCACGTTAGTAACCGCGAAGTGAGGCAGGTACCATGATCGTGGATCGTCTGTCTCTTTCCCACTGCACTGCTCCGCGTAGCCTTTCGTGAATAAATTTTCTATCTGTGCTGTATAAGCTTTTTCAAAGTCGCTTGACCGGTCCATCTTGCGTTCTATAGACTTCAAGCGTTTTACAGCGTTATAATAACTGGGTGGTAGCGTGACGTCGTCTCTCTTCCACGGTAGTCGTACTTCGCACTGGCCGCCGACTCGTTTAATACTCTCATTGAACGCTTTAATCGCTCTCACTTCCATTGGGTTTTCGCGTTCCCTCCTAGCGATACCGAGTGCGTCTATTTCAAAGTAACGTTTCACCATGTCGTGCAATTCAACCTCGGGTGCGATGAGCTCCGTCTTGTATACGTTAGACGCGCCCTCTAGCGCCGTAATTCGAGGCGCCGTTCCATGTATGACCCACCCTAGCTTCGTAAGCGACGCTACCGGTTGTCTCTGATTGCCCATTAACAACTTTCGTGACACAATCAAATGCCAATTATCGGCCCCGATCAGTAAACGTGGTTTCACTCTGTCATAACACACGTCACTAGCCGTTAATTTTCTTAAGTGTGCGTACTGTAAGCAATCTTCACTAACTGTTTGATGATTGAGCGTCAAACTTGTCATCGTTTTGGCGCGAACATGATGGGTGCTTTCATCTCTTGCTACTAACACTAGGCTTACGTCTTCACTGTTCGCTACGCTCCCTTGCGCGTTTATACTACATATACGCAAGTCGCTTACAGGCCCTTTCGCACCTATTTCGTCCGCCAGGACTTGATCAATGATCGTTATTGTCGATCCCTCGTCCAGCAGCGCGTATGTCTGTACGGCGCCGCCGGGTCCCTTAACTGTCACTGGACACACCTTTAACATGACATTCGCCGCGACGTTGGCCCTATTAATCGTGGCGATCGTCTCAGTCTGCGACTCTCGCACCAACGTCTCTTCATTACTGGCGGCACGGTCCTTATGCAACGTAGCGTGGTGACGCGCATTACAGTTGTTCACCCCGCATAGTTTGTGTGTACAGCGGAACCTCCGGTGCTTATTGTTTACACACCGAAAGCACACTCCATTATTTCTTGCCCACTGCCATCTCTCATCTACCGTCATGGCTTTGTATTTGTTACAGTGGGGTACTTCATGATCGTTTCCACATAGTAAACACGGCGCTGGCGGCGTCTCTTTCTGGCCCAAAGTGTATATTCTTGCTACATTTTTCTTTTTATCGGTGCGTTTCTCGCTACGGTTTTTTACAGCGACGTTTTCTCTTTGCTGTGACGTAGTCGGTACGTATGCAAAACGCAGCGCGCAGTCGGCCTCTTTCATAAGGAATCGAGATAAAATAATTATTTCAGGCTCGCTCGATTCATTCTTTTCGGCGTAGGCGACCCAGTTCGATAACAAATGTGGGCTGAGTTTCTTGACTACTTCTCGAACCAATAGCGGATTTCGTAAGTACCCTCGGTCATCAACCGCTTGAATAACGCAAACTATATTTTGCAATTTCACAGCGAGGGTATTTAATTCTGTAGCACTCGTACCGGAACGCGGTAAACTTTTCATATCTTCGAGCGCTCTGTCTATAAGCACTTCGGGGCGGCCGTAGCATTGTTCTAGTGTGGTCATAATACGATCGGGGTCGGTCGCACTCCATAATAGCGCCGACACACTCTCTCTCGCCTCCCCTTTTAAGCTCACGCGTAATCTTGCTAGATTTTCCTCTGCAGTGAACTTATATAATCGTGTGGAATCACGCACTGCGGCCTTGAATAACAACCATTCCGTCGGTGAGCCACTAAACACGGGCAGCTCTTGCGCGTACCGCGGCATCGGTCGTCTAGTTAGAACCCTGTCCAATGTTTCAGCGAGGTTTTCCACCCCGTAGCCCTTTTTCGTATCGATTACGGGCCTCGCGTCAGCCTCCATTGGATTTATACTAAACGTTCGGTTTCTATCTGTTTCTAAGGCGCGCGCCTCATTGCGCTTCATATCCCTGTCTCTGTCTTGCACGATAGCGGGAGCGATATCTCTGTCTTTCTCTAAATTTTCGTCTACCCGACACCGAGGATCGGCTGTGGTATCCAACCATTCTTTCAGCCTCTCTGGGACGCTCTCGGCGGGTAAGCTCGCACGGGTTTCTTCTTCCATAATAGTATCCATTTCAACTTGTAACCTTTGTTGAATTAATTCACGTTCTAATTCCATTTCTCGTCTCTTAATCTCGGCCAACTGTTCCGCGGCCCGAAGTTGCGCCTGCCGGACGCGCGCCGCTACACTCGACGAACACACTGACGGCGGGTTACGTCTCAAAGCCCCAGTGTCGGTGGCGGCGGCGGCGGCGGCGTTGCCATCGTCAACTTCCTTGGTGGGCGGCGGCGGTAACGATCTCTCTGTACCACTTTCTGTGGCCTCTTGCATCGCGACTGTAGTCAATAACGGTGGTGGTGGCGGTGGCTGTGGCGCGATCGTCGACGGTGACGCCGGTGGCTCATCATATGTGATTGCCTCCCTCTTCTTCCCTCCAGATTGGCTTCTCGTGACTGGCATCTTTTTCTTTCTTGATGTCTACTCCTAACAATCTCGCCCGGGCACACTAGCGAGGGGAGCCCAGGTGAGGATGGAGGTTGTAGCAGGAGTGGAAGGGAGGAACTACCCGGCAGAGGGGGTGTGCAACTCCGAGGTGCTCGGCTACCGGGAGGAACGCCCGGCAGCGTCAGCAGTGCCTACAGACCGGCCCTCAGTGCGACACAACCCTTACCGGCGTAGCCGGACAATTTCAGCTGCCTTGAAAAAGGCGGCTGGCAGCCGTGTCCGTCAGACTGCACCGCCTTGAATGGCGTTACTCACACTAACCACACTTGGCACCGTTAGGGTGTGGCAGTGTGAGCCGCGGTCCACCCGCGTAGTGAAACTAGTTACTGTGATTCTTCTTTCTTCAGTGAACGTATTATGTTTACTGTGATGCTTCTTTTCTTCAGTCTTCAGTGAACGTATTATGTTTACTGTGATGCTTCTTTTCTTCAATAATCGTTGGACGTATATATGTTAATGTGATGCTTCGCTTCTTTCTTCTCGCTTGACGCGCAGAATCTTCTTATCCGGCTCGAAGGACCACGCAGTACTGTTACCGATGTCGGTAACCTCAACACTGCACCATAGGATGATTCGCCAAGCAGGAACAGAATGAAACACTTTCTTCTTATATGCCCATATATTGTGGTTATAACGAATTGGGCCGTGCGAGCTTACAACATTTCCTACGATCACACGTCCCTAAGGTAACATTTTGTACGATAGCAAATATCCACTAATACAAAAACTTACATTTTCTACTTAACTTAGGTAGTTTACAAAACTCAAATCATTACTACCCTACGTTACCATAAATTGTTAGCGGTGGTGGGGATAGCAAACCCCCACTCCTGGCTCTTTACGAGATTACCTACCTAATTTATTATTTGGCTACCTTTCAATACGAGGTTTAGGTATTTAGGTTTCTCATTACCTTTATCAGAGACCTATACAAGAGGCCTTTATTTATATAATCTTACCTCTTAGTACCATATCAAAACCTTTAGGGCTTATAGGACAAAGGTTGGCGTATGACCTATACACATTTCAGGTCGAAACTACCACCTCCTAGACCTATATTACCTAGCCCATTACCTCAAAACCTTTACCAGGTAGTATAAGTAAAAACACAAGCATTCATATCATTTAATCCATAGGATACCTAAATGCCTAAACAATACCTATTTGAATTACTAAAACTTAAATATTTCACAAACTATAAAACTTACAGCTACGCTAAATATCTCATTTTACAGAACTTTTTATATGCAACAATTTAAAACCAAATAGAACGTTACATATTAATAAACTTCAAAGTAATTAAAAACACAAACTAAATGACTCAATCAGTTATAACAAGCTACTGTTTACAAATCAAAGTACTTACATGAAATAATCACAAACACAGATTCTATCACTAGTAACGCACTTAGCGGTCCATTAAACAGTCTTTTTGCTATACACATTTTAATCACTTTTTTCACTAGTTTCACGCGATTGAAGCTGTCCGTAACAGAGTCTCTTCGTATATTTTTTTCATATTTATAGAACAATAATCTTGCCAAATTGTTTAAAATCATCTAACAAATTGATTCTCTCATCTGGGAGTAATGCAATTAATTTAATCTAACATTAATGTAGCTATTTAACATCGAAAGTACATTTCGATGCTATTTAATTAGTTATTAGATAGTAAGTGTCATAAAGATGCGACGTGACCAATGAAATAAAAATAAATGTCTCATTTCGCATTTCATTAATAGATTAACATCACGATTATATTATCACGTAAGGTCATCGCTAAGTACTACATTTTTGAAGATTTTAATTAAGAAGTAGCAAATTACATAGCATCAGGGACTTATCTGTGTTTAGTAATTTTGTTTTTACACGACCTGCCCTAAAAGGAGTGTATATGTGTTCAGGGTTCATGTATGTTTGTAGGTATGTGAGTTTTTTATTCCACCATAACTTATAAATGGCTCAACAGATTTCGATGTATGGGGTATCGTTAGAATCCTTACATCATTCCAAGTGACAATGGCTATATTTTTTTTTGAAAAAA
Organism: Agriphila geniculea; assembly: GCA_943789525.1. NCBI lineage: Eukaryota > Metazoa > Arthropoda > Insecta > Lepidoptera > Crambidae > Agriphila > Agriphila geniculea. The sequence goes on along the minus strand of OX038898.1, from coordinate 7,810,878 downwards.
AAACTCAATATGGCGACTGTACGACGCCATTTTCAATAGAAAAAATTTTTTTTTCTTCTATTATTACAATATGGGCATCAAATGAAAGACAGGAATGACATTGACATGGATTGACATTTCAAAACTATATAATTTGTCACTAAAATGTGTAAAATAAAAATAAATACATTTAAAAATATTAAAAACACGACTGCCTTGGAAGTAAATTAAAAAAATAAATTTGTTTAAAAAATATTAAAAACACGACTGCCCTGCCAAAAACGAACTAAAAAGTTAAAAAAAACAAGTGTCATTGCCATGGGAGAAAAAGTTTCGTTCGACGTATGCGGTTCTGGTTTCACAACAGTTGCAGTAATGCCATACAAAATACCGGTCCGGTTGTAAAACAAAACACTTATGACCATCAGCCATTTTTAATGTCCCCATTGCAGGGGCACCTTCCTTATTATATAGGATTAGGAGGATTTGTGGGTGTTAACGACTGCAAATGCAGCCGGGACCAACGGCTTAGCGTGCTTTCCGAAGCACTGCTACGAGTCAATAAATTTTTGGTCACCCATCCCATGACCGACCCTTGCGAAAGTTGCTTAACCTCCGCAATCGCACGGCCAGGCGCTAAACCACTGCACCCCCGAGCTCCTCTAAAAACACTCATACTGGGTGATCATTTGAACAGTCGACAAAATATGTGGTGTGGCTTAGACCATCAAACTGAACAACTTTGTCTATGGGACCAACTTAATCAGAGCAAAATAAAACCGGTCAAGACCAAGTCGGACTCGCGCACTGAGGGTTCCGTCCATCATAATTGTACCATAAAAACACACTACAGAGTAGAATAATAAAATGAGTATTGCAGTTTTAGGTCAGTGCCATCTCTTGACCGATAGTGGAAATAAGTCGAAAACTATGTAGCCTAAAAAAAATGATTAAAAACGTGCAAACGGCGCACTTTCATATGATACCTCACATGTAGTAGCCCCACTTCAAATTTTTAAGACCCCATTTCAGACCCTGTTGTAAAAAAGATATTTATTTTTTTAATTATTTCTTATTTGCAAAATAGTTGGGCAAATGTCATCTAAAACTATTCTAAATTTCAATTTGATACCGTTAGTAGTACTCGAGATATCCAGCTGTGACAGACAGACAGACTGAGTCACACCATAAGGGTTCCTTTTTTACCATTTTGGTACGGAACCCTGAAAATATCTTTCTTTCTTATCGAATGAGGATTAGTGGCCACCTCTGGTGTTAGAGTTCATCAAGCCGCCTGAAAGGCCTCTAACTTGGCTTAACGACTGTTATCAGATGACAACAGCCGGGACCCACGATTTAACGTGCCTTTCGGAGCACGGAAGCGCTCAGTTGTAATGACACTTTAACCGTCATCCATCCGACACCTGACCGGACCGAGCGTTGCTTCACAAACGTGATCGAGTGCGATCAGTCTGTCAAGTTTGGCAAAAAAAAATTCAACAGCTTTCAACAGATTAGGTATACCTGATCCCGTAAAGTTATTATCGTAACGCAAAAGTTATAATGGCTCTGTGAAAGATTAATTACATCAATTCGTTAACAGTCAGATGCTGAGTTTTTAGAGCTTTTGTATACAACGTGTCCAAACTCTGAAATCTGTAATTGCGAAAAAAATATCAGCTTCAAACTTACATTGATAGTTTATTTTCGTTATTAAATTGGATGAAACAGCTGATTTTTTTCGCGATTTCAGAGTTGGTCACATAGTAAAATTTGTTCCCTATCTATCATATTCAGCATTTTGATTTTTACCAACTTTGGAGTCTTAGAAATCATAGTAAAATTCGTCAAATCGAGCTAAAATTTCGCGTAGGGGTTTATTTTGCTTTCCTTTCTGCTCTATTATAACTTAAAAGTAGAATCCATTCTCAAGTCAAATCCATTGGTCAAACCCAATATCCTATAGCAAATCCATGGAAATATATATTATATACTCACTAATTAGAGTTCTCAGTTTCAGGATTGTCATTTTAATGCTATTTTCGCGGTTTTTTTCATCATGTCCTTTAATATTTTAGAATGCTGATCAGATCAGTTCGGTGTGTATGACGATCTGAATTTCCTCCATTTACTCCCTGGATAGCCATCATCAGATCACAGCACGGTATTGCAGAAACTAAATAAATTATTATCATTCATTCAAAACCAAGGCCAAATTACCTCATTTGTATGAAAAAAAAAAACACCTGTATCCCTAGACAAGGTTGATGTGTGTATACCTAAGTAGATGTATTCTACTGAATATAGCATAGCTAAGTTTGATATTGATTCATCTAACGTCCTAAAGTATAATGGTTCAGTGAAAGATTAATTTGACCAATACGTCAATGGGGGTTAATCGGGGTGCCAAAGGCAACTGGCAGCGATTTGTCGTGACGTCACAGGAACAATGACGTCATTGATGCTGAGTTTTTTGAGGAATGACCCTACTAATTCTTTCTGTGAGGTTTATTCACAAATGTACTTAAGTCTAAATTGTTAATATTTACTTTAAATATTATATTATTTATTATTTAAGTAATATTATAAATGTGAGAGTCCGTTTGTTTGTTACGCCTTCACGTCTTAACTACTGAACCGATCATCATGAAATTTTACATATCGTTGTCAGGAGTACAGAGAAGGACACAGTGTAACTTTCATCCCAAAAAAGTATTGTCCTCGAGGGATAGCAAAACAAAATTTCACGCAGGCGAAGTCCCAGGCGGTCGCTAGAATCTTAAAATAAAAAATGTCAATATTGGCTAGTGTCTCTACATAGTGAGATATTAAAGAAAAAAAGGTCTAGAAGCAAAAAACAAATTCTGAAGGTCTGTTTGTTTGTACGCGTAATTCTTCTAAAAAAAAACCTGCACCAAAATTGACGCACAACTTTATTACTCAAAGTTTACATTAAAATCTGGTGCACGCTTCATACTGAGCCGCGCCGCCGCCTAGATGCAAAGTTATCCTTACTTATAAATCCGAATTTAGTAATTCGGGGTATAGAACTTAGGTATATAAACCTTTGGTTTTTTAAGCTTCGGGATTTAGTATTTTCGGTAAAATGTCCTTTCGTGATTTTAAAGATAAAATAAACATAAATGCTTGGACAATTTCACACAGCGCCATCTAGCCCCAAACTAAGCAAAGCTTGTAATATGGGTGTTAGACAACTGATATACTACTTACATACTTTTTAAATATATACTTTATTATACATAGTAACACCCAGACCCGCCACATAAATTAAAACTCATCATTTCAATTTCTGCCCGGCCGGGAATCGAACCCGGTACCTCTTGCGTGGTAGGCGGCATGTTGACCACTGCACCACTCAGGTCGTTAAAACGTACGGCCAAACAACCATTCGACCTTTTGATTTTCGGTTTTTCGTCCATAGGTCTTGTAAAATTTGGTCTTTTCTACTTCGGCATTGTAACACATACCCCAAACAAACTTTCACATAAATGTGAAAGTTTAAAATAATATTAATGGCCCAGCACAATGGTGATAACTTGACAACTCTCAAGAAGTACAGTCATCAGCATATCAAGCTATACAAAACTGTCAAAAATCTCCAATGAATTTTGAACCTTAATATACTTGCATTTAAGTTTAAAATTGATTGAGAGAATTTGACATTTTCTGGAAGCCCAGCGTGCCGTCTACTGTACATACTAAAGCAATAATAATTAACCCAACAGCCTCAATAATAATCAACGACAACATCACGGTATAATCGAACCGTGTTAGAATACCGATATTACTCAAAGTACCTTTTATAAGTGATGATACGACTCCGATACGATCACAAAGTTTCTTTAAATAAATATTAGGCACTATCAAAAACTTACTTACTTTAGTTTCTTAGGCTCCATATTTTGCTTTAGCTCTTTATAAAGAAAAACCGTTTCATATGTAAAACAGTTGTGCGGTTACGCATATAGGGTGGACTGTAGATATACGAGAGTGGTTTGATAAGTCCGTGACTTTGTGAAGAAGAAAAAAATTTTTAAAGAATATTTTGTTTTATTTTTCTACATAATCTCCTTTCAGCTCTATACACTTCGACCAACGATGTTCCAACTTCTTCAACCCATCCAAAAAATAGTTTTTATCAAACCCTGAAAAATAGGCTCCTGTTTTAGCTACCACTTCTTCATTGGATGAAAATCTTTATCCACCAAGCCATTTCTTCATGTTTGGGAAGAGGAAAAAGTCACACGAGGCCAAATCTGGTGAAAACGGGGAGTGTGGCAATAGGTCGTATCGCAATTCCACAAGTTTTGATGTTGCGGTTGCCGACGAGTAGGCCGGAGCATTGTCGTGATGAAATAAAACTTTTTTCTTTGCTAGATGCGGTCTTTTCTTCAGCAGCTCTATATTGAATCTATCCAACAAAGCAACATGGTAAGCTCCGGTAATTGTCTTGCTTTTCTCCAAAAAATCGATGTAAATAACACCTTTGCTGTCCTAAAAGACAGTGGCCGTCTCTTTACCAGCCGAACAAACAGTTTTTGCCTTCTCCGTGGCACGTTCACCGGTAGAAGTCCACTGTTTTGACTGTTGCTTCGTCTTTGGCGTATATGGTGGACCCACGTTTCGACAAGTGTTACGTACCGACGAAAAAAATCACTTGGATTGCGGTTATACAAACCTAGCATTGTTTAGAAGTTGTTACACGAGTTCGTTTTTGGCCGACTGTCAGCAAACGCGGCACCCATCTTGCAAAAAGGTTTTTCATGCCGAGAATATCGAGCAAAATATGAAAAATTCGTTCGGTAGAGATGTGAATAACATCAGCTATCTCGCGTATCTTCACTTGACGGTCTGCCATAACAATGTCGTGGATTTGCTAACAATATCTTCAGTGGTGACCTCAATCGGCCTTCCTGGGCCGTCGGCGACAGTTGTGGTGGTACGACCACAACGAAATTCAGTAAACCACTTATGAACCATTCCATGAGATGGAGCAGAGTCCCCATAATATTTTTTCAGTTTATCTTCCGTCTGCTTAATGGTTTTACCACGTAAAAAGTAGTATTTTATCAATACGCAAAATTCGTTTTTCTCCGTTATAAAAGAATATCCCTGTAGGATTATCCTACAACTATAGAGAAAGTTAATGTTTTGAGTTAAACGACGTCGCGGTTTTAGTTATAGTTTTATTTACGTTCACAAAGTTAAAGTTATAATATAAGTGTTTGTTTGTAGGTGGCTAATGCTTAACTAACTATAATTACAATAAAATAAAATTACATTGTCGCGGAATCTGCTGATACGCAAAATTGCGAACATTCAACTTGTTACTCGACCCATATTTGTGCGGTTGCTAAACCGTACATGCTCCCGAGGACGAGATGAGATAAAGATACACGTAGATAGTTATAAAATAAAGCAATACAAGTTCAAGCGTAAGGTTCAGAAAAAATAAAATGTTAAAAAATAGTTAAAAAGGTATTTCACACATCACACACTAAGCACTATCACTGTCATTAAAAAGTTTTCTTATGCCCGGTGACGTAGACTTGTTTATGCGGCCGTATATAGCTGGACCCGCAATTGATTGTCGTCCCATAACTGTTTCGTTGGCGGTGCGAATCTTCGGACGTTGTGTCAGTGGGATCGGAGGTTCGGCAGGTGGGTTATCACGGCGTGCTGTTGAAGAGATAGTTGCGGTGCAGCGCGCCCGTCCGCGCCGCCAAATATAGGTGCCTGCTGTGATTAGTATCAAGCCGGCCAGTACGTATAGCACTATGTACTGGTGTACGTCATGTGTGGTGAGGCTGTCCGTGTCAGTTATTATTTCACTGACATCCTTGCTCTTCATTTGTTGGATTCGCTTGTCAAGGACGTCAAATTCTTTTCCAAAATACTCAAAGTTGGATCCATTAATTCGGATGTATGTCAACCTTGAGGACAGGTGATTGTACTGTCATAGTATTAGATTGCTGCGTATGCGAATATATCGTGAAGGTTTCGCCCTTGATGACGCATCCTTCCCCGAGTGCGATAACTCCGGCCTTGCTGACGCGTTCGGCTGCAACCTGATTCTCGCATATGATTCTTATTGTTCGTTGTCCACAGCAGAAAAATAAGTACGTATTTATTTTATTAAGTTGTGTCCACATGTCAGTACATATTGTATGCGAAGTTTCACATTGATCTGTATCTTTTATCTTGACGCAGAGATTCTCGTCTGATTTTAGGTGATATATTGGTTGTTGTAAAGGACACATCAGAGTTTTGTAATTATATGGTATGCAAGATCTTAGTTCCATTTCTGTTAAGGGTATGTAAGCATCTTTCTTTAAGTTTATGGCGATATGATCAGCGAGCGGTCTTATCTTTGCCATATATTCTTCAGTTTCTTGAGGAATCGGTATTAAGCTGTATATTTCGAAATTATCACGAGTTATAAGAGGAATTTGGATTTCGAAAATGAAATAGTTCGTAGTCATTCTTGCTTTTACTTTCAGCAAATGGTAAAGTGTTCTTAAATCAGTTTGTATGTTTTCGATCGGCAAAGTCAAATCGCTTGAAAGATGTCCTGAAATTATATTCAGCTCCTTTGTTAATTGTTTAGGACTTAATAGATGAATGTCAAATTTTCCGTAATGAATTTCCGTTATCGTATCCAAAAGTGTTTCCTGAAGTCCTTTTAAATTCTCTAAAATGTTGTTAGCGATAATCGATGTAAGTGTAAAATCGCTAAGTTGCTTCATATCTTTCATTTCAGTTGCCATTGTGTTCGCAGCCTTATCAAGTATGACGAGGTGTTGGTTATACATTTTATGTTGTCGGTCGATAGTTTCTTCCACTCGTTTTAATAAATTGTTTTCAGCTTCCACAAGCGAAGTTTGGTTCTTCCAGAGCTGGACAAGATGCTTTTCGTTTTCTTTTATTAGATTTATGTCGTTTTCGTATTTTTCAGCAAAATCTTGATCAAGTAAACCAAATAAACTGTTTGCTATAGAGCCAATGCCGTTGATAAGCCCCCGGCGTCGCCGTCTTGAGTTTGTTTCTTGCTGACTAAGGAGCATTCCACTGTAATAGTTTAACTCGTCGTAAGCGTGACGTAGTTGCAGTAGGATGACGTCGCACTGGTGACGATTCTCGGAAGTGGAACATATGTTTTCTAAGCTTGCGATATAGTCTTTGAACGTTTGTATTCCATGCCAGTAGGGATCCATGTCATAAAACACAATCAGTTTCCATTCGTCGCGCATAAGATGCATGTCCGTTATCTTGTCAAAATATAGACTTTGGCTACTATTTATGTTGGTAAGGCTGTAGTTACACTGAGCGGGTGTTATAATCATCAATAGTGATAAGATGGCCCATATCAAATTGCATAATCTCTTTTTTGTTTTCTTGTTTGTTTGTTGTTTTTGTTCGTTTTGTTGTTGTTTGTTTTCGTTGCTCAGAAATTCGTTTGATGTGGCCGATTTTTCTTTATTTTCAGGTTTTGATGATACAGGTAGTTTCGATAGTTTGGTAATAGGGCGTTTCATTGTTCCGTTTTTTGTTTTGATGGTGACCACTCGAACATGACCATCTTTTCCTGGGTGTAACTCGATCACTCTTCCCAGTGCCCATTACCCAGCTGGTAAATTGGCGTCGTGAATAATTACGACGTCGTCGATGTTCATGTTTTCTCGTGCTTGCCGCCACTTGCTGCGTGGTGACAACTGAGTTAAATACTCAGACTGCCACCTCTTCCAAATATCTTTGTAGATTTTCTGTACAAGTTGCCAGCGCGTGCGTTCATCAGTTTCAGTTTCAATAATAGTTAGTGTGGGGCCACTTGAAAGAAAATGTGACGGCGTCAGGTAGTCAAAATCGTCCGGGTCTTCGTTGAGTGGTAGCAGTGGTCGGCTGTTGAGGCAGGCTTCGAGTTGAGATAGAAGTGTTGAGTGCTCTTCATATGTGAGCTTCTGTTCACCAATGACGCGGCGGAGGTGGTACTTTAGGCTGTTTACTGCAGCCTCCCAAAGTCCTCCCGCGCTCGGCCACGATGGGGCATTGAAGTGCCATTCTATTTGCATGTCTGATATCGCTGCGAAAAATTGAGGATCGAGTATTTCTTTCAGGTTGACAAATTCTTGTTTCAGTACGTTGTTGGCTCCGACGAAATTCGTGCCATTATCGCTGTACATGTGTTGCGGAGCTCCACGTCTGGCAGCGAATCTTTTCAGGGCTGATAGAAAGGATGATGAGCTAAGGTCCGAGACCACTTCCAAGTGGACTGCCTTCGTCACCATGCATACGAAGACAGCTACGTAACCTCTTGTTGTTTTTACGCCTCGGCCTTTGTTGGTTTTCACATCGATATACCCCGTGTAGTCAACCCCGCAGTGACTATACACTCTTGAAGGGTTGCATCTTGCCGCGGGTAAGTCACCCATCAGCTGTTGTTGTTTTATTGGATTTTGTTTTCGACAAATCACGCAGTTATGAAGTCGTTTTTTGACAGCCCTAATGCCACCGATAATCCAATATTGTTTCCTTAAGTTTGCTGTCGTAAGCCGGGCTCCTCCGTGAAATGTGATCAGGTGAGCTTGATCGATCAAAAGATCAGTGTAATGACCTTCGTGTGGAATAATGATGGGGTGTTTTTGATCTTCATGGATGTTGGCGTGGCTGATACGTCCTCCCATTCTGAGAAGTCCATCTTGATCCAAAAAGGGGTTCAAAGGTAAGAGTTTGCTTTTTCTGTCCACTTCTTTCTTCTGTTCAAGGTTGGAAATTTCATCTTCAAAAGAGGTAAGTTGAATATGTTTAATTATAATATTTCTTGCTTTTTTAAGTTCCGGTGTAGTTAGGTACTGCGGTCGATGTTTGTCACGCGATACCGTTCTTAGTATCCATGCGACGACTCGTGTAACTCGACCCAGACAGCTGTTTCGCGTAAGTATATCGTCGATGACGTCAGATCTGTGACGTTTAGTGGTGACGTTTGTTTGTAGTTGCTTGTTTATTTTAGTTTCTTCGTTTGTTTCATAACTAATCTTGTTATTTTCTGTTCCAGGTTGAAAAGTTTGCAGCCAATGGGGTCCGTGCCACCATAAAGGATGTTCTTTCAGCTGAATTGGAGTTATACCTCGGCTGGCGCAGTCGGCAAGGTTCTCCGACGATTTAACATAGTGCCAGCAGTTTGAAGGCATAGTGGTCACTATTTTCTTCACTTTGTTCGATACAAATGTTTTCCAACGGTTATGATCACCGTGTAGCCACCCTAATACGGCAGTAGAGTCAGACCAGCCGTATAAAGTGATTTTGTGATTGGGTAGGCATTCTTGAACTTTTTTCATCAGTGTGGCGAGCAATAAACTGGCACAAAGTTCGAGTCTCGGGAGTGAAGTGGCTTTTTTCGATGGTACAAGTCTTGATTTTGCGGCTACCATAACTGTTGAATTTTGTTCGGTCTTACAATAAATCACACATGCGTAAGCGTTTTCTGATGAATCGCAGAACCCATGCAACTGTATTTCATCTTGTTTTTTCACTTGTAACCATCTTGGTATTTGTAGTTTGTTAATTTCCGGTAGCTGACCTTTGATCTTCGACCATTCTTTTTTGATATTTTCTGTTATTTCATCGTCCCAGCCTAAGTTTTCTTGCCATACTTGTTGAAAAATAAGTTTTAGTTTTGTTGTTACCGGACACAACCATCCCAAAGGATCAAAAATTTTGGAAATTTCTGACAGTAACAACCGTTTTGTGACTCGTTTAGTTGAATTTATATCAATTGTTATTTGGAAAGTAAAGTTGTCATCTTTAGGGTTCCATCTCAAGCCCAATGTTTTTGTTGATTCTTGGTGTCGAAAATGGTATGCTTCTTGTTCATTGTTTGTAGGGTTGTCATCTAAAAGTTTAGGGTTGTTTGATGACCACTTTCGTAAGTTAAACCCACCGGACAAAAGTAGGTTTTTAAGGTCATTTTTGATGCGTGTTGCAGTTTCAAGGTCGTCAGACGAGTAAAGTAGGTCATCCATGTAGAAAGACGTTTCTATGGTGGCTGCGGCTTCAGGGTAGTTGTTTCTCTCGTCGTTGGCTAGTTGTTTTATAGTCATCATAGCTAAATACGGGGCCGCTTTAAATCCATAAGTTAGGGTTGTCAGAGCGAACTCCCTAATTTGCTGACCAGGCGAATCTCTCCACAGGATTTTTTGATATTTCTGGTCTTCCTCGTTTACCAACACTTGCCGGAACATTTTTTCGATGTCCGCGGTAAGAGCAATCTTGTAAAGCCTCCATTTCAAAATTAGAGATTGTAGGTCTGTTTGTAAGTTAGGCCCGCGGTACATTAAGTCGTTTAGACTTTCTCCCGAAGTTGTCTTGGCAGATGCATTAAAAACAACACGCAGGGCCGTTGTTGATGACTCGGCGCGCTGTACACAGTGGTGTGGTAAATAATAGCTTGGTTTCGTGTTACTATCACAAGGTCGCATGTGATTTAGTTCTTCATACTCTTTTATAAATAGTTTATAATCTTTCTCGATGTTTTCTACTTTTCTAAATTTCTGTTCTAGCTGGCGAAGTTGTGCAGCAGCTTTCTTTCGTGATTCTCCCAATTTTTCGTTGACGTCAGGGTGTAAGGGCAGCCGTACAACATAACGACCATCCTCCTGTCGTGTTGTAGTTGTTTGGTATTGTTGTATACAATCAAGATCTTCTGTAGACATCTGAGAGCTCTCCGAGATATCTTCTATCATCCAAAATCTGCTGATTTCATCCAAATTGTTTAAGATAACGTTACATTGGTACGATCTCATGTTACCACACAGAATCCAGCCAAGTAGGGATTGTTGAGCAATAGGGTGTGTTTCTTCTCCCTTAATTATTCCTCCTAGTATAATGTTAGAGTAAATGTCAGCCCCGAAGAGGATGTCGACGGGACGGCTGATGTTGAAATCCGGGTCCGCCAGCTGTAGACCTTCCAGATGTGTCCATGTTGATGGTTTTGTAAATGATCGGTTTGGTAGATTGTTGATTAAGTTGCGCATCACGTAGACGTCTGAGTTGAAAGTATGATTATTAAGTATGGAAGTGCAGGTGATAGTTATTGCACCCTTACAATTATTTTCTCTTGCTCCGACCCCGAAAATTACTCCTTTGCATTTCTGTCGAGGTAATTCGAGCATCTGAGCGGCGTTTTCAGTAATTAGGGAAACTTGGGATCCCTGGTCAATCAGCGCTCGTAAAACGATCTCCGCGCCATCGTTAGTCTTGACCTTGACTTGAGCGGTAGCTAAAAGTGTTTCTGATATGTCTTCCATCGAAGCATGACTGCTTGAAGTCGATGCATTCTGGTTGTTAGTTTTTTCCATGTTATTGTTTGGCGTTTTGTTCACAGATGTATCTTGATGAAGCAGAGTATGGTGCTGTTCATTACATTGTCTGCATCTCTTCTCAGATTTGCATTGTTTGCCCTTGTGATCGAACAAACAATTTCTACATAAGTTATGTTTCGCAATCAATTTCCTGCGGTCGAACAAATGTAATTTGATAAACTCGTTACAGTGAAATAATCCATGTTCATTACTGCAGAGTGGGCATTTTACGTGGCTTGGAATGTTATTCGACGTCGTTTTGTTCAATGTTGAGTAATTATTATTTGTAGAGTTATTAAAAGTTTTCGGTTTTGAATTGAGATTCTGGTTAGCGCTGAATGTTTTGTATGTAGGCTGGAATTTGTTGTTTGATGGACCACGATGTTGTAAATCAGTCGTTGGTCGCTCTTGTTTTCGTCGCGAAGACTCCAAAGATGTAAATTTTGTTTCCAAAAATTGTAGAAACTCTGTAAGACTGGGCAGCTCTCTTGGTTGCTTCAGACTCTCAATATAATCGTTGTAGGTGTCTGTATCCAATTTTTGTGATAAGAGATGCACTAAAATTGGATCCCATGTGGAAATATCAACGCCAAGGTTTTTTATGGCGTTGAGACATTCGTTCGTTGTATCATGCACTCTTTTAATAGATATAGCTGTTTGGTACTGTATAGTTGGTAAGTTTAACATAGTATTCAGGTGCGAAGAGAAAATAAGTTTTTTGTTGTTGTACCTATTATTCAGTATGTCCCAGCAAACATTGTAATTGTCTGAGCTGATTGCTAGATGTTGGATAAGTTTTTCAGCTTCGCCCTTGACCTTAGACTTCAAGAACTGCATCTTCTGCGCTTTTGATAACGTTGGATTAGAGTGGATAGTTTCGATGAACAAGTCCTTGAAGGAGGTCCAGTGCTGGTACGCGCCACTGAAGACAGGCAGTTCCATAACAGGAGTTGATTTTTCTTTATGTGACGCAGACCACATTTTGGTGTTAAGTGCTTTTTTCATTGACTTATACTGCTTTTCATATTTTTCAAAAAATTTTTCGTACTCTTCTTGTTCTCCTATCACTTCACTGTCAAGCTCCCAATGCAGTGAATCGATCGTTTTCCACCTTGACTCCATATCCTTTAAAGTATCCTCAAATTCCCACTTTTCGTTAATTTCTTCTAAGTCAATAGATGCGAGCGTCCTTGAAAAAGCCTTAAAGTTGCTACGTTGTTTCCGTAACATTTCTTCTGCCTTGCTAGCGTTACCTTGAGAAATAGTTTGATTCGTTGACTTCTCTTGTTTTTGTTGTGGTTGATAAGAGGTAGAAAATTCACCAGACGTTTCAGGTTCACTTACTTGCATTTTAGGGTTCAACGGTGACTTTTCTCTTGTATATAGTTCGCTTAGTTTTGCTTGTTCAATAGTTGTTCGTGCTTCGTTGTAAAAGTTTTTTGCTTTTTCATAGTAGTTTTCGGAAAAATAAGTGTATTTCCGGTCTCCAATTGCACATAGTTGTACATGGTTAGTTTGAAATTCCGTCCAATATGAATCGAGCGATTCTAGACGTTTCTTGAAATAAGTTGGAGTTTTTCGATCAGCTGGATCTTTCTTAAAGTTACGCAGCAGTTGCTGCATTGCTTCAATAACTTGGTTTTGGTTTGCTAGTAGATCTTCGATATTGCTCATGTTGATTGATGTTAAGGGTTCCGACTGCTAATTCACAAGGTGTGCGCGCCTGTACCCTAAATGCGATATGTGCGCTCTCGTCTCAATTCAACCGGTGAGACCCGCTGGTGGGAGGCCGGCCGAACCGATTCGCTATCGCAAAAGAGCACAAGATCACACACTGCGAAGATGTTGGTTTGCAGCCGTTGATGACGTAGACAGATGACTGTGTCCACAGGTTGGTTTCCGTGCGTGCAGGAATAGGCAATCCACAAGTATGATGTCACACTCGCGAACTCTGGTCCCGCTTACACGGAAGCTCAAAGGACCACAAAGATGTAGGATTATCCTACAACTATAGAGAAAGTTAATGTTTTGAGTTAAACGACGTCGCGGTTTTAGTTATAGTTTTATTTACGTTCACAAAGTTAAAGTTATAATATAAGTGTTTGTTTGTAGGTGGCTAATGCTTAACTAACTATAATTACAATAAAATAAAATTACATTGTCGCGGAATCTGCTGATACGCAAAATTGCGAACATTCAACTTGTTACTCGACCCATATTTGTGCGGTTGCTAAACCGTACAATCCCGACCTCACTTGCATAAATCCTTCCATTTCTTTTTAATTTCGCGTCAATTTAAAAAAACCGGTCAAGAGCGAGTCGGACTCGCGCACCGAGGGTTCCGTACAATCATAAATATATTTGGATATGTTATTTTAGGACAGTCTTTAAAAAGTAGGATAAACGGCAGACAGGTGGAAGGGCGAACAGGCGAACAGTTAATTTACAAATGCTGCTTATGGTGACTGAAAAACGTTTCAGCCACTCCACATTGCAAAATGTTTATATTACTAGTCCATCAGCCATTTTAATGTCCCCACTGCTGGGGCACAGGCCTTCCTTATGGGTGGATAAGGAGGACGGGCCATAACCCACCACGCGGGCCCAATGCGGATTGGTGGGTGTTAACGACTGCAAATGCAGCCGGGACCAACGGCTTAACGTGCCTTCCGAAGCACGGAGGAGCTCGAGATAATAAATTTTTGGTCACCCATCCCATGACCGAACCTTGCGAACGTTGCTCAACATCCGCAATCGCTGGTCCAGGCGCTAAACCACTGCGCCACCGAGCTCCTCGTTATTATTATATTACTATATAGTAATATATATAATTACTTAGTAAAGTATGAACTTATTCTTCGTTTATTCGTACGGCAAATAGTAGGTAATTATATTTGAACCAGCCACCAATTTATTATTGTAGTGTTAGGTTGCGCCATCTCTTGACCCATAGTGGAACTACTTTTTGCCCTTAGGTTAGCATGCTTAGGACAGCGCCATCTGTTGACTGGTAGTGAAACTAGAAAAATTTTGTTTTTTGAATTTCTAAAAAAGTGTGTTATATTGAGACATCGGTTTATTTTTCCTGTAATCTTTACATAAACTACTATCACATAGAATTATTTCAGATTTTTCTCTTTGCAAACTTCGGAGATAAGGGGGGGGAACGGTATTTTTTTTTACATTTTTCATCATAAGCCGAAAACTATGCGGCTTAAGAAAAAAGAAAAAATTGTTTTAAAATGTGCAAACAGCGCTCTTTCATATGATACCCCACATGCCCTAATCACCTCACTTAAAATTTTTAAGACCCCTTTTCAGTCCCTGTTGTAAAAAAAATATTAATTTTATTATTTCTTTTTTATTTGCAAAATAGTTGGGCAAATGTCATCTAAAACTATTCCAAATTTCAAGTTGATACCATCAGTAGTTCTCGAGATATCCAGCTGTGACAGACAGACAGACAGACAGACAGACAGACTGAGTCACACCATAAGGGTTCCTTTTTTACCATTTTGGTACGGAACCCTAAAAATGCAACAGCATAAGCTCAGCAAAGAGTTCTAAATTAAGACAGGACAAGAACCTTATATCCATATTCTATAAGGTTCTTGAGACAGGAAAATTGCATTATGAAAAAATATTGTATTCAACCTTAAAGTCACGGACATATCAAACTGCCCTCGTAGTAAAACTAGCTGGTAGGTATGTTGGTAACTGAAGACAGGGTTTTATTTCTTCTAGCAAAATTGGTACATACACTTTTTTTTATAACGAACTAGCGACCCGCCCTCGCTTCGCTTCGGTGTAGAAGCGCTTCGCTTGGTGAATTTGACACCATGTACATATAAACCTTTCTCTTGAACCACTCTATCTATTAAAAAAAACCGCATCAAAATCCGTTGCATAGTTTTAAATATTTAAGCATACATAGGGATATTGGGACAGAGAAAGCGACTTTGTTTTATACTATGTAGTGATAATATAGACGGGAAAACGACCAACATGCAATGGTGCCCGGAAATGGAGAGAGCGGGAATCACCCCTCCAAGTGAAGTAGTGATGTAGTAAAAATAGTGTTGTTTAACATGCTAACAACCAGTCAAATTGGTTTCACGTTCAGCGGCACAGGACACCACATCCATTTATACCACACTGAATGAATTACATCAAAAATTCATAACATGAAATGTTCATAATTATAATACATAAATAAATGTTCAAAGCTTGTGAAATCTCTTGTTATATCAAACGTTTACAAAGATCAAAGCATTGTAGCTTATTTATTTAATTGTGACAATGGGGAATGCCTGAAAAAAATCAAATTGGCTAATTATTTTTTTATAGGTACGAATAACCTCCCTTAGTAATAAAAAAAGCTTTAGAATTTTCGGTTGCGTGAAAAAATTTAAAAATTAAAGTCACTTCGACTTCTCAAAGTACGGAAGTAACAGCAGAGTGGAGATTATACCTTGGTTAAAAAAAGTTTTACATTTTACGTTGAAATTTTTTGTGATGGCTAAAGTATAATCTCCATTCGATTCTGCTGTCATTTTAGTCGAAGTGACTTAATTTTATTTTTATTTTCACGCAACTGGAAATTATGAATCATTTTTCTAAGGGAGAATTACTAAAGGAGCTTATAAAATATTCAGCTAATTTGATTTTTTTCAGACATTCCCCATTCGGACCAAATAACTCATTATTCAGTTACGATCATCAATAAAATCGTTTCCTAATCGTATGCTGTAAATAAGACCCTTTATCTAACCGATAAAGATTCATTCCATAGGATCCAATTTAGGGTTCAGCGCGTCTGTAGTAAGCAATAATTAATACTGGGTTAGATAACATACTATAATGGGTTAGGACTTAGTGATACGAGTAAGCGATATTGGTTACTTTTAAACCATTGTTGGGTTAGCTATATTGCAGCAGGTTTAAAGTTTTTCATTGTATTCATAATGTACTTATACAAATTATTAAAAAAATATAGAAACAAACGTGACCCTGCAAGGGCACAGCAAACTATTTATAAAATAAAACTGGTCAAGAGCGAGTCGCACTCGCGCGAACCGAGGGTTCCGTACCATCATAATTGCACCATCAAACCACACTGCAGAGAAGAATAATAAAATTTGTATTGCAGTTTTAGGTCAGCGCCATCTCTTGACCGATAGTGGAACTCACGTTAGCTTTTTTTAGATAAATTCGATAATTTCTAAAAAAGTGTGCTATATTGAGACATCGTTTTATTTTTCCTGTAATCTTTATATAAACTGCTATCACATAGAATTATTTCAGATTTTTCTCTTTGCAAACTTCGGAGATAGGGGGGGGGAGGGGAACGGTATTTTTTTATATTTTTCAACGGTAAGTCGAAAACTATGCGGCCTAAAACAAAAAGAAAAAATGATTAAAAACGTGCAAACGGCGTTATTTCATATGATACTCCACATGCTCTAGTAGCCCCACTTCAAATTTTTAAGACGCCTTGTCAATCCCTGTTGTAAAAAGATATTTATTTTTTTATTTATTTCTTATTTGCAAAATAGTTGGCCAAATGTCATCTTAAACCACTTCAAATTTTAAGTTGATACCATTAGTAGTTCTCGAGATATCCAGCTGTGACAGACAGACAGACAGACTGAGTCACGCCATAAGGATTCCTTTTTTACCATTTTGGTACGGAACCCTAAAAACTAGTGGCTCTGTAGACTCTGTCTGACCATGTCCAGATAACTGGTTACCAGTGAAGATTTTTTTCCTCCAGTATAACTAGTTATCTCTTAGGAATAGATTTTCCTTACTTTAAAATAAATAGTTATTATTTATTTTAACAGTTATCTGCGAGGAAAATCTATTCCTAAGAGATAATTATTGATCAGTTTGTTACATTTTTGATAATTTTTCGAAATGGCTGAAATGTTATTTTCCCCATATCTCCGGCATTTTGTAAAATTTCGAGAAACTGAATCTCATAAAGAAATTCTATATAATTATAAAACCTGCTTACAAAATTTCACGAGAATCGGTTGAGAAATGAAATAACGAAAGCATTTTTGCCCAAGCTGAAACGGAGACAATTCGCTGCGCTTCGCGCTTGCTCAGCCAAAAACATACTCTTAAAAAATTTACAAATTTATCACAATAATTATATTTTAGCAATCGAAAATTTAGTGGAATTAAGAAGTCGATACTGTATGAACAAAAGTTCAAGTTCAAGTTTAAAAAAATAAAGTTACTTTTGTTAGGGCACTGACATTATTACCACAATTAAATAATAACAATAAAAAAAAAAATTTTCTTTTTGTTTACATGGATACATGAGTTGAAATAATACAATCCACAAATACAAAAGGAGATAGCTCAGCTTGTGTTGGTCTTGACCTAGATCTTGACCAACGCTGTTTTTCAGATATTCCCATTCTCTAAGATGTAATGCAAAATGCAAGTTACAGGATATGCGGACTAAATACAATTCGATACACTAAAACTAACCTAAAAATAGAAACCTAATAGGTATTTTTAAATTTAAAGATGTTTACTAAATAAATAAATAAATATTATACAAACATTGCTCTGATTCCAAGTAGCTAACTACAAACAATGGAACTACAAACATCCAGACCTGAGCCAATATAGAAAAGTTCGTTTTCTAAATTGATTCAGCCGGGGATCGAACCTGGGACCTCAAATATGGATTATTTGTTATGTTTTTAAGTAGGTAGTTAAAAAATATTTTACTATCATGCCAACAATATTTTCGTTTTTAAGTATTTAAGTCATACTCACATTGTTCAGAGGCATTTAATTTTTGCTCTGTGGTATATCTCTAATAATATCTGCATGGAAGGGGGTGAGAGGTAGGGGTCATAGTCGTATAATTTTTACTCTGTGGTATATCTGTATGTAAGAGGGTGTGTGGTAGGGGTCACAGTATAAATTTTTAACAAAAGCTGAGAGACAATACCCGCTAGGGCGAGAGTGTGACGTAAGTTTTGAATGCAAAACTTAACACTAGGCCGAGAAGAGTTAGCAAAAAAAATTAAAATTAATTATATATTTTTTTGTTATGCTACTGCTCCACCTGCGTTAACGTTAATGGTAATGTCCAACTACGCTTTAGCTAAAGCGTTAAGTAAATTTAGTATTGGCGTTTGTAAATTAACACGTTAAAGTCTTGGCCACATCTGCGTAACGCCTAGATTATCGCTTTAAGCTACGCGTTAAGATGCAGGTGGAGCCGTTGCATTAGGGAAATCCTTTTGCTATCATTAGTCTATTTAAGAAAGAGATTTGTTACCTATTCTTTGATACAAGGCAGTTTTATTTTTAATTTAACAAACGGTAATTGAAGTGGCATATGTTCTCGTTGTTCTAGTAATCAAACGGCTGGGATAACTTTTACAGAATTGCCTAGCCAAGATGTATTTGTCATAAATGTAAGAAAATTTTTCGTCTTTTTACTCTGTTCAATAACATCCAGCCAGCCCTTTCATTAAATGTTGTATTAAACAGTCTGTCTAAAAAGTCTGTTTAAATGGGTAATTTCAAAGGTAATTTTATTACCAACCTAAATCCCCAACCACCCCACCAATACCCATCTAAATAAATAATATGTTTTCAATTAGAATTTTGACAGCACCAACAGGGTTACCAGTATAAGTTTTTATAAATAATTTAATGATTTCTCATGTAAACAGACTTTTTAGACAGACTCTATTAGCTCACTGTTAACGGACCACAGATCAAACGGCGTCATTTCATAAACAGCCTAGGCAGCTAAAAATTTAATAACTGTTTAAGCTAATTCACTTTGATATCAAACCCTTTCACTGCATCACTCATTTATCTTCCAACTATTTGCGAATTAAGATTTGTCTGCTGTCTGTACTTATGACGTCACCCGGCTTATTCCGGCTGAATATTTCAGGGCATAATTACGGCCTCTTTTCAGGACCGCGTGCGACCTTAATTTGAGACCCCGGCGCCACAGACTAGTTGAGACAGATCATCAAACAGCTATATTTGTACAGTGCAAATGAGCGTTTCATTGATAATGGAATGAAAACTGAATTCTGTTTTAAATACAAGCTCATCATTTTATTTGGGATCTTGCCTTTACAGACTACTCTGTTTTCATACATTCGTATCCATGTATCTACAGGCAAAATAAAATGAAAGTAAAATCCAAAACATAAGCGAACCGTTTCAGGAAGAAAATCGTAAGCGCCAAAATTAGCGAAAATATGTTTTTTGAAACCAAAATTTCAGTTGTTTTTGCACCTCATGCACTAAGACCAATAGCGCACTTGCGGCCTGGCCGCAGCGGCCAGGTCGCGGCGGCCAGCGAGATCGGTACATTAGTATGAAATCGCCGTAGAGCGCGCGCACCTGGCCGCCGCGGCCAGAGATCACACCGAGCCGCGGCGGCCAACGCGTTTGAAGCAACGGTTTTGGCCACGTGTTTGGTCACGCACCTTGCGGCCAGGTCGTGCTATTGCTCTTTCTAGAGTTCACAGTAAAATATAATTTAATTTTATTAAATTTTAATGTTTTTATCGTAAGTTTTTAGTCGTAACCTCCATCGACTGATAAATCGTAAGCATAGTATCTGTCGCTTACGACAAAATACTATGTGCTAGGTATAGCAAGCATCCACTTGGCGCTTACGATAGTGAATTATGCAAAGTAAGTTAAATTTGAAATTTGCGATAATTTTGATAAATATTGAAAAATCTTTCTCCTGTAAAATATGCAAAATGGCGGTTACTATTTACAATTATTCAAGTAAACTGAGCACTTTTGATTTGACTCTTTGATGTTTTTCTACCAAATATAAGACTTTTTAGTGAACCAGAAGAATAAAAAAACAAGTCTGACTATGCTAGAATATTCAAATAAGTTGTATTATTCGTACCAGATAGACTGTGTTTTGGTAGTATGTAGGATAGTTGAAATTAAAACAAAGAGTTTATAAACTCTATGTGAGGCAGAAGCGTCGTTCTGTCCGTATTCAAAAACACTACCGTCTTTTGTTTTGTTCTATAGTCTGCACTGCACTGAGAAAAGTCGATTGTGAAAAGCCTTGTAAATGATAATGCCAACAGGTTATTGAAACATGCGGCAGAATATAAAAACATGACAGGAACATAACAAAATACGGCTAGGAACAAAAAATATGGCTCAAGAAAATGAAGAAAACTTTATTGTGGAAACTAGCGGCCGCTCGCGACTTCGTCTGCGTGGAAAAGTTTTTTGCTATCCCTCGGGAACAATACTTTTTTCGGGATGAAAGGTACCCTATGTCTTTTTCTGTACCCCTGACAACGTGTTTGCAAAATTTCATGATGATCGGTTTTGTAGTTAAAACGTTACGGCGTAACAAACAAACAAACAAATAAACAAACAAACGGACTTTCGCATTTATAATATTAGTAAGGATGCATTATTTATCTATCATTGTTGTGTATGCATGACGTCATTAATAGACAATACGAGAAGGTAACAGTAAAATGCTAAGAACGAAAAGTTATAAGTTAAAAATACCATAATGTACTCATTGTTCATAAACTGCACTATCCATTTCTGTGCGTGCACTACAACTCCCCGTGATGTGCTGGCACAATAAAGTTTTGTGAGTGTGAGTTGTCCTGAGAATGCCTGTACGTGATGTCTATGTGTGCGTGCGTTGAAAAAGGAAATTTGTTTCGAGTGGTTATTCGGCCTACTCTCTGTTTTGTGAAATAACTGACGACTGTTCGCCAGTAATTAAAAACAAGCGGAATTCTCCAGCCTTTGTTTTAAACGATGTTTGAGGAAATAAAACCATTACATGTTTCGGACTCAGCCTGTTAATTCTGTAACCAAACTCGAACCTCACTTCGAATCTCACTTCACTGCGCGGGCATTTTAAATCACAAATGAGATAATGATATAATGAGATTTTAGAGTGCTACGGAAGCTACCTAAAACCTTTTGCAATCGGTAAAGTAGCTTATATTCAGCTAATCCTACTATATCCTTACTAATCCTTACTAATATTATAAATGCGAAAGTCCGTTTGTTTGTTTGTTTGTTTGTTACGCCTTCACGTCCAAACTACTGAACCGATCATCATGAAATTTTGTATACACGTTTTCAGGGGTACAGAAAAGGACATAGGGTACCTTTCATCCAGAAAAAACGTATAGTTCCTGAGGGATAGCGAATAAATATTATAAATGCGAAAGTCCGTTTGTTTGTTTGTTACGCCTTCACGTCTTAACTACTGAACCGATCATAATGAAATTTTGCATACACGTTGCCAAGGGTACAGAAAAGGATATAGGGTACTTTTTATCCCGAAAAAAAGTATTGTTCCCGAGGGATAGCAAAAAACTTTCCACGCAGACGAAGTCGCGGGCGGCCGCTAGTAATTTTATAAATGTGAAAGTTTGTGGGTTTGGATATTTGGATGTTTGTTCCTTAATCACGCAAAAACTACTGAACGGATTTGGTTGAAATTTGGCACACAGATAGTAGATAGCCTAGATTAAAACATAAAATACTTTTTATCCCGATATTGCCACGGAAACGGGAACCACGCGGGTGAAACCGCGGGCAGCCGCTAGTTTCTTATAAAATTTTCACGCGAAGTGAAGTGAGGTTCGAAGTGAGATCAAGTTCTTCGGCATTTTTATGTTCCCACTGCTGGGGCACAGGCCTTCCATATGAGTAGATAAAGATGGGCCATAACCCACCACGCAGGCCCAAAGCGGATTGGTGGGTGTTAAGAACTGCAAATGCAGGCGGGACCAACGGTTTAGCGTGCTTTCCAAAGCACGGAGTAACTCGAGATACTAAATTTTTGGTCACCCATCCCATGACCGGCCCTTTCAAAATTGCAGAGCCAGGTGCTAAGCCACTGTGCCACCGAGCTCCTCTATCTAATCTAGTTCTTATTTAAAGAAAGATAATGTAATTGTTAATTAGTAAATAGTAACCGGCGGAGCTCGATGGCTCAGAAGGGCTAGCGCATCGCTCTGCGATTGCGGCAGTAAAGCAACTTTCCCAAGAGTTGGACTTAGGATGGGTGGCCAAAAATTTATTATTTCTAGGTTCTCCGTATTCTGAAGTACTTACAACCCGTGTTGGCCTCAGCTTCATTGCAGTGGTTAATTTATTTATTTGTTTTTGGATAGCTAACAGCTTATAAACAAAATTAGATCTTTATGAAATTGGCCATATTTTGGTCACGTACTTATAGGGAAAATAATAACTTCTAGTAATATATAAGTCTATGCTTTTATGATTTAAAATATTTACTTAATTTAAAATATTTACTTTTATAAAAGTTTTGTCATGGTTTTTAAATGAATAAAGAAAATGCTAGTAGGTATGAAAAATGCAACTTTTTGAAAAACTCATACAAACATAGAAATCGGCAATTTCATAGGTAAAGATCTATTATAAAAGCTATTGACAAGCAACCACATGTAAACAACGTGTAAACACATTTCGCGTGATAAGTAAATAGCACATATACATGACATTATGTAAGTTTTCAATGTTTGTTAATTTATAAACTAGGTACTTAAGCAGCAATAAACCAATTATCTATTTTTCTCCTTATCGAACCTTAATGAAGGCTGGTGCCCCAACACTGGGGACATTGGTTGATGGTGGACAAACGGAACCATAGACATAGAAAAATTTTCGCTGCGGAACGGAACTGTTTTACTGCCCCAAAATTACTCTGTGGTTTTAAAACTTTTTACTCTGTGATTGATATTGAAATTTCTGAACTTGAACCAATTTCATTTAACGAGGACATTTCCTTCGACTAACTCTTGTGGTACTTAGTTAACAAGAAAACTAGAAATTAATAAAGAAGAAAATGAATTATTAGAGAATAAAAATAAAGCTATAATTAGTATTCGTGGTCTAAACCTTAAGACAAGACCTCACCTCATCGTTGCCCTATCAACATGGCCAAATTATCCGATTATAGTAATTGACCGAGCGAAGGCAAAGTGCGAGCGAAGCATCTCTGCTTCAGCTTTGGCAAAAATGGTTTATGTCTGTCTGTCTGTCAAGTTCTGTCCAAGGGGGCTACCCAAATGGCCACTTTTCTATTCGTTCGCTAACTTAAAAATTAAAAATAAGCAATAAAATCTAAAATTACGTGTCGTAGACTCATCATTTCCATACAATACAACAATGTCTGTGATTAACATAAACTTGCGACGTCTGACTTGATCGTTTAATTGCTTATTTTCAAGCTTTAAGTTAGCGAACGAATAGAAAAGTGGCCATTTGAGTAGGGCCCCTGCTGTTCGTTTGTTCTCCTCTAAAGATCGCATTTCTCAACCGATTCTCGTGAAATTCGATCAGGGGTCGTACTCTAAGCTCTTAAAGCAACATCAAAGTGATCAATGTGAGAGTATACATTCTGTTTCACAACATCGCTTTGATTGTCATTGTTGAGGGGCAGGTTCAATAATAATATAGATTTTATGTCGACTCAGTTTTTCGAAATTTGCGAAAAAAAAATCATCCATTCGAAAAATGATCTAAATTAGAAGTGCTATCTAGCTTTGAATAGATATAATAAAATAATACTAACCTACCAAACAAACAGCACATAGTATAGTATTTTGAAAGCCTTGTAGTGATATCTATTAAATTAATTTTAAACAATATACAATTTGAGTGAGGTTTACAGCTCACTGAGCCATTAATCATTACGCTATGCAGTTGGTCTGTAATAGTGATTTATTTCAATGAACACATTAAACAAAGAATTTAATTTAAACTGACAACTGCATACAGTGCAGTAAACTAACAACAAACTATAAAAAAGCAATATGTTACGTACATTGGAAAAACTGCGTTCGATTTATCAATATTTCTCTAAACCGTGCATATAAAGTTTATTTTTCAATTTTTACTACAAAAATTACAATTTCGAGTTGAAACCCTTAATTTGGTAATCTATATTAGTCACTTGCAGACTTGGAAAATACTCAAAGAGAGATTATCGAGGATATTTGCGAATAGAAATAGGGTTGTCGAAAACATGATAATAATTTAATTAAAATTACAAAGCTAATAAGAGCTTAAAAAAACTTCAGTAAGTAGTTTTTTATCAAATTGATTCAAGGTAAAAAGCGACTGTAATAAGTGATCATTTTAATATCCCCACTGCTGGGGCACAGGCCTTCCTTGTGAGTGGATAAGGAGGACGGGTCATTAACCCACCACGTGGGCCCAATGCGGATTGGTGGGTGTTAACGACTGCAAATTGCAGCTGGGACCAACGGCTTAACGTGCCTTCCGAAGCACGGAGGAGCTCGAGATAATACATTTTTGGTCACCCATCCCATGACCGACCCTTGCGAACGTTGCTCAACCTCCGCAATCGCTAGGCCAGGCGCTAAACCACTGCGCCACCGAGCTCCCCTATGTCATAAGTCATAAACATATAATTATACCTCCAAGTAAGGTACAACCTCTACATTTCTCAATTATTAATATCAGATATAGCTATATTTTTTATTTTGAAGGTAAACCTTGCAAATGAATACCTATAAAATCAATCCATCTCTTAAAGTGGTCTTTCTTTTTAATATCAAGTTGATGCCGGGGCTACCTACCATTATAAATTTTTGTCAGGTTTTGAGGTATGTATTTTAGGAGAGAGAAAAAAAATCTATCTTTCAGCATGTTGACACCCCTAACCTCAAGGTCAATATCAAATGATCAGATTATGCAAATGGATCGGTTGGAGGGTTCATTTTTATATCTTAACACTTTTGTCCCACTTCTTCCTGTAATTTCAACAGGAATGAGGTTTTATTAAGCTTTCATTCCGATTTATTCCTTTTAAATCTCAATCTGTCTGAGTGGCTTGTAAAAAAGAATGAACTGATGAAGATGTAGTTTAATAAAGGAACGATGTTTAAGTTAATGATTTTTGGCACCATAGTTTATTTTATCATGGCTTCGATCAAGAATACCGTCGATGTCCGGTCAGACTCCCAAAAAAGGCATCTTAAAATAACGTCTCACTTACAAACTGGGCGCTTATTTTGTGATTTTGTACAAAATAAGCATATTTTGTCCTACGACGCTCCTTGGGTAGGCCCCTAACAAGGTGGACCGACGATCTGGTGAAGGTTGCCGGAAGCCACTAGATGTGGGAGGACCGATCGTCGTGGAAATCCTTGGAGGAGGCCTATACCCAGCAATGGGTGTCGTGCGGCTGATATGATGAAGCATATTTTGTACAAAATATAAGTGATATAAGATGTGAGTTTGCACAAATTGAGAGGTGATTATGTACAAAATAAGCACTCAGTTTGTGAGTGGGACGCTATTTTGAGGTGCCGTTTTAGCGTGCTGTTTAAGTTCGTGAAGCGTTATCTAAGATATTCTTGATCGAACTATCATGGTCAAAAGTTTCCTATGGATATTTTGACTATTTTGGAAGTCACGGATTAAATCTCGTAAAGTTATAAAAACTTTTTTCCAAATAAAAAATACTCAATGTGACGCACCATAAGCCACAAGAATGAATAACAACATTTAGACCTCAGTATTTCATCCCATTGGGGGAAAAGGGTCGTGGGATGAACACCCGTATTCAAGAACATTACTCAAATGACCCTTGCCTTTGCGAACGCACTGCGTTGAAATAAAGCTCTATGATTGATTTGTTTTACGTATTAAGTGCTTATAGTAATGTTTATGAATATGGGTAGATATTTCGAATCGAAAAAAATATAGATACATCGATATTTTCAATAATATTGAAACCCAGTTCCAAATATCGGTAAAAAAATCTTTGTATCGGTAACATTTTTGAGAAAATATTGTCGTTTTAAATTTCTAGTGTTTTAGATCAAACATATTCACTGTCTACGTAATCAAGCACGTTATTTCAAATCTTTATCAGAAACTTCGATATTTACTATTAATGTTATTCAAATATTTAAATTATCATAATACTTTTCAAAAACTAATGATTGTTCTAATATCGTTTTTGATACGTTTTCAATATTTCGATAAGTAAGTACTGGATATTGTCTATCGATATATCGGAATATTTAATATCGACCGTAAATATTGATATGTGAAAAGGATATCCCTAAATAGGGGTGCCCATTTACTCCCATGTTCATTGTAACTCATGTATCAATATTGAAAAGATAAATAAAATAAAAGTTAGACAACGATATAATGGTCTGATTTCAAAGTAAGTGGCCAAAGCATCCGTCAGAGATAGCCGCAAATTACAAACAAGTGTACAGTCAACTCATGAAAATGTCAAGCACTTTAGTACTGTATGAAATTAAATACTAGGTCACAGAAACAGAACTCTCAAGGAAGAAAATCTTAAAAATTACAAAAAAGCACTTATCAAAAAATTACCGTCTATCTTTCATTAGGGGACGTTGGCGGAATTTCTGTGGAAAACGGAAGACGTCAGACACTAGAAAAATAAAGAAAGATAGTTACCTGTTAGATATGTCACTTGTCACTCTTTTGATTTTTAACTACCGTGTAAGACACAGGGGTCCCGGGTTCGATGCCCAGGGAGGGTACAATTTGTACTCGGGTTGGTTGATGGTAGGGCTTGTTTAAAGTCCGCCTGGTTAGCTACCACCATCGCACCTAAGTCTGACGCCATAACAAAAATTTAAAAATTGTTGTGTTCCGGCAGTTAAAGGTAAGATAGTCACGTTTCTCAGTGGTGAGGATTCCGGGTGTAGTGCACTTCCACCTTCAGCCTTATCGTCACTTAACGTCAGTTGAAGTGAAGGCCAAGCACTATGTTGTTGCGCATTAAAATAACTTGTCAATGTGACAAGGTTCTAAGTATGCTCAACATTTAATTGGCCGACTTTACAAACCACTTGACAAAATGGGGATAAAAAAACTTTAGTTTTACGTTATTTTTTGTACGAAACTCAACTTCTTTCATTGCAATCAAGATCAGGGGCCTTATTTTTGAATCCTTTGGCAGGCGTCGAGCGCTAATTACTGCTAACTCTCATTTGACATTGCAAAAATTTTATTTTTGTATCGCTCATTGGTCAGTAATATTTGTTGCCACTGTTGTCAATCATGTATTTGTTTAGCAGTTTTAGAGACATATTTAGTTCTTTGTCAAATTGTGACATTATGCCGCATGTGACACGAATGATTTCAAACTGATGATTCAAAAATTGGGCCCCCCAGAGGTATAAAAAATACTGTGCCAACATCGAACTTCTTAAAACTTAACATCTTAAGTCGGCCATTTTAAGTACTTAAGTACCTGTTGACGAGTTATTTCAAACTTTAGGACGCTTCAGAAATCGTTATAACAAGAACTTGCAAAACATAAATAAACTTTGACGATGTTTCTGATTTGCAAAGGAGTTATTTACTTTGTGATTCTAAGGAAAATAATTTGCGTTTACAAAAGGTTAAGTTCTTGTTTGAGAGTCGAAGAATGATAAATAATGTTGGGTATACCCGAAAACAACATAGGTTTTACAAAGGAAATTAGTTGAATTTCAAAATTTCATTCTACCAATCAAAGTAAAATTTAATGTGAAAAAACTTTATAGAAAAAAGAAATTATACATATGATGTCATCACATTTCACAAATTCATAACCAGCATTATAATAACCAGTGATTCATTGTTTATATGAGGGCTTCAAGGTATGTAATAATTGTAAATGAAGAAAAAGTGCAATGTTAATTACTCAATTTTGAATGGTTTGCATTTTTAAATGTTATTTGTAGTCATATTTCACAAATCCTGCATGGTCTGTTCTTTTAAAGAAATTTAGCGGCCACTCGCGACTTCGTATGCGTGCTAAGTTTTTTGCTATCCCTCGAGAACATCCCGAAAAATTTTTTTTCGGGTTGAAAGGTATCCTATGTCCTTTTCTGTAACCCTGACAACGTGTATGCAAAATTTCATGATGATCGATTCAATAGTTAAGACGCAGGCGTAACAAACAAACAAACTGACTTTCGCATTTATAATTTTAGTAAAGATTAGGAATATAAACACAATGAATCAATTTTATTTATTTATTTTTATTTTGTTTATTATCTCAAAATCCACATCACTTAAAAATTTACAGTAATTATTTACCAATTATATACCAATAACGGATTTACATTTTAATAAAACTTTTAATCAAAACCTTATCCAAAAATAGCGAGCGCAAGTTAAAAATTCACAAAGATACCACAAAAATTGAGATGACTACGGGACTACGGCGTAGCGGCGGCGTAGATGCGCGCTACGCTCCCGTTACGAACCGTAGCATAGCATCAGTATTTCGTAGCAATCGAGCGGGACGCACGCCTTCTCTCGCTGTCTCTGTCTTGTGATTTTTAAAAATAAAACATATTTTTTTCTTCGCTAAAAAACTTCTTGCTTCGCTCTGTGTCTTCTCTGAGTGCTTTTTTGTGTCGTTTCTTATAATTTTGGACAAATTCAAGCTTCGTATTTAAATGTTATGTAATGGTGAGTATGCTTAGAACTTTTTTTTTATGCATCCACAAAAGAATCTAAGAGTACTTTTGTATGAATGGAAGTATATTTCAAATTGAAGTACGAGTTCCTTTTTGTTGAATAATAGGTAATATTTGTACGAAAATTGTTTAGAAACGTCGAATATTTCATTCATTTATAATGTTATTTTTAAGTTGTTGTTCATAGGTAAAAAAAGGAAATAATAAAACAATTTATTTTAAGGAATTCAAAACACTAATTTCATTATTGATATAAATTTTGAATGAATATTATTTAACAATTTTACATTTTTGCCACCAACACTTTAAAACACTTTAAAATAAATCATACAAATTACGAATATATTAAATCTTAGAGTAATCCTGTCTGTTACTCTTTCAAGTTTGAACCAATGTACTGATTCTGATGAATTTTGGTAAAAAGATAAATTGTACCACGGGGTAGAAATAGATACCTTTATTTGAAGGGAGTGTAATCAAGAAATAGAACAAAGTATAGGCATACAAAAGATAGTTGAATAAGTTTTTTGAATAATATTTTGGACAACTTGCATCAAATTTTAAGTAAGCACCAAATAAAGCATAGTTTTTCGTATTAAGTACATAAGTAATAAATAATTATTGAAACATACGTAAAAATTAAGTCCACATATATACTTTTTACGACTGTTTGCTGCTAAATCTAAGACGCTGTCTTTTATTTATTTTTTATCCACAACGGAACAGTGCTTGGCCTTCACCTCACCTGATGTTAAGTGACGATAAGGCTGAAGGTGGAAGCGCACTACAACCGAAATCCTCACCACTGAGGAACTGGCTATCTTACCTCTAACTGCCGGAACACAACAATTTTCAAATTGTTGTTATGGCGTCAGATTTAAGTAAGATGGTGGTAGTCTGGCGATCTTGGAATAAGCCCTACTACCAACCAAGTTTAATTTAAATCTATATCGCACTCCTTCGTATCCAAACTAATTCAGAAATGACGAAAAACTATTTTAGATTGAGTTAAACATACTTTGTTCTCAAAATATGAATGTTTGTGTTTTTATTTATCTATTGTATGTATGCATCATTAAGTCGGCATAGTAATACAACACTTAATTACTGTACAGAAAAACTTAAGCATTGTTTATTTATATTACTAGAAACAACGAAAGCAAGTGGGCAATTGTCCCATTACTTTGATATATATTGTTTTGGTTAAAGTTTTAACGAAATCCTACTAATATTATAAATGTGAAAGTTTGTGGGTTTGGATGTTTAGATGTTTGGATGTTTGTTCCTCAATCACGCAAAAACTACTAAACGGATTTGGTTGAAATTTGGCACACAGATAGAAGATAGCCTAGATTAAAACATAGAATACTTTTTATCCCGATATTTTTACGAGAACGGGAACCACGCGGGTGAAACCGCGGGCGGCCGCTAGTTTTACATATAACGTTTCTTCTACTAAAAATGTGATCAGTATCTACTATGACTAAATATCTTATTTGTTAACAACTCAAAGTAGCTGCAGCTGATAGTTTACTTGCTGCTTAGTAATCAGGCGTTCTGCGATTTAACAAATATATAAAACAGAAGAGTTTCTTTATAAAAAATATAATTATTCTGTGTAAAATATTTTCCTAAACTTAAAATCTGCTTTAGCGTCCCCGCTGACGGGCGATTAATCACTGAGCGATTTTTTGTCGCCCATAATAGAACATACGGAGTTCTATACGTAAACGC
The DNA here is from genome assembly GCA_943789525.1 of Agriphila geniculea. Classification (NCBI taxonomy): domain Eukaryota; kingdom Metazoa; phylum Arthropoda; class Insecta; order Lepidoptera; family Crambidae; genus Agriphila; species Agriphila geniculea. The sequence goes on along the minus strand of OX038898.1, from coordinate 7,780,262 downwards.
CCACGAGCTACTTTTTGTAGCTGGGATAAACGCGGCGTTAATCGCGGCGATAATCGCGGTGCTTTTTTGTCGCTGCTATGTAAAACCTTTGTCGTGTCATTTCGCGGGCGATTATCGCCGCGATTAACGCCGTGATTATCGCAGCTACAAAAAGTCACCCGTGAGCGGTGACCCTTAGAAAGTAACAATATACACCGTATTTTTATATTAATTTTAATTAACTTCAAGTAGTGTTCTATCAATGAAACTTCAACATTTTTGCCGCAGAAATGGGTCGAAAATTTTTAGGGTTCTGTAGCTCAAGAGGAAAAATGGAATCGTTATAGGACCAGTTTTTTGTCCGTCTATCTGTCTGCCTGTCCGTCAAGACCCTTTAATAGGGAATGCGTGGAGGTATCGAATTGAGATTAAAACCATATCAACTACTCGAGACTTCTGTCCCTTGAAGCTGTGAAACAACTGTCAAACTTTAAGGTTTACGTAGTTTATGTCGCAAAATATTGTTGACACTCTCAAGGGAATTAAATTCATAGGGACGACCTAGAACTATGAAATTTGGAAAGTAATATTTTTACTTTTATACTACAAGTAATTATTGTAATAAGACATTGGTCTTAGCTGTCTATTTAATATGGAACGACCAACATATTTTGTCATTTTTACCCATCCATATTTCTATGGCAGAAATGCTTAGCTTTATTGGTAAAACACTCTCTTAAGTTATTTAAAACTACTTCAAGACGGTGTATAGCAAATGCAATACTCACGACAACTTGTCAAGACATAACGAATAATTCCATTAATCTGAATTACCAACCTTAATTGTTCTTGTCACATTTTTCCTTCCGTAATCCATTAATATTAATCTTGGTTACACGTCGATAACAGAGAAATCACTTAATCCGAAGTACCCTCATCAATAAACTTCTTTTCCCATAAGATTTATAGTGTAATAGAATTGTTTTCTTTATGCGAAATGTATAGAAGTTATGTTGAAAGCTTTCCGAATAATAGTTAGGCGACTATACCTATATATCGCTTTAGAATGATACCTATTTGCAGAAAACTTCAAGTTCAAATCCTGCAAGTGGCCAATCCAATGTTAATGAATGTAGGTATAATAAAAAAAGCTCCTTTTTTATAAAATTGTATTATTTGACATACTATCAGCTATGTTTAAAGTCCTCACTGCTGGAGCACAGGCCAGACCCACCACTCAGGCCCAATGCGGATTGGTGGGTGTTAACGACTGCAAATGCAGCCGGGACCAACGGTTTAACGTGCCTTCCGAAACACGGAGGAGCTCAAGGTAATACATTTTTGGTCACCCATCCCATGACTGACCCTTGCGAAAGTTGCTTGACCTCTGCAATCGCTGGGCCAGGCGCTAAACCACTACGCCATCGAGCTCCTCGAGAATTTTATTATTTGATCGATGTTAAATTTAAAAAAAAAGCTTACTTAAATTGCTGTTTTTAAAAAATCATGTGAGTAATATTTTTTTGATATAATAACACTTCAATAACATTAATCAATCAAAATACACTGTTTCACATGCATTATATCAAGTTAAAGACATATTTATTCAAACAAACCTAAAAATTAATTGTATATTTACAAAGGATTTTTAAACACTGTTTAACTTAGACACCTTTTTAAATGTAATGCTGTCACTTTTTTGACAATATTGATTGAAAGAGACAGCGCCACGTTTAAACAGGTGTCTAAGTTAAACAGTGTTTAAAAACTCTTTTGGAATAACACGGTAAGCGTTTTTGAATCGTCTGTATTTTTACCGACTTCAAAAAAGGAGGAGGTTCTCTGTTCGTCTGTATATTTGTTTTTTTTTGTGTATGTCCACCAATCACTCAAAGATGGCTGGACCTGATTGAAATGATTCAAACGTTATTACATTAGGTAAACTCCCAAGTTGGTCCCATTTTTTAAAAGTTGGAAATCGGTTCAGTACTTTTCAAGTAATCTTGAAAAAAGCACGAAAATAGTATGGTTTTGTATGAACTACCTCGATGATACGGCCGTATTACTTCTTTGTTTATGAACTAAATAAGATAATTATTTTTTTTTGGAAGAGGGATATCTGTGTAGTTCTTTAACCGACTTAAAAAAAGGAGGTTCTCAGTTTGACCCGTATGTATGTTTCTTCGCGATTATCTCACGTTTGGCTGAGCCGATTTTTCTACCTAAATAACCTACACTAAAAATAAAAAAATAAAAATTGTTTAAAAAAAAACAAAATACCGACTTCAAAAAACCTACCTCTAAAAAGCAAGAAATAATATTCGTAATAATAAAAACACGTCTATTGAAGTCGGGTGGGGTTTTTAGACTAAAAAAAGGGAATCTGTACTCCAGCCCCACCCGACTTCAATAGACGTGTTTTTATTATTACGAATATTATTTTTTGCTTTTTAGAGGTAGGTTTTTTGAATTCGGTTTTTCCTACCACCCGTCCCAAACTTTTTTAACTGACAAGAAGAACACATACCTACGTCACAAAATAGTAAGTCTGTGTTCCTGCTGTATTTTTTTATTTATTTATTTTTAACTTACAACTATCATTACAGGCTCCAATTTAACCTAATAGTACAGTAGCCCATAGAACATTTAAATCACCAAAAAGGTTACCGTTTGCCGTTGTGATATAGTTATTTATTACGAAATTATAGATACTTTAACCCAAGTTTTACAGATCGCAACCCGCCGTAACCTATATTTGTGTATCTCCAAAATTGATATTTTTTTATTTTTCGAGGTTTACCACATAGTTTAGCTATTGTCGTGTTCTACAGCTTGTTTTTATTGCCACAGATAAAAGTAAGTTACTATAATGTTTGGTACCAGGTGATATACACCACTATTCACAAACAATAAGGGGTCAGAATAACAGCGCCTCTGTGTCCATTCTGTCCAGCTGAGAGTGCTGACTTGCTGAGACTGACACAGAGGCATAAAGCTGAGGCAGAGTTTTTATTGGCCACACATTATTTTGTATACACACTGATTCTTTTTTATTGTTTTTTTTCTTTGTTTCCGTTTTTTAAGTGTTTTGTTTCCGGTAATTTAGCCTATTCTTTTGTTGTTGTTTTTTTCGCATCAGCAGCATCAGCTCCCGCCGAAAACGCTCTATACATACATGTGACGTCACTTGTTAACCAAGAATCTTCAATTATCTCCCTAAATTTTGCGTTTAAGTACATATGTGTCATACAAAATATTTTTTCTTATTCGATATTCTATCTGACTGAAAAAATATTATTTTAGATTATCCTACTAATATTATAAATGTGAAAGTTTGTGGGTTTGGATGTTTAGATGTTTGGATGTTTGTTCCTCAATTACGCAAAAACTACTGAACGTATTTGGTTGGAATTTGGCACACAGATAGTATATAGCCTAGATTAAAACATATTATACTTTTTATCCCGATATTCCCACGGGAACGGGAACCACGCGGGTGAAACCGCGGGTGGCCGCTAGTTTAGATATAATGCTAAGTGTATTATATCCGAAAATGAAAAAAACACTGTTATTTTCGCCTGATTTCATCGTGTGATTAAACTAAAATATTTTTTTTTCTGTTCCATCATGTTTATACAAGTGTCCGCAGCGATCAAGCTCAAATATATCAAACTTATGCATATTCCCTATTACAGAGCTCATTTCGACCCAGTACATTCGTATAGGCAAGGGTCATTTGAGTATTGTTTTTTCAGAGTTCTCGTTATTTACTACCGTCATTTGTTTTGAAAATTGCGATTTCTTCTAGTGGCTCTTTATTCTGAACCCCAGTGTGTGAAAATAAAATTAAGCGAGACACTTTTGGCAGCAAAAATAAGTGTGTCACTTCGTCATACATGTTTTTGCATAAAAAAGTAACAAACCATATTTTCCTTTTACTTCAACCACCTTGATATTTTATTCAAAAACTTGCGTACATCAAAAGTAACGACCCGTTCCGTATCTTACCTTTACCAACCTTTGTTTAAGGTTGGAATTCCCTTACTTTTCTAACGAAATATACTTTCTGATTTATGTAAATAGAAACTGAAGTAAGACCGCTATGTTTGTTGAAATAAAGTCAAAGATATGTATTCAAATGTTTTATGTTTTGTTGAACTCGATTTAGAATAAAATATTTTTCATCGCAATATGAACATCATGTTGTAGGTGTTGATAAAAGATAAGTTTATTTCTAGTTATACTTTGTTACCTACAACACTGTTCAAAGTCAAGGTCAAGGTCAAAATGACTTTATTCAAATAAACTTAATAATTAATCACTTTTGAATCGTATTATTTTCCTACTACGTTCCAGACTTTTTTAACTGACAAGAAGAACGAAAGAAAGAGAGAAGTCAGAGTCAAGTTTTTTATCCAGATAGAGTCAGTGCTTGGTCTTTACCTCACCTGATGTTAAGTGACGATAAGGCCGAAGGTGTAAGCGCATTACACCCGGAATCCTCATCACTGAGGATCTGGCTATCTTATCTCTAACTGTCGGAACACAATAATGTTAAATTGTTGATATGACGTCAGACTTAGGTATTATGGTTTGTTCGTTTTTAGGGTTCCGTACCCAAAGGGTAAAAACGGGACCCTATTACTAAGACTCCACTGTCCGTCTGTCTGTCTGTCTGTCTGTCACCAGGCTGTATCTCATGAACCATGATAGCTAGAAAGTTGAAATTTTCACAGATGATTTATTTCTGTTGCCGCTATAACAACAAATACTAAAAACAGAATAAAATTAATATTTAAGGGGGGCTCCCATACAACAAACGTAATTTTTTTGCCGTTTTTTGGTACAGAACCCTTCGTGCGCGAGTCCGACTCGCACTTGGCCGGTTTTTCTAAACCAACATGATTTCATCCGCCCCAGAAACTCTGAAATTTCCGCTCAAAGAAAAACCGGTCCCAAAAACGGTTCGCTTTATCAAAACAAAGGCGATAATTTACCCAGAATTAATTGAGTCCTACCAACTCTCTTTATTGAAATATAAGAGGCAAAGTTTCCGTGTTTCGCCGCAAGAGACCGCTGTCCATTCCGGATTAATGTAAAAAGTTTACAATTTACAACCCGAGTTTCCAGTTTTGACCGCCAGAGGGCTGATTTTGTAGGCCTCGGTTACGATTTTCTTAGCTGTGTTTATGACATAATAATTAAGATTGTAACAAATAAGTTTTAAGTACCTACTTAAAAGTTCACTTATTCGAAGTTATATTATTTTTTATAGGAAAAATAATTTAACTACGAATACACTGAGGGTTTTGAATTAATATTTTTTTTTGTATGATATCACCACAAAATAATGATCTTCGGATTTTTTACAAAACTTGTGCTGTGTGATCGCCAAATTTTACAGCTCTAAATCCCAATTTAGATTTATAATTAGTTAGCCAATAGAAAAAAAAAACTAAATACTAAGTCAACAGTGGCGGCATAACAACCGCGCTAACATCAAAATTATACATTTTGAATGTAGGGTAAAATGTGACGTAATATGTGGCCATTTTGTATCTTTTGATTGATCTAACATAAAAAAGGTTGTTATTTTTACAACGCATAAATATACAGTACCATATACATAACATACAGTACCATATTCTAATTAAAACCATATTTAATGAGGCGGACGGAACATATACTTTTATGGCCATTGCTGTTTTATAAAAATATCGTCGATTGTTTGTATTTCCTAAGGAACATTTATTTCCTTTTATTAGGGTTCCGTAGCCTAAATGGCAAAAACGGAACCCTTATAGATTCGTCATGTCTGTCTGTCTGTCTGTCTGTCCGTATGTCCGTATGTTACAAGACTACTCAATTGAAACTTGGTAGGTAGATGTATTCTGTTAACCGCTTAACGAATTTAATACAAAAATAAGAAAAATAAAAGATAAAGGCGGAAAAATACATGGAACGGAAACTGAAAAAAAAAATTTTCTTCAAACCAACACGTGTTGGGTGTCTATAGATAGGTCTTTAAAAATGACATTGAGGTTTCTAAGACAACTTTTTCTCAAAGTCAACCGTTTGAAAGATATACACCGCCAAAGTGGTAAAATGTGTGTCCCCCCCCCCCCCTTTTAACTTTTGAAATAAGAGAGTGAAAAATGTAAAAAAATATATGCTGTAGATCTTAATAAAAACTTTCAACCAAAATTGGTTTGAACGAGATATTGTAATTAGTTTTTGAGATATAGCACATTTTCCAAAACCGCAAATATAACTTTGTCATTCATACCAACACAGTGAAAAACAAAGTTATTTTTGAAGACAAAAAATGATAGGTGGTATTAAATATGGTATAGTATAAGGTAACTACGGATCCCTACGGCGCGTGGCCCGACACGCACTTGGCCGGTTCTCTAATTACAAGCAAATTTTATAGACAGTCATCAATTCAACAGTCTTTTGAGCTATATAAATAAGTGCCAGCTATTAAAATAACGATAAATAATTTCAGTTTTATATCTCATTTCATATTTAGCAACAAAGTAACTTTTTTGATATGGGGCTGTCGAGTTGGTAACGAAATAATTTGTTCAAAGTTAAATTAAGTGCGAAAGTTACAAACATTAAGTTACAAACTTTTAATAATATTTTTAATTTATAAAAGTCCATCGGAACTTAAATTATAAGTTATGCGAAGGTGAATTTGTTTATTTACGATTTTCACGTCTTAAATTCTCAACCAATCATCATGAAATTTTGCATGCATGTTGTCAGGGGTACAGAAAAAAGGATTGTTACCGAGGGATAGTGAAATAAACTGTTCACTCATAGAAAGCTGCAGTAGCTAGTATAACATGAAAAGAAATGTGCATTTTTAACACGTTTTTATTAGGTTGCTTTCTTGTTTGGTTGTTTGTCCACAAAGGTCATTGGGCATTTTGTTCGAACATTTGACCTACAGCGTACACAAACGGAATAGGGCTAGGTATGTAGATAAATGTATCTGCTACTCAGTGGAATAGGTTGCATTCTTGCAGGCCATGTTTTATTTTTATCATTATATCTTAGAATTTTAAGAATAAATAAAATAAAATCAATAAATATATACAATACTAACGTTTATTATGCTTGTACCACACATTTTCACAGTGCTGAAGGTAAAAACTTCTATTTTATTAACAAAAGTTTAATAACATTAAACATATACTCACACACATAATGTGAAATAACTTTTTTTTGCCGGTTTGTACAAAAAAAAATACATATTTTGATAAGTGGGATTGAATTATTTAATTTAAAACTGGTTTGGTTTCTGTACGCAAACTTTCATCAAGTAGATCAAATATGCCCAATAACATTTAGGAAACAATCTTATACTATCTTACAGATGACCTAGAGACTTGAACATAGGTCAGAACTGGAAGGCAATGCAATATTATGGTTTCATTGAGCTGATCTGATAAACGAAGATGAATGATGAACTCTGTAATAAAACCATACAACCTCATCGAGTTTGGGCTTGTTAGACAAATACTCTGACGGGAGATGAGAGTCCAGGATCTGATGATAAAACCGGAAAAAGGCCACAGGAACTCAGTATTGCAACCATGCAACTCCATCGAATTTAGGCTCATTTGAATCGTCTTAATGGGTACTCTGTTGGGAAAAAGTGTCCAGGGCTTTTATATAAAAGGTTTTTTTGCTTTGTACTCAGTTCTGTAAAGTGAGGTTCAAAGCGAAAGCCAAAATATCTATATTCAAATAAACATAAAAAAATAAGCACTTTTGAATCGTCTATATTTACCAACACCCGTTCCAGATTTTTTTAGCTGACAAGAAGAACGGACGCAAGAAAATTATCAGATTTAACAGAAATAAGTATTGATATTTGCAAATTTAAATATAGTTTTGTAAATTCAACCCAACCAAAGTGAAACGTGGGCGCTAACTATGGGTCTCATAAGGAGGCTCAAGGTCACCCAGCGTGCAATGGAGAGCCATGCTCGGCGTTTCCCTGCGGGATCGAATCAGAAACGAGGAGATCCGCATGAGAATTCAAGTAACCTACATCGCTCATAGGATCGCTCAGCTGAAGTGGCAGTGGGCTGGACACATAGCGGAAAGGACCGATGGCCGATGGGGTAGAAAGGTTCTTGAATGGCGACCGCGCACCGGACAACGCTTCGTGGGTATGTCCCCTAAAAGGTGGACCGACGATTTGGTGAAGGTCGCGGTGCGCCGCTGGATGCGGGCAGCGCAGACCAATCGTCGTGGAGATCCTTGGGGGAGACCTATACCCAGCAGTGGGTGTCTTGCGGCTAATATGATGATGATGATCAAATTGAACCTATTAGAATACACGCAGACGTTGCGAGCATCTGCCAGTCAAATAATTACTGCGAAGTTATTGAAATATCGCAGCAAAATTTCGCTACAACATAATCCTATTGTTATCAGACATATTTTCATAAAATTCCAAATATAATATGTCTAAATCAAGCTGTCTAAAGCCAAAGTTATTTATTGCGCAACCGGCTTTACGTGACGCCGCCATCTTGGTACGGTCAGCAATAAAATTTTAACGGCTTCAATAAATGTTTTGTGTGTTTATGTAAATGTTCCCGATTAATAGTTTGGTATGGACTTAAACTAACAGATGGTATTCAAAATTTTTTGCTTGTCAATTAATATTAAAAACATTACAAAGCCCATGCAGAAACCTCCAGAAAATTACAAATACACACCATTACAATTACACTACATAGCTGAGATTTTTTTTTTATTTGGATGGAAAACCACTGAGTGACAACCATAAACGCGAATATACTTTAGTTTTAGATAATCACAAAGTGAGACGGACAAATGAGCTTAATTATACAGTTCAGTAGATCGAATGTCAGCGCGACTATTAAAGCCAAACTAAACAGACACCTATTTCATATGAAATTGAGTGATAATGACGTCTGCAGTTATTGCAATGAGGAGCAGAACACGCCCAAGCACATCTTATGTAATTGTGGACCCCTAATCCACAAGTGTAGTATCCATATGGGGTGACTGGTAGATGAAGAAGGAATTAGACATTAACTCCAAGTCAAATATTTATAGTAGGTACTTAAAATGATTTGTTACGGTGACTAAAAAGTTTTAAGACTAAACGAAAATTGCAATTCATACAAAACTCCAATTTTGATATACAACAAGTTAGCTAATGGGAAAACTGTTTCTTCGGACCATCAAACTGAACAACTTTTACTATGGGACCAACTCTGAAATCACGAAAAAAACCCAGCTATTTCATACAACAAATTAATGACGAAAACATCAAAATGTATGAAAGAGCTGACTTTTTTTCGCGAGTTCAGAGTCGGTCAGTTGTACAGTTTGATGGTCCGAATCAAACCCATTTTTGGTTGGTTCACTAATTAAAAAGTTTTTTATAAAAATAAGGTTAGGTATACAGACCTAAGGTTTTTTTTAAAAAACTTCACCTTTCTGTTTCTCATTGAAAACGTTTCGTTGTTTGATCAAAAAATAATATTAAATTTATTTATGCTGCAATTATTTAGAAGCGAAACTAAAACACCCATTTCTATGCAAAACGCAAAGAGCAATGCTTTTTCAAGGCATCGAATAAGCACGAGATCTGAATATCAATTCATTTATAAGAACTACATTGAAAATCCAAAGATTATGACGCTGTAAGTCATAGTTAAAATTATCAAAATTATTGTAAACATTATCGTTTTTAACTGGTCACTAATATACTATTTCTCATTTTGGAAAATTATTCATCACAAAACTAGAGGGAGAGCTAAGGGTTTTTTTTTATTGTAGTTTAATTGTTGGCACAGCATTGAAATCTACAAAATTACAGATGACTTACCCAAATATTCTATTTCTATTCATTCGCTTACTTAAAGCAAGCGAATGAATAGAAAATTGGCTATTTGGGTACGATCAAGTCACACGTCGCAAGTTTATGTAAATCACAGACTGTTGTATTGTATCTAATTGCCTACGACATATAATTTTAGAGTTTGTCTTATTTTTAATTTTTCAGTTAGCGAACGAATAGAAAAGTGGCCATTTAAGTAAGAGACAGATCACTTTACGCTTTTTCTACAGAGAAAATTTTTAGCTATCAAGTTTCTGTCAATCACATAACTGAGTACTAGTCTTATATCTACATTATCTTGATTTGTCGGTCCCAACCGATACACAGGTCAAACCTATGACACCCCTCTTTTTGGGTCGGGGGTTAAAAAATAAACGAAGAATTTACTAGGAAAACACAATACCACAAGATTAGTAGTTGCAATGTCATTGTCATTCATACACAGTTTTTTTTTCATCCAAATTTTGTTAATCAAATATATGAACTGGGACTTATTTGATTGATTACATTTATTATTATAAAAGTATATTGCCGTTATGTAAATCTACGAAGAAGAATTTAGATTAAAATTATCTAAAAAATATTGAATCCTTCTTTTGCCGACGGTCTCAATTATAATCTTGTAGAAATAAACTTTACATTACGCCTATTACATTTTGATCTTCACACATTATCACATGATGGTGAATGTAATTATAAGTTAGAAAGCATTCAACAGAGTTATCTACAACTTTATTACTTTAGTCAGGACCATAATTATCATTTAAAGTGACTTTTATAAAGCTTTGAATTTGGTGTTGAATTAATTTTGTTTAATTTTACTTATTTAGACCACATATTATTTTGGGGACCAAATCCTTTGTTAAAGCGATAACAATACAGGGTTAAAATATTTCCAATCGGCGTCCACTAGCAATAAGAACTGAAATTTCATGGCTGGCAATGTCAATAACAGCCAATTTCGTTTGCCGTAAAACTTAACTTATAAAGGAAGCAAACTCGTAAAGTGTACCGTACGCGCAAGCGACTTTGTTACTTATGTGCATCTGCTTGGGACAGTTTAAATTAGGTCAAATTGAAACTGGTTTACTGCAAATAGATGAGGCAGCTTGATTTAATAACTTAGGAACTATGCTCTTTGAGTTAAGATGTATGTTAAAATAATAATAACCAAGCCGTATGCTGTACGTACGTCAAAGTGGAAGAGTGGAACTCCTTGCCTGAGCTGTGTTTCCTGATACGTACTATACAATCCGGGGGCTTTTAAGTCGCGAGTGATTGAAGGTATCTTCTGGGCTGGCGCGTTTCATCGCAGATCGCATCATCGCTTACCACCAAACGTGTTAGATAAAATAATATGCCTCAACTTGAAAACGTATCTTTTTTACTCATGTTTTTAGGGTTCCGTACCAAAATGGTAAAAAAGGAACCCTTATGGTGTGACTCAGTCTGTCTGTCTATCTGTCACAGCCGGATATCTCGAAAACTACTAATGGTATCAACTTGAAATTTGGAATAGTTTAAGATGACAAATGCCCAACTACTTTGCAAATAAAAAATAAATAAAAAAATAAATATCTTTTTTACAGCAGGGCCTGAAAAGGGGTCTTAAAAATTTTAAGTAGGGCTACTAGAGCATGTGGGGTATCATATGAAAGAGCGCTGTTTGCACGTTTTTAATCTTTTTTTTTCTAGATTGCATAGTTTTCGACTCATGATGAAAAATGTAAAAAAATGCCGTTCCCCTCCCCCTTATCTCCGAAGTTTGCAAAGAGAAAAATCTGAAATAATTATATGTGATAGCAGTTTATATAAAGATTACAGGAAAAATAAAACGATGTCTCAATATAGCACACTTTTGTAGAAATTATCAAATTTCTAAAAAAGTTAACATTAGTTCCATTATCGGTCAAGAGATGGCGCTGACCTAAAACTGCAATACTTATTTTATTATTCTACTCTGCAGTGTGGTTTAATGGTGCAATTATGATGGTACGGAACCCTCGGTGCGCGAGTACGACTCGCTCTTGACCGGTTTTTTTTTCATCGTCGTCTTAACATAAATATTTAGGCAGTTCAAATCTTATTATACCCCTAGCTTTACTGGGAATAGAAAATTTAAATTGATAAACGATAAGTGGAAAGTCTGAGAGTGAAAAGCACTTAATTTCTAAGTTTATTTGAATAAAGGATTTTTCATTTCATTTCATTTCAATCAAATAATGATTCTTTAAAAACTCACATGTCTGATACGTCAGACATCAATTCACTCACTGAAAATGTACCTTCAGCAATTTTTCACAATCATTTTCTACAAAGGAATGTTCAGGTGTGTGTGATTTGCGAAATTATCTCGTATTTGATACGTTATCCCGGAAAATGTGTGCACAAAGCTCGACCTACATTTCTTGATAGTTTTTCCTGGTAACTTGCGTATGTTATCTCGAGGAATATACTATTTCCTTATAGAATTGCTTTACTAGTTTTTTTGTATTCCATGGTTATCTATGTTAAGTATTTTTTTGCGGGTAACTATGGGTTGAAATGTAGGTATTATTATCATTGACTATGACCATCAGTCATTTTTAGGGTTCCGTACCCAAAGGGTAAAAACGGGACCCTATTACTAAGCCTCCGCTGTCTATCTGTCTGTCACCAGGCTGTATCTCATGAACCGTGATAGCTATACAGCTGAAATTTTCACAGATGACGTATTTCTGTTACCACTATAACAACAAATACTAAAAACAGAATAAAATAAATATTTGAGGGGGCTCCCATACAACAAACGATTTTTTTTGCCGTTTTTTGGTACGGAACCCTTCGTGCGCGAGTCCGACTTGCACTTGGCCGGTTTTTTAATATCCCCACTGCTATGGCAGAGACCTTCCTTATGGATGGATAAGGAGGATAGGCCATAACCCACAACGCGGGCCCAATGCGGATTGGTGGATGTTAACGATTCCAAATGCAGCCGGGACCAACGGCTTAACTTTTCTTCCGAAGCACGGAGGAGCTCGAGAACATTTTTGGTCACCCATCCCATGACCGACCCTTGCGAAAGTTGCTGAACCTCCGCAATCGCTGGGCCAGGCGCTAAACCACTGCGCCACCGAGCTCCTCATCTTTATTATCATTATCATACTAAAACTTCAAAAAGTATCACAGGTTCTGTTTAGTTCCAATTTACTTATGTACTTGACAATATGGCTATTTGACTAATTTTGGAAATTATTCCTTATAACGTAATAAGCGCACCACATTGATATTTCAGGAAAAATCAATGTATTTTATTAAAAAATCAATGTTAAAGTTTAAAATTTTAAAACCACGCCTAAAACGCTATGGCGCTGGAAACGTCACTTGTTGACGTCACAAGCCTGTAAACATTATATATCCTTAGCCATTTGATGGCATCAATCGCGGATCCTAAGTCTATGGTCGTGTCAAACGCCTGAAGCCATATTTATTTACAGGCAAGTGACGTCATCGGTAATCTTAGAGCGTTTTCGCCACAAAAAAAAATTCAAAAATTATTGCATTTTTCTAGGTGAAATTAATCAAGCAATTTGAATGTTTTTTACGCCATTATCTGTTAGGATGACCACAATTTGCAGTATATTTTCAATGTTGTCAAATACCCTATTATAGCTTTACTATCTTCCACTCGCGATTTCGTTCGCGTAGTCTATAGAGTTGAATCATCCTACGGTGATATACAACTGTGATGAAAACTATCCTATATGTTAGTCTACTGGACAGGTCATTAAGTTTCATTCAAATCCGTTCAGCCGTTGAGTAACATACATCAGAACATACAAATATTATATTTATTATAAAATAATGGGTCCTTACCTGTGAAATTGCCGATTTGTATAGGAATTTTCAATAAGTTGAATTTTTCATACTAGCATTTTCTTTGTTTATTTAACAACCGTGAACACTCATGTAACAAAACTTTTATAAACTAATGTTTGTACACTATGCTAGCTTATTCCATTTAAGATAAGCGAAAAAATAAGTTTTAGCTAAGTAACCCTCCGGTCACCCTTTTATTGCATACAAAAAAGAGTCACTTTCAAGATCTTTTTTTAATGCCATGAAAGCTAATATAACGACTTTATTTTTACTGATAGTTGACTATCATGCATGGTCATAATTCGATATAATACACACATCAACTTTGTCTAGGGATACCAGGTGTTATTTTCATACAAACTAGGTAACTTTGAAGCCTTGGTTTCCTGCCAAGGATGTACTGTGCTGTGATCTGATGGTGGCTATCCAGGGAGTGAATAGAGGAGATTCAGATCGCTACACACACCCAACTGATCTGACCGACATTCTAAAAACGTAATGGACATGCTAAAAAAAACCGCGAAAATAGCATGAAAATGTAAGGAAATCCTCAAACTGAGAACTCTAACCCAATTAATCTTTTAGGATGCTGATCAGATCAGTTGGGTGTGTATAGCGATCTGAATCTATTCCATTCAGTCCCTGGATGGCCATCATCAGATTACAGCGCGGTACATCCCTGACAGAAAACCAAGGCTTTAAAGTTACCTCGTTTGTATGAAAATAACACCTGTATCCCTATAAATATTTTAAATCATACAAGTTTTCTCTGTATGTGATAAAATATCGGCATATTTCATAGGTAAAATTTAGTAGGATATAAATTCCTGTCGGATCTAAAAATTAAACCAAAAATCTATGCTATCTAGTACTGGTGAAATAGGTCTGAAATACATTTGAATATTGTATAAATAAAACATTATCTCCATTGCTAAAGCCACATCACGAATGGCCTCGCTTATTGTTATAGAGCTATTTACTGACGTATCATTATCAGACGTATTGCATACTAGCGCAGTTTGGCCACCTGCAGGCGACAATTTAGATATTGGTATATTCGCGCAGTGAATTTAATAGTCTAAGCTTGACACATATGGAGAGCTTAGCCTAATCTTTTTAAAGGATTTGAACCTCTTAGTATGACAGGCTAGCATAGTGGTAAGTAACCATTTTTTTGACGGGAATTTTGGAAATAAAGCAGCTTACTATGAAACGTGTGTATATTGATAGGGGATCTACATCATATATCATAAAACCCTTTTAGATCCTGAAACACGTTATAGTGTTGCTGAAACTGAACAACATTTTCCATGGAACATAGGTCGAAAAACGAAAAAAAAAATTCATACTCCCATACAAAATGCATTGGTCGGCTGACCGACTTACTATGGAAAGGCGAAAAAAAAATCGTTTTTCAACCTTTGTTCCTTGGAGAAAGTTGTTCAGTTTTAGCTACACTATCACTTGTTTCAGGATCTAACAGGGTTTTTTTGATACAAGTCGTGTAGACGAACTAAAATTGTATTTTGATTAGTCCTATAGCGCAACGTTTTCGAGATACAAAACTTTTTAATAATAACATCAAATAAAACACTTTTTAACGGATACTAGCGCGGTTTTATTGAATGTACTTTGGTATTTAGTTGGTATTTGGTTTGATTTTTGGTTTTCCCGACATTTCGGCACCTTTGCAGCTGCCGTGGTCACGGGGGACTGAAGCTACCCGTGAGCCTACCCTCAAGCGATGAATTTTTTTTTAGACGTTCAGAAATTAAAATTTAACAAATTTTTTAATTATTTTACGTTGATTTATAATTTAATTCTGCAGTGAGTGAACACGCCTTTGAGGGACCCAACCATTATATTAGATTTGACAAACCCCAAATCCTTGCTAGGGAACGTAGATTTATCCCTAGAATGCTCCGCGAGGCAATCGAAATAAATAAATATCCTAATTTCAATAGAGATGATGGTTGGAAAATTCCACCAGCTTGGGACCCCATCATTCACAAGCTAAAGCCCCTCACACACACTGTAAGATCTAATGATACGGTTAGTTCCTTTTGCAAATAAATAAATTAATACAAAAGACGGAGGTCGGCTTCCTCTCCAAGTTTTCTTTCGCCATTTCTTTCTTGGAGGGGCCTCCCAATTTTATGAAATGGTGGTAGTTTCAGTAGATTCTCTCTCTTTTTAGCATTAAATAATTCATAAAATTAAATTATAAATCAACATAAAATAATTAAAAATTTTGTTAAATTTTAATTTCTGAACGTCTAAAAAAAAAATTCATCGCTTGAGGGTAGGCTCACGGGTAGCTTCAGTCCCCCGTGACCACGGCAGCTGCAAAGGTGCCGAAACGTCGGGAAAACCAAAAATCAAACCAAATACCAACTAAATACCAAAGTACATTCAATAAAACCGCGCTAGTATCCGTTAAAAAGTGTTTTATTTCATGTCTAGTGAGCGCGTAAGCTTGAGAAGTGAATAATAACATCAAGTTCGATTTTCTTCTTCAAAACTTTTTTGCTGAAAATTGAATTATTTGAGAAAATTTTAGATTTTTTTACAAAATGTATATTGAACATTGAAAATACCTCTTGTGTTCTTAGTATTTCTTGGCTTTTCAATTACTATTAGGATTGCGATTGGAGTGTGACTGTGGCTTACCGGAAAATTGGGATTTTTCCTTGAGACGGAGTTTTAGAAGTTTTCCGGAAATTGCATTCGGTATCAGTGACTTTTGAGTTTCATAGAAGCTTGCTTGTTTCATTCCTAAATAAAAATATAGATACCTTTTGCGATAAGTGTCAATAGTTTGGTATTGTTTGTGTTAGTGTGATATGCTCTAGTTTTGAGTTTCAAACCTTCGAAAGCCAATTCAAGGCTACTTTTTAAACAACCAACGAATCCATTATAGTACAGTAGCCCGTAGAACATTTAAATCACCAAAAAGGTTACCGTTTGCCGTTGTGATATAGTTATTTATTACGAAATTATAGATACTTTAACCTAAGTTTTACAGATCGCCACCCGTCGTAACCTATATTTGTATATCTCCAAAAATTAAAAAAAATATTTTTCAAGGTTTACCACATGGTTTAGCTATTGTTGTGTTCTAAAGCTTTGTTTGATTGCCACTGATAATAGTAAGACTATGGAAAGTGATCATAAGTGCGCTGTACACATTGGCCCTACGCGTTGGCCGAGCGCGTCGGGCCAACGTGTAAAGACCTACTTGGCGGTATGTTCGGAGTTGGCGCCAAAGTTGGCCGGCGAACCGAGTATTGTCGTGCACACATCAAAGGATCTTGGCGCGCGCGTTGGCGCAGCGTTCACACGTTGGCGCCTTTTTAACCGACTTCAAAAAAAGGAGAAGGGTCTTAGTTCATCAGAATCTTTGTTTTTATGTATGTTACTCGAAGACGGCTGGATCGATTTGAAAAATTATTTTTTCGTTTGAAAGCATATACTTCCAAATTGGTCCCATTGATATAAGGTCAGGGTCTGATGATGGGATCTTGGTGAAATCAAGGGAACTCTTCAAATATTATAGGCCCACCTATAGCGATTTTGGAATTTTCTTCAGTAGCTTGTGCATTTGCATATGAAAAATACCATTTTGGTGAAACTGATGATGAAGACCATAGATTATCATCGGATTTATTCAATACTACGTGTTTCACTGGTGCGATACGATTAAGTAGGTATTTGAATTTGGTTGCTAGGATTTTTATGTTCGTTATAACATAATACATATTATGGTGAACTGGAGCTGATAGTAAGGAGTCCTCAACAACTAAAGCCCCTGCGTCGGGAAAACAGTATTTTGTAAAAGGTGATAATCCGTTGATATAAGGCTATTGTAACTTAAATAATATCGTCACTAAATAGATCTACTACAAAAAAGATTAAAATAAAAAAGTTTTTAAAAATACAAAACCCCCTTTAAAAACCTTAAAAATAACCAAACAAAAACGGCTTCGAAAATAAACGGCTCTAAAAAGCAAGAAATGAAATATTCAAATCTGCATAATAACTAACTCAAAAGTTTGTACGCACATCTTATATTAAACAACGTATTATGAAGTCGGGTGGGGTTTTAAATACTGAAATGAATAAATAATATGGAATCCAAAGCATAATATTCTTTGGATTCCATATTATTGCCTTCTATTATTTATTAAACGCACTTCTATAACAAACATAATATATAATATAAAAACAAAACAAAATACGTTACTAAGCTAGATAAATAAAACATAAAGTTGAGTAAAGTTATAGAATTGCATTTAATAAATAATAGAAGGTATATGTAAATAAATTGCCGCGGCTGCAAGACATTCCACGTCCATCTTTGTTAGAGAGCCAATGCAGACTGATCGGCACACCAATGTGTAAACAGCGACACAGCGACACAGCGACAAACCTACTAAAACATTAATATTTTTTGTCTTATTATCTCCGAAGTCCCAAGCTAGCCAAGATTGAAAAAAATCTGTGTTGCCAGAAGATTACAGGTACAGTGCAGCGGGTCTACCAACTGGCTAAAAATAATGAAGTTAATGTTAACTGTAGTTTGACAGATGTATGTGATATATTGCTACTTCGTTTTGGCACACATAAAAACTAACCAAAGAAAAGTAGCAATGTATCACAGCCATCTGTCAAATTACAGTTAACATTAACTTCATTATTTTTAGCTAGTAGACCTGCAGGTTATAAGTGCATCCCAACATTCCCAACCAATATTTCTGTAAGTTAATATTACTTATATCTATTTATTTTATCATCTTTCAATACCTTACGTGTTAAGTCGGGTCCGCTGCGCTTAATTTTCAACAAAACATGTTGAAAAAACATTATTTTCAAAACATGTTTAGCATAACCGCACGTCCGCTGCGCCTAGGTTTTGTTTTGAAAACATGTTTTGTTAGAAAATTTGCGTCCAATCACGGCTCATCCCAATCACCATAACATCCCAAAGTAGCGGTCTTTCTCTGAGTAACTTGATTTAAAATAAAGTATTCTCCTTATTCCACTCCATCACTAAGACAATTACACAAATCCATCGAAACACAAATCACACGAACGCAGGCGAGAGCGGGGGATGTTTTCCGTTCGTCTCGGCAAACATGTTTTGTGTTTTTGCGAAACAAAACTCATAGGCCACGCCCCAAACATGTTGAGAAAACATTGTTTTGATGTTTGAAAACACAAAAACATGGCGCAGGAGACCCGGCCTTACTAATGGAAAAAATACGAAAGGTTTTTTTAACCAAAAAGGTTACTTTTTTATTCATCCAGGTTACTTTTGATAAGACCCGGCTGGCAACACTGAAAAAAATGCAAATGGGTGCCCTGTGTCTAATAAGTGCTTGCTTTTTCTTATCTCAACTACATTCATATAAAAGTTACAGAAAAAACAATCGATGTATGGAAAACATCGATGTATTTTTTGATATATCGATATATCGAACATCGATGCAACTAACCGATGTATTGCATCGAAAAAAAACATCGATGTTTTTTTCAGTGTCCATCACTAACCAATGTGTAAACAGCGACATGCCCTGGCCGCGTTGGCCCGACGCGCGCGGCCAGTCGTTGGCCCAATAGTTGGCCTAACGCGCGCGGCCAGTCGTTGGCCCAATGTGTACTTCGGGCTATACACAGATTTAAGACCAGATAAAGTCCAACCATTTTCATCAGGTCTTAAATCTGTGTATGGCTACTTTTTATAGTCTTACTTTTATCTGTGGCAATCAAACCAAGCTGTAGAACACGAAAATAGCTAAACTATGTGGTAAACCTCGAAAAATAAAAAAAATATCAATTTTGGAGATATACAAATATAGGTTACGGCGGGTTGCAATCAGTAAAACTTGAGTTAAAGTATCTATAATTTCGTAATAAATAACTATATCACAACGGCAAACGGTAACCTTATTGGTGATTTAAATGTTCTACGGGCTACTGTACTATTAGTAGTCTATACAAATATTGACAATTATACTAAGAATGAAGTATAGTTTGCTGCGCTTAATTTTTATACAGGGTGTTGGTAATACCCTTAAAAGGATGAACATGGTAGAGAAGGTACCATGCATACAATCATGGAAAATAATTATAAACCATGAAAAACACAACTATATCAAAATTTTGTTTTCTTTCTATGATAACCTACAAAGTGGCAGCCCTAGAACGAAATTGTGTTTTGTTTTTGCTCATTAATTGGATTCATTATCGAAAACAATAGTCTATTTGTTTCTAAGGTCGTCACGTTGTAGTTTTCCATACATTTCTCAACCATGTGGTCAGGATTTATATAAATTTTCCAGGTTTTATTCAAGGTATCAATTCTACCATATTCGGCTATAAATGACTATTGAAAGTGAAAGTGAAATTCTTCTTATTCTTTATTTAAATAAGCTCACATATTAAGCGTTTTTAAATCGTCAATTCTTTTACCCTACCACCCATTATGACGTCTTTTAGCTGACAAGAAAAATGGGCGCAAAACACTTATCAGCTTTATCAAATGAAACGATATTTACAAATATGTATATCGTTCTCAGGTTTTATATTAACAAAGATTAACAAATAAACAACATTATTTAATTAGATCATTACTTAATGAATTTTAAATTTCTTAATCAATTTACAGGGTTCAAGCTAAATTCAAAGTTTGAAGTTATTATTCAGTCTAGGCTGTTACAAGAAAAAAACATACAATTCAATATGCGTTAAGATAGGTAGTCAGAAGCAGACCCATTCCCACTGGCAGCTGCAGTCAACTATTACCAAACAGTCTGCAGTCAACTAGCATCAGTCACTCCATAAATAGAGTTTTAAACCCAAGTACTGTTGTGTGTTTGAATCTCATCCGTAACAGGTACCAATTTCCTCTGCCGATTTCAAAAAAAGGAGGAAGTTATCAATAATTCATCACGTATTTTTTTTGTATTTTACCTATAACTTAATAGGGTATTTGACAACATTGAAAACATACTACAAATTGTGGTCATCCTAACAGATATTGGCGTAAAAAAACATATTTAACTATTATATAGACTAAATTAAGTCTATTAATTGATTAATTTCACCTAGAATAATGCAATAATTTATGATTTTTTTCTGTGGCGAAAACGCTCTAAGATTACTGATGACGTCACTTGCCTGTAAATAATTAAGGCTTCACGCGTTTGATACGACCATAGACTAAGGATCCGCGATTGATGACTGTCAAATGGCTAGGGATTGAAATGATTTTTCCTGAAATATCAATGTGGTGTGCTTATTACGTAATAAGGAATAATTTAAAATGGTTTTCCAAAATTAGTCAAATAGCCTATTATGTCAACTGGTTATTACACCAAATAAAGACAAAATATACTGGGTTTCCTGAAATTTAGCTTCACGGAGGGAAAGTACCTTAAATTTTGAAGATGGGAAATTTTACTGAAAGATGACTTTATTTTGTTTTTAATAATAATTGGGTCTGCATTCAAAGATTTTTGATAAATCGCCAAAACTTTTTTTTTTTTAATTTTTACGATACCAATAGAAAGGGTTACTTATAAAGTTTATTTTTTCTTAAGTGACACAGCATCTTAAGAAAAGGAAGACCATGAATTTTAAAATTGAAATTATTAGGGTTTGTATCACAATACAATTTGTATCGAATCGTAAGCGATAAAAAAAAACTTTGAATGCAGTTCCGTTTCTTTTTGAAAAAACAAAAAGAAGTCTTCTTTCAGTAAAATTTTCTATCTTAAATAGGTATTTAAGATACTTTCCCTCTGTGTGGCAAAGTTTTGGGACACCCTGTATATTCGAAGATGGTTTGACCAATTCAAATGATTCAAACTTTATTACGTCAAAATTGTTCCCAAGTTGGTCCCATTTTCCAGAAACAGATTATATTCGATAAAAAAAAGTTGACAAACACAGAGTCATTTGAAGCAATTCCCTTGAATCGGATAAGTCGATAGGACACGTTTTGGGGCATGATCGCGGCAATTTTTAGCACGTGACGCTTTGAAATGGGATGATCTTTTGATACTCAACGATTTTGGGGAAAAACATTACTCAATTTATTTGGTTATTATTATTTTGGGAGCGCGTTTGTCACGTAGGTCTGTTGCGTGTATCTTAAGCCGGTTCCCATATTTTTATTTATTTTTATTGCATATGATTATGATTTTCTATTTGTAAAATAATTTTGGTGAGCTTATGTATCAGATAAAGTTAACTGTGAAACTGGCGATTAAGTTTTATTATAAATAACGGGGGTGTAAATTACAAAGGTGTTGACTATGTGATTTTAATATGAAACAGAGATAATGAGCGTAAACAGTTTATGGACCGCTTGTAACTGTTTGAAGCGCGTCATCTTTATCAAAGATATTTACTTGGAACCTTTGCACGGACATTGGCCTAAGGCAATAGCTTTTTTTTAAGAAAAAAAAAACCTCAAAATTGTTTTTGATAGTTAGCACCTTTGTAAGTTTCACCCTTGAATTATATTATGTTTATAATTTTGTGCTGTTTCATTCTTTATTCATGCATTTTCTTTCCACCCATATATTGTACGAAATGTATAGGTATAGCTGTACTGTACAGGGTAAACGCTTAGAATAATAACACCTAGAAGCCGTGTCCGCGTATGCAAAGTGAGTCAACTTATACCAAGCCAGAATGGCTTAATTTTCAAATTTATATCCTTCATACGTTAACTAATCGTAACTGAAACCCAATAATATAGTAATTAGTCTTACAAATGTGGGAAAATTTAAACTGTTTTGTACTTAACCGGTATAATTAGGTAAAAATGTAAAATAACAATCTGAAAACGGAGCCATTTTGGCTGTTTTAGTTGCCTCACTTTTGACAGTGCGTTTTGTAGAGAACTATCGTTCTAGGTGTTATTATTCTAAGGGTAAACGTTAATGTTCTGTTCAGGACTGTGTTCGCTTTTTAAGCATTATAATTTTAGTTAAATTTAAAATTTAAACAGCATTTATTATTTTATGGAAGTTCATTCGTATTCTTTTTATGGATAATTGTATGAACAGTATATAGAACTGTACAAGACTATATTCGCATCCAATACATTAATTCTCTCGTTGTATCCCAAACAATCCATTGACCTATTTACCGCTGCCGCCCAATGTTACGTCATACCTCGATTTATCTGACACAATATTGTTGCATACCTCCCCTTCGGAATCCGATTAAATTTCGCTGTTTTAGCATTTCGGTTTATGAACGGTCATTTATTGCTAAAGCACATCGTTTTAACGTTATGGCGACCTCTGTGTATTATGCTGTAGGTACCTATATTAAGACTGTACTAAATAAAACATGGAGAAGAAAACTGGTTATTGACGAGATTCTTGCCGGTTCTTCTTGCTACCAGGTCTCCCGCTTAAGCTTAAGCCCACACACACACACACACACACACACACACACACACACACACACACACACACACACACACACACACACACACACACACAAACACACACACACACAAACATGCACGCGCGCAGCAGCGTTTGAAGCATGAATTCCCAAATAAACAATAATTCTAGTTTGGGAATTCCTATAAACTATTTTTGTGTAGGTACCATGGGCAACAGCGTCGCTTAACCACTGCTAAGGTTAAAATCGCTTGCACGCCGCGCCCGCTGTCACATACGTTTAGTTCGTGCAGGGACGATACGCGCGCACACGAATTTTGTTGCAAACTGTGGTTAAGCGACGCTGTTGCCCATAGTACCTTTTTTACGTTTGTTATAAGCTATAATTTTATAATAGTTCACACTTGGAAAATCTGTCACACTGTCTTCGCTTCCTTCGGTCTTTTGTGCCTAGTTCGTTGGATTGGGTGGCCGACTGATCGTGTGATTAAATTAAACAAAATCCATTGTTTGTTACCTAAACCGTGCGTTGTAAATTGTTTTTAGTTTAGAAACTTATTAATAAAGTATCTTTATTATTATTGATCATATATACGCCCCGCTAGGTTGTTCAGTCGCACGCAGCTTGTCTATGTAACAAAACGGTGCAGTTTCCTAGAGAGCAGTATTTTAAAACGAAGCGGCACAATATAGAAATATTTTCGATTCCAGGTTCACATACACTATGCAAACCTCGTTCCGCCACTCCGAAGTTACAGTTACACGAAGAAGGTTGTCATAATAATGTTCGAATTTCCAAGCATCTTTGAGAAAATATATCATTACTACACAGTATACTCAATTCGCTCTATAACTAAAACCTAACTTTCTTCCCCTATAATAACTCTAACTTATACATTACGCCCGTAACTTCCAAGCTCGTGTTAAGTCAATAGTAAATTCATTAATGTCTCCCGAGCTAGCTCAGAGTAATCTATTTAATAACAGCTGAATGAGCAGCTTGATTACGTCGAGATTAGCAAGGTGAAGCGAGTTTTGGCAAGGCCTATTTTAGGATGGGTGACCGAAAATATTGGTGAATGTTATTTTTGAGATAAGACGTCTCCTAAAAAAGATATACAACATGTTACGAAATAACCACTAATGCTGAATACTTTTACTATGGGACCAACTCTAAAAACGCGAAAAGAAAAGGAGCTCTTTTGTTATTAATTTTTGTATGAAACAGCAGATTTTTTTTTCACGATTTCAGAGTCAGTCCCATAGTAAAATTTGTTTAGTTTGATGGACCCTATTTACCATATTATTCGACATTAGGGGTTATATATTATGTATTTTAATATATCTAAATAAACAGCGCCTGAATTTGACAATTATTTAGTAGCTACGCTGTGTGTACTTATGAAAACAGATCTTAAAAGGTATCTTAAATGAAAGGTCAAGTAAACAAAAAATTGGTCACCCTTCCGAAAAATTACCTCTGCGAAAGTTGCTTAGCATCCGAAATTGCCGACTGCTACTACGTTATCAAGCTTACACAATGTTCCGAAAACACAAAAGAATAAAAAAACATAGGTACTTTGCTCTCAAGACCCTTGCGAAATATTCTCAGTCGCTTTTCAAAGCATTCTTAAAAGAGGTTTATTGTCAACTTTTCAAGAAGATAAGTTTTTGTTGTCAAAATTAATGATAGCTGAATTTTTTGGTTCCGCGCGTTCGTTATCTTTTTACTTATTCTGTTTTAGCGTTAACAATAAACGTTCGTGTATGCATAAGTAACAAAATTTGGTACTATAAAAGTTCTGAGAACGCTTTAGGACGTGCTAATTAGTTTCATGATAAGCACTATAATGGTATTGTAAACCTTTACAGAACCCCAAATAGGCCCTAGTTTTATCACTGATTAATTCTATAAACATTACATAAAGCCTCTCACGGTAATAAATCAGCTCTATACTTGTACAATACTAGTACTGTAAAAGTTATTTTGACGCAATATAAGTGCAAAATAGATACATAAAAGTGACAGTAAAGTCGTCTATAGTACTAAATAGTACTATAATCGCTTTTTAGGGTTCCGTAGCCTAAATGGCAAAAAACGGAACCCTTATAGATTCGTCATGTCTGTCTGTCTGTCTGTCCGTATGTCACAGCCACTTTATTCCGAAAGTATTAAGACTACACAGTTGAAACTTGGTAGATAGATGTAATCTGTTAACCGCTTAACGAATTTAATACAAAAATAAGAAAAATAAAAGATTAAGGGGGGGCTCCCCATACATGGAACTGAAACTGAAAAAAATTTTTTTCTTCAAACCAACACGTGTTGGGTGTCTATAGATAGGTCTTTAAAAATGACATTAAGGTTTCTAAGACAACTTTTTCTCAAAGTCAACCGTTTGAAAGATATTTACCGCCAAAGTGGTAAAATGTGTGTCCCCCCCACCTTTAACTTTTGAAATAAGAGAGTGAAAAATCTAAAAAAAATATATGCTGTAGACCTTAATAAAAACTTTCAACCAAAATTGGTTTGAACGAGATATAGTAATTAGTTTTTGAGATATAGCACATTTTCTAAAACCGCAAATATAACTTTGTCATTCATACCAACACTGTGAAAAACACAGACGAAAAATTATAGGTGGTATTAAATATGGTATGGTATAAGGTAACTACGGAACCCTATGGCGCGTGGCCCGACACGCACTTGGCCGGTTTTTTTTCATATCTATTATTAGTGCAACACTTTAAAGATTGTTTTGTATGTCCTGTAAGTGTTCTAAGAGCTGCACCATAGAACTTAAATGCTCTTTAATATTATAGTACCAAAACGCTCTGTGGGAAACATTTATAGCACAAGCAGTCACAACGGTTACCATTTAAGGCCTACTATATCACTGTTTGGTGATAAAACCCCTTGGTTATAGAAACTTTTGTTACTTGGGTGGCACCAGTAGGGTTATTCATGATTGTCGGAAATATACTCGAATGATTCGAATCCGTGTCCTCCGATAGATTCGAAAACGCTATTCACGAATACACTCGACAGGTATTCGATTAACTTTCCGACGGGAAAGCGCAATGCATTTACAAAGTTTGGTAGGATAAGGTAGAAAATGATCGAAGACTATAGACTTTCCGATTCGATTCGGAAAGTTGGTTTCTGACAATCGTGAATAACCCCCCGGAGCTCGACTGGAAATCAGTCGAAACTCGGTGTAAGCCGGAACGATTCATACCGAAAGTAACCGGTTTAACTCCTAATCATTTTAACCACATGATACAACCGAGCCTAGGCAGCGTCACGCAGCGTCCTCACTTAGGCCGCGACCATATCATCACCGAGTGCGCGCCCTGCGTCTTGATTCTTGCGTCTCGGCAACCACTGCGCACTGTCTCAATGACGGCCTCTCAGTTTGTTGTCGCGGCAGCGCAGTGGTTGCCGAGGCGCAAGACACAGGACGTGCGGGCAGTGATGTCGTGGTCGCGGCCATAAAAGGTGTAGCACTATTACGTAATATATTACGTGCTAGTGCTACACAACAGATACGTCCGTTACTGTATCAAGTGAGTACGTAAGGGGCTCAATCCTGCTCGCTCGCGGACCGCAGTTGTTTTATGTACCTATACAGTACAAAGGCACTCACTGTATGTTCGTGGAGTACCTACGTCGTCCGGTACGCGGTCGCCATTCTAGAACCTTTCCGCCCCAATGGCCATCGGTTCTTCTCGCTTTGTGTCCAGCCCACTGCCACTCCAGCTGACTCTCTCTTAAGATCCCAGCCAAGATCGGACTTTCAAATTAAAATACATCGCCATGGTAACATCCAAAATATAAACTGTGGTTTTCATTACATTGAAAAAGTGAAAAGTGGAGTCTCTTATATATTTAGGTGTTAACGTTGACCAAATCCTGTCTTGTCACAGCCATTTAGATCTATAGTTATAGGTAGGGTAATACAATTTAACTGAATCTCAAGACACTAAGACATGTTATGTCAAATCACAACACGCACACATACACTCACTCACACACACACACACACAGAGAGAGAGAGAGAGAGAGAGAGAGAGAGAGAGAGAGAGAGAGACACACACACACACACACATATACACACAAACCTTCCTCTTAAATCACTCTATCTATTAATAAAACCGCATCAAAATCCGTTGCGTAGTTTTAAAAATTTAAGCATACATACATACATTTAGGGACAGAGAAAGCGATTTTGTTTTATACTATGTATAGTGATTAAGTTACAAGGACATTGAGCAAAGTGCCCCAAAACAAGTATTTAGAAGTTCTGGGGTTGTTTAATATTATATGTTACATGCGGCTGCCTGCGACTTCATATACGTGGAAAGGTTTTTGCTATCACTCGGGAACATACTTTTTTCTAGGTGAAAGGTCCCCTATATTCTTCTCTGTGCCCCTGAGAACGTGTATGCAAAATTTTATGACGATTGGTTCAGTAGTTAAGACGTGAAGGCGTAACAAAAAACGGACTTACGTCTTTAAAATAGTAAGGTATGACTAAACTTAATTTTAGCATTCTGTTCTTGTCTTTTCGATATAGAAAAAACCGGCCAAGTGCGTGTCGGGCCACGCGCAGTAGGGTTCCATAGGTACATTTATATACCATACCATATTTTAATACCGCTATCATTTTTCGTCTGAAAAAATAACTTTGTTTTTCACAGTGTTTGTATGAATGACAAAGTTATATTTGCGGTTTTGGAAAATGTACTATATCTCAAAAACTAATTACTGTATCTCGTCCAAACTAATTTTCGTTGAAAGTGTTTATTAAGATCTATAGCATATATTTTTTTTCGATTTTTCACCCTCTTACTTTAAATGTTAAAGGGGGGGGGGGGACACACATTTTACCACTTTGGCGGCATATATCTTTCAAACGGTTGACTTTGAAAAAAAACAGTCTTTGAAACTTCAATGTCATTTTTAAAGACCTATCTATAGACACCCCACAAGTATTGGTTTGATGAAAAAAAATATTTTCAGTTTCAGTTCCATGTATGGGGAGCCCCCCCTTAATCTTTTATTTTTTTTATTTTTGTGTACAAATCGTAAAGCGGTTCAGAGAATACACCTACTTACCAAGTTTTAACTATGTAGTCTTAATACTTTTGGAATAAAGTGGCTGTGACATACGGACGGACAGACAGACAGACAAACAGACATGCCTTTGAACCAGGTATGACCCGCTGCGGCGATCGTGTCCACTTTGACTAGTATTGACTTAGACTAGATTTTGTTTTTTAACTAGTATTGTAATACCACACCCCGGGCACTCCATACAAACGCTGCGTTTCAACTACCTATTACACAGTGACGTTTTTGCACACGCGCAACTGTGTGCGTGAAGTCTAGGGCTATTGAATGAGCATACGAACTGGCCTACGAACTTGCGGGGCGCGGTGAGGTAATTGATTGCGGGGCGGGGCGGAGAGTTTCCTTTCTGTACGGTAGTACTTATATCTATTCTGTTGTAATACTACGGGCGGTGTACCGCCCAATCTTAAAAAACCGGACAAAGTCCGGACAATAGCCTAAAAGTCCCGACATGTCGGGACTAATTCGGACGGATGGTAACCCTGAGTCAAGTTTCATTAAAAAAAAACTATGGGCTACAGTCTGTAAGTAAGTATCAAAAGTACGGTATAGTACGGTTCTACCTCAACAAAACAATTTTATGGCGAAAGTGTTTTAGAATAATGCCAAAACGGCATATGTCTTTATAATTATTTTGTGTTAATGTAACAACATAAAATAAGTAAGTTATCAAAGATTACACGAGTATTGCACTTGTTTTATAACTTTTTAAGTTATGCGACCTTATAACACCATCTCATTTTCTTTACCAACAAGAAAGTATAGCAATTTCTACCACACGTATATATGAAAATTCTCCCTGTTTCGTGTGAATTTTCTCGGGACTTTTCGCAGCCAAATCATGAATAATATTTGTGCGTTCAATATAGCTAAGTGCTTTTTTCATCAATTTGATGCGATGCGTCATATCATAACTCACTATAAACGGGTTTTTATGATGTTTTTTACGGTTTATACCGCTTAATGTTTTAACTGGGTGATTCACACGAAATTCAGAGTTGGTTCATTTTACTGTTTTCAAGAAAAAAAGGTAGACAATTTTTTCAACTTAGTTACAGCTACAAGAAAGAATAAAAATATTAGAGGTTAAAGTATGAAATGACCGTTTTGTATGGTGAATTTTAAAGGATTCGTTTTACACTAACATTTTCTTGATTTATTTAACAACCATGAACGCTAATGTTAAAAAACTTTTATGCACAATTGTTTAAAAACTCAGCTAACTAATACCACATGGATTAAGTGAAAAAACAAGTATCGACTTAGTGAAAACGAATTAAACTGTAATCGAAAAAAGACGTCACTTTTAAGAAACTTTTTTTAACGTTCAGAAAAATATAGATAATAGTGGGCCGTTATGTTCATAATTTGAAATAATAACAAGTAACTGAAGCATCTTTAACATCATACAAGATATATGAGAGCCTCTGTGTGTGAAAAAAAATCGGCAATTTCAAACATTAACCCAGCGAACTAAAATCTACGGTACTGTAATTGCAAACAAATATTGCTTAAAAAATGGCACCACGGGGCCGAAAAAGTACAACCCGCTCAGCTTTAGTCGGGCCTGCCACGCATCCGGTGACTGACGTTAGCATTCTTTACAATAATTGCAGTTTGAATTGTAGAGAAAAGAGAGAAAGAGAAAGTTTATTAGAAATGACGTTCTGTGTAGTCAAATGGTGTAAAAGACGAAAAGAAGCCAGTAAAAATATGCAGAAACTAGGTTCCGCCCGCGACTTCGTCCGCGTGGATATTCGAGAAACTCCTTAGGGAACAAAAATAGTTTTCTATGTTTTAATTCCATCAAAATCCGATCAGCCGTTTTTACGTGATTATTCGGGTCCCCACCAAGCGAGCAGCCTCGTGAAAAATAGGTTGAATTTTCAAAAATCCTCTCTTAGCGGACGTCTCCATCCTAATGACTATTAGTGTGCCAAATTTCAGCTTGATCCGTCCAGTAGTTTGAGCTGCGCGTTGCTGATGTTTTTTGATGATTTTTGTTTAGTTTAGTATTAGTTTTTATTGGCCTAATTAAAATGTAGTGAGTTTTACTTGAAAATGAATAACTTTCCATCCACAACTACATTTTCTTTTCACTCCTTCGGAAGTGGAATTATGAAAAGCGCTGAGATAAATAAATATTAGTTTTCTATCGTCAGCTTAAACACAAAATTTGAAGATTCTGACTACGAAACTGGCGGATTTTCATATACATTTTCATTCTTTATTTCGGGGCTGAATTTTAAAAATCATTTCTTAGTGGACGTCTACGTCCTAATGACTATTAGTGTGCAAAATTTCAGCTTGATCCGTCAAGTGGTTTGAGCTGTGCGATGATAGATCAGTCTCTTAGCGTTTTATATATATGTTATAGTCAAACCCCGAAGTCCAGGCGCTCCTAGGTTTGCCTAGTCAAACCTCAGGTTTGACAACAAGGCTTAGTCAAAGTCCAAAACTAAAGCGTGTTTCGGGCTTTGACTAACGAATTTACGGGCAAACCTAGGAGAGACCAACTTGGATAGTCAAACCCCGAAGCTCAATACGATCAAATCGGTGTTATTTTGTATGTAAATGTGTAAAAATACATGCTTTAGAGTGTAAATTTAACTAAATCAACAATCTTTCTGTGAAACAAAGATTTCTGTTGTCTGTTAAAAAAAAACCACGAAATTCTATCACGTGACCTACAGGAGTAAGGCAGCTTTGACTAAGATTAACCTAAATATGTATGAAAAACAGCATTCATTTCCGATGTTAGATTTAGTCAAAGCTGCCTTACTCCTGTAGGTCACGTGATAGAATTTCGAGTTTTTTTTTTTTACAGACAACAGAAATCTTTGTTTCACAGGAAGATTATTAATTAATTTAATTATTACAGATGCCGGCATATATATTGGCAAGAGAAAGAAAGGGACAAAAGATGCGCAGTAGCCATAAACACTAAGTTTATGGCTACTGCGCATCCTTTGTCTCTTTCATTCTCTTGCCAATATACCGGGCAGTATACTCTAAATAATGTGTTTTTCATACTTTTAAATACAAAGAAATATATTTGTACCTAATTTAAGTCTGACTGGCCAAACTCCGATTTGATCGAATTGCGTTTCGGTGTTTGACTGTCCAAGTTAGTCTCTCCTAGGTTTGGCTAGTCAAAGCCTGAAACACACTATTAGTTTTGGACTTTGACTAAGCCTTCTTGTCAAACCTGAGGTTTGACTAGGCAAACCTAGGAGTGCCTGGACTTCGGGGTTTGATTATAACATATACAGATAACGTGTCATATTTTTTCGTTTAAGTATAGAAAATATCTATTATTCAGTGGCGAGGGGTGAAATTCTAGCGAAGGTAAGCCGGTCTACAAAAATGTCATAATCTGCATAGAAGATCGCTGGGGTGGGATTCCTCAAAGGTAAGCCGATGGGAATCAGCTTGTATGGACCCTTCGCCACTGCTATTATTATGGTCGCTAATAAGCAACCATTGTTCAGACGCTTTGTGCTGCATAATTAAATGCCAGAATTTTTAGCTCCATCCACTTAGTTGTACTTTTTGGTTGGTGCCATTTTAGGATTCCGTACCCAAAGGGTAAAAACGGGACCCCATGACTAAGACTCCGCTCTCCGTCTGTCTGTCTGTCTGTCTGTATGTCATCAGGCTGTATCTCACGAACCATGATAGCTAGACAGTTGAAATTTTCACAGATGATGTATTTCTGTTGCCGCTATAAAAACAGAATAAAATAAATATTTAATATAATTTAACCCCTATCATTATGGCTTTTTGTTTTTTATTCTCATTGTTGCCCATTAGTACCTATATGGAAACGTTGCGCAACAATAAATAACTCCAGCGATGTATGAATTTTCAAAATTTTTTGGGCCACAATAATTCTGTCTTGGTATAGACAGCATTTAAATTAAAACATATACTATCTAACACTTTTAAAACTGCCCCATTAATCAGTAGGTTAAAAATTATTACTCAAAACTTACGAGAATATTTTTAAAAAGCAATTTTGAAAATAGATATGTCAGTACAAAAATCCTGTACCAAAAGCTAAAAGCTTGCAGTAAGAAAATGGGTCAAGAGAGTGATTTATTGCAAGTCCCTAACAGGGAGAAAAGGACGGGAGATATGTCTCTGTCTCTATTGAATATCGGAAGTCGGTAATGGCATCAGCTGTTTAAGGCTGCGCAGACTGCACACTAGCGCCGCCATTAGAAAAAAAATCATAGTGCTTAAATAAAGACAAATTTGTAAATTATCTCTCTGGAGTGCACTCCGAACAAGCTTTGTGGTACTTTTTATCACTGTAGCAATATTTTCTAGCCTGTCGTTTAGTTTAATTGACTTTTATTGTTAAAAGTGGCCACTTTTCGCAATAAAAGTCCATATAACTAAACAACAGGCTAGAAAATATTGCTTAAGTGATAAAAAGTAGCGCAAAGCTTGTACGGAGTGCACTCCAGAGAGATAATTAATAATTTCTTTTTTATTTAAGCACTATGATTTTATTTCCAATGGCGGCGCTAGTGTGCAGACTGCACGCTCTTAAGGTGAATGTCTAGTATTTACATTTTTATTTTTATTTAAAAAAACGTACGAAAATCTTTTGATGTTTGTGTTGTACTTAACAATTGTTGTTACCTAATAAACTTATTTTACTTTATTATTATTAGCACACGTAATGGACAAAAAATAAACATTAATTAATTTTGTATTCATAATACCCCATCTATCATATTCGGAACACATGTGACTGGACAAACCTAATTGGGTTTTAGTAACTCAGTTTTTCTAAAAAATTATATAATAAATAATTAAATAAAAAACCGTTATAGCAAACTGCCTATATAGGTATTATAACAATAAATACTTTAATCATAGAATAATAAATAACCATTTGCTAAATTTTAAGTAGGTTACCTTCCTACCAAAGTTCAGCAAATTCTAAAGTTACAAATCTCAAAATATTTTTTAGCTATGTTTATTTCTTATCTTCATTGACCTCTATATTATTACACTGGACTGGCTGCTGTCAAACTGCTCTTGTGCCTATTTGATTTCCGCCATCTTGGCGCTGTAGGACGTAGCGTGAGCATAGCGTGAGGGACATGGTACTAAAGTCTGAAGTCTGGAGAGACCATCACGGCAACCATTTTCATTGTACACGTCAAAACAGGATCTTTAAACTCACGCTAGTGGCGTTTCAAATAGGCACAAGAACTTT
The DNA here is from genome assembly GCA_943789525.1 of Agriphila geniculea. Lineage (NCBI taxonomy): Eukaryota > Metazoa > Arthropoda > Insecta > Lepidoptera > Crambidae > Agriphila > Agriphila geniculea. The sequence goes on along the minus strand of OX038898.1, from coordinate 7,746,738 downwards.
GCTGTCAAATCATGCAGACAGCCAGTCCAGTTAATAAGAAAAAAATTTTTCATGTCAGTGCTTATCTTATATTAATTTAGAATAAGTACCTACCTATCTCTAAAAAGACTTTGTATAATATAAATATATAATATAAAATAAAGGTTATAAACCTTTATTTTCGACAAAAACCCTCATTAAAGGGAACGAGAAAGGATGTTTAATCCAAATTATGTCCACTAACACTACCTCGTTCTGCCTTACTACAATTCAGTGCGATAGAAAGAGACTCCTATATTTCCGTAGCCACGTCTTCGTCCCTCTAATTTTTATTTACTCCGCAACACGAAGTGACACGGTACTTATTTGTTATGTCACCTGAACAACACTCTACGCAAATACTGGGTTCATAAGGGGCCAAAATTTCAGCTACCAACCTTGTCTCGTTAAGGCGGCGTTGACATTTGTCAATTGTACGTGGTTAAGGTTTGAAATTTTATTTACAGGTCCTTTTTTAGGTCCGCTGTTTTCTCAAATCGACTCGAATGTTATTGACATAAAGTCTAAAAGGTATTTGGTTATAGAATACTGTCACAGATTACTAAAGTCTGACGCCATAACAACAATTTAAAAATTGTTGTGTTCCAGCAGTAGGTAAGATAGCCAGTGAGTTTTTGGCGGGATTTTGTCGAGTTCAGTTCGGTGACTATTTTAATTATTCGCAAATTGATTCATAGTGGATATTGTGTCTTAAAATTGGTGCAGTTTTGTGGTACAAGTGTCTACGCAACTGAACAATATGTGGGATAATGGAAATAGGCGCGATCTTGGTTGTGTGAAGCTGAGACTTTTATTGTAGTGGTCGCTACCTCGGCAAAACTTACCGAGTAAACTGTCTTGATATACTTGCTGCCAAATGCTCCAAGCAGCATTGGAATGATATGCACCCGTATTTTAATGTAAACTGAAACAATCTAATAGAAAATCTAGAAATACTGAACTATTCAAAACATGGCACTGGCAAAAATTACTTCCAAGAGGAAAGTAGATTGCCATAACAAAAATAATAAGAAGAAGAAGATAGCCAGTTCCCACTGACGTCCATTATACAATGTATTATAATGGACGTCAGTGCCAGTTCCTCAGTGATGAGGATTCCGGGAGTAGTGCGCTTCCACCTTCGGCCTTATTGTCACTTAACATCAGGTGAGGTGAAGGCCAAGCACTATACCCCGTTGTGCATAAAAAATTAATTTAAAAAAATTGTCTTGGTCATAATGAAATATGAAATTGCCGACTGTTTCTAAAATCGCCTCGGCGATCTAGTGGTTTCGCCTACTTATGTAAGACGCAAGGGTCCCGGGTTCAATTCCCAGGAATAGTGTTATGATCATAACAAACGAATTCGTGATGAACATAAAATCCGAAAAATCCGTTATAGCGACTCCTTTTAGAGCAAAAATAACAGTGACTGTCTTGACTTGTCGCCTATCTGTAAAACAACTTTTACTGTTCAATCAAAAAATGCAACTTGTAACAATTCCAAAGGAATATTTTAATTCACTTTCGACGTCAGAAATATCAGTGGAAGAAAATTTAATATCGAATTTCTATTTGAATAACGATTTGGTGTGCAAAATTCAATGTCTTTCGAGAAATGTCTTTGGAGACAATTTCGTAGGAAAACCTGGTTAATTATAAAGTGCTTTGTGTTTTCAAGAACATTTAAATAGAACATTCTGACGAGTATTTTCTTAATTTTAAATATTAAAAAAATTATATTATGCGTTTTAATTCTTTATTTAAGTAACAGTATGTTCTGAACTAATAAATTAATTTTACTTTATCCATCTTAATCGTCCACCATGTTGTAAATACCGATTTTTTTTGTTTAATTTATTCTATATTTTATAAATACACGAGTTTAAAAAGAGCAAGAAATTGAATTTTTACTAAGAATATTAGAATATCAAATTCAGTCATGCAAAAGTACTCTTGGAACAATAAAAGTAAATTAGGAAATATGTCTAAGTACTAAACTATGCCCCATTTTTTTCAGGTTTCACGCAGACTTCAACTTTAACAAAAAATAAAATTAAAAACAAAATCAAACATCGACAAATTTATCTGTGATAAAAATAAGAGAGAGAGAGAAAAGTGTCAGAGCAATATTTTATTCCGTTGCCGTTAAATAGTTATCAAAAAAAAATACAACAAATTGTTCGCGTGTTACCTGTTGCGATTTCAAAAATTCGATGTTGTTTTCCTTTTTGAAAGAGTAAGTGGGTTCTTTTTAGTGTAGTGATTTAGCTATTGGGTTCTTTGCTAAGTAAATTTTTGTGTGACGTAGTGACGCAAGAGTCAGCTATGACGAAGAATTTTCTTACCGTGACCAACATTGTGAATGAAGGTATAAAGGGGAGCAAGATATCCAAGCTGGGCTTGTCGAAGTACCTATCGCAATCACTGTAAGTACTTACTATAATATGTTATTATAGCTGACGGTAAAGGTGCGTTTCCAAATCGAGCTGCAACTGCAACTACCCGCTGGCACATGAGTAGATAAACGGAACAGAGTACAAGCTCTCACAACTTATACCGATTCTCAATGGGTTGACACCTGTCGCAAGTTAAAAATAGGTAGTAGGGAGAAATATAAAATAAGGCAAGTCCATAATAAAATGTGTACTTATTTGAACGAAACGAACGAAAATGAATACTTACTACACTTGGATTTTCCGAAAAAAAAAGAAATATCCTTTTTTCCCCGAATTATTCATACACACACGGTGCAGGAGTTAGGCATATTTAATTTATTAAACACTAATGTATATAAAATTCGTTTTATTTCTCACACTGAAAAATGGTAGAATCTAATAATTAATTTTTCAATAAAATCGTTGTCACGACTCGTATTTCTTCTTCGAGTCAGTAATTTGACAAATCAAACTGTCATTGTTCACATTAGTGTATTCTCTAAGAAAAAATTGAACGTGGTATAGCACTTAGCGGCCCTGTCGGTTATACCGCAACTGAGCCGGTGCAAACCAGTTTTTACCCCGGCGGCGTGCCTGTTACACTGTCGGTGAGAGGTCACGCACACATCCCCGCGCCATGTATGAGTGAAGCTACAGCGGACCGTTTGTAGGCAGCTTGGACTCTGTTCAGTTTACGTTTTTTTACTCATGTGTGCTGGAGTGGTCTGTCATCCAAAAAAACTGCCCTTGAATGCTCCCTGTGTGACACTTGAAACTTTTTCACTTTCTTTTTTACACGAATGCCCAAAAAAGGAGTGTATATGTGTTCAGGATTCATGTATGTTTGTGGGTATGTGAGTTTCTTTATTCCACCATAACTTCTAAATGGCAAAACGGATCTAGATGTATGGGGTATCGTTAGAATCCTTACATCATTCCACTGGCTATATTTTTTTGTGGAAAAAGTCAATATGGCGACTGTACGACGCCACTTTCAAATGTGATATAAATATTATTTTCTTCAATTATTACAATATGGGCATCAAATGAAAGGCCTTAATAAGTACATTCCAAAACTATATAACTTTTCACTAAAATGTGTGAAATAAAAATAAATAAATTAAAAAAACATTAAAAACACGACTGCCCTGCCGAAAACGAATTAAAAAGTTAAATAACAAGTGTCGTTGCAGTCGGGGGACCTTTTTGATTAAAAATAATTCCACAAAACGGTCCCCCGACTGCAATGACACTTGTTATTTAACTTTTTAGTTCGTTTTTGGCAGGGCAGTCGTGTTTTTAATATTTTTTAAAAAAATTTTCCCCCACTCGTCCAAAACTTTTTTCACTACTTGGGTTTTGAAAGCAACATTTCAAGTGATGTTTTTATTAATGCTGCTTAAAAAATAGTAACTTTGATTCACTAGATGGTGTTGATAATCTTCGAAGCTTAGTAAAATAAAACCGGTCAAGAGCGAGTCGGACTCGCGCACCGAGGGTTCCGTACCATCATAATTGCACCATTAAACCACACTGCAGAGTATAATAATAAAATTAGTATTGCAGTTTTAGGTCAGCGCCATCTCTTGACCGATAGTGGAACTAATGTTAACTTTTTAGAAATTTGATAATTTCTAAAAAAGTGTGCTATATTAAGACATTGTTTTATTTTTCCTGTAATCTTTATATAAACTGCTATCACGTAGAATTATTTCAGATTTTTCTCTTTGCAAACTTCGGAGATAAGGGGGGGGGGGGGGGGGGAACGGTAATTTTTTTTACACTTTTCATCATAAGTCGAAACTTATGCGGCCTAAAACAAAAAAAAAAGATTAAAAATGTACAAACGGTGCTCTTTCATATGATACCCCACATGCCCTAGTAGCCCTACTTCAAATTTTTAAGACCCCTTTTGAGTCCCTGTTGTAAACAAGATATTTATTTTTTATTTATTTCTTATTTGCAATATAGTTGGGAAAATGTCATCTTAAGCTATTCCAAATTTCAAGTTGATACCATCAGTAGTTCTCGAGATATCTAGCTGTGACAGACAGACAGACAGACTGAGTCACACCATAAGGGTTCCTTTTTAGGGTTCCGTACCCAAAGGGTAAAAACGGGACCCTATTACTAAGACTCCGCTGTCCGTCTGTCTGTCTGTCTGTCTGTCTGTCACCAGGCTGTGTCTCATGAACCGAGATAGCTAGAAAGTTGAAATTTTCACAGATAATGTATTTCTGTTGCCGCTATAACAACAAATACTAAAAACAGAATAAAATCAATATTTAAGGGGGGCTCCCATACACCAAACGTGATTTTTTCACGTTTTTAGGGTTCCGTACCCAAAGGGTAAAAACAAGACCCTATTACTAAGACTCCGCTGTCCGTCTGTCTGTGTGTCACCAGGCTGTATCTCATGAACCATGATAGCTAGAAAGTTGAAATTTTCACAGATGATGTATTTCTGTTGCCGCTATAACAACAAATACTAAAAACAGAATAAAATTAATATTGAAGGGGGCCTCCCATATAACAAAGGTATTATTATTTTTTTTGCCGTTTTTTGGTACGGAACCCTACGTGCGCGAGTCCGACTCGCACTTGGCCGGTTTTTTTACCATTTTGTTACGGAACACTAAAAATCATATTGACACATATTTTTAGCAACGCCATCTATCAAGCCTACAATTTTTTGTCGTTGTGAAAAGTCCTTCAAGATAAAAATCTGTCAACATTGACATTAGAAAAAATGCCCCCCTAGACCAAAGAAAATTAAAAAAAAAACTACACAGATCTGTTGGTAATCCTTTACCTGATCGAAAAAATAAAAACCATAGTCGACAGAGTAGAAATACCATTTCCAAACCAACAGACCGGCGTGCTGATTATCTAATTAGAAACCACCTAGCGACTGGTTGCAGTTCATAGATGATAGTGATCCATTGCTACTTCTTTTTGGATTAAAAAAAACATACCAAAGAAAAGTAGCAATGTATGTGGAATGAAACCGGTCGCTAAATAGTTTCTTTTTAGATAATCAGGGTGCGGACCGCTGACGATTAGATATTTTTACCCTTGAGCGGTAGAAAATTGCTTTCGTTCTTTCCCATCTGTAGTTTTGGTGTGGAAAGGCTTAAAAATATAGCTTCGTTTATACAGTACGATAAACATACATTTCTTAGTGCGATACGATAAGGATCGAAAGCTTTGTGAAGAGTAAAGTAGAAATGTCATTTTCGGGACTGTAATCCCCAGTAGCATTTTAACGGCGGGGACGCCGGGAGCTACAGGTCTCAAAAACACCCCAGCAGGTACAGACTGCACTTGTTTTTTTTTCTACGAAGCGATCACACTTGGCCGCTGACGTACAGCTGCGATTTAAAGTATTTCACCTAATCAATGTTTTTATATGTTCTACTCACGAAGTCCGTTATTATAACAGTTTGGTTAAGAACTTTTGGACATTTTTATTTTTTGTTTTTAATTTTTTTATGATTATTTTCCGACATTGTCAATTTATTATTATTCTAGACCCATCTCTAATTTGCTTATCAAAATAGTTATTTGGTTAAATATGGGAAACAAAACTAATAAATGTTATAATCTTGTACCTTGTACTGACCACATTTACAGCAATATCAGTGGCGGTCACATAATTCAACACTAGTCTATTTCATACAAACGAGGTAACTTTGAAGCCTTGGTTCTCCGCCAAAGATTGAACTAGCTGAGATCTGATGATGGCCATCCAGGGAATCAATGGAGGAGATTCAGATCACAATACACACACACACCTGATCGTATCAGCATTCTAAGAGATATAAGGATATGTTTAAAAATACCGCGAAATTAGCGTAAAAATGTACAGAAATCCTGAAACTGAAAACTCTGATCCTTATATCTCTTAGAATGCTGATCAGATCAGTTGGGTGGGTATAGCGATCTGAATCTCCCCCATTGACTTTCTGGATAACTATTCAGATACTAGAACCAAGGCTTCAAAGTTACCTCGTTTCACTGACATGTTTTTTTTTATGCAGGTCAATGCCTTGTTTGTATAAAAATCGACTGGTGTCTTTAATTATGTGACCATCACTGTATGTAAGTATTTATTTAGTTAATACAGGCACTGATCTGTATTAACTACAGTCTTAAAATAATAACACCTAGAAGCCGTGTCCTTGTATGCAAAGTGAGGCAATTAATACCAAGCCAGAATGGCTTAGTTTTAAAATTTATATCTTTTATACGTTAACTAATCGTAACTGAAACCCAATAATATAGTAACTAGTCTTATAAATGTAAGAAAATTGAAACTGTTTCGGTATGATTAGGTAATAATGTAGAATAACAATCTGAAAACGGAGTAATTTTGGCTGTTTTAGTTGCCTAACTTTTGACAGTGCGCTTTGTAGAGAACTATCGTTCTAGGTGTTATTGTTCTAAGACTACAGATAAAAGTGTATCGTTTCTTTGTGAAAGTATAGGTTCTCTCTTTATTACTGAAATCTGATGTTCAATCTACTGTGAAAATAATACAAATGCTCTTTGTTGTACAAGACTTTTGTGCTCACAGGGACGGACTCGGGAGTTTATTTTTTTACTGACTTTTGCCCTCGACTTCGTTCGCGTGGATATAGTTTTTATGACAGTTTAGCTTTTGCCCGCGACTTGCGATTACCAGTTTATTATTTATGCACTATTTATTTATTATTATAATTATTTATTATTCATGTAAGCGAAATCGTTATAAACTCATTTTGTATACGTCGTGGGCTAATCGTTGAACTGGGCCGATCGAGATCTGCCTGGCCAGATCACGATGTGCCGGCATTTCATGATCTGGCCAATAATTTCATGATGTGCCCAATCAAAAATTAGGCAGATCGATAAAAGCAACTTATTCGTCGATTTGCCCTACTAGTACTTAGCCACATCTAGATATGGCTGGGCGCATCGTAATATACTTCCGTTTCGCGACGCTTGTGGCGCTGTAACGCTGTTTGCGCTCTGTCAGCTGTGTGTTTACGTGCGAACAAGAGGGCGGCGTTACACGAAATCGAAAATTGTGATAATAAAAACAATACGCTTTTAAGCGACATCTGTATAACGAACCACGTGTTAAGATGATAATAATGAGAAGTTAAGATGAGAATGATGATTTAATTTTATGATAAACAAAATTAAAAAAATAATTAATGTACCTACATTCTTTTCATTTTACTAATACTTTGGTCACTCTACAGACTATTTATCCCAGCATGGCTGGTTTTATCTTTATTATCTAGTAAAATAATTATTTTCTAAGCTTCATTTTATTTGCTTGTACTTTGGCCACCCCACGGAATCGATTTGCCCAAGCATGGCCGGGCAAATCGTCAAACGTTATGCTTTAAACGATATGGCGGGTTTTGAAAAGGCAAATCAAGAAATGCCGGCGTATCGTGGTCTGCCCAGGCAGATCTCGATCGGCCCAATTCAACGATTGGCCCACGACATATATACCCCTAACAATTTGTATGTTTCACGATTATCGGTTGAGTAGTTACGACGCGAAGGCATAACAAACACACAAATAATTTACTTTCTTACTTACTTTCGCATTTATAATATTACTAGCGGATGCCCGCGACTTCGTCTGCGAGGAAAGTTTTTTACTATCCCTCGAAAACAATACCTTTTTTTCTGTATTAAAGTTATACTATGTGTGTATAGTTATATATGTGTATGTAAAATTTCATGATGATCGGTTCAGTAGTTAAGACGTAAAGGCGTAACAAACAAATGGACTTTCGTATATTTTATAATATTAAGTAAGGATAAGGATATATCAATAACTAACATTGAGTTCATAAAACATTGTATAAAAACAAATTGTCGCGCAATTCAAAACTCGGAATAGTAAAATAAATCGTTTTTAAATTAATTTTTACAGTAATTTATTTATAAATTACATGATCTGAAATCGCAGAAGTTTATTTATAATATTAAGGGACTGTTTCACTAAGTCCAATTAGGTTCAAATTAATATACTTAAGAGTTATCCTTAATCTAAGTAATATCATTACGCCTTTACGTCTTAACTAGTAAACTGATTATCATGAAATTTTACATTTACTATGTCAGGGGTACAGAAAAGCACATACATAATACCTTTCATCCAGAAAAAACTGTTCCCGAAGGATAGAAAAATAACTGTCCACGCAGACGAAGTCGAAGGCGGCCGCTATGTAAATTTTGTTCCATTTTTAAATTAGCTAAACTAGAATGTAGTGCCTAATCTAATTATAGATTGTAAAACAGGCACTTAATGAATTGTATTTTTTTGCATAAAATATTCACGGTCAATTTTTAAGTATTATCTAAAAATTAAATGAGTGTATCTCTTCCTTATTCTAATCGAGTATGTACAGTTAAAACTTTCAATATTTAATAATTGTTCAAGATATTCAGGTTTATTTATGTCCTAAAATTTTACTAATTTCTGGATTTAGAGCTTATACATAAAATTACACGCGTGTAATCAAAAGAAACCATCTTGTTTACCTACGTAAATAATGAAAAGAATGAATTTAAACACGCGTCTTGCTATTGTTGTGAGTTTGCCGATTAATCAAGTTTTTTTCCGATATGTTCAAACTATTCATTTTTAACTTTTAACTGCACTTTCATATTCAGAAACGTGGTCTGTACCCTTAGCACGAACAGCTATCGAGAAATCTTACGCGCGTCAAAAAATACTACTCGATAACGTACTCGATACGAAAGCTAGCAAAATCGGCAGCACCAACTTTACAGAGCTGGCTAACGTTAGCTCGATAGTAGTAGCGATAAATAAAGCTAACGTGCATGAAGCAAGGTGCGTTCAAAAACCATGTTACATATCTATGTAAATCATAAATATGTAAATTAAAATTCAATCAAGTTGTTTATCATCATAATTTTACATTTATTATTCTTATTATTATTAATAAAATTGTTAACAATATTAATTTCATTTAATAACTTAAATTAATTTGCAAATATTAAAATAATTTTTCAATATGTGCATGATTTTGCCCATGCTTTTGAACGGTCATTGCACCTTGCCCGTGATTGGTTTGAAAAAGAAGAGTGTCTCTATTCTTTCTCTCTTTCTTTCGCATCCTGTGATTTAATAAAAAATATAACCTAAAATAATAAAAAGCCGTGAAGGCATTACTTTATTTTACATCATACTTGCTCGGTAACTAGGATTTACTTATATAGTATGAGGCTGTGTAAGTTGGCATGTGCAACACAGTGCATTGTTTAGATAGAACGTTCCATTTTCAAATCACTTTACAATTCAAGGATGGTGAATGCTTTAACTGTAAAGTTACTTTACATCATACTTGCTCGGTAACTAGGATTTACTTATATAGTATGAGGCTGTGTAAGTTGGCATGTGCAACACAGTGCATTGTTTAGATAGAACGTTCCATTTTCAAATCACTTTACAATTCAAGGATGGTGAATGCTTTAACTGTAAAGTTACTTTACAATTCAAGCATTTAAAACTCCTTAGTGAACCAATCTCATTTCTTTTATTATAAACTGACGAAACTTTTGGCTGAAAAAAAAACAATGAAAATGGCGGCATTTCATTTCAGTTGAAGCTAGGTATGCAAAATTCTGCAATGCAAAAACAGCTGGATTTTTTCGTGATTTCGAGGTTGGTCCCATAATGAAAGTTGTTCAGTTTAATTGTCTGATCAACCCTACGAGTTTTCAATGAAATAACCCTTTAACGTTTTATTTTTGTTTTAATGTTTTTGTATTTTTTTATTTTTGTTTTTATTTTTATTTTTATTTTATTTTTATTAAATTTACCTCGCATGAATGATGTAAAATAGTATGCTTACCTCGGTTGTAAGTAGCTATTACACCCTCGAACTATATTCGCCCTCGCTCGCTTCGCTCGCTCGTGCGTCTAAATATCTCGGGTGCACTCGATCCATTAGCGCCCTTTGCGAGCTGCGCTCGCACGGGCGCCAAATTGGATCTTGTTCTGTAATAGCTCACTTACATCCCTTGTGTAACAAACTACTATTACAATTCAAGCATTTAAAACTCCTTAGTGAACCAATCTCATTTCTTTTATTATAAACTGACGAAACTTTTGGCTGAAAAAAAAAACAATGAAAGTGGCGGCATTTCATTTCAGTTGAAGCTAGGTATGCAAAATTCTGCAATGCAAAAACAGCTGTTTTTTTTTTCGTGATTTCGAGGTTGGTCCCATAATGAAAGTTGTTCAGTTTAATTGTCTGATCAACCCTACGAGTTTTCAATGAAATAACCCTTTAACGTTTTATTTTTGTTTTAATGTTTTTGTATTTTTTTAATTTTTGTTTTTATTTTTATTTTTATTTTATTTTTATTAAATTTACCTCACATGAATGATGTAAAATAGTATGCTTACCTCGGTTGTAAGTAGCTATTACACCCTCGAACTATTTCGCCCTCGCTCGCTTCGCTCGCTCGTGCGTCTAAATATCTCGGGTGCACTCGATCCATTAGCGCCCTTTGCGAGCTGCGCTCGCACGGGCGCCAAATTGGATCTTGTTCTGTAATAGCTCACTTACATCCCTTGTGTAACAAACTACTATTGTTTTTGTCTAAAATGATTTATCTGTGTCGGCTAACAAATAATACAATCGTGAGGAAATAATATTATGACCTAAGAGTTAACTACAATGTGTCATAATTTCATCAAATTGTTCTACTTAATTGAAGATTTTTATGAACTTGAAGAATAACAATGGAGTATCGTCAAATAACAAGAAATTGTTTACAAATAAACAATAAAATCTTTGGACGTGCTATAAAAATATGTGAATTTCATCGGAATTAGTGCCTGCCTATAGTGTTTGAAGATTCGATAAACTTTATTAAGTTTGCATTGTTATATTTAGTTAGTGTTTTCGTCATAGTTTTAAGGTCTTATTGTTTTAATACCTAAATTAAATATAATTAATTAACTGTATGCAAACTGTGTGATTTTGTGACTGAAAACAAATATTATAAGTATAACCACGTATCCTCTAGTTTTATTTGAGTTTTGTAGGTAAGTTCTAAAATATTGCTAAAAAATAGGTATGGTGGATGTGGGGGACACCGTGGATAGCGTAAAATGACGAGATTTTTATTTTACAAATTTCTATGTTTAATGAGAACAATTTAAGTAATATCGCCTGTGGATAATTCAGTGGACATGTCATAGTTCTTAAATTTAATTTTTGTTACTACATACATGCTTTTAGAATTTAATAATAAATAATACAAATTTGCTCGAAAAGTCTCTCACTGAAAAAATGTCAGTGAGTAAGTTGTCGATAGCCAGCTTGCGAGTTTCTCGATACCGTATGTCAAAAGTGGGTTCGTGCTACGGATTTCCATACAAGTTGTAACTTTACTATTCGAATTCGATTCGAAGGCTGCTCGATAGCTTATGTCAAAATGTTTCGTGCTTCGAAATTTTAGTTCCGTTTACGGACGTAGTGGCGCTGTACCAATTTCCATACAAAATTATGAGATTCGAGTAATTTTACGCGCGTTATTTTTCTCGATAGCTGTTCGTGCTAAGGGTACTGATATCCCCATTTCATTTTTAGATATACTTTAAAATTAACGGTGTTGAATAACTAAGTCCGAACCTGTATACTCGCTATTTTAAGAGGCGAACAAAATGGCGGCCAATTTTTCGGACTATTGTTTTAATGTGCCGTCATTTATATAATGAGAAGGTATTGTTCAAGTTCGAATAAGTTTTAAACTTAGGTACTATCTAGCTTTAAATGTATTTGTTTTGTGTAGGTATTAATTTATTTTAGTTATAATTTCACTTCATGGGACTATAATTTGCTTTGCATTTGTTAGGTATGTAACACCTTTTTTCACATACCTAATAGGGTAACAAACATTCGATTTTAAAGTACTTTTAATGGTGAAATTCTCACTGTAGTCTTGAAGGAGGGGCGGCCACATTAGGTATTAGGTTTAGATAGGTATTACAAAACACATCCAGTGTTTTCATGTAGTTTTTTGATATGTTTAGTGTAAGTTTATTGCATGCAGATTACTACCTTTGTTTGCGTTAATTTCCAATGGCTTGGCGAATGTCGGCGATTGTACCACACATTCCGGCAACATTCATTTTAAAACATCACTCACTAAGAATTTTAATACTTTTCAATAATTAAATCAAATAAAATATCGTGTTTACGTTTTTCACACAGCTGACAGCCACTTTGACAAGTGACAACTGTCAGATGTGACGTTTGGCGCTTCATTCGTTATGCTGGTACCACAGACCAATAAACTTATTCTTTTTCGATAAAATAAAATAAATAAATATGTCTTATTTGTTATTTTAAATAATTAAAGAAGATGTAATGTCTGGCATGCTGTTTAAAGATTTTAATAATTATATTCATGTAAAAGTTAAGTATTTTCATACACTGTAGTCTGTCTATGGTGCAATCTTTTTGTCGGTGGTATTCGAGAGGTTTCTAGACATTTCCAACAATGTCATGACTCGCCGGAAGTTTTTGACTTTGATTCTCTTGTCTGCACCTTTATTAAACAGTTGCGGTATTTTAGTAATGTGAAACCCCAGGTTTTTGTAACTCCTTGTGGGTTTTTGTAGTTAATTTCATGATGCGTTGAGCATCCTTTCAAGTGGTGAGTGAGAAGAATGTGAATTTAATTATTTGTCTGCTTTTAGAAGTGGTGTCAAAATTGTAATTCGGTGTCTTGTTTTCCAGGGCTCGAGGCTCATTAATTTATCTTTCAACATGTCTCTTATGAGATAAAAACCTGTAATAATTCAAGCCCAATTTGGTAAGCAAATCAACTTGGTTATAATATTTGTTGTAGAAAAACCTTGTGTTTGATGTGACGACAATTGGGTGATTTTATCCTTTAATTGCAGGGCTTCCATAGTTTACCTCAAAATTTACGTCAAGACTTTGGCTTAGCGTCGTTATAAGTATGCGCCGTGAATGATTCCAATTCCATAGTTTACCTCAAAATTTGCGTCAGGACTAAGGCTTAGCTTCGCTACAAAGCCCGCCGATGTCGCAGCAAGTGGTATACATTACGTCTGCAATGTATATATCAAGACAACCGAGGTATTCTGAAGATTCCTTTCATTATTACCGTAGCTGCAGTGTTCCGTGACGTGTATCCAGGGAATCAATCCACGTTTGGATGAACCTTTTCACCCTAAGTACCTATAAATTTGCAAAGGTTACTCGAGGTCATGTTCAATTTCGTCCGGAGCAGGTCTACAGCCAATAAATGTCTTAGACATATTTTAAATTAATTTAGGTTCAGCGTAAACTCTGGTCATGAGCCAGAATGTATAAATAATTCTATTTTACTATGAATGTCTTGTGTTAAGAGGATAAGTGATTTGTATTTTAGCATAAGTCCTGTCAGTAGATACATATAGGTTTGTTTCTAGACAGACGGCAGCTTATTCCGTCCGACTAGCTGGAAGCGAGCGAGTATGTCCTCACCATAACTTTTAAGGGTTTCTAGTTATTAATCCCTCATTCTTTAGTGGTTTTAATTTTATAGTGAGTCCCAAGGGCATTATTATTATGATAAATGTATGGTCTTACTTTAACCTGTTAAGGGCCCCTGTTATGCCATTTTGCCTTCGTGCGGTTTTAACATTAATATGGGTTCCCAAGGTAATATGTATTGAAATATAATGTGTGACCTCACTTTAACCCTTCGGATTGCTCGTTAAACCCCTTATAACCCAAGTGGTTTTAAATAGTTTTATGACACGTTTTTTAACGATTAGTTGTTAACTTGGTGTTAGATATTCGATACGTTAAATAAATGTTTGTTTCAACATAAATCTTGGTTTGATTTATTAAACTCACTTTGTTTCGATCTGTGGACACTTTATCTTTTTAATCTTTTACTTTCATTGATATTAACGGCGCCCAAAATTATAGTTAGTCCATAGATGACTGAGCCACGCGAATCCACATGACCCCTTTGCTCTACCGACTATAATCTTCAGCGGGGTAAATACCATCAATACTCCGGGGGTAAAAAAATTTCATTACAGGTATCTCGGTGTTAGGTTTACATTTGTGAAAAAACTGAAAGGTGAAATCAGAAGTTTATAAATGATGTACGTAATCCGAATATCGTCTGTGGCAATAGGTCCTATCTGCAAAAAATGCCTTTTGCTTTTTCTGTATCAAAATGTCCTATCAGGTGACAGGAATATGTGAAGAAACCGTAACGATGCGTTATTTGAATATTGGCGCCAATATTTGACTCTTTCATGTTTTTTTTTATTCATCAAATAATTTTACTACTTCAAAAATAATCAGTTTTTTCACAGTCCTGTAAAGTTGCGTGATAAAAGATAGATTCTTTTGCCAGTTTACAGAGGATATATTTAATTATATTGGACAAAGAGAATGTAAAAATAAAAAAAATAATATTTTTTTACAACAGGGACTGAAAAGGGGTCTTAAAAATTTGAAGTAAGTTGACTAGGGCATGTGGGATATCATATGAAAGAGCGCTGTTTGCACATTTTAAAACATTTTTTCCTTTTTTCTTAGGCCACATAGTTTTCGACTTATGATGAAAAATGTAAAAAAAAATACCGTTCCCCCCCCCTTATCTCCGAAGTTTGCAAAGAGAAAAATCTGAAATAATTCTATGTGATAGTAGTTTATGTAAAGATTACAGGAAAAATAAAACGATGTCTCAATATAACACACTTTTTTAGAAATTCAAAAAAACAAACAAAAATTCTTTAGTTTCACTACCAGTCAACAGATGGCGCTGTCCTAAGCATGCTTACCTAAGAAACATAAAATAGTTCCACTATCGGTCAAGAGATGGTGTGCCCTAATAATACTACAATAATAAATTGGTGGCTGGTTCTAATATAATTACCTACTATTTGCCGTACGAATAAACGAAGAATAAGTTCCTACTTAGTAATATAAACAGTTTGCATTGTGGAGTGGCTGAAACGTTTTTCAGTCACATAAGCAGCTGTGGCTAAGATTTGTAAATTAACTGTCCGCCTGTTCGCCCTTTCACCTGTCTGCCGTTTATCCTACTTTTTTAAAGACTACTAAAGTAATATATCCAAATATATTTATGATTGTATGGAACCCTCGGTGCGCGAGTCTGACTCGCTCTTGACCGGTTTTTTTTACTGAGATAGTTGCGCCAGGCTGATATTGGAATATAATTATAATGGAATTTCATGATCGGAGTTGAGTAGTAAGGACGTGAAGGCGTAAAAACAAACTAAAAAAGTAAAAGTTGTTTAGTTTGATGGTCCCTATCTACCATATTCAGCATTAGGGGTTTTTTGTACGTTATACGTTGTACATTCTGTGTACTAAGTATCGGGAATTTGTCAATAAAACAAAAAATACAAATTATTCATCTAAATTTATTTTATCGCCTTCAAAGTAGGCCCCATCGCTTGCAATACAACATCTCCACCGCTTCACCCAGTCTTCCATACATTTTTCATAGGCTATTTGCGGTATGGCCTTTAGCTCATTCAGCGAATTTTCTTTTATGGCTTCTATCGACTCAAAACGTTTTCCTCGAAGTGGTAATTTTAACTTGGGAAATAAAAAAAAAGTCAGACGGAGCCATATCAGGTGAATACGGTGCTTGGTCGAGAACTTTTGTTGAATTTTTCGCTAAAAACTCTTTCACTATAATGGCTGTGTGTGATGGTGCATTATCATTTTCCATTGTAAAAAAAATTGTTTAAAAAAACAAAAAACCGACTTCAAAAAACCTACCTCGAAAAAGCAAGAAATAATATTCGTAATAATAAAAACACGTCTATTGAAGTCGGGTGGGGCTGGAATACCTACAGATTCCTTTTTTTATTCTAAAAGCCCCACCCGACTTCAATAGACGTGTTTTTATTATTACGAATATTATTTCTTGCTTTTTCGAGGTAGGTTTTTTGAAGTCGGTTTTTTGTTTTTTTAAACAATTTTTTATTTTTTTATTTTTAGTGTAGGTACCTTTTGTATTAGGTAGTGTAGGTATATTATTTAGGTAGAAAATTCGGCTCAGCCAAACGTGAGTTAATCGCGGAGAAACATACATACATGCGGGTCAAACTGAGAACCTCCTTTTTTTAAGTCGGTTAAAGAACTACACTTAAGATATCCCGTTTCCAACAAAAAAATAATTACCTTATTCAGTTCATAAACAAAGAAGTTATACGACTGATCATCGAGGTAGTTCACACAAAATCATACTATTTTCGTACTTTTTTCAAGATTACTTGAAAAGTACCGAACCGATTTCAAAATTTCAAAAAATGGGACCAACTTGAAAGTTTACCTAATGTAATAACGTTTGAATCATTTCAATCGGTTCAGCCGTCTTCGAGTAATCGGTGTACATACAAAAAACAAAAAAAAAAAAAAAAACGGGTCGAATTGAGTACCTCCCTCCTTTTGAAGTAGGTAAAAATCGCCGAGGACTCAAAACTATCACCAAAAAAAAGTGTAGTTTAAAACGAATTAAATGACAGATCCCGCTCAAATTTTGCGCGCTTAATCAGTACAGTGCTACCAACATGCAGTAAAAAAACGACCTCTTTTACGCGGGTCTTTTTATTGACATATTCCCGATACTTTTTACACAAAGTAGTATAATATTATCAAGGTTACATGGTTAATAAATTATTTTTATTGCTTGAAATTGATTTCCGAGTGCCACAATGTCCACCTTCCTTTACTAAAAAAGCTAGTTAAACTGCTTCATCCTAATTTGACTCTTATTACAAAGAGGGTAGAGGTTATCTTGAATTGCACCCTTTAGGTCTGTGACAAAACTTAATACTACTCGCTATGTATAATGAACTCATCTATTTCAGTCTTGGTGGTCTAAGTTACAAACTTAAGTACTAAGTTTAAAAACAATCAAAAAGCTATTACACCTTAATTTCATATATAATAGAATCAAGCGATACCGGCGTAAGTCTTTTATAATACCTTCCTCACAAAAGATGGTAATATATGCACGAAATCTATGCAAAGACAGCCTGCCCCCAAATAAATGCAGACACACCGACAGCAATACACTTGTAGGAGGAAATGTAAATGTAGTATAGGTATGGAAGGGATGGGTGGGATACCATTTTATTTACTCATGGTATTACCCCGGGGGCCGCGATCCAACCGTTGAAGGTGGAAGTTAGTTATATAAATGCTGAGTCGCTGAGAGAACTCCGTTACCGAGTTCATTAACAAAAATAAAGCAAGTATTTTCTGTAAATGAAACTGAACTCCTTAGTTAAAATTATGCCCAGGAGTTGTTAGGCCGTTTAAAGCCATGGCACTGAGTCAACCAACTCTTTGCACGTTCTAAAAGCCTGATTATGATCAGTGTAGAACACACATCCAGCGTGACGCCTATAAACGCTACTTCCTTGCACTCAGACCAACCGTAAAGGTTGCTAACTTCATAGCTGCTGAGATAGGCCCGCATAATCTGTGGCAATCTGTCAGACGAGCTTAATTCATTCATGATTGCGTAGTTAGCTGATGTGATGATCTTCGTAGGTTTTATATATCTATAACTTGTAAAGATATGCTTACTATATTTTTAAACAGATTCAGTTTAAAAAAAACTGTTAGCATTGCCAAAAAACATATGAGCTTATAAAATGTTTACCTCTGTTTATCGTAAAAAATAAAATAAAAAATCGAGTTGCACTCCAGGAGTGCCGGCAGAAGTGAAAAATTGAATTTTAACGTTGTGCATTTTTGATATTCTGGAAAATTTTGCACGAATTGTCGTCTTACGAATTTACTCTGCATTTGAAATTGAACAAAAGTCTTATCCATAGCTTGACAGCTAGAGTTTTGACATTGAATTAAAAAATTAGCGCGTTGCTATGGTGACCAAGTGTTTACGTCTTGAGTTAATGACGCGTCGCCATTTTTGCCACGCCCAGTAAAAGAAAGGGGGATACTTCCGCCACCGGCTGTCTACTCTCCATCCATCACATCCGTCTTACGAATTTTCGATCAGGGTCACGTGATCCTGACTGACTGACGCGAGTTTAACATTTTTTCCCCATTACAAAAAAGCGTACAACGCCGCTAAAGAAGTTTTCACTTAAAAAATAGTTTTTTATTTTTTTTATTCTTAAATTTTTTTACGAGGGTTTTTCCTTTGGAAATGCCACCCTCATAGGTAAAACAAGGTACATTATGAAGTTTATCTACGTTTAAGACCACACTGCACAATATAATATAACATCCTGGCCGTTTTTGATAACGGTGTTGCCAAAATGCTATTACAGAAACCTGTCTCCCCTTTAAACTGGGTATAGATAAAGAGTTGCGATCTCTCCGCGACGTTTCGCTCACATTCCATCATAATGTGATAGGCATCTTCGATAATTCCACACTCGCTACAATTAGGAGATTCTGTTTTTTTCATGAGGTATGCAAAGCTGTTTAATGGAATGTGACCTGAACGCAGCCTGAGCGCTGTAACAATTTCTTCCCTTCTCATGTTGGCATCGTCAAATTAAGGGATTCCATTTAGATTTGGTTGAATCGTCCTGTACCAAATGCCTTTTGAGAGTTATAGAATGAATCTCTTTTGAGAGAATAGTTGTGTTACATATTGGCCACGGCGCATAGCGACCGGCGGCGGCGGTGGCGTATCAAAATGTCACATGGGTATGTTGTTGATTATACGATATTACGTAGTAAGCATTTCAGTTTTACAATGAAGAGAAGTCGCGCCGCCGGTTAATCCAACCCATGGCCAAGTCATTAAAATCCTTTCTGATCCGGGGTCCACCTGACCAGTTCACTTGGGTGGACTACGGAAACTGGTACTGACCCTTACTTAGTACACCTGGGAGGATTACGGAAACTTGTATAGTCGGCTATGAATATTGTTAGGCGTGCACATGCACATTGTTTTAGTGTGCGTCTGCACGTTTTCCTATTACGCACACTAAAACAATGTGTATGTGCACGCCTAACAACATTCATAGCCTGCGCGCATTCGTGAGTTGCAAGAACTATACTGATCTTTAGTACACCTGGGTGGACTACGGGAACTTACATAGATCCGAAGTCCACCTGCCCCTTAACCGCATTTAATCTAAATATATGTGTTCCAAATTACCGATATTAAAATCTTTGCTTAACTTAACAACGAATCTAGTTGTTCGTAAAACAGTTCAAAAGCTCAAGCAAACTGCAGTTTGGTAGTTCGCCAACTAATACAGAACTGCCTGAAGTAATTAGAATGGTGAGAGTTCTTGGGACTATTGCTTCGGGGTAGGAATGAAATGGTAGAAGTATAAATAAGCAAGGTACTTAACTTTTATGACTAATGGCTCTGTAATAGGGATGTTCGATCCGGGTACCTTGTATCGATATTCTGGATCGCAATGGATCGTAATCCATTGTATCGATCCATGGATCGTTCCATTAAAATTGATACGATTTTTGGATCGATCAATCAATGTCAATTAAGAAAAAAATCATCCTTATGAGTAACCCTTTCGATTGGAATCGTAAAATAAACAAAACATTTTTTTTTTTGCATTTTTGGTGGGTTCGATTCCTGGTGATTTTTCAAAAATCTTAGAATGCAGTTCCAATTATTTTTAAAATCAAAATGCATCTTCTTTCTCTAAAATTTCCTATATTTAATATTTAAGGTAGTTTCCCTTCGTGTTGCAAAGTTTTGGGGCACTCTGTATATAATACGATTTTTTGACCCGATCCTCTATGTATGTGTATCGATCCGCCAAAGATCGAATGTTAAATCATTTGTCTCTGTCTTTTTCTTTACGTGTAAAGAGTATGGAAAATAACCTCACTTCTGCACTTTTTCGATGTTTTTCGTTGTTTTTTTCATCATTATCTTTAGCACAATTATTTTTCTTGAAAAAAAGGTATTGGAGCAACTGCACAGTACGTTAAAGTGTATTTTGATGTAGAATTCAATACGTTTACGCTATTATTTATGCCAAAAATATGGCCCGTGACAAGCGCTTTTGATGATATTCAGATTTTTTTTTACAATCATCTGTGAGGTTTATACGCAATTTAATGTTTGTAGCAACTAGGTAAACTCTTTAGCTTGTCGTATGATTTTTTTTGGTGGCTACAAGTTTACGTTTTCTATATAAAGATATGGCCCGCGCAAACCATGTTTTCCTATTACCACCCCTTAAAGGCTATGTTTACATTAGTCGAGTAAAAACGTCCCAGTAGAAGTAGATTGCGGGCATGTTCGTTGATTCCAAAACAACGTCAAACACACCACGTAACGTAATGTACCTACTTCTACTGGAATGTTGTTACTCGACTAATGTACACATAGCCTAAGGGCGGCCCAGGGGACCTATTACGAAAATAACGTACGCAATTGCGTAACGCAGTCACTTGGCCACGATAGTCGTCCGCAGTTCGTTGGTTGTAGTTTTATCAAATATTGTGAATTTTTCTATCGTAGTCCATAGACTACTAAACGAACGATGTCGGATACGTAAGAGAGAAACTGTCAAACTCACGCAATCACTTCGCAATATCGCATACGAAAGTGATTTGTAATAGGAAACAATCAAAACGAAGCACGGACGCAGCTGCGTGTATCGCAATAAACTTTTTGTAATAGACCCCCAGATCAAGAATCTTATATTCATATTGCTCAGATATAGCTTTATTCATTCGATAACGTATTATGCCGCCAAATTGAAAATGATTGTCATATGTTTGTTTGTTAAATTTTTTGAATGACTTTTATGTTAATCGGATTGTAATTTGACTGACAGATAGGTATCTGTTATCTAAGGATTAAAAAATCAGCCTTTAATTTGATGAAAACTGCTATAAAATTGTATATCAGCACTATAAAATAATAATAGATCTATTATTTAATATTATCTATCACTACAAAAATAATGGTATGCACTGTAACAATTTTGTCAGCACTTATAGTTATTTATGCAACTGTATTATAACGAGGGGTATTAAAACACGAATGTGGACTCGGCTTTGCCTCGTGTGATAATAGTATCACATGAGTGATTTAATACCTAATTATGTACAGTTGCATATCAGACTTTATCTACACCCATTTTTTATTTTATTAGGGAAACAAACAATATTTTAATACATATGGATTAAAAACACCCATGATATTTATCTAAACCCATGATATGTATCCTCTATAAAGGTTTTGACTTTGACTTTGACTTTCCTCTCCCTCCTCGTCATTATGTCTTCCGCAAGAGTGTTATAATGTTGTACTGAATTTCATAATGCGTTGCTCGCGCGTGGGCGCGCGGCGCTGCAGGCCCAGCTCTCGCTCGGGATATTGTAATGATGGCAGTAAGCTAACTGTTTCAGAACCCCTTACAGAGGATTTAAAGCATGGGTGTAGATAAAAATAATAAAAAATCTATAATCAATCACAGAATAGATAATAGTACTCGCGTACAGAAGTTGCACTCCGCAAAATCGTTTAAATAAATTGCGACTCTTGCTCTGACGCAGTAAAGTGCAATTCAGGTCGCACAGCGCTCCCTTCGCTCCAAAACATTCAATTAGTAGTTGCCTCTCTTTCTATCACGTAGGTCTTATCTTTTCTAATGTATGAAATTTGTCCTCTCAGAGGACGCCGACCGGTTCAGACCCGCGCGCGGAGTGAAAGAGCCCTGCTCAGAACACTGTGATCTGTGGAGCCCTGCTATAATCCGGTCCACTAATACTGTCGTTTCCTTATAATATCCAACAACCTGGCATATCTCTACCATTGCCTACATCAGGGTTTCTCACCAGTGGGGTGCGCCCCTCTTGGGGGGTTACAAAAATAAATGACTAAATTCGTAAATAACAAAAAAAAAATTACCTAAATTTTATTAAGGAAGGCATGAAAATTTTCGCAAGTCATTAGGGAGGCGTAGCTTCAAAAATGTAAGAAACCCTGGTCTGCATCATATCACCTCATATTTCATTTCCTAAAAATACCATTTAAAGATTTAATACCTGCCATAAACCCGTATTGCTGGCGAAGGTTTATCGTAAATCGGTTTTATGCTGAGACTTGTTGACTTTGGCACAGCGCCACAGGAAGCCGATATTAAAGCAAACGGTTTTACTAAATAGGCCCCGACTTTCAGTGGTATTTTAAAGGCACGAAAAGTTTAAATGAAAAAAATGGGTACACACTACACGTGCAAAATTTATTGTGGCTATCAAGGTCTGGAGCTTTTTAGTCCAATTATACTTACTAACAGGTCTTTAATAACAATCCTAAATTGAATGATATTAGAATTACGTTTCGAATTCTTGAAATTGAATTGATATGAACTATGGTCAATGGTCATTGACTGAACTTATTGTAATTGGGATGATGACTAATGAATAAAATAACGAAATACTAATAAAAATCGTAAACATTATTAAACGTTTTGAGTAGCTTGTATACCTCTTGGTTTTATATATTGCGTATTATTTGTTTTATGATCCTTCAAAGTTGGGTAGACAAGTCCATTTAAAAAGTATAAAATTTATTAAAATAGATAATACCTTCAATTAGTCCGTAAAATGTATAGCAAAGTCTAATAAACCATTTTGATAAACACAATATTTAATATATAGCTGCCGAACAAATTTCCTACGCGTTGCATACAAACTACTCAAGCGTGACGTCATAATTGAGTAGCCGTTAGTATGGAGTGTTTTTGGGTGAGTCCATCATTTGCGTGCATTTCAAACTGTGATATCTCGGGCAGTTTTCATGCTAGCGAAATAATTATTTTACCAATGTTTCTTTTATCTGAGAGATAATTTATGTAACATAAAATTAAAAAAGTGGCTGTGACATACGGACAGACAGACAGACAGACAGACAGACAGACAGACAGACAGACAGACAGACAGACATGACGAATCTATAAGGGTTCCGTTTTTTGCCATTTAGGCTACGGAACCCTAAAAAGTCATCATGCCAATTATTGAAATTGAAATCGTTCTGTTTGTTAAAAGGCGTTCATAAAATCCATATTGATAACCCATCTCATGATAATGACCCATCCTTGCCAAAGTTACGTACTATGGGCAACAGCGTCGCTTAACCAGTTAGCAACAAAGTTAGTGTGCGCGCGTATCGCCCCTGCACGAACTAAACATAGTGTAGTCAAATTACAACAACACGAATTACTTCCAATCTGTTTGCTAATTCAACTACCTATTTTAGTTGGGCGTGCGTTGATATTACTTCAACGCACTCCAAACAAAACTAGAGATTGATCTGATACGCCAAAATGGACTAGTCTTGACAAAGCTTAACGTACGTTGTGTTGTGACGGCACGGGGCGGCGTGGTGCAAGCAATTAGCCTAAGGCGTGAAATACATAGAAGTGACGTAAGGTATACGGCGCAGATATAGACCAGTCAAGAATGGAAAAAAAAATTAAGATCTAGAAGCAAATCATATTACTTATTGGAAACTGATGTTTTCTGACTAATTCGACCCCGCTGAATCAAAAAAACCGGTCAAGAGCGAGTCGGACTCGCGCACCGAGGGTTCCGTACAATCATAAATATATTTGGATATGTTACTTTAGTACAGTCTTTAAAAAAGTAGGATAAACGGCAGACAGGTGGAAGGGCGAACAGGCGGACAGTTAATTTACAAATCTTAACCACAGTTGCTTATGGTGACTGAAAAACGTTTCAGCCGCTCCACATTGCAAACTGTTTATATTACTAAGTAGGAACTTATTCTTCGTTTATATTCGTACGGCAAATAGTAGGTAATTTATAAGAACCAGTCACCAATTATTACTGTAGTATTAGGTTGCGCCATCTCTTGACCGATAGTGGAACTATTTTAATTCGCAAGTTAGCATTCTTAGGTCACCGCCATCTGTTGACGGGTAGTGAAACTGAAAAAATTATTGTTTGTTTTTTGAATTTCTAAAAAAGTGTGTTATATTGAGACCTCGTTTTATTTTTCCTGTAATCTTTACGTAAACTACTATCACATAGAATTATTTCAGATTTTTCTCTTTGCAAACTTCGGAGATAAGGGGGGGGGAACGGTATTTTTTTTTACATTTTTCATCATAAGTCGAAAACTATGCGGCCTAAGAAAAAAGAAAAAAATGTTTTAAAATGTGCAAACAGCGCTCTTTCATATGATACCCCACACGCCCTAGTCACCTCACTTCAAATTTTTAAGACCCCTTTTCAGTCCCTGTTGTAAAAAAAATATTTTTTTTTTATTTCTTTCTTATTTGCAAAATAGTTGGGCAAATGTCATCTTAAACTATTCCAAATTTCAAGTTGATACCATTAGTAGTTCTCGAGATATCCAGCTGTGACAGACAGACAGACAGACTGAGTCTCACCATAAGGGTTCCTTTTTTACCATTTTGGTACGGAACCCTAAAAATGGTCGCCACCTTTGCTACCTCCCCTCCCCATACTCTTAGGAAGTGAAAACATTGGTTACCAAAAACTAATATGATTTGCTTCTAAACTCAAACGACATTTTTCGCTTGTCTATACGATACGGCAGCGATATCTGCGACACGTCGCTCATCGGATGCGACACGGCGCCCCGCGCCGCGCGCCGTACGAAGAGCACGTGTCGCTTGGTACAGTACAGTACGCATAAAAATCTCAAAAATAGCTATTTTATTCTTTATTATTTTTGAAGACATTATTTTGAAGTAGGTATTCCAAAAACAACTAAGCGCTATCGCACACAGGCAACTTAGTCGCCGTGCAACTGTTTTGTCTCTCACATCAAGTCCACGGGTTTATATGGAAGCGCGCACACGAAGCGACACGGTCGTCGGCAACTTTTCATACAAACCATGTGAGAGACAAAACAGTTGCTGGGCGACTAAGTTGCCCGTGTGCGATAGCGCTAATAATACATCACTATATAAAGTACAATGTAGCTTTGCAAATTTGCAACTATAAAGTTATTTAAGAGGACATGTTTTTGGAACAAAATCAGCGTGTATTTCCTTTGCCGACCGTCTCACATCCGCAACGTATCGCCGCCGTATCCGAGCCGCGTCGCTGCTGTGTATTTCATCCGTCGCATCCGTCTCGCGTCTGCATCGTATCGCCGCCGTATCTGCGCCTTATCTCCGCCGCATCTCTTCTGCGTATTTCACGCTTTAGGAGTGGTTAAGCGACGCTGTTGCTCATGGTATGTAATTACAGGGCAAAATGTGCTGAGCAATCGATTTCCACCGATAATTATATGCGTAGATAAAAGTAGATATACATGAGTACGCTCACCTCTTCATACAATACCTTTATCTGGTAAGAGACCCTTAATTTTACAACGTAACTTGTTACGTTACGTGACTGACGTTTGCGTTATTCGGCTATGAATATTTCATCGCTGCGAACATTCTCCCTTTACGTAACTTTCAGTCTGCATACCTAAATAATAAACATTGAACAAACATACATTGTTGCGATATCAAAGTAAAAAAACCGGTCAAGAGCGATTCGGACCCGCGCACTGAGGGTTCCGTCAAAACGTCCCGTTTGTACTATAGGAGCCCCTGAAATATACAGGGTCACTGGAAATATGACGTATTCCTGCTAAGGGGTTATAGATGAGGTCAAAACAAATATTTTTTGTCATATAACTTTTTCTCAAAAAATTAATAGTTTTTGAGTTAATTGAAATTAAGTATTTTTTTAACAAAAGTACGTTTTCAGACACAAAAATTTTAAATAAAAGATAACTACTCATTCGATTCCGGTTTTTTCATTATTTTGGGATAGAAACAATCTATGTGTTGATAATGAATAAAAAAAATTACAAAAAGTACAGGTGTTTATAAAAAAATCAATCCTTAAATGCATTTATTTTTTTATTTTTTTCAGATTTTTTAGAAATAGCATCAAATATCTTTAAAAAAATCCTAGTAAGTAAGCGTGCATAATATTTTAAAAACATCACCATCTATTCAGCTTTCAGTTGAGGTATAAAACTTAATAATAACTTAAATAAAAAATGAGAAATTAAGACTTAACTAAATAGCAGTCCCATTTTATGAAGCAAAAATTTCCTACTTCAAGCGCTTCGAAGGTGGCCGTATTATCCTACTTATATCATAAATGTGAAAGTTTGCTTGTTTGGATGATTGTTAATCAATCACGTAAAACGACTGAATGGATTTGGATGAAATTTGGCACACAGACAGTTTATAAACGGGATTTAAACATAGGAGGATACTATTATCTTGGTTAAAGGTTCCCTAGGGATTTTCTCGAATGTAATTGCGGACAAAGTCGCGGGCAGAAGCTAGTTTGCCATAAATGATCGTACTTACTAAAACTACTTTCGTCCGAGTGAGTTTGAAACAGAATTATTTTCCGCCGATGAGTCAAAATTTTATACAGACAGCATCAAAAATAACCATGCATATCAGCCATTTTTAATGACCCGCTGCTGGGGAACAGGCCTTTCTTTCCTTTTGGGATAAAGCGGACGGGCCATAACCCACCACGTGGGCCCAATGCGGATTGGTCGGTGATAACTCAATGTACCTTATATTGGGTCCTTGGTTCTGGCTGCATTTACAGTCGTTAACACTGACCAATCCACATTGAGTCCACGTGGTGGGTATGGCCCGTCCGCTTTATCCATCCACAAGCCAAAATGTAGGCCAGTTCCCCAGCAGCTGGGCATTAAAAATAGCTGATATGCATGGTTATTTGTGACACAGTTTGTATAAAATTTTGACTCATCAGCGGAAAATAATCTTGTCTCAAACTCACTCGGACGAAAGTATTTTTAGTAAGTACGACCATTTATGGCAAACTAGTTTCCACCCGCAACTGCATTCGCATTTACATTCGAGAAAATCCCTAGGGAACCCTTAACCAAGATAATAGTATCCTCATATGTTTTAATCCGGCTTATAAACTATCTGTGTGCCAAATTTCATCCAAATCCGTTCAGCCGTTTTGCGTGATTGATTAACAATCATACAAACAAGCAAACTTTCAATTTATGGAATAAGTAGGATAATACGGCCACCTCCGAAGCGCTTGAAGTAGGAAATTTTTGCTACATGAAATGGAACTGTTATTTAGTAAAGTCTTAATTTCTCATTTTTTATTTAAGTAATTATTAAGTTTTATACCTCAACTGAAAGCTGAATAGATGGTGATGTTTTTAAAATATTATGCACGCTTAGTTACTAGGATTTTTTTAAAGATATTTGATGCTATTTCTAAAAAATATGTAAAAAAATAAAAAATAAATGCATTTAAGGATTGATTTTTTTATAAACACCTGTATTTTATGAATTTTTTTTTATTTATTATCAACAATCAGATTGTTTTCTATCCCAAAATAGTAAAAAATCTGGAATCGAATGAGTAGTTATTTTTTATTTTAAATTTTTGTGTCTGAAAACGTACTTTTGGTAAAAATGTACTTAATTTCAATTAACTCAAAAACTATTAATTTTTTGAGAAAAAGTTATATGACAAAAAATATTTGTTTTGACCTCATCTATAACCCCTTAGCAGGAATACGTCATATTTCCAGTGACCCTGTATATTTTATTCTGTTTTTAGTTATTTTATTTGTTGTTATAGCGGCAACAGAAATACATCATCTGTGAATATTTATACTAACTAGCTGTCATGGTTCATGAGATACAGCTTGGTGACAGATAGACACAGACGGTCAATGCAGTCTTAATAGGGTTCCGTTTTTACCCTTTGGGTACGTAACCCTAAAAACCAACAACTTGTGTTATAGAAATCGGAGACATCCATGGTACAGTCAGCAAAGAAAGTCGCTTATCACATTATAGCAACTTTTTTGACAGATGTCCTAGTTTGTGTCCTTAGTTTGAGTCGAAGCGTAAGTCAAAAAATTTAGACTTGCATAAACAAGAGGTTCATTTAGGCCCTCCGCTGCGTTGAGCGGGATCCCGGCGCGGGTACACGGTGTGGGAGCCTGTCGCGGGGTCTTCGTCGCGGACAAACAGCCCGTCGCGGGGACCCGCGCCTTGCTCCGTCGCGTGACCCGTGAGGCGGGCACTCCGCCACACGCAGCGCTGCTCTATGAATATACAGGAAACAGCACCCGGAGCGGACGCCCGCGCCGGGATCCCGCTCAAGGCAGCGGAGGGCCTTATGGGGAAAAGCAAAGCTTTTATTAATAACTAGCGACCTGCCCTCGCTTCCCTTCGGTGAAGTGTGGAATTTGACACCATGTATTATACATATAAACCTTCCTCTTGAACCACTCTATCTATTTAAAAAAACCTCATCAAAATCCGTTGCGAAGTTTTAAAGATTTAAGCATACATAGGGATATAGGGACAGAGAAAGCGAATTTGTTTTATACTATGTAGTGAAGTACTATCAGTAAAGGATAAACAGCCTAGACCAACCTAGACGTGTCTAGACCAAAGTAGATGAATAAATCTAATTAAAACATTTATTCTTAAGTTTCTGAAACTTGGCTGAACTTTCAAATTAATTCAGGACAGCATGTGGTTGCAGTTAGGACCAAGTTTGGGAAGCACTGGCGTGGAATCTAAACTATACAATTAGAATCTTTTCAATGTACGAGTATTGAATGGATTCTAAAGGAAATACAAAGTTAGGGGTGAAAGAAAACTTAGGCGAGAAAAGGGGGGAAACTTTTTGAATGTTTTAAACTTTCAAAGGGTTTTGACTAGCTCAAAAGACTAGTGAGTAATTACAAAAAAAAAATAGTTTTGAACGTGAAACAAAATCTGAAAATAGCTCAAAGGCATTTTATTCAATTTTGTACGGTCAAAGTGAGTGTTGTACGAGTTTAACATTCTTTTCAGCGTGTTTTTTTTAATATCCATTACGGTTAAATAAGGCAAGGGTTGTTTTAAATTACTTTTCCCTGATCAGAGTACAAAACGAGTAAATTGTGACAACCTCCGTGTCAAATGTTTGTACATCGGTTTTCAAGGTGTTGCCATCTTTGTGGTTTCGGGTTCGAACCCCAGCTGGGTCAATTTAGAAAAAGAACTTTTTTTTATGTACAACGAGATAGTGCTTGGCCTTCATCTCACCTGATGTTAAGTGACAATAAGGCCGAAGGTGGAAGACGTGTACTACTCCCGGAATCCTCATGACTGAGGAAAATAGTCAGTTATCTTACCTCTAACTGCCGGAACACAACAGATTTAAATTGTTGTTATGGCGTTAGACTTAGGTAAGACGGTGGTAGCTAGCCAGGCGGACTTGACATAAGCCCTACCACCAACCAAACCGAGTACATATTGTACCCTCCCTGGGCATCGAACCCAGGAACCCTGCGTCTTACATAGGTGGGCGAACCACTAGACCACAGAGGAGGTTAAAACTTATATTTTCTCAAGTGTTTGATACTTTTTAACGCTTAAACAATATTTTGTTAAAAGTGCTAAAAGTGGCCAATTTTCGCAAAAAAAACTCCATTAAAGTAAACGACAGGTTCAAAAATAAACAAGGCTCCTTCGGATTGCACTACAGAGAGATAATTTATATTTTCGTCTTTATTTAAGCATGATATTTTTCAGTGGCGCTAGTGTGCAGAATAAGCTCTACCGATAATCATGAAATTTTGCATATACGTTGTCAGGGCTACAGAATAGCATTTGGGGTACGTTTCATTCAGAAAAAAGTACTGTTCCCGCGGGATAGAAAAATCTGTCCACACAGACGAAATCACGGGCGGTCGAACAGATAACAACTAAGCTTGCCATAAATAAAAATATTTGTCCACGGGTTGCGAAAAAATAAGAAATAATATTAGGTAGTCAGCGGTTCCCGAATGGTGTTCCGCGGAACCCTGGGGTTGCGTAAGGCTCTCAGGGGTTCCGCGAAAATTCAAGAGTTAAGGTGCAATTTGGAAGCGCGCTGCCAACTGCAACTGCCGACAGTACGTGCAGCGGCTGCATGAAGTCGGCCGCAGCTGCACTACTGGTTTGTATGTATTTATATGAAATGGCTTTCGAGCGCCGCTGCAACTGCACATGCAGCCAGCGGCGACTGCTGCAGCGGCGCTTAAAAGTCATCCTTACTAATATTATAAATGCGAAAGTCCGTTTGTTTGTTTATTTGTTTGTTACGCCTTCACGTCTTAACTACTGAACCGATCATCATGAAATTTTACATACACGTTGCTAGGGGTACAGAGAAGGATATAGGGTACCTTTCATCCCGAAAAAAAGGATTGTTCCCAAGGGATAGCAAAAAAACTTTCCACGCAGACGAAGTCGCGGGCGGCCGCTAGTGATAATCCTACTAATATTATCAATGTGAAAGTTTGTGGGTTTGGATGTTTGTTCCTCAATCACGCAATAACTACTGAACGGATTTTGTTGAAATTTGGCACACAGATAGTAAATAGCCTAAATTAAAACATAGAATACTTTTTATCCCGATATTCCCACGGGAACGCAAACCACGCGGGTGAAACCGCGGGCGGCCGCTAGTTTCATATAAATACATACAAACCGCCTATTCCACCTATCCTACCTGGCCATCCCACCTGGGAGGGAAATGTGGAATATTTTTTCCACTCTTCCCACCTAGGTGGGATAAGAGGAACATTTAAATTTCCTCTTTTCCACCTATCCCACCTGGGTGGGATAAACTAATATTCGGGTTACTAATCTAAACGACAAACGTTAAGTGACTATAATTTTGAAAATGCTTGGTTAAAAACAAAAAAAACTGTTGTTTGTTTTGCCCCACCCGAATTACCAATTTACCAAAACGTTGGTAAAATATTATTTAATTTTGTAAATGTCCATCTGTACCACCACATTTTTTTTGTTTTTAACTTAGCATTTTCAAAATTATAGTCACTTAACGTTTGTTGTAGGGAATTGTCGTTTAGATTAGTAATATTAGTTTATCCCGCCCAGGTGGGATAGGTGGAAAAGAGGAAATTTAAATGTTCCTCTTATCCCACCTGGGTGGGAAGAGTGGAAAAAATATTCCACTTTTCCCTCCCAGGTGGGATGGCCAGGTGGGATAGGTGGAATAGGACCAGTAGCGTAGCCGCGGCTGACTTCATGCAGCCGCTACACGTGCTGTCGGCAGTTGCAGTTGGCAGCGCGCTTCCAAATGGCACCTTTAAGAAAAGACCTTTTTGTTCTAACTAAATAAATATTTTTACCTTAAAAAGTCCTTCTTTTTAAAGTCAAACTATACTTACAAGATGCGAACACCAAGACAAAAAGTTTCAGTATGGTGTGATTTTACATAACAACAAAATAAAATAAAAGTTGAAGTCAGGTGGGGATTTTAGAATAAAAAAAAGGAAGTTGTGCTCCACCCGACTTCAATAGACGTGTTTTTTATTATTATTACAATGATAATGCGTATCTAGTGATTTGAATATTATTTCTTGCTTTTTAGAGGTAGATTTTTTGTGGCCAGATTTTTTGTTTTTTCAAACATTTTAATTTTTTTTTATTTTTAAAATACCTTCTGTATTGGTAGAGTAGGTATATTATTTAGGTAGAAAAATCGGCTCGGCCAAACGTGAGATAATCGCGGAGAAACATATATACATACGGGTCAAACTGAGAACCTCCTTTTTTTGAAGTCGGTTTAAATACCAAAACCTTCTCCTAAATGTAACAAATACTATTCTGAAAACCGCATCAAAATCGGTTCAGTTAAACGCGAGATAGCGGACAAACATACACATACAAGTCAAACTGAGAACCTTCTTTTTTTTGAAGTCAGATAAAAACAATGTTACAGTTAGTTTACTTTTTACTTGAAGCTAGGGTTCCGCCTAAAAAAGGTGAACTAAAAAGGGTTCCGTGGCCAAAAGAATTCGGGAACCAGTAAGTTAGAGTACTGCAAAGTGCAAAATGAAGGTATGGTGTAAGGTACGTCTAAGTTCCATTAAATTAACGTTTACGTTATTAGCAGTAATTAGTCCAACGAATTAGTATTTCAATTTGGCAATCCGCCATTTGGAATGTAATTTCATGTACTGTTCCACAATTCACACAATTCAGTAGGAAATATGTCTCCCCGCTGAGGAAATTTCCTTACTGTTGGGAATATTAATGTAGCATGGATTGCAAATAGCAACGCTGTTTATCTTGTGCCTAAATGCGTTTTCTTGACTATAATATTATAAATAGGAAAGTGAGTTTGCTCTTTTTTTATGCTTTCACGTCTTTGATTAGACATATTGAAAGCGATGAAATTTTTTGACGAAATTTCGATTTTGACGGATTTCAGCGATACAGCCTAGAGAAACCTTTGGGTCTACTAAATATATTTTTATGTGTCCGCGACAAAAATAAATATGATGATTCACTGGAAAGTTATTGGAAAAGTTATTTCTAAAAATGAAAATGAAAGCTAGTGAACGATTTCTCAGAGTCAACTTTGAACATACACGAAAGACAAATAAGTACAAACAATAAATAAAAGTATGAAATTGTATTTTCTTATAAAGTAAAGATTATTCTGATATACATTTTACGCAATAATATTAATATTTTAGGAGAAATTCACAGTAAATTCTGAGCGTATTTAGTAGTTTTATAGTTTTAGATTAGGTTTCTTACATATTTCAAAATTCTGAGGCCGCTACGAACTGACTTAGGGGACAAGTCGTCCCCATCTAAAATTGGGACCAGGGACCAGTTGCCCCCGTTGAAATTTGTTAAGAGGCAACTTGGACCACATCGATTAAGGCTTTGGGACGATTTGCACCTTTAATATTTACTAGGGTTTATTGGTCCCATTGTAATTAGGGAATGCAATCCAGATAATTCGTGATCCAAAAAAATCGGATATCCCCCCTTTTTAGGGTTCCGTAGCCTAAATGGCAAAAAACGGAACCCTTATAGATTCGTCAAGTCTGTCTATCTGTCTGTCTGTCCGTCCGTATGTCACAGCCACTTTATTCCGAAAGTATTAAGATTACAAACTTGAAACTTGGTAAGTAGATGTATTCTGTTAACCGCTTAATGAATTTAACACAAAATAAAAAAATAAATGATTAAGGGGGGCTCCCCATACATGGAACGGAAACTGAAAAAAAAATTTCTTCAAACCAATGCGTGTGAGGTGTCTGTAGGATAGGTTTTAAAAATGATATTGAGGTTCTTAAGACAATTTTTTCTTAAAGTCAACCGTTTGAAAGATATGTATACACCGCCAAAGTATTAAAATGTGTCCCCCCCCCGTTAACTTTTGAAATAATAGAGTTAAAAATTAAAAAAAAAATATGCTTCAGATCTTAATATACACTTTAAACGAAAATTGGTTTGAACGAGATGTAGTAATTAGTTTTTGAGATATAGCACATTTTCCAAAACCGCAAATATAACTTTGTCATTCATACAAACACTGTGAAAAACAAAGTTATTTTTGCAGACAAAAAATGATAGGTGGTATTAAATATGGTATGGTATAAGCCTATAAGGTAACTACGGAACCCTACGGCGCTTGGCTCAACACGCATTTGGCCGGTTTTTTTACTAGACTTTCAAATCTCGGATAACATATAGATTTTTACGGATAATAAAAAAAATTAATACCACGTTAGTTTCTTAGGTCTTATGGCTTAGATGCCATCTAATCACAATGGGACCAATAAACCCCTATTAAATATTAAAGGTGCAAATCGTCCCAAAGCCTTAACCGATGTGGTCCTATTTGCCTATTATCAAATTTCAACGGGGGCAACTGGTCCCTG
The DNA here is from genome assembly GCA_943789525.1 of Agriphila geniculea. Lineage (NCBI taxonomy): Eukaryota > Metazoa > Arthropoda > Insecta > Lepidoptera > Crambidae > Agriphila > Agriphila geniculea. The sequence goes on along the minus strand of OX038898.1, from coordinate 7,712,491 downwards.
GTCCCAGTTTTAGATGGGGACGACTTGTCCCCTAAGCCTTCACTGCTACTTATACATTTCTTCCTGGCAAAAATTTTACAAATTCCAACATTCCAAAGAAGGCAGCAGTTGTCCAATTTAAAGGCGCAGTAATAATGATACCCATCAGACAGGAGACATGGCGGATATTCCCGGTTTTGGCAGCCAGCCAGCCATGACGACTTAGTGCCTAGGCCGGGTTTACATTGCACTTAGATATTCTCAAACAGAATTTGGACCTTGTACTTCTTATTGCGGCACTTTAACCGAACTGGAAATGAAGTTTCATTGACGCTAACAAAATGTTACATCGCGGAGAGTTGATAAAAAGATGGCGGACTAGGAATTTATTACAAACTAGCGGCCGCCCGCGGTTTTACCCGCGTGGTTCCCGTTCCCGTGGAAATATCGAGATAAAAAGTATTCTATGTTTTAATTCAGGCTATCTACTATCTGTGTGCCAAATTTCAACCAAATCCGTTCAGTAGTTTTTGCGTGATTGAGGAACAAACATCCAAACATCCAAACCCACAAACTTTCACATTTATAATATTAGTAGGAAGTAGGATGGCTGCTAATTATTTTCCAACAATGCGACCCTTCGAGTCTCAAATGTAGTAAAAGCCACTTGGTCGAAAATCGACTTTAAATGCTATGTTACATAGTTTCACGAGCTCTATCGATCTGTATATTTAAAATTTTGCTATCTTAACAAAAATGTCTTTTACTACTCAGATTTTTTAGCAACCAAATCCAGATATTTTTTTAATTTATTGTCGCACCCGACATCCTAGACGTTGATTAATTCTCGTAAATGAAATATTTGTTTTTACATTGCTTATACAACATTTTTTTTAATCAAAACCAATATTAAGAAAACACACACTTGTTGTAACAGATATATCATTTTATACTTTTACCTTTACCACATTATATCAAAATGGAAACCATGCTAATAATCCGGAATATTTGTCTTAAGAAACAACCTAATGTAAACAATACATTTTACCACATTAACATCACGAAAATGTATAATTTGCAGGAAACCGTAAATTTGTTTTTGCTAATGGCTAATACGTATTTCATGCAATAAGTTTAAATTTTGCTTTAGCAATTATGGTTCAACAGACAAATTATTTAATGCAAAGATCGTACAAAATGAGAACCAAATCCTCTTTACTTTGGTTTTTACTACAAACAATCACTTTGTCTTTTACTACATTATGTTGAGAGTTCTGAAGACGTACATTGGTTTTTACCACAAAATGAGAACCAAGCCTTCTTTTACTTTCGTTTTTACTACACACAATCAATTTGTTTTTTATTAAATTATATTCAAAGTTCTGAAGAAAACAAAGTTATAACCCACTGTGATTGTTTTTACTACATTATGTCGAGAGTAGTGAAGAGGTACATTGGCTTTTACTACCAAATAAGAAAGAATCCTTTTGGATTTCAGTTTATACTAACAACAATTAGGTACTTAGAATTATTTAATTTGAATTATGGTTATTATAAAATATAGTTTATACCAAAAAAAAATTTCAAATCATCCCTGATTATATTTTATACACACTAATATTCGAGTTTGTTTTGTTAAATTACTAGGTCTAGAGTTATCTCACACTAAAAATTGCATAGTAGAGAAAGTTAATTCTAATAGTCTATTCGGATTGATCAAATCGGTAATAACTTTAAGTAGGTATCTAAAGAATTGATTTTAATATTTCATTGAAATCTTAAATTAAATAAGTGATTTAATTTGGTTTGTTTCTGTTTTCGAATTCGTACAACAAAAAACGTTATGCAAAACATATTGTGTTTTTATTCTTTGCAGATCACTTTTAAGGAGAAGCGTCAATGTGATAGAAAATAGTGATACTAAATCAGAAACGCCCTAAAAACAACCTGAAACAGCAGTAAAACACCCTACAAAACCAACCGAGTCACCAGTCAAACGACCTAGAAAACAACCTGAAACACCAGTAAAACGCCCTACAAAACAACATGAAACTCTAGTCAAACGCTGTAGAAAACCACCTGAAATGCCTACAAACAATCTGAAACGCCTATGAAAGAATCAGAGCATCAATCTGGAGTAAACCCTAATGCAAACATTGACAATAGTGTTATTAATACATTAACGTTTTCATTACCACAATACACCATTGAGTAGTCCTTTAAAAAAAAAAACCGGTCAAGAGCGAGTCGGACTCGCGCACCGAGGGTTCCGTACCATCCATACCTTAATTGCACCATTAAACCACACTGCAGAGTAGAATAATAAAATTAGTATTGCAGTTTTAGGTCAGCGCCATTTCTTGACCGATAGTGGAACTAATGTTAACTTTTTTAGAAATTTGAATTATTTCAGATTTTTCTCTTTGCAAACTTCGGAGATAAGGGGGGGGGGGGGGGGGTGGACGTTATTTTTTTTACATTTTTAATCATAAGTCGAAAACTATGCGGTCTAGAAAATAAATTTAAAAAAATTAAAAACCCGCCTGCCTAATAAGACAAGTCAACTGAAAAGATGGAAACAAGATTAAATATTAAAGGCAACATTATAACATGCAGTCGGAGGCATGCATAAAGAAAGTGACATTATGAATGATTTGAGTTATATGCCTCCGACTGCATATTATAATGTTGCCTTTAATATTTAATCTTGTTTCCATCTTTTCAGTTGACTTGTCTTTTTAGGCAGGCGGGTTTTGAATTTTTTTAAATTTATTTTTTTATTTATTTATTTTTAGTTATTATTTATATGATATACCTTTTTGAAATCTTTATAATAAGCCCTTTAATTTGACACCCATATTGCAGTATTCTAAAACAATTTTTTTTTTCCTCTACGTATAATAACACCGTACAGCCGCTATGTTGGTTTTTTTATAACGCCACCTTCTTAAGGACACTTGGGCTGACGAGACAAATCTAACGATATATTAATCATGGAAATCTGTTCAGCCGTTTGAAAGATATGAGGTAATAAAGAATATTACATACAAACTTACAAGATACGCGCGAAAAACATAACCCTCTTGCAGTCGGGTAAAAAGATGATTGAAAACGTGCAAACGGCGCTCTTTCATATGATACCCCACATGCCCTAGTAGCCCCACTTAAAATTTTAAGACCCCTTTTCAGGCCCTGCTGTAAAAAAGTTATTTATTTTTTTATTTTTTTCTTATTTGCAAAATAGTTGGGCAAATGTCATCTTAAACCATTCCAAATTTCAAGTTGATACCTTTAGTAGTTCTCGATATCCAGCTGTGACAGACAGACAGACAGACAGACTGAGTCACACCATAAGGGTTCCTTTTTTACCATTTTGGTACGGAACCCTAATTACATACATGCTAAGCTTGTAGTAGGATCAGAAACAGGCCAAGCAGTTGCGGCTAGCCAATGCATGTTGTCTGCATCTGTAATAAACATCAAAGATACTTACCATCAGCTTTCTAAAAGAGCAATGGAGACAGCTGACAATGGCGTAGAAACTACTATCACCTGCACTCCATCTGTACCCTCTGCTGACATGAAGGATACTCACCGCCATTTTCCTGAGACAGATCTGGAGACAGCCAGCTTAGGGACGGCTAGCACCTGCACTCCATCTGTAACCGCTGCTGACATGAAGGATACTCATTGCCATGTTCCTGAGACAGATCTGGAGACAGCCAGCTTAGGGACGGCTAGCACCTGCACTCCATCTGTAACCGCTGCTGACATGAAGGATACTCATTGCCATGTTCCTGAGACAGATCTGGACTCAGCTAGCTTAGGGACGGCTAGCACCTGCACTTCATCTGTACTCGCTGCTGACACGCGTGATACTTACCGCGCTGTTTGATGACTAGTATCCCCACTCAGTCTGCACCCGACACTGATGCAGAAGATACTTACCGTCTGCCTTCAGAAAAAAAACCGGATGCAATCGATGTAGAGTTGGCTGACACCGCAGCAGCACTTGCTGTTGACACGGAACATGCAAGCTTGACAAAATCTCAAAAATGACGAAAGCGGCGCGCGTAAAGCTACAAAAGTCTTTCAAAAATCATGCATGGATTATCAATACAACGATGAACTCCAAGATTTTTCTGCAGGAACTTCAGACATTTGGTCGTGTAGTGATTATTCAGATTTGTCACTGTCATCAGATGATAAAAAAGGAACTAAAACTAGACGTAAAAATATTAAACAGAATGTTACAACTGAAGATAAAATTAACAAAAGGGAGAAGAAAAAACATAATGAAGATAAATAAACAACAAAAGGATAGCGGAAATGAGTATACTACAAGAAAAGGTAAAATAATTGAAGTCAAAGCAATGTTGGAAAACCCTTGTATTGCTGGTAAGTGCAAAAGAGGTTGCTATGAAGTAAGCGAAGAAAGACAAAGATCACTTTTTACATTTTACAAAGACAAAGATCACTTTTTACATTTTACTGGAAACTTGATGTGTACAACGACGACGCGATTGGCTAGTTCGTAGGTACTTTGAAAATGGTTTCCATGTTTCGCGTTGGGAGTCGGGAGTAACCCTGCTGATTCTAAAGAATTTAACATGTCAAATTGTGATTATTTTGATATTTAACACTTATTCAACTAACGTCATGTTTCAAAAAGCAATGTTTGTTAGGTAGATTTATCTGTTTTACTACAGTAAAGCTTATGATATTAGAACAAACTTGGTCTTTTACTATATAGAGGGAGGATACTTTTTCAAAAAATATTTATTTACAACAAATTTGACATTACGTTATGTCGCGAATTTTGTTGTAGAAACCAGTAGTTGTAAAAAAAAACTGTAGTAAATGCCATGCTAACTCTTAAATTATTGTACTTCCCTATTTCACGTTTATTTCATTTGAAGGAGTTCTTTACTCTTAATAGTATACCAAAATGGTATGAAAATAGCTCTTAAAAGAAAAAAGTTATAATGAAAAGATTTTTCACATTTTCAGTTTTTCTTCATTTTCCTAAAGTTGCATTTTGGCTTTTACTACATTTGAGACTCAAAGGGTCGAATGGAGGCCCATGGCACAAGTTCCGCACGCTGGCGGCCCTGCTCTTGACAACAACTGTATATTTTGTATATTATAAAACTCAGTGCGCCCGGAGAGAAGACATTTTTCCAAGAATTTTAGAGGTTACTATGATTTTAAAGTTCTTGCATTTTTCACTAAAAAAACTTGTTTTACAGGAGAGGGTAATATCTGTATAATGCCCATATACAAGTGCTGTTTTTGCTCTATCCATAATAGTTTCCATCGTGTACTATTGAGGCCTATTGACTCATTCCTCTTGAAGCTGGATAACAGTTAGTAACATAAAGTACTTGTCAGTGACATGCGTTGTACTTGTATAAATGCCGATAGACAAGTGCTGTTTTTGCTCTCTCCATACAATAGTTTCCTTTAAGTTGCGAGTGACTAGTACTTTGTTTGTAAAATCCAATATACAGAAATGTGCATAATTCCACCATCTATCGGACCCCGATAAAATGTTATTTTACATAGAAACTGACAGGTGTCGTTTTTGGAAAAATGTCTTTCCCATCATAATGTGCCACATTCACTTTTCCGAGACTTTTTTCCTGCTAATATTATAAATGCGAAAGTTAGTATAACTTTATACCGATCTCGGGGTTCCCAGTGCAAAAAACCGGTACTTAGACACCGAAATCTGTCTTACGCAAATATCATTATAATTTTCAGCCTTACTACGACAGACACACAAGTTACTACTACACTGCTGGGTAGACTATCATCTAACATGCACCCATGATCTTAACTTGTATTTTTTTGTAGTATACCTACTTATTTATAGGCACAGATTCTTAAATAGTGGTATAGGTTCTAAAATTATTACTTTTATGAATGTGGACACGAAAGATCACAAATTAGAAAAAGAGAGGTAGCCGTCCAATGTGAACGCAACCTAACCACTTTCACAGCCTCATGCCTTCAAAGGGGATAATATGTTTTGACGGTACCTATATCACATCCATTCAGACCTAACGTCTCTTTACACGAACGTTCAAGGCAAAATCGATCTTATTGACTACAAACGTTCTATTTTAGCCGAATAAAGTGTTCGGTTAAGTGATTGAGGTTTGTGTTCATACGGGTCTCGAAATAAATGCAGTAGAGATCTTTTTCGATTGGCATTTGTTTGTGTAGAAGAGTTTTGCGAAATAACAACATAATTTTGGTTGACTTTTCCAGTTCCTCAGTGGTTGATTTTAACATCTTACTTTTTTAACCGACTATAAAAATAGAAAAAAAAGGATCTTTTCGCCGCGTCGCGTTTATATATTTTTTCTAGATATGTTTTCCGATAACTTGAAGACAGCTGAACCGATTGAAAAAAGATCGAACCGATCGAAAACCTCTCTCAAAAACCTTAAAAAACAGCTCTTAAAAAGCAAGTAATAATTTAATTTCAATTTCAATTTCAATATATTTATTGCAACCATAATGTTATAAAGATGTTACAACCAAAAACAAAGTACAAGTTATGGACCCTGCTGGGTATCGCAATATTGGGAAGGAAGAGAAGACAAGAGGACGAATTTTCCATAATAAAATAAATTAAACTAGATTTTGGGGCTTTTGTAAAGCGTATACAAAGACACCTATTTATTGTCATTGTCGCATAATATAGGTATGTGTATTTTATCACTAAAGTATTCTTCAATATTGTAATAGCTTTTTGAAATTAGTAAATTTTTTAATTGGTTTGTAAATTTGTTATCGTTTTTTTCACCTCTTAAATTTTCCGGTAATTTATTGTAAATCCTAACAGACATGTTATAAGTACTTGATGAACATAAATGAAGGCGCGCAGTTGGGATCAATAATTTATGTTTATGTCTTAGAGAATATTTAATTTGCATATCATCACGTTTTGTAAATAAATTCATATTTTTCCTTACAAATTTACATATTTCCAATATGTATAAGCACGGCAATGTAAGAATTTTAAGATTTTGAAAATGAGGTCGGCAACTATCGGTTTGATCTATATTGACTAGAATGCGAATAAGTTTCTTTTGAACAGTAAACAAAGATAAGAAGTCCGTGCTATTCCCCCACAGAATGATACCATAATTAAACCAAGCGAAGGCATAAGCATAATATGTGGTCAAAGCGGTTTCTGTATTGGTAGTTTTTTTAACCTCGCGAAGAGCGTATGTAAAAGATGATAATTTTGATTTTAGTTTGTTTATATGAGATTTCCAATTTAAATTTGTATCTATGTTTAGGCCGAGCAAATTAAATTCGTTAACACATTCTATTTTTATATTGTTAAATTTATAGTTAAGTTCTAAGGAATCTTTTTGGTGCGGGTGAAAAGTCATTAATTTGGTTTTATTTAAGTTTATCTCTAAGTTATGTTGATCTAACCAGTTTAAAGTTTTAGTCATTATATCATTCAGCATTAATTCTAGGGTTTTGTTGTTTTCACAAGATGTGAGAAGTGAAACATCATCTGCGAACAAGATACACGGTTCTTTCATGACTTTCGGGAGATCATTAATGTAGAGTAAAAATAAGAGACAACCCAAAACACTACCTTGCGGAATTGAGGCGTTAGTGTGTTTAATGTCAGATCGAATATTTATAATTTCTCTGCTATTCTGATTAAAATGTTCAATTTCAACAAATTGCGGTCTATCTTTTAAATAGGATGTAAACCACTCATGAGCTTTACCTCGAATACCGACTCCATACAACTTTTTGAGTAAAATTTTATGCTGAACACGGTCATATGCCTTGGACATATCCAATAATATTCCAATAGCATATTTTTTGTCATCTATTAACTTGACTATCTCATGGACATATTTATAAACAGCTGATATAGTTGACCGGTTCTTCCTAAATCCGTTTTGACGTTCATCGATGATATTATACTTCTCACAAAATTTGGTTACACGTTCATACATAGATTTTTCAAAAATTTTTGAAGCTGTGGATGGAAGAGCGATTGGACGATAATTATTCGGGTCACACTTTTGGTTTTTCTTATATAGAGGCTTTATCAATGTGGTTTTCAATAAGTCGGGAAAAACACCTTCTTGAAATGATTGATTTATAAGTTTGGTAAAGGGCGCAGCAAGTTCATCCGCACATTCTCTAATCAATTGAGGTGGTAGTTCATCAAAACCGTGACTTTTAATATTTTTTAAATTTTTAATTATTTTGTGAATTTCATAAGTATCTACTGGGCTTAGGTACATTGAATTTTGGGTAGGACAGTGGACAGAGGCACCGGCGCTGGTACCGCTGCCTGGTGATTTTGATTCGCCGATTGATGCAAAGAAGTTATTAAATATATTTACGATTTCTTTTGGGTCTGAATAAAAGGTGTTATTTAATTTCAGTTTTATGTTCCATTTTTCTTTAATAATTTTTTTATTTGTTCGTTCATTAATTATACTCCACATTGCTTTTACTTTAATGTTCAAATCAAACATTTTAGAGAAGAGAATGTGATTTTAAAATTCTTGGTTCAAATAAAATAATAAAATCTTTTAGTTTTAATGAAGTAAAATGAAATACTTATATTGAGAAAAAAAAACGACAAAATTAAAGGTACAGAGAAGGATATCGGGTACCTAACCTTTCATCCAGAAAAAAAGTATGTACTTCTTATTATCGAATGAGGAGTAGTGGCCACCTCTGGTGTTAGAGTTTATCCAGCTGCCTGTACGGCCTCTAACTTAGCTTAACGACTGTTATCAGATGACAACAGCTGGGACAGACGGTTTAACGTGCCCTCCGAAGCACGGAAGCGCTCAGTTGTAATGCCACTTTAACGGTCACCCATCCGACACCTGACCGGACCGAGCGTTGCTTAACAAACGAATACGATCAGTCTGTCTAGTTACGCCATGAGCGCTTAGAATTAGTAGGAAATAGGATAATTTATTTGCAAATGCGACAATCGAACCCAATACTTACATTTTATAACATTCTGGCTCAAAATAACATTCATCACCGCACCACTAATGACTGTAATGAGTTTTTGCTGACAGCTATTTGACGTGCCGTTGTCATTATGACGTGACAGTGGTACTAGTAATGGGGTTACGTGATCAATTGTGTCTAAGGCTGGCCACATACAGACGGAATTCCGTTTCCGAATTCCGTACATACGTAATTTTGAACGCTGCTAATCCATACAAATCTATCAGAGAACAGTAGCCCGTAGAACATTTAAATCACCAAAAAGGTTACCGTTTGCCGTTGTGATATAGTTAATTATTACTAAATTATAGATACTTTAACCCAAGTTTTACAGATCGCAACCCGCCGTAACCTATATTTGTATATCTCCAAAATTGTCGTGTTCTACAGCTTGGTTTGATTTCCACAGATAAAAGTATCAGTAAGTATCATTATTAACTGATCCGGGCACCTGGGGCCCTATTTTTGAATCGCTCGTATGACATAGTTTAGTCGCATGCGACTTAAGTCACACTCGTCTTCCAAGTCGCATGACGCCGATTTTCCGTATTTTTGAATCGTTCGTTTCCGGTGCTGCCAATATAAACGAAATGTTGGATTTTATCCGTTTCACGCAGAATCTAGAACTGGTAATTACCGCAACGAAAACGGAACGTAATATCCATGTTTCTATTGGCTGTTATATATATATATATATAAATATCTTTGTTTTTAGTAGAAAAGAATATCGCTCGCCGTGCCATATCGCTCGACTGCAAACGAGTGCCCTCACCCACTCGTTGCTGTCGAGCGATTCAAAAATATAGAAAGTCAAATGTTGAACGAAAATCAGTAGAAACCAATCGCTCGACGCCAGCCGAACGATTCAAAAATAGAGCCCCTGGGGCCCTATTTTTGAATCGCTCGTATGACATAGTTTTGTCGCATGCGACTTAAGTCACACTCGTCTACCAAGTTGCATGACGCCGATTTTCCGTATTTTTGAATCGTTCGTTTCCGGTGTTGCCAATATAAACGAAATGTTGGATTTTATCCGTTCCACGCAGAATTTAGAGAAAACTGGTTATTACCGCAATGATAACGAAAGTAAAATCCATGTTTCTATCGGCTGTTACATAAATATCTTTGTTTTTTAGTAGAAAAGAATATCACTCGCCGTACCGTATCGCTCGACTGTTAACCAGTGGGTAGGGGCACTCGTTGTGGTCGAGCGATTCAAAAATATGGAAAGTCATATGTCGAACGAAAATCAGTCGAAAAGAGCGCTTGACGCCTGCCGAGCGATTAAAAAATAGAGCCCCTGGCAGATTTTCAGTGGTGGGGGTGGGAGTGGTTGAGCAACAAAGGGGATGAAAAAGCGATTGAAGGTATACAATCAGAGCTCTGGATTTAATGTGGTATAATAGCAAGCCAATCATGTATCTAAATCGAATATAACATTGCCAGGAATTATGACTGGTGGAAAAGTAGTGCCAAGCGGTATCAAAGGTGCGCGAAAAAGTGATAAAAATAAAAACAATCATACTTGTTGCGTGTATTTAACGTGTTTTTATAAACAGATTTGTGGAATAGTGATTTTAATGAGGAAAATGCTTGTATACTAAGTACAAGATTTATAAGTTTTTATAAACAGGGCAGTCTCTGGTCGGTAAAACTACGGTCATTGTTATTAATTAAGTTTTCAGACAACAACTCTTAAAAACACTAGACGAGTGAAAAAATAAAGACAATTCGCATTCCCGCAAATAAAAAAGGATAAAGCGACCTTCACCTACTTGTTTTTGCGTCTCCATCCCTAACTTTATCAGTAAGACGTGCAAATAATAGCCGTACCTTACGACGCAAATTGGATCTGATCCTACTACGAAAAAGAATCTCGACAATCGTACGATATTCAACGATTTTGAACCTTAATTTTGAGGCAATAATGTCATGAAGTAAAACGAACGTCGGCCGATTTTCGGTTACGGTTTTTAAAGTAAGCTCTCTGCACCCGAATGGACAGATTTCCCAGAGGGTACTCCCTATCTTAACCGAATTAAATTTGTGTAAAAAACTGGCAAATTAGGGGACACTTTTAAACAGACCTAATTTTTTTTCAGATCCAATTCATGAGACGAATATATCAAAGCATTCAGAAACCACTGAGATTAAAACATAGTTTAGCGCTAGATCATTATCCTTATAGCAAGTTTGTTGCAATTTTTTATGTCAACTACTCAACCAATCATCATGAAATTTTTAATACATGTTATCAAGGATACAGGAAAGGACAATGGGTACCTTTCATCCAGAAAAAATGGACTGATCCCCAGGGACACAAAACAACTGTCCACACAGACAAAGTCGCGGGCGGCCGCTAGTCTCACATAAAGGAAAATCAAGTTTAAGTTTAGTTACATGTAATCTGAAAATCGGAGCAATATTTATTTTATGATATTTTATGATTATTATTATTATGTTATCAAAAATAAAATACTCCGTTAAATTACAGTAAATAGTAGTTTATGATATAAGGTTGGTAAGGAGGTTTTTAAAACGAGTCGACGTTTTATAATCCCGAGCCGCAGGTGAAGGTTTATAATCGTCACGAGTTTTGAAAAACCTTAACAACCGTGTGCGATACGACTTTTTCAATACATTTGCGAGAAAACATTGTAGGTAGGTAGGTACCCACTGAAATTTTAATATAAATTAAAAAAAAAACTGTAAACAAAAACGCACAGCGCGCCGTGCGGTAAAATCAACTTTCCGCACGCTGTACTAAACCGTGAACAAAAACACACGGCGTGCGGAAGGCGTGCGTTAATTCAACTTACCGCATGCTGTACTGTCATAATATTTTCGAGCAACCTGTATTGAAAAAGTCCTTTTGATTTGACACTTTATGATGAAAATTACTTAAAGCAAAAAATCATCCGAAGTAACACATTGTTAGATTGATTAAGTTTATCTACTTGATAAAGAAGAACGGACCCAAAATGTAACCCTGAAAAGGCCCCTTAGAAATGCGGTGCATATTTCATTTTCACTTGCCCTCAAAAAAGGTTACAACCATCGCGATTCAAGTAGCTGTGGACAAATATGATAATTCTTTAGGCGTCAAGTGTGAGTCGTTTTTGTCTGAAATAGTTCCTTATAAGAACGGGTTCACATTAGGTCGGACCGACAGTTTTACCGGAACGACAAAGGTGTCGGATGCATATTGGCATCATATATGTATTTCAATAGCGCTATTCACATTAGGGCGACCCGATAAAACTGTCGGTGACGATACATTAACTATTTATTTCTCTCGGGTCAGATATAATATTGGCATAGGTATGTTGACTATTTTTTATTTTATGTTACATAAATTACCCCTAAAAAAAAGAAACATTTGTATAAGAATTATTACGCCAGCATGAAAACTGCCCGAGATATCACAGTTTGAAATGCACAAAATTGGACTCGCCCGAAAACGCTCCATACTAACGGCTACCAAGTTATGACGTCACGCCTTCCTACGTTGTATGCGTAGTAAATTTGTTCGGCAGCTATATTAAATATTGTGTTTATCAAAATGGTTTCTTTGACAAATTTGCTATAAATTTTACGGACTAATTAAATGTATTATTAATTTTAACAAATTTTATACTTTTTAAATGGACTTGTCCACCCAACTTTGAAGGGTCATAAAACAAATAATACGCAATATATAAAACCAAGAGGTATACAAGCTACTCCAAAAGTTTGATATGTTTACGATTTTTATTAGTATTTCGTTATTTTATTCATAAGTCAACATCCCTATTCTGCTTTGGGTACTACTACATTAGGTCGGACCGGCAGCTAGTGTGAAGATTCGGGCAATCAAACGGTAGTGACCAAATGTGAACCAGCTCTAAGTTGTTGTTGAAAGCAATCTAATTGACCAATGCTCTAAAAAAATTTCTCATCGGCAAAAATAGCACTATTGAAATCTTGTGTTACTATGGTTTACTTATCACAATCTTATGTTAAGGTGGTGATTTCAGTGTGTTGTCGTCATACATTTTGTGTTGTCACTTATTCATTTGCATGTTTCTTTTGTTTGTAAAATTTTTGTTTTTACCATTTTATCACCTATTGTATGGAATAAATAGAATATCAGTTAATAACGCTTGGTTCTATCAAATAGGTCTACTGTTAAGTATTTGACTGTAGTAAATGCAGTCTTCTGAAATGCTTTAGTTAGAAAAAGGTCCGATGTGACCTAATCTTAAATAATTTATAACCTTACCACAATAGAAAGGAACCCTAAGCCCTAAGGTCCCCAAGTGCTTGGCAAACAGAAATCGCCAGTTTGCCAGTTACTAAGAGGTCTCATTAACATACTTTCCAAGTATTTTTTACCCGAGATGGCTTTGTGAAGACGCTTGTGGAATTTCCGAGTATTATTGATTGGGTCCTAAAAGGTTGAGCAGCTGCGATTTGTTTATTTAATGCGATCTGGCCATGCGAACTAGCGAATGGCGTGGCGATGCGACGAGCGAATTAAATAGGCTATTTGACTAATTTTGGAAAACCATTTTAAATTATTTCTTATTACGTAATAAGCGAACCACATTGATATTTCAGGAAAAATCAATGTATTTTATTAAAAAATCAATGTTAAAGTTTAAAATTTTAAAACCGCGCCAAAAACGCTATGGCGCTGGAAACGTCACTTGTTGACATCACAAGCCTGTAAACATTGTAATATCTTTAGCCATTTGACAGCCATCAATCGCGGATCCTAAGTCTATGGTCGTGTCAAACGTCTGAAGCCATATTTATTTACAGGCAAGTGACGTCATCAGTAATCTTAGAGCGTTTTCGCCACAGAAAAAAATTCAAAAATTATTGCATTTTTCTAGGTGAAATTAATCAATCAATAGACTTTATTTGGTCTATATAATAGTTGAATATGTTTTTTACGCTATTATCTGTAAGGATGACCACAATTTGCAGTATATTTTCAATGTTGTCATTGTAATGGTGCGTGATGTCGCGCATTGTGAATTAACCGCTGTCCAGTGAGCTAGTCGAGTGCGTAATGAAGAGAGAATCCGTAATTTGCGTCGCCTCTCGCTGACTCTTGTGGCCAAGTGGCTAAAAGCTCACGCCAAACCAAGCTCTAAGGGTGTGGTTCCACTTGAGCTAAGTTACGTTGCTAAGGATTTACAGCGATAGGTTGAATTATTTTGAAAAAGCGTCAGAGCATTTTGAAAACAATGCAATCTTATTGGCGTTAATCAGACACTTCATTTTTTTGCACAACGGGATAATACTTGGCCTTCTCGTCACCTGATGTTAAGCGACGACGATAAGGCCGAAGGTGGAAGCGCACTACACCCAAATCCTCATTACTATCTTACCTCTAACTGCCGGAACACAACAATTTTTAAATAAAATAGGGAACATGCATAAGTCGCCGATTTTGATAAATTTGAGCTTGATCGCTGCGGACACGTATAAAAACATGATGGAACAGAAAAATAAAAAATAAAATGTATTACTTTAGTTTTATCACACAAGGGAAAATAACGAATTTTTTTTTCGTTTTCGGATATAATGCACTTAACAGTCGGATAGAACAATCAAATAAGAAATAATTTTTGTATGACACATATGTACTCAAACGCAATATTTAGGGAGATATTTGAAAATTATTGGCTAACTCCATACTAATGCACTGAAACGTGACATGAGTGACGTCACAAATGTTGACCTTTTTGTATAGAGCGTTTTCGGCGGGTGCTGCTGCGTGCTAACTTCAAGTAACTATATCACGAGAAAAAAACACAAGAGAAAAGTTTTAATATTACAGTTGATTTTCTCACGAATTATACTTTTGATTTTGATACCAAAAAAAAATTGATGCATGTTCCCCATTGTTGTTATGGCGTCAGACTTAAGTAAAATGGTGGTAGCCAGGCGGATTTGATATAAGCCCTACCACCAACTAAACCGAATATAAATTGTACCCGCCTCCTGGGAATTGAACCCGGGACCCGTCTTACACGAATGGGCGAACCATTAGACCACAGACGCAGTTAAAACATTTTTTTCCCGTCTATGTGTCGTAACAAAATCTGGTGAAACAAAAACCGATAAAACAAAAATATCTGACGAAACGAAAATAAAGGTATTTTACGAGTCAGTATTGTAGCAGCGAATAATAGAACACAAAAAGTGTAAATAAAAGACAAAAACGTTTCGAATACAGCCACGGACGTTCGTCTATATTTTGTGACCGTATTTGGTACTAGTCTTTGTATGAAAATATAGTTCACCCAGAGTTTCAACGTTGCTTTGAAGTTGAATGAAGTTTTGTGCGACAACACACACGTATTTCAAAGTGGGACAAACAATAGAAGCGCAATACGCGAAACAAACGGACAAACTTTTATTTACGAGTATTGTTGTATACAACTTTTTAACATGATTGAAGTTCTTGGAGTCATTTCAACGAGTTTGTTTTACAAACGATACGTGATAATAATTTATGGTAAGTATACTTTTCTTGGTTGAAAGTATTCTTCTTCTTCCTCTTATCGAATGAGGAATAGTGGCCACCTCTGGTGTTAGAGTTTATCAAGCCGCCTGTAAGGCTTCTAACTTGGCTTAACGACTGTTATCAGATGACAACAGCCGAGACCGACGGTTTAGCGTGCCCTCCGAAGCACGGAAGCGCTCAGTTGTAATGCCACTTAACGGTCACCCATCCGACACCTGGCCGGACCGAGCGTTGCTTAATAAACATGATCGAGTACAATCAGTCTGTCAAACTCCGCCATGAGCACTTCAATAGTTTAGACGAAATACACTTTGTACTACCCATGCAAACAAAATGGGAATAGAAATTTCGATCTGTATGAAATTCCCGATTGTGAAGTTCAGAATTTTTCTACGGAACTTCTACATGCTTTAATACGACAAGCAATGGGATCCGGCTGGAAGAAAATTGAAATTGCATACATACCTACATACATTCACTCTCTATTCTCTCCCATAAAGGTAACTGTTGCTGCCGCGATCATATCGTCATAGTTTTACTTCCTTCCTATTCCTACCCGCCAATATCCTAACAAAAAGGCACATCGCTCCGCTCGCCGGCCGAACGCGGGCCGTTGCATTTCAAGTGCAAGGACAGTCTATTGCGAACTACTGTGACGTCAACACGCTATAATTTGTCACCCCGCACAACTCATCTAACCGCATCCGCGTAGCCCATAAATTTCAGTGTTACGTGTATTAGTAAATACGTGACGAAAGGACGGTGTAAATCGACGTGTTTGTGGACTTTGTGGCCGTTCACATCCCATCACGCAAGTCGTGCGTGCTGCGCAGGCGACGACGCAAGCTTGCTATTTCAAGTGTTAAAGGCTGGTTTACATTATCTTAGTATTTAGTAGAGTGCTTAGTAGCGTGCGAGTAGATTCGAATGCGAGTGCTTTAGTAGTTTTGGTGCCTTTCCAGTGACCGTTTACACGCTTCCAGTAGAGTGTCATTTTCGCCATACCTAATACCTATTATTTAATTCAATTACACGTCACGCGTTCACCGGCAATTGCACTCTACTAAAGAAGCTACTAAAATGTCGATTTACATGCTTCCAGTGCGAGTGCGAGTAAAATATCGCGCGGGGGGTGAGCGGGCGCGCAGGGGGTGCTACTGGAAAGCGAGTAGAAAGGCTACTAGAACGTTACTCTCTTTAGTCATAAGACGACCGTTTACATGTTTCCACTAAAGCACTCTCCTAAAGCACTCTACTAAAGACTAAGATAATGTAAACTAGCCTTAAGAGCTGCTGCTAAACCAAGTAAGTGCCTTTTCCTTGACCCGCCACCGTCCACGTCTGTAACTTACCGCAATCCCGCTTCCCGCCAATTTTTTACACCCTCATTCCATTCGCATTCCATACCGCATTTTTGACGATTGAATGTCTTTACCGCGATTATTTATAAATTTGATTTTCGACATTAATATGTACGAAACAGTAACTAACGGCCAGTATTAATAAATCAATTCACAGATAGAAATACAATCTTTACTGAATCGCTAATACAGATATACAGATTGGGGTCTGATCCAGATGTTGCTAT
The DNA here is from genome assembly GCA_943789525.1 of Agriphila geniculea. Taxonomy (NCBI): domain Eukaryota; kingdom Metazoa; phylum Arthropoda; class Insecta; order Lepidoptera; family Crambidae; genus Agriphila; species Agriphila geniculea. The sequence continues at coordinate 7,695,383 of OX038898.1, read as the reverse complement.
GCAAAGTTTGATATTAAAAGGATTGTCATGTAAGCGGTCTTCATACAAACGGTGATAAGGTTTCCCACTCTCTAAAAGTCTAAACCTTAACTTACAGCAATGAATTTTTGGTTTATGAAAAAAACCGACTTCAAAAAACATACCTCTAAAAAGCAAGAAATAATATTCGTAATAATAAAAACACGTCTATTGAAGTCGGGTGGGGCTGGGGTACAAATTCCTTGTTTTTTTATTCTAAAAGCCCCACCCGACTTCAATAGACGTGTTTTTATTATTACGAATATTATTTCTTGCTTTTTAGAGGTATGTTTTTTGAAGTCGGTTTTTTGTTTTGTTAAACAATTTTTATTTTTTTAATTTTTAGTGTAGGTACTTTTGTATTAGGTAGTGTAGGTATATTATTTAGGTAGAAAAAATTGGCTCAGCCAAACGTGAGTTAATCGCGGAGAAACATACATACATGCGGGTCAAACTACGAACCTCCTTTTTTAAGTCGGTTAAAGAACTACACTTAAGATATCCCTTTTCAAACAAAAAAAATATTATCTTATTCAGTTCATAAACAAAGAAGTTATACGACTGATCATCGAGGTAGTTCACACTAAAATCATACTATATTCGTGCTTTTTTCAAGATTACTTGAAAAGTACTGAACCGATTACAAAATTTTAAAAAATGGGACCAACTTGAAAGTTTACTTAATCTAATAACGTTTAAATCATTTCAATCGGTTCAGCCGTCTTCGAGTAATCAGTGTACATACAAAAAACAAAAAAAAAAAAAAAAACGGGTCGAATTGAGTACCTCCCTCCTTTTGAAGTCGGTAAAAAGACGTTTTGATTTATTAAATATTCATTGTAGATTAGAAAATATTGGCACGTTTTTATTTTGTATGAAATCATTAAAATTCAAATATTTAAAAATCTATTATAGATATTTAAAAAATCGAAACGTACAGCCCTAGTTTTTAGGCATTTCAAAAACATACCAAAAATTCATTGCTGTAGTTTAAGGTTTAGAGGGTGGGAAACGTTATTGCCGTATGTATAGAGCACTGACCTGCATATATTTACACTGGACAGGCTTATGTCAAACTGTTTTTGTGTCTATTTGATTTCCGCCATTTTGGCGCTGTAGGACGTAGCGTGAGCATAGCGTGCGTACGTGGTACTAAAGTTTGAAGTCTGGAGAGACCATCACGGCAACCATTTTCATATTGTACGTCAAAATTAGTTCTTTAGACGCACGCTAGTGGCGTTTCAAATAGGAACAAAAACTTAGCTGTCAAATCATACAGACAGCCAGTCCAGTTAAATAAAAAAATTTTTTCATGTCAGTGGTATAGAGACTGTTTGCTTGACAAAATGTTCGACAGATGTTGCCTAGCAATTTATTTAGATCGGGCCTATCCATAGAAATAGAATGTAAAAGAACCACAAAGTCAATAAACAGGTGATCCGAAAACGAATCAATACATTTTATATGAGATACGTAAAATATGACTTAGATTCATAGAATATGACTATATAATGGCAAAGGAAGTTAATAAACTATGTTCCATACTGTTTTCTTCGTCGATAAACGAATAAATGTAGCGAAATTTTGTTTTAGAGAAATGTGTGGCAATATCTTATTTACCTTTGAAAAGTGTGATTACTTGGATTGTTTCTTTTTGTCACATCATAATTACCAGAAGACACCATAGCTCCACGATACCTTTATTTTAAATTCTAATTAAGATTAAAAAATATTTTAAACAAACTGTGATTGCTCATTTGCTAGGCGGGACGCTAGGGGCTCTTACTGTAAAAAATGTTGGCACATGTCACTTGATCCTTTGTCTCTTTTTTACATAGACCGTCCCAAGTAGCGTCGACTTCGCCGTCGGCTTCATTTGACATATGGTTGTAATACATTGCTACTTTTCTTTAGTATGTTTTTATTTGTACCAAAAAGAAGTAGCAATGTATCTCATCCTTCTGTCAAATGAAGCCGACGGCGAAGTCGACGACACTTGGGCGGTAGGGCCCCGTGTCCGTATGATGTTAACTTCTCTTTTCCTCGCTTTGTTGATCTTCTTGAGCGCAGCGAAAATTTTCCTATGTCTATGGGCCTATGCGTATCAGTAGATTGATTATTAATTTTGGCTTTTAGTGTACTCTATATCATGGTTCTCCAAACTTTATAGTAAAAGGGCCAGACTTACTCCTCCACCAAGTCCCAAGGGCCAGGATCTAGCTAGCTCCGTACCAACAACATACTGTAAATTACAGTATTGTTGGTATGATCCCGCCTGCTTTCGCGGGCCGAATTGTTGGTGCTCCCGGGCCGGATCCGGCCCGCGGGCCGTAGTTTGGAGACCCCTGCTCTATATTATAGCGAGTATTGCCAAGTACTTATTAAACTGTTAAATATCTCAAATTAATTTTAAGAGTCTTAAATTGTTGGGCTTTCAAAATTGAATGGGAAAAACGTATTAGTTAGCGTGATAGCCCAATGTGCCGCTGACTATACATAAAAGTGCTGAAAGTGGACATATTTAGTATTTTTTCTGTCTATATCTATCTACAGTGAACTATATTTACAGAGTTTCTTAATACTGTTCTTAACATGTTCTTTATATTGTTCTTAATAAACACCGTTAATTTTTGAGTACCTATATCTAAAAATTAAATGGGTATATCAGACCACGTTTTTGAATATAAGCATTTATGACAACCGCAAAAAACTGTTTACTAAATAAGACAAGTAAGGGTAAACAGACAATAAAGATAATATTGTTTAAGATGGTGGCACCATTTTCGTGGCCTTAAAATCTACAAAAAAAACTGTATGGTTCTTTTCAATATCAAAAATGGGAATATACTTTGATAAATATTTCTCTTTAAATTCAGACATCCTTAGCAAACTTTTAAACAACAACTTGACGTCACCGGAGCCATAAATTGTGCCTAGCTTCGATAAATCTACTTCACCGATATTAAAGCTACCAACCCTTATAAATTGTACCTTTAAAAGCCGTATTGACAGCACCAAGTAGTTATCAGTTATCACATTCATGGTTTATAAACTTTAGATGAGAATGTGATTAATCATTTCTCCTTGTAGAAACGAGATAAGTACTTACTCTAGTACTTTCAATAAAACCGTGCAAGTATACTTTAAAAACCGGCCAAGTGCGAGTCGGACTCGCGCACAAAGGGTTCCGTACCAAAAAACGGCAAAAAAATACGTTTGTTGTATGGGAGCCCCCCTTAAATATTAATTTTATTCTGTTTTTAGTATTTGTTGTTATAGCGGCAACAAAAATACATCATCTGTGAAAATTTCAACTGTCTACCTGTTGTTGTTATTAATATCGAGCAAAAAACAGCAAAAATCACGTTTGTTGTATGGGAGCCCCCTTAAATATTAATTTTATTCTGTTTTTAGTATTTGTTGTTATAGCGGCAACAGAAATACATCATCTGTGAAAATTTCAACTTTCTAGCTATCACGGTTCATGAGATACAGCCTGGTGACGGACAGACAGACTGACAGACAGACGGACAGCGGAGTCTTAGTAATAGGGTCCTGCTTTTACCCTTTGGGTACGGAACCCTAAAAAGTGTTTTATTACAAAAAATGTTTACACGACATTTTTACTCTTTTTCCAAGTCTATTTGTCAATTAAGTAAATTATCTAAAATTATTTATTACTTCAAATTTTGAATGTCACGAGCTAATTCATCTTTAACTTAAATAAAATGTTTAAGTTAACTCAAAGCTATTACAGATAATAATTAATTTAACTTAAAATATCATCTTACTTAAAATTTCCATTACCATTTTTAACTTTCACACAATAGACTTGACAGTAATTACTTAAAAGTTAGAGCAAGATAATTTATTAATCCTAAGTTATCTTGATTACTTAATTTCAATATTTTTTTAATGTTTAACACTCTAATATACATTAGGAGAGAGTAATTATACTGTCGTCCATCACCCTATAATAAAAAGTTGGAGATGCTTATAAATTTATACTGTGTCCATTAAGAGAGCGAACTATGCCCGCCAATTGGTATTTTTAGGGTTCCGTACCAAAATGGTAAAAAAGGAACCCTTATGGTGTGACTCAGTCTGTCTGTCTGTCACAGCTGGATATCTCGAGAACTACTAATGATATCAACTTGAAATTTGGAATAGTTTAAGATGACATTTGCCCAACTATTTTGCAAATAAGAAAGAAATAAAAAAATAATATTCTTTTTACAACAGGGACTGAAAAGGCGTCTTGAAAATTTAAAGTGAGGTGACTAGAGCGTGTGGGGTACCATATGAAAGAGCGCTGTTTGCACATTTTAAAACATTTTTTTCTTTTTTCTTAGGCCGCATAGTTTTCGACTTATGATGAAAAATGTAAAAAAAAAATACCGTTCCCCCCTCCCCTTATCTCCGAAGTTTGCAAAGAGAAAAATCTGAAATAATTCTATGTGATAGTAGTTTACGTAAAGATTACAGGAAAAATAAAACGATGTCTCAATATAACACACTTTTTTAGAAATTCAAAAAACAAACAAAAATTCTTTAGTTTCACTACCCGTCAACAGATGGCGGTGACCTAAGAATGCTGACTTGCGAAAAAAAATAGTTCCACTATCGGTCAAGAGATGGCGCAACCTAATACTACAGTAATAATTGGTGACTGGTTCTAATATAAATTACCTACTATTTGCCGTACGAATAAACGAAGAAGAAGTTCCTACTTAGTAATATAAACAGTTTGCAATGTGGAGCGGCTGAAACGCTTTTCAGTCACCCTAAGCAACTGTGGTTAAGATTTGTAAATTAACTGTCCGCCTGTTCGCCCTTCCACCTGTCTGCCATTTATCCTACCTTTTTAAAGACTGTACTAAAGTAACATATCCAAATAATAGGTCTATATCGATATCTATACCTATGAAATTGCCGATTTGTATGGAGATTTTTCAAGAAGTTGCATTTTTCATAATAGCATTTTCTTTGTTCATTTAACAACCATGAACACTCATGTAACAAAACATTTATGTACTAATATTTGAACACTATGCTAACTTATTTCTATTTAAGATAAGCGAAAAAATAAGTTTTGGTTAAGTTACAACCCCTTCGGTCACCCTTTTTTTTGCTCACAAAAAAAGAGTCACTTTCAAGATCTTTTTTTTAATGTCACGAAAGCTAAAATACGGACTTTATTTTTACTGATAGTTAACTATCATGATCATAATTCGATGTAATATTCACGATTTTGTTAAAATTTTAAATTATAGAAGTTATTATTTTCTCTGTATGTGACAAAATATCGGCAATTTCATAGGTAAAGACCTAATATATTTATGATTGTACGGAACCCTCGGTGCGCGAGTCCGACTCGCTCTTGACCGGTTTTATTTTTTATTATGTAAACTGGGCAGACATTTGACCACAATCTTGCTTGGGAAACAGGATGTGTTCTACAGTGTAGCACGCTTGCCCAGGAAATGCTTATTCATTGCCCAGATAACGCTCTTGGCAGCCATTTTTTTAACATCAAAAAGGGAAATAATATAATTCAACACTATCATAAAAAATCAATAATTAATATATTATACTACCTATTACAATTTTCATGTTTCATTTTTAGTTACGGATGACGTTAACATAGACATCAATGTGACAAGTTTCCTGCGCATTAACAATTGGCGGGGATAGTACAGAGCTGGAAGAAATTTTCATAGTGGAAATTGTTTCTTTTTTTACTTTATTGAAAACATTAACATTTTTAATTGATCCCTAATATTATAGGTTTATTATTAGTTGGCACAATATTGGAAAACTACAAAATTGGAGGTCTTTTAACGATTTTTTTCTATCGAGAAAAGTTTTAGCTATCATTTTTCTGTCATTACATAACTGAGTTCTTTAATCTACTAATATCTACATTATTATGCACAGACATCTGCAGACGATATCAACTCAGCTGTCTTACTGTTAAACTGTGTGCTATATAAAATTGGGAAATGGTCGACCAACTTTGGTATAGCTGTTAACCCATCCAAGTGTCAGGCAATTATTGTCGGAGGCCTGAAACAGATCGCAAAGATTGATTACAGTTCTGTACAGCCCATGTTTGACAACATCACAATCCCCCTCAGCACTAGCGTTAAAAACCTTGGTTTGCACATATGACTCTTCTCTCAGCTGGACAACGCAAGTTGCTGAGGTCAGTCGATCTGTTATAGCCTCTCTAAGCTTTCTGAACCGATTTAGGAACTTTCTTCCCATTCGCACAAAAATCACTCTAGTAACTTCCTTAATTCTTCCACTCATTGATTATGCTGATATCTGCTACCCTGACTTGAATGAGGATCTCCTTAATAAGTTGGACCGGCTTATTAATAATGCCATTCGTTTCATATTTTGCCTTCGTAAATTTGATCATGTTTCTTCGTACCGGTCTCAGCTTAAATGGCTCCCTATCCGTCTACGCAGATAGCTAAGGCTGCTCTGCTCACTTTATTCCATCCTCAACAATCCCCATTCTCCAGAATACTTGAAATGTAAATTTCAGTATCTCTGTGATACTCACGATCGTCCCCTTCGCTCTGCCAATTCTCTTGCTCTCTCCACTCCTCTCTTTCGTTCTGGCTATATGTCTGATTCTTTTACGCTGCAAGCTACCCGCCTCTGGATTTATCTCCCTGAAACTATCAGAAGATCTCCTAGCAAATTCTCATTTAAAAGAAACGCTCATGCTTTTCTTTTGGAAATGTGAATGATCATTGTCTCAAACTTATTTCTTGTTATTTTTGTTATATATTTATAATAAATGTATTTATATATTAAGGTTTATTTATTTTTATATATATTATTTATCTATGTGTTATTTAAATATTTTTTAAGGTTCTGTAACTCCTTTGTATGTACCGCAAATTCATGAATGTCTTTTTATTGATGGTTGACTAGTATAGAATGCTTTTAGCATTAAGTCCGCCTTTGTACCTTACTTTGTGTATTGTTGTGCAATAAAGATTAATAAATAAAATAAAAAAATATTTTTGGCACCGATAAATTAAGTGATACTATGTGAAATCGTTCCTCATTTATGTGTACTTGACATTGTAGGGCCACTTAAGTAATTACTTATGAATATCACTATGTAGTTTAAGCATTATATTCATTATATATTACTGTTAATCAAATCGGCATTAGAACACATCGCAGATCCGCAGCTACAAAGATTTAACTTCATCATATCAGCCGCACGACACCCACTGCTGGGTAAAGGCCTCCCCTAGATTTAACTTAAATTTTATTAATTTCCGGAAAATTAAATTAAAGTTTTTTTTGTTACTTTGGAGCTTTGGCTGGAAACGACAAGGACTAGAACGTTCCGACACTTCCGACAAATTGGTGACTATAGCTCAGTCATCCATTTATAACAAAAAACTCACAGAGTAAAAAAAAGGGAGCACCGCCCCCCCCATAAAACGCAAGAAACAGTGACGCAATTGTGGGTCCAGTTGCGTCACTGTTTCTTCAAAGGTAAGTTACATACTTGACTTAAACATACAGTTAAGGCAACATTTCTCCAATAAAAAATACAAACAAATGGCATAGTTATGCTAAGAAGATGGCACATTTTACAGTTGCGACAACAGCGACGTCCACACTCATCGGGCGCCCCCTGCTCAACTGACTGATAAGAATCATATTGCACCAATAACAGTGCATTTTTCACAATAATGCTACAAAGACGCTAGTACAATCTACCGCGAAATGAAGGAATTAATTACGCGACTTATTTCCACCTAAAATTTTACACTTTTTAAATATAATGGCGTTCATAAGTCATTTTCGTGATTTTTGCAGTTAATTCTTTATAGCACCGAATGTGCGACATATAACACGTTTCGAACATTTACACCTTTGTCAATATAATAAACATAACATAAAAACAAATCTCATAAAAAGAAATTGCATTATTATAGGCACACGAAGCTATAATACTCGTATGAAACGATGGCAACTTATCGCTATGTAATTTTCTTCCATATTGTAATGACATTTCCCCTTGCTATGATATCAAAAACCGTATTCAATTTTATCTTTATTTTTATGAATGTGTATTATCATCCTTAGTACACGGGTTTGCCCGTGACTTGGTCTGCGCTGTCTTAGAACACAATTATTTATTACACTTTAATACTAGGGGCTCTTTAAGCTGTTGACCTTGCGTTTGTGACATTTAAAAAAAACTAAGTATACAGGTCCCAAAACTTTGCCACACGGAGGGAAAGTACCTTAAATATTGAAGATAGGAAATTTTATTGAAAGAAGACTTCATTTTGTTTTTAAAAAGAAACGGAACTGCATTCATAGAATTTTTTTGATAATCGCTTACAAATTGATACAATTTGAAATAATTTAAAATTTTAATGTTAAATTTCATGGTCTTCGTTTTGTTTAAGATGCTGGGTCACTTAAGAAAAAATAATCCCTTTCGTTTGGAATTGTAAAAATAAATAAAAAATATTTTTTTCGTTTTTGGTGGGTTCGATTCCTGGTTAAGGCAAGCGATTTTTCAAACATCTTTGACTGCAGTTCCAATTACTTTTCCTTCCATTTCCATCGGCCATGGTCACGGGCCGACGAAGTCAGCAATGAAACATGTAATTATTTAAAAAAATAAGTAAAACTGCATTCAAAGATTTAAGATAAACCTTTTGAAATAAAACAATTTTTAACGGATACTAGCGCGGTTTTATTAAAAGCACTTTGGTAATTAGTTGGTATTTGGTTTGATTTTTGGTTTCCCCGACGTTTCGGCAACTTTGCAGCTGCCGTGGTAATGGCCTAATTACCAAAGTACTTTCAATAAAACCACGCTAGTATCCGTTAAAAATTGTTTTATTTCATGTCAATTGATTGCGTAAGCTTGAGAAGTGAATATAAACCTTTTGTCTCACCCGGGAATCGAATGGGCCAAAATCAGAAGCAAAAAAGGCCATTTTTGGGTCTATCTTTAATTTTATGTTAGGTACAGTACAGGTAGATGATTGAAGGTTAGTTACTAGGTATGTATTTAGAAGAAATGAGGGCTTTTCAAAGTGAAACTTAAAAAATTTAAATAGTATCTATTTTCCTCACTAGATTGCGTCTTGTACCAAAGAGGCAAGTAAGCGCTCGCTGGCTGACATCTGCCCAAAGAGAAACATTTTAGGGTTACATCTCTGCCCTCCTTATTGCAAATGCAGTACTTGCAATTTGGCGGTTTCGAGATAAACGCGGGAAACCTATTTTTTTATATCTATGCAACAAGTCTATGTTATATAACATTTAAAGTCTACCTAAAAATTAAGAAAAAATCAAGCTTTGTATTGACATATTTTTTCTTTTACTTTAACGGTATCCTCTAAATAAAATGCGGAATACTGCATTTTTATCTACCATTTTGGGATTGTGGGCATTACAGTATCACTAAGGCCAAATGCAGTATCTGTGTTTATTACTGCAAAATTACCTAGCACGTGTTCAAAACTGCGTTTCTAACTAGCAAATATGTACTATTTTCATGCATGGTACTAGTTAAAAGTGTTAGCTTTAGATACTTAAGTAGTGACGAAACAAAATAAAACGAATTTTTGGTAGGTAAACAAAATAAAACAAATTATTACCAGAAAAGTAGTTTTATACACTTCTAAGACATTTGCGCGTACAGACATTTTTTACGAATCACAATGAGTATATTACTGGTATTAATTCAGATGTTTTTTAGAATTAATTAGTACCTTCCTGACATTTCAAGACTTATCCAGGGGCTGTGGTCACGGGAGGACTAAAGTAAAAAAGTTGCTCATATAAAGTTAATCAGAAAACAAGAACTAGCTACTGAATCTACCGCCAGTTACTCTCAGAGAAAGAACTGGTGGAAGAAAACTCATAGAGGTTGTGTCGATCTCTCTTTTGATCCCTATGTTCAAAACGAACTAACTGTATCTTTAGATCCCGCAGTTGTGATTTAGTACGGGATTTTAGTTTAATGAATTATGAGGTCCCAAGCTGGTGGTACTCTCCTACCATATTCTCTATTGAAATTTGGATACTTGTTGATTTCATAGCCTCGCGTAGCGTTCTGGGAATGAGTCTTTGGTCTTTGGCAAGGATTTGTGGTTTATCATTTTTAATGTAATGGATGGGTCCTTTTGAGGCATGTTCACACTCTGCAGTCTTGCTATCGCGCTTGCTCTTCTTGTCAACTACATGTTCTTTAATGCGCGTCCCTATACTTCTCTTTATTTGCCTGATGTAAGAGAACCCACAGTCGCAATCTAGTTTATAGACGCCTGCACCTTGAAAAGGGATGTTGCACTTGACAGGTCGTAAGAATTGGTTTATCTTCCTCGGCGGCTCGAAATAGATCTTGATAGCACTCTTCAGAATACCTTTAATCTTGTCAGTGACACCTTTCATGTAAGGTAGAATGGCAGGTTGTCGTTCTACTGTAGCTGGCTTGATAAGGTTTTTGTGATGGAGGCTGGTACTGGCAGTTTGTTACTTCGCAGAACTTGCTTGACATGCTGAAGCTGCTGAGCCTGACAGCTGTGTCAGGTGTAATTGTTGGTCACAGATCCCGCTTACCCTCTGAAACAAAGTTTCCCTACGGTAGGTAGCTAACTGTAAAAGATGGTGGTGGGATTCACCATTGAGGTATCTATCTGTAAGTGTTGCTTTTCGATATACACAGTGTGGCTCAAGATTTGATCAGAGTTACTGATGAAAAGAATGTCAAGGAAGGCTAGTTTATTATCTGCCTCTAACTCCATAGTGAGTTGAATATGCGACCTACACCAGAACTAGATAGGTACCTACTTAAATAAAGAAAATAATAAAACTTACCAAAACCATTTGAACATTGAATAAACAAATTATTGAAAAAACAGTACTGTCGAATACTGCGTTTGTCTTTAGTTTTTATTACATTTAAAGAATTATATGCTAAATGAAACTGCAGTAAACGTATCAAGTACTGCACAACCTTTTAGTACATGCTGAATACTGCAGATCTTGTTAGCATGAGCAATACTTTTGTGCAAGTACTGTGTTTTGCGTTAAATAAAAAACATAGTTATAATAAAAAAAAAACAATGAAAAATATTTTTTTATATATAGATTAAGCCCTCAAGATGTCATTTTTGCAAAATAGTGAAAATCCCAAAAGTGTCGATTACTGCAAGTGCAATTAGCAGGGCAGATCTGCCTGCCTGAGTACTCTTCGAAGCTAAGTAAAAAAACCACATTGACACGTACATTTTTATCAACGCCATCTATCGAGCCTACAGCTTTTTGTCATTTTGAAAAGCCCTCATTGACCGTTATCACTGACCCTATCGATTGGTATCATAAAAAGCACATAATGTAATCGGATTTTATTCCGTTCGAGTCACGGCTGAGAAAAGCGATTTATCAAAAGTTTTTAAATGAAGTTTTACTTATTATTAAAATTAAAAAAGGAATGTTTTCTTTCAGTAAAATTTATATTCATGAATATTTTAGTGTATTGTCCCACCAACTATCATCTTTTATTTCACCTCGTAGGTATACTATGGGTGTCCGCATATCAAAGTAGGTTACATGTCGGTACCGGTCGGTACAGGTCTGTGCCGATGGATACAGGTAAAGTAACTATGGGGCTACTAATGCGCCGCGGATGTAGGTATGCGCAAACAAGTACCGACAGCCAGTTTTCTTTATGCGGCCTCCCATAGAACGGTACCGACAGATCAGGGCCGGAAAACCTGTATCTTTTATGGTTTCACCCTATAAGTCTTGACCATAAACCATAATATACCTACCAACTATCGTGACCTCGTTTCCTTTCTACCAAAAGCCGAGTCGATTAAAAATGGCCACCGGCGGACGCGGACGTGATGTCACGTCTGCCAGTTATAGCTTTTATACGGGTGAGGGTAAACAAATGTATGTTGGAATTTATCATGGCTGTTGTTTTAGTTCGGTTTTCTATCATAAACCATTCGTGTTGGTCTAAGAATGCACGTTTTGTCTTTATTGTGGCTGTCGAAAGAATGTGTTACATACTGTATTCGTTTTTTCAAGTGTTACCTTTGCCTAATTTTTGACTAAATTCGAAACAATATTCAAACCCGCCACGGTCATGTAAATTTAGGTCTCACACTAGGCGCAATTTAGACAATCAGAAGATAGCTTTTTATATGTGCGAGGTACGAACCTGGCACATATAAAAAGCCATTTTATTGCCTATAAGAACTCGTGTCTAAAATGGCGCTTAAATAATTTTAGGCGAAGTTAGAGGCAAATGCGCAATTTCGCATATGCTAACGATTTATCTGACAATCACAGTAAATCATTAAATTATGCGAGACGTGCATGCTTACTGTAGATATTTAATATTGATAGCCCATTTTTCCTACTCAAAACCCAAGAAAACTTTTTTAATACTACTAACAATTGTTTTTATTGAGCTAGGCAAAATTGAGGTTGATATTGACCAAGAACTTTAAAATCATACTCATCTAATCTTTTTCGTGATATCAAAATGGCAGCCTATATTACGACAAGTTACTATATAATATTGGTAGCATAAATTTGTGTTATTAAAAAATAAACAATTATTATCATTAGATTTGAATGCAGTAGCATTTTAATAAATTGTTTTTCTTTTTTTTCAGGTAAGTCAACATAAATTGCGGTGAAAGAATGTCAAACAGTTTTCTTCAAAAAGGTTTTTATGATGATTAAAACATTTTTTTGCCCTAAGAGCAACGCGTACGGAAGCCCGCGTTGCTTTAAGTTTTTGCCATACTAATTCAATTTGACGTGTGACTTAGAAGAATACTTTTGAATATAAAATATTACAAACAATGTAACGAGAGATGTGAAAAAAATGAGACAATATTATTATTGTCTTATTTTGTAGTAACAGCCTAACAAAAATAATAAGATGGGATATTAATAAATAAGAAAAAAAAACACGACGTTATATAAAACAAATCGACGGAAATCTACTTTACTCCCTGAATAAAAAAATTTAGCATAGGTTTGATCGAACTATTTTTGTGATATATTACAAAAAATTAGTGCGCCCAGCGATGAAGATTAGTTGTCTAACTCCCAAAGAGTTGACAGAACAAGTTAAATGCCGAATTTAGCTATTTACCAGTCACGTGAAAATTTTCTCGCTGGTAGAGGTGAAAAGTTGTATGTCTAACACGAGTCTAAATGTTTGTGATGTCTCGTGCCTTTAAATCGCTCCGTAGTATATATTAGACAAATAGGGGTTAAAGTATGAAATTATCGATTTTTCTCACACATAGTGGCTCTATCTTCTTGAAAATACTTTTTTTTTAAATTCTCAATAAAAAAAACAATTTCGTTTTTAAACCCTAATAAATCTACAGGAGCTGCAGTTAGAAACCATACATCATACTCCGTACTCGCCAGACCTTGTTACAACGGACTTCCATTTTTTTCGTGATATTGACAATTTTCTACGTGGTAAAAATTTTTCTTACCAAGAGCTTTCACACAGTTTGTCTAATCTGGATCCCAAAAGTTCTAACGCAAAAATGAACTTCCGATTAGATGGCAACAATGTATAGATAATGACGGTAAATATTTTGATTAAATAAATATGTTACATTAAAAAAAAGAGTTTTTGTTTTCAGTACAAATCGCCAATTTCATACTTTAACCCCTAATATTAACAAAAATAATTTCAATTAATAAAAGTCCTCGTGTATTAACACTTTGCTTAAAGAAAAGCTTCGTAAATAAACCAGCCGACATGGACATCGCGCGCTCGTAGCACGTAGCACTCGTAGCACGTAACACCCGTAGCACGTAACACCCGTAGCACAGCGCGCTATGAAAGTTACGTAGCACGCTCCATCCGGGCGGGCGTTGCTAAGCACCGATCAACGACGGTCCATAATGCTGGAGTTACCTTAGGACAGGCATATCAAGCATGTGTCATAAATTGTTTACAAATAATATATAATAAACCACTTAAACGAGCAAATCATTTGTTTCATGATCAAAAAATTACAATCAAGTAGATGTATGGCATTATACTAAATTCATATTTAGTCTTCAAAAGTATCACTATTTCGATCAAACTAAACTAAAACGATTTATTTAGCAAGTTGACTTCAACAATAGCAAAATACTTAGCTTTTATCCCTTAAAAAGTACTGAGAGCCAGATTACACTGACATGAGGCCGAGTTGTGTTCACTGCGGCGGTGGCTCGAATAAAAATAATTTCACTGCCCATCCGCCAACGTGGAGTAAACATCCCACTCCACCCCGCCTCCTGACTACCGGAAGTGTTTGTGCAAATCGTTATAATAGTCAATGTTCCATCAATAATGATTTGTAAAATTACTATTAATCAATAACTAATTATCAAAACATAATTAGTTTATAATTTATAAGATTTTAGACATAATATACTACTCAGGATCACTTAACCGGAAATGGCTACACAAATCACCATGTGAACTAACATTTATATAAAAAACCAGTATTTAAATAAATATTAATAAATTATTCATTGGATGATGCAATAAAAATAATTATTTAATTTGCTTATTTTGAATAAACAACGTTAAATATCTCACACATGCAGTCCTTTACACGTTTGACTACGGCCCGATCCAATTTCGAAATCATCCTTCTGATGCGGCCCGCAAGTGTGTCTCAATAATATTTCAATTAAAAAGTAACAATTTACCCATGCAATTAGTTTAACTGTGGCCCACTGATTCTCCGGTCAATATGCATTTGGCCCCCCAATGATTTTGAGTTTGACATTCCTGCCTTAGGGACTAACGCATTAAGATGTCGAATGGTATAAAAATGTCTTCCTTTTGTAACTTATAAAAGCAGGTCTTAAAATGATACGCTCAAATATACATTTTGAAAAAAAAAACAGACCAAGTATACATTTTAAAGTTTTGGGAATTCAAAAAAACTCTCTGTTTAAAAAAATGTACCAAACATCGAAAATAAAAAATATAATAAAGTAATTTCATTCTTTAGTCACACTTTTACGTTATCAAAATAAACAAAGATAATCTCTTTATATTTTTAAAAAATTATGAAAAAAATATTTATATGGTCTGTTTTTGACTTGAGGTCTAGTTTGGCTTAGTAAAATGATACAAATATACAAAATTTAATATTTATTCCTAGGCAGTCTCATCCCCATCATTTTCATCAGACTCTGAATTATTTTCAGTATCATCAGTTCTTATATTTATTTAAGAAAAATAAAAAAAAGACATTTTCGAAAAAAAAATGGATAGAGCTTTTTTATCATTAAGTTTCTCTTCTTTCATACGCACATTTAATCGATTCATTAATCTGTTTTTTCCGGATTAAGGTAGGTTAACGGGATTTATTCTTTATTCTTCAATAGAATTCAAGACAAAAACCGCCCATCTAACCGAAACATGGTCTGTTTTTGACTTTAGTCGAATTTCCGGTCAGGTGTTTTGACCGTTTAAAGTGAGCATTTGATCGGTTTTATATATTAGGCCTGTAGATTTCATAAAATACTACCGATCAGGGGGTCTATTACGAAAAGTTTAATGCGATACACGCAGCTGTGTCCGTGCTTCGTTTTGATTGTTTCCTATTACAAATTACTTTCGTATGCGATATTGCGAAGTGATTGCGTGAGTTTGACAGTTTCTTTCTAGCGTAACCGAGATCGTTCGTTTAGTAGTCTATGGACTACGATAGCCAAATTCAAAACGTTTGTTATAACTACAACCAACGAACTGCAGACGACTATCGTGGCCAAGTGACTGCGTTACGCAATTGCGTACGTTATTTTCGTAATAGGCCCCCTGCATCATTAACTCTATTTCGCCAAAATTGCTACTTGGTCTGTTTTTGACTTGAGCGTATCAAACCTACAAAGCTAATGTTATTCAACACTGTAGCCCACCTCCGCTGCAAAACACTGCAGTAGGTTCCGCCATGAGTTCGACAAGCGAAACAAATGCGAACAGCCTGTTTTAATGCATAGATTTTTCACGCACGATTCCGCCCGATCGGCTCCGACCGTTGTCACATGCGAGAGTAATGACGCGAAACCACTACGTAGATGTGATCCTCATATATCGTCTTCGATAGAAGACAACTCATAGCGGAACTATGACGGAACTACCGCGGTCCCGCTGATATGGTTTCGCAACAGAGGTGTGATACAGGCGTCAAAAATACAAAGATGTTGAAAACATAAATATTAAACCTTTGACACAGATCCTTAATTAATATTTTTCTGAAGTACTCAAACTTTAAAAAGACATAAGCGGCTTCATAATAAAGGGAATTAATTAATTGGGTGACTGGAAATAAATTAAAGGCGACTGTTAATGGGATACTTAAATGCTATACCGGGCAGCGGTTTATTTTTTGGGCGACAAAATTACTAAACGGGCGAGTAACTGTGGATTACAAAAAATATGTAAGACGGGCGACTACATGTGGGTGATAAATAATTTAAGTTAGCAGTGAAAATTCTAAATGAGTGGCTAAAATACTGAGTGGGCAACTATTATACCAAGTAGGTAACTATATAACTGATTTAAGCTGCCCAACATAGTATTTTTGTCATCTCGATCGATTAGTATAATAGTCACCATTTTTAAATAAAATTTAAGCCAAATTTCAAATGTTTTGTGTGCCATAAGGTTGTCGCCCAAATAGTAATTTGATCGCCCGTACTAAATAACTAATTACTCAATTTGTAATTTAAGTCACAATACCATTTTCAACATTTGTAGTCGTCCTCAGTCCGTCGCCCACTTAGTATTTCAGTACGCTATATTCAGTATTTTCGATACCCAAAATGGGAATTCATTGTTATCCGATTAAAAACTACCCAATTATAAATAACAAAGGAGATTAAATATCTTATTTCCTTTTCTTCTTTTTTTAAAAGCTCTATATCCTCTATCAAATTATATACAGGGAATTGTAATAAAACATCCACTCAATATCTCAAAAAGATCTTGTTCTGCGAGGCATTTCTATTTGTCAAACGCCATTTTAATTTAGACAAATGACTGTCAAGGGTGTTTTTGATGAAATGGAACGAGACAATAAACATTTTCGACTGAATAATGAATATGTAGGTTAAGAAGATAACAAAATAAAAGTAGGGTAATCTATTTAAGTATACTTTTATATGTAGTATGTTTTATTTCTGTAAAGAATTTGATACCCTTCAAAACTGAAATATAATATACACATCATCTTTGTCTAGGGATACAGGTGTTATTTTCATACAAACGAGGTAACTTTGAAGCCTCGGTTTTCTGCCAGGAATGTACTGTGCTGTAATCTGATGATGGCCATCCAGGGACTGAATGGAGTAGATTCAGATCGCTATACACATTCAACTGATCTGATCGATCAGCATTCTAAAAGATTAATGGTTCAGAGATCTCGGTTTGAAGATTTCCATACATGTTCATGCAATTTTCGCGGTTTTTTTAAACATGTCCATTACGTTTTTAGAATGATGGTCAGATCAGTTGGGTGTGTAAAGCGATCTGAATCTCCTCTATTCACTCCCTGGATAGCCGTCATCAGATCACAGCACAGTACATCCCTGGCAGGAAACCAAGGCTTCAAAGTTACCTCGTTTGTATGAAAATAGCACCTGGTATCCCTAGACAAAGTTGATGTGTGTATAATCAATTAAGCTCACTTAACTTTCCCACCATGTTAAATGTTTTTCGATTTGAGACAAAGTTAACCCCAAGGGTTAATCGTAAAGGTGAAAGTAAAATATTCCCAGGGGAGGGGACCCTGGGAAAGTTTATTACACCCTCAGGGTTGGTTCACATCTATTAGCACTATGGTGCGAAGTAGCATCAGCAATGTGCTGCCCTCATGCTATATTTCTTGCCTTCTTAACAGGGACCGGAAAACCCTTTTTTTGGTTAACCCAATTGATAGGGAAACCCTATTAAATGATAGGATTTCCCTTTCGTTAGGGTTAGTCGACGTCATGCTTACCGTATAGATAGGGTTTTTGAAAGTGAGTCTATGAAATACCCAATCAAAAACCCTTTTAACGGTTAGCGGTTCATGAAATACCCAATGAAAACCCCTTTAACGGTAAGCGGTTTTGGTCCTTCGGCTCAGGTAAAACTAGGTATAAATTGCTTGAACACGTTTTAAAACCCCTTCATAAAGACTTCATAGGGTTTCCCTGTTAGAAATTCAAAATTCAAAATAATTCATTCAGTCTAGGCTGTTACAAGCACTTGTGAATGTCATAGAAGCTACGCCATCGGTTCGCAAACCCTAAGCGGGAGACCTTGTAACGAGAAGAACCGGCAAGAAACTCGTCAAGAGCTGCTTTTTTCTCCCTGTATATTTCATACAGAGTCATCAAGATTGAAAAATGAGCTCCACATTTAAAGTGAGGTCATTTTCCATCACAATAGTTATCAAAAGGTTACACACAATGGGTAGGTAGGTTAAAATTAAATATCTACTACATTCAGATAGATAATCGTGAGAGTAAATAACTTTCAACTAGTTTAGAAATCACTCCGTCTGCTACTCTAACCAAAAAACACTTGATACAAGACATAAAAATAAAAACGCAATTCTTACAATTCAATATGCGTTAAGATAGGTACTCAGAAGCAGACCCATTCCCACTGGCAGCACCCGTTCACGAGCATGACGCATGGACCAGCCATCGCTTCGCTCATCCATATTTGAGGGAACGTAACGACCCGCCCCGTTAGGGTTTTTGTATTCGGTAAGTCCTTACTTGGGTTATCCTTTTGATAGGGTTACCGTATTGATAGGGTTTTTGAAAACAAGTCTATGAAATACTCAATCAAAAACCCCTTTAACGGTAAGCGGTTCCGGTCCTTGCTTCTTAAGCGATAGAAAATAATAAAAAGTGCTTTTTCTTAGTAATAATGTGTGTCAAACCTTAAAACGTAGTACATTTTATTGTATAAAGTAAAAAAGTGATAATACGCTGTGAAAATTGAGGATTTCAGCGACTTACGAACAGCCTTTTTTGATGCCAAAATTGGCTTACACCAACGCGTTTGATAAAAGATGAATTATTGGGTAAAACTTTTTTATGTTTGATTTATTTTTAGCGTAAGGTTATTGGAGCGAAAAGAAAAGGGATTTCTAGTAGGATATAAAGTTATTGGCTTATTTTTTTATTCCTAATTGATGATTATGGAACTTTTACAATTTTATTGTCTTTTTATCATATCCGTTTATAGGCTTTGTATAAACACAAAGGTTATGATAACAAAAGTAAGTACAACGCTATGGCACACTTCACTTGGCGTGGCACAAAGGATTGTGCAATAAAGATTGTTGATAATAAGGATATTAACTACAAT
The DNA here is from genome assembly GCA_943789525.1 of Agriphila geniculea. Lineage (NCBI taxonomy): Eukaryota > Metazoa > Arthropoda > Insecta > Lepidoptera > Crambidae > Agriphila > Agriphila geniculea. The sequence goes on along the minus strand of OX038898.1, from coordinate 7,675,942 downwards.
CTTTATTAACCTAAAAAAGGTTTTATATATATATATATATATATATATTATGTGTAGTTATACAACGTGTAATAGAGTTAATGGCTAAACCAGAATATGGTAGATAGGAACCATCAAACTGAATAACTTTGACAAGAACCAACTCTGAAATCGCGGAAAAAATCAGCTGTTTCATACATTCTCATATTTTCGCTATTAATTTTTGTTTAAAACAGATCTTTTTTTCGTGATTTAAGAGTTGGTCTCATAGTAAAAGTTTTATAGTCCCTATCTACTATATTCTGGTTTAGCCATTAATTCTGTTACACGCTGTATTTAAGCAATTAAAAATAGTAAGGTATAAAACAAAATTTAGTATCGCTATCACAACTGTCACAAAAACTATACCATCCTTACTAATATTATAAATGCATACGCCTTCACGTCTTAATTACTGAACCGATCATCATGAAATTTTGCATAAACTTTGTCAGGGGTACAGAGAAGGACATAGGGTACCTTTCATCCAGAAAAAATGTATAGTTCCCGAGGGATAGCGAAAAAACTGTTCACGCAGACGAAGTCGCGGGCGGCCGCTAGTTTCTTTATAAAACTCAACCGATTATATTGAAATTTTGCATACACGTTGTTAGGGGTACAGAAAAGACAGGTATAGAAAAACATTTCTGTTCCCTAGAGATAGAAAAAATAACAGTCCACGCAGACGAAGTCACTTGTAATTAAAGAGTATCAATTAATTTTGCCGAAAACTAAAGTAGCCATATTTATTTTAATCGCAATTATATTTTTTGCTAATTAATTAACCTGAAATTTCGTTTATCTTATAAGAGAGGTGCTTATATTAATTGGGCTCACTTTTCCAATAAAACCCTTTTACGTCATCCGCAGGTTTAAAGAGTGATATAGGGTTTCATTTTGAGTTAAATTAACGGTGAAATTATATTTGAAGAGTATAAAATATGTACGGTTTCAATCTATAAAGTTAACATTTAGGCATAATTACTTTAAGGTTTTAACATTGGGTTAATCCTTACTTTATTATTTTAAAATTACTTTTGCGTTTTAATATTATAAAATGCGAAAGTTTTTGTTTGTTACGCGTTCACGTCCGATCATCATGAAATTATGCATACTTAGCCGTTGCACAGAATTAAGGTAGCACAAAGAGCAATGGAGCGTTCTATGTTAGGTATCTCTCTTGTTGACCGTATACCAAACGTCGAAATTCGACAAAAAACGAAGGTCGAAGACGTGGGTAGGCGGATAACGAGGTTAAAGTGGAGATGGGCGGGACACTTGGCTAGACGGGATGACGGACGGTGGACCAAGGCAGTTACAGAGTGGTGGCCAAGAGGAGCAACAAAGCCAGTGGGCAGACCACCGGCCCGATGGTCAGACGACATCGTTAAGTTGACGAGATCTCACTGGATGAGGCTGGCACAGGACCGTGAGGAATGGCGCTATAGAGAAGAGGCCTATACCCAGCAGTGGGTTGATGTGGGCTGAATATAATGAGACGTTGTCAGGGGTACAGAAAAGGGCATAGAGTACCCTTCATCCAGAAAAAAGTACTGTTCCATAAGGATAGAGGTCATAACTATCCCCTTTTTTGTTTTTTTATAAGCTCAACGGGGTACGCTTTGCCTTCACCTCACCTGATATGAAGTGACGATAAGGCCGAAGATGGAAACGCACTACACAAGAAATCCTCACTACTGAGGAACTTATCTTACCTTTAACTGCCTAAACAAACAATTTTAAATTGTTGTTATGGCTGACTTAGGTAAGTTGGTGGTAGCTATCCAGGCAGACTTGAAATAAGCCCTACCACCAACCAAACCGAGTACAAAGTAACCCCGACCTGGGATACGAAACCGGGACCCCTGCGTCTTACACGGGTGGGCAAACCACTAGACTATATAGGTAGTTAAACCACGCAGACGAAGTTGCGGGCGGCAGCTAGTTTTGATATAGTACAAGTACACGTATCCAGCTAAGTTTTCTAACTCGGTAGAAACTTCGGTCTATTCGTAGTTGCGGGAGCTACCTTAAAAGCACAAAAGCAAGAAATAACTTTGCCTGGAGTTGTTATAAGTTAAACGGAGTGGTTTGAGCTAGGCAACAACATATGAAATGATCCAACTATATTGTGAACTAGCTGCCCCGTCCCGACTTCGCAAGGGGGGCGCCATCTATTCTTGCCAATACACGCTGAAATTTTAATCATTTGGTTCCCGCCGTGGGGTGGTTCCACTCATGATTACAAGCAACTTTTAATATGGGGTCAACTCTTCTGCTCGCAAAAAAAATCTGCTGTTCCATACATTAAGGTCGAGTAGGTACTGCACTTTTGTATGGAACAGCTGATTTTTTTTGCGAGCAGGAGAGTTGGTATCATAGTAAAAGTTGCTTGTAATCATAAATGGAACCACCCCACGGCGGGAACCAAATGATTAAAATTTCAGCGTGTATATAAAAATGAATCAATATTTCCCTTGGTCACGCCATCACGCTTGAACGGCTGGACCGATTTCGCTAATTCTTTTTTTGTTGTGTTTGTTATTACCAGGAGAAGGTTCTTATGAGAGAAAAAAAATAAGAAAATAGCGCGGAAAATTAGAAAATTTAAGAAAACTCACCCACCATTTAAAATTATTATGGACAATATAAACTTTTTTAGTGTAACCTTATGACGTTTGACATAGAATTGACAGGTAGGCAATTGGCAGACAGGACAACGTCTGTCGGGTCAGCTAGTATTATTATAAATATGAAAGTAGATTGTTTGTTTGTTACGTCTTCACGTCTTTACTACTGAACCGATTATCATGAAATTGCATACACCTTGTCAAGGGTACAGAGAAGTACATAGGGTATCTTTCATCCCCAAAAAAAAAACTGTTCCCGAGGAATAGAGACATAACTCTCCACGCAGACGAAGTTGCGGGCGGCTGCTAGTTCGTTTTAATTGCGACTCAAAATGACAGAAAAGAGAAAAAATGTTTTTTACATCTTCCCGTACAATATTTTTTTTTTTTTTTATACAAACCTTGTCCTAATAATAACAAACACAACAAAAAATAATTATCTAATTTGATGCAGTCACAGATAGTCATAGCCTGGATTAACTTAATTATGATACTTTTGTACTTCATCCGCGTGGACCAAATGTCCACGCGGATGAAGTCGCGGGCAGAAGCTAGTCTTTCACTTTGGAAATCACATTTGATTATGTCGAAATGGTTAAGGGAGTTATTTTTTGTAGTATTTTGGTATCGGTTTATTTTCTCTACAGGGTGTTCTTTTTTTACTAATCCTACTAATATTATAAATGTGAAAGTTCATGGGTTTATGTTTTTCCTCAATCACGCAAATAACGGCTCAACAGATTTGGATAAAATTTAACACGCAGATAATTTATGGACTGGATTAAAACAAAGGATACTTTTTTATCCCGGTCAAAGGTTTCCTAAGGATTTTCTGAATATCCACGCGGACTAAGTCGCGGGCAGAAACTAGTAGGTATTATTGTAATTGCGAAAGTAAGTTTGTTTCTTTGTTACTCTTTCACGTCTTAACTACTGAACCGATCGTAATGAAATTTCGCATACACATTGTCAGGGGTACAGAGAAGGACATAGGGTACCTTTTATCCAGAAATAGTAGGTACTGTTCCCAAGGGATAGAAAAACACCTGTCCACGCAGACGAAGTCACGAGTAGCCGCTAGTTCTCTAAGAATAACCCCGATCGAGTTGAGATTCCTTAGGTCATTAATATTACATAAATCACTATATGGATCGTATACAGGAAGGTGTTAAAATTTAATTTTAGTAAGTGTACCCAATAAGGGCTGTGTTACATCTCCCATCAGCTTTCATGTAATACAATTTCCAGTAATAAACTAATTGGGTATTGTCTTTGAAGGTGTCGTTACGGACTTAAGATTGAGTGCTAAATGGAAATGAATTACCCACTCGTGACGGGTGTAAAAGCCGTCAAGCGTGAGCCGCATTTATGTTTTTAGGGTTCCGTACCAAAATGGTAAAAAAGGAACCCTTATGGTGTGACTCAGTCTGTCTGTCTGTCACAGCTGGATATCTCGAGAACTATACTAATGATATCAACTTCAAATTTGGAATAGTTTAAGATGACATTTGCCCAACTATTTTGCAAATAAGAAAGAAATAAAAAAAATAAATATCTTTTTTACAACAGGGACTGAAAAACTAAAAATTTAAAGTGGGGATACTAGGACATGTGGGGTATCATATGAAAGAGCGCCGTTTGCACGTTTTTAATATTTTTTCTTTTTCTTTTAGACCGCGTAGTTTTCGTTTTATGGTGAGAAATGTAAAAAAAAATACCGTTCCCCCCCCCCCCTCTATCTCCGAAGTATGCTAAGAGAAAAATCTGAAATAATTCTATGTGCTAGCAGTTTATATAAAGATTACAGGAAAAATAAAACAATGTCTTAATATATCACACTTTTTTAGAAATGATCAAATTTCTAAAGTTAACATTAGTTCCACTATCGGTCAAGAGATGGCGCTGACCTAAAACTGCAATAATAATTTTATTATTCTACTCTGCATTGTATTTATTATGATGGTACGGAACCCTCGGTGCGCGAGTCCGACTCGCTCTTGACCGGTTTTATTTTAATTAAATGTACTATTTGACTTTTGAAGTTTTCGTATCGATTATCAAGGTCGGTCAAAACGGTCAAAACTTCAACGGTCAGAGTCTCAAAAATAGCACCTCGAAATAACACCTCACTTACAAACTGGGCGCTTATTTTGTACAAAATAAGGCCTCTGGTTGGTACTGACTTTGCCCAATCGCGCTAATTTTCAATGATAAATCGGTTACCTTCAGTTTCGTTAATACAGGATGTTTGGAAATAGCCTTATAAAGCCGAATATTATAGATAGGGGCCATCAAACTGAACAACTCTTACTATGGGACCAACTCTGAAATAGCGAAAAAAAAATCTGCTGTTTCATACATATTGATAATTTCGTTATTAATTTTTGTATGAAACAGAAGCATTTTTTTCAAGATTTCAGAATTGGTTCCATAGTTGTTCATAAAAAACCTAAACTGAACAGAGTCCAAGCTGCCTACAAGCGGTCTGCAGAGGTTCACTCATTACATAGCGCGGCGATGTGTACGTGACCTCTCACCGACGGGTGTAAAAGTAGTCAGCCGGGGTAAAAAACTGGTTTGCACCGGCTCAGCCAGTGGTGGGGCCGCTAAGAGATAGACTTCAATTTCTTAAATTTTTTCTTCGAGTCAGTAATTTGACAATATCAGTGTATTTGTTTTTGTCATTAATCTTGTCAGTCATATCGATGAGATGAGATTAAAATTGTAATTTTATATTTTTAAATAAGATTGATAGAAGGATTTTATTAGTGATAATACTTAATTAAAGAATAAATAAAAAGATTTTACTAATATGACAGTAACAGATCTAAGTGTCAAATTACTGGCTCGAAGAAAAAATCCAAGTAAGTCGCGTGCATTCGACGAGACACTAGGAGTTTTTTGAATGATTTGTTGACGAATTAGGGATTCCATTCTACCATTTCAGCGTGTAAAATAAAAGAATATAAAATCGATTAAGGTACATCATTGTTTAATAATTAAATATGCCAAACTCTTGCACCGTATACAATTCCCGAAAAAATAATGTCTTTTTTTCGTACCTATCTAAGAAATTATGTGCAGTAAGATAATTTCAAATACACATTTTAGTATTTACTTGCCTTATTTTATTTTCCCTACTTTTCAACCTGCAACCCTCAACCCTTGAAGAATGGGTAAAAGTTTTGATAGCTTGTACTCTATTTACTCATGTGGTTTAATGGTCCTTATCTTATTTTCAAACACCTTGTAGAAAATTATTCATTAAGCTTTTTAAAAAATTGTTAAAAACCATGGATGCCAAACTTAGATTGGACAATTATTTCAATGACAATACTAAATTTCTTACAAAAGATTTTTAAGGAAATATACCTAGGTTACAATTAGAACATTTATTTATAGTTCTTGCAACTCACGAATGCGCGTAGGCTTTGAATATTGTTAGGCGTGCACGTGCACATTGTTTTAGTGTGCGTCTGCACGTTTTCCTATTACGCACACTAAAGCAATGTGTATGTGCACGCCTAACAACATTCATAGCCTACGCGCATTTGTGAGTTGCAAGAACTATAACTATGTAAGTTTTATTCATGAATAAGGTGAGCTATCTGTTCTACAAGTTGTATTCCATTTACGGATATCTCTATCAAATATGATTATCATTCCATACAATTAATTACTTTCTGTGTTAATGGAATCACCTTCACTTAGAAATATTACTGGATGTATCTTAATAAAATAAGAGGTACCTAACGGAGATGATTCGGAGAATTTGAATAGATTCATGAAGTGTTCAATTTGTATAAATTGTGCTTTAAATTAATGATGAATTATTGTGAGTCTCTCTTTGCTATCATAATAATATAAATAATAATAAATCATAAAAAATAGCTTAGATTTTTCTTCTACTTTCCCAGTATAAGTAAATATTCTAGGTATTACCATAAAAATTAACCGAAACGTATTTGAATATATACCGATAAGTATGTATTTATTTGATTATACCGATACTTCGGTACCCTACAGTCGTGATTGCCCCAATGTTATGTACGTACTGGTGAAAACGTGAGATGACTTTTCGACTCTTTGAAGCATGTATGGAATTATAATATACTGCGCCAGGTACAGCATTCCAAGACATCAACTGCGCTATCGGTATTGAAAATTACGTTCGAAAGAAAGATGAATATCTACTTGAACTGGAATAAATCACAATTAAATTGCACTATATTAATTTTGAAATGAGTATTTATAAAAATTGCTTTATAAAGTCACGCAACCGTATAATGACGTAAGCTAATGTTGCTCCCGGAATGCTAGACCTTGTTTTCTTGGATCATGGTTCAATGTAGGTCGTATTTCAGGTTTAGGTGGTCTATAGTTTATTAATGGAATGTGAGCGTGATCGTCATCTTAGGGACATGGACTGTAGTTTGCTAAATTTAAATAAAAACTATGTTGACTAACTTCTTAGTTGAACCGTTGTCGGACGGAAGCTGATAAAGTTATAATCAAATTTGTTATTCATTGTATTAAGTTGGATAATTTATTAAGATTAGGGTAAGACGGAGTTGGCATGTTCGAAAAGTTGATCAAAGCTAAACAAATAAAGAAAAAAAAAGTATTGGTTGCCTTTAGTTATAACTAACGACCACTCGTGACTTCGTCTGCAAGATAATATTTTGTCTATCCCTCGGGAACAGTTCCTTTTTACTCTATGTCCTTTTCTGCATCCCTGACAATAAGCATGCAAAATTTAATGATGGTCGGTTGAATAGTTATATAAGACTTGAAGGCGAAACAAACAAACAGCCTTTCGCATTTATAATATAATAATAATAAGTATGGATGTAAGCACGCTTTTAGCTCAATATTTAAAGTAGTCAGAGCCACTCGGAATAAACCACGATTTTCCGTAAGCATATATCACATAGATATATATTCCCTAATACTGGCAATCTCAGAGTAAACCAGGCTGTAGTCAGTATTGTCACACCCCGGGCAGTCCATACAAGCGCCGCGTTTCAACTACCTATTACACAGACGCTACACAATGACGTTTTTGCATACGTGCAACTGTGTGCGAACTATTGAATGAGCACACGGATCGGCACACGGAACTCACGCGGTGGGCGCCGGTGGGGTGAGGTAATTGATTGTGGGGCGGGGCGAAGAGTTTCCTTTCTGTACGGTAGTATTTATATCTATTCCGTGGTATTGTTCCTAGAGCAACACAACAAAATCAAATGACGGAAGTGTTTTCGAAGTAAAATAAAAACGAATGCGGCCGGAGCGGCGCCTCTGTCAAGAATAAGTAAACAGAATTATATTAGGCAGTCGGAAAAGTTCGCGGCTTTTTTGTACTAAAAATAATAAAGATCCTACAGCGAGGAACACCTTTATCATTAAAATTATCAGACCTGAAGCTGCTGAACCGTTTTTTAGGGTTCCGTAGCCTTAATGGCAAAAAACGGAACCCTTATAGATTCGTCATGTCTGTCTGTCTGTCTGCCTGTCTGTCTGTCTGTCTGTCTGTCTGTCTGTCCGTATGTCACAGCCAATTTATTCCGAAAGTATTAAAACTACACAGTTGAAACGTGGTAGGTAGATGTATTCTGTTAACTTCTTAACGATTTTAATACAAAAAAAAAAATATTAAGGGAGGCTCACCATACATGTAACTGATGCGAAAAAAAAATTCTTCAAACCAATACGTGTGGGGTGTCTATAGATAGGTCTTTAAAAATGATATTGAGGTTCTTAAGACATTTTTTTCTCAAAGTCAACCGTTTCAAAGATATTCACCGCCAAAGTGGTAAAATGTGTGTTAACCCCCCCTTTAACTTTTGAAATAAGAGAGCGAAAAATCTAAAAAAAATGAGTGCTGTAGATCTTAATAAACTCTTTCAACGAAAATTGGTTTCAACGACATTTATTTTGTAGTTTTTCAGATATAGCACATTTTCCAAAACCGCAAATATAACTTTGTCATTCATACCAACACTGTGAAAAACAAAGTTATTTTTGCAGACGAAAAATGATATAAGGTAACTACGGAACCCTACGGCGCGTGGCCCGACACGCACTTGGCCGGTTTTTTGCAGTAGTATTTGATCTGTAATCTTCTCCATTAACATTAAAAATCTTTCTTTGAGCTCTAGCAGCATTCATTTACGCTTATTGGAAAAAAATGCAAAACGTATCTAATGAAAATTTAAAAAAATATGAAGTAGCATGGCAATTTATCAATATGTTTCAATATTACCGCTATTACCAGAAAGTTAACTGTCAAATAATAATTACATTCCCGCAATATAGCACGCAAAATTCATGCTTCAAAAAGGCTGCGAACTTTTCCGACATTTTTTTATGATCTAAATAGATTTTCATTGACAATAATGAGGTACTGTTTGATCATTGTATATGCGTAATGCGATGTCAGTTTGTTTGTCCCGATATATCACGAGAATGTGTTGACCTAATTTGAGCATTCCTGTTTATTCAAGGGGTTTGGTTGTGATTTATATAGATGTTTAGTTACAATGGGTTAACTGTGATAGAGAAACTTCTGAGACTATTATTGCCTTGTTTGTTTTGCAAATTATACAGGGTGTCTTTTTATTCACTCTCCAAATTTTAAGAATGTTTTCAGTTCATAAAACTGAACAACGATACCTGTTTCCTAAAGGTTGACTGGGAGAGAATGCTTTTAGCATTAAGTTCGCCTTTTGTAACATTTGTTTTAAAATGTACAATAAAGTTTGTTAAATAAAAATAAATAAACAACTTTCTCGAAGAAACATAGGGTCAAATATGTAAAAAAAATGTACTTTCCATACAAATCAAAGAGATCACGTGATCAATTAAGTAAGGGATGACTAAATTTTTTGGCGTATTTCGACACATGTTTCATGGAAAAAGTTGCTCCAAATTTTCAGGATGTGCTCAGTTTCATGGACTTACCATGAAACTGAGCACATCCTCAAAATTTGGACAGTGAATAAAAATGCATCTTGTATTTTTAAAGTTGTATTTTTACTTATTATAAACATACAATAAACTGCTTATTCAAGTTAAGTTTTAGTAACGAAAATTATTATAAATAGAAACTCGCCAAAAAAAGAAAATCTTTCTTTATTTTTGCGCTCTAACTGTCAATTAGCAGCAATGCCAAATAGATTATAGAGCGTGCAGAAAGCGTCTTAGCTTTATTTATTTCAAATATAAACGGCTCCTCATTGCAGTGAACGTGCAAGCTGTTTGGCCGGCTTGTTTGATGTCTGTGGGGTTACCATGAAGTTTCTTAAAAGGCGGAATGTATTGCAAAGTTATCACATAAGCGCCATAGAGAGATGCAGCATTGAGGATCAATGAGGTTTTTAGATAAATATTTAGAGTAACAGTCACATCAAAACCAATTATTTCAGTGAAGGAATTATTAAAATTGTACCAAAAATTACGAAGTCAGAGCGATTATCGTACCGCATTTTCAAAAACGCTCACCCATATACACGATTTGCTAAAGACGTCATCAGCCACGTTCGCCGCCCGACGGGTGCGGCGGGTATTTGTTCGGGCGATCGTGGCACTTGCCGTCATCACATGTTCCGCAAGGGATTACCGTGTTTTTTAAACTCCGTTTATTAAACTTTGATAACTTTGTAATTTCTTGATGGATTTGAGTATATTAAAAAGAAATTTACTCAAATATTTATATTGTATTTGATATGGTATACAAAATTGATACATTCATTTGTCAAATTGATCCTAATTACAGCACCAGACTACAATGTTTTTTTGTTGACTAACGGCCGATTTAAATAACCTATTCTCAGTAAGAAATAAGCTTACTAAAGATTTGTTGCCTAGATATAAATTTCTGTTAATTATGACGCAAAATAGCAATAGTTGCCTAGTAACAGATCCTCTAGTAGGCCTCTCTTACTGAAGTTAGATTATTGAAATCGGCCGTAAAAGGTTTATTATTTGACAGCTCCAAAGGACACAAGTGAAAAGTGAAATTAAAACCAGCCCAGGCGGACAGATAAACAAACAATCAATTTAATAATACGATCTAGAAATGGCTCGGTATTTTTCCTTTTTATGTATATGGAATCTTTACAATAATAGTATTTAATAAACAAACATTATATTAAAAAAATAGATAAAAGTAAACTTAAAGTTCAGATAAAATAAATAATAATAATAATAAGGTGGTTTCAAAAAAATAAATGTTTACATGACGGAGCTTAACAGATTGATCGTACTCGATCCCGTTTGTTAAGCAACGCTCGGTCCGGCCAGGTGTCGGATGGGTGACCGTCAAATGGCATTACAACTGAGCGCTTTTGTGCTTCGGAGGGTTCGTTAAACCGTCGGTCCCGGCTGTTTTCATCCGATAACAGTCGTTAAGCCAAGTCAGAGACCTTACAAGCGGCTTGATAAACTCAAACGCCAGAGGTGGCCACTAATACTCACACGATAAGAAGACCTAAGTAAAATTGTTTATCTGCACGTAATGTCCCACACTTTTCCTTATGCATATTCACCCTAACCATGACGTAACACCCATTGAGGCATCCCCCAGCCACCCGTTAAGGCAACCGCTTTAGACACTTTGTGTTCACGTTCAATCTAAATTCAGCGTCCAGTGCAATACCATTGTTTGGAGTGGAAATAGTGCGGCATCTCGGTCACCGTTTAGTTTTAAACAGAAACAAAGTGACTAAAAGTAAATATAATACTGGCATAGCAGAGATACCATGCTATAAATGAAATTTTATATTTTTTTATTCGAGTTTGTTTTTGACAATTTTGTATTGATGTTTTAACTTGATGACTATAATGTATAGGTATAAAAGGTAGCTGTATTTCATAGAAATAAATGATCATGATTTGTATAATTCTTAGACATAAAATAAACTTTAAGGTAATCTTTAAAGATGACTTTTATGATGAAGTTTATGAAACCTGGGGAGGGCTAATCGCACTTATTCTGACCGATAAAACCGTTACGTTGTCATTTAAGTTATATTTACCTAAAAATCTTTGGTTTTGCTTAAGAATTCTCATTAAAGATGTCCAATATTGGCATATTTGGCATCCTATGCATAACTTTCAAAAAACCAAAACTGAAGCAAGTATTTTACCGCAAACGAAACTGAAACTTTAACGATTTTGCTTTGGTTTTATCGTTGAAGCACGATTGGGCCCCTGAAACGCCCGAACACGCGACTCCTTTCTTTCCACCAACCCCTTATACCACGTTAAGGTTGACTCAGACCTGAACGGTATCCTGTACCGGTGGCGGTAACGGTATACCCGACCGATATCCCGACCGGTATTTTGTATGGCATTACCGCAGCTGTTACGGAACACCTTTGAACAGCGCTTTACCGCATACCCATCGGAATATCGTTACCGCCACCGGTACATAGTACCAGTCAGATTTGAGTAGGCCTTGATACTGACCTAGCCCACTGACCTGCATATATTTACACTGGACAGGCTTATGTCAAACTGTTTTTGTGCCTATTTGATTTCCGCCATTTTGGCGCTGTAGGAAGTAGCGTGATCATAGCGTGAGCAAAGCGTGCGGGACATGGTACTAAAGTTTGAAGTCTGGAGAGACCATCACGGCAAGCATTTTCATATTGTACGTCAAAATTAGTTCTTTAGACGCACGCTAGTGGCGTTTCAAATAGGCACAAAAACTTAGCTGTCAAATCATACAGACAGCCAGTCCAGTTAAATAAAAAAAAATCTCATGTCAGTGACCTAGCCTGATTTTCTTTTGTTCTGGTGGGGAGGAACGTAATTTAAAAAATATCGAGTTTAAAACTTAATTTGAATATCGAATACGTAATATGTAACTGGAAGGTACTTGAACCGAAAACAGCCGACTCAGGGCGGGTGTGGCCGAAACAAAATCAATATGACAATACGTAACGGGCCACAATACTATGAGGTCAAAGTTCGGATCCCGGTTGAAGAAAAAACAAGTCTGGCAGGGTTCCGTTGTTTTAATTTTTTACTAGCAGCCGCCTGCGACTTTGTCTGCGTAAACAGTTATTATTCTATCCTTCGGGAACAGTACTCTTTAGGAAGCGCTCATGACAGACTGATCGTACTCGATCACGATTGTTAAGCAACGCTCGTTCGGGTCAGGTGTCGGATGGGTGACTGTTAAAGTGGCCCTACAACTGAGCGCTTCCGTGCTTCGGAGGGCACGTTAAACCGTCGGTTCTTAGTTCTAGTCGTTAAGCCAAGTCAGAGGCCTTACAGGCGGCTTGATAAACTTTAACACCTGAGGTGGCCACTAATCCTCATACGATAATAAAGAAAGAGGATTAACCCTTTGTCTGGATTAATCCAGACATCATCCATGTTTCATACATTTTTGGTCCAAATATGAAAGTGCCGGCCAAAAGACAAAAGAGCTTTATTCTGATAGATTTTGTCCATGTAAGTTGGTGCTACAGCTTCGGTGCCATAATAAAAAATGCTTAGGCGGACAAAATCTATCAGAATTTGATTATTGGCCGACTTTTTAGGGTTCCGTAGCCAAAATGGCAAAAAACGGAACTCTTATAGATTCGTCATGTCTGTCTGTCTGTCTGTCTGTCTGTCTGTCTGTCTGTCCGTATGTCACAGCCACTTTATACCGAAAGTATTAAGACTACACAGTTTTAACTTGGTAGGTAGATGTATTCTGTTAACCGCTTAACGAATTTAATACAAAAATAAGAAAAATAAAAGATTAAGGGGGGGCTCCCCATACATGGAACTGAAACTGAAAAAATTTTTTTTCTTCAAACCAACACGTGTTGGATGTTTATAGATAGGTCTTTAAAAATGACATTGAGGTTTTTAAGACAACTTTTTCTCAAAGTCGACCGTTTGAAAGATATTCACCGCCAAAGTGGTAAAATGTGTGTCCCCCCCCCTTTAACTTTTGAAATAAGAGAGTGAAAAATCTAAAAAAAATATATGCTGTAGATCTTAATAAACACTTTCAACCAAAATTGGTTTGAACGAGATATAGTAATTAGTTTTCGAGATATAGCACATTTTCCAAAACCGCAAATATAACTTTGTCATTCATACCAACACTGTGAAAAACAAAGTTATTTTTGCAGACGAAAAAAAATTGGTGGTATTAAATATGGTATGGTATAAGGTAACTACGGAACCCTATGGCGCGTGGCCCGACACGCACTTGGCCGGTTTTTTACATTTGTGCTAAAATGTATGAAAAGACAGACTTTTTGAACTTATTTAAAATTAAGTATAGCGGTGCTACTTGCAGCTTCAGTGCCGTAATAAGAAATGCTTAGGTGGCCAATATCTATCAGAATAAAGCACTTTTGCTTTTTGGCCGGCACTTTCACATTTGGACCAAAATGGATGATGTCCTTTAAAAGAATCCTATGTTGTAGATACTTCTAACAACGTTTATGCAAAATTTTATGATAATTGCTTGAGTAATTTTTGTTCCATTGTTAAATTAAACCAGAAGTAATGCATAATCAAATATTTTTAAACAGTTTTAACTCACCTAAGTATTGTTCTAAGTTAATTGTTGATAAAGAGGATGAAATCCAGTGCTTGGTAAAACCTAAAAAAATACTATACCACTGTTAAACGTAAAAAACATAACTTTAAGTGTTTTAATGATAATAAATAATAATAATTAAGACAGAAAGATATTCGAAATTAAATCGCCTCCTGACGCTATAAAAACAATTTAAAAATTGTTGTGTTCCGGCAGTTAGAGGTAAGATAGCCAGTTCCTCAGTGATGTGGATTCCGGGTGTAGTGTTCCGGGTGAGTTGTGTGATGCTTCCTGCCTTTTATGATTCTAGGTCAACGGTCTTGGAATGGGTGTCCATAAATGTTATTCTCTGAAGTTCCTCCAAAATGCATGTTTGTCCCGGGTGCATTGATCCGCAATGGGCCTGCCCGAAAGGCCTGTGCTGTGTCCCAGCGGTGAAGACATTAAAAATGGTTGATATAATTTCAACTGTTTACCATACGTTCTTGAGATTAAACATGACAGATAAGCAGATGAATATATAAGTATTATTTTTCGTTTTTAGGAACAGAACTTTGAGAAAGAACTTAGAAAAAGTTAGCATCATGTATTTCCTTTATTTTTTTTGTTTTATGAATTCTTCTAAAATAAAGAGACCTTTAGCTATTGTGAACTGAACATTTATTACATTTACCTTTTAAAGGAATTCCTATACAAAAAATCTTTAATAAGCTCTCTAAGGATTGATGCTAAAGCTAAAAGAAAAGTACAATGAAATTCCTACAGAACACAACCTTTTTAGATTTAAAAATATGTTACAGAAAAATGTTCTTTATCAACATTATTTTTAAGCCTACTTTGCATTCTTTTGTTCTTTCAAAGGATTAAAATTAAACATTTCGTTGTAATGTAGGTGTAATGAATGAATTTTCTTAATAATCCTTTTATGCTAATCTTTGCACGCGCGAATAATAAAGTATTAAAATTTAAATTTTCAATTACGCTAAACAAAATGAATCAAACAACAATACCTTTTGTTTTTGAAATATGTATACCTGTATGCTTTCATCTACGTATTTTTGTTTTCCGAGAGATTTTTTAATTATAATTAATATACTATTTACTGTAATATTTAGTGCCCAATATTATATTAATTCCAATTTTAAATACACTTGAGAGCAAAGAAATTGACTCTAGTTTTCTTTTAAGTTCTTTCCGACATATAATAATTTGAAATAATAAATGAATACTAAATAATAAAAAAGAAAAAGGTTGAAAGAAATTTAGCTGACTTGTATTCATTTCTTTCAAGTGTATATTATTTTTAAACGTTTATTTATAAGTGGCTTCGTAAGCTGTAGACCTCGAGTTAAAAAGTAGCTTAAATTGTATGTTTTTAAAAAACAAATAACACAAAATAGATATTAGTTTTTTTAATAATAATAATTAATAATCTTTAACAATATTCTGTGCAAATAATATAGCAGTCCTAGTTTCTGTCACAAAGTCACAACCTTATTTGTTTTCAATTTCTAATATTGGCCAGAAATGTTTTGATTGATGAACTAAAAATAAAAACAAAAAAAATATGGTAATTTATTGAAACGGCTGAAATATGTTTTTTTTACATATTTCCGCCATTTCGAAAAATCTCGAAAAACTGGCTTGACTGAAAAATTATACATAGATAGCGAACCTGCTCACAAAACTTTACGATAATCGGTTGAGAAATGCGACCTGTAGAGGAGAACAAACGGACAGCCGGACATACGAAAAAATTTTTGCCCAAGCTAAACTAAGACGCTTTGCACGCGCTTCGCGCTCGGTCAAAAATCGGAATAAAAAATAATAAGGAAAAATGTTGGCTGGTTACAATTTTGTTCCATTACTGCAGAAAAAATGTAGCTAGCAAAGCTGAAATGCAAGAAAGACGGCCATCTTTTAAAAACTATTTCATTTAAAGCTCTGAAAAACTGCAACTTTTTATGACTATGTATTAAAGACGGATCAACGTTGCTTTAACTTTTCTTACGATCTAAGTTTAAAGACTTGAAAGAAATGGTTTAAGATTCTGTTAGATTGTTATAATAATGAAGGGGTTTTGGTTAATTCGAAATAAAATACTAACTATCCTTCAGTAACAGTATTGTTTAAGGTTCCGTGCCCAAAGGGTTTAACGGGACCCTATTACTAAGACTCCACTGTCCGTCCGTCTGTCATCAGGCTGTATCTCATGAACCGTGATAACTAAACAGTGAATTTTTTCACAGATGATGTAACAATAAAATTAAATATTAAAAACAGAATCAAATAAATATTTTAGTGGAACCCCATACCACAGAAAAGATATAATTACTACCATACAGAAAGGAAACTCTCCGCCCCGCCCCACAATTAATTACCTCACCCCACCGCGCGAGTTCGTGTGCGGAATCGTGTGCTCATTCAATAGCTCTAGGCTTCATGCACACAGTTGCGCGTGTGCAAAAACGTCACTGTGTAGCGTCTGTGTAATAGGTAGTTGAAACGCGACGCTTGTATGGAGTGCCCGGGGTGTGCCCATACAACAAACGTAATGTTTTTGCCGTTTTTTCGTTCGGAACCCTACGTGTTCGAGTCTAACACACACTTGGCCGGTTTTTTTAAATACATACACATACTAGTTTACAGAATTGTTACATTAAAATTATGTTTTGTTGCAAATCGTGCGCTAATATCTTATTGTTCCAAAATGGCGAGCTTTGATGTTGGTAAAAAAAAATATATTTGACCAATGTATCTATTATTTTGTAGATTATACAACATGTTTCTTTTAAATCCCATAACTCTAGGGTATTGATGAGACCGTGAAACTGAACAACTTTTACTATGGGACCAACTCTTGAATCGCGAAAAAAAAATCTCTTGTTACATACATTTTGATATTAAAATTCTTCGTTATTATTTTTTGTATGAAACAGCTGATTTTTTTTTGCGATTTCAGAGTTGGTCCAATAGTAAAAGTTGTTCAGTTTCACGGTTTCAACAATACCCTAACCCTACAGTTATGGGATATAAAAAAAAAACGTTCCATAATTCGATCCGTTAAATCTCAATTAAGTATAAGTCGTTTTTATATTGTAAATCGACGACTCGTTAATCCAGCGAGGCTTATTTAAGCTAAAATAAATGTACCGGATTGTCCAGATAGCCATTATTCGAAATAAATGAGATCCACCCACGTTGCGGTCTGTGTGATTTCGTAATTAGTTTTCCGTGATGTTAAATAAGATAACGGTTTATTTAAAAAAAAGGTTAAATTTGCTCACCTTTAAGCCGTTTTTCGCTTCAGATTGGCGCGTTTCAGACGGTATTTCTGCAGATTATTTTCGTCTATGTCATCAAAAGAAATTAGAAATATTTTTATACAATACAATAAAACTGCACCTATTAAAAGTGAATACTCGTTTAAAGTGGTACCCTGAGCGAAAGTGGCGACGCAGTGAATTTTATTTAATATTATAATTCTAATACACAATGTTAAGGCGGTTGTATGACCGAAAGTGGCGCCCTCAGAGGTTTTTATTTAATAAGATATTAATAGATTAAGATTTGAATAATGTTTATCGTGGAGATTTTAGAGCCCATGGTCTAGTATTTTTAGAAGGTATCACTACATGCCCTCGCAGTCATTCGTAGAAGTAGATAGCAAATGGGTCAAAAACGGCCACTTATAGCAGTTTTTCTATCTACTTCTAGCAGTGACTACTAGGGAATGTAACGATACCGCCTAAAAATACTAGACCGTGGGCCCTAAAATCTCCACGATAAATATTATTAAAAATGTGTTTTAGAATTATAATATTAAATAAAATTCACCGCGGCGCCACTCTCGCTCAGGGTACCACCTTAATAATGTTTATCGTGGAGATTTTAGGGCCCACAGTCTAGTATTTTTAGACGGTATCGTTACATTCCCTAGTAGTCACTGCTAGAAGTAGATAGAAAAACTGCTAAAAGTGGCCGTTTTTGACATATTTGCTACCTACTTCTACGAATCACTACGAGGGCATGTAGTGATACCTTCTAAAAATACTAGACTATGGGCCCTAAAATCTCCACGATAAACATTCTTAAAATCTTTTTCTATTAATAACTTTTTAAATAAAAACCTCTGAGGGCGCCATTTTCGGTCATACAACCGCCTTAACTGTTTTAAGAAGAATCTTGCTCAGTTAGTATATTATCAGTACGCAATAATTATGCAAATAGTGCGTCGGGAGTGTCGGGACTATGCATTGAATTATTTAATTGTACTGTAGATTAATTCACTTTTATTCAGGTGTGTACCTACTTAATCTGTTTTGCTTTTGCGATCAAGAACTATTCTAGTCTTTTTATTAATAATATTCTCATGTAAGTGACAATGTTATGCCTTTATGAGAATAAAGTTCTTACTCTAGTATTTATGTCTAGACTTTATCTGCATGGGATTTTTTTGCTATCCCTCGGGAGCAATACTTTTTCGGAATGAAAGGTACTTTATGTCCTTTTTTATACCCCTGGCAACTTGTATGTAAAATTTCATGATGATCGGTTCAGTAGTTAAGACCTGAAGGCACATAATTAAAGAAAAAGAACACTTGTCTCAATTTTTTTGTAGAGGTACGAGTATCTTCCCAATAGGGAACATGCATAAGTCACCCATTTTGATAAATTTGAGCTTGATCGCTGCGGATACATATAAAAACATGATGGAACAGAAAAATAAAAAATAAAATGTATTACTTTAGTTTTATCACACAAGGGAAAAATAACGATTTTTTTTTTCGTTTTCGGATGTAATGCACTTATTAACAGTCGGATAGAACATCAAATAAGAAATAATATTTTGTAGTTATTTTTTTTTTATAGTTACTTGTCACGTTAAATACACAAGAGAAAAGTTAATCACGAGAAAAAAAACACAAGAGAAAAGTTTTAATATTACAGTTGATTTTCTCACGCATTATACTTTTGATTTTGATACAAAAAAAAAATTGATGCATGTTCCCTTTTAATTCGTTTTATTTACTTTCCGGATTAATGAAAACTGCTTTTTAACAAGTCTGGTATAATTAGCTAGCAGCAACCTACTATCGCTTAAAACAAGTATGCATCTCTGAACAACACAGAGCTAATTAGCGCATTTTAATTATTTTCCTCAGATATTTCTCTGATGCGAGAACTCTAAAGATGAAAACTTGGATTATTTTTCACTTTCATCTACCTGTTGTGTTTATTGAAATACTAGCGGGCACCCGCGACGTCTTCTGCGTGGACAATTGTTTTGCTATCGCTGGGGAACAGTACTTTTTTTCGGGATACTCTATGTCTTTCTCTCTACCCCCGAGAACGTGTATAAAAATTCCATGATGATCGGTTCAGTAGTTAAGATGTGAAGACGTCTATAACACTTTACCTACAGAAATTTTAAACCTAAAAACGTGGGGCGCATTTTGTTAAATTTATTATCCATATTGTCTTTAGCATGCGCCCCACGTTTTTAGGTTTACTGTAGGTATAGAATTATTTAGGTTATAAATATTTACAGATGAATTTATTTTATACCATTAGATAAAAAAGATTATTTTTCAGTTTTCTGTTTGAAATTGTGTATGTAAAGAACTAATAAATAATAAACAAATAAAAATATTATTCAGCTTTACTTTAGCTTTGGATTTAGTTGATGTGTTCTATTCGGAATATTATTTATTATACCTTGTTTGTGACACCACAAATGAAAACGTATACGAAGCAATGTATTGTATCCAACATTGCATAAAATAATAAAATTTTATTATACTTATTTATAATTGGTTTTATTACATAATATAAACGTTTTACGAGCTATTCCTGGTTAAGTTACGGGTTTTGTAAAGTTATTAGTGTTATTCTTGTTTTATCGTAAGAAACTTGTTTTGAGGCTTCCAGTAATAAAATTTAACTACCCGTTGAGAAAAAGCAAATTGTGGGAAGGTTGTTTTTCTTAATTTGACGCAATAATAATTATTATTTCCACTAACTGTTTAAAAGTTACTTAGTTGTAGTAATTTAAGCAGCTTAGATAGATCCTACTAATATTATAAATGTGATTGTTTGTGGGTTTTGGATGTTTAGATGTTTGTTCCTCAAACACGCAAAAACTACCGAACGGATTTGGTTGAAATTTTGCACACAGATAGTAGATAGCCTAGATTAAAACAGAAAACACTTTTTATCCCGATATTCCCACGGTGACGGGAACCACGCGGGTGAAACCGCGGGCAGCCGCTAGTAGTAAAATAAGGACACTAATATTTAAATTTTTGTTAACAAATACTTTTTTGTACTTGGAGTCTATTTTTGACATTAGATTGGCCTGTTTTTCTTACAAAATGTTTGTATAAACTTAAACATCTTACATATAGTATAGAATAGTAAAATAGAGATACTA
Source organism: Agriphila geniculea (assembly GCA_943789525.1). Lineage (NCBI taxonomy): Eukaryota > Metazoa > Arthropoda > Insecta > Lepidoptera > Crambidae > Agriphila > Agriphila geniculea. The sequence continues at coordinate 7,655,307 of OX038898.1, read as the reverse complement.
GTCCTTACATTTTTGTGATCAAAGACTTTGCATTTTTGTAATTTTAGTCTATTTTGACATCGGCTTGACAAGTGACTTTTCTCGCAAATGTTTGTATTACCTACAGCTTAGATAGGTAGTAAAATAAAGATACTCTTAAAGAAAGAACCTAGAGAAGTAGAAGATAATCTATAAGAAAAAACTAAAATTTTTATTCTTTTAATCTATTTTTGACATTAGCCTGGCAAGTGGCCTGCTTTTCTGACAAAATGTTTGTATAAACTTAAGTAGCATAATACTAAAATAAAGACACCTAATCTCTTTAATCTTTCAAGCGCAAAAAAGAGATTTTCATCCCATTTTGTCTGTTCAAGAGCCCAGATTAATTAAGCAAACTGCTTACGTCACTCTGCTCTGTTTACGTGTGCCTAGTCTGTGAAGTAATTAAGTTAGTGGGGGTCCAAATATTGGATGAAGCGAAAGCGTGAAAGAAAACAGCTACAGGGTAATTTCATTATTTATTACTATGTTTTGCCAGATATTCGTGACTATTTTTTATTAAATAAATATTCGATAACATCAAATAGATAAAAAGTAGGTATTATTGAGAAAAATACGTGCGGAAATAATCTAAAGAGTAATTTTGTATGTGAAAATTGTATAGCGTCGTCTTTTTTTTATGCCCAGCGGAATAGTGTTTGGCCTTCACCTCACCTGATGTTAAGTGACGATAAGGCCGAAGGTGGAAGCGCACTACACCCGGAATCCTCATCACTGAGAAACTGTCTATCTTACCTCTAACTGCCGGAACTTAACAATTTTTAAGTTGTTGTTATGGCGGCTGACTTAGGTAAGATAGTGGTAGCCAGGTGGACTTGAAATAAGCCCTACCACCAACCAAACCGAGTACAAATTGTACCTCCCCTGGGAATCGAACCTGGGACCCCTGTGTCTTACACGGGTGGGCGAACCAATATACCACAGAGGCGGTTCAACTGAGTTAAGCGACGTCTACGACCGAAAAGCGGCTATTGTTCTATGAATCATATTCTGAAATATAAAAGGTAATAAAAAAAAAATCTTATTGTATTATGGAATCATCCTGGCTGGTGTGCTTAAACCAACTTTTCTTCACTATTCTCCCTAAGACACAATTTTGTAAAACAATTCCAATTAAAATAATTGTTTTCTTCTCTTTAACTTTTCAAGTGAGTAAGTTAAAAATCGTATCTTAAATAACTTTAGTTTGATTCCTTGTTCACAAATAACTTTAGTTCGATGCCTTGTTCACAATTTCGAACTTTGTTGAAGGCGGAAAAAGTTGCTTGCTTAAAGTGTTTGTTTTCATGCTCTGAAAAAGGAAACCTATGGAAGTGGCATAAACTGCAATAACAAAGCATTCGTGACGTCAGGCGCGTGCCGTGTCCGCTATATTGTGTTGCGTTTAAATGTTAAACTTTCGTCTCTATGCTGTTTACGTAAGGTGTATGTACACTAAGGGGCCATCCATAAATTATGTCACACGAATTTCATGGTTTTTGACCCCCTCCCCCGTCCTTGTCACAGCTGGTCACATTTGTGAGACCCCCCCCCTCCCTGGTGTGACGTCACATATTTTACAATTTTGCTTCTAGAAATTATTATTCAATTAAAAGCAGTTGTTTTATTTCAATTTAAATCATTTTGTCACATTTCGTCGACCCCCTCCCACGTGTGACGTAATTTATGGATGGCCCCTAAGCTAAGCCATGTTTAATTGCGTTTGAATGGAAAACAATGAAGTAAGTATTTTCCCCCTTTTTTCGTAGGTATGTCAGGTCCATCTTATTCCTTCGTCATTGTTTTCATGTCAGTTACAATATTATATTTGTCAAGTTTTTCCTGTTACAGAAACGAGAAAGCATTTTTAATGGTTTATATAGGAAAGTTGTTTGATTTTATCATCGGACTAATTATTTTATTTTATTTTTATTTGATGGAAAACAAAAGGCTATTTTACTTAAACATTAGTACTGTGTTTCTTAAAAAACAAAAATCCTTATACACATTTCACAGTCAGAAGAAATTATTTGTATTAAAATCACATTTATACCTTTTATGAACGAACAGTATTGTAATGGTACTTAAATACATATAAAATGTTATTATTAGCCATGATTGCAAAGAGTAAAAATAGGATAAAAATCATATAAAGCCACATCATCCCTAAAATATATAATATTATTGTTTGAAAAATTTTTCATTCATCACTTTCGCAAAGTAACTTTTACCCGCCGTAAATAAGTCACTGTCACGAGAATAGTTGCTGTTAAAACTAGTTGTTACACGATTGAAATAAGAATTATAATAATATGATTAATTATCATTATAATCGTACGATGTTTGTCACACTCTGTGACACTTATAGTACAGTAGCCCGTAGAACATTTAAATCACGAAAAAGGTTACCGTTTGCCATTGTGATATAGTTGTTTATTACTAAATTAAAGATACTTTAACCCAAGTATTTCATGTCGCAACTAGCCGTATCCTATATTTGTATATCTCCAAAAATGATATAGTTTTATTTTTCGTTTGCCGTTGTGATATAGTTATTTATTACGAAATTAAAGATACTTTAACCCAAGTTTTACAGATCGCAACCCGCCGTAACCTATATTTGTATATCTCCAAAATAGTTTTTTTTTTTCAAGATTTACCACATAGTTTAGCTATTGTCGTGATCTACAAGCTTGGTTTGATTGCCACAGATAAATGTAAGACTATATAAAGTAGCCATACACAGATTTAAGATCTGATGAAAATGATTGGACTTTATCTGGTCTTAAATCTGTGTATGATCACTTTCCATAATCTTAGTATTATCAGTGGCAATCAAACAAAGCTGTAGAACACGACAATAGCTTAAACATGTGGTAAATCTTGAAAAATAAAAAAATATCATTTTTGGAGATATACAAATAAGTTACGGCGGCTTGCGATCTGTAAAACTTGGGTTAAAGTATCTAGGATTTCGTGATAAATAACTATATCACAACGGCAAACGGTAACCCTATTTCGTGATTTAAATGTTCTACGGGCTACTGTACTATTATTATGACTCAAGTATATGGTTCCAAATCAAGTAAATCAAACGACAGACATCATCCGATTATCGCAATAATTTTTTAGGGTTCCGTACCCAATGGGTAATAACGGAACCCTATTACTAAGACTCCGCTGTCCTTCTATCAGTCTGTCACCAGACTGAATCTCATAAACGGTAACAGCTAGACAGTTGAAATTTTCACAGATGATGTATTTCTGTTGAAGCGATAACAACAAATACTAAAAACAGAATAAAACGAAATAAGTACTTATTTGTGTAGGGCTGCCATATAATAAACGTGTTTGTCCATCAGCCATTTTTGATGTCCCCACTGCTGGGGCACAAGCCTTCCTTATGAGTGGATAAGGAGGACGGGCCATAACCCACCACGCGGGGCCAATGCGGATTGGTGGGTGTTAACGACTGCAAATGCAGCCGGGACCAACGGCTTAACGTGCCTTCCGAAGCACGGACGAGCTCGAGATAATAAATTTTTGATCACCCATCCCATGACCGACCCTTGCGAACGTTACTGAACCTCCGCAATCGCTGGGCCAGGCGCTAAACCACTGCGCCACCGAGCTCCTCAAACCTCCTAAACGTGTTTAATGGTACGAAACCCTTTATGCGCGAGTCCGACTCACACTTGGCCGGTTTTTTTTTGTAATATGCCCTCGGCTTCTAGTTACCATAACACAATTTAAATGCCACATAAATAATAACCCTTTCCCATTTACAATAATTCTGCCATATCTATGATCACAGTTATATATTCACCTACAGTTGTTATCTTAATTAAACTAACCGTTAGAGATGACAATCAACTTTGACAATTAATTAAACTACCAACCGCCGAAAACTAGAGCCCGTATAACAATGGCCGCCAACATAATGGCTCTAACGATGGCGGAAGCGGCGCCATCTTGTGGCGCAGTGAAGCCTCATTTCCGGTTACCAGTTTGTAAGGTCAATTAGAAATTTGTCGTTTATCGGCTGTTTAATTTTTGGTGTTGCTAATCAAGTTTTATTGGTATTCTTTAAAAAGCTCTATTAATTTATTAGGTACTAGGTTATATAGACCTATTATAATTCGTTAAAAACGAAACACGTTACCTAACTACAGCCACACCCCGGCACAGAATATACAGGGTCATTTTGAACTTACCATCCAAATTTTGAGGATGTGTTCAGTCCATGAAACTGAACAACTTTCTCTAAGGAACACATGGTGAAATATGTAAAATAAAAATCGACTTTCCATACAAATCAAAGAGATCACGTGATCAATTTAGTATGGGATGACCAAAATTTTCTGGCGAAATTTGACACATGTTTCTTAGAGAAACTTGTTTAGTTGCATGGACTGGACACATCCTTAAAATCTGGATGGTAAGTTCAAAATGACCCGATATAATAGTACAAGTACCCCGGGCACTCCATACAAGCGTCGCGTTTCAACTACCTATTACACAGACGCTACACAGTGACGTTTTTGCACTCGCGCAACTGTGTGCGAGCTATTGAATGAGCACACGGATCGGCACACGGAACTCGCACGGTGGGCGCCGGTGGGGTGAGGTAATTGATTGTGGGGCGGGGCGGAGAGTTTCCTTTCTGTACGTAGTACTTATATCTATTCTGTGCTACAGCCTTAAGTGCGCTGTACACATTGGCCCAACGCGTTGGCCCAGCGCGTTGGGCCAACGTGTAAAGAGCTACTTGGCGGTATGTTGGGAGTTGGCGCCAACGTGTAAACAGTGACATGCCCTGGCCGCGCGCGTTGGCCCAACGCGCGCGGCCAGGCGTTGGCCCAATGTGTACTTCGGGCTTTAGAGCAACACGGCTTTCGTTCCGTTCGAAAGCCGCGTTGCTCTGACTACAGCAAGTACTTAATTCTGTGCTACATCTTAGGAAAAGAAGGTAGGTAGTTGAATTAAAACAAATTATTTTTTGCATCTTTAGAGCTTCAAAAGTCCTAACGATTACAATAAATCGTACAACGAAAAACCGGCCAAGTGCGAGTCGGACTCGCGCACAAAGGGTTCCGTACCAAAAAAGGCAAAAAAAAAATACGTTTGTTGTATGGGAGCCCCCTTAAATATTTATTTTATTCTCTTTTTAGTATTTGTTGTTATAGCGGCAACAGAAATACATCATTTGTGAAAATTTCAACTTTCTTGCTATCACGGTTCATGAGATACAGCCTGGTGACAGACAGACAGACAGCGGAGTCTTAGTAATAGGGTCCCGTTTTTACCCTTTGGGTACGGAATCCTAAAAACGAAGTTCGTGAAATGGAATAATGAAATAAAAAAAATAACTATTACACTGGCAAGATAAAAACAAAAACCTGCCAAGTGCGAATCGGGCCACGTGCAGTAGGATTCCATAGTTACCATATACCATACCTTATTTAATACCACTGTATACTAAATATATCTCGTTCAAACCAATTTTCATTAAAATTGTTTATTGAGATCTACAGTACAGGTGTTTTTTTTAGATTTTTCACTCTTATTTCAAAAGTTAGAGGAGCGGACACGCATTTTACAAAAGGACATCATCCATGTTTCATACATTTTGGCCCAAATATGAATGTGCCGGCCAAAAGACAAAAGTGCTTTATTCTGATAAATTTTGTCCATCTAAGCATTTTATATTATGGCACCGAAGCCGTAGCACTACTTCACATTTGTGTCAAAATGTATGAAAAGACAGATTTTCTGAACTCAATTAAAATCAAGTACAGCGGTGCTACAGCTTCGGTGCCATAATAAGAAATGCTTAGGCGGACAAAATATATCAGAATCTTTATTCTGTGCTAAAAAAACAAAAGTGCTTTCAGTTTTGTTTTTTGGCCGGCACTTTCACATTTGGACAAAAATGGATGATGTCCTTTGGAAGTGTATATCTTTCAAATGGTTGACTTTGAGAAAAAATAGTTTTAGGAACATCAATGTCATTTTTAAAGACCTATCTATAGACACCTTGCACGTATAAGTTTGATGTTTTTTTTACTTTAAGTTCCATTTATGGGGAGCCCCCCCCCCTAATCTTTTTTTTTGTAATAAAACCACTTTACGATTACTTGGTACAACTGTGTAATCCTAATAGTTTCGGAATAAAGTGGCTGTGACATACAGACGGACGAACGGACAGACAGACAGACATGACGAATCTCTAAGGGTTCGGTTTCTTATGGACGGATTAGGCTACGGAACCCTAAAAATGTGGAATTTTATACGAAACTTTTTGGTATCCGGCGAGAAAAAATATTCATAGATTTATGAATAAACTTTTTTCATTGCTTATGAAATATGGAATTTGTTTTTCGTTTTTTTTTTTAAACAAAATACGTAAATTTTTATTTTTAGGTACCTACGCAACACACTGTTCAACTTAAACAGGGTGTTTGGTAATAGGATTATAAAGCCGAAAATGGTAGGTAAATAGGGTAGGGTACCCGAGGGCTGATTATGTAATTTTGTTGCAATCAACTCTGACGAGGGCTGGAAACCGGTTTCTAATTAACCAGGTTAATTTCGATCTCAAACAGCTTTTTTCGTAAGTGTTCACTCGGAGCGGAACCGATTCGCGAGCGATATTGCTTCTGGAATAAAACTCGTTAATTCCACGACGCGCGTGAATAGTGCAGCGATATATTTTGTCTCTTTTTATCTGCGGGCGGGATTTATCCCAGAAGCAATATCGCTCGCGAATTGGTTCAACACTTACGAAAATACCTGTTTGAGATCGAAATTAACCTGGTTAATTAGAAATTAACCTGCACGCGTAGCATGAGCAAACCGGACTCATGTCTACGAAGACTTGTCGTCTCGACCTTTTCGATTGCTGAGCACAGTTTGACAGACAGGTGGGACTCGCTCTCAAAATTCCGAAACCTTTTAATGTCTTTTAATAAAAAAAGTTAATTTTAAAGGTAATCTTTTTATTTCAACACCAATAAATGTCAAAATTATCTAAAATGATCCGAAATAATTTAGTTTAAACATGATTCTCATTTTTTTATAAGTTCTAAGATAAAGAGGAACTCAAGAAAGCGTTCTCTTCCGTAGACAAGCTCTCTCGAGCTCGAGAAGAATAATATTGCCAATAGAAAATAATTAGTTTATTTCTCATAAAGCACCGTTCCTTTCTATAGATTTCACAACGCTAAACTCTTAAAACTAATTAAATATAGCTGTATGGATATAAATTCGTTTGCCTTTCTTTTATTGAGAGTATTTTGAAAAGATAACACAGACTACTAACGAAATTGTTAATTTAGTAGTCTGTGTAAAATGACGAGAAAATTACGAAATATTGAAATCAACGTATTAAAATAATTTTAATTTAAGTTTTTAAGGAATTAAATATAAGCACGGACAATTTAGATTTATTTTTATTGCGAAATTTAGATTCATATAAAATAAAATACGTAGAAAACTATTTCGAATCTTCTTATTAGTCTGTGAACTCTCTCTCGACCTTCTCGACTACTCAAAGGGTGGTAGACAAGTTTCTCTGATTCAACTGTCAAATTAATGTCAGTTGAAGAGAAAAGCTCGTGTTTGTCGACTTTTGACATTAGGCCACGACAAAGAACAATACGAGTCTACTAGTTGTAAATGCGAGCATGAGTATCTCGATCTTAACCCGACAAAAGTGACATTTCGGTGTAGACAAGCCATTGTTCTGTGAGTCGAATCTTATCTCGATGTTGGTCATGCTACGCGTGCTGGTTAAGTAGAAACCGGTTTCCAGCCCTGGTCTTTCGTTTCGTTGCTTGCATCGGGTGGGCGGAACGAACAAAATCATTTTGGTATTAACCAGGTTTTGGGAGCGGAATCAAAACCAAAACGCTCTACGAGCTTAACCAGAAATAATACCGGTTTCGAGGAGCTGAATCGAAATAAAAACGCTCTTTTGAAAATGTATGAAGCTGCGCGAAACCTGGTTGCGAATTTTAACCAGGTTTACCAGCTCTGACTCTGACAGAAATCACAGTTACATTGCTGCTTTAGTAAGAACAATGTTACAACTATGTTACTTAAAGCAGCAATGTAACTGCGCTTTCAATCGATTTCAATCGATAATTGTTAGCAACAGACTTACGTAATCAAAGGGCGTGGCATACAACCCTGGAAAATTATTATAAAACCTGAAAATCACCACATTTTTTGAATAAAATATTTTCTTCTTTGTATGATAAACTGCATAGTTGCAATTGCAACACTTTTGACCAAAAATTGTGCCTTGCTTATTATCAAAAATAATAATCTTTTTGCGTCTTTTCTGGGTTTATAATATTTTTTCGTGGTTGTATGCATACTATATTCGGTTTCATAACCCAAGCTTATAACTTTAAGGTCTCTGCTCACAGCACCGTACCATACCATGACCGTGCTAGGAATGGTATCAGGCAAAAAAATATTCTTTATATTTAAAAGTATGAAAAGTGCTAAGCCGGGGACGGAACGGTCTAGAGTCTAGTGGGAATAGTGCCATACTTTTAAATACAAAGAATATTTTTTTCCTGATACGTTCCTAGCACGGTCATGGTATGGTACCGTGTAGTGGCTAGAAACCTTTAAGGAATTATAAGTTAATTTATAAGATCAAATATCCTTATAAGGCCCAACTTACCTACATGCTTGCTAATTCGTCCAAGGCTTGCTATTATAAGCGTAACAGCAAATGCTAGAACCGTTATGAGAACATTATAAGTGCTGGACGCCTATAATATCTGCACTACAGTATAATTTTGCTGCTTGGGGCATTATCAAACACTTTGTGTAGGTTGACAGGTTAAATGAGTCCTCGCCAGCGGAGCACAGGGGTGAAGTTAAACCATTTTTTATAGTACTTGGCCTTCACCTCACCTGATGTTTAGTGACGATAAGGCCGAAAGGTGGAAATGGTAGTACACTTCCTCATCCCTGAAACTGGCTGTCTTACCTCTAACTGTCGGAACACAACAATTTCAACTTATTGTTATGGCGTCAGACTTAGGTAAGATGGTGGTACCTAGCCAGACAGACTTGAAAAAAGCCCTACCACCAACCAAACCGAGTACAAAGCCCCCTCTTGGGAATCGAACCCCTGAGTCTTACACAGGTGGGCAAACCGCTAGGCTACAAAGGCGGTTATAGATGTAGAGAGATTGTTGATGAGAGGATGTTGTTATATGCTAACACACTAACATTGTTGTCATAATTATGCCTATTTTATAGATGGAATAGTTTACGATTTAATGGATTAAATATGGTACCCCCGCGCCTCTGTGCCTTGCGGGCGAGGAACTAATTTAACAGGCCGACAAAAAATTACATGCACTAAAATCTATGAATACACAATGTTATTGATAATGGAAATGAGACATAATAACAAGGTATTCTATTTAACTGCCCCTCTGATCGTTATTTGTAGTTGGTTTGTACCTAAACATATTAAATATGTAATTGAGTATCCATTTGTAGTATGACTACATACACGGAAGGAATTAGTCGCTCATGTTTATGAAATGTATTATAAATTAATAGTAGCAGTTTTATTAATATTTTTATATGTACAAGTAAGTAATTATCACTTATTTTAGTACATTTTACATATCATAATCATACCCATGTCCTTATCTCATTTTTAGGGTTCCGTACCAAAATGGTAAAAAAGTAACCCTTATGGTGTGACTCAGTCTGTCTGTCTGTCTGTCACAGCTGGATATCTCGAGAACTACTAATGGTATCAACTTGAAATTTGGAATAGTTTAAGATGACATTTGCCCAACTATTTTGCAAATAAGAAAGAAATAATAAAATTAATACTTTTTTTACAACAGGGACTGAAAAGGGGTCTTAAAAATTTTAAGTGAGGTGACTAGGGCATGTGGGGTATCAAATGAAAGAGCGCTGTTTGTACATTTTAAAACAATTTTTTTTTTCTTAGGCCGCATAGTTTTCGACTTATGATGAAAAATGTAAAAAAAAAATACCGTCCCCCCCCCCCTTATCTCCGAAGTTTGCAAAGAGAAAAATCTGAAATAATTCTATGTGACAGTAGTTTATGTAAAGATTACAGGAAAAATAAAACGATGTCTCTATATAACACACTTTTTTAGAAATTCAAAAAACAAACATATTTTTTTTAGTTTCACTACCAGTCAACAGATGGCGCTGTCCTAAGCATGCTAACCTAAGGGCAAAAAATAGTTCCACTATCGGTCAAGAGATGGCGCAACCTAACACTACAATAATAAATTGGTGGCTGGTTCTAATATAATTACCTACTATTTGCCGTACGAATAAACGAAGAATAAGTTCATACTTTACTAAGTAATTATATATATTACTATAGTAATATAATAATAACGAGGAGCTCGGTGGCGCAGTGGTTTAGCGCCTGGACCAGCGATTGCGGAGGTTAAGCAACGTTCGCAAGGTTCAGTCATGGGATGGGTGACCAAAAATTTATTATCTCGAGCTCCTCCGTGCTTCGGAAGGCACGTTAAGCCATTGGTCCCGGCTGCATTTGCAGTCGTTAACACCCACCAATCCGCATTGGGCCCGCGTGGTGGGTTATGGCCCGTCCTCCTTATCCACCCATAAGGAAGGCCTGTGCCCCAGCAGTGGGGACAATAAAATGGCTGATGGGCTAGTAATATAAACATTTTGCAATGTGGAGTGGCTGAAACGTTTTTCAGTCACCATAAGCAGAATTTGTAAATTAACTGTCCGCCTGTTCGCCCTTCCACCTGTCTGCCGTTTATCCTACTTTTTTAAAGACTGTCCTAAAATAACATATCCAAATATATTTATGATTGTACGGAACCCTCAGTGCGCGAGTCCGACTCGCTCTTGACCGGTTTTTGTATAGTAAATTGGCTTCTTCTGCGAGAAGAAAAACTTCTGCGAGAACTTACACTGACAGCCTGTCACACAGTAGCTTGTGAACGCATGACAAACTGTCGCCAGTGCATTTGCTATTAGTTAACACTTGTAAGCTACTATCTGACAGGCTGTCAGTGGAAGTTCTCGCAGAAGTCTTGCAGGTGGAAACCCGGCCTTAGTCACAAAGTAAGTAGTGGCGGCGCTCCGCCAGACAGAGAGCCCACTCTGAAGAAAGCGCGATTTCGCACGCACATATTGACATTACGAGTTTATAGAGATTCTCAGGCAGTTTTAGACAGTGCTCAGTCGCGACTGTCGCGAGTGCTAGCGCGGGCGTTTCTCACGTATTTGCGTAAGCTGCGGCAAATTCGCAGTTAAGTGTTTATGTTAACAAAATGAATAATCGTTGTTATTACGTCTGCAGAGTGTTTGGTTGCTTAAACACAACGAAAAACAGTGCTTTTCCAAACGATATAGAAATGTTAGTGAGTAAAAATTGGTTTTTATTTTTTATTTAACTTATCGTACGCCGGTAAAAGCCACAATTAAAACTAGTTTGTCTTGAGTTTGTAGGCATCGGTAGGTACTTTTTGGAACTAGCTTGTAACGATCAATCATTCATTTCATTTGGTACATATTCAAACAACAAGTACCTACGTAGTAGTTTTTTCTTTAACTTATCGTTCGCTGGTAAAAACACAAAGTAGGTAGGTATCTACGAGTGGCGCGGCGGCACGGCAGTGCGTGGTAACTACGTACTTTGTGTAAAACGCCAGTGTTTAGGTATCTACTGTAGTCTAAGTATTTTCTTTGTCAGCGTGCGGCCTCAAATACTAGATAGGTACCTACCAGTGGCAAAGAGTTCATACAAGATGATTCCCATCGGCTTTCCTTTTAAAAATCCTACCCCACCGATCCACTAAGCAGATCATAAATTTTCTGTACAACGGCTGCTTACCTTCGCCATAATTTCACCCCTCGCCACTGGTACCTACTTACATTTTAGTTTTAGTTTCTGTGGCTTTCTTCCGGCTTCATCCTCAGACTTGCCTCCCATCAGAGTACTTGTCAAGACGATTGTAACGAGCCCAAACTCGATGGGTTTCTATGGTTTTATTACAGAGCTCTTGTGGCCTTCTTCTGGTTCTATCATCAGACCCTGGAAATTATTTCCCAACAGAGTACTCGTCAAGACGAATCAAACGAGCCCAAACTTTATGGGTTTGTGTGGTTTTATTACAGAATTCCTGTGTCCCTACGGTTCCATCATCAGACCCTGGAAATTATCTCCCATCAGAGTATTCGTCAAAACGGATCAAACGAGCCCAAACTCGATGGGGTTGCATGATTTCAATACAGAGTTCCTGTGGCCTTCTTCCGGTTTCATTATCAGACCCTTGACCTCGTCTCCCGTCAGAGTACTTGTCAAGACGATTCTAACGAGCTCAAACTCGATGGGGTTGTTTGGTTTTATTTTATAGTTCCTGTGGCTTTCTTCGGGCTCCATCATCAGATCATCTCAGTGACACCATAATATTGTATACTTTTCCAGTTCTGACCTTTGTGCAAAGTCTCAAGTTTCTAGCTCTAGTCTAGCATCGGAAAGCTAGTATAAAATCTTTTTCTAAATTTTTGGTTAAACAAACAAACAAGAAAGCGAACTAATTAAAATGCGTTAAAAATACACTTTATTGTTTTAAGAATAGTAACGAATATTTTAATCACCTATTGATTTTGATATTAATTACATTTTGGGGCACACACCTCACTCATTCAGAATCAATTTATGTAGTAGCAACCCTAGTGAGTCCGACAACTTTAGGTAACAATTTTCAAGGACGGCGGGAGTGGTCCTTCTGTAAATTCTATATTTTGTGCCTTAGTCACATTTGAAACCCTTAGGCTATGAAGATGCCCAAGAATGGAGCAATTTTACTCAGAAAACGCCTATTCACTTTAAGAGCCCGTACACATTTTGCTGCTGACTGCCACTCTCTCGCTCGCACATTTCTTGTTTTCTCAAAATTTCCTAAATCTGAGTGCGTAATCGAAAAATGTGTCTTGGCCACTTTTCGCAATATAAAATTATACGGACATTTTAAAATATATTTCAGTTTTTTGTTGCTAAAGTACAAAAAGTTGTCGTTTGTAACAATTATTTGCACTGGCAAATACGATAACTTTTTGTATTTCAGCCACCCGAAACTGAAATATATGTTCAAATGTCTGTTATTACAGACATTTAAACATATTTAAAAATATAATGTTTTATATTGCGAAAAGTAGCCGAGACATATTTTTTTGAATTCGCATTCAGATTTAAGAAATCTTAGAAAACATGAAATGGGCGAGTAAGAGGGCGGCAGTCAGCGGCAAAATGTGTACGGACTCCTAAATATAATAATAGCTGGGTTGTATAATAGCGGGAATTCCATTCCTTGGTTAGGAGTATTATAAAAGAGGATGAAAAGTGCTTCGTGTGTATACGTGGAATTGACATTCCATTGACATTGACATTCCATTGACATTGACATTAACACGCACGAAGCCGTTGGGTTCTGAAATTTGGTTGACACTAAATAACGTAAAGAGTTTTCCGCGTACGTCCATCTTTTACATTCTTCCTTGTCACCCACCATCTGACCATTCACTCTCTTCACACCCTTTTTTCTGCTTGCATGTCCATTTTCCATCACTCATTTAACAACATTCCTTGCAACGTACCATTCCAATTTAGACGGTTTTATTTCAACTTTTCTGTCACCAGTACCATTTTCAAACCCTCAACAACCTGTTTCTTTATTAAAATATTTTTTAAGCTTGTAGCACACCTACCGCCGTGAAATATCGCAATAGGTTCCACTATGACTTCAACAAGCGAAACAACATAGGGTTTTCACGCGCGATTCCGCCAAATCGGCTCTGATTGTTGGCACACGCAAATGTAATAACGCGAAACCGCTACGTAGATGTGATCCTCATATATCGTCGTCGATAGAAGACAATTATTCATGGCGGAACTACGTTGGAACTACCGGGAATTCGCTGGTACTGTTTCGCTGCGGAGGTGTGCTACAGGTGACTCAAATGTTTACAATATCGTTTGAACGCAGCGCCTGCGTTCAAACGATAACGCACGACCCGACCTCAACCCGAACTCAACTCGAACTCAACTCAACCGGAGCCCACTCCTTGAAATATAGCGCTTAAAGTTATGAGTTTCACATTAATAAGCTCCGTTATATTTTGTCGATGCAACTGCACACGCCCCGCGCTCAACCCGAACTCAACTCAAACTCAACCCGAACACAACCCGAACTCAAATGAAACCCAACCCGAACTCAACCTGAACTCACCTCAAACTCACCTTTTTTTGATTGGAGGAAATTATCGCTTGGTCTTATCGCCTTCCGACCCACCCCATCAAGATCGTTCTCCGATCCGACGGGAGGGGGTCGGCGAGTTCTGAGCTCTTCATTACGCGTCACTCTGACGAGCAGAGTTGCTCAAGTCGGAATGGCATATCAGTTAAAAACCTCCTAATGCCCCGCTTTAACACACAGGGCTTACGGGACCAGGGTGTCAAGCACCGTGCAGCCCTGGTGTTTAGCTCTCAACAGAGCCCGGCAGCTAGGGAATGACCGGGGCATTTGGTCATCCCCTTATAACAGCTAGAGGGGAATGAGGTGCGCGTATCGGCGCCTTCTCCTTCCTGGCCGTCGTCTTCGGGGCGGATCCGCTTGCACATCCGCCTCTCAGATCCACTCCGAAGCCTCCTTTTGCGAGATGACATCCTCAAAAAAAGAGACCATCGCTTACCATGAACTGTCACTCCCCAGCATGGCGTTTACCACGCTGGGAAGCGAGAGGTCTCCTCTAACGACTGCCAACCTCAAACTCACCTGAATATTACACAGGAGCTTATTAATGTGTCATAAGACTCAAAATTGTAAGCGATAAATTTCAAGGTCAGCTGCGGTTGAGGTGAGTTTGAATTGAGTTCGGGTCATGTGTTATCGTTTGAACGCAGCCTCGATTAACCTACTTACAATCATAGTGCTTACGAGTGATTCCGGAAAGAGCAGAGATACACTACGCCAATGATCATTATGTAAAAAACCTAAGTTTAAACGTGAGAAGATATAGTAGAAAAGGGGAATACTATTTAAACGGAAAGTTCACAACGCTTCATACATGGGGAAACAATGTATCAGTAAGTAAAACAACATACATAAGTAAGAATTTAATTAGCAAAATTTTGATGAAAAACATTTTAAGTAAATCATGTATAAAACCTACTTACCTAAGTTTTTTTTTAATCATATCTAAATGTCCAGTAGTGACAAATCAGTAAACATACAGCTAATAAATTTTATGGTGCCAAAAACCTTAAAGTTATGTGAAAAATTGACAGAATATGCCGTTCATATTTCGGTCTATTCAGCCACAAAAACCTCTGCAATAGACGTTCAAGATAATTCAGACTGTTTTTTTATGCACAATTGGATAGTGCCTGGCCTTCATCTCTACTGATGTTATGTGACGTAAGGCCGAACGTACACCCGGAATCCTCACACTGAGTGGCTATCTCTCTAACTGCTGGAACACAACAATTTTTTAAATTGTTGTTATGGCGTTAGACTTAGGTAAGATGGTGGTAGCTAGCCAGGCGGACTTGAAATAAACCCTACCACCAACCAAACTGAGTACAAATTGTACCCGCCTGGGAATCGAACCCGGGACCACTGCGTCTTACATGGGTGGGCGAACCACTAGGCTACAGAGGCAGTTGAGCCATGCTTTCAACATAACAATCGCTCATGGCTGTCATGGCGGAACTTGACAGACTGATCGTACTCGATCACGTTTGTTTAGTAACGGTCAGTCCGGCCAGGTGTCGGATGGGTGACTGTTAAGTGGCATTACAACTGAGCGCTTCCGTGCTTCGGAGGGCACGTTAAACCATCAATTCCGGCTGTTGTCATCTGATAATAGTCGTTAAGCCAAGTTAGAGGCCTTACAGGCGGCTTGATAAACTCTAACACCAGAGGTGGCCACTATTCCTCATTCGATAAGAAGAACACAACAATCTTACATTTTTTATTTACAGTTCACAGCAGTTATGTATGAATATCTCCACAATGAGTACAGGCGGACTTTTATAGATCTCAATTTCAAATTGTGTGACTTTTTGAAACATGAACCTTATGCTGGGGGGATAATAAGCGCACGAGGAGTTCCATGTCCAGCACCAGCTGTGAGTGATAAATATTATAAATATTTAAATAATAAAAAAATGGCCATTTCATCCACATTTTTCTTGCCTTAATCATGACAGCAACCTATAGTCATTATATACTATAAGGCTTAGGGCTGATCCTTGTGAAACTCTTGTTTCCTAGTGTGGTTTTAGTATTAACATTGAAATATTTGCATCTATATAATCTGCGGTTAGAAACCTTAAAATTTATATTTGTTTCTCCCTAATATACACCGCTAAATATAAAAAAAAATATCAGTATATCTAAAAATAAAATGAGGGTTTGAGACCACTTTACTGAATAAGTATGTTAGTTGACACATATCTAAATATAAGAAAGAAGTTTCTTTTTCAAGCTTGTGTTTAAACAAGGTTAATTTTTAAGTCTATCTAAAATGAAATAAGTGTATCTCTTTCCTATTCTAATCGAGTATGTACAGTTTAAAGTTTCAATATTTAATAATTGTTCAAGATATTGAGGTTTATTTATGACCCAAAATTTCACTGATTTCTGGATTTAGAGCTCATTCATAGAGTTACACGCGCGTAATTAAAATTGACTATCTTGTTAACCTATAGATTAGGGGGCCATAACAAATTTGGTAACGATCGCGTAAGTGGCTGACTCGGTGGTAAATTTGTTATGACCTCCTAGTATACTACGTAAATAATGAAATGAATGAATCTACGCACGCGTTGCGTCTTTTTCAGATATTTTCAAACTATTAATTTTGAACTTTTAACTGCACGTTCATATTTAGAAACGTAGTCTGATATTCCCATATCTGATACCTTTTTAGAACACATCAACATTGTCTAGGGATACAGGTGTTATTTTCATACAAACGAGGTAAATTTGAAGCCTTGGTTTTCTGCCAGGGATGTACTGTGCTGTGATCTGATGACGGCTATCCAGGGACTGAATGGAGGAGATTCAGATCGTTATACACACCCAACTGATCTGATCAGCATTCTAAAAGATAAATGGGTCAGAGTTCTCAGTTTGAGTATTTTCATACATTTTCATGCTATTTTCGCGGTATTTTTAAACATGTCCTTTACGTTTTAAGAATGCTGGTTAGATCAGTAGGGTGTGTATAGCGATCTGAATCTCCTCCATTCAGTCCCTGGATAGCCGTCATCAGATCACAGCACAGTACATCCCTGGCAGGAAACCAAGGCTTCAAAGTTACCTCGTTTGTATGAGAATAACATCTGTATCCCTAGACAAAGTTGATGTGTGTACATTCTTAAAAATTTACGGTGTATATCAACTCTGAAAGTGTGGAAAGAAAATCAGCTGTTTCATACATTTTGATATTTTCGTTATAAATTTTTGTATGAAACCGCTGTTTTTACGCGATTTCAGAGTTGGTCCTTTAGTAAAAGTTGCTCAGTTTGATGATCCCTATCTACCTTATTTGGCATTGCGGCTTGTTTTGTAACACCCTGTATAATGAGCTGACATAATATTATAATAGTGATAAATATAACGAGTTGCATTAACAACGAGGTGCGGTTAATTCAACTCATTACTTTGAGTATTAAATTAACTTTAATTATAATTTCCAGGGTTTCTACAATTTCCCAAACATGTCTTTTTCCTTGGAGGAGTTCCCATACACGTGGCCGTTTGAGAAAATTAAACTTATAATAAACTTTTATACAAATCAAGTTTTGATCATGAACGGTAGTGCTTACGTTCATTACATTAATAATTCAAAAGCAAACAAGAAAATTAAAATTCAACCATAGAAAGCTAACGTTCCCAAACTTTCATGAGAAGGCGCTACTGAAACCTGACGAAACCAGTTAGTAATTATAGTTACAAACTAGTTAGTGACAAAGACATAAGAATAAATAAAACTTACTAGCCTACTTGTTAAACGTGAAACTCAGTTGGGCTGCCACGGCCGGCGTCGCCGCACACCGCGTTTGCCTGTTTGTGCGTTCCGTACGATCTTGGAAACAAATTACAATGGCATCAAGTTATTGTGGTGTGTTTGGTCATACAACCGCCTTAAAGTATAATAAATAGAGTATCATTCATACCCACCTTTATACAATACTCTTTCGTATCTATTCTGTGATTTCGTGACGTGATGAAAGTTGAAACATAACGAAGCAGTAAGAGGATTAAAACCTAAAAATGTTTTAGAAGAAGGTTTGTTCAAAATTTAATTTAATTTCCATACTAAATGTTTATTTACTTTATTTATACAAACTTAGGAGTAGGTAAGTTAAGTACTTACCCAGAAAAAGTGAATATTTTATTTTTGTATCTACTAACTAGACTAAAATAATGATTTAAAACTAAGGAAAAACTCATATTTTAGCGATATTATCTGTCAACGTAAGCAATATTTAACATTAAGCAACCCTGGTAACACTCCTGGACGACAGCGGGGCGTAGCGACGTGAAAGGGGAAGTAGTTATATAAATGGCGGCATTTGAGACCCATAAAGAAGAGTCCGTTCTAGTAAGTTTTATTTATTCTTATGACAAAGAGTCGAACACGGCACTAGCAAATTTAGTTGAACACCTACACGAAACACGGTGTGTGTGTTGTTTCGGAATAATATTGAATATGGCTAGCGATTCGAGCGATGAGGAGTTATTACTTCTCTACTACATCAGACTACATCCCACTTCACTCTAAGTTTTCTCGGTAACATACCAACGTATACAAACCCGTATGGTTTTCCATTTCTTGGACGAATTGGACATTTACTAATGGTCATTCATTTTCACTGAGCCGCAGCAGAGTTTCTAGTTTCCATTAGTAATCAGTCGCGCGCGACCAGCATGACCGGTTGCCAGTGATTAGTTACTAACGCGTTACAAACCAAGGGTCCTACCGGCTATCTTTACGAACTTCAATGGGTCTGCCAAGCTTCAAATTAAAACAGAGAAATCAAAGTCAGAAATTTCGTATTGTACTATTTGTCGAAGTTATTTGGAAGATTTCGATATTTTTGTGACATCATAAATTGGGGTTCGCTATTTTGGCCCGACTGGGGCTCGATTTAGCTGTTTTAATTTGAAGCCCAGCCGAATTTTTGAAGTTCGATGCGTTAGCCGGTACGGCCCCAGTTTCTGATTGGTAGCGTCGTGTACGAATCGTCATTAGAACACTAGTGCTGTGACATTTTAGAAACTCATTGGTGATTAGAGTTTGAAACTAGTTTGTTTGAGTAGCGCCATGAAAGGGTCTATCTGTTCGTCTTTTTGACATCTATATTTTATTTGCCCATTTTAATACAGTGATAATATATTTTAATTATAATATTATGATTATAATGGGTAGGTATGGTATATATATTATTATAAAATGGGTTTTTTACATAAAAATAAATTGTATTGAAAAATGAATTGTGATGGCGCTGTGTCGCTGAGCCAAGTGGGATGGCTCCGGACCCGCAGGCTTATTATCTAAAATGAGCGACCGATCTTGATTCCTGAATTATTTCGAAATCGTCGCGCGACCGAGTCACTGGTTTGGTACCTATTATGTATGCGATAGCTGATTAATTTATGCTTGGTTTATGCTCGTTAAAATCTCCATAGAAACTAGCGCCACTGGTAACCGGTGGGAGCGACTGAAAAGTCTTTTTACCGAAAGTACTCTGTGACTGTGTACATAGGTACACACACATAGGTGTGTGACCATATGTGTTCTTTGTTTTCGCTTCGAATTTTGTTTTACATTTTTTCGAATACAATATTGCAAATTCCGTGTAAGTATTGAAGGACAGGCCTTTTGTTTTACATTATTGTAATTTTATTTAATTTTTGTTAACGGTAAGACTAAGAATTTATCAAAAACTAATCAGAAATTACGTTTTGTCTGGTTTCTGTTTGACAGAAGAAATCGCGAAATAGTCGCGGTCTCGTCGCGGTTACTGAGTTAGATAATACAAATTTCGGAGCATTTCCTTGCAAGTGCTCGTATATTTTATTTCTTTAGTTGTCCGTTGGAGGCAGCACTCAGAAACTCGATCGGTGGTACGAAATCGAGTTTGACAGTGACGATTTCGTAATTATCACTGGTCGCTACGTGGTTTTTAATTAGATAATCAGCCTGCCGGTCATCCCCTGCGCTTCAGGCCCCGTGTTCGCCTGAGCTAAGGTTCCGAACATTTAGGATGTAAATTTAAGAGAATTATTGAAAAAATAATGTTTATCAATCTTTTAATGTATTAAACCACAAATTGATGACATCAATTGTGCACTTAAACTTATAATAACTAAACTAGGAACTTTTGAGTAGAAAAATTTTTTTTTTCGTTTGTTATAAAGAACAAATCTTAAATCCTTACTTAATATTATAAATGCGAAAGTCAGTTTCTTTGTTTCTTTGTTACACCCTGACGTATTAACCAACGATCGACGTGAAATTTTGCATACATATTGTCAGGGGCGTAGAAAAGGACATATCGCACACCTAGATCTAAACAGCTTCAAGTCAAAAAAGCACTTTTTTCAGAAAATGGAAAAATCTGATTTCTTGTTCCTGTGCACTGTAAGAGTTTTCTGTAGAGAAATATGCTTTGCAAATGCAGCTAGAAGAAAGATGCTATAAGAATTTTATGTTTAAGTCAAATATCGAGGCTTAAAATTACAATTTTCGAGTTACGTCCCTATCGCTTAACAAGTATGTATAAATATTTTTTTTATTTAGTATTACAGCTGTCTTGATGAATTCAGTTTTGAGTTGACTTTCTTTTAATGATTCAACATAAATAAAAATATAAGTGCGATTGGTATTATTTATATTTAGTTCAACTCAACTCATAGTCTGTGTCCTGTAACCAAGAGAAAGGGTACATTTGCTGACGGACTATCAAAAAAAACACATAAGTAATCAAACCAATCAATTTTGTTTTATTAATAATACTTCTAAAAGTAACTATCCTAAGCCTCTTGAGTCCTTTTATCATAAAAATATCACAAAAAAAAAACTTTTTTAACAAAAAAATTAATAGGATTTTTCTTTTCTATGGAACTGTATATTATATATGTATTATAAAACCACGTTTGTCTTAATATTTATGTATTACTTATATAACTAACATGAGTAAGTATGCTGGAAAAGTTAGTTTAAATTTATGAATACAATTTTAATAAAAAATAATAATGGCACTTTGAGATCACTTTTATTTAAATCCCAATCATTATCTTTAAATAATAGGTGGCTTTATTACCCTGATTACCCAGAACACCTGTTATAATATTATAATAATAGAGCTTAGGAATAACTTTCTTATCAATTAATTCTTGTAAGTATACTTTATTTGCATCCGGTAATACAAATTTCTCAGTGTATGCCTGTGTTAAATGTAGATTGATCCATGGAGGACTCGGTTCCTCTTGTTCGAAGAACCCTTTCAATAAACCCTTTAAATACCTCCTCTGTAAAGGAAGTTTTGTAGAAAAACTCTTTAGGGTGTTCTTTTACAACTCTGAGAACTTAAATGTCATGTTTATGTACTCTTTGTCTTTTTTTTCTATCATATTAACTAAAAACCGTCAACGTTTCATTGTTTGTCTGAAAAAGAAAACGTATATTTCACATAAATAAAAGACGTTGTGCGTAAATATTATTTAATAAGCTGCCGAATGAATGTTTTAGTCTCATGAACTATGTAATAAAAAAATAATTGTGCGAAGACCATCAAAAGAGATGCAACTCAAAAATGTATCAGTTAGAACTGTATAGTTGCTAGGATACCCATAAAATCTTACTAAGTTAAAAACGCTCTTATCGTTACTGGCAACAAAGTTTGATTTCATACAGTTCTTACAGAAATATAGCAGTTTAAAAAATGACTCAACAAAACAGGCTCAACTACAAATTCTAAAATGTTTCAACAATACAGTAACAATTCTAAATAATAAAAAGAACTTTACTTACCTAGCCAGCAATACAGGTTCAAATTAAAATTTTGTAGTAAATTAGTCGTCATTTATCAACAAAATGGCGATAACTCCAAATAATACTGCGTTAATATTCAACAATACGGATACAACTCAAAATAACTCCACTTCGTTTACAAATGACGCGTGCGGTCCGCTTTTAAAACTGCAACTAGCAATATCTCTGTTTTGGTGGGGATAAAATGTGGCCGCTCGTTCAATAAAAAGGACTCCTAGCGACATCTAGAGCCGAGTATCAGAAATATTTTTAACTCTGTTTTGTTGCTCGATAGGGCGTGAGTCAAGGAATTCGATGGTTAGCCTAACTCAAAAATAGTAATTTTTGAGTTAGCTCCCTTTAGATCTGGGGGTGCGATATTATTATGGTATATCCGAAAAAAGGAATAGTTCCCGAGGGTCTATCTCTCGGGAACTAGAACTTTTGTCTACAAAATACTATCCACGCAGACGATGTCACGGACGGTTGCTCGTCTATATAAAAGAAGATACACGAAGCTGCTCGTGAGCCATTCAGTCCCTCTTCAGTTCCCCGTGATCATGCTGCAAAGGTGCCGAAAAATCGGGAACATCAAAAATCAAACCAAATGCCAATTAATTACCAATTGTATCAGTTACAAAGTTATTTATTTACCCCCTTACTAATAAAGATTGAATAGCAGATGTATAGTTACACAATGGTTACTCTCTGTCAAACTATTTGAATTTGACATTAAAAAGAAAGTGACAAAACACTGTGTAACTATGCAGCTGCTATACAATCTTTATTAGTAAGGGGGTTAATGTTTAGTGAGCGCGTAAGCTTGAAAAGTGAATAAAAAACCGGCCAAGTGCGAGTCGGACTCGCGCACGTATGGTTCCGTACCAAAAAACGGCAAAAAAAATATGTTTGTTGTATGGGAGCTCCCCATAAATATTAATTTTATTCTGTTTTTAGTATTTGTTGTTATAGCGGCAACAAAAATTCATCATCTGTGAAAATTTCAACTGTCTACCTGTTGTTGTTATTAATATCGACCAAAAAACGGCAAAAAATATGTTTGTTGTATGGGAGCCCCCCTTAAATATTAAATTTATTCTGTTTTTAGTACTTGTTGTTATAGCGGCAACAGAAATACATCATCTGTAAAAATTTCAACTTTCGAGCTATCACGGTTCATGAGATACAGCCTGGTGACAGACAGACAGACAGACGGACAGCGGAGTCTTAGTAATAGGGTCCCGTTTTTACCCTTTGGGTACGGAACCCTAAAAAACGGGACCTTATTACTCAGATTCCGCTGTCTGTTAGTCTGTCTGTCACCAGGCTGTATCTCATGAACCGTGGCAGCTAGACAGTTGAAATATTTTTTTTTTTTTTAATTATAATGGGTTTGCTCTTGACCCTAGTCTAGCCCGAAAGTATAGACGGGGTCTACGATGGAGCGAGCTTGCCCAGAAGGTGCCTATTCACTCTGGCCTTGAAAAGAGTCAGGTTGTATGTGCTCGGAAACACAGACGCCGGCAGGGAATTCCATTCCTTGGCTGTGCGCATTATAAACGATGATGAGTAGCGTTTAGTACGCATAGGAGGTATATCAACCAAGAACGGATGGTAGCCTGCAGTGCGTCTGGATGTCCGATGGATAAAAAGAAGGAGGTGGAATGAGCTCATGCAGCTCTTGAGCACACTCGCCGAAGTACAATCTATAGAAGACCGATAGGCAAGCAACGTTACGGCGGTAAGCCAAGCTGTGAAGCTTAGCTGATACCAGTTTTCCGTCGCCTATTAATCTCTTGGCTCTGCGTTCCACCGAGTCTAGTGCAGCAAGTTGATATTTCGCCGAGCCGTCCCAAAGGTGGCTGCAGTACTCCATGCAAGATCTGACTTGAGCTTTATAAAGGGTTAAAAGCTGCCCAGGCGTAAAGTACCGCTTGACTTTATTTAGGACGCTCAGCTTCTTAGCTGCAGTTTGAGCCTTAGACTCGATAGAGGTGCCGAAGTTAAGGTTAGAAGATAACTCCATGCCAAGAAGCTGGAGAGTGTCGGTTGCTTGGATAGATGTACCTCGGAAAGTAGGAGTTAAGTTGAATGGACTCCTTTTTGCGGTAAACAGACACGCCTGCGTTTTAGAAGCGTTGAAGCTAACAAGATTTTCATCACCCCATTGGGAGACGAGACTTAGCATCAGGTTCAATCGCTCAACCATGGCCTCTCTCATTATTTTCACCTCATCACCACCGGCTCCCGCGCTGGACAGATACCTCTCCATGACAGTACTGTCGTCTGCATAGCCAACAATGCCCGGTGTTAGCAGGTCATTGATGTGCAGCAGGAAAAGCGTCGCAGAGAGCACCGACCCCTGAGGAACTCCGGCATCAATCGCCATGAGGTCAGAGGAGCAGCCATCAATGACTACTCTGATCGACCGTTCACTCAGGAAGTCGGCTACCCAGCTACAAAAGCCAGCGGGGATTCCGTACGCTGGAAGCTTGCTCAGCAAACTTGCGTGCCAAACCCTGTCAAAAAAGCCTTTGAGATGTCAAGCGAAACAGCAAGTGCTTCGCCGTGTTTCTCAATGGCGTCGCCCCAGCAGTGCGACACGTACACAAGGAGATCCCCAGTTGATCGTCCCCGGCGAAAGCCATATTGATGATCACTAAGGAGATCGTTATTCTCTAGGTAGGCGAGCAGCTTGCCGTTCAGTACTCTTTCCATAGCCTTACAGAGTATGGAAGTGATGGCGATTGGTCGGTAATTGCTAGGGTCGGCACGACTACCCTTTTTAGGTACTGGTTGCACATTGGCAAGTTTCCAAGATTTCGGTCTGAAGGAAAAGGCGGTACAGACGTGTCAGTACAAGAGACAACTCAGGCGCACAATACCTCAGCACTCTTGCTGGTATGCCATCAGGACCACTGGCCTTATTCACGTCTAGATTAAGTAGGACTCTACGGACCTCTTTATTGTGTATTGTAATCTCCTGCATCGAAGAATTACAACGAGGTAAAGTTGGTGGTTGCGTAGAGCCAGTATCCAGATGGGAATTGCTCGCAAACAGAGTGGCAAATAAATTCGCCTTCTCAACTGCGGAGTGAGCCAGCGTCCCATCGGGCTTTTGCATGGGAGGCAATGTGGGACGGCAGAAGTTAGATTCGACCGACTTCGATAGGGACCGTTGTCCCTATCGAATTTTCACAGATCATGTATTTTTGTTGCCGCTATAACAACAAGTAATAAACACAGAATAAAATAAATATTTAAGGGGGCTCCCATACAACAAACGTGATTTTTTTGCCGTTTTTTGCTCGATATTAATAACGACAACAGGTAGACAGTTGAAATTTTCACAGATGATGTATTCCTGTTGTTGTTATAACAAATACTAAAAACAGAATAAAATAAATATTTAAGGGGGGCTCCCATACAACAAACGAGATTTTTTTGCCGTTTTTTGGTACGGAACCCTTCGTGCGCGAGTCCGACTCGCACTTGGCCGGTTTTTTGTTTTAGTGTAGTTAACTTGTAATTCTTTTATGTTTTGTATCTGTTTCTAATTGTATTATTATAAATCTCTTATGTTATTGTTGTTTTTTTGTTTTATTTCCTGTTATTTGTGTGGGTGTCAATAAATGTTTATTCTATTCTATTCTGTATTATATTGTTTTGTTAAACTACTCCGCAATAATATTCATGATACCAAATATTTATATTTTAATTGTGCTCACTGTAATCACAGTAGAAAAACATTATCAGGATTGTCTGATGTCATTTTTATTTTAAACCTACAAAATTAGTTAACTACCGTAGTGGAACGTTACCCTTATAATTTTATGAAAAGGTAATTTTGAACATTATCTTCAAACGAGCTGTTTATATTGTTCCGCTCAATCAAGGGTTTAAATTTATTTTTAAAAGATACGATGAATAGATACAAGAATAAAAATGTTAAATTTATGACTAACTTTTTAAGAGCATAATAATATCTTTAATATGTAACTACTGTATGTGGGTACATTATTAAATACTACTAAACCAGTTGTGACTACATACTGCAACAAAATAAGATCATCCTTACAATATCCATTTCCTTACTAAGGGTGCTTCTACACGGTGCATGTAGCTTGCGCACATTGAGCTGCGGGTTACTTGCGCGGGCGTATAATGCTATGAAGCTGGACCCGCTTTACGTGTTTCCACCAATGATATTAAAAAGTATAGATACGTTACCCGCACTCCAAAATGGGAAGACGATAGTCAGGTAATTGCCCGACTTTCAATTAGTCAGGCACAGTCTCGCGACACGAAAACACAAGCGGCTCTCGTCAGTCAGACGCTATAAAATTGTGAAATTCCATTAAAAAAATATCAACTTGCGTCTTTAGACGATGTACAAATTATATAGCAACAGTCAGAGATCGGAAAAATGCTTAATTACACACGTAAGTACTGTATTTAATAAAAATATGTATTTTGTATTACTTTATTCGGCTATATTGTACAAAGAGCGAGCTGACGCTTTGTGTGTGTGAGTGAAGGAGACAGCTGACACGCTGTCAATTGGCGGCCAATCCGCATGCAGCGGTCAATGTGTGTAACTATAGTAGTATAGTCCTTTACGCTGTCTTAAATAGCAATGATGTTGGCATACTTATCTTTACTTTTAATATCATTGGTTTCCACGTAGCATGTAACCTGCGCAAGTGCTCAACTTGCGCGGGCTACTTGCACTGTGTAGAAGCACCCTAATATTATAAATGCGTAAGTCTGTTTGTTTGTTACGCCTTCACGTCGTAACTATTGAACCGATCATCATGAAATTTGCATACACGTTGTCAGGGGGACAAATCTTTTAATATTATATTCACATGCATTTTATAGTATTTAACTAATCTTAAATGCACCAAAACTGCACTAAAACTGCATCTAAGATGATTAAACTATAAATTGCATGTGAATATGATATAAGAAGCATTTGAAAATCCCAAATTTTACTTAAGTCATAACTTACTCGTCTATAGATACGGGGTTCAGTGTCAGGTTTGGCCACCGGGTCAGTTAGTGTAACGAGACTAACGAGCGATTCGAAAATACTGACTTTGCTATGTCGAATGAAAAGCAGTAGAAAAGAGCACTCGATTGAAAAATAGGGCCCCTGACCCTTCTTTAGTTACACTCTAATACAGGGGTGTCAAAGATTTGGCCCACGGGTCGCATCCCCGGCCCGCAAGCCATCTCAATACGGCCCGCGACCAAAATCAATCCTGTGATGATTTTAGATGGCATTTGATGCCACTACGTAGTCTAAGATAATAAAAGGTAACGTAAAAGCTTAGGTATCTGGATCCTCAAGCTCAAGAAAACTCCTTTTTATCGCTTTTGTATAAAAATTTACTTAAATTTACTTAAAGATTTTAATTTTTAATTTTGAGTCTGGCCCGCTAACACACACTAATGGCCGAATACTCAAACGCTACTAACTTTGAGCGGCTCTCAAACAGCATGCTGTCTTTATCATATTTTTGACATTCAATGCGACAGGACGACGTTTGGGAGCCCCTCAAAGTTAATTAGCGTTTGAGTATTCGGCCATTAATCTATAAAATGGCCTTTTAGAAAAATCAGTTTGACACCGCTGCTCTAATGTAGATACTGAGCTAGCCCCGAATATAGGTATAAAATATACAGTAATGAACCTAAGAGTTCATACAAAAAGAGTTTTTTAGTTTGGTTAGTGATAAAAAGATTCAATAGTACAAAAAAAACTTATTTGTCTCTGTGGTCCAGTGGTTCGCCCACCCGTGTAAGACGCAGGGGCCTCGGGTTCGATTCCCAGGGGGGTACAATTTGTACTCGGGACTTATTTCAAGTCCGCCTAGCTAGCTATCACCATCTGACGCCATAACAACAATTAAAAAATTGTTGTTTTGTTAGTGGTAAGATAGCCAGTTCCCAGTGATGAGGATTCCGAGTGTTGTGCGATTCCACCTTCGGCCTTATCGTCACCTGGTGAGGTGAAGGGCGAGCACTGTCAGTTGTTCATTAAAAAACACACTGTCTAATTGTCAAACTAACCTTTTTAACTGACATTTTCAGATATTGAAAACCTTTCATCACCATGTGTACCTTTTTAATTTGTTTCATAAGTGTATGTTATATTTAATACATTAATATTAATAATAACTATATAAACTTCAGGGTAACTTTAAAGAACTGATGATAATAATTAGAAATAATTTCTTTATTGACACCTATCATAACTATTTTTAGGGTTCCGTACCCAAAGGGTAAAAACGGGACCCTATCACTAAGACTCCGCTGTCCGTCTGTCTGTCTGTCTGTCTGTCTGTCTGTAACCAGGCTGTATCTCATGAACCGTGATAGCTAGAAAGTTGAAATTTTCACAGATGATGTATTTCTGTTGCCGCTATAACAACAAATACTAAAAACAGAATAAAATTATTATTTAAGGGGGCTTCCATACAACAAACGTGACTTTTTTGCCGTTTTTTGCTCGATATTAATAACGACAACAGGTAGACAGTTAAAATTTTCACAGATGATGTATTTTTATTGCCGCTATAACAACTAATACTAAAAACAGAATAAAATTAATATTTAAGGGGGGCTCTCATACAACAAACGTATTTTTTTTGCCCTTTTTTGGTACGGAACCCTTCGTGCGCGAGTCCAACTCGCACTTGGCCGGTTTTTGATATTAAAAGTGGACTCAATAACCTAAAACTCATAACAGTTATTAACAAAATCACAAACTTGGAATCTTTGCCTGTCCCCCCAATACCAAAAGACGAATGTTCCTACTACAGCTACTCTACTACGCGTATTAAATCTATATATATAAAAGGGAAAATCACTCACTGACTCATCACGAAATCTCAGAAACTACAAGTGCTAGGAGTCTCAAATTTTGCATAAGGTTTCCTTTTAGGGTGCAGGTGCTCACTAAGACAGGATTTCGCGAAATTCAATCCCTAAGGGGGTGAAACAGGGTGGCAAAGTTTGTATGGGAGAATGCGATTCCTTGGCCCGATTGACTTGAAATTTGGCATAGACATTTTATCACAAAATTAATTGAACACGTGTTTCGCATTTTTTTGAAATGTATCCCCTAACAGGGTTGAAAAGGGGTAGAAAGCTATTTTTAGGGTGATTGATTTCGATATCGGAATCAAAACTTCTTAGTGCATTTGAAAGATTAAGAAAAATAAATGTCAGTTGTCAGGTTGTCACCTCCCCTGAGACTGGCTGAGACTGTAATTATGTCACCGCATGAGCTGACATTTCATGTTGTGTAAGATTTTATCCTTAGATTATTTATATTTTATCCTAATTTTCACTAATTTACGAAATATTAGTCTACTTATAAAATGTGGAAAAATCTGGCAAATATCAGATATCTAACGTGACAAGGAATGTGGTGTAAAGTGTTGAAATTGAGAGCCGGATAATAATGCACAATATTAGTTGCACCCGACATAATTTGCAATGTCACGTTATTTTAGCCAGGAACCTTTTCAGTCGCAAGCAGAAATTCAACAAATATTTATTATAAGAAGATTATAAGCGTACCAAAGTTTTATCATAATCGGATGTGAATGGTTTAGGAGTGCATAGGAAACAAAATAATAAACATACATAGATTTTTATTTAAAAAGAAGATACCTACCAAACTATTAAGTATGAGTATTAAATGTTACATAATATTATTATACTTATTTTGTTATATTACTGCTAAGAAATTTTATTAAGTACCTACCTACCTACCTAATACAAAATCGTGAACAGTAGGGCGTCTCGGTTCTGTAACCAAACTCGAACCCTACTTCGAATCTCACTTCACTGCACGGGATAGGAACTTTAAATCATAAATAAGATAATGATAAGATTTTTTTTTCATCACAAAATATTTTAGATAGCTACCTAAAATTTTTGTAATCGGTAAAATTGCTCATTAAGTTAGCTAATTTCTAATAACTAATTCACGCGAAGTGAAGTGTAGTGAGATGCGCATTTGGTTACAGAATCAACAGATTGCGCAGGTAAAACCGCGGGGTGCAGCTATTACCTATATATCACAAAATTGTAAGAATGTGAAAGTTTTGATGTTTGGATGTTGTTCATTTTGGTAACAAAAAATTGAGTAATCAATTACGTCTGAACGGGTGAACGGATTTAGACGAAATTTGGCACAGGGATAGATTATAGTCTGAAATAATTAACACAGGCTTCTTTTCATGCCGATCATTGGTTTCCAAGGGAAGACTTACAACGATTACCGACTCCCACGCGGGCGGAGCCACGGGCAAAAGCTAAACATAGTATAAAACAAAGTCGCTTCCCGCCGTCTGTACGCTTCTCTTAAACTATACATAAAAATCGCAATAAAATCGATCTTTAAGCTAGGTTGCCTCAGAGTCCTCAGACAGATAGACACACACACACTTCAATTATATTTTAACACCCCTTGCGTACGTCGTATATATGTAGATATCCTGTAGTATAATCAAATAACTTTACACTGACACCACATTAGCACAGTTTTACATTAGTAACTACATTGCACTGCACCCGTGCGAAGCCGGGGCGGGCCGCTAGTACTAATAATATAATTAAAACAATATATAAGATTAACCAAAGGTAGTGTACGGATTGCAGTTGATATGTTTTCTACATATATTCTGTATTAACTACTATAATGAAATGTTAAAGTATATGTATGCCGCAAAACTCATGATTTTGTGGTGAAAAAATATGAAAGTGTGTTTATTTCTTGACCTAGCAATATACTATTTCCTTTTGTGTTGTTTTGTTTTGGCAAATATGTTTACATTTTTGCAAAGAGGTTAATAGTCGGCCTTTAAGTACGTTGTTTTTGTATAGATATGAAAATTGGCCATAATACCTATTCTATTTACTTATCTGGCCTTATTACTCTGGCCCTTTATTGTTAAACCTATTTATGTTAAGGGCAATTTAACATTCATTTTTAGTATAAAGACAAACACAGAAAGAAATAGTCGTTTACGTTTATAAAATGTATTATAAATTGATAGTAGCAGTTTTGTTTGCATTTGTATACATAGAAGTAAGTAATCATCACTTATTTTAGAACTATTTTCATTATCAAAATCATCTCCCCTCTTTGGTTGACACTTAATAGGTGATAAAGGGTTTGCCGCAGTGCGTCCAACTCTTCCATTCTACCCTCTCACCCGTCATCTTCTCATCTCTTCACATCAATATCGCTTTGCACATAATCCATTCATCTTTTCTGCGTCTTTAAAAATCACTCTTCCAGTAACATGCCTTATGTTTTAGCACGTCTCTTATCATTCCAATCCAACCAATGCCACCTTTCAAACTTACCCTAAATTCTGTTTCTGGCATAAAACAAAGTGTTACTAAATAATCTTTAGTGCCGAATATGGTAGATAGGGATCATCAAACTGAACAACATTTACTATGGAACCAACTGAAATCGCGAAAAAAAATCAGATATTGTATAAATTAATAACGAAAATAGGAAATATCAAAATGTATAAAACAGACAATTTTTTTTGCTATTTCAGAGTTGGTCCAATAGTAAAAGTTGTTCAGTTTGATGGTCCCTATCTACCATATTCAGCATTAGGATTTATTACACGTTGTATATTTGTTTAAAATATTTATATATTTCTTAACTCGGACGTTCCCAAAGACTTTTCCTTTTATTGAATAAAAAAAATAAGTTACTTAAAGATTAATAATTACTTACAATCATAGTGCTTACGAGTCATACCGGAAAGAGCAGAGATACACTACGTCAATGAAGATTATTTAAGAAACGTTAGTTTAAATGTGAGGAGATATAGTAGACAAGGGGAATACTATTTTAACGCAAAGGGAACCACACTTCACACATGGGGGGACAATCTATCAGTAAGTAAAACCATTAATAATTTATAATCTTAATTCGGTAACTACAAAGAAATCATTATTTTTTTTATTTATATTTATAAATTTATTTTTTATTTATAAGGTATAACTATATGTTACCGTAAAAGTGCGAAATCCGGAACGGGTGGTAGGAAAATAATAATATAGACGATTCAAAAGTACTTAATTATTAAGTTTATTTGAATAAAGCGTATTTGACTTTGACTTTGATTACTAGTTAATCTGCACATTAACTGATCGAGTCAGTTAAAGTGCGAAATTTTTCTTAAAATAGCAGACTTCTGCAATCTGCACATTAACGGATGCTACAGGTTTGAGTGCGGAAGACAGTGAGTGAAATAGCCAAGGCTTCAGGAAACTTAAGTTAAAGACCTATATTTAAAGTAAATTTTACGAGAACGTCGTTTCTGGCGCTTCACTGGCCGCTGCAGCGGCACGCTTGCTCCGCTCGCTCAGCTCGCGCGTTTTTGGCCGCAATACTAACCTAACCAAATCTTTAAGCTATTTCCATGGCTGGGGGCTGAGCCTACCTTGTGGAGGGGTTCTGCCCCCCATCCTCCCGCTTTTGTGTCTACCCCCTTTTATGTGATTACACTACAGTACTGTACTTAGTACTGTACTACTACTTACAGTACTGGTATTTTTTCAATTATATAACCTGTTTTTGCACTTTAATCAGATTAAAGCAGATTACCAAGTTTAAGTACGATATTAAACACTTGTTCGCACTTTAACTGATTCGACCAGTGAACCTACAGATAAACTAGTTAATGTGCACTAGAGTGCACATTAATTATTAGTGCACATAACCAAAATTAACCTTAATTTAGTGTAGTGATAGATAAAGTAGATTATAGCATAGATAAGATATGGTACTGCCAGAACGGTACAAACTGTAATGGTGCCGTCATTCAAGTTCATATAAAATAGGTTTCGCCGGGTTGTGATATAAAAACTTGGGTTTTAGTATCTAAAATGTAAGTTAGTGTAAATAACTACATCACAAAGACAAACGGTAACCTTTTTTTACACGACTGCCCAAAAAGGAGTGTAAATGTGTTCAGGGTTCATGTATGTTGTGGGTATGTGAGTTTCTTACCTTCTACCATAACTTCTAAATGGATCAACGGATTTTGGATGTAAAGGGTATTGTTAGAATCCTTACATCATTTTGAGTGACACTGGCTATAATTTTTTTGAAAAAAGTCAATATGGCGATGGTACGACGCTATTCTCAAATGAAAAAAAAAAATCTTCAATTATTACAATATGGGCATCAAATGAAAGGCCCTAATGAACAAATTTCAAAACTATATAATTTATCACTAAAATGTGTGAAATAAAAATAAATAAATTCAAAAAATATTAAAAAACACGACTGCCCTGCCAAAAACGAACTAAATAGTTAAGTAACAAGTGTAGCATTGCAGTCGGGGGACCGTTTTGTGGAACAATTTTTAATCAAAGAGGTCCCCCGACTGCAATGACACTAAACTTGTTACTTAACTTTTTAGTTCGTTTTTGGCAGGGCAGTCGTGTTTTAATATTTTTTAAATTTATTTATTTTTTCGTGATTTAAATGTACCACGGGTGACTGTACTAAAAACCCTCTAGAGACGGTGATTAGGTTACTATCACAGTGCTTACTCAATAAAGTCAATTGATAGTACTCTATTAACACTAAATGTATAATACCTATTATTTAACTTACAGTTCCACATTGTTGTGTATGAGTATCTTCACAATGAATACAGGCGGACTTTTATAGATCACACTTTCAAATTGTGTGACTTTATGAAACATGAACCATACTTTGGGAGTTTAATAAGAGCTCGAGGCTTGCCATGTCCAGTGCCAGCTGTGAGTAATAAATATTATAATAAAAAATAAATCTTAGTAATACCTATTATTGATGTGAAAGTTTGGATGTTTGACTCAATCAAGCAAAAACGGCTGAACGGATTTGGATGAAAAGAATGTCCCAACATTGATAAATCATCAATATTAGCAGTGTAGCTTTGAAAACACATGACTTAATATGGGTAGCTTTAGTATGTCATGCTCACTTTAAACATTTCTGCGGTGGTGTCGTTGTTTGATAGGGACCATCAAACTGAACCACTTTTACTATGGGACCAACTCTGAAGTCGCGAAAAAAAAACAGCTGTTTCATACATTGTGATGTATTTAAAAGTTATTCAGTTTGATGGTCCCTGTCTACCATATTCCGCATTAGGGGTATTTTTGTAACATGTTGTATCCTTACCTCATCGATTCACTATGAGTGTGAAATAACTTTATTTGTAATTTCCAGGGTTCCTACAGTTTTTCAAACTTGTCACTTCCTATGAAGGAGTTCCCATTTGTGTGGCCATTTGAGAAAATGAAAATAACAGATACCTATTATATGAATGAAGTAACCAAAGTCCTGGACTACAGTTTTTACATTCATGTGGTCGACGTTTCAAGACCAAACAAAAAAAATTATTGAAAAAATCTTGAAAGCATGAGCTTTTATACGCTATTACTATTATTTATTCTGTTTTTTTATACACGCGAGGGAATACACTGGCTCCCGCTGGGGTGAGAACTGACTTGTTGGAGTACGAGTTTTAAGGCGCTTATAGCGGCCCACTAGCGCTGCTAATACATTTATTTCAATATTAAAAATAAGAAACAACCATGCCCTCTTATATCGCACATCTAGTTCTTTAAAGTCATAAATGTAATTTTCAATTTTCTTAATTTTATAGTAGAGCACGTTAAACGAGCACGAGCACGAGCAAGTTAAAGTTTTTTTTTTATAAAACTGTGTTTGTTGCACTAATGCTATAATGACAGTGGCACCGTCTACAGCACAGTTGTTGAATTAAAAAATCGATCTTTAAGCAGTCAATAAATTCGTATAAAAGGAAAGTTGTGGCATAGTTAACTCAATTTTAGATTTTTTGACATTTATGATTTTTAAGAACTAAATGTTCGATATTGTCTCTTATGTTTTTTTAATAACTGTTTGATATTTTTCATTCTATGTATTAGTTTTAAAATGCAACAATTGAAACGACATTGGCCACTTTTGGTTTAAATGGATTTTAAAACTTACAAAAATAATGAAAATTGTTGACGAGCTATTAAATAAATACTGGAAACAGTTTAAGAGGCATGGTTGTTTTCTTTTTTAGGGTTCCGTAGCCAAAATGGCAAAAAACGGAACCCTTATAGATTCGTCATGTCTGTCTGTCTGTCTGTCTGTCCGTCCGTATGTCACAGCCACTTTATTCCAAAAGTATTAGCACTACATAGTTGAAACTTGGTAGGTAGATGTATTCTGTAAACCGCTTTACGACTTTTACACAAAAATAAAAAAATAAAAGATTAAGGGGGGGCTCCCCATACATGGAACTGAAACTGAAAATATTTTTTTTCATCAAACCAATACTTGTGGGGTGTCTATAGATAGGTCTTTAAAAATGACATTGAGGTTCCTAAGACTATTTTTTTTCAAAGTCAATCGTCTTAAAGATATATGCCGCCAAAGTGGTAAAATGTGTGTCCCCCCCCTTTAACTTTTAAAGTAAGAGGGTGAAAAATCTAAAAAAAATATAAGCTATAGATCTTAATAAACACTTTCAACGAAAATTAGTTTGAACGAGATATAGTAATTAGTTTTCAAGATATAGTACATTTTCCAAAACCGCAAATATAACTTTGTCATTCATACAAACACTGTGAAAAACAAAGTTATTTTTTCAGACGAAAAATGATAGCGGTATTAAAATATGGTATGGTATAATGTACCTACGGAACCCTACTGCGCGTGGCCCGACACGCACTTGGCCGGTTTTTTAAATGTTGACCTGGTTTACGTAAAATAAAAATAAAGGAATAGGCGGTGCTAGTAGATAGCGCTTATACAGGGTTATTTGTAAAACACCAACAACCTCGCAGTAGTATATTATAACACTATAAACTTACACAACGACATTAAAATTTGTTCTACGACTTTTCCAAAAACAGACAAAAAACGACTTTTCATAGAAAACTCGATCAGCTGTTCAGACATTTGTATGGAATGGACAGTCGAATTTTATTTTGTCCGTTTTCGTAAAAGTCGTAGAACTAATGTTGTTGTATATGATCAAAGAAAAGAGTGCCCTCTTGCAGTCAATCATGGCCAACTTGTTTGACAGCGCCATCTATCGAGTGTTGCCTCAGATAAGATTGTAGGGCATTCAACTCTACGCACTTAAACAGCGAATATCGCCGACGTAATTCACAAAAAATGGAAAGAGCCACATACACGCGTGTACGCAAGATGCAGTTGCCATTTTCTGTGAGATCCCAACTAGCAAAAAGATCGTTTAAGCAATTACTCTCACGACTATGGATCGTAAAACACTCGTATGAAAGATTCTATCATTTCAAAAAGCAGTATAAAAGCAGCTTTCTAGATCTTTCAGCATTCAATGCTTTTTGGCTCTATAAATATGTCTAGTAAACGTGGACTCGACGAATTCATATCGCATTTACTCAACAATTGTATAAAGATATCTCTCAATCGCATTCAGAAAACCTTTAGGCTTATGACAGGTCTTTAAAAGCAACCAAATTGCTAGTTTGTCGTAAAACTAGCTTTTATAGCACCGTCTTTCGTCACCTAATTTTTACAGCAATATTGTGGAGTAAAAGCTGTTCATTCAACAAAATAGCTTCTCAGTTACTATTACAGCATCTAATGTCATATCACAGCTTTTGGCAAGGCTTTAATTCGACTTTACTATTAAAGTTGAGAAAACGCTATCAAATGATCTACTACAGGTCCAAAGGTGCACAAAGATAATTTTGGAAGCCATCATGCAGCATAATAGTGGTATGAAAGTTAAATAAACTCTTTTACAGCAGTGTGAAAAATGGACAATAATCGGTGGAAAAAAACTTAAAAGAAGTGAGGGGTTCCGACGGAAAGTTAATAAGATGTTGAAACAATTGAAACAATCAACATCAACCAACGGATGAAGAACAAATACTTAATATTAGTGCGGATTCAGTAGGAAATATTACGCTACTACAGATTGTTTGTAAACCGTATGATAGATTGACGATTTAACATTGCGCTAAAGAACCCAAAACTAACTGCAATGGCGCTCTTAGAAGTCGTAAAATGGAAACCTCATGTCTATTTTTCGGCTAAGAGCTGAGTGAATGCTTTGTGATGATAATTGAAATGCTATTAATGGTGAATTTATTTTATCTATTATATTAATATTATTTGCGATCCATTATTTACTAGAAATCTTGTGGCCCATGAAAATATTAAATACAAATGTAAGGATTATAGACGAAAAAATTAATTCTGCATATGAAAGTAAGACTTATGAGCTAACTTTAATAGCTTACCTTTATTGTCATTATGGCTGTAAAATCGTAAAGGTATACTTAGCATGGCCATAATATTGCAACATACATTTATTTTTATTTCCTTCGTTTACGTGAACACAACAGTGACAACACGCACTGTCTATGAGTGCTGCTTGGTTGCATTCACACGATCAAAGTGTCGAGTGATTGTAACCGCACTCCTATTGTTACCACTAATAAGTCGAATGAAAGAGGTTCTACTGACTATTATAGCACCAGTAGCACTTGAGTTGCGATTACTCTACATTCTTTCAATTAAAACGCAATTCAGACGATAATCTTACGATATTTACAGCATTTAAAGCAGAGAGAAGTGCGCCCAAATCGCGTTGAGAGAACGTTCACAGATCGTTTACTCAACATTTTGTAAATCCATCTCACTACTAATAGCTGAAATAGAAACGTGCTGCTGATTTTTTTACGACATATTTTGCTAGTTGGGATGTCAAGTGCTATTAGATGTTTGCTGTCATGAATGTCAATTTAGTTTAGTAGCAACAGATAACAGATGGCGTTAGTTTCTTTGATCAAATATTTTACAAGAGAACTGTCCCCCCCCCCCCGTATAATATATGTTGTTACAAATCTACTCCTGCGTGGTTGTTGGTGTTTTACAAATAACCCTGTAGTAATTAGCTATAAGCGCCTTAAATGTCGCACTTCTTTGGAAAGCTGTATAAGCTTTTCCTCTGTTCTTAACAGAAAATTGTTGTTTACTCTGTGCTATAACCTACGTGGTCGAGTGGTATGAGCACCGGTTTATGGTATCACCATCTCTGTAATGGTCCAGGTTCAATCTTCTGAATCAACAATTACCTATTTAATTATTTTTTGTCTTTACTTAATTAACAGTTACTTAATTAATTTTTAACTTTACTTAATTAACAATGATTTTCTACTTAATTAACAATTACTCATTAATTTTTAACTATACTTAATTAACAATTAATAGTTTGTAATAAGTCTTATCATCTTGTAGTGTAATCCTGTTTATGTGAAATGCGATTATGTTTTTTATATTTTACTAACACTTGCTTTAGTTTATAATAATTACTAACAATGGATTATCGGAAATAAATGATTTAATTATTACTATTAAACCCAAAATGTTCTGATTTATTAAACCGCTCCTCGTCATGACAAAAATTTGTCCAATTTTTTGACATTCAAAAAATCCCTAGGAATCCTTTGACCGCGATAATGAGACGTATCCTTTGTTTTAATCTAGGTTATGAACTCTCTATATGTGTGCCAAATTTCATTTAAATTCATATAGCTTTTTTTTCATGTTTGGGTAACAAAGATCCAAACACACAAACATCAAAACTTTTAGGTATAACACTAGTAGTAGTATCTTGTAATAGGACACGGTCTATGATCACATTATCAAAACACGCATGAAATTTTGTTGACAAAAACTTTTTTTGTCATTTAGTTTATTTGCGATCGATTAAATCTTTATAGAGTTTGAAATCTAACGACCATAGTTGAGCGTTGCCCCAATTATAATTATGAATAGGTAATTTTGAGTATTATCTTCAAACAAGCTGTTTATATGTAATGTTCCGCTCAATCAAAGGTATTTATTTCTGAAAAATACGATGAAAAGATACAAAAATGAAATGTGTTTTTAATTTATGGTGGACTTTTTTTAAGGACATGTGTACTTAAGTCTGATGTGACCTGTCCGTCGTGTTATGGTTGCACCAACTAGTGTTAGGTATAATGAACTTAAGACACCTGTCATCTGCGAATGACAGCTAACGTCAATGTCACATTCAAGTGACAGCTCTATGAAAACGTCAATCGAGTTTTGACACTTCTCTATCTCTCTGTGTTGTAATGGCCGTCGCCGTTATAAGTTTGTGCTGAAATAAATCAGCTGTAAAGTTTGTAGTATCTTTCTTTTTTCGCCCTTCCTTCAACTAGTGCTCAGAACGCGTCATGGCTTTTCTTTTCCACAACTCGTTCTGAGCGTTTTTACACACATCATCTATGTCTAGGGATACAGGTGCTATTTTCATACAGACAAGGTAAATTTGAAGCCTTGGTTTTCTTCCAGGGATGTACCGTGCTGTGATCTGATGATGGCTTTCCAGGGAGTGAATGGAGGAGATTCAGATGCTATACACGACCAACTGATCTGATCAGCATTCTAAAAGATTAATGCGTCAGAGCTCTCAGTTTGAGGATTTCCATACATTTTCATGCTATTTTCGCGGCTTTTTTAAACATATCCTTTACGTTTTAAGAATGCTGGTCAGATCAGTTGGGTATGTATGTATAACGATCTGAATCTCCTCCATTCATTCCTTGGATAGCCGTCATCAGATCACAGCACGGTACATCCCTGGCAGGAAACCAAGGCTTCAAAGTTACCTCGTTTGTATGAAAATAACACCTGTATTCCTAGACAAAGTTGATGTGTATATAAGAACCATGACACGAATTTCGTGTTGTGGCATTTTGGCAGTAGCCAGAAAGCGTAGTGAGCGTTTTTTTCGCTCTAAAACCGATTTCGGTCTTTGAGCTTAAGGCGGTTGTATGACCGAAAGTGGCGCCCTCAGAGGTTTTTATTTAATAAGTTATTAATAGAAAAAGATTTTAATAATGTTTATCGTGGAGATTTTAGGGCCCATGGTCTAGTATTTTTAGAAGGTATCACTACATGTTCTCGTAGTCATTCGTAGAAGTAGATAGCAAAGGTGTCAAAAACGGCCACTTTTAGCAGTTTTTCTATCTACTTCTAGCAGTGGCAACTAGGGAATGTAACGATACCGTCTAAAAATACTAGACTGTGGTCCCTAAAATCTCCACGATAAACATTATTAAAATTGTGTATTAGAATTATAATATTAAATAAAATTCACCGCGGCGCCACTTTCGCTCAGGGTACCACCTTAACATAGGTAACCATTAAAATGGACTTCCGCATTTCACGCCAAATTCTGTTAAATATAAGTACACTGTTATTGTATTTGAATAAATGGGCATAATAAGTACCTATCCTAGTTATTTAACTGGCCTTATTACTGTCGCCCTTCCTAGTTAAAACCTATAAATTTAACATCCGTTTTTAGTATGAACACAAACACAGAAAGAATAAGTCACTCACGTTTTTGAAATGTATTATAAATTAATAGTAACAGTTTTGTTTGCATTTGTATACATACAAGTAAGTAATCATTCATCACTTATTTAAGAACTTTTTACATGTTATTATCATAATCATCACCCTGTTCTTATCAAAATTGTATTATAGTATATTGATTTACTCTTAGTCATATTAAAAACTGTAAGGATGGAAGATGGAGAGAGCGAGTTTTCCCAGAAAATTCCTATTCACTCGAACTTTAAATAGGTAGAATAGTATCTGGGTTGTATGATTGCGGGAATTCCACTCCTTGGCTGGAAGTCTTATAAAAGAGGATGATAAGCACTGTAGGAATTGTAGTAGTGGTAATATGGAGAGAGGTAGCCACTAGTAGGAAGGCCAAAGTGGAAGATCTTCCACCGGGCTGGGTGATCTTTGCCCGAGGACCGCGGTCCAACCGATGGTGGTTGGCAGTTGTATATATGCTGCGTCGCTGAGTAAACTTTGTCAGCGAGATGTAGGTTTCCCCATATGTTCTCCATACTACGAAGTGCTATTCCTTACTATTCTTTGTGTTTATTCGACACTAGCGCCGTCTAGTACACGGTGATGAATTCATGTTGCAACCGTGTGTTGTGGTATGTACGGCGACGTAGGTAGATGCCGCTACAAGCACTTTATGCGTATACGCACCAACGCATGAAGCGGTTGGGTTTTGAAA
The DNA here is from genome assembly GCA_943789525.1 of Agriphila geniculea. NCBI lineage: Eukaryota > Metazoa > Arthropoda > Insecta > Lepidoptera > Crambidae > Agriphila > Agriphila geniculea. The sequence goes on along the minus strand of OX038898.1, from coordinate 7,613,989 downwards.
GGTCATTGGGCATTTTGTTAGGACATTTGACCTACGGCGTACACAAATGAAATAGGTCTAAATATGTTGATAAATGTATTTGCTTGTCAGTGGTATGGGTCGCATTCTTGCAGGCCATATTTTAGCATTATATCATAGTATTTCTCTAATAAATAAAACAAATAAATAAAGACATTACAAACGTTTATTGTGCTTGTACAACACATTTTCACAATACTGAAATTTAAAAATTTTGGTTTTGTTACCAAAAGCTTATAATAATATTAAACATATACTCACTCACACATATACTGTAAAATAACTTTTTTCTGCCGGTCGGTACATAAAAGAATAATACATATTTTGAAAAGTGGGATTAAATTCTTCAATTTAAAACTGGTTTGGTTTTTGTACGCGAACTTTCATCAACTAGGTCAAATATGCCCAATGGCCTTTTGTGAACACGATATAGGTGAAAAGTGTTTGCCGCAGTGCGTCCATCTCTTTCATCTCTTCGCATCAATATCAATTTGGACGCAATTTATTCATATTTTCCGCGTCTACATCTACCACTCTGTTAGCAACATGCCTTACATCTATTTTAGCACGTCTCTTATTATTCCAATCTAGACCAATACCACCTTTCAAACTTCCTCTACATTCTATTTCTAACATAATTTGTTTAACATATTAATTTCTTTAAACAAAAAAGCTTGTAATATGGTCATTATTTTGACAACCTTCTTTGAACAAAGTCGAGCTTGCCGGTGTTCTCCGATGGTGACGCAATAAAGTTGTATGGGATTTCATTATTGTCGAGTTTTAGCCACCAGCAATTTCCTTTGAGAATCCATTATTGTCGAGTTTTCTTTCAAACATAGTTAGGTGAAAAGTACACTGTTCAACCCGCGCAGATAAAGAATGGGATTAGAAATGGCGTCGTTCATATTCACTTCTCGCTCGCGCACTCAACGCCACACCTATCGCTCTCTCAGTCACACTCGTTGTGGTAAGCGCTGTGAGCCGCTATTTTGAATCCCATTCTATATCTGCGCGGGTGTTGTATTGTTGTACCTAGATGATGTTTTTGTACTTTTATATAAAATTAGTATGGAAAAATATAAAAAACTCGCACTTCACCGTTTTTTGACCTTTCATTCAATACCTCTTATCTACATCCGGGGTTGCAAAGGGGATAAAAAAAACCTTATTTTTTGGCTCCGACGCACCGTTTCTGAGATATTTGCATTTTTGTATTTTTTCGACATTAGGTTATAAGTACCTACTATAGTAGTATAGTAGGCAGTATTCGCATTTTTTGAGTAAAGTACTATACAAGCCTTGGTCCACAATGACTGCACTGCTGGCCACGTTATGATGGCCTCGAGCTAAGCTTAACTACGCTCTCGGCCTTCAAGCTTGGTCATCATTGCAGCCCTTGCTGTCCGCGCTATAAAGGCCTCGACCTCCGGTCTCGGCCTTTATTCTAGCTTGTCCATCAAGGGCTGCAATGCTGACCGCGCTGTGACGGCCTGGACCTGCGCTAAGCTCCGCTCTCGGCCATCATCATCGCTGCCAGCAACGCAGTCATTATTGACCGCGGCAGTAATGTACTATTAAAATTAATTTCTCACAATAGTGCTTACGAGTCATACCGGAAAGAGCAGAGATACACTACGTCAATGAAGATTATATGCGAAACGTTACTTTAAACGTGAGAAGATATAGTAGAAAAGGGGAATACTATTTTAACGCAAAAGGAACCACACTTCACCCATGGGGGGACAATCTATCAGTAAGTAAAACCATTAATAATACAATAATCTTAATAATAATAATAGTAATCTTCCTTATTGCGCACGAAAAGACATTACAAAAAAAGAAACAGAAGAAAGTTCACAATAAGCGGCCTTATTGCTAGACAGCAATCTCTTCCAGGCTACTACTAAATCTATGGTGCTGCCGTAATAGCTTCAAATTGTGTGAAAATACGATTTCTATGTAGCAGAATATGCCAATCTTGTTTCGGCCTATTAAGCCATAAAAAACCGGCCAAGTGCGAGTCGGACTCGCGCACGAAGGGTTCCGTACCAAAAACGGCAAAAAAAATACGTCTGTTGTATGGGAGCACCCCTTAAATATTAATTTTATTCTGTTTTTAGTTTGTTGTTATAGCGGCAAAAGAAATACATCATCTGTGAAAATTTCAACTATCTAGCTATCACGGTTCATGAGACACAGCCTGGTGACAGACAGACAGACAGACGGCGGAGTCTTAGTAATAGGGTCCCGTTTTTACCCTTTGGGTACGGAACCCTAAAAACGACTTCGAAGTCTCGCGCAATGCCGCTTTTGTCTGGACATTCGTCATTGCTGGCAGGGTTGTCATATTATTAACACGTTTTTATTAGTTCCTTTTTTGTTGGTTTGTTTATTTGTTTAATTTGATGACCTGAATGGTGCAGTAGTCAACATATTGGTCTACCATGCAAGAGGTCCCAGGCTTGATTCCCGGCCGGCAAGAAACTGAAATGATAAATTTTAATTTCTTTTTAGGGAAGAGGTTACATAGACTGTGATTGTCCATCAGCCATTTTAATGTCCCCACTGCTGGGGCACAGATCTTCCTTATGGGTGTATAAGGAGGACGGGCCATAACCCACCACGCGGGCCCAATGCGGATTGGTGGGTGTTAACGACTGCAAATGCAGCCGAGACCAACGGCTTAACGTGCCTTCCGAAGCACGGAGGAGCTCAAGATAATAAATTTTTGGTCACCCATCCCAATGACCGACCCTTGCGAACGTTGCTTAACCTCCGCAATCGCTGGGCCAGGCGCTAAACCACTGCGCCACCGAGCTCCTCTATCCGACTGTGATTACTATCACCGTATTTCCGGTCCTTACTCAATAGTGAATTGTTAGTACTCTATCGACACTACTTTAAATGAAGTATTATTTATTTACAGTTCCACATTACTGTGTATGAGTATCTTCACAATGAATACAGGCGGACTTTTATAGATCAGTCTTTCAAATTGTGTGAGTTTATCAATCATGATACATACTTTGGAGGCACGTTTAGAGCTCGAGGCTTACCATGTCCAGTACCAGCTGTGAGTAATAAATATTATAATAAAAAAATAAATCCTTCTAATATTATTGATGTGAATGTTTGGATGTTTGTAACTCAATCACGCAACAACGGCTGAACGGATTTGGATGAAAAGAAATGTCCCAACATTAATAAATCATCAACTAGCTGGTAGCTTTGAAAACACATCGATGACACAATTGGCGCAGGTATGCCAGACATTTTTTTTTTACCTAAATTTGTTATAATTCAATGTCGAAGCGTAATTAATTAACTGTCATTCGCTCGCGACTTCGTACGCATGGACATTTGACACATTCTATGTTTTAATGTCATCAAAATCCAATCCGCAATTTTTACGTGATTTGGCGGGTCCCCTCCAAGCAAACAGCCTTGTGCCTCGTGCGAGGCCTGCCACCGCACGTGGCAAACATTCTGCCTACCAAGCGCGAAATCAGATCAGCTGTTTTTACGAGATTAGGCAGGTGCACTGCCTAATCACGTAAAAACGGCTGATCGGATTTTGATGAAATTAAAATTCAGAAGCGTAGCGTGCCTTGGCGGGGCCCCGTATAAAAATTTGTTTGGGGGTCCTTAGATAGAATAGAACAGAATAGAATAGAATAGAATATCATAATTATCTATCTGTCACTTTTTCCAAAATTTTTACATAATACAATCAAAATTAAATATATACTTACTCTCCTTGCCTTTTTTTCGCCAAACTGATTTATGCGTCCGCTTTTACGTGGGAAAAAAATAATTGTTTTTTCTTACTTTTTCCGTTTCTGAAAAAAGTTTTTATTAATTTTTGCTTACGCACGTTGCGGGCCCCCGTGGCCCGGAGGCCCCGTATAATTGATACGGCAGATACGGCGGTAACTACGCCCCTGACTAAAATAGAACATTCCATACACAACTTCATCCCCTTTTCACCCCTTCGGGGGTGTAATTATCAAAAATGCATTAGTTTTCAATCGTCAGTTTAGAGACAAATATTAAACTTCAAACTTTCATACAAAATTTCATGCTTTATTTGCGCCCAGAGCGCAATGATGACACGTTCGCATAATGTCACATTCTCATTCTCATAATGTCACGTTCTTAAAGCATCATAATACTAAGAACACCCAAACATTTTTTTTCTTCGTAATACGTCACCACAGTACCAGGATCATTATAAATATGGAGAGAGTTACTTCTATAATTTTTGTTACCTTTTTTTTGTCAAATTAAAAAAAAAACGAAATGAAAATTACAGAATTTAACCTTCCCAATATTTATGTGATTCTGGTACTTCGGTGACGTATTACAAAATAAAGAAAAAAGTTATTTGTAATCAAAAATAAAAATGTACTTACACGTATTAAAAAGACGATGTTTTTTTAATTATCAAAAAGTTATTGAATTTTATATAATGTCTCCATATCTACTAAAATCTGCATTTATAGAACATATGTCGACTAATTAATTTTAGCACCAGTCTTCTTTTAGGACTACTATAAGCAAAAAGCATGAATATCACCCACAGAAAAAAAAATATATATTAAAAATAGGTAGAAGAAATTTCAAAATGAAATAATCTGTTCCCTTGTACAATTTTTCTGTCCATTTATTTTCTGTTTAAACTTGTGTGTGTGTACAGAATAAATAAATAAATAAAAGTTGTGTTTCTTTATTCAAAAGTGACATGTTACTATTGTGACATTTTTCGAACGTGATATTTTGCGCCGGGAGTGCCAGCTTGACATTTTGCGAACGTGATATTTATTTATTTAAACTTTATTGCATGAGAACATAAAATTGGCGAACTTAATGCCTCAGGGCATTCTCTAACAGTCTACCGGAAAGGGTTTTAAAGAAAGAAATCGTGGCGGCAAAAAAATGGCAATATGCGCTGAGAGGCCCTATTACCCTTTAGGGGTGAAATTTCCAAAAATCCTTTTTAGTGGATGTCTGGACCGTTTAAGGTGTCTATGAGAAAAATTTCAAGTAGGTATCTAGGTTTATCAGTTGTGGCTCTACGTTGTCAGTCAGTCAGTCAATAAGTAAAAGTAAGACTTTGTATCTCTTAATAATATACATGTACGAGTAATTTCAAATTACAACTCAGTATTATTATTTAAGTACTTACTATCAATCGTTAATACTTAAATATAAAATAATGTATGTGTATACTCTCCTCATCGATTTACTATGGTGTGAAATAACTTTATTTGTAATTTCCAGGGTACGTACAGTTTTTCAAACATATCTCTTCCTATGAAGGAGTTCCCATACGTGTGGCCATTTGAGAAAATGAAAATTTCAGATACATATTATATGAATGAGTAACCAAAGTTCTGGACTACAGCTTTTACGTTCATTTGCTCGACGTTTCAAAACCAAACAAGAAAAGTAAAAATTAAAAATTGAAATAAAAGCTTGTGCAGTGCACTCACTTGAGAGCATGAGCTTTTAGACTCTATTGCTATTGTTTATTCTGTGCTTAAATACATGCATGGGTGAAAACTGGCACCCGCTGGGATGAGAACTGTATCATTGAGGCGAGAGTTTTAAATTTCGCACGTCTTTAAAACGCTTTATAGAGGTTTTTCCTCTGTTTTTCATGGTAGACTTTTGTTTTTGTTTTCGACCTCCGTGGTCAAGTGGTTTGCACCCCGGCTTTTATAGTGTCGCTATCTCTTAGGTCCGGGTTCAATCTTTTACTTAATTAACAATTATTTAATTAATTTTTTAACTTTACATAATTAACAATTAATCGTTGGTAATAATCTTGAATGACAACACATAAACAATTAAGGTTACATAATATGTAACATTAATTATGTGTTATCCGCATTATATGCTTCTGTTTGTTATGTTATGTTGATTATATGTTTTACTAACACTTGCTTTAGTTTATTGTAACTACTAACAATAGATTATTGGAAATAAATGTTTTATTATTACAATTAAACTCAACATGTCATTTATTGAACCGCTCCTCGCTATGATAGAATTCACCCTTGACTTAGTTTACGTGGACATTTAAATAATCTTAGGAAATTTTTGACAACGACAATAAATATCTTTGTTTGTATCTATGTAGGTCATACATAAATTATCTGTGTGCCAAATTTCATTTAAATCCATGTAGCTGGTTTTGCGAGATTGGGTAACAAACATCCAAACATACAAACATATTTTTTTTATAAATAATATTAGTAGTGGTACCATAATTCTTATGGTAGTACCTTGTAGTAGGATATGGTTCTGTGATCAAAAACTGGTTTATTAATTTTCTATCAATTTTGAAAAGTTATAATTATAAAATTCTTAAAGTTCCTAATTATATTAAGAAAGTAACTTGTTGTTTCTTTGTGTTCAACAATTAGTAGCCTTATTAGGTTGATTTGAAAAAAATATATCAATTGTTACAAAAAACTTGAATGACTAATAAAATTTGTTACAATAATAAGTATTTTTTTAAATAAAGTGGTTTTTACTTAATTTTTTTTTTATATCCTTTTATACAACAAATTATGGCCTTTTATTTAAATGACACGATTTATTTAAATGTTTCGTCTACCTACCTAATACTTAATTAAGTACAATAATATTTCTTAATCAAAAATAATAGTATTACAAATCAATATGCGTAGTATTCTACATTTATATAATTCCATACGCGTCATGGCTTTTGTTCATTTCCAGAACGCGTTGTGGTCGATTGTTGACCACGACGCAAATTTCGTTTTTTTGTATTCCTATGATTACCAAAACGCGTTCTTTGGCGTTTTTATAAGAGCTGGGTGAATCTACGAGAGTTTTGAACACCGTAAATCTCCTCAACGGTATTTTCATAATTTTAGAGTAAGAAAATTCTGTATCCGTGTGCAGTGACGAGAGTAAGTCCGAAACGAGAAGTGTTTAGTAGCATAAGTTACATTATTTTTGATGATGTGTGATTTATGACAATTTAATGTCGAGAATAATGACGGAGTTCAATACACCTGTAGATTCACCCAGCCATAACACGAATTTCGCGTTGTGGTATTTTGGCAGTGCCCAGAATGCGTTGTGAGCGTTTTTAGGGTTCCGTAGCCGAAATGGCAAAAAACGGAACCCTTATAGATTCGTCATGTCTGTCTGTCTGTCTGTCTGTCTGTCTGTCTGTCTGTCTGTCTGTCCGTCCGTATGTCACAGCCACTTTATTCCAAAAGTATTAGGACTACATAGTTGATACTTGGTAGGTAGGTGTATTCTGTAAACCGCTTTACGATTTTTACACAAAAATAAAAAAAAATAAAAGATTAAGGGGGGGCTCCCCATACATGGAACTGAAACTGAAAATATTTTTTTTCATCACACCAATACTTGTGGGGTGTTTATAGATAGGTCTTTAAAAATGACATTGAAGTTTCTAAGACTATTTTTTTTCAAAGTCAACCGTTTGAAAGATATATGCCGCCAAAGTGGTAAAATGTGTGTCCCCCCCCCTTTAACTTTTAAAGTAAGAGGGTGAAAAATCTAAAAAAAATATAAGCTATAGATCTTAATAAACACTTTCAACGAAAATTGGTTTGAACGAGATATAGATTAGTTTTCAAGATATAGTACATTTTCCAAAACCGCAAATATAACTTTGTCATTCATACAAACACTGTGAAAAACAAAGTTATTTTTTCAGACGAAAAATGATAGCGGTATTAAAATATGATATGGTATAATGTACCTACGGAACCCTACTGCGCATGGCCCGACACGCACTTGGCCGGTTTTTCGCTCAAAGACCGATTTTGGTATTTAGTATCATTAATAGGTATCCATTAAAATGGTTTGCCGCAATTCACGCCTGATTCTATTAAATATAAGTACATTGTTGTTGTATTTTAAAAATGGGCATAATAGATACCTATTATATTTATTTAATTGGCCTTATTACTTTTGCCCTTCCTTGTTAAAATCATTTATGTTTTTATGATCAATTTAACATCCATTTTAGTATGAACACAAACACAGAAATAGTCGCTCACGTTTATGAAATGTTTTATAAATTAATAGTAATAGTTTTGTTTGCATTTGTATACATACAAGTAAGTGATCATCGCTTATTTTAGAACTTTTCAATTAATATTATCATAATCATCACCCTGCTCTGATCAAAATTGTTTTAGAGTAAAATGGTTAACTCTTAATCACATTGAAAACCGTAAGGATGGAAGATGGAGAGAGCGAGTTTTTCCAGAAAATTCCTATTCATTCGAACTTTAAATTGGTAGAATAGTATCTGGGTTGTATGATTGCGGGAATCCCACTCCTTGGCTGGAAGTCTTATAAAAAAGGATGAAAAGCGCTTCGTGCGTATGCACCAACGCATGAAGCGGTTGGGTTTTGAAATTTGGTTGACACGAAATACTCGTACCGCAGTACGCCCTCTCTCATTCTTCCTTGTCAGAGCGTTTTCACATTATCCGATCCGATATCGGTGTCGGGCGCCAATCCGATATCGGAGGAAGTAAAATGTATGAAATATGTATCTTTCATAATTGTCCGGCCCGATATTGGATATCGGAGCCGACGTCGATGTGTTGGTGGCATCATCGGACGCCGCCCGTCAGCTGTCGGACGATATTGTTTGTAAGTGTGCTATAGGTGTATCTAAATTGTGTCTGAGTGCGCAGAGGCCGATGCGCGGAGGCTTTCTCTATTGTTCCAAGCCATTCTTGATACTGTCTCAGATGAATTAGCAAATAATCGAATGTGGATTCACTCATACGAAAGTAATTGAAAAACTTTCAAGGTGCGTTTTGTAGCTTGCTAAAAAGAGTATAAAATGCTCCCTCTGAATATCTAGCTGGGATGTATCCAATACTATCTTTGGACAGATCATATTTGCGTCTCAAATATAAAAGATACAGCAAAAGTTTTCTATTATAGTCTGCCAGAAAATGGCCGAATCGGAACGATATGTGAAAACAGCACATGGTGTATCTTATATGGCATATATAGGCTATTGGATATCGGCTATCGTTGTCCGATACCGATATCGGATCGGATAATGTGAAAACGCTCTCACCCGGCATCTCCTCATCTCTTCACATCTATATCGTTTGCACACAATCCATTCATCTTTTCCGCATTTATATTAATCGCTCAGCAACATGCCTTACATCTGTTTTAGCATGATAAGATAGATCTTCATGATAAAGAGATTCCAATCCAGACCAGGGACCCTATTTTTGAATCGCTCGATTTCAGTCGAGCGCTCGTTTCTACTTATTTTTGTTCGACATATGACTCAAAACAATGGGATGTCGAACGAAAATCAGTAGAAACGAGCGCTCGACTGGCTTCGAGTGATTCAAAAATAGGGCCCCTGTGCCACCTTTCAAATTCCCTCTACATTCTGTTTCAAGTATAACAGCCCCCTACTCAAATGGCCACTTTTCTATTCGTACGCTAAGTTAAAAATTAAAATGAAGGCATAAACTATAAAATTACGTGTCGTAGGTTTGTCAATTCCATATAATACAACAATGACTGATTTACATAAACTTGCGACGTGGGACTTGATCGTCTAATAGGGATGTTGACTTATGAATAAAATAACGAAATACTAATAAAAATCGTAAACATATCAAACTTTTGGAGTAGCTTGTATACCTCTTGGTTTTATATATTGCGTATTATTTGTTTTATGACCCTTCAAAGTTGGGTGGACAAGTCCATTTTAAAAGTATAAAATTTGTTAAAATAAGTAATACATTTAATTAGTCCGTAAAATTTATAGCAAATTAGTCAAAGAAACCATTTTGATAAACACAATATTTAATATAGCTGCCGAACGAATTTCCTACGCGTTGCATACAACGTAGGAAGGCGTGACGTCATAACTTGGTAGCCGTTAGTATGGAGCGTTTTCGTGTGAGTCCAATTTTGTGCATTTCAAACTGTGATATCTCGGGCAGTATTCATGCTAGCGTAATAATTCTTATAAAAATGTTTATTTTTTTTAGGGGTAAGTTATGTAACATAAAATTAAAAAATAGTCCGGGCAGTATTCATGCTAGCGTAATAATTCTTATAAAAATGTTTCTTTTTTTTTAGGGGTAAGTTATGTAACATAAAATAAAAAAATAGTCAACATGCCTATTGCTTATTATTAAGCTTTAAGCTAGCAAACGAATAGAAAAGTGGCCATTCGAGTAGGGGGGCAGGAATATTTGTTTAAAATATTCATAATTATTTTTCTTAACTTGGACAATCTAATGACCTTTTCTTTTACTGAGTAAAGATCAATTACTTACAATCCTAGTGCTTACGAGTCATACCGGAAAGAACAGAGATACATTATGTCAATGAAGATTATTTAAGAAACTTTAGTTTAAATGTGAGAAGATATAGTAGAAAAGGGGAATACTATTTTAACGCAAAGGGAACCACACTTCACACATGGGGGAACAATCTATCAGTAAGTAAATCAATAATAATGTAATTATATTAAGAAAGTAACTACCAAAAAAAAATTGTATAAAGGTAACGCACCTTCGGTGCAACAAGGTCACAATGAGTCATTTTGTAATTTTACAGGAACGGACTTTTAAGTTTTTTTTTTAACTATTTTCCTTGTTACTAAATTACTATATACAATATCTTAAAAATCTCCATTAATTATATTGTTTGTTCTATTGGCTACAGTTTCAGATTAAAAACATATTTTTGTTAATAAGAAATAATGTAAATAAATGGCAAAACAAAAAAAAGGTCCTAACTTGTGACTTTGTTTCACCAAGAAAAATATAAAGAAATAATTTGTGCCTTATCTATAAATCATGAATTATTTAAATAAAATAAAACATAATACATATTTATTTCATTTATTTTATTCCTGGCCGCTTTTTTTAGATTGTTCATATTCTGATCCATCATTCCCCGATAAATCGATTTGTCAGAGTTATGATCCATCTCATTTTCTACAATATTTTCTGGTGGTAAATCAATATTACCTGCATTGGACGAAGCTGTTTTTTTGTTACCAGAATTATTACATTTTGTGCTGTCTTCAGTGATGATAACACTCTCGATATTCTTCATTAACGCGTCATTCTCCTCTGTGATGGTATTTTGCAATAATAAATCACCTTGAACAACACTCGGCGTCAGAGGAATAGCACCTTTTAAAAAAAATCTTCAAAGTTAATTCAATCCTATCTAATTTAATGGTAAGTGTTGTTAATACTTCTTCCCCTTCGGACATAGGCAACAGTCTATAGAAACCGTTGGAATACTTGTCCGTCGAACGGAATCAATTACTGAGATTCAGTTTCCGAGCAAGCCTAATTTTTTTGCAATATTTGAGCAACTTCATGGGCAATAATATCCATCTTGGGTATTCCTTTTTAGGATTCCGTAGCCTAAATGGCCAAAAACGGAACCCTTATAGATTCGTCATGTCTGTCTGTCTGTCTGTCCGTATGTCACAGCCACTTTATTCCGAAAGTATTAAGACTACACAGTTGAAACTTGGTAGATAGATGTATTCTGTTAACAGCTTAACGAATTTAATACAAAAATAAGAAAAATAAAAGATTAAGGGGGGGCTCCCCATACATGGAACTGAAACTCAAAACATTTTTTTTCTTCAAACCAACACGTGTTGGGTGTTTATAGATAGGTCTTTAAAAATGACATTGAGGTTCCTAGAAAAACTTTTTCTTAAAGTCAACCGTTTGAAAGATAAACACCGCCAAAGTGGTAAAATGTGTGTGTCCCCCCCCCCCCTTTAAATTTTGAAATAAGAAAGTAAAAAATCTAAAAAAAATATATGCTGTAGATCTTAATAAACACTTTCAACCAAAATTAGTTTGAATGAGATATAGTAATTAGTTTTTGAGATATAGCACATTTTCCAAAACCGCAAATATAACTTTGTCATTCATACCAACACTGTGAAAAACAAAGTTATTTTTGCTAACGAAAAATTATAGGTGGTATAAAATATGGCATGGTATAAGCTAACTACGGAACCCTATGGCGCGTGGCCCGACACGCACTTGGCCGGTTTTTTTAATTGAACTGTTGAAGTGTGTTTTCTCCATCATTTCGATAGCGAATTTACCCGCATTTCCTGAATTGACCCCTTTTACTTCCCTTTTATGGCGGCGCAAGCAATAACGCTTTAAGCATTAATTATGCTAACTGTTATGTTAATTAACAATTATTAATTGAAAGCTCATTAAATGTACTTTCAATAGATATCAACATTTACACAATTTGGTTTACGGTTCAGTTTCAGTACGAGATGAAATTTCGGGGATATTATTGTTTGGTGAGATACTGGAAGCTTCAAAATTGCCATCAAAATCATTGTCCTGTTTATCGGGACCTAAGTTGTCTAACCAAGTTTCAACAAATTTTCTGTCCTCTGATGAAACATTTTGTTGAGGTTCAACCATAGAAATAATTTTTAATTCTGCAAGAAAATTGACTTTGTTAAATATTATGAGGGGTTAAGTTTCAATTAAGTATATCTGTCAAAAAATATAATATTTGACCAACAAAAGCCTTTTACAACGAGTGACTTTGTTGTCCCAAATTTCTTAGTAATAACAAAAAAATATTGAAGTCACAAAATTTTATTTACTTTTCCATTCAATATACTTATACCTACTTAACATATTTCCAAGTGTAAGATATTCTGACAAACTGTGATGTTACTTTATAGGTAAACTAATAACATTGGTCACACTTTATTATTTTGATCAAAATTATATCTGTAAGGCACTAGTGTTTAGAGTTAATGCTTCACGAATCTGTAAGGCACTAGTGTTTAGAGTTAATGCTTCACGATGACGTGCGAAAATCTACAAGTCTGTATCAATGGGGAATGTTCGATAAAAATCAAATTGGCTGAATATTTTTTTATAAGTAGGAATAAGCTCCCTTAGTAATAGAAAAAAGTTTCAGAATTTTCGGTTACGTAACAAAATCTTTAAAAAATGAAAGTCTCTTCGACTTCACAAATGTACGAAAGTAACAGCAGAATGGAATTTATACCTTTGCTACCACCTACCACAACTACAACACGGTATTAAAAAAGAAATGTCAAAACTTTTTTTTCTTTATACTTGTTGTTGTTGTGGCAGGTGGTGGCAACAAAGGTAAAATCTATTTAGATCGTGTTTCGTAGTCTGTGCAGCTAAAAACCATGAACAGAATATTGCAGGCTAGATTTGTTTCATGGGAAAACTGGTAATCTATCTTATTGCATTCCTTTATTTCATCCATCTAAAAGAAAGAAACCATTAACAAATAATTTTAAAAAACAACGGCGAAATAATTGTTGCGTTAATTATTAAGCGTATTAAAATGTCATTATTACAAATTTACGTATTATAAATTCATAAGATTTTTCAGATTATACCTAGGACACACTGAAAGTTTTGCACATCTGGCAACACACAAATAATTGAATATAGAATGTTATGTTTTTTAAAACTTAAAAACTCATCCATGAAATTAAAACAAAAATTGACCGGAAGTTGCGAGTCATTTGTTTTTATGACAATGCGAAGTTCGTCGCCCGTAGCAAAAATGAAACTTACGCGAAAAGATTTACCTTTTTTTAGAAAAGGTGATATTTTTGTATGATTTTAAAACTTCGCTTTCTTCGTAAGTTTTCACTGCTTCACTTCTAAATGGTTTAAGAATGAAAAGCCTCTTATTTAAGTATCGTTAAACATTGATATGCAGAATGTAATCGTTTTCTTGTCTCTCTTATGATGAAATTGGTGAAGGTCGGCATTCAAATGCGATCACTGTGCAAAATAAGACTATTGTCACATGATTAATTGAAGGTAACCAGCTTATTACCTACTGAACAATTTGAGGATACCTGGGGATTGGTATGACATAAAACTCAAAAAATATTCATCAGCTTTTAAAAGTTAAGAAACTTTGATGCCGATGGATTCTTCATGTACTCACCATGGAAAAAACGGGCTCGAATTGATTGATGTAAAAAATATGTAGTTAAAGTGCGAACACGTTTGTTATAGTGCCGTGTATGATATTGTGATAGAAGATAAAATATTGACATATTATTCCGGAATCAGAAAGATAGCAACAGACTTTTATATTGATGTTCGAAGTCGACATTAAACCGGCAAAATTAGAGTGACGAAAATCGTGGGCAAGGATTTGACTGAATTATTTTTATCCCAAACGTGTCCTATCTAAAATAGCCTACTTAAAATAAAATATTATTCATTTACAGTTCCACGTTGTTGTGTATGAGTATCTTCACAATGAATACAGGCGGACTTTTATAGATCACACTTTCAAATTGTGTGACTTTTTGAAATATGAACAATACTTTGCGGCCGTGTATAGAGCTCGAGGCTTGTCATGTCCAGTACCAGCTGTAAGTAATAAATCTTCTTTTATATATGTTGCGGCTAATACCCGAAGTGCAGCTAAACCTAGTTTTAGTCGGCTAAAACTAGGTGTAGCCGATAGCTGTTGGCTAAAACAAGGTGAGCTGATCTGCTTTACTCCTGTAGGTCCCGAATATAGGTTAGAAATTTAAGGCGAGCGTAAAGTGCAGTGTAGCTTGAGCCTTAAATTTCGAGGTTATTTTTTTTTAACAGACAACCGAAATAACTTTATTTATACCCCATGCTACACCTAGTTTTAGCCGGCTACACCTAGTATTAGCCGCGAGCAAATCGGCTACACCTATTTTTAGCCAACAGTTATCGGCTACACCTAGTTTTAGCCGGCTAAAACTAGGTTTAGCCGCACTTCGGGTATTAGCCGAAACATATTCCAATAAAGGGTGCCTGGCATATCTTGATATATTCACTCCTAAACTAGTTGGGAACTCAGTATTATTATTTTCACCTCTCCAGCACCAAAAGGGCGCTTTTGGCGCGTAAAAACTCGCAGCAAAATCGATTTTTGCTGCGAGCGTTTGGCAAAGTTCTTTTTTTAATTTCTAACACCAACTTTTAAAATAATAAAGAAAAAAGAAATAAAGTGACAAGGATGAGACTTTGATATGTGAGAAAAAGATAGATTGAGTGCTTTATGGTGTTATACATGGATTAAAACGTAAAAAAATAAAATGCACGGATATACCAAGGAGTTTTAAATAAGGATTGTTAAAAAAGAAGGTTGATAATACGAAATAAAGAGTATGGACGAAATGAGGTCGCATGTGTGAAATAAATATAAAATACGAAAAATTAATGATATTTATTAACAAATTAGTATTTTATGAATATAAATAAATAAATATGATGAGATATAAATGAATAAGAGAAAATCACAGCGTAATAATGTAAAACAAAACGGCAGGAATCTACTTTATGAATAAAATTTTTCAGCATGGGTTTGATCGAACAATTGTTTGATAATTTACAAAAAAAATAGTGCGTCCCACGATTAAGATAGTTGTCTAACTCCAAAAGAATTGAGTGAAAGAAGTTTATAATACTGAAATTTAGCTTTTTACCAGGAAACTCACGTAAAAATTTTCTCACTGGTAGAGGTGAAAATTTGTATTTTTTACACGAGACCAAAATTTTGTTCTGCCTCGTGGCTTTAAATCACTCACTGTGCTCAGTAGTCTATTTTAGAATCACTCGCTACGTTCGTGATTCAATTCTAGACTACTTCGCTAGTTCGTGATTTAAAGTCGGCACTCGCAGTACAAATTGATTTTGGTCACTTGTATAACAAATAACTATTACTTGCTATCGATAGTTAATGCTTAAAATATAAAATGTGTATTGTGTTTATGTACCTACTTACCTCATCGATTAACAACTATGAGTGTGAAATAAATTTATTTGTAATTTCCAGGGTTCCTACAGTTATTCAAACTTATCTATTCCTATGAAGGAGTTCCCATACGTGTGGCCATTTGAGAAAATGAGAGTTACAAATACCTTTTATTATATGACTGAAGTAAACAAAATTGTGGAATACAGTTATTATATTCATTTGCTCGACGCTTCAAAGCCAAACAAGAAAAATAAAAATTAAAAGTTGAAAAAAAAGCTTGTGCTGTGCAGTGAACTTGAGAGCATGAGCTTTTATACTGTATTACTATTGTTTATTCTCTACTTTTATACACGCGGGGGTGTAAATTGGAACACTGGCACCCGCTGGGGTGAGAACTGACTCATTAAGGCGAGAGTTTTAAATGTCGCACGTTTTTGGTACGCTGTATGAAGCTTTTTCTCTGTTCTTCAAAGTACTCTGTGCTATTTACCTCCGTGGTCAAGTGGTTTGCACACCGTTTTATGGTGTCGCCATTTCTGAAGTCTGGGTTCAATTTTTTACTTAATTAATAATTACTACATTTTTTTTAATAAATTAATCGTTTGTAAATGTCTTGTCATATATTGATTTTATGTTTTACTAACACTTACTTTTGTTAGTTGTGATTACTACCAATGGATTATCGGAAATAAATGATTTAATTATTACTATTTAACCCAACGTAATTTAATTTATTAACCCACTCCTCGTCTTTATAGAATTCACCCGCGACTTCGTTCACGTGGGCATGCAAAAATCCTTTGCCCACGATTTTAATTTGTTTTGTTCTAGGTTATTATAATTTTAAGACCCAAACTACACACATTAACTTTGTCTAGGGATACAGGTGCTATTTTCATACAAACGAGGTAACTTTGAAGCCTTGGTTTCCTGCCAGGGATATACTGTGCTGTGATCTGATGACGGCTATCCAGGGAGCCTTCTTTCTTCTTCTTCTTTCTTTCTTATCGAATGAGGATTAGTGGCCACCTCTAGTGTTAGAGTTTATCAAGCTGCCTGTTAGGCATCTTACTTGGCTTAACGACTGTTATCAGATGACAACAGCCGAGACCGACGGCCCGTGCCCTCCGAAGCACGGAAGCGCTCAGTTGTAATGCCACTTTACGGTCACCTATCCGACACCTGACCGGACCGAGCGTTGCTTAACAAACGTGATCGAGTACAATCAGTCTGTCAAGTTCCACCATGAGCGCTTCTCCAGGGAGTGAATGGAGGAGATTCAGATCGCTATACACACCCAACTGTTCTGACCAGCATTCCAAAAACGTAATGGACATGTGTAAAAAAGCCGCGAAAATAGCATGAAAATGTATGGAAATCCTCAAACTAAGAACTCTGACCCATTAATCTTTTAGAATGCTGATCAGATCAGTTGGGTGTGTATAGCGATCTGAATCTACTCCATTCACTCCCTGGATGGCCATCATCAGATTATAGCACTGTACATCCCTGGCAGAAAACCAAGGCTTCAAAGTTACCTCGTTTGTATGAAAATAACACCTGTGTCCCTAAACAAAGTTGATGTGTATATTTGTGTGCCAGAGGACATCATCTATGTTTTATACATTTTTGGTCCTAATATAAAAGTACCGGCCAAAAGACAAAAGTGTTTTATTCTGACAGACTTTGTCTCTTTAAGCATTTTTTATTATGGCACTGAAGCTGTAGCACCGCTTCACATTGTGTCAAAATGTATGAAAAGACAGATTTTTTGAACTCAATTAAAATCAAGTACAGCAGTGCTACAGCTTCGCTGCCATAATAAGAAATGCTTAGGCGGACAAAATCTATCAGATTTTGCTTTTTGGCCGACTTTTTTTTACATTTGTGCTAAAATGTATGAAAAGACAGACTTTTTGAACTTATTAAAAAACAAGTACAGCGGTGCTACAGCTTCGATGCCATAATAAGAAATGCTTAGGTAGACAAAATCTATCAGAATAAAGCACTTTTGCTTTTTGGCCGGTGCTTTTACATTTGGACCAAAATAAATGATATCAACCCGTGCATCTGTTTTTGCGTGATTGGGTAACAAACATTTGAACATACAAACATCAATTTTTTTAGATATAATATTACCTTGCACTATGACACGGTCTGTGATCAAAATCGCAAACACGAATGAAATGTTGTTATGAAAAACTTTTTTCGTGAGTTTATTTGTGATCTGATGTCATTTTTATTTTAAATTTTTATAAAGTATGAAATCTAACCGATATAGTTGAGCGTTGTCCCAATTATAATTATTAAAAGGTAATTTTGAGCATTATCTTCAAACAAGCTGTTTATATTATTCCGCTCAATCAAACGTATTTATTTCTGAAAATACCTATACTACAGAATTAGAATACGATGAAAAGATTCAAGTATGAAAATTGTGTTTTATGCACAGCAACACACATTGCCCTTATAGTACAGTAGCCCGTTGAACATTTAAATTACGAATAAGGTTACCGTTTGCGGATGTGATATAGTTATTTATTACGAAACTAGATACTTTAACCCAAGTTTTACAGATCGCAACCCGCCGTAACCTATATTTGTATATCTGCAAAAACGATATTTTTTTATTTTTCTAGGTTAACCTTTTCGACAATAGTTAAATCATGTGATTTAACTATTGTCGAGTTCTACAGCTTTGTTTGATTGCCACAGATAAAAGTAAGACTATGAAAAGTAGCCATACACAGATTTAAGACCATATGAAAATGGTTGGACTTAATCTGGTCTTAAATCTGTGTATGGTCACTTTCCATAGGATAGGCTTACAATTATCAGTGGCAATGAAACAAAGCTGTAGAACACGACAATAGCTAAACCATGTGGTAAACCTCTAAAAATAAAAAAATATTGTTTTTTTGCAGATACAGAAATATAGGTTGCGGCGGGTTGCGATCTGTAAAACTTGAGTTAAAATATCTATAATTTCGTAATAAATAATAGATACTCTATATATCACAACGACAAACGGTAACCTTTTTCGTAATTTAAATGTACTACGGGCTACTGTACTATGATACCAACTACTCTATAATTCGATTAAATAAGGGCTTTTCAAAGTGACATTTAAGAAGCAAACATAGTATCTATTTGCTTCACTAGATGGCGTTGATGGAAAGAGAAGTGTCAAAAGTGGCTTTTAAAAATAAACCGCCTGTACCAAACAGGCAAGTAAGCGCTCGCTGGCTGACGTCTGCCAAAGAGAAATATTTTAGGCTTATAGATCTGCCTGCCTACCTGAGTACTCTTCGAAGCTAAAAAAATCACATTGATTGACACACACATTTTTATCAACGCCATCTATCGAGCCTACAGTTTTTTGATATTTTGAAAAGCCCATTGACAATAGACAGTGATCCCGTATAACTTCACTCGAGAATATATGGCAAAGAGTAAATTTTACAGATTATCATTTTGATCTCTGTTGTCTGGTTAAAATCCTATGAATATACTGAAATTGCTTTTGAAATCCGTAATTTGATTCCATTTTTAACCGACTTCAAAAAAAGGAGGAGGTTCTCAGTTCGTCGGAATCTTTTTTTTTTTTTTTTATGTATGTTACTCGATTACTCGAAGACGGCTGGACCGATTTGAAAAATTCTTTTTTCGTTTGAAAGTTTATACTTTCAAGTTGGTCCCATTGTCATGAAATCAGGATCTGATGATGGGATCCTGGAGAAATCGAGGGAACTCTTCAAATATTATAGGCACATCTATAGAGATTTTAGTATTTTCTTAAGTAACTTGTGCATTTGCTTTTGAAAAGTACTATTTCGGTGAAGTGGAACTGATGATGAAGACCAGCATAGATGATCATATTCATATTCATATCATATTCGGAAATATTCGATACTAAGTAGTTCACTGGTACGATACGATTACTTTAATATGGTTGCTAGGATATTTATGCTCATCATAATTAATATGGTGAAGTGGAGCTGATAGTGAAGTACCAGGAGAACTCCTCAACAATAAACGCCCCTGCGTCGGGAAAAGCAGTATTATGTAAAAAGTGATGAGCCGTTGACATAAGGCTATTGTAACTTAGATAATATCATCACCAAATATACTTACCACTTACACTTAAAAAGTTTAAAATAAAAAAGTTTTTAATAAAAACAAAACCTCCTTCAAATATCTTGAAAATAATCTAACAAAAAACAGCTTCAAAAATAAATTAATGGCTCTAAAAAGCAAGAAATAAAAATATATTGAAATCTGCATAATAACTAACTCGAAAGTTTGTATGCATATCTTATATTAAACAACGTCTTATGAAGTCGGGTGGGGTTTAAACCCATGATTAAAGTTTAGATATATTAGTTTAGATAAAAAATATCCTTCGTCCCCCCCCCCCCCCACCCGACTTCAAAAGGCGTTGTTTAATATAAGATATGCATACAAACTTTCGAGTTAGTTATTATGCAGATTTCAATATTTTATTTCTTGCTTTTTAGAGCCATTAATTTATTTTTGAAGTTGTTTTTTGTTAGATTATTTTCAAGATTTTTTAGTTTGATTCTTTATAAAATACACTCTCTTCACTACACACAATCACATTCACTTTACACACTGCGATAGGATTCACTCTTGAATTATTATTAAGTTTTTGGCAATGTTAACACATTCTTGCGTTGAACTGTTTTCACCTAGGGAATTTGAGTGCTAATAAGAGCGCTGTGGCCGAAATACAGTTTTAACTAGTTCGGGTGCAGATGTCATTTGATTGTTTCAAAGATGTCTTTAGTTCATTTAAATAATAAAAACCTTCTCGAGGACTTATATCGGGTTACCGCCCGCTATCATAAAGTTCTGTAGTGTTTCCGTCCTAGCCACTACCTTGTTGTTTTTCAGCTGTTTTAGAGCAATACTAATCTCGTACAGGCTGACGTCCGGGAAATCTTCAGTATAGAGTCGAGTAAGATTGGCTCTGGGTAGGCTCGGGTTACCAACTGTACTATAATATCTAGTATTATATATTTCAGCCCCCTGATTACGTAACTGTTGCCAACAATTCTCCATTAAAACCGCAGTTACATTGCTGCTTTAAGTAAGATAGTTGTCACACTGATTCTTACTAAAGCAGCAATGTAACTGCGATTTTTATCAGAGTTTATTGCAACAAAGTTATAAAATCAGCCACCGGGTCTGCGTACTATACAGGGTTATTTGTAAAACACCAAAAACCTCACAGGAGTAGATTACCAACATCATAAACAACAACATTTGTTCTACGACTTTTGATAATTCGTTAGATTTTATTTTTCAAAAAAAAAAACATTTTAATTTACCGTTCGCATGTTCATAACTCTACGCGCGGAGCGCCTGGTGCGCGCGACCGCCGCTGCCCGCCCCGCCGCCATCCATAGACGTAAAAAGTGTCGAACATACAATAAAAACTTGGAAATTCATTTTTGGTGAATGTATTAAATTAGGATAAAAGTCATAGAACAAACGTTGTTGTTTATGATATTGGTAATCTACTTCTGTGAGGTTGTTGGTGTTTTACAAATAACCCTGTATACTGTTAAAGAAATAAATAGTATGCAAAAATACTATAGATTCAAATTTCAATTTGATTTCATGATTATTTATGATTTTGTTCTAAACATTGTTGAAAAATGCAAAAAGTGAAAAAAATGGTTTTTCTAAAAATAAACTAAAAAATATATATTTGCTTATTTTTTGCCTATTTTATAGCTTAAATTGAAAAATACTATATTTTGCCAAAAACATACTAGCTCTGGGGTATTTAGCCTTGCTTAGTATCTGCGTGGAATATAACTACCCAAGAAAATAGAGGAGCTCGGTGGCGCAGTGGTGTAGCCCAGCGATTGCGGAGGTTAAGCAACTTTCGCAAGGGTCGGTCATGAGATGGGTGACCAAAAATTTATTATCTCGAGCTCCTCTGTGCTTCAGAAGGTACTTTAAGTCGTTGGTTCTGGCTGCATTTGCAGTCGTTAACACCCACCAATCCGCATTGGGCCCGCGTGGTGGGTTATGGCCCGTCCTCCTTATTCACCCATAAATAAGGCCTGTGCTCCAGCAGTGGGGACATTAAAATGACTGACGGACATAGAAACTCTCGATCTCTCTCAGGATTTTTGGCTTCGATGAGATGATGCGTCCGTTCAGCTTTCAGCTTCATCATCTGGCTTTGCCCAATAGACAGATCTCTCGCGAATACTTTGGAGCCTTTATTCCGCACGATAGCCTCTTTAGTACGATTCGTATGAAATTGGCGAAAGTCGCTCGTCAAAGACAAAGATATCTGCCTATTTAGCAACGGATAACGAAGGGCATGCACTGAGCTCTGGAGCACATTTCACATCTCATAATTCATAATTCATAATTCATAATTTCTTTATTGCACAGTCACATGGTATAAAGTTGACAATATTTAGGTTAATTAGTACATGTGACACCCTGTAAGGGTGTTGGCAGAATGAGTGACTTAAATTCTATAATATCATATTATTATTAGTAGGTTTTCTTAAAAAATTAAAATTATAATTATTTTACTTATAGAAAACGATTTATGCAGTATAAATTAAGGTTAATTCATCATTATCATTAGATATTTCATTTCATAATAATAACATAATACTCAATATGATTCATATTTTACATTATTTTAATTAATACGATGGATTCTAATTAAATTTATCTTCAAAAAATTCTGAGATACAATAATAACATTTGTTAACTAAAAAGGTCCTGAGTTGCATTTCAATTTTTTTTGTTTCTTTCTCTGATCTCTCTCTCTGATCTCTGATCTACGTAGGAGTAAGTAAAAGTAGGAGTGTGTAGTCAGAGAGTTTCAATAGCTTGGGACGATGGATCTTAAAGAACTTAGACCTTACCGTACGGACAGTATCCACCACCGTTTTGTTTAGATTGTCCACACTGTTTAAATATTTAAATATTTCTGCGATGGTGTCATGTGAGGCGGATCGTTACGTTGCCTTAAATATGGTTGAGCGAAACTATGGCTGGTTCATGCGTCATGCTCGTGAACGGGTGCTGCCTGTGGGAATGGGTCTGCTTCTGACTACCTATCTTAACGCATATTGAATTGTATGTTTTTTTTTCTTGTAACAGCCTAGACTGAATAATAACTAAAGCTAAATTCAAACTTTGAATTTACATTCTAGACACAAACAAGTTTAAACAATAATAAAAATGCAAAAACTAATTGTAGATTATAGTTTAAGAGCATAAAATATGCAAAGAGACCATACCGAAATGTAGATTAAAAAAATATTCACTTCCATAAACATGATCAGAAAGGGCTTACGCGGTCACTAGACATGAAATAAAACACTTTTTAACGGATACTAGCGCGGTTTTATTGAAATTACTTTGGTAAATGGTTGGTATTTGGTTTGATTTTTGATTTTTCCTACGTTTCAGCACCTTTGCAGCTGTCGTGGCCCCCCGTGTCACGGCAACTGCAAAGGTGCCGAAACGTAGGAAAAATAAAAAATCAAACCAAATACCAAAGAACTTTCAATAAAAGCGCGCTAGTATCCGTTAAAAAGTGTTTTATTTCAGTAAATTGCGGTTTTAAAATTATCAAGCACTGTATTTTTACAAGAATGCAAAGTGCTATAGCATGTACATGACGAAATAAACTGAACTAGAATAATAATATTCCACCAAAATCATTTTCATGAATAATGTTGCCAAGACCTCGCACTGTCAAAAAGTTATCAGACCTAATGTAGAGCCAAGCTTCTAACTCTACGCGCCCTAACTCTGCAAGTCCTAACTTTAAAAACTCTACACCTTTGTCAAAATATGTGGCTTGGCCATTTCGTTACTACAAGAACTATTGTTTATTAGAAAGGTTTTCATGTAGCGAAATGGCCAAGCCACATATTTTGACTAAGGTGTAGAGTTTTTGAAGTTAGTGTTTTGCAGAGTTAGGGCGCGTAGAGT
The DNA here is from genome assembly GCA_943789525.1 of Agriphila geniculea. Taxonomy (NCBI): domain Eukaryota; kingdom Metazoa; phylum Arthropoda; class Insecta; order Lepidoptera; family Crambidae; genus Agriphila; species Agriphila geniculea. Next base: position 7,590,145 of record OX038898.1, on the reverse strand, counting down.
TAAAAGCTTGGCTCTACATGAGGTTTGATAACTTTTTGACAGTGCGAGGTCTTGGCAATATTATTCATGAAATGATTTTGGTGGGATTATTATGACTTCTATTTAAAGTTATTTTTTGAAGTGAAAAAACTTCTTTAGCGGCGTTGTACGCTTTTTTGTAATGGGGAAAAATACTTAACTCGCGTCAGTAAGAATCACGTGACCCTGATCGAAAATTCGTAAGACGGATGTGACGGATGGAGAGTAGACTGCCGGGGGCGGAAGTATCCCCCTCTCTTTCTACGGGGCGCGGTGAAAATGGCGGCGCCTCATTTCAAGATGCTAACACTTGTGCTACCATAGCAACGCGTTAATTTTTTAATTTAATGTCGAAACTCTAGATTTTCTGTCAAGCTATGGATAAGATTTTCGTACAATACTGTTCTGTATTCATGAATTCAAATGCAGAGTAAATTCGTAAGACGGCAATTCGTGCAAACTTATTCCATAACCATTCCAAAATATCAAAAATGCACAACGATATTCAAGTTTTCACTTCTGCCGGCACTCCCGGAGGGCAACCCAAATTTTTATATCTTCCACTTTGTTATATATCAATATTTTATAACTGAGATGTGTAAAAAAAATCCGTTTTTATTTTCCTAAAATAAATTGACTTTTTTCTCTTACACGTTTATTCGGTATGGCCGTCGCTATCCTTTTTTTAGGGTTCCGTACCTCAAAAGGAAAAAACGGAACCCTTATAGGATCACTTTGTTGTCCGTCTGTCTGTCCGTCCGTCCGTCCGTCCGTCTGTCTGTCAAGACCCTTTATCTCGGGAACGCGTGGAGGTATCACATACTAAAGTCTACGGTCCCTTGAAGCTGTAAAAAAATCAAACTTCTAAGTTAGCGTAAAAAAAGATACTGCCGTTTAGGGCGCAAAAAACGCATTTTCGATACTCTCAAAGGAATCAAAATTCATAGGGTACTTCCCGTTAACCTAGGAATATGAAATTTGGCAGGTAATAGCGTCTTATACTACACTTACAGGAATAAATCTGAAAACTGTATATTTGTAATTAAATCATAAAAAATATGGTCATTAAAATACGTAATTATTAATCATCTTGGTGAAACAACGGTATGCGCGGTCATAGTTTAACTTCTAATTACTTTTGTGATAATCGCGCCACTAATTCTTTTTAAACATCAATATTTATTATTATTAATTATTCAGATCCTTTCAAATATTGTTATAGTTAATTACTTTTAAAAATAAAATTAAAAAGTAATAAATTTGGCTCTAAATATTTTCGCAACATGGCGGTATGTCACGCTGCATGACAGACAGGGGGTCAAAGAGTAAAACAATCAACGGAGTGCATTCCAGCGTCATAGAATATGAATATAAGGTTCTTGATTCCAGCAGACCAATAGCTATCACCACAGAGTAGGTATATAACAGTCAGCGCGTTTTTCACACCGATATGACGTGACTCGAACGGGATGGAAACAGACTTTCGGAGCAAGGGTCTTGTTGGAATACACCCATTTTCTCTAATAACATTGCGATAGATAACACCATTTCACAGAACATTATACAGTGTACTATTGATATACAGCGCCATCTGTTGACAATTAGCAGTACTTGTATTTTATACAGGTGCGGTGGGTTTGTAATTATTTTATTTTTTCTCAAACATGCTTGGAAATTCGAACATTATTTTGACAAACTTCTTCGTGCTAAATCGGAGTTTACGAACAGACCTAAACCGCGCCGTGAATATTTGTATGAGAATCCATTACTAACGTGTAAAAATGGATTTTCATACAAAAATTGCAGGCGTCTGTCCGGCAATGTTTCTATTAAAACTCATTACACACGTGTAATTCAGATATGGAGCGAACTTTTCAATGAAACACAAATACTTATAGGTATCAATTGTCGCCTTGATGAGCGAGCACATTCCAAAAAAAAATTTTTTTTTTAATATTCTGTATACTGGTATCACGTGAAAGGCCTTGAACATTCCAAACAACTGAAAGAAAAAAAAAACGAAAAAAAAAAAAGTGTTTTGGTGCAATATGGGTATCAAATGAAAGGCCTTGATGAGCGCATTCCAAAAAGATTAAAAAAATCTTTCCATTTTCTTTTTTCAATTACTGTAATTTAAAATAAAAATAAAAAGCTTAAAACTTTTAAAACTAAAAAGTTAAAAGTTTATAAGCTACTTGGTTTGAATTTCCGCGCATTATTTGAGAAAAGTATACTATACAAGCCTTGGCCGCAACTAGCCATTGATGGACTCACGTATGTTCTTCAATGCCTGTCTTGAGTGCCGCTGCAGTAATGTACTATTCCATTTCAAACCTTCGCCCGTGGTCAATTCTTTGTCGTGATCCCTGGAAGGGTTATTTTCTACGTGGCGACAAAGGATTTCAAATGGTTATCTATATACAGCAGTCAATTCTAAATGTTTTTGCGCGAATCACTTAAAAACTGCTGAACGGATTTTGATGGTATTTTTTTACAGTTTGGTAGCTTGGAGTCCAACTTATAATCTAAGCAATTTTTCACATAATTAGGTAGGTAGAACCTGGGATGAAGCTTGAACTCTCCGTAATACAGTTTTCATATAAGAAAACTAATAACTACCAACCACTTTTTTTCAAAATATTTCCTTTGTACCGACACAACTTTTCTATAGCTTTATTTTATGTATAGATATAGGTCTGTACGGAACCCTCGGTGGGCGAGCCCGACTCGCACTTGTCCGGTTTTTTTTTATTTAACTGGCCTTATTACTGTCTCTGTTCCTAGATTAGCTCATTTATGTTATTATGTGCAATTTCCATTTTTAGTTTGAAAACAAACTCAGAAAGAATTAGTCGTTAACGTTTTTGAAATGCATTTTAAATTAATATTAGCAGTTTTGTGTGCATTTACATACATACAAGTAAGAAATCATCAGTTATTTTAGAACTTTTTATATGTCATTGTCATCTTCCTGCTGCTTTATAATAATAATAATAGTAGTTTATGATACAAGGTTGGTAAGGAGGTTTTTAAAACGAGTTGACGTTTTATAAGCCCGAGCCGCAGGCGAGGGTTTATAATCGTCACGAGTTTTAAAAAACCTTAACAACCGTGTGCCATACTACGTTTTTCAATACATTTGCGAGAAAACATTATAGGTACTACTGAAATTGTAATCTATACATAATAATAAAACTGTAAATTCTAAATATTTGTGCGCGTATTACGCAAAAACCGCCGAAAGAATTTTGATGGGCTTTTCTAAGTTTAGTAGATTAAGGTCCAACTAAAAATTTAAGCTATGTTTCATCAAATTCAGGTGGGTGGAACCAGGGAAACAGCTTGAACTCTCCTTAGTACTAGTCTCATACACTAAAGAGGTCATTTTAAACGGGTCGGTATATTTTTCTACTGTCCACGTGGACAAAGTCGCGCGTGGAAGCTAGTAGAAATTTAAAAAACCGTACGTAAACAAAAACGCACGGCGCGGGCGTGCGGTAAAATCAACTTACCGCACGCTGTACTAAACCGTAAACAAAAACGCACGGCGTGCGGTAAAATCAACTTACCGCACGCTGGCCTGTCATCGTAAGCTCACATTTTCGAGCAACTGTATTGAAAAATGTATTTATTGGTCATTTCACAATTTTGTTTCATGGTACATGTGTAAATTAATTATAACAGCATGTGTAACCTAAATTTGTGAAGGACTGGTGCCTGAAATAGGTTTCGCAGAAACCTGTACCACAGGTCGCCAGCCTCCTCCCGCAGAAAGAATTAAAATAGCTAAGAAACAGAGCAAGCTGATGAGCTATACAACCAATAATGTACAGTAAAAGAAAAGGTTTAAATAAATAGCTTTATAGTAAACTGGCTTACTCTTAGTCATATTCTTAGCCCTAAAAATAACAAGATGCAACGAGATTTCCCAGAAATAGCTTTTTCACGAGAGCTTTAAGGGGATACATCTAAAAATTGCCACTTTTTTATGTAATGCTAAGTCGCGGAAAAATGCTAGAGATCTGAAATTTAAAATATTTTTTTTATATTCTTCTCCAGACACGTATACACGATTTAGTAATTTTAGCTCAATACGTTTTAATTTAGAAAATACATCTTAAAATTGAAATAATTTTGAAACGACAGTAATTATTTATATCAAAATTGCTTTAAACAATGTGTATAATCAATATTCAGAATCGTGTAGAAGCATCTCTCTTTAATTGCTATTATCTATTTTACAACGAATTGATTTAGTGATTTTTGTGCCAAATGTGCCGAATCGATCTCGCTCCCGCGCACGGCGTTTTCTCATTGCTATCTAGCTTTACGCTTTATTTTAGAATAACTACCGCCTACGACTTCGTCCATATGGATATTTTCCTTTGAACAGGATAAAAAGTATCATATATTTTAATGCAGGCTATAATCTTTCATCTATCGGGTTTTTCGTCGATTCATACCATGAATGGTTCATACCACGGCACAAAGACGCTTTTTGAATTCGCTGTTTTAATACCAGGGTAAATCTAGGGTCTATCTGTATTCCAAATTTCATCTACATCCGCTCAGCCGTTTTTGCATAATTGAGGAACATATATCCAAACCAACAAACTTTCAAATTTATAATATTACTGGCGACCACTCGCGACTTCGTCTGCGTGGTCAGTTATTACTCTATCCCGCGGAAACCGTATTTTTTGGGATGAAATGTACTTATGTCATTTTCTGTGCCCCAGACAACTTGTATGCAAAATTTCATGATTATCGGTTCAGTAGTTAAGATGTGAAGGCGTAACACACAATCAGACTTTCGTATTTATAATATTAGAATAAGTATTTTAAGATGTGTATCCCCTTAAATAGAGTATTATCTGGGCTGTATGATTGAGGAAATTCTACTCCTTGGCTAGGAGTCTTATAAAAGAGGATGAAAAGCGCTTCTTGCGTATACGCATACGCACCAACGCACCAAACGTTTGGATGAAAAGAAGTTTGCTGCAGTGCGTCCATCTCTTTCATTCTTCCCTGCCACCCATCATTTCCTTGTTCACTCTCTTCACATCCATATTGTTTCGCACGCAACCCATTCATCCTTTCTGCGTATACACGCTGAAATTGTAACTATTTGGCTCACGCAATGGAGTTGTTCCACTCGTGATTACAAACAACTTTTACAGAGCGATATCAGAGTTGGCCCATAGTAAAAGTTTCTTGTAATCATGAGTGGGACCACCCCACTACGGGTACAAAATGATAAAAATTTCACGATGTATATCAATCTCTCTTGCTATGCCTTACATTTGTTTAAGCACGTCTCTTATCATTCCAATCCATACAAATGCCACCTTTCAAAATATTTCCTCTGGAAGCTGGAGCTCGGTGGCGCAGTGGTTTAGCGCCTGGCCCATCGATTGCGGAGGTTAAGCAACTTTCACAAGGGTCGGTCATGGGATGGGTGACCAAAAATTTATTATCTCGAGCTCCTCCGTGCTACGGAAGGCACGTTAAGCCGTTGTTCCTGGCTGCATTTGCAGTCGTTAACACCCACCAATCCGCATTGGGCCGGCGTGGTGGATTATGCCCCGTCCTCCTTATCCACCCATAAGGAAGGCCTGTGCCCCAGCGGTGGGGACATTAAAAATGGCTGATGGACAAACTTCCTCTATATTCTGATTTTAGCATAATTTTTGTTTAAAATATTAATTATTTCTTCCTTAACTAAGACCTTTCCAAAGACCTTTCTTTTTATTGAGTAAAAAAAAAACAATAAATTTACCCAAAGATTAATTACTTATAGTACAGTAGCCCGTAGTACATTTAAATTACGAAAAAGTTTACCGTCTGCCGTTGTGATATAGTTATTTATTACGAAATTATAGATACTTTAACCTATATTTGTATATCTCCAAAAATGAATTTATTTTTTATTTTTCAAGGTTTATCACATGATTTGGCTTTGTCGTGTTCTACTACAGCTTTGTTTGATTGCCACTGATAATAGTAAGACTATGAAAAGTAGCCATACACAGATTTAAGACCAGATGAAAATGGATGGACTTTATCTGGGGCCCTATTTTTGAATCGCTCGGCAGGCGTCGTGCGCTCTTTTCGACTGATTTTCGTTAGACATATGACTCAAAACAATAAGACGTCGAACGAAAATCAGTAGAAAAGAGCGCTTGTCTGGAGTCGAGTGATTCAAAAATAGGGCCCCTGGTTTTAAATCTGTGTATGGTCACTTTCCATAGTCTTACTTCATATTATCCTCATATTAAATCAAACAAAGCTGTAGAACACGACAATAGCTAAACCAGGTTACCTCCTCGAAAAAGAAAAAAATAAACATTTTCGGAGATATACAAATATAGGTTAAAGTATCTATAATTTCGTAATAAATAACTATATCACAACGGCAAACGGTAACCTTTTTTGTAATTTAAATGGACTACTGGCTACTGTACTATTACAATAATAGTGCTTGCGAGTCATACCGGAAAGAGCAGAGATATACTACGTCAATGAAGATTATGTGAGAAACTTTAGTTTAAATGTGAGAAGATATAGTAGAAGAGGGGAATACTATTTTAACGCAAAAGTAACCACACTTCACACATGGGGGAACAATCTATCAGTAAGTACATAAAAACATTAATAATTTAAGAAATACTTCAATATTGTATTTATAAGGTATAAACAAAATCTACCTTAATTTAGTGGAGTAAATTGTTAGCATAGAATAGATAATAGTACTAGCGTACAGAAGATGCACTCTACAAAATCGTTTAAATAAATTGCTACTCTTGCTCCAACACAATAAAGTGCAATTCAGGTCGCACAGTGCTCCCTTTGCTCCAAAACATTCACTTAGTAGTTGCTTCTCTTTTTATCACGTAGGATGAAACTTGTCCTCCCAGAGGACGCCGAGCGTTTCATAACGCGCAGAGTGACAGAGCCCTGGCGGTACTTACTAACTTTATGATGCTGCCATAATATCTTCAAGTTGTGTAAACAAAACTATAATCTCTACAGCAGAATATGCCAATCTCGTATCGGTCTATTAAGCCATAAAAAACGACTCCAACAGACGATCAAGAACATAGTACCTTGAATTTTTTTCGACGGAGTGGGGACAAGTTCGCGCATGTGCACTTGTGAGCGACCAATAGCGCGCGCCTCTCTCCCGCCGCCCGCGCCCCTCACCAAAAGTACGCATTCCGCGCAATCCCCACCCGATTTCAAGATATTTGCCTCATACTGTACCACAGGACAACGACACCTTAAAGTCCCGCGCAACGTCGCTGCCGGCGCTTTGGTCTTCTAGATAGACAATCGTCATTCCTGCAGGGTTTTACACATTTTTAACACATTTTATTATGTAGGTGCCTTAGATCAAGAATACCATATAGATGTCCGGTCAGAGTCTCAAAAATGGCACCTCAAATATCGTCCCACTTACAAACTGGGGGTCTCGACTGGCTCTGGCTCTGGGGGACGCAGCTGCGTCCGTGCTTCGTTTTGATTGTTTCCTATGACAAATCAGTTTCGTATGCGATATTGCGAAGTGATTGGGTGAGTATGACGAACTGCGGACGACTAATATCGTGGCCAAGGTGATTGCGTAACGCATTGCGTACGTTATTTTTATAATGGCCCCCTGGGTGCTTATTTTGAATAAAGTAAGTGATAAAAGATGTGTTTTTGTACAAAATAAGCTTATTTGCGTGCTTCGGAAGGCACGTTAAGCCGTTGGTCGTGGCTGCATTTGCAGTCGTTAACACCCACCAATCCGCATTGGGCCCGCGTGGTGGGTTATGGCCCATCCTCCTTATCCACTCATAAGGAAGACCATTGCCTTAGCAGTGGGGACATTAAAAAAAATGGCTGATGGTCAAGCTTATTTTGTACAAAATAAGTGATATGACATGTGAGTTTGTACAAAATAAATTATGCGCCAAGTTTGTAAGTGAGACGCTATTTCGAGGTGCCTTTTTTGCGTACTGTTTTAGTTATTGAAGCGTTATTATAGGATATTCTTGATCGATGGCTTTCTTGTTTGTTTTTGACGACCTGAGTGGTGCAGTAGTCAACATGCCGGTCTACCGCGCAAGAGGTCCGAGGTTTGATTCCTGGCCGGGCAGAAACGGAAATGATATTTTTTTATTTCTTTAGGGAAGAAGTTACATAGACTGCGATTACTATCACAGAGCCTTAGAATAATAACACCTAAAACGATAGTTCTCTACAAAACGCACTGTCAAAAGTGAGGCAACTAAAACAGCCTAAATGGCTCCGTTTTCAGATTGTTATTCTACATTATTACCTAATTATACCGATTAAGTACAAAACAGTTTCAGTTTTCCCATATTTATAAGACTAATTACTATATTATTGGGTTTCAGTTACGATTAGTTAACGTATGAAGGATATAAATTTGAAAACTAAGCCATTCTGGCTTGGTATAAGTTGCCTCACTTTGCATACGCAGACACGGCTTCTAGGTGTTATTATTCTAAGCACAGAGCTTACTCGATAGCTAATAATAGTACTCTATTATCGACATTACTTTAAATTTAGTATTATTTATTCACAGCTCCACATCGTTGTGTATGAGTATCTTCACAATGAATACAGGCGGACTTTTATAGATCACACTTTCAAAATGTGTGACTTTATGAAACATGAACTATATGTTACGAGCACGTTCGCTGCTCGAGGCTTTCCACGTCCATTACCAGCTCTGAGTAATAAATATTATATTTATAATAAAAAATAATCATATTAATAATATGAATGTAAAAGTTTGGATGTTTATAACTCAATCATTCAAAAAAGGATTTGTATGAAAATAAAATGTCCCAAAATGTATGGTGGAGTCCGGGCTGTGTCCATGTACAGCGCACAATATCTGCATTTAGCAAGCTAAATGCATTAATTGTGCACTGATATTTTGCGGTGGTCATGTGCATTTTTTTTGCGGGCGGGCGGTGCATCTTGCATATATTGTTTGCGGAAGTAAGCTACATATACAGGGTGGATTTTTGAGACGGTACATTGAGGGCGGTACACCTTAACCGTTATAATTACAGGAAAACGTTCCTAGGAGACCATCCATAACTTTTTAAGATATTCTGAACTGCATTCACAGATTTTGGAAAAAAATTACCGATAGCAAAAAAAAATGCTAAAATACCAAAAAAAATTTTTTTATGCCAATCGATCCTATTTCGTGTGGGGATTAAAAGACTTTATGGGATCATTTAAGGTATGAGTACTAGAAACAACAGAAATCGCCAAAAACTTTTCCCATACATTTTGTACTGAAAATCGATAAATCAACTCGAAATATTTTTTATTGCCAAACGATCCTATTTCTTACTGTGATCAAAAATACTCTTTAAGGATAACTGAATTTTCAGTACAGAAATTGTTTTTTTTTTAGATCTAATGTTGTAGAAAGTTTCTGTACTCAAATTTCAGTTCGCCTTAAAGAGCATTTTGATCACAGTACGAAATAGGATCATTTGGCAATAAAAAATATTTCCGAGTTGGTTTGCCGTTTTTCATCGGAGATAGTCAAATTCTTTTTTAAAAAGTTTTTTTGTTCACGTCACCACAGTACCAATATCACAGAAATATGGCGAGGGTTAACTTCTATAATTTTCTTTAACTTTTTGTTTTTTGTCAAAGTAAAAATATGAAAATTATAAAAGTAAACCTTCCCCATATTTATGTGATCCTGACACTTTGGTGACGTATTACAAAGGAAAGAAAAAAAGTTAATTAAAATAATTGTAGAAGGAGTTAGAAGACGTATTAAAAAGTGGACGAAAAAATTTTTTTTATTATCTAAAAGTTATTGAATATTGTAATATCCCCATATCTCATCTCCTCTCATCTACTAAAACTTACTTGTTATAATTTAATTACTTCAATCATTAGTGCTTGAAATATAAAATGTGTATGTGTTACCTCGATTCGTTTCACTAAAATAACTTTATTTGTAATTTCCAGGATTCCTACAAAGTTTCAAACTTGTCTCTTTCTGTGGAGGGGTTCCCATACGTGTGGCCTTTTGAGAAAATGAAAGTTACATATAACTTTTATATGAATCAAGCAACCAAACTCCTGAACTACAGTTTTTACATTCATTTGTTCAACGACGATTTAAAACCAAACAAGAAAAATATAAATTAAAAAAAAAAACTTGTGCAGTGCACTCAATTGAGAGCATGAGCTTTTATACCCTATCACTATTGTTTATTCTCTACTTTTATACACGAGAGGGTGTCACCTGCTGGGAGAACTGACTCATTGGGGTGAGACTTTTATACAGGGTGCATTTGTAATCACTCTCCAAATTTTAAGGATGTGTTCAGTCCATGAAACTGAACAACTTTCTCCATGAAACATGTGTCGAAATACGCCAAAAAATTTTGGTCATCCCATATAAAACTGATCACGTGATCTCTTTGTTTTGTATGAAAAGTCATTTTTTTCTTTACATATTTGACCCGATGTTTCTTAGAGAAAGTTGTTCAGTTTCATGGACTGAACACATCCTCAAAATTTGGAGAGTAATTTCAAATGCACCCTGTATGTCGCACGTTTTGGAACGCTGTATGAAGCTTTTCCTCTGTTCTTTAAAGAAGATTTTATTTAACTCTGTGCTACAGTATGAGGCATATATCTTGAAATCCGCAGGCTGATTATCTAATTAAAAAACCGGCCAAGTGCGAGTCGGACTCGCGCACGAAGTGTTCCGTACCAAAAAACGGCAAAAAAATACGTTTGTTGTATGGGAGCCCCCCTTAAATATTAATTTGATTCTGTTTTTAGTATTTGTTGTTATAGCGGCAACAAAAATACATCATCTGCGAAAATTTCAACTGTCTACCTGTTGTTGTTTTTAATATCGAGCAAAAAACAGCAAAAAAATCACGTTTGTTGTATGGGAGCCTCCCTTAAATATTAATTTTATTCTGTTTTTAATATTTGTTGTTATAGCGGCAAGAGAAATACATCGTCTGTGAAAATTTCAACTTTCTAGCTATCACGGTTCATGAGATACAGCCTGGTGACAGACAGGCAGACAGACAGACAGACAGACGGACAGCGGAGTCTTAGTAATAGGGTCCCGTTTTTACCCTTTGGGTACGGAACCCTAAAAACCACCTAGCGACCGGTGTGATTTGACAGATGAATGTGTTAAAAAAAGAAGCAATGTATGTCAAATGGAACCGGTCGCTAAATAGTTTCTATTTAGATAATCAGCCTGCGGGTGGGGATTTCGCTGAATGCGTATTTTGGTCGCTCATGCATGCGCGAACTTATCTTTACTCTGTCGAATACGTTTCAAGAATGCCTCGTACTGTATTTACCTCCGTAGTCAAGTGGTTTGCTCACCGGTTTACGGTGTCACTATTTCTGAAGTCCGGGTTCAATCTTTTACTTAATTAATAATTACTTAATTAAACAATTAATCGTTTGTAATAATATGTTATATATATATTTTTCATATGTTATGTTGATTTTATGTTTTACTAACACTTGCTTTAGTTTATTGTAATTACTAACAATGGATTATCGGAAATAAAGAAATAATTATTACAATTAAACCCAACATGATGTACTAATTTATTAAATCACTCCACGTCATTATAAAATTACCACGCGACTTCTTTCACGTGGAAATTAAAAAAATCTGTAGGAAACCGTTAACCACGATAATAAGACGTATAATGTAAGTTATAAACTATCTGTGAGCCAAATTTCATTTTAATCCATATAGCTGTGTTTGCGTGATTGTGTAACAAACATACAAACATCAAAACTCTTAGATTTCACTACATTCATAAAACAAAGCTCCTTTGCCGCGTCTGTAAGTAAAACTAGTCTGTCTCTCTGCTGTGCACATTTCATAAAACTACAGGGTAATAATTACAGGGCATCTAGTAACTCGTGGTCCAGAGCAAAGGAGACATTTCCAACAACAATCTTTATTTTTAGTTACTTATAGCTTTTCGTATTTGGTAACTTAATTTTAGGTATGGTGTCTGTCTGTCACTAAGACCAAAATGTTATCAAAAAACGCATCTATCTTTCAGGCAAAAATAATTCGCATAGTCCTTATCCTCTTTTGAATCCCATATATAAACCAACAAGTTTATATGGGTTTAGAAATCCCTTTTTAATAGCCAATCTTTTGCCCAAAGCTTTCTTTTTACCCGTTTTTTATTCAACATCGCAATCAAAATTCAAACACAGGTCTTTCTTTAATGAATATCCATAATTTATTCATGAACTTGTGTACTTTTAGTGAATTTTTGCGTATGACTGACGATCAGTCAGAATGACCGTCTAATGTCGATATAATTCCATCAGTCACCAACAGTCAAACGTAATTCATGACTGATGGAATCGAATGACGCTTGCATGAGCGTGTAATGGCTGCCTAATAGGACTTTCTCCCCTCGATGTAATTATAAGGGACTATTTTTCACCTGACTATGTTTGAAACAAAACTTGGCAATAATGGTTTTACAAAGGAAATCGCTGCTAGCTGAAACTTGACAATAATGGAATTCCATACAACTTTTCTGTATCACCTTCCGAGTAGCGCGGAAAGGTTGACATTGCTCAAAGGTTGTCAAAATAATGACTACACATTACAAGCTTTTTTAAGTAAATATAAGTACATTTTAATGTATTTGTATATAAAAATTGGACATAATATCTATTCTTTTTGTGATAGATTTTTAGGCTGTTACCATTTTAGGGACTTGGTTCTCTACACTGTGGTCTCTTGCTCTATGTTAGTTTCTTAGCAACGGGTTGCCTGTTATTCTTCGTAGATTTTAATTTATGTTAAAATATAATTCCCTGTTCGTGTTCTTTAAAATATAGCAATCTTTAAGCCCAGCCCATCTTTCATTCAATAACATTGTGGCGACTCGTGAATTTGGACAAAAAGAATAATGATTGCGCTGCGGCGGAAAAGAACGCAGCTAAGAAGGGAATTTACTACGCAGGTGAACGAAATCGAACAACTAGCAGGTGAACAAAGGTACGATGATTTTCAAGACCTGTATGCCTTATTATCAGATACCGCTGACAAACTTTTCGAAATTGAAAATGCAGTACGGGATGAATGGTGTGCTGCGGAACAATTTGACGAGCAGGCTTTTCAATCCGACCAAGACAAAGCAGTGGATTATCGTAAAAGATTTAAAATGATACAAGGTCTCTATAAGAAAATCTCGCCAATGAAGTGTCAAAGTGAGACGTCTTTGCTATCAGCCGACACGGTAAAGTCAAACGCAGATTCAGCCGGTGGCAACAAAAACAGACGATTGCAATTACCGAAGCTAGAACTAATGAAGTTCGATGGCAACGTAAAAAACTGGCTGCTTTGGTGGGGCCAGTTCAGGAAAATACACGAGGGTGACCTAGAGGACCTAGACAAGTTCCAATACTTACTCCAGTCAATGACTCCCGAATCAAATGCCCGTCAACTCATCGAGAGTTACCCACCTAGTGGTGAGAATTATCAGAAAGCTCTAGATGCTTTGAAGGCACGATTTGCTCGAGAGGATATTTTAATCGAGACTTATGTAAGAGGAATCTTGAACCTCGTCTTATTGCAGAATAAGGGGGAAAACCACCCTATTAACAATCTTTATGACAACTTGCATAGTCATTTGCAGGCGCTAGAAACACTAGGCGTAGCCAACGACAAGTATGCTTCTATATTGTATCCCATGATAGAGTCTGCATTACCAGAAGATGTTTTACGGACATGGAACAGAATTCGTTATAACAACGAGAATAAAGGTGATGACTTGACTAAACTAATGAAATTCTTGAAAGATGAAGTAGAATCTGAAGAGAGGATACTGATGGCAAAATCTGGATTTCCGCAGTCGAGTTCAAGAACTCCTACAGCTTGTTTCGTAACAGAAAGTAAAACAGGGAAGGATAATGGCAAGTCTACGAAGGGAGAGGCTGTCAGGAACACGGCATGCATTTGGTGCGAAAAGGATACACATGCAAGCTCAGAATGTCATAAGGCAGCTAAAATGACACTCTCAGAAAGAAAAGAATTTATAAAGAACAAGAGAGGTTGTCAAATATGCCTAAAAATTGGGCATAGTAGTAAAAAATGTAGAAGTTTTCCGAAATGTTTAGTTTGTAAGAAACGACATGTCACACTGATGTGCTACGAACTAGATAAGGAATCTGTAGATAAGGAACAGGAAAACAAAGACGATACCAAGTTAGGCAACATGTTGTGCCATATTAAAACTACCACTATTTTACAGACATTGTCAGTCAGAATTGTTAATGGTACAAACCAGGCAACTGTCAGAGTTTTATTAGATAGCGGAGCGCAACGATCCTATGTCACTAAAGATTTAGTCGCAAAATTACAACTCAAACCTTTTAGTAAGGAGTGTATCACTCATTGTTTATTCGGCGGTTTCGAGACAAAAACAAAAGAATGTAATGTTTACAATGTATGTGTCAGTAGCAGTACTAATAATTTTAGATTCAATTTGAATGTTTTAGAACAAGATAGTATTTGTGGATTGTTACCTAAGATAAAATCTGAATGCTTAGTTCATAAGTTACGTGACAAAAACATTACTTTGACTGAGACTGTTGATACTCCCGACGAGGTCTCCATACTATTAGGCGCTGACTATTCTGGTACTTTACTGACCGGTGACGTGATTCAAGTTGATAATTCTTTGACGGCTATTAAGACAAAACTTGGTTGGACTATTCAGGGACCGATGACAGGTGTTTTCAATACGGTGGTAAATAATCACAATGTGCTGGCTCTTCATTCATTCTGTAAATTTGATTTGGCAGATTTATGGAGTCTTGAAGTTTTAGGAATAAAAGATCCAGCAGAAACTGTCTCGAAGCAGGCTAGAGCGACAGAAACACTCGAGAAATTTAACAGCTCGTTGAGCATCAATGAAGAGAGCAGGTATGAAGTACGGTTGCCTTGGCGTGATGGTATGCCACTTCCTGTTTGTAATTTTGAAGTAGCTAGAAAACGGTTAGTGTCTACAAGTTCCCGTCTAGTATCCTTAGGTAAACTCAAAGACTATGATGGTGTGTTTAAGGAATGGTTGAATCTTGACTTTATTGAGCCTTCTCCAGTACAAAACGTTACTTCGGGGTTTTTCCTTCCGCACCATGCAGTAATTAAGGAATCCAGTCAGACCACTAAGATTAGGCCGGTATTCGACGCATCGGCTAAAGACATTAACGGAATCTCACTCAATTCATGCCTAGAAAAAGGGGAAAACTTAATTGAACTCATACCAGAATTAATAATTAGTTTTAGAAAATATGCTATAGGCATCACTGCCGATATTGCCAAAGCCTTCTTGCAAATATCTGTTTCGCCAGAAGATCGTGAATATTTGAAGTTCCTTTGGTGGACAGATATCAATGATCACAGCAAGGGAGTAACCATATACAGGCACAGGCGAGTAGTTTTTGGCGTAACGTCAAGTCCGTTTCATCTTGCGGCAACTATCTCACACCATCTGAACCATTGTCCCACTGACTTAAAGGATACTGCCATGAAACTAAAAAAGTCCTTCTACGTAGATAACTGTGTTATAAGTTTAAGTACGGAAGAAGATATGGCTAAGTTTATTAAGGAGGCAAAAGAAGTCATGAAAATGGGTAAGTTTGATTTGAGATGTTGGGTTACGGGGCCTGTCAGAGTGGATCAGACTGTGGAAACCATTTCGGTACTAGGAATATTATGGAACACTGTTACTGATGATCTTTGCAGCAACGTTTCATTTTTATCCAGCATAGATGTGAAGTGTACTAAAAGGAATTTATTGTCCATCACTCATAAATTTTTTGATCCGATTGGATTATATTGTCCTCTAACCATTATCCCTAAGCTAATATTACAGAAATCTTGGTCAAGAAGTTTAAAATGGGATGATGAACTACCATTAGACTTGTGTAAAGAATTTCAAAGCTGGTCAAAAGATTTACACCTTCTTCAGTCAATTAAAATACCAAGGAGGTTAACCAGATTTGATATTGAATCTTCAAACAGTAGTCTACATGTTTTTGCTGATGCCAGTCAGTATGCTTATGCGACCTGTATATTTTTACGGACCGAGTTCAAGGGTGAGGTTGATGTAAGTCTTGTCATGGCCAAATCGCGGGTAGCACCTGTCAAGAAAATAACTATCCCACGGCTCGAGCTCATTGCGGCAACAATGGCAGTTAGACTTGTTAAGACTGTTATTGAATCGTTAGACTTACCAAGATGTGAAATCTATTATTGGACAGACTCGAGTGTCGTACTTAGTTGGATAAAAGGAGAAGGTGAATGGAACGTATTCGTCGCAAACAGGGTGAGAGAAATAAGAAGTTCAACTGCGCCAGAAGCATGGCGACACGTGCCTGGAAACCTGAATCCCGCTGACTTACCATCTAGAGGTATTGATGTAAAAGGTTTGATTGAATGTCAATGGTGGAAGGGCCCATCTTGGTTGGCATATAATACAGATAGTTGGCCTAGTACAACTTTTACAGAAGATTCAATGGAAGTCAACCAAGAAAGAAAGAAGTCTACATTGATATCGAGTGTATGTGAGGATAACGATGTTTTATCCAAAATAGCGTCATATTTCTCGTCGTATGCTAAAACGGTAAGAATGGTTGCATGGATTTTAAGGATGAAGTTTAAACCTAGCAGTAGAAATACAGAACTATTGTATCATGAAGTAGAACGTGCTGAACAAAAATTATTCAAGTTGATACAAACTTCACAATCACAACTGAAAATATGTAATCTGAGGACTTTTGTGGATGAGATAGGGTTGCTTCGAATAGAAACAAAACTAGGGCTTAGCAACGAAAAGTATGATTTTAAACACCCAATTATTTTGCCCTCCGACCACATTATTGTAAAAAGGCTAGTCCAAGAGCGGCATAAACTATTGCATCACGCAGGTACTCTAACGCTGATGACAAATTTAAGAGAGCGCTTTTGGATTACTGGCGTTAGAAAACTCGTAAAAAGAGTAATTCGCGAATGTGTTGTTTGTAGACGCTATAAAGAAAAGTCTTGCACAACTCCTCCAGCTTCTCTCCCAAAGGGTCGTGTCGAAGGTTCTGTTCCTTTTGAGGTGTCCGGAGTGGATCTGACAGGTCCATTGGTACTAAGATCAGGTAAGAAATGTTGGATTGTCCTTTTTACCTGTGCGACCTATCGCGCCGTACATCTTGAGGTGGTAGAGTCACTTTCAACTGATGATTTCATAATGGCTTTACGTCGTTTTATTGCTCGCAGAGGCAGAGTGAAAGTGATCTACAGCGATAACGGCACAAACTTTAGAGGATTAAGCAACCAGCTTAAGGAGCTTAACTGGAGCGAGATTCTGTGTTTTTCGTCATTGACAAAACTTTCGTGGAATTTCATACCTCCCGGTTCACCTTGGTGGGGAGGGTTCTACGAGCGACTGATCGGGTTTCTCAAGCAAATTTTGAGAAGAGTGTTAGGTAAAGCATCGGTGACTCTCATTGAGTTACAGACTGTCTTGTGTGATTGCGAGTCCGTAATAAATAGCAGGCCGTTGACATACGTGTCTACAGACGCCGACGAACTGAGACCACTAACTCCGGCCTCGTTCATCCAGCCTCTGGCTGAGGCTTCAGTGCCGGAGCTGGACGTAATAAGTAGTCGATCTCTGAATGTTCGGGTCCGGTACATGAAAAAGGTGAGAGACGACTTTAAGGAACGTTTTCGTGCCGAATATTTGGGCCACCTTGTACAGCGTTCTGGTCGAGCAAACGGTCGCTCTGATCTCCATGTTGGGGATATTGTTCTTATTAGTTCGGATGACAAAAGGGTCAATTGGCAGTTAGGTTTGGTGGTCGAGCTGTTTCAAGGGCCAGACAAAGTTAGTAGGGTGGCCAAGTTGCGGACGGCAACGGGATTCAAAGTACGCCCTCTTCAGCGACTGTTCCCATTGGAAGTGTCCGAAGGGAGCCTGACTGACGCCAACCCGACTTGTCCGAGGACACGTTCAGGCCGACTGGTAAGATGTCCAGTGAGACTAGACATTTAAATCTTTTTTAAACCAAAGTTAAAGTTATGTAGTAATAATTTATGACCTTCCGGTCCTTGTGGCCCGGAGCTATGTGATAGATTTTTAGGCTGTTACCATTTTAGGGACTTGGTTCTCTACACTGTGGTCTCTTGCTCTATGTTAGTTTCTTAGCAACGGGTTGCCTGTTATTCTTCGTAGATTTTAATTTATGTTAAAATATAATTCCCTGTTTGTGTTCTTTAAAATATAGCAATCTTTAAGCCCAGCCCATCTTTCATTCAATAACACTTTTTATTTAAATGGCCTTATTACCGTCTCCCTTCCTAGTTAAAATCGTTTATGTTATTATGGGCAATTTAACATCGCATTTTTAGTTTGAACACAAACACAGAAAGAATAAGTCGTTTACGTTTTTAAAATGTATTATAAATTAATGATAACAGTTTTGTTTGCATTTGTATACATACAAGTAAGTAATCATCACTTATTGACCGAGCGAGCACAAAGTGCGAGCGAAGCGTCTCTGCTTCAGCTTGGGCAAAATTTTTTTCGTATGTCCTGTCTATTCCAGCCTTTTTCAAAATGGCGGAGATATGTTAAAAAAACAGATTTCAGTCCGTTTTCCAGCTCTGCCTGTTTTCCTCTACAGGTCGCATTTTTCAACCGATTCTAGTAAAATTTTGTAAGCAGGTTTAAAAATGATGTAGAATTTTTTTGTCAAACCAGTTTTATGAAATTTTCAAAAATAGCGGAGATATGTTAAAAAAACCTATTTCAGTCCGGTTTTCCAGCGCTGTATGTTCTCCTCTACAGGTCGCATTTCTCAACCGATTCTCGTGAAATTTTGTAAGCAGGTTTGAAAATAATATAGAATTTTTTTTCATGACAGTTTTTTGAAATTTTTCAAAATGACGGAGAAATGTTAAAAATACATATTTCAGTCTGGCTTTCCAGTGCTGTCTGTTTTCCTCTACAGGTCGCATTTCTCAATGGATTCTCGTGAAATCTTGTAAGCAGGTCTGAAAATTGTATAGATTTTTTTTGTCAAGTCAGTTTTTTTTAAATGGTGAAGATAAATGTAAACAAATCATATTTCAGTCCGGATTTTCGGCGCTGTCTGTTTTCCTCTACAGGTCGCATTTCTCAACCGATCCCGGTGAAATTTTGTGGTCAGATTTAATAAATAAATAGATTTTTTTTGTCGAGGCAATTTTTCGAATTATTCAAAATGACGGAGATATGTAAAAAAACATATTTCAGTCCAGCTTTCCAGCTATTTGATCTCCTCTACAGGTCGCATTTTTCAACCAATTCTGGTGAAATTTTGTGCGTAGATTGGATAGTTATATATAACTGTTTATTCAAGCCAATTTTTCCAAATATATAAAAAAAATATTCACCCATTTTGATAAATTATCAAAATTATTAGTACCATCTCGCTGCGAATACTCACGTACCTACTGTGTTTTGAAAACTTCATGGCGACATTTTATTTTATTTTATCGCGAGGTCTACAACTCACGGAGCCACTAGTTTTAGGGGTTTATACAAATCGTAATCATGTCCCTGCCATTATCCAAATTGTTTTATAGTAAATTAGCTTACTCTTAGTCACATTCAAAACCCTAAAGGCAAGAAGATGCCAAAGATGGAGCTAGTTTTCCCAGGAAACGTCTATTCACTTGAGCTTTAAATAGAATATTATCTGGGCTCTATGACTGCAGAAATTACACTCCTTAGCTAGGAGTCTTATAAAAGGGGATGCTTCGTGCGTAAACGCACCAACGCACGAAGCGGTTAGGTTTTAAAGGTTGACACGAGATAGGTGAAAAGGGGTTTACAGCAGTGCGTTCATCTCTTCCATTCTTCTCTGTCACCCGTTATCTCCTCATTCACTCTCTCTTTTTATCCATATGACACAATTAATTTATATCTTCTATGTCCAGCACTCTTCAAGCAACATGCCTTATTCCAATACAGACTGGTTTATTCCAACTTTTCTGACACTGGTGCTGTTTTCAATCTTCCTCTAGACGAGAGTCTAGAAGTTTTTATCAACATAATAAGGTGGTTAAAATATTACAGTTTCCACCCGCGGCTTCATTCACGTGGACAATCGAAAAATCCCTAGGGAACCTTTGACCAGGATAGTATTATATATTTTAATCCAAGTTATAAATTATCTGTATTCCAAATTTTATATCGGGTGTATGGGACAGCTTGGCCAAAACTGAAACAGTAGCTTCAGACCATGATTTATAATTGAAAATAGCTGGAATTATCCGCAGGAAAATTTTCTAATTTTCCGACTTTTTTTCCACTTAATTTGTGATGTGTTGATAACTTCGGAAAAAAGGTCAGAAAATTAGAAAATTTTCCTGAGGTAAATTTCCAACTATTTTCAATCATAAATCATGGTCTGAAGCTACTGTTTCAGTTTTGGCCAAGCTGTCCCATACACCCGGTATACACATCAACGTTGTCTAGGGATACAGGTGTTATTTTCATACAAACGAGGTAACTTTGAAGCCTTGGTTTTCTGCCAGGGATGTACCGTGCTGCAATCTGATGATCGCCATCCAGGGAGTGAATGGAGTAGATTCAGATCACTATACACACCCAACTGATCTGATCAGCATTCTAAAAGATTAATGGGTCAAAGTTCTCAGTTTGAGGATTTCCATACATTTTCATGCTATTTTCGCGGCTTTTGTAAACATGTCCATTAGGTTTTTAGAATGCTGGTCAGATCAGTTGGGTGTGTATAACGATCTGAATCTCCTCCATTCGCTCTCTGGATAGCCGTCATCAGATCACAGCACAGTACATCTCTGGCAGGAAACCAAGGCTTCAAAGTTACCTCGTTTGTATGAAAATAGCACCTGTATCCTTAGACAAAGTTGATGTGTGTATAAAATTGGTTCAGCCGTTTTTTTGCGATTGAATAACAAACCTCCAAATAATATAATTCAATCAATATACCGGTCAAAGGTTCCCGAGGGATTTTTAAATATCCACACCAACGAAGTCGTGTGCGGAGACTTGTATACAATAAAGCTGAATTTGTAGATAGAGTTCCATGTATGCAACCTCGGAAAATTATTATTGATTGAAAGAAATTGATTGGAAGGCCTGCCAGTTGTTCTCCTTTTGTATGTATCTATATAAATTATAAAGGTTGTTTAATAAAGAATATTTTTTATGTTTTATCTTAAAGCCTGAAAACCACCACTTGACTGAAAATGTTTGTTTGTTTCTTTTGATAAAAAACTACATAGTGGCAACCCTAGATTGAAATGATGTTTTGGTTTTGCCCATTAGTTGCGTTTATTACTTATCGAAAATAATAGACTATCTACGTCTAGGTTTGTCACTTTTCCATACAAATAATAAACTAAAAAAGCGGACTACCAAAACATTAAATAATTTCTCCATTAAAGATTTATAATCCAATACAGATTTTTAAAGGTATGAAAGATTCCGATGTCAGCAGCACTGCTGCGCGACACTGCTGCGCGACACTGCTGCGCGACAGTGCTGCGCAGCACTGCTGCCGAGCTCGGAATGTAGTCTCATATAAACCTATAGAGAATGTATGGGGACCAGTGGTGTTGCGGCAGCAGTGCCGCGCAGCACTGCTGCGCAGCAGTGTCGCGCAGCAGTGTTGCGCAGCAGTGTCGCGTCGCTTCTCCGCTCACATCAAATTGAGCCTTTCAAACGTAACATTAGGGTTCAATTTGGAGTGCACTGCTGCGGCAACACTGGTGCTGCTGCCGAGATCGGAATCATACCTTAAACCTAAAAACGTGGGGCGCATTTCGTAAGATTATTTTGCATGCGTCCCACGTTTTTAGGTTTCTGTATAGAGTTATAAATCTTTATGGGAGAAATTATTTTATATGTTTAGTTTATAAAACGCGTTTTTTTTGAAGTGAAAACTTCTTTAGCGGCGTTGTGCGCCTTTTGTATGAGGAAAAATTGCTAAACTCGCGTCAGGAATCACGTGGCTGATCGAAAATGCGTAAGGCGGATGTGACGGATGGAGAGAAGACAGCTGGCGGAGGAAGTATCCCCTTCTCTTTTTACGGGGCGCGTTGAAAATGGCGGCGCGTCATTTTAAGACGTCATGTAAACACTTGTGTCACCAGCAACGCGCTAATTTTGAAAATGGAACTAATAGCAGCGATCTCTTCGGTGAAA
Source organism: Agriphila geniculea (assembly GCA_943789525.1). Classification (NCBI taxonomy): domain Eukaryota; kingdom Metazoa; phylum Arthropoda; class Insecta; order Lepidoptera; family Crambidae; genus Agriphila; species Agriphila geniculea. The sequence goes on along the minus strand of OX038898.1, from coordinate 7,567,826 downwards.
TCATAGACTTATTTATACTCTGTGACTATAAGTTTAAATCGTAAAATGCGTGCATGTAGAAATTAAAAAGGCCACTGGTGAGAAATCTTTAGATTTTTTCTCTAATTACAAACTGATTGAATCGTGTGACTGTATAGTAATAGGAAATAAATAATAATTTTAATCCTTTGCTGCTAATTTCAAAATATCAAAAATGTACAACGTTAATATTCAAGTTTTCACTTCTGCCGGCACTCCCGGAGTGCCAACCGATGTTTTTATAAAAAAAAACAAGGTTTCTGTCAGTAAATTTTTATTTTCTGCTTTTTAGTCAACAAGCTAAACCTAAAATACTCCATCCCAAATCGGAGTAGGTACTTGTCACTTCAAATCAAACGAGTCCAAACTCGATAGGGTTGTATGGTTTTACTACAAAGTTTCTGTGGCCTTCTTCCGACTCCATCATCAGATCAGCTCAATGACACCATAATATTGCATTGCCTTCTAGTTTTGACCTACATTCAAAGCTTTAAATCTCGAGCTCATCAAAAAAATCATTTATAAAATATGATAGCAAAAAAAAATTAAAAAAATTATAAACCCGCCTGCATAAAAAGACAAGTCAACTGAAAAGATGGAAACAAGATTAAATATTAAAGGCAACATTATAACATGCAGTCGGAGGCATGCATAAAGAAAGTGACATTATGAATGATTTGAGTTTTATGCCTCCGACTGCATGTTATAATATTGCCTTTAATATTTAATCTTGTTTCCATCTTTTCAGTTAACTTGTCCTTATAATAAATCCTTAAATCCTTATAATAATCCCTTTAATTTGACACCTATATTGCAGTATTCTAAAAAGATTTTTTTTCCACTACGTATAATAGCACCGTTCAGCCGCCATGTTGGTTTTTTTATAACGCCACTTAAGAACACTTGGGCTGACGAGACAAATCTAACGATATGTTAATCATGGAAATCCGTTCAGCCGTTTGAAAGATATGAGGTAATAAATAATATTACATACAAACACACAAACTAACAAGATACGCGCGAGAAACATAACCCTCTTGCAGTCAGGTAACAACCAAACAAGAAAGCAACCTAATAAAAAGTTGTTAAAAAAATTACTCAGCCGTGTGGTGGTGGTATGGTTTCCCAGGTTTGTAGGTGTTGTGCCTTGTCTATCATATTCGGCTTTGTAGGGTTATTCCCAAACAAAACTGCCTGTATAATTATATCGTGTAAAGGACATGTCCCATCGCGCCTATGTCATTTGCCTCACCATTCTCAAAAAATGAATTCTATCGCGTCTTTATCAAAGTAGTGTGTCAGAGTAGGTATTTTACTCTAAAATCAGATTAATAATTATTTTTTGCATTAAAAAGTGGGATTTTTAAGTTAAAACGCTTTTAAATAACAGTTTTTTATCATGATAGTACTATTTACTTACATTTTTTTCACAAAATACTTCAGAAAAAAACTTCATGTTTTTGTAATTGTTTTTCTAAATATAAAACAATTCTTGTCTGATATTTATACCTAATTAAAATGTAACTAGCTTTTTTTAATTATGAAAGTAATTAAATAAAATGAAACTGGGGCAACGCTGGGACATGTCCTTTAAAAATGTTAATAAATCAATCATAGTGCTTACGAGTGATACCGGAAAGAACAGAATTACACTATGTCAATGAAGATTATGTAAGAAACGTTTCTTTAAACGTGAGAAGATATAGTAGAAAAGGGGAATACTATTTTAACGTAAAGTTAACCACACTTCACACATGGGGGAACAATATATCAGTAAGTAAATAAAAATTAAAAACCTCCTTCTAAAACCTTAAAAAAAACACTCTAAAAAGCAAGAAATAAGTAGTATTAAAATTTGCATAATTTCTATAAAGTAACTACGCATATTTAAACATATATCTGATATCAAAAGACGTTTTTTGAAGTTTGGTGGGGCCAATAAATTATTTTTTTGCTTTTATAGTGGCTTCACTTTCTCAATTTTATTTGTAAATTTTTAAAGCCCCACCGTACTTCATAGGGACGTCTTTGAGTATCAGATAACCGTAGGTTTTTGATAGTAATTATGCAATTTTAATATTATTTCTTGTTTTTTAAGGTTTTTGATGGAGGTTTTGCTTTTTATAGTATTGGTATGTATATGTAAATGTTGACGATGATATTATAAATAAAAAGTTTTAATTTTTCACAGTTTTCAATGTTAAAATACGCTTATCAAGTTTGTAGTTAAGGAGTTCCATTGTGACATCGCACTTCAAATCTAGTTTAGAATTTCCTTGACCATAGTCAGATAGGTACCCTTTTATCATGTTTATGATTTTTGTAAACTTACAAATATTCCAATAACCATACAGTTCCCGTTTGAACGTTTAAGGAGTCAGTGTGTACCTTCTAAATCCAAGTTTCAATGCTAATGAAATGGTATCATCCATAAAGTCTTTCATACAAAACCTTTTTTTTAAAAAACCGCCTTCAAAAACCTAAAAATAAAAAGAGAAACAGCTTCAAAATTAAAAAGCACCAAAAAGCAATAAATAATATTCAAATCACCAATACGCACATCAATTTTAATAAAAAACGTCTAATGAAGTCGGGTGGGGCTTAAAGAATTTAAAAAAAAGTTGTCTTCCAGCCCCACCTGACTTTAAAAGACGTTTTTTATTAAAATTGATGTGCCTATTGGTGATTTTAGTATTATTTATTGCTTTTTAGTGCTTTTTAATTTTGAATCTGTTTTTGTTTTTATTTTCGAAGACGGTTTTTCAAAATTTCAAAATGGGACCAACTTGACATTAAACATAATGTAAAAAATAACATTTGAATCATTTCAGTTTTCATCAGTACTATCAACATTACTTTAAATCTTGTTTTATTTATTTACAGTTTCACTTTGTTGTGAATGAGTTTCTTCACAATGAATACAGGTGGACATTTATAGATCACACTATCAAATTGTGTGACTTTATGAAACATGAACTATATATTAGTAGCATGTTAGGCGCTCGAGGCTTTCCATGTCCATTACCAGCTGTGAGTAATAAATATTAGAATTAAAATAAATCGTATTAATATTATTAATGTAAAAGTTTGGATGTTTGTAAAAAGGATTTGGATGAAAATAAAATGTCCCCAAAATTATATGGAGTCTGGGTTACGTTTATGTACAGAATATTGGTATTCTGAAACTAACCAAAAGAGAGGTACCTAAATCAATTTCTCTAAACTCGCTTTGATAGCAATGATGTTAGAATTTTAAAAATCTAATATCATTGTTTGCTAGGAAGTAAAATGCAAACAAAACACTGACGTCCAATATATACGAGTAAGTATAATGGACGTCGAATGTGCACGGTCAATAGACCGGTAGTTAGAATTTTAGGTTTCAAAAATATTAAAGTTTAAAAACTCAACCTAAAACACGAATTAATTTGTGTCATTTCAGTTGGGTGCATATGTAACAACTAGCGGCCGCCCGCAGTTTTACCCGCGTGGTTCCCGTTTCCGAGGGAATATAGGGATAAAAAGTATTCTATGTTTTAATCTAGGCTATCTAGTATCTGTGTGCCAAATTTCAACCAAATCCCTTCAGTAGTTTTTACGTGATTGAGAAACAAACATCCAAACCCACAAACTTTCACATTTATAATACTAGCGGCCGCCCGCGGTTTCACCCACGTGATTTCCCTTCTCGTGGGAATATCGGGATAAAAAGTATTCTATGTTTTAATCTAGGCTCTCTACTATCTGTGTGCCAAATTTCAACTAAATTCGTTTAGTAGTTTTTGCGTGATTGAGGAACAAACATCCAAACCCACAAACTTTCACATTTATAATATTAGTAGGATAGTAGGATTAGTAGGATTTAGGTTTTTTTAACAATATAGAATGAAAAGAAAACTCAAGATGAAAAATTTACTTTCATGATGATTATGAAGTGGTAACGGATGTACATGAGCTTTTTGTGTCATCTCTGTCCACGGGAATACTGTTATTTGACTATTACCTATAACGTTGCCTAATTGCCATAGTAGCTTTAAAATGATTTTACAATTGTTTATTATTATAAGTGTTAAATGTTTAAGATCAATGGTATCCTTTTATACAAAATATTTTGTACCGGATTCATCGATGACATTTCAATATTTTTCTTTTTAACACCCTTAAAAGTTACAAAAGAAATTTCAAGTTATTAGGATTTGTGCTGTTATTATTATTATGGGGTAACGAAACACTATTCAAAAATGATATCGTTTTTATCAATAGAATCATATATTAGATGTGTGTTTTTAATGTACCGTCCCAAATCAATTTCCATAGACGTAGATGACACAAACTAGGTTTGTACACAACGCAGGCTATCCTAAATACATACCATTGAAAAGTCATTGACAAAAAAAGTGTGGAATGGGTGGTAGGAAAATATGGACGATTCAAAATTACTTAATGATTAAGTTTATTTGAATAAAGCTATTTTTGACTTTGACTTTGACATTGACTTTTTTTAACTTTAAATCAATTTTGTCAGTTTTGAGTTCAATTATTTATACTTACCACCCTTTAGTTGCAGTAGTTTGGTTGATTTAAATCACCGAACTACTGCAACTAAAATGTTGCATTAGCGCTATCGCACACGGGCAACTTAGTCGCCCAGCAACTGTTTTGTCTCTCACATGGTTTGTATGAAAAGTTGCCGACGACCGTGTCGCTTCGTGTGCGCGTTTCCATATAAACCCGTGGACTTGATGTGAGAGACAAAAAAGTTGCTGGGTGACTAAGTTGCCTGTGTGCGATAGCGCTATCGCACACGGGCAACTTAGTCGCCCAGCAACTGTTTTGTCTCTCACATGGTTTGTATGAAAAGTTGCCGACGACCGTGTCGCTTCGTGTGCGCGCTTCCATATAAACCCGTGGACTTGATGTGAGAGACAAAAAAGTTGCTGGGTGACTAAGTTGCCTGTGTGCGATAGCGCTTAGTTCAGTTAATCGGACTAACAACCGAACTACTGCAACTAAAGGCTTACCACGAATAATCGAATTTCTAAAGATTAGATGCACCGGTAAGATGTGGTACAAAACGTAAAAATAAACTTTATATACGCAAATGTATCGACAGGCAAAATTTCATAAACTTTAGAATTTTTGAAAGTTTTGCCCTCAAAATATACTAGCGGTACTGGTCTACAAAGACTGCGTCCCCGTCCCCTTTTTATGTGTGTTTGAATACCTCATTGATTTACTATGCTTTGAGTATGAAATAATTTTATATTTAATTTCCAGGGTATCTACAGTATTTCAAACCTGTCTCTTTCTATGGAGGAGTTCCCATACGTGTGGCCTTTTGAGAAAATAAAAGTTACAGATACTTTTTATACGAATGAAGCAGTCAAAATCCTGAACTATAGTTTTTACGTTCATTTGATCAACGACGATTCAAAACCAAAAAAAATAAAATAAAATATAAGAAATCGAAAAATAAGCTTGTGCAGTGTACTCACTTGAGAGCATGACCTTTTAAACGCTATTATTTTTATTTAATTATTATTCTGTGCTTTTACAAACGCCCGCTGGAATGAGAACTGAGTCGTTGTTGGGGCACATAATAGATATAAGTACTGCCGTACAGAAAAACACTCTCCGCCCCGCCCCAGAATCAATTACCTCACCCCACCCCGCGAGTTCGTGTGCCGAATCACATGAGTAAAGAAAGGGCCAGAGACAAAGCTTCTTAAGAACGTGTAAAATTGTTACCTGCCCTGTCTGAGTATGTCCAGTGGCTGTCAGTTGACAAAACAGGTTTTTTCCGGTCTCGCCGCATACGTGATAATCGGCCAGTGGACACGCACACATGCCCCCGTGTGCTTGTAGTAGTGCAACCTATTCGTGCGGTTGTTTGAAGCTTTGTCTCTGGTCCTTTCTTTACTCATGTGGCCGAATCGTGTACTCGTTTAGTCGTGTTTGTCAACGTCAACTTGTTCTGATATTCAAAACAAGGAAATTGTAAGTACTTCGTAAGTACTTGCAATTTCCTTGATTCAAAGCAATGCGTCGTAACCTTTATTTACCAAAAAGTTCGAATTATGAATTTTATCTACACCCATGCTTTAAATCCTCTGTATAGATTTCTGAAACAGTTAGCTTACTGATATCATTACAATATCCCGAGCGAGAGCTGATGTCCTGCCACATGAGTAAACAAAGGACCAGAGACCAAGCTTCATACAACCGCGCGAATCGGTTGCACCACTACAAGCAAGCGGCGGGCTGATTATCTAATTAGAAACCACCTAGCGACCGGTCGCAGTTCATAGATGTTAGTGATCCATTGCTACTTCTTTTTGGATTAAAAAAAAACATACCAAAGAAAAGTAGCAATGTATGTGGAATGAAACCGGTCGCTAAATAGTTTCTTTTTAGATAATCAGGGTGCCGGGCATGTGTGCGTGTCCACTGGCCGCTTATCGCGTACGCGTTAAAACCTGTTTTGACAACTGCAGCCAGTGGACAATCATAGGGCATCATTTGTTTTGTTAGTTGCAAGTTTGAATTTCACGTTCTTAAAGCCCGCCGGTAACGATCAATTGCGATTGTCAATTTTTCCGTCAATGCCATTGTTGGAGCAATTGACAATCGCTTCAATTGCACGCGTAAACGATCAATTTTTCCGTCAATGGGCGTCAATTGCGGAAAAATTGACAATCGCAATTGATCGTTACCGGTGGGCTTAAGAAGCTTTGTCTCTGGTCCTGTTTACTCATGTGGTCCTGCTGCGCCGCGCGCCCACGCACGAGCGTTGCATTAAGAAATTCAGTACAAAATTATAACACTCTTGCGGATAACATAATTAAGAGGAGGGGGAGGAAAGTCAAAGTCAAAAACAAAGTCAAAGTCAAAACCTTTATAGAGGATACATATCATGGGTGTAGATAAATATCATGGGTGTTTTTAATCCATAATCTGTATTAAAATATTGTTTGTTTCCCAAATTAAAAAAATGGGTGTAGATAAAGTCTTGTATGCAACTGTACATAATTAGGTATTAAAACACTCATGTGATACTATATCACATTCGTGTTTTGATAGCCCTCATTATGGTACAGTTGCATAAATAACTATGAACGCCGCTCATAAAGTGCAAACTGCACGGTAGCCCTAGACTTACACACACACTTGCGCGTGTACAAAAATGTCATCAGTTTATAATGGCGCGGTTGTATGAGTGTCCGGGGTGTGGTTCGAGTGAAAGTCGCACGTCTTTGGAACGCTCTCTAACAAGTTTTCCTCTGTTCTTCAAAGAAATTTTTTATTTTACTCTGTGCTAATAACCATGGTCGAGTGGTTTGCACACCGGTTTATGGTGTCGCCATCTCTGAGGTCCGGGTTCAATCTTTTACTGTAAATGTTTAACTTTAATAAATTAACAAGTAATCGTTAGAAATAAGTCTTGTAATCTTGCATAATGTTATGCTTATGTTTTATATGTTAGGTTTATATGTTATCTTGATTTTGTGTTTTACTAAGACTTGCTTTAGTTTCCCTTGTTCCTCGGAGATAACCATGCCCAGATAACTGGTTATCTGTGAGGAATTTTTTTCTTCTCATATAACAGGTTATCTCTCAGGAATATATTTTCCTCGCAAATAACTGTTAAAATAATCAGTAATCCAAAAATTTATTCCTATGCTATAACTGGGTATCTCCGAAGAATACATTATTTTAACAGTTATCTGAGTGGAAAATGTAATCTTCGGAGATAACCAGTTATCTCTTAGGAATTGATTTTCCTTACAGATAAATATTTATTTTAACAGTTATCTGCGAGGAAAATATATTCTTCGGAGATAACCAGTTATCTCTTAGGAATAAATTTTCCTCACAGATCACTAATTATTTTAACAGTTATCTGCGAGGATAGTATATTCCTGAGAGATAACCGGTTATATGAGAAGAAAAAAAAATCCTCACAGATAACCAGTTATCTGGGCATGGTTATCTCCGAGGAATAAGGGTTTAGTTTATTGTAATTACTAACAATGGATTATCGGAAATAAATTATTACAATTGAACCCAACATGTGCTGATTTATTAAACCACTCCTTGTCATTTTAGAATTCTCAAGACATTCAATTTTTTTAAAGAAACCAATACACTTTACTGATACCTCACGACAGCGTATGCACTATACAGACTGCCTCAACGCGGCCAAACTACAAACCACTCCCACCTTTGGGAACCTCCGCAGCCCCCATCTGTCGCCTGATCGTCTATCCAGTGGGCTTATTTTGTAGCAAAATTCAATTTTCAGACGCGTTTATTCCGAATTTAGATGGCTCCCAAAAAAAGTTATTCAAATTTTCGTCCAACAAATCTGAATATTTTTTTTTTCGATTGTATCAAAATTTCTCAAAAACTCATTGACCTATTTTCAAAATTCAAGTGCCATACGATTGATCTCTACGCCTTGCACATTTTGACATCTCTTCTATAGAGATATCTTTGATTTAGACTGATCTACGACTATGTCTCACTTTTAGCTGAACAACGGGCACAAACACTGGTGACACTTAAACATACTTATTTTTCATTGTAAAACACAAATAAGTGATTGTCATTGGATATTTTGATATTTATACATATTCATTTGACACGCAAGGCAAATGAAAATTATTGTTTAATATTATTTTTAAAGAGTCCTAAAAAGTAATGTCGTAATATTTTAAGAGTTGTCTTGTAACTCGGAGGTAACATGAGAGCCCTTTTTAATATTATCTGTGCATGAGAGTGTTAAAAGAAACGTAAAATGTACAAAAGTTAACATTCGATTCTGGCAAGACTGATGCAAAGAAGAGACGCTCGATTTACCGGAATGCGCGCGAATTCGAGCAATTCGCACGCATAATTCGCCGGAATGCGCGTCCATAAGCGCGAATTACTTTCATCTCTGAAGAAAGAGCATGACGTTATTAATAATAAGGGTAAATTTAGTTTGATGCGCTCCCAGCTTGCGTTGACCCTTAGAATTAAATTATGCTGTCTGTGATCACAATAGAAAACAAAACACGTTTTCGTGAGTTAGTATAATATTATCAATAACGGGTGTAACAAGACCTTCAACGAAGCTGAAGTCCACGTATTCCGCCCATCATCAGGATCATTTTTGTCTTTTAGACTATACCTGGGAAACCAATAGCTATGAATTTATTGAAGGTCAAAGTCAAAAGTTTTTTTTTTTCAAATTTTGTATAATATCTTATTTTATTCGTTATTGCCTACTTTTTGTCCAATGAAACATTAACAAAATTTTAAGTATTTCGTAACAAACAATGGCTTCAAAACGTCGTCACTCGATGTATCTCATGAGCACGCACATAAACGTTGCCTTTCAACTCGGCCGCACGCAGCTGTGTAGCATACACTCACAGGCGCGGTCTGTTGTACGCGTTACATTGCGTGGTAAAGTATGCAATGCTTTTTTAACACCAAAAATCATAATCGTTTCCCAGCAATAACTTTGAACAGAAATGGTCCTGATGATGGGCAGAATACGTAGACCTCGGCTTCGTTGAAGGTCTTGTTACACCAGACCCCGAATTACGTAAGTCTGTTGCTAACAATTCTCGATTGAAATCGATTGAAAGCGCAGTTACATTACTGCTTTAATTAAGATAGTTGTCAAAATGGTTCTCACTAAAGCAGCAATGTTACTGCAATTTATGTTGGTTCCTTTATGGAAATGAAAGAGCAGAGGACTGTATAAAACTGATATATATTGGCACATAAATAAAAATGTATGGAAAGCCGTTATGGTCGCCCGCTCGCGCGCTAGGTGGATGGCCAAGTGGGGGGTCGTCCGCCGTCCGGTCCCTGCTGTTGGGCCCGACCGCCGACCGCCGCCGAAGAATCACGAGCGCGCCGCCCGCGCTCCAACATGCTCCCCGGGTTGAAGTGGGAAGCGATGATGACTTCAATTGAGTGGTAGTGGGCAGATGCAGTTGAAGGCCCGCCGAATGGTACCACTCTTGGTTTTAATTTCAGCCACGCGCGTGACGCCGTCCACACTAGGATAGGTCTTCATGACTCGCCCCAGACGCCACAGCAGCGGTGGTGCAGTTCGGTCTTTTATGAGGACGAGAGACCCTGTCTTCACCTCGCCTGTGGATGAGAACCACTTCGATTTGGTCTGCAGCAGAGAAACATATTCATTAATAAAACGCCTCCAGAAGTGCTGCGCGATGTACTGCGTCCTCTTCCATCGGTCCAAGCGGGTGATGTTGCTGGTGGTCACCTGTGGGTGTGGTACAGATAAAAGCGATCGTCCAATTAGGAAGTGCGCAGGGGTTAGAGCCGAAAAATCATTAGGGTCAGAAGATGAGGAGTGAGAGGACGTGAATTTAGTACTGCCTCTATTTGGGACAAACAAGTAGACATTTCCTCGAAAGTGAAATGAGTAAGATGTAAAAGCCTTTTTAAATGGTGCTTACAAGATTTGACAGCTGCCTCGGCTAAAGAATTAAGATGTGGAGCATAGGGAGGTATAAAGTTAAATTCGATGCCCTGTTGAGCTATCTCAGATGCAACATTCGACGATTGCAGAAACTTGCGCAGTTCATTAGCCGCACCGACAAAGTTAGTGCCGTTATCCGACGTGATACTTCGAGGCTTGCCTCGACGTGCCACGAAACGGTTTAAGGCGGCCAGGTAAGACTCTGAGGTGAGGTCCGTGACGAGCTCTAAATGGACAGCCCTTACTGCGGAACAAACAAAGATGCACAAATATGATTTTATTAGTTTACAGCCCCGCCCCTTTCGATCAGCTATCAAAATTGGCCCAGCTAGATCAACAAATGAATGTTGGAATGGAAATTCAAGATACGTCCTTGAACTAGGTAACTGTCCCATAATAGGCTGCACGATTTGAGCTCGATGTCTAAAACAAATTTGACATTTATGCACAGTTACTTTCGATAAATTCCTGCCATTAAGTGGCCAATAATTTTGACGAACACAAGATAAGAGTAGCTGAGGACCAGCATGTAAATATTTTAAATGTTGCATTTGAAATATAAGTTTAGTTAGACTATGCTTGCTACAAAGTAAGATTGGGTGTTTTGCATTAAAATCATAAGGGGAATTCTCAAGCCTCCCGCCCACGCGGATGAGGTCGTCCTGGTCTAAAAAGGGTGAAAGAGAAATTAACCTATTTTTGCGAGGCAATTTCTTATTACTTTTTAATAAAGAATATTCCTCTGGTAACATTTGAAGTTGAGCACAATGTAAAATATAATTATGAGAATCTAGTAATTCTTTAGTTGTGAGATTGCCACACAATTTGTTTGATTTATTTCTTAGGTTAAATAAAAATCGTCTAATAAAAGCGACTACTCTTAGTAATTTTGAAAAACTTGAATATCTATCTACTAAATTTTGCACTATGTTAATAAGCGTACTACTTTTGCTACAGCTACTAGCACTATCGCCACTACTGTGAAGCGTCACTACTTCAGTCGTATCCCGTTCCACGTTGTTTGGCATTTTGGGCCATTCATTTTTATCACGTAACAAAAATGAAGGGCCGGTCCACCACAATGGAGTGTTGCCGATAATGTCGGCTCTAAGACCACGTGAAACGAGATCCGCTGGGTTGTCCTTCGACGGTACGTAGTTCCAGGTATGACCACAGGTACTCTCTTGTATTTCATGTACTCTGTTGCGTACAAAAGGTTGTAACTGAGCGGTTGGAGTAGACAGCCAACCCAAAACGATGGTCGAGTCACACCAGAAAGTACAGGAATCAATAGGCAAACTAAGCGACTCTAGAACCTTAGTACACAGTCTTGAACCTAAAAGCGCCCCGCAAAGCTCAAGCCGCGGCGTGGATGTAGGCTTGATCGGAGCCACACGGTTCCTAGAGGTCAACAGCTGTATGCGCGCTGCGCCCGAGTCGTTGAAAGAGCGTATATACAGACACGCTCCATACGCCCTCTCGGATGCGTCTGTGAAAACATGAATTTCATGAGCAATTGAATTATTACAAAGTACCCAGCGAGGAATATTTAAAGAATTCAGACAAATTAAAGTTTTTTCAAAAGTAGACCAAAGACTATTAATTTCGACTGATACAGTTTGATCCCAGTCATACTTTTCGATCCATAAGCGTTGCATGATTATTTTTGCCTCTACGACGCATGGACCGACGAGACCAAGAGGATCGAATATTTGACTGATCACTGATAAGATTACACGTTTAGTAACCTTTTTATTTTGTTTTAAATTAATTGTGTACGTTAGGCAGTCTGTATCGCTGACCCAATTAAGGCCTAACGTTTTTGAAGGTGTACTGACTTGACCCTGCTCTGAAAAAATTAAAGTGTTACTTTCATTACAGTTTGAATCACTGATTTGAGCTAATATTTCAGTATTGTTCGATCGCCATTTGCGCAAATTGAATTTGGCGGATGAAAGTATAGATTGCACTGATTTTGCAACCTCTACTGTAGCTGAAATAGAGCTTCCCCCACCCAAGTAATCGTCGACATAAAAGTCACGTGATATAGCTGACTTCACGGTTTCGTCGGAAGCTTCAGCTGCTAAGCTATTTAGACATTTGGTAGCTAGATATGGAGCTGAGGTCATACCATAGGTAAGCCTATTTAAAGTATAAGTAGAAAGCGCGTCTTTTGGATCAAATCGAAAAATAATTTTTTGAAGAGGTCTTTGAACCGTATTAATTTCGATTGCCCTGTACATCTTTTCGATGTCAGCTGACACGACGTACCTGTGTTGACGAAAACGAATTAAAATGGAAAAAAGGTCGTCTTGAACAACAGGTCCGGTCATTTGAATGTCGTTCAGCGAAATACCGGAACTGGTAGGGGCCGAAGCGTCGAACACTACCCTAAGTTTGGTGGTTGAACTTGATTCCCGAACAACACCATGGTGGGGAATAAAATAATTGACTTGGGAGTTGTCGGTATCGGAGTTAGTAAGAGGAATAGTGTCCTTTGACATGTGGCCTAGATGTTCGTACTCACGCATGAACTCTAAATATCTTGATTTAAAAAGGGGTTCCCGTTGGAAACGACGTTCTAGGGATAAAAAGCGGTTTTTTGCAGTGCCGTAAGAATGCCCTAGGACACATGGGTCATTTTTAAGAGGCATTGTAACTACAAAACGACCATCGTCGTTGCGAAAGGTATTTTTTCGAAAATTTTCTTCACAAGCTTTTTCTTGTAATGACAAAGAATGATGAGATGGAACATTATCGAGTTCCCAAAATGTTGTAAGGTCGGGAGAAGAATGTGTGAAGTTACAGAACTGTAAAGAGGTAAAATTTTGAGTATTATGTGAAATGCTACCAGAAATAAGCCAGCCAAGCTTGGTTTCACATAAACGAGGAAGATTTTTACCGAGTTCTATAGAATTGGAACCTAAGACGTTCCAGAATACTTCGGCTCCTACCAGGATGTCAATGACCGACGGAATATTGAAATTCGGGTCAGCGAGCTTAAGACCTGATGGAATAGGGACATGATTAATATTAATAAATGAAGACGGTAGAACGTTGGTTATCTCAGGCAAAATAAGACACTGAATATCCGTTACGTACGCACAGCATAAAGACTCTATTGTGAGATTGCAAGACTGTGTACTAATGGATACGTGATTGTTGATACCTGTGACCTTGGTACTCGTACCGCGTCGTGACAAACCCAGTTTATCACACAAACTCGAAGTGATAAAGTTGGCCGTACTACCGCTGTCCAGCAGCAGCCGTGCCGTGTACTTCTCACCGGTCGCGCTCACCACTCGCACCATCGCTGTGGAAAGTAAAACATTCGAAGAAGTAGCAAGCTGCACAGAGTTAGCCGACAGTGCGACATCATTAGAGGTTGACGGAGAAGGCAAAGGCAAAGGATTTATTAGAGGTTTGGCCTCATTCGACTCTAAATGCAAAAGAGTATTGTGCTTTTGTTTACAATACCTGCAGTGTGTTAATTTGCATTGCTTAACACCGTGGCCTAAACGCAAACAGTTCAAACAAACTTTAAGATCCTTTGCTTTTTGGATTCGATTCTCAATAGACAAGTTACGAAAAGATTCACATGAAAATAAAGAGTGAGTCTGGGAGCAAAGCGGACAATTTATAGTATAAGTTTTATTTATAGATTTATTAGTTTTATTTTGATTATGTTTTTGATTATAATTACTGTTAGGATAGTGCGTATTATTAAGAGCAACTATAGTATTATTCGATAAATTATGATTCGATTCAATCGATTCCAATAAGTCTGCTTTCCTGTTAATAAATGTACAAAATTGTGACAAAGTGGGATCATCAGTTAAGGTATTGCGAAACTCTTCCCAGTGGCGACTAGTAACAGAATCTAATTTCTTTGCCATAATAAAAATAAGAAGAGTGTCCCAATATTGAGTAGTCTGATTTAAAGTTGTAAGCGCCCTTATGTTTTTATTGATAGTATCAACAAGGTTACGAAGAGAAATACTAGATTCTTTTAATATTGGTTGAACATCAAAAATAGATTGGATATGGTTATTAATCAAAAGACGATTATTATCGAAGCGCTCGCATAGTAAATCCCAAGCAATTTTGTAGTTATCCCCCCGAAAATCAATGTTTTTAATAATTAATGCTGCTGTTCCCCTGAGTGAAGCTCTTAAGTAATGGAATTTATTTATATCATCAATGCAACTACTAGAATGAATTAATGAAATAAAGGTATCTCGAAATTCCAACCAAAATTGATAACTTCCGTCGAAATGTGGCAAATCAATTTTCGGTAAACGAATAAAATTAGGTTTATTGTTTTGTGCACCTGAGTAAAAGTTGTCTGAGCCCGACACTGAACCTGCGACCTCGGTGACCTTCATCAAGCTGCGTGCGAGTGCTGATAGCGAGTAGTACTGCGACTCGAACTCCTCACGCTCAGCGACCGCTGGCTGAGGGTCTTCCAACAAGATTTCGATTTCGGTCTGTAAAACATCATATTCGGAATATAAGCACTCAAATTTACTAAAGCGTTCTTCTAAGTCTAAACGTTGCAGCTGAGATAGGGGTGAAATATCTTTAATTGACTTTAGGTATTTGTCAAAAATTGTAAGCTTAGATTTCATAGAACTGCGTTTCTTGTTTAAAATTTTAATATCAGCCATTTTGAAATGAAGATGCAATCGATGTGCAATGAATGTGAATAGATGTAGGTATTTAAGTAGCTGCGACAAAGGAATGCGCACAAAAAATATATGGGTCAACAGCTGAGTGCGATAAGCAGTTATTCTATTAATAGATCTTTTGTCAATCGATGCACAAAAGACATGGAATGTGGATCGGCTCAGTAGCAAGGTGCGTGCGCACGTGGCCGGTACTCGATTGCGGAAGTAGGTATATTTCGCGCTGTGCAATAAGCAGGAATGATGTGCAGTTATACGAATGAATTAAATGATTTTAGTGTTATTACACAAGAAATAGTGGCTACTAGGGAAAATAAAGACAGGTAGGTATGACAATGATTTTCGAAATCGGCAAAAATATGAAATATGGGGATAGAAAAAGGCTAATTGGAACGAACTCACTGTTTATCTGTACATATACTCCCAGAAAATAAGGTGACTTGGGCTCCCTCGATGATAATCGGTCGAAGTGGTGACGTTCCCACGTTGGCACGGTCGAAGTCCACTTGCGATCTCCGCGCTACTTGCAGGCAAACGACGTTTCGATCGCGGTTTTCCGGCGAGATTATTTAAAAGGACCAATTTATGTTGGTTCCTTTATGGAAATGAAAGAGCAGAGGACTGTATAAAACTGATATATATTGGCACATAAATAAAAATGTATGGAAAGCCGTTATGGTCGCCCGCTCGCGCGCTAGGTGGATGGCCAAGTGGGGGGACGTCCGCCGTCCGGTCCCTGCTGTTGGGCCCGACCGCCGACCGCCGCCGAAGAATCACGAGCGCGCCGCCCGCGCTCCAACATCAGAGTCGATTGCAACAATTTTACATAATCGGTAGGCTGGTATATCTGGTGTCATTTTTATTTTAAACCTTTATAAAGTATTAAAAAAGAAATAACCACCTTTGTTGAGCATTTCCTCAATAATAATCATGAAAAGGTTATTATTTTGAAGATTATCTTCAAACAAGATGCTTGCTTACTTTGGTCCGCTCTATCAAGGGTATTTATTACACGACTACCCAAAAAGGAGTGTGTATGTGTTCAGGGTTAATGTACGAGTATGTTTGTGGGTATGTGAGCTTTTTTATTCCACCATAACTTCTAGATGGCTCAATCGATTTAAAGTCTGTTCATCCTTACTTGTCTTATTTAGTAAACAGTTTTTGACAGTTGTCATACGTCTTTTAAACTTAAATCGTTTTAAAAAAATATATTAGTAAGTTTATGAAATTATAGTTAATTTATTAACAATTTATTTCGTAATCTATGTGTGGAAAACCATTTGTTTTATTTTATAAATGATTATTTCAATAAAGAGTTGGGTGAAGATTGTTTACCATTTAAGACAAGTAAGGATGTACAGACTTTAGGTGTGTGGGGTGTCATTAGAATCCTTACATCATTCCGAGTGACACTAGTAATAAATATTTTTGACAAAAGTCAATATGGCGACTATACGACGCCATTTTTTAATGTAAAAAAAATGTTTTTATTCATTTATTACAATATGGACATCAAATTAAAGGCCTTAATGAGCTGAGCACATTTCAAAACTATATAATTTGTCAATAAAATGTGTAAAATAAAAATTTATTAATTTAAAAAATATTTAAAACACCACTTCCCTGTCAAAAACGAACTAAAAAAAGGTAAATAACAAGTGTCACTGCAGTCAAAGAACCTCTTTGATTTAAAAATTGTTCCAGAAAACGGTCACCAGCTGTAATGAGACTTTGTTATATTTTTTCGGCAAGGCAGTCGTGTTTTTAACATTTTTAAAAGGTTTGTTTTTCGAAATATACGATGAAAAGATACACATTCAAAATATTTAGAAACGGCTGGACTGATTTCTATAATTAAGATATCGTTAGATTTATCTTGACAGTCCAAGTGTTCTTAGATAAGTGATGTTAAAAAAACCGGCCAAGTGCGAGTCGGACTCGCGCGCGAAGGGTTCCGTACCAAAAAGCGGCAAAAAAATTACGTTTGTTGTATGGGAGCCCCCCTTAAATATTAATTTTATTCTTTTATTAGTATTTTTTGTTATAGCGGCAATAAAAATACATCATCTGTAAAAATTTCAACTGTTTACCTGTTGTCGTTATTAATATCGAGCAAAAAACGGCAAAATAATCACGTTTGTTGTATGGGAGCCCCCTTTAAATAATAATTTTATTCTGTTTTTAGTTTTGTTGTTATAGCGGCAACAGAAATACATCATGTGTGAAAATTTCAACTATCTAACTATCACGGTTCATGAGATACAGCCTGGTGACAGACAGACAGACAGACAGACGGACAGCGGAGTCTTAGTAATAGGGTCCCGTTTTTACCCATTGGGTACGGAACCCTAAAAACCAACATGACGGTTGTACGTACGATGCTATTATTTGAAGAAAAAAAGTACATATTTTGTTTGAATACTGCAATATTTCAAAAAGGTATTTCATGACGGTTATATACTAAAAAGATATCAATAAAAATAAATAAAAACCGAAATAACCAGCCTGCATAAATAAACAAATAAACCGAAAAGATACCTAGAATTTAATGATTAGTCAAATCATTCATAATGTCACTTTATGCATGCCTCCGACTGCATGATATAATGTTGCCTCTTTTCAGTTTACTTGTAGTACGAGAGCTCACAAAAAATACTGCAAGAGTTATCTCAAGGTCCTTCTCTCAATATGATAGAGTGTTTAGGGTGTACATGAGTCAGCACCTGTCAGTTCCATGTATGGGGATCCCCCTATTAATATTTATATTTTTTTACTTTTGTGTAAAAATCGTAAAGCGGTTTACAGAATTCATCTTCTTACCAAGTTTCAACTGTGTAATCCTGTTTTGTAACGCGTTGTAGCTCCAAACAGCTTGTTTGGACTCCACCCTTTGAGCGACTGCTGACTGCCTATGTTTGTTTTGTTTTGTTTATTAGGCACATTAACAGATTACATCCAAGAGATACAGTGAATAATATGCAACAAAGTGAGGGAGCTGGGATGCAACCCAAAACAATGTACACATTTAGACCATATTTCATTGACAAGGATAGCAACAAGCGATTAATTACTTAATTTAAAGAAAAGATAAAAGATAAAACTAAATACTTAAAAAAAAAAAAATATAGTAGCATACACAATACGGACGACGAACTCGTAAGACGTCGCGGGGTCACTCTGACAGAATTTTGGATTTGACCGTCCGTTTAAAAGATAAGTAATGTTGTCCAAAGATATCAAGTTCTGGGTGTTTAATTACCATCTCATTGTAAACTCTGCACATACGCACGATGGGATTGTAATAAGAGATATTATTTTTATATACATTTAGGGCAAATATGCTTGGTCTGCGGCACCTGTATCTTATGTTTATACTGATATCTGATAGTAAGTTTGGAGAAGCGATGTGTGCATTTAAAATCTTGAACAGATAAAAGAGATCAGAGTGTAGACGTCGAAGTTGTAGACTGAATAGATTAAATTTTCGCAGTAAATCACCGTATGTCAAATGCCGGATGCACAATTTAGAGCGATAACAAGCCAGTTTGAGACATTTTTTCTGGATACTTTCCAGCCTCTGGATATGAGTAAGGTAGTAAGGGGACCAAATAACAGATCCATACTCCAAAACGCTACGCACCAGACTGCACCAAAGTAAAATGAGACAGTTCTGGTTTTTGAAAGGCTTGGTCGATCTGTAGATGAAGCCAAGCAGTTTATTACATCTTTCAACAATAAAATCGTAATGTCCTCTAAATGAAAGATCTGCATCAAACATCACACCAAGGTCATTCACCATGCTTCGTCTTTCTAGAACTTGCGACTGAATACTATAATTGAAGTGCAATGGTTGAAATTTCCTAGTGAATGATATAACACAGCATTTATTGATATTAAGAGACATTTTATTAGAGATACACCATTGGTCAATCCTATCAATATCATTCTGGAGCGATAGACAATCATCAAAGGTCGTCACCGACGCGAATATCTTCAGATCATCTGCATATAATAGGCAGTTATTGGAAAGTGAAAGAACCAGGTCGTTTATAAAAATAATGAAGAGCAGGGGACCAAGATGTGAACCCTGGGGAACACCTGAAGACACTAAAGTGGGGCGAGACAGATATCCCTTGATAGCAACCAGCTGGCTCCTGTTTAATAAATAAGATTTGACCCATCTCAATAAGTTACCGCTGATTCCGTAAGCTGACAGCTTTTGTACAAGAATGTCGTGATTAACCTTGTCAAATGCTTTACGGAAATCAGTATAGATTGAGTCTACTTGACCACCCCGAGCAAATGACTTACATAGAAAATTTTTGTATTCTAATAAATTGGATACGGTGGATTTGTTTCTTAAGAAGCCATGTTGCTGGGGTGCCAATAAGCATTCCAGGTGGTGATACAAAAGGTCATAGATTAACCTTTCAAAAATTTTGGCGAAGCATGACAAGATACTAATTGGCCTATAATTATCACATATGGATTTGTCACCGGCTTTGAAGATGGGCACTATATGCGCCAGTTTCCAATAGGTTGGAAAAACTCCTGTTTGCAAGGACTTGTTATAAATTAAGGCCAGTATTGGACTGAGTTCATCTCCGCAAGATATAACAAATGAAGGAGGAAGCGCGTCTGGTCCAGCGCCTTTACGCCGGTCTAAACCTTTGATGCATTTTAGAACTTCATCGCTGCCAACAGTAATCTCATTAAGCACGTTGCAAGTAAATGATTGTGATTGAACTTCTGTTGGTGTAGTAGATGCCTCAAAAACAGAGCCGAAAAATGAAGAGAACATTTCTGCAATTTCCTCGGGAGACGACGATACCTGATTTTTGTATCGCATGGTTTGGGGTATGGCGTTGCTGTTTTTCCGGTTATTAACAAATTTCCAGAAAGCCCCAGGATCATGTTTCACTTCATCTTCAATAGATTCGAGGTACGAATCATAGCATTCATTCATCAGTTTTTTTGATCTCGATCTGAGCCTTGCAAATGCGTCGTAATCTCGAGGGTTAGCAAATCTCTTAAACTTCCTGTGGTATTCAGCTTTTTCGTCGAGGCAGTTTATCAAAGGTCTACTAAACCAAAGCGGAAACGTGCGACGAGAGTTCGGAAGCAATGGTGTGTGAGCAGTAATAATCTCATTTAACTTAGCATAAAAAACTGAGACCGTTTCATCAACATCTAATGGGGTTAGTAACGCATTCCAATCCACGTTAAGAATGTCGGAACGAATTTTAGCAATGTCGCTTTTCCTAAAATTTAGACGTTTTACTGATTTAGGTTTTAACGACTTAAAGCTGCCAGATATTTGCAGATCAACTACGAGAGCTGGGTGGTGAACAGAGTCAAGTTTGGATAACGGTTCGGCGCAAAGCACCTGAGCGTCAGTGTAGTTAGAAAAGATTAGATCAAGATAACGGCCGTTGGAGTTTGGTATTGTGTTAAATTGGCTTAGATTACACAGAGCTATAGTTTCGAAGAGAATTTGAGCTTTTTTATCAGGAACATCTGTCGGAATCATCACAGATGAATTATCGGACCGACTCCATGTCATATTGGTAGCGTTGAAGTCGCCTAAAATTAAAAAAATATCGTCAGTATGTGTTAAAATAATCTTTTGACAGTTTTCATAAAATGAGGACAGCTGATCCATTGTTAAGTGGTGTGGCAGATAACAAAGGCATATGTGCAAAGGTTTAACTTGAGAATTATGATCTTCTGGAATAAGAGATACCCAAAGATCCTCAACATCGCTGAACCACGATTTCATAAGAGTAACATTTAAGTTATTTTTAATTGCAAGCATAACTCCACCACCATCCTTTTTTGTAATACTCGTGTCGGAGCGATCCCTGCGGTACACTGAGTATCTAGCATCGAAACATTCCGCATCAAAAACTGAATTATTTAGATTAGATTCGGTTATACAAATAATGTCGTAGTTACTTTGCAACACATTTATATATAAATCATCTAATTTACTCCTAATTCTATTGGCATTCTGGTAATAAATTAACATTAGAAAAATTAAACAGAGCACTAAGTAACATCATCTAAATATTATCTAATTAATCAGCTATACAAACTAAAATTAAATGACTACGACAAGTTTTTTATGGTGTCAATATTTTTAATTAGAATGGCGCCAGATTTCTCATCTTTGCGTACGTAGACTCGCCCATATCTGACCCACACGAACGTGAAGTTTTTTTCTTTAGCAGCCTTTCTGGCTGCTGCAAAAAGTTGTTTACATTCAGGCGAAAGATGTTCTGAGACATAAATACGTTGCTGCACATCGACCATGCCCAAATGTTTAGCGCTGAGCAGATCATTTCTAGAAGTCTTGTTAAATCGCGTGACAGCGGATAAGACTTTATCGCGTAGAGTAGCAGATGCCAGAGAGACCAATATGTTGCGGGGACGGCTTGATTTAGGATCCATTTTGGCCACTCTGCGGCATGCCTGTATGTCAGAACCGGATACAGGAACGTTAATCACATCGCAAAGCTTCGTGAACATTATCATCAAGTCTTCATTTTTCTTTTCAGGTACTGCTTGTATTTCTATGTTTTTACTTCGCGAAAGTTTCTCCGCCGCACTCAAACGATGTTCCAACGATTGTATGTCCTTTTGCAGTTTAATGTTGTCTGCGACTAAACTATGTATTTCATCACGCTTTGTAGCAATCTCGGCTTTGATATCTCGTTGCTCAGAAGCAAGAAAGTCCGTCGTTTCAGTAAATTCTGACTTAACTTTCTCAACCTCTTTGGTGATAAATGACCTCATATCATGGCAGATCTCGTCACGCAGTTTTTGGGAATAAATTGACATGCTGATATTTAATTTGTGGTCTAGCAGAGCTGAGATGTTCTCCATTGTAACAGGCTTATTACAAATAGCTTCTACATTGGAACGAGAGGTGCCAGCTTTATCCAAATTGATAATATGAATAGGGAATATGTTCCATGACACTGTGGTCTGACTGTTATTTTCATAAATTATACGAATTTTAAGTCTTGAGATAGCTCTTGTACCGACCTCGAAATTCATACAACTTACGTGGCGTGCTGACTCAGCATGTTCCATGAGACTGCGGTCTGACTGCCGTCTTATTTTTTTCTGTGCAATTCTCTACCATTCTGCCAAATTTGAACCTTGAGATAACTCTTGTAGAGCATGTCGAAATGCTACATGTTTGGAAGCGTGCTGACGCCAGGTGTTCCACTTCCTGGCGCTGGGAGTAAGTGCTGACTCATGTACACCCTAAACACTCTATCATATTGAGACCTTGAGATAACTCTTGAAGTATTTTTTGCGAGCTCTTTCTCTATTGTTTATTGATGCAGGCGGGTTATTTTGTTTTTTTGCTCAATAAACGATTACAGTCATTGAGCTTAACATATTCATAATAATAATGGACTTCCGTAAGGTAATGCCCGATTATGAAAAGTGGGCATAAATGCCTGTAACTATTTATTTATCTGGCCAAATTAATCTCGCCTTTCATAGTCAAAATAATTTATGTTAAAGGAAATTTAACATCAATTTTTAGTATGAACACAAACACAGAAAGAATTAGTCATTTTCTTGTACGAAATGTATTATAAATTAATAGTAACAGTTTTATTTGCATTTGCATATATACAAGTAAGTAAACATTACTTACGAGTATTTTAGTATTTAATTGAACTTGCTTACATAAGTATCATAATGATTATCATCATCTTCCTTGTTCTTATCTAATTTTATTTTTTTTTAAATCCCATAAGAGGTAATTAATTCCAATAAACACCAAAAGTTTCTAAAGTTATTAATAGAAAAATATTTTAATAATGTTTTACGTAGATTTTTAGGGCCCATGGTCTAGTATTTTTAGAAGGTATCACTACATGCCCTCATAGTTATTCGTAGAAGTAGATAACAAATGTCTCAAAAACGGCCACTTTTGTCAGTTTTGCTATTACTTCTAGCAGTGACTACGAGGGAATGTAAAGAACTCGTCTAAAAATACTAGACTGCGGGTGCCACCTTAAGGCGGCACGCTGAGCAAAAGTGGCGCTGCGGTGATTTTTTTTATTTTATAATTCTAATACACTCGATGGAACTGACACTTTTTTAAAAAACAAAGTTCATAAATAAAAATAAAGAAAAAAAATCTAATACACAATTTAATAATGTTTTACGTAGAATTTTTAGGGCCCAAAGTCTAGTACTTTTAGACGGTATCGTTACATTCTCTCGTAGTCACTGCTAGAAGTAGATAGCAAAACTGCTAAAAGTGGCTGTTTTTGACACGTCATTTGCTATCTACTTCTACGAATGACTACGAGGGCAT
The DNA here is from genome assembly GCA_943789525.1 of Agriphila geniculea. Classification (NCBI taxonomy): domain Eukaryota; kingdom Metazoa; phylum Arthropoda; class Insecta; order Lepidoptera; family Crambidae; genus Agriphila; species Agriphila geniculea. The sequence goes on along the minus strand of OX038898.1, from coordinate 7,544,275 downwards.
GTAGTGATACCTTCTAAAAATATTAGACCATGGGCCCTAAAAACTCCACGTAAAACATTATTAAAATCTTTTTCTATTAATAACTTGTTAAATAAAAACTTCTGAGGGCGTCACTTTCGGTTAAATAACCACCTTAATTCAAATAATTTCAAACGGTTTCAATCAATTTTATCGAGAACTGTGAGCGGCTGAACACAGCGGGTGATTAAAAGCACGGGATATAAAAAATGCTCTCGTGTGATTGATTGACACCATGTAGAGTTTTTATCAAAAAAAATAAACAAACATTTTCAGTCAAGTGGTGGTTTTCAGGTTTTAAGATAAAACATATAAATATTCTTTATTGAACAACATTTATAATTTACATAGAAACATACAAAAGGAGAACAACTGGCGGCCTTATTGCTTACCAGCAATTTCTTCCAAGAAATAATAATTTTCCGAGGTTGAATACATGGATGGAACCCTATCTACATGTTCAGCTTTATTGTATACAAGTCTCCGCCCGCGACTTCGTTGGCGTGGATATTCAGAAAATCCCTAGGGAACCTTTGACACTAGTGATACTAGTGGCGAAGAGTCCATACAAGCCGATTCCTATCGACTTCATCATCATCTCGTGCCATCTTAATATTGAAGTTTGGCGGTCAGCAGACAAAAGTTTTGCGATCCCATGTAGCCTTTTAACTGATGATAGCCAAGTCCAGTCCACTGTTTGATGTCGTCCAGCCATTTGTGTCTCGGACGTCCCGGTCCTCTCTTTCCCGGAATTTTGCCTTCGAGGATTAGCCGTGGAAACTCGTACAAGGATCCTCTCTGCATACCGGGTGTAACAAGACCCTCAACGAAGCCGAGGTCTACGTATTCTGCCCACCATCAGGACCATTTCTGTTCAAAATTATTACTGGGAAACGATTTTAATTTTTGGTGTTAAATAATCATTGCATACATTACCACGCAATGTAACGCGTACAAAAGACCGCGCCTGCGAGTGAATGCTACACAGCTGCGTGCGGCTGAGTTGAAAGGCAACGTTTATGTGCGTGCTTATGAAATACATTGAATGATGACGTTTTGAAGCTCTTATTTGTTATGAAATACATAAAATTTTGATAATGTTTCTGTAGGCAAAAATAAGTAATTTTGAAAAAAGAAATATATGTAGCTTACTTCCGCAAACAATATATGCAAGATGCACCGCCCGCCCGCCCGCAAAATTATGCACATGCCCATACAAAATATCAGTGCACAAACCTGCATTTAGCAAGACAGCAACACACCTTGCACCTTCACCAATTAGGCTACTCTACACGTGTTTCGCCCCGACCCGGAGCATCCTCAGGAGTTAGATCGTGCGTAAACCAACACCGAATCATTCGGTGTTTTTTTCACTAATTTTGCGGGCGGGCGGGCGGTGCATCTTGCATATATTGTTTGCGGAAGTAAGCTACATATATTTCTTTTTTCAAAATGCTTTGGGACTTCCGCCAAGTGACGCCTGATTCAATCAAAAAATAAGTAAATAACGAATAAAATAAGATTTAATAAAAAACTTGAAAAAAATTTTTTGACTTTGACCTTCAATAACTTCGTAGCTATTGGTTTCCCAGGTATAGTCTAAAAGACAAAAATGATCCTGATGATGGGCGGAATGCGTGGACTTCGGCTTCGTTGAGGGTCTTGTTACACCCGTCATGTCCGAAAAAGGCGACCTCCCGTCTTATGACTGTAGACATCAGTTCTCTTTTGCAGTCGGCTTTCTGTAGAACTTTGGCGTTAGATGTGAAGCTAGTCCAAGGTACTTTGATCATTTTACGAAGAGTCCACATCTCGAACGCTTGCAAACAGTCACATATTTCTTTTAATAAGACCCACGTTTCGCAGCCATATAAGAGTTAAGACCAGACGTAGCATCTCATAATGCGGTGTCTTATACAAAATTTAATTTTGGGGTCGCAAAGGACTTTGGACATTTTGTGGAAGGAAGCTTTTGCTTGTCCGATTCTACATTTCACCTCTTCTAGGTGGTTTAGGTCAGAAGTGAAGAAGCGACCGAGGTATTTAAATTAGGTGACACTTTCAATTACATTGCCTCCTATTTGTAAAGACGGCTGGGTTTGGGTTGATTTTGAGATAATCATAGTCTTTGTTTTGTTGGCGTTTATAGTGAGGCCCATAGCTTCACTGGCAGCGGAAACTTTCGTTACTAATTATTGTAAGCCAGCTTTTGAGGTAGCAATCAGCACGGTATCGTCAGCATATCGGATGTTATTGACCCGAGATCCGTTTACGAAAATTCTCTCTGGTATCTTGTTTAGCAGCTCAGTTAGGATGTCTTCTGAATACAGATTAAACAATAGCGGGGATAATATGCACCCCTGTCTAACACCTCTAGCAATCGGTTTTCAATCAGACAGTTTCCCTTCAATTTTAACGGCTGCTTCTTGCCTCCAGTACAGGTTACTTACAAGTCTAAGGTCTTTCTGGTCTATATCTTTTCGCAAGCACTTCTAACATCTTGTGGTGCTGGACTCGGTCAAATGCCTTTTCATAATCTATAAAGCACAGATACATTATTATCGACTTACTTACTAGAAATTACCTATCGACTTACCTTTTAGAAATCCCACCACACCGATCCACTATGCAGATCATAACATTCTTGTAGATTGGCTTACTTTCGCCATAATTTGACCCCACTGGTAGACACATTTATATACTTAACCTAGCCCTATTTCATTTGTGTACACCGTACATTAAAATAGCCGCACAAAATTCCCAATAACCTTTATAAATATTCATAAATCAATCATAGTGCTTACGAGGGATACCGGAAAGAACAGAAATACACTATGTCAATGAAGATTATGTAAGAAACGTTTCTTTCAACGTTAGAAGATATAGTAGAAAAGGGGAATACTATTTTAACGCAGAGATAACCACACTTCACACATGGGGGAACAATCTATCAGTAAGTAAATAAAATTAAATAATAAAAACTTCCTTCAAAAACCTTAAAAAATTACTTTAAAAAGCAAGAAATAATATTAAAATCTGCATAATTGCTATAAAGTAACTAGGTATACAAGGTTTACTGGAAATATGACGTATTACTGTTAAGCCCGCCGGTAACGATCAATTGCGATTGTCAATTTTTCCGTCAATGCCATTGTTGGAGCAATTGACAATCGCTTCAATTGCACGCGTAAACGATCAATTTTTCCGTCAATGGGCGTCAATTGCGGAAAAATTGACAATCGCAATTGATCGTTACCGGTGGGCTTTAAGATAGATGAGGTCAAAATAAATATTTTTTGTTATATAACTTTTTAGAAAAGTTAATCGTTTTTGAGTTAATTGAAATTGGCGGAAAATAATCCTGTCTCAAACTCACTCGGACCAAAATTTAAAAAGATTTTCGTCCGAGTTATTAGATTTTTTTCGGGCTCTTAGAATAAAAAAAGAAAGTTGTATTCCAGCCCCACCCTACTTCAATAGACGTGTTTTTATTATAACAATGATAATGCGTATCTAATAATTTAAATATTATTTCTTGCTTTTTAGAGGCAGGATCTGAATGAAGCTGTATTCCTCAATTTCTACTTTTCTTGCTGTTTGTTGTTAAGGAGTTCCGTTGTGCATTCGCAGTTTAAGTCTATTTCAGAATTTCCTTGATCATAGTTAGGCGTCCTTTCAACATGTTTATGATTTTCGTAAACCTACTAATATTTCAATAACTATACAGGGTGTCCTAAAACTTTGCTAAACGGAGGGAAAGTACCTTAAATATTAAAGATTTTTCCAAGAACCTTATTATGAATATAAGATTCTTGGATTTTTCTAAAAGAAGTCTTCATTTTGTTTTTAAAAAGAAACGGAACTGCATTCAAAGTTTTTTTTTTTAAATCGCATGCGATTCCATACAAATTGATACAACCCGTAATAGTTAAAATTAAAATTTTATGGTCTTTCTTTTATTAATTATGCTGTGTTACTTAAGAAAAAATAATCCTTATAAGTAACCCCTGGTATCGTACAAAAATCGGGTTGCACTCCGGGAGTGCCGGCAGAAGTGAAAACTTGAATATTAACGCTGTGCATTTTTGATATTTTGGAATGGTTAGGGAATAATTTTGCACGAATCGCCGTCTTACGAATTTAGTCTGCATTTTAATTTACGAATACAGAACAGGTATTGTACGAAAGTCTTATCCATAGCTTGATAGAAAATCTAGAGTTTCGACATTGAATTAAAAAATTAGCGCGTTGCTATGGTGACACAAGTGTTTACGTCTTGAAATGACGCGCCGCCATTTTCGCCGCGCCCCGTAGAAAGAGAGGCGGATACTTCCGCCGCCGGTTGTTTACTCTCCATCCGCCACATCCGTCTTACGAATTTTCGATCAGGGTCACATGATTCTTACTGATGCGAGTTTAGCATTTTTTCCCCATTACAAAAAAGCGTACAACGCAGCTAAAGAAGTTTTCACTTCAAAAATTAATAAAAAAAAAGTTTTTGGTGGGTTCGATTCCTGGTTAAGGCAGGCGATTTTTCAAACATCTTTGAAAGCAGTTCCAATAATTTTTAAAAACAAAATGAAGTGTTCTTTTAGTAAAATTTCCTATCTTCAATATTTAAGGTATTTACTCTCCCTCCGTGTGGCAAAGTTTTGTGACACACTGTTTAGTTCCCGTTTGATTTTAAGGAGTCATTTTGTGTATCTTTTAAGTCCAAGGTCCAATACCCATAAAATTAAAATGGTATCATCCTTAAAGTGTTTTGTTTCGTACAAAAAAATAATAGTTGATCATCCGTATAAGTTCAATAATATAATGGTAACAAAATCGAGAGTATTTTCAGGATTTTCTGAAATTTACTGAATCGATTTCAACATTTCAAAATGGGACCAACTTAAGATTAAACATAATGTAATAACATTTGAATCATTTCAATTGGTTCAGCGGTCTTCGAGTAATTGGTGTACATACATAAACATATTAAATATGGTCCTTCTTAAATAGTGCACGAAATTTTAAGGGATCAATGTACTCATGCATACAAACAACTTTTATTATGGTACCAACATTGAAATCGCGAAAAAAAACAGCTGTTCTATACATGTTGATACATTCGATTTTAAATTTTATATGAAACAGCTGATTTTTTTCGCGATTTCAATGTTGGTACCATAGTAAAAGTTGTTTGTATGCATGAGTAAATTGACCCCTTAAAATTTCGTGAACTATTTAAGAAAGACCTTATATAAACGCGACGAATGGAATAACCTCCTTTCAATTTTTATAAGTTGGTTTAAAACATTCCTTTATTCCCAGGAGTCCCCGTGACCTTGTAGGTACCTACAGAGAAACAAATTTAATAAGCATAATTTTATGAATATTGTGTTTATAAAGTATATTCAAAACCAAGATAAGTTAGGGTGATTATGCTAACAGCTTACAAAGTAGATGTGAAATGGTGCAATGTCCAGAGCACTACTTACGGTGCTACCATAATAGATTCAAGTTGTTTGAAAAAGACGATATTCTCTTAAGCACAATAATAGGCTATTCATCTATCGGTCTATTCAGCCACAAAAAATGACTGCGACAGATGCTCGTGCTCAAGAACTAGTACTATCAACACTGCTTTAAATCTTGTATTATTTATTTACAGTTCCACATTGTTGTGTATGAATACCTTCACAATGAATACAGGCGAACATTTATAGATCACACTTTCAAATTATGTGACTTTATGAAACATGAACTATATGTTAGTAGCATGTTAGGCGCTCGAGGCTTTCCGTGTCCAGTACCAGCTGTGAGTAATAAATATTATAAAAAAATCGTATAAACATTATTAATGTTAAAGTTTGGATGTTTGTAAAAAAGGATTTGGATCCAAAATATATGGAGTCTGGGTTACGTTTATGTACAAACTTAGAGCAACGCCGGTTTCGCAGAAGCCCGTCTTGCTCTAAGTGTGCAAAAGACCAAAAAATGGGTAAAAACACGATAAACAGTTTCTAATCAATTTTTCTAAAATCGCTTTGTTAGGAAGTAAAATCAAACGATGTATCGATACATCGATGTTCTTGCTTTTGATATTTGCATCCCTAGTTGGGATCAATGCTACAAAAAGTGACGGGGACGGGGACGGAAATGCAATACTAATATCTTTGGACTCTTATGAACTAGCTTCCGCCCGTGACTTGGTTCACGTGTACATTCGAGGAAATCATTAGGGATCCTTTAACCAGAATAACATTATTATATGTTTTAATTTCATCAAAATCCGATCAGCTGATTTACTTGATTAGGTGGGTCCCCACCAAGCGAGCAGCCTCATGCAAGGCAGGACGTTTTCCGTGTGCAGCAGGACTCACACGAGGCTGCCCGCTTGGTGGGGACCTGCCTACTCACGCAAAAACAGCTGATCGGACTTTAACTAATAAAATCGGACGGAAATTAAAACATTAATAATTTTTATCCTGGTTAAAGGATCCCCAAGGATTTCCTCGAATGTCCACGCGGATGAAGTGGCGGGCGGAAGCTGGTGTATTATAATTTATTTTGAAGCGTTGTTAATTAATTAGCATACGTTCGTGTCTTCGTCCGCTTAGAAATTTGACACATTCTTTGTTTTAATTTCATCTAAATCCGATTAGTCATTTTTATGTGACATGCCTCACATCAATCCGTTGTCGTCGACGACGGCGAGAGGACAAGCAAGCAGCCTCGTGCCTCGTTCGAGGCCCGCCGCCCGCACGCGGCAAATGATTTGCCCACCAAGTGTGCTGTACCCGCCTTAAACGTAAAAGCGGCTGATCTGATTTTGATGAAACTAAAACAGATTAGTTTTTAAGGATTTCCTCCAATGTAAACACGGACAAAGACTGCGTCCCCGTTCCCTTTTAATATGTATTTATATACCTGATTGCTACGAACAAAGATACTAAGGAAGTGTAATTCTGCTCAAAAAATAGCACCACGCAAACTACAACCGAGTGGGCGGGGCTAAAAAAGTACAACCGAAGCACTGTTTAGTCATGTCTGTCACGCGCTCGGTGACAGTCGTTAGCGCAACGACAAAAAAAATCATTAAAAAGTGGTAAAAAATGACGTCATGTGTGGTCAAGTGGTGTAAAAGACCAATAGAAGGCATCAAAACAAATACGGTCATATCATATCATTGGTAAGTAAAATATTTTTCGTTATTTAGAAATATCTATGAGCGTTTACATGCAATCTATGGTAGCTATTATGCAACAAGTGTTCAGTCACTTTGTGGGGCAGAGTCAAATCTTCACGTTCACTGCTATCACAGATTTTTAAACAAGAATAAAACTCTCTCATGAAATTCAGTACAACAGAAAAAAAGGAAAATTAAAATCAAAATTTTGTAATGCTATACAAATGGCGCGTCCTGCAATATACAATCCATAGAAAACGAGTAATCTGATGTAAACTCCTTGCTTTTTATCATTATACAGGGTGTAACAAAAACTCTGTCCAATCCGTGAAGGGATGACTAGGTAGGTACATATAAAGTTTCGATTCTATTCACACAATCCTCTTTGATTAACAAGTAAAAAAAATCCCTGGTTAAAATAGAATAAACGAAAAATGGGGAACTCACATTGCAACACCGAAGGCAGCGGCACCACAAGTATCACTACTTGTGGTGCCGCTACCTTCCGTCATAAGGCCGTCATAAGGTCAAGACCGTCAGAACACAAAGTAATGACAATTTCCAGAAACTATGATTTTTATGCAGCTCTGAAAACATCTTTTTAATATGGAGTTCGATTCGCGGAGCGTTCTGCTGGAACTCCAATATGAGATCTGCTGCGAAGATGCTACTCCATATTTCTACCACCAATAGCAATACATGCCCAGCAACTGTGCACTAGATTGTCTTGAACACTTTGCAGCACACCTGTATTCAACTTAATAAGTACAAAAGTGGCTATTATTCGCAAACGCATTACGGCTTCACTCTCACAAATGTTTTTAAACATCAACTGTTAACATGACCTCACAAATAAAACTCAAGAGGTGTCAAATCTGGCGATCGCGCTAGCTACGGAGTTGATCCACCTCTTCCAATCCACCGTCTCACATATTGCTAGCTTAGGTATTCACGCACCGGTCAATAAGCATATTAAAATAGTCTGCATTTGAAAAAGATTTTTGGCAAGAATAAATTTTGACTTGGTGGAATACGCTGCTATAAAAAAAAATATTCCGACGAACTGAGAACCTCCTTCTTTTTTGAAGTCGGTTAAAAAGATGTCGCTATACGAATTTTGTACTGCCAATTAAAGCATGCTTTTTTATGTGAAAAATAAAAATAAAGCAACGTATTAATACGCAGTCACACCTCTAAAAAACGTTTTGAGGCGTTGCTTTCGCCAATGTGATAATTATCCACATTATGTACTTACATGTTATGAAAAAGAAATTTCTACATAATACATTCTCTTTTATTAAGCATACCTATTTTATTTCAATACCTTACCTAATTTTAGTCCTTCTTGAAATCAAGTGTCTTACCAATTAATATGATCATCATTCATCAACATCATCATTTTATAATTTTCATAAAATAAAATAACAATAAAATCATCACAGCCGGAAGACGTCCACTCCTGACATTATCACCCAATTGCACTAAACTTAAGAATCGCCTAAGTCTTTTCTTAACTACAACTCGACCAAGTTAAGTAGGCGAATGACAGCTACATGACCGCTATAAGTTTGACACCGTTTTAATTTGGTCGTGTTGTAGTTAGGAACAGACTTAGGCGATCTTTAAGTTTAGTGCAATCGGGTGTATGTCTCTTTTAGTTTTCCAGAGCGACTAGTTGCAGACGACTTACATTCAGCGTATTCGAGCGATCTTTACCAAGTCGTCTGTCTACATAATAAAACAAACATTATATCTAACAAATAATAATGTACTAATTTCATAAAACAATTTTATGATGCCGCCCACCGAGCCGGGCCGTAGTGATCTTAGCAGGTTAGGTGTACTGACTGCATTCTACATTACACCGTCCTCGCTTCAATGACAAAGGCACGACAACGGCCCAATGAGTGACACGGCGCGAGCCAAATATCCAATCATGTTTGATCTGCGTTCAAACCCCAGCCAATAGAAAACGTGATATGCGTTAGAATACAACCTAATACCGATTATGCGTACATTGTAATAAGGTATGTTTCTACTAGTTCATTGTTGAGTTTGCGACCTTTTTGTGTTACAGAATATGCGAAGGTGCCATTTTTTAAGCAATATTTGTTAGGAGTTAGGTTTCCTTAGTTCTTATTTCGTTGGAGCGTATAAATAAAAACTATGGTCGCTATTATGCAACAAGTGTTCAGTCGCTTTGTGGGGCAGTCAAATCTTCACATTCACTGCTATCACACATTTTTAAACAAGTATAAAACTCTCCCATTAAAAATCGCCATATCATATCGTGTTTCGGTGGTCATGCTAGGGGGCTGAGACACAGGCCGCGTTCCGATTTACGCCAATAGTGCTCACGATAGGTACTAGGCATTGATTCGGACCGCTTGTGAGAGCACTAACGCCGCAAACGTTGGATGATTTTTGACAACGTTATTACGTTACCTCAAAGGTTCCCTATGTATTTGCATAAAATTTTAAGGCATAATATGTCATAGCATAATATGATTTCGCCGAATGATGTTTACGCATAATATTATTTAGTCATAACAACTTATGCATAATTTTTTTAAGCATAACTACTTTAAGCATAACTACTTTAAGCATAATCATGTTTAAGCATAATATTCTTTAGCATAAATTTAAACACGCATAATGTTATTAACACATATTTTTATAAACAAAAAAATCTTGATGTTTAAAATCACGAAAGAACATTAATTTACCTAAAATCCAAATCCCGAAGCTTAATAAACCGAAGGTTAATTGAGGGTTACCTAAAATACAAAATCCCGAGGCTTAAAAAACCGAAGGTTAATTGAGGGTTACATGCTAGCAGGTCGGTTCTGGCACTTCGCCGGCCGCAGCCGCGGCACGCTCGCTTCGCTCGCTCGGCTCGTGCATTGTTGGTCGCAATGGAACCTCACCTCCTCCTCGCTCGCTACGCTCGCTCGTCGTCGCACCTAATAGACCTAAACAGACTTTCGGGATTTTCAACTATCGGCATTTTAACTTTCAGGGTTTCGAACTATCACTAGGGCTTCCACTCTCGGACCTATTTCACAATCTCGGGATCGAGACGAGACTATATGGCTGACTCTCGGGACTCTCGAAATTTCGAGACTCTCGAAATGATGATATGATGCATTTTTTTTTATGATAGATAGGCAAGCGCTTGCGCGATATCACACCTGATGGTAAGCGATGAGGTGATTTACGATGGAACGCGCTTGCCTAGAAGATACCTAATTACTCGCAACCTGAAGGCACCCAGATTGTACCTGTCGGGAAACACAGACTTATGCAAAGAGTTCCACTCTCTGGCGGTACGGATGATAAAATTTGAAGCAAAATGCTAATTAGTATCTCTGGTTGTCCGATTGAAGAAAGGAGATGCGGAATTAGGTTGTGCACTACCACCTTACACTCACCAAAATGTACCCGATAACAACCTTGCGACCTTGCGTCTATGCTCGAGACTTCGGAGCTTATTACAGAAAAGATTATCGTTGCCGATGAGCTTCCTGGCCCTCCGCTCAAAGGATTCAAGCGTCTGGAGCTCGTATTTGGCGGAGCCATGCCAAAGATGACAGCAGTACTCCATACATGATCGAACTTGCGCTTGGTATAGAATGAGCAGCTGTTCCGGCGTGAAGTTAAGTATTTTCTCACCTTTGCGAAAATGCTAAGCTTTTTAGATGCCAATTGTACTTTATTCCAATTACTAGCGACCCGCCCTCGCTTCGCTTCGGTGTAGTGTGGAATTTGACACCATGTATTATACATATAAACCTTCCTCTTGAATCACTCTATCTATTAAAAAAACCGCATCAAAATCCGTTGCGTAGAAAGATTTAAGAATACATAGGGATACACAGAGAAAGCGACTTTGTTTTATACTATGTAGTGATAGTAATACTTTATTCTCGATGAAAGAGCCAAAATTGAGTGTTAGAGTCAATGATATACCGAGAAGGTATAGTTGTTCAGTAATCGGCAATTCGGCACGGATACACCTCGGAAAGTGACTCAGGTCGAAACTACTCCCCTTAGCAGAGAACAGACACGCCTGGGTTTTTGATGGATCTAACCTGCCTGACCTGATTGGCATCGCCCCATTCGGAGACTGCCTGCGGAGTGACAGGTTCGTGTTCTGAACATCGCCTCCCTAGACACTGGTCTTGTTTTGCACTGACTCGAGCATCAGATATGTAGCACTCTACAACGGTGTTGTCATCTGCGTACCCCAAAATACCGTATATTAGCAGGTCATTAATATGCAGCAGGTGTTCCTGTCTAGTCCACCCCTGAGGGACCAATCCCTGACTCCGGCATTGATAGCCAACTGGTCGGATGAGTAGCCATCAATGACAACTCGAATCGACCGATCCCTCTGGAAGTCCGATATCCAGACACAAAACCGGTGGGAAGTCCGTATGAAAAAAGCTTGCAATAAGGCTATCATGCCTCACCCTGTCAAAAGCCTTCAAGTTATCAAGAGTAACAGCGAGCGCCTTTCCATACCTCTCGATGGCTTCTCTCCATTTGCAGGTGGTATACTTATGCTAGAAGATCTCCAGTGGACCGGTTTCGGCGAAACCCGTAATAATGGTCACTGAGGAGGTCGTTTGCTTCTGGACACGACAGGAGCCTATGGTTTAGTACACGTTCCTTTATCTTACAGGAAAATGATATATCAGAATTGAATTAAATTGAAGGACGACGAAAACAAAAGTTCAGATCTTAGATGTAAGATCGTACCTATTGTGTTTGTTTGTTTGTTCTGTTTATCTTAAAAAGGACACGTTATAATATAACTACTTATTAACACGCGCAACACGCAACTTTATATGAAATATATGTAGTCTACCTAGCGTTTGAATAAGTCTCGAAAATCTCGAAAATCCCGAGACTGGAAACTGAAACTCTCGGGACCAAATATCATTCGAGACTCTCGGGAAATCGAGACTCTCGAATCCCGGGATGGAAGCCCTAACTATCACCAGTCATTAAATAATCGATCTTTCAAGTATCGGTCTTTTGGATATCGGCATTAAGGATTTTCGGTATTTTAAAAATAGGTTTTTTAGGAGTCGATATTTAGGTCGTACTTATGTGTTATGAGTTTTGACATTTTAATACAATACCTTTTACATAATACCTAAATAGGTAAATTCAAAATTTTTATTGCTTTTATAAGTGAAAAATAAAAATAAAACGACGTATTAATACGTTGTTCTTTATCAGTCACACCACACCTTTAGAAGACATATTAAGACGTTTCTCGTACAAATATGTTTATTATCTACATAATATGATATGTAGGTAGGTACTTACATGTTTGAAACAATATCTATCTAGAATACATTGTCTTTTATTAAGCTTACCTATTTTATTTCAATAGCTTACCTAATTTAAATCCTTGAAATGAAGTATCTTACCTATTTGTGACAAAATATGTATATGATCATCATTCATCAATATCATCAATTTATATTTTTCATAAAATAATATACCTAACAATAAAATCATCACAGCCGAAAGACGTCTACTGCTGACATAGGTCTCCTTTAGTTTTCCAGAGCGACTAATTACAGACGACTTGCAGCCAGCGTATTCGATCAGTCTTTGCCAAGTTGTCTGTCTACCTAATAAAACAAACATTATACCTAACTAATAATAATGTACTAGCCATCAAATTTCATAAAATAATTAAATAATGCCACCCGCCGCCGGCCGTAGTGCCCGTAGTAGGTTCGGTGTACTGACTGGATTCTACATTACACCGTCCTTGCTTCAATGACAAAGGCACGACAACGGCCCAATAAGTGACACGACGCGAGCCAAATATCCAATCATGTTTGATCTGCGTACAAACCCCAGCCAATAGAAAACAGTGTATGCGTTAGAATACAACCTAATACCGATTATGCGTGCATTGTGATAAGGTTTGTTTTTGCTTGTTTATTTTTGAGTTTGCGGCCTTTTGTGTTACAGAGTATGGTGAAGGTGCCATTTTTTAAGCAATATTTATTAGGAGTTAGCCTTCCTTAGTTCTTATTTCGTTGCCTGATTGAGTTATTATGCTTTGAGCATGAAATAAATTTATATTTAACTAGCGGCCCGCCCCAGCTTCGCACGGGTGCAATGTAGTTACTAAATGTAAAACTGTGCTAATGTGGTGTCAGTGTAAAGTTATTAGATTATTATACTACAGGATACATATACCTAGGAGGACAACATATACCTATACCACATACGCAAGGGGTGTTATTATATAATTGACGTATGTGTGTCTGTCTATCTGAGGCAACCTAGCTCCCAAACTTATGGATCGATTTTAATGCGGTTTTTATGTATAGTAAAGAAGAAGCGTACAGACGGCGGGAAGCGATTTTGTTTTATACTATGTAGGTATAGCTTTTGCCTGTGGCTCCGCCCGCGTGGGAGTCGGTAATCGTTGTAAGTCTTCCCTTGGAAACCAATGATCGGGATGAAAAGAAGCCTGTGTTAAGTATTCCAGACTTTAATCTAAATCTATACCAAATTTCTCCTAAATCCGTTCAGACGTGATTGAGTATGATATGATTGAGTAGGTAACAAATCATGAACAACATCTAAACATCAAAACTTTCACATTTATACAATTTTGTGATTATATAGGTAATAGCTGCACTGCACCCCGCGGTTTTACCCGCGCAGTCTGTCGATTCTGTAACCAAACTCGCATCTCACTTTACTTCGCGTGAATTTGTTATTAGACATTTGTTTACTAAATGAGCAATTTTACTGATTGCAAAAAATTTTGGTAGCCTGCGTAGCTATCTAAAATCTTTTGTGATAGAAAAAAAAATATTATCATTATCTTATTTATGATTTGAAATTCCCGTGCAGTGAGATTCGAAGTAGGGTTCGAGTTTGGTTACAGAATCGACGCCCTGTTAACGATTCTGTATTAGGTAGGTAGGTAATTAATAAAATTTCTTAGCGGTAAGTAATTTAACAAAATAAGTATAATAATATTGTTACATTTAATACCTTATAGTTAAAAATTCTAATATCTTCGCTTATAGTTATCTTCTTTATAAATAAAAATGGATGTATGTTTATTTGTTTCCTTTGCACTCCTAAACCATTCATCCACATCTGATTATGATGTCTGCTTACTACTAAAAAGATTCCTGGCTATAAAAACGTGACATTGCAACGCATGCCGGGCAAAGATTTATGCCGGGTGGAACTCGGTGCAACTAATGTTGTGCATTATTATCAGGCTCTCCATCGAAACACTTCTCTAATACCACATTCCTTGTCAGATATTTGCCAGATTTTGCCACGTTTTATTTGACTAATATTTCCTAAAGTAGTGAAATAGGGATAAAATATTATACAACATAAAACGTCAGCTCGTGCGATGACAACTTTTTGCTTTCTCCGTGGTGAACCAACGAACATAATAATTATACTCTCAGAGGAGGTGACAACCTGACAACTGACATTTATTTTTCTTAATCGTACAAATGCACTAAGAAGTTTTGATTCCGATATCGAAGTCAACCACCCTAAAAATAGCTTTCTACCCCTTTTCAACCCTGTTAGGGGGTACATTTCAAGAAAATACGAAACACGTATTCAATTAATATTGTGAAAGAATGTCTATGCCAAATTTCAAGTCAATCGGGCCAAGGAATCGCTTTCTCCCATACAAACTTTGTCACCCTGTTTTACCCCCTTAGGGATTGAATTTAGCAAAATCCCGTCTTAGTGAGCACCTACACCCTAAAAGTTACCCCCATGCAAAATTTGAGACTCCTAGCACTTGTAGTTTCTGAGATTTCGTGATGAGTCAGTGAGTGATTTTCTCTTTTATATATATAGATTTCCAGGGTATCTACAGTATTCCAAACGTGTCTCTTTCTATGGAGGAGTTCCCATACGTGTGGCCTTTTGAGAAAATAAAAGTTACAGATACCTTTTATACGAATGAAGCAGTCAAAATCCTGGACTACAGTTTTTACGTTCATTTCCTCGACGTTTCAAAACCAAACAAGAAATTAAAAAATTAAAAAAAAAACTGCTTGTGCAGTGCACTTACTTGAGAGCATGAAATTTTGTACACGTGGGGGTGTACATCGGCACCCACTGGGATGAGAACTTGGGGTGAAAGTTTTAAATGTCGCACGTCTTGGAAAGCTCTACAAAGGTTTTTCTCTGTTCTTTAATGATTTTATTTTACTCTTAGTTCAGGCAAAGAAAGCTCAAAAAAGTTATAGAGGGAAATGCTTGGAACATAATTTTTGACTTCGTAACTTTGTTTTGACTTGTTAGGAGGTGAACATATCAAAAGTCCCCGCCCGTAGCCCCTATGCCGGGGGAAGGGGGGGAGGGGTTTGAAGGTCCCATTTTTCGATTTTTCACATATATCTCGGAAACTATGCGTTCTAGCGACATAAAACTTCACCTTAAGCATGTTGACAGACATTCAGGAGCGGATATCTCGAAAACTATACAAGATATCGAAAAATTTGACTGAATAAAACTTGTAGCAAATTTAATCAACTTTTATTTTGTAGAAAGTTTTATGTCGCTTAAATGCATAGTTTTTGAGATATATTTGAAAAACCGAAAAATGGGACCTTCAAACCCTCCCTCCCCCCAGCATAGGGGCTACGGACGGGGACTTTTGATATGTTCACTTTCTAACTAGTCCAAACAAAGTTACGAAGTCAAAAATTGTGTTCCAATCATTTCCCTCTACACCTTTTCGCTTACTGAGTAGTATATACCTCTGTCGAGTGGTTTGCACACCGGTTTATGGTGTAGCCATCCTGAGGTCCGGGTTCAATCTTTTACTTACTTAATTTTTAACTTTTACTTAATTAACAATTAATCGTTTGTAACATCGTGTCTTTTCAGCTTGCATAATGTTATGCTTATGTTATAAATGGTATGTTTTGATGAATCTTGATTTTATATTTTACTAAAACTTGCTTTAGTCTATCGATTACTAACAATGGATCATCAGAAATAAATGATTTTATATTACAGTGTACTGATTTCTTAAACCACTCTTCGTCATTATACACGCTGAAATTTTAATCATTTGGTTCCCGCAGTGGGGTGGTTCCACTCGTGATAACAAGCAACTTTAACTACTCTGATATCGCGAAAAAAAACAGCTGTTCCATACAAAAGCTCAATACCTACTCGACCTTAATGTGTGGAACAGTTGATTTCTTTTTTGCGATATCATAGTTGGCTCCATAGTAAAAATTGCTTGTAATCATGAGTGGAACCACCCCACTGCGGGAACCAAATGATTAAAATTTCACGATGTAGAATTGTCAAGATCTTTCATTTTTTTAAAAGAAACCAATATTATTCGGTTAGTCGATTGATGGTGCTCGGAACAGAATAACTTGTTAAATAATACATTTTTCAACACACTTGCTCGTAAAGTGAGCCCTAATACATCGCTTTTAGGGCCATAAACCGAGCTTTAACAAACGCGTGCAAAAATATATAAAACACTAGTTGGTTATAGAATTATCCCTCCAAAGTTAAATTAGTACCTTACTGCAAGTTCTATACGAGTAAACAGAGCATTTCCAATTTAACCGGGTAATACAGTTATTTTTTTTTAGTAACAACAAAGAGGTTTTATGCCGCTGACAATTCATATTCATTTTTGAAATAAATAAATGTGTAAGTCTTTAATTAAGTCAAACAAATATTTATTATTATTATCAAATTATTCATAATTCACAATATTTTGTTATAAAATATTAAAATATTTGCATTTTATCACTAAAATTATAATTTTGAAGTAGGCTGTATGCTCACTCACCCCTTTGGTCGCAAAATATTCTTGCATTGGGCGTGTGAAAAAACAAAAAAAAAACCTACGCGCATTTTCCCATAATTGTCATATTTTTTTGTCGAATTTGTTGCTGTGTGGTAAATTACTTACTTTGTATTTTCCTCGCCAATGTGTTGAAAAACGTCGTATGATACTCGTGAGCTTTTGCTCATTGCACACTCGGCTGGGTTACGCCCTCGCCTACGGCTCGGGCTGCAACCCACAGTTTTGTGTGCAATGAGCAACCTAAGCTAACTTGTCTCATAATGTACTATTACTGAGACCTCACGACAGCGTATACGCTATACAGGGTTATTTGTAAAACACCAACAACCTCGCAGGAGTAGATTACCAACATCATAAACAACAACATTTGTTCTACGACTTTTGATAATTCGTTAGATTTTACTTTCATACAAAAAAATATCATTTTAATTTACCGTTCGAATGTTTATAACTCTACGCGCGGCGCGCGAAACGCCAGTGGGCCTACCATGAGTTGATGCAAACTGTTTACGTTACAGTAAACTGTCGGATATACTGCTCACAGTCAATACGAGTGAAAGAGAGAAAACGATAGTTTACTGTAACGTAAACAGTTTGCAACAACTCAGGTGGGCGCGACCCGCCCGGCCCCGCCGCCATCCATAGTCGTAAAAAGTGTCGAACAGTACAATAAAAACTTGAAAATTCATTTTTGGTAAATGTATTGAGTTAGGATAAAAGTCGTAGAACAAACGTGTCTATGATGCTGGTAATCTACTCTTGCGAGGTTGTTGGTGTTTTACAAAATAACCCTGTATAGACTACCTCAATGCGGCCGAACTACAAACCACTCCCACATTCAGCGGTGCTCCCACATCCGCAGCCCACATCTGTCGTCCGATCATCTAAAAGTAACTAATGTAAAATGTACAAAAGTAGGCATGGCAATGCACATCTGGCAACTCTGATGCAAAGAAGAGACGCTCGATTCGGAATGCGCGTGAATTAGCGCGATTCGCACGCATAATTCGCCGGAATGCGCGTCCATGAGCGCGAATTACTTTCATCTCCGAAGAAATTTGAGCATGACGTTATTGATAATAAAGGTAAATTAGCTTTGATACGCTCCCAGCTAGAATTGATCCTTAGAATTAAACTATGCTGTCTGCGATCACAATAGCTGTATTATAGCTGTTAATAAAAACAAATTTCGTGAGTTAGTATATTATCAATATATCTGGTGTCATCTTTATTTTAAATCTTTATAAAGTATTAAATCATAATTAACCACCGTTGTTGAGCGTTTCCTCAATTATAATCATGAAAAGTTAATTATTATGAAGATTATCTTCAAACAAGATGCTTGCTTATTTTTTTCCGCTCTATCAAGGGTATTTATTACATGACTGCCCAAAAAGGAGTGTTTACACGACTGCCCAAAAAGGAGTGTATATGTGTTCAGGGTTCATGTATGTTTGTGGGTTTGTGAGTTTTTTTTATCCCACTATAACTACTAGGTGGCTCAATCGATTTGGGTGTATGGGTTATCGAATCCTTACATCATTTCAAGTGAACCTGGTTATAATATTTTTGAAAAAAGGCAATACGGCGACTGTACGACGCCATTTTTGAATGTGAAAAAAAATTTTTTTTTTTTTCAATTATTACAATATGGACATCAAAATGAAAGGCCTTAATGAGCACATTTCAAAACTATATAATTTGTCAATAAAATGTGTGAAATAAAAATAAATGAATTTAGCATAATTTGTAGTCTGTGGAAATATTTAAAACACCACTTCCCTGCCAAAAATGAACTAACAAAAAAGGTAAATAACAAGTGTCACTGCAGTCGGAGAACCTCTTTGATTTAAAAATTGTTCCACAAAACGGTCACCCGCTATAATGACACTTTGTTATTTAACTTTTTAGTTCGTTTTTGGCAAGGCAAGGTGTTTTTAATATTTTTAAAATTTTTGTTTTTTTTAAATAATCGATGAAAAGATACACGCATTAAAATGTGATTTTAATTCATACACATTCAAAATATCTAGAAAGGCTGGACGGATTTCTATAATTAAAATATCGTTAGATTTGTCTTGACAGTCCAAGTGTTCTTAGATAAGTGATGTTAAAAATACCAAAATGGCGGTTGTACGTACCATGCTAATATTTGAAGAAAAAAAAAACATAATTTTTTAGAATGCTGCTATATGATATCAAATTAAAGGGCTTATCATAAGGATTTCAAAAAGGTATTTCATGACGGTAATATATAATAACTAATAGATGCATGTTTTGCGTGAACAGTACAAATGTTAATAAGTACCCGCTAAAACATAGTTTTTTTTTATCCTAACTTTAATTTTATTAGCTAAATTATAGTATTATCATTATCTTTAAACTCCAGTTTACGGTAAAGTTAGATTGTAACTTATGTTGTTCTGTACATAAATATTGTTGTCAATGATTTTATCAATAAATGAAAATAAATAAATAAATAAAAAGACATCAATAAAAATATATAAAACCGAAATAACCGGCCTGCATCAAAAAACAAGTACCTAAACTGAAAAGATACCTAGAATTTAATGATAAGTCAAATAATAAATAAATAAATATCATTCATAATGTCCTTTTATCTACACCCATGCTTTAAATCTTCTGTAAGAGGTTCTGAAACAGCTTACTGCCATCATTACAATATCCCGAGCGAGAGCTGGTCCTGCAGCGCCGCGCGCCCACGCGCGAGCGTTGCATTATGAAATCCAGTACAACATTATAACACTCGTGCGGAAAACATAATGACGAGGAGGGAGAGGAAAGTCAAAGTCAAAGACAAAGTCAAAGTCAAAACCTTTATAGAGGATACATATCATGGGTTTAGATAAATATCATGGGTGTTTTTAATCCATATGTATTAAAATATTGTTTGTTTCCCTAATAAAAATAAAAAAAATGGGTGTAAATAAAGTCTTGTATGCAACTGTACATAATTAGGTATTAAAACACTCATGTGATACTATTATAACACTCGGCTTCGCCTCGTGTGCTAAACCCACATTCGTGTTTTAATACCCCTCGTTATAGTACAGTTGCATAAATAACTATTATGCATGCCTCCGACTGCATGATATAATGTTGCCTTTAATATTTAATTTGTTTCCATCTTTTCAGTTTACTTGTTTGTTTATTATTGCAGGCGGGTTATTTTGTTTTTTTTTTCGCTCAATAATGATTTCAGTCATTGAGCTTAACATATTCATTATAATAATGGACTTCCGCAAGGTAGTGCCCGATTATGAAAAGTGGGCATAAATGCCTGTAACTATTTATTTATCTGGCCAAATTAATCTCGCCATTCATAGTTAAAATGATTTATGTTAAAGGAAATTTAATATCCATTTGTAGTATGAACACAAACACAGAAAGAATTAGTCTTTTTCATATACGAAATGTATTATAAATTAATAGTAACCGCTTTATTTGCATTTGCATATATACAAGTAAGTAAACATCACTTATTTTAGTATTTAATTGAATTGGCTTACATAGGTATCATAATGACTATCATCATCTCCATTGTTCTTATCTAATTTTTACCTTTTTTGAAATCCCATAAGAGTTGATTAATTCCAATAAACTCGCATTAAAACAGTTGTATGACCGAAAGTGGCGCCCTCAGAGGTTTTTAAAGTTGTTAATATAAATAGTACATTACTGCAGCGGCAGGCATCACAGGCATTGAAGAACGAACTTTGCCGAGGCACACATACGTGAGTCCATCAATGCCTAGTTGAGGCCAAGGCTTGCATAGTACTTTTCTCAAACAATGCGCGGAAATTCAAACCAAGTAGTAACTTTTCTAACATTTTATTTTTATTTAAAATTACAGTAATTGAAAGTATCAAATCGCACCGTCTTGAGTTTCTACGTCCTTTACATAAAATACTCTATGGTGTTACATCTTCATGCACCGAAAATCAAACCTGCAACAAAAATAAAGAACGTGTAAGGTTGTGATGTTAGCTGTTTAACTAAAACAAAGTAGTAAATTAGTACCTAGGTACTTATCAATACGAAAACTTACTTTAGGGCGTTAGAGAATAAATTCTGTGCTTTAAGAGCCAAATACACACTGTGTGATGCGCTTCTGACAAGAAAATTTGCACGCTTGATGCTGTCTTTCTACATTTATACCCTTGTGAATGTCTTTTGAGCATTGCAGTTAGGTTTATATTTGGTTTACTTAATGTTTTTTAATTTTGGAGACAATATGTTTTCTGTTAAAGTTCTTGCCGCTTCTTGAATTTCAAGTGGCGTCAAAATATCGCTTTCGTCGCTTGAACTCATTTTTATAATAAATTAAATACTTAATTTAAATCGAAGATAAAATATTTGACAAATCATTAACCAATCTCAACAATAATAACTTGCCGCGCCCAGATCCATAGATAATATTATCCCCGTCAATTGGTAATGCGCTGGAACCTTGTCACATTAACATCCACGTTGACGTGATCCACAACTAAAAATGACATGAAACAAGAAAATTATAATAGATAATCTAATATATTAATTATTGAATTATAATTTTCAATAAGATAGGGTCCAGGTATATAAAAATTTTACAATTGTTTTTCGTTTTTGAGGTTAAAATCATGGCCGCCAGGCGCATTACCAATTGACGGTGATAGTACAACGTTATTTCATGCCGCCTGTCCGAATCGTATGTTACACGTAAGTTTTGTAACCAGGAATACGGATTAATAATGGGCGGGCGTTAGTGCGCTCATGACTCTCTGTTACCGTGATTCGGAACTTTTCATTTGCAAAGCCAGTTCTAATTTTAAATATTGATGATGATCGAAGATCTCATTGGCTGTCGTGTTTCATTGAAAATTACGTTCCATTTCTGAATTACACGTGTATAATGAGTTTCAACATTGCCGGTCAGACGCAGGCAATATTTATATGAAAATCCATTATTACACGTTAGTAATGGATTCTCATACAAAAATTGCCGGCGTGGTTTAGGTCTGTCCGGAAACATACATGCCCTCGTAGTCATTCGTAGAAGTAGATATACTTCTACGAATGACTACGAGGGCATGTAGTGATACCTTCTAAAAATACTAGACCAGGGGCCCTAAAAACTCCACGTAAAACATTATGAAAATCTTTTTCTATTAATAACTTATTAAATAAAAACCTCTGAGGGCGCCACTTTCAGTTATTCAACCGCCCTAATTCAAATCATTTCAAACGGTTTCAAGCAATTTTATCGAGAACTTTGAGCGGCTCACAGCGGTTGATTAAAATCACGGGATATAAAAAAATGCTCTCGTGTGATTGATTTTACTGCGTGTTTTTACACACTAAAAGCGCCTTTTCGTTCTGGAGGGGTAATAAAAGATTGTCTGCAGTGCTTCCATCTCTTCTATTCTGCCCTGTCACCTGTCATCTGAATAAATCCTCATTCACTCTTTTTACATCCATTCATATTTTCTGCGTTCATGTCCAACACTCTTTTAGCGACATACCTTCCATCTCTTATCATAATAAGCCTCTTACCATTCCAGTCCAGACGGTTTTATTTCAACTTTTCTGACAACAGTGCTATTTTCAATCTTCCTCTAAAGTCCAGCATTATAAGTTGTTGTAAATATTAATTATTCGTTTCCGCCCACGATTTCGTCCACGGATATTCGAAAAATCTCTTAGGCCTGGTTTACATTAGTCAAGTAGACGACAGAGTCGAGTAGCGAGTAGAAATACATTGCTTGGCATGTTCGTCGATTTTAAAAGAACGTCAAACACACCACGTAATGAACTTCTACTCTCCTAAAGCACTCTACTAAAGACTAAGATAATGTAAACCAGCCTTTAGGAACCTTTGACCAGGGCAGTATTATATATTTTAAATTTTGATCCAGGCTATATACTATCTGGGTGTCAAATTTTATCTTAATCCGATCAGAAATTTTTTCGTGGTTAAGTAACAAACTTACAATAGTACATTATGAGACAAGTTAGCTTAGGTTGCTCATTGCACACAAGGCTGTGGGTTGCAGCCCGAGCCACAGGCTAGGGCGTAACTCAGCCGAGTGTGCAATAAGCAAAAGCTCACGAGTTTCATACGAAGTTTTTCAACACATTTGCGAGGAAAATACAAAGTAATTTACCACACAGCAACAAATACGACAAAAACAAAATATGACAATTATTTGAAAAGGCGCGCAGCTTTTTTGTTTGTTTTATTCACACGCCCAATGCAAGAATATTTTGCGAACAAAGGGGTGAGTGAGCATACAGCCTACTAAAAAAATATAATTTTAAGTGATAAAATGCAAATATTTTATTATTTTATAACAAAATATTGTGAATTATGAATAATTTTATAATAGTAAATATTTGTTTGACTAAATTAAGGACTTACACATTTATTTATTTCAATAAATGAATATGAATTTTCAGCGGCATAAAACCTCCTTGTTGTTACTAAAAAAATAACTGTATTACCCGGTTCAATTAGGAATGCTCCTATTTACTCGCATAGAACTTGCAGTAAGGTACTAATTTAACTTTGTAGGGATAATTCTATAACAACCTAGTGTTTTATATATTATTGCATGCGTTTGTTATAGCTCGGTTTATGGCCCTAAAAGCGATGTATTAGGGCTCACTTTACGAGCAAGTGTGTTGAAAACAATATTACTTAATCAACTTCAGGGTAATCATGGTCAAAAGTTCTTAGGGATTTTCCCAATATCCCGCGCGGACGAAGTCGCAGACAGCAGTTAGGATATAAAGCCGAATATGTAGATAGGAAGTTGCATTTTTCATACTTACTAATATTTTCATAATTTATTCAACAACCATAAACACAGGTGTTTAAACACAGAACTTTAATATGTAATTACTCATGTGCATTTTTTGCTGCTTTTGTTTAATTTTTTTACTTGAAAAAATATATTAGTTTTGCCTACTTAGGAGAGCCCACAATATAGTAGGATACTATAAATTATTTAGTAGGGTTGGCAGCCCTAGTTCCATGTATGCAGCCTCGGAAAATCCTTACTATCCTTACTAATATTATAAAAGCGAAAGTCCGTTTGTTTGTTTGTTTGTTACGCCTTCACGTCTAAACTACTGAACCGATCATCATGAAATTTTGCATACACGTTGTCAGGGGTACAGAGAAGGACATAGGGTACCTTTCATCCCGAAAAAATGTATGACTCCCGAGGGATAGCAAAAAACCTTTCCACGCAGACGAAGTCGCGGGCGGCCGCTAGTTATTAATATATCTAGAAGAAATTCCTCGTTAGCAATAAGGCCGCCAAATTGTTCTTCTTTTGTAGGAGGGCGGTTTGATAAGTCCATGTCTTTGAAAAAAAGATTTTTTTTTTTCTAATTTATATTTTATTTTAAAAAGAAATTCTTTAGGAATATTTACACTACATTTTTTTCAAATTTGGCAAAGGTTTGGATACAAAAAGCTCAAGCGACTTCTAACTTTTCTTAATAACCATGTCGACCCTCTCGGTGGCACTCATGACATCAAAACTCATCGGATGAAGATGCGGATCCTTCCTATTCTATAGATTTGGCTCACTGAGATTTTTTCTCCTACCAAACTTGAATAAATATCTTGGCGGGCAAAGATTTTCATCAAGCCAAAAGGTGGTGTCTGAAATGGGCCCTCATTTCAGTGAGTTATTTCCATCGGATCCCCTGCAACCGATCCCTTGGTGGGTCTGTTTTATTTTTAAATATTTTCTATTCCCATCGGATCCTCTGTGTAGGGGATCAGGAATAAATATAAAAAAATTATTTTATACCCTAGTACTTATTATACATGGTGCATTTGTAATCACTCTCCAAATTTTAAGGTTGTGTTCAGTCTATGAAACTGATCAACTTTCTTTAAGAAACATAAGTCAAATATGTAAAAAAAAATACTTTTCATACAAATCAACGAGATCACGTGATCAGTTTAGTATGGGATGACCAAAGTTTTTTGGCGTATTTCGACACATGTTTCATGGAGAAAGTTGTTCAATTTCATGGACTGAACACATCCTTAAAATTTGGAGAGTGGTTAATGCACCCTGTATAGCTTATTTTTTGTAGGTACCTTAGTTAGTTACCTTTAGCAAAATAAACAATATAAACCGGCCAAGTGCGAGTTGGACTCGCCCACAAAGGTTTCTGTACCAAAAAGGGCAAAAAAATCGCAAAAAAAACCTTTCATTAGGCTAAACTCAAATATAAATAAAAAACCGGCCAAGTGCGAGTCGGACTCGCGCACGAAGGGTTCCGTACCAAAAACGGCAAAATAATTACGTTTGTTGTATGGGAGCCCCCCTTAAATATTAATTTTATTCTGTTTTTAGTATTTGTTGTTATAGCGGCAATAAAAATACATCATCTGTGAAAATTTCAACTGTCTAACTGCTGTCTTTATTAATATCGAGCAAAAAACGGCAAAAAATCACGTTTGTTGAATGGGAGCCCCCCTTAAATATTAAATTTATTCTGTTTTTAGTATTTGTTGTTATAGCGGCAACAGAAATACATCATATGTGAAAATTTCAACTTTCTAGCTATCACGGTTCATGAGATACAGCCTGGTGACAGACAGACAGACAGACAGACGGACAGCGGAGTCTTAGTAATAGGGTCCCGTTTTTACCCTTTGGGTACGGAACCCTAAAAAGAGGGCTTTTCTCGAATATTGTAATTAAATATAACAATTACATATCATGTATCAATACATGATATGGAATTGTTACGTTAAATTACAATATTTCTTATCACAAAACCCTTTAATTTATTTTGTTGTTTTGAAAAGACGTGTAAATTAAACATTTTAAATAATCAAAATTATTATGTCTATATTATTATTATTGAATTGATTTTCTTATATCTAATACTAAACTAAATTATTACCACAGTTTTCAGGCAATGAAAGAAAAAAATAATGGGTTAAAGAGGTAGGAACTTCGTTGGACTGAATACGTAGAGCTACAAAAAGGTTATGTAAAGAAATAAAACAAAATATGCCGAAAAAAAGTGTTTCTTCTTTACAAAGTCATGGACTTATCAAACCACCCTCGTATGTTTCTATGTAAATTACCATAGTGTAAGTAAAGTAAATTATATTTTAACCACCATTTGACTTAAGATTGTTTCATGAAATACTGCATAGTGGGAACCCCAGATTGAAATGGTGTTTTGCTTTTGCCCATTATCGAAGTGATCTATCTGCGTCTAGGATTGTCACTTTTCCATAGAAATAAAAAACTGAAATTACTCAGCCATATATGGTAGTGGTATGGTTTCCCGGAGTTGTAGGTGTTATACTGTACGCTATTTGGCATATTCAGCTTTGTAGGGGTAAACAGGGGTAAACAAAGCTTGTATAATAATATGTTATTAATGTGTAAAATATTAATAAATTAATCATAGTGCTTGCAAGTGATACCGGAGAGAGCAGAAATACACTATATCAATGAAGAATATGTAAGAAACTGTTCTTTAAACGTGAGAAGATATAGTAGGAAAGGGGAATACTATTTGAACTTAAAGGTCACCACACTGCACACATGGGCGAACAATGTATCAGTAAGTAAAACATTAATAATTCAAAAATCTTAAAGGTCTCGTCACACAGCCGGCGGCGGCACGGAGTAAGGCGGTGGTCTGCAACAAACGCCGTAGGTCGCGTCCGGCGTAACGCTGTACGCGGCCTACGAATGCTTACTATGGAAACGTACTAGAGTGGTCTCTCTCACACGCCTGACGCGGCGCACGGACGCCGCCCCCGCGGTGTTTAGGTTCGCTGCAGCTGGCTTCCTCAGCCCGCAAGATGTTAAACAGGTCCGGTCTCTTTGACCTGTAATAAAAAAAATAGTTATAGTTTAGTACTGTAAGGTAGATTATTACCTAGTATGTTTGAATGTTGAAACGGAAAAACGACTAAACCGATTTAGATAAAAATTGGTAAATCAATAGTTCAAAGCCTAGAACTACAAATTAGATTTTTATCCCTGTTGTGTATTCCCGTAGGATGATTTCTTTACTCATGAATTCTATAGACCGTTCGGACGAAGTCGTGGGTGGAAGCTAGTAGTGTATAAAAATCAGTAAAGTTTCAATAGTGAATATAGACTGCACTTGATTAGAAAAAGAAAATAAAATAAGTATTTTACACTTCAATGAATGAAACAATTTTATTACCTGTGAGTATGAGTTGTGATAAAATCTGGTGGTGGCGAAGCTTTGCGTTTGGATCCGCCCGCACCCGCAGCCGCCGAGCTGCGAGCAAAATCAAGTGGCGGCGAGACGCCGTGTGCCGCGTCCGTAGGTTGTACGCCGCCTACGCAGTCATTTCGGAGCATTCTGGCGTACGAAACGCCGCGTTTTTGTCACGCGTCACTCTGGAAATGGTGAAATTTAGGCAATTTAGGTAGGAAAAAAACGGAGTACTAATAGAATTAGTTAAATGAAACATAGTTTCATATTATTATGATGCCAGCAATAAAAATGTGTTGAAACACAAACGTTGGGAAGACTAGGTGAGAATCCGTTTTATTCACTTGCGTAGGTACCTACCTATTTTGTTTTTGTATTGTGTAGGTACCTAGGTACTTTGTTTTAAGGTTTTGTATTTATTTACCTTGCGTAGGTACAATGCGATAAAAATCAACTTAATATTTAAGTAGGTACTGACATTCATGACTATCTTCACTTTGGTAAGTACCTAAAGGGGGTAGGTAGGTATACAAAGATCATCCATACCTATTTTAATCGCTAACGTTCGTTTACATTGAGCGTATGCGAAACTTAAAAACAGTTCCGAGTGACCATCGTAGTGACGGTGGAAGCC
This sequence comes from Agriphila geniculea, assembly GCA_943789525.1. NCBI lineage: Eukaryota > Metazoa > Arthropoda > Insecta > Lepidoptera > Crambidae > Agriphila > Agriphila geniculea. The sequence continues at coordinate 7,516,345 of OX038898.1, read as the reverse complement.
GCGTCCGACATTTGGGACGCTGGACGCGGCTTCCAGCGTCGCTACCGGCGTTTGTTGCAGACCACCGCCTAACAGAACGGGACGGCGACGCGAGACGCTGAGCGGTTGTAATATACAGTCAGTACGAGGCATGTATCTTGAATTTTTTCGACGGAGTGGGGATAAACTCGCGCATGTACTCGCCAAATAGACCAATAGCGCGCGCCCCTCTCCCGCCGCCCGCCACCTCACCGCTACACATGCCCAAAATACGCATTCCGCGCAATCCCCACCCGATTTCAAGTTATATGCCTATTACTGTACTAGATATTATACAACGTCACATAGAACCATCTCGCCTGACGTAACGGTTACTGTTGTGCCACGCCGCCGCCGCACCGAAGCGGCGGGGTGGGACGCCGACTCAGTGTTGTATGGTTTACGTATGTATGAGTCATACTGCCGGCGGATCGTGACTGTACACGACGCGTCGGTCGGGACGGAGCGTGAATGTGTTTTTTTATTGATATGGATGTGGAAAAACTAATCAGATGTGTTAGTGTTTCCAACTCCACCATACCATAAACAAATAAAGAAGGGTTATAGGAAAGGATACCCATAATTTCGCTTGTACACAAATACCGAGCAAACTTTCGCTGCACTCTCTCAACATATTTAGTAACATTACATAATTTAGTATAAAATGTCAATTAGTTCGGGATTTCTTTCACCCCATCTTATTTTACTACATGGCTGAACTTTTGTGTCATACAATTTAGGCTTTACGCTATCTAACTTACATTGAACTACGAGGGGGAAATGGTCAGGCCATAGCCAGTGAGCCCGCAGGTTCGCCAGGTGTTCAGTTCCAGTTAAAATAACACTATTTCGAGCCTACTGCACCTCGTTTTACACATGCAGCCTGTGGGTTAAACACACACGTCGAGCGCTAGAAACCCTTCGCGTTCAATATAATAACGCGTTTAGGGCATTGTTGCGGCTGCCTCGCTTCTATGGCGCGTCGGGAATGTTCGCCGAAGCGGGTGTAGATGGTTTTTTCGCCATCATGCGAAAAAGGGCGGCCTCTATGGCGCGGCGGACGCGCGACAGCGGCAACAGCCTTCTGGCCGTGGTCACAGGCCGCGTGGATGGTCACTTTATGGGGCACTGGCTATCCTTACATGGACCAGTGCCTCATATTGAAAGACAATTTTAATTTGATTTGTAGGTAATTTTTAATAACATAAGTTAAGTATACTAACACAATGTGAGCCCATGGTCGCTTGAATAACTTATTATATAGCGTATCATACTTAACGAAACTATTCACAATAGTCTCCATAGCGGAGTTGCTAGCTCCACAATGGTCTAGCCAGCGTCTAGCACCGTTTGCTTCGCTTATAAATGTGTAAGTATCAGATTTATTCCTAATAATTGCACATTTCATAAGGATGCGAGTTGAAATCTCTGAGTAAAGAGGCGGCTTCGCAATTATAGTTATTAATAATAATGTTGTATTTTATTATTTACAGGTCCACATTGTTGTGTATGAATATCTTCACAATGAATACAGGCAGACTTTTATAGATCACACTTTTAAAATTTGTGACTTTTTGAATCATGAGCCATACATTGGGACCATGTTAAGCGCTCGAGGCTTGCCATGTCCATTACCAGCTGTGAGTGATGATAATATGATAATAAAAAAAAAACGGGTTGCACTCGTTGTGCATTTTTGATATTTTGAAATTAGCGGCAAAGGATTAAAATATTTCTTTCCTATTACTATACAGTCACACAATTCAATCAGTTTGTAATTAGAGAAAAATTCTAAAGATTTCGCGCCAGTGGCCTTTTTAATTTCTACATGCACGCATTCTACGATTTAAACTTATAGTCACAGTGTATAAATAAGTCTATGATTTCACCGAAGAGATCGCTGCTAGAACTAATAGCATTTTCAAAATCAGCGCGTTGCTGGTGACACAAGTGTTTTCGTCTTGAAATGACGCGCCGCCATTTTCACCGCGCCCCGTAGAAAGAGAGGGGGACGCCGCCAGCTGTCTACTCTCCATCCGTCACATCCGTCTTACGAATTTTCGATCAGGGTCACGTGATTCTTACTGACGCGAGTTTAGCATTTTTTTCCCCATTACAAAAAAGCGTACAACGCCGCTAAAGAAGTTTTCACTTCAATAAATCCTTCTAAAATTATTACCTAATGTGAAGTTTGCCCTTCTTCCCCACGACATTACCAAGGCGCAGTACCGCATGGTAGTATCGTGGGTATTTTTTCCCCCTTCTACGCTACCGGCCCAGTAGTGTCGTAGGTAAACGAAAAATTCCATACATATGCATTCTCCACGACACTATCAGTTTTTTTGTTCGTGACAACATGTAATTATAATAACTGCCTGTATTTTCACCAAAGTAAAATTTTAGTTCGACTTTCTAACTATCTGTTCTCCTCTACAGGGGTCGTATTTCCTGGCAGTTTTCAGACTGGTTATCAATCTCTCTTTTATTTGCTATACTACTCGTATTAGAAAGAGATGTATCTACAGCAATTTATAAACCTGGCAGGTTTTAAGAGTTTGTAATACGGCCTTAGGTCGCATTTCCAACGGATTCTCGAAAAATTTCGTGATAAAATTTTATACTCAAGCCAGTTTTTCGAAATTTATCAAAAAAAAAACACCCATTGCCAAAAATATTCAAAATTAGAAGCGCCATCTAGCTGCGCATATAACTTCCTTATATCAAACAGCACGTACAGTACGAGGCATATAACTTGAAATCGGGTGGGGATTGCGCGAAACGCGTATTTTGGGTATGCGTAGCGGTGAGGGGCGCGGGCGGTGGGAGAGGGGCGCGCGCTATTGGTCGCTCATAAGAGCACATGCGCGAACTTATCCCCACTCCGTCGAAAAAATTTCAAGATACGTGCCTAGTACTGTACCTACTACCCATGTGCTTTGAAAACATTGTGAGCAGTGGGGAAAAAGGGGAGGCGACATTTTTTAGATTATTTTTATTATTAACAGCATACAATTTGTGCTACTTTTTAACGCAAGATCTACAGGTCACGGAGCCACTAGTTAACTAGCTTTCGCTTGCTACTTCGTCCATGTGGACATTTGACACATTATCTTTGATGATCAGATTTGATGAAACTAAATAGGTAGTCCAATAAAACTAGCTTTATCTGGACATAAATATATAACTGAAATTTTCTTTTTCTATGTCATAAATTAGTGTTAGTTATAGTTAAAAAAAGGAATAAAAATTTCGAGACTTCGCATAAAATTAAAAAAAATAAAAAAAAACATCGATAAATTTTGATTTCATTATTACGGCATAATAAATAACTAAGTAAATGTACATGTATTATGCTATGACGCTTGCATTTCAGGTAAATAAATCAAAATTAAACTAATCGATCAATCGGAACTATTGTTAATAAAGAAGGTTCAGTAAGTGGCAGATATTTTGGCTTATCTTACCAGAAATTATAGGTAACTGTAATTTAATAAGTCATACTGAATGGTATATAATGTGACGACGAACATGCGAAATTAGATTTAGTTTAATTTTGCTATTAGGTGATAGCATTTTAATGTACCATAAAATTATACTAACAAGGTATTTGGTTGACTATTTTGCTTTTAGGAAAAAGCTAGGTAATGTACGAAATCTCATGATTTTTGTATGAAACGGTTACCACCCTAGATTTCTTACATCACATATCTAATTAATATTTGACACTTAATATCAATATCCGATAAACTAATAAAAACAACGAGTTTATTATTTATGTTCAGATAAAGCTAGTTTTATTCCACTAAAAACAGAATATTAAGCCCGCCGGTAACGATCAATTGCGATTGTCAATTTTTCCGTCAATGCCATACATTGTTGGAGCAATTGACAATCGCTTCAATTGCACGCGTATACGATCAATTTTTCCGTCAATGGGCGTCAATTGCGGACAAATTGACAATCGCAATTGATCGTTACCGGTGGGCTTAAGGATTTCCTTGAAAGTCCACACAGACGAAGTCCGTGTCCCCGTTTAAAAAAATGTGTATGTTTATATACCTCACAGATTTTCTATAAGTATGAAATAACTTTATATATAATTTCCAGGGTTTTCACAGTCTTCAAAACGTGTCTCTTTCTGTGGAGGAGTTCCCATACGTGTGGCCTTTTGAGAAAATGAAAGTTACAGATACCTTTTATACGAATGAAGCAATCAAAATCATGAACTACAGTTTTTACATTCATTTGCTCGACGTTTCAAAACCAAACAAGAAAAATAAAAATTAAAAAAAAACTTGTACAGTTCACTCACTTGAGATCATGAGTTTTTATAATCTATTAGTATTGTTTATTCTGTGATTTTCTCAGATCAAATAAAAAAGGAAGATAGAGCGTTGCGCAGTGGTTGCGAACAACTAAGTGAAGCCGGTTTTTGATGGTACATGTGTGCGTACTAGAGGGCGGGCGGAGGCCGGGCGGCAGGGTTCGCCCAATGACGAACGAAAGCCAAGGCGTAGTTTCCTTACATATGTGTGCGTAAACTGTTTATATACACAGCCAAGGCGTAGTTTTACTGGCTTCACCACTTAGTCGGAAGACTCCGTCTTTACTTTTTTATTTGGTCTGAGGTGATTTTATACACGCTGAGCTGTACGTACGTACACTGGCACCGCTGCACGCTGGGGTGAAAACTCGAAAAAAATCGTATCCGTGAAAATTCGAATCCGTTTTCTCGATTAAAATTATTTGGCTGTGTTTTTTTTAGCAAAACGACACAGAATCTAGCTGTATATCGGTGATATAAAAGTCGCATATGTGTTACAGAAACGTTTCTATCATTGGAAAAAGGCCCCACTTTTATCACTATAAAGTGATACAGTATATCTATTATAGCTCCACTTAGGACTAATCAGATACATATCAGTGACCTCGAATCAGTTGCAACACATTATAGTGATATATAAGTGATTGTGATTCTACAATAACACTGTTTGAATAACGTGAATAATTGAATGTTTATTTTTATCAGAAAGAAAAATATTCATAGGTATATTTCGTTAAGTAATATTTTTATGTCACCATCATGTGCTCCATTTTTATTATCCAATTTATGTGTGTAAAAAAGATTAGTGTAAGTGCAATTTCACATGCGGTTGCAATTCTATTGTTAAATTAGTAGCATAATGTTATTGTTTTTTTAGTGCCCCCCTCTAATTCGTAGTATTTAATTAATAAAATTGATTTAATTTATCAAATTATTTGTGAAGATACCAATATATGATTAATTAGTATTAGTGTTGCTACTACTCAGACGATATACAACATCGGGCGGCCATTACGATAAATTATATTTTGGTGATATATGAGCGCGCACAAAGCTTCATTACAACTTATGAGTGCTATTAGGATCCCCTTATTATTTATTTAGCACTAGTGTTTTAATAGCATCGTAAATGCTACTATACAACATAGTTGCTCCATATTCAAGTTAAGGAGTATCAATTTGTAGCTGTGTTATATATGTTGTATAAAGCAGCTGAGTAAACGTTTATGTGATAGGTTAATACGACCATTTAGCTGTATATTATTATACAGCTAATAAGTGTTTCAAACACATATATACAACTAGCAGTGATAAGCGTTACTTATATATGATATTAATATCACTACTTAGTGATAAAAGATGGCCTATTATCACATTTTTGCTAGCTGGGAATTCAATCGCTTCATGTAGGTACGACTCGTGAATAAAAATAAATAAATTTAAAAATATTAAAAACACATTAAAAAGTTAAATAGCACGTGTCATTGCAGTCGGGGGACCGTTTTGTGGAACAATTTTCAATCAAACTCCCCGACTGCAAAGACACTTGTTATTTAACTTTTTAGTTCGTTTTTGGCAGGGCAGTCGTGTTTTTAATATTTTTTTAATTTATTTATTTTTATTTGACACATTTTAGTGACTAACTATATAGTTTTGAAATGTGCGAATTATTACAATATGATGATGCCCATATTGTAATAATTGAAGAAAAAAAAATTTTTTTTTCATATTTGTAAATGGTGTCGTAAAGTCGCCTTATTAACTTTTTTCAAAAAAAAATTGCCAGTGTCACTCGGAATGATGTAAGGATTCTAACGATATCCCATAAATTCAAATCCGTTGAGCCATTTAGAAGTTATAGTGGATTAAAGAAACTCACATACCCACAAACATACATGAACCCTGAACACATATACACTCCTTTTTGGGCAGTCGTGTAAAAAATAGCAATTAGTAGAAAAAACCTGCGTGCTATGAAATTCGATCCAGTTGTTTGTGTCACTCTCCAGCAGATGTCGCAGATGCTGCAGATGATGAAAGTAGGTAGATGTGAAAATACTATCATACATAGTTACACGCATTTAATTCTGAGTTTTAAATGTCGCACGTTTTTGGAACGCTCTATTTGAAGTTTTTCCTCTGTTCTTCAAAGAAGACTTTATTTTACTGTGTGCTATGTATGACCTCCGTGGTCGTGTGGTCCTTTGCTCGCTTGACTACCTTTAACGCAGTGTGCCTAAGTCGCGTTATGCCTAGACCAAACGAGATATGGGCGTATTGTGACTTAGGTCAATTACGTTTTAGTAGTGCCGGTTTTAGCACTACCAGCGCCCCTGGGCGACATTTCTACGGGACGCCCCCTATCTGCGATTCAAGATTTTCAATTTTGCCTGTTAGTCGAAAAACGGCCGTGCAGCCCGATTTTTTAGTCAGTTACATCTACTAATCTTGTAACCTTGCTTGTTTATAGTAAAAAAAACCGGCCAAGTGCGAGTCGGACTCGCGCACGAAGGGTTCCGTACCAAAAAACGGCAAAAAAACACGTTTGTTGTATGGGAGCCCCCTTAAATATTAATTTTATTCTGTTTTTAGTATTTGTTGTTATAGCGGCAATTAAAATACATCATTTTGGAAAATCCCAACTGTCTACCTGTTGTCGTTATTAATATCCAGCAAAAAACGGCAAAAAAATTACGTTTGTTGTATGGGAGCCCCCCTTAAATAATAATTTTATTCTGTTTTTAGTATTTGTTGTTATAGCGGCAACAGAAATACATCATCTGCGAAAATTTCAACTTTCTAGCTATCACGGTTCATGAGATACAGCCTGGTGACAGACATACAGACAGACAGACAGACGGACAGCGGAGTCTTAGTAATAGGGTCCCGTTTTTACCCTTTGGGTACGGAACCCTAAAAACGGCCGCGTAGCGCGATTTTTAGTCAGTTTCGTCTACTAATCTTTTTATTTTGCTTATTACAGTAAAAAACGGTCGAGAAGCGCGATTTTAAGTCAGTTTCACCTACTAATCTTGTAATCTTGACGTCTGCGGCGCCCCTTTGTCTCCGGCGCCCCGGGCGGTCGCCCGTGCTCGCCCCCCTAGTTCAATAGCGAGATGGGCTTAGTGAGACTAAGGTACATTGAGTTTTAGTTCAAGTCAAAGTCAAAAGTCAAAGTCAAATAAGCTTTATTCAAATAAACTTAATTATTAAGTACTTTTAAATCGTCTATATTTTCCTACCACCCGTTCCAAGAGCGAGATAGGCTTTAGTGTCTAGTTGACTTTGAGAAAAAATGGTTTCAAGAACCTTCATGTCATTTTTAAAGACCTATCTTATAGACAATCCGCACGTATAGGTTTTGATGAAAAAATTTTTTTTCAGTTTCAGATCCATGTATAGGGAGCCCCCCTTTAATCTTTTATTTATTTTTTATTTTTGTGTAAACATCGTAAAACGGTTCATAGAATACACCATCTACCTAGCAATTTCAACTGTGTAATCTTAATAGTTTCGGAATAAAGTGGCTGTGATACGGACGGACGGACAGACAGACAGGACGAATCTAAAAGGGTTCCGTTTTTTGCCATTAGGCTACGGAACCCTAAAAAGTATGTAAAAAATAGACCAATAGCGACATAGTCCTATCGCGAAATGGGCAATATGAGGTATAGTCCAATAGCGACATAGTCGTATCGCGAAATGTGCAATGTGACATTTAGTCCAATAGCGACATAGTCGTATCGCGAAATGTTCCTGTGAGATTATAGACTAAACGCTTATTTGAAATGACGTTTAGGCATAACGTGACTTAGGCACACTGCGTTGTAAGTAGTCAGCAAGCAAAGGTTGTGGTTTGCACACTTTGCACACCGCATAAACTTAATACCTAGTATAGATAAGTTTATGGCACACCGGTTTATGGTGTCGCCATTTCGGAGGTCCGGGTTCAATCTTTTTCTTAATTAACAATTAAATATTATTTTTTTAAAGTTATCTTAATTATTTTTTTAAGTTTACTTAATTAATAATTAATTGTTTGTAATCCGTCTTGTCATCTTGCATTATGTAACCTTATTTATATGTTATCCGCATTTTATGCATAAGTTTTGTATAGTTTGTTGATTTTATGTTTTACTAACACTTGCTTTAGTTTATTGTAATTAACAATGAATTATCGGAAATAAATTATTCAATTATTACTTTTAAACCCAAAATGTTCTGATTTATTAAACCTCTCTTCATCTTGATGGAGTACAACCTCAACTTTGTTCACGTGGACATGCAAAGAAATCCTAGGAAACCTTTGACCACGGTCACAGAATATAATATATAAGTACTACCGTACAGAAATGACACTCTTCGCCCCGCCCCAGAATCAATTGCCTCACCCCTACCCCGCGAGTTCGTGTGCCGAATATTTTGACAAATTCAATCAGATTTTGTTTTTTTTTAAATAATAGGATCATAAACAATCTATCATTTCCATAGCTGTCATTTACTATACCAGGCAATGCCCAAGTTTCGTCACAGTTGAGACAGAAAGCTGTTAGTGCAAACATATAGTAAATAATACAATTAGGACAAGCCTAAGCCAAGTTTAGTGCAAATGGGCATTAGTCACATTAAAAACCCTAACGACAAGAAGATGCCCAAGATGAAGTGAGTTTTTCCAGAAAATGCCTATTCACTCGGGCTTTAAATAGGTAGAATATTCTCTGGGTTGTACTATTGCAGGAATTCCACTTTTTGGCTAGAAGTCTTACAAAAAAAGATGAAAAGCACTTCGTGCGTATACGAACCAAAGCATTAAGCGGTTGGGTTTTTAAATTTGGTTGACAGGAAATAGGTGAAAAAGTGTTTGCCGCAGTGCGTCCATCTCTTTTATTCTACCTTGTCATCGCCTCATATCTTCACAGCAATATCAATTTGCACGCAATTATCTAGATCTACCTATCACTTTTCTGGCAACATGCCTTACACCTTATTAACACGTCTCTTATTATTCCATTTCATACCAATGCCTCCTTTCAAACTTACTTTTCATTCTGATTCTAGCATAATTTCTTTAAAATATTAATTATTACTTTCTTAACTTGGACGTTCCCAATGATCTTTGTTACATCTTATTAACACGTCTCTTATTATTCCATTTCAGACCAATGCCTCCTTTCAAACTTACTTTTCATTCTGATTCTAGCATAATTTCTTTAAAATATTAATTATTACTTTCTTAACTTGGACGTTCCCAATGATCTTTGTTACATCTTATTAACACGTCTCTTATTATTCCATTTCAGACCAATGCCTCCTTTCAAACTTACTTTTCATTCTGATTCTAGCATAATTTCTTTAAAATATTAATTATTACTTTCTTAACTTGGACGTTCCCAATGATCTTTGTTTTTATTGAGTAAGAAATAAAAAATAATTAATTTACCTAAAGATTAATTACTTACAAACATAGTGCTTACGAGTCATACCGGAAAGAGCAGAGATACACTACGTCAATGAAGATTATTTAAAGAACGCTAGTTTAAATGTAAGAAGATATAGTAGAAATGGTGAATACTATTTTAACGCAAAGGGAACCCCAGTGCAAACATGGGGGAACAATCTATCAGTAAGTATAAACATTAATAATTCAATTATCGTAAGTCTATAACTACAAAGAAATAATTCCAAATTGTGTTATAAAGTAGATACAAAATCTATCTTAGTTTGGTGATAAAGTAAATAACTTTACGGTGCTGTTATAATAGCTTCAAGATGTGTGAAAAAGACGATATTCTCTGTAACAGAATATGCCAATCTCATAGCGGTCTATTAAGGCGAGTCCAGTTCACGATCTGTTGAAAAGGTTGATTTTTGAGCTTCAGTCTACAGTGTATATTTGTGAAGTACTTCTACTTCACAAATATACACTGTAGACTGAAAAAGAAACAAAGAAACGCAATACTTAACCGAACAGAATATTGAAAAATGGCTTGGAAAAAATCCTGAATAACAACATGACAACTTATAAAAATAAATATCCAGTCGTCAGACTTCGTGATTTTCAACGATAGTGATATGATTTTTATGCAAAAAAGATAGCTTTTATATTGATCTAACACAATAACTGAATAGATTTTTAATAAACGATCCTGTATTTCAGAAATCAATAAAAATGTATAAATTTCGTTTCTGGCACTATGCAATAAATTAACCATATTCCAAAGAGATTGTGAAAGAGCAGATTTCGTGAACTGCTTTGCCTTAGAGTGCTATTAGACTATCATAGAAATATGATCATATATGTATGAGTCATTTTTATATGAAGAACATATTGTCTTTGATCATAGTTATGGGATCCTATTTGACAGCGAGCGTACAAGTAGGATCATATTCGTTGCCACAGTAGTGATTCTTTCCTCTATTCGCCTAACTTCAAAAAATGGCGTCTTCAAGTGCAAGAGTTTTGACTGGAATATTGAAATAACAAAAATATTAATTACTCTTTACGAGGAAAATGAGTGTTTATAATAATATTGTTCCGGATAACGAAATACGTTTTTACAAAACCCAAATAAGTCTTTTATTTTTTGCTTTGTTCTTAACAGTTTTCTTCTTTTTTAATGCTATTAATAAAAATTGCACTCATAGCAACGGAAAACACAGCTTAATCGTTATCCGTCTTGATTTATGACATTGTTTATATGATCATAGGTGGATCATAAGTGTAATATGTAAAAGTGAAGGACAGGATCATTTAACTATGATCATAGAATTTGACAGATATGAAATCATAAATGATAAATATATGATAATGTAATAGCGGCCTTAAGCCATAAGAAACGACTGCGACAGATGACCAAGAACATAGTACCACAGCGTAAAAAATTGCAGTGGGACAACTCCTTTGAAGTCTTGCGCAATGCCGCTTTTGTCTGGACATTCGTCATTGCTGCAGGGTTGTCACATTTTTAACACGTTTTATTAGTTGCTTTCTTATGAGTTTGTTTATTTGTTTAATTTGACAACCCGAGTGATGCAGTAGTCCACATGCCAGTCTAACACGCAAGAGGTTTTGAGTTAATACATTATTAATTAATAAAATAAGGTTGGATAAATTTTTATTTCTTTTTTAGGGAAGAAGTTACATAGAGTGTGATTACTGTCACCATACTTATTTGACAGTCAATTGTTAGTACTCTATAATCACTACTTTAAATTCACATTGTTGTGTATGAGTATCTTCACAATGAATACAGGCGGACTTTTATAGATCACACTTACAAATTGTGTGACTTTTTGAATCATGAACCATACTTTGCGAGCACGTTTACGACTCGAGGCTTTGTATGTCCAGTACTACCTGTAAGTAATCAATATTATAATAAAAAATAAACCCTACTAATATTATAAATGTGAAAGTTTGGATGTTTGTAACTCAATCACGCAGAAACGGCTGAACGGATTTGGATGAAAAGAAATGTCCCAAAATGTGTCTGGGCTACGTTCATGTAAAGTATACCAAAAATTATGTAGAAAGACACGATAAACAGTTTCTAATCATCTATTTTTTTCTAAAATTGCTTTATTTTATGGAATTAAAATGCAAACACTACAAAAACACATCATCATGGCGGCTGATGCCATCCAAAAGCCCACGACGGCCAGACCTTCGTCATTTTATAAAAGATAAAAGTTTTCTAAGGGTGCGCCTCTAACAAGATAAGCGAGTAATAGTATAGAATCTGAGTTGTGGTTACTTACGCAGGTAACAGGTAGTAAAGGTGTATAAAATAGTACATCAAATTCGTTAACGTATAAGGCTCATTTTTTTTTAATTTTCTTTGTATTAACATTAGAAATTACGTCATCTATTGTCGGACACTTAGTATAGTTGCCACCCCCTGCCAGACATCCTTAGAATTATAAAATTAAACATTCGTTATAGTACAAAAGCTGAACTTTATATAATGTTGCTTGGGGACCTATAGAAAGATGTTACCTCCATAGCCGGACAATTTTAATAGTTTCTACATCTTGTCAGAAACGTTGAAAGTCTGCTGTACGTGCGACCGTGCATATAAAATGCATAATATAAAATTGCATTTTCTTCAGAAGCAGTATTTTTTCTATTCTTTGAGATGGTTTACATGGACGTAGCCCAGGTTGGGACCAAGCGGACGAAGTCGCGGGCGTATTAAGAATATTGTCATTATATCCCTTGCTTTAATCAGGAGTTCAGGACACCAATTTAGGTTTAAAGACATTTATTCTCATACAAACATTAATGTTCATTTATAATGAGATACAAAAGATACTTAATACTAACATCGTGCCTCTGGCGCGTCGGCATCAAACAAAACATAAAGTTCGTAATATAGGTAGCAATAAGTAGGTAGTTACAATGTGCACACGTATTCTTTTAGCTTGGATTTGAATGAGTTAATGTGATTACATTCTTTTATTTTGTTAGGTAATTTATTGTAGTATTGGACACCTTCAAATAATATTGTTTTCTTACCGTAATTTGTTCGTGTATTAGGTAAAAGTAGTTGATGTTTATTTCTTAAATTGTGTCTATTTTCTTTTATGTTTAATTTAATATTGGATCGGACAGAGTTACTAATAATTTTCTTAATAAGAATACAAGTGGAGTATATATATAACTGTCGAAGGTTTAGTAGTTTAGTTTTTTTGTACAATTCTTTAGTAGACATTAAATAATTAAAACAGTGCAATACTTTTATTATTTTGTTTTGAGTTCTTTGCAACGGTTTAAGATTTGTTTCGGCCGCAGATCCCCACACTTCAATAAGGTAATCGAGATGTGACTTAACCAACGAGTTGTACATGATAGGACGTATTCTGGTGGGGATGCAGTTAACTATCTTACGTAATGCAGCAAGCAATGACATTAATTTTGATTTTACATGATCTATGTGAAAGGTCCATGTTAATTTGTCATCTAACCATAAACCAAGATATTTTTCTTTGTTAGTTTGCTGTATGACTATATTGTTTATAGTAATTGGAGTAAAATCTGGTATTTGTTTATTTTTTGCAGCAAAAATCATAAACGATGTTTTTGAAGTATTGATGGTTAGTAAATTGTATTTCAACCATTCGTTTAGAATATCAAGGTCTTTTTGAGCCTCCTGTAGTATGTCGTTTAAAGTCATTTTACGGTATTTTTATTCATAAGTGCCTTCGATCAAAAATACCAAGCTAGATATCCGGTCACAGCCTCAAAAATGGCATAATGTGCGTATAATTTTTTTAAATGATTCAGTAACATGAGTTAGAACAATGGATTTAATGGTTTTTTTTAATATTTGAGATTTTTGCATTCGTAATGCTATTTTTGTACAGTAATAAATAATATACTAGAGAAAATACGAATCGCACCAGATCGATAGGCTTGTTTCCACTAAGAATATATCGGCTAGCATAAGGTTTCTAATGATTAATCATGTTAAATTGTAACCAAAAAAACACTTTTTTCATTAAAATAAATAAAGATTACCAATATATAAAATCGGCAAAATTGGCCATTTAATCACGTGACATTGAACATCAATCAGAGACGCGTGACGTCACGCCTCGCGAAACATTTGTTGTTGCTGTCATTTTTGATAACGAGGACGACGACGTTTTTGAATAAAAACAATTGACGGTCATAAACAAACACGAATGTTTCGCGAGGCGTGACGTCATTCAAGACGCCATGACAGTTTTGGCCTTTTTCGATGTCATTTTGAGTTCATTTCTTAAAACGCAAAATTCATAGGTAAAATGACTTATTTTTCTTAAAATTATATATTTTTGGGGTAAAATAGATACCAAACTTTATTTTTAAACTATTTTCCAAATTTTGTCAACTAGCCTATTCTGGTGACTCGGTGGCTCAGTGGTCAGAGCATTGTATATCCAAAGGTCACGGGTTCGATTCCCGTTCGAGAATTGTTGTGGTGCGAGTCGTATTTTTTCTAGTATATTATTTAGTGTCGTATGAATATATTTTATTCATATAAAAGGAATTTTAATATTGATCGAATATTCAGAAAACCCAATAGCTCGGTTAGATTAGAGCATTGGTTCTTAACCTGGGGGTAATTACCCCCGCACGCAGGGGTAAAACAGCTATTCTATGGGGGTAACAGGTGGTACCAGTTGTAACGTAATTGTAACAGAGGTGGTACAGAGGTGTTACCCAAGTCTACGCTGGGGGTAAAGTCTACTTCCTTACTAGGTAATATGGGTAACAATATTGAAAAGGTTAGGAACCACTGGATTAGAGAGATGATGGGAGGGGCAGGGGGAAAACACGAATACCACGGTAATAATCTCTATTACCGTGCTAATACCGATATGTGGGAACACATTGATGAATCTTGCGATACCCATCGCAAGTTATTTGTATTATAGAATCGGACAAATTAAAAAAAAATAACGTCTTTTTGATTTGAAAATGATGTCAACTAACGTTACTGAATCATTAAAAAAATTTTTTGCACAATAAAAAATACTTTTAGGTTCAAAATTGATCCATGTAGAACCCCGTTCATAATGTGGCACTGGCACGTGGTTTTCGTTTTAAAAATATTTCATATGCAGTTACAACTAACTGTATCTATGTTATAGTCAAATGCCGAAGCTCCGGCACTCCTATGTTTGACTAGTCAAACCTCAGGTTAGACAAAGAGGCTTAGTCAAAGTCCAAAATCACTATCATGTTTCATTCAGCCTTTGACTAACGAATTTTTATGACCAAACCTGTGCGTTGATATATCAGTCAGTCAGTTAGCCTGTATTTTGAATTTCAAATAATCTACATGTACTAGTCATTATAAAGGCCTACTCAAATCTGACCGGTATCCTGTACCGGTGGCGGTAACGTTATCCCGATGGGTATGCAGTGACGCGCTGTTCAAAGGAGTTCCACAACAGCTGCGGTAATGCCATGCAAAATACCGGTCGGGATATCGGTCGAGTATACCGTTACCACCATCGGTATCACAGGATACCGGTCAGGTTTGAGTAGGCCTTTAATTACAACTCAGTATTATTATTTATTCATTATCGATCGTTAATGCTTGAAACACAAAATGTGTATGTGTTTATATATTTACCTCATCGATTCTCTGTGAGTGTGAAATATGTAACTTTATTTGTAATTTCCAGCGTCCCTACGAATTTTCAAACGTGTGTTTTCCAATGAAGGATTTCCCATTCGTGTGGCCATTTAAAAAAACCGGTCAAGAGCGAGTCGGACTCGCGCACCGAGGGTTCCGTACAATCATAAATATATTTGGATATGTTATTTTAGGACAGTCTTTAAAAAAGTAGGATAAACGGCAGACAGGTGGAAGGGCGAACAGGCGGACAGTTAATTTACAAATGCTGCTTATGGTGACTGAAAAACGTTTCAGCCACTCCACATTGCAAAATGTTTATATTACTAGTCCATCAGCCATTTTAATGTCCCCACTGCTGGGGCACAGGCCTTCCTTATGGGTGGATAAGGAGGACGGGCCATAACCCACCACGCGGGCCCAATGCGGATTGGTGGGTGTTAACGACTGCAAATGCAGCCGGGACCAACGGCTTAACGTGCCTTCCGAAGCACGGAGGAGCTCGAGATAATAAATTTTTGGTCACCCATCCCATGACCGAACCTTGCGATCGTTGCTTAACCTCCGCAATCGCTGGTCCAGGCGCTAAACCACTGCGCCACCGAACTCCTCACTTATTCTTCGTTTATTCGTATGGCAAATAGTAGGTAATTATATTAGAACCAGCCACCAATTTATTATTGTAGTGTTAGGTTGCGCCATCTCTTGACCGATAGTGGAACTATTTTTGTCCTTTAGGTTAGCATGCTTAGGTCAGCGCCATCTGTTGACTGGTAGTGAAACTAAAAAAAAATTGTTTGTTTTTTGAATTTCTAAAAAAGTGTGTTATATTGAGACATCGTTTTATTTTTCCTGTAATCTTTACATAAACTACTATCACATAGAATTATTTCAGATTTTTCTCTTTGCAAACTTCGGAGATAAGGGGGGGGGAACGGTATTTTTTTTTACATTTTTCATCATAAGTCGAAAACTATGCGGCCTAAGAAAAAAGGAAAAATTGTTTTAAAATGTGCAAACAGCGCTCTTTCACATGATACCCCACATGCCCTAGTCACGTCACTTAAAATTTTTAAGACCCCTTTTCAGTCCCTGTTGTAAAAAATATATTAATTTTATTATTTCTTTCTTATTTGCAAAATAGTTGGGCAAATGTCATCTTAAACTATTCCAAATTTCAAGTTGATACCATTAGTAGTTCTTGAGATATCCAGCTGTGACAGACAGACAGACAGACAGACTGAGTCACACCATAAGGGTTCCTTTTTTACCATTTTGGTACGGAACCCTAAAAATGAGAGTTTTAAATACCTTTTATATGAATGAAGTAACCAAAGTCATGAACTACAGTTTTTACCTTCATACACTCGACGCTTCAAAACCAAACATGAAAAATAAAACATAGAAATTGAAAAAAAGGTTGTGCAATGCACTCACTTGAAATTATGAGCTTATTGATATTAAACGCTATTACTAATTTATTCTGTGCTTTTATACACGCGGGGCACTGACGTCCATTATACAAATGGACGTCAGTAACGCGGAGGTGTACACAAAATGACGTTTGAAACGAAATGTTTAAATGACGCATTTTAGTAACACTTGCTAGTTTATTTTAATTACTAACTAAGGATTATGGGAAATAAATTATTTAATTACTACTATTAAACCCAAAATGTACTGTTATTACTAATATATTTTGTGCTTTTGTACACGCGGGGTTGCGAGTTTTAAATGACGTACGTCGATGGAACTCTGTGTCACATGAGTAAAAAAACGTAAACTGAACAGAGTCCAAGCTGCCTACAAACGGTCCGCTGTAGGTTCACTCATACATAGCGCGGCGATGTGTGCGTGACCTCTCACCGACAGTGTAACAGGCACGCCGCCGGGGTAAAAACTGGTTTGCACCGGCTGAGTTGCGGTATAACCGACAGTTTGATTTGTCAAATTACTGACTCGAAGAAAACATACGAGTTGTGACAAAGATTTTCATGAAAAATTAATTGTTAGATTCTACCATTTTTCAGTGTGTAAAATAAAACGAATTTATATACATTAGTGTTTAATAAATTAAATATGCCCAACTTCTGCACCGTGTGTATGAATGATTCAGGGAAAAAAGGATATTTCTTTTTTTTTCGTGCGGAAAAATCCAAGTGCAGTAAGTATTCATTTTCGTTCGTTTCGTTCAAATACACATTTTATTATGGACTTGCCTTTATTATTTTGTTTTTCTCTCTACTAGTTACCTATTTTTAACTTGCGACAGGTGTCAACCCTTTGAGAATCAGTATAAGTTGTTAGAGCTTGTACTCTGTCCGTATATCTACTCATGTGCTCTGTATGTAGCTTTTCCTCTGTTTTTAACAGAAGACTTTTGTTTACTCTGTGCTATAACCTCTGCGGCCGAGTGGTTTGCACACCGGTTTATAGTGTCGTCATCTCTGAGGTTCAATCTTTTACTTAATTAACAATTGATTAATTAATATTTAACTTTATTAACAATTACATAATCAATTTTTAATTTTACTTAATTAACAATTAATCGTTTCTAATAAGTGTATGTGTAATATATATGTGTAATAACCTTGTTTATGTGTAATGCGTTTATGTTTTATGTTCTGTTGATTTTATATTTTACTAACTAAATAAATGATTTAATTATTACTATTAAACCCAAAATGTACTGATTTATTAAACCGCTCCTTGTCATGATAGAATTTGTAAATTTTTTTACCCCTTGCCTAGACCTCATAAGAGACCTATGTGCCAAATTTTCAAAGAGTCTTTAGACCCAGCAGTTTGGGCTGTGCGTTGATACGTCAATCATCAATCGGTTTTTTTTATTATTAAAATACTAGCTGCCGCCCGCGACTTCGTCTGCGTGGAAGGGTTTTTTTGCTATCCCTCGGGAACAATACTTTTTTTCGGGATGAAAAGTACCATATGTCCTTATCTGTACCCCTGACAACGTGTATGCAAAATTTCATGATGATCGGTTCAGTAGTTAAGACGTGAAGGCGTAACAAACAAACAAATAAACAAACAAACAAACGGACTTTCGCATTTATAATATTAGTAAGGATATTATACCTTATGCAAAAATGACTAAGCTTGAAGGCCGAGAGCGTAGCTAAAGCCGGCCATATACGCTAGGTTATGCATGATGGTTATGCCTGTAAGGTCAAAACCTTCATGCATAACCGAGCGTGTGTGGGATAAAACTGCATGCCTGTCATGCATGCCTGTCATGCAAGCCGCTCGGTTATGCCTGTGGTCAAAACCGTCATGCATGCCTGTCATGCAAGCCGCTCGGTTATGCCTGTGGTCAAAACCGTCATGCATAACCTAGCGTTATGCATGACGGTTTTGCATGAAGGTTTTGCATGATGGTTTTAAAGCCTTAAATATTGAAGATGGTTAATTTTACTGAAAGAAGACTTCATTTTGTTTATAAAAATATATGGAACTGCATTCAAAGTTTTTTTTTTAATTGACTGACTGATTCGATACGAATTGATGCAATCCATAATTATCACCTTCAATATTTAAGGTACTTTCCCTTCGTGTGGCAAAGTTTTGGGACACCCTGTATATTTAATAATATGCTTATTTCATCTAAATGAATTAATTCTGCTAGAAGTCATTCATCCCAAAAATATAAGTGAAGAAATCTGAGGGACAGGGCAAATACCGGGGGTGGGGCTACAGTTCTTTTTAGGGTTCCGTAGCCTAAATGGCAAAAAACGGAACCCTTATAGTTTCGTCATGTCTGTCTGTCTGTCTGTCTGTCTGACTGTCTGTCTGTCTGTCTGTCTGTCTGTCTGTCCGTATGTCACAGCCACTTTATTCCGAAAGTATTAAGACTACACAGTTGAAACTTGGTAGGTAGATGTATTTTGTTAACCGCTTAATGAATTTAATACAAAAATAAGAAAAATAAAAGATTAAGGGGGGGCTCCCCATACATGGAACTGAAACTGAAAAATTTTTTTTTCTTCAAACCAACACGTGTTGGGTGTCTATAGATAGGTCTTTAAAAATGACATTAAGGTTCCTAAGACAACTTTTTCTCAAAGTCAACCGTTTGAAAGATATTCACCGCCAAAGTGGTAAAATGTGTGTCCCCCCCCCCCCCTTTAACTTTTGAAATAAGAGAGTGAAAAATCTAAAAAAAATATATGCTGTAGATCTTAATAAACACTTTCAACCAAAATTGGTTTGAACGAGATATAGTAATTAGTTTTTGAGATATAGCACATTTTCCAAAACCGCAAATATAACTTTGTCATTCATACCAACACTGTGAAAAACAAAGTTATTTTTACAGACGAAAAATTATAGGTGGTATTAAATATGGTATGGTATAAGGTAACTACGGAACCCTATGGCGCGTGGCCCGACACGCACTTGGCCGGTTTTTAATTGCTCCAATGCCAACAACACCACACACGCTAGGTTATGCATGACGGTTTTGACCACAGGCATAACCGAGCGGCGTGCATGAGCGGCTTGCATGAAGGTTTTGCAGCTCGGTTAAAACTGTCATGCGTAACCTTACGTGTGTGCTCTCTATTGAACTCGGTTTTGCATGAAGGTTTTGCAGCTCGGTTAAAACCGTCATGCATAACCTAGTGTATATGGCCTGCTTAAGCTTAGCCGTCGAGGCCATTATAACGTGGCCAGCAGTGCAGTAATTGTGGACGAAGGCTCGTAGTGCTTTACCAACTATGCGAGTACCTACTATATATAACCTAATTTCTAAAAAAACACACAAAAATGCTAATATCTCAGTAACGGGAAAAAAGTTTATTTTCGCCTTTAATGAAATGTCAGTGTGCGAGCCCCTACTCGAGACTCTACACTGATGTCAATATGAGATGATGTCAATGTGAGGTGACTGACGTCACGGAAGGTGGTATACGCGCGGTGCTAATAAAATACGTCAGTACAAGTTGAATGCCTTTAATGCACTGTCCCAGTATTACAGAAATACTTATACGAATTTGTCGCATATGCAAAAGTACTTAGGTTGCGCAATATTCACGCGGTACTGTAAAATTCTAAAAATAAGCAAATATTTAAAATGGCTTGTACATATTGCCAACAACAACAAGAAAAATACAAAAAAGGAATAAAAAATAAATGTCCAATAACACTAAGGTTTGGGTAAATTGTCAAACTTAATGGTCCTGTTCACTGTCGGAGACGTAGCTCTGTCCACGCTCATTATTGAGCCACTCACTTCGCGGTCGCGGCACATAGACACAGCGGTGTTTCGCGCACTAACACCAGTGTCATTCACTACACTCAGAACACTGTCACGGCTCCGACCCAACTCCAGGTCGGCAGGATTCTGCTCCTGGGCTCTGTTGATGCATCGTACCGTTGTCAACCATCTTCTCCAGATCTTGAACAAGGCGTACGTAGTGAGAAACATGACCAGCGGACCCAAAATCGAATAAATGATTGTGTAATGAGTTGTACCACTCGATTCGATATCTTGCAAATTTTGAGTTTTCAACACTTCAATTTGTTGTTTTATCGACTCGTATAACTGATCATGATTTTCTTTATCGTCTAATGCATTGTAATTATAATTATACGAGGAATTTATCATGTCATTCAGAGATGAAATTGGCTGTTGTATTGTAGGTACGTCAATATCATGTTGCACAAATATCTGGTTATTATAATCGTGATGGGCTTGTATCGTAAATGTGTCACCTTTTATCACACAGCCGTGACCTATATTAATCAGGCCATTGCCCTGCAATTGTTTCGTACCCAGTCCAGCTGGGCACAAAATGCGAACTCTGCATTCTCGGCAGCATGAGTACAACCACGCGCCGGGCGCTTGTAACTTGATCCAGTTATCGGAACATTGTCTGAGCTCCGTCCGACAAAAGGTGTAGTTATCGTTATTATATAAATTCAATTCACATATTGATTTGTCAAAGTGGACATTTAGTATGGGACTACTTTGGAAACAAATTAACTTATCAGTTTGATATCTTTTGCACGTTGCTATGTCATTTTCATACATTGGCATAACCATATCTTTTTTCATGTTGACTGCGATGTAGGGAGTAATGGGAACATTGTACATAATTTTGTCATTATTCTTCCAGGGTAAAGACATTATTCTGCTGAGTTCAAACTGATTTTGGCTCAATAATGGAATTTTAATTTCCATAATTAGGAACGCTTTTGTAACTTTAGCGTGAACTTGTAAAAGTTGGTATAAATCTCGTCTATTGTCAGCAGGAATCACTAACTCTCCTTGTAATCGCCCAGATATCAGGTTGAGCTGATTTTGCAATTCATTAGGCGATATTAAATGTATGTCAATCTGCCCATGATGAATATTTGTAATGGTGTCAATTAATGTTTCTTGAATTCTCCTTAAATTAGACAAGATTACATCGGCGGAGAGAGCCGTTGTCATAATATAGAGTTGTTGCATTTGATGAGTCGTAGCTTGTCGAACCTCGTTAATTGCCGACGACATATTTTTTAGATGCTCATTAATATACTGGAAGTGATTATTCATGATAGCTTCATTTCGTTTTAGGATATTATTTTCGGCCTCAAGAACAGATGTTTGGTTTCGCAGCATTTTCAATAAATGACCTTCATTATTTTTGATTGTTAAAATGTCCTTTTCGTATTTTTCCGCAAACTTGTCATCGAGAACGCCAAATAGAGTGTTTGCAATGTTTCCTATGCCATTTATCAGACCTCTTTTCACCCGTATCTGACTTTTCGCTTGCAATAATTCATTGTAAAAATTTATTTCATTTAGTTCGTGTTCAAACTGTGTAATTATAGGTTTAAATGTCATTTCACCACTGCTTATTATTTTCAGATGATTAATATAGTTTTGTATGTCAACCATGCTTTGCCAGTAGTTTGTCATGTTGTAGTAAACCACCATTTTCCATTGATCTTGCACAATTCTCATGTCAGCGATTTTATCAAAATAAAGGGTGTTGCTTGTATTTAATCTAGTGATATTAAAACTTTGTTGCAGAGACGGCGCTATTAATGTCATAAGTAGCATTAATACAGCAACATAATAGTTAGGTTTCTTCCGATTTCTGGTAGTATAACGTGTTTGATTCTGGGGAGGTTGAGAGTCATGTTCGCTTTGGGTTTTGTCAGTATTTGGAACTGGTAAATCGTTGTCAGGGTACACAGGTAAAGGTGTCAACTTTATGATAGGACGTTTTAAATATCCATTCTTAGTCTTCAATGTCACTACTCGAACGCATCCATCTTTTCCTTCATGTATTTCTGTTATTTTTCCTAGTGCCCATTTCGATGGTGGCATGTTTTCTTCATTGACCAAAACAATGTCATTAATTTTCAAATTTGGCTTGCCGTGATGCCACTTACTACGTGTTTGTAAGCGGTGGAGATACTCCATAGACCATTTTTTCCAAAACGATTTATGCATTTTCTCAACTAATTGCCAGCGAGTATGTGGATTAGTCGGTTCCAGTGGATTTTCTAAAGGTGTTGACAATAATGGACCTCCCACCAAGAAATGTCCAGGCGTCAGAATCTCCTCTTCTGCATTCTCTGTCAAAGCGTACAAAGGCCTTGAATTAACGCATGCCTCAATCTGCGCTAATAGCGTGTAGAACTCATCAAATGTCAGTTTTTGTTCTCCTATTATGCGTTTTAGGTGGTGCTTAACGCTTTTCACCGCAGCTTCCCACAGACCCCCTGCACTTGGCCATGCGGGAGCGTTAAAATGCCAAGTGACGCCCATACTGCTGATGTCATCTAAGAATTCGGTGTTAATTACACTCATGGCTTCCTTGTACTGTTGATTCAGAATTTTCGCTGCACCGATAAAGTTTGTGCCATTGTCCGAATATACATGCTTGGGTACTCCGCGACGCGCACACATGCGTTTAAATGCAGCTAAGAATGCTAAGCTACTCAAGTCTGTCACAAGCTCCAAGTGTATAGCTTTCGTGGAAAAACAGACAAATACGGCTATGTAACCTTTCAAGGTCTTGCTGCCCCTGCCTTTATTCGCTTTAATTTCGACGAATCCCGTTAGATCCACGCCACTGTGACTAAAGGCACGGGAAGGTGTCACCCTTGGCTCAGGTAGGTTAGCCATTATTTGTTGCGGATTCTGTGGATTCAGTCGTCTGCATCGAACACACTGTCGCACCTGTTTTTTCACTGCTCGGTTGCCAGATATAATCCAGTAACGGTAGCGAACATACGCTAATGTCAGTGTGGCACCTCCATGAAGAGTACCTTTATGAGCTTCATCAATGATAAGCCGGGTTAAGTGGGAGTCGTGTGGCAATATTATAGGGTGTTTTCTGTCATATGTCAAGTTAGAATTTTGCAATCTCCCACCAACTCTCAAAATGCCGTTTTTGTCCAAAAACGGATTTAATGTCAAAAGTGAGTCCTTTGATGAAATAGGTTTATTTTGCATCAGACGAGTAATAGTTTCGCTAAAATGTTGTGCCTGTACACTTTTAATTATAAGTTGTCGAGCCGCTCGTATTTCATTTGCAGTCAGGTGTTGGTATAATTCAATGTTATTGTTTCGCCGCGTGCGCTGTATGAAACGTGATATCCAACATATAATTCTTTCGACTCGCGTTATCTTGCTATTTTTATTTACTAATTCAATGATAATAGATGGCGAAATCAATTGAATTGCACACGATGCTTTTATGTTTTTGATTTCTACTTTTGGAGGATCGATTTTTGGACTTTCTTTTTGCATGTCATCCTTCAGCCAGGAGGGTCCATTCCACCACAACTTATAATCTAACAGCTGTGAGGGTTGGAGACCCCTAGTGGCGCAGTCAGCTGCGTTGTCATCTGACTTTACATGTCTCCATCGTGACGCCGGTAGTATGTCAATTATCTCACGGACCCGGTTAGCAACAAAGGCCTTCCACCGCGATTGGTCACCTTGAAGCCACCCTAGCACCACCATGGAATCAGTCCAACCAAACACTTCCACGGACACATCTTCAGGCACAGAAATCGTGATTTTGTTTATTAATTTTGTCAACAGGGCTGCCGAACAAAGCTCCAAACGCGGCAAGGTCACATGCTTTTTTGCTGGAGCGAGCTTTGTTTTAGCGGCTAGTAATGTCAATGTTATTTTTCCGCTGTCATCGGTAGTTTTCACGTATACAGAACAAGCCATCGCCTTTTCCGAAGCATCTGAAAACCCGTGAAGCTGTATAGTTTTTTCCGTAGTTCCAATCCACCTAGGTATGTTAAACTTGTCAATATTCTTCAAATCATCTCGTAATTTAATCCACTCTTGGTTAATGTCCTCGGGAATCTGGTCATCCCAACCTATCCCGGTATTCCAGGCTTTTTGAAACAAAAGTTTTGTCTTTATGGTAATAGGTGATAACCAACCTAAGGGATCGAATAACTTAGACATATCCGATAACATCATACGCTTTGTATATTTGTCATTAATGTTGTAATCTATTTTGTTCTCGAACTTAAATGAGTCGGATGTTGGTTGCCACTTAAGTCCGAGCGTTTTTGTCGACGTTGCACATTTGAAATCAATACCTGTTGTATTTAATTGCTCAGGAGATAAATGATCTAATAGCTCCGGCGTATTGCTGGACCATTTTCGTAAATTAATGCCCGCGCTTTTTAACATGTCAATTAATTGTATTTGCGTCTGTTTGGCTATGTCAGCATTATTATTTCCCGCCAATAAATCGTCGACATAAAGATTTTTCAATACGACTTTCGCCGCTAGAGGATATCTTTCTGCTTCATCTTCCGCTAATTTTTGCAAGGTTCGTAATGCCAAAAAGGGCGCCGCCTTAACCCCAAATGTCAGAGTACATAAACGAAATTCCTCAATTTTTGACCCATTTCTCCATACTATTTTCTGAAGATGCTGGTCATCTTCATGGACCATGATCATGCGATACATTTTCTCACAATCTGCAACATAAACATGTCTAAAAGTTCGCCAATTTATTAATAATCCTTGTATGTCATTATGCAATTTTGGCCCACACTCCATCAGGTCATTGAGACTATAACCTGACTTCGTTTTCGACGACGCATTAAACACCACACGTAATTTTGTCGTTGTGGAGTCTTCTTTGTGAATGTCATGGTGAGGCAAGAAACAATGAGGATTTTTGCTTGCCACGCATTTCTTCATGTGATTAAGGGCTTGATACTCCTCCATGAATTTATGGTAACTGTCATGTAGTTTGTCATTTTTTGCTAACTTAGTTTCCAAGTGTTTCAACTGAGCTACAGCTTTTGGTTTGGATGCACCAAGATGAAGCTCAAAGTTTTCTATCATTGGCATGCGCACTTCATACCTCCCATTTGGCAATCTTTTTGTTGTAGAGATGTAAAAGTCTTCACACCACTGCTCTCTTTCTGTCAATGCATTCCTTTCAGACACTTCTTCCATCTCCCAGAATCTCGACATGTCCTCAACATTGTTTACCACCACGTGACAGTTAAAAGTTGAAGAATTTATGTTTCCAGACAAAATCCAACCTAACTTCGTCTGTTGAGCGATAGGTTGTTGAGCTGAGCCTCGCAATAATCCATTCATAATTATCTCTGAGTACACTTTCACGTCAAGTAATATGTCAATAGGTTTTGAAATATGATACTCAGGATCGGCCAATTGAATATTCTGTAGATGAGAATAATTTTTCTTTTCAAATGTCAAATTTGGAAGATTATTAATAACTTTTGTCATAATCAGCGCTTCCGTTTCAAACTCATAATCATCGTAAATTGATTTACAGCTCAATGACAACTTGCCCTTGCCCTTTTTAGGCGCGACGCCCACTCCACACACTGATGCATTGATGTGTTGCCGACGAAGGCCTAAAAGTTGCGCTGCGTTTTCCGTGATAAGGGTGATTTGAGACCCTTGGTCTAGTAAAGCACGGAATGTCATATAAGTGCCGTCTGCCGCTCTTACTTTAATCTGTACAGTTGTCAATAGCATTTCCTCATTTTCGCTGTCAACATGGTTTGCATTTTTATTTATAGGACGCGACGATAAATTATTGAAGTTCGCCGATGACGTCGATTGCTCGCCAAACGCCTCGTGTAGCAACGAATTATGTGCTTTGTTGCAAGTTTTGCAACGTTTGTTGGAATTACAAATACCTTTTTCATGTCGGTAAAGACAATTCTGACAAATATCATGTTTCGCAATACAATTTAATTTCATATCCGGTGACATACTTGCAAATCGTTTGCATTGATGCAATGCATGATCAAAATTACACAATGGACATTTGTCACGTTTAAAATTTGTATAATATGCTCGCAAAAAATTATATTTTTGTGCTCCATTTTGATGTTTTTTGTCATTTTTGTCATATTTTGTCACATTTTTCGGAAACTTTTGTAATGTCAAATCTTCTCTTTTGCGAATAGGCTCTAACGCTGTAAATTTTAGCTCTAAAAATGTCAAAAGATCTTCAATTTTTGCCAATTCACGCGGATTTTTTCTTTGCTCTTGATAATCTCGAAAAGTCTCGGTATCTAGTTTCTTAGATAAGAGGTGTACCAGTAGTGGACCCCATGTGGTTGTGTCCACCCCTAAATTCTGTATGGCATGCAAACATTCTTTACTCGTGTCATGTAATTTTCTTATCTCATAAGATGTTTGTTTCTGAATATTGGGCTGGTTAAGAAACACTTCTACCTGCTTGGTGAAAAGCAATTGTTTGTTATTATAGCGTTGACATAAAATATCCCATGCGGTGTCATAGTTGTCCGCCGAGATGTGGAGATGCTGTATGAGCCTTTCTGCTTCCCCTTTCAACTTACTTTTCAAGTGCTGCATTTTTTGGGACTTGGAAAGTGTAGGGTTCTGATGAATGGTTTCTTTATAAAGGTCAATAAATGTCGGCCACTCAGTATAGTTTCCTGTAA
Source organism: Agriphila geniculea (assembly GCA_943789525.1). Taxonomy (NCBI): domain Eukaryota; kingdom Metazoa; phylum Arthropoda; class Insecta; order Lepidoptera; family Crambidae; genus Agriphila; species Agriphila geniculea. The sequence goes on along the minus strand of OX038898.1, from coordinate 7,488,931 downwards.
AAACAGGAATGTCCATTTTCGGGGTAGATTCCTTAAGATGAACCGTAGAAGACAACTTTCGATTTAACCTTCTCTTGATCTCTCTATATCTCAGTTCATGCTCATTATACTCATCTTCGTAACCAGTGTCAGATTCCTCCAAGTTATCTATTTGCCAATGTAATTTGTCAATACACTCCCAACGTGACTGTATACTTCGAAGTTCATCTTCTATCTCCCACTTTTCCTCTATTCCGTCCACATCACAATAGTGTATTTGCCTTGCGAAGGCTTTAAAATTAGTTCGCTGTTGATTGATTAAGCTGTTAAGCTTTGATATATCTTTTGAAGATTGTCCAGCCTCTATAATATCAGCCGGTCTCGGCATCTTAAATGCTGCAATCAAGTCTCGAGTTACTTGATAATATCCCAGAGTTTGTTCATAAAAATTCTTTGTAAAATAGTCATGTGATTTGTCCTCAAATGTCAATAATTGGTCGTGATTAAACTGAAAATCTTCCCATAACTTGTCTAATCTCTCTAGCTTCCTTGCAATATATTCTGGGGTCTTCCTGCTAGAAGGATCCTTTTTAAAATTGCTATTCTCGCGTTCAAACCCTTTGATGATAGACTGCTGGTTATTTAAAATAGCCTCCATTTCTGTCAATTCTTAGTATAAAATAATGTAACAGTCTTACTTGGGAACTGCTGTCAAATACGATGTCAACTACGATGTCACCCTGGGATGAGAGGGATGATGTCAGCCCAACGTTTTGCCGGCGTACCGCTTCTCTGTCAGGTTCGGTCGCGGTGATGAGGAAGCACGTCCGCACCGCATCCGATGTCAGGTAACCACGCCAATGCCACGTGGTTTTAATAAAGATGATTGCACAAAATGCTATACAAATAGTTCACAATCACTTTGTAAATTAATGTCACTATTTATTTTTGATGCAAATAATTGTCACTCTGTTTAATAAATTATTGTCACGAATGTCACTAATTAATATGCCACTAAATGCAAAATGTAGCAAATGCACTGCAATCCATAGGTCGCTGGTTCATATCCGGCTCGAAGGACCAAACTGTGCGAGCCCCTACTCGAGACTCTACACTGATGTCAATATGAGATGATGTCAATGTGAGGTGACTGACGTCACGGAAGGTGGTATACGCGCGGTGCTAATAAAATACGTCAGTACAAGTTGAATGCCTTTAATGCACTGTCCCAGTATTACAGAAATACTTATACGAATTTGTCGCATATGCAAAAGTACTTAGGTTGCGCAATATTCACGCGGTACTGTAAAATTCTAAAAATAAGCAAATATTTAAAATGGCTTGTACAGTCAGAAAAGTTTTTTTTTAAATATTTTTCTATCCTAATTTTGTACACAAGTACTAAAACGTCATCTGTGTAATAAGGCTTTCTCTCCTCGATGTACAATAAAATATTTTTCACCTAACTATGTTTGAAACAAAACTCGACAATAATGGATGTTCAAAGGAACACGCTGGTGGCTAAAACTCAACAATTATGAAATTCCATACAACTTTGCTGCACCACTAAACGAGTAGCACGGAAAGGTTGACTTTGCTCAAAGAAGGTTTTTAAAATAGACCAAACATTACAAACATTTTAAAGTAAATATAAGTAAAATGTTTTTACTCAAAAATGCTTGTAATATGGTCATTATTTTGACTACCTTCTTTGAGCAAAGTCGAGGTTGCCGCGCTCCTCCGATGGTGACGCGGCAAAGTTGTATGAGATTTCATTATTGTCTTGTTTTAGCTACCAGCAATTTCCTTTGAGAATCCATTATTGTCGAGTTTTGTTTCAAATATAGAACGCCACACCTATCGCTCTCTCGGTCACACTCGTTGTGGTAAGCGCGGTGAGCCGCCATTTACAATCCCATTCTTTATCTGCGCGGGTGTTGTACATTGAGGGGAGAAAACCCTATTACACAGGTGATATTTGTATTTTTATGTAAAATTTGTATGGAAAAATATAAAAAACTCGCACTTGACCGTTTTTTGACCTTTCCTTAAATGCCTTTTGACCACTTCCGGGGTACCTTAGGGGGTCGAAAAAAACCTTATTTTTTGGCTCCGACGCACCGTTTCTAAAATATTTGCATTTTTGTATTTTTTTCGAAATTAGGTTATACGTACCCACTATAGTAGTAAGTAGTACTCGCATTTTTGAGTAAAGCACTATACAAGCCTTGGTCCACAATGACTGCACTGCTGGCCACGTTATGATGGCCTCGAGCTAAGCTTAAGAGTCCGCTTGCAAAATTTTTACGTGCGTTCGCTGCCCCCCACCCACTTATTTTACTCGCAACTGTCTCGCTTCCGCACTTTATCGCGCGGCCGAGCGCTTTGTGTCCATCGTTCTGGCAGCGCCCCGGTTTCCGATTTTTAAAGTGCAAAATTTTCAACTGATTTAAAAAATATATTTTATATGATTTATATGTATCTTTTCGCCTGCAAACAAGGCTTGATCTGTTCTGAGAACACTCATTAGAATTATAAAGGTAAGTATATAACTATTGATATGGATACGTATTTATATTTTTGTGGCAAGCTTACATAGATTAATAAGAAAGAAAGAAAATTAAAGAAAATGCTTTTTACTATTCCCCATTCAGTATATACACATATTATTAGTAAGGTACAAAGAAGAAAGAAAGAAGAAAGAAAGAAAGAAAAACTATTTATTGACCGTAAAACATTATAGACAGTAAGGTTATTAAAATTAAAAGTTATAAAGCAAAAAAAAGAAAACAATGTACCTACACGAACAAATTTGTGTGCGGCCAACTAGGCCCCAACCTCAGCAATGCTACAGTGGCATACCGGAGCATACCACTGCAACGCTAGTATTCTGGAGGAGCCTACTTGGTGACGACAACCGACAGACAAACCAAAAAAAAAAACAATTCTACTTCCTATAAAATACAGAAAAGACAATTTCAACGAAATAATACCTACATAATAATAATACCAACGCGATAATGCGATATCAGTGGCTAAGTTCTGGTCCTCACAAATATAATTATACATATACCGAGTCGACTCGTTAAGAAGAAGATAATACCAACAACCATAGATTCTACATGCAGAAACAAATAAAAAAAATATCAAGAGGAAGTAAAAAAAATAATATCTATTTGGCTGCATGGAATTAGGTCTCTTAGCCTCTCCTATGACAGTTTGACCTAGTTAAAAAATAATAAAATAAAAATATACTCTTTGTCGGTGTCAAAAAACAAAGAAATACTCATTGTTTTGAGCTGCGGTCCGCATGGCGATGAAATCGAATTTTAGCGCGAATCCGACCAAATTAAATAGTAGTCTCAAAATATTACTATCCCCGTCACCACATTTACGGTAACATAAAAAACGTCAAAGTTAAAAGTAAAAAACATAAAATTTAAGAATAAAATTACTTCATGACTATAAAATTGGTAAAACAAGGCACAAATAAGGACACTGTGTGTGTGTATTGCTGTAGTGAGCAACATTCAGAGAATGTCTCAAGAAAATTAATTTACGATAATGATGTTATTTTTAAATTAAAACTTTTCTATTCGATGTACCAATTGTATGGCATATTGAATCAACGGGTTATTTCTCGGAAAGTAGCTGTGTTATACTCGTTACAGATATTTTCCGGGTTTGCTAAGGTAGAACTAAATATTGGCATGCTCAGTTTGGTTACAGGTGCCCTGAATTTTGCTGTACAAAACAAGAGACACTAACATTTAGCAGAAATGTCGGCTAAGTACATCTATAAAATTCAGCACTGTATCTCTTCCGGTGACTGAAATACAAAACTTTTCGATATTCCTTAAGAATTCGCTGTGAAAGGTAACCATATTATATGAATGAAACCAGGACAAGTAGTTTTTTTTATTTACTTTGACATCATATCAGACGACCTGAGTGGTGCAGTGGTCAACATGCTGGTCTACCACGCAGAGGTTCCGGGTTCGATTCCCGGTCGGGCCGAAATTGAAATGATGAACTTCAATTTCTGTGACGGGTCTGAGTGTTACTATGTATAATAAGTATATATTTAAAAAGTATATAAGTAATATCAGTTGTCTAGCACCCATATTACAAGCTTTGCTTAGTTTGGGGCTAGATGGCGCTGTGTGAAAAATTGTCCAAGCATTATTTATTTATTTGTATGCGTGTATTTGTTTGAATGCGTTGTGGTAATCATGGAAATACCACAAAGCGAAATTCGCGTCGTGGTCAACATACCAAACGACCACATCGCGTTGTGGAAACGAAAAAAAGCCGTATATTACAGAATTTTTTGCTAAATGTAAGCGTATCTGGTTTTGATTCCATTGTTATCTGAGGTAGGTACAGTAAGTAAGTTGTTTATATGCAAAACGTCAGCATTGAGGAGCCATACAAATTGCGTTCTCCAGCACTACTGAGCTAAAAATTAAAAAAAATTTGCAAGTACTTTACACATTTGCTGCTAAACGATGCATTAATTTTCTAAAGTATTCGACGGGTACTTAGCGAGTTCCAAAATGGCTCCTCAAACCTGATGTTTAGACTGAGGAGCCACCTTTGCATTGATACCTCTCGCGATATATTATGATGCTAACTTCAGGATTTGTGCTACAAAATAATCTACTTTGCTGCTAAATAATGGTGTGACGTGGCTCCTCAAACCTAATAATGGACATATACGTACATCTTCGGATGTACCTTTCAGTGGGGGGGCGATCAAACCTACTTTCTCCCGAGCTCCCGACTGGCAAAAAATTGACATTCGTGATGTATTTAATTCACGCAAATCGGAGACCGTGGCGCTGCCGAACGATGAACACGCGCGCTTTGCTGTTTGTTACCCATACCACAGTTATACAATCTTTATCATAGAAATTTGAAGGAAACCGCCCTAGCCCTCGCGAAATCCCCTCCGTTGCTCTGCGCAAGTAGTACGTTTAACAACTGTATAGATAGATTGCAAAGCAATGCTCGTACTGATGAAAAATTCGATGCGCGAGCGACACACGTCCTACCTCGACGGCGCACTGCGCACTACTAACGAAGGCGGCGCCCGCAGCGCGCTGGTATTTAATCTCTTTTTTGGTAATAACAATAGTAATAATTAATATATACGATTTTTGTGCCGTCAGTCACTGGAACACGTAATTTGCTTATGATTTACATAAATTTTGCTCAGAAACGATGTATAATTAAAGAGATATTTTAAAAATTCCCCTAAAAAGGACATGTTTTCAGAATAAAAAACTATCGAGCCAAACTCAATAATTTCTGAAATCCTGCCGTCATCCACTAAATGAAGGTCCATAAAAGCATATATCTGAATTTGACATTCATTGAGATCGTACAGACGTCACTACTTGAGTTCAAATATTGCCAAATTCTGGGAGCCTCCTCTTAACTACGCTCTCGGCCTTCAAGCTTGGTCATCATTGCAGCCCTTGCTGTCCGCGCTATAAAGGCCTCGACCTCCGGTCTCGGCCTTTATTTCAGCTTGGCCATCAAGGGCTGCAATGCTGACTGCGCTGTGACGGCCTGGACCTGCGCTAAGCTCCGCTCTCGGCCATCATAATCGCTGCCAGCAACGCAGTCATTATATACCGCGGCAGTAATGTACTATTGTATATAAAAATTGGATATAATACCTATTCCATTTATTTAACTGGCCTTATAACTATGTCCGTTCCTAGTTAAACTCATTTATGTTACTATGGGCAATTGAACATCAATTTTTAGTCTGAACACAAACACAGAAAGAATTAGTCGTTTACGTTTATAAAATGTATTATAAATTAGTAGTAACAGTTTTTTTTGCATTTGCATACATACAAGTAAGTATAATCATAACTTATTTTAGAACTTTTTACATATCATTCATCTCCCTGCCCTTATCCAAATTGTTTTAAAAAAATTGGCTTATTAAGATTATTAATATAATTGAAAAATATTAGAAAAAATCGACTCACCCGTAGCAGCTCAGACGGGACTCGAACCCGCACCCCTAGGATTCCGGCCCAATGCACTAACCAATTATGCTACCGAGTTTGGCTTATTCTTGGGCCCGTATTTACAAAGTGCTCTTAACGATGAGAGCTATCTTGAGATTATACTTAAAAAGCTCCTCTTAATAGGAACAGAATCTCAGGTATGATCTCAAGACAGCTTTCAACGTCCAGAACGATTTGTAAATAAGGGGCTTAGTCACGTTCATAACCGGTTATGAAGTTGCCGAAGATGGAGCTAGTTTTCCCAGAACATGCCTAAGTATTCACTCGAGCTTTAAACATTAATATTATCTGGGTTGTATGATTGTGAGAATTCCACTCATTGGCTAGGAGTCTTATGAAAGAGGATGAAAAGCGCTTCGTACGTATACGCGGAAATGACATTGCACGAAGCGGTTGAGTTTTTTTAAATTTGGTTGACACCAAATAGGTTAAGGGTTTTCCGCAGTGCGTCCACTCTTTCATTATTCCCTGTCACCCGTCATCTCCTCATTCACTCTCTTCACATCCATATCATACAATCCATTCATATCGTCTGCGTATAAAGTCCTGCGTATCACTCTTCTAGCAACATGCCTTATTCCAATCCAGACTGTTTTATTCCAACTTTTTTGACACCAGTAGTGCCATTTTCAAACTTCCTCTAGAGTCTAGAAGCTGTTTCCAACCTAATAAATTTTCAAAATATAAATTACAGCTTCCGCCCGCGACTTCGTCCACGTGGACATTATAAAAATCCCTAGAGAAATCTTAGACCAGGATAGTATTCCATATTTTGATTCAGGTAATAAACTATCTGTGTACCAAATCCTTACTAATATTATAAATGCGAATGTCCGTTTGTTTGTTTGTTTGTTTGTTTGTTTGTTACGCCTTCACGTATTAACTACTGAACTGATCATCATGAAATTTTGCATACACGTTGTCAGGGGTACAGAGAAGGACATAGGGTACCTTTCATCCCGAAAAAAAGTATAGTTCCCGAGGGATAGCAAAAAACCTTTCCACGCAGACGAAGTCGCGGGCGGCCGCTAGTTTTATATAAATCCGTCTGCCGTTTTTTCATGATTGAGTAACAAACATCCAAACAATATTCCTCGATCATTATCCTAGTTAAAGGTTTACTAAGGATTTTCTCACAATCCACGCGGACGAAGTCGTGGGTGGGAGCTAGTATACAAAAAAAGGTGAATATGTAGATAGGGTTCCATGTAGACAACCTCGCAAAATTATTACTGCCTGAAAGAAATTTCTTTTTAACCATTTGTTCTTCTTTTGTACGTTCTATGTAAATTTAATGGTGTTTAATAAAGAATACTTTGATTTATCTTATCTTAAAGCCTTAAAAACCACCACTTGACTAAAAATGTGTTCGTTTACTTCGACATACTTAGTAGCAACCCTAGATTTAAATAGTGTTTTGCTTTTGTCCTTTACTGGGATTAATCATCGAAAACAAATAGTATTTCTGCGTCTAGAGTTGTCAGTTGTCACTCTTCCACACAAATAAAAAACTAAAATTACTCAGCCGTGTGGTGGTGTTATTTTTTCCCGGGGTTGTAGATATTGTACCTTATGTACCATTATTCGGCTTTGTAGGGCTACTTCTTTATTACCACATAGCTTGAATAAAAATAATAAGTAAATGTAAAAATACTAATATTTCAATCATAGTGCTTTCGTATCATACCGGAAAGAGCAGAGATACACTATGTCAATGAAGATTATTTAAGAAACGTTAGTTTAAATGTGAGAAGATATAGTAGAAAAGGGGAATACTATTTCAACGCGAACGTAACAGCACTACACACATTGGGGAGTAATCTATCAGTAAGTAAAAAATCATTAATAATTTAATAACCTTAAGTAGGTCATCATCATCATATCAGCCGCACGACACCCACTGCTGGGTATAGGCCTCCCCTAAGGATCTCCACGACGATCGGTCCTGCGCTGTCCGCATCCAGTGGCTTCCCGCGACCTTCACCAGATCGTCGGTCCACCTTGTCGGGGGCCTACCCACGGAGCGTCTTCCGGTGCGCGGTCGCCATTCAAGAACCTTTACGCCCCAACGGCCACCGGTTCTTCTCGCTATGTGTCCAGCCCACTGCCACTTCAGCTGAGCAATCCTGCGGGCGATGTCGGTTACTTTAGTTCGTCTGCGGATCTCCTCATGACGTGAATGAGAAGATTCGATCACGCAGGGAAACGCCTTAACTAGGTACCTACACAAAAACAAATTTAATAAACATCATTTTGTGGTTATGGTGTTTATAAAGTATATTCAAAATCAACCTTTTTTATGAACAACGGGATAGTTCTTGGCCTTCATCTTGCCTGATGTTAAGTCATGATAAGGCCGAAGTTGAAAGCGGAGTACTCCCGGAATCCTCATCACTGAGGAACTGGCTATCTTAGGAACACAAAAAAAAAATTTAAATTAGGTAAGATGATGGTAGCTAGCCAGGCGGCCCTGCGTCTTACACGGGTGTGTAAGACGCAGTGGCCCGAGTTCGATTCCCGGGGCGGGGTACAATTAGCACTCTGTTTGATTGGTGGTAGGTATATTTCAAGTCCGCCTGGCTAGCTACCACCATCCTACCTAAGTTTGACACTATAATAACAATTTAAAAATAAATTATTGTGTTCCGACAGTTAGAGGTAAGATAGCCAGTTCCTCAGTGATGAGGATTCCGGGATTTCCGGGTGTAGTGCGCTTCCACTTCGGCCTTATCGTCACTTTAGGTAATATGAAGGTCAAGCATACCCCGTTGTGCAAAAAATCTCTGTAGCAGAATATTATGCCGTTTTTGTATCGGTCTTTTCAGACACAATAAAATACTGCGACAGACGCTCAAGAACTAGTACTGTCTTAGCAACACTAGATCTTGTATTACCTATTTATTTACAGTTCCACGCTGTTGTGTATGAATACCTTCACAATGAATACAGGCGGACTTTTTTAGATCACACTTTCAAATTGTGTGACTTTATGAAAGAAGAACTATTCGTTGGGAGTGCATTAGGCTCTCGAGGCTTGTCATGCCCATTACAAGCTGTAAGTATTAAAATAAGTATAACTAATATTATTAATGAGAAAGTTTGGATGTTTCTAACATAGGTAATCACGTAAAAATGGCTGAACGGATTTGGATGAAAAGAAATATCCCAAAATGTGGAGTCTGGATTACGTCCATGTACAGTTTACAAAAAAGGTTAGGACACGATATAGGAACAGTTTTTAATTATCCAATTTCTCTAAATTAGCTTTGTTTTTTGGAAGTAAAAAGTAAAAGATGCAAACACGGATGCAAATTGCGGAAATGTCATTTTGATGCCTTATCATCATCATCATCATCATCATATCAGCCGCACGACACCCACTGCTGGGTATAGGCCTCCCTCAAGGATGTCCACGTCGGTCGATCGGTCCTGCGCTGCCCGCATCCAGTGGCTTCCTCCGACCTTCACCAGATCGTCGGTCCACCTTGTCGGGGGCCTACCCACGGAGCGTCGTCCGGTGCGCGGTCGCCATTCTAGAACCTTGCCGCCCCAACGGCCATCGGTTCTTCTTGCTATGTGTCCAGCTCACTGCCACTACAGCTGAGCAATCCTTCGACCGATGTCGGTTACTTTAGTTTGCCTGCGGATCTTCTCATTTCTGATTCGATCACGCAGGGAAACGCCGAGTATGGCTCTCTCCATTGCGCGCTGTGTGATCTTGAGCCTCCTTATGAGACCCATAGTTAGCGACCACGTTTCACTGCCGTAAATCATAACTGGCAACACACACTGGTCATAGACTTTCGTCTTGAGACACTGAGGTAAATCGGACACGAAGATTTTTCGGAGCTTCCCGAATGCTGCCAATCCTAGTAGGATTCGACGAAGGATCTCTTTCTTGAAGTTGGACTTGCCGAACTGGACTGCCTGTCCTAGGTATACATAATGGTCAACAACTTCAAGTATAGTGTTCCCAACATGAACTGGAGCGGGCACAACATGGGCATTCGACATGATTTTCGTCTTATCCATGTTCATCCTAAGACCCACTCTTTGGGAAGCACTACTGAATCTTCAAGCATTATGCCTTATGCCTGTCCTTATTAGCTAGTTAATTTTAATATAGGTATTATATGCTAGCTAACTACTAGCAGTGTAGCTTTGAAAACACATCGATGAACACTCATCACAGGTACGCTACAGATTGTGTAAGGACCTTAATGTATTATAAAAAATAAATTTATTAATTAATTAGCTTTCACCTGCGACTTCGTCCGCGTGGACATTCGACATATTCTATCTGCGCTAAACGGATTTTGATGAAACTAAAACAGATGAAGGATTTTCTCGAATGTCGAACGGTCGAAGTCCGTGTCCCCGTCCCCGTTTAAAAAAATGTGAATGTGTATACAAGTGTTTAGTAAGTCTTATAAAACCGAATATGGTAGATAGGGACCATCAAACTGAACAACGTTTACTAATGGGACCAACTCTGAAATCGTGAAAAAAAACAGCTGTTTCATATATTTTGATATTTTATTTAGTTATTAATTTTTGTATGAAACTGCTGATCTGTTTTTCGCGATTTTGGTCCCATAGTAAAAGTTGTTTAGTTTGATGGTCATTATGCGGCTTTATAAGGCTATTACCAACACCTTGTATATAAATCATTGATTTACTATGTTTTGAGTATGAAATAAGTTAAATTTATAATTTCCAGGGTTTCTACAATCTTCCAAACGTGTCTCTTTCTGTGAAGGGATTCCCATTCGTGTGGCCTTTTGAGAAAATGAAAGTTACATATAACTTTTACATGAATCAAGCAACCAAACTTCTGAACTACAGTATTTACATTCATTTGCTCAACGACGTTTCAAAACCAAAAAAAGGAAAATGAAATATAAGGAATTAAAAAAAAACTTCTGCACTCACTTGAGAAGATAGTTTTTATACTCTATTACTATTGATTATTCTGTGCTTTTATACACGTGGGGGTGTACACTAGGGTGGGCCGATTTTAATAATTTTTTGAATTTTGCTTCACAAGACCCCTTAAAAGTTGCGTAATAATGCAACGTAGGTTATAGTAAAAATAATATAATTATCACTTTTTGCCCTCTACTAGTTTGAATTTTTATAAAATACCTGTATTTCGTGAATATCAGACTTAAGAATTTTGCATCAAAACACCCCTGAAAAGTTGCGTAATGCAACAAAGGTCTTAAAAAAAAATAAGTTTATCACTTTGAAACAGGAATTTTATTATGACGAATTCGAAAAATCGAATTTTGTTTAATTATTTTTTACAAAATTCGATTGCTATCTACTATTTTTTTATTATTTTCCCTACAACCTACGTTTCGTTGTGCAACTTTTAAGGGGTAATTCAATGCAAAATTCTAAACTCTGAAATACACGAAATACAGGTATTTTTAAAAATTCAATCGCTAGTAGAAAGTAAAAAGGCTCAAAGTGATAATCTATATTTTTTATGATTTTTCCTATAAACTACGTCGCATCACGCAACTTTTGAAGGGTCTTGTGATGCAAAAATCGAAAATTGATTAAAATCGGCCCACCCTAGTGTACACTGGCACCCACTGGGGTGAGAGTTTTCGCACGTCTTTGAAACGCTCTATAGAAGTTTTTCCTCTGTTCTTCACAGTAGATTTTTGTTTTTATTCACGACCTCCGTGGTCAAGTGGTTTAAACACTGGTTTTTATAGTGTCGCTATCTCTTAGGTCCGGGTTCAATATTTTACTTAATAAACAATTACTTATTTATTTTTAACTTTACTTAATTAACAATTAATAATCGTTTGTAAAAGTCTTGTCATCTTGTATGTTACCTTGTTTATGTGTTATCATTATCAGCATTTACTACAAGAATAAACTTTATCGTTTCGTGTGAAATAAGGAGTCTGTGTTTCATTTTTTATTTCAAGAGAAATACCAAGAAATAAACTGTACTTTGACATAATATTGTAGTAGGTACAATACGATAAGGACTGTATAGATTTAGAGTTGTTTCAATAAGTTCTTATTGAAACAACTCTAAATCTATATGTATTCACATGAACAATAAAATCTATAAAAATATGTACAATGGATGCTAAAATAATATTCAGCAATAACCTCCACACAGTAGGGGGCCACCCATAAATTACGTCACACAAATTTCATGATTTTTGACTCCCTCCCCCGTCCTTGGCTAGTCACATTTATGAAACCCCCTCCTCCCTAGTGTGACGTCACATATTTTACAATTTTACATCTAGAAATAATTATTGAATTAAAAAACAGGTCAGAAATTTGTACTATTTCAATTTAAATGATTTTGAAATGTGACGTCACAAAATTTAGGACCCCTCCCACCCCCTTGTCACACAATGTCACACTTCATCGACCCCCTCCCTCCCCCTTAACGTGTGACGTAATTTATGGATGGCCCCTAGACGGTAAAAATGCAAGAAATCTGTGCACCGCCTGCCCGCCCACAAATGAACACGCAAATACCCGAAGACTGCGTTAAGACAGCAACATACCTTTCCTTTATACCAACTACTCTACAATGCGATTTAATTTTACAGATTAAAATTCATCGTTACCACATGAGCTCTCTCTGAAGTTGGTTACTTCTGTGTACCTCTTTATTTTTAAGACTACAAAATTTCGGCGCAGTTGCATGCACCATGATCACGGAAGAACTGTCGATTGTTGCGTCACACACGTCACCGTACTGCAAGCTGGACCACCTCGCAGTGCGGTGACACAGACGAACTCCACAGTGCTTATTAGAAACGCAGCTGCGTTTTTACTACCCCAAATGTGGGATTCGTAGACAATCCCTTAAAGCCTATGGCTGCAGGTTAAATCTATTTTGAGCCACCACTGAACCCGAGCTACCCCTATAAATCTCTAAACACATAAATATCCACGAGGAACAACTGCCATTCCAACTTTATGCGTCATGTTGTTGAAATAATAAAAATGGTTTTATATGCTTTAATAGAACTTTTGACTGAGTTAGGCAACGATCGCAAATATCGCTTTTAAAAAGTTCGTTTTCTTGTCCTCCGATATGAATTTAGTTTTTTTTACCTGATTAGGATGTGGTACAATAAGGATAATTTCTGCAATCTACTAAAATCTACACAAGTGGGTACAAAGATATAGCCATCTTTCAAGAAACAACCCTTTCAAGAAATAAGTTTTTATTACTAGTTTACTAGTGGATATGGGGCGGCTCACAGGCGTGGATTGCTTAGGGTTAGGGCATCAAGTAGCTTTAAGGCTTTAACATGCATCAATCCGAGCGGGTCGATCTGTGATAGAGTGAATTCGAACGTAACTTTTGGTTCAAACCAGTGTGCGTTGCAACGCGGCGGTTGCGTAGAGGTCGAGCGCCGAATCCTCGATTTTCACATGTTTTTATTACTTTTCTTCGCTTTCAAATTAGTTAAGTGGGCTCCACATTCGCGCCGCGAAAGCCCGCGAAGGCCGCGAACCGCGAGTGTGGAGGGTTTCGCAGTTTCGCGTATGGGCTTCGCGGCTTCGCGTTCGTGCTTCGCGGCGTTCCCCGTCCGGTGGCGGTTTTTTGGTCCGCGTCAAAGGACTTGTGTGCCGAACTAAGGTTTGCGGTTTGCGCATGAAAACGGTGCGAAAACAATATAGCCCTCCAGACTCGCGCGTGAACCGCGCCCGTGATTCGCGGCCGCGGTCCGCGCGCGAGTCGGCTCCACACTCGCGCGCGGACCGCGGCCGCGAATTAAAAAAACTGTTCAATTAAGATTGAAAGAATTAACATCGCGGATTTTTATGCGTTGGTTTTAACATAAGCGAATGTTCTGTTTCCGAGAAGTTTTGCAAATAAACCCAAAAATGAGGTCCAAAGGATATTTTTTTACATCAAATGTTGTAATATTTTTATAAATGTTTTCAATTAAATCTATTGTGTATTATTTCAAGTGCATTATGTATTTTTTCTATGATAGCTTCACGCGCGTAGTCTTTCAATATTTTGAATTGAATATTGGGATTTGACGCATGTTAACGCCTTAATCCGGCACTGCTAGAAAGGCTATCTATTACGACTTTAATGCTGTTATCATGTAAAGACCACAACTAAGGGATAGCTAACCAAACAAACAAAAACAATCATTACCAAAGAAACGAAGTCACAAATATTGCAATTTAACTTTTGTCAAATAAATATGTAAACAATATTCTACCATATTGGAATCCGTAATTTTACAAGACGAAAGCTATTAAAAAAGAAATGGAATTCTTAATAAAATCCCAAATTGTTTTCGTGGACTGAATAAATTTACTGTTTATTACAGTGCTGAAGAAAAAATCGGTGAAACAAATTATGATATTCAAGAGTTATTGTTTTCATCAAAGTTACCAATTAAACTCAAAGTGAAAGTCAAATAAGCTTTATTCAAATAAACTTAATTATTAAGTACTTTTGAATCGTCTATATTTTCCTACCGGATGGCAGACTTTTTTAGCTGACAAGAAGAACGGGCGCAAGAATCTTATCAGCTGTAACAGCCATAAGTATACAAACTTTAATATATCGTTAACAAATAATTACAACAGGATGACAGGATTATTGGCAACAACATAGACTTATTATATTACTTCAACAAAGTACTTATAGTAGCAAGTTATGTGTTACATCATTTCCACGCATTTTGATCTTTAAGATAATCGTCTACTTTATAATAACCTTTACCCATGAGCAAATGTTTAAGATAGTTTTTAAATTCATGCAAAGGAAGATCAATCACTTGTTTTGGAACTTTATTAATAAAGGCTATGCCTTTCCCCATAAATGAACCTCTAGTTTTTGCAAGCCTAAATCTTGGAACGGCAAGTTTATCTTTATTTCTTGTATTAAACTGGTGAATATTGCTGTTTTTAGCAAATGAATCATAGTGTTTCCTTACATAAACTACATTTTCATAAATGTATTGGCCTGCCAAAGTTAAAATATTTATTTCTTTGAACAATTCTCTCAAGGTATCTCTGTAGTTTTGGAGTACTAAAATATTTTAAATACTGGCAGCTGAGCCCCACAATAGCAGTCCATACGACATTACACTATGAAAAGAACTAAAGTATACTAACCTTGCCGTTTCAATATCAGTTAAAAGCCATATTTTCTTAACAGCGAATGCTGCTGAACTAAATCTACTTGACAAGGCTTCAAGAACTTACATGCAGGGCCCTGTTTCATAAACATTTGTTTTGTTGTTCATTGCGTCGGCCAATTTGAAACTGGAAAATAAACTACTCAGCGACACAATGTATTCAAATTACTGTAGCGAAATACAAATTACAAATAGGCCCTAGGAGATCAAGTTGTAACCATGATTGTGTTACAAAAAAGCACATATAAAAAAGATTTGTTGTTTCTCTATGTGTCTAAGTGAACAGCCACACGGCGCGTTGCGTCAGCGTTGCGTCGACGCAGCGCTACCACTGCGTTGTTTTACATACAAATAACCAAGGTGTTCACACGGCGCGCTGCGTCGTCGCAACGCACACATGACGGACAGCAGCCCCCGAGAAGGGGGTGTACTCGTGCGACGTCGGAGCGTCAGCGCTCAGTTGTTTGTGCGTTGACAGGGAGGATACACGGAAGTTCATTTCGTTTTACGTTTACGTTTTTGTATTTAGTTTTATTTGCAGGGTAATTAGTTTTATTTGCAGGGTAAAATGAATACCATTGAAGAAATTGACATAGATTACTTGATTACATTGATACAGGAAAGGGAAATTATATGGGACAAGTCAAACGTAGATTTTAAAAATAAAAATTTAAAAACAAAAGCCTGGGAAGACATATCAAAAGTTTTATTTCCTGATTATGAGAATTTCACAGCTGAACGAAAAAACAAAGTTGGTGAGTTCACAGTACAGATATTTATGTTTTTTTTATTTAAGAGGGCTTTCAAGATTTTCTTGCACCGCCAATTCCGCGATCAGTACAAAATTAATATCTCGACACTCTAAAATTTTAAAACTTAGGGAATTTAGATTAGCGTGAGTACTATTTTATTACTTAGCTCAAAACTAACCTAGACTACGCTGAGTAGGTATAAAATATTATTTTTTTACTGATCGCGGAATTGGCGGTGCAAGAAAATCTTGAAAACCCTCATAATACAATTATACCTTATTTAGCTGCCAAGGCAGAGTTCCTCTAGTCATAAAATAGGTCGCATATTGCTGTCTTATGACATTCGGTGCTGTCTGTTCTTCATGTACGGGTTGTATTGGGAGAAATTCATCAACACTTATAGCAAATTTATCTCTTTGTCTAAAACCATCTCGATCAGCGACAAAATTGTGTAATACACAACATGCTTTTATAATGTCAGTAGCGAAGTCATAGGACACGTCTATCGGTCTGTGAAAAATGCGCCATTTGTTGGCCATAATCCCAAAAGCGCATTCGACATATCTTCTGGCTCTGCTTAGACGGTAATTGAAAACCTTTTGTTGTAAGTCGAGATTTTGACCGCCATATGGACGCATAATATGTTTGCTCAGTCCAAAAGCTTCGTCACCCACAAATACATACGGGGTTGGTATATTGCTACCAGAGAGTGGCTGGGGTTGAGGTAGTGGTAAGTTGTTGTTAATCATTAGCTCGTACAGTTTAGAATTTTGTAATATGGTTGAATCGCATTCTTTTCCGTATGCACCGATGTCGACAAATACGAATTTGTAATTTGAATCCACAATAGCTAGCAACACAATCGAAAAAAAGGCTTTATAATTAAAAAAAAGTGAGCCACTATTTGCAGGATTACACACGCGGATATGTTTGCCGTCGATGGCACCAACACATTGAGGAAAATTTGCCTTTACATCAAAACCCCTCGCTATTGTTTGGAAACTTTCAGTTGTCAGTTCAGGGATGTTGTCTCGAAGAAGATTGGTCCATATAGCACGACAAACTCTTTGTATTATATATGCAATAGTAGATTTTCCCCGTTTGAATTTGAAATGTAAATCAGTTATTGAATTTCCACTTCCTAGGTATCTGAAAAGAAAATAATTATTATAATATGCATTTATGAGATAGATAGATACCCGAAAAAAAATACTGACATATTCAGACATCGATAGCAAATAACTTTCTCTATGTAACCAATTAATTCTGGAATCGCGAAAAAAATAGCAGCTGTTGCATACATTTTGATTCAGTAGGTATTGCTTTTTGTATGTAACAGCTGTTATATTTTCACGATTCCAGAGTCGGTCACATAGTGTTTGTTAATGATATCTGAATATGTCATTAAATTTTATCGAGAAATTCACTATGTATAAATTATTAAATCATGTTTACTATTGGTTTTGCAGGTAATGATTTAATAAAAAAATGGAGAAGTGTAAAAGATAATTACTTCAGATATTCAAAAAAATTAAAAGAAGTATCAAAATCGGGCTCGGGCGCTACGAAACTGAAGAAGTATCATTTATACAATCAACTCCTTTTTTTGAGAAAAGTGGAACAAAATGCCACCGAATCTAGCTTAGACTCGCCTAGAGAAATCAACAATGAATCTACGTCTACAAATGATGACATTACCACAGACAACACTCCGCGCTATGTTCCAGTCGCGCGCAAAAGGGCAATGCAAATGGATGAGTTTGAAAGAGAAGGACTAAAACTTCTCAAGGAGCCGGAAAATCGCCATATGTCCTTTTTCAGAGCTATATTGCCATCTATTCAAGAATTTTCCGACCAAGAAACTCTCCGTTTCCAAAGTAAAGTTATACAAATTATAGATGTAATGCGGTATGGACAAACATCATCATATGTGAGTGGCCCATCAACGTCTCACCAACCACCATATGGGTATCAAACAGCAAATCAAACAGCAAATTTTCAAAGTACATACATTTCTGATTATAATAATTCAATTACATCTCCAGAAACATCTCAAGCAAGTGAAGAAACTGAATACGATTTTTCTAATTTGTAATTACTGGATGATATCTCTCTTAAATAATGTCTAAATTTAAAATTATGACAATTGCTGATTATTTGTGAGTTGATTACTAATTAAACAAACCAAAAAAACTGTTATATTTTTATTACTTAAATATATTTATATAGTTACCTTAAAGTGATTCCCAGCATTTCTACTGGTTCCACTGGATTCCTCATATTAGTATAGTTTTTTCGTATGTGTGGTTCTAAGGACTTCAATAAACATTCGAAGCTGGATACACTCATTCTAAAAAAATTATAAAACTTCTTTTCGTCTAATAGCAACTCCCGATATTCTAAAAAAAAAAACTGTCCATCACGATTTCTTAATGAAATTAAAGGACTGATCCAGTACCGTCTTGTGATCTTGCGTCGATTTCGGCGGTGACGTAGTAATAGGAGCAATGCTAGACGTCTTTTCCGATCCATGATTTGCTATAGACTGACTGCGAATTTTTTTCAAAATACTTGCCGCAACTGTGCGTCGCCGCTGCGCCGACGGAGCGTCATAGTAACGCTGCAGCGCCCGTGTGGCCGGCTATGCGTCAAAATATTTGCGTTGCGACGACGCAACGCAACGCAACGCGCCGTGTGGACTGGCTCTGACATGTCCTTTATGTTAGGAACGCAGGGAATAAAAGGTATAGCCGATATCAAATACTAAAAATCATGAAATTTTTCATAGATACAGAAAAGAAAGGTGCCCAGAAAAAGAGTACCTACTTTTCCCGTAAGAAAAAAAACTAAACATGCAGACGAAGTCACAGGCGGACACTAGCTATTTATAACGGCCAAGTGCTAGTCCGAATAGCGCACGAAGGGTACCAAAAAACGGCAAAAAAAAACATCTTAGTTGTATGGGAGCCACACATAAATATTTAATTTATTCTGTTTTTAGTATTTGTTGTTTTAGCGGCAACAGAAATACATCATCTGTAAAAATTCAATTATCTAGCTATTACGGTTCATGAGATACAGCCTGGTGTGGTGACAGACAGACAGACAGACGGACAGTAGAGTCTTAGTAATAGGGTCCCGTTTTTACCCTTTGGGCACAGAATAGATATAAGTACTACTGTACAGAAAGGAAACTCTCCGCCCCGCCACATGAGTAAAGAAAAGGACCAGAGACAAAGCTTCATACAACCGCGCGAATCGGTTGCACTACTACAAGCTCGCGGGGGCTTAGTAGCAAAAGGACCTATTCGCAAAATGCCACACGGCCAAAAAAAGGCCACGTTCTCGGAATGACTTGTTCTCGAAAGGACCTATTCGCATAATACCTCATTCTCAAAAAGACACATTCGCATAATGCCTTATTCGCGTAATGACCTATTCTCAAAAGGACACATTTTTTTAAATACCTGCCAGCTTTAACGTTAACAGCAAATGATTGGTAATTATCACGTATTAATAAGTAAAATACATTTTTATTACATTTTAATCCGTCAGCTCCGCTATAGATATAATATTTGATAAGAAATATAAAAAAAATATTGACTAAATTAGAGACACAGGAAATTACTGTGGAACAATTTTTCAAACAAATTATTTATTTGCAACTTTTAATGTAAAATTGCAATACCATTTTTTATAACACATCTGCTTCTTACCTAATAATTATTGATATTACAAATAATAATGATTATAAAAAGAAAAATTCATAGCTTTCCTTTAAGTTTAGTAATCTGGCATACTCTTGTTGATTTTTAATAAAATGATAAGAAATGACGATTTATAAGTTAGTATTTTTTCATATTTATATGTATATGAATTATTTTACCTTTCTGAAATACTCAATTTCTGGTTTTATAAACAATACAATGTGTCCAATCTACTTTAACCCCCTTTCAGAATTGCACTTTATCGAGGGACACATTGTATATAGAAAAGCATAGTTTCACTAACAAACACTTAGAGAAAAATGTGGCATTTTGAGAATAGGTCATTCTGAGAATAAGTCTTCCTGCGAATGAGTCCAAAGGAGAATAGGGCATTCCACGAATAGGACATTTTGAGAATGAGGCATATCGCGAATAGGGCAATATGCGACTGCAGGGCATTTTGCGAATAGGTCCTTTTGCTACTAAGCCCTCGCGGGGCATGTGTGCGTGTCCACTGGCCGCTTGTCGCGTACGCGGAAAAACCGGAAAAAACCTGTTTTGACAACTGCAGCCAGTGGACAATCTCAGGGCATCATTTGTTTTGTTAGTTGCAAGTTTGAATTTCACGTTCTTAAGAAGCTTTGTCCCAGTCCTTTTCTTTACTCATGTGGCCCCGCCCCACAATCAATTACCTCACCCCACCGGCGCCCACCGTGCGAGTTCCGTGTGCCGATCCGTGTGCTCATTCAATAGCTCGCACACAGTTGCGCGTGTGCAAAAACGTCACTGTGTAGCGTCTGTGTAATAGGTAGTTGAAAGGCGACGCTTGTATGGAGTGCCCGGGGTGTGCTTTGGGTACGGAACGCTAAAAACCACCAGTTTTACAAAAAAAGTGTCAAAAAAAACTATATCTATCTATCTTTAAAACACCGAAAACACTGAACCATAAATCTAGGGTAATAAAAATCTATTCTCCAGTAACCCTGACGTGAAACTAGCCTACCGCGCAAAAGCCTTCGGCAATAAAAACCTATCCCGGTTGTCCCGGCGAGTTATCTCAACCGGAAGTAGGGGGGATTGGCGGCTTCCGGCGTTCCTATTAAAGGTAAAATGATGCTCTATTTTTGAATTGTAAGTTGAAAGGTATTTTTTAAATCGAATAGGGCTACAACTTTTTGATTATCATGCATCTAGTATTTTAATGAGTATATAAAATACCTACAGTGGCTGCCCACGACTTCGTCTTAAATGGTTTTTTTCCAGCTCACCTACGAAAGAACAACGGCGAAAATATACCTATTAAAATGTTTAGCGTTTAGAAAAATGATTTTCTAAAAGCTGGGTAAAATGTACACATCAACTTTGTCTAGGAATAAAGGTGTTATTTTCATACAAACGAGTTAACTTTGAAGCCTTGGTTTTCTGCCAGGGATGTACCGTGCTGTGATTTGATGATGGCCATCCAGGGAGTGAATGGAGGAGATTCAGATCACACCCAATTGATCTGATCAGCATTCTAAAAGATTAATGGGTCTGAGTTATCATTTTGAGCATTTCCTTACATTTTCATGCTATTTTCGAGGTTTCTTTAAACATGTCCTTTACGTTTTCAGAATGCTGATCAGATCAATTGGGTGTGTATAGCAATCTGAATCTCCTCCATTCAGTCCCTGTATAGCCGTCATCAGATCACAGCACAGCACATCCCTGGCAGGAAACCAAGGCTTCAAAGTTACCTCGTTTGTATGAAAATAACACCTTTATCCCTAGACAAAGTTGATGTGTGTAATTATTTACGAATTTTCAGGGCTTTAACTGAATTCAAGAAAGTCTGTATAAAAATATTAGTTTTTTAAAGACCTAAATGACCAATTCAGTTAATATAAGATTTTTTTTGAAGTGAAAACTTCTTTAGCGGCGTTGTACGCTTTTTTGTAATGGGGAAAAAAATTTAATCTCGCGTCAGTCAGTCAGGATCACGTGACCCTGATCGAAAATTCGTAAAACGGATGTGACGGATGGAGAGTAGACAGCCGGCGGCGGAAGTATTCCCCTCTCTTTCTACGCGGCGCGGCAAAAATGGCGGCGCGTCATTTCAAGACGTAAACACTTGTGTCACCATAGCAACGCGCTAGTTTTTTAATTCAATGTCAAAACTCTAGATTTTCTGTCAAGCTATGGATAAGACTTTCGTACAAACTTCGTGCAAAATAATTCCGTAACCATTCTAAATTATCAAAAATGCACAACGTTAATATTCAAGTTTTCACAACTGCCGGCACTCCCGGATTGCAACCCGATTTTTTTTTTGTTTAGTTCCACTGAAATATTTTTATATTTTGCAGACTTTTCCTAAGATTTTTGATGCTTAGTTCCCAAAAAAATATTCTGGATTGCTTAGGCAGTTTTTCATTTCTAAACACTAAAATATTAAATCGAATAAATTCATGTATGGCGGGTCGCCAATGTTCTTTCTTCACATATTAAACCCTTTTCAATATTTATTTTCAAGGCAATAGATAGTAAAAGTCTGTATGTCATTACCTAATTTATATCTGTGCAAAATTTGAATTTATCAATATTGGTTCAGATGTTATGGCGTGAAAAACAGACAGATGGATGTTCATAGTTAAAGCTACCTTTACATTTACCTATAAATTTTAAATAATGAAGAATTTGGTGGCGAAAACAATATTTGTTGTATATTATTTAAAAATTTTCTTATAAAATTGCTTAAAAATTGCAAAAAAATTAAAATTGAAGAGGTAGATATTTTTTTTATTCTGTCTCAATTTTCATTGTGATACTCACACTTGTTAGTTCTTATTTAAAAAAAAATACATGTGCCGCCATTATATAAATTAAATATTTCCTACTCGGTGTATCACTACTATACAATGACTAAAATTAACTTAAATTTGAGATCTTTGACTAGAAAAAATTCGTTCCAAGCGTTCACAGACTCAACTCCTGCCTGAGAATATGTGGTGACGAGTAATTTTTTTCTATTATCTTATATATAGAAACCGGCCAAGTGCGAGTCGGACTCGCGCACGAAGGGTTCCGTACAAAAAAAAGCAAAAAAACACGTTTGTTGTATGGGAGCCCCCCTTAAATGTGTATTTTATTATGTTTTTAGTATTTGTTGTTATAGCGGCAATAGCAATACATCATCTGTGAAAATTTGAACTGTCTACCTGTTGTCGTTATTAATATCGAGCAAAAAACGGCAAAAAAATCACGTTTGTTGTATGGGAGCCCCCCTTAAATATTTATTTTATTCTGTTTTTAGTATTTGTTGTTATAGTGGCAACAGAAATACATAATCTGTGAAAATTTCAACTATCTAGCTATCACAGTTCATGAGATACAGCCTGGTGACAGACAGACAGACAGACACTGTCTGTCTGTCTGTCTTAATTATTTATTATTAATAAATTATATACCCATACTGTCTTAAGGGTCAAAATTAACATGGCGTTGTGGTTAGACTGCGGACTAACGCCATTTTAGCGCAAATCGTATTCAGAGTGACAGTTTAACGTTTAGTCCCACCATTAAAAGGTGCATTGTGATTGGTTTATAAGCATTAAACCAGGTTTTGTTAGAACAGTCTTGCACCCCAGTTTTGTGAAACATCTCTGAATAAGACAGATAATGTTAAGGCACAGCTTGTTAATGGATTAAAATGTAGAAAAAGATCTGTCAGTGATTTTTTAATTCATTATAATGTGTATAGGGAAGTAATGTAATATGGTAAAATATTCCTTATTATAAATACCTGTCTGTCTGTCTGTCACCAGGCTGTATCTCATGAACCGTGATAGCTAGAAAGTTAAAATTTTCACAGATGATGTATTTCTGTTGCCACTATAACAACAAATACTAAGAACAGAATAAAATTATTATTTAAGGGGGGCTTCCATACAACAAACGTATTTTTTTTGCCGTTTTTTGGTACGGAATCCTTCGTGCGCGAGTCCGACTCGCACTTGACCGTTTTTTTCTAATTTATATTTTCTGGACCGTCATTTTAAGCCTCCGTTACAATCGGATATTACCTTGAAAAATATTTTGCATAATATTAAAGAACATCATTAATCAACTCTGAAATACCGAACTGTAAGATTCCAACATTATTAATGATCGGTACAGAAATAAGACGTACAAGACGTCGGAGAAAACATGGTATTAAAAATAATATCAAGTTGGGAATAAACATTTTAATATTCTCAACTGATGTTGAAAATTAATTTTAAGCCTGTTAAGCACACCTCAGCCGCGGAACAATACCAGCGGAACCGCAGTAGTTCCAACATGAGTTGTCCGTTATACCACAGAATAGATAAAATAGTACCTACTAACTAAGAAGTTGCACTCCGCAAAATCGTTTAAATAAATTGCTACTTTTGCTCCGACACAATAAAATGCAATTCAGGTCGCACAGCACTCCCTCTTTATCTTTTCTGACGTTGAAATTTACCCTCTCAGAGGACACCGAGCGCTTCATACTCGCGCGCGGAGTGACAAAGCCCAGCGAAACAGCCTATTCTAACGCATAGATTTAACTTTTTTGAAGTGAAAACTTCTTTAGACGCATTGTGCGCTTTTTGTATGGGGAAAAAGTGCTAAACTCGCGTTAGGAATCACGTGGCTGATCGAAAATGCGTAAGACGGATGTGACGGATGGAGAGAAGACAGCTGGTGGCGGAAGTTTCCCCTTATCTTTCAACGGGGCGCGTTGAACATGGCGGCGCGTCATTTTAAGACGTCAAAACACTTGTGTCACCAGCAACGCACTAATTTTGAAAATGGAACTAATAGCAGCGATCTCTTCGGTGAAATCATAGACTTATCTGTGACTATAAGTTTAAATCGTAGACTGCGTGCATGTAGAAATTAAAAAGGCCACTGGCGCGAAATCTTTAGAATATTTCTCTAATTACAAACTGATTGAATTGTGTGACTGTGTAGTAATAGGAAAGAAATAATTTTAATCATTTGCCGCTAATTTCAAAATATCAAAAATGCACAACGTTAATATTCAAGTTTTCATATTATTGAATTTATATTCCAGGCATTTACAATGCTATTTATATATTAAGATAATTTATAATTAGAAAAAATACTAGAAAAAATTGACTTACCCAAAGCAGCTCAAACGGGATCCCGTCTGGATCCAGTCTGGATCCCGACTGAACTTTACAAAAAGTTAACCATTGAAAGAGAAAAAAAAGGTAATTCTAGATAATTTTCCCCTTTTAATTGTTCTTTTAATTACCTGCATTAATTAATCCTTCCACTTAGTTTTAAACTATACAACACATAACTCAATAATTACCATTAGCAAATATATTCATCTCTTCTATTTAGATTAAGCACAATTCGAATGCAGGTAGGGTCGGCAAGTTAATTGTCTCGCTCGTTAGCGTGCTGACTGTACACATAATGGGTGATTGTGTGGCTAATGTACTTCCTAAGTGAATGGGAATTGTAAACAATTACTATACCTAGTATTAATATAAACAAAATAATAAATAAACAAAATATTAAATGACATCACATAAATTGATCTGTTTCAAAAAAAACTAGCTAAAGTCCTTGTGTAATGGAAATGAGACAAACACCCAAACCTAAGCCAATATAGAAATAGTACATTACTGCCGCGGTCAATAATGACTGCGTTGCTGGCAGCGATGATGATGGCCGAGAGCGGAGCTTAGCGCAGGCCGAGAGCGTAGTTAAGCTGAGCTCGAGGCCATCATAACGTGGCCAGCAGTGCAGTCATTGTGGACCAAGGCTTGTATAGTTCTTTACTCAAAAAATGCGAATACTGCCTACTATACCTACTACTATAGTAAGTACTTATAACCTAATTTCGAAAAAATACAAAAATGCAAATATCTCAGAAACGGTGCGTCGGAGCCAAAAAATAAGGTTTTTTTTGATCCCCTTTGTAACTCCGGAAGTAAATAAGGGGTATTGAATGAAAGGTCAAAAAACGGTCAAGTGCGAGTTTTTTATATTTTTCCATACTAATTTTATATAAAAGTACAAAAACATCATCTTGGTACAACAATACAACACCCGCGCAGCGCAGATATAGAATGGGATTCAAAATGGCGGCTCACCGCGCTTACCACAACGAGTGTGACTGAGAGAGTGATAGTGAATATATGAACGACGCCATTTCTAATCCCATTCTTTATCTGCGCGGGTTGTACAGTGTATTTTTCACCTAACTATGTTTGAAAGAAAACTCGACAATAATGGATTCTCAAAGGAAATTGCTGGTGGCTAAAACTCGACAATAATGAAATCCCATATAACTTTGTTGCGTCACCATCGGAGGACACCGGCAAGCTCGACTTTGTTCAAAGAAGGTTGTCAAAATAATGACCATATTACAAGCTTTTTTGAGTAATAGTACATTATGATACAAGTTAGCTTAGGTTGCTCATTGCACACAAGGCTGTAGGTTGCAGCCCGAGCCGCAGGCGAGGGCGTAACTCAGCCGAGTGTGCAATAAGTAAGAGCTCACGAGTTTCATACGACGTTTTTCAACACATTTGCGAGGAAAAAACAAAGTAATTTACCACACAGCAACAAATACGACAAAAACAAAATAATAATCATGACGAGAAAAGGCGCGCAGGTTTTTTATTTGTTTTTTTCAACGCCCAATGCAAGAATATTTTGCAAACAAAGGGATTAGTAAGCATACAGCCTACTTCAAAATTATAAATTTAAGTGATAAAATGCAAATATTTTAATATTTTATAACAAAATATTGTAAATTAGGAATAATTTGATAATAATTAATATTTGTTTGACTTAATTAAGGACCTACACATTTATTTATTCCAAAAATGCAAATGAATTTTCAGCGGCATAAAACCTCTTTGTTGTTATTAAAAAAATAACTGTATTACCCAGTTAAATTGAAAATGCTCTGTTTACTCGCATAGAACTTGCAGTAAAGTACCTATTTAACTTTGTAGGGTTCATTCTATAACCAACTAGTGTTTTATATATTATTGCACGCGTTTGTTATAGTTCGGTTTATGGCCCTAAAAGCGATGTATTAGGGCTTACTTTACAAGCAAGTGTGTTGAAAAGTTCTTTTTCTAAATTGACCCAACGAGGATTGAACCCGAAGCCTCAGAAATGGTGTCACTTTGAAAACCTGTCGCTACTGGCTGGTTATGTTTAGTAATCGATAGACTACTAAACATAACCAGCCAGCTTTGAACGATATGCTTACTATTAAATATTTAAGTGCGAAACACACCGGATGCGTAAGCGTAGAAGTGCACGTAGACGTACCATGACGTTGTAATGTCTGAAACTTTATGAGACATGGCACACCGCTTGCGGAACGTACGCGTGCACGTAGCCCTACGCATTGCGTAACCCTACGCATTGCAGCTCCCATTACAGGCTGCGTACCTACGCAGAGCGGAACGCACTGATGCGTCCAGTAATGACGTTGTATTCAAGGGCTTTCCTTAGTGGATGTCACACAGAACCGAACAAATTTGAACACGCACGACACGCACGTATCTTTGCTGCGCGTCACTACGTACGTGACCACGCGCGTGACTACGCAGCCGGTGTGCCCAAGTGCCTTAAGTACGAAACACACCGGATGCGTAAGCGTATGCGTAAGGGTGCACGTAGACGTACCATGACGTTGTAATGTCTGTTACATTATGAGACATGGCACACCGCTTGCGTAACGCGTAGACTGATGCGTAACCCTACGCATTGCAGCTCGTGACGTTGTACTCAATGGCATTCCCTATTGGACGTCACACCGAACACGCACGTATCTTTGCCGCGCGTCACTACGCGTCCGCGTCTACGCAGCCGGTGTGCCCAGGCCTTTAAATATTAGCACTAGACGATTAAATCACATGTTACACGAACGATGTGCTGAGCCACTGCACCATGGAGCTCCTTTATAGGAACGGAGTGGAACAAGCAACGTGTTAAAAGATTTAGTTTTCGTGTATGTTAAAATAATAATTATCACAAAAAGAAAAGCTTGATTTTTGAACCGGTAATTATGTAACTTTGTTGCAATCAACTCCGACAGAAATCGCAGTTACATTGCTGCTTTGTTATGAACCAATGTGACAACTATCTTACTAAAAGCAGCAATGTAACTACGATTTCAATTGATTTCAATCGAGAATTGTTAGCAACAGGGTTACGTAATTCGAGGGCTGGTCGACATGGATGGACATCGCGCGATCGTAGCACTCGTAGCACCCGTAGCACAGCGCGCACTACGAAAGTTTCGTAGTACGCTCCATCCGGGCGGGAGATGCTACGCCCCAACTACGGTGCTACGCCATTACGGAGTTTGTAATGTAAAGCAAAGTTGGACATTAACTGGAGAAAAAAAACTTTATTTTTTAAATAGGCTTTTGACTAATTTTGGAAAACTATTTCAAACTATTCCTTATTACGTTAAAGTTTAAAATTTTAAAACCGCGCCAAAAACGCTATGGCGCTGGAAACGTCACTTGTTGACGTCACTAGCCTGTAAACATTATGATATCCTTAGCCATTTGACAGCCATCAATCGCGGATCCTTAGTCTATGATCGTGTCAAACGCCTGAAACCATATTTATTTTAGTTTTCGTCACAGAAAAAAATTCAAAAATTATTGCATTTTTCTAGGTGAAATTAATCAATTAATAGGCTTAGTTTAGTGTACATAATAGTTGAATATGTTTATTTACGCCATTATCTGTTAGCATGACCACAATTTGTAGTATATTTTCAATGTTGTCAAATACCCTATTATCATCATCATAACAGTTGCACAACACCCACTGCGGGGTGTAAGCCTCCTCTAGGGATCTCCTCAATCTTAGAGTAAGACGCGCTTCTGAAGTCCTCAACTTAGAGTAAGACGCGCTTCTGTCCCAGAAAGAGAAGCCATACGAAGCTTTCCCCTCTGCCGAAGTACAAGCCCAAATGGGCATATGCAGTTGATAAAACCAGTTGCGCCCGGATTTCTTTCTAGACCGAGTCCAGTCGCGCATGTGAACGCTGCAGTGTTTAAAATGCCGAATTTATGAGTTTTTTACTGTTAAAACAGGTCTGGAACATCAAAGTTTACAAAAAGTCGGTGTTACATTTCACATGAAAGTATTTTTTGTCGTATTATTGCTATTTGTTTACATTTAAACATTAAATTCGTATATTTTATTCTTGATTAGTTGTCAAATTTATTCAGTGACATCGGGTCTGCTCGTCCATGGCTCCTCCGTACAAATTTCAGATCTGTCGCTAGATAAATCCGAGTTCTCGCCGATGAGCAACTTAGTGATGTTACCGTATCACAATGTTTGTCGATAAAGGATATGGCCTGGTCCTGCTCCAGGCATTCTCATAAATGTGATATACCTAAAAATTCTTAAATATTTATTAATTCTTTTTAACTTCTGACAGACTCAATTTGGTCTTTGCAGTTTTGCACTGTTACATTCTGCGTCAAAGAGTAAAATAAAATCACAGCATAAATTAATTGGTTCTCTCACAGAATAAATAATCTTTTTGATACATCTTATATTATTATACAACCTGTTACAAAAGTACCCCTAATCCCTGAAATGCCAATGAGTATTAATGAAATAGAAACTGCGGTCGTGTCCGACAAATATCGGCATCACACAAAGCATCAAACGAAGCCGCCGCGACGCGCGCTAATGTACAGTAAAAAAATGTCAGTAGTCTTAGTTGTTCCGTTTAGTGTAAAATTCGTTAATAGTTTTTATGGTATTAAAATATCTGTAGGTGCAATGCGATTAATTTAGCTTTGTACAACAGAACTGAACACCTTCAGAGCGCTTGCGGTACATAAGGATGTATTTTAATTTGTTGAAATCTGTGCACACCGCACCATAGCTACATTCTCGAGTGAAGTTGCCGCGGATCACAGTCTATTGTCAATTTAATCGCATGTTTAGTATTGATAGATTCATTTTTTTACCTTTCGGGATTAGGGGTATTTTTGTAACACCTTGTATAAAAATGAATGGAATAAGATCATTTATAATAGAAAAACGTCATAAAATGCTCTTAATACGAATATGAGACTTGACAATAAGACTGAGTGTTCTTGAGTCCGTATTAACTTTTTCAGAAAGGTTTTTGCTTGTTGGGCTCTTTGTTGTTATTCACCCCATGTAAAATGTTTGAGTTTGTTACCTTTATTCCTTTTTCCGTATCGATATTGCTGCAACAACAATTGAGCCCAGCCCTTTCTGACAAAAACGTGTCATATTTTGATGTGTGACTCATCCGTACACAAATTTTTGCTGTTTTGTTTTATTTTTTATGTGTTGGTGTCGTCTTTACAGTGTTGTTTTTGTATGTGAGTATGCGGCACTGCACTTGTGTGCACTTTCCCCCCCCCCGCAAAAAATGCCAGAAAAAATTGAATAGAGTAATAATCGCTAAGGCTGCTCCCTTCCGCGATGCTCTAAGTCACGGATTTCTTTCTAGACCGAGTCCAGTCGCGCAAGTGAACGCTGCAGTGTTTAAAATGCCGAATTGATGAGTTTTTTGCCGTTAAAAGAGGTCTGGAACATCAAGTTTACAAAAAGACGGTGTTACATTTCACATGAAAGTAATTTTTTGTCGTATTATTGCTATTTGTTTACATTCAAACATTAAATTCGTATATTTTATTATTGATTAGTTGTCAAATTACAAGTACAAAGTACAAGACTGAGTGTTCTTGAGTCCATAATAACTTGTTTAAGACTAATTTAAGAACAATGACAAGGTACAAAATAATTATAAGAGCCCTGGGGCCCTATTTTTGAATCGCTCGGCTGGCGTCAAGCGCTCGTTTCTACTGATTTTCGTTCGACATCTCATTGTTTTGAGTCATATGTCGAACGAAAATCAGTCAAAAAGAGCGCTCGATGCCAGCCGAGGGATCAAAAATAGGGCCCCTGTAAGCCTACCACTCTAAAAACGTGCGCATCCTGAGACTTTTTTGCTTGTTGGGTCTTTGTTGTTATTCACCCCATGTAAAATATTTGAGTTTGTTACCTTTATTCCTTTTTCCGTATCGATATTGCTGCAACGACAGTTGAGCCCAGCCCTTTATGTCAAAAACGTGTCATATTTTGATGTGTGACTCATCCGTACACAAATTTTTGCTGTTTTGTTTTATTTTTTATGTGTTGGTGCCGTCTTTACAGTGTTCTTTTTGTATGTGAGTATGCGGAACTGCACTTGTGTGCACTTTCCCCCCCCCGCAAAAAATGCCAGAAAAAATTGAATAGAGTAATAATCGCTAAGGCTGCTCCCTTCCGCGATGCTCTAAGTCCTCAATGATCAGGGTGCCTACTGCCATGTCTTAGCGCAGTTTTAATTCAATCTTACCATGCTATTTCGTACTATGACCTTCTTATAATGAGATTATTATAATAATGTTTCTGTTAGAAGTTTTGTGACGTCATCGTTCAATCATTCACAAAACCCGTACCACGACGTGTCTTTAGAGAGCTAGCATTATTGTTTTGGTGTCAAATTATGAGGAATTTAGCAATCTTAAAAAAGTTGCTTTTTATCAACGGAATCAAAACTATTTGGAGTTATTCTATTTAGATATTAGAAAATGCGTCATAATCAGTATGTGAAACGTTTTTATACATCTTGTTCTTCATTGTGAATATAAAATAGTTGGGATTATTTGATTTATTATTTGATAACAAGTACTTGTTTTCAGATGGATAGCTAATTTGAAACAATCGAGTTTTTAAAAGCCGATAACGCAGAAACAAATACTTAGATACTTTTTTTAATGAATTTATTTTGCACAAAATAATAGTAATTTCAGGCAAATTAGTGTTATTTTTCGCCAATAAAAGTTTGGGGATGAAGGGAAGAGGGGGAGAACCCCCTTGCGTTCTAACCTATATTCGGGACCTACAAGGGTAAATAAGATTCGATTCCAAACTAAATAGGGGTTTGATAAGTTGTTTCTGTTGTCGTCAAAATTATTGTAAAATAGACATTTTTACCTAAAAACTCTCAATTTTCAGAAATTTATTGCTCGCGTAGGTAGGTATAATGTGGTTACTAATCATAAAATTACTTAAAGTTCGACATTTAACTTTAAAATATAAATTTTATAAATTTACAAAGTAAGAAAATAGGTACGTAACTTACCAAAATTCTCCTAGTGTCGCATTCTTGGCCGTTGTTTATGTTAACAACATTAGTTTCGTGATTTTGAGTGGCACACTACACAACAAGTGTTATTGTTTGAATCATAGAAAATGTTTCAAACTAAAAACGAAAATGAATACCTACTTTCCTTTGATGCACTGAGATAAAACATGTTTCCGATACGAACATAGCAAATAAACTGAAGTGATGGCTAGCAGGGATTGGACAATTTCGCAATATCATTCGTTCCTTAGCGGGAATAAAGTAATATTACTTTGTACAGGTCATGGTACGAATTTGAATAATCTTATTATAAACTTAAAACAAAACGTTCATAAAACATGATGGTAGGCTCCCAGACTTGCACTGCCTGCATCCAGCGGCTGCCCGCGAACTTAACCGGATCATCGGTCCACCTAATCGTCTGGTACGCGGTCGCTATTTAAGAACGTTTCCGCCTCAACGACTATATCGGTTCTTCTCGCTATGTGTCCCACCCACTGCCACTTCAGCTGAGCAATCCTTCGAGCGATGTCGGTTACTTTAGTTCTCGTACGGATCTCCTCATTTCTGATTCGATCACGTGAGGAAACGCCGAGCATAGCTCTCTCCATTGCACTCTGGGTGACCTTGGTGACCACGTTTCACTGTCGTAAGTCAGCACTGGCAACATACACATTGGTCATAGACTTTCGTAAGACAGTAAGACACTAAGATAAGTTAAACTTTGTCTAAAGAATAAACTACTCAACGTTTGTTTTACGTATTACCTGTAATTGGTAGTTGGAACGCTGTGCGTCTACTAGCACTGTGAGACCTCATATTTTTGTGAATACGAGTGTGAGGTGAAAATACATGCAATAACCGTACTCTCATATGAACTTTGTTACATATATATCAAGAAATATTGCACCCTTTGTGCTAACGAGCCAAACAATTACGGCCAACAACTTCTGCACTGCAATTTCACTTGTAAAGCGAATGAGGTCATGTTGATTGCAAAAAAGTGTCGTAATAATTTAGTGACTGTAACCAGCAATAGTTTTATGAAAATCTATAGTCATGATTTCTAGAGTGGGGTAAATCAGAATTTATCTAGTGGGGTAAATCCATTTTGACAGGGAAACGATGAGATGGGGAGCGGGGAAGGGGGGGGGGGGGGGGCTTTGCTACCTGTCAGGTGAGGTGAGACGTGTCCACAGTCTTTATAATACTTGTTGTATGGTCTGTGGTCGTGTCCAACTTTTACCTACTGAAATGAAAGTGCGGTACTGTACTAGTCGACATTTTGTCTGCATTCATCGCCAAGACAAAAGAGTTGCCGCACTATAGGAAAAGCTATTAATACACTATGATATTAAGCTCCTACTACAATTCAAACTCAGAACTTTTGTAGCAGTATTCGGTCCTTTCTTCCTACTTACTAATATCCTACTAATCTATACTTTACATACATACATACACTCACGCCTGTTTCCCATGGGGGTAGACTGAGACTATGAATCGCCACCTGCTACGATCCTTGCACATTTCTTTCGCTGCATTCACATCCATCAATCTTTTCATACATGCCCTGCGGTTTTTGTCACAGCGTACTCCAGCCTTTTTTATTATAATAAACTCTATGCGAAAGTCCGTTTGTTTGTTACGCCTTCACGTCTTAACTACTGAACCGATCATTATGAAATTTTGCAAACACGTTGTCAGGGGTACAGAGAAGGACGTAAAGTAACTTTCATCTCGAAAAAATGTACTGCTCCCGAGGAATACAAAAAAAACTGTCCACGCAGACGAAATCGCGGGCGGCCGCTAATATATTAATATTAGCGCCCGCTAATATATAAATATTATATTAATAAATGTTAAAGTTTTGATGTTTGTTACTAAATCACGCAAAAACGGTAGATTTGGTTGAAATTTGGCACACCGATAGTTTGGATTAATACATAAGATACCATAGATTTCTATGTGTATACTACACTAGATAAGCTGGTCAGTACCGAATAATTGCTCATAGAGTTACGGTGCATGATCAACAACTCATTTAGTCGGTTGCGAGCCACAGTGAAGAACAGTTGATGGCCGCGAAGGTTGTAGTCGGCAAACTAACACTTAAATCGATTAGTGTGAACAAAAAAACATTGATATTATTTACCTGGGATTTTTTTTCTACGTCTTTTCATGTTATTTTAGGTAATCAACTCTATTATTTCTTGATTTCCGACAAAACAATATTTATAAATGACACATTATGGCGCAACTGACAACTGCCATCTTAATATTGACATTTCTTTTACTCTTAACTAGAAATATTATAGAGCAAGCAGTACTACCGAATCGCTGTCAAAGAATAAGAAAATTATTCAAACAGATGTGCACTTAAAATGTGGAAAGAGGTTTCTACTGTTTAATGTTATACCATGTTTCTCAGAAGAGCAAATTCACCTTGATGTAAGTAACGAATGAGTAATTTCTACGTGTTTTGTGTTAGTATTTTGTTTCATTCTGTCATAAAATGAAAATTCAGAAAATTTCACCTAATTTTTAAATTATTTTCAAAAGGTATTATGCAAGATAACAAGACACTAAACATATATTTGCAACATTAGAGGTTGCAATTACTTTGAACGCTAAACCACGATGGTATGAGGGGATGTTTAGATTTATCAAGTATCGCCCACCTTACGTCGCTTTTTCGGGTCGATGACACAACTTTGAAAACCAAAGGATAGGTTCTCACTGGCAAAGCTGCCTGTTGATTTTCACTTAATTTTTTTTTTGATAAACACTCACAGCGGCGTGCGCGCACGTTACAGCTCGGCAGGCTGATTATCTAACTAGAAAACGCCTAGCGACCGGTCTCGTTTGACAGATGAATGTGATACATTGCTACTTTTTTGGGGTATAAAAAAACATACCAAAGAAAAGTAGCAATGTATCATATTCATCTGTGAACTGAAACCGGTCGCTAGATGGTATCTAAGTAGATAATCAGCCTGCCGGTTTTTGCTAGCGACTCACAAAACTTCACATGATAGCCACGTGACGTGACAGCCGACGTCAGAGGTACATTCGGAAATTGGTAGTGGGAGGACAAAAGCATGAGGTATTGATTTTAGGCTGCAACAGTATGTAAAAAAAGTTTTCGTTGTACTGAAAACTTTATGACATCACAGTTTCTACCCCCACCATTTGAATGCATCGATACCATATTTTCGTATTTTCATGATGACTTGTGCAAAAACTAACCTCAAAATATTACCGCTCTGCTAATATAAAAATAGCATTGTGAATGCCTAAAATCTAAAAATTCAATAATAATTACTAT
The DNA here is from genome assembly GCA_943789525.1 of Agriphila geniculea. Classification (NCBI taxonomy): domain Eukaryota; kingdom Metazoa; phylum Arthropoda; class Insecta; order Lepidoptera; family Crambidae; genus Agriphila; species Agriphila geniculea. Next base: position 7,453,758 of record OX038898.1, on the reverse strand, counting down.
TAGTCTTTTTTTTGGTATTATTTTCTCATACTCTTATAAATAAATAACAGTAGAAGATAATCTGTTATTCATTTCATTTTTGTATCTTGAGAATTTAGGTAGACACAATATTACAATACAATAAATAAGTAAATTAAATTTTAAATTAAAAACTGTTTATTTCTGTTAAGTACAAAAGAAAATGGCTTATCCTAAATTTGAAGAATCTTTAATATTTAAGATTATGACACTATTGGAGGGTCACTCAGGGCAACGGATATGACAAGTTGTTTACATTTTTTTTTATTTACTAGCATAAAATTAAGCCTAAAAAGTACCTGCATAATTATTAAATTTTATTATTAAATGTTTTATACCTAAGTACTCTAAATTTTCTGTCAAGCTATAGATAAGACTTTCGTACAATACTGTTCTGTATTCGTAAATTCAAATGCAGAGTAAATTCGTAAGACGGCAATTCGGGCAAAAAGTTTTCACTTCTGCCGGCACTCCTGGAGTGCAACCCGTTTTTTAGGGTTCCGTACCTCAAGAGGAAAAAACGGAACCCTTATAGGATCACTTTGTTGTCCGTCTGTCTGTCTGTCCGTCCGTCTGTCTGTCAAGACCCTTTATCTCGGAAACGCGTGGAGGTATCGAATTGAAATTTAAACCATATACTAAGGTCTACGGGCCCTTGAAGCTGTAAAAAAATCAAACTTCTAAGTTAACGTAAAAAAAAGATACTGCCGTTTAGGGCGCAAAAAACGCATTTTCGATACTCTCAAAGGAATCAAAATTCATAGGGTACTTCCCGTTGACCTAGGACTATGAAATTTGGCAGGTAATAGCGTCTTATACTACACTTACAGGAATAAATCTGAAAACTGTATATTTGTATTTAAATCATAATAAAATATGTTAATTAAAATACGTAATTATTAATCATCTTGGTGAAACAATGGTATGCGCGGTCATAGTTTAACTTCTAATTACTTTTGGATTAATCGCGCCACTAATTCTTTTTAAAATTTCAATATTTATTATTATTAATTATTCAGATCCTTTCAAATATTGATATAGTTAATGACTTTTAAAGATAAAATTAATAAGTAATAAATTTGGCTCTAAATATTTTCGCAACATGGCGGTATGTCACGCTGTATGACGGGGGTCTTCTTCTTCTTATTTTTGTTTTGGCAATCTACTTTCTTCTTGGAAGTAATTTTTGCCAGTGTCAAGTGTTGAATAGTTCAGTGGTAGATTGATTCAGTTTACATTAAAATGCGGGTGCATCGCATTCCAATGTTGCTTGGAGCATTTGGCACCAAGTATAATCAAGACAGTTTACTCGGTAAGGTCAGCCGAGGTAGCCACCACTACAATAAAAGTCTCGGCTTCACACAACCAAAGGGTCCTGTTGGAATACACCCATTTTCTCTAATAACATTGCGATAGATAAAACCATTTCACAGAACATTATACAGTGTACTATTGATATACAGCGCCATCTGTTGACAATCAACAGTACTTGTATTGCACACACCTGTATAAACAGGTGCGGTGGGTTTGTAATTATTTTATTTTTTCTCAAAAATGCTTGGAAATTCGAACATTATTTTGACAACCTTCTTCGTGCTAAATCGGAGTTTACGGACAGACCTAAACCGCGCCGTCAATATTTGTATGAGAATCCATTACTAACGTGTAATAATGGATTTTCGTACAAAATTGCCGGCGTCTGTCCAGCAATGTTTCTATTAAATTAAAACTCATTATACACACGTGTAATTCAGAAATGGAGCGAACTTTTCAATGAAACACAAATATAGGTATCAAATGTCGCCTTGATGAGCGAGCACATTCCAAAAATTATTTTTTTAATATTCGGTATACAGTACCCTTAGCACGAACAGCTATCGAAAAAAATAACGCGCGTAAAATCATTCGATAGTGCAATTTTGTATGGGAAGTTTGTACAACGCCATCTACCGCCGAATAGCTAAATTAAAATTTCCATAGATAATTCTCTATCGAGTAATTTTACGCGCGTTTTTTTTCTCGATAGCTGTTCGTGCTAAGGGTACTGGTATCACGTGAAAGGCCTTAATGAGCACATTCCAAAAAATTGAAAAAAAAAAAAATAAAAACGAAAACAAACTGTTTTGGTGCAATATGGGTATCAAATGAAAGGCCTTGATGAGCGCATTCCAAAAAGATAAAAAAAAAATAAAAACGAAAAAAAAATTTTTTTTTCATTACCTATGGGTATCAAATGTAAGTTTTTTGAAAAGTTTTTTGGTATATTGGAAAAAAAAAAATAAAAACGAAAGGTATTTTTTTTTTGCAATATGGGTATCAAATGAAAGGCCTTGATGAGCACATTCCAAAAACTGAAAAAAAAAAAACAAAAAAAATATTTTTTTTTTGCAATATGGGTATCAAATGAAAGGCCTTGATGAGCACTTTCCAAAAAACTGGAAAAAAATGAAAAACTGGAAATAAAGGAAAAAAAACCGGATTTTTTTTTTCAATATGTGTATCAAACGAAAGGCCTTTATGTGCACATTCCACTTTCCATTTTCTTTTATCAATTACTGAAAGTAAATTAAAATTAAAATAAAAAGCTTAAAACTTTTAAAACTAAAAAGTTAAAAGTTTAAAAGTACTACACAAGCCTTGGCCGCAACTAGGCATTGATGGACTCACGTATGTTCTTCAATGCCTGTCTTGAGTGCCGCTGCAGTAATGTACTATTCCATTTCAAACTTCGCCCGTGGTCAATTCTTTGTCGTAATCCCTGGAAGGGTTATTTTCTACGTGGCGACAAAGGATTTCAAATGGTTATCTAATTATAGCAGTCTGCTGAACGGATTTTGATGGTATTTTTTTACAGTTTGGTAGCTTGGAGTCCAACTTATAATCTAAGCAATTTTTCACATAATTTCTGTAGGTAGAACCTGGGATAAAGCTTGAACTCTCCGTAGTACAGTTTTCATATAAAAAACTAATAACTACGAACCACTTTTTTTTCAAAATATTTCCTTTGTACCGACATAACTTTTCTATAGCTTTATTTTATGTATAGATGTAAGGTCTGTACGGAACCCTCGGTGGGCGAGCCCGACTCGCACTTGTCCGGTTTTTTTATTTATAACGGAGCAGAGCTTGACCTTCATATCACTTGCGATGTTAAGGCCTAAGGTGAAAACGCACTTCACCCGAAATCATTAACTACTGAGTAACTAGCTATCACCTCTAATGCCTAGTTCCCATTAAGGTGAGTAAATTGGTCGAGTAGAGGTACATTACTTTGTGTGTTTGACGTTGTTCTAAAATCAACTTAAATTAACACACATGCCAGGCAATATACCCCTACTCGACTAAATTACTCGCCCTAATGAGAACTGCATAACTTTCGGAATATAACAATGTTTAATTCAGCGAACTATAATGTATGGAAGTGTGATTGCAATCAAATATTGTTTAAAATGGCACCACGGGGCCGAAAAAGTACAACCCGCTCAGCTTTAGTCGGGCCAGCCACGCACCCGGTGACTGACGTTAGCGTTCTTTACAATAATTGCAGTTTGTATTGTAGAGAAAAGAGAAAAAGAGAAAGTTTATTAGAAATGACGTCCTGTTTAGTCAAATGGTGTAAAAGACGTAGAGAAGGCAGTAAAAATGCAGAAATAACGTCTCATATTTTTTCGTTTAAGTATAGAAAATATCTATGAGTATACAAATTATGGTCGCCAATAAGCAACCGGTGCTCAGACGCTTTGTGCTGCATAATAAATGCCAGCATTTTATCCACTTAGTTGTACTTGTCATGTGGTGCCATTTTTTGAGCGTAATGCTTGTTTCATAAATTTTAGTTCGCTAGTTTAATTGACTTTTATTTTGGCATCAGACCTAGGTAAAATGGTGGTAGCCTGTTCCAAGTTTGCCTATCTAGAGTCTGGCCAGCGAGTCGTCTCGTCGAAATGGTGGCGCCACTTTTCCTGTTAAATTAATATGTTAATGGAAATTGACCCATATAATAAGACACAAAATTAGTCCACGTAACGTAACTCGTTGGCCAATCTCTAGACAGACAGACTTTGAACAAACCATACTACCAAACGCAGTACAAATAGGAGGTACCCCTCTTGCAAATCGAACTTGGGAGCCCATGAGTATAGAATATCTTTATAGAATACCTTTACCACATCTGCTCCTTAGTGCCTAATATTTTTACTTTTAATGTTTGTGCCTATTAATTTATTTATTTATTTAAGCCTTTATTGCTGTCACAAAGCAAACAAACATTATTTGAATTTTTGGCACTAATAATTAACTAAATATATTTTACTAGCGGCCGCCCGCGGTTTCACCCACGTGGTTTTCGTTTCCGTGGGAATATCGGGATAAAAAGTATTTTATGTTTTAATCTAGACTATTTACTATCTGTGTGCCAAATTTCAACCAAATCCGTTCAGTAGTTTTTGCGTGATTGGGGAACAAACATCCAAACCCACAAACTTTCACATTTATAATATTAGTAGGATTCCTTCTTGGCTTTAGTGATCAGCGTGTCTTGTGACACGTAGGCCTCTTCCAGCTGTTTTCATTCTGTTCTGTCTTTTGCTTTTCACGTCCAAAATGTTCGTCCAATTTTCTTAATATCATCTGCCCATCTTTTGGTTTGTCTTCCTCTTTTCCTTTTCCCGTCCCATGGTTGCCACTCTGTAATAATTTTGGTCCATTTTTCCTTGCTTTCTTTTGCCATATGACCAGTCCATTGCCATTTTAACTGTCTTATTTTTCTTATTATATCTTCCACTTTCGTTTTTGTTCTTATTTCCTCTGATTTTTGCCTATTAATTACAACCTGGTTAATTATTGTCTAATTTAAAAATCTCTCGCAATCGCTTTCATTTAACAGATGGATGTGACACATTGCTACATTTCTTTGGTAAGTTTAAATTTGTGCCAAAAAGAAGTATTAATGTAACACATCCTGAAAACAATTGCGATAGATTTTTAAAATTAGACAATGAGTACCTACTCTGGAGACGACAATGCGACAGTAAATTAAATAATCGTAAAGCTAATAACTCTCCCAGTCTGCATAAAAAATATCCAATATTTTAGTCTCAGGAAATATTTTACAGTTAGGTACTGTTTTCAATACAATAAATTTTCGAGCAATTTAGTTTGTTTGAATTTTTTTTATTTCCCTCCTTATTATTTGATAGTTTCAAAATACTCTTGTGATCTAGCTAGAGTGTGACCAATGTTTTCATTTAATGGCGTATTGTCGTTTCCTCCTGTATACAGTTAGGTACTTATAGTTATTATTACTGCTTAGTGCTTAATGAGTAACATTTTTCAAAAACTACACATACTGCGTGCATCTTCATACTAATGACACGACCCACTTTCTTTGTGGCGTGGCGACGGGCTTTTGCCGCCAAATGTACGTAAAAACAAGCTGGGAGTTAGTTTTGAGAAGTTTTTAAACAAAGAACGCAGTTTGTGTAGTGTTGTGATGTTTGTATTTCGTACTGAACTGAATACCTACCTATATTACTATAGTCTGTTCTATAACGCTAGCTATTTTTACATTCTCTTTGGTCTGTTCATTCTTACTTGTTTTATTAGGTACACAATCTTCCCCCACTGTTTATTGAAAAAATCTATTATAAAATACAACAAAATGGTTTTTTACACATAGATTACAAAAGAAATTACAAATTATTAGTAACAATTTGATTTAATAAGTCAATAGATTTTTAAATAACGGTTTAAATAGAAAAGGCTTATGACACCTTTCAAAGGCTGTTTAGGACAAGTTTTTTTATAGACAACATCCACAAAAATTGCTCCGATTTCAAAATAAGTAGCTAAGTCACGTGTTATGGAAACCGGAGACAGCGGTGGAATTACAAACAGCCAGACCTGAGCCAATAGAGAAAAAATCTTTTTCTAAATTGACCCAGCCGGGGATCGAACCCGGGAACTCAAATATGGTGACACCTTGAAAACCGGCGTACAAACCACTGGACCATGGAGGTCGTTTACACAAGTAAGGATAAACAGACTTAAATATATAATCATATTCACTTCTATTTATATATATGTTTCGGCTAATACCCGAAGTGCGGCTAAACCTGGTTTTAACCGGCTAAAACTAGGTTTAGCCGCACTTCGGGTATTAGCCGAAACATATATAATAATTAGAAGTAAAACACTTTTTACGGATTACAGCGCGTATCTTATTATACCTTTAAACGAGCAATTCTTGTATATTTATTTATTTCTGTGATTTCGGAAACGGCTCTAACGATTTCACTGAAATTTGGTATATGGGGGTTTTCAAGGGTAAACAATCCATCAAGATTAGTCTTATGTTTGGGAAAACGCATGTTTTCGAGTTTTCATGCGTTTTTCGTTCGACGCAGAATATGGTCGCTAATTTCGTCCGGCCGGCCTCTGTCCGTCTGGTCCAGCGGGTTAAGACGCGGACGACAAGAAACGAGTGTTACGGGTTCGAATCCCGCTCGGTGACTTATTTTTTTATATGTTCAAGTTAACATATTTTTTTATTTTTATTGTTTTTAGACAAGTTTAAAAAATGTAGTTAATGTTTGAGATAGCAATGTAGATTATCACCTAAACACGAGCATATTGCAATAAATAGTAATAACCGAGCAAAGCTCGGTCGCCCAGATATTATAGGTTAATTCAGATGTTATTTTAGAATTACTTAGTTTTGGGTTTAGGGGCCGTGGTCACCAGTCGTCCCGTGACCACAGCCCCTGGAAAGGTGTCGAAACGTCGGGAAACCCAAAAAATCAACAAATCAAAATTAAGTAATTCTGAATTAACATCTAAATTAACCAATATACGTGATGTAATCCGTAAAAAGCACTGACGTCCATTATACAAAGTACGCTGGACAGGCTAATGTCATGAAATGACAGCATTTTTTGTGCCGATTTGAAAATCGCCATATTGGCTCTGAGAGCAATAGATTCTACTAAGACAGTAGTGAGTGTACTTGGAACTAATTAGTTCCAAGTACGCTCACTACTGTCATACTATAGAATCTAGTGCCCTCAGGGCCAATATGGCGATTTTCAAATCTGAACAAATGACAGGTAACGTTCGCCTGTCCAGCGTACTTGTATAATGGACGTCAGTGGTAAAAAGTGTTTTATTTCTAATGACCTGAGGCCGTATTACAAGCTCTTAAAACCTGCCAGGTTTATAAATTGCTGTAGTGACATCTCTTTCTCGCTGTATAGCAAATAAAAGAGATAGATTGACAGCCAGTCAGAAAACTGACTGGAAATAAGAGGTCATAATACAGCCCCTGTACGCTGTAGGTACTTATAATCAATTTATAAAGTAATAACAGCCACTGATGAGATTTCTTCCGCGTTGAAAATTTTTTTCTGGATAAAAGGCCTATATCCTTTTCTATACCGCAGACAACATGCATGCAAAATCTTATTATAAAGAAATATCACCATACATCATTCCGAACAAAAATTAATTTAAAAATGATGGCAATCCATGTCTTAATATGGTATTCACCATATTCACAAAGAAATACGCCCCCTAATAAGCTTTGTTGGATATCTCCCATTATTCCCAATCTCATTTTAGTCCGCCATCTTGCATTTAACTTGGAGGCAACAAAAGATATGAGCTTGCCAAAAATTTAATTATTTGGCCTTTTAGTGTGCGAAGCCATAGTATAGTGAAGGCAGAAGTGCAGTAACTACATATTTTAAATAATATCACAACTAAAAGATAAATAAGTTACCATATTTTTTTAGAATAAAATTATTTTTTTAACAAGTTGTGAAGGTTTAGACCTTTTTAGTATATTATTTGTCAAATTTGGTATAAACCGCTTTTCCACTATTAATGTCCAACTGTCCACTTTACGGCATACATAATATAAACTTAGAAAATGATTAATGTATAAAATGTTTAATTAAACTATTACTTTAAGAACTTTTTGAAAAGTTGTAAGTACTATACTGTATATTTTTAGACTATGTCGAACTTACGACTATGAAATAATGAATTAAGTTATGAAAATCAAATATTAATGAAAAAGAACCAAATATTAGTGACTACATTTAATAAGTAGTTACTCATGTTTGACAAAATAAATGATTATTGTTTTGTATTGTATTGAAGTGAAAATTAGAGCTAGTCTAATATATTTTCTCTATTCAAAATATGCCTATTTATATTATAAATATTGTAAAACGTGACTGATCTTCTTGCGCAAAACCAACGTGTCTTAGGTTTTTCGCTTTTTGATGCAATGGTTTTGGTGTGATTTATGCACAAACATACTTACAGAAATATCAGAAATTCTAATCTTTTTTTTTGTCTTCTAAGACTAATTTAATATTTCTTAAACTCCTCAATCATCTGCCCAGACGGTACTTATAGACCAAAAGTGGTGCATGCCGTGATAAAATTCATACGTATTTTCAATAAAACTAAACGTGATTTTTTTTAAGAACTGTAAGTAGTATACACATCAACTTTGTCTAGGGATACAGGTGTTATTTTCATACAAACGAGGTAACTTTGAAGCCTTGGTTTTCTGCCAGGGATGTACCGTGCTGTGATCTGATGATGGCCATCCAAGGACTGAATGGAATATATTCAGATCGCTATACACACCCAACTGATCTGATCAGCATTCTAAAAGATTAATGGGTCAAAGTTCTCAGTTTGAGGATTTCCATACATTTTCATGCTATTTTCGCGGTTTTTTGAAACATGTCCATTACGTTTTTAGAATGCTGGTCAGATCAGTTGGGTGTGTGTATGCGATCTGAATCTCCTCCATTCACTCCCTGGATAGCCGTCATCAGATCACAGCACAGTACATCCCTGGCAGGAAACCAAGGCTTCAAAGTTACCTCGTTTGTATGAAAATAACACCTGTATCCCTAGACAAAGTTGATGTGTGTATTATTAGAAAGTATATCATTACATTACCCCGTAGTAATTTCTAAAAGTGATAACAAAACTTGTTAAAGTGGCAGTTTTTGACACATTTGCTATCTATTTCTGCGCATGACTATGAGGGAATGTAAGATACCTTCTAAAAATACTAGACTATGAGTCTTATAAATTCCATTTTTAGTTTTATTAAAATCCTTTTCTATTAACAACTTATTAAATAAAACCTCTGAGGGCGCCACTTTCAGTATGGGATACACCTTAATACAGACTCCTATAACACTTCAAAGCCCGGAATGATGAAATAAACTTCATAGAAAAAACTCCTTAAGCCGATTATGTACAATAAAATACAACCCTGGAAAATTATTATTAAACCTGAAAACCGCCGCTTTTGTAGAAAAAAAATATATATTTTCATGATTAACTGCATAGTGGCAACCCTAGAACTAAATTGTGTTTTGTTTTTGTCCATTAATAAGATGATTATTGAAAACAACAGTCTATTTGCGTCTAAGGTTGTCACTTTGCAGTTTTTCATACAAATTAAAATTACTGGTTAATAAGAAACAGCCTATATAAGACATCGACAATTTTATCTATAGATTCTCTTTGTTTTTGGTAAGTCATTTATTACTTTAGTGCCAGTCATCAGGGTAAGAACAAAGCAGATTTTTCTTTAGTTGAGAAACTTACTTTTTAATTAATTAATCTTTCAATCACTTGTCAAGTATTAGAATTGAAACTAAAGCTTTTATTAACGAGACTAAGAAGTTAATTATTGAGAGTATGTATTTATCCATTAAGTGAAGAAAAAATATTTTCTTACTACCTACATAATTACTAGCCCAACCAATGATTTTTTCCAAGGCCAGTTTGCCTTTGATGTCAACTGATGCTATTGTGCTGACGTCAAGTATCATTCACTATTTGACATCCAAGGAAATTATAAGTACTTCGTGTACGAAGGTACTAATAATTTCCTTGTTGACATCACATATCAATCTATCAACTGTCATACACAACCATCGCATATTCGCAATGCAAAATAGTTGTTGTCTTGTGCATGTTTACCAGATGTTTACTTATTATTCAAAACACAAACTGTCTGAATCAAAATTGCCACCTTATGCACAGAACAAGAAATCATTTCTTCCTCTCTATGTTCCATTATCTTATGTTTACACCGGATTTCTTTTTAAGGCGATTCCTTGACCGAAAGTGGCGCCCTCAGAAGTTTTCATTTAATAAGTTGTTAATAGAAAAAGATTTTAATAAAACTTTTCGTTGAATTTTTAGGGCTCATACTCTAGTATTTTTAGAAGGTGTCTCTACATTCCCGCGCAGTCATTCGTAGAAGTAGATAGCAAATGTGTCAAAAACGGCCACTTTTAACAGACTATCTACTTCTAATAGTGCAACGCGGAAATATAGTGATATAGAGATACCTTCAAAAATACTAGACTATAGACCCTAAAAGTTCCACGATAAGCTTTATTAAAATTGTGTATTACAATTACAATACTGAATAAAATTCACCGCGGCGCCACTTTTGGTCAGGGAAGCGCCTTAATGCTTCATTGAAAATATCTCCTTGCCTTGCATTCTCAAACTACGCGTTCCTGCGGTTACCAAATAGAAAAATACAGTATCTTCTATTTTTCTAAATATTCAAATTATGTTTGTATGAAAACAATTCTAAAATTAGGAAATTTACGTTCCCAGTTTTACGTAAAAGAGCAACTGAAACTTCGTTTTTCAAAACCCCAAACAAACGCATAAAACATTTCAGAGGCAGTTGGCCAATAATTCGGTTACGTAGTTTCCGGTGCCCGAGCGGCGGCCGCCATCTTGTTTCCGGTGCCCGCCATAATATCCTGCGCCGAAATGTTAAAGGGACAGTTTTTCGATCGGTTACTTTCGACATGTTCGAAATCTTTTTGATATATCTTTCTTAGTTTGTTTTGTTTTTGTCAGCTGTGCTCTTGTATATTGCAGTTGATACTTTATGATGACGTAATGTCTTCGATTTTTTCTTATTCATCATAATAGCCTAAGACCGTTGCTGGATATAGCCCTCAGCATGGGAGAATTTTGATAACATCTTTACGCTTCGCAGGCGAAAGTAGAAAATCGTTTATTTTTAAGCAAGTTATCATTCTATATTTTTTTTCGCCACTCAAAACTGCTGGCTAACATAATAAGTTTTTCAACACACTTGCTCGTAAAGTGAGCCCTAAAACATCGCTTTAAGGGCCATAAACCGAGCTATAACAAACGCGTGCAATAATATATAAAGCACTAGGTTGTTATAGAATTATCCCTACAAAGTTAAATTAGTGCCTTACTGCAAGTTCTATGCGAGTAAACAGAGCATTCTCAATTTAACCGGGTAGTACAGTTATTTTTTTTAGTAAAAACAATGAGGTTTTATGCCGCTGAAAATTCATATTTATTTTTTAAATAAATAAATGTGTAAGTCCTTAATTAAGTCAAACAAATATTTATTATTATTAAATTATTCATAATTCACAATATTTTTTTATAAAATATTTGCATTTTATCACTTAAATTTATAATTTTGAAGTAGGCTGTATGCTCACTCACCCCTTTGTTCGCAAAATATTCTTGCATTGGGCGTGTGAAAAAACAAAAAAAAAACCTACGCGCCTTTTCCCATAATTGTCATATTTTGTTTTTGTCGAATTTGTTGCTGTGTGGTAAATTACTTTGTATTTTCCTCGCAAATGTGTTGAAAAACGTCGTATGAAACTCGTGAGCTTTTTCTCATTGCACACTTGGCTGAGTTACGCCCTCGCCTGCGGCTCGGGCTGCAACCCACAGCCTCGTGTGCAATGAGCAACCTAAGCTAACTTGTCTCATAATGTACTATAATAAACTTTTACAATGAAACCTGTTCTGAAAAAAAACTTCAGTGTTGGCCTTTTAATGTATCAGCAATATTTTTTCCATAGTTTCAGAAAAATTCTTAATCTTCTCTTTAAAACACAAGTCTCTTTATGTCGTTAATGTAATAATAACATTCAAAGAATAACCATAATCTATTTACAGAATATAAACCAAAGTCTAGCCAGCTTGCATAACAATATCGGGAACTGAGTTTCAAACTTCTAAAGACGTGATCGGAATTTTCGAGAACAAAATACTTGTCTCGAAGTCACATAGAAGTGTCAAACTGAATCCAAGTTTAAATCGATTTAAGTGGAATACAAAAGCTCGTACGAATCGAATCGATTCGAGTCTTTGATAAACGAGAGTCGATTATTTTTATAACTTTGACTCGAAGCGCCAAGACAACAAAAGTATCCATCTAGTCAAGTATATCTTTTGACATTGTTGCCGTTTTGTATTGCAGAGATATCGCTATATAAGCAGATATCGAATAAGAAATGCAAGGGTCGGCGAATAATTTACTTGAAATATTACGCACACACGTGACTTTGTATATACGTCAAGCTAGCATCGAGGCAAAAATATAACCTGAGTCACGATATTGAAGTTTTCAACGTCGCTGCAAATACATTTAAAAGTTTATAAATTCTAAATTAAATCTCGATCCTCTAGCATGGACACATACTTTGATGCTTAAAATAATAACAACCTAGAACGATAGTTCCCTACAAAGTGCACTGTCAAAAGTGAAGCAAATGAATGAAACAGCCAAAATGGCACAGTTTTCACATTTTTATCCTTCATATGTTACCTAATCTTATATAATAAGAACGAAAAAGTTTCGATTTTCCTACCTTTAGGGGATAAGTTACTATTTTATTGGATTTTAGTTACGATTAGGTGACGTATGAAGGATACAAATCTTGCCTCAGTTTATACACAAGGGCTCGGCTTCTAACTGTTGTTATTCTAAGGCTCGATGGTAGTTAAACTGAACATAAAGTACAAATATCTTGCCATAACACGCTTACTTCAGCCACAAATCAAAGCAAAGCAATGATTATTTGCAACTACGTAAGTGTAAGTATACGGAGGTGTTTTGTACAATAATGAAATGCATGACTTAGTGACCATTATAGCAATTTTTTTAAGAGTATATACAGCTTATTAATTAACATGATGATCTTGATCTCTCCTACTAAAGCACGTTTGCAACATAATAAGATTTGACAATAATCGACGAAAGTTAGGTGCTAAAAACCCTTTCGTCGCATTTCATATACTTTGCACCTCCTTATCGTGATTAGTCTATTTTGCAAAACGTCCACTTGAGGCAATTTCTGTCAAAAAATATTTTTTGGTACTAGTTTTTATTGCCGACTGCACTTTTGTCCACCACATTGGATTAACGTCACTTTTTTTCTCAAGTTATTCACAGCAAGCCTTTTCATTGGCTACCACTGACATGAAAAAATTTTTTTTTATTTAACTGGACAGGCTGTCTGTATGATTTGACAGCAAAGTTCTTGTGCCTATTTGAAACGCCACTAGCGTGCGTCTAAAGAACTAATTTTGACGTACAATATGAAAATGGTTGACGTGATGGTCTCTCCAGACTTCAAACTTAAGTACCATGTACGCACGCTATGCTCACGCTACGTCCTAAAGCGCCAACATGGCGGTAATCAAATAGGCACAAAAACAGTTTGACATAAGCCTGTCCAGTGTAAATATATGCAGGTCAATGTTGGCTACCCACATTGTAGAAGTTTTATTGCCGACTGCACTTTTGTCCACCATATTGGATTAACGTCACTTTATTTCTCAAGTTATTCACAGCAAGCCCTTTCATTGGCTACCCACATTGAAGAAGAGCATTAAGGGGTGTTCTGCCATATTGGATTTAGAATGACGTCACACAGCAAACCATGCATTGTCAACATTGTCATCCAAACTAAACTTGTAAATACAAAATTTCAGCTCAATCGGTTGAAGATATCTGCTTCAAAATTAAGTTGTAAGATCCGCCAGAACATACATACATACGACATACATTAAAAGTTAAATAAAAGCTTGTAAAATACAGGCGAATGCTCCCGGTGAGTAATTTTAAGCGTTTATTTCACATTGTCACGTTTTTCTACTCAACACATTCCGTCAGATGCCTGCGCATATTAAAATGTGGAATGTTTTTGAGATTTGAATATTATGCAGCATGCAGTTGGCAGCTTTTATTGTTAGCTAAATAGTAAGCAGGCACATTTTTGCAAATAACTGAGAAGAGTTAAATTCTTTTACATGAAAATGGTAGCGAGCTGAGAGTGTACAGTTATAATTATGTACCCTTGACGGAGAAGTACCTTAAGTGTTTTGCTTTTTTAGGGTTCCGTACCGCTACTACTAAGACTACTAAGACTCCGCTGTCCGTCTGTCTGTCTGTCTGTCCGTCTGTCCGTCTGTCTGTCTGTCTGTCTGTCTGTCTGTCTGTCTGTCTGTCTGTCTGTCTGTCTGTCTGTCTGTCTGTCTGTCTGTCTGTCACCAGGCTGTATCTCATGAACCGTGATAGCTAGAAAGTTGAAATTTTCACAGTTTCACAGATGATGTATTTCTGTTGTCGCTATAACAACAAATACTAAAAACAGACTAAAATTAATATTTAAGGGGGGCTCCCATACAACAAACGTGATTTTTTTGCCCTTTTTTGCTCGATATTAATAACGACAACAGGTAGACAGTTGAAATTTTCACAGATGATGTATTTTTGTTGCCGCTATAACAACAAATACTAAAAACAGAATAATATTAATATTTAAGGGGGGCTCCCATACAACAAACGTATTTTTTTGCCGTTTTTGGTACGGAACCCTTCGTGCGCGAGTCCGACTCGCACTTGGCCGGTTTTTTATTTTAATTTGTTACTTACTGGTACAGATAGTTATTTAATTACTAGGCAAATCATGATTTCTGAAGAATTTAACCAATAATGGGTAATGAATGGAATCTACTGAGCAGCGCTGTGGATAGAGTACCGAGCAACTCTTGAGAATGGGTGCGATTCGGTTGCCATAAAAACAGTTAATCTAATTTCAATGTCACTAACGTTGACTTCATCTAATTTTTATTTGACCTAAAAATAAATGACATAATTTTTATTTAACCTATTATTCATTTGTCATAATTATTATTTGCCATATTTACATTTGCTCTAACGTTTATATCCCATAAATATCATTTGATGTATTGCTTTTTTATCTAACTTACATTTCATATACATATCATTTGATCTAATTTTACATGTAATAATCAACTTTTACTATAAAATAGAAATAACTAGCTTTTGTTATTATGCTTGCATAATTATCAAATCGACTAATGTTTAATGTACTTACATCTATTAGCATGCATATATTATAACAACAATGACTAGACATGCAAGCAAGCATACAAGCATGCATGTAGCTTGCCAGTAGGTTAGGTTAGGTACGAAACGGGAACGGGAATGGGAACGACCAGTCGTTTTTACGCGATTAGGCGGGTCCCCACCGAGCGAGCGAGCCTCGTGCGACAAACGCCTTGCATCTTGGCAAACGTCTTGCCTCGCGAGGCAGCGCGCTTGGTGGTGACCCGCCTAATCGCGTAAAAACGGCTGGTCGGATCCTGGTTGAAGGTTCCCTAAAGAGTTTCTCTAATATCCACGCGGACGAAGTCGCGGGCGGAAGCTAGTAGCTATATAATAAGCATAATTGGTCAGTGCATTGGGCCGGAATCCCAAAGGTACGGGTTAGAATCCCGTCTGAGCTGCTACGGGTGAGACTATTTTTTATAGTATTTTTTCTATTAAATTAATTATCTTAATATGAACATTGTGAATGCCTAAAATCTAGAATATTAATAATTAACATTAATTTATTAGATCTTACTTGAAATGAAAGGAAAGCAATATTTGACCAAAAACCTCTTCGAACGAAATTATAGTCTATACCTATATGATAAAATTATGGAGACTAGTAAATCCCTCTTTTAACCAAAAGTTCACTTATATGCCTATCCAGGTCACATTATTCATCACACCTCAGGGAATAGTTGAGCATATTCTATTTTACCCGACGGAATTCCGCAATATCTCTAGACTGTGAAAATATTGCCTACTTTAGGAACACATCACGAACTGTGTCATATCGTGGTAATGTTATACGTGTTCTATATAAGAGATTCACAGTTATTGTATTTTCAAGCAAGCAGTTTATTTATAAACTACTTTTATAAAATCTTAAAGCCCGTCCGTGTTTATAAACACAGATTTAGCATTGTTTGGGCTATTTACATGAGTCACCAGTGACTGACCCGACCATTTTTAGTCACCTAGCAAGTCGCTTATAAAATAGGGTATTTGACTGTTGTTAAAATGTAGATATTTAATTATGACATTCAGAAATATAACATTACTAGCGACCGCCCGCGACTTCGTCTGCGTGGAAAGTTTTTTGCTATCCCTCGGGAACAATACTGTTTTTCGGGACGAAAGTACCCTATGTCCTTCTCTGTACCCCTGAGAACGTGTATGCAAAATTTCATGATGATCGGTTCTGTAGTTAAGACGTGAAGGCGTAACAAACAAACGGACTTTCGCATCTATAATATTAGTAAGGATATATATATAACATTATTGAATAACAAATGTGAAAAAAGAAATTCAATCTGAATTTTAACAAGCGAATTATGAGCTACATAACTGTGACTCTAGCTATATCTTTCTAAAACGAAATTTTCTATGGCGAGAGTATGGCGGTACAAGCATGTGACGTCACTTGCTTATAGCGCTCTCCTTGTCTAATTAGAAAGTTTGATGCTCTACATCGCTGAAAATATGCAAGACATTTGAAAATAAATACCTATTTAAATAAACATGTTTAGTCAATAAAAAAATCAGTCAAATACCCTATTGAATCGCAGGTGATGGCGTCGCTGTCGTCTATGTAGTTGATGGCGTAACCTAGGTAACAATATACCTATATAATAACGTAGTTCCAGTTTTGGCCACCGGATCGGGTCAGATAATTTTGTTCAGTCACCTGCGGTAGGCCGAATTGCCATATACACGGTCGATTTTCGTCGTGTGGCGAAAGTTGTGCTGCTTTAGTCACCAATGTAAATACCACATTAAAGTGACAAGACATTTCAACTTTTTTTGTATTCACATTTTAACATAGCTTTAAATTTGTCCGAGGATATTCTTTGAGACAAGTATCGGAGTTTTTGGCGGGATTTTGTCGAGTTCAGTTCGGTGACTATTTTAATTATTCGCAAATTGATTCATAGTGGATATTGTGTCTTAAAATTGGAGCAGTTTTGTGGTACAAGTGTCTACGCTACTGAACAATATGTGGGATAATGGAAATAGGCGCGATCTTGGTTGTGTGAAGCTGAGACTTTTATTGTAGTGGCTACCTCGGCTAAACTTACCGAGTAAACTGTCTTGATATATTTGCTGCCAAATGCTCCAAGCAGCATTGGAATGTGATGCACCCGCATTTTAATGTAAACTGAAACAATCTACTAGAACTAAAAAATCTAGAAATACTGAACTATTCAAAACATGACACTGGCAAAAATTACTTCCAAGAGGAAAGTAGATTGCCATAACAAAAATAAGAAGAAGAGACAAGTATCGATCCTGCACTTTTGGTTCTTTCTCAAGTATTTTTGTAAGGTGCTTATTAAATATCTATCAAGCTTTAATCCAAAGAGTCAATATAACTAAAATAGCAGGACCATCGATTTAGACCTATTACTCCAATTAAATTAGACATTGATCGTTGCATCAAATCAGGTATTTTTTGGTTTTTGGATATATTTTTGGTAATGTGGAGGCAATGTTAAATCCAAGTTTTCAATCTCGGCAGACGACCGGGTCATTCTCAAAAAAAAGGTACCTTTATTCAGTTTTTGACGATTTTGATCCGGGAGGACTGGTTTTTTATCAAGATTGTGTAAGAATTCCACAATCGAGGGGATAAAAAGAGGGATAAAATTGTACCTGGAAAGTCCTTCATTTTTAAAGTTAGGATAGCCAAATTTTGAAAAGCTGTGTCTCTGAAACTATCCGTTGTATCAAAATCATTTTACCTCAAATGGTTACAAATTTAACCTTCTTATCCAATCTTGATGAAAAACCAGTCCTTCCGGGTCAAAATCGTCAAAAACTGAATAAAGGTAACTTTTTTTTAAAAAGTGGTCATCTGCTGAGGTCGAAAACTTCAATATATCCAAAAACCAAAAATACCTGATTTGATGCAACCACTACCCCCTTTTCATGTCTAATTTTACTTGGTTATATAGATAAAACCTACTAAGTACATAGAATTTAATATCAATTGAGAAAACAAGTAGTAGGTACCCAATTTTTGTAGGTTAAGAGCAGAATGTGAACGAAACGTAACGAAATTTTTAACGATCTGCCGTGTCACGTAATTGGGAAATGTCGAGGGCGCCTCGCTGAAGAGTCGATTTCACTACAATTTCACTTTGGGTATATTTTGTATAGCATTAGGAACTGGCAGAATATTAGGTAAAGCATTAACTTTGTATACAGGCGTGTCAAGACAGCAGCAGTGTCTGATAAAAGCAGTCCAAATCTAACACATTTTAACCTGCCAACGCCTGCCAAACGTAGATATTTTGGCCTTTCTGTCTAGTAGGTTAGGTACTATGGGCAATAGCATTGCTTAACCACTCTTAAGGTTAAAATTGCTTGTACGCCGCGCCGACAAAACATACGTTTAGCTCGTGAAGGGGCAATACGCACGCACGAATTTGTATAAACTGGTTAAGAGACGCTGTTGCCCATGGTACTTAATACAGAACAAAAATATTTCTTAAGGATGTCTACCAAAAAGTTTTGAGACTTGTTGGACCCACGTACAAATATCACAAATAACTTGTACGTTGTTTTTTCCCTATATCATAGTTCCATACGCGTCATGGCTTTTCTTCATTGCCACAACGCGTTGTGGTCGTTTGGTATGATAACCATGAAGCGAATTTCGCAATATGGTTTATATAAGGTCCTTCTTAAATAGTGCACAATTTAAGGGGTCAATGAAGTCATGCATACAAACAACTTTTACTATGGTACCAACATTGAAATCGCGAAAAAGAAATCAGCTGTTCCATACATTTTGATCTATTCAATTTTACATTTTCTATGTAACAGCTGATTTTTTTTGCGATTTCAATGCTGGTACCATAGTAAAAGTTGTTTGTATGCATGAGTACATTGACTTCTTAAAATTTTGTGCACTATTTAAGAAGGACCTTATATATGATTACCACAACGCGTCGGGGGCGTTTTCAGGAAGAGCCACAATACAAATTTCACGTTGTGGATTTTTGGCCGAGACCACAACGCGTTGAGAGCGGTTTTTTCGCTCAATAAGCGATTTCGGTCTTTGAATCTAACCCCTACATATTTCAAGGAGAAAATACTAATAAAAATAATTCTCTAGTAAAGTTAATGCTCTATAAACTTGGCCCTAGTTTATTCACAATGTTGTCAACTCTCATCTAACAAAAACAGACGAGTTTAACGAACGAAATTGTATGAATTTTCGTCACCTGAGGACCAAAAAGTTTATGTTGAGGGAAATTTACACGGTTTTATACGGGTACACCGACCTTTTGTTTGTACTGAAATTTAGGACTATACATTGCCATAAAAGATACATTGTAAACTCAAACGTTGCAATTTAAAGGCGTCCTTTTCACTCCATGAAACACTTAATCGCTCGGACTCTCCAGATTCGATCTCGAAGCGTTCCGAGTCGTTGGCTTGAAATATTAAACCGACTGAGTTTCAATGAAAGAAGTGACACTGAAAGAACCTGATACAGTTAATATTTGAATTTAATTCAGTTCAGTTGAAAAAACAAGAAAAGTGAATTTATTGATACTGTGTTTGTAAAAGAAAGATCAAAATATCGTTACAGCATAATCATACCATATCCAACATGTTTTTCTGCCTAATACACAATCTCACGTCCATAAATTATTTTCTTTTTGCTTTAAGAACATTAAATTCTGCGTGACTGCGTAACCTTTTAATTTTTATAAAAAGCTTACTCGCTTCTAGCAACAGACTAAACCATAAAATCTTAAAAGAAGTCAGCGATAAAACAAGTTTATCTTTTGTATTAGAACACTGATAATACTTTAAGACATACAAAGATTTTTATTTTTTATTTATCTTTACATAAAATCTATGCACAAACTCATGTTTAGCCGTTAACCTGATTCTAGAAACTACTCACCAAGTTTATCTTTTGTGTTAGAACACTAAGAATACTAGACATACAAAGAACTTTATTCTTTATTTATCTTTACTTAAAATCTATGGGATCCCTTGTTTTCGCATAATTGTTTTATACCTAATTTGATTTGGCATAACGTATTTGGCATAATCTTTTTTGTCATAATAATACTTTCGCATAATTGTTTTTTGGCATACTATTTATATTAGCATAATTATAATTTAGACTAATTTGTTTTCGCATAATGTTATTAGGCATACTCTCTATTCGCCTAATATTATTTAGACATAAAAATCAAAAACAATAAGAATAAATATTTTTACGCTCTTATTTATTTTCATGCAAAAGGGGTAGGTATTGTATTAAAATGCCAAAAACTCATAACACATACGACCTAAATATCGACTCATAAAACACCTATTTTTAAAATACCGAAAATCCATAATGTCGATATCCAATAGACCGAAACTTAAAAGATCGATTAATCAATGACTGATGATATTTCGAAACCCTGAAAGTTAAAATGCCGATAGTTAAAAATCCCGAAAGTCTGTTTAGATCTATTAGGTGCGACGACGAGCGAGCGTAGCGAGCAGCGAGCTAGGAGGAGGTAAGGTTCCATTACGACCAACAACGCACGAGCCGAGTGAGCGAAGCGAGCGTGCCGCGGCAGCGGCCGGCGAAGTGCCAGAACCGACCTGCTGGCATGTAAACCTCAATTAACCTTCGGTTTTTTAAGCTTCGGGATTTTGTATTTTAGGTAAAATGTTCTTTCGTGATTTTAAACGTCGTGATTTCTTTGTTTATAAAAATATGCGTAAATAACATTATGCGTGTTTAAATTTATGCTAAAGAATATTATGCTTAAACATGATTATACTTAAAGTAGTTATGCAAAAAAAAAATATGTATAAGCTGTTATGACTAAATAATATTATGCGTAAACATAATTCGGCGAAATCATATTATGCTATGACATATTATGCCTTAAAATTTTATGCAAATACATAGGGAACCAAAATCTATGCACAAGCTCATATGTGTAGCCGTTAACCCGATTCCATAAACTACTCATAAAAAACATCATCAATATCTACTAAAGAATCTTTACCAACATCGTCGTCGCCAGATTTACGGTGTCATAATATCTGCGAACATCTATAAATCTGAATGCTCGGTTATAAACGATCAAAAAGACGTTACCACGGAATCTACGGTGTTATAGCTGGAGGAAGCAGATAAGCGGATTTGAGGACGTACCGAGGAAGTCGGTTATCTATCTATCCTTCAAATTTCGTACACAGACGAGAAGGATAGCGATATGCATTAAGATCAGGATGATACCGAAACTGCTGCAACATCTAGATGTTGTACAAAATGATATTTAGATGATGTTTTTAGAAATACTTGGTACAGGGGTCCCAATCTTTTTTATACTGTAACTCCCTTTACAAAGTTTGTATATTTTACAGCTCCGTTGTAAATTAGGATACCCAGGCTTAGCTTCTGAATTACATACGATTAAGCATACGCTTACATATATACAGCATACGCACGAGGAGCTCGGTGGCGCAGTGGTTTAGCGCCTGGCCCAGCGATTGCGGAGGTTAAGCAACTTTCGCAAGGGTCGGTCATGGGATGGGTGACCAAAAAATATTATCTCGAGCTCCTCCGTTCGTTTGTAGTACTTATGTCATAAAAAAATTAACTTTTTAATTGTGCTATCCGTAGCCTGTGAAACTGGCGATAAGTCTAGATAATTTATATTTATTTTAAAATTTTACCTTATATAGTTTTAAATTATAATATAATTTATAATTTTTAATATAATTTAAAACTATATAAGGTAAAATTTAGAAAGCACAACAAAATAATTGAATTGGCACTAGATAAACAAATAGTACCTATATCATTTACAAGCCATGACTTTTGAAGACGCGTTTAAGTTTGTTAATTTCTATGTTATTTAGAAAGCATGTACAGTAACAGTGTAAAGTGCGTATTAGGTCAATCGAAAAACCAAGTTTTTTTTTATTAGTATTTGTTTAAACTATTTTCTTAGTTCCAAATAATTAGAAAATCATTGAAGCCTACCTAAACCGATATTTCGGTAGTATTTTAGTTTCAAAACAAATTATTTTCAAAGATATCCTTAAATATAGTTTCCCGGTGTTGTAGACCAGATAAAACTTCTAAAATGCCATAAGGAAAACTTGGAAACTTGGAAGAGGCGAAAAGGCGATAAAGATATGCGTAAAGATTAAGGTGTTTTCATATACAGTTGTTTGGTAATAGCCTTAGAAAGCCAAATATGGTAGATATGATACCATGCATACCTATCTATTGGTCCATGCTAGAGCCTTCGAAAATTATTGTAAAGCCTGAAAATAGCCACATTGCAACATTTTTGTATGGAAAAATTCAAAATGTCAACCCTAGATGTGAACAGACTACTGTATTCGATAAGCAATGCCCTTAATGGCCAAAAGCAAAACACAATTTCAGTCGAGGGTTGCCACTACGCAGTTTATCATAAAAAGTTGTTTTTAGGGTTCCGTACCCAAAGGGTAAAAAAAAACGGGACCGACCCTATTACTAAGCCTCCGCTGTCCGTCTGTCTGTCTGTCACCAGGCTGTATCTCATGAACCGTGATAGCTAGACAGCTGAAATTTTCACAGATGATGTAGTTCTGTTGCCGCTACAACAACAAACACTAAAAACAGAATAAAATAAATATTTAAGGGGGGCTCCCATACAACAAACGTGTTCTTTTTTTGCCGTTTTTTGCTCGATATTAATAACGACAACAGGTAGACAGTTGAAATTGTCACAGATGATGTATTTCTGATGCCGCTATAATAATAAATACTAAAATCAGAATAAAATAAATATTTAAGGGGGGCTCCCATACAACAAACGTGAATTTTTTGCCGTTTTTGGTACGGAACCCTTCTTGCGCGAGTCCGACTCTCACTTGGCCGGTTTTTTTTAAACAGGCTTTACAAGGCTATTATCAAAATTCCTGTATAACAGCAAACTAAAATCTATGGAACAAGCAATGCGCTCAAAAAATTGTACCACACGAAAAGTACTTACAACTAAGTGGATGGAGCTAAAAATGCTGGCATTTAATTATGCAGCACAAAGCGTCTAAGCACTGGTTGAAATTTTTTATTCTTTCTTTTTATTTTTTATTTCTATACTTAAATGAAAGAATATGATACGTTATTTCTGCATATTTTTACTGCCTTCTTTCCTTCTTGTACACCATTTAACTACACAGGACGTCACTTCTTATAATTTTTCTCTTTCTCTCTTTTCTCTACAATACAAACTGCAATTATTGTAAAGAACGTTAACGCCAGTTACCGGGTGCGTGGCTGGCCCGACTAAAGCTGAGCGGGTTGTACTCTTTCGGCCCCGTGGTGCCATTTTTAAGCAATATTTGTTTGCAATTACACTTCCATAGATTTTAGTTCGCTGCTGTGAAACGACTTCTGAAGAGATCTAAACGACGTAACGATTGAACGAATATTTTATAGAGCAATATTATGGATTTGAAGAAAAATCTAATTTAGTTATATTTTTGTACCTGTTTGTTTGCATTCATTTTAATTTATTGCAATTTCTGGTACAGTCAGCGCCAAAATGATCTGAGCATCCAAACCAATCATATATCTAATCTTTTGACAAAAATCAAACTTATCTCAAGACATTAATGTCTTTTAGGGTCATTTTGATGTTTTTGTATAGTACCGACATACAACATACATTGGTGTTATAAAATATAATAGCTGCATAACAAGTACCTTATAAATAAGTAGTATACCTACTTGATTATTCTTATCAATATTAATTTTATTGTTTTTAGTATTTGCTGTTATAACGGCAACAAAAATACATCATCTGTGAAAATTTCAACTGTCTACTTGTTGTGGTTATTAATATCGAGCAAAAAACGGCAAAAAAATCACGTTTGTTGTATGGGAGCCCCCCTTAAATAATAATTTTATTCTGTTTTTAGTATTTGTTGTTATAGCGGCAACAGAAATACATCATTTGTGAAAATTTCAACTTTCTAGCTATCATGGTTCATGAGATACAGCCTGGTGACAGACAGACAGACAGACGGACAGCGGAGTCTTAGTAATAGGGTCCCGTTTTTTACCCTTTAGGTACGGAACCTTAAAAAGTACCAATTATTTAGAAAGACCATATAGAAACGCATTTTTTTTCTGACATGCTCGACCACTACTATTTCAATATTTTATTAGGGTTTAATTAATTATTCGTTGTAAATCGTAATCTGTTATGTGTTTTATACAAGGAAGCAATAACATTGTAACAACAACTAAAGGGTTTTGATTTCAATCACAAAAGATAGTTTAATTAGTTTTTGATCCTAGTCAAATAAAAGTAAAGTAAAATTTAAAATCATGTTAAACAGCTCAATAATTAATTCAAACCAAAATTACCTTAAAAACCATAACGCTTTAACATCTCTTCTAGCTGAAAATAAACCCTAAAGCTTACGTAATGCCGTAGAAATCCTTTATTCATGATTTAGGAAGGAGATAATCCCAGGATGTACGTACCGCACGATGGTTGCTGACGGGCTATATTAGGCTTCGGTCACAGTCGAGAATTTATTAATGGATGACGTATACGTCATGTTTCGGACGAAATGTAAAAAATTCAAGAAGATAACTTAGTAAGTGATTCTGAAAAGAAATGTATTGAAAAATTTTTTTTCTCTCCCAATGTCCACCATTTTCATCACAAACACCATAATCGTGTAGCAACTGTAGGCACGCTAAGAGATCGTCCACATCGGTGAAGCAACGCGACCACCGCGTGTTCGCGCGATGACAAGAAATGTGTGTCCTAATACAACGCGAACGATCATCGCGTGAGTTAACGACGTGACCATAGCGTACCGATGACGCAACGCGATTATCGCACGAATGCCAATTAGGACACCTATTCGACATCAGTGTGTTTGTTCGCGAATTCGTACGAACATAGTTTGCGCGAATAGATTTCAAACATTTTAGAAGCGCGACCGCATCGCGTGAATTCCAATTAGGCTCTTGTTCACGTTAACTCGAGGTCACGGTGGCGGTCGCGGTTACGAAATTTCACACATGGCTTAGTATACAAAACTAGCTAGCTAGCAACCAG
The DNA here is from genome assembly GCA_943789525.1 of Agriphila geniculea. Lineage (NCBI taxonomy): Eukaryota > Metazoa > Arthropoda > Insecta > Lepidoptera > Crambidae > Agriphila > Agriphila geniculea. The sequence continues at coordinate 7,428,399 of OX038898.1, read as the reverse complement.
CGCGTGCGGCGCGCTCGCGACAGTATCAGACGTTTGATTTCGTTTTAAGCTTTGTCCAGACTTGGTATCATTTTGGCGTATCAGATCACCGTATCTTTACCATTCATCGCTAGTTTGGTTGGGCGTGCGTTGATATTACTTCAACGCACGCCCAACCAAACTAGCGATGTATGTTAAAGATACGGTGATCTGATACGCCAAAATGGACTAATCTGGACAAAGCTTAATGTGTGTTCACGTCGAACTAGCGGCGGAGCGCGCGATTCATTCGCGCCGTCAGGTAAGATCAAACGGTTTGAAGCTATCGCTAGAAAGGATAGTAAGTTTTCATCATGTATATCAATATAGAAGAGTTTATCGATGCTGTTCAGGCTAGAACTCCACATTGGCAGAGCAAATACAGTAATCATATGAACAGAAATGTAATGGAAGGAAATTGCTGAATTGTTTCTTTATCAATTTCGTGCACACTAATTCTAATTTTTGTCATCTTCGACTTTAAATAAGAATATTTGATTAAAAACAAAAGACCGCGCCCGCCAGTTCAACAAGCACTAGGACGCCTATTCAACATCAGTATGTGTGATCGCGGATTAGTACGACTAAAATTTGCGCGAACTTGCGATGAGCCCGCCCTGATGGAGCGTGCTACGCTTTCGTATTGCGCGCTGTGCTACGTGCTACGAGCGGGCGATGTCCATGTTTTAACCGCCTCTGTGGTCTAGTGCAGGGGTGTCAAACAGATTTTTCTAAAGGGCCATTTATAAGATTAAGGGTGTTTTGGCGGGCCAGACTCAAAATTAAACTCAAATACATATTCAATTTTTTTTTATTCAGTTTAAGTAAATTTTCATAAAAATTATCTTACAATACGTAGTTTGGCATTGAATGCCGTTTAAAATCATCACTGGATAGATTCTGGTCACGGGCCGTATTGAGATGGATTGCGGGCCGGATGCGGCCCGCGGGCCGTATCTTTGACACCCCTGGTCTAGTGGTTTTCCCACCCGTGTAACAAGCAGGGGTCCAAGGTTTGGTTCCCAGGGGGTACAATTTGTACTCAGTTTGGTTGGTGGTAGGGCTTATTTCTAATCCGCCTGGCTAGCTACCACCATCCTATCTTACCTAAGTTTGACGCCTTAACAACGCGGTAAGATAGCCAGTTCCTCAGTGATGAGGATTCCGGGTGTAGTGCGCTTCCACCTTCAAACTTATCGTTACTTAACATCAGGTGAGGTGAAGGGCAAGCACTACCACATTAAGTATAAAAAAAATGTCAGCCGGGTAATTTATGGAGCTATTCTTTTATTATAAAACACGAGAACTTATTTATTGAATCAATTATTTTCATTCTCACCCCTCACGTCATTTTATTTTAATTATTTCACACTTTGCTCGGTAGATTTTTAAAGAATAAACATACGTAAGACACATTAAAATACATTTTCCGGAGCAAGATTCAATTTTGCAACCTTACCATAGCAGGTAATGAGTTTAAAAAGTTGCTAAATAAAAAAAAATGTGACCTAGGCTTAAGTGGCAAAAGTTTATAACAGCTATTATGCTTCATATTGATTGATTCATATAGGTGAATACCTACAATATGAAGCATAATAGCTGTTATAAACTTTAGGTAAAACTTTTCACTTTAATGTCACTACATTATGTCAAAACGTTACGTTAAGTTGTCGACATTATATAAATCACATGTCGTATAAATTGACGGTCTCGTTTATAACTTGAAAGTCCAATTATAAATTGTAATTATTGTGTTGTGGCAAACGTATTTCGAGACAGAATAAGTAATTAACTGTAGTTATTGACCCGAGTAACAACCGTATTAAAAAACAATACTCAAAGGTCCCTTGCCTATGTAAACGCACTGCGTTAAAATACAGCTCTGTAAATGGTTCGTTTATTTTACGTATTACGTGTGTAGTTGGGACGCTGTGCATCCGTAGGCACTGTGAGATCTCATAGTAGTGTTTGTGAATAGTAAAAGTTCCAATTTACTTTTAACCATGCAGGTTTAATTTAAAACCGTTAGGCTGCGTTCAAACGATAACGCACGACTCGCCCTCAACCCGAACTCAACTCAAACTCAACTCGAACTCAACTCAACCGGAGCCCACTCCTTGAAATACAGCGCTTACAATTTTGAATTTTATAACACAATTATCAGCTCCGTTATATTTTGTCGATGCAACTGCACACGCCTCGCCCTCAACCCGAACTTAACTCAAACTCAACACGAACTCAACTCAAACTCAACCCGAACACAACCCAAACTCAACTCAAACTCAACCCGAACTCACCTCAAACTCACCTGAACATTACACAAGAGCTTATTAATGTGTCATAAGACTCAAAATTGTAAGCGATGCATTTTAAGGTGGGCTGCGGTTGAGGTGAGTTTGAGTTGAGTTCAGGTTGAGGTCGGGTCATGTGTTATCGTTTGAACGCAGCCTTAGTGAGGGGCGCCATTTTCAGACGGTTCCCTCGTATAGTCACGGCTAGAAGTAGATAGCAAAACTGCTAAAAGTGGCCGTTTTTTACATATTTGCTATCTACTCCTACGAAGGACTGCGAGGGAATGTGTAGGTAGTGATACCTTCTAAAAATACTAGACTATGAGCCCTAAAAATGCCACGAAAAGTTTAATAAAATCTTTTTCTATTAACAACTTATTAAATAAAAGCCTCTGAGGGCGCCACTTTGAGTCAGGGAATCACCTTAATAAAACTTAACTTGGAATTTTTAGGGCCTGTTCTATGTCTAGTAAAAGTATCACTATATTTCCTCGTAGTCATTCGTAGAAGTAGATAGCAAATGTGTCAAAAACGGCCACTTTTAGCAGTTTTTCTATCTACTTTTAGCAGTTTTGCTATCAACTTCTAGCAGTGACTACGAGAGAATGTAATGATACCGTCTAAAAATACTAGAATATGGGTCCTAAAAATTCGACGTAAAGTTTTATTCAAATTGGGTATCAGAATTATAATATTAAAAAAAATTCACCGCGGTGCCATTTTCGGTCATACGACCGCCTTAAACTATTTGTCAAAAAATTAATTTGAACTTAATCGAACTTGATGTTATTAAAAATTTAACCAATTTATTTTTTGTCCACAGGTAAGTCACCATCTTCAATCCAGCCACTTCAAATGAATGGCCATAAAAATAATGGAACTCCCGATACGAGATTTTTCCTTGGACAGAAACGAGGGTAAAATAAATTGCGTTTGAACCTATCCAGTATGTTTTATATCTGTTTGAGTTATTTAATTTGTCGACGTTACTGAAAAACGAGCTTTCGGAGTGTCCGCACATTAAGAATAATACTATGGTACAATAATACAATGTGTTTGGTTAGCGATGTCGGAGCTTTTAATCAATTTTATCGACAAAACCTCCCACATGTTGGGGTCTATTCCCTGTCCTGTTAGAATGACCGGCATTTTAAATTAGGCTTTTTATTTTAGATGGCCCTGCCGAAAAATATTAATTTCTCCGGATTTTAAAACAGTTTTTAAACATTTTGCTACAGTTATAAAAAAAAAAAACTTTTCAAAAGCTTATAATATCACCTATCAGGTAAAAAATAAATTATGTAAATTTTTAACTTTAACACTTCACAAAAAATTACTGAATTATCCGAAATTATTGTGCTTTTCCTTAGTTTTTCTCACAGATCTCAAAAACTAGGCCATTAATGTGCAATTTTTTTTGCACTGACACACTTTTTCTGCACAGTCAAACGTCATCTCCGCTATTGGTATTGAAAATTACGTTTATTCATCTTTAATTGAACTGTTTCGTTTGTTATAAGAAACAAACACAATTAAAATCCACTATAATAATTTTGCAATAAGTGTGACTGAAAAAAATCCTTCATTCTTTGCTTGTTACTATAAAGTTGCGGAAGTGAATAGTGACGTATATATCCGACGCACTTTGTGCGTATTTACCAATGACGAAGGAATAAGATGGACCTGTCATACTTACGAAAAAAGCCTGCATACTTCATTGTTCTCTATTCAAACGCAACTAAACATGGCGGCTTAGCTTAGTATACATACACCTTATGTAAACAGTATAGAGTCGAAATTGTAACTTGTAAACGCAACACAATATGGCGGACACGGCACGCGCCTGACGTCACGAATGCTTTGTTATTGCAGTTTATGACACTTCTATAGGTTTCCTTTTTCAGAGGTATTTACGTGCCGGTGCATCTCCCGGAATGCCAGACCTTATTTTCTTTGACCATGAATAAATACATTGCAAGGTATACTAACTATGAATCATATGACCAAGAATAAACATACTGACTCTATTTGCAACTTTGTACAGCACCACCTACCGCTGTAAAACTAAGATTTCCCATACAAAATTATTACTTTGGTGGGATTTTTGAAGTGCGTTTAGTCCGTAAAGTTAATATGCCTACGGAATAGTGGTATAAAGGGATGAGTAAGCAAGATGTCACCAATCAGCAACAATGTGTGATAAAAAGAGATGCGTGATATGACGTAACAGAACTCTTTTTCGCAACTGTTTGACAATTCGTCTGCACTTATCTCAATGACGAAGGAATAATATGGACCTGACATACAATATGGCGGACACGGCACGCGCCTGACATCACGAGTCCTTTGTCATTGCAGTTTGTGTCACTTCCATAAGTTTCCTTTTTCTGAGACTTATCTGCACGCTGAGAATTTTGGATTCGTTTGACAGCTCATGTTTGTGCCTCTATTCCGTCAGGTATATTAACTTTATGGTTTACTCATCACAATATTTCGATAGATATTGATCTGTTGAGATTATCTACCTACAAATTTAACGGTTCTAAATGATTTTACGTTAATATAATCATAATTATTTGATTAATTTGATTACATACTTGAAAAGAAATTTTCATTTGTCTAGTGAGCGCATAAGCTTAAGAAGTGAAATAGACTTATTTATTTTTATTTTGCACGATGTTAAGTCAATACCAGTGTAAAACTGAATTAAATACATATTTATACATGAAACATGAAACTATGTACGTGTTTAATGCGTTAAAGAATGTACACACATTTACAAAATAAACGATCTCCTACATCACATAATGTGTTTGTTCTATTAAGTGATGTATCTGTAAATAAATGTTCCAGTTACAATGAAAAAGGGACTCAAAATCAATAAAGTTAAGAGTCATTGTTACGAAACATCGAAAAGGGCAAAATATCAAGCACCATAGTAACCCTTTCTTTGGAGGGCACTTGCTGATTCGACGACTTCCACTTGAGACATAGTTGCTTGGTAACAGTAGATAATGTTTTATCAAACATAATAAGGAATATTTTTCATTAGATGAAATCATCATCATCATATCAGCCGCACTACACCTGCTGCTGGGTAAAGGCCTCTCCCCAAGGATCTCTACAATAATCGGTCTTGCACTGCCCGCATTCAGCGGCGCACCGCGACCTTCACCCTAACGTCAGTCCCCCATGTCGGGGGCCTACCCACGGAACGTCGTCCGGTGCGCGGTCACCATTCCAGAACCTTTCCACCCCAACGGCCATCGGTTCTTTTCGCTATGTGTCCCACTGCCACTTCAGCTGAGCAATAATTCGAGCGATGTCGGTTACTTAAGTTCTCCTACGGATCTCCTCGTTCCTAATTCGATCACGCAGGGATGCTAAGTGACTTTGATCCACCTTTTGAGACCCATAGTTAGCGACCACGTTGAAATTAAATGAAAGAAAATTACATGTAGCAGAGATGAGATAAAAGAAATGAAAGAAAATTACATGTAGAAGAGATGAAAATGCTGAGGTGGATGTGTGGTGTGACGCGAATGGATAAAATTAGGAATGAGTATGTGAGAGGAAGTTTGGAAGTAGCACCAGTGACAGAAAAGTTGAAAGGGAATCGTCTAGCTTGGTATGGGATAAGCATGTTATGAGAAGGGATGAAAGGCATGTTACTAGAAGAGTAATGGATATGGATGTTAAAGGCTGGAAAGTAAGAGGAAGCCCGCTGAAAATATGGATGGATTGTGTGCGGAATGATATGAATGTGATGGGAGTGGATGAGATGACGAGTGACAAGAAGAGAAGGACACACCCTAATTGGGATAAGGTTAGGGGGCTGATGATGATGATGATGAGTTATATAGCGACCACGTTAAATGAAAAAAAAGACAAAATTATTAACAAAACAATATTGGACTAAATTACCGAAGGCTAGAGCGTGGAACATAGTTTTTACACAGCTCTAAAGAAAATATCAAGCTCTGAAAATTATGTCTTCAAGTGAATGCAAAAACAATATTAAGCAATCACTTTCGCACAAAAATATGCAAGTTTGTATGCACCGGCCGCGGCTGCAAATAAATGCACATGCAGAAACGATAAACAGATGCTTATTCAAGGAAATAAGCACATTGAAAATAAACATAAGCTACTTTATATACGTTCACTGTGTTTGAAAGGTCTAGCCATTATTTGCCTTTGTTTTAAGCGAAGATGGACCGTTTTGTGGGAGATAAGTGTTAAACACAAAGATAAGGCAAGTATCATCGAATTGAAGGATGGTAGATTCGTCTTTGCAAATTTGATTAAAGTAGATAGCCCACCGAAAGTGGCGCCCTCAAAGGTTTTTATTTAATAAGTTGTTCTTTCTTATCTTATCGAATGAGGATTAGGGCCACCTCTGATGTTAGAGTTTATCAAGCCGCCTGTAAGGCCTCTAGCTTGGCTTAACGACTGTTATCAGATGACAACAGCCGGAACCGACGGTTTAACGTGCCCTCCGAAGCACGGAAGCGCTCAGTTGTAATATCACTTTAACGGTCACCCATCCGACACCTGACCGGACCGAGCGTTGCTTAACAAATGTGATCGAGTACGATCAGTCTGTCAAGTTCCGCCATAAGCGCTAAATAAGTTGTGAATAGAAAATGATTCTAATAGAACTTTACGTAGATTTATTAGGGCCCATAGATAGTTTTTAGAAGGTAACACTACATTCCCTCGTATTCATTCGTAGAAGTAGATAGCAAATGTGTCAAAAACGGCCACTTTTAGCAGTTTTGTTATCTACTACTAGCAGAGACTACTATCCCCGCCAATTGCTGATGCGCAGGAACCTTGTCACATACATCCACGTTAACGTCATCCGCAAATAAAAATGTCATCCTTACTTATCCTACTTCCTACTAATATTATAAATGTGAAAGTTTGTGGGTTTGGATGTTTGGATGTTTGTTCCTCAATCACGCAAAAACTACGGAACGGATTTGGTTGAAATTTGGCACACAGATAGAAGATAGCCTAGATTAAAACATAGAATACTTTTTATCCGGATTTTCCCACGGGAACGGGAACCATGCGGGTGAAACCGCGGGCGGACGCTAGTATATATATGTAGCGGGGGAGCAGCAAAAACAGTTATTTTGATGAGAAACTATTTATTTCCAAATAAAAGGTTACAGAGCGTGCGTTGTTCGTCGTTGCAAGCAATATAAGATGGCGTCCCTCCTCTCATCCCTCTCTCTTCCACATTCATACGTCTCACTCGCACACTCCTTACGTTCCGTTTCCCACATTCGGCCGTCCTGATCCATATCTGTCCCCAGATATACTACTCTCGTACAAATTATACACTGATAAGTACTTAAGAAGTCTCACATCCATCGTTACATAGGTAGCCAAAATATGAAATATTAATTTTACCAAAATCACTACTCGTTACAAAACTACAAAATGTTACTTGAAAGGAATTTTACAATAATTACATACTAATTACACCAAACTCGTCAATGAACTCTACACCATTTCAAATGTACTACTGTTATAATTAAACACAAAAACATAACACAAGTAAATAGGTATTATGACCTCAAAGTTACTTATAAGTAAATACCACGACCACAAAGTTGCATCGCTAACACAACATTACAAATTATAGAGTAGGTATGCCTCAGAACTTGCGTCAAGTGGTATGCTAGACAACGGAAAGTATAAGGTATAACATGAATCCTGAAACATAAGAAAAAACAGAATTAAAAATTACCTGTGGATAAACAAAAGCTCAATCTTCCAGCCCTTCGCTGTCATACTCTGGCCACTTCTTCATTTGGTCTGCAGAGCTAGACGTCTTACTGGGACCTTCTGTAGATGAGTCTACCTTTTCCACGTCATAGCGGTCATTTCTCTTGCATTTCACTACCCTATATGGGCCAAGGTACTTGGGCTTCAGTTTAAGCCCGGGGCCAAACTGAGTTCTCTTTATAGCCACTAGATCACCTTCTCTATATTTTGAACTTTCCTTTCTCTTCCTATTATAAGTTTTCTTGTTTTCTTCTTGAATTTTTAATATTTGTTCTTTAGCTTGGATTCTTAACTTTTCCCTGTTTTCATCGTACTGTAACTGATTTTCTTCTTGCAATAAACTTAGAATTTCCACGTCTTCCTTATTCCTCATTTTCACACCCATTAGTAATTCGAATGGTGTAGTATTCACACTCCTTTGGAACGTACTGTTCAACGCCCTTTGAACACTACTTACGTGCTTATACCATACCACAGGATTATCAATGCACAATTTTGTCAAAATTGGCAAGATAGTCCTGTGTATCCTCTCTACTTGTCCATTGCCGCGTGGTACACCAGTAGTAATCTTCACATGACAGATACTCTCTTCTTCACAGTAGCTCTCAAACTCTCTGCTCGTGAAAGCCGTTCCTCTATCCGTAATCACTCTGCAAGGATTTCCAAAAATCTGCTGGTGTATCCGCAACTTGCTTAACGTCTCCTGAGTTGTGGTCGACTTAGTCGGAAATAACCATACAAACTTGGTGAATGCGTCGATAACTGTAAGAATGTAGTTGTACTGTTTCTTCGTCTCGGTTAGCGGACCGACATGATCCAAATGCAGTGTGTCAAACGGAACATTTTCCTTTTCAATCGGGTTTAAGAATCCTTCCTGTTTTCCTTCTTTCTTCGTAGCTAACAAACATGGTATACAACTCACTAGATATTCATCTATCTTCTTATCTAAATCTCTAATGTAATAGTCCTTATTCAATAGTTCTTTCATCTTCTTCTTCCCAAAGTGTCCAATACTGTGTACTTTGTTAAGTATTTCTTTCTCTAAACACCTAGGTACTACTAACAATTTTTCTTCACCTTTGTATAACACTCCATTATCTAAACTGTAATTTTGAAAAGCTTTTTCCTTTAAAATTTCTTTAATTGCTCTCAAACCATCATCTTTATCTTGAGCCGACCTGATACTGTCATTCAATGATGAAATTACATTAACTGTAGGCATTCTGCTTAGAGCATCGGTGTGTCTCATCTGCGTACCAGATCTATGTTCTATCTCATAATCATACTCGTTCAGCATAAGTACCCATCTTGCAACTTTGGGCGTCAAATCCTTTTTCTTAAGTGTCATCTCAAACGCCTTGCAGTCGGTTACTATTTTAAAATGAATCCCATACAGATAATGTCGAAATTTCACCACACCCTCTACTATAGCAAGCGCCTCCAACTCATAACTCGCGTATCTACTCTGTGCTTCATTCGTCTTCCGACTCATGTAATGAACTGGATGTAGGCCGGAGTCCGGGTGATCCTGCATGAGTATGGCTGCAAATGCTATACTTGATGCGTCAGTGTGCAATTCAGTCCTTAACTTGGGATCAAATATCTTTAACACTGGTCCGCTGACCAACTTAGTTTTCAAAATTTCAAAAGCTATTTTCTGTTCTTCCTGAAATAAAAATTCTTTACTTTTCCTTAACAAATCTGTTAATGGTTTGGATATAATGGCAAAATCTTTAATATACTTCCTGAAGTAACTTGTTAATCCAACAAAACTATGCAACTGCTTTATATTCTTCGGTTCGGGGTACCGTGTTACCGCTTCAACTTTCTCCGTGCTTGGTCTCACTTCTCCATCCTTTATTACGTGTCCCAAATACTCAATTTCTCGTTGCAGTAAGTTCGCCTTCTTCCAATTGATTTGCAGTCCGTACTGTGAAGCTACCTCAAGCACTTGCTTTAATCTTTGTAATCCTTCACCTTCACTTAAAGCTGGAATTATTATATCATCGATGAAAATCATTAACACACCTTGAGATATCAAATTTCGAAAGATTATACTAACAAATCTCATAAAAGTCTTCGGACATACAGACAAACCAAAGGGTGCTCTCAAAAACTCATATTGTCCTTGGTGGGTAACAAAAGCTGTGTAAGGAATTGACTCCTCACTCACTTTCAGATGAAAAAACCCATTTTTCAGATCTAACACACTGAAAACTTTAGCACTTTGCAATTTGTCTATAAGATCATCTATAATCGGAAGTGGAAACTCGTCTTTAACTATCTTTTCATTTAATCGCCTGTAGTCCACACATACTCGAATTGAACCATCCTTCTTTTTCACCATCACGAGAGGACTAGAATATTCAGAAAAACTAACCTGTATTATTCCTTGTTCCAACCATTCTTCGATTTGTTTTTCTACAACTTTTTGCTCCATCAGTGACAAACGTCGAGGTCGCTGTGATACCGGGATGTCATCCTTTAGCACTATTTTGAGTTCAATTGGTGCCTCCTTTGATTGCATAGGTTTGTACCGCTGCACACACTTCATAACCTCATCCCGTATCGTTGCGTCTCGAACGTGATCTAAAACAACACCAGAACAACACCTGTAACGTTGTGTTCTGACAATCCACAAGTTTAAATCTTGGCGCGCAAGCGAAATGGTAGTTTTCAGTATTTTGCAGGAATTGGCACCTCCCCTTTAACGTCATTGGTTGTTTTTTGTAGCAGTCGCAACTTTAATAAATGTCTTTTCAAATTTTTTATTATTTGCATAAGGCTTTGAAAATAATAAACATTGAGAATCAGAGCAAAGTCTCTCAAATTTCGCTTCAGTTTAGCAAGGAATTAGACGATAGAAGATGGCGCGTGCCGCGCGTGATGATTCTGACCAATAGCAACAACGCCCAATAGGAAGGCAGATTTCGGAGCTACGGTGTTGCCATCTCGTGTCACGCTCTTCCATCTGACACTTTTGTTGAAGTTATGCGCGAACACCTTTTTGCTAGCTGAAGCGTCGATTGACAGTTCTTTGCGTTTTGTCCAAAAGTTTTATAGTCAGGAGACGCACAGATATTTATTTCTGTAGGTTAAATTTTGTTTATTATATTTGGTAATTTTATTTCATTTCCAATTGTGTTCGAATTTCGGAAAACGGAACGTTTTGGAAGGAGTATCGAAGCGGGTTAGGGCAACACCAAGCAAGCCTTCAGTTTTCAGGAAAAAAGATGACATGTGTGTTGAGAAAGAATTTTGATTATTTTATTTAACGCGGCCGAAGTCGGTCGAATAATTTAGAGAGAGAAAAACGCTACTGAGGTAAGTGGAGTGATATCTGTTTCAAGGCAGACTTCGTAAGACGCCATGAACATTTTCTGAGGTGGTGTTTATTACAGGTAAAACCTCAAGTTGCAGACCATCGTTTGTTTCTGGTCGCTGGCCTGAAGGTTTGCCAGGATCTTCGAGGTTACTTGCCGTGGCTTGAGGAGTCAGCCAGGCAAAATTTCAAACGGGTGGAGGGAGCAGGCGGTTTGAAATCCTGCTAATCAGGATTGCTGTTTTAGCAAGACCTGGTAAGAAGTTGAAAACATTTTTTCCCACGCCACGCCGCCATGTTGCATAGCCACAACGTGTTCAAAGTCTATTTTTCAGTTTGGTTAATCCTACACGTTTGTTTCAGCTATGGGAAATTAATTTCATCGATAGTCTTTGGGTCTACCACGTGCCACGTCATGTGCTGATGAGTTGCTGTCCACAACTACATGATATCCTCCAGGGAGTTCAGAGGTTCTAAATAATCCCACATTAGTAAATACAGGACACACGAGGTCGGTGCTTTTTTACCCTTTAAATATTGTGAACCGTGGTATTTTCCAATTAGGGATGATATTTTAATATAAACTGTAACTTTTACTACCTTTTTGCGACCCGACACACACCAACCAATAGAATCCATGTAGCGACCCCTGTCGCTGAGCTAGATTTGTGAATTTTTTCTCATGTAAGGTGTAAACCAATATATTAATAATATAGACTGTTTCAACCCATACCATTTTTTATTTTTTTACCTTAAATTTATTATTTTGTCTCGTGGGTCCCAGCGGGCAATATTCAAAGGGAACCACGTGGCACACCCTACAAAACAATCTATTTTCCCTAACCATTCTAAATTTTCAGGTAAAAAGGACACACTTCCCTCGTTGACTAACATCACCACTTGAGACAAAAACTCCTGGCCTAAAATACAATTAAATGGCATAGCATCGTCGTAAACTACGTGAAAAACAATTTTTTTGTATAACTGGTTATCAATTTCACAATTTAATAAAACTTTTCCTATAGACTTAACCATAAATTTACCTAAACCCGAAATAATGAGGTCATCTTTAACAATATCACATGGAAATTTATCTACAACATTTTTAGCAATTAAATTTACATCAGATCCGGTATCAATTAAGGTCGTTAAACTACAATTATTATTAAACTTTAGAGTTTTCACCGGTTTCGTACAAAGCGAAAGTTTGTTTACATTCTGTAACTGCATGACGTTGACGTCTTCCGTGACGTTGACAGTCGAACTGTCATTCGATCGTTCACACTTCACTTCGGTCAGTTCGTTCCGTCGTTCGGTCCCATTGCAAACCGTAGAATGTCGCCACTGTCGCTCTTGCTCGTCGCTCTCGGTCTCGGTCATCATCGAACTTCCGAACATGGCCGCTCCACGGTATCCGCCGCGCTTTTCGCCACCGCCACCGATCGCCGCCATTTTGCCGTCGTTGTACTTGCCGTGTCCATGTATGATGCCGCGTTTTACAGGGTTCACCGTGCAATCTTTGCGTATGTGTCCGAATGAGTTGCATCCAAAGCACTTCAGGCCGTTTTTGCACTCCGCCGCTATGTGATCTATACTGCCACAGTTAAAACACCTTTGTTGCATGACGCCACCGGCGCCATAACGCTCTCGCTCGCGGTAATTTTCCACTGGGTTGCGTCTGGCTTTTTGCTCCTGCGCTTTGCTTTTCATGCTTTCGTATATAGCCAACCTGTCCTTCAGACCGGAGTAGTTATTCACACCATACAGCACACTTTTATTCATCTCGTAATCTTCGATGCCGTCGACAATGTACTGGATCGCGACGTAGTCTGGGAATTTTGCTCGCTTACCCAATTCCTTCATAGTGAGCATATACTGTATATATGATTCATCGGGCCTCTTCTTGCGCGCTGCCATCGCCTCGTGCATTTCTTTCACATTTACGACATCTGGGAATTCTGATGAGTGCGGTTTTGAGCTCGTCGTACGATTTAAATGTTTTTTCTGACCTTAGCCATAGTGCTGCCGTCCCAGATAGGGTTCTTCTCGCTATAATAAGCGTTTGCTGAGGCGTCCACTGGAATATCTCCGCGTTGTCTTCGATGTCCTGCGCCCACTTACTTGATGAGTAGGTTTTGTCATCGCCGCTGAATTTTACGATCGAGTGCAGCCCATCCATCAAGCTGAATGAAGACGCCGACGCTTCTGATGCCGTAGCTGGCTTCCCGTCGTTTCCCGTTCCCGTCATCGTCTTTTCGTCCTAGGAAGCTTACCACGTGCAACACGCCGCCTCGGGTGGTTTTCGTCGTCGTGAAAATCGTCGTACTTACGTCTTTTTTTGATCGCGGACGTAGCCCCCAAAAATATGTAGCGGGGGAGCAGCAAAAACAGTTATTTTGATGAGAAACTATTTATTTCCAAATAAAAGGTTACAGAGCGTGCGTCGTTCGTCGTTGCAAGCAATATAAGATGGCGTCCCTCCTCTCATCCCTCTCTCTTCCACATTCATACGTCTCACTCGCACACTCCTTACGTTCCGTTTCCCACATATATATATAATATTAAATGCGAAAGTCCGTTTGTTTGTTTGTTTATTTGTTTGTTTGTTACGCCTTCACGTCTTAACTACAGAACCAATCATCATGAAATTTTGCATACACGTTGTCAGGGGTACAGAGAAGGACATAGGGTACTTTTCATCCCGAAAAAAAGTATTGTTCCCGAAGGATAGCAAAAAAACCTTTCCACGCAGACGAAGTCGCGGGCGGCAGCTAGTGAAACATTAAAATTCTAATAGAATATAATATTATTTTTTGAATAATTATTTTCAATACAGAGCTTATTTGTAAAACACCAACAACCTCGCAGTAGATGACTAACATCATAAACAACAACATTTGTTCTACGACTTTTCCGAAAACAGATAAAAAAAATCCTCTCTCCATACAAATATTCAAACAGCTGATCGAGTTTTGTATGAAAAGACGATTTTTTTGTCTGTTTTTGAAAAAGTCGTAGAACAAATGTTGTTGTTTATGATGTTACTAATCTACTCCTGCGAGGTTGTTGGTGTTTTACAAATAACCCTGTATAATGTATTTACAATGGTTTTTCCTTTTTACCGACTTCAAAAGGACGGAGGTACTCAATTCGAACCGTTTTTTTTTTGTTTTTTTTTTTTGTTTTTTGTATGTACATCGATTACTCGAAGACGGCTGAACCGATTGAAATGATTCAAACGTTATTACATTAGGTAAACTTTCAAGTTGGTCCCATTTTTGAAAATTTTGAAATCGGTTCAGTACTTTTCAAGTAATCTTGAAAAAAGCACGAAAATAGTATGCTTTTGTGTGAACTACCTCGATGATCAGTCGTATAACTTCTTTGTTTATGAACTGAATAAGATAATTATTTTTTTGTTGGAAAAGGGATATCTTTAGTATAATTCTTTAACCGACTTAAAAAAGGAGGTTCTCAGTTTGACCCGCATGTATGTATGTTTCTCCGCGATTAACTCACGTTTGGCTGAGCCGATTTTTCTACCTAAATAATTTACCTACACTACCTAATACAAAAGGTACCTAC
Source organism: Agriphila geniculea (assembly GCA_943789525.1). Taxonomy (NCBI): domain Eukaryota; kingdom Metazoa; phylum Arthropoda; class Insecta; order Lepidoptera; family Crambidae; genus Agriphila; species Agriphila geniculea. Next base: position 7,413,384 of record OX038898.1, on the reverse strand, counting down.
ACTAAAAATAAAAAAATAAAAAATTGTTTAAAAAACAAAAAACCGACTTCAAAAAACCTACCTCTAAAAAGCAACAAATAATATTCGTAATAATAAAAACACGTCTATTGAATTCGGGTGTGGCTTTTAGAATAAAAAAAAGGAATTTGTACTCCAGCCCACCCGACTTCAATAGACGTGTTTTTATTATTTCGAATATTATTTCTTGCTTTTTAGAGGTAGGTTTTTTGAGGTTAAAAATATGACCGCCAGTCGCATTACCAATTGGCGGGGATAGTACGAGGGAATGTAATGATACCGCTAAGTCAAAATAAATTGCAAAGACGATGTAGACCTGGGCCCTATTTCACCAAGTCGACATTTGTCAGTGACATATGTCGGTTAATTTTACAATTGTCATTACTTTAATTAGGGACAAGTATGTTGTGAAACAGTGATATTTTTTACAGGTCGACATATTTGTAGATTTGTCAGTAATTCTTGATATGACATTGGAGCTGAGTCAAGTTTGCGTGACAATTGTCGACTTGTAAAAAATATCCCCTGTTTCACAGCACAAATTGTCCCCTATTAAAATAAGGAAAGTACTGTAAAAATTGCCGACATATGTCACTGACAAATGTCAATTTGGTGAAATAGGGCCCAGGGATGCACAGACCGCGGCCCGCCGGTCGAAAACTGGTGGCCCGCCGACAGCAAAAATAATACTCTCGCCTTGCAAATGAAAGTTTGGAAGCAGTTTTACGTGTTGCTACAAGTAAATTTGAGCCAAATATAAAAAAGATTGTAAGCACTATGCAGTGCTACGTTTCAAATTAATAAATTCTTTTTCAATGTAATACATTATTATCATTTCTTTATTGTATTTAATTACCTACACTTCTGGCGGCCCGCCATCAGTTCATAATTTTCCCGAGTGGCCCCTAGTCTTAATAAGTCTGTGCATCCCTGATGTAGACAGTGGATTATTTTGCAAACCTATTTTACCAAAATTACTTTTTTCTTCAATTATTTGGTAACTAGCGGCTGCCCGCTGTTTCACCCGCGTGGTTCCCGTTCCCGTGGGAAAATCGGGATAAAAAGTATTTTATGTTTTAATCTAGGCTATCTTCTATCTGTGTGCCAAATTTCAACCAAATCCGTTCAGTAGTTTTTGCGTGATTGAGGAACAAACATCCAAACCCACAAACTTTCACATTTATAATATTAGTAGGATAATTATTTCAATAATGTCCACGTCGGGTAAAATATGTATGAGTCTACATGTTACCCCTAAAGAATTTCTTCGAATTTCTTAAAGAAATATTGATTTTCTTCTGTATAGAAATTCGTGATGCTTTTGACCCTTAGTATCATGACGGTATCATCTTTTATAAAAAGCTTTCAGCCAATAATGGCAAGATACTTTTACTGAATAGCTTTTCCATCAAACATATTGAACTATACGCAGGTAAGTTTGAATATAAGCTGCCGCCCTCGACTCTGTCTGCGTAACATGGCGTGAACAGTTATTTTTCTATAAATCGAAAACAACTATATATATTTTTGAAGTGAAAACTTCTTTAGCGGCGTTGTACGCTTTTTTGTAATGGGGAAAAAATGTTGAACTCGCGTCAGTCAGTCAGGATCACGTGACCCTGATCTAAAATTCGTAAGACGGATGTGACGGATGGAGAGTAGACAGCCGGCGGCGGAAGTATCCTCCTCTCATTCTACGGGGCGCGGCGAAAATGGCGGCGCGTCATTTCAAGACGTTAAACACTTGTGTCACCATAGCAAAGCGCTTTTTTAATTCAATATCAAAACTCAAAATTTTCTATCAAGCTATGGATAAGACTTTCGTACAATACTGTTCTGTATTCGTAAATTCTAATGCGGAGTAAATTCGTAAGACGGAAATTCGTGCAAAATTATTCCCTAACCATTCCAAAATATCAAAAATGCACAACGTTAATATTCAAGTTTTCACTTTTGCCGGCACTCTCGGAGTGCAACCCAATTTTTTTAATTTAGTTGAAGAAACGATTGTTAGCGTAACCCGCTTAATTTATTGTTACAAGTGATTATTTTTATTCCAGGATTATTTTTATGTGGCAATTATTTATTCGAATTATTGACTTTAACGTATGGCAACACAAGCAAGCATGGCAATACCGAGGCGGCGAATGCGAGGGTAGGACGACTTGCGAACGGGTTGCTGGCTGGCGTGTGAAAAAACGAAAAATGGAAGATTAGAAATAATGGAAGAAAGGGAAGTAAAACCAAATGATTAAATTTAAACAAAAGTTGTGCTGCGAGGGTGAGTATGTTAATACGATCAACTTTAAAAAGTTTTCGTTAAAGGTTGCTTGTGCAGCATCAAAAAGGCCCCAGTTTAGTTGCCGCGAAACTATTTTTGATCATAGAAACATGTAACTAGAGTTGCTAGGTCTGCGCAGTTTCTTCATGTGTAATGTAAACTGCTAGTTGCGAGTTGAGAGCCTTATAAAAAATCATAAGGCGTCGTATACGATGTGTGATTTCTATACACACCTTACAATTTACTTTACTTTGCATTTATTTCTGTGGATGTGAGACGTCCTTGACCAGTCTTAAGGGTTCCGTAGCCTAAATGGCAAAAAACGTAACGCTTATAGATTCGTCATGTCTGTCTGTCTCTCAGTCCGTCCGTCCGTATGTCACAGCCACTTTATTCCGAAAGTATTAGGATGATACAGTTGAAATTTGGGAAGTAGATGTGTTCTGTAAACCGCTTCAAGATTTTTACACAAAAATAAAAATAAAAGATTTTTTTTTCTCAAAGTCAACCGTTTGAAAAATATACACTGCCAAAGTGGTAAAATGTGTCCCCCCTCCGGACTCTAACTTTTAAAATAAGCGAGTGAAAAATCTAAAAAAAAGTATATGCTATAGATCTTAATGAACATTTTCAACGAAAATGGGTTTGAATGAGATATAGTAATTAGTTTTTGACATATAGTAGATTTTCCAAAACCGCAAATATAACTTTGTCATTCATACAAACACTGTGAAAAACGAAGTTATTTTTGCAGACAAAAAATTATAGTGGTGTTAAATATCGTATGGTAAGTACAAGGTAACTATGGAACCCTACTCTGCGTGTCCTGACACGCATTTTACCGGTTTTTTACCGACTTCAAGAGGAGGGAGGTACTCAATTCGACCCGTTTTTTTTGTTTTTTTTGTTTTTTGTATGTACACCGATTACTCGAAGACGGCTGGACCGATTGAAATGATTTAAACGTTTTTACATTAGATAAACTACCAAATTGGTCCCATTTTTTAAAATTTTGAAATCGGTTCAGTACTTTTCAAGTAATCTTGAAAAAAGCACGAAAACTATTTTGTGTGAACTACCTCGATGATCAGTCGTATAACTTCTTTGTTTATGAACTGAATAAGATAATTATTTTTTTGTTGGAAAAGGGATATGTTAAGTGTAGTTCTTTAACCGACTTAAAAAAGGAGGTTCTCAGTTTGACCCGCATGTATGTATGTTTCTCCGCGCTTAACTCACGTTTGGCTGAGCCGATTTTAATTTCTACCTAAATAATATACCTACACTACCTAATACAAAAGGTACCTACACTAAAAATAAAAAAATAAAAAATTGTTTAAAAAACAAAAAACCGACTTCAAAAAACCTACCGCTAAAAAGCAAGAAATAATATTCGTAATAATAAAACACGTCTATTAAAGTCGGGTGGGGCTTTTAGAATAAAAAAAGGGATTTGTACTCCAGCCCCACCCGACTTCAATAGACGTGTTTTATTATTACAAATATTATTTCTTGCTTTTTAGCGGTAGGTTTTTTGAAGTCGGTTTTTTGTTTTTTTAAACAATTTTTTTAGTTTCAAGTTCCTTAGGTTAAAATCAATGTAAGTAAAATTTACATCTTCATTGCCCCAAGATTACGTATGAGATAAGAACAGAGAACATTACGTATGAACTTAATCAAAATTAAGCTAATATATTCCCTTAATAGCTTAACCAAATGAACCTTTTAATCCTTAGGCTCAATTTCTACCAAGCGCGGAGCGAAGCGTCTGGGCCGAAAGTAAAGCGAATTTTAAGATACAAAGCATTCTTAATATGTCCATTGAATGAAATGAAAACGAGTACGACCAGCAGGCTCTTTTTTTGTAACTTTGACAGTTTCGGTAGACAACCTAGCCTAACTAGGTTGTCTACCGAAACTGTCAGAGTTACAAAAAAAAGGCCTGCTGGTCGTACTCTATTTAGCCATTATGCCTACATAATGGCTCCGTGCACGCTTTTAGCGCCACCTATCGTGTTGCAACTTTGTTGGCTCTGACCTGACCGTTTTGACGTTTTGATATGTAATGGCGGCATTGTGACAAAATGTTAAAAATACTATTATTGTGTTATTAATGTAAATTTCAAAATTACTGTGATTTGGGTAGACAAAGTGTTGTGTTATCATTTTTTGTCATTCAAATTAAATATGGCAAGTAAGATCTATTCAAAAAGAGATTTTGGTTATAATAGGGTTTGTTTACTTCTTTTTTAGTTGTTGATTTTGTAAAGCAAGAGAATAAAGCTATTTTAATAATTTTATTAAGTGATAATAAACATATAATTGTTCCTGTATCGCTAGTAATCATTTAAATATCGTTTTCAAACAGATTACAGAGCCTACATTATTTCTACTTTTGCAACCATGAGCGCTGCGATCGATTATTAAACCTTTGCACCCAGCGAATATTGCTGGATTTTTAAGAGAGTCGTCACATTGATCTTATTGTAGCAGCAATGTGCTACAGCCAAGTATGTTGACCACAGCCTTATGCCAAAAGCAGTTGTTCTCAACTCAACGAAGCTAGAGTTACAAAATAGGCCCGCTGATCCCCGGAAGCGAATTTTTATTACTCTTATGGACATACATAGGTATGTAATCTTTACTTATCATCCTTGCGAAAGTGAGTTTGTTTCACATCTTAACTAATCAACGGATATCTTAAAAATTTTCATACAAAAATACTATATGTATACTGCAAGGGATGGAAAAATAACTGATTGGGTGTCCAGTGTCCACACAGACAAAATCGCGGGCGGCCCCTAGTACACCATTTAATTCGTTTCGCTTTAAGACGCATCCCTTCGCTCGCGGTGTAAATTGAGTCTGGGCCACGTGTACCGACGATCGGCGACGCGACCGACGGTCGAATAAATTGTCTCTTCCTTCATTGCGCGCTTGACTCACTCACTGCACAGCGGTTAAGGTGAAGTTTAAAGAAAATTAACACTTTATGATGTAATGCCAAAGATCGCTAAAAGATACTACGAATCTGAAAATTCTTTATATCTTTATCACAACACGTATGGAACCAGAAACACGATTGTTTAGTCAAGCCAGTTTTTCCAAATTTATCTCAAAAAAATATTTAATTTTCGAAAAATTATCAAAATTATAAGCACCATCTACTTAGCTGCGAATACTCACGTACTGTATGCTTTGAAAACTTCATGACGACATTTTATTTTTGTTTAATTTGAGCCTCTTTTTTTTGCAAGGTCTACAGCTCACGGAGCCACTAGTTAATATCGTGTAGAAGCATTTCTCTTTAATCTCTAAAGTCATTTACTACGAATTGATTTCGTGATTTTTTTGCCAAATCTGCCAAATTGGTCTCGCTGCAAAGCGCGTCGTTTTACCATTGCTATCTCGCTTTAGTCGTATACATCACGCGCCTTGTATTAGAAATTCGCGCGTCGCGTCGCCGATCGCCAGAGCTCGTGGCCAGGCCGTTAAGCGTACATCTATGCGATTAATCTTCTTTATTCTCCAAATTGGCAAATTAAGCGGTTGCCAGAAGCAGTCTGTTACTTTATGGGCCATTGATGGTACTAATTAAGTTCAAGACTAATTGACTTAAGATTTGCGATAAGAACTAAATGGTTGCTTGGTTACCATCAATTAGGGGTACTGAATTACGATGTATTTTATAAAATTGTGTATGATATAAAATAGATAATATAGATCTGATAGATAGATTAATATACAGTGTGAAATTGAAGTAACACGGTACCAAATTTCGAATCGATAGGACATAATGGAAGGTAGTCTGATCCCCTCATCAACTATTAAAGAGCTGACAACCTTCAAACGGCTGATCAGGTCATGATTACCCTACTACTTCCAATATCATTGAAGTTACACGGGATCAAATTTCGAATCGGTAGGACATATGGAAGGTAGTCAGATCCTTTCATCAACTATTAAAGAGCTGATGATCTTCAAACAGCTGAACAGATTTTGATGAAACATGGCTAAGAACACTCAGGATAAAATTATCTATGACACAAAAAACTAAACTTAAATCGGTTCATCCGTTTAGGAGCTACGATACCACAGACAGATACACAGACACGTTAAACTTATTGTGTCGGGGGTTGAGAAGCTGATTTATTTTTTCGCGATATAGGAGTTGGCCCCATCGTTAAATTTGCTTGTAATCACGAGTGGAACCACCCCACTGCGGGAACCAAATGATAAAAATTTCAGCGTGTAGATAGGAAAATACAGGCAAGTAAATACAAACTCATAAACTCACAAACTCATAATCACACTATGTATCTCTGTGGTCGAATAGGTCTGTTAATTGTTTGTTGCCATTAAAGTCCTGAGTTTTATCTCCCGGGCTCAGATCAAATAAAAAAGTAAAGACGGAGTCTTCCGACAAAGCGATGAGGCCAGTAAAACTACGCCTTGGCTGTGTACATACACAGTTTACGCATATGTAGCGAAACTACGCCTTGGCTTTTGTTCGTCATTGGGCGTTCCATATCGAACCCTGCCGCCCGGCCCCCGCCCGCACCCTAGTACGCACACATGTACCATCAAAAACCGGCCTCAGTTGTTCGCAACCACTGCGCAACGCTCCATCTTCCTTTTTTATTTGATCTGAGCTCCCGGGTCGCAGAAAAACTAACTTTTTATATTATCTTGAGTCTGGGAGTTAATACAGTCGTTTTTACCGAGTTTCATAACACAAGTTTTAACATTTTCAGACGTTTTTGTGAAAATTTCTAATTTTATTGATGTGAAACTATAAATTCTAAATGTTTGTACCCGCTCCAGGCAATGAATGGATTTGCTAGCTTGGGGTCTAACTTAAAATCTAAGGCATGTTTCATTTCATTCGGGCTTGAATTCTCCGTAGTACTTTCATACACATACATACATACATACACTCACGCCTGTTTCCCATGGGGGCAGGCAGAGACTATGGATCGCCACCTGCTACGATCCTTGCACACTTCTTTCGCTTCATTCACATCCATCAGTCTTTTCATACATACCCTGCGGTTTTTGTCACTGCGTACACCAGCCTTTTTTATAATAACCTCTAATTGGTCCGCGTAGGTTTTTCTAGGACGCCCTTGCGCAATCGTTCCTTCTACATTCGCTCAATATATCTCTTTCGTGATTCGCCTTTCATTCATCCTCTCTAAGTGACCAAACCACCGAAGCATTCCTTTCTCAATTCTTGTCACTATATCATCTTTCAGACCACACCTTTTACGAATCACATCATTGCTCACTCTATCACTCAATTTGACTCCACATATTTTCCTCAACGATCGCATCTCTACCGCATTTATTCTGCTTTCATTCTTCTTCTGCCATACCCAGGATTCACTTCCATACATCAGTGTCGGTTATGAATAGCCATTCGCGCCTTTGCCGAAACGATCTGGCTACTCATAACCGAGTGTATAGCACCACTCACCGAATTTCCTTTTTTCACTCGTCTTTCTATATCTTCCTCACTCTTTCCGTCCCTTGTGAACAAACTCCCCAAGTATACAAATTCACGGACTTGTTCCACTTTTTCGCCACCTAACATTACCGTACAGTCAGTCATTTCTTCATCTCTCTCAAACACCATCACTTTCGTCTTAGTTACATTCACTTTCATCCCTTTTTTCACAAAATCATCATTCATAACAGACATCATTTCCTGCAACTCTTGCGCAGAAGACGCAATTATAACTTGGTCGTCAGCGTAGAGGAGGCACTTGATTTGAGTCCCATTCATCATAACTCCACATTCACGTTCTTTCAGACCTTTCATACAACTGTCCAAAAACAGATTAAAGAGCCATGGTGACGCAACACATCCCTGTCTGACACCCCTAGAGATGCCAAACCAGTCAGTGTATACGCCGTCAATCCTGACGCATGCACGGGAATCCTCATAGAGATACATACTTTCATACACTTAGGAGGTAATTTATATATTATACTCTCCATATTTCTCTACTGTCCGCGCCAAGGATTCCCAAAGTGGTCAATATTGACTCCTTGGGGTCAAAATCGGGTCCTCGGGGGTTGACATAAACGAATAATTATTAATTACACTTAATATTTGATGGGTCTCTTTAAAAAACTCCGAAGCACTCATGGTAGAACTGAAGCGCTTATGGCGGAACTTGACAGACTGATCGTACCCGATCACGTTTGTTAAGCAACACTCGGTACGGTCAGGTGTCGGATGGGTGACCGTTAAGTGGAATTTCAACTGAGCGCTTCCGTACTTCGGAGGGCACGTTAAACTAACGGTCCTGGCTGTTGTCATCTGATATCAGTCGTTTAGCCAAGTTAGAGGCCTTACAGGCGGCTTGATAAACTTTAACACCAGAGGTGGCCACTAATCCTCATTCGATAAGAAGAAGAACGGTAGGCTGATTATCTAAATAGAAACTATTTAGTGACCGGTTTCATTTGACACACATTGCTACTTTTCTTTGGTATGTTTTTTTTTCACCCCAAAAAGATGTAGCAATGTATCACATTCATCTGTCAAATGAGACCGGTCGCTAGGTGGTATCTAATTAGATAATCAGCCCGCGGGTCTCTTGCCCTAAATAGTTTGGGGATCCCTGGTCCACGCGGACGACGTCGCAGGCGGACGCTAGTCAATAATAAGAACAAGAATTGCTTTCGAAATTCATGTTGTTTAAATTAATTTCTAAGACAGTTGTAACAAGGCAACTCCTAACGTTGTCTGGTAAACACGTCCAACATCGTAACATTGTTTGATTGTTCTAAGTTTGTTCAAAGTGGATATGCAAAGGAGGGAATTATTATTATAATGTTGTTCAGATGTATGTTAATGTTAGCATTGCTGACGAAGGATGAACAAAGATTTACATTAGTAAAAGTTAAAACAAATTGCTAAGAAATGAAAGTAAGAGGGAAGTAACATCTCTGTTTCGATATGTTCAACTTTATAACACGTTTATATTATTTCAACACACTTGCTCATAAAGTGAGCCCTAATACATCGCTTTTAGGGCCATAAACCGAGCTATAACAAACGCGTGCAATGAACAATGTTAAATAATAAAACACTAGTTAGTTATAGAATTATCCCTACAAAGTTAAATTAGTACCTTACTGCACATTCAATGCGGGTAAACAGAGCATTCCCAATTTAACCGGGTAGTACAGTAATTTTTTTAGTAACAACAAAGAGGTTTTATTTACGCTGAAAATTCATTTACATTTTTAGAATAAATAAATGTGTTAGTCCTTAATTAAGTCAAACAAATATTTATTATTATCAAATTATTCATAATTCACAATATTTTGTTATAAAATATTTAAATATTAGTATTTTATCAATTTAAATTATAATTTTCAAGTAGGCTGTATGCTCAGTCACCCCTTTGTTGGCAAAATATTCTTGCATTGGGCGTGTGAAAAAAACAAAAATAACCTGCGCGCTTTTTCCGATCATAATGATCATATATTTTTTTTCGTATCTGTTGCTGTGTGGTAAGTTACTTTGTTTTTTCCTCGCAAATGTGTTGAAAAACGTCGTATGAAACTCGTCAGCTCTTGCTTATTGCACACTTGGCTAAGTTACGCCCTTGCCTACGGCTCGGGCTGCAACCCACAGCTTTGTGTGCAATAAGCAACCTAAGCTAACTTGTCTCATAATGTACTATTGTTAAACCAGTTGATAAGGACACTTTTCTTTGAATTTTACCAGCTTTCGAATAGTAGTTAAAATAATTCAAAAACTAATGTACTTTTTTGCCTTATTGTTCGATTAAATGAAACCCTATTGATACAAATCGTGACACAATAATTATTAATGTTATATTGTTATCCAATTTCACTAAACCCTTAGACTGCCACGTAATCATTCACATTTAATATGTGTGTACTATGTGGATTAATTTGTGTATGTGTCAGATTTAAGGTACTCTTAATACAAGTAGGTAATGCTGAAGCATGATTTCTTCGCTATAAATTCTGCGGAAAGCTATTTCCTCCATGCTATGTGTCTGTGCTCCCCAGAGCAATTTTTTTTAAATTTTCCGTAGAAACAGCCAGTTATCTTTTTTAGGGTTCCGTACCCAAAGGGTAAAAACGGGACCTTATTACTACGACTCCGCTGTCCGTCCGTCTGTCTGTCTGTCACCAGGCTGTATCTCATGAACCGTGATAACTAGACAGTTGAAATTTTCACAGATGATGTATTTCTGTTGCCGCTATAAACTAAAAACGGTATAAAATAAGTATTTAAGGGGGGCTCCCTTAAAACAAACATGATTTTTTTGCCGTTTTTTGCTACGGAACTCTTCGTGCGCGAGTCCGACTCGCACTTGGCCGGTTTTTTTAAATAAGACATTTAAAAATTACAGATTTTCTAATTAATTAGTCTTTAATAAGAATATTAAAATAAGTTGAATCGAGTTAGCTAATCAGCAAAAACTTATACCGTAAATGAGTTTGAAACGGGTCAATCGAATATACGCTAGTTGAAACTTGTTTCACAGTTTCAGGAAATTACAGGAAATGTTAGTAATCTAGTTTATAATTTCAGGAACATTGTACGCTAAGTTTTGGTTTGGACTCGCATAGCTGATTGTATAATGAGAAGAAAATATAAATACCTAGCCGTAGCCGCCTATGTGGTATAGTGGTTCGTCCACCACCCGTATAAGAGGTATTAGGGGTCCCGGGTTCCATTCCCAGGGGAGTACAATTTGTACTTGGTTTGGTTGGTGTAGGGCTTATTTCAAGTCCACCTGGCTAGCTACCACCATCTTACTTAAGTCTGACACCGTAACAATAATTTAAAATTGTAGTGTTCCGGCAGTTAGAGGTAAAATAGCCAATTCCTCAGTGATGAGAATTTCAGGTGTAGTGCTCTTCACCTATATATAGTGAAGGCTATAAGCACTATCCCTTTGTGCATAAAAAACCTACGCTACCTATCTATAAAGGTCCCCCTACTCAACTGGCCACTTTTCTATTCATTTGGACGCTACGTTCACTATTGAAAATTAAAAATAAGCAGTAAACTATAAAATTACGTGCCGTAAGCTCGACAATTCCATACAATACAATGAAGTCTGTGATTTACATAAGTTTGCGACATGTGATTTAATCATCTATTGCTCATATTTATGCTTTAAAAGTAAGCGTGGCGTTCAAACGAATAGAAAGTTGGCCATTTGTGTAGGGGGCCTGGTCTATCTATAAAAATAGGATCGTAACTGATAAATAACTGTAAGAATAATTTGAATGTGGACTAAGAAGCTAATACCGTTGCCAAGGCCTTTAATGAAATGGACGGGAAATTCATATCTAAATCAAGATTAGTCTCGAATCCAATTAGTCGATATTGCACTGAATGTAAAAAAAATAGAACTGAAATGTCGAGGACGCTCCAGATTTTGTTCCGTTTCACGATAAAATAACTGCAGTGAACAATGCAAGAGCATTTTCTAAATGAATTGTGGGCAAGACACGGTTTTGAAATTATTGAAGTTTGAAAGCTAAAATGTGGCACAAGCGCTGAATTTCACCATATTATGCTTCGACTGGCTCTGTTTATACAATCATTGCTGCTGAGATATAAGTTCTATAAAAATGTATTTAGTCATTAAGCAGTAATAAACAGGCGAAGCTACGTTAGGTAATTTTTGAAGCTGACAGGAACAAAGAGCAGTGGAGAAGCAACCAAGGACCGGAACCGCTTACCCTTAAAGGGGTTTTTGATTGGGTATTTCATAGACTTGTTTTCAAAAACCCTATCAATACAGTAACCCTATCGAAAGGGTAACCCAAGTAAGGACTAGCCCACCGGTAACGATCAATTGCGATTGTCAATTTTTCCGCAATTGACGCCCATTGACGGAAAAATTTATCGTTTACGCGTGCAATTGAAGCGATTGTCAATTGCTCCAATAATGGCATTGACGGAAAAATTGACAATCGCAATTGATCGTTACCGGAACGCTAGTTATTTTTACATTCTCTTTGGTTACCGGCGGGCTTTACTGAATACGAAAACCCTATCGGGGAAACCCTATGAAGGCTTTATGAAGGAGTTTTAAAACGTGTTCAAGCAATTTATACCTAGTTCGACCTGGGCCGAAGGACCGTAACCACTTACCGTTAAAGGGGTTTTCATTGGGTATTTCATGAACCGCTAACCGTTAAAAGGGATTTTGATTGGGTATTTTATAGATTTTCAAAAACCCTATCAAAACGGTAAGCATGACGTCAACTAACCCTAACAAAAGGGAAACCCTATCATTTGGTAAGCTGTTGAATAGGGTTTCCCTATCAATTGGGTTAACCAAAAAAACGAGTTTTCCGGTCCCTGGAAGCAACACGATATTAATTTCTGTTTATTTTTGCTACATACATAAGATTTTTAGTTTTCTTTAGAGGTGATTCTACCTACCCGCCCACATATAAATTGTCGCTTTACGCATACTGTCTGACTGTTTGTTTTTCTTGAACTGAAGTAGGTATGCAATGGATTTTGATGGTATGGATTGGAAGGTGTAGTATATTCGCTAATATTTCGAATGGTAAACATTGACAAAAGAAGATGGAACCTTTTGACTCTACTAATTGCTCCATTTCGCTCCGTTTGTGTTGTCCGACAAATTTATTGCTCAAAAACTGCTCGTATAAGCGCTGCTTCAGAAGGTATCATTACATGTCCTCGTAGTCATTCGTAGAAGTAGCAAATGTGTCAAAAACTGCCACTTTTAGCAGTTTTACTATCTACTTCTAGAACTACGTATTTACTACGAGGGAATGTAATGATAGAAACCTAATAATTGTTGAAATGCTTTTTGTGTGTATTTTTAAGAAAAATACTAGACTTTGGGTAAGTTTTATAGGTAATAACATAATATTACATAAATAAAATTCACCAAGGCACCACTTTCGGTCTGAGAACCGTCTTAGCTTTTATTTATTTATTTATTTTTTTCATTTATTATAGTATAAAAAAACATTACATTCATTGTTATTAACAGCGTAAAGAAATCCAGAGAGTTATTTATTTACATATTTTTAGCAGCTCCTCAGTCTCGTCGTAAGACAAGTTACATAAATAATTATATAAAGCTAACTTACAATTGAAATAATTTAAAGAATATATATCTAGTGATTTATTCAATCTGTTGTAAAGAAATGGACCTAAGAATGGAAAAAATCTCTTGTTAAAAACATGTTTTGAGGTTGATTCTAAAGTACATACTATATCTCTCCGTCTTTTATTAGTGATGTCAGCATTATAAGTAAGCATTGTGTGTTGTTTTAGTAATGTGTGCATTATGAAAAGTTGGCGTACAGTTAATACTTTGCAGGATTTATACAATAAGCATGTAGGGTATCGAAAAGGAAGGTGGTTGGCTACTTTTAGAATCGCTCTTTGAGCTCTTTCCAGAGGAATAATGTTTGTTTTTAGTGCCCCACCCCATGAAATGATGCAGTATTGAATTATGGACTGACATAGAGCTAAATACGCCTGTACAATTAATTTAGTATCTGCAATAGTCCGAAGTTTTTTGAAAACATAAATTAATTTACGGACCCTACTTACTAAATTTTCAATATGTGATTTAAAGGATAGCAAATCATCTATTATTATCCCAAGATATTTTATGTTATTAGTGTTGAGAATAGTAGGGCAGTTACATAACGTGTGAGCTGAAGGATTTTGACATCAGTGCGCATATAATTTAGCATCAAAATTATCATGGCATTGGCGCATGATGAAGCGAATGTATTTAGTCTTGTCAGCATTAAGCGTTAGTAAATTGCATTTCAGCCAATTATTAACAACATTGAAACCCAGCTGTGCGTTATAATACAATTTTGTGCTCGTTTTTCCTGTAAATAAAAGGACCGTGTCGTCGGCATATGATATTAGTTTGCCGTTTATGATGTTAAGATTGCACAGATCATTAATGTAAACCAGGAACAAGGTAGGACCAAGGATACTTCCTTGTGGAATTCCATATTCTGAGGATTTTCGTTCATCACTCATAATGTATCCTATTTTAACACTTTGGTGTCGATCAGTTAAGTAATCTGCAAACATGACAAAGTTATATTTGCGGTTTTGGAAAATGTGCTATATCTCAAAAACTAATTACTATATCTCGTTCAAACCAATTTTCGTTGAAAGTGTTTATTAAGATCTACAGCATATTTTTTTTAGATTTTTGACTTTCTTATTTCAAAAGTTAAAGGGGGGGGACATACTACATATACTTTGAGAAAAAGTTGTCTTAGGAACCTCAATGTCATTTTTAAAGACCTATCTATAGCCACCCAACACGTATTGGTTAGAATAATTTTTTTTTTCTGTTTCAGTTCCATGTATGGGGAGCCCCCCTTAATCTTTTATTTTTTTATTAAGTTCGTTAAGCGGTTAACAGAATACATCTACCTACCAAGTTTCAACTGTGTAGTCTTAATACTTTCGGAATAAAGTGGCTGTGACATACGGGCAGACAGACAGACAGACAGACATGACGAATCTATAAGGGTTCCGTTTTTTGCCATTTAGGCTACGGAACCCTAAAAAGTGAACTCTTTAGAACTCGTTAATATGCTACTTAGGCAAGATCCAAACCAACCAACGCCCTCGTTTATGAAATGCCTTTAACGACGCATTTAATATTCGTTAACAAACTGATAATACACGCCAACCCTTAATCTATGCAAATTAAAATTGTTTTATGCAAACAAGGGAAGGTTAAAGGGAGACTGTAATCGATTTAATTCCAATCAAATTAGGCCCAATTGTCGAACAAATCGGATAAAACATCCGAATCGAGACTTTGTTCCGAGCAGGATTAAGTTAATTCCGCGGTTACTCTATTTACTTAATCGATGAAGCTGAGTGGTCTACGGAGTGAAAGGATAGCGAACTTTATTAAAAGCTTTTTTATTTTCTGATGTCATTCTTTTTTAGGGTTCCGTACCCAGGGTAAAAACGGGACCCTATTACTAAGACTCCGCTGTCCGTCTGTCTGTCTGTCTGTCTGTCACCAGGCTGTATCTCATGAACCGTGATAGATATAAAGTTGAAATTTTCACAGATGATGTATTTCTGTTGCCGCTATAACAACAAATACTAAAAACAGAATAAAATAATATTTAAGGGGGGCTCCCATACAACAAACGTAATGTTTTTGCCGTTTTTTGGTACGGAACCCTTCGTGCGCGAGTCTGACTCGCACTTGGACGGTTTTTTTTATAATTATAATTAATGGGTTTGCTCTTGACCCTAGTCTAGCCCGAAAGCAAAGACAGGGTCTACGACGGAGCGAGCTATTCACTCTGACCTTAAAAGAGTCAGGTTGTATGCGCTCGGAAATGCAGGGAATTCCATTCCTTAGCTGTTATTCAGGGAATAGCAGTGTGCGTCCTCATCAACATATTTACAGTTTTGTAAAAGGAGCTAAATATAAATCATAAAGTGGATTATTTATGATGATGAGGAAATCACATTGCCCTAAATAGCTCCCGTATTTTAAATTGGATAAGATATGGGAAACATAAAATAATGGCAGCTAAACTTCCGTTTTGCAAAATACAATACAACTTACTTAAGAATATAGATCAAGATAAATAAAAATAGAAAAAAAAATATTCTTCAATTGTTAGGCTGTTACATTTTGATTTAAAGTTAGACCTTAAAAACCACTTAAGATACATAGTGGCCAAAAATTTTGTATTCAAACTGAATGGTGCACTCCGTGAACTTTTTATGAGCCGTTTACATAGTGCGAGCTGCTGCCTGCCAGTAGACAGCTACTTAGCTTGTCTACTCTTAAGCCAGCAGCTCGGGTCACCTTAGCTGTTTACACGACACAAGCAGCTGGTGCCCAGACTTGCGAGTGGTCGCGATGTCAAGTGAACATAAAACTGTCTGTCTAGATAAAACTGGCGAGATACTGCCAAATAAAGAAGTTACGAGTGATAACCGAGCTGTTACTGTGCGAGTTGTTGCCGGACGAGTGAAAACAAAAAAATGTTGGAGTAACTCGGATACGAGCTGCTGTCCAAGTCACACGTACGAGTTACTCGTAAGCCCAAACAGTGCTAGTTACTGAAGTGCAGCAACTTGGCAGGCTGACTCGTACGCTCGCACTATGTAAACGAGCCATTAGTAAGCAAACCTAAAGATAAATGTTCAAACAAAAACACAAAATTGCTGTCATTTGAGTTGTCAGTTCTTGCTGTTTGTGTGTCACATCAATCTACCCCGCTGGCATTTCACTGGGTCTTGGTTAGGTAATCTCTGGCAAGATCCATTATTCTTAGTCATATTGGCTTACTTTATGTTCTGAGAGATGTTTTAATCATAGTACTTACTTAGATGCGATTCTCTAGAGGAATAACAGAACCACACCAGGACTCTCCATACAAAGGACATCAGGCACATGAGACCCAAAAGTGTATAAACATAATTCTGTTATCTATAAACTCTTTATGTTACTAGAATCATAAAACAGTAGCAACATTATTTTCTAACTCCTTAATTTAGCGTTAATTAATTATTGGAAAAAAAAACAAAAGCATATCAATGAAACGGACATCTTTGTTAGCGATTTCACAAGTCTCCCCTGAGTATATTTGTTCTGTGGCACAAGTGATTGCGCATTAAAAAAAAAATCTGCCGGATGTCAGTCAACTCAACTGTCAAAAGCGTTTTGTTTCGTGCGACATATGCACAGATTTTCCGTTTGATCGGTTCCACTCGTACATTGTGGTGCTAATCTGTATCACTGACGCAGCTAACGAAACGTGTTGTCGTGAAACTGGTGTTGCTATTTAGTGTCGGGGTTACCAAAAAAAAACTTTCAAACGTAAATAACTCTTAAAACATAAATCTTCGTAAAAATCTGAATATTTTCTATGACTTACTAATTAAATGCCTACATTTTGAAAAAAACAGAGACGTTATACATTCTTTGGTTTTTTCTATAGGACTCTGCCTGATGTCCTTTACACAGACACTAACAGATGACGTTTTGTACACGCGCAACTGTGCATATACACGCTTAATTTTTAGCATATCTAAAAATGAAATGGGGTTTTCAGACCACGTAAATGAACAACTTTTACTATGTGGCCAACCACGAAAGCGCGAAAAAAAAATCAGCTGTTCCATAGAAAAGTACAACATCGACTCGACTATAATGTATATCTATTCTGTCATCACTAATGTCTAACAAAAGACTTATATTAGGAGGTCATAACAAATTTGGTAACGATCGCGTAAGTGGCTGACTCTGGGTTCACAGGATGGAGAGGCACTCTCTGATGCTCTATATGTCATGCAGTCTGTTTGCGTGAAGTGGTTGCGTTCCTTTTATATGCAGGGTGAAAAATGTGTTATCGTTACCAGAAAAAAAAACGATAAGGTAAATTTTCACCTATAGAAAGCTACATTATCAGCGAGTTACATGGGCTATAATTTATTTTCAAAAAAAATAATGCCTTTTTTCAGCCTACATATAAAAAGTACGCAACCACTTCACGCAAACAGACTGACATATTTAGCATCAGAGAGTGCCTCTCCATCCTGTAAACCCAGAGTCAGCCACTTACGCGATCGTTATCAAATTTGTTATGGCCTCCTAATCTAACTGTTTTGGTGTGACATTTACTAGATGTTGAATGTAGAATGTTGAATATGCAGATATTGGTATAAAGACACAGACACTCTGTCTGACACAGTGTCTGACTGAGTGGTTACAAAGAAGTGTCATAATCTGAACATAACATTTACAAACTTTGATTAGTGGTTATAGTTTCTAATC
Source organism: Agriphila geniculea (assembly GCA_943789525.1). Classification (NCBI taxonomy): domain Eukaryota; kingdom Metazoa; phylum Arthropoda; class Insecta; order Lepidoptera; family Crambidae; genus Agriphila; species Agriphila geniculea. The sequence goes on along the minus strand of OX038898.1, from coordinate 7,395,237 downwards.
ATTAGATAAAATACATATTAGATTCTTGTCTTCTTGTCTTGACTATTTTGGGAAAGAGACCCCTTTTCCAAAATGAACTGATACCTACTTCAGACCCCCAACAGGCATCCGTCACTCGCCCATACCTACCGCGATAAGTACCTACAGCGCGCAACAACTTGGAGTTGCAAACTCAGGTCGTGACTATAGAAATAGAAATATTTTTTATTTAAATAGACTTATTTAAAAGTACTTTTAAATCGTCCAGTTTTTTTTCCCTACCACCCATTCGGAAAAAAATCAACAAATTGGATTGCGGTTATACAAACCTAGCATTGTTTAGAAGTTGTTACACGAGTTCGTTTTTGGCCGACTGTCAGCAAACGCGGCACCCATCTTGCAAAAAGGTTTTTCATGCCGAGAATATCGAGCAAAATATGAAAAATTCGTTCGGTAGAGATGTGAATAGCATCAGCTATCTCGCGTATCTTCACTTGTCGGTCTGCCATAACAATGTCGTGGATTTGCTAACAATATCTTCAGTGGTGACCTCAATCGGCCTTCCTGGGCTGTCGGCGACAGTTATGGTAGTACGACCACAACGAAATTCAGTAAACCACTTATGAACCATTCCATGAGATGGAGCAAAGTCCCCATAATATTTTTTCAGTTTATCCTCCGTCTGCTTAATGGTTTTACCACGTAAAAAGTAGTATTTTATCAATACGCAAAATTCGTTTTTCTCCGTTATAAAAGAATATCCCGACCTCACTTGCAGAAATCCTTCAATTTTTTTTAATTTCGCGCCAATTTAAAAAATGCAACAGCATAAGCTCAGCAAAGAGTTCTAAATTAAGACAGGAAAATTGAATTATGAAAAAATATTGTATTCAACCTTAAAGTCACGGACATATCAAACTGCCCTCGTAATGTCTACTTAACTAAATACCTACATTTCTGGATTTAAGAATTCCTTTCCATATTCCAAATTAAACATATAGTCTAATGTGGCGTTAATTGTACATCTAGCCTAGGTTTATTTGAAACGTAATGTTTTTCACATTTAAGTAAACACAAAACTTGTAATAAAGTATTTAATCCTTCAAGCACAGAAAATGAGACAATAGATTTTCCATGGTTGTGAAGTGCGGCCCGATGGGGCTTGAAGGATTAGAAGAAGACAACCCTAAAGTTGTCAGAAGAGGTAAGAGCTAGGCGATAGAAAGAGAGGCAACCTGTAGGTGAATATAACTGTAGGCAAGGAAGCGATGTGCGATCTGAATTGCACTTTATTGTGTCTGAGCAAGAGTTGCTATTTATTTAAATAACTATGCGGAGTGAATTTTCTGTACTTTGTACTATTATGTATTCTGTGCCCCCAATTAGCAGCCATAGCACAGAATACATAATATAGCCAAATTACTTACTTACAAGTCTTACAACTTACAACAATAGAAAATCTATTGTATCTCGTTTTCCGTGCGTTGACGAGTTAAAAAACAAAATTAATAATTAGATAATTATTAGTTTATGTCGACCCCTGCGAAACCAACTTGACCCCAAGGGGCATTGATGTCGACTACTTTGGGAATCCCTGTTCTAATGTGTATTTTATATTTTGTGACAGTATCCTTGTATTTCCCACTTTCTCAAGGATTACGTAACCCGGGATGTTTTCAGACTTACCGGTTCCCGGATTGGGTGGATATCCGTGTCAGGTCGACAGATAAAGCGGACGATGACTTCACTATTTGGGTCACATCCTCAAACGGGTGAGGGGAGTTTTAAAATGTGACAAACAAGCTATCTTCTATACTTCGTTCCAATCCTGATTTCTTTAACAAAGAGACTTAATAAAAAAATGTTATCTCGGGTGGCTTCGACCAAACTTGAATATAAACGAGAATAACTATACTAAGAATATTATCTATTCCACGATTTTATTCTCGAGTAAAGAAATGGTCATTTTTCCATGCAATCTAAAGATAAGTTACTTTGAGATTATTATTCCTTGAAATAAAACAATTTTTAACGGATACTAGCGCGGTTTTATTGAAAGCACTTTGGTAATTAGTTGGTATTTGGTTTGATTTTTGGTTTTCCCGACGTTTCGGCAACTTTGCAGCTGCCGTGGTCACGGGGCTGGAAGACAACTTATTATTTTTATATTTCTAAAAGCCCCACCCGACTTCATTAGACGTGTTTTATTAATAATGTTATTCGTAACTAATGATATGAATATTATTTCTTGCTTTTTTAGAGATATTTAATTTTGAAGCTGTTTTTGTTTCAGCTTTTTGGAGGAGGTTTTTCTTTTTTGTTAAAAGAGTTTTTTATTTTCAACTTTTTAATGGTAGGTATATAAGCATGTAAATATTTTTTAACTGTTTAAATATTTTCAATGGTAAAATGCCCACAACTCAATTTCCAAATTTACGCTGTTTGTTTTTGAGGAGTTCCGTTGTGTCTTTGTAGTCCAAGTCTAGTCCGTCGTCCGTAGCAACGTTGCATCACAAACCATGGTTTGGTTTGTTTTGGATTGTCATAAAACTACCAAAAATCAAAATCACTTTACATGTACTATTTGAATATGAGGAGTTCTCTTGTGTATCTTCGAAGATCAAGGTCCAATATCGATGAAATTAAAATGTGACCATTCTTGAAGTATACCCTTTCAAACAAAAAAAAGAATCATCTAAATTGGTACATAAACAAAGATGTTATGTTCGAAAATCCGTGAAAACACGTGTGATGGCAAGCTAAATAATTGACATTTTTCAGGATTATGAAAAAACTACCAGCCAGATCTCTGTAATTTTTTTTATGGAACCACATTCGAACTATGTTCTTTGAGATAAAAAAAAGAGTTGTATAAATCGGATAACAACTGACGAAGTTATGGTAAAACATACATAAGAAAAATTAAAAAAAACACCGTTGACTTGAGAACCTCCTCCTTTTTTTGAAGTCGGTTAACAAATGTCATTGACATACGGATTCGGACGCCATTAAAATACTCTCGGATTAATTCTGTTGTTCCCCACTCTCGAATAGGCGAAATACTCTGCGAATAGTGCGTGGTAGGTAGGTAACGAAATTTCGATTTACTCTCGAATACCAAATTATCAATGGTCAATCATAACAAATTATTCTCGCTTGGTGGAATCCGTCCAGTTTATCAGAAGTAAGTAATTTAATAAAAGTAATTATCACGTTATAATTAAATGACTATATTTTTATTAAATTTACTTTACTCAAAAAAGCTTGTAATATGGTCATTATTTTGACAACCTTCTTTGAACAAAGTCGAGCTTGCCGGTGTTCTCCGATGGTGACGCAACAAAGTGGTATGGGATTTCATTATTGTCGAGTTTTAGCCACCAGCAATTTCCTTTGAGAATCCATTATTGTCGAGTTTTCTTTCAAACATAGTTAGGTGAAAAATACACTGTACAACCCGCGCAGATAAAGAATGGGATTAGAAATGGCTCTCAGTCACACTCGTTGTGGTAAGCGCGGTGAGCCGCCATTTTGAATCCCATTCTATATCTGCGCGGGTGTTGTATTGTTGTGCCTAGATGATGTTTTTGTACTTTTATATAAAATTAGTATGGAAAAATATAAAAAACTCGCACTTGACCGTTTTTTGACCTTTCATTCAATACCTCTTATCTACTTCTGGGTTACAAAGGGGATCAAAAAAAACCTTATTTTTTGGCTCCGACGCACCGTTTCTGAGATATTTGCATTTTTGTATTTTTTCGAAATTAGGTTATAAGTACCTACTATAGTAGGTATAGTAGGCAGTATTCGCATTTTTTGAGTAAAGTACTATACAAGCCTTGGTCCACAATGACTGCACTGCTGGCCACGTTATGATGGCCTCGAGCTAAGCTTACCTACGCTTTCGGCCTTCAAGCTTGGTCATCATTGCAGCCCTTGCTGTCCGCGCTATAAAGGCCTCGACCTCCGGTCTCGGCCTTTATTCTAGCTTGTCCATCAAGGGCTGCAATGCTGACCGCGCTGTGACGGCCTGGACCTGCGCTAAGCTCCGCTCTCGGCCATCATCATCGCTGCCAGCAACGCAGTCATTAGTGACCGCGGCAGTAATGTACTATAAATCAATTATTATAGACTAGTGACCCATCCTCGCTTCGCTACGGTTCCTTCCTTTTCTTTGCCAATTCTAGCTTCCTAAAATACTCAAAAAGAAATCGTCGTCACCTCCATTCGCTCCAAAAGTCTGTTGAATGTTTATTCTATGAGGACGCGCGGGTCGCTCGACTTATGTTATATTTCAACCAATTTACACAAAACCTTGACTAATTATTATACTTAAACTACCCTCATGAATCACTCTATCAATTGGTGAAAACCCCATGAAAATCCGAACAGTAGTTTTTGAGTTTATCGCGAACTTGTACAAACCTGATAGATAAAATACTTATCATTTATTTGCATCACAAACTCAAATGCACATAAACAAAAAAATAAACACATAATTTCAAGGTACCTACAATGACTAACTTATGAAATTAAACATAACATGACTGTGCGATGCAAATAGGTACAAGCTCAGCGTGTATATTTTCCCCCATAAGAGCAAAATACTAGTTTTCAGCTATCACCTGCAGAAATTAACAAAATCGGATGTGCTATTAAATAGCCTAAACAATAATAATAAAAATAAATAAATTTAAAAAATATTAAAACACGACTGCCCTGCCAAAAACTAACTAAAAAGATAAATAACAAGGTGTCACTGCAGTCGAGGGGCCATTTTGTGGAACAATCTTCAATTAAAGAGGTCCTCCGACTGCAATGACACCTTGTTATTTATCTTTTTAGTTCGTTTTTGGCAGGGCAGTCGTGTTTTTAATATTTTTTTAATTTATTTATTTTTATTTCACACATTTTAGGGACAAATTATATAGTTTTGAAATGTTCTCATTATGGCCTTTCATTTGATGCCCATATTGTAATAATTGAAGAAAAAGATATTTTTTCACATTTGAAAATGGCGTGCTACAGTCGCCATATCAACTTTTTTCAAAAAAAATGTAGCCAGTGTCACTCGGAATGATGTAGGGATTCTAACGATACCCCATACATCCAAATCCGAGGAGCTATTTAGAAGTTATGGTGGAATAAAGAAACTCACATACCCACAAACATACATGAACCCTGAACACATATACACTCCTTTTTGGGCAGTCGTGTAAAAAATAATGATTGGCCACTCTTGTTTCCAGCGTGTATGAAACTTGCCAGCAATCTTAGTTCCATCACGTACGACAGCCGGCTCGCTTAGTGCCTAGCCTAGTGAGTCACTTAGCGTGTAGCAAAGTAGAGAAAGAAACTGTTTTACTTAAAAATCGTTTAAAAATCAACCTACAAAGGAACTGTTCTACTGTAACTAAAAAATACTTACTTATAAGAAATTAAAATAAAGATAAGGACTAAACCGATAATTTCACTTTTTATATATTTTTATGGAATTTTTATAATTATTATCACGTTTTTAAATCAATTTTGATCCTCTTGTATTGACTTTGGAAAGCAAAAAAATAACGTTTATTTTTTTTAAAAATCGCTGTAAGTAAAATGTTTTAAGAAAAACAAGAGAAATATTTCAATTTTCTTTTTTTTCATAAAACTTTTTTAATATCATCGAATATTGCTCTCGGAAGCACAAAAGAAAATGATTCAACAAAACCTTATCATTTTCGGTTGAGAGACAAAAATAAATCAAAATTACTGATGTTTATTCCGACTGAGTAACTTTTAGATAAAAGCTAAAATAAGTTAGAAAAGTCTGATAAGAGACAAGCCAGTAAATTTAATAAAAAAATCAGTCGCAAAGTAATTAATGAAAATTAATTTCTAATTCAAGATAATTTTGAGTAGAAGGAAAATGTGCTAATTAAAAGGAATAATTTGCTAACGACATTGATTTATTAGTTAATGAAATGTACTAGGTAATTAATTGGGTCACAGCTAAGTAAAGGAAATTAAGAAATTATCCATTAGGTGCAAAGACCTTACCTTTATCGTAGTATTTTACAATAACTACATTATTTTATTATCTTTTAATATTAAAAGCCGAAAGTAACCCCCGTATCTATAGACTAGTAAGTAATGACTTGAGTAAAACTTGTATTCATTTTAAATGACTTCTTAGTGCAGTTTTAGTCTTTTTATGATTAATCCTACTTAATATTATAAATGTGAAAGTTTGTGGGTTTGGATGTTTAGATTTGTTTTTAATATAGACTGGGCAGGCATTTGACCACCATCTTGCTTGGTAAACAGGATGTGGTCTAAGGTGTAGCATGCATGCCCAGGAAATGCCTATTCACTCTTGCCTTGAAAAGACCAAGGTTGTAATTATCGGGGAACACATGAGCAGGTAGCGCATTCCATTATTTTGCAGTTCGCATAAGAAATGTATTGGCATAGCGCTTGGTACGGACCCTTGGAGTATCCACTATATAAAGGTGATATGCTAACCTGCGTCTGGTATCCCGATGGTGGAAAGGGGCTGGAGGAACAAGGTCGTGCAGTTCCCTCGCACATTCTCCAAAGTGTATTCTATAAAAAACCGATAAACTAGCAATTTTGCGACGGTGACGGAGGCTCTGAAGTTCTGCCGTGGCCAATGTTGAGTTGCCGATAAGCCTCCCGGCACGGTTTTCAATCGATTCAAGAAGTTCAAGATGTTTGGATGTTTGTTCCTCAATCACGCAAAAACTACTGAACGGATTCGGTTGAAATTTAGCAAACAGATAGTTGATAGCCTAGAAAACATAGAATACTTTTTATCTCGATATTCCCACAAGAACGGGAACCACGCGGGTGAAACCGCGGGCGACCGCTAGTTTATAATATAATTAAGAGTGTAAATATAATATTAGAAGCATTTGAAAATTGCAAGTTTTACCCAAGTCATTACTTACTCGTCTATAGATACGCGGGTAAGTTTGTTAGTTTTGTTGTTTGTTTTTCAGGGTTCCGTACCCAAAGGGTAAAAACAGGACTCTATTACTAAGGCTCCGCTGTCCGTCTGTCTGTCTGTCACCGGGCTGTATCTCATGAACCGTTATAGCTAGACAGTTGAAATTTTCATAAAATAGCATAAAATAAATATTTAAGGGGTGCTCCCATACAACAAACATGATTTTTTTGCCATTTTTAGGGTTGCGTAGCCTAAATGGCAAAAAACGGAACCCTTATAGATTCATCATGTCTGTCTGTCTGTCTGTCTGTCTGTCCGTATGTCACAGCCCTTTTATTCCGAAAGTATTAAGAGTACACAGTTGAAACTTGGTAGGTAGGTGTATTCTGTTAACCGCTTAACGATCTTAACACAAAAATAAAAAAAAATTGAAGGTTAAGGGGGGGCTCTCTATACATAGAACTGATACTGAAAAAAATTTTTTTTCTTCGAACCAATACTTGCCGGGTGTTTATAGATAGGTCTTTAAAAATGACATTGAGGTTTCAAAGACAATTTTTTCTCAAAGTCAACCGTTTGAAAGATATACACCGCCAAAGTGGTAAAATGTGTCCCCCCCACCCCCTTTAACTTTTGAAATCTTATTTCAAGAGTGAAAAATCTAAAAAAAAATATATGCTGTAGATCTTAATAAACACTTTCAACCAAAATTGGTTTGAATGACATGTATTTTGTAGTTTTTGAGATATAGTATATTTTCCAAAACCGCAAATATAACTTTGTCATTCATACCAAAACTGTGAAAAAACAAAGTTATTGTTGCAGACGAAAAATGATAGTGGTATTAAATATGGTATGGTATAAGGTAACTACGGAACCCTACGGCGCGTGACCCGACACGCACTTGGCCGGTTTTTTGCTTTATATTAATAACGACAACAGGTAAACTGTTGACTGCAGACAGTATTTCTATTGCCGCTATAACAATAAATACTAAAAACAGAATAAAATAAATATTTAAGGTGATTTTTTTGGCGTTTTTAGGTACGGAACCTTTCGTCAGGTCGTGTGTTATCGTTTGAACGCAGCCTAAAAATATTTTCTAAAACCAAAAAAGGAAATATTATACCTTTCAACGCTTCGTTCTTTAACTTTTTACGATAAGTGGAATCACACTTTTTTCCCAAAACCCCCTCCGAAGCAATGAAAGCAGAACTCAAAACGATTTCATCATTGCAAAACTTTATTCCACCTAATTCAGAATTAGGTCCCAGTGAGAACATTTTCATCAGAAAATGTACCATTTTCAGATTCTCCAATCTTAAGCATTGCCAACTTTATATCAATGCGTTAAGGTTTAAAAAGGCCTGCGGGTTTTTAAAAGACTGCCAACATTACGACAAGGAAATGGAGCTGTTTCAGAAATGGCGCTTGCAATGTGAAAAATGTCCAGGGAAACTCAAACTGTTTTATATCTCTGTTGAAATACGAAATGTTTCTTAAAATTGTGCGGCAACTTCTTAAAGTTAATTTTAATTAAGATTTAAAATATTTTGCAAATAATTAAATATGGATAAGGGTAGATAGTTGGACCTATAAATGAACACGCGTGGCAGAGCGAAATCCAGCCCCTTCCCACCATCGGGGTACCAGACGCAGGTTAGCATATTACCTTTACATAGTAGATACTCCAAGGATCCATACCAAGCGCTTTGCCAATACATTTCTTATGCGAACTGCTAAAGAATGGAATGCGCTGCCTGCTCATGTGTTCCCGATAGTTACAACCTTAGTCTCTTCAAGGCAAGAGTGAATAGGCATTTCATGGGCAAGCTACATCTTAGACCACATCGTTTACGTTTACGTAACCACACCGTTTACGTTTTGGTCATTGCAGCTCCCCATCCCATCTTTCTAAACTACGCGTTCGAGACTCCTCGCTTTGTGAATGTGGACTTGACGAAGGTAATATCCTACATATCCTATTCCAGTGCCCCCTCTATAATTCTTTGTCCTTCTATGACATCCTTTTAAAATATAAAGCTTCGTACAGACTGAGGCGAGCGAATCGCGCGCGTCGCTCATTTTGACAGATTTTGATCGCGTAACTCAAAGCAATAGCCATAGCCATTGCCATAGCAATTTCTTTGACAATGGCTATGGCTATGGCTATCGCTTTGAGTTACGTGGTCGCACTCGCGAATTTCGCGTGGAATTCGCCTCAGTCTGTACGAAGCTTAAAGCTCCTCTTCCCTACAACCTATCCTCTATCCTCTCGTTATCTAATAAAAATAAATAATAAATAAAAAATGTTTTATTAACATAAAGTTTCTATTCTAAACAAGTGGTGAGACTCCCTAGTAAGTAGATTTGATACACTTGTGTTAGGGATATCTCGCTCAAAACCCTTGAACCCATAAAGTTAATATTCCACTGGAGGAACAGAGTTATGAAGCAAGATGGTGGTCAAATGCCTGCCCAGTTACTAATAAAAAAATACTTCTAAAAAGCCAGGTTTAGGTACTTTTTTAGGTACCTACCTCAATGACCACTGACCATCAACATGTGATTAGCATTAGACCCATCTAGTTTAGTTAGATGTACAGTTAAAAATAAATTGAAAGCCTACTGCACTCTGGTTATTATTATAAAAACACGCAAAAGATTTCCCCCTTACACCACTACTTAAATAATAAGACGATAAAAACTTTTAGGGTTCCGTACCCAAAGGGTAAAAACGGGACCCTATTACTAAGACTCCACTGTCCGTGTGTCTGTCATCAGGCTGTATCTCATGAACCGTGAAAGCTGTTGAAATTTACACAGATGATGTATTTCTGTTACCGCTATAACAACATATTACTAAAAACAGAATTTGTACGGAACCCTCGGTGGGCGAGTCCGACTTGTCCTTATTATTTTGAAAAAAGAAATATATGTAGCTTACTTCCGCAAACAATGTATGCAAGATGCACCGCCCGCCCGCCCGCAAAAATATGCACATGCACACCACAAAATATCAGTGCACAAACCTGCATTTAGCAAGACAGCAACACACCTTGCACCTTCACCAATTAGGCTACTCTACACGTGTTTCGCCCCAACCCGGAGCATCCTCAGGAGTTAGATCGTGCGTAAACCAACACCGAATGAGCTCCTAACGCCTCTGACACCGTATTTGTTGTCCCTTCCTCCCCACTCCGCACCGAGTGACTGACGTTTGAAGAATGTTGCCAGTTTAAAATAAAAAGAAAAAAGAAAGAAAAAATATTTTTAATTTAAATTGTGTACAAATAAATTGATATACATTAAATAATGTGTTTTATTAATAAGATACTTATTTTTAAGAATTATTATTATTTGAGAAAATGCGCAGCAATGGCGAGGAAGAGACATCAAGTTGATTGTTAAGTATGGCTCCATCAACATTGTGTTTGATAATTTCTAGGTTTTCCAACACGCTCAGTCGTAGACCTTTACTACAAGTATGTAAAACCTCATAGGAATGACCATCAGATAGCTGATGTCCGGTATTTAATAAATGTTCCGCGAAATGAGATCGCTCTGGATGGCCATTCCTATAGGCAGAAATGTGTTCTTTATAACGTATATTAAAACTACGGCCGGTTTGACCAACGTATACTGAATTACATTGGTTACATGTTAACTTATATATCCCCGACTTCCTGCCAACCTCCGTTTTTTCCTTGCCATTGCAAATGGCACGCCGGACGGTATTAGTAGTACGAAAAGCCACGTGAACGTCGTTATTTTTTAAGAGTTTTGATATTTTATCTGATATTTTACCTACGTAAGCCATACTTGACTGATAATTGTGAATAACGCGTTCACGTGGCACCGCATATAAAAGCCCAGTCACCTGTTTGTTAATTTTATTCCTAATCATGTTATCTATCATCCGCCGATCATAACCATTTGCAACGGCAATATTATAAATTGTATTTAACTCTCTACTATAGGCTTGCCCTGATAACGGTACCGTCATTAAACGATTTATATATGAGTGAAAAGCAGCTAATTTATGTTGCCAAGGATGACAAGAAGTTGCGGGGATAACTACATCAGTATGTGTGGGTTTTCTATATATTTGAAAGTTATGGCGACAATGCTCCCGTGAGATAGTTAAATCCAAGAAATTTAACGAATTATTAACCTCAATTTCTAATTTAAATTTGATTTTTGGGTGTAAACTATTTAAATATTGAAAAAATGATTCTAACTCTTGTCTAGTACCTGTCCAGCATATAATAATATCATCAACATAACGATAATAATAAAGAATGTTATTATTGCCCACTATGAACCTATTCTCAAAATGATCCATGAAGATCTCCGCCATCAAAGGTGATAACGGAGAACCCATGGCTAGCCCCTCCCTTTGTTCGTAAAACCCACCATTAAACTTAAAATAATTTTGTTGCATGCAAATATGTGTTAAGTTAATTATTTCATCTGCCTCCCCTGGATGAAGACCGCGGCGTTCTAAAATATTTGATAGTATATCTAAACTTTCTATACTTAATATACTATCAAATATTTTAGAACGCCGCGGTCTTCATCCAGGGGAGGCAGATGAAATAATTAACTTAACACATATTTGCATGCAACAAAATTATTTTAAGTTTAATGGTGGGTTTTACGAACAAAGGGAGGGGCTAGCCATGGGTTCTCCGTTATCACCTTTGATGGCGGAGATCTTCATGGATCATTTTGAGAATAGGTTCATAGTGGGCAATAATAACATTCTTTATTATTATCGTTATGTTGATGATATTATTATATGCTGGACAGGTACTAGACAAGAGTTAGAATCATTTTTTCAATATTTAAATAGTTTACACCCAAAAATCAAATTTAAATTAGAAATTGAGGTTAATAATTCGTTAAATTTCTTGGATTTAACTATCTCACGGGAGCATTGTCGCCATAACTTTCAAATATATAGAAAACCCACACATACTGATGTAGTTATCCCCGCAACTTCTTGTCATCCTTGGCAACATAAATTAGCTGCTTTTCACTCATATATAAATCGTTTAATGACGGTACCGTTATCAGGGCAAGCCTATAGTAGAGAGTTAAATACAATTTATAATATTGCCGTTGCAAATGGTTATGATCGGCGGATGATAGATAACATGATTAGGAATAAAATTAACAAACAGGTGACTGGGCTTTTATATGCGGTGCCACGTGAACGCGTTATTCACAATTATCAGTCAAGTATGGCTTACGTAGGTAAAATATCAGATAAAATATCAAAACTCTTAAAAAATAACGACGTTCACGTGGCTTTTCGTACTACTAATACCGTCCGGCGTGCCATTTGCAATGGCAAGGAAAAAACGGAGGTTGGCAGGAAGTCGGGGATATATAAGTTAACATGTAACCAATGTAATTCAGTATACGTTGGTCAAACCGGCCGTAGTTTTAATATACGTTATAAAGAACACATTTCTGCCTATAGGAATGGCCATCCAGAGCGATCTCATTTCGCGGAACATTTATTAAATACCGGACATCAGCTATCTGATGGTCATTCCTATGAGGTTTTACATACTTGTAGTAAAGGTCTACGACTGAGCGTGTTGGAAAACCTAGAAATTATCAAACACAATGTTGATGGAGCCATACTTAACAATCAACTTGATGTCTCTTCCTCGCCATTGCTGCGCATTTTCTCAAATAATAATAATTCTTAAAAATAAGTATCTTATTAATAAAACACATTATTTAATGTATATCAATTTATTTGTACACAATTTAAATTAAAAATATTTTTTCTTTCTTTTTTCTTTTTATTTTAAACTGGCAACATTCTTCAAACGTCAGTCACTCGGTGCGGAGTGGGGAGGAAGGGACAACAAATACGGTGTCAGAGGCGTTAGGAGCTCATTCGGTGTTGGTTTACGCACGATCTAACTCCTGAGGATGCTCCGGGTTGGGGCGAAACACGTGTAGAGTAGCCTAATTGGTGAAGGTGCAAGGTGTGTTGCTGTCTTGCTAAATGCAGGTTTGTGCACTGATATTTTGTGGTGTGCATGTGCATATTTTTGCGGGCGGGCGGGCGGTGCATCTTGCATACATTGTTTGCGGAAGTAAGCTACATATATTTCTTTTTTCAAAATGGTTTGGGACTTCCGCCAAGTGACGCCTGATTCAATCAAATACTTGTCCTTATTATTTAAAGTCTGAGTGGTCGTGATCATCTTTGTTTCTTATTTTTGTAAGTATAGATTTTCTGCAAATATTTCAGCATTTGTACAAGGTTTGTCTATGTGTGTTAATACATTGTAAAAAAGAAATTAATGAAAGTGTTAGGTTTAGCTGTTTATAACACTAGTTTTTAGCGTTTTTGCAATTTATAACGATAACGTTAACGATATTTTCCGAATATGCGTTATTCATTTTACTGGCAATAATTGATTATTGGCAACACTGGAGCTATTTAAGCAGAGAACTACGGTAGTTTCGGAATTCTTCTTGTTTCAACCGTCGGCGCAATAACTTAAAAAGTGAAACTACCGTGTAAAGTGTACGACAGTGTCCAAGTCCTGTGGAAATAAAGGATGTTAAAGGTATTTATGCGTTCTTATTTGATTATAAGTGTTCTTTAGAAGAATAACACTACAAATAACCCTACAAAAGTAAGTAGCTTACTTCCGCAAAAATATCAGTGCACAATATCTGCATTTAGCAAGAAAGCAACACACTTTGCACCTTCATCAATCAGACTCTACACGTGTTTAGCCCCAACCCAGAGCATCCTCAGGAGTTAATACAATTCTCCAATAATAAAATCTTTCCACAGAATTTAATTTGACCGGATCCCCATAAAAAGTCCCTAAACTCCAATCGGAACGAAACGTATTTCCGTTAACCATTTCGTATCGGTACCCAAAAGAAAAAAAAAACGAATACCTCTTAATCAGCTTTTCTGCTTTTGCTAAGCCAACTTATTCAGCTAACGGAAAAAGTTTAGGGTAAAGCTCTTTAAGTCCGCTACAGGGCGAAAATGGCTATGGTTAATCCTATAGAGGGAAAGATTTCGATTGCTATAGAAAAAGCGAATTAAAATTGTTAAAAACCACAGCACATACATATATGATAGATATCTTCTACTTGAGTGAGAATTTCGATAATTCTTTTCATAATAAACCGCCTCTGTAGCACACCCCGGATAAACAGATGACGTCAGATGACGTTTTTGTATACGCGCAACTGTGTGTGTAAGGGAGAGGCCCCATTAGTGCGTTGCGTCGCGTCGTCGCAACGGAACAACGCATTGTATGCCACACCTGCGTTGCGTTGACGCTGCGACAACAACGCAAGGAAGTACACTCGTCTAGCTTCCTCTGTAGCAGTGGATCACTGGCCGTCCGTCGTCGCAGCGCATCAACCTCCCTCCCGCTTCGTCTCTTGTCCGTCGATCCGTCGAAACGTCGCGCGCGACGACGCAACGGTCTAATGGGGCATGTCATAAAAAATATATGGAAAACGACGCAGCGACGACGCTGCGACGACGCAACGCAGCGCAACGCACTAATGGGGCCTCGCTCTAATGGGGCCTCGCTCTAAGTCTGGGGCTACCGTGCAGTTGGTACTGTATGAGCGACGTTCAATTCATAATTCGAACTTTTGGTAAATAAAGTTACATTACGACTCATTGATTTGAATATCAAAAAAAGTTGACAGTTGACAAACACGACTAAAAAGTTACGACGCATTGCTTTGAATATCAAAAGAAGTTGACGTTGACAAACACGACTTAGTGTAGTCAAATTAGGTCGAATTTGCAAAAAGATCGGAAGTAATTCGTGTAGTTGTAATTTTTTATGGAATCATTGCTATGTACGGAACATCGTTTAATATTAGGTATTAAAATTAAAGTCCCAATATTTTTTTTAATATAATACCTACAATAGCAGTTTTTTTCCATGTTTTGTTACAATTTTAATTACCTATCATTGCATATCTAGTTTGCTTAAATCAGATAAAAAGTTACCGAGATAATTGACAAAATATAAACCTAGGAGCGCCACCTTTGTGACGTCGGAGGTACTTGTTCCACTACTTTAGCGAGTGACAAAAAGTGATTTGATGATCAGTAACGCATGCGAAACGCGAAAATAGAAAGACAAGTATATACGGCGTCACAAAGGTGGCGCCTCCTAGGTTTAGATTTTGTCAAATATCTCTGTAACTTTTTATTAGATTTAAGCAAGCTAGGTATGCAATGATAGGTAATTAAAATTGTAACAAAACATGCAAAAAAACTGTTATTGTAGGTATTATATTAAAAAAAATATTTGGACTTTAATTTTAATACCTAACATTAAACGATGTTCCGTACATAGCAGGAATGGTGCAAACTCGGAGGAAACTTATATTCATTTCTTCTAATGATTCCATAAAAAATACATCTACACGCATTACTTCCAATCTTTTTACTAATTTGACTATACTAACTAAATGAGCATACGATTCGGTATACAAACTCGCGGGGTGGGGTGAGGTAATTGATCCTGGGGCGGGCGGGGCGGAAAGTGTCATTTCTGTACGGTAGTACTTATTATTCTGTGTCTGTAGTCTAATGGTTCGCCGATCTGTGTAAGATGCAGGGGTCCCAGGTTTGATTCCCGTGGGATAGAAAAATAACTTTCCACGCAGACGCAGTCGCGAGCGGCTGCTTGTAATTAATTAACATTTACTTTCTAAGTACACCCATCGGACGTTTGGCCTAAACGACACTAGCTTAACATTTATTACCTTCAGTAAAGTCTTTACCACGGCCCTTAATAAAATAATGCGCAGCCCAATTACTACATAAACTTGAACCGTCAAAAGCCCATCAAAACTTTGAGGACCGCTGGGCCATTTGTAGGGCTTACCCGATACCGTATTATTAGCTTCATACGAAATACTCGTGAAAGTTTGGGAATTTCTGGACGAGTTCGGGCTGATAGGGAAATATGACTCGCAATTTGATTAGCTGTACTTATATTTAATTTATTTGTTTTTAAGACCCTTTTTTAGGGTTCCGTAAAAACGGGACCCTATTACTAAGACTCCACTGTCCGTCTGTCTGTTGTCACCAGAGGCCCTATTTTTCCCTCTCTATCAGAATGACCTTTTCGTTGAACGACCATTCACGTTGGATGACATGAAAGCAAGATACATAGATAGCCGAAAGACAATTCAGCTACATGACATAAAAGCAGATTGCCCTGTCAGCGGAGAGTCAACTCAGCCGGATGACATAAACGCAGAATGACCTAGTAGCAACTCGAAGCCAGTCGAGCACTCGTTTCTACTGATTTTCGTTCGACATCTCATTGTTTTGAGTCATATGTCGCACGAAAATCAGTAAAAAAGAGCGCTCGACGCCAGCCGAGCGATTCAAAAATAGGCCCCCTGGCTGTATCTCATTTACCGTAATAGCTAAGACAGTTGAAATTTTTACAGATGATGTATTTCTGTTGCCGCTGTAACAACAAAAACTAAAAACGGAATAAAATAAATATTTAAGTGGGGCTCCCATTCATCAAACGTGATTTTTTTTTGCTGTTTTTGGTACGGAACCCTTCGTGCGCGAGTCCAACTCGCACTAAAACCCAGCCAGGTTTTAGTTGCATCATCTCTTGTCGCATGAATATAAATGATAGTTAGGTATTAATATAATGTTTGGTTGCAACGGTCTATAATTTAAACGAGCCTCGCTATTAACACAGCAATTAAGAGGAGGCTCCCAGAATTTGGCAATATTTGAACTCAAATAGTGACGTCTGTACAATCTCAATGAATGTCAAATTCAGATATATGCTTTTATGGACCTTCGTTTAGTGGATGACGGCAGGATTTCAGAAATTATTGAGTTTGGCTCGATAGTTTTTTATTCTGAAAACATGTCCTTTTTAGGGGAATTTTTGAAATATCTCTTTAATTATACATCGTTTCTGACCAAAATGTATGTAAATCAAAAGCAAATTACGTGTAACAGTGACTGACGGCACAAAAATCGTATATATTAATTATTACTATTGTTATTACCAAAAAAGAGATTAAATACCAGCGCGCTGCGGGCGCCGCCTTCGTTAGTACTGCGCAGTGCGCCGTCGAGGTAGGACGTGAGTCGCTCGCGCATCGAATTTTTTATTAGTACGAGCATTGCTTTGCAATCTATCTATACAGTTGTTTAACGTATGTACTTGCGTAGAGCAACGGAGGGGATTTCGCGAGGGCTAGGGCGGTTTCCCTCAAATTTCTATGATAAAGATTGTATAACTGTGGTATGGGTAACAAACAGCAAAGCGCGCGTGTTCATCGTTCTGGCAGCGCCACGGTTTCCGATTTGCGTGAATTAAATACACCACGAATGTCAATTTTTTGCCAGTCGGGAGCTCGGGAGAAAGTAGGTTTGATCGCCCCCCACTGGAAGAGGTACATCCGAAGATGTACGTATATGTCCATCATTAGGTTTGAGGAGCCACGTCACACCATTATTTAGCAGCAAAGTAGATTATTTTGTAGCACAAATCCTGAAGTTAGCATCATAATAACGGGTGGCGCAAAAGTACTGGCACTAAAGAAAATACTTTTATTTTTTTTATATGACATTTTCTGTCATTCTGTTGTTGAAAATTGTGTAGTGAACAAATATAAAATACACTGAAAATAAACATGGACCGTTTTACTCCCCAAGAACGTGGAATAATTGTGTCAATGTTCTTACGGAATAATTCATCAGTGATAAGAACACAACGTGAATTTCGTCGACGATTTCCCCACCGTCCGGCAGGACTGACCAGTCCAGACTTCTTTCTTTGGGGTTTTTTGAAATCTCGGGTGTATGTGAACAAGCCACAGACTCTCGCAGCTCTAAAAGAAAACATTCGTCAAGAAATAACGAACATATCGCAGGAAGTGTTACGGCAAGTTATGCAAAATGTCATAAATAGGGCTCAAATGTGTATCAACTCTGGAGGTCACCATTTAAAAGACATCATCTTTAAATCCTAATGGTACGAAATTTAATGGCACAAATATACATTTAAAAAAACCTAAATCTAGTTTTCTAATTTAGAAAAAATGTTATAGCTGAACCAAATAGGGTCTTTACTTTTGCGCCACCCGTTATATCACGAGAGGTATCAATACAAAGGTGGCTCCTCAGTCTAAACATCAGGTTTGAGGAGCCACTCTGGAACTCGCTAAGTACCAGTTGAATACTTTAGAAAATTAATGCATCGTTTAGCAGCAAATGTGTAAAGTACTTGCAATTTTTTTTTATTTTTAGCTCAGTAGTGCTGGAGAACGCAATTTGTATGGCTCCTCAATGCTGACGTTTTGCATATAAACAACTTACTTACTGTACCTACCTCAGATAACAATGGAATCAAAACCAGATACGCTTACATTTAGCAAAAATTTCTGTTATATATGGCTTTTTTCGTTTCCACAACGCGATGTGGTCGTTTGGTATGTTGACCACGACGCGAATTTCGCTTTGTGGTATTTCTATGATTACCACAACGCATTCTGTGCGCTTTTATAAGGGCCATAACACGGATTTCGCGTTGTGGCATTTTTGCAGTGACCAGAACGCGTTGTTAGCGTTTTTTTGCTCAAGATCCTTAAGGATTCGCTGTAAAGGGTGACCACATTTTGCAAGGGGTACTTGAAAATTAATATTTAACTTACCTACCTACAATAATATTTATTTATTTAAAACGCTTATAATATGGTCATATTTTGACAACCTTCTTTGAGCAAAGTCGAGGTTGCCGCGGTCTTCCAATGGTGAATCCAAAGTTGTATGGGATTTCATTATTGTCGAGTTTTAGCCACCAGCAATTTCCTTTGAGTTTTCTTTCAAACATAGGTGAAAAATAGTACATTGTACAATCCGCGCAGATAAAGAATGGGATTGAACTGAATCTACTGGAGCCCCCATCAATATGGGTGTGCCGCAGGGATCAATATTGGGCCCATTGCTGTTTCTAATTTATATAAATGACCTTCCCAACTACGCGAATAATTTATGTGAGACAGTACTATTTGCGGATGATACTTCTTTAGTTTTCAAAGTTAACAGAGGTAATAACTGTTCGGACGAAGTAAATAGTGCCCTCTCTAAAGTTTCATACTGGTTTAATAGTAATAATTTAGCACTTAACCCCAAAAAAACTTAATGTGTAAAATTTTCATTGCCTAATGTTGAGCAGACAGAATAAAATATTAATTTGAATGACGATGAAGTCGAGTTTATTGAAAGTACAATATTTCTAGGTATTGCACTAGATTCTCGACTGCAATGGGATCCACATATCGAAGCCTTGTCAAGTAGACTTAGTTCAGCGGCATTCGCTGTTAAGAAAATAAGGCTTTTAACTGATATTGAAACGGCAAGGTTAGTATATTTTAGTTATTTTCATAGTGTAATGTCTTATGGACTGCTATTGTGGGGCTCAGCTGCCAGTATTGAAAATATTTTTGTACTCCAAAAAAGAGCTGTTCGCGGCATATACAATCTTCGGCGGAGATATACCTTTAGAGAACTGTTTAAAGAAATAAATATTTTAACTTTGGCAGGCCAATACATTTATGAAAATCTATATGAAAATCAGAGCCAAGAGATTAATAGGCGACGGAAAACTGGTATCAGCTAAGCTTCACAGCTTGGCTCACCGCCGTAACGTTGCTTGCCTATCGGTCTTCTATAGATTGTACTTCGGCGAGTGTGTTCAAGAGCTGCATGAGCTCATTCCACCTTCTCCTTTCTTCCATCGGACATCCAGACGCACTGCAGGCTACCATCCGTTCTTGGTTGATATACCTCCTATGCGTACTAAACGCTACTCGTCATCGTTTATAATGCGCACAGCCAAGGAATGGAATTCCCTGCCGGCGTCTGTGTTTCCGAGCACATACAACCTGACCTTTTCAAGGCCAGAGTGAATAGGCACCTTCTGGGCAAGCTCGCTCCATCGTAGACCCCGTCTATACTTTCGCGCTAGACTAGGGTCAAGAGCAAACCCATTATAATTAAAAAAAAAAACTAGTTTATGTAAGAAAACACTATGATTCATTTGCTAAGAACAGCAATAATCACCAGTTTAATACAAGAAATAAAGATAAACTTGCCGTTCCAAGATTTAGGCTTGCAAAAACTAGAGGTTCATTTATGGGGCATATTAAAGGCATATCCTTTATTAATAAAGTTCCACAACAAGTAATTGATCTTCCTTTGCATGAATTTAAAAACCATGTTAAAAAACCGGTCAAGAGCGAGTCGGACTCGCGCACCGAGGGTTCCGTACCATCATAATTGCACCATTAAACCACACTACAGAGTAGAATAATAAAATTAGTATTGCAGTTTTAGGTCAGCGCCATCTCTTGACCGATAGTGGAACTAATGTAAACTTTTTTAGAAATTTGATAATTTCTAAAAAAGTGTGCAATATTGAGACATCGTTTTATTTTTCCTGTAATCTTTACATAAACTGCTATCACATAGAATTATTTCAGATTTTCCTCTTTGCAAACTTCGGAGATAAGGGGGGGGGGGGGGGAACGGTATTTTTTTACATTTTTCATCATAAGTCGAAATGACTATGACTATGTGGTCTAGAAAAAAAAATAAAAAATGATTAAAAACGTGCAAACGGCGCTCTTTCATATGATACCCCACATGCCCTAGTAGCCCCACTTCAAATTTTTATGACCTCTTTTCAGGCCCTGCTGTAAAAGAGATATTAATTTTTTTATTTTTTTATTATTTGCAAAATAGTTGGGCAAATGTCATCTTAAACTATTCCAAATTTCAAGTTGATACCATTAGTAGTTCTCGAGATATCCAGCTGTGACAGACAGACAGACAGACAGACTGAGTCACACCATAAGGGTTCCTTTTTTACCATTTTGGTACGGAACCCTAAAAACGCTCATGGGTATAGGTATTATAAAGTAGACGATTATCTTAAAGATCAAAATGCGTGGAAATGATGTAACACATAACTACTATAAGTACTTTGTTGCCAATGATAGTAATATAATAAGTTTATGTTTGTTGCCAATAATCCTGTCACCCTGTTGTAAGTATCTGGTAACGATATTATTTAATTCTGTAAATATCGTTACTTATTGCTATTAAAGCTGATAAGTTTCTTGCGCCCGTTCTTCTTGTCAGTTAAAAAAGTCTTGAACGGGTGGTAGGAAAATATAGACGATTCAAAAGTACTTAATAATTAAGTTTATTTGAATAAAGCTATTTTTTGCTTTATAACTAATAACAAATTAGTTCTAAGTTCGTGTAGGTACATTGTTTTCTTTTTTTTTTGCTTTATAACTTTTGTTTTTAATTACCTTACTGTCTATAATGTTTTACGGTCAATAAATAGTTTTTCTTTCTTTCTCCTTAGTACCTAACTAATAATATGTGAATATACTGAATGGGGAATAGTAAAAAGCATTTTCTTTAATTTTCTTTCTTTCTTATTAAGCTATGTAAGCTTGTCACAAAAATATAAATACTTATCTATAGTTATATTACTTACTTTTATACTTACCTTTATAATTCTAATGAGTGTCCTCAGAACAGATCAAGCCTTGTTTGCAGGCGAAGAGATACATAAAAATCATATAAATATATTTTTTAAATCAGTTGAAAATTTTGCACTTTAAAAATGGGAAACCGGGGCGCTGCCAGAACGATGGACACAAAGCGCTCGGCCGCGCGATAGAGTGCGGGAGCGAGACAGTTGCGAGTAAAATAAGTGGGTGGGGGGCAGCGAACGCACGTAAAAATTTTGCAAGCGGACTCTTAATTTACAAAAAATTGCATTGCCGCTTTCAAAGTTTGTTAAAACGTTGACTAAGTTATATAATAGGGAACATGCATCAATTTTTTTTGTATCAAAATCAAAAGTATAATGCGTGAGACTGTTATATTGAAACTTTTCTCTTGTGTTTTTTTCTCGTGGTATAGTTACTTGAAGTTAGCAAGCAGCAGCACCCGCCGAAAACGCTCTATACAAAAAGGTCAACATTTGTGACGTCACTCATGTCACGTTTCAGTGCATTAGTATGGAGTTAGCCAAAAATTTTCAAATATCTCCCTAAATATTGCATTTAAGCACATATGTGTCATACAAAATATTATTTCTTATTTTATGTTCTATCCGACTGTTAAGTGCATTATATCCGAAAACGAAAAAAAAAATCGTTATTTTCCCTTGTGTGACAAAATTAAAGTAATACAATTTATTTTTTATTTTTCTGTTCCAACATGTTTTTATACGTGTCCGCAGCGATCAAGCTCAAATTCATCAAAATCGGTGACTTATGCATGTTAGGTAACTAAACTACGTAACCCTACGACGCGTGGCCCAACACGCACTTGGCCGGTTTTTAGGGTTCCGTAGCCTAAATGGCAAAAAACGGAACCCTTATAGGTTCGTCATGTCTGTCTGTCTGTCTGTCTGTCTGTCCGTATGTCACAGCCACTTTATTCCGAAAGTATTAAGACTACACAGTTGAAACTTGGTAGGTAGATGTATTCTATTAACAGCTTAACGAATTTAATACAAAAATAAGAAAAATAAAATATTAAGGGGGGGCTTTCCATACATGGAACTGAAACTGAAAAAAATTTTTTCTTCAAACCAACACGTGTTGGGTGTCTATACATAGGTCTTTAAAAATGACATTGAGGTTTCTAAGACAACTTTTTATCATAGTCAACCGTTTGAAAGATATTCACCGCCAAAGTGGTAAAATGTGTGTCCCCCCCCTTTAACTTTTGAAATAAGAGAGTGAAAAATCTAAAAAATATAAATGCTGTAGATCTTAATAAACACTTTCAACCAAAATTGGTTTGAACGAGATATAGTAATTAGTTTTTGAGATATAGCACATTTTCCAAAACCGCAAATATAACTTTGTCATTCATACCAACACTGTGAAAAACAAAGTTATTTTTGCAAACGAAAAATGATAGGTGGTATTAAATATGGTATGGTATAAGGTAACTACGGAACCCTATGGCGCGTGGCCCGACACGCACTTGGCCGGTTTTTTATGTTGTTGTATTCATGAGCTGCTCTTGGGAGGAATAATATACTGCGCCAAGTATAGCACCCAGAGAAAGAGGATGTCACGTGGGTCTCCACAGCCATCGTCCTTGTATACGTCATACGTCATCTCCGCTATCGGTATTGAAAATAATGTTTACTAGCGGCCACCCGCGGTTTCACCCGCGTGGTTCCCGTTTCCATGAGAATATCGGGATAAAAATTATTTTATGTTTTAGTCTAGGCTATCTACTATCTGTGTGCCAAATTTCAACCAAATCCGTTCAGTAGTTTTTGCGTGATTGAGGAACAAACATCCAAACCCACAAACTTTCACATTTATAATATTAGTAGGATATTAGTAGGATTCATCTTTAATTAAACTGTTTCGTTTGCTAAGATGCACTTTAATAATTTTTTAATAAGTGTGACAGAAAAAAAAACACAGATTTTGCAGTCCCCCCAAGAATCGGAGCATCGAAAATGAATACAAAAATTTACGAAAAATCAGAATCAAACCAAATGCAATAGTACATTATGATATAAGTGCGGTAATTATCAAAGCGCACGTATGTCATACGACGTTTTATAACATATTTGCGAGGAAATAAATAAAACTCGGACTTTGCACCTTTGCTTGTTTTCCATTATGATTAAATTTTGATTCGCTTGTAAGTATCTTATCGGTCAATTTTTCGGGCAAGAGGCCTAGAATAGCCTTTTTCGCTGCCTCTGAGACTTCTGGCGGTGTTGAATTCATAAATTCATCACTACTTGACGACATTTTCAAATAAAAACAATACAGCAAAAAAAACTAAATTAGCAATTTATTAATTAGCGCTTTTTTTAAGGCAAAGGCATAAAAAACAGCCAGTATTACTAATAAAGTAAATCAATATTTTTGTGTTTTTGTTACAGATAAATGGTTGTAATTTATTGTCAACATAAATAAATTAAATAATTAAATGTTTATTTATTATATTTTATCTCCCAAAGTTAATTTTAGTCATAAAATGTTGACCTCTTTTCTGACATAAAAACTCTTTGCTAAGATTTAAAAAAGTACCGTTCGTTTTAGACGAAGCATCTTGATAAACCGTGCGGTAATGTAAAGTAAAACGCACGGTTTATCAAGGAAACCGTGCGTTTTACTTTACATTACCGCACAAGTTCGTAATGAGATACAATACGATATTGAAATTGGTGTAATAAGAGAGCCTTTACGAGCAAATATGTTATAAAATCATATTACCTATATATTTTTAAAGTTACCTAGGCAGTATAGTTCGTATCACGAAAGATGACCACAAATGGCGCCCATTTTTCCATCATAACTCATGAAGAAAATACTTAAGACAATATGATATTTCATATCCTTATATTATATTTACATTATATTTAAATATATGAAATATTATTTTGTCTTAAGTATTTTCTTCATGAGTTATGATGGAAAGATGGGCGACATTTGTGTTCATCTTTCGTGATTTGTACTGTACCTTTTTATTTTTACGATTAAATATAAATATAATGTAAATAAATTATTAAATATAATGTAAATATAATATAAGGATATGAAATATTATATTGTCTTAAGTATTTTCTTTATACACGCTGAAATTTTAATCATTTGGTTCCCGCCGTGGGGTGGTTCCACTCATAATTACAAGCAACTTTTACTATGGGGCCAACTCTCCTGCTTGAAAAAAAAATCTGCTGTTCCATACAAAAGTGCAGTTCCTACTCGACCTTATTGTATGGAACAGCTGATTTTTTTTTCAAGCAGGAGAGTTGGCCCCATAGTAAAAGTTGCTTGTAATAATGAGTGGAACCACCCCACGGCGGGAACCAAATGATTAAAATTTCAGTGTGTATATTAATATTATACTAATATTTCATATCCTTATATTATATTTACATAATATTTAAATATATGAAATATTATTTTGTGTTAAGTCTTTTCGTCATGAGTTATGATGGAAAGATGGGCGACATTTGTGTTCATCTTTCGTTATTTGTACTGTACCTATTTATTTTTACGATTGTGATACTGGGCTTCGCCTCCTGTCACAAAAGTGACCTCTGACTGCCTCGATGCGGTCGAAATATTATTAACCGATTTTCAAAATTCCAACAAAGGCACTTCTCGTCTGCTTCTGATTTTTTTATCACTGTTACCATGACGATCGGTCAATAATCATAGAAGCTACATCACTTTTGAAGTACGGAAAAATCCGTTTGTCTACAATTCCAAATCTAAAGCAACATGTCACAAGTATTACCCATTTTCAAAATTTTTTCGCCATTTTGTAGCTAATTTAATACCTTAGGACCCTTTTTTTTCTTATGTCGGTTTTTTTCCGAATATTTACAATTTAGGAAACAAACACCTCCAAAAAAAAGCGAATGACGCAAAATTCCAAAAAAATTACTAGTAGATTTTCCAAATTCAAAAATTCACATGTGTCTCGATAAATTCCTCAACTTTTGGTACTACTCCCATCTCGATCTACCCAAAATCCTCGGATATATGGCCAAAAATACGTCTCAGGCGATTTGCATCTGATAATCTATTTCGTTCACACGTGTCTCGATAAATTCCTCAACTTTTGGTACTATTCCCATCTCGATCCTCCCAAAATCCTCGGAGATATGGCCAAAAATACGTCTCAGGCGATATGCATCTGATAACCATTTTCAATCATCATCAATCATCAACCATCAAGTGCCGTGTATGTGCCGGCTTAGAATAGCACTACCCCTTCTCATCCCGGGGTGTCGTAAAAGGCGACTAAGGGAACCAGCCATCAGGAGACGGGCAATAGCGTCTCCAAAATTCTTGGCCTACTGCGATCGCCAACCCGCCTGCCAAGCGTGGCGATTATGGCAAACCCTCGCATGAATGGACACACAAATAAATTGGCCCCCAGTCCCCGGCGGCCCCGCTATTCCTAGTTACGGTAGCGGCTATGGTAACGGCGGAGCAGGGGGTGCTAAGAATCCCCGGGTGCAGATCGGCTGTAGTGAAACGTGGTCGCTAACTATGGGTCTCATAAGGAGGCTCAAGGTCACCCAGCGTGCAATGGAGAGAGCCATGCTCGGCGTTTCCCTGCGTGATTGAATCAGAAATGAGGAGATCCGCAGGCGAACTAAAGTAACCGACATCGCTCGAAGAATTGCTCAGCTAAAGTGGCAGTGGGCTGGACACATAGCGAGAAGAACCGATGGCCGTTGGGGCGGGAAGGTTCTTGAATGGCAACCGCGCACCGGACGACGCTACGTGGGTAGGCCCCCGACAAGATGGACCGACGATCTGGTGAATGTTGCCGGAAGCACTGGATGTGGGAAGCGCAGGACCGATCGTCATGGAAATCCTTGGGGGAGGCCTATACCCAGCAGTGGGTGTCGTGCGGCTGATATGATGATGATGATGATGAACCATTTTTAATGGCAAAACTCGCGCATATGCATGTGCATCTCCCGGAATGCCAGACCTTGTTATCTTGGACCATGCGAATGCTCCTGCATTCTCCTGACACCGGACTACTTCCTTCATCGATTCGATAAATTATATCCCACGTGGCACGTGGGATTCCAAAAATTAATCACTCATCAACATGTAAGCAAAACATTCATATTAAAATAATAAATTAAGTATATTAAGAGGGCTCTACACTCGCGCCGCGAACCGCGGCCGCGAATGTCGGGCGCGGTTTGCGCATGAAAACGGTGCGAAAAATATATAGCCCTCCAGACTCGCGCGTGAACCGCGGCCGCGAATTACGGCAACATTAGTTCAGCGCACAAATAGAAATATTTCCATCAAGCAAAACTTTTATAGAAGACTTAAGATATGAGTACCTACCTATTCGAACACTAGTTAGCGATATTGTCTATTCTGTGACACTAGTTCGAAAATAATAAAAAATCGGGTTGCACTCCGGGAGTGCCGGCAGAAGTGAAAACTTGAATATATTGACGCTGTGCATTTTTGATATTTTGGAATGGTTAGGGAATAATTTTGCACGAATTTCCGTCTTACGAATTTACTCTGCATTTGAATTTACGAATACTGAACAGTATTGTACTAATGTCTTATCCATAGCTTGACAAAAAATCTAGAGTTTTGACATTGAATTAAAAAATTAGCGCGTTGCTATGGTGACACAAGTGTTTACGTCTTGAAATGACTGCCGCCATTTTCACCGCACCGCGTAGAAAGAGAGGGGGATACTTCCGCCGCCGGCTGTCTACTCTCCATCCGTCACATCCGTCTTATGAATTTTCGGTCAGGGTCACGTGATTCTTAGCGCTATCGCACACAGGCAACTTAGTCTCCCAGCAACTATTTTGTCTCTCACATCAAGTCCACATCAAGTCCACGGGTTTATATGGAAGCGCGCACACGAAGCGACACGGTCGTCTGCAACTTTTCATACAAATCACGTGAGAGACAAAAAAGTTGTGGAGACAAAAGTTGCCCGTGTGCGATAGCGCTTACTGACGCGAGTTTAGCATTTTTTTCCCATTACAAAAAAGCGTACAACGCGTATATAGCTAGCTCAAACTTTACTCACATCCTACTGAACTAAAGATTCAACACTTACCTAGGCTGTGCTTTAACGATACAATTTATTATGGACGGAAATATAATAATTTATCAATATTGAACTAATATCTATTGTCCAACTGTCATTTACAGTAATATGGGTTCATGATTAATAATGCTTGTTTTGTGAACGAGGATTATAAGCTAGACAAATAAGGTTGTCAAAATCTGGGGGTCATCATGAAAATCAATTACCTACTATGATTGTAAGGATTCATTTGTTATGAAATTCCACTTGAACAGATTGTACCCGTTTTAAAATACCTGATAATACATTATGTTTTTCTATCTATACGTCACTAATTTAAGAATTTTGCTTCCTAAAACTAAAGTTTACATCAATAGTAATGCTTTCAGTCTTAAGATAACTTCTTTGAAATGCTCTTTGATATACAGGGTCATTTTGAACTTACCATCCAAATTTTGAGAATGTGTTCAGTCCATGAAAATGAACAACTTTCTCTAAGGAACGTATGGTCAAATATGTAAAATAAAAATCGACTTTTCATACAAATCAAAGAGATCACGTGATCAATTTAGTATGATGGGATGACCAAAATATTCTGGCGAAATTTGACACATGTTTCTTAGAGAAAGTTGTTTAGTTTCATGGACTGGACACATCCTTAAAATTTGGATGGTAAGTTCAAAATGACCCGATATACTCTTAAGTGATAATAAGGCTGAAGTTGGAATCGCACTACACCCGGAATTCTCATCACTGAGAAACTGGCTGTACTTTGATTCAGTAATGACGTCAGACTTAAGTAAGATGGTGGTAGGTAACCAAGCGGACTTAAAATAAGCAAAATATTGCATAGTTTCTGGGGGGTGGTTGTTTACTAAATTGTAAATATTTCGGAAAAAACCGACTTAAGAAAAATTTATAAAAGGGTCCTAGGGTATTAGTTTAGCTACAAAATGACAAAAAGGTGGTCCATTTAGATTTGGAATTGTAGAAAAACGGGGTGTTTCCGTACATAAAAAGTGATGTAGCTTCTATGATTATTAACCAATCGTCATGGTAGTAGTGTTAAAACATGCAGAAGCAGACGAGAAGTGCATTCGTTGGAATTTTGAAAATTGGTTAATAATATTTCGGCTGCGTTGAGGCAGTCAGCGGGCGTTTCACAATCCTAAAAATGAATAGGTTTTGCATTTGATTTGATTTTGGTTTTTCGTAATTTTTTGTAATTCATTTTCAATGCTCCGATTCTTGAGACTGCAAAATCTGTGATTTTTTTATTTACTTTGTGCTATAAATAACCTCCGTGACCGAGTGGTTTGCTCAATCTAATACTTAATTTACTTAACTAATTATTTACTTAATTAACAATTACCTAATTTATTAAACTTTATACTTAATTAACCATTATTACTTTATTAATTTTTAACTTTACTTAATAACAATTATTGAACGAGCGAGCACGAAGTGCGAACGAAGCGTCTCTGATTCAGCTTCGGCAAAAATTCTTTCGTAAGTCCGGCTGTCTGTTCCAACCTACAGGTCGCATTTCTCAACTGATTCTCGTGAAGTTTTGTAAGCAGGTTTGAAAAATGTATAGATTTTTTATGTCAAGTCAATTTATTGATCTTTGCTAAAATGCCGGAGATATGTAAAAAAACATTATTTCAGTCCGGCTTTCCGGCGCTTGTCTGTTCTCCTCTACAGGTCGCATTTCTCAACCGATTCTCGTGAAATTTTGTGAGCAGGTTCAATAATAATAAAGTTTTTTTTCTTACGCCAGATTTTTAAAATTTTTCATAATGACAGAGAAATGTTAATAAAACATATTTCAGTCCAGCTTTCCAGTTCTGTCTGTCCTCCTCTACAGGTTGCATTTCTCAACCGATTCATATGAAATTTCGTGAGTAGGTTTGAAAATTATATAAATTATTTTTGTCGAGCCAATTTTTCAAAATTTTTCAAAATGGCGGAGATATGTAAAAAAAAACATATTTCAGTCCGGTATTCTGGCACTGGCTGTTCTCCTCTACAGGTCGCATTTCTCAACTGATACTCGTGAAATTTTGTAAGCAGGTTTGGAAATAATATAGAATTTTTATGTCAAGCCAGTTTTTTGAAATTTTTCAAAATGGCGGAGATATGTTAAAAAACATATTTCAGTCCGTCTTTTCAGCGCTGTCTGTTCTTCTCTACAGGTCGCATTTCTCAACCGATTCTCGTGAAATTTTGTAATCAAGTTTGAAAATTGTATAGAATTTTTTTGCCAAGCCATTTATTAATGTTTGTTTTAAATGGTATTGGGTCCACGTGATGGGTATGGCCGTCCGCTTTATCCATCCACAAGCCAAAGTAGGCCAGTTCCCCAGCAGCGTGGAATTAAAAATACCTGATATGCATGGTTATTTGTGACACAGTTTGTATAAAATTTTGACTCATCGGCGGAAAATAATCCTGTCTCAAACGCACTCGGACGAAAGTATTTTTAGTAAGTACGACCATTTACGGCAAACTCGTTTCCACCCGCGACTGCATTCGCATTTACATTCGAGAAAATCCCTAGGGAACTCTTAACCAAGATAATAGTATCCTCATATGTTTTAATCCGGCTTATAAATTATCTGTGAGCCAACTTTCATCCAAATCCGTTCAGCCGTTTTGCGTGATTGATTAACAATCATACAAACAAGCAAACTTTCACATTTATGGAATACTAGCGGCCACCCGCGACTTCGTCTGCGTGGAAAGGTTTTTTACTATCCCTCGGGAACAATATTTTTTTTCGGGATGAAAGGTACCCTATGTCCTTCTCTATACCCCTGACAACGTGTATGCAAAATTTCATGACGATCGGTTCAGTAGTTAGGGCGTGAAGGCGTAACAAACAAACAAACAAACAAACAAACGGACTTCGCATTTATAATATTAGTAAGGAAGTAGGATAATACGGCCACCTCCGAAGCACTTGAAGTAGGAAATTTTTGCTACATGAAATGGGACTGCTATTTAGCTAAGTCTTAATTTCTCATTTTTTATTTAAGTTATTATTAATTTTTATACCTCAACTGAAAGCTGAATAGATGGTGATGTTTTTAAAATATTATGCACGCTTAGTTACTAGGATTTTTTTAAAGATATTTGATGCTATTTCTAAAAAATCTGAAAAAAAATAAAAAATAAATGCATTTAAGGATTGTTTTTTTATAAACACCTGTATTTTATGAAAATTTTTTTATTCATTATCAACACTCAGATTGTTTTCTATCCCAAAATAGTAAAAAATCCGGAATCTAGTGAGTAGTTATCCTTTATTATTTTAAATTTGTGTGTCTGAAAACGTACTTTTGGTAAAAATATTAATAATAAACTTAATTTCAATTAACTCAAAAACTATTAATTTTTTGAGAAAAAGTTATTTAACAAAAAATAATTGTTTTGACCTCATCTATAACCCCTTAGCAGGAATACGTCACATTTCCAGTGACCCTGTATATAACTGTTTAGTCAATCCAGTTTTTCCAAATTTATCTAAAAATATTCACCCATTTCGAAAAATGATCAAAATTAGAAGCACCATCTAACCGCGAATAACACACGTACTGTGTGCTTTGAAAACTTCATGGCGACATTTTATTTTTGTACAATTTGAGCCACTTTTTATCGCAAGGTCTACCAGCTCACGGAGCCACTAATTATTAATTATTTGTAATAGTAATAGTCTTATAATAGTGTTGTCATCTTGTATGTATAACCTTGTTTATATCCACATTTTATGCGGACAATATACCAATGTTTTGTATGGTTTGTTGAATTTATGTTTTACTAACACTTCCTTTAGTTTATTGTAATCTCTTACAATGGAATGGAAATAAATGATTTATTATTACAATTAAACCCAACATGTGATTTATTAAACTGCTCCTCGTCATTATGGAATTCGCACTTGACTTACTTCACGTGGAGGTTAAAAAAAATCGTAGGAAATCTTTGACCACGATAATAAGAATCCTTTGTTTAATTCCAGGTTATAAAGTATCTGTGTGCCAGATTTAATTAAAATCCGTGTAGGTAGCTTTTTTGCGTGATTGGGTAACAAACATCTTTTACATCATCATATCGGCCGCACGACACCCACTGCTGGGTATAGGCCTCCCCCAAGGATCTCCACGACGCTCGGTCCTGCGCTGCCCGTATCCAGCGGCGCACCGCGATCGCGCACCGGATCGTCGGTCCCCCTTTTTGGGGGTTCTTTATCGGGGACCTAACCACGGGGCGTCGTCCGGTGCGCGGTCGGATATACAAACATCAAAATTTTTAGATATAATACTAGCTTCCGCCCGCGACTTCGTTCGTGTGGACATTCGAGAAAATCCTTAACGAACCTTTAACCAAGATAAAAAGTGCTCTATATTTTACTGACTTGCCTTGCTTGGTTAGACTCTAACCGAACGAAGTCATGGTCGGAAGCTAGTAGTAGAAAATAATATAACTGATGGCGGGCTTAGATTTTACTGCATGCACGTGCATTTTGTTTCTGAGAAATTACAAAAGAAAAACCCAAAAATCAACACGTTATTGTTTACTTTTAGGCCATTGACCATTTTACTGTGCCAGTGTGGAAACACCAGTGTGGTCGTTCTAACAGTATAATTCCCAGAAGATAATTGTTACAACGAACTCATCGTAAACTCTTCTTAAAAACTTTAAAGCCGTATATCTTTTAATCGAGTTAATTGATTGCAATGAAATACAGATTTTATTATCTTGCAAAATACATAGTATTTTTGTATGTAAACATCATTACGATTGACTTAGCTTTTTTTGAGTTATTAGCGCACAAACATACAGATAAACAGACAAAAATTCAAAAAATGATAGAAATTAAAAAAATCAAAGAATTATTAGACACCCCAATTACTTTTTTTCAAAATATTTTCTTTGTACAGACACAACTTTTCTACAGCTTTATTATATGTATAGATTAGTAGTAGTACCTTGTAGGATGACACGCGGGCTGATTTATCTAATTAGAAACCACCTAGCGACCGGTTGCAGTTCATAGATGATAGTGATCCATTGCCACTTCTTTTTGGATTCAAAAAAAATATGCCAAAGAAAAGTAGCAATGTATGTGGAATGAAACCGGTCGCTAAATAGTTTCTTTTTAGATAATCAGGGTGCGAGTCTGTAATTACAATATAGCAAAACCATTTAACTTTTTTCGCAAGTTGGTTCATTTGTGTGTGATCTGATGTCATTTTTATTTTAAGTCTATGGACTTAAAATAAAATATACCTATGGGCCATCTAACTACAATAGTTGAGCGTTATAATTATTAAAAGGTAATTTTGAGCATTTATCTTTATTGTTGTATTGTGCAGTTTTATTGTTCCGCTCAATCAAAAGTATTTCTGAAATATACAATGAAAAGATACAATAATGAAAATGTCCTTTTAATTTGTGGTTGACTTTTTTTGGTACACATTATCTATTATAGTTCGTTTCTTTTTTTTTCAAGAGTTTTTTATGTTATAATGGGCAATTTAACATAATTTTTTAGTATGACCTAGGATACAGAAAGAATTAGTCGCTTACGTTTATGAAATGTATTATAAAGTAATACTAACCGTTTTGTTTGCATTTGTATACATACAAGTAAGTATCACTTATTTTAGAACTTTTTACATACCTATATTATCATAAATCAATCCCTGCCTTTACCAAAATTGTTTTATAATAATGTGGTTTACTCTTAGTCACACTGAAATTCCTAAGGACAAGAAATGCCGAAGAAGGAGCGAGTTTTCCCGGAAAATGCCTATAAACGCGAGCTTATACCGGGTGTAACAAGACCCTTAACGAATCCGAGGTCTACGTATTCTGCCCATCATCAGGACCATTTCTGTTCAAAATTATTCCTGGGAAACGATTTAAATTTTTAGTATTAAAAAAGAATTGCATACATTACCACGCAATATAACCCGTACAACAGACCGCGCCTGCGAGTGTATGCCACACAGTTGCGTGAGGCCGAGTTGAAAGGCAGCGTTTATATGCATGCCCATGAGATACATTGAGTGATGACGTTTTGAAGTTACTGTTGTTATTATTTGTTTCTTTGAACAAAAATTACGAAATAATAAATAAAATAAGATTTCATAAAAAAGTAACAAAAAACAATTTTGACTTTGACCTTCAATAACTTCGTAGATATTGGTTTCCCAGGTATAGTCTAAAAGACAAAAATGATCCTGATGATGGGCGGAATGCGTGGACTCCGGCTTCGTTGAGGGTCTCGTTACACCCGTTATAGGTAGAATATTATCTCGGTTGTATGATTGCGGAAATCCCACTTCTTGGCTAGAAGTCTTATAAAAGAGACTCTCTTGCTCTTTTTCTCCTCTCTTTCGCTCTGGCTATATGTCCGACTCCTTCACGCTGCAAGCTCTGCCTTTGGAATGACCTACCTGACTCTATCAGACAATCTCCAAGCAAACTATAATTCAAACAGAAAGTTAACTCTTTTCTATTGGAAAGCTCATAATGTGGCAATCATTGTCATCTCTGTAGGTATCCTTCTCCTTTTTAGAAATTTAATATATATTTATATTATTATTTTGTGTCCCTTTTAGTATAATGTTTTATATAATTATTATATTTGTATTTATTACTTTTGTATGTTATATGTACCGCATTCATGGATTCTCTGTTTCCCAAAGGTTGACTGGCAGATAATGATTTAAGCATTAAGTCCGCCTTTTGTACTTTAGTTTGTAGTGCAATAAAGATTAAAAAAAAGGATGAAAATCACCAATGCATGAAGCGGTTGGGTTTTGAAATTTGGTTGATACGCAATATGTGGAAAAGGGTTTGCCGCAGTGCGTCCATCTTTTCCATTCTACCCTGTCACCCGTCATCTCCTCATTTCTTCACATCAATATCAATTTGCACGCAATTCATTCATTTTCCGCGTCTATTTCTCTCACTCTTCTAGCAACATGCCTTACATCTATTTTAGCAAGACTCTTTATTCCAATCCAGACCCATGCCATCCTTTCAAACTTCCTCTACATTTGGTTTCTAGCATAATTTGTTAATATACAAGTGGCTCCGTGAGCTTTTATTTATTTTATCGCGAGGTTTACCCTCGCAATAAAATAAATAAAATGTCGCCGTGAAGTTTTCAAAGCACACAGTACGTGAGTATTTGCAGCTAGATGGTGCTTCTAATTTTGATCATTTTTTAAAATGGGTGAATATTTTTTGGCTTGACTAAACAGTTTTATATAATTATCGAACCTACTCACAAAATTTCACCAGAATTGGTTGTGAAATGCAACTAGGGGCCGTATTATAACCTCTTATTTCCTGGCAGTTTTCTGACTGGTTATCAATCTATCTCTTTTATTTGCTATACAGCGAGAAAGAGATGTAACTATAGCAATTCATAAACCTGGCAAGTTTTAATCCTACATCACTTTCAAACCTGCTTACAAAATTTTACGAGAATCGGTTGAGAAATGCGACCTGTAGAGGAGAACAGGCAGTGCTGGAATGTCGGACTGAAGTTGTTATTTTAACATATCTCCGTCATTTTGAAAAATTTCGAAAAACTGGAGCGACAAAAAAAACTATATTATTTTTGAACCTGCTCATAAAATTTCACGAGAATTGGTTGAGAAATGCGACGTAGGTGAGAACCGACAGCCAGACACACGAAAGAATTTTTGCCCAAGCTGAAGCCGAGACGCTTCGCTTGCACTTCGTGCTCGCTCGGACAATTAATTATTTCTTTCTTAACTTGGACGTTCCCAATATATGTCATTGGAAACGCCCAAGTTAAGAAAGAAAAAATTAATATTTTCCAATTTTTTATTGAGTAAAAAATAAAAAATATATTAAGTTACCTAAAGATTATTACTTACAATCGTAGTGCTTGCGAGTCGTACCGGAAAGAGCACAGATAAACTACGTCAATGAAGATTATTTAAGAAACGCTTTTATAAATGTAAGAAGATATAGTAGAAAAGGGGAATACTATGTTAACGCAAAGTTAACCTCACTTCACACATGGGGAAACAATCTAACAGTAAGTAAAAAAAGAAACAATCTAACAGTAAGTGTTTAACAGGCTTTTTAGGGTGATATTATTAAATTTTTAGTCGAAAAACCCGCGCGCTACAGAACAAGCGATGCTCTGATACACACAGGCTTTTTCGAGTTATTTAATCAGAAAAACCCAGAGCGGTACAGAGCAGGTAGTGTCTGTACCCCACAGGCATTTCTAATATCGCGGCCCGGCCGGGTTGAGGAACATACCGGGTTGCAATCTCTAGAAGAAATTACATAGACTGTGATTACTATCACAGAACTTACTCGATAGTTAATTGAAGAGTTCTATATCAACACTACTTTATATGTAGTATTATTTATTTACAGCTCCACCTTGTTGTGTATGAGTATCTTCACAATGAATACAGGCGGACTTTTATAGATCACACTTGGAAAGCTTGTGAGTTTGTGAATTATGAACCATACTTTGCGGATACGTTTAGAGCTCGAGGCTTGTCATGTCCAGTACCAGCTGTGAGTAATAAATATAATAATTACATAAAAACTACTAATATTATTGATGTGAAAGTTTGGATGTTTGTAACGTAATCACGCAAAAACGGCTGAACGGATTTGGATGAAATGTCCCAAATTGATAAATCATCAATCAGCAGTGTAGCTTTGAAAACACATGGATGTCACACACTCGATGCAGGTACGCCAGACATTGCGTGACTTACTTAAATGTCTTATTATTTAATTTTGAAGCGTTATGAGGTAACTATCTGTCGCCCTCGACTTCGTCCGCATGGACATTCGACACATTCTATATTTTAATATCATCAAAATCCAATCAGCCATTTTTACAACATTAGGTGGGTCTCCACCAAGCAAGCAGCCTCGTGCCTCGTGCGAGGCCCGCCGTCACACGTGACAGACGTTCTGCCAACCAAGCGCGAAATCCAATCAGCCCTTTTTACTTGATTGGGCAGGTGCATGCACCTGCCTTATAACGTAAAAACGACTGATCGGATTTTGATGAAACTAAAACAGAATTTTCCATACACAACTTCATCCCCCTTTTTACTTCTTCGGGGATGGAATTCTCAAAAATACATTAATTTTCCATTTTATTTTCAGTTTGTAACACAAAATTTAAAGATAGTAACTTCGAAACTGACTGACTTTCATACAAACTTTCATGTCTTATACCGTTTTAAATTTCCATGGTTGTTAACGTTATTAGAATAAACTTTATCGGGATTTACACCATGTACCTGTTTATTTTTGAGACTCCGATATTTCGGCGCAGTTGCATGCGCCATGACATTATCACTGAAAAACTGTCGGCTGTCGCGTGCGGGTAGATGTTATTGGCAGACGAATCGGTCTACCCTCCGTCTAGTTCTTCTATTACGGTCGATACCGGTACCACTGTCTGCAAACTCACTATTCACTCGAATCTGTTCTCGCGATTCAGAGTTGGTCCCAAAGTTGTTCAGTGTGATAGTCCCTATCTAACATATTCGGCATTAGAGGTTATTAAAACTTATAATTTCTAAATGGCTTAAAGGCATGGACTATGACGAGACAGAGAATTTTCTTCATTATCAGAATACTTCTTTACCAAAATTTATACGGCTGTTAACCTAACTTTATTTATTACTAGCAGCCGCCCGCTATTTCACCCGCGTGGTTCCCGTTCCCGTGGGCATATCGGGATAAAAAGTATTCTATGTTTTAATCCAGGCTATATCTACTATCTGTGTGCCTAATTTCAACCAAATCCGTTCAGTAGTTTTTGCGTGATTGAGGAACAAACATCCAAACATCTAAACATCCAAACTTTTCTTACTCTATCTATACTTTTTTTGTAATCGCTTCTTTCTATTGCGTGTATAGACGGTTTATTATTGTACCATAATTATTGTACCATGATTTTGTTAGGGGGGCCCTGTTACCTGTAATACAGGTTAGCCTACCATGGGTAACAGTAGTCACCGATTTCAATATTCTGCTTATCATTGCCATTAATTTTATGTAATTTGAAACTGTGTAATCTGTTTTTATGCAACAAACTATTATTATTATTATTATGTAACACGTTGTA
Source organism: Agriphila geniculea (assembly GCA_943789525.1). Lineage (NCBI taxonomy): Eukaryota > Metazoa > Arthropoda > Insecta > Lepidoptera > Crambidae > Agriphila > Agriphila geniculea. The sequence goes on along the minus strand of OX038898.1, from coordinate 7,357,473 downwards.
TACTTACCTTTATCTCATCAATTCACTGTAACTAGACTGAAAAATTACCGCCCCATAACACTTTTATAATCTCAAAAGTTTTTGAAAAGGTAATGCATGATAAGCTTAGTAGTTTTTTGAATAAATCGACGGCCGCACTGAATAAACGTGCAAGTGAAAAAAGTCAACTTTACAGGAGAAAATAATAACCGATTTTTTTAAATATCTCAAAGCCGTTAAAAAATATTGATATACAATGTATGATAAAATCAAAGATAATAAAATTAACTTTAAATATAAGTCATAATAATATGAAAAACATTATTATAAAAGTAGAAATTAAGGAAAAAAGTAGAATTTTATATCATTATTCTTGTTCAGTTTATTTCGTCATGTACCTGCAATAGCACTTTGCAAGTTTATTCGTGTGAAAAATACGGAGCTTGATAAATGTAAAACTGCATTACACTGTTTATGGAAGTGAATATTCTGTTATCTATATTTCGGTATGATATCTTTGCACATTTAATGCACTTAAACTTGATCTAGTTTAAGCTTTTGCATTTTTATTATTATTTAAACTTATTTATGTCTAGACTGTAAACAGTTCTTACTATATCGTTTTGCTGTGAAATATTTAGAGTGCTTGTTAATAAAAAGATATTGCCTTATGAAATTACCTATTTTTTATCTGTCTTTTAAATTTATAGATCGATTTTATCAGAGGAATCAAAAATCTTAAAAAAGGTCACTAGGATTTTAAAAAATCAACTAAAGTTTTCAAATTTTTTTAATGATACCGGCCATATTCAAAAGCCCAAGAACTTTCAACTCGAACTTCAAAACCGCTTTGAAGCCCTTGACAGCATAGATGTGGACAATCTAAGCAACATGGTGGTGGATACTGTCCGTACAATAGGGTCTAAGTTTATTAAGACCCACCTTAGCAAGCTAAAGAAACTCTCCGACCACACACTCCTACTCATGGATCAGAGACGTGAAATGAGGCTCCAGAGCTCAGTGGATACCCATCGTTATCGGCAGCTAAATAGGTATATATCTAAGTCTTTGACGAGGACTTCTGCCAATTTAATTCACATCGTATTAAAAAGGCTACTGAGCGGAATAATGGCTCTAAAGTGTTCGCAAGAGATCTGTATATTGGGCAAAGTCAGATGCCGTAGCTGAAAACTGACAACGGACTCATCATTTTATCGAAGCCTGAAATCCTAAGGGAGATAGAAAGTTTCTATAGGCAGTTGAATTCCACGCCGACACCTGTTGAAAGCAAGGCTAAAGACCTCAAAGCCAAGCTTACCCGACAGTATACCGAAGATATCCCGGACGTCACCCTGTACGAGATTAGTATGGCTCTCAAACAGCTGAAAAACAACAAGGTGGAGACAGAATCACTATACAGAACTTCTGAGAGCGGGCGGTAAGCCGACACTTAAAGTCCAGAAGGATTTTAATTCCGTCATCGTCGAAGGCATAACGCCGAAGCCATGGAACATAAATGAGATGATTCCGTTCTTTAAAAAGGGTGACAGGTCCCTCTTCAAGAACTACAGACCCATTTTACTTCTGAACCGTGTTTTTAAGTTGTTTTCGAGAGTCCTTACGAATTGTCTCGCTCGCAGGTTTGGCGACTTCCAACCTCCCGAACAGGCTAGGTTCCGAAAAGGCTTTAGCACCATAGACCACATACATACGTTGCAGCAGGTCATACGAAGATCGAGGAGTATAACCTGCCAATTTGCTTGATGTTCGTGGACTATGAGAAAGCTTTGATTCAATAGAGACCTGCCCCCTGATTACATAACTCTGTTGCTCACAATTTTCAATTGAATTCGATTAAAACCGCAGTTACGTTGCTGCTTAAGATGGTTGTCAATGTCACATTGGTTCTTACTAAAGCAGCAAAGTAACTGTGACTTCTGTCAGAGTTGATTGCAACAAAATAACAAAATCAGGAGGCTGGGCGGTGCTGCAGTCTCTCCAGAGGTGCTAAGTGGACTACAGGTATTTCGAGGTGCTAAAATACTTATACGAAAATGTCACCCTTTTGGTCCGATAACAGGAACCAGAGCACAAATCCCACCCAACTGCAGCGAGATACAAGGCAGGGGGAGACGATATTTTTCCGAAACTGTCCACAGCTGTATAATGGCCTGAATCGAACACACTTTCGTTTTGCTGATGACAAAATCTTATTGCTGAGACCTTGGAAGACCTGAATACAATGCTCGAAGAACTCCGTAGTGCTTCTCAAAGAGTGGGTCTTAGAATGAACAATGAACATGGATAAGATGAAAATCATGTCGTATGCCCATGTTGTACACGCTCCAGTTCATGTAGGGAATACTACACTCAAAGTTGTTGACCATAATCTATACATAGAACAGGCAGTCCAGTTAGGTACGTCCAACTCCGAGAAAGAGATCTCTCGTCGAAACCAACTCGGATGGGCAGCATTCGGGAAGCTTCGAAAAATGTTCACGTCCGACTTACCTCAGTGTCTCAAGACGAAAGTCTATGACCAGAGTGTGTTGCCAGTGATCACTTACGGCAGTGAAACGTGATCGTTACCTATGCGTCTTATAATTAGGCTCAAGTTCACCAAGCGTGCAATGGAGAGAGCCATGCTAGGCGTCTCCTTGCGTGATTCAATCCGAAATGAGGAGATCCTTAGGACAACTAAAGTAACGAAGGATTGCTCAGCTGAAGTGGCAGTGGGCGAGATACAGGAAAAGGTTCTGGAATGGTGACCGTGTACCGGACAACGCTCCGTGGGTAGGCCCCCGACAAGGTGGACCAACGACTAACGCAGGTCACGAAAAGCCGCTGGATGTGGGCAGCGAAGGACCGAACCGATCGTCGTGGAGATCCTTGGGGGAGGCCTATATACAGCAGTAAGTGGCGTGTGATTGATATGATGATGATAATTATCTCTAACTAGTTCCAACATTCTCCTACAACTAGTTGCTGCAGCTGATGATTTCTTCATTTTTCTAAGTACCAGCATATATTAATGGACTTTCTTTCGCACATTACCATACGACTGATGAGAGCAATGTTAATCGTGTATCAAATGGTTACAGTTTGTAAAAGGATGTTTTAACCGTGTAATGTTTAGTTACTAAATGTGTATTAACATTAAAAACGGAGAATATCCGTATTTAATACGTTAGAAAAGTTGGTTATTTTATTTAGTGCAATACGCTTATACAAAATATAAATGTAATTCGCAAATTCTGCAAGGATCTTTATATAGAAAGGAGGTTTACATGTTCACACGAATAAACAGGCAAGAGCGCATTGCAATCATTAATGTTTACAAAATTTGACTAAAATACGATGTTTTACACGCTTATATGTGTGTGAACTAGTAAGCTTGACAATTGTATAGTTGCGTTAAACTAATATTCGGGTTACGAATCAAAACGATAATTCCCTACAACAAACAGTTAAGTGACTATAATTTTCAAAATACTTGGTTAAAAACACAAAAAAAATGTGAAAACACAAGGATATTTTATATGGAATAACGCAAAAAAAAATTTTGTCAAGAGCTCTTGCATCTTTATTCGGTGCAGCCGACAAAATTTATAATCCTAAGGTGGTACCGTTTTAACTGTTAAAACTTTAAGGGGTTGTCAGGTGACGTGTTTAGAACACAATAAAAATAATAAAAAAAATCAGTTTTTTTTTTTTTTAATTATAATTATTATCGTCATCGATTCTTCCGATATTGAAACTAAACAATCACAAAATAATAATAAATACAACAAAATAACTGATTACTATGGTATTCCCTTGTTTTACTCACGCATTATGCGATCCATACGCGGCCGGCGCGGCGCGCTGCGCTAGCCGACAAACAGCTGACGATGTTGTACCATTGTACCTCACTCACTACGCTACGCACACGTCACGTACCTAAAACTAGCTTTCCTACAAATGAATGTTGTTGACGCTTTTTAAGGTATCACTAAGTTCGATGACCTTTGATAAACTCGAACTTAATTAATTGTAAAAAACGTGAGTAATTAAGTCGGTACCTAATAATCTCGGTTACTTCAAATTGGTAAGTGTACTTACATGACCCCAAACAGCTTGTTGATTTTGTTTACACTGCACACTACACAAGAAGGTGATAAGACTGATAAGCTTCCCATCACACTAGACAGGCTTTGGACTTTCAAACTAATGTAGGTACTCAATAAAAACGGTCAATCTTTTACATAAAATTACTAAAATAGGTCAGGTACCTACCTACTTGGTATTATTTTATTATTACCTACATTCATTTGGCGTGTTTAAAAGTCCATCACCTATTAACAAGTTCTATTCACAAGTCCTATTTACACTTTAAAAAACTATCTACAGAACTGCTACACTACACTCGATCACCACCTCTCTCAATGCACAATAGGATTACTAGCAGTAGGATTTGTAGGCAAACCAAACGCAACACAACACAACACGACGAGAGAACACACGGAAACAGACTGCAGAGCAGAAAAAATAAGAAGTGCGTGCTGCCGTACCTGGCTGCGTGCGGTCCAACAAAGAGAGAGAAGAGAGAGAGAGAGAGACGGCAGGCGGGCGGCGGAGGGTTTTGTTTTAGTTTAAAGGTGACTCTACACACTACACGGAATCTCAATTCCTAAAAATAGTTTGTGGACTTATTTTCGCATACTTTACTATCATTGCCATAAAACTACAAAATCGAGTCATCAGAACCATAATTTAATCACAAAAAAGGCAGGAGGTGTGGTTGTAAACTTTAATTAAACGTACCTAATCGAATGATTCTTTACATTGTTAATAGCCATTAAAAAGTAAAAGTAAAATGGGAGATAGATAGTGACAGATAACATTTATTTACGATTACAATAAAATCCTATTTTATTCATGTTTTTTCTTTTGTAAACAGTTTTATAACTTAAAAAAATCCCAACAACAATAAAAAGGATGTCCTAGGTACCTACTTAACCTAATAAAATAAATTAACGAGCATGAAGCTAGCGATATAACAATTTAGTTACTCATCAAAAATCAATATCACAAAAACGAAACGTCTGTAGCACCTTTTATCGGTAACTTTTTGGCGCTTTCTTTGTAGATGCGCCGACGACGCGGCATGCACGCGGCACCTGAAGACGCGTGCGGCCGCGGCGCGGGGCGGCACGGGCGGGGGGCAGCAAAGGGCGCCGCCTGCCTTGTCGTCCGCCGCCCGCCGCGCCGCCCCGCCACAGATTTTGATTTGAGTTGGTGACCTGTAGCACGCGCCGGAGGACGCTTTGTCGTGATATTTCACGCATTTTGCCGATATTTTAATGTCATGTCACAGAATAATAATAATAGGTACGTGTTTAGGTACACAAAATCATGGACACGAAGTCTATGAAATGTCGTAACACATAACGTGATGTGATGTGTGAGTGTGAGTGTATTGTACCTACCTACATTATGAATTAGTGTGATAGTTGTCATTAAATTTACGAGTTAGGTACGAGTAGGTAGTTATTTAGTCTTTCTGTGTAATTATCTTGCATCGATTCTTTTGTGGACAAGTAAAAGGATTTCGAGTACAGTACAGACACACTAACTGGTCATGTAATAATGGACATCAATAAACTTTAAAGAGTTTGAGTGCATTGTGATTGTGATGTAATAGTGAAAAGAGTCGGATACGATGTGTGAAGAGAGACCCATTAGAACTGAATACGTTAGTAACATCGATATTTCAGTGGTTAGTAAGTAGTTTACTAAACACGTCACGGTGTTTATCCTATGGGATAAACACCTTAAATTTATGTTATCAAAGGTCATTGAACTTACTTGTTAGACTAGAAATGTAATGGAAAGCGGGATCATGTAATTACAATTACTAATTTAAAGCGACCATTCATAATACCTACCTAACATACACTTACTTTAATAAAGTTGAGTTTATCAAAGGTCATCGAACTTATTGATAGGTACCTTAAAAGCGTAGGTAACATTAATTTGCTAGGAAAGCCATGTATTAAGTAGGTAGTAGAATCAGTAGCATATTTCGAAAATTTTAAGGCGTAATACGTACGCGTACGTACGATACGTGTCATCATCTGCTTGGGTTCATGACCGCGTGCGGTTCGCGCGTGGCGCGTGGATGGCATTATGTGTTGGTAAAACAAGAGAACACCATAGTTATTCGATTATTGTTGTATTTATTGTTATTTTGTGGTCACTTAGGTTAAATATCGGAAGAATCGACGACGATAATAATTATAATAAAAAATAAATAAAAATAAAAAAAAATTAAATAATTTTTTTTTTTATTATTTTTATTGTGTTCTAAACACATCACCTGACTACCCCTTAAAGTTTTCACAGTTAAAACGGTACCACCTAACTACTGAACGTATTTAGTTGAAATTTGGCACACATATAGAAGATAGCCTGGATTAAAACATAGAATACTTTTTAACCCGATATTCCCAAGGGAACGGGAACCACGTGGGTAAAACCGCGGGCGGCCGCTAGTAATAAATAAAAACCAATTCGGGTTTCAAAAAAATAAATCAACAGCACATGCTGCATTTGAATTGGTTGACAAGGTTTTGCAAAATGTTAATATAAATAAGTACACAACAGTGATACTTTTGGACATGTCAAAAGCCTTTGATTTCGTTTGCCATGATCTACTCTTATTCAAATTAGATCGCTATGGAATCAGAGGCCCAGCATTAAGATGGTTGCAGTCCTACCTAGACAATAGAAAACAAAGTGTGGAAGTAACTCAACTAGACAGAAAAAATGTAATCCAAACATATAAATCAAAATCATTACAAAATAAATTTGGGGTTCTACAAAGAAGTGTGCTGGGACCATTATTGTTTATGTTGTATATAAATGATTTAATTGACATAAAAAAGGACATGATACTATTTGCTGACGATGTTTCTGTTATAGTGACGACAAACAAAAATCTGACAATTTAACAACATAACACTGACACATTAACAACTTTGACCTTAATAATAAAATGGCTTCTCAATAATATTTTAAATTTATCAAAAACGAGTATTATGAATTATTATTTTAAAAAATTTAAAAATCAATCTATTGACATTTACTTTGATGGTCATCTTCTAGAAAATGCAAAAAGTGCCATATTTTTAGGTCTTTTAATAGATACAAAACTATCATGGAAGGGCCAAATAGAGAAAGTTTTCGGCAAAATAAATAAGTTTGTATTTGCGTTATACAAACTATGTAAAGTAGCAAGTGTAAATACTGCCATTACTGCTAAATTTGCGTATTTAAAGTCTGTATTAAGATATTGTTTGATAGTATGGGGAAACGGCACTGATATTAAACAGCTATTTATTGCGCAAAAGCGGTGCATAAGAGCTATTTGTAACATAGCTCCAGATATATCATGTAAGCCCTATTTTAATTCTTTAAAAACACTGTCCTTACCGAGCCTCTATATTCTTGAAGTGTGTATATTTGTAAAGCAAAATATGGATAAGTTTACAATGGCGAAAGACATAACCCAAAGGTCGAGACGTGACACTTACAGATTTTGTTCTAATGACAGTCCCAAAAACTCAACGATTCCATAAAAATGTCATGCTATGTCTCTCAAGTGAGTGTGAAATAACTTTATTTGTAATTTCCAGGGTACCTACATTATGTCAAACTTGTCTTTTCCTTTGAAGGAATTTCCGTACGTGTGGCCATTTGAGAAAATTAAACTTGGAATTGCCTATTATGTGAATAATGACACAACCAAAATCATAGACTTCAGCTGTTACGTTCGTTTCCTCGACGTTTCAAAACCAAACAAGAAAAATAAAAAATAAAAATGGAAAAAAAGCTTGTGCAATGCACTAGATCAGGGATGGCCAACTTGTCTAGGGCTGCGATCTACTTAAAATTTCCTGGCCTATTGAGATCGACTTAAAGCATTTTCATTTTTTGGGTATTTTTCATTATAAAACCGCCGCACCCGCCTCCCGCGCCGTTCGGTTGCTACTTGCTTTGCTACCACAAGCAAAGCAGTTTTTGTTATGTCTCTCGCGATCGACTACACTATCTCCAGAGATCGATTGGGCGATCGCAATCGACTTGTTGTCCATCCCTGCACTAGATCACTTGAGATTTAAACGCTATTACTAATTGATTCTGTGGTTTACACACCGGTTTATATGGTGTTGCCATTTCTGAGGTCCGGGTTCAATCTTTTTACTTAATTAACAATTACTTAATTAATTTTCTACTTTACTTAATCAATATAATCGTTTGTAATAAGTCTTGTCATCTTGTATTATGTAACCTTGTTCATGTGTTATCCGTATTTTAAGCATAAGTTTTGTATGGTTTGTTGAATTTATGTTTTACTAATACTTGCTTTAGTTTATTGTAATCACTAACAATGGATTATCGGAAATAAATGATTTATTATTACAATTGAACCCAACATGTGATTTATTAAACCGCTCCTCGTCATGATAGAATTCGTCAAAAAAATCCTAAGAAATCTTTGACCACGATAATAAGTATCTTTGTTAAAACATTATTAAAATTGAGTATTAGAATTATAATATTAAATAAAGTTCAACGCGGCACCACTTTCGCTCAGGGTGCCACCTTAATCTGACAATTCTGTTATTCAACAAACACACATCTCATAAAAATGATATTATAACTGAGCCACGGTAAACTGAGTTCTACCAGTATTCTGACTCGACCCTGTCCTTGAAATACGTAACTTGAGCCGCGCGGTACGTCAACATAAGATAGGGCTGCGCCTTGGATGAATTAATAACCACTGGACGTAAAATGACATCCATATTCGCCTTTACCTCTTTGCCACTTACTGTGACCAATAGCCTCAGTAAACAATATCGCGTTGTCAGTGTGATGCTAGAGCTCGTGGGAAACATTGGTACAAAATGGGCAGAATGCTCCGTATTGTTCAGCAAAACTTTATCCTGTCCACCCTCGACATGAGTAACTATCGGACTACCTACTATTAGTACAGTAGCCCATAGAACATTTAAATCACCAAAAAGGTTACCGTTTGCCGTTGTGATATAGTTATTTACTACGAAATCATAGATTTTACAGATCGCAACCCGCCGTAACCTTGGTTTGATTGCCACAGATAAAAGTCAGACTATAAAAATAATAATAATAATAATAAAGACTTTATTGCACACGACAAAACATAATACATAAAAAGTAGCCATACACAGATTTAAGACCCGATGAAAATGGTTGGACTTTATCTGGTCTTAAGTCTGTGTATGATCACTTTCCATAGTCTTACTATTATCAGTGGCAATTAAACAAAGCTGTAGAACACGACAATAGCTAAACCATGTAGTAAACCTTGAAAAATAAAAAAAAAATCAATTTTGGAGATATACAAATATAGGTTACGGCGGGTTGCGATGTGTAAAACTTGGGTTAAAGTATCTATAATTTCGTAATAATTAACTATATCAAAACGGCAAACGGTAAACTTTTTGGTGATTTCAATTTTCTACGGGCTAGTGTACTATAATCCTTTCGACAAAATATTGATAACAATCTACGTCCCAATTTCCATTGGAATAGACAAAGTATTACTTCGGTACAATATATTCACAGTGTATTTCCCAAGAGACAAGAGTTCCAATGTATCTCACCATTTTAAAGTACCCTTGGGATAAAACTGATGTTTCACTCATTCTTGATTCATATTGATCTAACGCCATCTATCCTGTCAATAGCCGAAACAAGCTTCACTGCAGAGGCATCGCCATCTAGTTTTGTTGTGGTAAAACTTTGGTAAAGCATTGTGCTTGAGATAGATGGCGCTTCTCCCAGAGCGTTCTCCACGCCAGGAATTATTAACTTCCCTGATAGGTAGATGTCACTGTAAGTACCCGGCTCAGGTAATATTGCAGCGCCATCTCGTATTGAAATGGAAAAACTTGAGTTAAGCTTGTGCTTTTGAAATAGCAAAATACGTTCTTACCAGATAGTTTACTTTTATGATATGTCTCTGTTCAGTAATTGCAAGGTCAAGGGACTACTTGACGTCACTTTTCAGAATTAGAAATGGATTACAATGATATAATTGATAAAGCGACTCCGCTAACCCACTGAGGTAAGTGCATTTTCCCTGAGATTGCGGCAGATATGCAACTTTAACAAGGGTTGGCCATGGGATAGGTTCCCAAAATTTATCTCGAGCTTCTCCATGCTTCAGAAGGCACGTTAGGTATACATTATTGTTTTTGGCTGCATTTTCGAACTGCAATGAGCCTGAGTGGTGGTTATTAAACCTGTCGTTCTATTGTCTAATTTAAAAATCTATCGCAATCGCTTTCAGGATGTAACACATTGAAGCTTATTTTTGGGACAACAAAAACTTACCAAAGAAATGCAACAATGTGTCACATCCATCTGTCAAAAGAAAGCAATTGCGATAGATTTTTTGAATTTGACAATTAGCCCCCTGGATAGATGATATATAATATGGTTATATGGCCTAGCCTACTCATCCATCCAGCCCTCCGTAGTATGATCACTGAAACGCGATATCACATAGCGATTTATCACGTTTAACTGTCAAAAGACTACGGATTTTGACAGTTGAGAGTCTATAAACATATATATATATATATATATATATATAATATATTGTGTTTTGATTGTCGTGCTAAAGAGGGCAGGCGTGTGAAGGAAAGTTACTTTTAAAATAATCATAAGTTTGAACTTTGAAGTCTCTTGTATATTGGAAATCAGAGGTAAAGGTGGTAACACAAACATCCAGATTTGAACCAATATACATACATCGTTTTAATCGCCTCTGTGGTCTAGTGGTTCGCCCACCTATGTAAATCACAGGGGCAGGGGTCCCGGGTTCGATTCCCAGGGTGGGTACAATTTTTACTCGATTTGGTTGGTGGCTGGGCTTATTTCAAGTCCGTCTGGCTAGCTACCATCATCTTACCTAAGTCTGACGCCATAACAACAATTTAAAAATTGTTGTGTGCCGGCAGTTAGAGGTAAGATAGCCAGTTCCTCATTGATGAGGATTCCGGGTGTAGTGCGCTTTCACCTTCGGCCTTATCGTCACTTTACATCAGATGAGGTGAAGACGAAGCACTATCCCGCTGTGCTTAAAAAAATTACCCAACCGGTGATAAAATTTCAGAGACACCATGACAATCGCAGTAACTCGACCACGAAGGTCGTTATAATGAATGTAGTAATGTCATTTCTCACATGAAACCAAAAACTGTTTTTATGACACAAAATAACTCAAAAAGCTCTTTCGCTAACACGTATATTTGTGCACCGAGCTCCAATTATGCTGCGCGTTAAAACCTTAGAATAATAACACCTAGAAGCCATGTCCGCGTATGCAAAGTGAGGCAACTAATACCAAGCCAGAATGGCTTAGTTTTCAAATTTATATCTTTCATACGTTAACTAACCGTGACTAAAACCCAATAATATAGTAACTAGTCTTATAAATGTGGGAAAATTGAAACTGTTTTGTACTTAATCGGTATGATTATGTAATAATGTAGAATAACAATCTGAAAACGGAGCCATTTTGGCTGTTTTAGTTGCCTCACTTTTGACAGTGCGCTTTGTAGAGAACTATCGTTCTAGGTGTTATTATTCTAAGGTTAAAACCATGTTTTTCACAACAAAATGGCTTCCAACACAAAATGGCGGACAACATCTGTTGACAGCGTTTCGCTTTCATAGAAACACTCGTAAATATAATTACCGGTAGTCATTTGACCCAGTTAAGGTTGGCCGCGTGTTTGTGAAACACATATCTGTTAGCGTAATAATACGGGGCCTTACCGGCTAACTTTTCGAACTTCGGCGGGTCTACCAAACTTCAACTTAAAACAGATACCTAAATCGAAGTAAGTAATATCATATTGTACTATTTGCCGAAGTTATTTGGAAGATATCAATGTTCGTGTGACATCATGAATTGGGGTTCGCCATTTTGGCCTGATTGGGGCTCGATTTGTTTTAATTTGGAGCCGACTTGCCGAAGTTTTCGATGCGTTAGCCGGTATGTATGGCCCTAGACCAGTAAGTGCTAGTGGCAACCCTAAAACAAAATTGTGTTTTGCTTTTGGGGCTCCAGAGCTCCGCAAAAATAGTAGTCATAATAAAATAAAATTACAATGAGGATAATAAGGTTGCAGAATTAATCAAAATCTATCTAAATAATTAAATAAGTATTAGTGGAATGCGTAATATGAGAGCACGAGTGCGCAGGACCAATAGTTAACAGATTTTTTTTATTATTTTAGTGATCCCTCAAATATTTATAACAGGTTTTTAAAAGGGTTCCGGCACCTAGTTTAATTAGGTACTTTAACTTTTATTTTCCACGGCCACACTTACATAATAGTCTTAATGGCCAAATACTCAAACGCTAATTAACTTTGAGGGGCTCTCAAACGTCGTCCTGTCGCAATAAATGTCAAAGATAATTATGACAAAGATAGCATGCTGTTTGAGAGCCGCTCAAAGTTAAGTAGCGTTTGAGTATTCGGCCGTTATTCAACGAAAGTTTGTAATTACGCAACCGGTTATTATACTTAGTTGTAAATGGGATTACTCATACAGGCCTTAATGCCCCAAAAGTTCTTTTATACTTTACTAACAGCTTTAATATTAATTTTAAGAACAAAAGTAAGTAAGTTAAGTAACCACTATATGTTTTACTTTTTACATACAGTGGCGGTCACACAATTAAAGACACCAGTCGATTTTCACACAAACCCGGTAATTTTTAAGCCTTGTTTCTCCGCCTGATATAAGGATCAGAGTTTTCAGTTTCAAGATTTACTTTATATTAATTTTATGCTAATTTCGCAGTTTTTTAAACATATCCTTATCTCTCTTAGAATGCTGATCCGGATTATCAATTGGGTTGTATAGCGATTTGAATCTCCTCCATTCACTCCCTGGATGGCCATCATCAGATCATAGCTAGGTCAATCCTTGGCGTTGAACCAAGGCTTCAAAGTTACCTCGTTTGTATGAAAATTGACTGATGTCTCTAATTATGTGACTGCCACTGTATGTACTTACATACTTACTTGCTATTTGTTTGCAAAAAAACCTTGGTTTATCTTTTAAGCTAAAGAAAAGGTGGGAATAAGAAGTTTTCCGATGGAAAAGTGTTTGAAAAAACACGACTGCCCTGCTAAATACAAACTTAAAAGTTAAATAACAAGTGTCATTGCAGTCGGGGGACCGTTTTGTGGAACAATTTTTAATCGAAGAGGTCCCCCGACTGCAATGACACTTGTTATTTAACTTTTTAGTTTGTTTTTAGCAGGGCAGTCGTGTTTTTAATTTTTTTTTATTTATTTATTTTTATTTCACACATTTTAGTGATTAATTATATATTTTTGAAATGTGCTCATTAAAGCCTTTCATTTGATGCCCACATTGTAATAATTGAAGAAAAAAATTTTTTTCGCATTTCAAAATGGCGTCATACAGTCGCCATATTAATTAAAAAATATATATATAGCCAGTATCACTCGGAATGATGTAAGGATTTCAACAATACCCCATACATCCCAATCCGTTGAGCCATTTGGAAGCTATGGTGGAATAAAGAAACTCACATACCCACAAACATACATAAACCCTGAACACATATACACTCTTTTTGCTTTGGACAGTCGTGTAAAAAAAAACTAATTCATCTAACTTAATTAATTAATTTTGTACGTAAATAAATGGATAAAGTTTTTCAGTCGTTATGTACTTATGTTCAGTTAGACTGAATTAGTCGGGCACGAACATTTATCGAGAAAAAAATCTCGCGTAAATGTACTTGATAGAGTTTATCTATGGACAAATTAATTTCGCTTTTCGGCGGTAGATGGCACTGTACAAATTTCCCATACAAAATTACTTACTCAATTTATTTTTACTCAAATTAACAATCAAATTGACAACATTTCATTTTGAGAAAGAACTAAAATTAGAAAACCATTTCGAGATTTTAGTGTTCTAAGCTCATATTTTTTTTTCAGAATTTTTAGATTAGTATTTTGTACGTTAATTTAAAAAATCTAAAATCTAGTCCATATAGGGAGTTTGAGTTGAGTCTCTTTGCCTTCTATTTTAAAAAAACAGTGGTACCAGCTTAGGGTAATTTACCCTAGATTTAGGGTTAAAAATATCCTGTACTAAGAGACGACACATTGCCCGTTCGAGTAATTTTAAATCCCGAAATTGAAATTACAGCATACCCATTACCCGATTAGTATAATAAAATACAAGAAAAATATGAAATCTTGAAATGATGGGAACGGAACAGTCACATAAATACTATAAATAACATTAATAACAGAATGATTCATTTGTTACGGTAGAGTATGAGCGTAATTTAACATTTACGTCACGAAGCAACGAAACAGCGTAAAATATTAATTAACCTTAATAGAGAAGTGCGTTTTATTCACCAAATCGTAAAAGTTAAGCAACGTTTACAATTTTCAGTCATGGAATGGGTGACATCCTCTGATCACTTGATAATATATTGAAGTAAGTGAAGATAAGGCCGAAGGTGAAAGCGCAATGGGGAATGTCCGAAAAAAATAAAAATGGCTGAATATTTTTTTATAGGTAGGAATAAGCTCCCTTAGTAATAGAAAAAAGTTTCAGAATTTTCGGTTGTGCAAAAATAAAAATAAAAAATAAAGTCACTTTGAATTCACAAATATACGAAAGTAACAGCAGAATGGAGATTATACCTTTGCCACCACCTGACATAACCACAACATGCTCTTAAAAAAAAGTTTCAACACAAAATGTCAAAACTTTTTTTATACTTGCTGTGGTTGTGGCAGGTGGTGGCAAAGGTATGATCGCCATTCTGCTGTTACTTTCGTACATTTGTGACGTCGAAGAGACTTTAATTTATTAAAAAATTTTGACGCAACCGAAAATTCTGAAACTTTTTTCTAAAACTAAGGGAGCTTATTCCTACCTATAAAAATATATTCAGCCATTTTTATTTTTTTTCGGACATTCCCCATTCACCCAAAACAAAAATGTTAAAATTGTTATTTTGTAGTCAGACTTTTGTAAGATGGTGGTAGCTACTAGCTAGCCAGGCTTACCAAAAGGACGTGGGACCTCTGGACTAAAGAGGTAGTATAATATACAGACTCAAAGTATATCATCATCACCATATCAGCCGTAAAATCAATCTGCTGGGTATAGGCCTACCCCAAGGATCTCCACGACGATCGGTCCTGCTTGACCCGCGTCCAGCGGTGCACCGCGACCGCACTTCAGATCGTCGGTCCACCTTGTCGGGGGCCTACCCACGGAGCGTCGTCCGGTGCGCGGTCGCCATTCCAGAACCTTTCCGACCCAACGGCCATCGGTTCTTCTCGCTATGTGTTCAGCCCACTGCCACTTCAGCTGAGCAAATCCTTCGAGCGATGTCGTTTACTTTAGTTCTGCGGATTTCCTCATTACTGATTCGATCACGCAGGGAAACGCCGAACATGGCTCTCTCCATTGCACGCTGGGTGACCTTGAGCCTCCTTATGAGACCCATAGTTAGCGACCACGTTTCATTGCCGTACTTGCATATAGTACAAACGAAAACTGACCGAACCTTTTCATTCCTCGACTGTACTGTAAAGGGGCCTACCACTAATCAAAGATACACACAGGTATGTACACATGAGTATACACATATTATTACTAGCTTAAAAGACAATTAGTGCATCCCACTTTCGCACAGAAGCGTAATAGAAGAGCTAGACACCAAGTAACGAGAAATGCCTTGTTAGGTGGTACAGTCGGCAAAACGACCCAACGAAAATATTTTATCTTAAATTAATATTCGCAGCGCAGCCTGCGCGTTCTGTACCTAGTTCCTATTTAGGTTATTTTGATTTGATAACAATTTTAATAAAAAAAACGTCTATTGAAGTCGGGTAGGGCTGGAGGAAAACTTATATTTTTAAATCTAAAAGCCCCATCTGATTTCATTAGACGTTTTTTATTAAAATTGGTATGCGTATCCAATGATTTGGATTTGTTTCTTGATTTTTAGAGCTATTTAATTATAGAGCAAGAAATTTAGATTTGTTGTTTTTATTCTCAGGTATTTGAAGGAGGTTTTTCTTTTTTTTAAGTTTTTTTTATTTTCAACTTTTTTGTGGTATATAAGCGTGATACTCATCACAAAAATTGGCCAAAAATGTAGGTATTTTACACGAAAACTCATGTTTTAATATTTAAAATGAATTATGTCCGGACTTAAATCCTATAGAGCACATGTGGCACATGTGGTACGATTATAACACAATTTGTTTCTTTCAAAATATTAAAATGTGAGTTTTCGTGTAAAATGTAGGTGGGTCGATTTTTGTGATGATCAGTTTATTTTTAACTGTAACATAACTCAATTTGAAGGAGTTCCGTTGTGCCTTCGTAGTCCAAGTCTAGTCCAGAATGTCGCAGACTATAGCTTGGTTTATTTTGGATTGTTATAAACCTACCAATATCTCAATCACAATACATATCCTATTTGACTTTGAGGAGTTCCCTTGGGTATCTTCTTATTTCAATGAAAATAAAAGGACTTACTTAAAAAAAACAACTAAATTGGTTTATAAACAAAGAAGTTGTACGACAATATCATCGAGTACAGAAATCATAGTATTTTCAGGATTACTTGGGAACTACTGAACGGATTTGAAAATAATTAAATCTGTTTAAATCGGTTCAGAGGACCATCTCGCAACAATTAAACAAAAAAAGAATTATCATGATCGGTCCATAGATGACGAGGATACGCGCGTACAACGATAAAAAAAACATTCAATAGAATTGAGAACTTCTTCCTTTTTTTGAAGTCGGTTAAAAAGAACATTTAATATTAAACAAACTTCACATTTTTAATGTAGCAAATACAGAAAGTGCTTCAAATGTTGGGTAATCTCGAATTTGTATTTTATATAATCCAATTGAACGCAAAATTAATCAAAATATACGACGCGACACGACATTTTACAATAACAACGGCGTCATTCGCAATCTAAATTGCTCCGGACGTAATACATGGCTCATATTAAAATTCATTGTTCGTTTAGGAATTATTTTTGGATATTTTGAATGTAAATTATTTTGCGAAATCTTCATACATACGGGGTTACTGGTCACTTCAGTAACTTGACTTTTTCCCGGAAGGAGATAAAATGAAACAAATCTTTCTCAGTAATGTATAATTTATTTATATTTTACGATACAAATACCTTACCTTATTGCTAGATAATCTTAAAAACCGTCAAATGCGAGTCAGACTTGCGCACGAAGGGTTTCGTCAATTCACTAAAAATAAATCAAGTAAGTAATATCTTCAAAAATGTTTAAAAATGTGAGTGAGACAGCCTATCTTTTTTTTCTATGTTTTTCACTTTTTTGCAGTGGCAGAAACTGTCAAAACTTTTTCTTAGTTTAAGGTTAAGCCATGGTTAAACCTAAAGCTAAACAGATTTATTTCTATCAAGCTATTACTTTATCATTACTTTTCGTTGTAACTTTTATGCAGTGGAACAATTACAAACTATTTGGTTGTGATAAACAGCATGTAACGTTTTAGTATGGAGCCTGGTATACCTATTCGAAAAAAATCGGAAATTCATTGCAACTTGATGAAACTAGTTTTATTCGATAGAAAACTTCAAAATAAACATGAATTATAAATTGTCAAATTGTCCTTAAATATATACTTTCGGGGATATTAGAACTTAAAAATTTTCGTGATAGAAAGAAACACTTCAATTTGCAACTCCAGACTATTTTGCTCCGAATATCTCCGAAAGTATACATTTTACGACAGTTTATTTTGACGTTTCCTATCGATTGACACTAGTTTTATCAGTTGCGAAGAATTTCAGATTTTTCCAAAATGGCAGGTATGCCAAAAAGTTAAGTCAACTGTATTTTTTATCATTATTTGAGGCCTGCTATTAATATTATTAATTAACAAAGTTGACCGAAAAATATCAAAAAATATGCCTTTTCTACTGTCTGTACTGTAACGGACCCATTCCCGCTGTGGAATGCACACTATTCTATAAGACTTGTAAAGGGCAGCGTAAGTGGAAGTGTAATAAGACCCTTATTTCGAGATAGCTCATTTCAGTAATAACAAGAGAACTTTTCTGATTTTATTATGGCGCTACATGTTTAACCGCCACTGTGGCCTTGTGGTTCGCCCACCTGTGTAAGAAGCAGTGGTTCAGAGTTTGATTCTCAGAAGGGAGTTGGTTGGTGGTAGGGCTTGTTTCAAGCTCGCCTGGCTAGCTACCACCACCTTACCTAAGTCTGACGCCATAACAACAATTTAGATTGTTGTGTTCCGGCAGTTATAGGCACACATTACACACACAATCTGATCACGCCAGATCGCGCCAGACCGCGCCAGATTGACAGAGATTGATTGTGTAACGTTGTTCGTGATCTGTTTCAATCTGGCGCGGTCTGGCGTGATCAGATTGTGCTGGATTGTCAATCTACGTCAATCTGGCTTGGTCTGGCTTAGGGTTAGCACCTTTTTTTTCGAGGTAATAGTATTATTTTCAAAACATTAAAAATTATAGTGTGTAGGTACTTACTTTTGGAATATTTATTAAAATGTAGTCCACATTTAGTTTTAACTAGCTTCTGCCCGCGACTTCATCCGCGTGGTTGGACATTCGAAAAATCACTAAAAAACAAACATACAGACGAACAGAGAACTTGCAGTCTGTTTATCGCAATCTACTGCTGTGCTGTCCGATACATGTTTTTTTTGAAGGCTGAATTGATTTAGATGAAATTTTGCGCACAGTTTATTAGCCAAGATTAAAACATAGGATCATTTTTATCTCGGTCAAAGGTATCCTAGGTATTTTTTTAAACATAGAAATTTATATGTAGTATGTATTTCTTACTTCTGATAAATTTATAAAAAAATATAAGTCCACATTTATTTTTAACTACCTAGCTTCCGCCCGTGACTACATCTGCGTGGACATTCGAAAAATCTCATAAAAAAAAAACATTTAATACCAGTCAAATCTTTCGAATGTCCACGAGGCATAGGCATAAAATGGGTGCTAGACAACAGATTTTACTAGGTACTTACTTATTTTTAAATTTGAGATTTTTGCATTTACAATGCTATTTTTAAACAATACTAAATAATATACTAGAAAAAATACGACTCGCACCAGATCAATACTCAGACGGGAATCGAACCCGCGACCTTTGGATATCCGGTCCAATGCTCTGACCGCTGAGCTACCGAGTCACTAGTGACATCGTCGAATTTTTCCTAGTATATCCTAAACTCTTACGCTGTAAGCCAGCGTTATTTCACCAATGTGAGGAATTACCTCGACATTCAATTGAAATATCTTTCCAGATATTTTAACAATTGATTAAGATGAAATAGCTATATAATTTTTAAATTTGAGATTTTTGCATTTACAATGCTATTTTTAAACAATACTAAATAATATACTAGAAAAAATACGACTCGCACCAGATCAATACTCAGACGGGAATCGAACCCGCGACCTTTGGATATCCGGTCCAATGCTCTGACCGCTGAGCTACCGAGTCACTAGTGACATCGTCGAATTTTTCCTAGTATATCCTAAACTCTTACGCTGTAAGCCAGCGTTATTTCACCAATGTGAGGAATTACCTCGACATTCAATTGAAATATCTTTCCAGATATTTTAACAATTGATTAAGATCAAATAGCTGTATAATTTTTAAATTTGAGATTTTTGCATTTACAATGCTATTTTTAAACAATACTAAATAATATACTAGAAAAAATACGACTCGCACCAGATACTTACTTACTTTTCGAAATAGATAGGTACTTATTATACATATACGCAGACCGTCACAGAAATTAAAATTCATCATTTCAATTACGTCCGGGAATCGAACCCGGGATCTCTTGCGTGGTAGACTGGCATGTTGAATACTGCACCACTCAGGTCATCGATCGATATCACGCGAAAATTAATGCAAAAAGTTGGCAACCCTACCAAAGACCACCGTGGATCGTGGTAGATTGTCAATCTACCAAGATCTACTGCGATCCAGATCTCGCTGGATTGACCGTGTAACGTCGCAAACCAACCGCATCAAATTCCATCAATCTGCGGTTTTGATCAGATTACACCAGATTGACGTGTGTAATGGCCGCCATAGGCATGATAGATAGTTCTTTAGTGATGACGATTCCAGGTGTAATGAGCTTCCAACTTCGGCCTTATCGTCACTTAACATCAGATGAGGTGAAGACCAAGCACTGACCAATTGCATATAAAAAAACCGGTCAAGAGCGAGTCGGACTCGCGTACCGAGGGTTCCGTACCATCATAATTGCACCATTAAACCACATTGCAGAGTAGAATAATAAAATTAGTAATGCAGTTTTAGGTCAGCGCCACCTCTTGACCGATAGTGGAACTAATGTTAACTTTTTTAGAAATTTGATAATTTCTGAAAAAGTGTGCTATATTGAGACATCGTTTTATTTTTCCTGTAAGTACTCTTTATATAAACTGCTATGACTAAGAATTATTTCAGATTTTTCTCTTTGCAAACTTTGGAGATAAGGGGGAGGGGGGGGGGAACGGTATTTTTCTTACACTTTTCATTATAAATCGAAAACTATGCGGCCTAAAACAAAAAGAAAAAAATATTGAAAACGTGCAAACGGCGCTCTTTCATATGATACCCCACATGCCCTAGTAGCTCCACTTCAAATTTTTAAGACCCCTCTTCAGTACCTGTGGTAAAAAAGATATTTATTTTTTGATTTATTTCTTATTTGCAAAATAGTTGGACTTATGTCATCTCAAACTATTCTAAATTTAAAGTTGATACCATTAGTAGTTCTCGAGATATCCAGCTGTGACAGACAGACAGACAAACTGAGTCACACCATAAGGGTTCCTTTTTTAACATTTTGGTACGGAACCCTAAAAAGTTTAGTGTAAGCACACTTCAACCGGAACCGCTGAAACAATTGTTATAAATATGATATAAAGATACATTAGATTTTGTAGAATAACATGCTAACTATTATTGCCGAAATTCCAACGGGTTTTTTTATTAGTAACTGGGCAGGTATTTGACCCCCATCTTGCTTCATAAACAGGATGTGGTCAGCGAACTTAAATGTATGGAAGTGTAATTGCAAACAAATATTGTTTAAAAATGGCACCACGGGGCCGAAAAAGTACAACCCGCTCAGCTTTAGTCGGGCCAGCCACGCACCCGGTGACTGACGTTAGCGTTCTTTACAACAATTGCAGTTTGTATTGTAAACTAAAAAGATAGAAAGAGATATTTTATTAGAAATGACGTTCTGTGTAGTCAAGTGGTGTAAAAGACGCAGAGAAGGCAGTAAAAATGCAGAAATAACGTATCATATTTTTTCGTTTAAGTATACAAAATATCTATGAGTATACAAATTATGGTCGGTAATAAGCAACCAGTGCTCAGACTCTTTGTGCTGCATAATTAAAAGCCAGCATTTTTAGCTCTAACCACTTAGTTGTACTTTTCGTGTGGTGCCATTTTTTGAGCGCTATGCTTGTTCCATAGATTTTAGTTCTCTGGATGTGGTCTAATGTGTCGCATGCCCAGGAAATGCCTATTCACTCTTGCCTTGAAGAGATCAAGGTTGTAACTATCGGCGAACACATAAGCAGGCAGCGCATTCCATTCTTCAGCAGTTCGCATAAGAAATGTATGTATTGTGTGTAATAAAAACAGAAATAAGTCTTATATTATAACTATTAAATATTATTTGGTTCAAAACAAGAACTCTTTTCAATTCGTATCATATATGTTTACCTAAATTGATTGGTTACTGTCAATAATTTCACAGTTTTGTAGTAATTTCCTATGGGAACGGAATGTTTGTATTTTCCTATAACATTTGTTTTTGTTTAATAACCCCTGGGTTATAGATAAATCAGTTATTATTTCCCTGTATGAAATATTCAGGGAGCAAAAAGCAGCCCTTGACGGGTTTCTTGCCGTTTCTTTTCGGTACAAGATTTCCCGCTTAAGGCGCGCGAACCAAAGGCATAGCTTCTTTGAAATTCACAAGTGCTTGTTACAGCCAAGTCAGATTAAATGATTTTGAGTTTTATTTTGTTTAAAAAAAACCGGCCAAGTGCGAGTTGTACTCGCGCACTAAGGGTTCCGTACCAAAAAACGGCAAAAAAAATACGTTTGTTGTATGGGAGCCCCCCTTAAATATTCATTTTATTCTGTTTATAGTATTTTTTGTTATAGCGGCAACAAAAATACATCATCAGTGAAAATCTCAACTGTCTACCTGCTGTCGTTATTAATATCGAGCAAAAAACGGCAAAAAATCACGTTTGTTGTATGGGAGCCCCCCTTAAATATTAATTGTATTCTGTTTTTAGTATTTGTTGTTATAGCGGCAACAGAAATACATCATCTGTGAAAATTTCAAGTTTCTAGCTATCACGGTTCATGAGATACAGCCTGGTGACAGACAGACAGACAGACAGACGGACAGCGGAGTCTTAGTAATAGGATCTCGTTTTTACCCTTTGGGTACGGAACCCTAAAAACACGGCTATACAACATGTCACAAAATGACCCTAATGCCGAATATGGTAGATAGGGACCATCAATTTTTACTATGGGACTAACTCTGAAATCGCAAAAAAAATATCAGTTGTTTCATACAAAAATGTTAACGAAAATATCAATGTACAAAATAGCTGTTTTTTTTCTCGATTTCAGAGTTGGTCTCATAGTAACAGTTGTTCAGTTTGATGGTCCCTATCTACCATATTCGGCATTAGGGGTTATGTTGTAACACGTTGTATACACTGACCTGCATATATTTACACTGGACAGGCTTATGTCAAACTGTTTTTGTGCCTATTTGATTTCCGCCATTTTGGCGCTGTAGGACGTAGCGTGAGCATAGCGTGCGGGACATGGTACTAAAGTTTGAAGACTGGAGAGACCATCACGGCAACCATTTTCATATTGTACGTCAAAATTTCTTTAGACGCACGCTAGTGGCGTTTCAAATAGGCACAAAAACTTAGCTGTCAAATCATACAGACAGCCAGTCCAGTTAAATAAAAAAAAAATCATGTCAGTGGTTGTATAACTCACTAAAATAATAATTAAAAATTAGGAAAATTCATAACTTGTCCATTGACTAATTAATAAAGTGTGCACTTTCTCCAAATTAACCACAAGTTCACACACGTAACCAAAAATCGCGAAAATTATTGGTTGGTAGTTTTCTTACCTGGTTTTGACGCAGATCGTCACTTTCGCAAATGGTCATCGCGAAAAATTGGGTCACTTTCGCAAATGGTCAATTTCGCAAATCGTCACTTTCGCATTTGCGACCATTTGGTCACATTCGCAAAACGTCACTTTCGCAGAATGTCATTCACATTTTTTTCTTTTTTTCTCATGTATGTGAAAATTGTGAATGACATTCTGCGAAAGTGACCATTTGCGAAAGTGGCGATTTGCGAAAGTGACCATTTGCGAAAGTGACCATATGCGAAAGTGTACAAATTTTTCGTGATGACCATTTGCGAAAGTGACGATCTGCGTCAAAACCTATTACCTAAAGTTATTTTTATTTGATACTTCTAAAAGCTTTCGTTTTTTAAAGATCTCATCAAATTGAATTATTACCATTCTATTACTTTTACAAGAGTCTGAAGTGGTCAGTATAAAATGCGACTTTTTTAGGAGAAAGCAATTCCAAATCCTATAATTAACTTTTCTTCACAAATTTGTGGTGAGTCAGCTATTTCTTTTCACGAAAACCGATATTTTGGACTTCATAGAGAAGTAAATTAGCTTTCAACCACAGTAGATGGAAGTGCAGTATAATTATCTACGTTGTCATAACCACCGAAACACTATTGGCACCGTGCACGCTTTTAGCGCCACCTCGCTTTTTGCAACTTTGTTGGCTCTGACTTGACCGTTTTGACATTTTAATATGTAATGGCGGCATTGTGACAAAATGTTAAAAAATACTATACATATTGTGTTATTAATGTATATTTCAAAATTACTGTGATTTGGGTGGACAAAGTGTTGTGAAATCATTTTTGGTCATTTAAATTAAATATGGTAAGTAAGATCTATTCAAAAAGAGTGTTTTATTTTGGTTATATCAGGGTTTGTTTACTTCTTTTTTAGTTGTAAATTTTGTAAAACAAGAGTATAAAGCTACTTTAATAATTTTATTAAGTGATAATAAACATATATCATTGTTCCTGTATCGCTAGTTATAAATTAAATATCGTTTTCAAACAGATTACAGAGCCTACATTATTCTACTTTTTGCCACCATGAGCGCTGCGATCGATTATTATACCTTTGCACCCAGCGACGAAAACTTTGCCACAAGAAGGAAAAGTAACTTATATATTGAAGATGGGTAATTTTACTGAAAGAAGACTTCATTTTGTTTTCAAAAGGAATTAGAACTGCATTCCAAGATTTTTCAAAAATCTTGAATATGAAAAAAAAACTTTTTTATTTTTACGATACTGATCGAAAGAGTCACTCGTTAGGAATAATTTTTTTAGGAATAGTTCATGAAGAATCCGGTCATACCAATCCCTAAATATTCTCAATTCTTCCAATAGGTAATATGCTAGGTTTCTTCTATTAAACATGTGATAACAGTCATCTTTTCCACAGTGATTGAATTTGAATGCCGACCTTTAGATAAAATACGTAAAAATATTTCAGGGTGCCATTTTACCAGAAGTTTGCACTGCCTCACTTCTTAATGCTTTTTGAAAAGTAAGCACCTTATTTAAGTATCATTAAGCATTGGTACGAAGAATGTAATAGTTTTCCTCTCTTCTATAATGAATCAATTTCATGAAGAATGTAATAGTTTTCCTCTCTTCTATAATGAATCAATTTCATTATAGAAGAGAGGAAAACTATTACATTCTTCGTACCAATGCTTAACGATACTTAAATAAGGTGCTTACTTTTCAAAAAGCATTAAGAAGTGAGGCAGTGCAAACTTCTGGTAAAATGGCACCCTGAAATATTTTTACGTATTTTATCTACACCCATGCTTTAAATCCTCTGTAAGGGGTTCTGAAATAGTTAGCTTACTGCCATCATTACAATATCCCGAAGGAGAGTTGGTCCTGCAGCGCCGCGCGCCCACGCGCAAGCAACGCATTATGAAATTCAGTACAACATTATAACACTCTTGCGGAAGACATAATGACGAGGAGGGAGAGGAAAGTCAAAGACAAAGTCAAAGTCAAAACCTTTATAGAGGATACATATCATGGGTTTAGATAAATATCATGGGTGTTTTTAATCCATATGTATTAAAATATTGTTTGTTTCCCTAATAAAAATAAGAAAAAATAAAAAATGGGTGTAGATAAAGTCTTGTATGCAACTGTACATAATTAGGTATTAAAACACTCATGTGATACTATTATCACATTCGTGTTTTAATACCCCTCGTTATAGTACAGTTGCATAAATAACTATTATCTACTCTCATATCGTAAAATTCGAATTATGAATTTCAAATCGAATTTATATTGACATACTTTATACACGCAATACCGAAAAAAAAATTAAAAAGTTATTTTATAACATACTTACTTCGCTATACTAAGCAATGTTATAAAATAACTTTTTTTCTCATTACGATACAGGGCAAATCCAAGAAGAAGGCAGTGCCGTGATATTAAAAAGAAACAACGATATTTCCACATACTTTCCATGATTAAAATGTACTCTATGGTGATCGATGACTCATCGTGGCGATTAGTCTTCTGGAATACACTCATCTCATTATTTATTTTTCTAATTGATTACGCGCCATTTTTAGATTTTAATTTTTACTTTTGCTTAAAAATGTCATAGCAGTGAGTGAAAATTTGACTCCACCCGATATTTTGTGAGCATGCGAATCTCCGTGCCACTGAATAATTCCATTCTAAAACTACCTAGAAGTAATGTACCGATGATATACGTTCTTATTTCAGATATCAAATCGATTGTACCGGCTTCCCGGCAGAATGATTGACAAAAGCATGTGGCACGGAGATTCGCATGCTTTGAGGTTATGTTTTTTGTTAAATCGTCGAATTCCAGATCAATCGGAGCCTGTACCGCTGGGTTGATGTATTTGTAGCCGTTACATATTCATTGTAACAGCTACAAACACATTTGTTGCTCATGTAACGCAACAGGGACAAAGATATGGCGATCTAAAGTTTTAAAAGCATGCGACTCTCCGGCCCACACGCTTAAGTCTAAAATACTGGTGAAAATTGTATTAAGATTAAAAATAAGCTAGTTTACGTAACCGTTTGTTCACGATAAACGGCCCGAAAACATATTTTCACTATATCTTCATTCGTTTTAGAGAAATAAGTAAATTTATTTACTATGATTTATTATGAATAATCAGTGTGTAGGGTGACCATATCGTCGGTCCGTCCGTAGGAATCATTAGGCTGTTTCTAATAAAATTCAAGTTGAACTACATAATGTTGAGGGTTGATTTGCCTACATACTCGTACGTATCGTACCTACTATCATACTGTTACTGACTATGCAATATTGCAGTATTTTTTAGGGGACGTAAAAAGGTGACTTTTATCCTAATCGAGATGACAAAATACAAACAAACAAATGAGAAAGTAGGTAACCTTATAAAAACGTGTTAAAAATGTGAACGTCATAATTGGTATAATAATTGCCCACTCAGTACCAGTCACCCATCATCATCAGTATCAGTCACCCATTAATTTAGGTCTCGGTTGAATGCAACCGAACTGAGAACTTCCTTCGTTTTTTGAAGTATTAGTCTTTCAAAATAGGTATCTAAAAACACTTCAACTTGCATTTTAGACCGATCGGGATAAGTTTTTAGCTTTTAAAAATATTAAAGTTTGTTTTTTTCGTATATAGTTTCTGCACCATTCACTTAGCCTAATACATGAAATTGTGTCATTTTGGTTTGATGCATAAGTAACAATTTAGGTTTTTGTCTTTTTTAACGCTATCGGACGAAAAGAAAATTAAAGTTGAAAATTTTACTTTCATGATGATTATGAAGTTGTAACCGATGTACTTACTTGAGCTTTTTGTGTCATCTTTGTCCACGGGAATACTGTTATTTGACTATTACCTAAAGCGTTACCTTAGTAACTCCAAAAGAATATTACAATTGGTTAAATAAGTGTTAAATGTTTTAGATCAATAGTATCTGTTGTACATAATGTTTTGTGCTAAATTCATCAATGGAATTTTCAGCTTTTTATTTTTTTCTTTTCAACACCCTGTAAAAGTCACAAAAGAAAATGGGGGGGGGGGTGGGGGGGGGGGGGAGCCGGGGCACCGCTGTTTGCTGCGTACTTCGAGCACCGCTGCTACGTACTTTGCCGTTCGAGCGACTTTGGGTAAAAGAATTTGTAAAAAGTAGCCTCTATTTCGTATTGAGCCAGCACAATATCCCACTTCAAATTAATTCGCCTAATTTAAAGTAAGTAAGTGACTTAAGTGACGCCTAAGCATAGGTACTGAAGTTCGGTGACACATTTGAAGTAACGAGTAGGTAGGTAGGTAAGAAGTATACGAACGAATATAAATACATTTGATGATACTGTGGCCGCGTTCCGAATCACGCTCACAGCGCTGTTAGCGCGTATCCGACCAAATTAAATAGTCACAAAATATTACACAGATAGGGTATTTGTGTACCTACTTCATTTAATGGATTATAGGCTAACAGTGCTGTTGGCGTGATTTGGAAGTAGGCATGTGTTATTATTGTCAATTACAGTCTCATTGATGAGATGACATCATTAACATTCTTGTACTCTACCTCTTGCAAAGTTTAAAAAGAAAGGATTACCTACCTACTGTAACAAAATATTTTTTGAGGGTAAGGAAATAAAAACCGGTCAAGTGCGAGTCGGACTCGCACACAAAGGGTTCCGTACCAAAAAACGGCTAAAAAATCACGTTTGTTGTATGGGAGCCCCCTCAAATATTTATTTTACTAGCTGACCCGACAGACGTTGTCCTGTCTTAGTTATAAATATTAAATTCGAATTGGTATAAATTATTGAAAAGTTTAGTTCAGAGATTAGTAGGTAAGTACCGTTCCCGTTTCCGTTTTCGTTCTCGTTCCCGTTCCCATTTACTTTAAAACCCAACAGCTTTATAAATAACCAAGTACCTATACATCACTTGTTATGTTAGTAACGTGTATGTTAGTCTATTCAAACTTACTAATAAGGCGTGATGGCTCTGAACTAACCGTGATGAGCACTAAGAAATTCAGTTTTCTTATAACCTCTTTGTAAGAAAAAAAAAATATTTTACATGTATTTTATTAATAAAATAACTCCGAACGAAGCATCTGTTTTATTACATCCTTAATTGTATGTTTTTTTTTATCGTTGTTCGCGCGTATCTTCGACATTTATGGACCGATTTTGATGATTCTTTTTTTGTTCGATTCAATTTTTTTGCGAAATGGTCCCATTTATTTTTTTTCAAATCGGTTCAGTAGTTTTCAAGGTATCCTGAAAACACTATGATTTTGCATCAACTAACTTGACTATTTTGTTATTTATGAACCGAATAAGATGATTCTTTTTGTTGGGTAAGAGGTACTTTTAGTCTTTTTAACCGACTTCAAAAAAAAGAAGGTTCTCTTTCAGTTTGACCTGTATGAATGTATGTTTCTCCGCGAATATCTCACGTTTGACTGAGCCGATTTTTCTACCAAATAATATACTTACACTACACTACCTAATAGAGAAGGTACTTACACTAAAAACAAAAAAATAAAAATTGTTTTAAAAATAAAATAAAATGTTTTAAAAAACAAAAAACCAACTTCAAATAACCTGCCTCTAAAAAGCAAGAAATAATATTCAAATCATTAGATATGCATTATCATTGTTATATAATAACAACACGTATATTGAAGTCGGGTAGGGCTTTTAGAATAAAAAAACGAAGTTGTACTCCAGCCCCACCCGACTTCAATAGACGTGTTGTTATTATATAACAATGATAATGCATATCTAATGATTTGAATATTATTTCTTGCTTTTTAGAGGCAGGTTTTTTGAAGTCGGTTTTTAGTTTTTTTTAAAAGGTAAGTAAATACTAAAGTTTAATTTTTCAAGTTTTGACTTATGTAGTAAGCATAAATTACTTTACAACCATTGAAACTTGTCCCAAGTAACAATACAAAAACTCACATACATACAAACGTAGAGCAGTGTGGAACAATGCAACACCAAAAGCTCTGAGTCTCATATTTCTCTCATTTTTAAAGATATGAATTCCGTTTTTAGAGGAACGGAATCTACTTAATTAGGTATAAAATGGCAGTTATAGTTTCATTAATAAATAGATACATAAACCAATAAGAAGACTTTTAAAAGAAAATGGGAATTGTTTCATTGTGTCCACCTAGGTGTACACAATGAAACATCCTCTGTCCAACAATGAAACACTGTTATTAATTTTGACATTTTCATATTTAGTGGAACAAGTAAATGACAAAATCTGTTGAATTCCAACCGATAAAGGTTTTCTCAAGGTATTGCATAATTATTCAGACTTTAAAAGTACCTATAGGCTTATCTCAGGTACAATGATTTGTGTGTGACTTAAAGATAAATGAGTCTAATTTTTTTTTAAATCGTAGTTATGTACCTTTTATAGGCAATAACGATTTAAAATCAACAATTACTTATAATAGGCATTAATCTCTCAGGTAAAATTCTACATACTAAAAGATTAATGAGTCTGAAAATCACAAATATTAGGTAGTAGTAGTGGAAGCACTGTTACATTGTGTCCACCCTTGAGCTGTGACATTCTTGGACACCTGGGGTATTTTAGAATAACATCAAAAAATAATCTACCAAAATCGAACAATTTATTAGGTAGTATCATAGTTATTCTGTGGTAATGTAGTCCACGTGAATCTATGATACATGTACAAATATATTGATTAAAAAACACATTCGATGAGAAAGGCAACTGTCAAAAAAGCATTTTTTTTAAAAGCCCACGACTTAGGACAATTATTCTTAATGAAGGCTTTACAAAGTGACATTTTAAAAAAATAGTAACTATTTGCCTCTAGATGGCGTTGATGGAAAGAGAAGTGTAAAAATTGGCTTTTAAAAATAAACGGCCTGTACCAAAGAGGCAAATAAGCGTTCGCTGGCTGACATCTGGCCAAAGAGAAACATTTTAGGGTAACATCAGATTTGCCTGCCTACCTGAGTACTCTTCGAAGCTGAGTAAAAAAATCACATTGACACATACATTTTTATCAACGCCATCTTATCTATCGAGCATACAGTTTTTTGTCATTTTGAAAAACCCTAATTGAAAAACAGTTTGGTTAATATTTTTACAAAAATCCTCCGACTAAAAGTAATGAACATACTCTGTCTGTCAGCTTCATCATCAGACCCTGGACTTCGTCTCCCATTAGAGTACTCGTCAAAACAATAGGGATGACGACTACTGAATAAAATAACAAAATACTAATAAAAACCGTAAACATATTGAACTTTTAGAGTAGCTTGTATACCTCTTGGTTTTATATATTGCGTATTATTTGTTTTATTACCCTTCAAAGTTGGGCGGACAAGTCCATTTAAAAAGTTTAAAATATATTAAAATAAATAATACATTTAATTAATCCATAAAATTTATAGCAAATTTGTATAAGAAACAATTTTGATAAACACAATATTTAATATAGCTGCCAAACTTTCCTACGCGTTGCATACAAACACCTAGGCGTGACGTCATAACTAGGGTAGCCGTTAGTATGGAGCGTTTTCGGGTGAGTCCAATTTGTGTGCATTTTAAACTGTGATATCTCGGGCAGTTTTCACGCTAGCGAAATAATTATTTTACCAATGTTTCTTTTTTTGAGAGGTAATTTATGTAACATAAAATAAAAAAAAATTCGTCATGCCTATTCTAACGAGCCCAAACACGATGGGGTTGTAGGTTTTATCATAGAATTCCTGTGGGCTTCTTCCGGCTTCATCATCAGATCAGCTCAATGACACCATAATATTGCATTGCCTTCCAGTTCTGACCTATTTTCAAAGTTTCAAGTCTCTAGGTCATCGGAAAGCTAGGATAAAATCGTTCGCAATATATATCTATAAATATTAGGTCTTTACTTATGAACTTGCCGATATTTTGTCACATACAGAGAAAATAATAACTTCTATGTTTTAAAACATTTAACAATATCTTGATTTACGTATGTCGAATTATGACCATGATAGTCAACTATCAGTAAAAATAAAGTCCTTTTTTTAAGCTTTCATAGCATTAAAAAAAGATCTTGAAAGTTACTCTTTTTTTGTGAGCCAAAAAAGGGTGACCGGAGGGGTTGTAACTTAGCCAAAACTTATTTTTTTCGCCTATCGTAAATGGAATAGGTTAGCATAGTGTTCAAACATTAGTACATAAAAGTTTTGTTACAAGAGTGTTAACGGTTGTTAAATGAACAAAGAAAATGCTAGTATGAAAAATGCAACTTCTTGAAAATTCTCCATACAAATCGGCAATTTCATAGGTAAAGACCTATTATATACGGTTACGAAAACCTGCTTATTTTTAATCATAATACAATTTTCACCAATATTTTAGACTTAAGCGTGTGGGCCGGAGAGTCGCATGCTTTTAAAACTTTAGGTCGCTATTGCGTTACATGAGCAACGAATGTGTTTGTAGCTGTTACAATAAAGCACGTTCCAGACGGATTTAATCACGCCTCCCAACCAAGGTCACCTTGGTGGAAGCTTGATAGGGGCGTGGTTTCCATCCGTGGATTGTGTTGCGGCTACACGAGTTTACATCCAAGCGCCGCCAACTAGGGCTGCCAACCATACTATAATAATATGTCGTATTATACTATGTTTCGGGTCTGCGTGCTATATACTATTGAAGAAATATATAGTACGCAAAAATACTATATTTTCAACATCGATCGCTAAGAAACAAATGTTTCTTTTTTTTTAATTTGTGATCGTGAATTTTGACTGATTCTATAGCGTGTAGTGTATAGTCACACCATATAACAAATACTATGTGTATAGTGTATTGTATCTGAATTCTGAACGTATCTATCTGTCTTATTGCGTTCCAAACTTGTCAATATAAAATTGACAACTTAATTGAATCTTAATCCATGGACGAAATATATCTTAATCTTAACCATGGACGAATTTCTTTCATGTCTTAACTTAATCAGTAATACTGATACAATCGTAAGTAAGTTAAAAACGAGTTTTTAATTTACTTATATTTAATTAATATTGATGGTAGAAAATAATATGAGACTTTTATTTTGATTCATGATTGTTTTATTTATGGTTTATGATTTTGACCAAAACATTGTTCAAAAATGCAAAAAGTTCAAAAAATATAGTTTTTATAAAAAGTAAAATATAATAATATATTTGCCTAATTTTTGCCTTTTCCATAAACTACTATATTATTTTAAAGTGTACTAATTTTTTTAGCCTTATTTGAAAAATACTGTATTTCGCCTTAGACATGTTGGCAACCCTAGCGCCGACACTCTTTCCCATTCCACGGTAAAGATATCTATCAGTACTGTAACTCGGCCCTGTCCTTGAAATAATTACCTAAATAAACCCGCGCTGGTTCAATCAATTAATTTTAAGGCAATAATATAACTAGATTAACAAAACTAATGGTAAAATAAAAATAAAAAAAAAATACATTATTGATGGGAGAAACAAATTATTTAATAATCCTTAGTACAATACCTACGTATTATATAATATTTTAAGTATACTTAATCTTAGCTTTCGGACTTTCCAGGTATTTAAAAATGTAAGGTATCTCTGGATTATTGGTTAATTATATTTATAATAAAAACAGCACAATCTGCACTTTGCAATAGTAAGAACTTATATTTCAATCAATAGTACCTATTGAATTTTTAGACTTTTGGCATTCAGAATGTCATTTCTATATTAAGGTAATAAATATAATAGAAAAAAACCCGGCCAAGTGCGTTTTGGGCAACACGCCGTACGGTTCCGTAGATACCTTATACCACACCATATTTAATACCATTATAATTTTTCGTCTGCAAAAATAACTTTGTTTTTCAGTGTTGATATGAATGACAAAGTTATATTTGCGGTTATGGAAAATGTGCTATATCTGAAAAACTAATTACTATATCTCATTTAAACCAATTTTTATTGAAAGTAATTATTAAGACCTACATGCAGCATATATGTTTTTTAGATTTTTCACTTTCTTATTTCAAAAGTTAAAGGGGGGGGGGGAGGATAAACATTTTACCACTTTGGAGGAGTATATCTTTCAAACCTTAGACTTTGAGAAAAAAATGTCTTAAAAACCTCAATGTCAATTTTAAAGACCTATCTATTGACACCTCACACGTTCGCAGTTTCAGTTCCATGTATGGAGAGCCCCCCCTTAATCTTTATTTTTGTTATTTTTGTGTTAAAATCGTTAAGCGGTTAACAGAATACATCTACCAACCAAGGTTCAATTGTGTAATATTAATACTTTTTGGAATAAAATGGCTGTGACAGAAGGACAGATAGACAGACAGACATGACGAATCTATAAGGGTTCCGTTTTTTGCCATTTAGGCTACGGAACCCTAAAAATACTAGAAAAAATTGACTCACCCGTAACCCGTAGCAGCCGAGCCATTTGAGCCCGTCTGAACTGCGAGGGCTGAGTCGATATTTTATAGTATTTTTTCTATTATATTTATTACCTCGTACATCTTTCGTTCATCACTGCGGCGCATTCGCGACTGTTTGTGTACCGAGTGCAGACTGCAGACTGAACTCGAGGGCCGAGGCGCTTAGGTACGACTCGCTTTTCGACTATTTGTACAGATGACACTTGCATATAAATTGGCAAGAGAAAGATGAGACAAAAGATGCGCAATAGCCACAAACACTAAAATTTGTGGCGCTGCACATCTTTTGTCTCGTTTTTATCTTGCCAATAAAATGCCGGGCAGTATATGAAGTTGGAGTACTGATAAATATCATTACCGTGCCTGTGTTGGAACTCGCGCCCTTCCACCAAGGACGTTGAAGGTCATTTGGATTGGTTGGAGAAATTTGGATTAAATCTGCCGTCTAGATGGATTAAATCAAGCAAGGTCACCTCTGTTGGGAGGCGTGATTTAATCCGTCTGGAACATGCTTAAATATGTAACGGCTACAAATACATCAACCCACCGCTACAGGCTCCGATTGATCTGGAATTCGACGATTTAACAAAAAACATAACCTCAAAGCATGCGACTCTCCGGCCCACATGTTTTTGTCAATCATTCTGCCGGGAAGCCGGTACAATCGATTTGATATCTGAAATAAGAATGTATATCGTCGGTACATTACTTCTAGGTTGTTTTAGAATGGAAACAGAACAGATATGTATGTACTATGGGCAACAGCTTCGCTTAAAAAGTTAGCAAAAAAATTGTGTGCGCATGTATCCCCCTGCACGAACTAAATATATTATGTTATGACGGCGGCGGCGCGGCGTGCAACCGATTTTAACCTTAAGAGTTGTGGTTAAGTGACGTTGTTGTCCATAGTACATCTGTATGAATTTCTAAAACAGGAGATGTAATTCTATAGAGTACCTACTTAACCAAACGAAAGGTGCGTGTTCGTTCGTATCGTGACGTGAGACTTATAGGTATGTACGTACTTAGTATCCAACCGAAACGGACGAGCTTCGTCGTCCCTCGCCACGCGCCCGCGCCTACTCGCTTTGACCGCAAACTTTTTGAATACCTACCTACCTAGGTATTATCCATGCATGAAAATGACACAAATTCATTCTGTCCATCACTCATGTATTTAAGATATTAAATATGTAAACTCTAATAATACTAATATTTTTTATAAGCATCAATGGCTCGGACAAACAAAAAAATTTAAAATATTAAAAGTCCATGCCTTAATTTGGCACAAATTTATTTCATAGGGATTTTTAAGTGATCTGAGGTATATGGTACTTGTTTTTCAAATTGTAATATTTTTTTGACGGTGTTATTAATGTACGGGTCCCACGTCTGTTTCCATGGACGAAAATGACACAAATTAGGTTTGTACACTACGCAGGCTATCTTAAATACAATACTATTGTTTCTTTTTACTTTAAAACAATTTTGACAGTTTAGACGGTTCTCACACTGGCGACGCGCGCGGTCGCGGCGCACCCACGCGCGTCTTTTACGTTGTATGCAAGTACATTAATTTGTACAGAAAACCGCCTCGTCCAACACACCAAGGCGCGCCACGGCGCGTGAGCACGCACCGCCGCGTGCCGCCGGCGATCCGCGAGCAGTTTGCGCCAGCAGGCGCGTTACCGCGGGGTACAACACACTGCGATGCGCCCCGCGGCTGGTTTTCGATGATCGTTTCGTTACGATGGCGGGATTTCCTCTGGTTTTCAAATGTTTCGTGGCTTGGATATACGCCCATTTTAGTGCCATTTGGTAGGTACATTATGCAGCACATGAGGTTATACAAAACTGTAAAAAATCTGTTATTTATTTGATTGAATATCATTACGCTGTCGTGGAAGCCCAGCGTACCGTTGACCGTACCTACCTACTCGTATGTTATTAAAATTCCGTCATTAATATCGAGATGGCAAATCTAAATTATTTGTCTGGACGTTTTAATCTCATGAGTGATTTTATATGTGTTCAGTTTTTTTTCCTTTTGAGGTACGGAACCCTAAAAACCTGGAAATTAAAACAAAACAATTTCAAAATTTAATGCCTCTAAAAAACAAGCGGCGGGGACGCGTCAGACGCCGAATGGCGCGGGGGCGCGGAGAAAACCACCCGAACAGGCGTTGCGCTGCGCCGTCACCGCGCGCGTGAAACGCCAAACCGCGCCCCGCAACGACGGCGCGCGTTGGCAGTGGGAGAATCGCCTTAGAGTCCAATTATTTATAACCACCACAAATAATCGAATTTCTCAAGATGCATCGGCTAGATGTGACACAAAACGCAAAAATAAACTAATTATATGCCAATGTATCGACAGGCAAGAATTCATAAACTTTAGAATTCTTGAAGGTTATACCCTCAAAATAACGTATTCCGATCGGTCTATTTTCTAGAAACAGCCTAATGATTCTGACCGACCGACGATATGGTAACCCTACACTGTGATTGTTCATAGTAAATAAATTTGCAAATTTCTCTAAAACGAGTAAAGATATTCTGAAAATATGTTTTCGGGTCGTTTATCGTGATCAAACGATTACAAAAACCTGCTTATTTTTAATCTTAATGCAATTTTCATCAATATTTTAGACTTAAGTGTGTGGGCCGGAGAGTCGCATGCTTTTAAAACTTTAGATCGCGATATCTTTGTCCCTGTTGCGTTACATGAGCAACAAATGTGTTTGTAGCTGTTACAATGAATATGTAACG
Source organism: Agriphila geniculea (assembly GCA_943789525.1). NCBI lineage: Eukaryota > Metazoa > Arthropoda > Insecta > Lepidoptera > Crambidae > Agriphila > Agriphila geniculea. The sequence goes on along the minus strand of OX038898.1, from coordinate 7,320,833 downwards.
GCTACAAATACATCAACCCAGCGGTACAGGCTCCGATTGATCTGGAATTCGACGATTTAACAAAAAACATAACCTCAAAGCATGCGAATCTCCGTGCCACATGCTTTTGTCAATCATTCTGCCGGGAAGCCGGTACAATCGATTTGATATCTGAAATAAGAACGTATATCATCGGTACATTACTTCTAGGTAGTTTTAGAATGGAATTATTCAGTGGCACGGAGATTCGCATGCTCACGATATTTTAGATGCGGCGACGGAAAAACGTCTTACTTAACCTAAGGTAAGTAATAGTGCCGACCTACCGATAAACTACAAACATACTCTTTTTATCAGTGATATTTTATTTTGTAGAAGTTTTGTAGGTTCAATCACAAATTGTATGAGAGTAGATAAAGTAGTGTATGAAACTGCACATAATTAGATATTAAAACACTCGTGTGATGCTATTAAAAACCTCGCTACGGCTCGGTTTTTAAAAACACACTCATGTTTTAATACCCCTCATTATGCGCCAGTTTCATAAACTACTATTATACGAACTTCGTATTGTGATAAAAAACAAATGACTCGCGACTTCCGGTCAATTTTTGTTTCAATTTCATGCAAGAGTTCATACAACATAGAAGTCTTTGTTTAAAACATAACATTATTATATTCACATATTTTTGAGTTGCCAGATACGCAAAAATTTTAAAGTGGTCTCTGTGTAGCCTTTTATCGACAAAATCCATTCTATTTTGACAGTTAAACATGGTAAATTGTTTATGAAAGCTAGTACTACGGAGAGCTCAAGCTGTTTACTTGGTTTTTCCTACCCGAATTAGACCCGAATTAGATGGTTTAGATTTTAAGTTAGATCCCAAGCTAAGAAACTGTGAATAGATTTTGTGCTTACCGATTTTATCTGTTTACTTACCATAAACGTGTTCACTTTCCCATTGTCCAGAAAAAAAAGCCAATAGAACTAATCGACGATTCAAAATAATAACCGTGTGAAAGAAATACAGCTATGTTAAGTGGTACGGGTGTGAAAGAGAGGGGGTATGGCGTTTCCATCGATCGGTGGCTATGGTAACAGGTTGTTTGGGATCTTGTGCGAAGGACTTTAGTGAAATTGTTTACAAAATAATACTAACATATTTTGTTATGTAAACAATCACGATGTCAAATAATGCATCTTTTAATTATTTTTAAGTTTTAAATGGTATTAGAATGAAAGTTGTTATAAGTAGGTTTCAAATCTTTTTAAAGCTAATAGAAAGAGTTTAATGAATAATATAGAAACACTGAGATAACTTGGTTGTTAAGGCGCTAACTTATAGCTATCAAATAGCGCCATAATCTTTTTTAGGGTTCCGTACCCAAAGGGTAAAAACGGGACCCTATTACTAAGCCTCCGCTGTCCGTCTGTCTGTCTGTTTGTCACCAGGCTGTATCTCATGAACCATGATAGCTAGACAGCTGAAATTTTCACAGATGATGTATTTCTGTTGCCGCTACAACAACAAATACTAAAATCAGAATAAAATAAATATTTAAGGGGGACTCCCATAAAACAAACATGATTTTTTTGCCGTTTTTTGGTACGGAACCTTTTGTGCGCGAGTCCGACTCGCACTTGGCCGGTTTTTTTATTATACATAAATCAGGTCACAATATTTAAAAGTAGGAAACAACCATGACCTCTTAATTGTCTCTAATATTTATTGAATTACTGTTCAACAGTTTTCATTTATTCTGTAAGTTTTAAAATCAATTTAAACCAAAAGTGGCCACTGTCGCTTGGATTGCATTTAATACTAAGAATGAAAAATGTAAAAGAGTTATTCAAAAATTATTACGATTTAAGAGGGCACGGTTGTTTCCTTTTTTAGGGTTCCGTACCCAAAGGGTAAAAACGGGACCCTATAACTAAGACTCCGCTGTCCGTCTGTCTGTCTGTCTGTCTGTCACCAGACTGTATCTCATGAACCGTGATAGATAGAAAGTTGAAATTTTCACAGATGATGTATTTCTGTTGCCGCTATAACAACAAATACTAAAAACAGAATAAAATTAATATTTAAGGGGGGATCCCATACAACAAACGTGATTTTTTTGCTGTTTTTTGCTCGATATTAATAACAACAACAGGTAGACAGTTGAAATTTTCACATATGATGTATTTTTGTTGCCGCTATAACAACAAATACTAAAAACAGAATAAAATTAATATTTAAGAATTAAATAAATTTAATATCCATACAACAAACGTATTTTTTTTGCTGTTTTTTGGTTCGGAATCCTTCGTGCGCGAGTCCGACTCGCACTTGGCCGGTTTTTAATATTGACTTGGTTTACGTGTAATAAAAATAGATGTTTTGGCGGCGCTAGTGGACCGCTGTAAGCGCCTTAAATCAGGCGTTACCTTGCGGAAGTCCATTATAATGGTGCAAAAACAAAACAATATTTAGAAATAACCTTCACACAAAGGATGGCAAAACATTCATGAAATCTGTGCACCGCCCGCCCGCCCACAAAATATTGCATATGCAAATACACGCAGACACACCGAGAGCAACACATTACACACCTTGCCCTTATTCTAACTACTCTACAAGTGTCATCATCAGGAGTTGTTAGACTGTGCAAAGCCAAGTGTGCTTGGAAAAACGCGATTCTTTCTGAGCGACTTAAACATTTTATACTCCTATGAAGTAAATAGATATGATTTAATTTTATTTTTATTTTATTAATTTGTTCTAATTACAATGGCAGATAGTACCTCTTACAGTAATTAGTAAATTATGAGTGTGTTACATGTACATGTTGTTAATGATAATTATTATGAATCATTTATTTCGAGCACTCAAATCGTTAGAACAATGATACTTAAATCTAATGTTAGTAAGAGTATTACTATACAAAGACGCAATAATGTTAAACAATTAAACATTCATATGCACATGAACCATACAGCAATGGTAATTGATGTACCATGGACAATAGCGTCGCTTAGCCACTACAAGGCTAAAATCGCTCGCACGCCGCGCCACGTCACAACATACGTTTAGTTCGTGCAGGGACCTTATTTTTGAATCGCTCGACTGAACTCGAGCGCTCTTTTCTACTGATTTTCGTTTTGTTTTGAGTCATATGTCGAACGAAAATCAGTCAAAAAGAGCGCTCGACGCCTGCCGAGCGATTTAAAAATAGGGCCCCAGGGGCGATACGCGGGCACTGTCAAGCCTGCTCGCGATCATGTTCAGCCCCCGTATTACAACAACTTAAAACTTGCCAGTTTTCTGAATTTTCTGAATCTTTCTCTTTTATTTGCTATACAGCGAGAAAATTATGAAACTATTGTAATTCATAAGCCAGGCAAGTTTATTTATTGGAATTTGTCATTTTTTCGACGGAGTGGACGTAGCGGACCTCACCGCTACGCATTATAGTTGTAAACGAGCGGCTCGTGAGCCGGTAGTAACTGAAACGAGCGGCTAGAAACGAATAACGAGCCGTTTGATACCGGGGAGATACCCGATCTGAGCATCGAAAAGAAACCTTATTTATTGTTAAACTCTTTTTAACCCCTTTTTATTGTTAAACTCTTATTTTTATAATACAGTAGCACATATTATGTTATGCTATTTTCGTTTTTGGTGCATTAAAGAAATACAACTGAATGTTTACTATTATACTAGGTATCTGCCCATTCTTATTTACCTTGTTTCAAAACATCTCTCACAAATAAATTATTAAAATAGTCCTTCCACTGCCGTGTCACATTTTGTATAATAATTTTGAGTTTTTAACACTTAATACAGAGGAAAATGTCATTTATGTTAAATGTATCTTATAGTAAATAAATCAGAAGAGAAACAACAAAAACAACAAACAAAATCATGTAAATATATCAAGAAATGTAAGCCGTTTTGAGCCGCTAGTTATTGCTAGAAATGATAAGGAGCCATATAAGCCGTTTCTAGCCGCTAGGCTAGAAATGTTAGTAACCAGCTTCACATCTATAACGCATACCCAAAATACGCGTTCTGCGCAACCCGCAACCGATTTCAAGATGTGTGCCTCGTACTGTACTATACTGTCACTCCGTGTAGTCAGCCCACAGACTGCTCGTGTAAAAGGAGATGCAGTAAGCTCCGAACAACGTAGGTAATTATTATCTGGAACACTTAGGTAAGATAAAATCCTGTCACTTTATATTCTGTGGTAGCACAGAAACTATGCATCTATTTCCAAGTCATTAGTAGCTAACGAGCTCCTAATGGGCAGGTGACAAAAACTTAGGATAAGTTTAGTCGTAAAGCTTGCCGTTTTATTTAGAAAGCTCGTTGGAGCTGAGATATTTTGTAACACTTTTTTTTTCAGGGTTCCGTACTAAAATGGTAAAAAAGGAACCCTTATGGTGTGACTCAGTCTGTCTGTCTGTCTGTCACAGCTGGATATCTTGAGAACTACTAATGGTATCAACTTGAAATTTGGAATGGTTTAAGATGACATTTGCCCAACTATTTTGCAAATAAGAAATAAATAAAAAAAACAATTTATTTTTTACAACAAGGACTGAAAAGGGGCCTAAAAAATTTGAAGTGGAGCTACTAGGGCATGTGGGGTATCATATGAAAGAACGCTGTTTGCACGTTTTTAATCATGTTTTATTTTTTCTTTAGGCCGCCTAGTTTTCGACTTATGATGAAAAATGTAAAAAAAAATACCGTCCCCCCCCCCCCTTTATCTCCGAAGTTTGCAAAGAGAAAAATCTAAAATAATTCTATGTGATAGCAGTTTATATAAAAATTACAGGAAAAAAAAATGATGTCTCAATATAGCACACTTTTTTAGAAATCATAAAATTTCTAAAAAAGTTAACATTAGTTCCACTATCGGTCAAGAGATAGCGCTGACCTAAAACTGCAATACTAATTTTATTATTCTACTCTTCAGTGTGGTTCAATGGTGCAAATATGATGGTACGGAACCCTCGGTGCGCGAGTCCGACTCGCTCTTGACCGGTTTTATTTATTAAAGACATCAACAGCGTTACAATAATGATTTTGTATGTTTACATGATTATTGAAATTTTTAAACAAAAAACTTTTATTACTAAATAACATCTTAATGCATTATCGAACCCAGCCTTATAGCTCGTTATTGGATTTGGAGTCTTCACCTTTGTTGGGGTTATTTAGCTTGTTAGGGTTTCGTACCTAAAGGGTAAAAACGGGACCCTATTACTAAGACTCCGCTGTCCGTCTGTCTGTCTGTCTGTCTGTCTGTCACCAGGCTGTATCTCCTGAACCCTGATAGCTAGATAGTTGAAATTTTCACAGATGATGTATTTTTGCTGCCGCTATAACAACAAATACTAAAAACAGAATAAAATTAAAATTTAAGGGGGGCTCCTATACAACAAACGTATTTTTTTGCCATTTTTTGGTACGGAACCCTTCGTGCGCGAGTCCAACTCGCACTTGGCCGGTTTTTTCAACAATTTTATTGCTTGGCATATCGTTGGTTCGTATCGATTGCTGTTATTTTGAAAAGAAACGGTTTAAAATATAATTTTGGATCTCGCCGTGTCTAAAATGTTTTAGTTCTTTCGCATAATCCAACGTCATTATCATCAAAATGAAAATGAACTAAGTCCAAATAATGACTCAACATTCGAAAGCAACGCGCGTCTTTACTGATGTTCCAATCTATATAGAATTTTGCATCACAATGCTATTTTTTATAAGCTTTATACTAGAAACCTATAGAAATTTTATACTCCCGTGGGAGGGTGGACGTCGCTGTAATCTCCACGCTTGTCACGCGGATTAGAAATCACAATGTTGGACAATTTTCATCGGAAAACGTTGCTGTCCATTTTTAACCGACTTCAAAAAAGGAGGAGGTTCTCAATTTGATTGTATGTTTTTTTTAATCGTTGTACGCGCATATCTTCGTCATTTATGGGTAGATTTTGATGATTATTTTTTTGTTTGATTGAGTTTTATTGCGAGATGGTCCGATTTAATTTTTTTTCAGATCGATTTAGTAGTTTTCAAGTAATCCTGAAAATACTATAATTTTGCATTAACTACCTTGACGACTTTGTTATTTATGAACCGAATCAGCTGATTTTTTGTTGTTGGAAAAGGGATAACTTAAGTGTAGTTATTTTAATTTCATTGACATTGAACCTTGGACCTCAAAGATATCCAAGGGAACTCCTCAAACTCAAATAGGATATGTATTGTGATTCAGATATTCAGCACAACGGAACTCCTTTGGAAATTGAATTATGGGCATTTTGAAAACATATAAAGTAAAGAATATTACACGCTTACATAACACAAAAAAGTTTAAAATAAAAAAGCTTTTAAAAAAAAGAAAAACCGCCTTCAAAAACCTAAAAATAAAAACAAGAACAGCTTCAAAGTCAAAAAGCACTAAAAAGCAATAAATAATATTCAAATCACCAATACGCATATCAATTTTAATAAAAACGTCTAATGAAGTGGGGTGGGGCTTTTAGAATCAAAAAAAGTTGTCCTCCAGCCCCACCCGACTTCAAAAGACGTTTTTATTACGTACTGGTACTATGGGCAACAGCGTCGCTTGACCAGTTAGCAACAAAATTCGTGTGCGCGCGTATCGCCCCTGCACGAACTAAACGTATGTGACAGCGGGCGCGGCGTGCAAGCGATTTTAACCTTAGCAATGGTTAAGCGACGCTGTTGCCCATGGTACACAGAGGCGTCAGTTACTACTTTTATATCACTAGTCGACTTCTAGGACACCCCTTAGTGTGAAAGGTAGTGAGAGGGCTGGTTTATACAATGTCAGTGACTAGACCCAGCGAGCGAGCGAAAAGAAGTGCGAGCGAGAAGTCAGCACTGGACTGCGTTGGAGCTAGCGTCTACACGAGCTCAGCAAGTCAGCGCTGGACTGGGTTACTGTAGCGCCATGTTACTGACCCCGCATAAACCAGGCATAATGGCCTGCGCCCACTGACGGCATGGCATGGCATGGCGTGACACAGCACGCTTCAGCATACCGAATCATCCTGTGGCATCCTGCGACATCCCGCGGCATCCATGGGGCATATACGACACGCTTGTCTACGGGCGCTCGCGCTAGCCCGCCCTGACGGACCGATTCAACCTTATTGTTTTTACTTAACACTCACATTCCTATAACAACATATGCGTGTCACGTGATACATCGTGCCATGGCATCCTGTGGAATGCAGCGACGCACCGCAGGATACAGCTCGGAGAGCGCATATCTGTGTGGTACTTCTTCTTCTGTTATGCAGTGCGTGTACCAACACCTACACACACGAGGATCTTTATAAGGCCACTGATAATGCTATATCAGTCGCGGAGTTCTGGTCCTCACAAATATAATTATACCGAGTCGGCACGACCGCAGGATACTGCAGCACGTCGCGATATTCCATAACCTATTTGTGTTAAAACAAAGTGCTAAATTCATTGAAATAAGGTCGGAAATCATTTGTCAACAAAAAATATCTCTTTCCATGCCTTGCCGTGCCATGGCTTGCCGCGCCATGCCGTCAGGTGGGCACAACTATTCTACCTGACGACAAATGCGTAGCAACGCGTATCAAGGAACATTGTTATTATAACATCACACTCTTGAGGCCTTGACAAAGTTAGTTCAAGTAGTTATAAACGACAACCGTGGGATAAGTCATGTGATTTAGATTACTGTTGCATAAGTTATTAGATTTAAGGTTGTCTTTCCACCAGGGAACGTAAGGCGTGAAATACACAGAAGCGACGCGGCGGCGCGGATACGGCGGCGATACGGTGCAGATGTGAGACTTTCGGATGCTTTCGGCCAATCAAATACACGTATCGAATGCATCGCCGCCGTATCTGTGCCTTATCTCCGCCGCATCTCTTCTGTGTATTTCACGCCTAACGTAGCAGCTAAGCTGTAATGTGAGCAAAGTTAAAAGTCAAAGTTAAGCTACAAAATATTTTATGACCAGCTACTATTTAGGGTTCCGTACCCAAAGGGTAAAAACTGGGCTCTATTACGGATCCACTGTCCGTCTGTCTATATGTCTGTCTGTCTGTCACCAAGTTGTATCTCATGAACCGTGATACCTAGCGAAATAGTTGAAATTTTCACAGATGAAGTATTTCTGTTGCCCCTATAAATACTAAAAACATATTTAAGTGGGGCTCCCATACAACAAACATGTTTTTTTGCCGTTATTTAGTACGGAACCCTTCGTGCGAGAGTCCAATTCGCACGTGGCCGGTTTTTAAACGTTTCATTCTTTTTTAATACGCTAACTTTAAGATTACTGATCAAACTGGTTCATACTAACTGTTTTTTTTTTCTTTCAGGTAAGTAAACAAACCGCTTCACTTCCACGGTAAGAATTAACACAAAATAAGTCAAAATTACTACGTCGTTGAGTCTATATTTCCTTAACAGCAACTTTTAAAAGATTAAGATACGATCTTCAACTCTAAAGCCAAGCACATAAAGGCGATCGAAGACTTGAAAAGTCAAATAAAAAGTACCATTACGCGTCTTCGGTCATTATGGATAAAAATCTTTTGGAATTGGATACCTGAAAGTCTTCAACTTAAAAAAGAGCGGTGGTTATTATCACATTGAAGGTTCCGTATGGTTGTTTTATCTTTGTCTCACAAGTATCATGACATAAAAAAATACGTAAAAAAAACGAATATTACTTAGTTGTTCTATATCTCGATGTTCGGCTATGCACATTGTTTTAGTGTGCGTCAGGTCTGCACGCTCTCATATTACGCACACTAAAACAATGAGCATGTGCACGCCTAAAGGCCCCCGGTAACGATCATTTGCGATTGTCAATTTTTACGTCATTGATGCCCATTGATGTGAAAATTGATCGTTTACGCGTGCAATTGAAGCGATTGTCATTTGCTCCAACAATGGCATTGACGAAAAAATTGTTAATTGCAATTGATCGTTAAGCCCGCCGGTAACGATCAATTGCGATTGTCAATTTTTACGTCATTGACGCTCATTGATGCGAAAACTGATCGTTTACGCGTGCAATTGAAGCGATTGTCAATTGCTCTAACAATGGCATTGACGAAAAAATTGACAATCGCAATTGATCGTTACCGGCGGGCTTAACAACATTCATAGCCGAACGGACTTCATGAGGTAGAACAACTATTAACCTAATATTTAAACAATACTAAATAATATACTAGAAAAAATACGACTCGCACCAGATCAATACTCAGACGGGAATCGAACCCGCGACCTTTGGATATCCGGTCCAATGCTCTGACCGCTGAGCTACCGAGTCACTACAAAGTGTAAATGCAAAAATCTCAAATTTAAAAAAAAAAACCTAATATTTGTTTTTTTTTTGTAATTTTTTTAATGATATTACATATGCTTTGTCTCACGAATGCGGTTCGGCTATGCATGTTGTTAGGCGTGCACATGCACATTATTTCAGTGTGCGTTATAAGAGAGTAAAACAATGTGCACGTGCACACCTAACAACATTCATAGCCGAACGGACTTCGAGAGATAGAAGTAATAGTTTTTAAATGTAAATTTTTAAGAGGCATATTACGTTTCGACTGTGTTTTTGCGTAAAATGGCCAATTTTGGGGTTCTCGATCTCAGAAACAAAAATACATTAACAATTTTGACTTATTGAATAATGTAGAATAGCTATTGGAATAGTTTATAGCGGCCTCGTTTTTTTGAAAATTTGCTTAACTTTATAATTAAACCCGAAAGTTATAGTTTTTAAATTTATATCTTTCATACGTTAACTAATCGTAACTGAAACCCAATAATATAGTAATTAGTCTTATAAATGTGGGAAAATTTGAAACTGTTTTGTAATTAATCGGTATAATTAGGTAATAATGAAAAATAACAATCTGAAAACGGAGCCATTTTGGCTGTTTTCGTTGCCTCACTTATGACAGTGCGCTTTGTAGAGAACTATCGTTCTGGGTGTTATTATTCTAAGATTATAGGTATGATAGCTAGTTCTTAGCTAGTGATGACGATTTCGGGTGTAATGAGCTTCCACCTTCGGCCTTATCGTCACTTAACATCAGATGAGGTAAAGACCAAGCACTGACCCATTGTATATAAAAAAGTTTAGGGTAAGCGCACTTCACCCGGAACCGCTGAAACAATTGTTATATAAATTTGGTATAAAGATACATTAGATTTTGTAGAATAACATGCTTACTATTATTCCCGAAATTTCAACGGGATTTTATTAATAACTGGGCAGGTATTTGACCACCATCTTGCTTCATAAACAGGATGTGGTCAGCGAACTTAAATCTATGTAAGTGTAATTGCAAACAAATATTGCTTAAAAATGGCACCACGGGGCCGAAAAAGTACAACCCGCTCAGCTTTAGTCGGGCCAGCCACGCACCCGGTGACTGACATTAGCGTTCTTTACAAAAATTGCAGTTTGTATTGTAAACTAAAAAGATAGAAAGAGAAAGTTTATTATAAATGACGTCCTGTATAAGTCAAAATGTGTAAAAGAAGGGAGTAAAAATATGCAGAAAAAATGCATCATATTTTTTCATTTAAGAGGCATATTACGTTTCGACTGTGATTTTTGCGTAAAATGGCCAATTTTGGGGTTCTCGATCTCAGAAAAAAAAAATACTTTAACAATTTTGACTTATTGAATAGTGTAGAATAGCTATTGGAATAGTTTATAGCGGCCTCGCTTTTTTGAAAATTTGCTTAACTTTACAATTTAACCCGAAATTGCAAAGAAAGATTTTCATAAAATGCGCGAAGGCACTTTTTTGAGCTCATTGGATTGATCTACTGTGCTAAACAAATGAAATAAAATAAAAATAATATTATCTCTTATACAGTCGAATAGTTCATAGCGGCCTCGGAATTTTGAAATTATGTATGGAATATGTAAAAAAAAACCCCAACCAAAAACCATAAAACTACTAAAAACGCTCAGAATTAACTGTGAATAAACTATGTATCTAGGAAGATACATAATTATTATTACGTAAAATTTCTATCAGAATAATCTTTACTTCATAATAAAATCAAATTTCATACTTTTATTTGTTGTTTGTACTTGTTTTTCTTTCTGTGTATGTTCAAAGTTGACTCTAAGAAATCGTTCACCAACTTTAATTTTCCTGTGTATCATCATATATTACTTTTTGTCGCGAACACATATAAACGTATTTAGTAGACCCAAAGGTTTCTCTAGGTTGTAGCGTTAAAATCCGTCAAAATCTAAATTTCGACGAAAAAATGTGATAGGGCGCTTAATGACGTGATACTAGCTAAATCAATCATGAGAGCTTAAATGATGACTCGGCCAATACTTTAACTTTAATTTACTATTACAAAATAATAATCTAGAAAAAAATTGACTTGTCATCAGATCATTTTCACAGACTGGAATCAAACCCGCGACCTATGGAAGTCCGGCCCAATGCTCTTAAAAAAGAGCTACCGTGTTGAGTTTCCACTCAGTTGGAAGAACATTGGATCGGACTTCGAAAGGTCGCCGGTTCAATTCCCGTCTGTGAATATGATCTGGTGACGAGTCGATTTTATGGAAGGTAAATTGTTTAGTATTATTTAGAAATATTGTCGTTGTAAATACTAAGATCTCAAATTTAGAAATTAAAGGACATCATCCATGTTTCATACATTTTTGGTCCAAATATGAAAGTGCCGGTCAAAAGACAAAAGTGCTTTATTCTGATAGATTTTGTCCACCTAAGCATTTTTATTGCGCTTCACATTTGTGTCAAAATGTATGAAAAGACAGACTTTTTAAACTCCATTAAAAACAATTACAGCGGTGCTACAGCTTTGGTGCCATAATAAGAAATGCTAAGGCGGACAAAATATATCAGAATAAATCACTTTTTCTTTTTGGCCGGCATTTTTATATTTTGGACCAAAATGGATGATGTCCTTTCTGACTTATTTCTTTTTATTTATAACATTGATAACCAATAAATAAGTAACGAAGTAAAATTGGTTAAGTTAGTTTAAAACTGTGACCCGCAAAAAAATAATTGTGGCCGAGTTGCCAACTTTATTAAACTGTGTTGCAATATTACGTAACTACTACGTTAAGGAACTTAAAATAATAAAACAAACAATAAAATATTCAATTTTATTTATATCCATTTTATTTTTTGGGCTAGGAACGCTGAAAGGCTCATGTTTTATCACTTTCTGCCAAGTTCTATTGTCAATTAAGGACTCGAAATACACTCGCGAGCAAACGTATGGAATCATAACCCATTTTCATACAAACGAGGTAACTTTGAAGCCTTGGTTCTCCGCCAGGGATTGACTTAGCTGTGATCTGATGATAGTTATCCAGGGAGTGAATGGAGAAGATTCAGATAGCTACACACCCAACTGATCTGATCACCGTTCTAAGAGATATAAGGATTAAAGTTCTCAGTTTCAGTATATGTTTACATTGTTATGCTAATTTCGCGGTTTTTTTAAACATATCTTACAGTTCCTAATACATTATTACAGTCCTAATATCTTACACTATCAGTTGGGTGTGTAAAGCGATCTGAATCTCCTCCATTCACTCCCTGGATAGCCATCAGATCACAGCTAGGTCAATCCCTGGCGGAGAATCAAGGCTTCAAAGTTACCTCGTTTGTATGAAAATAGGCCTATAATTCCATTCTTTTGCTCTCGAGTGTACATTCATCTCTTTAATTTATTCATTTGTAAGGGCCTGTATTGTTACACTTCAAGCCCAAATCATTAATTAACTTGATCAAGGTTTATTTAGACAGTTCGAGGCTAGTACATATTGTGGAGGTGCGCTAAGTCGTTTATCTTTTGTGTGGGTAATTAATGCAATTCTAAATAAAATAGGGGAAATTTACACCTCTTAGCACCTCTAGTTTGGTAATAATTGATGATATGAGTTTTCCGAGCAATGCCATTTTTACCGACTTCCAGAAAAGGAGGAAGTTCTGTGTTCGTCTGTATATTTGTTTTTTTTTTTAATTTTTTTTTTTGTATGTCCACCGATTACTCAAAGACGGCTGGACCGATTAAAATGATTCAAACGTTATCATATTAGGAAAACTCCCAAGTTGGTCTCATTTTTTTAAATTTGGAAATTGGTTCAGTACTTTTCAAGTAATCTTGAAAAAAGCACAAAATTGTATGATTTTGTGTAAACTACATCGATGATCAGTCGTATAACTTCTTTGTTTATGAACTGAATAAGATAATTATGTTTTTGTTGGAAAAGGGATATCTTAAGTGTAGTTCTTTAACCGACCTAAAAAGAAGGTTCTCAGTTTAACCCGTATGTATGTATGTTTCTCCGCGATTAACTCACGTTTGGCTAAGCCGATTTTTCTATCTAAATAATATACCTACACTACCTAATACAGAAGGTACCTACACTAAAAATTAAAAAAAAAAATTGTTTCAAAATCAAAAAAACCGACTTCAAAAAACCTACCTCTAAAAAGCAAGAAATTCGTAATAATAAAAACACGTCTATTGAAGTCGGGTGGGGCTGGAGTACAAATTCCTTTTTTTATTCTAAAAGCCCCACCCGACTTTAATAGACGTGTTTTTATTATTACGAATATTATTTCTTGCTTTTTAGAGGTAGGTTTATTGAAGTCGTTTTTTTGTTTTTTAAACAATTTTTGTTAATTATGTAAAACCTTAGAATAATAACACCTAGAAACCGTGTCTTCGTATGCAAAGTGAGGCAACTAATACTAAGACAAAATGGTTTAGTTTTTAAATTTATGTCCCTTATACGTTACCCAATCGTAACAAAAATCCAATAATATGGTAACTAATCTCCTAAATGTAGAAAAATTTAAACTGTTTTGTACTTATTCCGTATGATTAGGTAATAATGGAGAATAAAAATCTGAAAACGGCGCCATTTTGGCTGTTTTAGTTGGCTCACTTTTGACAGTGCGCTTTGTAGAGAACTATCGTTCTAGGTGTCATTATTCTAAGTGTAAAACTTAGTTTCCGCCCGCAACTTAAAAAAATTAGACCTTTTACCGGGATGAAAAAATATTCTGTGCTTTTAATCTAGGCTATAAACTGTGTGCCACTTTTCATCCAAATTAATTCAGCTGTTTTTGGTAGATTGAGTAACAAATATCTAAACAGCCAAACTTTTGCATTTATTCTAATAATATAATAAATAACGTTAGCAAAGTTTTACTTATTAGTATAAGCAGTTAAGTAATTTTAGTTAATTGAGTAAACTTATTTCGTCACTAATATAAAAAAAGTAGAAATCTAAAAAATTAGAGCTTTGTCAATTTTATTAATTCTACGCTACCTACTAAACGCTTTTCATTAAAAATAGGTACCTATGTAGATACTACAAGTTAAATCTGCATTTGTCAACTCAACAGGTCCTATGTTTTCAATTAAGAAACCGATTCAAGTGTGAAAGCCAAACCAACTGTGGATTCCTAGCTAGTCTATATACGTACACATTTGTGTTAAACAATAACCACTATATCAAGGCCTTCCGTAACTTTGAAAATTGCCCCAATCCAACCTCTGTTATTAGGCAAAAAAGGAGGTGTGGAAGCTCTAAAATGCTGGCCGGTTCCACACAAGTTCTCTATAGGGCATGCGCAATGTTCATCCACAATTTCAGTGTCTGAACGCAGCTTCGCTCTTAAAAACGTATCCCGCGTTTTACGCGTTCGAATTTCGAAAACGGAATCACTTAAAAAGGGACAAAAGAGTTTTTATAATAAAAAACAAATAAACACTCAAACTTTATTCAAAGAATGTTCCATTTTTGAAATGTGAAAAATAAATAAGTGTCAATTACGTAGAGTGTGTTACATAATTTCTTTTTTTTTCCACTTTTTATTAGCTTTGGAATACCATATAGTTTTATTTTGATTTTAATTTTTAATAACGGCATGTGTACATAGTATTTGTAGGCCGTTTACCTGTTGCGATAGTACGGCGTAGGTGCCGTAGTAAAGTACAGCCGGGAAAACCGGATCAATTTTCACGGCTCCTGGGAGCTTTCCCCACCAGATAGATACATGTTTAAAAGCGATCCTCTTTGAATTTCTAACGTAAACATAAATTTACGATCCCTGCTCTCTTTTTTATTACAAGCAAACAGGTTTCTGCCGTTTTTAATCACTTACGTTGTCGTTTATGTTTTGTCAACACTTTTGTTTGTAATAAAAAAGTGATGAATTATGATTAAATTTTTAAAGTCTCTTTTTTATTCTAGAACAGTGGTTCCCAACCTGTTATTGTTGAAATACAAAAAGTTAATAGTGAGTGTATGAGTGAAAATAAAGTGTAATTATGTGAAAAGAAAAAAAAACATAAATGTCGGAGGGTCCATCTAGGCTACCATCTCTTATGCCATCAAAATGCAAATCGCAAGAAATGTGGGCCGCTATGACCAGATCTATTGAGATACTTGTTGCTTTCTTCGAGTACTATGCACAAAGGTAAGGGTTAATAATAATAATAAAAACATAAGGGATAAACAATGCTATTAAATTGACAAAAGACAGTGGTCTGCTACAACTTCAATTGAGAATTGCCATACGCAAATAGTATTTTTCAACACACTTGCTCATAAAGTGAGCCCTAATAGGGCCATAAACCGAGCTATAACAAACGCGTGCAATAATATATAAAACACTAGTGCGATAAAGAACTATCCCTACAAAGTTAAATTAGTACCTAACTGCAAGTTCTATGCAAGTAAACAGAGCATTCCCAATTTAACCGGGTAATACAGTTATTTTTTTAGTATCAACAAAGAGGTTTTATATCATTGAAAATTCATATACATTTTTGGAATAAATAAATGTGTTAGTCCTTAATTAAGTCAAACAAATATTTGTTATTATCAAATTATTCATTAATTCACAATATTTTGTTATAAAATATTTAAAATATTTGCATTTTATTACTTAATATTATAATTTTGAAGTAGACTGTATGCTCACTCACCCCTTTGTACACAAAATATTCTTGCATTGGGCGTGTGAAAACCTGCGTGCTTTTCCCATGATTTTCATATTTAGTTTTTTCGTATTTGTTACTGTGTGGTAAATTACTTTGTTTTTTCCTCGCAAATGTGTTAAAAAACGTCGTATGAAACTCGTGAGCTCTTGCTTATTGCACACTTGGCTGAGTTACGTCCTCGCCTACGGCTCGGGCTGCTAGTGACAGCTCGTGTACAATGAGCGACCTAAGCTAACTTGTCTCATAATGTACTATTACAGAATAAAGTACGTTCTTTTGTACCGCAAGCGGTCCGAATTAGTCACTCCAGTTGTACATTGTAAATTTAATTGCATTGTAAGTAATTTAGTCGTATATTTTTTACGTGAATATGACAAACGTTTTCTTTGTCGTGTCGTCGGAATATTTACAAAAAAGTGTTCGTACTAAAAATACATAAAGGATACAACATTAAATTTATGACTATAGCCGTCAACTGTCAGCATATTTAAAGTCTATTTATTTTGTTTTCATAGCATTCAAAACATACCTTGAAAATGACTCCTTTTTTGTTAGCGAAAATGACCACATTTTCCGTTGTAACTTAGCCTAAACTAATTTTTTTCTCTTAATTTATGTTGCCTAAGTTAGCCTAATGTTGAAACGTTTGTTTATAAAAGTTTTGTTACAATAGCGTTCACGGTTGTTAAATAAATTATGAAAATGCTAGTTATGGGAAATGCAATTTGTTAAAAATTCTCTATACAAAAAGTAAATTTCATAGGTAAAGACCTAATGCTATTCAATATTTCTATGATTAAATTTAATATTGTTCTGATGGTTTCTCATGTGGCGAAAACACAAGAATATGTTATTTTATACCGATGACATCATAGGCATTTCATATGCCACGGTATCATTCTAATTTACTTTGTCGGTTTGATGGGAGTGTCGTTATCTACTAAATAAAAATAATAATAGCACTAATTAGGACCAAAAATTTAGGTTGATATATTATATTATCAAAATGTCATTTTTGACACAAACCATTACGAAGTTTTTACATTGATGTAAGAAAAAACCGGCCAAGTGCGTCTCGGGCCACGCGCCGTAGGGTTCCGTATTTACCTTATACCATACCATATTTAATACCACCTATCATTTTTCGTCTGGAAACATAACTATGTATTTTACAGTGTTGGTATGAATGACAAAGTTATATTTGGGGTTTTGGAAAATGTGCTAAATCTCAAAAACTAATTACTATATCTCCTTCAAATTTTACATTTAACCACTTTGGCGGTGCATATCTTTCAAACGGTTGACTTTGAGAAAAAGTTGTCTTAGAAACCTCAATGTTATTTTTAAAGACCTATCTATAGACATCCAACACGTGCTGGTTTGAAGAATTTTTTTTTTAGTTTCATTTCCATGTATGGGGAGCCCCCCCATAATTTTTTATTTTTCTTATTTTTGTATTAAATTCGTAAAGCGGTTAACAGAATACATCTACTTACCAAGTTTCAACTGTGTAGTTTTAATACTTTCGGAATAAAGTGGCTGTGACATACGGACAGACAGACAGACATGACGAATCTATAAGGGTTCCGTTTTTTGCCATTTAGGCTACGGAACCCTAAAAATCACTATGCTGGGACAGATGATTGTTCCAAAAAAGGGATGGATTATCCTTTAATAAAATTATGCTACTAATACTCTCATTTATACGAAGAGAAATTTTAACAAGATAAATAAATTAGAAGAGTTTTAATAAACAAAACCAAATTTAACACTCAAACCGGCTGGGCACTTAACGCTTGCCGAATGAAGACGAGCAGTGGCGTAGATTGCTGGTTTTGTAACGAATGTGTCAAAGAAGTCCTTTTCAAAAACATCAACGAACGAGGTCGAGTTTTGGACAAGCGTTATGTGGAGCCGGTGTATTCCAGCCAGTTCCATTTTTGAAATGTGGAAAATCAACAAGTGTTAAATTACGCAGTGCGTTACATATCTTTGTTTTTTTTTTTTACCTTTTTAAGAGGCATATTACGTTTCGACTGTGATTTTTGCGTAAATGGCCAATTTTGGGGTTCTCGATCTCAGAAACAAAAATACAGTAACAATTTTGACTTATTGAATAGTATAGAATAGCTATTGGAATAGTTTATAGCGGCCTCGCTTTTTTGAAAATTTGCTTAATTTTATAATTAAACCCGAAATTGCAGAGAAAGATTTTCATAAAATGCGCGAAGGCACTTTTTTGAGCTCATGGATTGAACTACTGTGCTAAACAAATGAAATTTAAAAAAATGAGTATTATCTCTTATATAGTCGAATAGTTTATAGTGACCTCGGAATTTTGAAATTATGTATGGAATATGTGAAAAAAAATCCCAATCAAAAACCATAAAACTACTAAAAACGCTCAGAATTAACTGTAAATTTGTCCTATATACATAATTATTATTACGTAAAAATTTTATCAGAATAATCTTTACTTCTTTACTTTAATCTTTATTTCATAAGAAAATCAAATTTCATACATTTATTTTTTGTTTGTACTTGTTATTCTTTCTATGTATGTTCAAAGTTGACTCTAAGAAATCGTTCACTAACTTTAATTTTCCTTCGCAACCCTTTAACTTTCCAGTGTATCATCATATTACTTTTTGTCGCGAACACATATAAATGTATTTAGTAGACCCAAAGGTTTCTCTAGGTTGTAGCACTAAAATCCGTCAAAGTCGAAATTACGACGAAAAAATGTGATAGGGCCCTTAATGGCTTTCAAATAAAGGCTTGGTTTTTTATGCAACAAATAATGCATGCAATGCATTGTACGTGTGGCCGGACCACATTTAAGTACTCAGATGGCTTAGTTCCACATAGTTGCTACCTGAAGCCTACCTTCACAGGAATATATCATAATTAATAGTATCTCAACAGATAAAGAAATATTTAACAAATAAAGTGGTCCGGCCGCAGAGTAATGCTCTCTGGCCGCGCCATCTCAAATATTAAAAGGTGTGATACATTTTCAAGAAATTTATATCCCATTAAAAGCTACCTAAATAGTACCTTCCACACGACAAGTTTCATAAAATAAAACTCATTGGCTGAAAAGTTACAATGTATATAACATAGTATTTGTACAAACCCCTCTCGATCTCTTCACGCTAACGGGAAATGTTACCAAAAGTTAT
This sequence comes from Agriphila geniculea, assembly GCA_943789525.1. Classification (NCBI taxonomy): domain Eukaryota; kingdom Metazoa; phylum Arthropoda; class Insecta; order Lepidoptera; family Crambidae; genus Agriphila; species Agriphila geniculea. Next base: position 7,301,604 of record OX038898.1, on the reverse strand, counting down.
CCAGTAAAAAGGTACAGCATTATCCTTTAATAAATTACTATGACTAATGCCCTCATTATCCCTTAGGTAGGAGGGAAAATGAAAATTCGCTTGAGATATGCGTCCTTATTGCCACTATTTATGAATTTGGGCGAAGGTAGCTTCTGTTTAATGAAACGAATAAGGTAAATGGGGCGTTGTGTATGTATGGAATGGTGTAATTTCAAATGTAGTTCATTATTCTTGTTATTAGTTGCAATTTTTTTTCTCAACCAGTGTGACTCGTTTCAGTGTGACTCGTTTCAGTGTGACTCGTTTCAGTGTGACTCGTTTCAGTGTGACTCGTTTCAGTGTGACTCGTTTCAGTGTAACTCGTTTCAGTGTAACTCGATGAGAATATAGGGTGTGAACCAGGAGAACTTTTTCTTTAACCGAAACTTGGTTGCGAACAAAGAGTTAGAATTTTCTACACTCGCGAGCAAAAGTATGGAATCAGAGGCCTATTTTCATACAAACGAGGTAATTTTGAAGCGTTGGTTCTCCGCTAAGGATTAACCTAGCTGTGATCTGATGATGGCCATCCAGGGAGTAAAAGGAGGAAATTCAGATCGCTATACACACCCAACTGATGTGGTCATCATTCTAAGAGATATGAGGATCAGAGTTCTCAGTTTCAGGATTTTCATACATTTTTACGCTATTTTCGCGGTTTTTTTAAACATATCCTAATATCTCACAGATTGCTAATCACATCTGTTGGGTGTGTATAGCGATCTGAATCTCCTCCATTTACTCCCTGGATAGCTATCATCAGATCAAAGCTAGGTCAATCCCTGGCGGAGAACCAAGGCTTCAAATTTACCTCGTTTGTATGAAAATAGGCCTATGATTCCATACTGTATTAGTTGCGATGCAGAAAAGCCGCCTCTGTGGTCTAATAGTTCGCCCACCCATGTAAGACGCAGTTGTCCCGGGTTCGATTCCCAGGGAGGATACAATTTGTACTCGGTTTGGTTGGTGGTAGGGCTTATTTCAAGTCCGCCTGGTTAGCTACCATCATCTTACCTAAGTCTGACGCCATAACAACAATTTTTTTTTGTGTTCCGGAAAATCCGGCAGTTAGAGGTAAGATAGCCAGTTCCTCAGTGGTGAGGATTCCGGGTGTAGTGCGCTTACACTTTTGGACTTATCGTCACTTAACATTCTGATGTTAAGTTACCTCACTTCTGAGGTGAAGGCCTGTAGTGGATAAAAAACATACTTTAGGAATCAGGGGGTTATTCTTGACGTGATGAACTTCAAATACAAAATCGAATAAACCACGAAACGGTAATGGAAAACTTTGCAATCTCAAAAAACATTATTATTTCACTGTTTATGTCAAAAACTGCACTTTTAAGACTTTCGCGCATGCAGTTCATTGGAAATAAAACACTTTTTACGGATTACAGTGCGTATATTGATATTAATTCAGATGCTATTTTAGAATCATTTAGTTTTGATTAATTGGTTTTTTGGGTTTCCCGTCGTTTCGGCACCTTTCCAGGGACCGTGGTTACGGGACTACACACAGACCACGGCCCCTTAAGCGGGGAATTCACTTACAGATATGTCCACAGGCACGCCCGCGGGCATGTCCGAGCGGGCAACTTTACAAGAGGTTTTTCCTAAGCCTGTTTGTGTGTATCGTCGTCGCAGACGGTCTAGCAATTATAAAGTTGCCCGCTCGGACATGCCCACGGGCGTGCTTGCGGACATGTCTGTAAGCGAATTCCCCGCTTTAGAAAGGTGTCGAAATGTCAGGAAACTCAAAAAACAATATTAAATCAAAACTCTTAAAAAGATAAATGAAAATGTAGAAGCGTTTGTGATTCTGTCAAAATTTAAACCAAATTTTTATCATCTTCTATTAGGAAACAGTAACATGTCTTTCATTTATTTATATGACACCGAATATTTTTTCAATATCACGTTGTTATTAAAACGCTTATCTATCAAATAATCACTGAACCAGTTAAATACGTCAAAAATCTCATATCTCGAGGCACATTACAACATTACAGGGAAACGATCTCATTCGTTTACCAGGGTACGCATTCCTCGTTACACGAAGTTTACACGACTGAGTATCAGAGGCAATGAATGGCCCTTACATACCGTACGACGATGTTATAATATCACTCTTTTTATAAAATGAAAAAAAGAGAAGCTCTGTATGATTTGATTACCCAGCGCGAATATACAGTCATTTTAAATTTACCATCCAAATTCCAAGGACGTGTCCAGACGGGTACGTATCAGAATGTCTAAAGTTAGAATGTCTAAACTTAAAATGGCAATGTTCAAAATGTCATAATTTGAAAGTCTAACGATTAAAATGTCGAAAGTTCAAAGTGTCAAAAACGAAAATGTCAAACGGTCAGATAGTCCTAAACAAAAATGTCTAAGTTCAAATTAACAAAACTTAAAATGTCTAATAGTCCAAATACTATAGTGACGTATAGAATTTACTTATACCTTTCTGTCATTTAGGTACCTAATTAATTAGGTTAACCTCTGTGCCTCCGCCACATATCACCATAGCCGCGCCGCTCCCTGATTCGGTAGCCGATGCCAGTCACTGATTCAGTAGTCGGCGAACAAAATCTACCAATTGAGTTTGAAATAGTTTTTTTTTTCTGGTTCATGTCAACCTAACATGCTCTTTGCTACGCTCCTTGTACCTATCTCGTGACCTACGGTCTACGGTTTCTAAGTCCTAGTAGACTAGATTAGACTCATTTCCGGCAGCTAAATTAGATTTAAAGCATTTCAGGCGAAGCCCAAAGACACCTTCACAGACTCAATTAACCTCAAAGAAGGCAATTCGTATTGAAATCCAACTCAATTCAAAAAAATCATTGTGAACTTAGACTTATTGACCATTGGTATTTTAACACGTCAAGTATTTGATACGTTTGATACTTTGAATTTTGCTTTTTCGAAGTTAGACATAATGATTTTCGACATTTTAAACTATTTGAATTTTAATTTTTGACATTTTGAACCTTCTATTTTGATTCTAACTTTAGACATTCTGAAACGTACCCGTCCAGACAATGAAACTGAACAACTTTCTCTAAGAAACTTGTGTCGAATTTTGAAACAAAATTTTGATCACCCCATACAAATCAAAGAGAACATGTGATCAATTTATGATCACATGTTCTCTTTGATTTGTATTGATAGTCGATTCTTTTTACATATTTGGCCCTGTGTTCCTTAGATAAAGTTGTTTAGTTTCATGGACTGAACACAACCTTCAAATTGGATGGTAAGCTTAGAATGACCCTGTACATAAATTTCTATACTAAAGGGATTATTAATTTATTTACTTGGTTGCGAACAAAAATTTCCCAGATTTACATAGAAAGTTTAAGTAGAAAGAAACGATGGCAGAAAAGCATTTTATTTCTTAATCCGCAAATACAAACAATCTTACTTTCTTATTTATTATCCTTAGATGTTAATATTAAATAACTGTTTTTTCAATACATTCATGTAATGGAACGATAAATAATATAGTTTTTCTAGTATATTACTAAAATAGCATTGTGTATGCGAAAAATCTGAACGAATTGAGAAATGGAAAAATAAACATAATTCTGGGATTAAAAAATGAAAATAATAAAAAATAAGATTAGAACACACATCTGTGATTTTTCTCGAATGCTCGAGAAATAATTGACACATCGAAATTGTAGCTGTCGACTCGATAGTTACGTAGTAACGAAGATGAAACTTTGACATTTTGCTGGCGATAGTTCGTGCAGTTACAAATCATTTAATCTTGGATTATATATAACTGTCAAAAACTGTCTCTACCCAAATTGGAATAACTTATCTTGCGTCGGTATAAAGTTTGTTAAATCCCGTTTGATTTTGAATTATTAATTTTATCGGATAGTAAAAAAAAAATAGACTAATATTTGATGGATTATTTGGACCTGTGTTTCATATCAACTGTTTTTTCGTTTACTAATATGTTCATATTTTTTAACAGGGCAACCCCTTTATATGATTAATCCTATTGATATGGAAACCATATTAAAAGGCTTCCCAAATGATATGGCTTCTCGAATAATAGGGTTTCCCTATCGATAGTATTTATTTGATTAAGCCTATTGTTAAGGAAACGGTATTAGAAGGCTTCCCAAATGATGGGGCTACCCAAATTATAGGGTTTCCCTATCGAAAGTGTTTATTTGATTAAGCCTTTTGTTAGGAAAACCGTATTAAAAGGCTTTCCAAATGATAGGGTTTCCCTATCGATAGGGTTACCCTATCAATAGGGTTTCCGTATCGATAAAGTTTCCCTATTGATAGTGTTTATTTTATTAAACCAATTGTTAGGGAAACCGTATTAAAAGGCTTCCCAAATGATAGGGTTTCCCTACGATAGTGTTTTTTATTAAGCCTATTGTTAGGGAAAGCGTTCTAAAAGACTTTCTAAATGATGGGGCTTCCAAAATGATAGGGTTTCCCTGACAGGGTTTTCGGATTCGGTAAGTGTTCACCCAAACTAACTGTATTAAAATGGTTAGCCTTTCGTTGGCGTAAGTCGACGATATGCTTAGTGCTTACCGAATCGATAGGGTTATTGAATACAAGTCTATGAAATACCCAATCAAAAACCCCTTTAAGGGTAAGCGGTTCCGGTCCTTGTATTATAATATGTACTTAAAAAACAAATTACAAAATAAATATTTAATTAAGATTGGGCTTTACCCCGATTCCAAAAGTAACGAAAGCAGAGGTGTTATGAAAATCAAAAGATTAGCACAATATGGAAAAGTTCGTGTCCTAAAAATAGCGACACCATAAAAATCGCTGTACAAGCCACACTACCACAGAGGTAATCAAATGATATAACTTACACTTAGCACGACACCTACTACTAGGTATAGGCCTCCCCTAAGGATCTCCTAGTAGATATCCTGCGCTGCCCGCATCCAGCGGCGCACCGCGACCGCGCACCTTATCGTCGGTCCACCTTGTCGGGGGCCTACGACGGAGCGTCGTCCGGTGCGCGGTCGCCATTCAAGAACCTTTCCGCCCCAACGGCCATCGGTTCTTCTCGCTATGTGTCCCGCCCATTGCCACTTCAGCTAAGCAATTTTTCGAGCGATGTCGGTTACTTTAGTTCTCTTACGGATCTCCTCATTTCTGATTCGATCACGCAGGGAAACGCCGAGCATGGCTCTTTCCATTACACGCTGGGTGACCTTGAGCCTCCTTATAAGACTCATAGTTAGTGACCACGTTTCACTGCCGTAAGTCATCACTGTTAACACACACACACACACATAGCTTTCTGCTTCAATGGCCATTGGTTGGTGGCCTCTATAAAACCTATAAAATGGACCCTAAAAAGTATTCTGCAAAGGGCGCCACTTCGCTAGTAGGTAACTCAATATGAGGATTATCACACACAAGCCTATTGTAACATTATTCTGTGTTTGATAGGCAACTTGTTTGTATTACATTACTTGGGTATTCTTATATTGCTTACACTTTTGTAGAAGATAAGTGGCATAGTGTATGTGTAGTGTAGTAAACCTACAACGTTATTTTTTGTGAACACAAAATCTAAAAACCATTTTGTAGAGTTCCATTATAAAAACAAAAGGTACGTAAAAAGTTTCTGCTGTTTCAAACAAATTATATTAACTCTATAGCGACAAATAACGTCTAGAATGTTGCTTCTGTTCTGTTAAAAAAGGAATTATTTCTAATTATGAAATAAAACACTTTTTAACCGATACTAGCGCGGTTTTATTGAAAGTACTTCGGTAATTAGATGGTATTTGGTTTGAAATTTGATTTGCCAGACATTTCGGCATCTTTGCAGCTGCCGTGGTCACGAGGGACTGAAACTGCCCGTGAGTCTACTCTCAAGCGATGCTTAACGCGTAAGCTTGAAGGGTGAATATTTATAATTAGTTTAAAACCAGATTAAGCGGCCATAATAGGAAAACATAGTTTGCACGGGCCATATTATTATAAAGAAAACGTAAAGTTGTAGCCACAAAAAATAACATACGACAAGCTAAAGAGATTAGCTAGTAGCTACAAGTATTAAATTGCGTATAAACCTCACAGATGATTGTAAAAAAAACAGAATATCATCAAAAGCACTTGTCGCGGGCCACATTTTTGGCGTAAATAATAGCGGAAACGTATTGAATTCTACATCAAAATACACTTTAACGTACTGTACAGTTGCTCTAATAACTTTTTTCAAGAAAGATAATTGTACTAAAGATAATGATGAAAAAACTACGAAAAACATCGAAAAAGTGCAGAAGTGAGGTTATTTTCCATACTCTTTACACGTAAAGAAAAAGACAGAGACAAATGATTTCGCATAAAATGAGCCTTAAAATGGGTCATAAAACTTAAAAGAGCTTTTGAAAATAAATTTTTAAGTTTACTGGTAAAGTCAAAGTCAAAAATTAATCTGTAATCAAATTAAGCTTTTGAATCCTAAATTATTTTCTTACCACGTATGTTTCGTTAGCTGATAAAACAAGAATGCGTGCAAAAAAAATCTCGGCTTATCACCTTTAAGTATTCCAAAAAGTTTTAGTTAGTAATAATTGAAGAACCTACTGATGCGCTTTAACTATGAAAATATGAGACGTTTCCGTGCAAGCATTCATTTTGACGAAAAAAATATAAGGCATTTTTGTTATTCTACCTTTCGTAAGCTTTATGTAATAATATCACTTGTTGCAATATTTGTAAGAAACTTATTAAACTAAAAACATTTGTTAACACTTTCAGTACGTACTTACTTTGTTTAAAACATTTTTGACTAATGATTCAAACTGTGAGACTTGGTCATAGCAACTTTTGACAGATGGTCAAAAAGTTGCTATGACAAAGTAGTAAAGTGTTAAAGTAAACCTTGACACTTAATCAAAATTGAACAAAGCAACCTTCTAACGGCAGGTACACAATTTTTTAAAGGCACAATTGCTTAAGTTTTTTTCCATTTAATATTTAATATTTATTGTAATAATCATAAAAGAAAGCTTTACGATTTACTTTGACAAATAACACTATACATCGACAGATGTCAAATGTGATCTATTAAAATGGCCCTACTTAAGTTGCTGACCTGACTACGGAAACTAACATTATAAAATATGATCTGGTGCGAGTCTTATTTTTTCTAGTATCTTATAAAATATTTTTGAACATTATGAATCAATTCATTATCATAATTTAAGATTAGAAATTACAAGTTGGCGGCACTTGTAATGGGGCACACTGCGCGCTTGTTATGTATATGGATTGTAGAGAGGATGACGCCATATAGAGCAGCTGCATAGAAAACCGCTGATGATGCATTTGGGATGCATCAGCCCACAACCTGGACCATCGTCAGATCCGTTCGGGGAGCCTCATATTTAAGACACTTATTTTGTTATTAAAATCACTCCTAATTTTGTATCTTTCATGTAATTGTGTGTGAATGTGTAGTATAAAAAGTTTTTAAAAAGGAAAAGTGCAGTTGTGATTTCATATCTCGCGCGAGATCATCTACGTGGACGGACAGTTATTTCTCTATCCCTCGGGCTAAAAAAGGGCTATTTTAGATTAAAGGTACCTATCCTATGTCCTTTTACCGACTTCAAAAGGAGGGAGGTACTCAATTCGATCCGTTTTTTTTTTGTTTTTTGTATGTACACCGATTACTCGAAGATGGCTAGACCGATTGAAATAATTCAAACGTTATTACATTAGGTAAACTCTCAAGTTGGTCCCATTTTTTAAAATTTTGAAATCGGTTCAGTACTTTTCAAGTAATCTTAAAAAAAGCACGAAAATAGTATGATTTTGTGTGAACTACCTCGATGATCAGTCGTATAACTTCTTTGTTTATGAACTGAATAAGATAATTATTTTTTTGTTGGAAAAGGGACATCTTAAGTGTAGTTCTTTAACCAACTTAAAAAAGGAGGTTCTCAGTTTGACCCGCATGTATGTATGTTTCTCCGCGATTAACTCACGTTTGGCTGAGCCGATTTTAATTTCTAGCTAAATAATATACCTACACTACCTAATACAAAAGGTATCTACACTAAAAATAAAAAAATAAAAAAATTGTTTAAAAAAACAAAAAACCGACTTCAAAAAACCTACCTCTAAAAAGCAAGAAATAATATTCGTAATAATAAAACACGTCTATTGAAGTCGGGTGGGGCTTTTAGAATAAAAAAGGGATTTGTACTCCAGCTTCACCCGACTTCAATAGACGTGTTTTATTATTACGAATATTATTTCTTGCTTTTTAGAGGTAGGTTTTTTGAAGTCGGTTTTTTTCTGTACCCCTGACAAGGTGTATGCAAAAAATTCATGATGATTGAGTATTGTTAAGATAAAACGTGAAATCGTAACAAACAATCAAACTTTCTTACCTATTTATAACAAATGGAACTAGGATTAAAGTTAAAAATAATGTGTGCCTGTGCATAATATAGGCTAACAATTATACCTACAAATTTTGTACCAAACGGTTTTACAACCAAGCTATTCTTTATACGTCCTCTGAAGAAAATTTTCAAGGGAAATATGTAAATTTTCCGCTGTATTCAGCATTTCATTTGTCTGATATTTAATTACGAGTTTCTCTAGAGAAGTCGTTAATATTTCTCGCATTTCTAATTTATTCAATGAGAAAATATTAATTTTTCTTATTAAATGAGGGAATTAGAAAAACAATGTTTAAATATTTCTGTAATATTTTAAAGGTAAGTTTAAAAAAAATTAAATAATGTTTTTTTATCATCCAAACTTACAGTTTCGTTAAAAATCACTAAATATTAATACGGTAATGTTAAAAATCAAGTTTATTGTTGATAACAACTGAATTTTAAATAAACACTTTCGTTTTGATACGATACACAAAAATAACTATTTTCTTACCCGACTGCGAGCAAAGGGTTATGTTTTTCGCGCGTATCTTGTGTATCTTGCGTATGTTTGTATGTAATATTCTTTATTACCTCATATCTTTCAAACGGCTGAACGGATTTCTATGTTTGATATATTGTTAGATTTGTTTTATCAGTTCAAGTGTTTTTAGGTAGGTGGCGTTAAAAAAACAACATTGTAGCTGTAGTGGTGCCATTAAAGAAAGTGAAAAAAAAATTTTCTTTTTCTTAGAATACTGCTTTATTGGTGTCAAATTAAAGGGCTTATCAGCTTATCATAAGGATTTCAAAAAAGCATATCATCACTATAATATACATATAAAAAGATGTATAAATAAAAAAAAATTGAAAAAATCGGGTTGCACTCCGGGAGTGCCGGCAGAAGTGAAAACTTGAATAACGTCGTGCATTTTTGATATTTTGAAATTAGCGGCAAAGGATTAAAATTATTTCTTTCCTATTACTATACAGTCACACAATTCAATCAGTTTGTAATTAGAGAAAAATTCAAAAGATTTCGCGCCAGTGGCCTTTTTAATTTCAACATGCACGCATTCTACGATTTAAACTTATAATCACAGAATATCTTTGGTCGCAGAGTATAAATAAGTCTATGATTTCACCGAAGAGATCGCTGCTATTAGTTCCATTTTCAAAATTAGCGCGTTGCTGGTGACACAAGTGTTTTCGTCTTGAAATGACGCGCAGCCATTTTCACCGCGCCCCGTTGAAAGAGAGGGGGATACTTCCGCCGCCAGCTGTCTACTCTCCATCCGTCACATCCGTCTTACGAATTTTCGATCAGGGTCACGTGATTCTTACTGACGAGAGTTTAGCATTTTTTTCCCATTACAAAAAAGCGTGCAACGCCGCTAAAGAAGTTTTCATTTAAAAAAAAAGCCCGCCTGCATTAAAGGACAATTCAACCGAAAAGATTGTAAGCAATATTAAATATTTAAAGCAACATAATAACATACAGTCGGAGGCATAAAATTCAAATAATTCATAATGCCACTTTCTATATGCATGCCTCCGACTGCCTATTATGTTGCCTTAAATATTTAATATTATTTCCATCTTTTCTGTTGACTTGTCTTTTTTGAGCAGTTGAATGAATTGAATGAGATTATTCCATTAAATTAGAATTCTTTTTAAATTATTCACGACTTTAACATTCTAAACACAAAAGTAATTGCTCGCATAATAATTACCTCCATTGTCTTATTTTGTTTACTTCTATAACACAAAACATTAAATCCTTTAGGAAAAAACAAAACGTAAACAAAAATGCTGCGTCGTTGAGTTTCATAGCAAAACGTAGCTTCATTTCATTTCATCACATAATAAAATATAGCTAAAGCAGTTACGTAACTAACATAGCGTCCACATAGAATCATGTCACTACGAGAGCTCTAAGCAAGGTCACAGAATAACTAATTAACTAATAGTACAAGTACAGAGGTGGAGCTCGGTGGCGCAGTGGTTTAGCGCCTGGCCCAGCGATTGCGGAGGTTAAGCAACCTTCGCAAGGGTCGGTCACGGGATGGGTGACCAAAAATTTATTATCTCGAGCTCCTTCGTGCTTCGGAAGGCACGTTAAGCCGTTGGTCCCGGCTGCATTTGCAGTCGTTAACACCCACCAATCCGCATTGGGCCCGCGTGGTGGGTTATGGCCCGTACTCCTTATCCACTCATAAGGAAGGCCTGTGCCCCAGCAGTGGGGACATTAAAATGGCTGATGGACACACAAGTACAGAAGCAGCACTCGGCAAAGTCATTTAAATAAATAGCGACCTTTGCTCCGACACAATAAAGTGCAATTCAGGTCGCGCAGTTCACCTAGTAGTTGCCTCTCTTTCTATCGCGTGCTCTTACCTTATCTGACGACGCAACGTTAGGGGTGTCTTCTTTTAAATGAACTGCGTAGCATATATCATAATGTGAAAAACGACAATTGTTTATTGGTTTTTTGATTTAGACATCCGTACACGGTACAGTAATGTCGATTCGATATTGTTACTATTATAATGAGGCTATATCTATGCAGGCAGTAAGATGCCGCGCGACTACACAGGCGGGCGTGTGGCAGCCCGATGCTCACTTGTTCGTTCGAACGAACGGCTAGCGGTAGGTGCTTATCGCGCGACCTTGAGCGAGTGCAGGTGGCGTGGCAAGGTACGCTTCTTCTAATCGAATGAGGATTAGTGGCCACCTCTGGTGTTAGAGTTTGCCGCCTGTAAGGCCTCAATGACTTGGCTTAACGACTGTTATCAGATGACAACAACCGGGACCGACTGTTTAACGTGCCCTCCGAAGCACGGAAGTGCTCTGTTATTATGCCACTTAAACGGTCACCCATCCGACACCTGACCGGACCGAACGTTGCCTAACAAACGTGATCGAGTACGATCAGTCTATGTATGAGCGCTTCAAGCGCGCAAGGTACGCTATGCGTCCTAGTAGCCTGGCAGTCACGTGTGCCTTCTAAACTGTACGGATTGAATGTAGTGACGGCAAATCCTAATGGATCACAAATACATATACCGGGTGTAACAAGATCCTCAACGAAGCTGAGGTCTACGTATTCGGCCTATCATCAGGGTCATTTCTTTACAAAATTATTGCTGGGCAACGATTTTGATTTTTGGTGTTAAAAAGCATTACATACTAATGTATGTCTGTTGTACAACAGACCGCGACTGCGAAAGTGTATGCTACACAGCTGCGTGCGGCCGAGTTGAGAGGCAGCGTTTATGTGCGTGCTCATAAGATACATTGAGTAATAAATAACGTTTTGAAGCCACTGTTTGTTACAAAATAACAAATAAACTAAGATTCTATAAAAAAAATGAAAAAAACTTTTTGACCTTTAATAACTTCTTAGCTATTGGTTTTCCAGGTATAGTCTGAAAGACAAAAATGATCCTGATGATGGGCGGAATGCGTGAACTTCAGCTTTGTTGAGGGTCTTGTTACACCCGTTATACATATCATTTACGTCTGGCTCGCACTCATTATGGAAAACGTGGTGAATTGCCGATTAGTTAAAAGATACTGCTTCTAGAACGGCGACCGCTCACTGACTATTTATATTAACCATCAGTAGAGTTTATAAGACCGTTATGCACAAAAGGACATCAGGCAGAGTCCTATAGAAAAGAACCAAAGTATGTATAACGTTTCTGTTTTCTTCAAAATGTAAGCATGTAATTAGTAAGTCAGAAAATATTCAGATTTTTACAAAGATTTAAGTTTTAAGAGTTATTTATGTTAGAAAGTTTTTTTTTTTGGTAACCCCGACACTAAATAGCAACACCAGTACTACGACAACACGTTTCGTTAGCTGTGTTAGTGATACAGATTAGGACCAGAATGTACGAGTCGGAACCAGATCAAACGTAAAATCTGTGCATATGTCGCACGTAACAAAACGCTTTTGACATTTGACTGACAGATGACTGACAGCTGGCAGACATTCTTTTTTTAATGCGCAATCACTTGTGCCGCAAAACTCGTGCCCGCCGAAATACTCAGAAATAGAAATAGAAATAGAATAGAAAATATTTATTTGTCACAAATATGGTACATTTGATGTGTCAACAGTAAATAAAGTTTCTCATATTTGACCCATAACAAAGGCATACAAATATTCGGTACAAGTTATGTTAAAGAAGCTACACAGAAAGAAAAAAAAAATATTGTAAGTGCGCACTAATCCTCTGCTAATTTATAATCAAATGTTTATACATGCTTATTTAATTACAGTTATCAAAACAGTACATAATAATAATAAATCATGTCAAAATATTAATTACGTCACAAAAACAATTATCAAGTCATGTCAATTCAAAGTAATAATAATATAATTTTAACCTAAAACTACTATTCAGTCATGTCCAAAATATTCTGTATTATGTCAATTACTCGTACTCGTAATACCACATGTCATTATAAGAATACAAACATTACTTAATTTTAAAATCTAAATATTCTTTTACAGTATAGAAGCAATGTTGTAACAGCCAAAGCGATAGTTTTCGTTTAAATATATTAAATGGCAAATTCTTTATATCATTAGGAAGTCTATTAAATATTTTTATGGCTTGAACATAAACATTTCGTTTGAATATATCAAGTCTACAATTCGGCAGATACAATCTGTCCTTATGCCTTGTGTGTCGTGCTAGCACATCAGAATGTTTGGGAAAGAAGTTTGCGTTCTGCCTCACAAATATGCAGATTTCTTTAATATACATACACGCGAGTGGGAGTATTTTTAAGTCTTTAAACAGTGGTTTACAGCTGTCAGTACTCCATGCATTACATATAGCCCGTACGCATTTTTTTTGTAATCGAAAAGCTAGCAAAATGTCTACCGAGTTACCCCATAACAGCAGTCCGTAGCTCAGTACCGATGAGACGTATCCATGGTATGCACTAGTAGCTGCTTCTACGGATACCGTTTGTCTTAGGCGCCTTAATGCATATACAAATCTATTTAATTTCGAGCATACTTTGTCAATATGTGCCTTCCAGTTACAGTGTTGGTCAATCGTAATGCCTAAAAAGTCAGTTTCTGTTTCTGAACAAATATGTTCATTGTTGAAAATTATGTCTAATTTAATTTCAGTTTGTTTATATGTCTTAAATTGTATCATTTTAGTTTTTTGTATGTTTATTATTAAATTATTATCATTTAGCCAATTGTTAATGTCATGTACGCATTTAGTTATTTTGTCTCGTAATTTATCACTATCTTTATCTTTAATAATTAGTGTTGTATCATCCGCGAATAAAATAGTTTTTTCGGATGTTACCGAGGGAATGTCATTTATGTAACTTAAAAACAAGAGAGGTCCCAGGATACTGCCTTGTGGCACACCAGAACTATTTGTTTTAAAGTCTGACCTATAGACAGTCTTTACAGGTGTCTTATCCTCTTGTATTATACTTGTTATTTCGACGCATTGTTTCCTATCTTTGAGGTAATTGATGATCCAATCGTGTGCTACCCCCCTTATACTATATTTGCACAGCTTATCTACTAAAATTGAATGCTCAACAAAATCGAAAGCCTTAGTCATATCTAAAAATATTGCTGCAACCGGAGTTTTATCATTAAGGCTTTCTGTTACAGCTTTCACTAAGTCAAAACAAGCCATTTGTGTTGACCTTCCTTTCCGAAACCCAAATTGCTGCTGATGTAGAATACTGTGCTTCTCGAAAAAGTCGCTAATTCTTTTTAACATGGCCTTTTCAAAAACTTTTGCTAAGATGGATATGAGTGTTACCGGTCTAAAGTTATTAACATCTTTAGCATCACCTTTTTTGAATAGAGGTTTAACTATAGATAGTTTAAGTTTACTTGGGAAACCTCCTGTAGTAAATGACAAATTTATAATGTAACTTAGCGGTTTACTAATGTGTGCCGCACATGCTTTTAAAGACGCAGTACTGATGTCATCGTCCCCTACAGACTTTTTATTGTTTAGTGACATTATCAGCTTATACACTTCCTGTTCATCAGTAGGATAAAGAAAAATTGAATTAGGATTTTCTTCTATTGGATGTCTCACTCCAGATTTTTGTATTGGTTTGTTTTTGGTAATATTTATAAAAAAGTCATTAAAAATGTCAGCAATATCTTTAGGGTCCTCATATGTCCTATTATTAAAATTAATTATGTCAATATTATTATGTGCGGATTTATTATTAATTTTATCATTTATTATATTCCATGTAGCTTTGCACTTATTTGTGTTAGATTTTACATATTTACTATTTTGTATCTTTTGTGATTTATTTATACACTTTTTTAATATTTTAGAATAATTCTTATATTTAGTTTTATTAAGCTGTTTGTTTGAACCTGTATATTTATAATTTATGTATAGTTTTCTCTTTATAACACTTGATTTTTTTATTCCCTTAGTCAACCATTTCCCCTTCAATCCATTATTCATTATTTTTACCTTAATCATAGGAAAGCATAAATTATAGAATAATTTATACGTTTCATAAAAGCTATCGTAACAGTCATCCAATTTATTCTGTTCGTAAACATCAGAAAAACTCAAAGCGGATATACATGTGACAAACTTGGTCATGTTCTGAACACTAAAGTCGCGCTTATATTCAAACCAAAAGGGTGTGCACTGTTTTTGATTCTTTACTGGAATTGATAAAGTTTGTCCAGTCTCATGATCGGAAAGACAAAGATAGTGCACATCAGACTTGACCTTCGGTATGTTGCTCGCTATCTGGTCTAAGCATGCTTTGTGTCTGGTTGCCTTTTTAATATGTATATCTATATTGAAATTATTTAATAAGCCTAATAATTCACGACTTGACGAATCACTTTTTAAAATGTCTATGTTCCAATCTCCAACCAAAACAATTTTTTTATTTTTATTTAATGTCAATTTATGTAATAAACACTCTAATTTGTTGAAAAAAACTGACGTGTTACTTTTCGGTATTCTATAAATACATATTATGATAATATTGTAAGTCAGTAATTCAATGCCACAGCACTCAAAATAATTCTTACACGCTATTTCTGTGGTTAGATCAATTAATTTAAAATCGAGCTCTTTTTTAACTAAAATGCAGGTACCTCCGCGCTTTTCTTTTTGTCTCGAGTAGTGCGCGGCTAGCTTGTAGCCAGTCATAACAACATTTTTCTCACAGCCGCTCATGACAAATGTTTCCGTGAGACATAAAATGTGAATTTCCAATTTACTATTTTGTTGTAATTGTAACAAAGATAAGTGTAATGAATCAATTTTATTTACGAGTCCTGCGATATTTTGGTGTAGAATATTGAGTTCGGAGTTCGAAGTTTTATTGTTTTTATCGAAAAAAGTGTTTTTGTGGTGATTTGGTTTTTGTTCCAAAGTAATATGGAATGGTGCCTTTTTTAGCCGGAATAATAGGTGAGTTGTTTAAATGTGTACTAACGTTAGTTTCAATATGTTTTTGCATTATTTGCTTGTTTTTTTGTTTGTTAAAAAAGTAGGGAATCGTCCCTTTAATAATTTTTTTAGGCGTTTCTTTTTTTTTGTTATTATTTAGAAATTGTTTTATTTTTTTTGTATCTAAAAATGTATTTTCATAATCCTCGACATCAATTTCAAACTTAATTTTCTTTGCAATTTCTAAAAGCGAATAATACTGTAGTGAATTGTTTTTACATTGCAAGTATTTAGTGTTTGTATATGTTTTAGAAATGGATGATAAGTATTCATTCAGTTTAATTTCCTGCATATACTGACTGCTTAAGACCCCTAAGACAAAAACTCTAATATTTTGAAGTCTGTGTAGGGCTATATTTAAATGTTTCATTAGTAAAAATGGATTATTCTCATTAGCACCGACCGCAAGGATAACTCTGTCACCCCTACATAATTTTTGTTTTAAAATGTCACAATAAGATAGTACTTCTGAGCACGATGCGTTTGGCTTAACAAAAGATGTAATTTTATAGTAATTCCAATTAGTATTCCAATTTTCGGTTAAAATATGTGCTAAACCGGTAACTTGCTGGTCACCTAAGATGAATAACTGTTTTTTCCTCGCAGCTTCGTCGTCTGGCATTTTTGGTGCAGCGGCGGTGGCTGCAGTTTTATTATCGATTGTTGACGCAGAAATATTCTCTTGAGTACTTGTAGATGTTACGCTAAGGTGCGGTCCTATATTATTCGGCCTAGTTGGTAATTCTGTGGTTCGATTCTGAGGATCAAATTGCTCATACGTCGTCGCCTGTGTTTCGCTTGTCCTTACATCGCTAGATGGCTCTGAGTGGTTACTGCTTTGTGTAGGCATATTCATCTCGCTGGGGGAGCTAATTATACGACGGCGTGTTGGAGTCGATGAAATCGATTTAGGCTTTTTGGTTTTTACCATAGGTGAGTCAAAAATTCCCATAGTAGGTATGATTTTTTTATATGTTTCGATCACTTTTTGATATTTATCTAATTCTACCTTCATTGTACTATTTTCCAAAATTAAATTTTCTATTTCTTGATTTGCCGAGTTTAATTTTAAGTTTAATTCTTCAATTTGTAACTTAAGTTCAGTTGTAGTATCGTCCAATAATGACGTATTTGGTAGGCTTTTTATTGTAGTGTCAAAAATTGTGGTGTCATTAAAAGTATTGTTCAGGCTCGTATTACAAAATCTAGATCTGTCAATAGATTTGGATCTTTGTATACGGCGTCTTTGAGTAATGTTTTCATGTGAGTTGTCCATTTTCGAATTAATAAGTGGTTCCTTTAGTTTTATTTTGTGTTATTTTTAGATGGTCAACAGCGCCATCTAGTGCCAAGTAGATTAAAATAGTTTGCCTTAGCTCTCCTCTGATTGGTCAAAGTATCAGCTGATCATGTAAACACTATTCGAATGAGTGAAAATTAACGTTTGTAGTTCTCAAAATAAATATTTCTTTCCAAATACCAGTTGTTTATTTTTCCACTCACCGATTGTAAATGACAGCTCAGAGCAATGATGTTGCTTCTTGTTAGCAAACAAACATAATCTCTTAGTATTCTCCACAGCAGACACTCGTAATGCAAATTTTCTTTATCTCGATAGGTATAAAGATTTTTCCAGAGATAACATTTTTCACGCTTTAACACAACTAGTTGGACAAGCTGCTTCAAAATTTGTAACGTAGAAATCACTTTCACTATTTATTTACTAAATTTTATTACGGAGGTTCCGTAAATACTCAGCTACCTAACTTATTTCTTCTAATTATACCTTCAGGGGAGACTTGTGCAATCGCTGACATGATGATGATGATGAAATGAAGGAGTTAAAAAATAATGTTGCTACTGCTTTATGATGCTAGTAACATAAAGTGTTTACAGATAACAGAATTACGTTTTTACACTTCTGGGTCTCATGTGCCTGTTCTCCTTTATCCTTATCCTTACTAATATTATAAATGCGAAAGTCCGTTTGTTTGTTTGTTTGTTACGCCTTCATGTCCTAACTACTGAACCGATCATCATGAAATTTTGTATACACTATTTTTTATAGTTTGTATAAAATATAAAGATGCTTTAGTTAGAGAGGGAGATGAAATCTAGTTTCGTCCTGTTTTTTTACAGAAATTGCTACGCCGTAGCAAGAGAAACTGCTACGCCGGCCGTAGCAAGACTTTTAA
Organism: Agriphila geniculea; assembly: GCA_943789525.1. Classification (NCBI taxonomy): domain Eukaryota; kingdom Metazoa; phylum Arthropoda; class Insecta; order Lepidoptera; family Crambidae; genus Agriphila; species Agriphila geniculea. The sequence continues at coordinate 7,283,475 of OX038898.1, read as the reverse complement.
TCGTCCATAGAGCGAAAAAGCGCTCACCTCCACGCGTTGTGGTCACTGTAGCCCAGTAAAATTTCTACATTATTATTGAATATCTTTTTATACTGAAATAAACTTAATATAATATATTTTTCTCCCCACTGTAACCCCTATAAAAATATGTCACCCTTAAATCTGCTGATAATAGCCTTCATATGTTGCTATGTTAAGAGTGATAGCTGTCAGGAACCGTGAAAAGTGGATCTCGGCTTATAATGTCACACGTATCAGGGTGACCCATGCTTTGTGGACACACGGTACTAATGTGTAGCCAACTGATAATCTTTTATAATTTATTTATTTCAAACTTTATTGCTAAGAACATTGCAAACGTTGAAATCAAGAATTATTCCACTGTCCCTACTGGTAAATAAATATAAGTATCAATAAAAAGTGAAAATATAGAAGTTACATTTTCCATCATCTGTACAACTTCTGTCTTAAAGCGAATCTGCCCTATAGCGTACTGTCGTAAAGCTAATCACTACATAGTATAAAACAAAGTCGCTTTCTCTGTCCCTATATCCCTATGTATGCTTAAATCTTTAAAACTACGCAACGGATTTTGATGCGGTTTTTTTTATAGACAGAGTGATTCAAGAGGAAGGTTTATATGTATAATACATGGTGTCAAATCCACACTACACCGAAGCAAAGCGAGGGCGGGTCGCTAGTCTGTCATAAAAAAGCGAACAAGGGTACCAGTGGGGACACTTAGTGGGGAAAAGTGGAATCATCCGAAAGTAATGCCATTACGCAATAACTAAATGTCAAATTATGGTGTCAGAGTGTAATTGTGTTGGTCAGCAATAAAGCGGAATATTAATATCAGAAAAGATAATAAATTAAACCAAAGTTAATGGTTTTGTGGTCCCTGCAACTTAAATTACTGGTAGTATGAAATTAAACATACTATGTGGTTGGTATGTATGTATTATGTTTAGACAGAGACAAAGTAAACATAATATTCATTAAATAGAAATCAGGAAAAATACGAATTATTGTCGTAAAGTCTGAGATTTATCTTTTACTTACCTCTCTATAATCGGTCCTATAGTCCGCCAAACGAATGAAAATTAGGGGAAATAATTAGGGCATGAGTGAATTTTTGCATAGTTGCAGGGAATAGTGTCTAAAACAACATACTAAAAGTACTGATGGGTGGGGTGGAGCTAACGGGCGCCACTTGTTTAAAAAATCTTTAAAAATTTCTAAAACCTGAACGGATGATCCGATTTTGACGATTAAGGTGTCTATCGACAGACAATTACTTGTTTTACTATTAAAAAAAATAAAAAAATGGCAGAAAATAATTATAAATTCCAAAAACCTTCATTATTTAAAAAAAGAAATTTTTTAGGGTTTATTCAAATTTATAAGAAAAAATTGTATGAATATGGTACTTTTTTATTTATTTATAATATTACCCATTTAGTTGCACGTTTAATAAAAAAAACCGCATATCAATATCTTGTATAGTTCTAATGTTATTGAAGAATACACTACATGATGCCCGTATATCCATGAATTCGCAGAACAAAAAAATCTCAAAATTGATATTTTTTCTTTACATATGCTTTATTCAAAATAAAAAGTATTCTACAAAATTATTTTTTGGTATATACGAAAGCCGAAACACGGTTCACATATTTTCATTTTCAGAATCAACATAAAAAAAATTATAATGATACATTAAAAACTCACGAAGTTACAAGCTTTTTGTGTTGTCCCGTTAGTATGGTGTACGTTATTATGACTGTGTAAATATTATTTAGTCAAAATATAACATGATATAAAAAATATTGCAATCGATTCTATTACTGATTATGAACAAACAGTTTTCATATTTCGTATATACTAAAAATAAACCTTGTATATTAGGGCACTCCTTTATATTTTTTGTCAAAGCCTTTTGCCAACTCGTTTCATCAAAGTTTGCTAACCTTCAATTACCTGAATCACACACCTTTGATAAGCTCCTCATTTTCCCTTCATAAATCCGTGCCATAAACTTCTCATAAATTACCTTCTGATGACATTCCAACTCATAAATTAAATGACTAAAGCGATAAAAGGGAATTCGGATCTAATTTTTGATGGTGTGACGTTGTTCCGCTGTTATGTTATTTTTTTAGGGTTCCGTACCCAAAGGGTAAAAACCTATTACTAAGACCCCGTTGTTCGTCTATCTGTCTGTCACCAGGCTGTATCTCGTGAACCGTGACAACTAGACAGTTGAAAATTTCACAGATGATGTATTTCTGTTGCCGCTATAACAACAAATACTAAAAACAGAATAAAATAAATATTTGAGTGTTGCTCTGATACAACAAACGTGATTTTTTGCCTTTTTTTGGTACGGAACTCTTCGTGCGCAAATCCGACTCGCATTTGGCCGGTTTTTTTATCCTATGGTAATTTTATTTACGGTGTTATTTTTTGTCAAGCTATGGATAAGACTTTCGTACAATACTGTTCTGTATTCGTAAATTCAAATGCAGAGTAAATTCGTAAGACGGCAATTCGTGCAAAAAGTTTACACTTCTGCCGGCACTCCCGGAGTGCAACCCGATTTTTTTATACAATGCTAAATAATATACTACAAAAATACGACTCTCACCAGATCAATTCTCGGACGGAAATCGAACCCGCGACCTTTGTATGTCCGGTCCAATGCTCAGATCGCTGAGCTACCAAGTCACTCCTAGTCTATCGAGTGACTCGGACTCAGCAGTCCGATCCGAGCATTGGACCGGAAATTCAAAGGTCGCGTGTTCGATTCCCGTCCGAGAATTGATCTGATACGAGTCGTATATTTTCTAGTATATTATTTAGTATTGTATAAATTATTTATACATTCTTCTGAGCAGTGTGTCCTATTTAACCCAAGCCGCTCATTTTTCCACCGTGCCATAAATTCCGGTGTACAACTTCCATTAATCATTTGTGACGTCATACCTGAAAAGTACGACCCGCCTGACAGGCATTACTGTGAATTTTTCAGCGTAAACGGTCACTTTGTGAAAATGAAAATATATTTCATTTTCAGCAGCAAGTAACGTAATTTTAATTTTTCAGTGTAAACCGTGATTTAAACATTTAATTTTCATCAGAAACTATCGTCAAAAAATATGAAATAAAAGAACCGCTCGGAACCTTTCCTCCTAAAAGTAAATAAATAACAAATCACAGTTTTAGTGCAAGCACACAAATACTACCCGGTCGAGTTAACTCGGCACCTGAAACGCGACAGACCCCCTTCGTTTTCTCCTTTCCTCACGCCACCGTCGTAAATTTTTTGAAAGTTTTCGATAGATTATCAATAAATTACCGCTTACAAATGTACTAACGTTACTGGCATGATGACAGTGGCGTGAGGCAAGGAGAAAACGAAGGGGGTCAATCGCGCTTCAGGTGCCGAGTTAACTCGACCGGGTTATACCTACATTGCGTATCATGGGCAACAGCGTCGCCTTACCACTCCTGGTTTTTCCCTCTCATAGTGGAACTTGACAGACTGATCGTACTCGATCACGTTTGTTAAGCAACGCTCGGTCCGGTCAGGTGTCGGATGGGTGACCGTTAAAGTGGCAATACAACTGAGCGCTTCCGTGCTTCGGAGGGCACGTTGAATCGTCGGTCCCGGCTGTTGTCATCTGATAACAGTCGTTAAGCCAAGTTAGAGGTCTTACAGGCGGCTTGATATTATGTATAAATATATAAATGGCTTGGTGGCATTTTGTTCCGACATTTGACCTACGGCGTACACAAACGAAAAAGGGCTAGGTAAGTAGATAAATGTATCTGCTACGCAGTGCTTTGGGTCGCATTCTTGCAGGACATGTTTAATTTTTTATCATTATATCATAGCATATCAATACTACATAAAATAAAATAAATAAAGACAGTACAAATGTTTGTTATGCTTGTACCACACATTTTCACAATGCTGAAAGTAAAAACTTCTGTTTTATTAACAAAAGTTTAATAATATACTCACTCAAAAAATTATACATATTTTGAAATGTAGGATTGAATTCTTCAATTTTAAACCGGTTTGGTTTCTGTGCTCGAACTTTCATCAAGCAGGTCTAATATGCCCAACAACCTTTGTTACTGTTGCCTAGCAAAGGAAAGCTCAGCCATGGGCCTGGAGCGTATTGTAGCAGCTCCTATTGCAACGGAATACTCGTAAAATGAAGGATAATATTTGTTTATAATACGGCAAGAGCAGCGCTCAAGTCTAGAAAACGCAGACTCTACAATTTGAGCTTAAATAATTTTATTATTTTTCAGCGCGAAAGTTGCTCCATGAAAATACAAGGTGTTTTTAATAACCCGTAATTTAATTTTCTATTTGTATAGAAAACTGCAAAGTGACAACCCTAGACGCAAACAGACTATTGTTTTCGATAAATCAATCCCATTTATGGGCAAAAATACACAACACAATTTAGATCTAGGGTTGCCACTATGCAGTTCATCATGAAAATTAAAAAGAATAAAAAAGTTGTGGTTTTCAGGGCTTAAAATAATTTTCCAGGGTTGTAGACATGGTACTCTAACTACTATTTTAGGCTCTAGGGATTTGCACCACGTTGTATAACAAAATTTATTTTTCTGTGAAAAGTTGTCTTACATCCATATTTTGTGGCATTTTTGGATAGGTAGCTTAAATGTAATGGACGCTTGTTTCATTTGTATTAATTTCATATTCGTAAATTCGTATTTTGGTGTCCATAAAGGCACAAAATATGAGCCGAATACGAGTTAATAACCGCCTTATATATGAAATTATCACTTTTACTGAACTTTACTACAATTTCAAAGTCAAAGTAGGTTATAACATCCCATTCAACCCCTTAATGCACGGTGATAATTTAGCGTATAAGATAATTAACCTGGCCGTTTTATCGCAAAGCGTACCTATGTTGCTGTGTTCGTAAATTGTGTACGGCCACGTCCACATTGAGCGTTCGTGCGTAAAGTCCTATTTATAGGTCAGACAAGTGTTAATAAAAATCTACTTTAGCAATAAAATCCTCTGAACACCAACATTGCTTACGACTTTATACCTCAATTTGTTGCAGAATGTTTTTTAAACAAATTTTACGGCTATTTTTGTAGGTAAACAAATTTTACGGCTATTTCAGATTTTGACAATTTGATAGGTATTGTGGTCGCGAAACGCTTTAGGTAAGGAAAATGTAGATAGGTACCTGTGGGCTGAGTCTTCCTTGGCGCCTAAGCGCTGGTCGTCGCGCACACACCTGGCGTGAGCTGATGAAATGGCTGGTAAAGTATGGATGAGCACTCGATAAGAATTACACTTCATTCACTGGCTTTTGCACACGAAATTAATACCGGCCGGCTTTTTGGGTTAGCAATTCCGAGTTTTTACATGCACACGCGAGCAGAGAGAATTTCAGTCTAACTAGATGAACTGTCATTTATCAAAATGTGACAGTTGTCCGAAATGACGTCACGCGGGTGCGTTCCGTTACTACGCGTGAACAGGTATTATCCCATAATAATACTCCGATAAAAATACTCCAAGGCAAAAATGGAACTAACTTTGACATAGCAAAAAATATTCATTAGTTTTATACCATTTGAATAGGTAGGTGGTGCGATTCCAAGAAAATAGCAGCTCAGAACATCGCGAAATAATAATTGAACCTTAGACCATATTACAACAACGTGCTACAAACAACCTCTAAAGCTGAATATGGTAGATAGAGACCATCAAACTGAACAATTTACTATGGAACTAACTCTGAAATCGCGAAAAAAAACTGCTGTTTCATAAAAAAAAACCGGTCAAGAGCGAACCGGACTCGAGCACTGAGGGTTCCGTTCCATCATAATTGTACCATTAAACCACACTGCAGAGTAGAATAATATAATAAGTATTGCAGTTTTAGGTCAGCGCCATCTCTTGACCGATAGTGGAACTAATGTTAACTTTTTTAGAAATTTGATAATTTCGAAAAAAGTGTGCTATATTGCGACATCGTTTTATTTTTCCTGTAATCTTTATATAAACTGCTATCACATAGAATTATTTCAGATTTTTCTCTTTCCAAACTTCGGAGATAAGGGGGGGGAACGGATTTTTTTACACTTTTCATCATAAGTCGAAAACTATGTGGCCTAAAACAAAAAAAAAAGAATGATTAAAAACTTGCAAACGGCCTTCTTTCATATGATACCCCACATGCCCTAGTAGCCCCACTTCAAATTTTTAAGACACCTTTTCAGTCCCTGTTGTAAAAAAGATATTTATTTTTTTATTTATTTTTTATTTGCAAAATAGTTGGTTTTTAAACTATTCCAAATTTCAAGTTGATACCATTAGTAGTTCTCGAGATATCAAGCTGTGACAGACAGACAGACAGACTGAGTCACACCATAAGGGTTCCTTTTTTACTATTTTGGTACGGAACCTAAAAAACAATAACAAAAATATATTTTATTTTTTTATTTTATTTTTCATGGAAAATTTACAGACAAATAACATCTTTTAATAGAACCTATAAGTAAATACTATGCTATTAACATGTATATTTTTTTTTGATAAAAACATCAAAATATATATTTTTTTCGCAATTTTAGAGTTGGTTCCATAGTAAATGGCTAATCTTGGCTGTTGTTGTCCCTGAATCAATAAAATAAAAAAAAAAATAAAAAAAAAGTTGTTCAGTTTAGTCCCTATCTACCATAATTCAGTTCTAGGTTTTTTTGTACGTTGTATAATGTAACATATTCTCGACTTTCAGAAAATGATACTATGTGAACACACCTTTACCCAACAAAATGAGATATACGGCCAAAGCAGGATCAACTTTGATTGAGTTGTTAATAAAGAATTCTACCGTCAGTCGTATACATTGTCGTTTTAGAGTCGAAACAGAACGAATAAAGCTTCAGTCACACACAGCGAATATTAACTGCGAATGCATTCGCTGCGAATAAATATTCGCAGATCGCCCTCGTAATTTAACCTTCTCCATATTTATGTGATCCTGGTATTTTAAAATGTTTCCTATCTGTTCTAAGAATGTACATTTTAGGAAAGATATTTTGGGAAGTGTAGTGATAATTTTATCGGCTGATAGTCTGTATAAGACCGCCTGTCAACTACGTTACTGCCATAGTCAGCATCAGCTTATCCAACGAGTTCACTTTGATCCCCAGTAAAGGTCAGGGCGAGATCTCTAGTGGGGGTACGTATCAGAATGTCTAAAGTTAAAATGTCTAAAGTTAAAATGGCAAAGTTCAAAATGTCAAAAATCAAAATGCAAATGGTTTAAAATGTCAAAAATCATTATGTATAAATTCATAATAGCTAAATTCAAAATGTCAAATGGTTCAAACATCAAACTAGTTAAAATATCAATGGTCCATAAGTCAAAGGTTTACAATGATTTGAAAACAACAATTTGCCTTTTTTTTAAATTTTGTGAGCAATTCTTTGTTGTTTCTAGTAATTGCGTTACAATTTTTAAATTGTGACATGGAGGAGGGTATACTTACGTTTTCGCAATTTGTGATTATTTACCTAAGATGTAACATTATTACGCTATTGTGTACAAAAAATGTTTTTTTTACTATTATAATATACTTACTGTGATTATTTAGGTACTTAGATGTAAAGCTTTCATATTATTATGTAAATATAAATGATGATTTTCTTACCTCTTTATCATATTTATTTCCTATTATTTTAAGGGCATGATTTTATCCATTACCTAATAAATGCGTTTTCAGTGACCTAGTTAATAATATTTGTTCCTAAAATAGTAGACTTCTCACCTAAATCGAATCACCAAATAATGTTAAAATGATTACCTAAATATTAATTAAAAATTACTTGGAAATAATATCAATTATCAAAATAATAAAAGTGTCACTGAAATTGAATCACCAAACAATATCAAAATGGTTTTAAAAACTCCGTTATAAAAACTCCGCCCCTATTAGGAATTTTTCTATTAATTAGGTAACAGATCTATAATTTCGATAATTGAACGAATTAATCGATGCTAATAGTTAGATGATTAGATTTATAGTGACAGGTTTATTATTTTAGGTAGGTGTATTATTCCTGCCCGTAACTTACTTTTTAGAGCATAGATCTTAGCTATATTCAGGCTATAGAAAAAAGTGATCAAACTATAATTTAAGATACATATTTACATTCGATGATTTATACTTTAGAGACAGTTTTGGTAAATATGATAACTAATATATTTCTTGGAGATAGATATTATTATTAGGGTATTGCAGATTAGTGACACATCTAAACTTAGGTGACAGAAAATTTTGTTCCCTTTTATTTTCACTTTTGCTATTGTATTACCTGTGCGAATCAAGTTCGCATACGTACACACTATGGCAAACTATTTTCAGCACAGGATTTTTTTTGCTGCAGGTTCGCGAACCTAAGTGAGTACCCACCTTAACGTGCGCCTATTGTCCTCCAGTTTTTTGTGTGTATTTCTTTGATTCATTGCAATATATCAATTTGATGCACTCGCCGAGATCACCAGTCAAGACTAAGCCACGTGGAGCGCTCGCCGCTCGACCAATGCACCGCGCCCATGTTGTGCACGCGCTGACGTTTTCGTAATCAAGTTGTTATTATTTCTTAACTTATTCAAACACACTTTCTCAACTTCAATTTTGGTAAACTGCTACACTTATCACCAAACATTAAAGCAGGAGAATAAGCGATCCCCTCCATGAAAAAAGACTCCGGCAAACAGTGAGCTTTCTATACAAACGTAATACATAATTATCTGTGGTAGGTAATACCAAAATGATTTGCGATTGGAACATATTTAATCCTCACCACTGAGATACTGGCTTACCTCTTACTGCCGGAACACAACAATTTACAAAGTCCCCCTAGACTATTGCTATGCTGAAACGTCAAGAAAATCCAAAATCAAACCAAATACTAACTAATTATCAAACTACTTTTAATAAAACCGCAAGAAAACCGCGCTAGTATCCGTTACTCCGGCGAACCGTGAGCTTCCCATACAAAGCATTAACATAACACCAAAATGATTCGCAATTTAACCATAATTAACTTTTGTGTGATGTTTATAATTGGATAAAGAAAGACATTATTTATCTAGTAATATTTAACTAAATAAAAAATCCAAAATACCAAACCAAACAAAAATTATTGCGATTTACAGTTTTGTATGAAAAAATGTAATTGAAATTTATTATGAACTAGCTTCCGCCCGCGACTTCGTCTGCGTGGATATTAAAGAAAATCCTAAGGGAACCTTCAACCAGGATCCCACCAGCCGTTTTTATGTGATTAGGCGGGTGCCTCGCGAGGCAAGACGTTTGCCAAGACGCAAGACGCAAGGCGTTTGTCACACGAGGCTCGCTCGCTTGGTGGGGACCCGCTTAATCGCGTAAAAACGACTGGTCGTTCCCGTTCCCGTTCCGTCCCGTTCCCGTCCCATCCCGTTCCCTTTCCCACTCTCGTTCCGTTTCCGTCACATCCCATCCCGTTTCGTTCCCGTTCCCGCTCTCATTCCCGCTACCGTTCCCGTCCCGTCCGGTTCCCGTTCCCGTCCTGTCCTACTGCCATTCCCGTTCCCGCCCCGTTCCCGTTTCCGTTCTCTTCTACCTCGTCCCATCCCGTTCTCGTTCATGTTCCCGTACCGTCCCGTTCCGTTCCCGTCCCGTCCCATCCCGTTCCGTTCCCGTTCCCGCTCTCGTTCCGTTTCCGTCACATCCCATCCCGTTTCGTTCCCGTTCCCGCTCTCATTTCCGTTCCCGCTCTCGTTCCCGCTACCGTTCCAGTCCCGTCCGGTTGCCGTTCCCGTCCTGTCCCACTGCCGTTCCCGATCCCGTTCCCGCCCAGTCCCCTTCCCGTTCCCGTTCTCTTCCGCCCCGTCCAGTTCCCGTTCCCGTTCTCTTCCGCCCCGTCCAGTTCCCGTTCCCGTTCCCTTTCTCCCCGTTCCCTTTCTCCCCGTTCCCTTTCTCCCCGTTCCCTGGGGCTGAATCATGCATGTCCACCGAGTTGGACTTCAAAATGAATATCATTTTCGCAATCACCATCCCATAAAACCTCAAGAAAGACATCCATATATAGATTTTTATGAATACTTACCTTACCTACCCCATTTACAACCTAATTGGTTGATTTTCTAAATCACAAAATATATGTTTGCCTTTTTATTTTTAGACGTGCTCCTACGAAGTTTAAAGTTATAATGTCTATTTAAATTTTGTTCCATACAAAATTTGAACCCCATATTCACCCCTTTAGAGGGTAAAATTATGTCCACCGTGTTGAACTTCAAAATAAATGTAATTTTCGCAAACGTCATACCAGAAAACCCCAATAACGACATCCATATCTATTTTTAAGTTTATTTACCCATTTCACCCCTATTTCATCGCCATAGGGGTTGAAGTACTAAAAGTAACAATATACATTGCGTTAGATTTTCTTCCATAAGCCTATTTTATAAATTAAATGATTTTTACTTCGAAAATGAAGGATTTTCTTCTATACACAACTTCATACCCCTTTTCACCCCTTCGGGGGTAGAATTTTGAAATATCTGAGACCCGTATTTATTAATTTTCAATCGTCAGTCTAAACACAAAATTTGAAGATCCTAGCTTCAAAACTGAGGGACTTTCATACAAACTTTCATCCCTTATTTCACCCCCTTAGGGATGGAATTTTCAAAAATCCTTCCTTAGTGGATGCCTACACTGTATGAGGTATCTGTGTGCAAAATTTCAAGTCTCTAGGTCCAGCGGTTTGGGCTGTGCGTTGATAGATCAGTCAGTCAGTCAGTCAGTCAGTCATTCAGTCATTCAGTTTACGATTTTATATATTAAGATTGGTAATTTGAATATTAGACATTTTAAGTTTTGATCATTTGAACTTAGACATTTTAATTTAGGACTATCTGACCGTTTGACATTTTCGTTTTTGACATTTTGAACGTTTTACATTTTAATCGTTAGACATTCAAATTTTTGACATTATGAACTTTGCCATTTTAAGTTTAGACATTCTAACTTTAGACATTCTGATACGTACCCCTCTAGTGGCTTTCAAATATCTTAGAACGCGCTTGGCCGCTCTCCAGTGTGCCTCCCCGTAATGTGTATTGTATTGGCTAAGATAAGGACCGTGTACGCAATATCTGGTCTTGTGCCTATTGCAATATCATTAATGAGCCGACAAGCTGCTGATATGGAAGCTCTGGTTTCTCGTCGTCCTTGGTAGGGAGTTAGATTTGAAAGCCACTAGAGATCTCACCCTGACCTTTACTAGAGACCAAAGTGAACTCGTTGGATACGCTGATGCTGACTACGGCAGTAACGTAGTTGACAGGCGGTCTTATACAGAACAGACTATCAGCCGACAAAATTATCACAATGTACATTACGGAAAAGGTGCATTTTGGAAAATATACATCTTGGGAAAGGTACTTTTGGGAAGTGTACATTTTGAACCTGATAGCTCGTAGTTTCGCGGTTTCGCAACGAATGGCCTGTCACACACAGAAAGCGAATATTCACTAGCAGCGGGAACTTACTGTGTGTGAGTGAAGCTTTAGAAAAAACTTTTTTTTAATCTATGAATTCATTAATTATGATTTCTATTTGTCTTATTTTTATTAATTATATATGTATTTATTTTTAAGTTTGGAATTGACATTATTATTATCATTTAATTTAGGCATTAATTTATTTAAATAATGTACTTAATGAAATGTGCATTTAATGACTATGAAGCTTGCTTTCTGAAATAAAATATAATTTAATTTAATAAAAATTTCACTGTGAGCGTCTAACGCACTTGAAAGACCACAAGTTAATTCTAAAAATCTAATTCCTTTTTTTAATTGACTCAGATTTTGTAAGGAATATAATGTACTTTTTTAGGGTTCCGTACCAAAATGGTAAAAAAGGAACCCTTATGGTGTGACACAGTCTGTCTGTCTGTCTGTCACAGCTGGATATCTCGAGAACTACTAATGGTATCAACTTGAAATTTGGAATAATTTAAGATGACATTTGCCCAACTATTTTGCAAATAAGAAATAAATAAAAAAAAACATATTTTTTTTACAACAGGGACTGAAAAGGGGCTTTAAAAATTTGAAGTGGGGCTGAAAATTTGAATGTGCAAACAGCGCTCTTTCATATGATACCCCACATGCCCTAGTCACCCCACTTCAAATTTTTAAGACCCCTTTTCAGTCCCTGTTGTAAAAAAATACTATTTTTTTATTTCTTTCTTATTTGCAAAATAGTTGGGCAAATGTCATCTTAAACTATTACAAATTTCAAGTTGATACCATTAGAAGCTTTCGAGATATCCAGCTGTGACAGACAGACAGACAGACTGAGTCACACAATAAGGGTTCCTTTTTTACCATTTTGTTACGAAACCCTAAAAAGAGATGAGCTCGGTGGTGCAGTGGTTTAGCGCCTGGCCCTACGATTGCGGAGGTTAAGCAACTTTCGCAAAAGTCGGTCATGGGATGGGTGACCAAAAATTTATTATCTTGTGCTTCTTGCTTCGGAAAGCACGTTAAGCCATTGGTCCCGGCTGCATATGTAGTCGTTAACACCTACCAATCTGCATTGGGCCCGCGTAGAGGTTATACCCATCCACCTATAATGGAGACCTGTGCCCCAGCAATGGGGACATTAAAAATGGCTGATATCGATATTTTACTTAAAATTTTTACTGATTAATGTAGTACAAAATCTTGCGATGTCGTTTCAAGTCTATAAAGACATGCCTTTTGTCCCGTAATGAATACATACGTGGTACGAGGTTATATAAAGCTAACACATGTAGTCGGCAAATATCCCTAATGGCTTTAGCGCTCTATCCCACTAGGACACCAAGGTTGCCCCACCAGCGGGTGATGCTTCCCGCCCCCAGACACCAAGTGACCTCCATCACATATAAACAAAGTCGCTTCCCGCTATCTGGCCTTATGTATGCTTAGATCTTTAAAACTAGGCAACGGATTTTGATGCGGTTTTTTTTTAATTTATGGAGTGATTCAAGAGGAAGGTTTATATGTATAACACATGGTATCAAATTTCAAACTACACCGAAGCGAAGCGAGGGCGGGTCACTAGTACATCCATAAAAAATGTTTTGATAGTCCTTGTTTCACTGAAACAGAGACTGACAGATGGGGGCTTGTCGTGAGATTTGGTTCGACCCCCTCAATCCCCGCCCCTATAAATCTCATGTGAGATTTTTCAAAACGCGTATTTTCAGTGTATTTTCGTTAATCTATGATTGCTGACTTTGCATTTATTTTAATATGCTTAGTGTTATTTGGTGAGAAAAAATATTTATTTAATTTAACCCAGTTTTTTCGCGATACTGTTTCTGCAGTGAGGTTCCGTTCGGCTCGAAGTAATTAGGGAGCAATAAATATAATAAGATAAGGGCGCCACTTTGGGGTATATATGGACCTTAAACCAAAGAGATTGTACAGCGAACACAAATTGCCTTAGGGCCTTTCTCACTGGAACACCATAGTTGCCCCACCAGTGGGTGATTCGCTTGCCGCCCATCAAATCGGTTGGGCAACCAAGCGTACACCAGTGCCTGTATTATGAGTTTGCACAGATTTAACTATACTCAAAAGCGACTGTAGTAAGCAATTTTGTATGTAATTTGACACAGTGCTTCTGGCGGTAACCACACTGAACTAAATATTTTCATATAAATGTTAACTATACTAACTATAGTTACCTATCGACTATAGGTAAACGTTAACTCCCTCCATACATCTGTATATTATTTTGTTAGACTAATGGCTGCACAGTATATACCTACAATCTGTTCCAAAAAACCTCTAATGCCGAATATGGCAAATAGAGACCACTAAACTGAACAACTTTTAGACCAATGATGAATAAATGAACTAAGACTCCAAATCAGAAATCGCGAAAAAAAAATCAGCTGTTCATACATTTGATATTTTCGTTGCTGATTTTTGTATGAAACAGCTGATTTTTTGGCGATTTTAGTAGGTCCCGTAAAAGTTGTTCAGTTTGATAGACCCTATCTACAATATTCGGCATTAGGATTATTTTTTTGTAACACGTTGTAAGTATATTAGTTTTGAAGGCTGCCCAACAAGCAAAAAAGTCTCAGGATGCGCACGTTATTAGAGTGGTAGGCTAACAGGGCTCTTATAATTGTTTTGTAACATGTCATCGTTCTTAAACTAGTCTTAAACAAGATAATACGGGCTCAAGAACACTCAGTTTTATTGTCTAGTCTCATAAATGTATATAAGAGCATTTTATAATACTATTTTAAGACTCTTGCTCCTAAAATAACATTTACGAAGACTCATTGCGCTTGAGAAAACCTGTTCTTATAGCCCCATTCTCTAAGCTCATTTGATTTTATAATAGACTTGCTAAATGCTATTGTTAAAGTGTCATACTAATATCAGCATAGCATAAGAGTATTGTAAGTATTGAACATTATGAAAATGGTTGCACGGCGACTGGTATCCTAGTGAGAAATAGGCTTTAATCTACTTTCGATGGAAGTAATTATGGCCGCCATGACATATATTAATTGAACCACTTTTGTTAACGACTGTTATTCGATAGCGACTCTTGACTAATCTATATACTCGTAAGTAGCGAAATAAAAAAAAATCAGGTTGCACTCCGGGAGTGCCGGCAGAAGTGAAAACTTGAATATTAACGTTGTGCATTTTGAAGTGAAAACTTCTTTAGCGGCGTTGTAGGTACGCTTCGGGGAAAAATGCTAAACTCGCGTCAGTAAGAATCACGTGGCTGATCGAAAATTCGTAAGACGGATGTGACGGATGGAGAGTAGACAGCCGGCGGCGGAAGTATCCCCATCTCTTTCTACGGGGCGCGGTGAAAATGGCGGCGCCTCATTTCAAGGCGTAAACACTTGTGTCACCATAGAAACGCGCTATTTTTTTAATTCAATGTCATAACTTTAGATTTTCGGTACTGTACAATACTGTTCTGTATTCGTAAACTCTCTTCGTCTACCCTCCATCCGTCACATCCGTCTTACGAATTTTCGATCAGGGTCACGTGATCCTGACTGACTGACGCGAGTTTAACATTACAAAGATACGGTACCTTCCTAGTTATTTTATACTAGCGGCAGTTATTTTTCTGTCCCTCGGAAACAGTAATTTTTTCTAGATAAAATGTATAATGCCCTTTTCTGTACCCCTGACAACGTGTATGCAACATTTCTTGATGATTGGTTGAGTTCGGCATTTATGACATTACTAGCTTCCGCCCAAGACTTCGTCTGCGTGGTCAGTTATTTCTCTCTGCCTCGGGAACAATATTTTTTTCTAGATAAAAGGTACAATGCCCTTTTCTGTACCCCTGACAACGTGTATGCAACATTTCTTGATGATTGGTTGAGTTTGGCATTTATGACATTACTAGCTTCCGCCCAAGACTTTGTCTGCGTGGTCAGTTATTTCTCTATGCCTCGGGAACAATACTTTTTTTTTAGATAAAAGGTACCATGCCCTTTTCTGTACCCCTGACAACGTGTATGCAACATTTCTTAATGATTGATTGAGTTTGGCATTTATGACATTACTAGCTTCCGCCCAAGACTTTGTCTGCGTGGTCAGTTATTTCTCTATGCCTCGGAAACAATATTTTTTTTCTAGATAAAAGGTACCATGCCCTTTTTTTGTACTCCTGACAACGTGATGTAAAATTGTTAAGCGTAATAAATAAACTTACTTTTCCCTCAACATTAGCTCAATACAACATCTTGCGGTTAATTAATTAAATGTTGCCGAGTGGTCACAAAGGCTTTATAGCTAGTGATGTGCCACTCTCATTGATATTCGATAGCTACTGACCCGTTATCGTGCCGACCAGTTCACCGGTTACTGGTCGGCAGCCATTGATATTCCGACCTCATAATAATTGGATATGACACATCTGTCTGTTATGGGTACGTATCAGAATGTCTAAAGTTAGAATGTCTAAACTTAAAATAGCAAAATTCATAATGTCAAAAATTTGAATGTCTAACGATTAAAATGTCGAAAGTTCAAAATGTCGAAAGTGTAAAATGTCAAAAACGAAATTGTCAAACGGTCAGATAGTCCTAAATAAAAATGTCTAAGCTCAAATGATCAAAACTTAAAATGTCTAATAGTCCAAATACATAATTATAATGACGTATACAATTTACTTATGCCTTTACTCATAGCCGCGCCGCTCCCTGATTCGGTAGCCGATGCCAGTCACTGATTCAGTAGCCGGCAAACAAAAACGAACAATTAAGTTTGAACTAGATTTTTTCCTTCATTATTATGGTTCATATCAACCTAACATGCTCGTCGCTACGCTCCTCGCACCTATCTCGTGACCTACGGTCTACGGTTTCTAAGTCCCAGTAGACTATTTTAGACTTTTAGACTCATTTCCGGCAGCGAAATTTGCTATGAAGCATTTCAGGCGAAGCCCAAAGACCACAGACTCAATTAACCTCAAAGAAGGCGATTTGTTTTTTAGATCCAACCCAATTTAAATAAATCATTGTGAACTTAGACTTAATGACCATTGATATTTTAACTCGTAAAGTATTTGATACATTTGATACTTTGAATTTTGCTATTTTGAAGTTAGACATAATGATTTTTGACATTTTAAACCATTTGAATTTGAATTTTTGACATTTTGAACTTTGCCATTTTAAGTTTAGACATTCTAACTTTAGACATTATGATAAGTAGCCGTCTGTTATTGCTGCATGTTCTGTAATTAACTTAAACCCTGACTTATCTTAGCTTGGGAATATACGAATATACAGACAGGGTTAATTGTAAAACACCAACAACCTTGCAGGAGTAGATTACTAAATCTTTTACAACATCGTTTGTTCTACGACTTTTATATAACTACCTATACAAATGTCCATACAGCTAAACGATTTTTTTTCACAACGTTTTTTAGCTTTCATCTCGCCTTATGTTAAGTGACGATAAGGCCGAAGGTGGGAGCGCACTACTCCCGGAATCCTCATCACTGAGGAACTGGCTATCTTACCTCTAACTGCCGGAACACAATTTTTTTTTAATTGTTGTTATGGCGGCGGATTTAGGTAAGATGGTGGTAGCTAGCCAGGCGGATTTGAAATAAGCCCTACCACCAACCAAACCGAGTACAAATTGTACCCCTCCTGGGAATCAAACCCGGGATCCTTGCGTCTTACACGGGTGGGTGAACCACTAGAATACAGAGGCGGAATTTTGTATGAAAAGTCATCTTTTATAATTGGCTTTTTCTGAAAATCAGTGACACAGCAGTGCATATTATATTAAAATATAATATCGAAGGGGACTTAAACAGTCATTGATACTGTCCGAATGTCTAACTGTCAGTTTGTTTATGATCAATGGTTTAAAAGTTTCATCAGTTTAGTTTACCAGCTTAACTAACTGACAAATAGTTAGTCATAAATAATAATTTACTTGGACAATTTTGGAATGTAGCTAGGGTTGCCAACCCTACTATATAATATAGTATCCCACTAAATTGAGGGCTCGCCTACTATATTTTTTGAAAAAATATATAGTAGGCAAAACTACTATATTTTTTCAAGTGAAAAATTAAACAAAATAACAAAAAATTGAGATTAAAAACTTTTGTTTATGGTTATTAAATAAATTATGGCAAATGTTTTAAGTTTGACAAATGCAACGTCTTTAAAATCCTCCATACAAAATACTATATTTGATGCAAAAAAGTTGGCAACCCTAAATGTAGCCCTGCCTGATTCTTAAATTAAGGAGCTCGATGGCGCAGTGGTTTAGCGCCACGCCCAGCGATTGCGGAGGTTAAGCAACTTTCGCAAGGGTCGGTCATGGGATGGGTGACCAAAAATTTATTATTTCGAGCTCCTCCATGCTTCAGAAGGCACGTTAAGCCGTTGGTTCCAGCTGCATTTGCAGTCGTTAACACCCACCAATCCGCATTGGGCCCGCGTGGTGGGTTATGGCACGTCCTCCTTATCCACCCATAAGGAAGGCCTGTGCCCCAGCAGTGGGGACATTAAAAATGGCTGATGGACAAGTCTGTTTCGTTCGAGCGTGATCCGAGGTCCACCTGACAAGTTCACCTAAACTTACATGTCTTATTTAGTAAACAATTTTTGACAGTTATCATACGTCTTTTAAACTTAAGTCGTTATTTAAAAATAAGTTTAGTAATAGAGGCAATAGTGCCACGTAGTGGGACGAACATCGTACCCTTATCGAGATGCTTTTTTAGGGTTCTACGGAACCCTAAAAAACCCTTTGGGTAAAAACGGGACCCTATTACTAAGACTCCGCTGTCCATCTGTCTGTCTGTCTGTCTGTCACCAGGCTGTATCTCATGAACCGTGATAGCAAGAAAGTTAAAAATTTTCACAGGTGATGTATTTCTGTTGCTGCTATAACAACAAATACTAAAAACAGAATAAAATAAATATTTAAGGGGGGCTCCCATACAACAAACGTGATTTTTTTGCCGTTTTTTGATCGATATTAATAACGACAACAGATAGACAGTTGAAGTTTTTACAGATGATATATTTTTGTTGCTGCTATAACAACAAATACTAAAAACAGAATAAAATTAACATTTAATGGGGGCTCCCATACAACAAACGTAATTTTTTTGCCGTTTTTTGGTACGGAACCCTTCGTGCGCGAGTCTGACTTGCACTTGGCCGGTTTTGTAATATGCTCTCTGACCAACTTTAGCACAGCAAGTTGTTTAACTAAAATTGTTATTGGACCGCCCACAGTTTACATTAAAATTCTGTCTTCGCCCTGAAATTGCTTATTGAATCTATCGCTACTCATTATCGCCACGAGAGGGCACCAAAGGAATATTAACGAGCCATCCCACCTAGATGGGTTTTTTTAATAAATGGCTTGTTTCTAATATAGAGCACTATTTTTATTTCATTAAGCAAGTTTTATTTTAACTTAAACCTTACTTTACTTAACTTTAACCGCCTCTGTGGTCCAGTGGTTTGCCCACTCGTGTCAGACGCAGAGGTCCCGGGTTCGATTCCCAGGGGGGGTACAATTTATACTCGGTTTGGTTGGTGGTAGGGCTTATTTCAAGTCCGCCTGGCTAGCTACCACCATCTTATCTAAATCTGACGCCATAACAACAATTTAAAATTTGTTGTGTTCCGGCAGTTAGAGGTAAGATAGCCGCAGTTCCTCAGTGTGAGGATGTACATCTGTGTTGTGCTCTTGATACAATTTTGATTAGCAATTGATAGTTTTTCGTGCTAACGGTACATAACTTTATCACTGATTTTTGTACATATTTTTATGTTCTGAACAATGATCTAAAGAAAAACGTTTCAACAAAAACTTAACAAATTACACTCTCTAAATATTTAAAGTAAATACATACAACCACAATTTTTTTATACAAGCACTTAGCATTTGTTGAGAGATACGGCTTCTTTGCATTACTAAATGTAAAAAATTAGGATTTAGGACTACGCCACAGTAAAATATCTAAGATTTTTTTTTAAAATAGATTAATGTTTTTCTGTTTTTGAGGATAAAATGGCGCAGTGGTTCGGCGCCTGACCTAGCGATTGCGGAGGTTAAGCGACTTTCGCAAGGGTCGGTCATGGGATGGGTGACCAAAAATTTATTATCTCGAGCTCTTCTGTGCACGTTAAGCCGTAGGTCCCGGTTGCATTTGCAGTTTTTAGCACCCACCAATTCGCAATGGGCCCGTGTGGTGTGTTACGACCTATCGTCCCACCCCTAAGGAAGGCCTGTTGGTTTATTTTCTGTAGCTTCTATCTTCATAATATTTTGTGCTTTACGCGTTTAGGTTTTGTGGATGTGGGTATATATGGATATGTGCCTTTAGATCATGTCGAACCGAATAAATTTAAATGGATCCGTTTATTCACTGAAAAACGCATTCGGAAAGCTTTACTTTCCCACGTTTTAAAAACCACTGCACATTGCACATATTTAATGGATATCCCTACATTCAGTTTGCTTTCAGTTCATTTCAGTATTTCAGTCGACGCGACGAAAAATTAATGAGTTTTAACGAAGCCAGCGCTTTGTGAAAAACGAATACCTAGGTAGTAAAATTTCACACATTTTGAGTTAGGTGCTTCATATGATTACGTAACTCAATGAATTAGGAACGCTCTCGGCATTATTCTTGAGTAAAATAAAGTAAAAAAAAAACTATTTTTATTATAATTTAGATTTCTGCTTACACATTCACTGTTACTTTACCTACCAGATAATATTTTGTTTATTCGCTGTTCTACAGTGCAGTAAAAGTTTACAGTCACTTTGTGTTGTAATAAAACGGGCCGAAGTCAATTTTTACGCAGTAAATTCTGGGATAAGTGAAATTTCTCGTGGTTTTTTCATGCGCGAGAGAAAACCTGTAGCTTTTTCTACTTTTAGTAACAAGCAATCTAAGATTTCTTTTGTTTCGTTTCACATTTCTATTTTTTTTAATTCTGCACATATTACACCAATCCATTTTAGTTTCAATCTTTTACATAAGTACTTAGAGCGAGGCCCCATTAGTGCGTTGCGATGCGTTGCGTCGCGTCGTCGCAACGGAATAACGCATATGCCACACCTGCGTTGCGCGACAACGCAACGCAAGAGGGTACGCTCGGATCACTGGCCGTACGACGCAGCGCATCACCCTCCCTCCCGCTTCGTCTCTTGTCCGTCGATCCGTTGAAACGTCGCGAGCGACGACGCAGCGGTCTAATGGGACATGTCATAAAAAATATATGGAAAACGACGAAGCGACGACGCAACGCAGCGCAACGCACTAATGGGGCCTCGCCCGTTGGTGACTAAATAAAATTGTAAGTAATAGTATGCGTTGAACTCCATAAACGGGGATTTTTGTAATGCACAACGGCGGGCTGATTATCTAATTAGAAACCACCTAGCGACCGGTTGCAGTTCATAGATGATAGTGATCCATTGCTACTTCTTTTTGGATTAAAAAAAACATACCAAAGAAAAGTAGCAATGTATGTGGAATGAAACCGGTCGCTAAATAGTTTCGTTTTAGATAATCAGGGTGCGGGATAGTGATTGGCCTTCACCTCACCTGATGTTAAGTGACGATAAGGCCGAAGGTGGAAGCGCACTACACCCGGAATCCTTATCACTGAGGAACTGGCTATCTTACCTCTACTGTCGGAACACATTTTTTTAAGTGAAAACTTCTTTAGCGGCGTTGTACACTTTTTTGTAATGGGGAAAAAATGCTAAACTCGCGTCAGTAAGAATCACGTGACCCTGATCGAAAATTCGTAAGACGGATGTGACAGATGGAGAGTAGACAGGCGGCGGAAGTATCCCCCTCTCTTTCTACGGAGCGCGGTGAAAATGGCGGCACATCATTTCAAGATGAAAACACTTGTGTTTGTGTCACCAGCAACACGCTAATTTTGAAAATGGAACTAATAGCAGCGATCTCTTCGGTGAAATCATAGACTTATTTATACTCTGTGATTATAAGTTTAAATCGTAGAATGCGTGCATGTAGAAATTAAAAAGGCCACTGGCGCGAAATCTTTAGAATTTTTCTCTAATTACAAAATGATTGAATTGTGTGACTGTATAGTAATAGGAATGAAATAATTTTAATCTTTTGCCGCTAATTTCAAAATATCAAAAATGCACAACGTTAATATTCAAGTTATCACTTCTGCCGGCACTCCCGGAGTGCAACCTGATTTTTTTTTAATTGTTATTGAGGCGTCAGACTTAAGTAAGATGGTGGTAGCTAGCCAGGCGGACTTGAAATGCGCCCTAGACTTGTATTATTATCCATTCTGTGGCTCTAGCACCAACCAAACCAAGTTCTACCCCCCCTGGGAATCGAACCCGGGGCCCCTGCATCTTACACGGGTGTGTGCGAACCACTAGACCACAGAGGCGGTTAAATTGTTGTTATTAGTTTCTTTATGCCAACATCAAGCGAAACGCACCTTACAACCACACCGAACCACAAGTAACTTTATTTCTTGAGTATAAAGTTAGATGCATGTTCCAATTATACTGTCGGTACAATATACCATACTACCCTTACTTTTTTATTTCAATTCTCATAAAGTTTCTTAAATACTTATCTTGAAAATTCGACTACATTCACTTGATAATTTTTACAATT
This sequence comes from Agriphila geniculea, assembly GCA_943789525.1. NCBI lineage: Eukaryota > Metazoa > Arthropoda > Insecta > Lepidoptera > Crambidae > Agriphila > Agriphila geniculea. The sequence goes on along the minus strand of OX038898.1, from coordinate 7,261,191 downwards.
TTCTTTTTAGGGTTCCGTACCAAAATGGTAAAAAAGGAACCCTTATGGTGTGACTCAGTCTGTCTGTCTGTCACGGCTGGATATCTCGAGAACTGCTAATGGTATCAACTTGAAATTTGGAATAGTTTAAGATGACATTTGCCCAACTACTTTGCAAATAAGAAAGAAATAAAAAAAAGTTTTTTTTACAACAGGGACTGAAAAGGGGTTTTAAAAAATTTAAGTGAGGTGACTAAGGCATGTGGGGTATCATATGAAAGAGCGCTGTTTGCACATTTTAAAACATGTTTTTCTTTTTTCTTAAACCGCATAGTTTCGTCTTATGATGAAAAATGTAAAAAAAACACCGTTCCCCTGTAATGAATTTTTTTTTTAACCCGGGGTATTGATGGTATTTACCCCACTGAAAATTTTAGTCGGTAGAGCAAAGGGGTCATATGGATTTGCGTGGCTCAGTCATCTATGGACCAACTATGATTTTGGGCGCCGTTGATATCAAAAAAGGTAAAAGATTAAAAAGATAAAGCGTCCACAGATCGAAACAAAGTGAGTTTAATAAATCAAACCAAGATTTATGTTGAAACAAACATTTATTTAACGTATCGAATAACTAACGCAAAGTTAACAACTATTCGTTAAGAAATGTGTCATAAAAATATTTAAAACCACTTGGGTTATAAGGGGTTTAACGAGCATTCCGAAGGGTTAAAGTGAGGTCACACATTACATTTCAATACATATTACCTTGGGAACCCATACTAATGTTAAAACCGCACGAAGGCAAAAAGGCATATACGGGGCCCTTAACAGGTTCAAGTAAGACCATACATTGATCACAATAATAATACCCTTGGGACTCACTATAAAATTAAAACTACTAAAGAATGAAGGATTTATAACTAGAAACCCTTAAAAGTTAAGGTGAGGACATATTCGCTCGCTTCCAGCCAGTCGGACGAAATAAGCGGCCGTCTGCCTAGAAACGAACCTATATGTACCTACTGACAGGACTTATGCTAAAATACAAATCATTTATCAACTTAACGCAAGGCACTCATAGTAAAATAGAATTATTTATACATCGTGGCTCAAGACCAGGGTTTACGCTGAACCTAAATTAATTTAAAGTATGTTTAAGACATTTATTGGCTGTAGAATTGCACGGGACTAAATTGAACATGACCTCGAGTAACCTTTGCAAGTTTATAGGTACTTAGGGTGAAAAGGTTCATCTGAACGTGGATTGATTCCCTGGATACATGTTACGGACCACTGCTGCTACGGTAATAATGAAAGGAAACTTCAGAATACCTTATTTCTGTTGATATACCCATTGCAGACGTAATGTATACCATGGCTGCGACATGCGGCGGGCCTTATAGCGAAGCTAAGCCATACTCTTGACATAAATTTTGGGGTAGACTATAGGGGCCCTGCAATTAAAAGATAACATCACCCAATTGTCGCCACATTGAACACAAGGTTTTTAACAACAAATATTATAACCAAATTGATTTTCTTACCAAATTGGGCTGGAATTATTACAGGTTTTTATCTCATAAGAGACATGTTGGAAGATAAATTAATGAGCCTGCGAGCCCTAGAAAACAAGACACACAATTACAATTTTGACACCACTTGCAAAAACAGACAAAAATTAAATTCACATTTTAATCACCCTCACCACTTGAAAGGATGCTCAACGCATCATTAAAACAAAAGGAAACCAACGCCTAGTTGCAAAAGTGACGGTTTCACATAACAAAATTCTGCCTCTGCATGACCCAGTCGACAATGAAACAATGAGATTCAATCAAAAAAAAAATAACTTCCGTAGAATCATGTCTTATGCCATTCTTGGAAACGTCTCGAAAATTCCCGAATCCATTGACAACAAACCGCAATCTAGACAGACTACAGCATGTCAGACATTAACATTTCCTTTAATTATTTAAAATAACAAATAAGTGACATTTATTCATTTCATTTTATCAACTAAGATATATTTATTTTGTTGACAAAGTATAAGTTTATTGGTCTGTGGAACTAGCATAACGAATGAAGCGCCAAACGTCACATCTGACAGTTGTCACTGTCAAAGTGCCAATCAACTGTGTGAAATATGTAAACACTACATTTTATTTGATTTAATTATTGAAAAGTATTAAAATTCTTAGTGAATTATGTTTCAAAACGAATTCAAGTGAATGCCCGAATGCCGGAAGGTGTGGTACAATCGCCGACATTCGCCAAGCCACTAGAAATGGACTCAAACAAAAGGTAGAAAATTGCATGCAATAAACTAACAATAAACATATGAAAACACTGGATGTGCTTTGTAATACCTAACTAAAGCTAATACCTAGACCTTATACCTAATGTTGCTTGTCCAACCTACATGACTATAGCGATAATCCCGCTATAAAAAGTACCTTAAAAGCAAATGCTTGTGATACCTATGAGGTATGAAAAAAAGGGTGTTACACCCCCCCATTTATCTCCGAAGTTTGCAAAGAGAAAAATCTAAAATAATTATATGTGACTAGCGGCCGCCCGCGACTTCGTCTGCGTGGAAAGGTTTTTTGCTCTCCCTCGGGAACAATACTTTTTTTTGGAATGAAAGGTACCCTATGTCCTTCTCTGTACCCCTGACAACGTGTATGCAAAATTTCATGATGATCGGTTCATTAGTTAAGACGTGAAGGCGTAACAAACAAACAAACAAATAAACAAACAAACAAACGGACTTTCGCATTTATAATATTAGTAAGGATAGTAGTTTATGTAAAGATTACAGGAAAAATAAAACGATGTCTCAATATAACACACTTTTTTAGAAAATCTAAAAACAAACGAATTTTTTTTTAGTTTCACTACCAGTCAACAGAGGGCTCTGTCCTAAGAATGCTAACCTAAGGAGAAAAAATAGTTCCACTATCGGTCAAGAGATGGCGCAACCTAATACTACAATAATAAATTGGTGGCTGGTTCTAATATAATTACCTACTATTTGCCGTACGAATAAACGAAGAATAAGTTCCTACTTAGTAATATAAACAGTTTGCAATGTGGAGTGGCTGAAACGTTTTCAGTCACCATAAGCAGCTGTGCTTAAGATTTGTAAATTAACTGTCCGCCTGTTCGCCCTTCCACCTGTCTGCCGTTTATCCTCCTTTTTTAAAGACTGTACTAAAGTAACATATCCAAATATATGTATGATTGTAGGGAACCCTCGGTGCGCGAGTCCGACTCGCTCTTGACCGGTTTTTTTTCTATATTTGAAAAGTTTTACCAAAACCTTCCCTTTTCGTATTAAAAATAAAGATGGGCGTTGATCTCAATTTATTCTAAAATATGGTTAAAGTTTTACACATTTTTCGGGTAACTTTTTAAATTGCAGGTTAGTTCATAACTTCGGGTACTAAACGACTTTAACTGTGCGGAACCCAAATTACAAATATAACTTTTTGACAAATGACAACGTCCGTGGTCAAGAGGTTGCGGTTCTCATGGTACTTATATTCTGAGGTAGAGTTTATGAATATTTGCATTCGCATTCGCATATACCTGTACTTCGGTGAGTGTGCTCAAGAGCTGCATGAGCTCATTCCACCTTCTCCTTTCTACTATCGGACATCCAGACGCACTGCGGGCTATTCTTGGTTGATATACCTTTTCTGCGTACCAAGCGCTACTCCACATCGTTATAATGCGCACAGCTATGGAATGGAATTCCGTGCCGGCGTCTGTGTTTCCGAGCGCATACAACCTGACTCTATTCAAGGCCAGAGTGAATAAACACTTTCTGGGCAAGCTCGCTCCATCGTAGACCCTGTCTTTGCTTTTGGGCTAGACAGGGGTCAAGAGCAAACCCATTTAAGATAAAAAAAATACGAATGGTTCGCATCGTTTTAAGCATTTTCATCGACATTCACATTCATCAAAGCGAATTTTATACGAATTCGAATGTGTGCTTCGACCAATAGGAAACGTTTATTTCACGAGGGTTGTTTGTGATTGCTTGTTGTTGTGGTCACTCTGTTTCTTGGTATGTTGCTGATACAGAACAGAAATTAAAGCCTAGCTATATATCCAGGCTTGTAAAGAAAAGCTTCTCTCAAAGTAAACCCACTAGACTGGTGGAAAACTAAATTGAAAATTGACAGATTTGGCTTGTAAATATCTGAGCACTCCACCAGCAAGCGTTTTGTTCGAGTGAACAGTTATTTAGTGCAGCCAGTCTTATACTATACACCGTTAATTTTTAAGTATATCTAAAAATAAAAAGGGGATTTCAGACCACGTAAATGATTAACTTTTACTATTGGGCCAACCACGAAATCGAGAAAAAAAAAGCTGTCCCATACATTTTCGTCGACTCTATATGTTGTACTTTTCTATGGATCAGCTGATTTTGTTTTCGAGATTCCGTGGTTAGCCCCATAGTAAAATTTGTTCATTCATGTGGTCTGAAATCCCCATTTAATTTTTAGATATACTTAAAAATTAACGGTGTAGGTACGAGCCCCTAAGAAATCGCCTTATGTGTGAAAAGGCCACAAAACTTATTTTTTTATATATGTAATGTGCCTCTATTCAACTCTGACTACACATGTCAGTCATCTTATTAATAAATTTTCTACATACTACTACTACATACATCTTTTATTAATTCATATGGTTTTTGTAATACTTGATGTCTTAACATTTGCATTCGCGTTCGCACATTCGCAACCTAAACATTCACATTCGCATTTGCATTCGCAAATGTTACATGCGTAACATTTGTTTTCTGAGGTCACGCGTTCGAAAACCGACTATAGTTCTTGGCATGGACTTTTTATACCCAGTCCTTTTCTGTACCCCTAACAACGGGTATGGACTTTTTGTATGCACAAAGGAATAGTGCTTGACCTTCACCTCACCTGATGTTAAGTGACGATAAGGCCGAAGATGGAAGCGCACTACACCCGGAATCCTCATCACTAAGGAACTGGCTATCTTACCTCTAACTGCCGAAACACAACAACTTGATATGGTCGGTTGAAAGCGTAACAAAAAAAAAACACTTAAACACAAACTCACTTTGTCATTCATAAAAAACAGTAAGTATAATTATTTATTACAATAAATTTTCAACCGTTATTTCGGTAGAATCAAATAATTCGAAGGACGGAACATATTGATCGACAAAAATTTCGTAGCTAGTTGAATATTTCGTTCCATTCATTGGAAAACTTCCGTTATTGAATCCTGAATGTTCCCGTATTGTTGGGGATAAGCTTGGTTTTCACTGTGAGCGGAAAGTCTCCGTAGGATATATAGGATTATTAGTAAAACCAACAACCTCGCAGAAGTAGATTACTAACATCATATCAAATATCATAATCATAATAAATAAAAAAAATATTATAAACACGACTGCCCTGTCAAAAACGAACTAAAAAGTTAAATAACAAGTGTCATTGCAGTCGACTGTTTTGTGGAATAATTTTTAATCAAAGAGGTCCCCCGACTGCAATGACACTTGTTATTTAACTTTTTAGTTCTTATTGGGCAGGGCAATTGTGTTTTTAAAAATAAAAAAAAAAAATTACACCTTTTAGTGACAAATTGTATAGTTTTGAAATGTATTTATTAAGGCCTTTCATTTGATGCCGACATTATAATTGGAAAAAAAAATCACATTTGAAAATGGCGTCGTACAGTCGCCATGTTGACTTTTTCAAAAAAAAATATAGCCAGTGTCACTCGGAATAATGTAAAGATTCTAATGATACCCCATACATTCAAATTTCGTTCAGCCATTTGGAGGTAATGGTGGAATAAAGAAACTCACATACCCACAATCATACATAAACCCTGAACACATATACACTCCTTTGTGGGCAGTCATGTAAAAAACATAAAAAACGACTTTTTTATATTATGTTATTATTAAATAACATTGAGTACATAGTGGTTATGAATTCACATCTATCACATAAACATGACAATATTTTTTTCTTAAACATGCGCGGAAATATTGTCATTACTTTTGAATAAAGAACACGCGAAGTATCATATTTACGTTGACTGAAAAACCAAATCACTTCCCGGCGCGTTCTTTGAATTTGGAACGAAGAGCGCGCCGGCAATGTTGTATGAAACGGTGTGCTGTTTGAATTTAGAACTCTTTCATCTATCGTACACATTGCGTTCTCGTGGCTGTATAGTCACAGATGCGTTTACCTTTCGGCACAAACTGTAAAATAAAAAAAAAATTGGCGGTAAAGCGGAGTTCGTTGTTATTTTGTTAATAAAAAATAATTAAAATGAGTTCCGATGATTCTGAAAGTGAAAATGAAATGAACATTGACTGCACTCCACCAGATTGAAGATCGGAAGCTAAATTAGCGATGGAAAACCTGCTTCCAGCGAAATCAAAAGAAAAATATATGAAAGGATATGAATATTTCATGTTCTGGAAAAACGAGAAAAATACAAAATTGTTCTTCGAAACAGTGTTTTTAGCGTATATCAATGAAATTGCTAAAACTAAAAAGCCGTCTTCATTATGGGCGATTTATTCTAAGCTGAAGTGTACAGTTTATATTAAAACCTAACATGAGCAATATAACTTTTAATATTAATTAAATTTATTATGTAAAGGCCCTTTTTTATTTCCTTGCATTTTTTAAAGAAAAGCACTATATATGCCTCGGCCGAAATGGCAATTGCCTGTCTCGTATCATTGAAGTCCTCGCCTGTGGCTCGGCCTTCAAACTCATACTCGACCTGCAATTGCCTATTTCGCTGCCTTTGCAATAATGTACTATTGTGTAACAGTCAAACCGGATGTAATGTAACATGTAACACAGCGTGTAGCGTTGCGTTGACAAACCGAAGGGCGCGAGGCAGCTGCGGCGCGTTCTGTGTGACATACACCAAAACATTTTATACATTACAACGTCACGCAATGCACACGCATTCGGTTTGAACGTTCGCGGTCGTTTCAGTGAATTTACAGCTCATTCATAAATTTATTAGTTCCTGTGGGTGAGAAAATAAAACGTTATTTCTGTTTTCATATCATGAGCTTGTCCAACTTTTTTTTCATTAAAAGTTGAATTACATTTAAAAAGCCGGACAAGTGCGAGTCGGACTCGGCCATCGAGGGTTCCGTACAAATTTGTTGATACTTAAATAAATATATTTTTTATGATTTAATTACAAATCTATGGTTTTCAGATTTTTCCCTGCATTTGCAGTATAAGACGATATTACTCGCCAAATTTCATAGTTCTCGGTCAACGGGAAGTACCCTTTAAATTTTGATTCCTTTGAGAGTGCAGAAATATTCTTTTTTTGCGGCATAAACGGCCGATCTTTTTTTCATAAACATAGAAGTTTGATTTTTTCATAGCTTCAAAGGACTATAGATTTGAGTATTTGATTTTAATTTCAACACGATACCTTCACGCGTTCCCGAGATAAAGGGTTGTAATAGACCGTACCAGACAGTTTATGATTTAATTACAAATGTATAGTTTTCAGATTTTTCCCCGTACTTGTAGTATAAGACAACATAACATGTCAAATTTCATAGTTCTAGTTCAAAGTGAAATACCCTATGAATTTTGATTCCCATGAGAGTGTCCAAAATATGCGATTTTGCGGTATAAACGGACCGTATCTTTTTTTACGTAAACTTAGAAATTAAATTTTTCCACAGCTTGAAGGGACCATAGACCTGAGTATATATGGTTTTAATTTCACCTCGATACCTCCACGTGTTCCTGAGATAAAGGATCGTGACAGACAGACAGACAACAAAGTGGTTCTATAAGGGTTCCGTTTTTTCCTTTAGAGGTACGGAACCCTAAAAGGTTGAATACTGACCATAGTAATTTTATGTGTACTTTTTTTCTTTCATTGGGGACGATGATTAAGTTAGACACTTGGATTACGTTCTTTAGCGAATTTTCTTTTCAAAAAAGCTCTCATTTTAGATAAAGTATTCTCTGAATATAACACTAAAATTTATTCTAACATCACATTTTTAAATAAAATATTCTTTTGTAAGAAAATTAAATTTTAGTTGTACAAGCATGTCCAAATAGACAGACTACTTAAGTTACTTACTGTGTATTATAAAAACTTAAAAAAAACCCAATAAAAATTCTGTAAAATCTCTCCGGCTTGAAGCTTGATAGATCACCTTCTTTTTTAAATCCAAAAAAGGTTACGTAAAAAAAATTGGTTTAGAGCCTGGCCCAGCGATTAAGAAGGTCAAGCAACTTTCGCAAGGGTCGGTCTTGGGATGGGTGACCAAAAATTTAATATCTCGTTTCCTCCGTTTTTCGGAAGGCACGTTAAGCGGTTGGTCCTGGTTGCATTTGCAGTCGTTAATACCTACTAATCTGTTTTGGGCTCTCGTGGTGGGTTATGGCCCATCTTCTTTATTCACCCATAAAGAAGGCCTGGTGCCCCAGCAGTGGGTATATTAAAAATGGCTGATGGTCAAAGTCTGCGTAGTATATGCTTACTGCCTTTGCGTGAGCGAGGCCCCATTAGTGCGTTGCGCTGCGTTGCGTTGTCGCTGCGTCGTTTTCCATATATTTTTTATGACATGCCCCGTTAGACTGATGCGTCGTCGCGCGCGACGTTTCAACGGATCGACGGACAAGAGACGAAGCGGGAGGGAGGGTGATGCGCTCCATCGTCGCCGCTCAGTTGCGACGACGGATGGCCAGTGATCCACTGCTACGCTATTGAGGAAGCTAGACGAACGTACCCTCTTGCGTTGCGTTGTCGCAGCGTCAACGCAACCCAGGTGTGGCATACAATGCGTTGTTCCGTTGCGACGACGCGACGCAACGCACTAATGGGGGTTCGCTCTAAATTTTTTGGTCTTGTTAAGGTGGTTATACCACCGTACGTGGCACCCTCAGAGGTTTTTATTTAATAAGTTGTTAACAGAAAATTATTTTAGTAAAACTTTAAGTGGAATTTTTAGGGCCCATGGTCTAGTATTTTTAGAAGGTATCAATTACTATATTCCTTCGTATTCATTCGTAGAAGAAGATAGCAAATGTGTCAAAAACGGCCACTTTTAGCAGTTTTGCTATCTACTTCTAGCAGTGCCTACGAGGGAATGTAATGATACCGTTTAAAAATACTAGACTATGCTTTAAAAATTCTATGTAAAGTTTTATTAAAATTGTGTATTAGAATTACAATCCTTACTCCTTACTAATATTATAAATGCGGAAGTCAGTTTGTTTGTTTGTTACGCCTTCACGTCTTAACTACTGAACCGATCATCATGAAATTTTGCATACACGTTCTTAGAGGTACAGAGAAGGACATAGGCTACCTTTTAACCTGAAAAAAATATTGTTCCCGAGGGATAGAAAAAAATCTTTCCACACAGACGAAGTCGCGGGCGGCCGCTAGTATTCAATAAAATTCACCACGGAGCGCCACTTTCGGTCATACAACCACCTTAAGTTGTGTACGTCCAAAATTACTTTCTTACCCTTCAATTGAATAAGGACTAAATTATACACTTTTAAAGTTTAACGTATTAAATGCTTTATTATAACTGATAGGCACCTTTACCTAAAATTCCAGACGTTTCGACCGAGTTTTATTGGCAGATTCTAAACTGAGTTATAGTCCAGTCCATCAGCCATTTTAATGGCCCCACTGCTGGGGCACAGGCCTTCCTTATAGGTGGATAAGGAGGACGGGCCATAACCCACCACGCGGGCCCAATGCGGATTGGTGGGTGTTAACGACTGCAAATGCAGCCAGATCAATGGCTTAGCGTGGTTTTCAAAACACGGAGGAGCTCGAGATACTAAATTTTGGTCACCCATCCCATGACCGACCCTTGCGAAAGCTGCTTAAACTCCGCAATCGCTGGGCCAGCCGCTAAACTACTGCGTCACCGAGCTCCTTGTTTGAGTTTTACCTGAGTTATAGACTCTTCTTCTTCTTCTTATTTTTGTTTTGGCAATCTACTTTCCTCTTGGAAGTAATTTTTGCCAGTGTCAAGTGTTGAATATTTCAGTGATAGATTGTTTCAGTTTACATTAAAATGCGGGTGCATCGCATTCTAATGCTGCTTGGAGCTTTTGACACCAAGTATATCAAGACAGTTTACTTGGTAAGTTCTGCCGAGGTAGCCACCACTACAGTAAAAGTCTCGGCTTCACACAACCAAAATCGCGCCTATTTCAATTATCCCACATATTGTTCAGTTGCGTAGACACTTGTACCACAAAACTGCACCAATTTTAAGACACAATATCCACTATGAATCAATTTGCAAATAATTAAAATAGACACCGAACCGAACATGACAAATGGCGCCAAAAAACTCCGAGTTATAGACTCGTATAAAAATAGTTTTTTTTTTATACACAACGGGATAGTCCTTGGCCTTCACCTCACCTGATGTTAAGTGATGATAAGGCCGAAGGTGGAAGCGCACTACACCCGGAATACTGGCTATCTTACCTCTAACTGCAAATATAAAAATATAAACAAAATATATTGAATCGAAACAAAGTATGTAGTGTTTTTCAATATTTATTTATTGAACCAGGGGGCTAATTGTCTAATTTTAAAAATCTTTCGCAATCGCTTTATTTTGACAGATGGATGTGACACATTGCTGCATTTCTTTGGTAAGTTTTTATTTGTGCCAAAAAGAAACTTCGATGGATAACATCCTGAAAGCGATTAAGATAGATTTTAAAGTTAGACAATAGAACCTTACTTAAGTCTACTCTACTAGCAACTCGACCATGGAATTTAAAAACTCAAACTTTCAATTTTTTTGTTAAAAATACCGTCCCTTTTTTTAAAACTCGTTATAAATGACCTACCTATCCTCAAATCGCTCGTTTATATAAAAAAGGGTGATAGCTATACATTTTCACATCCATTAATAATGGACGTTCGAACATAAATTACAGGGAACAAACGCGAAAGTTTGCGTTATTGAGTTTTGACAGCTCATTATCGGATCGGAACTAAAAGGAAAAGCGTTGAAGGTTTTTGAAAAAAGAAGGTGGTTTCACAGAGGAAATAATCACTATGAGGTGGTTTAGTTAAAATGGTTGTGTAATGTTTTTTTATGCACAAATAGTGCTTGGCCTTCACCTCACCTCATGTTAATTGACGATAAGGCCGAAGGTGGAAGCGCACTACACCCGGAATCCTAACCACTGAGGAACTGGCTATCTTACCTCTAACTACCGGGTCACAACAATTTTGAAATTGTTAGTATGGCGTTAGACTTAGGTAAGATGGTGATAGCAAGCCAAGCGGACTTGAAATAAGCCCTACCACCAACCAAACCGAGTACAAATTGTACACCCCCTGCCCTGGTAATCGAACGCAGGACCCCTGCGTCTTACACGGGTGGGTGAACCACTAGACCATAGAGGCGATGTATGACATAATTACATGGACCACTGACCTGCATATATTTACACTGGACAGGCTTATGTCAAACTGTTTTTGTGCCTATTTGATTTCCGCCATTTTGGCGCTGTAGGACGTAGCGTGAGCATAGCGTGCGGGACATGGTACTAAAGTTTGAAGTCTGGAGAGACCATCACGGCAACCATTTTCATATTGTACGTCAAAATTAGTTCTTTAGACGCACGCTAGTGGCGTTTTAAAGAGGCACAAAAACTTAGCTGTCAAATCATACAGACAGCCAATCCAGTTAAATTTAAAAAAAAAATTTTCATGTCGGTGACATGGACTAACGATCAGATGACATAATAACATTTCATAACTTCATTTAACATACCGATCAAATAATATTACATACGGTTAACATAGTTTCACTTGATCTAAATACATAAGGCGTGAAATACACAGAAGAGATGCGGCGTATATAAGGCGCAGATACGGCGGCGATACCATACATTTCGATGGGCGATACGTGTATTTCTTTTGCCGACCGTCTCACATCTGCACCGTATCGCCGCCGTATCCGAGCCGCGTCGCTGCTGTGTATTTCACTTGACCGAGCGAACACGAAGTGCGAGCGAAGCGTCTCTGCTTCAGTTTGGGCAAAAATTATTTCGTATGTCTGTCTGTTCTCTTCTGCAGGTTGCATTTCTGAACCGATTCTCGTGAAATTCTGTGAGCAGATCCGAAAATTATATAGAATTTTTTCGTCGAGCCAATTTTTCCAAATTTATCTAAAAAATATTCACCCATTTCAAACATTATCAAAATTAGAAGCACCATCTAGCTGCGAATACTCACGCACTGTGTGCTTTGAAAACTTCATGGCGACATTTTATTTTTGTACAATTTAAGCCCCTTTCTGTTGCGAGGTCTACAGCTCACGGAACCATAGCATTGAATAAGAAGTACCAATTAGTAAAACTTACTTGATTATTGAAATAAGTAATGCGTAATCGCCACTGACCTGCATATATTTACACTGGACAGGCTTATGTCAAACTGTTTTGTGCCTATTTGATTTCCGCCATTTTGGCGCTGTAGGACGTAGCGTGAGCATAGCGTGAGGGACATGGTACTAAAGTTTGAAGTCTGGAGAGACTATCACGGCAACCATGTCCATATTGTACGTCAAAATTAGTTCTTTAGACGCACGCTAGTGGCGTTTCAAATAGGCACAAAAACTTAGCTGTCAAATCATACAGACAGCCAGTCCAGTTAAATAAATAAAAAAAAATCATGTCAGTGGTAATCGCGCATCTGTAAAAGTAAAAATACTTTATTTAATTTTAAAACATATTAAAGGAATAAATTTATAGAAACTTATGTGATAAAGATTAACCTTTCTAAGTCGTTGTTAGAAATCCGATGACACACAGGTTCACAAAAGTTAGTAGGAGCATAAGGCTGCCTGTTCATTGACAAGGAACGAAGAGGCGGGCGGAGCGGAAAAACGACCAATAGGATTGCGGAGCGGAGATTTCATGCATTCCTATTGGTTAAGGCGCTGCTTAATCGAATTTTTAGGTTTTTTGAGGGGGTGCGGCAGACGAAGCGGTGTGCACGTGCAGCGGCGCCCCTCCCGCGCCGCACCTCACCTGCGAGTGTAGCGGTGTAGACTGGGCCGCATTTAGAAAATTTTTGTTTGTTTTTAAATTATTTGCTGTTGTATGTGTGTGTGTGTGTGTTGGTGTGTGCATTAAGTTTAATGAGTGGATTACAAAACTTTATATGTTTTCATTGACGCTACGTTTTGCAGGTCCTTAATATTTCCCCTGTTGTAATTATCTGGTAACGATATATTAAAGTTTGTAAATATCGTTACTTATGGCTGTTACAGCTGATAACTTTCTTGCGCCCGTTCTTCTTGTCAGCTAAAAAAGTCTAGAACGGGTGGTAGGAAAATATAGACGATTCAAAAGTACTTAATAATTAAGTTTATTTGAATAAAGCTTATTTGACTTTGACTTTGACTTTCCTCGTTTCTCCGCTACGCCCGTCGCCTTGCTCCGCGCAATGGACAGACAGCCTAACAACAACATCCTTTTCAACCGTTTGCGAGAAAAATAAATCGACGCAATTAATATCTTCGGCACGCCAGTCTAATAAGGGTTAAAAGGAACAATTTCTGTTCTAAACTTTGGTGTTTCGGGCTTGTATTAAATTACACCGATTTGCGGAGGGTTAAAGAAAATTGATATCATTATGGGGTGTGATTGATACTTTTAGGGTTAAACCGCCGTCTTGTAAATTATTGTTTTAATTACAATATTACGAATGTAACTTGGTAAATTCACAGGTGTAAAACATTTATCACAGATTCTCTTCACGATTTAAACATAAAATATTCCTTGTATTAGAAAATGTTACAATTCTGACATGTTTTTATGTTATATAAAGGTATGATTCCGATGTCGGCAGCAGTGCTGCGCAGCAGTGCTGTGTGCTTCAAATTGAATCGTAATGTTACGTTTGAAAGGCTCAATTTGAAGTGAGCGGAGAAGCGTCGCGACACTGCTGCGCAACACCGCTGCGCGACACAGCTGCGCAGCAGTGCTGCTGCTGCGCGGCACTGCTGCCGCAACACCAGTGGTCCCCATACATTCTCTATAGGTTTATATGAGACTACATTCCGAGCTCGGCAGCAGTGCTGCAGACATCGGAATCATACCTTTATTGTAAAATGTTCAATAAGGTTTCAATAGGAAAACCGTTCATAAATAATACGAAATCATTTTTATAAAAGTGATTATCGATTCAATAGCAAATTAAAATGGTGAAAACTATCAGTTTCATGACAATTAATAAAAGTAACTTAAGGGTCCATGATAGGAAAACATGGTTTGCGCGGGCCATATTTTTATATAGAAAACGTAAAGTTGTAGCCACAAAAAAAACATACGACAAGCTAAAGATATTATCTAGTAGTTACAAGTATTAAATTGCGTATTAACCACACTGATGATTTAAAAAAAGGAATATTATTAAATCGCTTTTCGTGGGTCAGATTTTTGGCGTAAAAAAGGGGAAACGTATTGAATTCTACATCAAAATACACTTAATGTACTGTGCAGTTGCTTCAATAACTTTTTTAAGAAAGATAATTGTGTTAAAGATAATGATGAAAAAACAACGAAAAACGTCGAAAATTTGCAGAAGTGAAGTTATTTTCCACACTCTTTACAGGTAAAGAAAAAGACAGAGACAAATGTTTGGCATAAGCGAGCCTTAACTGGTATATTGAGCTTTGTGCCTTAATTGCTTGTCAAAATGTCAAAGTAGTAATTTCAAGCCTCCCCCCCACTCTTGACGGAAATTAACGAGATCGAGTTCACATCAGGATCGAATAAACGTCAATAATCAATAAGGGTTTTTCACAATGACAAAAAGCTGTAGACTCGATAGATGGCATTGATAAGAATGTATGTATCAATGTGATTTTTTTTCCAAGCTTCGAAGAGTACTCAGCTAGGCAGGCAGATGTAATCCTAAAATGTTTCTCTTTGGGCAGATGTCAGCCAGCGAGCGCTTACTTGCCTCTTTTGTACAGGCCGTTTATTTTTAAAACCAATTATGACACTTCTCATTCCATCAACGCCATTTAGTGACGCAAATAGTTACTATTTTATTTTTAGGGTTCCGTACCCAAACCTTCGGTACATTGGTACGGAACCCTTCGTGCGCGAGTCCGACTTGCACTTGGCCGGTTTTTTTAAGTGGTTTTTTTTACATTAAATGGGCTTACTCTTGGCCACATTCGAGAACCATAAGGCTAAGAAGAGGCCGAAGATGAAGCGAGCTTGCCCAGAAGAAGCCTATTCACTCGTGCCTTAAATATCGCTGGGTTATATTCTTTCGGGAATACAGACGCAGGCAGGGAATTCCACTCCTTGGCTGTGCGCATTAAGAAGGAAGATGAAAAACGCTTCGTGCGCATGCATGGAATGTCAACCAAATAGGGGTGAAACCCCGCCGTGCGTCTGGATGTCCGATGGTAGAACGGGGATGGCGGAATGAGCTCATGCAGCTCAAGAGCACACTCTCCGAAATAAAGTCTGTAGAACACCGCCAGACAAGCTACTTCACGGCGGTGGGAAATACTGTGAAGCTTGGTTTTTAATAGCCCACTATCCCCTATGAGTTTTCTGGCTCTGCGTTCAACCGAGTCGAGTGCGGCTAGCTGGTACTTTGCGGACCCATCCCACAGGTGGCAGCAATATTCCATGCACGACCGGACTTGCGCTTTGTAAAGAGTTAGAAGCTGTCCCGGCGTGAAATATCGCTTAACCTTGTTCAAGATGCCTAGTTTTTTGGCCGCAGTTTGAGCCTTCGACTCGATTGTGTCACCAAAGTTGAGATCGGAAGTCAACTTTATGCCAAGGAGATCGAGATTGTCGGTGACAGGTATAGTTACACCTCGGAAAGTAGGAGTCAAGTTCAGAGGACTCTTCTTTGCAGTGAATAGACATGCCTGCGTTTTGGTGGCGTTAAAAGTGACTAAATTGTTGTCGCCCCATTCGGAAACAAGACTCAAAGTCGTATTCGTCCGCTCCACCATGGCCTCTCTCAAGGAACCAATTTCTTCCTTGTTGGCCTTTGCATTGGACAAATACCTCTCCGCAACCGTGCTGTCGTCTGCATACCCAACAATTCCGGGCATGAGCAGATCGTTGATGTGCAGCAAAAAAAGCGTTGCGGAAAGAAAGGATCCTTGAGGAACTCCAGCTTCTATAGCCATGAGGTCAGAGGAGCAGCCGTCATAACCACTCTTATCGACCGTTCGCTCAAGAAATCCGAAATCCAGCTGCAAAAGTCAGCAGGTAAACCATACGCTGGAAGCTTGCTCAGCAAACTAGCGTGCCAGACCCGGTCAAAGGCTTTCGAGATATCAAGCGACACTGCAAGCGCTTCGCCATGATTCTCGATTGCTTCACCCCAGCAATGCGTAACGTACACTAGGAGATCCCCAGTTGAGCGTCCCCGGCGAAAACCAAATTGACGGTCACTGAGTAGGTCGTGGTTCTCTAGGTGCGATAGCAGCTTGTTATTCAGTACCCTTTCCATAACTTTACAGAGTATGGAGGTAATAGCAATAGGTCGATAGTTGTTGGGTCGGCACGGTCACCCTTTTTGGGTACGGGTTGCACATTCGCAATCTTCCAGGACTTGGGAACTGTTTTAGTCTTAAGAGAGAGGCGGTACAGGCGTGTAAGTACAGGAGACAACTCAGGAGCACAGTTTTTTAGTAGTCTAGCAGGAATGCCATCAGGGCCGCTGGCTTTATTCACATTCAGGTTCTGCAATGCTCTTTTGACCTCTTTAGCGTGTATGGTGATATGCGGCATGGAAACGCCGCAGTGAGGTAAAGTAGGTGGATTTACCGAGCTTGCCTCTAAACGAGAATTGTTCGCGAACAAGGACACAAACAGTTTTTTAAGTGTCATTTGAAAAGCTCTCATTATTTTAGTATACATTGAAAATGGTTTCCATGGTTTCCATTGTAGTGTTTTGACGTTTACTCGAAATCAATTCCATCTCAATTTCTCGTTCGTGTTTCGGGAGTAACCCCCACTGAAATTTTATTCAAAAAATCTTACTCTAATACCTCAACAAACTGCCTATGAATTTTTAAGCGGCACGTCGAAACGAGCAGATTGTTTTATGCATGCTTTTGGAGGGTTAACGGGATAAAATATGAAAAAGGTGCTTCGGGATTTGTTACCTATAATAAGAATGTAGGGTTAAGTTACAAAATAGGTTGCGATCAGAAATATTTTATGTGAAAACTTAGTTTTAGTTAAAATGAAAGGAATTAAACGCGTGCAACTACGATAGGTAGGTAATATCTCACCTACCTATTTTCCAGACGTTTCAAACGAGTTGCATTTAATTCCTGTAATTTTAACTCAGTACAATGCAACGCGAAAATTTAAAAGTGTATATAAACTTATTTTTATTTATTTTATTAGGCCTACTAGCTTCTGCCCCATAGAAATAGAATGTCAAAGAACAACAATGTCAATAAACAGGTGATCCGAAAATAAATGCATACATTTTATATGAGATACGTAAAATATGACTTAGATACATAAAATATGACTATATATGGCAAAGGAAATTGATAAATTATGTTCCATACTGTTTTCTTCGTCGATAAACGAATAAATGTAGCGAAATTTGGTTTGAGAGAAATGTGTGGTAATATCTTATTTACCTGTGAAAAGTGTGATTACTTGGATTGTTTCTTTATGTCACAACACAATTACTTAGAGCACAAGACACCATGGCTCCATGATACCTTTATTTTAAATTATAATTAAGATGAACAAATATTTTAAACAAACTGTGATTGCTCATTTGCTAGGCGGGACGCTAGGGGCTCTTACTGTGAAAAATGTTGGCACATGTCACTTGATCCTTTGTCTCTTTTTTACATAGACCGTGTCCGTATGATAATGTTAACTTCTCTTTTCCACGCTTTGTTGGTCTTCTTGAGCGCAGCGAAAATTTTTCTATGTCTATGTTCTGCCCACTCCTCGTCCCAGCCGATATTTTAAAAATATGTATGAAACATTTGACTAAGATAAAAAGTATCCTGTGTTTTTATCCAGGCTTTAAATTTTCTGTGTGGCAAAGTTTATACAAATCCGTTCAGCCATGTCATTCAAGATGAGTGTCCACAGAACATAGAAAAAAAAAATCTTTTTACTTTTTCACAGAATATAGAAAAAAAAAATTCTTTGTTTTGTGTGGGTGTCTGTGCGTGCAAGCGTGTGTGTGTGTGTGTGTGTGTGTGTGTGTGTGTGTGTGTGTGTGTGTGTGCGTGCGTGCGTGTGTGTGTGTGTGTGTGTGTGTGTGTGTGTGTGTGCGTGCGCGCGTGTGTGTGAGTGTATGTGTGTGTGTGTGTGTGTGTGTGTGTGAATGTATGTGTGCGTGCGTGTGAGCATGCGTGCGTGTGAGTGTTCAACCCTCTCGATACTTAAATTGTCTTACCGATAAAATAACGATGACTAACTTTACAACCCTTTTCTCATAATTTTCGACAAATCGCTTTGAAAAGTTTTTGAACAAAAACAAGAGCTATCTGTATTGTGTTCTCAAACAACAAGGAAGGCCAGTGAAGACATTCGCGACTTACAAAATGGCCCTTGAGAATACTTCTTACTATAGAAAGAGTTTAAACTTGTTTTAGAAACTTAGAGTTGACTTTGTCTTAAGGGTTCATTATACGAAAACATTGTTTGGGGGGTCATTTTTTATATAGAAAATGTAAACAAAAAAATCATACAAGCTAAAGAGATACTCTAGTTGCTACAAATTGAATTGAGTATTAATCTCTCAGAAACTGTAAAAAAAACGAAAAATCACCGAAAGCGCTTGCATAGTTCATATTTTTGGCGTAAATAATTGAAAGAATAGCAGAAACGTATTGAATTGAAATACACTTTAACGTACTGTGAAGTAGCTTGAATTACTTTTATTCAAGAAAGATGATTGTGATAATGATAATGATGAAAAAACAACGAAAACATCGAAAAAGCGCAGAAGTGAGGTTATTTTCCTTACTCTTTACATGTAAATAAAAACAATGTTCCAGCGTAACCGAGCCTTAAGGTGTTGTATTTTATCATTAGATGTTTCGCAGTAAAAGTCTTTACTTTTCAGTAGTCAGTCAGACTCTCTTTAGAGTCTGACTAAAAGTCTACGATCGCGATGGCACGATATTCCGAGTTGTGATAGAAAAATAAAAAGCACAACGTTATTATGGGTAATTATAAGATCAGTAGCTTCTGCCCGCAACTTCGTCCGCGTGAATATTAGAGTAAATCATTACGGAACCTGCAACCAGAATCCGACCACTTGTTTTTACGCGATAAGCGGGTCCCTACCAAGCGCACTGCCTCGCGAGGCAAGACGTTTGCAGCCGCGTACTGATAGGGTGAGCAGCCTCGGACGTTTGCCGCGCAACATTTTCCGCGCGAGGCAGCCTCGCTCTGTAAAGGCTGCAAGAGGGTGCCGCGCTCGGCAAGGCCGAGCCACGTTGAGGCTGAGCCAGCATTGAGCTCAGAGGCCGCGCGTGTCACGAGACCGTACATTCGGAAAGCTATCACCACCACTGCTTTTATACTAATTCTTCGACTTATCCAAAAAAATAAATAAAAGCCTACCCGGTTTATGTTATTCCATGCATCTCCTCTTAGTCCTCTATGATGGGCGAAAAAAATAAGAAGATATTAGTTAGATTCACAACGATTTTAATTTCAATAAATTGTACGAGCAGGCTTACAGAACAGGCGAATAGCGAGAGGTGAACCACAGAGCAGGCAACAGTGTTGCCACATGAATGACATTGACATTACGTTTACAGACCTGACACTACCCCTTAAACGAAAGACGTCCCCTTAAGAAACAATCTTAAGACTACCCCTTAAACATATTTCTGCACGTTTAAACTTAAGCAAAATGTTTTTAGGAAACAAACATTTATACTCTAACGTAACATCTGTGTGTAGCAAACACAAAACTAAAATAATACCTACTTAGTTACAAATAGCACTAATATATTAATAATACAGCTTTATTATTATTTATTTGTAATTTAATTTTTAATCAATAATGACCTGATGAATTGTTGACATGGATTTATAATATTTTGACATTTGTATATTTTCATATGACTAAAATTTGACATTTGTATATTTTCATGACTAAATTTTGACATTTGTATATTTTCATGACTAAATTTTGACATTTGTATATTTTCATATGACTAAATTTTGACATTTTGTAGAGTATTGACATTTAAGATAGAATTTGACACATCTTGCTTTCTATATTTTGACAATTTATAGGTATTAAATTTTAACAATTTTCCCCATATTGACATCTTTGCAAATTTAAAATTATGTAATGTGCATGAAATTATATGAAATGTGTTTATATATTTACCGATTGAAACACAGCTTTTACACTATATTCACGTTTAATTACTATTTTTCAAAAAACAATGTGAAAATTTCTATACGTTTTTTCTAAAGCAAAAATCAATACATTTTATTCTTAAACAAAAAGACAAGCGCTGACTTAAAAACGCAATCGATAGCAATGAGGTTTTATGTCATGACTCAATGGTCGAAAAATCTAACTACAAACCAAACATTTCGCCCTCTCAAAGTTCGACAGAACTTTAAAAAAAATAAACTTTAAAGAAATTACCTAAATCAAGACTTTCAAATTCTAAACTTGAGAGGAACTACATAAAATTAAAATACTTTACTCGAATCGTTTTACAAGAGTGGACTGTAACACTTTAGTAAAATAAAACTTAATAACAACAAATTAAAACTTTAGAAATCAGAATCACTTTCAGTAGGCAATAAACACAATTTATGAACTGGTCTTTTCAATATCGAATTTTTACATTTCAGACTAACTACTCTAGTTAGACCATCTGAACCAGGATGCAATTCAATTATTTTACCCATCAACCATTTTGTGGGTGGCAATCTCTCATCTTTAATCAAGACTATATTACCTACTTCTAAATTTCTTTGAATACTTGTCCATTTTGTCGTTTTTGTAAATTAACTAAATATTCTTGACTCCATTGCCGCCAAAATGACTGCAATTTTTTTTGTAAATATATCCATCGTTTATTGTATGGAACATAACAAGTTTCTTCTAAATTTTCATCAGGGACCACTATAGGATTGTCACCTATTAAAAAGTGACCAGGTGTTAATGCAACCGTGGTTCCTTCTCTATCATCATTTAAAGATGTCATTGGACGAGAATTCAAACAACTTTCTATTTGACATAGTAGAGTTGAATATTCTTCATAAGTCGATTTTGTATCTCCAAGCACACGATTTAAATGTCGTTTAATTGATTTTATATTTGCTTCCCAAAGGCCGCCCATATGGGGTGCTCCAGCGGGGTTAAATTGCCATTCTGTCCCATCTAAAGCTAACAACTCTGCTATTTCAACTGGTAAATTACTGACACTTTTATTGAACATAAGCTTAAGTTCTTTGGTGGCGCCTATAAAATTCGTTCCGCAGTCACTAATAAGTTTCTTACAATGTCCTCTTCGTGCTGTGAAGCGACGAAAAGCAGCTATGAATCCCTCAGTACTAAGGCTAGTGACCAGTTCAATATGAACTGCCTTTGTGACTGTGCAAATGAACAAAGCTATATAAGACTTTTGAGTTTTATTAGAACCGCGTCCACCAAATAACTTTAAAATTATTGGTCCCGCAAAATCTAAACCACTCACAAGAAATGCTCGCTGTGGAGTGACTCTATCTTTGGGCAAATTTCCCATTAATTGGCTTACAAGTTTATTAGAATTACGACAACAAGCTACGCATTTCCTTATAATCCCTTTTATTATATTTTTCACTCTTATAATATGATATTTATTCCTTATATAATTCAACATTAATAGCATTCCGCCATGGAGGGTTTTTAAATGCGCTTCTTTTACAATCAGGTAAGCTAATCTACTATTTTTTGATAAAATGATAGGGTGTTTAGTTTCTCTACTACAAGCTGCATTTTGAATACGACCTCCAACCTTTAAAATGTTGTCAACATCAACGAAAGGATTAAGATTTTTTATATTCTTTGGATTTACAGGATCAAAAGTTTGAGACATTCGTATCAGGTAAGACATTGCGTTTTGCATTTCCATTGAGTTTAAATACGGAGTGTACATTAGTAAATTTTGTTTCTTTACTTTAGCTTTACATTTATTGTAAAATCTAAGACAAAAGCTAATTATTCTTACTAGTCTGTTGAGATTAGAATATTTATTAATAATGTCTGTCTCTTTTTCAGATTCTGGCGCTATCACTACACTACACTTCACTTTCACTTCAGACCTTTTCTCTACATCAGTAGGATTCACTATTTCACTTATTTCTTTCACAGGTAGTTCACGACGTTCTCGGAGCCATGGCGGACCATTCCACCACAACTCGTGCGATTGCAGCTCAAGTGGACAGATTCCACGAGATGCAACATCTGCTGGGTTGTCTTGTGACGTAACATGATGCCATCTGCTTGGGTCTATTCTATTTGTAATTTCTGTAACTCTATTGACTACAAAAGTATTCCAATAATTTGAAGGGCGTTGCAACCAAGCTAGGACTATAGTTGCGTCAGTCCAGGCGTGAATGTCTTTCACAGGAATGTTAAGAGCGACTTTAACTCTATCTAGAAGTTTTGCTAAAAGCACTGCTCCGCATAATTCTAGTCTCGGTGTTGATATTTTCTTTACTGGAGCTACTCTAGTTTTTGCTTCGATCATTGTCACTTTTATACTATCACTTGATATGGCTCGACAGTAGACAACTGCTGCATAAGCTGTCTCTGAAGCATCCGAGAATCCGTGGAGTTCAATACTTAGTGTTTTTTCTGTTATGCCTATCCATCTATCTAACTCTATCAGTGGCATATTACATAAATTTTGGCGAAAGGTCAACCATTCCATTTTTAGTGTTTCAGAAATATTATCATCCCAATCAACACCTTCTGCCCACAATTTTTGGAGAAAAACCTTTGCTCGAATGACTATAGGAGCTAGCCAACCTGCTGGATCGTAAATTTTTGCTATGTCTCTTAGTATTATGCGTTTCGTTGGTTTTTCATTCTCTACATTACGCATTTTAAAATGGAGCTCAAACTTGTCAGTTTTATTGTTCCAGACTAAGCCCAAAATCTTTTGTTTATCGGACGTTGAACTTTCTATAGATGAACAGTTTGAAGCCCATTTATGCAATTCAAAGCCACCTTTATTCAAAAGTTTCATTAACTCGGTTTTCAACATAAGAGCTTTGTTAATCGTTGGTGCTCCTGTCAACAAATCATCGACATAAAATTCTGATGAAAGCGCGTTGACAGCTTCCTCTGAGAAGTTTCCATTTTCATCCTCAGCGAGCTGCTTCAAAGTTTTTATAGCTAGGTATGGAGCACATGAAATACCATATGTAACCGTGGATAATCTATAGTGTTGAATTGGCTCGTTGTAATTTGATCTCCAAAGAATTCTTTGGAAATCTCTGTCACTTTCTTCTATGTTTATTTGACGGTACATTTGGCGAATGTCTCCTACCAGCACTATTACATGTCTTCTCCATCTGAGGGTTGTATCTCTAAGATCAGTTTGAAGTGTGGGCCCAATTAAAAGATTATCGTTTAATGACCTTCCATTACTAGTTTTGGCTGAAGCATCAAAGACTACGCGAAGTTTAGTAGTGACACGTTGCTCATTGATTATAGCATGATGAGGTAAGTAGCAAACACTGTTGTTTGGCATCATTACTGTTGGAGCAAGTTCCATGTGTTTTTTATCTAAGTAATCTTGCATAAATTCTGCATATCTGTGTTGTAAGTCAGGATCTGTTTTAAACTTACGCTCTACTGAGGCAAATCGTTTCATTGCAATGGATAATGACTCACCGATGTCTGGTGGGCTAACAGTGAATGGTAAGCGCACTACATATCTTCCCTCTGATGTTCTTTTATGTGTAGTATTGTAATGCTGTTCGCATTTCTTCTCATCATTTGTCAATACTCTTTGCTTAGGAATTGGTTCTTCCAGTTCCCAGAACCTTCGGAGTGCTATGTCCATTTCTATTTTAGCGTGATGAGAACAAGATATTTGCTGAGGTGTGTCACCTTTGTTACTATTTCCAGAAATCAACCATCCTAGTGAAGTTTGCTGTGCAACTAGCGAATTTGTGTCGTTTCTATAAACCATTACACCTTGTTGAATGATTTCTGCAAAAATATCTGCTCCTAAGAGTAAATCTATTCTTCCAGGCTGTGTAAAGGTGTGATCTGCTAGTTGAAGACTATTTAGTTGTGGCCAATCAACTGACTGAGCCCGCTGTGGTATGTATGAGGTCAGATTTCTCAGTACATATGCTATGACTTTGATTCTATCTATTGAGTTATGTCTCGACATAATTTCGAACTCTACAA
Organism: Agriphila geniculea; assembly: GCA_943789525.1. NCBI lineage: Eukaryota > Metazoa > Arthropoda > Insecta > Lepidoptera > Crambidae > Agriphila > Agriphila geniculea. The sequence continues at coordinate 7,236,729 of OX038898.1, read as the reverse complement.
GTGCCTTGGTGGTTGTATTATTAGAACTAATGCCGACTATGTTTCCGTGAATAGCAGTCTTGCTGAGCCCCAACTCTTGGCAAGCACCTTCAGTAATGAATGATGCTTGTGATCCTTGATCGACAAGTGCACGAAGTGAATGGATTCTATTTGTTCTATTTGACTTCACTGTGACAAGTGCTGTGGCTAATATGACTGGAGAAGTATCTATGGATGTCTTCATGGCTATACTATCTATGTTTACTATCTTCTCTTGGGTATTGTTGCTATTTTCTCTGCTTTGAACTATTGCTGTGTTTATTATCGGAGTGGCTGGTGACGATTGTGATGTTGATGGAGTTGTACTAGAACCTGCTGGCACGCTGTATCCGTGTAACAGGGTATGATGTTTGCGACCACACGTTCTACAGCTCAATTGAGTGCAAACTTTTACCGAATGACCCTTTTTCAGGCAATTGAAGCACATATTATTCTTCTGTATGTATTGTTGTCTTTCGTTTACATCTAGCTGACAAAAAGCTTTGCATGAATGAATTCTATGATCAGCGTTACAATACAAGCATTTCAATGGACTCGTAATATTCGCAGTGAAACTTTTTGCTGTTGCTGTATGCCTGACATGGGGGTAAGTATCTTTAGGTTTAACGGCTTCCAATGTTCTAAATCTCAACTCTAAAAATTCAGATAAATCTTTCCATGTTGGCAGTCTATCTAATGTTTCTATGCGTTGTTCAAATAATCGGTGCGAATCGGTGTCTAGTTTTTGAATAATGATGTAAACAACTATGTCGTCCCATGTGTCTGTGGGAACATCTATAGATTTCAATGACGTTAAACATTCAGATGTAGTGTCTAAAATCTCTCTAATAGCTTTCGGTGTTTCGTTTGTGACTTTCTTTTGATTCAAGAGTCTACCTATGTACGAATTAATGATATGTCTACGGTTATTATATCTCTTATTTAACGTTTCCCATATCAAGTCATAGTTAGCTTCTGTGACAGGAATCTGTTTCACTAAATTTTCAGCTTCACCTTGTAAACATGACTTAAGATACTGACATTTGTTCACAGTACTCAAAGAATCATTATCATTGATAAGAGATTTGAATAAATCATGAAACGAAACCCAATCTCTATATTCTCCTGAAAACTTCGGTATTTCTATAGGCGGTAGCTTCACATTACAGGATTGCTTTGATGTATGACTGTCTGTGGACATAACAACTGTGGATGGCTTTGCTTGGTAACTAAAAACCTCTAGTTTCTCCTTAATGTATGTTTTCAAATCCATATACAGGTCTAGGCAGTTATCATTTATATTTTCCTTAAAATAACTTAACTGAGCTCTTTTATCAACCGAAACTCCTGCTAGTGTGTCATGATTACTTTGGAACTTTACCCAATATTGTTCTAATGTTTCTAGTCTCGTTTCTAAGTGTGCTTTAGTTAAACGCTCTTTTGGACACTTTTTTATATTACTAAATAGTTTCTGTATAAGATTAAACTTTTCAATTTGATTATTCTGAAGTTCCTCCATTGTAAAGTACTAGTTCTATGTAAATATGTGAAGGTAATCAAATGTGCAAGTAATTTCTAAACGGTCCAAAATTACGAAAGTCAAAAATAGATTCACAGTTTTTTACACACAGTTAATTAGTTAATATGAAAATAAAGTTCACTTTTCTTAGTCTATTACTCACGATACCGCAACCAAAGCCTTTAAAGTACTGAAATCCGTCACTGAAATCCGATTATTATTGCACAATTTTCACAAGCTATTTTTACTTTGACGCATACACTATTCTATAATATCCACTCGAAGACCAAAAAATGTTTATATATTTACCGATTGAAACACAGCTTTTACACTATATTCACGTTTAATTACTATTTTTCAAAAAACAATGTGAAAATTTCTATACGTTTTTTCTAAAGCAAAAATCAATACATTTTATTCTTAAACAAAAAGACAAGCGCTGACTTAAAAACGCAATCGATAGCAATGAGGTTTTATGTCATGACTCAATGGTCGAAAAATCTAACTACAAACCAAACAAAATTAGTTTTTTTTTTATTTGTAATATTTAACTTGTTGGCGATTTGGGCTTTACTGTAAGTCAGCATGTAAACGTTTAATAAATAAATAAAAAAAATAAAATAGTTACTAACTAAACAACATAATATAGGTACCTAGTTGCTATTTTCAAATGAAATTAAACTGAGTCTTTGAAACAATATTATAACTTAGTTAAGAAACGAGAACAGTTATTTCTTCTTAGAACAAAGAATGCACACTTAATAAGTTAATTGACCTAATTACATACTATATCATTTGTACTACATTACATTACATTTTGTACACATTACAATAGTACCTTATTAAACAGACAAAAGTGATGATACAAATTTAACATGTTTTTCTTTTGTAAGTGATTTTGTGAGAACATCAGCAATCATTTCATTTGTACACAAATAATTAATGTCTAAACAATCATTATTAATTAAATCTCTAATGAAATTATGTCTTACGTCTATATGTTTTGTACGTGCATGAAACATTGCATTTGAACACAATTTTAGTTTTATCTTACAATCAATACCTAAACTTTCAGTAAGGAAAGATTTCAAAAACATAGCCTCTTTGCAAGCATCGGAGAGCGCCATGTACTCAGCCTCAGTGCTGGACAATGCCACCGTCCTTTGCTTACGACTTTCCCAGGATATGAGTGGATGACCAATCAAGAATACATACCCTGTGTATGAGCGCCTGTCAACTTCATTGGCAGCCCAATCCGCATCTGCGTAGCCAGCAACATCCAGATCATCTGGTTTAAAAGCTAAAGAATAATTAATTGTACCTTTCAGATATCTAAGTACTCTTTTGGCCGCTTTCCAGTGTTCTTCCGAGTAGCATTCGTTGAATTGGCTCAGCACGCTAACTGCATGTATTATAATATTAAGATTCTGTAGTCATATTTAGAGTCTTTCACATTTCCTTTTTTTCAATTTGGATCCCGCTTCCATAGGAGTAGCAGCTGCTTTGCAATCAGACATATTGAATTTTTTAAGAATTTTTTCTATAGAAAATTCATAAAAATTCAATATATTCGGAAATATTTATTAGGATCAATCCTGTTATTTATAAGAGGATTGATCCAAATAAATATTTCCGTTATTTATTGAGATTCTCATACCCAGAATTTGATGGGCAGGACCTAGGTCTTTCATTTCAAATTCTTTCATGAGATTCTTCTTAATGGATTCTTTCTCATGTGACACATCTGAATAAAATAAAATTATATCATCAACATAAAGGGCAATAATAATCAAATCCTCCCCTTGTCCTTTATAATACACACATGGTTCAGATGACATTCTTTTAAATTTAAGTTTATTTATCAAAACTGCATTTATCTTTTCATACCAGGACTTCGCAGCCTGTTTCAGACCATAAATGGCTTTATGCAATTTATATACTTTGTTTTCCTGACCTTTTATCTTAAAACCTTCTGGTTGCTCCATTAATACATTTTCATGCAAATCACCATTCAAAAAGGCAGTCTCACATCCATATTATCTATATTCATATCTCTTTAGTAAGTATATATTCCTTTCTTTTCTCTTTTTGGGTCCGTATCCATTTCTTAACATAAGATAGGCTAGTAGAAAAAATCTTTCTTAAAACATTTCAAGTACAACCCCACCTTTACGAAAACTCCGAATACCGTGAGTGAAATACAAAATGAAGTAAAAATAGAAATGTTGGTCGCAGTTTCTTGGCAACTCTCTAGAGTTTGATTAGGCTCTCAATACTAGAACACATGAGACAAATACGGATTTTATTTTAATGAAAAGTAGAGCTTTTCGAACATAAGAACTCTAAGGAATAAGTATTAGAGAAGTGCTTTTTCAGTGTTGTATTTATGCGGAAAATATTTGAGAAATACGTGGGTACTCGGAAATTTATGCTATTCTTTTTTAGAATCTTGCGAATTCGGATTAAAGCTGTATCCATATTTTCTTTAGGAAAAAATAAATAAATTTAAAAAATATTGTAAACATGACTGCCCCGCTAAAAACGAACTAAAAAGTTAAATAACTAGTGTCATTGCAGTCGGGGGACCGTTTTGTGGAACAATTTTTAATCAAAAAGATCCCCCGACTGCAATGAGACTTGTTATTCAACTTTTTAGTTCGTTTTAGGGGGGGCAGTCGTGTTTTTAATACTTTTTAAATTTATTTATTTTTATATCACACATTTTAGTGACAAATTATATAGTTTTGAAATAAGCTCAAAGTCAAAGTCAAAATCAAATAAGCTTTATTCAAATAAACTTAATTATTAAGTACTTTTGAATCGTCTATATTTTCCTACCACCCGTTCTAGACTTTTTTAGCTGACAAGAAGAACGGGCGCAAGAAACTTATCAGCTGTAACAGCCATAAGTAACGATATTTACAATCTTGAATATTTCGTTACCAGATAATTACAACAGGGTGACAGGATTATTGGCAACAACATAGACTTATTATATTACTTCAACAAAGTACTTATAGTAGCAAGTTATGTGTTACATCATTTCCACGCATTTTGATCTTTAAGATAATCGTCTACTTTATAATAACCTTTACTCATGAGCGTTTTTTTAACATGGTTTTTAAATTCATGCAAAGGAAGATCAATCACTTGTTGTGGAACTTTATTAATAAAGGCTATGCCTTTCCCCATAAATGAACCTCTAGTTTTTGCAAGCCTAAATCTTGGAACGGCAAGTTTATCTTTATTTCTTGTATTTAACTGGTGAATATTGCTGTTCTTAGCAAATGAATCATAGTGTTTCCTTACATAAACTAAATTTTCATAAATGTATTGGCCTGCCAAAGTTAAAATATTTATTTCTTTGAACAATTCTCTCAATGTAACTCTCCGCCGTAGATTGTATATGGCGCGAACAGCTCTTTTTTGGAGTATAAAAATATATTCAATACTGGCAGCTGAGCCCCACAATAGCAGTCCATACGACATTACACTATGAAAATAACTAAAGTATACTAACCTTGCCGTTTCAATATCAGTTAAAAGCCTTATTTTCTTAACAGCGAATGCCGCTGAACTAAGTCTACTTGACAAGGCTTCAATATGTGGATCCCATTGCAGTCGAGAATCTAGTGTGATACCTAGAAATTTAGTACTCTCAATAAACTCGACTTCATCGTCATTCAAATTAATATTTAATTTTGTCTGCTCAACATTAGGTAATGAAAATTTAACACATTTAGTTTTATTGGGGTTAAGTGCTAAATTATTGCTATTAAACCAGTATGAAACTTTAGAGAGGGCACTATTTACTTCGTCCGAACAGTTACTACCTCTGTTTACTTTAAAGACTAAAGAAGTATCATCCGCAAATAGTACTGTCTCACATAAATTATTCGCGTAGTTGGGAAGGTCATTTATATAAATTAGAAACAGCAATGGGCCCAATATTGATCCCTGTGGCACACCCATATTGATGGGGGCTCCAGTAGATTCAGTTCTATTAATCACTACTTTCTGAGTTCTATTGTACAAATACGATTTCATAAGACTAACTGATTTATCAGAGACACCATAATGTTCTAGCTTCCTTAATAGTGTTTGATGATCAACGCAATCGAATGCCTTAGAAAGGTCACAGAAAATGCCAATTACATCTTGCTTTTCTTCCCAAGCGTCTAGAATATGTTTGAGAAGTGCAATTCCAGCATCAGTAGTACTTTTACCCTTGGAAAATCCAAACTGATTTTTATGAAGTATATTATTGTATGTGAAGTAATCTAATAATTGGGAATATATAATTTTTTCAAATATTTTACTAAGTGCTGGTAGTATAGATATTGGCCTAAAGTTAGCTGGGTCACTTTTATCCCCAGATTTAAAAAGAGGAATCAATTTACTATTTTTCATTAGATCAGGAAAGACCCCTTCGTCAATACATTTGTTAAAAATAAAAGCCAAATAAGGGGCTAGTATATCAATTATTGATTTAATAATGCTTGTTGACATGCCCCAAAGATCTTCTGTTTTTTTAACATTAATTGTTTTAAAAGCTTTAATGATATCTGCACTATTTATATATTTAAACGAAAAACTTTCATTGCACTTATCAACGCTAGACTCCAGAAGGGAGACAGCGATGTTGGGACAAGCACTAAGAGTACTGGTAGTTTCTACAGGTATTCTAGCAAAGAAATCTTCAAAAACTTTAGCGACCTCATTGTCAGATTCAAAAGTTTGATCACCAGTTTTTAAACAGAAGGAATTTATATTGGATTTTGATTTGCCCGTTTCTTTGTTAATAATATTCCAGGTAGCCTTAATTTTATTGTCAGCTAATTTTATTTTATTTGCAAAGTACTTGGACTTTGCTAAGATACAAACTTCTCTGAATGTTTGTGAATACTTCTTGACAAATTCAATGAAGTTAGGATCACAAGAAGTAGCTTTCTCTGCATAAAGTTCGTATAATTTCCTTCTGCTCTTATATATACCGGGAGTGGCCCAGTCACTAAATTTCGTGCTATCATTACATTTGATCACTTTTTGTTTAAAAGTTTCACTGAATTCAGTTTGAACTATGCGAAATAAATGATTATATAGGTTATTGGCTTCAAAATTTGGTTCTGGTAATGTTTCAATTTTACTAGTGACATTGGTTCTGAATTTTTCAATACAGTGTTTTTTTATTGGCCTACACATTATTTCCCGTTTAGGCGGAACATGATGGTGCTCAATGGAGGCTAATTGTCCACTGTGGTCGGATTTAATACAATTTAAAATTGATTTTTCAATGACATTACAGTTACAGAAAATATTATCTAAGCAGGTTGCCGATGTGGGTGTGATACGCGTTGGTTCATTAAAAATGTGTAGCAAATTAAATGATTTAAATAGGTTTATGAACCTACTCGACAATTTAGCTAACTTAGGGTCTAAGATGTCGACATTAAAATCTCCGCAAATTGCGATTTTTTTATTCTTCCTACAAGTCATTTTTAAGACTTCCTCCATAGTGGACTCAAACTCAGAGTAATTCGCGGTGGGGGGTCTATATACGCATACTATAATTATTTGATCAAGTTCCACACAAGACAGCTCAATGGTTCGTTCAATTGAGAGGGATACTACATCTTTGCGCTCTTTACATTGTAAGCTATTGGGTAGAATAATAAGGGCTCATTAAGGCTTTCATTTGATGTAATATTTTTTTTAGTTTTTTCACATTTGAAAATGGCGTAGTAGTTATGGTGGAATAAAGAAACTCACATACCCACAAACATACATGAACCCTGAACACATGTACACTCCTTTTTGGACAGTCGCGTAGAAACACACAGCAACAATTTTTCTTCCTCATCTATAGTTCGCATAGGTAGGCAATGGAGAGCCAGCTCGGTGTTTCCCAACGTGATCGAATTTGAAATGAGTTTCGTGAGAGAACTGGAATAACCGATATTGTTCGAATGACTGCTCAGATGAAGTGGTAGTGGGCCGGACATAATATAGCGAGAAGAACCGGAGCCGTTGAGGAAGAAAGGTTCTGATATGGTAGCCGTGTGTCGGACGACGCTCCGTGGGTAGGCAAAAGCCCCCGACAAAGTGGACCGCAGATCTGGTAAAGGTCACGGGAAACTACTGGATGCGGGCAGCGTAGGACCGATCGTCGTGGAGATCCTTGGGGGAGGCTTATACCCAGCAGTGGGTGTCGTGCGGCTGATTGATAATGCAATATCTCTTTGCACTCCCAAAACAAGATAAGAGATTTTATAACAATATATATTTTAACCCGATTGTGTTCAGTGCAAGCCAAGCACGTGTCTTGACTAACAGAACGCGTTTTATAACGAATCAAATCAATTTTGCATGAATTGTCCTCTATTTTATACAAATCATTTTTCAGCAAAATACATTGCGTTAACTCTTGCGTATTTTTTTTTTTTCATCATTGCTTTGTCCCCGTTATAAAATAAAGGACTGTTGGAAATTCAATAATACTCGTTGATATCACAAAGCGTACGCCGCCGGACGTGTGAAATTAGGGCCAATTACATTGTTTTAAATTGGTGTGACGACCGCTTTACTAGGGTTGTCAACCGAACAAAGTGGTTCAGTAAATAATAATAATAATAAAACTTTATTTCGGACAACATTATAGGTCCATATTATCAAAAAGATATAAAATATGAAATTCTTAAAATCTAGCCACATGTCTTCACGAGCTGCCTGATAATAGGGCAGTCGTTTTTAGGGCTATTACACCTAGGATATTGTTGGTGCCGCTCCTCTTCTTGCTAGAAGTGAAGCAGCCTTTTTACGCGTTATCGCGTCAAACCCGTCCATGCGCGCCTCGCAGAACATGCCTGAGGCGCTGCAGTAACGGGACAGCCCCAACATTACCTTAATTGCATTATTGTATTGCACTTTAATTGCTTTTAGCGCCCATTGGTTATATCTGATCCAGTAAAAATAAAAGTTTTATTAGAATAGAAAAAAAAAACTGACCCAGTGCGAGTCGGACTCGCGCACGAAGGGTACCAAAAAACGGCAAAAAATTACGTTTGTTGTATGGGAGCCCCCCTTAAATATTAATTTTATTCTGTTTTTAGTATTTGTTGTTATAGCGGCAACAAAAATACATCTTTCTGTGAAAATTTCAACTGTCTACCTGTTGTTGTTATTAAAATCGAGCAAAAAAACAGCAAAAAAAAAATCACGTTTGTTGTATGGGAGCCCCCCTTAAATATTGATTTTATTCGGTTTTAGTACCTATTTGTTGTTATAGCGGAAACAGAAATACATCATCTGTGAAAATTTCAACTTTTTAGCTATCACGGTTCATGAGATACAGCCCGGTGACAGACAGACAGACCGTTTTTACCCTTTGGGTACGGAACCCTAAAAAGAAGTTTTTGTCGTACAATCATAATTTTCTTTTGGAATAACACTTTTAAAACCCTTTTTTTCTCCATAATAGTCTTGTTTAGTAAACATGTTCAACTAAGTTAAAGGTAATGTTTATTTTAATTTGTTCAAATGTTTAAAAATAATAAGCATGAAAACAAAATGCATTAAATAATTAGTATTTTTTATTTTTCTATAGATATCATCAAATTAATATTAATGAATTAACTTACCTATCTATAGTAAGGTAATATTTTGATATAAAAAGCTGACAACCCTAAAATAAGTTTATTTTTTACCGCATTTTTGTACTCAAATAGTAGCTGAGTCCATAAATATTTAAATTCAGATTCAGTTTGAATGAATATGTTTTAGGTTTCGCATTGCATACCAAAAGCAAGCTAAAAAATAAAACCGGTCAAGAGCAAGTCGGACTCGCGCACCGAGGGTTCCGTACAATCATAAATATATTTGGATATGTTACTTTAGTACAGTCTTTAAAAAAGTAGGATAAACGGCAGACAGGTGGAAGGGCGAACAGGCGGACTGTTAATTTAAAAATCTTAACACACCTGCTTATGGTGACTGAAAAACGTTTCAGCCACTCCACATTGCAAACTGTTTATATTACTAAGTAGGAACTTATTCTTCGTTTATTCGTACGGCAAATAGTAGGTAGTTATATTAGAACCAGCCACCAATTATTATTGTAGTATTAGGTTGCGCCATCTCTTGACCGATAGTGGAACTACTTTTTTTCTTAGGTCAGTATTCTTAGGACAGCGCCATCTGTTGACTGGTAGTGAAATTAAAGAATTTTTGTTTGTTTTTTGCATTTCTAAAAAAGTGTGTTATATTGAGACATCGTTTTATTTTTCCTGTAATCTTTACATAAACTACTATCACATAGAATTATTTCAGATTTTTCTCTTTGCAAACTTCGGAGATAAGGGGGGAGAAAGTATTTTTTTACATTTTTCATCATAAGTCGAAAACTACGCCGCCTAAGAAAAAAATAAAAAATGAATAAAAATGTGCAAACGGCGCTCTTTCATATGATACTCCACATGCCCTAGTAGCCCCACTTCAAATTTTTAAGACCCCTTTTCAGTCCCTGTTGTAAAAAAGATATTTATTTTTTATTTATTTCTTATTTGCAAAATAGTTGGGCAAATGTCATCTTAAACTATTCCAAATTTCAAGTTGATACCATTAGTAGTTCTTGAGATATCCAGCTGTGACAGACAGACAGACTGAGTCACACCATAAGGGTTCCTTTTTTACCATTTTGGTACGGAACCCTAAAAACATAGTAGGTATTTACTTTTTACTCCAAACAAACAAACCTTAATAATATTTACCTCCTTAAAAATATTAGTTAATATTTGATTAAATATTAATTTTCATAATACAAAGCACATCATGTAGAAAAACCACAGACTTAAGAAGAATTTTTATAAACTCGAAGACGGCTAATTAGAGTTGAAAAATACCGACGGAGTTGAAGAGAAATGAATCATTAGCTACGGCTATTCTAAATGAAAGCTTAATTTATGGCAGGAAGGTCTTAATTTCTTCAAAATGGGAGAATTCATTAAAAGAACGGAGCGGCCCGTCTGTAATGGTGCTCTGATTAATTTTTTCATAATGAGGGAAAAGGCTACAACTCTTTTGGTACTTTGATTATTTATGTTCTGTGGTGGTCTATTGACTTAGAGGTTTAGTTTGTTTTAGCTACAAAATAAAATGTACAGGTGTATGTAAGGCGTATGTAATTCATTAAAAGAACGGGGCGGCCTGACTGTAATGTTACTCAGTTTTTTTTTTCATAATGAGGGAAAAGGCATTGCAACTCTTTTGGTGCTTTATGTTCAGTGGTAGTCTATTTAAAGGTTTGCTTTGTTTTAAAGTTTCTTTTAGCCACAAAATAAAATGTACACTTGTATGTAAGGCGTATATGTAAAATGAGGGCTTTTCAAAGTGACATTTAAAAAATAAACATAAAAACTATTTGCCTCACTACATGGTGGCGTTAATGGAAAGAGAGAAGTGTCAAAATTGGCTTTCAAAAATAAACGGCATGTACCTACACTATAGAAGCAAGTAAGCGCTCGCTGGCTGACATCCGCCCAAAGAGAAACATTTTAGGGTTACATCTGCCTGCCTACCTCAGTACTCTTCCGATCTTTGCAAAAAAAAAAACTTTAACATTGACACCACATAATTGACACATACATTTTTATCAACGCCATCTATCTCGCCTACAGATTTTTGTCATTTGGAAATACCCTCATTTATTAAAAGAACGGAGCGGCCCGTCTGTAATGGTGCTCTGATTATTTTTTTCATAATGAGGGAAAAGGCATCGCAACTCTTTTGGGTACTTTTGATTATTTTATGTTCTGTGGTAGTCTATTTAAAGGTATGGTTTGTTTTAAAGTTTGTTTTAGCCACAAAATAAAATATTATACACGTGTATGTAATGTAGGACGTATGTAAGGCATTGGTGCGTCCAAATGGATGTTTATTCAACGATGCCCCATTCGGCATCAGCCATTTTAATGTCCCCACTGCTGGGGCTTCCTTATGGGTGGATAAGGAGGACGGGCCATAACCCACCACGCGGGCCCAATGTGGATGGATGGGTGTTAACGACTGCAAATGCAGCCGGGACCAACGGCTTAACGTGCCTTCCGAAGCACGGAGGAGTTCGAGATAATATTTTTTGGTCACCCATCCCATGACCGATCCTTGTGAAATATGCTTAACGATGCCCCATAATGTACGTCTTTTCTCAGTGGCTAGCTTTAGTATCGCCTTGCAGCTTAATTCTTCAGCATATGATTACAAAGCCATAAGCAAACTATTAAAAATCAACCTCTTTTCATTTAGCACCTTCATTTAAACCTCCATGTTTTGCTGTACGGTTTCCAACAGTCACATTTCCTCCATTTCCTGGTAACAATGTCTGAAGACAAAAGCTTTGCGGCAGCTGACATGTGAATGAGACAAAAGACATGCTTGCCTACTCATTGAATACTGCGTTGGACTGTGCAAAGATCTTAAGTTCCGTTCTGAACGACGATTTAGAACTTTACATTTGTTTGTACTTAAATGTTGTATAATTTTTAAATATGGATGACGCCGTGCATGTAGTCACCAATACAATTATTTCTAAACCATCGCTTTAATTTGACAGATTGATGTGGCACATTGCTGCATTTCTTTGGTTAGTTTTTGTTTGTGCCAAAAAGAAGCATCAGTAGTGTGTAACATCCTGAAAGCGAATGAGATAGATTTCTAAATTAGACAATAGATAAGGTCAAAATAAAAAAGGAAACAACCATGCCCTCTTAATTTGTTTCTTATAAGTATTTTCAACACACTTTCTCGTTCGTAAAGTGAGCCCTAATCCATCGCTTTTAGGGCCATAAACCGAGCTATAACAAAAAGTGTGCAATAATATTATAAAACACTAGTGCGTTATAAAATTATCTCGACAAAGTTAAATTAGTACCTAACTGCAAGTTCTATGCGAGTAAACAGAGCATTCCCAATTTAACTGAGTAATACAGTTATTTTTTTTAGTAACAACAAAGAGGTTTTATGTTGCTGAAAATTCATATACATTTTTGGAATAAATATATGTGTACCTAAGTCCTTAATTAAGTCAAACAAATATTTATTATTATCAAATTATTCATAATTCACAATATTTTGTTATTAAATATTTGCATTTCATCTCTTAAAATTATAATTTTGAAATAGGCTGTATGCTTACTCACCCCTTTGTTCGCAAAATATTCTAGCTTTGGGCGTGTAAAAAAAAACCTGCTTCCCATAATTTTCATATTTTGTTTTTATCGTATTGTTGCTGTGTGGTAAATTACTTTGTTTTTTCCTCGCAAATGTGTTGAAAAAGGTCGTATTAAACTCTTGCTTATTGCACACTTGGCCGAGTTACGCCCTCGCCTACAGCTCAGACTGCAACCCACAGCCTCGTGTGCAATGAGCAACTTAAGCTAACTTGTCTCATATCATAATGTACTATTATTGAATAACTTTTCAAAACTTATTTATTAACTAGCGGCCGCCCGCGGTTTCACCCGCGTGGTTCCCGTTCCCGTAGGAATATCGGGATAAAAAGTATTTTATGTTTTAATCTAGGTTATCTACTATCTGTGTGCCGAATTTCAACCAAATCCGTTCAGTAGTTTTTGCGTGATTGAGGAACAAACATCCAAACCCACAAACTTTCACATTTATAATATTAGTAGGATGCGCCCCCTAAAAACGATCAAAACTGGTTGTAATCATTCCATTGCATCGGCTTGTCAAACGATGCTTGATAAGCACCACAGAATAGATAAATTACCGTAGCCAATCAAAAGTAAGCCGTGCCCTCAAATTATAGTGGTGGTCGTAATGCAATGTAAATGATTGACAAGAAATGCTTGATCGTTTAGTTAGGGATTACTTTAGTTTTAAGACGATAATATTGGCGACATAATCAGCGCTAGTTGACGACTACATAAAGACCTATTTAGTTGAATGATTAACACCTTGTTTATTTATATTTCATGTACGATCGGCAACTCAAGTGCTTTAGCGTCACCGCTCACGGGCGACTTTTTGTAGCTGCGATAACCGCCTCTGTGGTCTAGTGGTTCGCCCACTCGTGTAAGACGCAGAGGTCCCGGGTTCGATTCCCAGGGGGGGTACAATTTGTACTCGGTTTGGTTGGTGGTAGGGCTTATTTCAAGTCCGCCTGGCTAGCTACTACCATTTTACCTAAGTCTGACGCCATAACAACAATTTAAAAATTGTTGTGTTCCAGCAGTTAGAGGTAAGATAGCCAGTATTCCGGGTGTAGTGCGCTTCCACCTACGGCCCTATCGTCATTTAACATAAGGTGCGATGAAGGCCAAGCACTATCCCGTTGTGTATAAAAAAAAAAGATAATCGCGGCGTTAATCGCCTGCGAAATGACACGACAAAGGTTTTACATAGCAGCGACAAAAAAGCACCGTGATTAACGCCGTGTTTATCGCAGCTACAAAAAGTAGCTCGTGGGCGTTTACGTATAGGACTCCGTTATGTTCTATTATGGGCGACAAAAAATCGCTCAGCGATTAATCGTCCGTCAGCGGGGACGCTTATACCACTTTACAAAAAGTTCTTGTTCGCGCGTATCGCCCCTGCACGAACTAACGGCGCGGCGTGCAAGCGATTTTAACTTTAGGAGTGGTTAAGTGTTGACGATAGTTCCACCTACAACCAAAACAAAACAAAGTATGCACGATCCTAAGATATTTAATAGTTATTTATGCAACTGTACTATAACGAGAGGTATTAAAACACGAATGTGGGTTTATCACATGAGTGTTTTAATACCTAATTATGTACAGTTGCATACAAGACTTTATCTACACCCATTCATTTATTTTTTCTTATTTTTATTAGGGAAACAAACAATATTTTAATACATATGGATTAACAACAACCATGATATTTATCTAAACCCATGATATGTATCCTCTATAAAGGTTTTGACTTTGACTTTGTCTTTGACTTTGACTTTCCTCTCCCTCCTCGTCATTATGTCTTCCGCAAAAGTGTTATAATGTTGTATTGAATTTCATAATGCGTTGCTCGCGCGTGGGCGCGCGGCGCTGCAGGACCAGCCCTCGCTCGGGGTATTGTAATGATGGCAGTAAGCTGTTTCAGAACCTCTTACAGAGGATTTAAAGCATGGATGTAGATAAAACAGTCAAACATTATTCATAAACATTAATAGTATCCTTGATATTAATTAATAATAAATTTAAGCAAAAATAATCCATCAAAATAATTACGCCAGTTGAAAACTGACGGAAATTCTAAAAATGTTTCATTACTTATTCATATGAGTACGAACTTAGGAGTTACAAGTTACATGGAAAGGCCCTAATGTAATGTGGCTTTCGCGTGTTAATAACACCCTAGAGACTCAATAAAGGTATATAGGAGTGCGTGTGTGACGATGAATAGAGATGAACTTAACCCTTAAGTTTAAATATAAAAATACTTATTTTAAAAATTGTATCTCACATTTTTTAGTTAACTGCAGTCCAAGATGTCTTGTGTAGAAGTAAAATGGGCGCAAGAAAATGATTTTTTTTAAGGAAATTTTTTGTAGTGAATTTGTTTATTTTAACATTTTAAAATGTTTCTCTTAATACTAGTTAGGTAATAACTTATTCAAGTAAATTCACCTTAGAGCAGCCTTAGAGCAATTCCTTGTGCTGTTATAGTAAAGGTGTAGGTATAGAATAGCACTAGTTGTTTTTTTTTATACACAACGGGAATGTGCTTGGCCTTCATTTCACCTGATGTTAAGTGACGATAAGGCCGAAGGTGGAAGCGCACTACACTCGGAATACTGGCTATCTTACCTCTAACTGCCGGAACACAACAATATTTAAATTGTTGTTATGGCGTCAGACTTAGGTAAGATGGTGGTAGCTAGCCAGGCGGACTTGAAATAAGCCCTACCACCAACCAAACCGAGTACAAATTGTACCCCCCCTGGGAATCGAACCCGGGACCTCTACGTCTTACACGGGTGGGTGAACTTAGTAGACCACAGAAGCGGTTAGTAAAAAGTAAAGGTTGGTTCCGTAATGAAAGTTACACAGTTTGATGGTCTGATCAACCCCACGAGAGGGGTTTGTATTAACTGAAAATAACCTTGTATATTGAAGAACATGGTCGTAAATAAGTTTTAATACATGTTCAAAAATTATTCAATGCATAATGTAGTATTTATATCATTTTAAATTGTTGTGTTACTTATTATTATTATTTGGAATTGCAACTACCTAATTATCAATTTAATTAAACTATTGCTAAAATTATGATAAGGTACTTTGAAATTATTGTGTTCCATGTTTGTACTTTTCATACCTTGAGAACTTGTGAATCATGAAAATAATAAAGAATTGGATTTAATTAAATTGAAATAATCGACCCCATAATTTGAACCCAATGATAATTTCAAAAAGACTCAAATCTTGAAAAGACTCCAGCTTAAAAAATATTCAACTCCTATAAAAACAAGCTTCCGCGCGTACAGTACATTAGATATAAAACACTTTTTACGGATTACAGCGCGTATATTGGTTAACTAGCTTCCGCCCGTGACTTCGTCCGCGTGCATATTAGAGAAAGAATATCCTTAGGGAACCTTCAATCAGGATCCTTAAGGATTTTCTCTAATATGCACGCGGACGAAGTCGCGGTTGGAAGCTAGTTTATTACAATAATCAGAATTGTGTCCAGAGCTATTAGTATCCCGTTCCCGTTTCTTTGCCCTTTCCCGTTCCCGTTTGGTTTAGTTCACATTTGGTCCCTCTCCCTCTCCATCTCCGGTAAACTTTCCGGTTGCCGACCCCTTAACAAAAAACGCGCTCCTGCGTAGTTTAAAGTTGTAATTTCGATTTTATATTATTTTTCCATACAAAATTTTAACCCCATTTTCACCCCTTAGGGGTTACATCATGTCCACCGTGTTGGTGGACTTCAAAATAAATGCTATTTTCGCAATCGTCATCCCAGAAAACCCCAATAACGACATCCATATCGATTTATAGGTTTATTTGTCCCATTTCATCCCCATAAGGGTTGAAACACTAACAATAACGCTATACGTTGCGTTAGATTTGCATCCATAAGCCTAAATAATAAATTTAGCGATTTTTACTTCGAAAATGAAGGATTTCTATACACAACTTCATTCGCCTTTTCACCCCTTAGGGAGTAGTTTTTAAAAACGCTGAGACACGTATATTAATTTTTAATCTTCAGCCTAAACACAAAATTTGAAGATCCTAGCTTCGAAACTGATGGAGTTTCATACAAACTTTGGACCTCGTTTTACCCTCTTAGGGAGTGAGTTTTGAAAAATCCTTTCTTAGTGCACCCTTAGACTTCATAAGGAATCTATGTGCCAAATTTGGAGTCTCTAAACCCAGTGGTTTGGGCTGTGCGTTGATACGTGAGGCACCAATCAGTTTCTTCTTTTATATATTAAGATTCAGATGTTAGTTTGGAATTATTTAGTTCTGATTTGCTGGTTTTTTGGAACTTTGTGAAAATGTTATTTTAGAACTAAATAAATCTAAAATAAACAATAATATACGCGCTGTAATTGTAATCCGTAAAAAGTGTTTTTTTTCTAATGTAGTACTAGTTTTCATTGGAGATCAATATTGAGCCTTTAGGCTAATTTAAACCCTTGTGTCAACGTCAAATAAGCTTTATTCAAATAAACTTAATAATTAAGTACTTTTGAATCGTCTATATTTTCCTAACAGCCGTTCCAGACTTTTTTAGCTGACAAGAAGAACGGACGCAAGAAACTTATCAGCTGTAACAGCATATATTTACAGACTTTAATATATCGTTACCAAATAATTACAACAGGGTGACAGGATTATTGGCAACAACATAGACTTATTACATATATTACTTCAACAAAGTACTTATAGTAGGAAGTTGTGTGTTACATTATTTCCACGCATTTTAATCTTTAAGATAATCCTCTACTTTATAATAATAGCCTTTACTCATGAGCTTATTTTTAACATGGTTTTTAAACTCATGCAAAGAAAAATCAATCACTTGTTGCGGAACTTTATTAATAAAGGGTATGCCTTTCCCCATAAATGAACCTCTAGTTTTTGCAAGCCTATGTGAAAAAAGAAATATGTGTAGCTTACTTCCGCAAATTGACTTTTAAGTTTGCGGAAGTATGCTACATATATTTCTTATTTCACGATGGTTTGGGACTTCCGGCAAGTGACGCCTGATTTAATCAAAAACTTAAACCCTTTACAACACTATACGAAAATCGCCTATTTAATATGCACGCAAAAGCACCTATAATTCATACGTTTGATAGTGAGACGATAATGGTATAAGCGTGTAGGTGTCAGTTTGACAAGGGTACCATTTAAGACAGCTGTTTGAAATGGGACCTGTAAACCTTGACCATGGAACCTTATCCAAGTCAAAATTAAACACTGCATTTGAATTAAGTTACTCTTCTTAATTAACTCCGTTTGTAGGTACTACACATTTGAATGATATAAAAATTACTAAACCTCATATTTTTTTTAAAAGTAGTTAAAAAAATCTTTATTTTGTGAACCTGTAGAATACAAAAGAAAAGAAATAATATAATTTGTCATTAGAAGGTTAATCGTAATGTTATGAGCTTTTTGTCATGTTATTGTAAGTCAGTATATAAAATTCTAGGTGTAAACTTTATAAAATTCTAAGGCTCATGTTATAGAATCAAGCTCTAACTCAAATCTCTGCTTGAGTGCAGTTAGAAAGGGATTGCTATTCATCGCATTTAGCGCCATCCCTTTCTAACTGTACTCAAACAGAGATTTGAGTTTGACTTTCATTCTAATAATACGGGCCTTAGTGTCATCAACAAAGACCACGTGAAGTCGAATTAAATACTCAGCCGAGAGTTTTTGGCGCCATTTACTCGAGTTCGGTTCGGTGACTATTTTAATTATTTGCAAATTGATTCATAGTGGATATTGTGTCTTAAAATTGGTGCAGTTTAGTGGTACAAGTGTCTACGCAACTGAACAATATGTGGGATAATTGAAATAGGCGCGATCTTGGTTGTGTGAAGCCGAGACTTTTACTGTAGTGGTAGCTACCTCGGCAGAACTTACCGTGTGAACTGTCTTGATATACTTGGTGCCAAATGCTCCAAGCAGCATTGGAATGCAATGCACCCGCATTCTAATGTAAATTGAAACAATCCACCACTGAACTATTCAACACTTGACAATGGCAAAAATTACTTCCAAGAGGAATGTAGATTGCCAAAACAAAAATAAGAAGAAATACTCAGCCTTAGAATTTTGTCTACATCTTGTTTCGCTCTAAGCTAATCAAGTTCTACCTGATGTGTAGGAAATGAAGCGATCTTTTGTATGGAGACCTCAACATTAAATCCTCAGTCAATGAAACTTTGCAGGGATGTAATATAGTATGTACCAACCTATGTATAAATATCCAAAAACAAAAAAAATGTCGATTTGGATAATTTAAACAATATGTTTCATTTATGATACTTCATCATACTGTAAAGTTTCGTCTACTGAGGGGTCCACCACCTTCCTTTCCTATACTACTGAGAGAAAGGACTAAAACTGATCGACATAAATACGAAAAGAACTCAAAGAGAATTTAAATTAACTGGAATACTAAGCGAACATTAAAGGGTATTTTTCATTCATGACGCAAATTACTTGAGCGATTTCAAATGCGTTTCTTTTCAAAATAACATTTTCCTCTTCACCCTTATTACAATGCAGTAAAAGCTAATTTAGTATGACACTTATCTGAATTAAATGTTTACGTTTAGTAGTCAAAACACGTCGCACACATTTTTGAATGTACAGGTGTACAAAAAAAGAAATGAGATGAAATAATGCAGGTGGAAATGTAGGAATAAATCCAGTGGATTATTTATATTAAGCAAATGTTTTTTCGAGTAAGTACCTACATAATATTAAAGTATGTTTTTTACAAGAAGTATAGGTATGTATTTTGTTTTCATAATATGCGCCATATGTGTGACGTCACTATTCTGATATTTTTTGTATGGGGCGTTTTCAGGCGGCCGCCAAGATGTCAACATTCAAAGCATCATATTTCAATAAATATTGATCGCAGAAAAAAAAACACTGACAAATATATCTTACATTAAGACAAAATAATATTCTAATATTTAATTGATGGAATAAAAAAAGCTTTAAGTTGGCGAACGAATTCAATTTAGGCTTAGATGAAATGTCGGTAATTTGAGCAGAGGGGCTGAGACAATATGGAAAATTTCTCTTTCTAAATTGACCCAGTCGGGTACCCAAGACCCCAGAGAGAGCAAAGCCATAAAAACCAGTGTTGAAAACATAGTCTTAGAGTGACGTAAATTTTCGTTTCTGTAACTATGCGTCGAAAGGACCTACTCCGGAGGGCGTCAAACATAACTTAAAAGCCTAAATTAGACAAGCAACTTCAATTAGTCAAAAAGCTTTATAACTACACATGTGGGAGTTCAAATGAGAATGATATGCTAATGTACTTCGGGAGTGGCATTTTAGACTACGAATAATTTCCCCATTTTATACATTATTTTTATTACACAGTGTGGGTATATAATAGGCTATTTGACTAATTTTGGAAAA
Source organism: Agriphila geniculea (assembly GCA_943789525.1). Taxonomy (NCBI): domain Eukaryota; kingdom Metazoa; phylum Arthropoda; class Insecta; order Lepidoptera; family Crambidae; genus Agriphila; species Agriphila geniculea. The sequence continues at coordinate 7,216,533 of OX038898.1, read as the reverse complement.
CCATTTAAAATTATTCCTTATTACGTAATAAGCGCACCACATTGATATTTCAGGAAAAATCAATGTATTTTATTAAAAAATCAATGTTAAAGTTTAAAATTTTAAAACCGCGCCAAAAACGCTATGGCGCTGGAAACGTCACTTGTTGACGTCACAAGCTTGTAAACATTGTAATATCCTTAGCCATTTGACAGCCATCAATCGCGGATCCTAAGTCTATGGTCGTGTCAAATGCCTAAAGCCATATTTATTTAAAATGTAAGTGACGTCATCAGTAATATTAGAGCGTTTTCGCCACAGAAAACATTCAAAAATTATTGCATTTTTCTAGGTGAAATTTTATTAATCAATCAATAGACTAAATTTAGTCTATATAATAGTTGAATAATGTTTTTTACGCCATTATCTGTTAGGATGACTACAATTTGCAGTATATTTTCAATGTTGTCAAATACCCTATTCCGAATAAGGTAGATGAACCTTACAAGCTTGGAAAAGTGAACTGGAAAAAGGTTCCTATGAGATTAATTAATTACCTGCCAGGGTCTGATTTTTTCGACACGGACCGAACATCCTGATGTGTTCAGTACCTACACGAAACTGAATAACTTGCTTCAGAAATGTAAGTGAAAGTTGAAATACGTCAAAAAGTGTCATAAAATAAAACCAATATGTGATCGGATGGCCTAATATACAAATAACTTCTATAAATTTTTGATAAAGCTGATAATTTCATGCACCTGCTCTTTATTAACCAAAAAATACTCTGGGCGATAGGAAAATTTAATTTCTAAGTTTATTTACAACTTTGTTTATAAAGATTTTTTTATTTTTTGACATTATTATTCTAATTTTATAAAAAGTCCAATTTTATTCGTATTTGACCTAACGTTTCTTAGAGAAATTTGTTCAGTTTCATGGACTAAACACAGCTTGAATATTTATTTCATGTCTAAAATAGTTGATTAGTAGCCAAGGGCTGTAAGGCATCAATTGCAGCCCGAGATATTTAGTTCGAGGGTAAAATTGATGCTTACACCCGATCTAACTACTCTGTTTTACATCTCGATGGTGAGGTAAGTAGAAAAAAACCGGCATTACAAGAATAAAACATTTTATTAGTTAAAATGTATAGTGAAATGAGAACAATTTTCAAATTTTAGGGACAGGTGTTTTTTGGGTATGTTAATAGTTTGAGATTGTGATATTTGTTGGTTATGGACAAAATCTGACGGGATGAAGCTTTCTTCAGCAGAAATTGATGGTTGCGGATCATCTCTTGAGAAAGATGTTTCATATTTTGAAAGCTGATTAGTTTCCGTTATTTTGTTAGTAATTTTACTTTTATTTTGTATGGAATCTTCAATGTAACCTTCAGCCACCTTGCTGGATTTTTTTAATTACTTACCGCCCTAAGGCTCTTTTTAATTACCTACTTACCGGATTTTCACTTATTTACAGGATTTTTAATTACTTATCGCCCTAAGGTTTTTTTTAATTAGGTACTTACCGGATTTTTACTTACTTACAGGATTTTTAAAATTACGTACCGCCCTAGGGCTTTTCTAGCTACATTATCACCTTAGAGCGCCATTTGGGGGTAATAAGGACCTACTTACCGAATATGAGAGATGTAAAATTATTAATCATCAAACCAGAAAAGTTTGTCAAAACCTTTTTTCACAGGTACGATCGGCACACGTGCTTTACTATTTTGAAGAAAAATTGTGTACTTGTATCGCCCCTGCACGAACTAAACGTAGATATGTAGTGACGGCGCGACGTGCAAGCGATTCTAACCTTAGGAGTGGTAAATGGAAGTGCTGTCAATAACGTGTGAAGGCATCAAAGTTTATTTATTTTGTGTTATTGTGTCAATATTATTTGTTATGTGTGCTAAAGACGCAGAGGTCTCGACTTCAATTCAGGGGAAACATTTTTGGCAAGTTGTTGGGAGGGCTTGTTTTAAACCCGCCTGGCTAGCTACCACTATCATACCCAAGTCTGACGCCATAACAACAATTTTAGCATTGTTGTTTTCCGGCAGTTAGAGGCAACATAGCTAACTTAATAGGTATAACAAGCTAATTACGATGTCAATAATCCATACTTCCATACTAATGTTATAAATGCGAAAGTAACTCTGTTTGTCTGTTACGTTTTCACGCCAAGACCGCTGGCCTGATTTTGACGAAATTTGGTAATGATATAGATGGGACCTTGGGGAAGGCCATAGGCTACATTTTACCCCACTGCTGGGCATGGGTCTTTTTGTAGTCCACGTGGGCGAAGCTGCGGGCGGAAAGCTATTTTTACTCGTAACTACTCGTAATACTTTTTGAATTTTTCTCTTCTTTTTATCAAGTTTGGCTTTCATAAAAAGCCATGTATCGGGTTTCTCGAACATTTTTTGTTCACCTTACCCACACTAATACACTTTTCTATACCTAACTGAAACTCTGATGTATTAGATAAAAGTGCATCGCTACCAGCTACACCTAGTTTTAGCCAGCTAAATCTAGGTTTAGCCGCACTTCCGATAATAGCCGTAATATCTCTACGAAGAAAGTGCGCTCATTCCTCTACGTACGATCCACCGACGAGGCTCCACCGGTGGATCGAAAGATATTTTTTTCCTCTTCGATCCACCGGTGGATCGAAAGATATTTTTTTTCCTCTTCGATCCACCAGTGGATCGAAGGATATTTTTTTTCCCTCTTCGATCCACCGGTGGATCGCCATCGCCAGTACGGTACGACTATCGTATTGACAATAAAATCTCATACGATACGCTTACGCTACGACGCCGTGTGCGGACTTCTTTGAACATGTACGTGCTCGTATTGCTCTTGTACGACGCGCGTATTACGATACGCTTACGCTACGATGTCGTATGCGGAGGGGCCTAATCTAGCGAATGTGTACCGGAGAATCCGCTTTTTCTCTAAAACGGTGGATCAGAGTGGAATAAGAAATATATGATTATATTTGAATCCACTTTTTGCCGTCAACCGGTGGATCGAAGAGGAAAATAAATATCTTTTGATCCACTGGTGGAGCCTCGTCGGTCGGTGGATCGTAGAGGAATGAGGGAGAAAGTGTACCTTAGTTAGAGGAAGAATTCCGTTTCTACATCATATTTCCCTTTTCACTTCACCCCAGTGAAACGTATAGAAAACCAAGCACGTACTTAGAACATGTGTACTCCATTTTGTGCCTAACTGTAATAAAAGAATCATAGCTAGTACACCCATAAAGGGAATTCATATCTTCCTAAAATGCCCTACTAACATACTAGTGCGTACATCCAAAGGCACAGTATAAATTAGTATCAGTATTCTATCTTCATATACTAACTGGCCTTACACACGGTATCAGATTCAGCAGTAAAGCCACAAAATATACTGCGGCTTTCTGTGTACGCATAGACATTTCGTGCATTTATTTTATGAAAGCTTGCAAAAATTTAAGATAAAAATTAAAGATAACCGGAATTAATATTACAATAATTAGTAATTTAAGTAGGTAATTGTCTTTTTTGTTTTGTTCGTATCACATTAACTGATATGTACGCCGTTATTTTGATACATATCAGAATATTTATTGTTGTAATTAGTATATTAATATGATTATTGAATATGCATCATGTGGCTGTACTTTTTAAATAAATAAATAAAAAAACTTCTGGATGAAAATTATGTCTTTTTCTGTACCCGTGACAATTTGTATGCAAAAAGTCATAATGACCGATTGAGTAGTAAAACGTAAGCGCAACAAACATCTAATTACACAAACTTTACAATATTATAATATAAACTCAACATTTTTCGGCATCAGCCATTTTAAATGTAAATGGCACAGGCTTTCCTCAAAGATGGATAGCGAAGTTACTAATGTTACCGCTAAGGGAACCTTTAATTTGGATAAAATGGATGGATCTGATGTTGTAATCTAACTAGGTACCTAAGTCATACATACACGTAAAGTATAGTGTGCCATGTCGAATATCCATTCTTTCAGCTGTTTTTGCATGACTGAATATCAAACATGGAAACTGTAACTGGCAAATGTACCGAAACTTCGGGAAAATCAAGAATCAAACCAAATACCAACTAATAACCAAAGTACTTTCAATAAAACCGCGCCAGTATCCGCTAAAAAGTGTTTTATTTCATGTCTAGTGACCGCGTAAGCTTGAGAGGTTATAATAAAAACTGTGACATTTTATAACATTATATTCTAATGCTATAACAATTCACAGTTAGAAAGATAACGTAAGTTTATAAAATAAACGATTATTTTTTAAGTACCTACCTATATCTAAAAATGAAATGAGTGTGTCTCTTCCCTATCCTAATCGAGTATGTACAGTTAAAAGTTTCAATATTTAATAATTGGTCAAGATATTGAGGTTTGTTAGTGTCCCAAAATTTTACTGATTTCTGGATTTAGAGCTCATTCATAGAATTACACGTGCATATTCCAAAGACACTATCTTGTTTACTTACGTAAATAATGAAAAGAATGAATAGTACAGTAGCCCGTAGACCATTTAAATCACCAAAAAGGTGACCGTTTGCCGTTGTAATATAGTTATTTATTACGAAATTATAGATACTTTAACCCAAGTTTTACAGATCGCAACCCGCCGTAACCTATATTTGTATATCTCCAAAAATGTTTTATTTTTTTGTTTCAAGGTTTACCACATAGTTTAGCTATTGTCGTGTTCTACAGTTTGGTTTGATTGCCTGTGCCACACTATAAAAAGTAGCCATACACAGATTTAAGACCTGATGAAAATGGTTGGACTTTATCTGGTCTTAAATCTGTGTATGATCACTTTCCATAATCTTACTATTATCAGTGGCAATCAAACAAAGCTGTAGAATACGACAATAGCTAAATCAAAACGGCGGGTTGCGATCTGTAAAACTTGTTATAGTATCTATAATTTCGTAATAAATAACTATATCACAATGGCAATCGGTAACCTTTTTGGTGATTTAAATGTTATACGGGCTACTGTACTAGAATCTACGCACGTTTTTTTCACTCGTTTTTTTTTACCTTTAGCTGCGCGTTCATATTCAGAAACGTGGTGTGATATCCCCATTTAATTTTTAGATATACTTGAAAACTAACGATGTATAGCTTTCAATAGGACCGCACTCTTAAGGCGGAATACCTACTGGTATTAATTTACACTGTGTAAGGCCTTACATTCTAACAGACTGTGCACATTCCGCCGTCCCTTGCTAAGACGCTATTGTCCCTTTGTAGAGACGGGGTGACCTATTTTGCATTGAGGTTTCTACTCATAGATATGATATTATAACCGGACCCACCAGTGGGTGGTGCCGGTGGGTCCGCGGGTCGTGAGCTCCCATAAGCTTTCACGAATCCTACTTAATCCTAGAATGATAGTTGTCCACAAAGTGTGATGACGAACAATAAGCAATCTTAATATGGCGCAGTGGATTAGTACGTTCGCCCCGCGATTGTAAAAGTAAGGCTGAAGTTCACCAACACTAAAACAGGTGATTCAGTTTTAACCGTTTGTTTTTGACATTTTTATGTATGGAGAAAATGTCAAAAAAGATGGTTAAAAATTAATCGGCTGTTTAGGTAGTTGGTGAACTCGGGTCAGCAAGTTAGAGTTGATTATACCACAAGTTATATTCTTAGAATAATAACACCTAGAACGATAGTTCTCTACAAAGCGCACTGTCAAAATTGAGGCAACAAAAACAGCCAACATGGCTCCGTTTTCAGATTTTTATTCTCCACCAGCGGCCGCCCGCGGTTTCACCCGCGTGGTTCCCGTTCCCGTGTGAATATCGGGATAAAAAGTATAATATGTATTAATCCAGGCTAACTACTATCTGTGTGCCAAATTTCAACCAAATCCGTCCAGTAGTTTTTGTGTGATTGAGGAACAAACAACTAAACGTCCAAACCCGCAACGTTCACATTAATAATACTAGTGACTCCGTGAGCTGTAGACCTCGCGATAAAATAAAATAAAATGTCGCCATGAAGTTTTCAAAACACACAGTAGGTACGTGAGTATTCGCAGCTAGATGGTGCTCCTAATTTTGATGATTTTTCAAAATGAATGAATATTTTTTTTATAAATTTGGAAAAATTGGCTTGACTAAACAGTTATATATAATTATCGAACCTACTCACAAAATTTCACCAGAATGAGTTGAGAAATGCGACCTGTAAAGGAGGTCAAACAGCCGGAAAGCTGGACTGAAATATGTTTTTTTACATATCTCCGTCATTTTATTAAATTTAGAAAATTTGCCTCGACAAAAAAATTCTATATATTTATCAAATCTGCTCACAAAATTTTACCGGGATCGGTTGAGAAATGCGACCTGTAGAGGAGAACAGACAGCGCCAGAAATCCGGACTGAAATACGATTTTTTTACATTATCTCCGCCATTTAAAGAAAAAATTTAAAACTGGCTCGACAAAAAAAAATCTATATAATTTTCGAACCTGCTCACAAAATTTCACAAGCATCTGTTGAGAAATGCGACCTATAGGCTGGAACAGCCGGACATACGAAAAAATTTTAGCCCAAGCTGAAGCAGAGACGCTTCGCTCGCACTTCGTGCTCGCTCGGTCAATCAGTAGGATAGTGTTATTACCTAATCATACCGAATACAAAACAGTTTCAATTTTCCTATACTTAGGAGATTAGTAACTATATTATTGGATTTTAGTTACGATTAGGTAACGTATAAAGGATAAAAAACTAAAAAAACTAAGCCATTTTGGCTCAGTATTAGTTGCCTCACTTTGGATACGAGGACACGGCTTCTAGGTGTTATTATTCTAGGGTTATACTATAACCAACTCTAACGAAAGTTGCTAAACTTCTATAACTTGCCAAACTTCCTATAACCGTTATAGGATGGGTGACCAAGAATGTATTATCTCGAGCTCCTCTGTAGGTACTAGTTCCGGTTGCATCTGCAACAACAAGCAAAGTCTACAATATGACGCACTGGGTTAGCACTTTCACCCCGCGATTGTGAAGTTAAGCAACTTTGGTTAAGGTTGGTTATGGAATGGGTGACCAAAAATTTATCATCTCGAGTTCCTATTGCTATTTTCGGTTGCATTTGCAGTCGATAATACCCACCAATCCGTATTGGGCATGTCCTTCTAATCCTTTGAGAATAAAGGCTCCTTTACCCAAAAGGAAGGGCTTTGTCCCGGTAGTGGCGAAATAAAAATGCTGTTGTGCATACAGCTTCAACGTGATATAATGCTGTAAAAATAACACCAATCCGTACAAAAGCGTCAGTCAAATGAATAATAATACGTGGTACCTGGCAGGCGGAAATTGAAAACGGTTTGTTACCACCATGCAGACACACCCTTACTTTTCCTAAGATAGATTTTCGCTCATACTTTGCAGGCTATTACCACAGACAGGACTAGAAATAAAATGATATTGGTATTGGTGATGGGCTCTTTTCTCCGCATTTAGACTCTCATTTGGTCCGTTATGCGTGAACACAGCATTGGTGCGGCTAGTCAAGCCATCCCAGCTCCTTCCAGAAGCGCAGAAACCTCCTGGGGCGTTCACAGGCTTCTAGGAGCGACCTCACGTCTTTGAGGATTTCTGCCCGGTGCGTGGCCAAACCCACGCACTCCAGGATCACGTGGGCGGCTGTTTCCTCTGCGTCCAGGCATCCTCTACATAGGGGACTGTCTGTCGCATTCATGATGAATAGTTGTCGTTTTAAAGCTAGGTGACCTGTAAGTGTACCTACAACTATTCGGAGGTCTGGACGATTAAGGCTGAGCAGTCTACAGGTCAACCGCGGCGAGACTGCGGTCATCGCCAACTTGGACTGTCAACAGCTTGTTAGATCTACCCAACGAGTATTATGTGCAGCACGAGTACGTTGTCTTACCCATGAGCGCAGTTGGCTGAACGGGAGTGGTAGTATGGGTCCTGCCACTATTGTGGAAAATCCCCTTCTATCCAGCTCATCGGCGGCGTCGTTCCCGTGTGATCCACTATGCTCTTTAATCCATTGTTGGATTACTTTGTTGTTGGATGCTAGACGATCCAAAACTTGGTGGCATTCGTAGACGATACTGGAGTTGATCGTGTTGGCCTCCAGTGCTGTTAGGACGGCCATACTGTCGGTCAGTATGCGGATGTTTAGTTCCTTCATACCTCTAGACAGGGCCGTGGTAGCGGCATTTATTATTGCAACACATTCGCATTGAAATATTGAACTGTGTTGGCCTAATGCTTGTGATATTTTGATATTTAGGTCTTGTGAGAATACTCCAGCTCCAGTACTAGTCCCCATCTTGGAGCCGTCCGTATAAGTTCGGACTTCATGTATGCCGGAGTAATCTCGGTCACTTTCTAATAACTGTAAATGGTATTTCTTTTCGAAAATGTATTGTTTAGGGATCCTGTCGCATGGGGCAGCGATTAGTGGCTCATGTTTCACTAGATTATTCCACAATGTGGAGTGAGGACCCTCTCGGTTGTACCACAGACCCAGGTGTTTAAACCTTATAGCAGCCATGGAGGCTTCCTGTTGTATAAACAGGTCCAGGGGTGCCAGATCCAGAGCTACTTCTAGGGCGGCTGTGGAGGTAGTTCGCATGCAGCCGGTTATCGCAGAACATGCCAATCTTTGGAATTTCTGCAGCTTGTTGATGACGGTGCTTTGCTCTGTTTTGGACCACCAGGCAACGGCTCCGTATGTAGTTATGGGACGTATAACAGTTTTATACAGCCACATCGTTATTTTCGGTCATAGCCCCCAGCTTTTGCCGAGTAGTCTTTTACATTGGCAAAAGATGATGAAGATGATCGGTGCTGGTTTACGCACGATCTAACTCCTGAGGATGCTCCGGGTTGGGGCGAAACACGTGTAGAGTAGTCTAATTGGCGAAGGTGCAAGGTGTGTTGCTTGTCTGGCTATATGCAGGTGTGTTGTGCACCGATATTTTGTGGTGCGTATGTGCATTTTTGCGGGCGGGCGGGCGGTGCATCTTGCATGTATTGTTTGTGGAAGTAAGCTACATATTTCTTTTTTCAAAATGGTTTGGGACTTTCGCCAAGTGACACCTGATTCAATAAAAAAAATATAAAACTGTTGACGTTAAAGTACAAATTAATAAGCGCGTGCTCTAGCATGGTGGTTACACCGCGTCGCTTCGAACTACTACAAATTATTTTTACTACCACAAAAACCTATTTTATGAAACCATAAATTATTAATTTGGTCGAATAACTATCGAGATAATTGGATTACAGTCTCAAAAATCAGCTGAAAAGGTGTTTTGATTTGGATTTTTTTATAGTACATTAATAATTATCATTTCTACAACAAAATTACTTATCTTTTTTCGTAAAAGGTATATCAATAAGATTATATTTTTTTAAAGTCGTAATCATTAAATTTTTACTCTTTGAGACTAATATATTTTTTATTTATTTATTGTAAACATGAAGCGTACATACTAGATGAAATCTTAATATTAACAGGTTTGCAATACCGCAAAAAAAATGTCTAGTAAATTATTACAATTGAATGTATTGAATGTACTAAAAAGAAAAATAATTTCTATTACTATTGATAAAATTTCTGTTATGTGACCAGAATTCAATATAAGTACTTCGATTAGCTAAATGAAAAACAAATAACTGAATCTATCAAACACGTACCGAAACACAATTAATTTCAGTTAGCGTATAACTAATAAAACATTCAGTAAACTCAATTTCCTTGATTAGTTCTGGCAAAGTTTGACTTGTCTGTACCAACTGATAAGCTCGAAGGTTAGGCCAATATTTAACTATTCAATTTAATATATCAATGTTAGGTTATTATAAAGTTCAAAAGTTCAAATATTTTGTCAGTATACAACACATTTATGCGCAAGTAGTTAAAAACTTTATAATGCTGAGTTTACTTTACAATACTGTCTACCTACTGTACTTATAAGAGGCAAAGTTCTAAGCGTGGTCAGAGATATAATGAGAAGCGGAATCATGACAACACTGAGATGGTGTAGGGACAAGGGACTGAACCTTAACCCTACAAAAACTAAACTAATGTTGTTCACAAATAAAAGAAAGATTGATAGTATGATCCCAATAAACATTGAGAATGTAGAACTTGAGATAGTAAAGGAGTTTAAATACCTAGGGATAGTCCTAGACAGTACCCTAAGTTATAGAACACATATAAAAGAAACTAGCAAAAAGGCAATGACAGCCCTCATGCAGTGCAGAAGAGCCGTTGGCAGGAATTGGGGCATGAAACCCGAAGTGGTCCAATGGATCTACAGGGCAATCATCCTACCGAGAATTCTCCACGGAGCATTAGTATGGTGGCATAAGGCACAACTAGAATACAACAGAAAAGAACTGACAAAGGTACAAAGACTAGCTAGCATCATGGTATCAGGAGCCATGAGAACAACTCCCACGGCCGCCTTAGAAATGATACTAGGCCTTAGTCCTATAGATCTTGAAATTGAAAAGAGAGCTACAGAACAATGGTTTAAGCTGAAAAGCACTAACCTATGGATAGGAAGGCACACTGATAAAGGTCACGCAGAAATAGGGAAGAAGTACGAAGAAAACCTTTCTATGATACTGGTTAATAATGACCTAATAAAAAAGGAGAGGATATTCGACAAAAAGTACAGAATAAGCATCAGATCCAGAGACGACTGGAACCTAGAACAAGACAATCTGGATAGCACCGCAGTATGCTACACTGATGGGTCAAGAAAAGAATCCACTAAGCTATCGGGAGCTGGGATATACATAGCTAAACCCAACACTAAAAGAGCTACTTTCAATCTGGGCAGATACGCCAGCGTATTCCAGGCGGAAGTATTCGCGATACTGGAGTGTGCGCATATGATTAAAAGTGAGATAAGCGATCATAACGTAGGAAAAATAATAATATATAGCGACAGTCAAGCAGCCATCAAAGCCCTTGACAAAACGAAGACTACCTCAGCCTTGGTGAAGAAATGCAAACAGAGCATCCAGGAACTTGCAAACTTGGTTGAGGTGGAAATTGCCTGGGTACCTGGACACGAAGGTAATAAAGGCAATGAGGAAGCCGACGAATTGGCCAGGACAGGGGCTGATGAACCTTTCATTGGGTCCGAACCAAGACTGCCAATCACACATAGAATTACTAAGAACATTATTGAAATTCGAACAATCAAAGAAACCAACCAGAGATGGATGAAAAAAAGGACTGTAGACAGTCTAAGATCTTCATTAAATCTGTTGACAAGAAGAAAACTAGAGAGCTGCTGAAACGAAGCAGGAGAAATATAAGAACGATTGTAGGAATACTGACAGGACACTGCCCATTAAACAGACACTTGTCAGTGATCAAACGAACAGAGGACCCCATCTGTCCGCAATGCAAAGAAAGAGAAGAAACAAGCTACCACTTCATGGCAGAATGCCCGATGTACGCAGCACTGCGCTGGGAGCTCTTTGGAGCGGACAAGCTTAAGGAAGAGGATCTAAAGCAGTTAACGATAAGTCAACCCAACAGGTACTGTAAGCTTACAGGTAGGTTCGAGGGTCCGACGCCGGTGGGGTAAATGATAACCCGCCTCCCCCCTGTGGGGATTTGGGGAAATGGGTGAAATGGTTCCAATCAAGGTGACTGATCACCCGTCCGGCTTCGCTGGTGTCCCCCGTTCTAAAATAATAATAATAATAATAATACTGTGAATGAAGAAGAATGAATACTATATTATAGTACTTATTTAACACTAGTTTTTAGGGTTCCGTACCCAAAGGGTAAAAACGGGACCCTATTACTAAGACTCCGCTGTCTGTCTGTCTGTCTGTCTGTCTGTCACCAGGCTGTATCTCATGAACCGTGATAGCTAGAAAGTTGAAATTTTCACAGATGATGTATTTCTGTTGCCGCTATAACAACAAATACTAAAAACAGAATAAAATTAATATTTAAGGGGGCTCCCATACAACAAACATGTTTTTTTGCCGTTTTTTGCTCGATATTAAAAACGACAACAGGTAGACAGTTGAAATTTTCACAGATGATGTATTTTTATTGCCGCTATAACAACAAATACTAAGAACAAAATAAAATTAATATTTAAGGGGGGCTCCCATACAACAAACATATTTTTTTGCCGTTTTTTGGTACGGAACCCTTCGTGCGTGAGTCCGACTCGCACTTGGTCGGTGTTTTTTTTAATTTCATTCTACACTAGTATTAGTTTTATATTGGCTTATTATGGCATTATCCATTTGTAACAATCACCTTCTGTTTGGCGTTATTGTATACACAGTTAATAAGTATATTATCTAAAAATTAAATGAGTGTATCTCTTTCCTCCCAAAGAGATACACTACAACAGAAGGGACTTCAATGCAAAGTTGGGGAAACGATGCGGTGATGAGCTGAGAGTGGAGCAATTTGGAGTTGGGCAACGGAATGACAGAGGCCAGATGCTAGCCGACTTTATGGAGAAGGAGAACCTCTTTATGATAAACTCCTTCTTCAGGAAGCCGGAAAGACGGAAGTGGACCTGGATGAGCCCAGACGGTACAGTCAGAAATGAGATAGATTTTATCATGTCGACGAAAAAGCAAATATTCAATGATGTCACTGTGATCAACGCCGTCAAGACGGGGAGCGATCACCGATTGGTACGTTGGTACGTACGAATATCAACCCAAAACTGGAAAGAAGTCGACTGATAAAATCTACGCTCCGACCATTACCGGCCCATACTCAAAACCCCGAAAGCTTTCAACTCGAACTCGAAAACCGCTTCGAAGCCCTTGAGAACAGCATAGATGTGGACGATCTAAACAACATGGTGGTGGATATTACTGTCCGTACGGTAGGGTCCAAGTTCTTTAAGACCCGCCGTCCCAAGCTAAAGAAACTCTCCGACCACACACTCCTACTCATGGATCAGAGACGTGAAATGAGGCTTCAGAGTTCAGCGGATGCTCATCGTTATCGGTAGCTTAATAGACAGATATCTAAGTCTATGACGAGCGACCTTCGCCAATTTAATACGAATCGTATTAAAGAGGCCATCGAGCGGAATAAAGGCTCCAAAGTGTTCGCGAGAGATCTGTCTATTGGGCAAAGCAAGATGACGAAGCTGAAAACTGACGACGGACGCAACATCTCATGGAAGCCTGAAATCCTGAGGGAGATCGAGAGTTCATGGAATATGGGCAGTCATATTCCACGCAGACACCTGTTGAAAGCAAGGCTAAAGACCCCAGAGCCAAGCTTACCCGACACTATACCCAAGATATCCCGGACGTCAGCATGTACGAGATTATTTTTAAATTTGAGATTTTTGCATTTACAATGCTATTTTTAAACAATACTAAATAATATACTAGAAAAAATACGACTCGCACCAGATCAATACTCAGACGGGAATCGAACCCGCGACCTTTGGATATCCGTCCAATGCTCTGACCGCTGAGCTACCGAGTCACTAGTGACATCGTCGAATTTTTCCTAGTATATCCTAAACTCTTACGCTGTAAGCCAGCGTTATTTCACCAATGTGAGGAATTACCTCGACATTCAATTGAAATATCTTTCCAGATATTTTAACAATTGATTAAGATGAAATAGCTATATAATTTTTAAATTTGAGATTTTTGCATTTACAATGCTATTTTTAAACAATACTAAATAATATACTAGAAAAAATACGACTCGCACCAGATCAATACTCAGACGGGAATCGAACCCGCGACCTTTGGATATCCGGTCCAATGCTCTGACCGCTGAGCTACCGAGTCACTAGTGACATCGTCGAATTTTTCCTAGTATATCCTAAACTCTTACGCTGTAAGCCAGCGTTATTTCACCAATGTGAGGAATTACCTCGACATTCAATTGAAATATCTTTCCAGATATTTTAACAATTGATTAAGATGAAATAGCTATATAATTTTTAAATTTGAGATTTTTGCATTTACAATGCTATTTTTAAACAATACTAAATAATATACTAGAAAAAATACGACTCGCACCAGATCAACACTCAGACGGGAATCGAACCCGCGACCTTTGGATATCCGGTCCAATGCTCTGACCGCTGAGCTACCGAGTCATATGTACGAGATTAGTATGGCTCTCAAACAGCTGAAAAATAACAAGGCGGCGGATGACGACGGAATCACTACAGAACTTCTGAGAGCGGGCAGTAAGCCGATACTTAAAGTCCTCCAGAAGCTTTTCAATTCCATTATCGTCGAGGGTAGAATGCCGAAGACATGGAACATAAGTGAAGTGATTTTGTTCTTTAAAAAGGGTGACAAATCCCTCTTAAAGAACTACAGACCCATCTCACTTTTGAGCCATGTCTATAAGTTGTTTTCGAGAGTCCTTACGAATCGTCTCGCTCGCAAGTTCGACGACTTCCAACCTCCAAAACAAGAACAAGCCGGGTTTCGAAAAGGCTATAGCACCATTAGACCACATCCATACGCTGCGGCAGATTATACAAAAGACCGAACAACCGAAAGACCAAAAGCAGACAATTATCTGCCACTATACTTGGCGTTCGTGGACTATGAGAAAGCCTTTGATTCGATTGAAACCTGGGCGGTGCTGCAGTCTCTCCAAAGGTGCCAAGTGGACTATAGGTATATCGAGGTGTTGATGTACTTATACAAAAATGCCACCATGTCGATCCGAGTACAGAACCAGAACACAAAGTCTATCCAACTGCAGCGTGGTGTGAGACAGAGAGACGTTATTTCTCCGAAACTGTTCACAGCTGCGTTGGAGGACAACTTTAAGATCTTGGACTGGAAAGGACTCGGCATCAACATTAATGGCCATCGCTTCGTTTTGCCGATGATATAGTCCTTATGGCTGAGACCATGGAAGACCTGAACACAATGCTCGAAGATCTCCGTAGTGCTTCCCAAAGAGTGGGTCTCAGGATGAACACGGATAAGACGAAAATTATGTCAAATAGTCATGTTATACCCTCTCCAGTTCATGTTGGGAACACTACACTTGAAGTTGTTGACCACTACGTATACCTAGGACAGGCAGTCCAGTTAGGTAAGTGAAACTTTGAGAAAGAGATCTCTCGTCGAATCTAACTCGGTTGGGCAGCATTCGGAAGCTTCGAAAAATCAACGCATCCGACTTACCTCAGTATCTCAAGACGAAAGTCTATGAACAGTGTGTGTTGCCAGTGATGACTTATGGCAGTGAATCGTAGTCGCTAACTATGGGTCTCATAAGGAGGCTCAAGGTCACCCAGCGTGCAATGGAGAGAGCCATGCTCGGCGTTTCCCTGCGTGATCGAATCAGAAACGAGGAGATCCGCAGGAGAACTAAAGTAACCGACATCGCTCCAAAGATTACTCATCTGAAGTGGCAATGGGCAGGACACATAGCGAGAAGAACTGATGGCCGTTGGGGCGGAAAGGTTCTGGAATGGTGACCGCGCACCGGACGACGCTCCGTGGGTATGCCCCCGACAAGGTGGACCGACGATCTGATGAAGGTTGCGGGAAGCCACTGTATGCGGGCAGCGCAGGACCGATCGTCGTGGAGATCCTTAGGGGAGGCATAGGCCTGGGTATAGACCCAGCAGTGGGTGTCGTGCGGCTGATATGATGATGATGATGATGTACAGTTAAAAGTTTCAATATTTAATAATTGTACAAGATATTGAGGTTTATTGATGTCCCAAAATTTTACTTATTTCAGGATTTAGAGCTCGTTCATAGAATTACACGCGCGTAATCAAAACAGACTATCTTGTTTATCTACGTTAAACATTAAAAGAATGTGTCTACGCACGTGTCTATTTTTGTGAGTTTGCCGATTAATCAAAATTTTATTCCAATATTTTCAAACTATTAATTTTTAACTTTTTTTAACTGCACCTGAGATACAGGTGTCCTATTTCGGGTGTATGTGTTTTTAAATTGTTCTATGTTACGGTTTAATCTTAATTGTTTTTAAAAAGTTTTGTTTTTGTAATTTTGTGTCAATATTTTTTTTATACGAATCCTGGCTACGGGCCTGGACAGAAAACCACATATTTGACATCTTCATACCCAACTTGCGAACTATCAATATTTACTTAGCAAACTTTACATCAATATATTTTCATTTACGCCGAGCATCAGTTTTATTGAAACAACACTATGCAAAGCAAAAGTTACTTTATAACTTCAGTATTACAGCAGACATCCGCTTGCGACGAAGTTTTAATATGAAAATCCATCAGTTATAAACGACCGATGGCTTGGAAACACACAGGGATATTTTGCGTTCGTTCCGGCTCAGATTTGTATATATTTTTTCCATTTCATTAGGAATTTATTTGCTAGCCGTATAGGGTCCGTCCAGCAAAGTCATGTAACCCAGGGTTTCCAGTACACCCAACAACGTCCAACAATAGATACCGACGATGTTGGCAGACCAGCTCTGAACATGTTGGTCGGGCTGTGCTGTCAAAGCAAATTGAACTTTATTCCGTAGGAAAAGCAGCAAGAAATTTTCCATGTTTTCGAGTTTCGTTCCGTTTTTCTCGTCGTCTCACCGCTCATCGTAACGATGGTGTAGCTTTTTTCATTTTCACAAGTTCGCAGCTTTACTGTGGCATTACGCCACTCAACTGTTTTCGGACATAATGGACCTACTTAACACATTATGCCCCTAAATAATATTACGTGCCGGACTACAGCTGCGCCACAAAAAAAAAAGTTCGAAATCTGACTTTTTGACTATGCCATGATGAAGTCTATAGTTTGTCGGAGTTTGTCGCCAAAAACCAGAGTTTGTCGGTCTTCCGTTTAGGAGATACATGTGGCTCAGCTGTAGAGACGTCTCTACAGCTGCGCCACACAGATCTCGAAAACGGAAGGTCGTAGCGAAAATCTGATTACTTGTATGTATAGCCGTTAGTTTGTCGGAGTTTGTCGCACAAAAACCAGAGTTTGTCGGTCTTGCGTTTAGGAGATACGTGTGGCGCAGCTGTAGAGACGTCTCTACAGCTGAGCCACACAGATCTCGAAAACGGAAGGTCGTAACAGAAATCTGACTACTTGTGTGTGTAGCCGGTAGTTTGTCGGAGTTTGTCACCAAGAACCAGAGTTTGTCGGTCTTGCGTTTAGGAGATATGTGAGGATACGCTGTGGAGACCTTTCTACCTGGATCTTGAGAACGGAAGGTCGTAGCGATAATCCGATTAGTCATATCTATAGTCGGTAGTTCGACCGAGTTTGTCGCCAAATATCAGAGTTTGTCGGTCTTGCGTTTAGGAGATATGTGAGATTTTCGCTACGACCTTCTGTTCTCGAGATCCAGGTAGAAATATCTCTATAGCATATCCCCACATATCTTCTAAACGTAAGATTGACAAACTCTGATTTTTGGTGACAAACTCCGACAAACTAATGGCTACACACTCAAGTCATCAGATTTTTGCTACGACCTTCCGTTCTCAAGATCCAGGTAGAAAGGTCTCCACAGCGTATCCTCACATATCTCCTAAACGCAAGACCGACAAACTCTGGTTCTTGGTGACAAACTCCGACAAACTACCGGCTACACACACGAGAAATCAGATTTCTGTTACGACCTTCCGTTTTCGAGATCTGTGTGGCTCAGCTGTTGAGACGTCTCCTACAGCTGCGCCACACGTATCTCCTAAACGCAAGACCGACAAACTCTGGTTTTTGTGCGACAAACTCCGACAAACTAACGGCTATACATACAAGTAATCAGATTTTCGCTACGACCTTCCGTTTTCGAGATCTGTGTGGCGCAGCTGTAGAGACGTCTCTACAGCTGAGCCACATGTATCTCCTAAACGGAAGACCGACAAACTCTGGTTTTTGGCGACAAACTCCGACAAACTATAGACTTCATCATGGCATAGTCAAAAAGTCAGATTTCGAACTTTTTTTTTGTGGCGCAGCTGTAGTCCGGCACGTAATAATATTAGCACCATAATTTTATCTGGCCCCAGCATGATGAAAATTAGTGTTTTAGAATATTGCTCACGCCCAAGCGCCTGAACTACACTCGACGTCAGAAAAGTCGCACCTCTTCGAAAATAAGTTTAGACTTGGCCACCTGCTATTGCTAGCTAACGTTTTATTGTCTAAATGTTGATATCTATTGAGGGTACATTCAATGAGCTTTCAATTATTAATAGTTTGATTTAAATAACATAACGGTTACCATAATTCAACGCTTAATTATTTATTAAATATTAATTAACCAAGAAAAGCGATATTGGTAATCTCAGTAAGCCCCAGATTTTACCGAAAACAATTGTTACCCATTAGTGCTGATATTATGATTTATGATAAGAAAATAAAACCTAATTCGGTCTAAAAGGTATGAATAAATGGACCCGCCCCAAATATAATCCCGTATTACCTCAAAACATTATTTATTCTCATTTCCAAAGGCTTAATACTGTCGAATTAGCCTAAAATGGATCTCCTAAATCAACGAATTATTGTGCGTATTAATTATTATCCTAATCCTATTAAATTACTTAATCTTTGTGCTTAAGAAGATCCCTAGCTATTATCTATAAGAGGAACATTACCTTAAATTGAACAAGAGGTGCCAATTTTAGGCAAGTCCTTGGTTTTTGTCTGTTTCAAGTACCATGGGCAACAGCGTCGCTTAACCACTGCTAAGGTCAAAATCGCTTGCACGCCGCGCCCGCTGTCACATACGTTTAGTTCGTGCAGGGGCGAAACGCGCGCACACGTATTTTGTTGCAAACTGGTTAAGCGACGCTGATGCCCATAGTACATCCTTTTGCGAGTAATGGAAAAATATTTGTCAAGGCGATATTTTTAAAGTCCAGCCAAAAGTCTTTCGTGTATCTAATTTCTAAGAATTTAGTTAACGTCAGCGTTTAAACGAATAGAAAGGAAGCCATTTTAAATCAAGCACGCGTATCTGTTCCGGATTCCCACATCTCCATACCTAGCATAAGCACCACAATAAAGTTTGAACCCGACACTAAAATTTTTCAAATGAAGAAAATTTTGTTGAAATATTTTCATAATATGACATGTAATTTCATAGACTATATTTTTGTTTAAGTATAAGCTTTACGTTGACGTTGACGTATAAAAGAATAGAAAGAAAGCCATTTTGAATCAAGCACGCGTATCATCCGGATCTCACACCTTCATCGGACCTAGCATACGCACCACGACAAAGTTTACCCAACACTTGATTTTTAAATGAAGAAAAACGTTATTGAAATATTTTCTTAATATGACACGTAATTTTATAGACTATTTTTTTATTTATAAGCTTTAAGTTAACGTTAGCGTTTAAACAAATAGAAAAGAAGCCATTTTGAATCAAGCACTCGTATCACCCGAATCTCGCACCTCCATCGGACCTAGCATACGCACCACAACAAAGTTTACCCAACGACACTTAAATTTTCAAATGAAGAAAAATTTTATTGAAATATTTTCTGAACGTCTTATTCAATAAGTAAATTGAATTGATATTCGACCTTCGAATAACTTTCTTTTTGACCTGTCTAGTAAATAATTTGTTTATTTTTTAACTTTTTCTTTATGATATACAGACTTGTTTATTTGGAACTTTTTCGCAAATATCCAAAGTTTCCATTGATTGATGGACTGGTTTAGCTAATTAATTAGAACTTGACTCGGACATGTTTAATTGCTTAGAAAAAGCTTTTAATAGCTAATTATTGTTGTTTTAATACGTTTTATTTTTTGTTTTTCAGACAATAGATATTTTTAGCTAAAAAGAGAAATTTCTCAAGACATATATTTGTCTCATTAGCTTGTTTAAGACAAATGTATATTATTTACCTAGGTTGTGATCTCATATCATAAGACAACTAAATTAATTAATTAAATAGGCTTACGGCC
The DNA here is from genome assembly GCA_943789525.1 of Agriphila geniculea. Lineage (NCBI taxonomy): Eukaryota > Metazoa > Arthropoda > Insecta > Lepidoptera > Crambidae > Agriphila > Agriphila geniculea. The sequence goes on along the minus strand of OX038898.1, from coordinate 7,196,569 downwards.
AGATTCTTATTTAAGAAATTGATGTGGAGCACTACTTAGGCACTATTTGTGGTTGTTTAAAGATTTATTGCTCAAATTTTATTTCTCATTTAAGTAGTAGTAACCGGCTAATAGACAGTTTGAAGTTTTTTATCCAAAACGGGATTACTTGGCCTTTACCTCACCTGATGTTAAGTGACGATAAGGCCGAAGGTGCAATCGCACTACACCCGGAATACTGAGGAACTGGCTTTCTTACCTCTAACTGCCGGAACACAACAATTTTTAAATTGTCGTTATGGCGTCAGACTTAGGTAAGATGTTGGTAGCTTTCATTCGGACTTGAAATAAGCGCAACCATCAACCAAACCGAGTACAATCGTACCCTCCCTCCTGAGAATCGAACCCGGAACCCCTGCGTCTTACACGTGTGGGTGAACCACTAAACCACAGAGGCGGTTAACGTTTATGATTATTAACAGTAACGTTTCTTTGTTTCATGTGCTGTCCCCATGACTTCTGCAGAGCACAGCTTGAGTGAGTATAAAAAATCACATCTTCTTCTTCTTCGTATTTTTGTTTTGGCAATCTACTTTCCTCTTAAAAGTAATTTTTGCCAGTGTCAAGTGTTGAATAGTTCAGTTGTAGATTGTTTCAGTTTACATTAAAATATCGCATCATCGGGTACATCGGGTACATATCGGGTACATCGCATTCCAATGCTGCTTGGAGCATTTGGTACCAAGTATATCAAGACAGTTTACTCGGTAAGGTCAGCCGAGGTAGCCACCACTACAATAAAAGTCTCAGCTTCACATAACCAAGATCGCGCCTATTTCAATTATCCCACATATTGTTCAGTTGCGTAGATACTTGTACCACAAAATTGCACCAATTTTAAGACAATATCCACTATGAATCAATTTGCGAATAATTAATATAGTCACCGAACCGAACCCGACAAAATGGCGCCAAAAAAGACCACAGTTAAATTAACAAACATTTAAGTGGGTCCCACTCCGCGCTTGAACTTTTATACTAGCCTACAAGCTAATATTATTAGCGATTTCCCATACAAATCCACTAATAATATTAGCTTGTAATTTGTTATGCAATAGGTCTCAGACTGACTCTGACTCAGTCGAGCCAGAGCGCGAGGGGTGGCGTGTGTCGGTCAGTCACTGAGTCAGAGCTACGCGACAGAAAGAGAAGTGCTTCGGAGGTGCTTATAATAATAGGCACGCAGCGCTGTGCAATTTGAAATTGTACTTGATTGTCGTGCAGCGAGAGTAGCTTATTATTTTATTGTCCTCGCACGAATGGACTTCTGTACGTTTAGTACTATTACATATTCTGTGCTTAAGAGGCAATTTCACCAATTGTCAAAAAAATCTTTTTGCGTAAGTTAGTTTTCAACACACTTGCTACTAAAGTGAGCCCTAATCCATGGCTTTTAGAGCCATAAGTCGAGCTATAACAAACGCGTGCTATAAATATATAAAACACTAGTTTGTTAGAATTATCCCTACAAAGTTAAATTAGTATCTTATTGCAAGTTCAATGCGAGTAAACATTTATAATATATAATATATTAATAGCATTTCCAATTGAACCGGGTGATACAGTTATTTCTTTGTGACAACAAGAGGTTTTATGCCGCTGAAAATTCATATACATTTTTGAAATAAATAAATGTGAAAGTGCTTAATTAAGTCAAACAAATATTTATTATTATCAAATAATTCATTATTCACAATATTTTGTTATGAAATATTTAAATATTTGCATTTTATCACTTAAAATTATAATTTTAAAGTAGGCTGCATGCTCACTCACCCCTTTGTTCGCAAAATATTCTTGCATTGGGCGTGTGAAAAAAAAAACAAAAAAAAAACCTGCGCTCCTTTTCCCATAACTTTCATGCTTTGTTTTTGTTGGATTTGTTTTGTTTTCTCATCGCAAATGTGTTGAAAAACTTCGTATGAAACTCGTGAGCTCTTGCTTATTGCACACTCGGCTGAGTTTCGCCCTCGCCTGCGGCTCGGGCTGCAACCCACAGCCTCGTGTGCAATGAGCAACTTAAGCTAACTTGTCTCATAATGTACTATTAAACGTTGAATTTAATATGAGTTCGATCTCCGTTTATATATTTCAAATCAATTTCACCAGCTAGTAAATAAAATTAATACAAGATTTTCCGACGCATTCTATAAAATAATGGGCAATTTTTGTAACAATTCATTCTTCGTTTTTATGACAATGAAAGACTTAGTCGCGTTGAAAATCGATGGTGAAATTGGCTCTTATAGAGGCACAGGTTTTAAGCACAAGCCTTTTTATGTTATCAATAAGACTACAAGAAGAATGGGCTCACCATGCGGGCCCAATGCGGATTGGTGGGTGGGTTACTGCAAAACAGCCGATATTAGCTTGAGATATTAATTTTTGGTCACCCATCCCATATCCTTTCTTTAAACGAAAGTTAACTGCCTTAAAGGATAAATGCATTATGTCCATGTTATATTGAACTCCCGATGAACGTTTTAATGCTTTCTAAAACACGAAACTTTGGTTTCGTTATTTTATCTCAAGTCCGTATCGCAATTTCCTACCAAAATAAATTGTTGTAACCTTCATAAACATTGAATCTAACCCTAAGTATTTCCAATACCACCTTTATTACAAGTAAATAAGGTTGATTTCAAGATTTAAATGTTTTCTAAGATAACAGTACATTGTACCTTAGTTTATGTAGCCTTTACGAAACAAACTCAACTTTGAATAAACGAGGGCCTTTATTAGTAATCCTTATAAGTGAAAAGGGTCTTGCCAACTTGGTAGAGTGCATAAACATTTTGTCAAGTTTACTTTGGTACATTTTGGCTACATCTTGATGCTATCTGATTGGATTTGTAAACATTGGATACCTTTTATATTTGCATGAATATGTTTACGTAACGTAAACGCGCGTGTTGGTGAGATTAGAGATATCGGGTAGAAAAGTGGGTAGGAATCGCTTTATTTGACATGGGGTTTGATGGTAAAAGGGCTTAACTCGCACACCAAACAGTAAAGCAATGTTCAGATTAAATAAGTAAATGTTGGACACCATCACATACTGGCCATCCCTATGTTTGGATAAGGAGCATGGGCCATAGCATATAGCCCACCATATGAGGCCAATGTGGATTGGTGTGTGTTTACCACTGCAAATGCAGACGTGCCATCCGAAGCACAGAGGAGTATTTTTGCCATCCAACCGACTCTAGCCAATATTGCTTAAACCCCGCAATCGCAGGCCGAAATGCCACTAATGCCAAATTGCCGTATACAAATTGATTGAAGTGAAAGTTGAAGCGACTCGGTGAAGACAGACCATAAGACTTTGAGTAAGAGGAGTAGAATAGAATATAATTAAATATAGAATAGAATATTATTTATTATTAGCAACAAATAGCACATACAAAATAGGCACAAAATAAAGACAGCATAATGAACTAAAACAATGTTAAATATCTACAATAAATTACGTGCTATGTGATGCCAATACTGACCTCAGCTCAGTATAAAGCAGCAGACAATGTCTACTGCACTGGTATTCTACTGAGACCAGTAGTGAAATCACGAAACAGAGATAAAAAGCAAACAAAAACATAGATACAAACATAATAGAATAAAAAAACAAAAATTTGAACAAAACAGAAGCAAAACAGCAAAAAAAAATAAACAACGTTAGGGCACATGAGTAGATAAACGGAACAGAGTACAAGCTCTCACAACTTATACCGATTCTCAAAGGGTTGACACCTGTCGCAAGTTAAAAATAGGTAGTAGGGAGAAAAATAAAATAAGGCAAGTCCATAATAAAATGTGTATTTGAACGAAACGAACGAAAATGAATACTTACTGCACTTGGATTTTTCCGTACGAAAAAAAAGAAATATCCTTTTTTCCCCGAATTATTCATACACACACGGTGCAGGAGTTGGGCATATTTAATTTATTAAACACTAATTTATATAAAATTCGTTTTATTTTAAACACTGAAAAATGGTAGAAAGAATCTAATAGTTAATTTTTCAACAAAATCTTTGTCACGTGACGACTCATATTTTTTCTGCGAGTCAATAATTTGACAAATCAAACTGTCATTTTTAACATTAGTGTATTCTCTAAGAAAAAATTGAAGGTGGTATAGCACTTAGCGGCCCTGTCGGTTATACCGCAACTGAGCCGGTGCAAACCAGTTTTTAACCCGGCCGCGTGCCTGTTACACTGTCGGTGAGAGGTCACGCACACATCCCCGCGCCATGTATGAGTGAACCTACAGCGAACCGTTTGTAGGCAGCTTGGACTCTGTTCAGTTTACGTTTTTTTACTCATGTGGTTAGGGCACTGTATTCCTTTGCCTTTCCAAAAAAAAACATACATAAAAAGAGTAATAGGCAAAGGTCACGACCTTATGTATGTAAAACCACCCCTTTCTCTATGAGCTCGATATCGCAATGTGTTTAAGGCGTACTCACATAGGAAGCTGGTTGCCACCGCCGATCTACCAGCGCTTATTGGCACCAGTTCGCGAAATAGGCGTTTGCAGTCGGTACCGTGTCTCCATACTAAAAATAAAACCGGTCAAGAGCGAGTCGGACTCGCGCACCGAGGGTTCCGTACCATCATAATTGCACCATCAAACCACACTGCAAAGTAAAATAATAAAATTAGTATTGCAGTTTTAGGTCAGAGCCATCTCTTGACCGATAGTGGAACTAATGTTAATTTTTTTAGAAATTTGATGATTTCTAAAAAAGTGTGCTATATTGAGACATCGTTTTATTTTTCCTGTAATCTTTATATAAACTGCTATCACATAGAATTTTTTGAGATTTTTCTCTTTGCAAACTTCGGAGATAAGGGGTGGGAAAGGTATTTTTTTTACATTTTTCATCATAAATCAAAAACTATGCGGCCTAAAACAAAAGAAAAATGACTGAAAACGTGCAAACGGTACTCTCTCTCTCTTTCATATGGTACCACATTCTCTAGTAGCCCCACTTCAAATTTTTAAGAGCCCTTTTCAGTTCCTGTTGTAAAAAATATATTTATTTTTTTATTTTTTTCTTATTTGCAAAATAGTTGGGCAAATGTCATCTTAAACTATTCCAAATTTCAAGTTGAAACCATTTGTAGTTCTCGAGATATCCAGCTGTGACAGACAGACAGACTGAGTCACACCATAAGGGTTCCTTTTTTACCATTTTGGTACGGAACCCTAAAAACCAGTGCCGACCTGCTCCGATCAGCGCTAGGCCGCCACAGTATGCAGACTCGATACCGACTGCAGACAGCTACTCCCTGCGTGGATCGACGCCGATAAGCGCTGGTATCACCCTGTGATGCGGCAATCAAGTAACTTTCACACGGATTGGTGAACCAAAAATTTATGATTTCGAGCTTCTTCGTGCTTCGGAAGGCACGTTTAGACATTAATGTCTACTGCATTTGCAGTCGTCAACACCTCCTCCTTATCCCTTAACAAAGGCCTGTGCTCCAGAAATAAGGACATTAAAATTGGCTGTTAAGCAGCTTTACACATATCGGATTTTCTTTTTTTTTTTGCATAACGGGATAGTGCTTGGCTCTTACCTCACCTGATGTTAAGTGACGATAAGGCCGAAGGTGGAAGCGTACTATACTCGGAATCCTCATCACTGAGGAACTGGCTATCTTACCTTTAGCTGCCGGAAAACATTTTTTTTTAAATTGCTGTTATGGTGTCAGACTTAGGTAAGATGGTGGTAGCTAGCCAGGCGGACTTGAAAATCTACCACAACCAGATTGAGTACAAATTGTACCACCTCCTGGGAATCGACCCGGGACCCCTGCGTCTTACACGGGTGGGCGAACCACTAGACCACAGAGGCGGTTCAAAGGCGTTTCTCCTTGCTTCGGAAGGCACGCTTGGCAGTTGATGCCTGCTGTATTTGCAGTCATTAACACTTCCTCTTTATCCCATAAGAAAGGCCTGTGCCCCAGAAATAGGTACATACATATCGGATTTTAATCGGACAACTGCTTGGTCTTTACCTCACCTGATGTTAAATGAAGATAAGGCCGAAGGTGGAAGCGCACTACACCCGGAATCTCACTGAGGATCTGGTTATCTTACCTTTAACTGCCAGAACACAACAATTTTTAAATTGTTGTTTTGGCATTTATGTAAGATGGTGGTAGCCAGGCGGACTTGAAATAAGCCCTACCACAACCAAACCGAGTACAAAAGAACCCCCTTTCTGGGAATCGAACCCAGGATCCCTGCGTCTTACATGGGGGGGCGAACTACTAGACCAGAGAGTCGGTTCAAAGGCGTTTCTCCTTGCTTCGGAAAGCACGTTTAGCAGTTGATGCCTGCTGTATTTGCAGTTGTTAACACCCATTAGAAAGACCTGTGCTTCAGAAATGGGGACATAAAAAGTGGTGATTTTCTTATAATCTTCTCTTTCCAGGACTACATCTACCAGCTCCCCTCAAGCCAAATCCCCTGCGGGCAGCAGCGCGGGCGCAGCAGCAGGCGCGTCCACCGCCGCCGGAGAGCGGACGCCAACTGCGCAGAACAAGCAGCTGCAAAATGTCAAGGGCCAGGATCATCCGCCGCATCCTTCTGTAAGTACACTAAAGAGTTATATTGGAGTGACAATTATGGGACGGATCAGTTAGAATCTACATATTTTCCATAGCTCTATCTATCTCTTTTACGTCACAAAGAAACGTCATATCTAAAGCGAGATGAAAAGACTTAGCTGCTTCCACGCTCTTTGGTATCTGTGAGCTGGGAGTCAAGTCTGCTAATGTTTTCGTCAAATCGTAGTTCAATGGTGTTTGAATGGTAATGCTTTTTGACACAGTTCTTGTTTTTTAAACCCAAAACTGAAACACATTGTGTTTCTGAAACCCAAAACGGAAACATTGTGTCTTGATTTTGGGTTTAAGAAACAAGAACTGTGTCAAAAAGCATTACCATTCAAACACCACTCAACTACGATTTTGACGAAAAAATTTGCAGACTTGATCCCCTGGTCATAAACATCGTCTAGTGCCATGTTTCCTGAATGGCGTTCCTCGGGACCCTGGGGTTCCGTAAGAGGGTATCAGGGGTTTTCCTCGAAAATTCAAATGTTAAGTAAATATCCCTTTGTTCTAACTAAATAAATATTTTTATCTTAAAAAGTCCTTCTTTTAAAGTCAAACTATACTTACAAGATGTGAACACCAAGCCAAAAAGCCTCAGTATGGTGTGATTTCACGTAAAAACAGTGTTACAGTTAGTTTACTTCTCACTTGATCTAGGGTTCCACCCAAAACCGGTGAACCAAAAAGGGTTCCGTAGCCAAAAGAATTCGGGAACCGCTGCTCTAGTGAACGATGTTTTTGAGCGACAAAAAGAGAAGTAGAGATATGGGGAAATTCAAAGACAAAAAATAGAGATATGGGGAAATTCAAAGTTGACTGACTAAATTTAGAAATGACGAGAATGAGTTTGTATTAGCAGGGGGATTACGAAAGACTAAAGAACTATAATCTTTGTAAAGTATAGGATGATGTTTAAATATAGGGATTTTTAGAATAGAAAATAGAAGTAGAAATTTAGACTAAAGACATAGGAACAATAATAATGTTAAAGATAGAGAAGATTATTAAATTCCAAAGGGGTTCAGTAAAGAGATAGTAAAAAAATATAAGGTGAGAAAGTCATAAACTGACAGTAAAATATTTCAACTCAGTTGTGAAAGTTATGTTCAAGAAAACGGATGAAGTTACTCGAAACGAGTGCTAAAATCATTCAGCAAATTCACATTTGAGATTATTACTTAGCTACTACAGTTGAATGAATGTGAATTACCTATTTTGGTATTCGCGTACGAACTTTCGAATTACGCCGTAAAAATTTCCTAATCGATTATCGTCTGTTGTAAAGTACGAATCGATTAAGTAATTGGGTTCGAAAAGTGGAACAAGTCGATGAGTAAATTATTCATAATCCATTTGGGGGTCGGAATTTTGTGTAAGGGTATGATTACACTCAGCAGCAAAATGCTCGAGCACTTTTGAAGTTATATTAAATATAACTTCAAAATGAGATGTGGTGACAAATTTTATCAACACATCTCATAAAAAAGGCCCTTGCTAAATGGCTTATCGTCAATATGAATAAAGTCAAAGTCAAAGTCAAAGTCAAAAATAGCTTTATTCATATAAACTTAATTATTAAGTACTTTTGAATCTTTTGAATTTTGAATGAAAAGTGACGTTGACGTTTATTGTATGAAGTTGACGTTTACTAGAGTGGCATCTTATGATAATCATTCCATTTCGGATTGTAGAATGCCACTTGGTTAGGGGTATTGAATTAAGTATTATGCTTTGCGTGCGTCTAGCTGATACTACCTGGATTAAAATTATCTTGCTAGACAGCAATTTTACGGCAAGTTAGGGGAGTTCTTTTTAGTTTGGAAAAAATGATATTAAAAATATAGTGTAAAAAGTGCTCAAGCATTTTGCCGCTCCGTATGAATAAACTCTTTGAACAGTAAGTATAAATAGGTTATGTCAATGTCTAGTTATTGATTGCGAGTTTCAAATGTTGAATTTAGTCAATGTTTTGATGGGTACGGTGTGTCGTATTATTGTAACTCCAATAATTTATATGGAATATTAAATCATCTGTTATTTTAATATCAAAGAGATACAAATAGATTGAAGACGTATCGTTCGATTTGAACAGAAAATAGCTAAATTTAAGATTATTACTTGTATTATCTAAATACACTTCTACAATTTCCGCGCGCTTGAAATAAAATACTTTTATTTCAATACTATATTTATTTCAATTTCAATTATGTTCAGGTTTCGTCGCGTACCTTATCAATAAAATAAATCAATTATTATAGCTAAAAGCGTATTCCAAGTAAAAGTTTAAATATCTATGTTTTTGTACAACGGCTCCTGAAAAAGAGCATAATCATCGGAAAATTAAAAAAATAAACTAAAAAAATCAAAAACTTAAAATGTTGTTCACAATATAAATAAATTACCAAGTGAAATGTAATATCTGAGAAGCAAAAAGATGAATCCATTTCAGTACAGATGATTTAATATTTCTGAATAACTTTTATTCGAAGTTATATTTTCAGTGTTAGGTAATCGTTGTTGTTTTTAGGACAATGTGGGAAAATATATTTAGTTAGTTTTCTGATTTTTTTTAACTAAATACTCTATTGTAGTTTTTGGAGAATGTTTCGTTTTTCCCTAACATTGTCTTAGATTATTGTTATATGTGGATTGTAAGAAATGGTACTTTTATATATCCAATGTGTAGTTTTATGTTGTATTCTCTATTGTCTATGCGAAATAGGACAGTTCTTTATATAAAAATACATATTATATATAAAATATAACAAAAGCAAACAAGAGAATACCACTTGATAAAATAAATTATTGTCAGCCACGTACAAAAATATTTGGATATATTATCGTTATTTTTTCAAAGCTTATTTAAAATAAATATGTAGTTTAAATAAAGCTTTGTTTTTTTAGATAGAGATAAGAATTTTTATTAATTGTTCGGTCCTGAGACACTGGCTAGATTCTGGACATTATACAATTTTATTAGGTAAGTAATAACAATAAAATATATAAATAGTTTTTTAACCTCTCCAGCAAGAAAAGGGCGCTCTTGGCGCCTAAAAACTCGCAGCAAAATCGATTTTTGCTGCGAGCGTGAGGCAAAGTGTTTTTTTTAATTTCTTACACCAACTTTTGAAATAATAAAGAAAAAAGAAGTAAAGTGACAAGGATGAGATTTTTAAAATTGATATGTGAGAAAAGGATAGATAGAGTACGTGCTTTATGTTGTCATACATGGATTAAAAAGTATAAAAAATAAAATGCACGGATGTACCAAGGAGTTTTAAATAAGGATTGTTATAAAAGAAGGTTGATAATTCGAAATAAAGAGTATGGACGAAATGAGGTCGCATGTATGAAATAAATATAAAATAAGAAAAATTAATGCAATTTATTAACAAATTAGTGTTATAAGATTATGAATAAACAAATAGGATATTGATAAATAAGAGAAAAACACAACTTAATGTAAAACAAAACTACAGGAATCTACTTTATGAATAATATTTTTCAGCATTGGTTTGATTGATCGATCGAACTATTTTTGTGACATAAGTATTTATTACAAAAAATAGTGCGTCCAACGATGAAAATAGTTGTTTAACTCCAAAAGAGTTGAGAGAACAAGTTTCTAATACTGAATTTAGCTTTTTACCAGGAAAGTCACGTGAAAATTTTCTCGCTGGTCGAGGTGAAAAGTTGTATGTTTTACACGAGACCAAAATTTTGTTCTGCCTCTTGCGTGCCTTTAAATCACTCAGTGTGCTCAGTAGTCTATATTAGAATCACTCGCTACGCTCGTGATTCAATTCTAGACTACTTCGCTAGTTCGTGATTTAAAGTCGGCACTCGCAGCACAAATTGATTTTGGTCACTTGTAGAACAAATAACTATTATTAGCATTCACCGACTTCAAAAAAAGGAGGAGGTTCTCAATTCGATTGTATGTTTTTTTTATTTTTTTTAGCGTTGTTCGCGCATATCTTCGTCATTTATGAATAGATTTTGATGATTCTTTTTTTTATTTGATTGAGTTTTGTTGCGAGATGATCCCATTTAATTTTTTTACAGATCGGTTCAGTTGTTTTCAAGTAATCCTGAAAATACTATGATTTTGCATTAATTACCTTGACGACTTTGTTATTTATGAACCGAATTAGCTGATTTTTTTTGTTGGAAAAGGGATACCTTAAGTGTAGTTCTTTTAATTTCATTGACACTAAACCTTGGACCTCGAAGATATCCAAGGGAACTCCTCAAACTCAAATAGGATAATGTAATTGTGATTGAGATATTGGTAGGCTTATGAAAATCCAAAACAAACTGAGCTATGGTCTGTATGCTACGTTCTGGACTATACTTGGACTAAGAAAGCACAACGGAACTCCTTTGAAAATTGAGTAATACTCGTAGGTATTTTGAAAACATATAAAGTTAAAGAATATTACACGCTTACATACCACAAACAAGTTGAAAAAAAATTGCTTTTTTAAAAAACCGCATGAGTCGAATGAGTAATTATATTTTATTTTAAAAATTTTGTGTCTGAAAACGTACTTTTGGTAAAAAGATACTTAATTTCAATTGACTCAAAAACAATTAATTTTTTGAGTAAAAGTTATATAACAAAAAATAATTGTTTTGACCTCATCTATAAGCCCTTAGCAGGAATATACGTCATATTTCCAGTGACCCTGTATAGATACAATACATATTAAAATAAATAAAAGATGATTTTTTTTTAAAGTCTTGGGGTTGAAGTGGAACGATTTTTGGGCTTAAGTGGAATAAGCCATACTTATAGCACAGCCGAGAGATTATTCTTTATCTCTCGGCTGTGCTTATAGGTATCTACCTAAATTTAGTTAATACTGTCTTTTATAAATAAATCTGATAAACAGATGATAGTTATTAATTCACTACAATACGTGTTCCAGTTAAAAAAAAAATAGGGTTCTAAATAACCAAAAACAAACAATATTACAGTCACCCTTTTATTGTTTTCCATCACGCCCAACGGCCCAAAGTTATATGACAATAATAACTTTGCAGAATCATAATATATTTCCACATGACCGCTCTTTTCGTAAGTGAACTAAAGTCCTGACCTTCTGATACAATAGGTAAATGGGGTAAAATTATATTACTCTCCCTTTTAGTCCATTACTATTTGTGTTTATGTGTTGATATTAACTTAAATTATTTCTCGTGGGTTGAGGCTAATAATAATTGTTTATCATAATAGATGCCATCTATTATGATAAACAATTATTAGATGGTAATTACTTTCATCTCTCTACATAGGGATACCTATCCCTTAACAAGAACAGTATTTTAGAACAGAAAAAAAATATTAAAAACACGACTGCCCTGCCAAAAACGGTCGGGGGATTCGGGGGATTCGAGTCGGGGGACCTTATTATGGAACAATTTTTGATCAAAGAGACTGCAATGACACTTGTTGTTAAACTTTTTAGTTCGTTTTTGGCAGGGCAGTCGTGTTTTTCATATTTTTTAAATTTATTTATTTTATTTCACACATTTTAGTGACATATTTATTATAGTTTTGGAATTTGCTCATCAAGGCCTTTCATTTGATGCCCATATTGTAATAATAGAAGAATTTTTTTTTTCACATTTGAAAATGGCGTCGTACAGCCGCCATATTGATTTTTTCTGACAAATATAGCCAGTGTCACTCGGGATGCTGTAAGGATTCTAACAATACCCCATTTATTCAAATCAGTTCAGGCATTTAGAAGTTATGGTTGAATAAAGAAACTCACATACCCACATACATGAACCCCGAACACATATACACTCTTTTTGCTTTGGGCAGTCGTGTACTAAAAAAATAATAAGTAATTAATTTTTTTAGGTAATCGTAATCAGTAATAAAACCCGGACAAATGCGAGTCGGCCTTGCCCACCAAGGGTTCCGTACAAACTCGATGATTGATTACTACTTACTTTAAATAAATGCTTAATTACTATGATTAAATAACAAATGTATAGTTTTCAGATTTTTCCCTGTACTTGTAATATAAGATAATATCACTTTTAGAACGAACGAACAATTTAAGAGTTCTATGCCAATGGAAGTACCCTAAAAAAAGTATTATTGAGGGTGTCGTATGCGTTTTGTGAACGGCCGTATTTCTTTTTTTTACGTTAATTTAAAAGTTTTTTTTTGCAGCTTCAAGGGTCTATAGACCTGAGTATATAGTTTTAATTTCAACTCAATATCTCCACGTGTTCCAGAGACAAAGGGTCTTGACAGACAGATGGACCAAAATGTGATCCTATAAGGGTTCCGTTTTTTCCTTCTAGGGTACGGAACCCTAAAAAGATGAAAACACAACAGCCATGCCATTAAATAATTCAGGAGTCCTTACAAACCGGACTAACAGCCTGGCCACGAAGAGTGGCGATCGGCGACGCGACTTACGATTTAATACAATTGACATCAGAAAAATCGCACCTTTTCGAAAATAAGTTTAGACTTGGCCACCTGCTATTGCTAGCTAACGTTTTGTGTAAATGTTGATATTTATTGAAAGTAAATTTAATGAGCTTTCAATAATTGTTTGATTTAATAACCATAACAGTTACCATTGTTAAACGCTTAAAGCGTCATTGCTTGCACCGCCATAAAAGGGAAATAAAAGGGATCAATTCAGGAAATGCGGGACAATACGCTATCGAGATGATGGAGAAAACACACTTCAACAGCTTAATTAGAAAGAAAGAAAAAAAGAAAGAAAATACATTTATTTTGAACAACACACAACGATACACAATATGAAAAAGACATTCCAAAGAGCTTAACACATACAAAGTTAATAACAATAACATTGTGCATCGTCGCGTGATGTCAAAACTGTACTCGGCTCAGTATAAGCAGCAGGCTAGGCCTGCTGCACTGATATTCTGCCGAGCACAGTAATGACATCAGGACCGAAAAACACAGACTTTTACACAAAAAACAAATTGTTACACATTAAAAAAAAAAAGTTTAAGGAAGTACAAAAATTAGCACAGTGATTGTACTATTATGTATTCTGTGACAATGCCCTTAGTCTGTGGTCAAGCGCAGTCAACACAGACGCAAACTGACATTGACTTGACATGACAATTCAGTCTTTTTTTCGGCAAGGAATAATAATTCCATAAATTACCTCCACACAATTGTTTTTATTTTAAAACATGGACAAACAAACAAAATATGTACACGTGGTGGCCACGTCCTCAGCCGCCATTGATAATAGCATAAATGCAAACGTGGCAAGCAAAAAAACAAAAAGAACAGAAGTACATGTACCTAACAAAACATACATAATAAATGAAAACAGGACATAAAAACAATAAATCAACCTTATCTCGCACCTCGAAGTGATCAAACAACTAAGCCTCCTAAAGCAAATCATGTAGGTATCACAGCCCAGTAAGTACCTATTTTTTAATGAAGTAGCTGTGTTTTCAGTAAGTACTCCTTATAAGCTTTACTAAAAGCTCTACGTGTTTCCAGTGTACGAAGAGGGGGTGGCAAGCTGTTCCAGCACTTCGAGGCCGAAAATTTGAAAGAACCACGGAAAGCAGCAGTCCTGTGTGCAGGCGTCAGAATCATGTAAGAAGCTGCTCTGGTCCTGTAAGTATGGTTATCCCTTGCCCACTGGAGTTTACTAAATAGATATTCAGGAGTTTTAGTATGAACAATATCGAATAGTAAGGTGGCATAATGCAGTTCTCTACGAGAGTTTATCTTGAGCAAACGAGAGTTGTTGAGAAAAGGAGTAACATGTGCTCTCGGAGGGACAGAAAAACAGAAGCGTGCACACGCATTTTGTACTCGTTGTAGTAGTTGCTTAGTTCTTGATAGAAGACAGGGGCCAGAGACTGTATCAGCATAGTTAAGTTTCGATAGTACTAAGGACTCGCATAATCTGACCCTGAGATCCTCCGAGAGAAAAGGGCGATACCTATAGAGGACCTTGAGTCGGTAGAAACAGTTACGGACAACTTCAAGGGTGTACTTTTCAAAGCGCATGTTCGACTCAAAGATCACTCCTAGGTTTCTCGCTTCATAGACCATCTCAACTGGCTGGTCATCGATACAGATTTGTGGCTGGCGGTCAGAGATAGAAGAAACTTGTTTGTTTGAACCAAGGATCATAAATTTGGTCTTGTTTGGGTTCAATACCAGACTATTTCTGTTTGACCAAGTAGACAGATTCAATAGATCTTCGTTTATCCTCCCCACTGCACTAGATGTCTCATTAGGATGGAAACTGAGATACAACTGGACATCATCAGCATACAGATGGTACTGACAATGTTTTACACTTTCAGTTATATCTGCAGTGAACAAAATGAAAAGAAGAGGACCTAGTATTGAACCCTGTGGGACGCCTCTGGACAGGGCCTTGCATTGAGAGTAGGAGACCCCACCATCATTCCCCTTAACCTCTACGATCTGAGAGCGGTGCAGAAGATAATTATGGAACCACCGAACCGCAGCAGCATCAAAACCATAATACGCAAGCTTGGAAAGGAGTAGCGGGACATTCAAACAATCAAAAGCCCGTGAATAATCAAGAAGAACAAGAATTGTACCCATTCCCTTATCCTGTGCAGAGAGTATATCGTCAACTACATTGAGAAGTGCTGTGGATGTACTGTGTTTCTTCCGGAAGCCTGACTGTGCCTGGGGAAGCAAAGAATTAGATTCCAAGTATTTGATCATTTGCATGCTCACTGCTTTTTCAACAATCTTAGAGAGGCAGGGAAGTATGCTAATTGGCCGCAAATCATGGACACTGCACGGGTTTGATTTTTTAGGTATGGGCTTAATAAGAGCAGTTTTCCAGAAGTCAGAGAATTGTGAGTCAGTCAGAGATTTATTTACTATAGCTGTAATGGCACTGAGCGAGTTAGGTAGAGTCATGACAATCATATGCAAAGAGATGCCATCAATGCCAACTGCATCCGAGTGAAGGCCATGAATAATATCGGCAACAGATTTTTCAGAAATCGGAGAAAGGGAGAATGTTGTTGTGCCATGCCTGTGATACTCATAGTATGTCAGCTCCGAGATTCTAGTGGAAGAAGTACCAGGGACATTTAAAAAATGATCATTAATAGTGTCAGGATCAAGACCAGGTAAAGATGATTCCTTATTATTTTTTAATATAACATGTTTTTTTAGATTTTTCCACAATGTTTTGGGATTATTAATATTTTTATTTATGTCCCGTTGGAAATAACAAGTTTTCTCCTGAAAAAGTGCTGAGATAACAACATTTTTCATATCTTTATAAAAAACTTTATGTGATTCATTCTTGGTTTTCTTCCACTTAGCATGTGCAACGTCCCTGGTGAGCATCATTTGCTTGACAGTGTCAGTAATCCATGGACATGATTGCTCCTTAATAGTGATGGATTTGAGAGGAGCATGGAGATCAAAGAGTTGCAAAACAAGTGAATTGAAAGCCGCAACCATGGAATCAAGATCAGGTAGGTTATTTATAAAATTCCAATCAATTTGATCCAAATCTCTCTCAAAAAGCTCAGGAATAATGTCTCTGTATGGCCTATAAGTTATGTAATGAGGAGCAGGCTTCTCCTTCCTGATGCACATCTCCGCTGAGACAGCAGCATGTTTTCCCAATTCAGGAATATGTAAAACATTCACATTCCTGACACTAGCATCTGTACATATTAAGTCAATCAAAGTTGCACTGTTATCAGTAAAATGAGTTGGGGAATTTACTTTTAGATGTAAGTTAAAGGTACTTAGGAAATTCACCAATAATTTAGTTTTGTTATCGTTACCTTTAGACATGTCAACATTAAAATCTCCCAGGAGGACAATATAATCATGGTGAGCAAGTGCGCAGATCGACTGAGACACTGCATCAATAAATATGTTCATGTCCATCCACGGAGGTCTGTAGGCAGTGCCTATCGCAACTTGGAGGGAGTTTATCTTAAGGGTCAGCCACATCTGCTCTACAGTAGGAGAAACCGGAAAAGGACAGGTACGCACATAGACTCCCTTTTTAATGTAAAATCCGACCCCTCCACCTCTGCCATGACGAACCGCTGTAGGTCGAGGGATGTGTCTCAGACGATAACCAGGCACAGTAGGGGCACGACCCTCCTCACCCTGCCTGAGCCAGGTCTCATTAATAGCCAAAATGTCAACAGCTAAACTATCCATCATGTGAAGAAACTCGTCATGTTTAGTTCCTAGAGAACCAGCATTAAACAAACCAACTCGTAGAAATTTGCTAGCCATAACAAGTAAGATTTTGTAAATCAGTCAAACTGGCTAAGAAATTAAATCCTTTATTTGTAAAAACTGATTTTGAAATATTGTAAACGCTGTGAAGCCCAAGTTTATAAATAACAAGAAGTAAAATATTACCAAGATGTAAATAGTCAAATAATGCATGATAAAAATAAAACCATTGATGTTGAGTGGCCAATGAGTAGTTTCCTACATAATTTTGCAGCACAGTTATAGAATAAAAGAGATATTGTAATAAAATAATTGTAGAAAATAAAATTGCCCGTGTAATAATTAACATATTATAAGTAACATTGAAAATATCAGAACTATGTTTTGTAATTTTGGTTAACAAGTAATTAGAAATATAATGCCTAAATATTAACTTTAGCGTTTGATTTTTAAAAACCTCAACTGTCCCAAGATATGTTTTAAAAGCAGCTATATTAAAAAAACTATTATTTATAATTATAAATGACCACAGCATTAACTTTACAAAACATGAAAGGAAAAAAGAACAACAAACATGAAAAAATAATAAGAAAAGTTTAACAATACAGGTTTCGAGTCAATCCTTCTGGACGCCGAACGCTCGATCAACATCCGCGAACGACCGCAGCTGGTGCATCGGCGAACCCTCCGCCTGGCGAGCGAAAACACGACCCCGCCTCGTCCACGTGAATCGCCACTGTAGTCTGCGACACTCCTCGCGGGCCCGGTGGAAGATCTGGCGGTTCAGACGGGTCAAGCGTTCATTTATGAAAACGCGACCGCCCGCGGCCGAGGTGAGAGTGCGGCGCACGCGCGCCGCCCGCAGCAGCTCGTCGCGCAGGTGGCGGCGCGCCAGGCGCACTACGACACGGCGCGGGCGCCCCCCGACCTCGGCCGGCGGCGGGCCCACGCGCTCCGCGAACACCACGTCGCGCTCCTCCAGCGCGACCCCCATGCGCCCGGCCAGCACCATCACTGTCTGCACCACGCTCACCCCTTTGTCCTCCGGGAGCTCCCCGATCTCCAAGTCGGACAGGAGGGCCTCCTGATCGCGCTCGTTCAGCTCCTGCTTCAGCTCTCGAATCGTATTCTCGAGCTCAGCGGTCACTCCCGACTCGGAATCCGGTTTACGCTGTTCTAAAGCATCCAGCCTGCTCTCTATGGTGTCCATACGAGCTGATAGAGACTCTCGCAATTTATTCATGTCGTCCCGAAATTGCCGCATTTCCTTCATAAACTCTACAAGCTCTCGGTAACGACGCTCATCCTTAGTGTCGACTTCATCGCATTTTGCAACGGTCGGCGGCGACACCTGAGTCGGCGGCGGCGGCGAGTCACAGATGCCCTTAACTGGAGTCTGGCTATTATCACCCCTGCGATTGCTCTTTTTACAATTGGGACAAACCCAGTCTTTGCTTAAATTTGTCTTTTCAGAGATATTCAGGCAGATTTTGTGATATTTTAAAGAGCACGCTGAACAGGCAGCGCCCCCTGCCGCCGAGAGGAACTTGCCGCATGCTCCACAATTGACCATCTTAACAGCACTTCGACAGATGGCACTGTACCAAATGTAACTTAATAAATTCCGCTACTCGTTGACAGATGGCGCAAAAAGAGCGATCGATATGGATCGTTTAGTGGGTTGGGTATGAAAAGGACTTCACTGATCACCCGCAGATAAACAAAAAACAAATCACAGCTGATTTTAATTTGCAAATATCTCCGTAAAACAGAGAATAAAACTATTGCTAACACTTCCACAGATTCACAGAAACAACACGAACAAAGATATTTAGAATGCAGATTGATTGAGTACGTAAAACTATTTTAAACGGAAGAGAAATTGACACAGTGTCTTAATGTTAAGTCGTTCCTGACGTCACTCAAAAAAAGAAATACTCAAGATGGATACTATTGCCCATGAAGATACTTAAATAATGCAAAAAAAACCGGTCAAGAGCGAGTCGGACTCGCGCACCGAGGGTTCCGTACCATCATAATTGCACCATCAAACCCCACTGTAGAATAAAATAATAAAATTAATATTGCAGTTTTAGGTCAGCGCCATCTCTTGACCGATAGTGGAACTAATGTTAACTTTTTTAGAAATTTGATAATTTCTAAAAAAGTGTGCTAAAAAAAAAGGGGGTAAAATAAGGGTTCCTTCTTACCATTTTGGTACGGAACCCTAAAAATGAGGCAATGTAATGTTGCTCGAAAACTGAACGTTCGACGAGTATTCCAACGGTTTCTAGAGGCTGTTGGCTATGTCCTATGTGTAGAGATAAGATTAATTAACATTGAAGAAATTTTTGAAAAGGTGCGATTTTTCTGACGCCGAGTGTAGTACATTTCGTGTGATGCAGCAAAATTGAGAGCATGTCGAGCATTGTGCAATGCTAAAAACAATTCGCTAATCGCGTTGCCCGTCGCCGGTTCACCGTAAAGCTGTTCTGTATTCCCCTTTACATTTTTAGGGTTCGGTACCCAAAGGGTAAAAACGGGACCCTATTACTAAGACTTCGCTGTCCGTCTGTCTGTCTGTCTGTCACCAGGCTGTATCTCATGAACCGTGTTAGCTAGAAAGTTGAAATTTTCACAGATGATGTATTTCTGTTGCCGCTATAAAAAAGAAAATACTAAAAACAAAATAAAATAAAATTTTAAGGGGGGCTCCCTTACAACAAACGTGATTTTTTTGCCGTTTTTTGCTCGATATTAATAACGACAACAGGTAGACAGTTGAAATTTTCACAGATGTTGTATTTTTGTTGCCGCTATAACAACAAATACTAAAAACAGAATAAAATTATTATTTAAGGGGGGCTCCCATACAACAAACGTAATTTTTTTGCCGTTTTTTGGTTCGTGCGCGAGTCCGACTCGCACTTGTTTTTATTTTAATTTTACAATAAAAGTAAATTATCGTTAGTATTCTATGACATATAAGTAAATCTTATATGTCATAGAAATCTATGACAATAAGTATGATCGTCTGATTTCATATTTGAACCAAGATATTGGACAAAATAGAATACCGCCCTAGACCCTGTATACCCTGTAACTATAACTTATTAATTTGTTAAAGTTATTTGTGATTTCAGACTAGTATTTCGTCTTTACATTTTGAGCCCACCTACTCAAATATTAACAAATCCATCAAAATAGTGACCAAACACCGATTCAATTAGTACGAAACTACCTCACGTTAGTTTGTACTGCACTCGTAGGCGACAGCGGGTAGTAAAAATAAAAAAATAAAAAAATTGTTTAAAAAAACAAAAAACCGACTTCAAAAAACCTACCTCTAAAAAGCAAGAAATAATATTCGTAATAATAAAACACGTCTATTGAAGTCGGGTGGGGCTGGAGTACAAATGTCTTTTTTTTTATTCTAAAAGCCCCACCCGACTTCAATAGACGTGTTTTATTATTACGAATATTATTTCTTGCTTTTTAGAGGTAGGTTTTTTGAAGTCGGTTTTTTGTTTTTTTAAACAATTTTTTTATTTTTTTATTTTTAGTGTAGGTACCTTTTGTATTAGGTAGTGTAGGTATATTATTTAGGTAGAAATTAAAATCGGCTCAGCCAAACGTGAGTTAATCGCGGAGAAACATACATACATGCGGGTCAAACTGAGAACCTCCTTTTTTAAGTCGGTTAAAGAACTACACTTAAGATATCCCTTTTCCAACAAAAACATAATTATCTTATTCAGTTCATAAACAAAGAAGTTATACGACTGATCATCGCGGTAGTTCACACAAAATCATACTATTTTCGTGCTTTTTTTCAAGATTACTTGAAAAGTACTGAACCGATTTCAAAATTTTAAAAAATGGGACCAACTTGGGAGTTTACCTAATGTAATAATGTTTGAATCATTTCAATCGGTCCAGCCGTCTTCGAGTAATCGGTGTACATACAAAAAACAAAAAAAAAAAAAAAAAAAAAAAACGGGTCGAATTGAGTACCTCCCTCCTTTTGAAGTCGGTAAAAAGCAAATATCGGTCCGATTACCTAGCTTGCTTAATCAATAGTTAACCGTATCGATACTGTTAATAAATAGGCAGTTTGCGTGTTATATTTCTGGCAATACTAAACTTAGACCTACTCAAACCTGGCCGGTATCCTGTAGCGGTGGCGGGAACGGTATACCCAACCGATATCCCGACCGGTATTTTGTATGGCATTACCGCAGCTGTTGCGGAACACCTTTGAATAGCACTTTACCGCATACCCATCGTCGGGATAACGTTACCGCCACCGGTACAGGATACCGGTCAGTAGGCCTCTAGGCGGCGATGTAGTATAATATTGTTTGACAGCTGACCTGGTAATAGCAGTAAAATCTTGCTTTTTCATATTTTTTACATCATACTTGCTCGGTAACTAGGATTTACTTATATAGTATGAGGCTGTGTAAGTTGGCATGTGCAACACAGTGCATTGTTTAGATAGAACGTTCCATTTTCAAATCACTTTACAATTCAAGGATGGTGAATGCTTTAACTGTAAAGTTACTTTACAATTCAAGCATTTAAAACTCCTTAATGAACCAATCTCATTAATAATAATAATAATAATAAAATATACTTTATTGCACACATAAAAGAATTACAGAAAGAAGGAAAGTTACAGAGAAAAAGCATACAAGAGGCGGCCTTATTGCTAAGCAGCAATTTCTTCCAGGCAACCCTTGGGTGAAAAATAAATAAATATAAAGATAGGACTAAAAGGGGAGTGGGGTGCAAATATTAAGAAAGGAATAGTGCGTTTGAAAGTAAATATATCTATAGGTAAATATAAATAAACTAAAGGAGAATTTCTTTTATTATAAACAGACGAAACTTTTGGCTGAAAAAAAAGCAATGAAAATGGCGGCATTTAATTTCAGTTCAAGCTAGGTATGCAAAATTCTGCAATGCAAAAACAGCTGTTTTTTTTTCGTGATTTTGAGGTTGGTCCCATAATGAAAGTTGTTCAGTTTAATGGTTTGATCAACCCCACGAGTTTTCAATAAAATAACCCTTTAACGTTTTATTTTTATTTTTATTAAATTTACCTCGCATGAATGATGTAAAATAGTATGCTTACCTCGGTTGTAAGTAGCTATTACATCCCTTGTGTAACAAACTACTATTAATATTTTTTATTACATACGTTTTGCTATTTTTTTACACGACTGCCCAAAACAAAAAGAGTATATGTGTTAAGTTCAGGATTCATGTATGTGCGTATGTGAGTTTCTTTATTCCACCATAACTTTTAAATGCCTGAACTGATTTGGATGAATGGGATATTGTTAGAATCCTTACAGCATCCCGAGTGACACCAGCTATATTTTTT
Organism: Agriphila geniculea; assembly: GCA_943789525.1. Lineage (NCBI taxonomy): Eukaryota > Metazoa > Arthropoda > Insecta > Lepidoptera > Crambidae > Agriphila > Agriphila geniculea. Next base: position 7,174,280 of record OX038898.1, on the reverse strand, counting down.
TTATAAAAAATCTATATGGCGACTGTACGACGCCATTTTCAAATGTGAAAAACGGTTTTTTTTCTTTTATTATTACAATATGGGCATCAAATGAAAGGCCTTGATGCGTACATTCCAAAACTATATAATATATCACTAAAATGTCTGAAATAAAAATAAATAAATTTAATAAATATTAAAAACACGACTGTCCTGCCAAAAACGAACTAAAAAGTTAAACAACAAGTGTCATGGCAGTCGGGGGACCTCTTTCATCAAAAATTGTTCCATAATAAGGTCCCCCGACTGCAATGACACTTGTTGTTTAACGTTTTAGTTCGTTTTTGGCAGGGCAGTCGTGTGTTTAATATTTTTTAAATGTAGTTATTTTTTTTACAATTAGGGTTCAGATCAGGCACAAAAAAATGAATGCTCTAGTGCTCAAAGAAAAATTTGAAATGTTAATAGAGAAGATGCTTTGTTGAATACTACTGCTAAATATTTCAGCAGCTTCAGGTCTTGTAATTTTGGTGGGATATTTGATATTTTAGTACAAAAAGGCGGCAAACTTTTCCGACTACCTAATAGCACACCCCCGGGCACTCCATACAAACGCCGCGTTTCAACTACCTATTACACAGACGCTACACAGTGATGTTTTTGCACACGCGCAACTGTGTGCGTGAAGTCTAGGGCTATTGAATGAGCACACGAACTGGCCTACGAACTCGCGGGGCGCGGTGAGGTAATTGATTGTGGGGCGGGGCGGAGAATTTCCCTTCTGTAGGGTAGTACTTATATCTATTCTGTGATAATAGTTAGCGGCCGCCCCCGACTTCGTCTGCGTGGACAGATTTTCTATCCCTCGGGAACAAAGATATTTTTCTGAATTAAAGTTACCCTATATCCTTTTCTGGGGGCCTATTACAAAAATAACGTACGCAATTGCGTAACGCAATCACTTGGCCACGATAGTCGTCCGCAATTCGTTGGTTATAGATATAACAAATATTTTGAATTTGGCTATCGTAGCCCATAGACTACTGAACAAACGATGTCGGATACGCTAGAGAGAAACTATCAAACTCACGCAATCACTTACCAATATCGCATACTAAAGTGATTTGTAATAGGAAACAATCAAAACGAAGCACGGACGCAACTGCGTGCATCGCATTAAACTTTTCGTGATAGACCCCCTGTACCCCTGACAACGTGTATACAAAACATATACGGTTGAATATGTTACTTAGATGAATGCAAAACAAATAAACAAACACACATTTTCATATAGAATTCATAAAGGATTGTAAGGATATCACAAAATAATAAAGTAAACACAAAGAGTCTCGCCGAACAAATATCGTTTTTCCGTACACGGCACGCACATATAAACATTTCCTAAAGGCTATCTCAGGGTTCGATTCCCAGGAGGAAGGTATAATTTGTACTCGGTTTGGTTGGTGGTAGGGCTTATTTCATGTCCGCCTGGCTAGCTACCATCATCTTACCTAAGTCTGACGCCATAACAACAATTTAAAAATTTTTGAGTTGAATTGAAGGTGGTGAGAATCCCAGGTGTAGTGCGCTTACACTTAGCCTTCACTTAAGGTGAAGTGAAGGCCAAGCACTATCCAATTGTGAATTTAAAAAAAAAAATCCAATAGGTATATTTAGTACTACTTATAGCAGTTACCAAGGAATTTTTAAAGTGAAAACTTCTTTAGCGGCGTTGTACGCTTTTTTGTAATGGGGGGAAAATGCTAAACTCGCGTCAGTAAGAATCACGTGATCCTGATCGAAAATTCGTAAGACGGATGTGACGGATGGAGAGTAGACAGCCGGCGGCGGAAGTATCCCCCTCTCTTTCTACGCGGTGCGGTGAAAATGGCGGCGAGTCATTTCAAGACGTAAACACTTGTGTCAACATAGCAACGCGCTAATTTTGTAATTCAATGTCAAAACTCTAGATTTTCTGTAAAGATATGGATAAGACTTTTGTACAATACTGTTCTGCATTCGTAAATTCAAATGCAGAGTAAATTCGTAAGACGGCAATTCGTGCAAAATTATTCCTTAACTATTCCAAAATATAAAAAATGCACAACGTTAATATTCAAGTTTTCACTTCTGGCGGCACTCCCGGAGTGCAACTAGATTTTTTTTTGTGTAAGTTTTTTTTTGTATTGAGTTGGGAAAATGAGATCATTATCTCATTAATTGATTATAAACGAAAAGAAATATTATGGGACCCGCTGAACAACAATTATTATAATCAGTGTTGCCATTGTGTTTTGTTTACTTGCCGTGTTTTGTCAGTGAAAGTGCCGTAGATCGGCGGAAAATAGCAAAAAATGCCCTGTTTGGATAGAATTATTGCACTCCGAAAAGAATTAGAGCATATGAAATTAGCGTGTTTGTATGAAAAGTTCTGCCACAGAAAGCCGTAGGAAGGTTCATTATTGAGCCCGATTGCCGTAGAACACGGTAATTACCGTAGCATTGGCAACACTGGCTCGAATTGACTAGGGAAAGCTACGAGGAAAATGAACGCGTCCACATTCATGACACGCGTTGTTGATACGCTGACATGATACAGTATCATAAGTGTGTCAACATAGCAATGCGCTAATTTTTTAATTCAATGTCAAAACTCTAGATTTTCTGTCAAGCTATGGACAAGACTTTCGTACAATACTGTTCTGTATTCGTAAATTCAAATGCAGAGTAAATTCGTAAGACGGCAATTTGTGCAAAATTATTCCCTAACCATTCCAAAATATCAAAAATGCACAACGTTAATATTCAAGTTTTCACTTCTGCCGGCTAGAGGGGATGCCACATTTACGAAAGTCGTCTATTTACGATTCCCGCTGGACAAGAGAGTGCTCCACCGACAACCGGTATCATTGTCTTCAGCATGATCTCCTGAACAAGAATACAGCGGTTGTCGCATTATAAAGTGGTGGAGGGGGGAGGGGTGGAGGGAAGAGATGCGGAAGTCGAGTATCGGAACTTGGTTGATTTTCTCAACAACCACTTGACCGATTTAAACAAATAATGTGTCTTAGGGTAGGTAATATCTTTGACAACATATTTTCATTTGCAATGGTTTTTGTAAATACTATAGTTTATTAAATAATTAGAAAAAAGTCGAATTTCAAACAAAATCATTTTTAGTTTTGTAGATTTGAAGCAGTAAATTAAAATAAAGTACAGAAGTACATATAGTATAAAGTACTACGTAAAATTGCCACAATCATTGGCTTGCTGTCTGTTTTTTAGTTTTGAAATTTAGCTGGAAGACAACAAAATTATCATCGATATAGTGCGGGAGGTCACTGTCCGAATAATATGGAAACCGCTTTAACGAAAGTCGTCTAATGACGATTCCCGTCGGACCGAAGAGTTCTCTACCGACAACTGGTATCATTGTCTTCAGCATGATCTCTTGAACAAGAATATAGTGGTTGTCGCATCATAAAGTGGTTGAAGGGGGAGGGAGGGGAGGGAAAAGATGCGGAAATCGGGTATCAGGGTTTGGATAATTTCTCAGTAACCGCTTGTCCGATTAAAACAAATAACGTTTCATATGGTTGATAATACCTGTAACAACATATTTTATTTAACAATGTTTTTTGTAAATACTAAAGTTTATTACAAAAATAGAAAAAAGATGAATTTCAAACAAAGGCTTTTTTAGTTTTGTAGAATTGAAGCAGTAAATTAAAAGAAAGTACTATGAAATTAAAACTATGAGGATTTGCCCCAGAAAAAAAAATATTTATACATAGCACAATTGTTCCACTATATGAAGTAATAAACTTGTTAAACATTTTTATTTAGTAACTATGCTTAAAAAAATTTTTTGGGTCGCGTGGCGAAATGATTTCTACCATTTTTTCCGAAAATCCTCCACAGAATTAAAACTATAAAGATTATCCTCGGAAAAAAATACTGGTAAATAGCCCAGTTATTCCAATATATATAAAATAATAAATATGTTAAACATTTTTGTCTAGTAACTATGTTAAAAAAATGATCATTTTTTCACGAGGTGAAATTTTTTCTACCATTTGTTCGAAAATCCTCTACAGAATTAAAACTATGAGGATTTGCCCCAGAAAAAAATAATAGTGAATAGCCCAGTTATTTCATTATATAGAATAATAAATTTGTCAAATATTTTTGTCTAGTAACTGTGTTAAAAAATATTTTGTGCCGTGCAAACTCGTTTAAACATAACTTTGCAGGTCCACCGTGTTATGTGACACAAAACATTTTTTAACACAGTTACTAGACCAAAATGTTTGATAAGTTTATCAATCTATATAGTGGAATAACTAGTCTATTTACTGTAATTTTTTTTCAGGAGAAAATCCTCATAGTTTTAATTCTGTAGAAGATTTATGGAAAAATGATATGTTAGAAAAAATTTCACTGCGCGATAGAAATCATTTTTTTAACATAATTTCTAGACAAAAATGTTAAATAAGTTAGTTTTTGTATAACGTGCAATAACTAAGCTATTCACCAGCATTTTTTTCTAGGGCAAATAATCATAGTTTAAATTCTGTAGAGGATTTTAAGAAAAAAATTGTAAAGAAAATTTCGCCAAGCAACACAAAACATTTTGTAACACAGTTACTAGACAAAAATATTTAACAAATTTATTATTCTATATAGAAAAATAACTGGACTATTCACTATTATTTTTTTATGGGGCAAATTTTGATAGTCTTAATTCTGTAGAGGATTTTCGAAAAAAAAGATAAAGAAAATTCGCCACGCAATAAAAACATTTTTTTTAACATAATTACTAGACAAAGATGTTTGATAAGTTTATTATTCTATATAATAGGATAACTGGGCTATTTACCGTTATTTTTTTTTTGAGGCAAATCTTCATACTTTTAATTCTGTAGAGGATTCTGTATAGGAAAAAATGGGAAAGAAAATTTCGCCACGCGACACAAAAAAATTTTTTTAACTATTTACTAGACAAAAATGTTTTACATGTTTATTATTCTATATAGGGAAATGACTGGGCTATTTACCAATATTTTTTTTCTGGAGCAAATCTGCCTAGTTTTAATTACATAGTAGTTTATTTCAATTTACTGCTTGAATTCTACAAAACAAAAAAAATATTTATTTGAAATTCGTATTTTATCTAATTATTTCATAAACTATAGTATCTACAAAAACCATTGTTTGATAAAATCTGTTGTTAAGGATATTACCTACCATATGACAGTTTATTTGTTTAAATCGAACAAGTGGTTATTAAGAAATTAGCCAAACTCTGATAACCGAGTTTTGCACCTTTTCCCTCCCCCCCCCCCCCCCCCTCCCCCACTTTATAATGCGACAACCGCTATATTATTGTTCAGGAGATCATGCTGAAGATAATGATACCAGTTGTCGGTAGAGCACTCGCTTGTCCGACGGGATTTCAATTTTGAAGGACTGGCCTCTCCTCTAGGCACTCCCAGAGTGCAAACCGATTTTTTTATGTACAAAGTTCCTAAAAGTGACATTTGTTTGTGCTAGTAGAATAATAGAAATCTCAAAAGATTGTAATAAATTATAATAGTAGTTAATCCTTTTACTGCCAATCAATTTCATCATTTCTGTCTTAATATTTTACGTGTATCTAATACCTACTTTCTGGCTGACCTAACCCTACCTTGGTAAAACTAAAATGTTTTATTTTTGCTTCGCCAGCGGTCCCGAACTCTGTACCAATTACATTGGGTCTGCTTACCTATGTCTTATTTGATTTATTGCTTGACAAGACATTTTCTGTTATATCATAGCTTGTTTGACTTCAGAGTCAGATCATTAAAAATATTGGACAGAGGTTGCGCTGTTTCATACAAAACGAATTTTTATTTTGTATTATTGGATTTTAAATTGATATTGATATACATTTTTTCGTATGTTTTTCGGCAGGGTCGTAGATTCAGGGTTATTTGAAAATCACCAACAACCTCGCAAAAGTAGGTTACTAACATCATAAACAACAACATTTGTTCTACGACTTTTACGAAAACACTCGAAGAAACTCGATCAGCTATTCGGGACATTTGTATGGAGAGTCGAATTTTTTTGTCTGTTTTCGGAAAAGTCGTAGAACAAACGTTGTTGTTTATGATGTTAGTAACCTACTTTTGCGAAGTCGTTGGTGTATTACAAATAAGTAATTTAATAATAATAATGATTAAATACCTGCGGAAATGGACACGAAAACAATTTCGTTTGATTATTCCGACTCGTAAGAGGGTTAACACTATTTTTCTACATAATGTGATAAATGTTGAAGTTGGTATGTTTGTTAAATAAACATGCAAAAACGCCTGAATAGTCTTAAATGAAATTTGGTACACAGAAAGTTTATAGTTTTGTAGCGGCATCTACCGTACCGCCGCACATAGCAACACACGGTTACAACAAGATTCAACCACCATGTTACTAGATGGCGCTAGTGTCGAATGAACACAAAGATTAGTAAGGAATAACAACACCTCGTAGTATGGAGAATATATGGGGCAACCTACATCTCGCTATCGGAGTTTTCTCAGCCACCAAACTATATATACAACTTCCAACCATCATCGGTTGGACCGCGGTCCCCGGGCTAAGATCACCCAGCCCGGAGGAAGATCTTCCACTTTGGCCTTCCTATCAGTGGCTACCCTCTCCATACCATACCTACCCCCTACTATCATTCCTACAGTTTGAATTAGCGCAGATAAGAAATGGAACTGATTTCGGTTAACCGCGCTTACCACCCGCGCCGTTGAAGAATGAGGTTGAAAATGCCATCGTACTTTTACGCTTCTCGCTCGCACACCATATCACGAAACCTATATCGCTCTCTCACTCATACTTTATTATGGCAAGCGCGTTTAAACGATTTCCAGTCCTATTCTTTATCTGCGTGGGCTGTAAATATTTTTATCACGAACTCCTTGCAAACGAAGTTGCGGGTAGAAGCTAGTAGATAATAGGAAAAAATAAAAAAATAAATAAAAAAAATTAAAAACACGACTGCCCAGCCAAAAACGAACTAAAAAGATAAATAACAAGGTGTCATTGCAGTCGGGGGACCGTTTTGTGGAACAATTTTCAATTAAAGAGGTCCCCCGACTGCAATGACACCTTGTTATTTATCTTTTTAGTTCGTTTTTGGCTGGGCAGTCGTGTTTTCAACATTTTTTTAAATTTATTAATTTTTGTTTCACACATTTAAGTGACAAATTACATATACAGGGTGCATTTGAAATCACTCTCCAAATTTTAAGGATGTGTTCAGTCCATGAAACTGAACAACTTTCTCTAAGAAACATAGGGTCAAATATGTAAAAAAAAAGACTTTTCATACAAAACAAAGAGATCACGTGATCAGTTTAGTATGGGATGACCAAAATCTTTTGGCGTATTTCGACACATGTTTCCTGGAGAAAGTTGTTCAGTTTCATGGACTGAACACATCCTTAAAATTTGGAGAGTGATTACAAATGCACCCTGTATAGTTTTGAAATGTGCTCATTATGGCCTTTCATTTGATGCCCATATTGTAATAATTGAAGAAAAAAATATTTTTTTCACATTTGAAAATGGCGTGCTAGAGTCGCCATATCAACTTTTTTCAAAAAAATATAGCCAGTGTCACTCGGAATGATGTAAGGATTCTAACGATACCCCATACATTCAAATCCGTTGAGCCATTTAGAAGTTATGGTGGAATAAAGAAACTCACATACCCACAAACATACATGAACCCTGAACACATATACACTATTTTGCTTTGGGCAGTCGTGTAAAAAAATCGGTTTAGTTCACTATCGTCATGGCATTTCATTCGATTATCGCAAAAGTAGGGCGTAGCCATCTCCAATCCAACTTCTTACTCAATCAGATCGTGTCTCAGAAGTCTAGAAACGAGTCTAGACCTAGTTCTGTCCACTATCGATGAAGTTCGATAAAGTTCGAAATCAGCGGAGAAGTTATTTCGATCGATAACATCTCACTGTGTTGTTTACTTTATACACTAAAGCCACTGGCTATAATTTCTCCTCTTTGCCGTGAGTCAGAATAAAATTGAAAATTGTTAAATTTCACGTGTTTTTGTATGAATCTCCAATTTCTTTAGCTAATAGGATAAATTATTCGACATTAGTCCGCAAGTTGACTATTACCGCTTTCGAACAATATCAAATTCAAATAAAATCATTGAATTACTTAATATAAGATGCCTATTCGGAGAAATACGTGGCCTTTTTGTACTAAAAATAATAAAGATACCACAACGAGGAACAACTTTATCATCAAAATTACAAGACCTGAATCTGTTGAACCATTTTTGTGCAGTAATATCAATCTTTCTTTGAGCACTAACAGTATTTTTTTATTTAGGTTCTGTGGCCCCTGTTTTGTTTTGAGCAATTCGGTATAATGTTAGCGTATTTGATTCGTCACTGCATTTGTGGGAGACTAACATTACATTAACAGATTTTTTCGTAACTTAAACACTTTTCGCATCCAACTATTTATCTCAAACAAGTCCGTGAGGTTATTAAAGTAAGGATAAGGCCCCTATTTTTTTAATAAATATTATACCTAGTTAGTCATGTTTCTACGGAATATTCTCTACTTTAATTCGAGCAAAAAAAAACTTCAATACCTGTTGTATTGCCTTCCGAATGTAACAAAACCGATTTTGATCTTCCCATTTCGCATAAGTATATTTTGCTCGTTCGTACATTTATGAATTATTTATAAACCCTTCAGGGTATCCTAAGCCCAAAGGACAAGGGGACAGATTTATTTTGTCTTTATTGGAATCGCTTTTTTTTCTTTGAACAAAACTTATTGGTTCGGTAGCTTGTTCACAAATGGGGTTCTATAATAAAAAAAAACCTCCTTCAAAAACCTTGAAAATAATCTTACAAAAAACAGCTTCAAAAATAAATTAATGGCTCTAAAAAGCAAGAAATAATATTGAAATCTGTATAAAAACTAACTCGAAAGTTTGTATGCCTATCTTATATTAAACAACGACTTTTGAAGTCGGGTGGGGGGGACGGGGGACTGAAGGATATTTTTTATCTAAACTAATATATCTAAACTTTAATCATGTGTTTAAAACTTTAATCACCCGACTTCATACGACGTTGTTTAATATAAGATATGCATATAAACTTTCGAGTTAGTTGTTATGCAGATTTCAATATTATTTCTTGCTTTTTAGAGCCATTAATTTATTTTTGAAGCTGTTTTTATTTGTTAGATTATTTTCAAGGTTTTTGAAGGAGGTTTTGTTTTTATTAAAAACTTTTTTATTTTAAACTTTTTTGTGGTAAGTATATTTGGTGATGATATTATCTAAGTTACAATAGCCTTATGTCAACGGCTCATCACCTTTCACATAGTAGTGCTTTTCCCGACGCAGGGGCGTTTATTGTTGAGGAGTTCTCCTGGTACTTCACTATCAGCTCCACTTCACCATATGAATTATGATGAGCATAAATAGCCTTGCAACCATATTAAAGTAATCGTATCGTACCAGTGAACTACTTAGTATTGAATAGTTCCGATGATCATCTATGCTGGTCTTCATCATCAGTTCCACTTCACCGAAATGGTACTTTTCGAAAGCAAATGCACAAGTTACTTAAGAAAATACTAAAATCGCTATAGATGTGCCTATAATATTTGAAGAGTTCCCTCAATTTCTCCAAGATCCCATCATCAGATCCTGATTTCATGATATTCCAACTAACTTGAAAGTATATACTTTTAAACAAAAAAATATTTTTTGAAATCGGTCTAGCCGTCTTCGAGTAATCGAGTAACAAACATAAAAAAAATAAAGATTCCGGCGAACTGAGAACCTCCTCCTTTTTTGAAGTTGGTTAAAAAACGAATGAAAATCGTATATTATAGTATAATATAAGACGCTTGTAATTTGTATCTTAATACAAATACATAAGGTGGTCCATCATTAAAAAAATATATATTTTATTTTTTTTGTCACTCAATCAGAAGCTTTAATAACAAAGCTTTTTGGTATTCATTTAAATATAACTTTTTGATAATATAAAATCTGGCTAAATTATAGTTTGTCATTACAAACTAACTCTGTTGAAACCGCTAAACTTCTGTTTATGATGATTGGTGATGGATGATATTTGTACAGAGGTAAGTTAGAGCTATAGGAAAAGTTTTATTTATTTCGTAATATTCTTTCTTTTACCTAATATTGTCCTTAACTGACCGAGCGAGCGCGAAGCGTCTCTACTTCAGCTTGGGCAAAAATTATTTCCTTTCCTTTAATAGACTGCGGATATTGCACAGTAAAGCTACTTAGTAGTTGAAAAAACTAATACCTATCTATTGTGTGTTATTTGTTTTTAAAAATCATACAATCTGTGCTATTTTTTTAACGCGAGGTCTAACGGAGCTACTAGTAAATGAATAAATAAATATTGGAGGCAAATACCCTCTTTTTGATCACTGGGCCATCAAAGTAAGTAAATAACTTGAAAAACAACAAACAACATGTTTAAGCTAATATTTATTCTATAACTGTCTCTGTGGTCTAGTGGTTCAACCGCACATGTAATACGCAGGGGTCCCGGGTTTGATTCCCAGGGGTACATTTGTACTCGGTTTCGTTAGAAGGCTTATTTTAAATCCGCCTGACTAGCTACCACCATCTTGGCTTAGTCTGACGCCATAACAAAAATTAAAAAAAATAATGGTTATGTTCCGACAGGACGTAAGATAGACAATTCAGTGGTGAGGATTCCGGGTGTAGTGCGCTTCCACTTTTGGCCTTATCTTTACTTTAACATCAGCAGACCTATTTTTACCGACTTCAAAAGGAGGGAGTTACTCAATTCGACCCGTTTTTTTTTTTTTTTTTTTTGTTTTTTGTATGTACACCGATTACTCGAAGACGGCTGGACCGATTGAAATGATTCAAACGTTATTACATTAGGTAAACTCCCAAGTTGGTCCCATTTTTTAAAATTTTGAAATCGGTTCAGTACTTTTCAAGTAATCTTGAAAAAAAGCACGAAAATAGTATGATTTTGTGTGAACTACCTCGATGATCAGTCGTATAACTTCTTTGTTTATGAACTGAATAAGATAATTATGTTTTTGTTGGAAAAGGGATATCTTAAGTGTAGTTCTTTAACCGACTTAAAAAAGGAGGTACTCAGTTTGACCCGCATGTATGTATGTTTCTCCGCGATTAACTCACGTTTGGCTGAGCCGATTTTAATTTCTACCTAAATAATATACCTACACTACCTAATACAAAAGGTACCTACACTAAAAATAAAAAAATAAAAAATTGTTTAAAAAAACAAAAAACCGACTTCAAAAAACCTACCTCTAAAAAGCAAGAAATAATATTCGTAATAATAAAACACGTCTATTGAAGTCGGGTGGGGCTTTTAGAATAAAAATAAAGACATTTGGACTCCAGCCCCACCCGACTTCAATAGACGTGTTTTATTATTACGAATATTATTTCTTGCTTTTTAGAGGTAGGTTTTTTGAAGTCGGTTTTTTGTTTTTTGTAACTTTGACAGCATTGGTGGACAAACCGAGTTTGACAATAAATGTAAGTACATTGCTAGGTTTTTATAGTGTTTAAGGAGTCGTAACATTGATTTTTGTTGTAGCAACAATGTACTTACATCTGATGTCAAACTCGGCTGTCCACCGATGCTGTCAAAGTTGCAAAATCTGGCTGCAGATGAGGTGAAGGCCAAGCACAATCCCGATGTGGATAAAAAAAATCGGGTTGCACTCCGGGAGTGTCGGCAGAAGTGAAAACTTGAATATTAACGTTGTGCGTTTTTGATATTTTGGAATGGTTAGGGAATAATTTTGCACGAATTGCCGTCTTACGAATTTACTCTGCATTTGAATTTACGAATAAAGAACAGTATTGTACGAAAGTCTTATCCATAGCTTGACAGGAAAAGTTTTGACCTTGAATTAAAAAATTAGCGCGTTGCTATGGTGACACAAGTGTTTACGTCTTAAAATGATGCACCGCCATTTTCAAGAGAAGGAGATACTTCAGCCGCCGGCTGTCTACTCTTCATGCGTGATATCTGTCTTACGAATTTTCGATCAGGGTCACGTGATCCTGACTGACTGACGCGAGTTTAAGATTTTTCCTCATTACCAAAAAGCGTACAACGCCGCTAAAGAAGTTTTCACTTCAAAAACTATCATAAAACTAATAAAAACTAAACACAACTCACCCTTAGCCAAAGTTAAGCTTAAATAGGGTCGCTCAAAAGTTTAGCTAGTAATTGAAACCTTCAATCAGATTTATCCTTAAGCCGGGTCCGAGCTAAATGCAATATAATATTATCGTCTAAATACACAAACATTTTAGATAATCCAATATATTAGGTAGTAGGAAAAGTTCGCGACCTTTTTGAAGCATTAATTTTGCGTGTTATATTTCTGGCAATACAGTACAGAAAGGAAACTCTCCGCCCCGCCCCACAATCAATTACCTCACTCCACCGGCGCCCACCGCACGAGTTCCGTGAGCCGATCCGTGTGCTCATTCTGCATTCAATAGCTCGCACACAGTTGCGCGAGTGCAAAAACGTCACTGTGTAGCGTCTGTGTAATAAGTAGTTGAAACGCGACGCTTGTGTGGAGTGCCCGGGGTGTGGCAATACTAAACTTAGGCGGGAATGTAATAATATATTGTTTAACAGCTGACTTTCTGGTAATAGCGGTAAAATTAAAACAAATTAATAATATAATTGTATTGATAATTGTCTGAAACTTTTATCAATAAAAAACACAAAACGTATTTAGGTAATAAAAAATATTAAAAAAATTAAAAAAATCTTTTAGTAGGTATTTTTATTAGATACCTACGTTTTGCATTATTTTTTTCAATGAGGGTTCAGACCTTTAACGAGAAAAATGAATGCTGCTAGAGCACGAAGAAAAATTTGAAATGTTTATGGAAAAGATACTTTGTCGAATAATAAGTAACTGCAAAAAAATGGTTCTCCTATTTTCAAATTGGTTGAAGCAATTTTTTTAATAAGATGACTGCATTCCAACAGAGTAATCGTTACGCTAAGTCATCGATCACCACAGAGTACATTTTAATCATGGAAAGTATGTGAGAATTTCATTGTTTTTTTTAATATCGCGGCACTGCCATCTTCTTGGATTGGCCCTGTATCGTAATGAGAAAAAAAGTTATTTTATAGCATACTTTAGTTAACGAAGGTATGTTATAATAGTAGATTATATAACTAGTGCGAGGGAGTAGCAACACATGCTGAAAACCATAGCGGATGATCCATACCCGCCTATCCTGAGGCACTTCGCGCGGACAATGACTGCAGTGGAGGATAACTCCTCTGGGTGTTGTCCGCGCGGGTGGCCTCTAAGGTATTCGTAATTATTAAATTTCGTTTTTGTACCTAAGTTTACTAACCCTTATTTTTAAGTATCTTTTATTTACTAACCCATGGATCTTTGTTGTCTAAATAAATGGATTTGAATTGAATTGAATTGAATTGATTCTTTAGCGATCAAGTTAGAAGACTTTTTCTTTCTTCTATCTAATAATATTTAACTATATTTTCTAGTCCTTTTTCATTATTTATATTTATTTCTCTTTTTATATCTTTAAAACCGAAAGTGTACTACATCCGGAAACCCGGAATCCTCACCACTGAGAAACTAGCTAACCTTTAACTGACGTCATAGCAACAGCTTAAATTGTTGCTATGACGTCAGACTTAGGTAAGATGGTAGTAGCTAGTAAGGCGGACTTGAAATAATCTCTACCACCAACCAAAATACATACCTTCAAATCATTACGACAACTCTAACACCCGTATTCAAGAACAATTCTCAAATTATCCTTGCCTATGCAAAATGCGAATGCACTAAAGGACATGTCCCTTCGCACCTATGTCATTTGCCTCACCATCCTCAAAAAATTAAAGTCTATCGCGTCCTTATCAAAGTAGTATGTCAGAGTAGGTTTAATCAGGTTGATAATTATTTTCTGCATTAAAAAGTGGGATTTTTAAGTTGAAACACTTTTAAATCACAATTTTTTATCATGATGGTAATATTTACTTACATTTTTTTCACAAAATACTTCAGAAAACAACTTAATATTTTTGTAATTGTTTTTCTTAATATAAAACAATTCTTGACTGATACTATACCTAAATGAAATGTAATTAGCATTTTTTAATTATGAAAGTAATTAAATAAAATGAAACTGGGGCAACGCTGGGACATCTCCTTTAAATAGAGCTTTGTAATCGGTTCAATTGTTTACTAGTGGCTCCGTGAGCTGGTAGACCTCGCGATAAAAAGTAGCTCAAGTTGTACAAAAATAAAATGTCGCCATGAAGTTTTCAAAGCACACAGTATGTGAGTATTCGCAGTTAAGTAGACGGTGCTTCTAATTTTGATTATTTTTCGAAAGGGGTAAATATTTTTTTTTAAGATTAATTTGAAAAAACTGGCTTGACTATATTCAAACGTGCTCACAAAATTTCACCAAAATTGGTTGAGAAATGCGACCTGTAGAGAAAAACATACAGCCGAAAAGCCGGACTGAAATATTTTTTTTTACATATCTCCGTCATTTTAATAACTTTCAAAAAACTGTATCGACAAATCATATATATATATTTATCAAACCTGCTCACAAAAATTCAACGGGATCGGTGGAGAAATGCGACCTGTAGAGGAGAACAGCCAGCGCCAGAAAACCAGACTGAAATATGTTATTTTACATATTTCTACCATTTTGATAAATTTTGAAAAACAAGCTTGACAAAAAATATACTATTTTCAAATCTGCTTACAAAATTTCACAGGAATCGGTTGAAAAATGCGGCCTGTAGAGGAGAACAGACAGCGCTGGAAAGCCGGACTGAAATATGGTTTTTTAACATATCTCTGCCATTTAGAAAAAAATCAAAAAACTCGCTTATCAAAAAATTCTTAATCATTTTCCAACCTGCCTACAAAATTTCACGAGAATCGGTTGAGAAATACGACCTATAGAGGGGAACAGACAGAGCTGGAATGTCGGACTGAAATACGTTTTTTAACATATCTCCGTCATTTTGAAAAATTTTGAAAAACTGGCGTGATAAAAAAATTCTGTATAATTTTCAAACCTGCTCACAAAATTTCACGAGAGTCGGTTGAGAAATGCGACTAGGTGAGAACAGACAGCCAGACATACGCAAGAATTTTTGCCCAAGCTGAAGCAGAGACGCTACGCTCGCACTTCGTGCTCGCTCGGTCAATTACGTGTGTAGTTGGGACGCTGTTCGCTTGCAGGCACTGTGAGACCCAAGAGCACAGAATAGATATAAGTACTACCGTACAGAAAGGAAACTCTCCGCCCCGCCCCACAATCAATTACCTCACCCCACCGCGCAAGTTCGTGTGCCGAATCGTGTGCTCATTCAATAGCCCTAGACTTCACGCACACAGTTGCGCGTGTGCAAAAAGTCAATGTGTAGCGTCTGTGTAATAGGTAGTTGAAACGCGACGCTTGTATAGAGTGCCCGGGGTGTGCCAAGAGGTTAAAATTTTAAAGATTATTATTAATTTAAACTTCTTGGTGAGACCTCATTCTGTGTTACGCATAAACAAATTTAACAAACTTGACCTATCTTTGAAACCTCGTTGACTCATCAAGGATCATGTCATATTAATAAAACTCTTGTTCCAGGCCAAAGGGTAGCCATGAATTATTCAAATGCCTAGCAGTCGTGTAAAGGAGTTAATTTGTGGTTTAAGTCATAGGCGATAGCGATTTTCTGATAGTATTTATTAATTCATAGCCGCGCGGACGGATACCGGATAGTACATATCTTTTCTTGTAGTAATTTTTGAAACTTGGTGTGATCTTTTGTATTTATAAAAAATCACTCTCTCTGTCTCTCTCTCTCTCTCTCAAATTGTAGGCCTTTCCGGAAAAGCAGTGTAATCACAAGTCCGTTATTAGCCGATTCATATGAAAATGTAATAAGTATTTAACTTATGTTTTACAGAGCCTAACTTTGTAAAGAAAACTAAGGTTACATATTAATATTTGATACAAATTCGAGTCGATGTTTTTTGTGCTAAGTGTGAAGTACTGATTGACCTTTCTTGTTTTAGTGCCGGTTTCTATATTCGAGAACGATTCGTTTTGCTTACAGATGATAGTATTTTTACACAAGGCCATAGTAAATGTATCAAAATTCTACCATCCGTAAGTAAAACGAATTGTTTCTCGATCGGGTTAGCCATTGTTAAAACCATTAATTTTTAGAAACCTTTTTGCTTCAAGCTATTTTGGTAGTAATTTACCTCATAACTTACTTACTAATAAAATGAAAGCAATTTTTTGTTAACATTACAAAAAAAGGGCGAAAAATGACGAATGCAACGAGTCGTTGGCTAAGTTTCATGATGTCATCCCAACTATATGTGAAATAAAGCGTGTATTTAAAATAAAACAATTTGACGGATAAACAGCATGAAAATATATTTTATTCATTTTGTGGTAAATCAACATTTCAATTTAAAGTTAATCCCAAAACTCACAACATTTCACAAAACATATCTTAGTTAAAGCGCTCAAAACCAAATAAACGATCTTAACCACATAACTCATGCAAAGTACCTCTTAACGAGTTGACGTACTGCGTCATTAAAGTAAGCTTTCAAACTGTTTCAAACTTGTAATCTAGTTGACTCATCAGGACGAGTCACATTAATAAAACTAAGGTTTCACCCAATGGGTAGCCCTGAATTATTCATAAACCACACAGCGTTGCTGTAAATGATTTAGTTTTGGTACAAGTCCCGGGCATATGCGACTAGAAAAGATTTGAAGAAAATGGACCAAATGCAGCGTCCATTTTCTAGCGTTGTCCATTCTTGTTGTCAGCTTTTTTGAACTGACTGATTTAAGACTTTTGTCTTGAATGGAAAGTGGGAAAAAATTACGATCTAACTTATTTTTAAATATTTTGACTTTCATTTTGAATTTTCTAGCATTCTTGTCCATTCTTGTTGTCAGCTTTTTTGAGATTCTATATTTTTACACGACTGCCCAAAAAGGAGTGTATATGTGTTCAGGGTTCATGTATGTTTGTGGGTATGTGAGTTTCTTTATTCCACCATAACTTCTAAATGGCTTAACGGATTTGGATGTATGGAGTATTGTTAGAATCCTTACATCGTTCCAAGTGACACTGGCTATAATTTTTTGAGAAATGTCGATATGGCGACTGTACGGGGCCACTTTTAAATGAGAAAAAAAATTTTTTCTTTAGTTATTACAATGTGGACATTAAATGAAAGGTCCTAATGAGCACATTTGACCTTTCCATTCAATATCATTTGTCACTAAAATGTGTGAAATAAAAATAATCAATTTAATAAAATATTAAAAACACGACTGCCCTGCCAAAAACGAACTAAAAGTTAAATAACAAGTGTCATTGCAGTCGGGGGACCTCTTTGATTGAAAATTGTTCCTCAAAACAGTCCCCCGACTGCAATGACACTTGTTATTTAACTTTTTAGTTTGTTTTAGGCAGGGCAGTCGTGTTTTTAATATTTTTTAAATTTTTACATATCTGTTCCCTTTTAGTAATTTTTTGTCCAATACTTTTCTTTTGATCATTGTATGTGTAAAATCTAAAAATAAATAAAAAACATAACACTTAATATTATTTGGCATGACCTATAATTGGCTTTTTGTTGCTATTTAAGTTAAGTAGCTTGTTATAGTAGCTGTTTGTCATCTGAAATGAAAAAAATAAATAAAAAAATACTAGAAATAAAGCTTAACCCTTGGTAATACTTTGTCGTTAACTCTTATTATTTGTACCATCAACAAACGCTGCATTAGCCAAACGAACTTGTTGCTAGTTTTCGCCAGTCCAGTTTTTACTTTCGAAGTTTTTTACCGTAATCACATTTTTTCTCTGAAAGTTTTTTAATATTTTACAGAGTATGAACAACATATCAACCTGCGAAAGTAGTAAAAAATAGCGAAGGCTTTAGTACAAAATATAAAGAAGACATCAAGAGATTTGTATCATATCATATTGAATATTCTTACCCAAACAGAACAGTTAACATCGTCCCAAAAAAGTATAAAGTGTAACTTATTAAAAAAAAATATCACTGTAAATGCAACTATTTATAAGTAAACCTACAGTTATGATGTTTACATTTTTTATAATCCTTCTTAAATAGGTAATTATTATGTAAAATAATATCACATGCCTACTTTGCTCAGATCCCAAAACACTTATTATTACACGCAAATCTCTTATAGATTGTTCCACACGTCGAAATGAGAAGTTTCACAGTCAGAATATTTACCTCGGCTGGCCACTGCGTAATTGTCGTAACCACTACCACACGGGCTTTTATGTTGTTATAGCACATAGTATATGTTTTGTTGGTACACACACATAATATAAAGTGGATGCACGCACACATATACATTACTTACATACAGACAATTTGGGGCTATACCAGGCTATAATCAGTACTGTAAGAGCTCCTATCCTTGAGCTACAAAACAATGGACAACCTTTCAAAAATATTATATGTCGATTTCACTTTGTATAATGAAAGTAGATATAAAAATTAGGGGACAAGTATTTTTTTTCTTCTTATTTTATGTGCTAAATCACGGTTTGAAATCTTACTAATGTTAAAAAAGCGAAGTACATTGTTAGGAAGTTAAATGTGTAGCACTTTTTAGGGTTCCGTAGCCTAAATGGCAAAAAACGGAACCCTTATAGATTCGTCATGTCTGTCTGTCTGTCTGTCTGTCTGTCTGTCTGTCTGTCTGTCTGTCCGTATGTCACAGCCACTTTATTCCGAAAGTATTAAGACTACACAGTTGAAACTTGGTAGGTAGATGTATTCTGTTAACCGCTTAACGAATTTAATACAAAAATAAGAAAAATAAAAGATTAAGGGGGGGCTCCCCATACATGAAACTGAAACTGAAAAAAATTTTTTTCTTCAAACCAACACGTGTTGGGTGTCTATAGATAGGTCTTTAAAAATGACATTGAGGTTTCTAAGACACCTTTTTCTCAAAGTCAACCGTTTGAAAGATATTCACCGCCAAAGTGGTAAAATGTGTGTCCCCCCCCCCTTTAACTTTTGAAATAAAAGAGTGAAAAATCTAAAAAAAATATATGCTGTAGATCTTAATAAACACTTTCAACCAAAATTGGTTTGAACGATATATAGTAATTAGTTTTCGAGATATAGCACATTTTCCAAAACCGCAAATATAACTTTGTCATTCATACCAACACTGTGAAAAACAAAGTTATTTTTACAGACGAAAAATTATAGGTGGTATTAAATATGGTATGGTATAAGGTAACTACGGAACCCTATGGCGCGTGGCCCGACACGCACTTGGCCGATTTTTTTTAATATAGGATAAATAAAACCGGTCAAGAGCGAGTCGGACTCGCGCACCGAGGGTTCCGTACCATCATAATTGCACCATCAAACCACACTGCAGAGTAGAATAATAAAATTAGTATTCCAATTTTAGGTCAGCGCCATCTCTTGACCGAAAGTGGAACTAATATTAACTTTTTTTTTGAAGTTTGATCATTTCTAAAAAAGTGTGCTATATTGAGACATCGTTTTATTTTTCCTATAATCTTTATATAAACTGCTATCACATAGAATTATTTCATATTTTTTTCTTTGCAAACTTCGGAGATAAGGGGGGGAACGGTATTTTTTTTTACATTTTTCGTTATAAATCGAAAACTATGCGGCCTAAAACAAAAAGAAAAAATGATTAAAAACGTGCAAACGGCGTTCTTTCATATGATACCCCACATTTCACAGTTCCACTTCAAATTTTTTAAGACCCCTTTTCAGTCCCTCTTGTAAAAAAGATATTTATTTTTTTATTTATTTCTTATTTGCAAAATAGTTGGACAAATGTCATCTTAAAGCATTCCAAATTTCAAGTTGATACCATTAGTAGTTCTTGAGATATCCAGCTGTGACAGACAGACAGACAGACTGAGTCACACCATAAGGGTTCCTTTTTTACCATTTTGGTACGGAACCCTAATATAATATGTCGATTTTACTTTGTATAATGAAAGTAGATAAAAAAATTAATGGACACGTATTTTTTTTCTTATTTTATGTGCTAAATCACGGTTTGAAATCTTACTAATATTAAAAACCGGCCAAGTGCGTGTCGGGCCACGCGCCATAGGGTTCCGTAGTTACCTTATACCATACCATATTTAATACCACCTATCATTTTTCGTCTGCAAAAATAACTTTGTTTTTCACAGTGTTGGTATGAATGACAAAGATATATTTGCGGTTTTGGAAAATGTGCTATATCTCGAAAACTAATTACTACATCTCGTTCAAACCAATTTTGGTTGAAAGTGTTTATTAAGATCTACAGCATATATTTTTTTTAGATTTTTCACTCTCTTATTTCAAAAGTTAAAAGGGGACACACATTTTACCACATTGGCGGTATATATCTTTCAAACGGTTGACTTTGAGAAAAAGTTGTCTTAGAAACCTCAACGTCATTTTTAAAGACCTATCTATAGACACCCAACACGTGTTGGTTTGAAGAAAAAAAAATTTTTCAGTTTCCGTTCCATGTATGGGGAGCCCCCCTTAATCTTTTATTTTTCTTATTTTTGTATTAAATTCGTTAAGCGGTTAACAGAATACATCTACGTACCAAGTTTCAACTGTGTAGTCTTAATACTTTCGGAATAAAGTGGCTGTGACATACGGACAGACAGACAGACAGACATGACGAATCTATAAGGGTTCCGTTTTTTGCCATTTAGGCTACGGAACCCTAAAAAGCGAAGTTCATTGTTAGGAAGTTAAATGTGCGCTTTTCAGGGTTCCGTACCAAAATGGTAAAAAAGGAACCCTTATGGTGTGATTCAGTCTGTCTGTCTGTCTGTCTGTCTGTATGTCTGTCACAGCTGGATATCTCGAGAACTACTAATGGTATCAACTTGAAATTTGGAATAGTTTAAGATGACATTTGCCCAACTATTTTGCAAATAAGAAAGTAATGAAAAAATGAATATTTTTTTACAACAGGGACTGAAAAGGGATCTTAAAAATTTAAAGTGAGGTGACTAGGACATGTGGGATATCATATGAAAGAGCGCCTTTTGCACATTTTAAAACATTTTTTCCTTTTTTCTTAGGCCACATAGCTTTCGACTTATGATGAAAAATGTAAAAAAAATACCGTTCCCCCCCCCTTATCTCCGAAGTTTGCAAAGAGAAAAATCTGAAATAATTCTATGTGATGGTAGCTCACACTTTTTTAGAAATTTAAAAAACAAACAAAAATTCTTTAGTTTCACTACCAGTCAACAGATGGCGCTGTCCTAAGCATGCTAACCTAAGAAATGAAAAATAGTTCCACTATTGGTCAAGAGATGGCGCAACCTAATACTACAATAATAAATTGGTGGCTGGTTCTAATATAATTACCTACTATTTGCCGTACGAATAAACGAAGAATAAGTTCCTACTAATAAACAGTTTGCAATGTGGAGTGGCTGAAACGTTTTTCAGTCACCATAAGCAGCTGTGTTATGATTTGTAAATTAACTGTCCGCCTGTTCGCCCTTTCACCTGTCTGCCGTTTATCCTATTTTTTTAAAGACTGTACTAAAGTAACATATCCAAATATATTTATGATGGTACGGAACCCTCGGTGCGCGAGTCCGACTCGCTCTTGACCGGTTTTTTTTAATATAGGATAAAAAAACTGTCTCTAAAAATAAAATGGGCTTTAGTCACCTTTACGACACCTTTAAGTATAAAGGGTTGGGTTCTATTCTAATCTCCCGGACGCCACACACGTCTATTCAACTTATCAAACCCAAAAATTCAATGGAAATATTTCTGGAAAATTCCACAACACCTTTCTAGAAAACCTTAACACTAAAAGCTCTCACTAAAGGAGTTGGAAAATTTCGATCCATTTGACCCTTATTGACAACCAACTGAATTATTTATGACGGCGGGCGTTTGAGGGTTGGGGGGAAAACTATGCTCGATGGCGTGCGTGTGGTTTGAGGGCCACTTCATCGAAAGTCAATAAAAATATACTGATGATTTAGTAAACATTATAAAAGAAATGTGCAACTTGGAATCGATTTTGTGAAAGTCATCTTCACCGAGTTATTAGCTGAAGAGTCGGGCCCTCAGTTCTCACATGGAGGATTGAGGGCCCAGCTGTTGCGAACAAACTATTAACATTATAGTAAAAGTTTTAATGCCAAAATCTAAGTTAATCCCGAATAAAAATTGTGGAAGTAAGATTTAATCGCAAAACGCTTTCCTACTTTATATAATCTTAGTTCAAAATGGGCCCTCAATTCTCCAACTTCCAAAATTTCATTACGCATTTTATTTTAAACTATGGATTTACGGCTGTTGTAAGTTGTCCAGTGGGGTACGTAATAAAATGTGAAAAAATGTGAAATAAGTAGCTGGCTTCAGCTCCACCTAGTTTTACAGTAATCACCTTCTGAATATTCGGGCCCTCAATCCTCCACATTTTCTTCTTCTTGATTTTTACGCACAAAGTATGGAATGTAAGATTAACATGAAGTTATCTGTTTATGTGAAAAAAAATGTGCAATAAGTTGATATCAAAGGGAAAATAAAAGACCCATTTATTAAGAAGAATATCAATTTTATTTTTATCCCATTAAAGTATGAAATAGGGTGACCACGTTTTTTATCCAATACTTATGAGGAATAGGGAAAACCCAGGCGCTTTCGAAATATATCCCTTTGTGCCTATTAATTTTTATTTAATTAAATAATTGAAAATTTTAGATTGGGCTTTTAAATTCTTTAAACCTTTAAACGAGCAATTCTTGTATATTTATTAATATGTATGTTTATAAATTTATTTCTGTGATCTCGGAAACGGCTCTAACGATTTCGCTAAAATTTGGTATATTGGGGTTTTCAGGGGTAAAAAATTGTTTTAAAAAACAAAAAACCGACTTCAAAAACCCCACTCTACCTCTAAAAAGCAATAAATAATATTGAAATCACTAGATACGCATTTTCATTGCAATAAAACACGTCTAGTCAAGTCGGGTGGGACTGGAGGAGAACTTTTTTTTATTCTAACAGCCCCACCCGACTTCAATAGACGTGTTTTATTGCAATGAAAATGCGTATCTAGTGATTTCAATATTATTTATTGCTTTTTAGAGTTAGAGTGGGGTTTTTGAAGTCCGTTTTTTGTTTTTTAAAACAATTGTTTCTTTTTTTTTTTAGTGTAAGTATCTTTCGTATTAGATATATTATCTAGGTAGATAGAAAAATCGATTTGGCCAAACGTGAGATAATCGCGGGCAACCATGCATACGGGTCAAACTAAGAAGAGAACCTCCTTTTTTGAAGTCGGTTAAAATACCAAAACGTTGTCCTAAGTGTAACAAATACTTTTCTGAAATCCGCATCAAAATTGGTTCAGCTAAACGCGAGAGAATCGCGGACAAACATACATACATACGAGTCAAACTCATAACTTTCTTTTTTTGAAGTCGGTTAAAACACTAAAACCTTCTCCTAAGTATAACAAATACTTTTCTGAAAACCATATCAAAATCGGTTGAGCCAAACGCGAGATAATCGTGGACAAACATACCTACATATATACGAGTGAAACTCAGAACCTTCCTTTTTTTTTGAAGTCGGTTAAAATACTAAAACCTTCTCCTAAGTGTGACCAATACTTTTCTGAAAACCGCATCAAAATCGATTCGGCCAAACGCGAGATAATCGCGGACAAACATACATGCATACATACAGGTCAAACTGAGAACCTCCTTTTTGTTTTTTTGAAGTCGGTTAAAAATCGATCTAGATAAAGCTTATATTTGGGAAAACCAGTGTTTTCGAATTTTATTGCGTTTTATTGCGTGTTGCGTTGCGTTGCGAAATAAAAAAAATAATGGTTACCCTACGTACGTACAAGGTGAAAAAACTAGTCGATTTCGGTTTTTTTTTAATTTATACTTTTATTCCAATTCTTATTAATAATAAATAATACCAACTTGTTGCACATTTTTTTTCACATAAACAGATAACTTCATGTTAATTTTACATTCCATACTTTGTGCGTAATAAATCAAGAAGTAGAAAATGTGGAGGATTGAGGGCCCGAATATTCAGAAGGTAATAACTGTAAAACTAGGAGGAGTTGAAGCCAGCTATTTGTTTCACATTTTTTCACATTTTATTACGTACCCCACTGGACAACTTACAACAGCCGTAATCCCATAATTAAAAAAAAAATGCGTAATGAATTTTTGTAAGTTGGAGGATTGAGGGCCCATTTTGAACTAAGATTACACAAAGTAGAAAAGCGTTTTGCGATAAATCTTACTTCCACAATTTTTGTTCGGGATTAACTTAGACTTTGGCATTAAAACTTTTACTATAATGTTAATAGTTTGTTCGCAACAGCTGGGCCCTCAATCCTCCATGTGAGAACTGAGGGCCCGACTCTTCAGCTAATAACTCGGTGAAGATGACTTTCACAAAATCGATTCCAAGTTGCACATTTCTTTTATAATGTTTACTAAATCATCAGTATATTTTTATTGACTTTCGATGAAGTGGCCCTCAAACCACACGCACGCGCTCGATGGATCGGAAATGTGACGGGTACTTTATTGCTTAATAGAGGGAGTTAAAACGAGTTTTTTTATTCATTATTACAGATCATTATTATTTTTGACTTCGATTTCGTCCGCGCCGACTCATATCATAATATTTTTTAAATTAATATTATGAACCAGATCGATCCGATGTAAAAAAAACAGTGTATTTTATTGAACGAAAATTATTAACTATTTTACCAGAATGTTAAATTAAAATTAGGAATTAGAAAAGATGGATGAAATCATAGAATAATAACACCTAGAAGCAGAGTCCTCGTATTAGTACAGTAGCCCGTAGTACATTTAAATTACGAAAAAGTTTACCACTTGCCGTTTTTAACCCAAATTTTATAGATCGCAAACCGCCGGTACCTGTATTTACATATATCCAAAATTTTTTTTTTCGTGGTTTACCATATGGTTTAGCTATTGTCATGTTCTACAGCTTTGTTTGATTGCCACAGATAATAGTAAGACTATGGAAAGTGACCATACACAGATTTAAGACCAGTTCATCCATTTTCATCTGGTCTTGAATCTGTGTATGGCTACTTTTCATAGTCCTACTATTATCTGTGGCAATCAAACAAAGCTGTAGCGACAATAACTAAACTATGTTAACCTCGAAAAATAAAAAATAACATTTTTGGATATATATACAAATATAGGTTACGGCGGGTTGCGATCTGTAAAACTTGGGTTAAATTATCTATAATTTCGTAATAAATAACTATATCGCAACGGCAAACGGTAACCTTTTTCGTAATTTAAATGTACTACGGGCTACTGTACTACATGTAAAGTGAGACAAAAAAACTAAGCCAAAGTGACTCAGTTTTCAGATTTACATTTGCCTCACTTTTGTCAGTGCGCTTTGTAAGGAACTATCGTTCTAGGTTGTTATTATTCTAAGGATGGAATAATAAATATGAATTTAAAGGCAGTGAATGGAAAATGAAAGGTGATATGAAAGAATGAAAAAGAAGGACGCACTGCACGTATCTAAAATAAGTTGGTATTAAGATAATATTTCACACTTAAATGATAGTTTTGTATACTGACAATATTAGTCCAATCAACGGGGCTTATGCAACCCGAATAATTCTTCCGTCTATGAAATTTGGCATGTGATGAAGTTAGGTAATACAGATTACAGATGAACAATAATCCAATAAATTTTGTTACGAGAAGTTAGGTATTTTTACCTAAACATGAAAATCGCTTATATCTCTCTGTGAATATTTCCTCGGGCTAAAATACTTTCTGTATACGTACTTGTGTATTAGTTAGAATAAGTATGTAAAAGAATCCAATATTTTTTCGATTTCGGAGGTACTCCAAATTTAAATTTTAATATTTTTCAATATATATTTTCTTGATAAAAATATCTGCTGATTATTATTTTTTAATAATCAGCAGATATTTTTATCAAGAAAAGATATATTGAAAAATATTAAAATTTAAATTTGGAGTATCTCCGAAATCGAAAAAATATTGGATTCTTTTACATACTTATTCTAACTAATACACAAATACGTATACAGAAAGTATTTTAGCCCGAGGAAATATTCACAGAGAGATATAAGCGATTTTCATGTTTAGGTAAAAATACCTAACTTCTCGTAACAAATTTTATTGGCTTATTGTTCATCTGTAATCTGTGTTACCTAACTTCATCACATGCCAAATTTTATAGACGGGAGAATTTTTCGGAAGTCTCCATACAACAAATATGCTCATTGATTGGACTAATATCTTTAAGTTTGTTCAAGCAATTAACATCGTTGTCAAAATCATAAAATCACGAAAACAAACTTCTTTGTACCAACATAATGACGATAAATCAACACAAACATAGAGAAAATGAATCTAACACAGCAATATGTTTAGTTCTGTTGTAGTTTTACCATCAAAATGGCTGACAAGTAAAAAAGTTTTGTCCAAAAAGTTTTTGATAAAAAAGTGATAACGTTTAAAAAAAGAACTGTCCTATTTTCGTCAGTGTGTTTTTAGTTTTTTTTTTTCTTTCTTTCTTCTTTTTGGTGACATATCTAAACTATGGATTCCTTTTCCATGCTTTCTCCTTCAAAAATGGTAGGTAGAAGAGGTTGTATATGAACAGAATAGAAAAGAATAAAAAATAGCGGAAAGCTAAATAAGTTTTTGATTCAGCTTTTAAAAAAGTTTTGATTATTTATTTTTAAAAACTGAACGCTTCTATTTTTATTCCGCCAGCTTTCTAGTAATTAATTATTAAAATAATTAGTTATACTATTTAAATGATGCGTATCAGTAAATTTTTTAGAAGCGTTTGTAAATAATTTTAAATAAGTAATTTTTTAAAGCTTTTCGAAAATAGTTTTATTTCTCATCACCACATTTGACTGGAGTGATTTTGACTCACATTTTTAGAAAAATAAAATGTAACTATTAAACACGGTTTGATCACAATAAAACAAATAGAATTAGAAATTAGAATAAAAACACTCTAAATAATTTAGAAAATAATTAAGCACCATTCATTTTAATGCATCATTTTTCTTTGCGGAATAAAATGTAATTATTTTTTTGGTAATGAAAAACAAAAAAAAAATACATTTTATACCACATTTTTTTCAGTACCTATTGTATTTATTTAAGTATATTATGTAGTGTGACTATGGCTTTAGTGTAATATAGTTTTTTTATTTATTATATATAAATATATCAACGCGTGAATTTATGTTTTTAAATGTAGTTTTTAATTTAATACGTCTTTTCAATATATACATTTTATACTTAGCGTGTACTTATAATTTCATGCAATATGGGTTATTAATAGACCTGCAATTTTTTTTAATAATTATAAATAATATTATAAGTAAGTATTTTCCTGGTGGTTATTTACTCGTTTTCAAAAATATCTTTACTATTTTAATAAACTGTAAAAAGCAAAGTAAATATAATAAGGACTTTTATAAATACTTTGCATGTTAGAAAAAAACTAAATGAAAAAATATCTCTGAGAACGATATTAACACAAAACACAAGGTTTTTTTAATAAATTAAATTGTATGATTGATGTCAATTTTAACTAAAAGAAGAATTAAACTTCAAATGCAGTTATTTTGAAATTGTTTTTAAATCTTTTTAAAATATGAAAGGAAATTCCCAAAGAAAAGTTGGCAGTTGCGAAATCAAACAAAACATTAAAAAAAACATTGATAAAATGAATTTTTAAAATCAATAAATAATGTGTTATGTATTTTACTAAGCACCTAAAAGGTGGAATCAATCACTGTTTTGTGTTTTAATTGTTAAGTTAAAAGATTTTTTTGATTTTTTGTATTATTTTTTATATACCTACAGACAAACTTAAAAGTGTTTTTTTTTATAAAACTACATGTATTTTAACCATTCCTTTTCTCTCTGGAGGAGCTCGATAGCGCAGTGTTTTAGCGCCTGGTCCTGCGATTGTGGCAGTTAAGCAACTTTCGTAAGGGTCGGTCATGGGATGGGTGACCAACATTTTATTAAATCGAGCTCCTCCGTGCTTTGGAAGGCACGTTAAGTCCCGGCTGCATTTGCATTCGTTAACACATACAGTTTGATGGCCATTCTCCTTATCCACTTATCCACCCATAAGGAAGGCCTGTAAACCGGCAATGGGGACATTTAAAACATTTAAAATGTTTTATTGTCAACCTTTCCTTTTATTTGGTATTCTGTTTATATCATGATAAAAGCTAATGAAAGTACAGATTTCTCTTTGATGTGTCGCATCGTGTACATTCACTGCAAAATATTGCAGTAGGTACGACATGAAAGTGCAGAGTGAAATACTTATATACGTCCTTTTTAAAATTATGCCGATTTGAACAAAAAATTCTATTGTTTTGGGGACACTTGGCAGAAAACAAAAAGAAATAACCAAGTCAATAGAAACAGTGAAATGAAAAAAAAAACATTAAATAGGTACATTTTAAATAAATTGGATAGGATTTTTACTTTCATTTTATTCGTTTCTAGAAATTCTATAGATGATTTCGTACCTACAGCCGAATATGAATGTTTTAAGTAAATTATAATAAAAAATAATACTTTCAAGCTATGTTTATAATAAGCATTTTTTGAGATATCTGCCACTGTTTTATTTTTAATATTTAAAATTGACATCAATTTTGTTTTTCCTTTCACAGATTAATATTGCACGTGTTTTTACAACATTATTTTAAGCGGAGTTTTGTTTGGTGACAACGATTTCAAATTTATTGTCAAACTTACTTTGACTGCAAAAAAGACAAACCCAAATTAATTAAACAAATACTTAATTAGAATTTCATAAACTTGGGCAAAGTTGTAACATGATAATTTTAAGACCGTAATCCTCTTTGAACAAATTAAGCTGTGTTAAACCATTAAGTGTTTAATTTAACATTGAATAGACGTTAATTTTACTCGAGCGGTGTTTTAGAACTTAAATATGTGGTGAATTAGCGGCAAAGGTTTCCCTATACACTATTGTTTATTTTTGAATAAAATAGTCTCAACAACTAGGCTTAGGCAAAACCATCAGTATTATATATTTATTGAATGTCTACTTATAAGAACAATTGATTTTGGCTAAAGGCAGCAAAAATCTTAGGCAGTGAACATCGTTAAAAAAATTGCCCAAATAGAAAATTTACCCATAAGGGGCGTCCACTAATTACGTTAGGCATTAACGGGGGGGAGGGGGGGGGGGGGGAGTCAAGCTGAAATTCACCCAGTCCCACGTGGGGAACTGGGTTAAATTGCTTAATTAATTTAAATTATGTTAAACATTTTTCAATACAAAATATGGCTAAATCCTAAACAACAAAATATGTTTATTTAAATAAATTCATAGCAAGCAAGCACAGATTAACGTAAGCACACTAAAAACTTAGTTTTACTCTGCTAAAAATGCGCGTTTTGCAAAATCTCACGTGAGATTTATGGGTGGTGAGGGATGGGGGTTAGCCAAATTTCACCAAGAAGGGAGGGGGGATTCAAAATCACCTCATGTAATTAATTGACCCCCATGTAATTAATATTTTATGCGTTTACTAGTTAAAATAACAAGATCAGGTTACATACTGCACCAATATTTTGCACAAACAATTTTAAACAAATACGGTATAGCTGTAAATTTTGAGGTGCACCATGTTTTCGTTAATGGTTTGCCCACTTTGCCCAAGTCACTATTTTAAACAACAATACGGCATTTCGGTAAGTTGCCTTTAGTGCACTGTGTTTACAAACTTTGTAACCGGATTATAGCACTAAATAACATTGAGCTATGCTGCGCTGTATTGCACTTAAGTAAACTTATGTCAGTTCAAATAAACTTCACAAGTGCTAGGATATTGTCAGCACGTGTTACCTGATATTTTTAAGCTGTGCGGTATTTTTATTTAATTTCTCATTTATTAAAAGAAGTTGATTAAATAGAGCAAAAAGTACACCACAGGGTAGCATAGCTTAGTGTGAATTACTGCATTCAAAATCATTTTTACTTTGCCCAAACGCCTTTTAACTTTGCCCAAGTCAAACGTCACCGTCACCAAACACACCCGCCATCTTTGCCGACTTGTAGGCACCACTTTAAAGTGTCGACACTTGCTGACAGATGGCGTTTCTGCAGAATCGCTCCATATCCCTGGTGGACATGTACATCGACAGCTCGGAGCCGTCGGAGAACGTCGGCCAGATACATTTCTCGTTGGAGTATGACTTCCAGAATACCACTTTGATATTGAGAATCATTCAGGTATGTACGGTCTATTATATATTCTAGTGAATTAATTATTTGGGTGACTGAAAAAAATTAAAGGCGACTGTTCATGGGATACTTAAATACTAAACCTGGTAGCGGTTTATTTATTGAGCGACAAAATAACTAAACGGGCGACAAACTGTGGATTACTAAAAATACGCAAAACGGGCGACTATATCGGGTCATTTTGAACTTACCATCCAAATTTTGAGGATGTGTTCAGTCCATGAAACTGAACAACTTTCTCTAAAGTACACATGGTCAAATATGTAAAATAAAAATCGACTTTCCATACAAATCAAAGAGATCACGTGATCAATTTAGTATGGGATGACCAAAATTTTCTGACGAAATTTGACACATGTTTCTTAGAGAAAGTTGTTTAGTTTCAAGGACTGGACACATCCTTAAAATTTGGATGGTAAGTTCAAAATGACCCTGTATAGCTGCCCAACATGGTATTTTTGTTATCTCGATTAGATTAATAGTCGCCTTCTTTAAGTAAAATATTATATGCCAAATTTTAAATGTTTTGTGTGCCCTAAAATTGTCGCCCAAATAGTAATTTGGTCGCCTGTTCTGAATTTTGATACCCAAAATGGGAATTCATTGTTACCCGATCAAATATCTGCCCTATATTCTATGGTACGGTTTACGTCAGGTCGCGTTGTCCAAAACTTTGTTGTTCTTCATTGATTTTAATGATTTCGATCTTAATTCTTTGCAAGTAAGTTCAAAGTAAAGTAAGTTCAATGAAGTGCTGATGGCGAAGTTAAGCGCTCACGTTTGTTAAGCAACGCTCGGTCGGTCGGATGGGTGACCGTTAACTGGCATTACAACTGAGCGCTTCCGTGCTTCGGAGGGCACGTTATGTTATGTCATCTGTTAACAGTCGTTAAGCCAAGTTAGAGGCCTTACAGGCGGCTTGATAATCTCTAACACCAGAGGTGGCCACTAATCCTCATACGATAAGTAAGAAAGAAAGGACATCACCCATTTTGGTCCAAATGTGAAAGTGCCGGACAAAAACCAAAAGTGCTTTACTGTGATAGATTTTGTCCACCTAAGCATTTCTTATTATGGCACCAAAGCTGTAGCACCGCTGTACTTGATTTTAGATAGGTTCAAAAAGTATGTCTTTCCATACATTTTGACATAAATGTGAAGAGGTGCTACAGATTCGGTGCCATAATAAAAAATGCTTTTATGGACACACTCTATCAGAATAAAGCAGTCTTGTCTTTTGGCCGGCACTTCATATTTGGACCAAAAATGTATGAAACATGGATGATGTCCTTTCAAACCTAAACAAATACACAATTAATTGTTACCAATCATGTTTCTGATATGACACAATCATATAAAATAGAATAAAATCATTGCAAATCAGTGTTGTTGACTGTCACAGCACGCAATCCCAAATCTTATAATAATGAAGCTACAAAGCCATTGGCTGCACATATACATTACCAATTTTTGCAAAAGTAGGTTTTAAAATTTTTATAAATCAAAACTAATATCAAAGTTATACAATGTGTTACAAAAATACCCCTAATGCCGAATATGGTAGATAGGGACCATCAAACTAAACAACTTCTACTAAAGGATCAAGTCTGAAATCGTGAAAAAAAACTGCTGTTTCATACATTCTCATAATTTCGTTATTATTTTTTGTATGAAACAGCCGATTACAGAGTTGGTCCCATAGTAAAAGTTGTTCAATTTAATGGTCCCTATTTACTATATTCGGCTTTATAAGGCTTTTACCAAACACCTTGTATAGCACAAATTCACTAGGTAAATTAAATACTTTATTATTCAAGTAAGTACATTTAAGTTCATGTACTTACCTAACTACCTAATTCAGAAGTGGAAAAAATAAAGTAATTTGGTTTTTAACACAAATTTCTTGGCAATACACTTTTTCATTATTGTTGTTTAACAGAGCAATCATAATGGTAACACGATTATTCAAAAGTCACACAAAACGATAAGTAAATTACTTGATCACGAAACAAAAACGATTTGTTCAAACAACGATATTTTATGAATTATTGACGAACAATTTGAGCAAATATCTGAAATAATGGACTATGTAAAGTAACGATAAAATGTTTTGACAAAGATGTCTATAGAAATCGTACTTCTATGCTGAAAAACATAAAGTTGAAACTTGAAAGTATTGTTTAAATGTTCAAAAGGTAGAAATTTAATACGGACGTTTGATTTTTATCAAAAAAAAAGACTTGTTCAAATTCGGCATAATTGAAGCGAGAACTATTATCAAATAGTTTTCGCTAGACGAGTTTCGCAGTGGAATGGCTTGCAAACAGGTTCAAGAAGTAGCCATCTGCCTTGCGTCTGGGGGTTTTTTATATATTTGTTGTACCGATTTCCGTAGTTCTTAAGCTACTTACGTCGATATAAAAAGAATGTACTATCGACAACATATCCTCTTTACAACTCCTAAGTACTACATACGTTTAGATTAAATCGTGCAGGGACGATACCAGCACACGTTTTTTTCTGCAAAGTGGTAAAGCACGTGAGATGCCG
This sequence comes from Agriphila geniculea, assembly GCA_943789525.1. NCBI lineage: Eukaryota > Metazoa > Arthropoda > Insecta > Lepidoptera > Crambidae > Agriphila > Agriphila geniculea. The sequence continues at coordinate 7,141,169 of OX038898.1, read as the reverse complement.
ATTTTATAGTCAGCGCTCTGACACTTTGCAATCAAAATGTGCACGGTTTTCGTCGGTTGTTGGTCACTACGTCGGGGTGACAGAGCGCCGACTTCCCTGACTGTACCAATGTAATGTCGCCCTTTATTTCTTTATATTTGATATACAAACTTTTTTACAGGGCAAGGAACTCCCCGCAAAGGACTTGAGTGGTACCTCTGACCCATACGTCCGGGTGACCCTGCTACCCGATAAGAAACACCGGTTGGAGACGAAGATCAAACGGAGGACGTTGAACCCGAGGTGGAACGAGACGTTCTACTTCGAGGGGTTCCCTATACAGAAGCTGCAAAGTCGGGTAAGTCCATGTATGAAAGGAAAAGGTGACTGACTAATATTTTAAGTAAGGAACTCCAAGCAAAGGACTTGAGTGGCACCTAATACCCATACGTCCGGGTGACCCTGCTGCCCAATAAGAAACACCGGCTTGAGACGAAGTTCAAACGGAGGACGTTGAACCCGAGGTGGAACGCGATGTTCTACTTCGAGGGGTTCCCTATACAGAAACTGCAAAGTCGGGTAAGTCCAGGTATGAAAGGAAAAGGCGATTGCCTGATATATCAAGTAAGGAACTCCCCGCAAAGATATTGAGCGGCACCTATGACCCTTACGTGGGAGTTTTTGGCGGGATTTTGTCGAGTTAGGCGACTATTTTAATTATTCGCAAATTGATTCATAGTGGATATTGTGTCTTAAAATTGGTGCAGTTTTGTGGTACAAGTGTCTACGCAACTGAACAATATGTGGGATAATTGAAATAGGCGCGATCTTGGTTGTGTGAAGCTGAGACTTTTATTGTAGTGGTCGCTACCTCGGCAAAACTTACCGAGTAAACTGTCTTGATATACTTGCTGCCAAATGCTCCAAGCAGCATTGGAATGTGATGCACCCGCATTTTAATGTAAACTGGAACAATCTACTAGATAATCTAGAAATACTGAACTATTCAAAACATGACACTGGCAAAAATTACTTCCAAGAGGAAAGTAGATTGCCATAACAAAAATAAGAAGAAAAAGACCCTTACGTGCGGGTGACCCTGCTGCCCGATAAGAAACACAGGCTGGAGACTAAGATAAAACGGAGGACGTTGAATCCGAGGTGGAACGAGACGTTCTATTTCGAGGGGTTCCCTATACAGAAACTGCAAAGTCGGGAATTCGATATCGAATCTCAACGCACAACTCAAACTACAAAGGGCCTATTACAAAAAAGCATCGCGATAAGCGTACGATGTTCGTTCCACTCCGTGGCACTATTGACTCACGAATAAGGTTCAATATCAAGTAAATAGAACGACGAATTGCGTCCGACTATCGTGATTCATATTTGTAATAGACCCTCTGAATGGATCGAGCTGAGCCATACGAATAGTTATTATGACGTAAGCACTAGACAGGCATCCGTAAGGAAAAGTATCATCGAAATTCTGAATCTGCAAAGTCAGGTGAGTTTCATCGAGAAATGAAGGAGGAAAGAGACTTTTAACTGCATTAACCCGAAGCGAAGGAAACCCGAGGTAAAATGAAACGTGGTGTGGTTCCCTATGTGCCCTTCGTTACACCACCTCCATCATTACTTAACTGCTGCGGCTTGTATGGACCCTTCGCCACTGATACACACTACTTACCATCTGATATTGACTAACAATGTAATTGTACATAGAGTTTCGTTTATTTTTCATGTCTTTTTTCAGGTGCTACACCTCCATGTGTTTGACTACGACCGATTTTCAAGAGATGACTCCATCGGGGAAGTGTTTCTACCACTTTGTCAGGTAAATATTGAGTGAGCCAGCAATATCACGAACATCCATCCATTACGAGAAATTCTATTTCACTTTTCGGTGGTAGATAGCACTGTACAGATATTCCATAGTACTTTGTTGATTCCATAAGATTCTGACAGAATGTCAAACCCATTTTATAAGAAGAAAGAATTAAGTACCGGAACCAAATTAAAGATATCACTGTAATGCTTCTCTGTAAATATTTTTCTGAAAACCACATCAAAATCGGTTCAGCCAAACGCGAGATAATCGCGGACAAACATACATACCTACATACACACATACAGGTCAAACTGAGAACCTTCTTTTTTGTTTTTTGAAGTCGGTTAAAAATCAATGAAAACATGCTTTAAGTGTGAGAGCACTTGAAGAGTGTGAATTAAACTGTACTTACACAAAGATGATAACACAAAAGATCTCCCTTTTTGTGAACAGGGGGTACAACCGACGAGATCGAGTTCGAATCGAATAAATAAAACCGTTTCTAAAATACCTAATTAACAGATTTTCAACGTTAATTCGATCCTGGTGTGAACTCGATCCCTTCGGGACTCGAGAGGCTGAATAGAGATATTCTGCTCTACTGTACATAATTTCTGCTCTACATAAATAAATCATAAGAGTCTGGGAAGATTCTATAGATTTGTTTATTCAGCGCCATTCTCAAAACGTCAGGACTGTTTTTTTTTTCACCTTACAGAAACACTTTTCTGTATTAGATCACAGATTGCAAAGTACTATAGATTAGAATCTTATCCAAGGGTGGCCAACCCGCGGCCCGCCGTCTGTTACCTTGTGGCCCGCGGGCGGAGCCGAGCAAACTTTTTTAAAATAAAAAAAATAATACTAAAATTACCTTACCATACCTACTATAAAAAGCAAACAAACACTTCTTCTCTCACATAAAATTTGGTAGTGCGGCCCGGGGTAAAATTCTAGTTCCGAATTTTGGCCCAAGTGTCGAAAAGGTTGGCCACCCTTGGATTAGATGATTAGATGATCAAGTATATCTCTAAAGAAACAAAAGTGGACTTTTTTCAAAAGTGTATTATGAGGAAACTGTATTATTTTTTATTACGTGAAACTTGTACGTTAGATCACGTAGTATTGTTGTATGATCTGTGTTTGGATCATATACAGTGCTTCTATGACGTGTTAATGAAATAACGTAAAATCCTAAGACTAATTAAATTATAGGGTTCATATTTACGAACAACTTTTTGTATGGAATCAATCCAGAAATAGCGAAAAAAAACAGCAGTTTTCGAACTTTGCGAAAATGTATGAAACGGCTGATTTTTCAGGAATAGAAATATAAATATTTATTTGCTCATAAACATGATATTATAGTGAAATAAAACACTTTTTAACGGATACTAGCGCGGTTTTATTGAATGTACTTTGGTATTTAGTTGGTATTTGGTTTGATTTTTGGTTTTCCCGACGTTTCGGCACCTTTGCAGCTGCCTGCTAGGGAACGTAGATTTATCCCTAGAATGCTCCGCGAGGCTATCGAAATAAATAAATATCCTAATTTCAATAGAGATGATGGTTGGAAAATTCCACCAGCTTGGGACCCCATCATTCACAAGCTAAAGCCCCTCACACACACTGTAAGATCTAATGATACGGTTAGTTCCTTTTGCAAATAAATAAATTAATACAAAGACGGAGGTCGGCTCCCTCTCCAAGTTTTCTTTCGCCATTTCTTTCTTGGAGGGGCCTCCCAATTTTATGAAATGGTGGTAGTTTCAGTAGATTTCTCTCTCTTTTTAGCATTAAATAATTCATAAAATTAAATTATAAATCAACATAAAATAATTAAAAATTTTGTTAAATTTTAATTTCTGAACGTATAAAAAATTCATCGCTTGAGGGTAGGCTCACGGGTAGCTTCAGTCCCCCGTGACCACGGCAGCTGCAAAGGTGCCGAAACGTCGGGAAAAACCAAAAATCAAACCAAATACCAACTAAATACCAAAGTACATTCAATAAAACCGCGCTAGTATCCGTTAAAAAGTGTTTTATTTCATGTCTAGTGAGCGCGTAAGCTTGAGAAGTGAATATGATATTATAGTATTAAAATGTCAAAATTCTTCCATACAAAATAATATTATGTAGGTACCTATTTCATTTAAAGATTTTGCGTTATTTTAGTAACACATTGTTACACACACACATTGTTTATTTTCTTCTTTGCTCATCACACACAAATCAGCCGCGCGATTTATTGATTGACACAGTTTTCGCAATAAATGCTTATTTACACTAAAATAATGCTATTTAACATTTCAAATTGATGTTAATTCCCGTTCACTGAGACTTTATGTGAACGCCTGTTCAAAACAAATTAGCAAAAGTTTGTGTCTACAACTTGTGTAATTTTGCCTTTCTTAGGCGCTTTACACTTCCTTTCACGTTCCTTGGATAATTTAGCTTACCATGTTGTTTTAATGAATGCTCCTAGGTGCTTTATAACATCTATTTCTTGTTTATTTAAGCTCTTGTGATCTAACGTTAATTTCAGTACATTAAGCAAGTTGAAATTTACTCAAGGTTTTAATTAATTCGAAAGCCAATTCTGGGGGTCTATTACGAAAAATTTAATGCGATACACGCAGCTGCGTCAGTGCTTCGTTTTGATTGTTACCTATTACAAATCACTTTCGTATGCGATATTGCGAAGTGATTGCATGAGTTTGTCAGTTTCTCTCTTGCGTATCCGACATCGTTCGTTTAGTAGTCTATGGACTACGATAGAAAAAATCAAAATGTTTGATAAAACTACAACCAACAAACTGCGGAAGACTATCGTGGCCAAGTGACTGCGTTACGCAATTGCGTACGTTATTTTCGTAATAGGCCCCCAGTATTTCATTTCGTGAATTTTCAAATTACTGGCTTTATTTAAAGTACTTCATCTATTAATTCTATTATTCTTCAGTTTAGATTGTTTAGAAATTGTATTTCGTAAAAATGGTGTGCCCATCGGTTAACAAAAACTGAAAATTCCTAATTATTCATTGAGTAGGTTTAGAATATAGAAGTGGAATCCTTCTATGTAAAGTGAGGCAAATAAAACTGAGGAAAACTGGCTCAGTTTTCAAATTTATATTCTACATACGTTAGGTACCTAATCGTAACTAACTTCCAACAAAATAGTAGGTAACTAACTTATCCCTTAAAGCAGCGATTCTTAATCTCGGGTCACGACCCAAATTTGGGTAGCGGGCCCCCAAACGACTTGAAAAAGTGATAAAATTTTACGTTTTTAATTTCGAATATTTTGATTTTTGTTGGTAGATCGATCGATGTCATTTCACAAAGTATTCTCAAATTTATTATGACTCACAGAACAAAGACTAAAGGCTGTGTTACTGCCATCAGTTCACAATCGCGACATGTTAGCTTTCAGTTTTAATTTTACGGGTACGCGCAAGAAGGCAAGTGCTTGTCATCGGCATCCTTACTAATATATAAATGGAAAAATCCGTTTGTTTGTTTGTTGCGCCTTCTTGTATTGACTACCTACTGAACTGATCATGAAATTTTGCATACACGTTGTCAGGGGTACAGAAAAGAAACATTCGTTTTTTCTGGGGTACATTTCATCCAGAAAAACGATCAGTTTCCTAGATATAGCAAAAAATCTGTCCACGCAGACAAGTCGCGGACGGCCATTAGTCAAAAATAAATAACATGTCATTTTAGTACCTGTCACTGGAAAATAAAATAAAATATTAGGATTAATGTCGCGGACTTCAAATATGTTTTCACTTTGAGTCGCCAGCCAAAAAGTTTTAAGGACCACTGCCTTAAAGGTAGGAAAATTGAAACTTTTTCGTTCTTACAAGTACAATAAGTTATGTAGAATAAAAACTGAACCAGTTTGGCTCAGTTTTTATTTGCCTCACTTTTGACAGTGCGCTTTGTAGGGAACTATCGTTCTAGGTTATTATTATTATTAGGTAAATAGACATTACTCAATCATGTTGACATTTTACCGGGATTAATTGTTCCGTCCTTATCTTTCCAGGTGGATCTAAGCGAGAAGCCCTCCTTTTGGAAAGCTCTGAAGCCCCCTGCCAAAGACAAATGTGGGGAATTGCTGACGTCATTGTGCTACCATCCGAGCAACAGCGTTTTGACGCTTACCCTGCTGAAGGCAAGGAACTTGAAGGCAAAGGACATTAATGGGAAATCAGGTCAGTAGTTATTTGATAAAATTCTTTAATTATTTATTATTACAGATAACTGTAGTCTAAAAAGCTTTTTAAAAAAAAGAAAAACCGCCCTCAAAAACCTAAAAATAAAAACAAAAACAGATTCAAAATTAAAAAGCACTAAAACGTAACAAATAATATTCAAATCACCAATACGCATATCAATTTTAATAAAAAAGCGTCTTTTAAAGTCGGGTGGGGCTGGAGGACAACTTTTTTTTAATTCTAAAAGCCCCACCCAACTTCATTAGACGTTTTTTATTAAAATTGAAATGCGTATTGGTGATTTGAATATTATTTATTACTTTTTAGTGCTTTATAATTTTGATTCTGTTTTTGTTTTTATTTTTAGGTTTTTGAAGGCGGTTTTTCTTTTTTTTTATAAAGCTTTTTTATTTTCAACTTTTTTGTGGTATGTAAACGTGTAATATTCTTTAACTTTATATGTTTTCAAAATGCCTATTACTCAATTCCCAAAGGAGTTCTGTTGTGCCTTCTTAATACAAGTATAGTCCAGAACGTAGCATACAGACCATAGCTCGGTTTGTTTTGGATTTTCATAAGCCTACCAATATCTCAATCACAATTAAATAATCTTATTTGAGTTTGAGAAGTGCCTTGGATATCTTCGAGGTCCAAGGTTTAGTGTCAATGAATCAAAGCCACATTCAACCAAATTCCAAATTTTAAAAGCATTAAACAGTATCGAATGTGAAATATCTCGGAAAAATATATTAAACATTAAAATCGTTATTAGGCACACAAAAAAAGAGAAAAAAATAAGCTATCATTCAGCAAAGAAACTTTTACGACACGATTCAAAATTCAATACGTTTACGCTATTATTTACGCCAAAAATATGGCCCGCGATAAGTGCTTTTGATGATATTCTGATTTTTTTACAATCGTCTGTGAGGTTTATACGCAATTTAATGATTGTAGCAACTAAATAAACTCTTTAGCTTGTCGTATGACTTTTTGGTGGCTACAAGTTTACGTTTTCTATAAAAAAATATGGCCCGCGCAAACCATGTTTTCCTATTACCGCCCCTTTACCAAGGCTTAGCAATATTACTCCTTACGTTTGAAGTCTCAAAGCGTCATATTCCTGAACAAACTTTTTGAATAAACTAAGTGTAAACTTAATCTTAGTTTAATAATAAGGCCGCAAGTGTTTTATTCCAAAACGAGCAATCAACAATAACTATTAATAATTAAAACTATGGAAAATATCAAAAAACGCACAGTTGACAATTTTTTTACAACCCCAGACTTTCAGTAAACAAACTGATTATCGCAAAGTTGAAAATGAAAAATGGAAGTGGGACCTTCCAATATAACTTGGACAAACTTGTAATTAAACTTCGTGAGTTAGTGAAAAATTGGGCCGCTAGTAATTATAATATTTATGAGTCATTTTGTTGGTAAAAAATATGAAACTTAGCTGATGTTAGTTTATTTCATTACTAGGTAGCGACCCGCCCATGAGATTACAAAAGCCTGTTGATTTCGGCCAGGTACATGGACGAAACGCTCTGGCATTTGGAGTACTTAATTTTTTTTACTACAAAAGCCAGAGCGTTTCGGCCAAGTTCCTTGCTGAAATCAACAGTGTAGAGTCTGTCTGCACTATGTAGGTAGACTTTATTTTATTTTGTATGCATTTTGTGCCTACTTTACCTACCATTAAAAAAAACTTTACAAAAACTTTATTTTATTTTCTATTATTTAATTTTATTTAAAAAATCCTACCCGCGTGTAATTATACTTCTGTATATCTTCTAATTAATATATTCATTTAAATGAAATGCTGGGAAGAGTATTTTGATCTACATTATGTGCCCAATTAACTGAAAATCTAAATTCGATAATTAATAAGGATTAACTAACACTGTATGTACTTATTATTGAAAATACTTCTATTTTCAAAACTTTTTTAAGTGAATTAGGAGACAAAAAAAAACATTTAACAGTATTTGTAAAGAAAAAAATTATCATAAAATTAGAAAATAAACAAATCTAAGTAGGTACCTTATATTTATATCTAAACAGTGAAAATTAAACATAGTTCCCTAACTCATTTAGAATTTTCACTGCTAACTTGATTTATTTATCTTTCAGAACGGGCGACCAAATTACTATTTAGGCAACAACTTTAGGGCACACAAAACATAAAAAAATTGGCATAATATTTTGTTTCAAAAAGGTGACTATGTCATCCTAATCGAGATGACAAACATACCATATTGGGCAGCTTAAATCAGTTACATACCTAGTTACCTACTTGGTATAATAGTTGCACACTCAGTATTTTTGTCACTCATTTAGAATTTTCACTGCTAACTTGATTTATTTATCTCTCAAATTTGGCCCCCCTTTTACGTATTTTTGTTATCCACAGTTTGTCGCCCGTTTAGTTATTTTGTCGCCCAAAAATAAACCGCTGCTAGGTTTAGTATTTAAGAATCCCATTAAGGCTGTATATTTGCATTTCCACGAAATTAGTGTTTTTCCAATGAAGTTATCTAAAGAATGAAAGCATTATTATTGATGTAAACTTTAGTTTTAGGAAGCAAAATTCTTAAATTAGTGCTGTATAGAGAGAAAAACATAATTGTCAGGTATTTTAAAACGAAGACAATCTGTTCAAGTGGAATTTCAAATTTGCTTGTCAGAGGTATTTTTCAAAAACGTTTCAGCTGTAACAAATAAGAATACGACTCATATTTATTTTTTCACTTATTGTTTGTATTGTCAAGGAGTTCCATAAAGAGAGAAAATTTAAAAAAATGATTTTAATCACAGAGAAATAAAATATTAAAAATTCCTTAAATTGGTACACTTTGACATGTTTTTTACTGGTATTTACAGAATCTAAAGTAATTTTTAATTTTTCTTAAGAATAATGAGGTATTTGTCTAATGTACTGCGTGTTTTGTATATACTTATATCTATTTAGTAATTTAATAGGAATTTTCAAAGTTCGCCCTCATTACGGCTCACGGAGTTGTTTTGATCATTTGTATTGAAAATTTAAAAATGGAACATGATGCGACTCTACAGCCTTAACAGTCGCCTTTATTTATTTCCAGTCACCCAATTAATTAATTTCAGTTTATTTTTACGGCAGTAAAATGTATTGTGCAGTTAGCGGAAAGTCAATATTTAACCAAAGAAATTTATATCTGCGTATTATCTTTCCTCCTTCTTTATTCAATTTGAAATAAATAAGAATTAAATACCAATTTTACGGCTAATTTAAGAGAAAACCACTGTGGCGAGACAGACGCTTGGAATCCTCCCATTAGTTTCACAAATGACTCATTTTTAGGGTTCCGTACCTCAAAAGGAAAAAACGGAACCCTTATAGGATCACTTTGTTGTCCGTCTGTCTGTCTGTCCGTCCGTCTGTCTGTCAAGACCCTTTATCTCGGAAACGCGTGGAGGTATCGAATTGAAATTTAAACCATATACTAAGGTCTACGGGCCCTTGAAGCTGTAAAAAAATCAAACTTCTAAATTAACGTAAAAAAAAGATACTGCCGTTTAGGGCGCAAAAAACGCATTTTCGATACTCTCAAAGGAATCAAAATTCATAGGGTACTTACCGTTGACCTAGAACTATGAAATTTGGCAGGTAATAGCGTCTTATACTACACTTACAGGAATAAATCTGAAAACTGTATATTTGTAATTAAATCATAATAAAATATGGTCATTAAAATACGTAATTATTAATAATCTTGGTGAAACAACGGTATGCGCGGCATTGCGCGGTCATAGTTTAACTTTTAATTACTTTTGGATTAATCGCGCCACTAATTCTTTTAAAAATATCAATATTTATTATTATTAATTATTCAGATCCTTTCAAATATTGTTATAGTTAATTACTTTTAAAAATAAAATTAAAAAGTAATAAATTTGGCTCTAAATATTTTCGCAACATGGCGGTGTGTCACGCTGTATGACAGGGGGTCTTCTTCTTATTTTTGTTTTGGCAATCTACTTTCTTCTTGGAAGTAATTTTTGCCAGTGTCAAGTGTTGAATAGTTCAGTGGTAGATTGTTTCAGTTTACATTAAAATGCGGGTGCATCGCATTCCAATGTTGCTTGGAGCATTTGGCACCAAGTATAATCAAGACAGTTTACTCGGTAAGGTCAGCCGAGGTAGCCACCACTACAATAAAAGTCTCGGCTTCACACAACCAAAGAGTCCTGTTGGAATACACCCATTTTCTCTAATAACATTGCGATAGATAAAACCATTTCACAGAACATTATACAGTGTACTATCGATATACAGCGCCATCTGTTGACAATCAACAGTACTTGTATTTTATACAGGTGCGGTGGGTTTGTAATTATTTTATTTTTTCTCAAAAATGCTTGGAAATTCGAACATTATTTTGACAACCTTCTTCGTGCTAAATCAGAGTTTACGGACAGACCTAAACCGCGCCGTCAATATTTGTATGAGAATCCATTACTAACGTGTTATAATGGATTTTCATACAAAATTGCCGGCGTCTGTCCAGCAATGTTTCTATTAAAACTCATTACACACGTGTAATTCAGAAATGGAGCGAACTTTTCAATGAAACACAAATATAGGTATCAAATGTCGCTTTGATGAGCGAGCACATTCCAAAATATTTTTTTTAATATTCGGTATACTGGTATTACGTGAAAGGCCTTGATGAGCACATTCCAAAAAATTGAAAAAAAAAAAAAAAAAAAAACGAAAAAAAACTGTTTTGGTGCAATATGGGTATCAAATGAAAGGCCTTGATGAGCGCATTCCAAAAAGATAAAAAAAAATAAAAACGAAAAAAAAATTTTTTTTCAATACCTATGGGTATCAAATGAAAGTTTTTTGAAAAGTTTTTTGGAATATGCTCATCAAGGAGCATATTCCAAAAAACTAAAAAAAAATTTAAAAAGAAAGGTAATTTTTTTTTTTGCAATATGTGTATCAAATGAAAGGCCTTGATGAGCACATTCCAAAAAAACTGAAAAAAAAAACAAAAAAATTTTTTTGCAATATGGGTATCAAATTAAAGGCCTTGATGAGCACTTTCCAAAAAACTGGAAAAAAAAATGAAAAACTGGAAATAAATGAAAAAAACCGGATTTTTTTTTCAATATGTGTATCAAATGAAAGGCCTTTATGTGCACATTCCACTTTCCATTTTCTTTTTTCAATTACTGTAAGTAATTTAAAATTAAAATAAAAAGCTTAAAACTTTTAAAACTAAAAAGTTAAAAGTTTAAAAGTACTACACAAGCCTTGGCCGCAACTAGGCATTGATGGACTAACGTATGTTCTTCAATGCCTGTCTTGAGTGCCGCTGCAGTAATGTACTATTCCATTTCAAACTTCGCCCGTGGTCAATTCTTTGTCGTAATCCCTGGAAGGGTTATTTTCTACGTGGCGGCAAAGGATTTCAAAAGCAGTCTGCTGAACGGATTTTGATGGTATTTTTTTCAGTTTGGTAGCTTGGAGTCCAACTTATAAACTAAGCAATTTTTCACATAATTCCGGTAGGTAGAACCTGGGATAAAGCTTGAACTCTCCGTAGTACAGTTTTCATATAAAAAACTAATAACTACCAACCACTTTTTTTCAAAATATTTCCTTTGTATCGACACAACTTTTCTATTGCTTTATTTTATGTATAGATGTAGGTCTGTACGGAACCCTCGGTGGGCGAGCCCGACTCGCACTTGTCCGGTTTTTTATATTTTATTGGACTATTAATCAGAATTAAAATTAAGTGCGCGAGTTGGATACGAAAAATAATTTGAAAAAGAATAATTGGATAAGAAAAAGTTTAAATAACAATTTACGGTTCAGTATTTTTTCCTGTTACTCAATTACAAGATTTTAGATAAAAAGTAATCTTAGAATCTTCTTAATTATTATAAAGTAATTAATATAAAAATGTTTGCAATCAATAAGAAAAGAGAAATACATAAAATGAAATTATTATCATGATGATTTAAAATGCTTTCATGATTTTAACCTTAAAATTGATAATTGATAATAAAATCAAATCATCATCATACTAAACAATGTATTTTATAGTCTGAATGAATACTATGTTTGTAAAAAATAAGTCATAGGTATTATTAGCAATTACATTTTTAAGTATTAATTATAATTATTATGTAACTCTCAAATTACTCTAAACTAATATAATACTGCAATTCGACCTGTAAATTGTACACAGTTTATGGCAATAAAATCTAATCGATTCCTTTTCTAAAAAATTAGATCATTCTAATATCGGAATAAAATTTCATTTTAAGCGCTCATACGCACTGCCCGGCTAGCCGCGTTGCGGCTGTCCGTCCGGAGTACCGCAACCAAAAATTTGTACGAAAAAATAGTTTCTATTCGCACTGTGATACGACTGCCGCCCAACCGCACCGGTCGCTCGCAGCGCTGCGGCCCGCAGGGCTTAGTCCTCGTTAGCCGGACAGCCGCAACTTGGCTAGCCGGGCAGTGCGTATGAGCGCTAAGACTTTAAATATTTTATTTGTTTTTTAGTGGGGACATTTGCGTTTACAGGCATTGCAAGTACCTATTTAATTTAATTAACTAGACATCAAAAAATGCAAGCGTTTTTTTCATATTACTTAATTATTGTAATTTCATGATGATCCGTTGAGAAGTTAAGACGTGAAACCGTAACAAACGAACAAACAAACTTATAATAAGGACTAGTAAGGAATAGTAAGGACTTGCGGCCGCTCGCGACTTTACCTATACCCATGGTACAATAATATACTACGCCAGGTATAGCATTCCGAGACAGAGATGGGTGGGTAGCATAGTGACAGAAAAAATTCATTCATTCTTTGCTTGTTACTAAAAAGTCTCGCAACTGGATAATGACGATAAGCCTGTGTTACTCCTGAAATGCACCCTTGTTTTTAGGGTTCCGTAGCCAAAATGGCAAAAAACGGAACCCTTATAGATTCGTCATGTCTGTCTGTCTGTCTGTCTGTCTGTCCGTCCGTATGTCACAGCCACTTTATTCCAAAAGTATTAAGACTACATAGTTGAAACTTGGTAGGTAGGTGTATTCTGTGAACCGCTTTACGATTTTTACACAAAAATTAAAAAAAAAAAGATTGAGGGGGGGCTCCCCATACATGGAACTGAAACTGAAAATATTTTTTTTCATCAAACCAACACTTGTGGGGTGTCTATAGATAGGTCTTTAAAAATGACATTGAAGTTTTTAGGACTGTTTTTTTTTAAAGTCAACCGTTTAAAAGATATATGCCGCCAAAGTGGTAAAATGTGTGTCCCCCTCCCCCCTTTAACTTTTAAAGTAAGAGGGTTAAAAATCTAAAAAAAATAGATGCTATAGATCTTAATAAACACTTTCAACGAAAATTAGTTTGAACGAGATACAGTAATTAGTTTTTGAGATATAGTACATTTTCCAAAACCGCAAATATAACTTTGTCATTCATACAAACACTGTGAAAAACAAAGTTATTTTTTCAGACGAAAAATGATAGCGGTATCAAAATATGGTATGGTATAATGTACCTACGGAACCCTACTGCTCGTGGCCCGACACGCACTCGGCTGGTTTTTTTCTCTGTACCCCTAACAACGTGTATGCAATTTCATGATGATCAGTTGAGTAGTTAAGACGTGAGTAGTAAGATTTTTTTTATGCACAACGGGACAGTGCTTGGCCTTCACCACACCTGATGTTAAGTGACGATAAGGCCAAAGTGGAAGCGTACTACTCCCGGAATCCTCACCACTGAGGAATTGGCTATCTTACCCCTAACTGCCGGAACACAATTTTTTTTTTATTATTGTTATGGCGTCAGACTTAGGTAAGATGGTGGTAGCTGGCCATGCGGACTTGATTTAAGCCTTACCACCAAACAAACCGAGTACAAATTGTATCCCCCCTGGGAATCGAACCCGGGACCCCTGCGTCTTACACGGGTGGGCGAACCACTAGACCACAGAGGTATTATAATATTAGGTCAGGATTCTTTAAAATAAGCTTATTTCATATTTTGTAAATTCTGCAATAATTTATTCCTAAGACAGTTTTCTTGAAAGTATCTCGGATTTCGTGCAACCGGAAGCTCCATTCATTTGTGTCATTTTATAACTCAATAAATCAAAATAGCGTCTTTGTAATTCTCCTATAAGATACTTTTATTGCCTAAGATTTTTAACCGACTCCAAAAAAAGGAGGAGGTTCTCAATTCGATTGTATATATATTTTTTATCGTTGTTCGCGCGTATCTTTGACATTTATGGACCGATTTTGATGATTCTTTTTTTGTTTGATTGAATTTTCTTGCGAAATGGTCCCATTTATTTATTTTTTTAATTGGTTCAGTAGTTTTCAAGTAATCCTGAAAACCTGAAGCGCTCATGGCGGAACTTGATAGACTGATCGTACTCGATCATGTTTGTTAAGCAACGCTCGTTCCGGTCAGGTGTCGGATGGGTGACCGTTAAGTGGCATTACAACTGAGCGCTTCCGTGCTTCGGAGGGCACGTTAAACCGTCGGTCCCGGCTGTTGTCATCTGATAACAGTCGTTAAGCCAAGTTAGAGGCCTTCCAGGCGGCTTGATAAACTCTAACACCAGAGGTGGCCACTATTCCTCATTCGATAAGAAGATGAAGAAGTAATCCTGAAAATACTTCGATTTTTCGTTAACTACCTGAATGATTTAGTTAATTTATGAACCGAATTAGATGATTTTTAGGGTTCCGTACCCAAAGGGTAAAAACGGGACCCTATTACTAAGCCTCCGCTGTCCGTCTGTCTGTCTGTCTGTCTGTCTGTCTGTCACCAGGCTGTATCTCATGAACCGTGATAGCTAGAAAGTTGAAATTTTCACAGATGATGTATTTCTGTTGCCGCTACAACAACAAATACTAAAAAACAGAATAAAATAAATATTTAAAGGGGGCTCCCATACAACAAACGTCTTATTTTTTGGCATTTTTAGGGTTCCGTACCCAAAGGGTAAAAACGGGACCCTATTACTAAGACTCCGCTGTCCGTCTGTCTGTCTGTCACCAGGCTGTATCTCATGAACCGTATTAGCTAGAAAGTTGAAATTTTCACAGATGATGTATTTCTGTTGCAGCTATAACAACAAATACTAAAAACAGAATAAAATTAATATTTAAGGAGGGCTCCCATACAACAAACGATATTTTTTTTGCCGTTTTTTGCTCGATATTAATAACGACAGCAGGTAGACAGTTAAATTTTTACAGATGATGTATTTTTATTGCTGCTATAACAACAAATACTATAAACAGAATAAAATTAATATTTCAGTGGCGCTCCCATAGAACAAACGTAATTTTTTTGCCGTTTTTTTTTTGCTCGATATTAATAACGACAACAGGTAGACAGTTGAAATTTTCACAGATGATGTATTTTTGTTGCCGCTATAACAATAAATACTAAAATCAGAATAAAATAAATATTTAAGGGGGGCTCCCATACAACAAACGTGATTTTTTTTTTCGTTTTTTGGTACGGAACCCATCGTGCGCGAGTCCGACTCGCACTTGGCCGGTTTTTTTTTTGTTGGAAAAGGGATACTTTAAGTGTAGTCCTTTTACTTTTATTGACATTGGACTTTGGACTTCGAAAATATCCAAGGGAACTCCTCAAACTCAAATAGGATATGTATAGTGATTTAGATATTGATAGGTTTATGATAATCCAAAACAAACCGAGCTTTGGTCTGCAATGTTTTGGAATAGACCTGGACTACAAAGGCACACAACTACACCTTAAAAAGAAACTGTGAATTTGGAAATTGAGTTTATGGGCATTTTGAAAAATATATAAAGTTAAAAAATATTACAAGCTTACATACTTAGGTACCACAAAAAAGTTGTCACTAAAAAGCTTTTTAAAAAAAAGAAAAACCTCCTTCAAAAACCTAAAATCTTTATTTTAAGTTTTTGAAGGAGGTTTTTATTTAAGATTTCTAACGAAATCTCATTTGCTCATACTTTTAATAAAATACTATTTTTATATTAGGATAATTAATTTAATAGAAAAAGCACTTGAAAAATCATCTCACCTAAACGACTATCCCGTCTGAGCTGCTACGGGTGAGTCGCGTTTTTTTAGTGTTTTTTTCTATTAAATTAATTATCTTAAATATTACAGGTAGGTTGTGTTTTCACGCCTGCCTGTAGCACATATCCACCGCGAAACACCGCAGTAAGTGCTGTTGGTTGGAGGGTGTTGTTTCGCCATGAGTAATAAGTAAAAATGCGAATAGGTTTCATTCCACCCGATCGGCTTCGACTGTTGACACACGCGAAAGTAATGACGTGAAACCGCTACGTAGATGTGATCCTCATATATTGTCGTCGATAGAAGACAACAGACTCATAGCGGAACTATGGAGGAACCACCGCGCTGCCGCTGGTACGGTTTCGCGGCGGAGGTGTCCTACAGACCTTAATGATAACGGACTTGAAGCTATACCGTATTAGCTACGGTACGGCTATACCACTTAAAAAGGTATACGTAGGTTTTCTGAAAAAGAATAGGCAAGTTGACAAAATTTGGAAAATAGTTTAAAAATAAAGTTTGGTATCTATTTTACCCCAAAAATATATTATTTTAAGATAAATAAGTCAATTTACCAATGAATTTTGCTTTACTCAAAATGACATCGAGAAAGGCCAAAACTGTCATGACGTCTTAAATGACGTCACTCCTCGCGAAACATTCGTGTTTGTTTATGACCGTCATTGTTCACACACACACACACACACATACTCTGTTCACTTATCGAAAATGACAGCATCAACAAATGTTTCGCGAGGCGTGACGTCACTTGTAATGACGTTGGTAATCTTTATTTATTTTAATGAAAAAAGTGTTTTTTTGGTTACTATTTAACATGATTAATCATTAGAAACCTTATGCTAGCCGATTTATTCTTAGTGGAAACAAGCCTATTAGTAGGCACCTATAACATAAAAATCTTTAATTTTCCAGATCCCTACGTAAAAGTGTGGCTACAGTTCGGCGACAAACGCATCGAGAAGCGTAAGACGGCCATCTTTAAATGTACTCTGAACCCGGTGTTCAACGACTCGTTCTCCTTCAACGTGCCCTGGGAGAAGATCAGGGAGTGCTCCTTGGACGTCCAAGTCATGGACTTCGATAATATCGGCCGCAATGAGCTCATTGGGAGGATACTTTTGGCTGGTAAGTTTATCAACATCATCATATCAGCTGCACGACACCCACTGCTGGGTATAGGCCTCCCCTAAGGATCTCCACGACGACGATCAGTCCTGCTTGGCCCGCATCCAGCGGCGCACCGCGACCTTCAGATCGTCGGTCCCCCTTGTCGGGGGCCTACCAACGGAGCGTCGTCCGGTGCGCGGTCGCCATTCCAGAACCTTTCCGCCCCAACGGCCTTCGGTTCTTCTCGCTATGTGTCCCGCCTACTTAAGCTGAGCAATCCTTCGAGCGATGTCGATTACTTTTTAGTTGTCAAGACCATAGTCTTTACCTATCATCATCATCAGGAATGATCAGGTTTTTTAATATTAAATGGGCTTACTCTTTGCCACATTCAAAACCCAGTGATGAGGCCGTAAGTGGAGCGAGCTTGTCCAGAAGAAGGCTATTCACACGAGCTTTATTGTGGAGGTTAAGCAACTTACGCAAGGGTCGGTCATGTGATTGGCGACCAAAAATTTACCAAAGCGAGTTCCTCAGTGCTTCGGAAGGCACGTTAAGCCGTTGTTCCCGGTTCCATTTGAAGTCATTAACACCCATCAATCCGCATTGGGCCCGTGTAGTAAGTTTTGGCCTATCCTCCTTATCCACATACTATAAGGAAGGCCTGTGCCCCAGCAGTGGGGTCTGTGATGCCGTTCCTATAAGAAGAACATCTCTAGTATCTCAAAATATCTCTCAACATTGAGAGCGGTTTATAAATACGGACATATGGACCTAAGATATTGTGTTAAGGCGGTTGTATGACCGAAAGTGGCGCCCTCAGAGGTTTTTATTCAATAAGTTATTAATAGAAAAAGATTTCAATAATGTTTATCGTGGAGATTTTAGGGCCCATGGTCTAGTATTTTTAGAAGGTGTCACTACATGCCCTCGTAGTTATTCGTAGAAGTAGATAGCAAATGTGTCAAAAACGGCCACTTTTAGCAGTTTTGCTATCTACTTCTAGCAGTGACTACTAGGGAATGTAACGATACCGTTTAAAAATACTAGACTGTGGGCCCTAAAATCTCCACGATAAACATTAGTAAAGTTGTGTATTAGAATTTTATTTAATATTATAATTCTAATACACAATTTTAATAATGTTTTACGTGGAATTTTTAGGGCCCGCAGTCTAATACTTTTAGACGGTATCGTTACATTTGGTCGTAGTCACTGCTAGAATTAGATAGCAAAACTGCTAAATGTGTTGCTAAAACTGCCGTTTTGACACATTTGCTATCTATTTATTTCTACGAATGATTACGAGGGAATGTAGTGATACCTTCTAAATCTAAAAATACTAGATTGAGAGCCCTAAATATTCCACGAAAAGTTTGATTAAACACCTTTTCTACAACTTATGAAAAAAAAACCTCTGAGGGCGCAACTTTCGGTGGGCTATCCACGTTAATTAAAAAATAGGTACTTACTTACGTTGTTTTACTCACTAAACATTTATTTTTCAGGTAAAAACGGCTCAGGTGCTACGGAGACGAAACACTGGCAAGATATGATCACGAAACCAAGGCAGACCATCGTACAATGGCATCGTTTGAAGCCCGAGTAAAAAGTTGTTATTTAAAAAAAAATGCAACAAAAAGTTAATACAAAACGTCATAAGACTGAGCGGTTAACAAAAAAAAAACAAAATCAGCACCGTAAAAAAAAGAATCTCTAACTCTCCGCTATGACTTTTAATCGAATTTAATCCAAAAAAAAACTAAAAATATTTTTTGGATTAAATCTGCGATTTGATATCTTTAACACTCTGACGATGCGCA
The DNA here is from genome assembly GCA_943789525.1 of Agriphila geniculea. Lineage (NCBI taxonomy): Eukaryota > Metazoa > Arthropoda > Insecta > Lepidoptera > Crambidae > Agriphila > Agriphila geniculea. The sequence continues at coordinate 7,122,063 of OX038898.1, read as the reverse complement.
CTTTTCAATATTTTAGTTAAATTTTTTTTTTTTAACTGTTTCAAAATTAAAAGTTATTAAGTTAAAATATGTATTGCAAAATGAAGTTGAAATATGATTGTAGAAGTGGCGTTTTAAATTATTATTTTTAACATGTTGACATCGACGTATTTTAAGAGAAAAAGTAACGAACAGTGTAAAAATGGTATATAAGTCAAAAGTATTCAGAAAGTCAATCAAAGTTTATGAGTTTAATAATCGTATTTTTTATTTTACCAAAGTACCTATATTTTTATTTAATTTTACACAATTCTACACGAATCTGATTTTTTTATAAAATATTAATCAAAAAATGTCGCAAAGTAAATTAAAAATTAAAATTATTAAAAATTAATTTGATTTTTTCATTTTTACGAATTTCCATCGCGCAATTTTGCTTTAAAATGCTTTCATGATTTTAACCTTAAACATTTTAGATCTTAAACCTGTCAAAACCTTTTAGTCAAACCCTACTAGGTCTGTCTATCCTAAAATCATTCTAATGTCGAAATAAAATTACATTTTAAGTGACTGTTAATATTTTATTTGTTTTTTAGTGGGGACTTTTGCGTTTACAGGCATTACAGTACCTATTTAATTTAATTAACTAGTTTAAATAACTAGAAATCAAAAAATGCAAGTGTTTTTTTATATTACTTAATTATTATATTTTCAAATAATAAAATTAAAATTCAATTTTATTCGACAATTCAGAATTCTTACTATCTTATTACTAATAAATAATATTGACGTTTTTGATGTTTGAATGATCAATGTTAAGAATTTTAATAAGGTAAATTAAAAATAATAGAAATAATGAAATTAGTTAATTGTTAAAATGTAGTAATTATGAAAAATGTCGAGTTCACGTCGCACAAAATGTGTAGTAATTTAATTTTTAATATGTGTGTTGAATGTTTTACGTGTGTTTTTATTATTGCTCAAAATATCACACAAATATCCATGAATTTTGTTTTATTTTTAACTTTTACTCTATGGTATCAATTTCTATTTAAATAAAACAACTGCCAAATTGTTATCAGAAATAAAATAAAAATAACCAAATGAAAATGTGTGTCAAATGCATTTTAAATTTACTTTTCATGTCGTGAGGCTTAAATTAAGATATTACATTCTAAATTGATTGTTAAAACTTAAGATATTAAGAAAATGGAAGGTGTATTTGGCTGGTCAATTTTAGGCGGGAAAAAGTTTTTAATACAAAGAATAAAAAGTGGGGGGATATAAAAAAATATTTTTACTTTATAATGTGATAACTGATTGGGCAAAGGAATAATAATTGACTTTAATTTTTGACATTTCCATTGTAAGTTTGCGAGGAAAGTCCTATATAATGCAGCCAATAAGTAAAAAAAAGCCGGTTAATTGGTATTTTTCGCAAAAATGCAATGGAACTTCTGTAGCATAATACCTATTTTGTTAAAGGAATAATAAAATTAGTATCAAAATGCTTGTTGTTAAATGTTAAAGCTTACATTCCGTAAAGTAGTACGTTCGATGTTAAAGACGATTAAAAAATGTCATCAGAATCCGTAAAAATATTGTATACATTTATAAAAGATTTTATAGCGAGAAGTAGTGTATTTATAGATGTAGCTTGTTGTATTTAATAGATGTTAGAGAAGGTTCAATGTTTATATAAATTAGTTGCAAAAGAGGTTTGCTAAGAGTTCAATGAATGAAAAAAGTTAAAAGGTTTTTATTTAATTCACTAATCATCTAACAGAGCTTGGGAAACCGATTTTAGGATGCCAACAAAATACTTAAAATAATTCTTTAGTGTTTTAACAATAGATCCCTAGTTATAGTTACATAATTGTAAAAAAGTTAATAGTTAAAGTCATCAACTTTTTGTTATTGTTAATTTTTTTATGTAACCGTTTTGTTACAACTAGTCTTGGCAAAAATACCGGTTTTAAAATCTAGTCGTTTGTGTTATGACTACTTAGAAATCAACGTTGTTACTCAATGCAGCTTGTCTTTTTTTAGGTTGTCTTGTCTATGATTAGTAGCTTTTTATTCTCGTATCTTTTTTAATTGACTCGGCACTGAGTTATTTTTAAGCCATTTCTTTAAAGTAACGATTGACAAAGGCTCTACCAGCCAATCGTAGCGTAGTAAATAGTTAAAAAAATACTATATTTTTTACTCTCGTGTTTAAAAAGCATGATATATTTTAAAAAATATCAATAATGGGAACCTCTAAGACCTGCTTATTAATTTATTTTTGCTAAGCATTTTAACGTTGTTTTTTTATATAAATGTTTAACGCTTCTAGTAGTAATATTAAAATGATTTTGCGATTTTTAAATCAATCAAAGCATATCCTGACGTATTAGGAGAGTTTTTAAATAATAAAAAAATGTAATTATAATGAAAGGTCAAAATGAGAGGAATAATTCTAATAAATGTACATAAATAGATATATACATATATTACATGCGTTGTCATGTATGTTTGAAATCTGGACAGATATAAATTTATATGTATATGTTTTTCTTATGCTCTGTACTATTCTTCCAATACTACTACCTCTCTCGCTTAATATATTATTTAATAAATTATATTCCTAAACTATGTACTTGCCTACAATGCAATTTTAAAAGTATTTTCAAGTTTTAAGTATACTCTGTATGTTTTTTTAAGTTTATTTTAAAAATAATTGTGATGTACAACAACCTGACATATCATTTTTATTTTTGAAAAAAAAAACGCTTTCTATAAGAAATATATTTTCGTGAAAAATATGTCCTACTACAAGAGATATAATATATATTTTTTGCAAGACATAACTTTATTTTTAACCGTTTAAATATATTACTAGTTAAATCTAAATATAATTATTTTTGCGATAGATAATAGATCAACCATTTTACAAACTGGAATATTTAAAATATGCTACAGAATTATTAATGTTTTATTCGAATTAATTTATTATTCAATAATCAGATAGAAAAATATATTTCAGTAACTTCTCAATAACATATAGTATTTATATAAATAGATTTAACACTCACAAGACCCTCATATCAACTCAATATTGGTTTGAAAATTAAATACATTACATACAATTACGAAAATTAGCCCAAAATATTAAGTATTCAGAAGTGGCGCCTCGAATCAGTTTGTGGTTTTCTATACACGCACACAGGGACATTATGTACAGGCAATCTCAGGTCAAACCAAAACTGCAGTAGATACAACTTTATAGTAGTAGAAGTCTGGTTGGTTTAAATCACCGAACTGTTAAGTGAGCAATAGTTCAATTTAATTTTAAGAAAAAAAACTTAAAACTACTTTTTTTGAAACTATACAACGTGTTAATGAATGAACCAAAAATGGAAAAAACTGTTTCTTGGGACCATCAAACTGAACAAATTTTACTATGGGACCGATTCTGAAATTGCGAAAAAAATGAACTGTTTCATACATTTTGATATTTTCGTTATTATTTTTTGTATGAAACAGATGACTTTTTTTGCGATTTCAGAGTTGATGGTTATTCGTTAACACGTTGTATAGAGAAACTTGTAAAGTGAGTAAAAAGAGAAAATTTTACAGACTAAAATACATCGTTTCGTACCGCAAGCGTTCTGAAACTGAAAATCTTATTGTATTGTAGCGGCCCCTATAATGACAGAGCTAGTGACAAAATACTGCAAGAGGTATCTCAAGGCCCATCATTCAATATGATATAGTGTTTAAGGTGTACATGGGTTAGCACCTACTCGCAAGGCCACGAAGTGGAACACTGGGCGTCAGCACGCTTTCAAGCGCTTTGAGCGACTGCTGACTGCCTATGTTCCATGAATCTGTGGTCTGACTATTTCTTTCATAAATTATGCATATAATTAAGCAGTATACGAATTTTCAGCCTTGAGAAAGTTCTTGTACGGACCTCGAAATTGTGACAACTTACGTGGCGTGCTGACTCGACATGTTCCATAATAATGCGGTATGCGGTCTGACTACCTTTTCATTTTTTTTACTGTTCTCTAGTATACTGCCAGAACCTTGAGATAACTCTTTTCTTGAGCATATCAAAATTTTATAATTGAAAGCGTGCTGACTCTAGGTGTTCCACTTCCTGGCCTTGCGAGTAGGTGCTGACTCATGTTCACCAAACACTATATCATATTGAATGATGGGCCTTGAGATATCTTTTGTAGTATTTTGGCACTAGCTACAGAGCTAGTAGTAGCTAGTAGTTACAGAACTACTAGCGCGATATAACAAATAACGAAAGTATGGTTGAAGCGGCAGTTCTGTCAAGAATAGTCATTTTAGCGGTGGGTATTAAATATTGCTGGTAGATTTGATTGGTCCTATGTTTTCTTCCCTCACTATTTGCACAAATAATGTCTGTGTCCCTCATAAGCGTGTCGCATACTACGAAAACGCAAAATGCCTTAGTAGCAAGTTCACAGCAAATGAAAACAGAAATTATATTTAATTTATTTTTGTGATAACATCGAAAATATTTTAATTCAGTTCAAGAAAATAGTGGAATAAATATATCGGTCGCATTCAATTTGCGATCCAATTTAATTATCTTCTTTTAAATGAAATTTTAACATGCAAAAAGGATTATTTAATTATTTCTATTTTTAGGTTATTAAACCTACACGACTAAGAAAACTTTTTATTCAACGACAATCAAAACTAATTTCATTGTGTTAAACAAATTTTTGTTTAGCACAATGAAATTACAGTTTTGATTGTCTAACGTCTTACCTTTTGGCTGTTAATGAGGGTCGTGTGAGGAAAGCTAGCCACTAACAAGACGTCCACTTGGCAGACGTCCAAATGGAATACTTTCAAATGGATTTATATTTGTGGAAGTACGTCCAGGTTTAAGCTATGGAAGTGACCGCGATGGTGCCTCCAAATGGAATTACAGCCAACGATGCTCCAAAGTTTAAATGTGGACTTACTTCATTCTTTCTTATCGTATGAGGATTAGTAGCCGCCTCTGGTGTAAGAGTTTATCAAGCCACCTGTAAGGCCTCTGACTTGGTTTAACGACTGTTATCAATGACAACAGCCGGGACCGACGGTTTGACGTACCCTCCGAAGCACGAAAGCGCTCAGTTGTACCTAATGCCACTTAACGGTCACCCATCCGACACCTGACCGGACAAACGTGTCTGTCAAGCTCCACCACGAGCATTTCTGCACGAAGTCTTTCATTTGCAAGTATTCCATTTGGATGTCTGCCAAATGGACATCTCGCGGCTAAGTTAAGGTGTGAAAAAAGTTGTCGTGAATTTTCAGTTAAATTTTCGCGCGCTTATCGCTCGCCATATTGGATTTTGACAGCTTATAGTTATTCGGATATTTCCGTGGCTCTATTAGCTAATATGCAACTGTAATTCGACCTTAAAAAAAGTTTTTTTTGAAATATTGTCAATGGTTGCTTATTAGCTAATAATTCCACAGCTCAAACGATATAATCTATTAATCTGTCTGTGTCTATTTTGTGCAATATAAATGTACTAAATGTTATAATTAGGAGAATTGTGATTTTAACAATATAGTTGATTATATTTTATCGTATAGTTTAAAAATAATAACATTTTAAAATATATTATGTAATATCATAATTAAGATCAGTGTTTAGATAAATATAGTTGAAAAAAATTAAATTGTATTTATAGACTGTTAAGTTTAAAAAAAAATAAGAACTTAAATGTTAAAAAAATATTACTTTGTCGTATTTATTTCAATTTGGTAATGTGTAAAGTTAATTTGTATTAACGTATATAACGAAGAAATAGTGTTGATCGATAATATACTAATTCTTTAGTTAAGTATGTAAGCGCAAACAATAATTTCATAATAATTTGTATGTTTTAGGTAATTTAGCTGTATATTTATATTATACACGTATTATAAAGTGTTGAAGATCATAACTGTATTGTGTATTACTGAAATTCATTATTCCCAAATAAAATATTGAGTTAATAATACTTTTCTTTTAGTTGTGAATTACAACTGAGCTTAGGCGGAAACTTGGCTGAATAAATCTCACCACATTTTTTTGACTTCAAGAATACTTATGTATAGTCCGATTAACAAATTGCTCAAAGGGGGGTATAGAGCACATGAGTAAAGAAAAGGACCAGAGACAAAGCTTCTTAAGAACGTGAAATTCAAACTTGCAACTAACAAAACAAATGATGCCCTGCAGTTGTGAAAACAGGTTTTTTCCGGTTTTTCCGTCAAGCGGCCAGTGGACACGCACACATGCCCCGCGTACTTGTAGTAGTGCAACCGATTCGCGAGGTTGTATGAAGCTTTGTCTCTGGTCCTTTTCTTTACTCATGAGAGTGCGTGAGCAGGAACCTCAGCGATTTCTTAAGAAACTTGTTCAGGGTGCTTAGGGAGAAAACATACTAAAAGTCCTTACGTCTAGGAGGCGAGGCGGAGGGAAGAGGGGGGAATAGAACCAAAGTTATAGTAAATTTGATAAGCTTTCATTTCATCTTAGAACATTTTTCGCTACAACGCGCCATTTTTGAGATATTGGTGAAAAACCTAAGATTGGGACCTTTGTCCCTTTCCCCTCCCTCCGCATCATCTCCTAGACGTCAGGACTTAGTATATTTTCTCCCTGAGCGAGCACCCTGAATACATTTCTGTAGAAATCGCTTAAGTTCCCCCTCACGCACTCTACAACTTCTTATTAATTGGCCTAGTAGGTAAGGTAAGAAATGTGACCACCAAAAATTTTTCCAATTGGACGAGTTTCCACTTTAAGGCCTTAACATGCATCAATCCGAGCGGGTCGATCGGTCATAGAGTGAAACCGAACGTAACTCTATAACGCTTTTGGTTCAAATAAGTGCGCGTTCCAATGCGGCGGTTGCGTCTACGCAACGCTCGAATCCTCGATTTTTACATGTTTTTATTACTTTTCTTCGCTTTCAAATTAGTTTAAAAAAACTGTTCAAGTAAGATTGAAGGAATTAACATCGCAGATTTTTATGCGTTGGTTTTAATATAAACGAATGTTCCGTTTCCGAGAAATTTTGCAAATAAACCCAAAACGCAGACGCATTTTAACGCCTTAAGGTTAAACATTAGCACGTGACTCGCTATTGTAGGCACATAACGTGGTTTTCCAGGATTTTAGCTTTTACACAATATACAGGGTTATTTGTAAAACACCAACAACCTCACAGGAGTAGATTACCAACATCATAAACAACAACGTTTGTTCTACCACTTTTATCATAACTCAATACATTCACCAAAAATGAATTTTCAAGTTTTTATTGTACTGTTCGACAATGTTGTTGTTGTTGTTTATGATGTTGGTAACCTACGCTTGCGAGGTTGTTGGTGTTTTACAAATAACCCTGTATTTTAGCGTGTCATGACAACTAACGATAATTGTTCAAAATTATCTCAATAAATGCTATTGCATTTATGTTTGTAGTATTACTAAAGTTACTAATGAGATAATTTTGCTTTGATAATATAATTCATAGTAACACAGACACGGTAAAATAACGGGTGTAACAAGACCTTCAACGAAGCCGAAGTCTACGTATTTCTCCCATCATCAGGATCATTTTTCTCTTTTAGACTATACCTGGGAAACTAATAGCTACGAAGTTATCAGAAGGGTCAAAAACAAAACAATTTTTTTTTTTTATGAAATCTTATTTTACTTGTTATTTCCTACTTTTTGTCCAATGAAACATTATCAAAATTTTAAGTATTTCGTAACAAACAATGGCTTCAAAACGTCGTCACTCGATGTATCTCATGAGCACGCACATAAACGCCGCCTTTTAACTCGGCCGCACGCAGCTGTGTAGCATACACTCGCAGGCGCGGTCTGTTGTACGCGTTACATTGCGTGGTAAAGTATGCAATGCTTTTTTAACACCAAAAATCAAAATCGTTTCCCAGCAATAATTTTGAACAGAAATGGTCCTGATGATACGTAGACCTCGGCCTCGACCTTCAACGAATTGAAGGTCTTGTTACACCCGTTATATGTATAGTGTGAAAGCAAAAATCCTGGAAAACCACCTTATTTGCCTACAATAGCAAGTCACGTGCTAATGTTTAACCTTAAACCTATTAAAAAAATCTTCAAAAAAGTATCAATAGTAAAGGACATTAGGATGAATAAAAATGCAGCATTAGAAATTTTGTGTTTTTTTATTGAATAACTTTTATATTATTTTTTTGTATCAATATCACAAACATACTATATTAGGCAGGTATTCAAGTAAAAAAGCTGATAAACTTCTAAAAAAGTCGTTCACAATTAACATTGTGTAGCAAGCATTCGTTTTCACCGACAAATCGAATGCGTCATACATTTAGGACAATAAATTGTCCTATTTGTAACAGATATCTTTTTTTGATTCAATATAATTCTATAGACAGGAAGTAGGAAGTGAGTGGCATTGTATTTCGTTATTGTAATTTTATTGTTAACGTTATATACAAAATGAGAAAGTACCGTTTTATTCCTAATAAAAAAGACAAAGAACAATTTGGTAGAACATTTTTTGAGACCAATAAAGTAATGCCCACAGAATTTCGCGCACTTTCATTTTGTGCGCGATTTTGAATTTGGAATTATCTTAAAAAATAAAAACTTTGGCGTTCAGATACGCTTTCAAGTCTGTGGGCTGAAGAGTATATTTTTTAATTTGTTTTTTTTATTTAGGCTTTGGGTTTCTCTTCCTCCTTCTTTTCTTCTTCTTCTGGGGGAGGAGTGGGGAGCTCGGGGTATTCAAGCTTGGCTCCATCTTCGCATGTGAATATCGGACAGCAGTCGGGGAATGGAGCGGTTTTGTTGGTCTTGTCTGAAATTAAAATAATAAATGATTTATTATTTTACTAGGTAATCTTATAAATACTTAAAACGGAAATGTTATTTTAAAATTTGAAATTTTAGCATTCAAAATACTATTTTTATGTAATACTAAACAATGTACTAAATAAAATTCGACTTCGCCAGATCATTTTATGATGCGGGGATCGAACCCGCAACCTTTGGAAATCCGATCCAATGCTCTTCCAACTGACCTACCGAGTCTAGTCGATTACATTTTTTTAATAAGTATTACATTTTTTTTTAGGAATATTTGTCGATTTTTTTCTATCAGATCCACCAAAGGTCTTGGTGGTGCGTTTTTAGTAACGACGTAGGACATGCCATGAGACAGTTGGTTTACAGAATGAGTGGAAGTGGAGGAAATGGATGAGAAGAAGTCCAAAGACCATCAAACGCACCAGTATCAAGTATGTACTTGGGGTTGGCGAGAGGCAGCGGACCGCAATCTTCCACCAGCTCCAACAGCCTCGGTGGAGTGTCCTCGCTGACTACGCAGGTGCTGCGGCCGAGCAGAACGGCGCGAGATCCCTCGTTTTGCCAGGAACATTACCATTAAAGGATAGTACCATTAGAGGATGTATCTGTTTCAAAGGGCTATCAAACTTACCAGCCAGAGCAGATGAAGCGAAAAGACCTGGCAAATGGCATCCCAAACGATATCTAGTACCAGTACGCTAAACACTTGATCGTTTCAGCACCAAGTGTCAGTTGATTTTCAGAAGTGGGATGGTCCTCAGCAAGCAGGAAACGGGTGAGAGAAGTTTACTCACCAGTATCAAGTTTGCATTTGGGGTTGGCGAGAGGCAACGGGCCACAGTCTTCCACCAGCTCCAACAGCCTCGGTGGAGTGTCCTCGCTGACGACGCAGGTGCTGCGGCCGCAGAACGGCGCGAGGTCCCACGTGTTGCCGGGCTCAACAGTCGCGCAGCGGGTTGACGCGAAACACATGCCAGGGAAGTCTGTGAAAAAAAGAAAAATTGTCAATATAAGTATCGGCTATACTCTTGAGACGAAACACCCTACCCAGAGTTTATATGAACAAAAATTTCTTAATTACAGCTTTATCAAGATCAGGGCTGAAAAACCTGGTTAAAATTCGCAACCAGGTTTCGCGCAGCTTCATACATTTTGAAAAAAGCGTTTTTATTTCGATTCTGCTCGTCGAAACCGGTATTATTTCTGGTTAAGCTCGTAGACCGTTTTGGTTTTGATTCCGCTCCCTAAACCTGGTTAGTACCAAAATGATTTTGTCCGCTCCGCCCACCCGATGCAAAACAACGAAACGAAAGACCAGGGCTGGAAACCGGTTTCTAATTAACCAGGTTAATTTCGATCCTAAACAGGTTTTTTCGTAAGTGTTGAACCGATTCGCGAGCGATATTGCTTCAGGGATAAACCTGGGATAAATCCCGCCCGCAGATAAAAAGAGACAAAATATATCGCTGCACTATTCTCGCGCGTTGTGGAATTAACCAGGTTTATTCCAGAAGGAATACCGCTCGCGAACCGGTTCCGCTCCGAGTGAACACTTACGAAAAAACCTGTTTGTGATCGAAATTAACCTGGTTAATTAGAAACCGGTTTCCAGCCCTTATCAGGATACCTAATAGTGGCGGGGTATGTCTTGAATAAAAGAGGATTTAAATACTTGGACGACTTAATCGGCCAAGTTTTTCAAGACATAGATTATAGGTAATATTTGAATATTATAATCTATGTCTTGATATCTGTATCTGTTTCATCGGTTATTACCTCTGGCGTTATGTTGGTACCCCGTAAATTTATTCAATTTTGAATCTTATTTCATCGTGTTAAGATTACAATGACGGTACTGCCAACATAACGCCATAAGAAGTATCCAATGAAACGCATTTTAATTTTATTTAAAAGTAATATTCATCTTCAAATAATTTTGTAATTTAAGAAAAGACCTTAACGATTGAATAAACACTTTCATTTCTGTTAACTAAGCAACAACTTATATTTGTAAATGAGCTAAGTGAAAGTAACAACGAATCCTTAAGCAATTGTTAAATATACGTAACAAATATTGACAATTGTAATGACATGTTGCTTTGCTTGTAACTTTCTATGATGCTATAAGGAATTGTCTATTTAAACTTTTATATTACAGGGCTTAGCCTAAACTAAACTATTGGAACTATTACTAGTGACTCTGTAGAGCTATAGACCTCGCGTTAGTGACATTTTTAAACATTTTTTGAAATGGCTGAAAATATGATATTCCTCGTACCTCCGCCATTTTAAGAAATTTCGAAAAACAGAATCGCAGAAATATTCCATATAATCATTGAACCTGCTCACAATATTTCACGAGAATCGGTTGAGAAATGCGACCTATAGAGGAGAATAAACGGACAGCCGGACAAACGAAAGAATTTTTGCCCAAGCTGATACGGAGATGCTTTGCAAGGATTATCCTTTTATTATGTAGTCGAGCAAATACCAAAAGAGGGAAAGTCCATACGATCGAAGTCGCGGTCAACTACTAGTCCAAAACAATCAATTTAACAAGATTCTATTGTGTAACTATATTTGCAATTTACTTCAGCCAATTTTAAAATTTTCGCTCAACTTTTGAAGCGTTTAAATTCAATTGAATTTCTTTGAAAAGGCAGATAGTCTTTAAGGTTTTATTTTATGCCTCTCTCAATTGATATCTAGACCAACTTTCTAGACTTTCTTTGAGGTAAAAAGTATCGTTTTCCTATTGCTATTAAAATAAGATTTTCAATGATGTTATTTTGTAATCACGTATTGTTTATTATACCTACTTACTTTCAAATAACTCTAAAATGTTCTCTTCAAAATAAAAATATTTTTAAATTTTACATTTCCATACAATACCAAATAATATACCTACTAGAAGAAACTCTGTAGGTGAGTTGATTTTCTTCTAGAAGTATATTATTTGTACTTAAAACAAAAATACATTTATGACTTAGTCTTAAAACATTTTGAAAAGAAAAATGTCATTTAAAAATTTTTCGTGTGAACTGCATTAGTTAAAACAGTTTGATAATTTTATAAAAAAGAATTTCAGAATTGGATTATTTATTAATTCCTAATAACTATTTTTACCTAATACTAACTGTTGTTACAATACTAATTCGTTTGTTGTGCATTATTATTGTTAAATGATATAAATTAGATTTTATTAGATTGAAGATATTTTAGATTTAATTAAGAAAGATATACCCAATATAATCAAAATGTCATCCAAATACACGTAGTGGTTTTGTCGCAAAAACACATCAACTTAACTAGAACAAGGCCAAGCCAACCCAATGTGATTCATTGTATGCGACCATAGTGTTCGGTGTTGCTAAATTATTTTGTAATGCATCCGTTGAATGTCGTTTTAACCACCTCTGTGGGCAAGTGATTCGTGCAACTGGTAAGACGCATGGGTCCCGGTTTCGATTCCCAGGGGGGTTGGTACATTTATATTCGGTTTGGTTGGTGGTAGGGCTTATTTCAAGTCCATCTGACTAGTTACCACCATCTTACCTAAGTCTGACGCCATATAACGATTTATAAATTGTTGTGTTCCGGCAGTTAGAGGTAAGTTAGCCAGTTCCTCAGTGATGTGGATTCCGGGTGTAGTGCGCTTCCACCTTCGGCCTTATCGTCACTTAACATCAGGTGAGGTGAAGGCCAAGCGCTATCCCGTTTTGCGTAAAAAAATGTATTCTAGTCTGACACCGGTATTTGTTAGAATCCCTTTGTTAGGTAAAGTAATTTAATTAACTTTCTTATATGGAGGATTATACGATCTCTATACGACTAGTTTAGGTACTAAAATCAACTCCATGGCTATGTGACACCGGTGTCAGCAGTGTAAAAGGTAAAAAAGTATAAAATAAGTAATATAATAGTAGATTATTGCATCGAGCACAAAGTAATTTATTATTGCACCGAGTGCCTGATTTAGAGCCGGCGGCTATAATCTAACAGGCACGAGAGCAATATAAATTACTTAAGGCGAGGTGCATAATCTGCTTTTCTTTCAACTATTACCTATAGGAATAGTAGATTAAAGAAACTCATATCAAACAGTTAAAATAGAAATTTAATTATTGAAATTAAAAGTTATGCTTGAACAATTATTAAACGTAAGGTTAAGAATTTTGTAGGGCAAATTTATATTTCTATAACATTGTCGGCTTCATTTAGAATGTTTTCCGGAGTTAATGTGTCGCTAGATGATTCCATTTAAATTCGAAGCCGAAGCACTCAAAATCAGATAGTATCACACTTTATCGTTTCCAAAAATAATGCTAAGCAAAATTAACAAAGTTCCCGCCAAATCACTTTTTTAAATTTCATTTTTAAATCAGAGTTAGCAGCAATCATTTTTTAAATTTGGAACAAGTAGGATAGAAACGAATAATACGTACGTAAAAAAAAAGTATTAATATCGGCTGGCTGAATAGAGCTAATCCATTGAGATTGGCACCTTTTGGTGCGATTAAAAAAACTGTGCAATAATGAAATTTCATACATTTTTATTGCTCTAGAGCAGCGATTCTTAACCTCAGGTCGCGACCCAAATTCGGGTCGCGAGAGGTATTGGGTTGGGTCGCGGGCCCCCTAACGACTTTAAAAAGTGATAAATTTTTTTGTTGCCTGGTGATGAGCGACGACGCGACGAATAAAACTGACTAAAAATCACACTGCGCGGCCATTTTTTAGTATAAACAAGCAAGATCAGTGGATGAAACTGATTAGAAATCGCGCTGCGCGGCCATTTTTTTCTTTAAACAAGCGAGATTACAAGATTAGTAGATGCAACTGACTAAAAATCGCGCTGCGTGGCCTTTTTTTCTATAAACAAGCAAGATCACAAAATTAGTAAATGAAACTTGACTAAAAATTGCGCTGCGCGGCCGTTTTTTTGCTATAAACAAACAAATTTACAAGATTAGTAGATAAAACTGACAAAAAATAGCGCTGCGCGGCCATTTTTTTCTATAAACAAGCGAGATGACAAGATTAGTAGATGAAACTGACTAAAAATCGCGCTGCGCGGCCGTTTTTGTACCAACACAGGCAAAATTGAAAATCTTGGAATCGCAGTTAGGGGGCACCCGTAGAAACGTCGCCCAGGGCGCTGGTAGTGCTAAAACCGATTATGAAATTTTGCATACATGTTGTCAGGGGTACAGAAAAAGGACATTTAGTTCCCGAGGGATAGCAAAAAACTGTCACGCAGACAAGTCGCGACTAGTAAAAAATAAATATCATGTCATTTTAGTACCTGTCACTGCAAAATAAAAAATATATATTAGGATTAGGGTCGCGGACTTCAAATATATTTCTACTTTGGGTCGCCAGCCAAAAAGGTTAAGAACCCCTGCTCTAGAGCATTAAAGACTCGCTTTGTACTGAGTTTTTAGTGTGATTGTGATGAAATTAAAGCATAGTTAGAAGAAAAATAAATTAAATCGAATTGAATAATAATTATCAACGCCTGTCCAGCTTTTTGTGTAACCTTTTACATTGACATTGAATTCTACGATAAGTGATTTTCTTGGTCATGGCTGTACCTAAGTAACATTACTTATAAATAAGTATTAGGTAAATAAGAATCCTCTTAGGTAATTCAAATTAACTCATTAACGTTTGTTTATTTTTATGACTTGTTTATTTATATCAATAATTACCACTTTTTCAGGTTTCTAAACAATAATTGGGCTAAACAGCATGATGCACTATCTTGTATTTTTGTTACAAACAATATTCCTTTAATTAACTTCCGTGGTCGAATGGTTTCGTACCGGTTTCCAGAGCGTCATATCATAATCTAAATATTATATCTGCAAATCCCTGCACATTGTTAATGCGCTGGAACCTTGTCAACTAAAAATGGCATGTAACAAGATAATTCTAATATGCCATTTAATTTAAGTATTAAGTATTGAATTAATAGCGGCCGCCCGCGACTTCGTCTGCGTGGAAAGTTTTTTTGCTATCCCTCGGGAACAATACTTTTTTTCGGGATGAAATAAACCCTTTGTCCGTCTCTGTACCCCCGACAATATGTATGAAAAATTTCATAATGATCGGTTCAGTAGTTAAGACGTGAAGGCGTAACAAACAAACAAACAAATAGACTTTCGCATTTATAATATTAGTAAGGATTATTTTCAATAAGATATCCCCTAATACCAACCAATAAGGTCCATGTAATATAAAAAAATCACAATTGTTTTTTCCTTTTTGAGATTAAAAAATGTCCGCCAGGCGTTTTAGCAATTTCCGGGGATAGTAATAATAACCACTGAAGTTCTAAGTTTGATTCCCGGCTGGATCAAAGTCTGGCTTGCAAATCAAAGCATTGCTGGATCTGAGTGTTTTCAACGTCTTATTCATATAGATCTCAACTGCAGAGTATTTATAAGAGTAACCCAGTTTCATACAACTCAACATCTGACATTTTGATTATAACATGCTTCAAATCTTGGTTTATACCACACCTAGACTTGTTTGTATCCATGTACAAACCTTTGATTTATTTATATATCTAGTCCAGATAGACAGTCGAAGCTACGAACGTGTCTAAAAAAATATCACAACTGTACATGTGTACTGACCATGTAGTCACATACACATTATAAGTAGTGTGACGTGGCCAATGTTTTTATTACAATACTCTTTGGATGCGGCGGCGATACTAAAAACGCACACCAACTTAAAAAGTTGGCCAGGGGGGCTACTCAAATGGCCACTTTTCTTCTTTTCAAATTAAAAAATAAATTTAAAAAAATTAAAAACCCGCCTGCCTAAAAAGACAAGTCAACTGAAAAGATGGAAACAAGATTAAATATTAAAGGCAACATTATAACATGCAGTCGGAGGCATGCATAAAGAAAGTGACATTATGAATGATTTGAGTTATATGCCTCCGACTGCATGTTATAATGTTGCCTTTAATATTTAATCTTGTTTCCATCTTTTCAGTTGACTTGTCTTTTTAGGCAGGCGGGTTTTTAATTTTTTTAAATTTATTTTTTTATTTATTTATTTTAGTTATTATTTATATGATATACCTTTTTGAAATTCTTATAATAAGCCCTTTAATTTGACACCCATATTGCAGTATTCTAAAAAAAAATATTTTTTTTCCGCTACGTATAATAGCACCGTACAGCCGCCATGATGGTTTTTTTATAACGCCACCTTCTTAAGAACACTTGGGCTGACGAGACAAATCTAACGATATGTTAATCATGGAAATCTGTTCAGCCGTTTGAAAGATATGAGGTAATAAAGAATATTACATACAAACAAGATACGCGCGAAAAACATAACCCTCTTGCAGTCGGGTAAAAATAAGCCATAAACTCCAAAATTACGTGGCGCAGGCTTGTCAATTCCATACAATACAACAATGTCTGTGATTTACATAAACTTGCGACGTGTGACTTGATCGTTTAATTGCTTATTTTAAGCTTTAAGTTAGCGAACGAATAGAAAAGTGGCCATTTGAGTAGGGGGGCTGTTTGGTTTAGTACCTACGTTAAAAACGCAACTTTAATTAAATAAAAAAATGTTTTTCTAGAATCTCTAACAAATGCAATGCATCTATAAATAACAAAAAGAAAGATTATTATCAAGCGTTTTTGTATAAGTAAGCTGATTTTTTGATGAAGTTGTATCATACCTTAAATATTGGAAACAATATGCAATCTTCTACAGTGTGTCCCTGGATATAGTGCAATCCCGAAAGGGGGCGAAACTAGACTATAAAATAAATGAGTAATAAGAAAAATACAAAAAAAAATATTCAATCCAAATTCATTTTTTTTTTCTGAATTAAGATTTGTTACTTTTACAATGGACTCTATGATATGATAATTATGATAAGTATAAAATAAGTAAAAATACAGTAGTAAGTTAGGATGCTGATTTGTTTCGCGGTAAATCAGTATAACGAGTGCGCAAATAATATTCCTTCAAAAGTAGTGAATGGATTTTGTTCAAATAAAAAATAACGTAATGTTTTGAAGGAATATTATTTTTTGTACATAGAGTCCATTGTAAAAATTACAAATCTTAATTCTGCAAAAAAAAATGAAAGTATCTAATTTGAATATTTTTGTATGTTTTTTATTACTCATTTATTTTAGTTTCGCCCCCTTTCGGGATTGCACTTTATCCAGAGACACACTGTATATTAACTTCAGTTACACGTCACTTCCTAGGAATTGTCTTTAACGATTTCAGTTTTCACTGTTTAATTTCAGGTACGTACGAGGCATGTATCTTGAAATTTTTTCGACAGAGTGGGGATAAACTCGCGCATGTGCTTTTGAATGCGACCAATAGCGCGCGCCCCTCTTCCGCCGCCCGCGCCCCTCACCGCTACGCATGCCCAAAATACGCATTCCGCGCAATCCCCACCCGATTTCAAGATATATGCCTTGTACTACAGATTTAATTCGTGTTTCTATCGTGACCTAGATGTCTGGTACATTGAATGTGTGTTAACCTCTTTAAAGTCACTTTTCTAGACTAAACCGCATCTAATTCGCGTAACAGCTTGTTTACCTAATTTAAAAGTAGTACGTTTTGACAAGTAGCATAACCTACTATAATCAGTTTCACAGTTAACGGTAATGTGCATCATTATAAATGTGGTTACGCACTACTTACTTGCTATAAGCTTGCTTTTATATTATTTTATTCTGACAAAATTTATACAACTAAGTTCTAGTAAGTTACTTCGATACGTGTGGTAAATAATAATAATTTATCGACTCATACAAACCATAACCTGGTAATAACAATAATTAAATTATAAATAATGATTCATTATAACGAATATAAAGAATTTCATTATTAATGAAGTTCTTTATATTCGCACTACAAACGATAGATAAATGACTGTATGACCATTATGAACTGGGACAATGATGGTCACATAGCAAATGATATTTCCATAGAAATAGCAGCGACAATTTTTCTAAGTCTATGAATATTTCATTTATTTTAAAAGACTTAGACTTAGAAAATTTTCGCTGCTATTTCTATGGAAATATCATTTGCTAACTATGTGAGCATTATTGTCCCAGTTCATAGTCATCACGCTCATACTGTCATTTATCTATCGTTTGTAGTGCGAATATAAAGAACTTCATTAATAATAAATTCTTTGTATTCGCGATAATGAATCATTATTTATAATTTTATTATTGTTATTAACAGGATATGGTTTGTATAAATATATGGTTTTAAATACCTAATTAATGTTTCTGACGTAATGATAGGAAACCTACGGTCTTTCTAAAATACTAATCTTATAACAATACCAAGGTGTCTTTAATAAAACAATTAGTTTACCTTCATGGTTTATCGTAAAAACAAAGGCTATTTACATAATCAACAGGATATCCTAACTCATTTAGACGTTATGCTTATTAAGACCGTAAAATCTTGACTACAATGAAACCTATTTCAGTAATTACATTTAGAAAAAACAGGTAGGTATGTAATTGATTAAACGGAAAAATAAACTGAATATAAATTAGGATATCTCGGAGAGTTTTAAGGCGATCTATAAAGTAAATCAACACTTTATCTGATAATAAATTAATTATCCTTATATAAAAATAGCATTGTGAATGCCTATAATCTAAAAAAATATATGAGTAATTTTATTGTCTGGCATCTGTAAAGATTTTGCACTCGAATGTCAAAGGTTAATTAATGAAATAACGCTGGCTTACAGCGTAAACGTAAAAAATACTAGAAAATTTCGCCGCTCCTACTAGCGACTTGGTAGCATAAATTGGTCAGTCAGTGCATTGGGCCGGAATCCTAAGAATGCGGGTTTGAGTCCCATCTGAGGTGATGCTAGAGTCTGTCTAAAAAGTCTGTTTACATGGGTAATTTCAAAGGTAATTTTGTTACCCACCTAAATCCCCAACCACCCCACCAATACCCATCTAAATGACAGCACCAACAGGGTTACCAGTATAAGTTTTTATAAATAATTTAATAATTTCTCACGTAAACAGACTTTTTAGACAGACTCTACGGGTGTGTCCACTTTTTCTATTCTAATATATTATTTATCTTAACAAAATTTATTGGTTATTCCTATTATAACATCATTATATTATCATACAAGTCTATCAAATTAAAAACAGGATGTTCAAATTGGTCCTTCCAAAAGCGTGCAGAAACATCTTACGAAATGTGTTACAAAATTCTGTTCGCTGAATTAATGCCGCATAGCCTACATTCGCGACTTCGCGAGTCACTTTCACTGTGCACCTTAAAAGTCTTCCGTGCATTGCATCGAACGATTCTCGAACTTTCGACGGTCACCCGTCATTTCCAAACCATTATAAACGTCGCTTGACATTTTGATATAAATATTTTTTTTGCAAGATAAAGTTTTTTTCTTTACTGGTTTTATGCTAAATCTAGCAATGGGAATAATATGTGCATTCCAACAGACTAATCGCTGAGTCATCGATCGCCATAGAGAACATTTAAACTATGAAAAGTAATATACCAGCACTACATATTCGCCACGCATGGGCAAATTTTTCGTACATTGATGATTTTGAAAGAAGCATTTGTTACAAAACCGGCAACGTACGATGAATTGTGCCGATGCTTGGCGCATATGTAGTGCCGACATTAAATTACTTTCCATGGTTAAAATACTATACTGTGATGATCGCTGACCCAGCGATTAGCCAGCTGGGATGTACCCAATGATTCAAATGCTACATAATATCATCGATAAAAAATTCAGACAACTAAACTATTTTTTTCTCAACGCAGTGACATTTAATTTATCGCTTCGATCACGTACTTAGTTTCACTTTCAATAATAAATGAACCATGAAACACTTTACACTCTTCGATTGTTACACTTTTTATTTCCTTATTAAACAATCAGTTACGTTTAATGGCATAACAACTCTTTTGCCGCCAAAAAAAAACAAAACGTCATCGAATTACTTTTTAATTTGTTTGGCAGTGAGCATAAAATAGATTATAGCCGTAATGTCATTATTTTTAAAAGCAAATAATTTAAACCGACTTCCAAAAAAGGAGTTCAATGTTTTGTTGTTTGTATTTTCCGTTTCCTTCTATTTTCGTTTAAACTGGTATCGAATTTTAGTACTTGTGTTATTATCGATAAACTTGTTATAAAGGATTTTCCATAAAATTATTTCCATAAAACAATAGGCTATTTGACTAATTTTGGAAAACCATTTTAAATTATTCCTTATTACGTAATAAGCGCACCACATTGATATTTTAGGAAAAAACAATGTATTTCATAAAAAAAACAGTGTTAAAGTTTAAAATTTTAAAACCGCGCCAAAAACGCTATGGCGCTGGACACGTGACTTGTTGACATCATTAGCCTGTAAACATTGTAATACCCTTAGCTATTTGACAGCCATCAATCGCGGATCCTAAGTCTATGGTCGTGTCAAACGCCTGAAGCCATATTTATTTACAGGCAAGTGACGTCATCAGTAATCTTAGAGCGTTTTCGCCACAGAAAAAAAATTAAAAATTATTGCATTTTTCTAGGTGAAATTAATCAATCAATAGAATTAATTTAGTCTATATAATAGTTAAATATATTTTTTACGCCAATATCTGTTAGGATGACCACAATTTGTAGTATATTTTCAATGTTGTCAAATACCCTGTTAAAACAGTAGGCAGTCTAAAAAATACCACAACGACGTCACTTAACAAATGCAACTATGTAACTATGTAAATGCCATACTGACATTTTGAATAAATATCAATGTTAAGTGATCTAAATAAAATGACCATGTAACAGAATCTAAATGTCTTAATTTTAATGATAAAATGGATTTAAAATAGGTTTAAATTAAATCAGAATAACAAGATGATTTTTAATGCTTCATTAATGTGGTATCATCTAATCGGTTTAGGTGGCAACTGGCCGTAATAAAATTCTCGCCCGCAATTTTTCCACTGGTTCTCTTAAGCTAACTTAATTATGTAGGTAATATTTGACATTTTACCGCTGTGGTCTAGCAGTTCGCCCATCCGTGTAAGACGCAGGGGTCCCCGGGTTCGATTCCTAGGGAGTATGATTTGTACTTGGTTTGTTTGTTTGAAGGGCGTATTTTAAGTCCACCTGGCTAGCTACCACCATCTTACCTAAGTTGACGTCATAACAAAAATTTTAAAATTGTTGTGTTCCGGGAGTTAGACGTAAGATAGCCAGTTCCTCAGTGGTGAGGATTGCGGGCTTAGAGTTTAATGCTCTAAGATTCCGGGTGAAGTGCACTTCCACCTTCGGCTATCGTCACTTAACATCAGGTGAGGTGAAGACTATCCCGTTGTGCATAAAAAAGTTGACAACTGGCCCAAATTTATTTAGGCTAGTCTGTCTGTCTGTCTGTCACCAAGCTGTATCTCGTGAACCGTGATAGCTAGACAGCTGAAATTTTCACAGATGATGTATTTCTGTTGCTGCTATAACAACAAATACTAAAAACAGAATAAAATAAATATTTAAGGGGGGCTCCTATACAACAAACGTGATTTTTTGCCGTTTTTTGGTACGGAATCCTTCGTGCGCGAGTCCGACTCGCACTTGGTCGGTTTTATTTTAATGTTGGTTTTTTTAAGCTAACTTAATTATGAAGGTAATATTCGATAATTTATCACCCTAAAAAGGTTCTAGAATTCAATCTCGCACGACCTAACTTCATGTTTAATACAGGAAGTAAGTAAAACTTGATAGCATTGTGTGCAATAACTTGATAGACTACTCTCACTTTAAAACAGGAAATGACAATGAAATTTATCTAGACAGCTCTGCGTCTACAGACTAAAACTGGCCTTAGACATACACACATCAAAAGTATATAGAGATCAAGGTATATTTTGTAACAAAGAATTGACAGAAGGTTTTCTATTTTTATATTCCAAAATAAAAAAAACCTTTTTCCACTCATCGGAGTTAAATTAAACATATACAATAACCAACCAGTAATTGGCAATATCGTACTTGATCCCATAGACACATTTAATGAGTGTAGTAATGTGTGTAGTAACATATTCCTAAAAACGATACATCAGCAAAATAAAAATGTATGGATTTTGATATTTCAAAACGATTTTACTTTCAAGAAGTTTAAATTCTCACTTAGTCGGTGTTTTAGTAGCATTCAAACGGATAGAATGTTCAGTTATCTGAATGGCTATCATTGCATCTCTTTTATTTGCTATACAGCGAGAAAGAGATGTAACTATAGCAATTCATAAAACTGGCAAGTTTTAAGAGATTGTAATATACCCCCAGGTTATTTTAACCGACTTCAAAAATTGAAAAGGAGGTTATCTATTTGTCTCGTGATCTTTTTTTTATGTATATGTTCCCCGATTACTCGAAGACGGCTGAACACTTTGAAATGATTCAAACGTCAGGATTAAACTCAAGTAGGTACCTTTTTTTTAAATGTTGAAATCGGTTTAGTTAGAAGTTTTCAGGAAATCCTGAAAATACTGTCATTTTCGCTACCATGATCATTATAAGAATGATCGACCATAACTTCTTTCTTTATGAACAGATTTATACAATTCTTTCTTTGTTTGAAAGAAGATAAGAGAGAGTTAATAAGAGTAATAGAGAGGCAGTCGTATTTTTAATATTTTTTAATGTATTTATTTTTATTTCACACATTTTAGTAACAAATTAGATTTAGTAACAAATTATATAGTTTTGGAATGTGCTCATCAAGGCCTTTCATTTGAAGCCCCATATTGTAATAATAGAATAACTTTTTTTTTCACATTTGAAAGTAGCGTCGGACAGTCGCCATATTAATATTTTTCAAAAAAACATACCCAGTGTCACTCGGAATGATATAAGGATTCTAACAATACCCCACACATCCAAATCCGTTAAGGGATTTAGCAGTTATGGTGAAATAAAGAAACTTGCATACCCACGAACATACATGAACCCTAAACACATATACACTCCTTTTTGGGCAGTCGTGTAAAAAAGCATCCCTTCAGGTTTCTTACGATTCTTCTCGGTACAAACTTGCAAACCAATGGCGTAACTTCTTTGACATTCACATGTGCTTGATCTATATAGCTTGACTGAATGAATAAAGAATCAATGATTTTGAATTTGAATGCCACATTATGACATAAAACAAACATAAAAAATGAGGATCTTATACCGATAAGTCTCGTAACAGATTATGTAAATAAACGTGTCTCGAATCTAAATTATGAATCTAGACCAATACGCTCTCTGTGTATTAATTTATTGGTGACTAGTTTCATTTATAGCGTGTTACATAGTTTTATAATGTCTTACTAAGTGGGTATGGGTAGGAACGACCATGGTATAATAATTAATTATGTTTTACTGGGCTTCTAATTCACCAAATTGACATTTATCAGTGACATAATGACATGTCGGTGATTACTTATAGTTTCCTTACTTAAGAGAGAAATAGACTGTGTCGTGCGGCTGATATGGTGAAGAGTTAATGATTATCATCGATGGTCACATCTACTAAATCATATTATGGTATTTTTGCAACAAAATCGTTGAAAAGTCTCAAACTCTTGCTTGTTTGTATGTCTATCTCTATGTAGGAACATTCATTTTGCAATGTTTGCTATTTTTACACGACTGCCCAAAGCAAGAAAAGTGTATATGTGTTCAGGGTTCATGTATGTTTGTGGGTATGTGAGTTTCTTTATTCCACCATAACTTCTAAATGCCTGAACTGATTTGGATAAATGGGGTATCGTTAGAATTTTTACAGCATCCCGAGTGACACTGGCTATATTTTTTAGAAAAAATTAATATGGCGACTGTACGACGCCATTTTTAATTGTGAAAAAAAATTTTTTTTTCTTCTATTATTACAATATGGGCATCAAACTATACTACAACTAATTTCAATAAGGTAACTTAATGTAGAGTTATTATCGTAATGTAGAGTTATTATCGTAATAACTCTACATATTGTGTTGCGTTATTTTTTTAAAGTTGATACAGTTATAAGAAAGATGGGTTACGTGTTAAAAATCACGTTTCCTTTAATAAAAATATTGCATGCTCAATGACAAAATGTCTTGCATCAAAGTTATGTACATTATGCGGAATAAACATAAAATATTTGGTATATTTCCTTATAAGTATTACTTTTTAGTTTTTAATCACGAAATCATGCAAACAGATCTGTCGGGGCATTTATGTAATAAAATGTTCATTATATTAACATCCTAATTATTCTTGTCCTTTTCTCTCTTACAATCAGCGAACTAAAGCTATGGAATAAGCATTCCACTCAAAAAATGGCACCACACGAAAAGTACAACTAAGTGGATAGAGCTAAAAATTCTGGCATTTAATTATGCAGCACAAAGCGTCTGAGCACTGGTTGCTTATTAACGACCATAATTTGTATAGGTACTTATAGATCTTTTCTGTACTTAAACGAAAAAATAAGATACGTTATTTCTGCATTTTTTACTGCCTTCTTTGCATCTTTTACGCCATTTGGATATAAAGGACGTCACTTCTAATAAACTCTCCCTTTCTATCTTTTCTCTACAATATAAACTGCAATTTATTGAAAAGAACACTAACGTCAGTCATCGGATGCGTGGTCGGCCCAACTAAAGCTGACCGGGTTGTACTTTTTCGGCCCCGTGGGGCCATTTTTTAAGTAATATTTGTTTGCAATTATACTTCCATAGATTTTAGTTCGCTGCTTACAACATACTTACCCAGGTTTACGTAACAAGAAAATAAATGGGTAGATAAGTGTACCTCCCTACATTTTCTTCATGATGTAAAACATTGCCATTTTTAAGAATTTAAAATAAAATATACCAACCCTCCTAGCATGACCACCGAAACGCCAAAATCAAAGGTTGACTATAGTAGATATGCCATAGTAGAATTTGATTCTACTATGATAATGCTACTAGCGTTAAGACCGCCTTGTGTTCTGTATTGTTTAATAAAGATATGTAGAAATAAATAATGATATAGTGATTTATCACTTATTATAACTTTTAAAAGACAATGGATTTTGACAGTAAAATGTCGATCAAACGGTATATCCCGCAATATACAGGGTTACTGGAAATCTGACGTATTCCTGCTAATAGGTTATAGATGAGTCAAAACAAATATTTCTTTTTAGATAACTTTTCTCGAAACGTTAATATTTTTTGAGATAATTTAAATTAAGTAACTTTTTACCAAAAGCACAGAATAGATTACCAAAAGTACGATTTAAGGCACAAAAAATAAAAATTAAAAAGATGAAGAAAATGAGGTACTCATTCGATTCCGTTTTTATAGGGTTCCGTACCCAAAGGGTAAAAACGGGACCCTATTACTAAGACTTCGCTGTCCGTCTGTCTGTCTGTCACCAGGCTGTATCTCATGAACCATGATAGCTAGAAAGTTAAAATTTTCACAGATGATGTATTTCTGTTGCCGCTATAACAACAAATACTAAAAACAGTATAAAATAAATATTTAAGGGGGGCTCCCATACAACAAACGTATTTTTTTTTGCCGTTTTTTTATTA
This sequence comes from Agriphila geniculea, assembly GCA_943789525.1. NCBI lineage: Eukaryota > Metazoa > Arthropoda > Insecta > Lepidoptera > Crambidae > Agriphila > Agriphila geniculea. Next base: position 7,096,547 of record OX038898.1, on the reverse strand, counting down.
TTATTTTAACCCTGTATACAGGGTTATTTGTAAAACACCAAAAACCTCGCAGGAGTAGATTACTAACATCATAAACAACAACATTTGTTCTACGAATTTTTCGAAAACTGACAAAAAAAATCGACTTTCCATACAAAATGTCCGAACAGCTAATCGAGTTTTGTATGAAAAGTAGATTTTTTTTCGGCTGTTTTCGGTCTTCGTACAAATGTTGTTGTATATGATGTTAGTAATATACTCCTGCGAGGTTGTTGGTGTTTTACAAACAACTCTGTATATCGTCTTTCAATGGTCAAACTAGGAAGGCATAAATATACTGAAAAGAGTATTGTATGTTTTATATTAGTTTTTTGTAGCTCGTATCAAAGAGAATGTAAAAATAACTAGCGTTATAAGAGACGGGAGTGTCATACAAAAAAGCGTGAGTATGAAACGGAGGCGAATTCAACGAAAACAAACAAAAGAGAAACGTCAAACGGCATTAGCGGTAAAACGGTCAAAGATGATAGATACTCTTTGATGGGGCGAAGTATAATACGCCTTCATTCCAATGTTGTCAATTATCTACTGCTTTGTGGATTGTCAACGTTCTTTCAAACTTATACAAGTTAAAAATACGCCTCCGTTTCATAAATCGTTTTTTTACGAGAGAGAGAGAGATTGCGCCAGGCTGGCTTGTACGATTTTGTTTAAATATAGAATCAATCTCATTATTTTAATTTAAAATGCAAAAAAAGGCGCGAACCTAAAAAGTTTCTTGAGTGTAAAGGTTCTATTTCCTGATGTCCTTATATTGTGAATGTTATTAAATACTACCTGTAAAAACGGTGACTCATTATTGTAATAAATTGGAACGACAAGTGAAGTGAATGGTGCATTGGGTAGCCTTGGAATGTTCTAGATCTTAAGTCTGCAAAAGCTTTTTAATGGCTTAAGCTTAGATATATTCGCCTTGTGTTTGATTAGGCTTAAAAAGGTTGCTGTAACCTCTTTCAATATAGCACCAAGTACATTTGGTTATTTCTAAAGATTAAATTGATGTCATATTAGATATTATGATCTAGTTTCTGTGATTCCTTTCCTGTCTGTGTAATATATGAATTATGTAATTAAACAGGTACTTAGTTAATTTTAACATTTTATAAGTATATGTGATCGCAACATTTTGCGATAATAATGAAATAATATCAGTCTGAACATCTATGCAATTATTTTCTTATGGAATACTAGCGGCCGCCCGCGACTTCGTCTGCGTTTAAAGTATTTTTGCTATCCCTCGGTAACAGTACGTTTTTTCGGGATAAAGGGTACCCTATGTCCTTCTCTGTACCCCTGACAACATGTATGTAAAATTTCATCATGATCAGTTCAGTAGTTAAGACGTGAAGGCGTAACAAACAAACAAACAAATAAACAAACAAACGGACTTTCGCATTTATAATATTAGTAAGGATTATAGGATTCGTACAACTCTAAAAAAACATGAATAACTAAAAAGTTAAATATCTGTCTTGATTCAATGCAGTCCGGGCTATAATTTTAACCAATTACCGTCTGATAATATATTACAAGATATTCCGAAATGCTTTTATGTTTTTTTTTTCTTTTCAACATAACGGATGTGCCAATGACTCCTCGAAAACCTCTTTCGATGCAAAACTGGTTTCAAAATTGGTCCACGAAATGAAACCTTAAACTTTTTATTGGACCATTGTCGCATCGCCCGCCAGTAACTTAAAAACATAAACTTTGTGAACTCCGTTGTATAATAATATATACTGTGAGCTGTCGCTTGAGAAAAGTCCAGACCTACCACAATTTAAAAAATAGTTTTCTTAATTTAAATTTGTAAACTTAAATCTGAATAAAAGCTTTTGTTTGTTTCGTTCCTTGTCCAATCGCTGGGTCATCGATCGCCATAGAATTTAACAATGGAAAGTAAAAAAAATAATATTAAAACAAATTCCTTTACATGCTAAGGCGATCGATCCAGCGATAAGCCTGTTGGAATGCACCAAATGCTAAAATAATAATAATATTGTGAAATTTCTCGCTGTTAAAACATTTGGTAAATTGGTGCATATAGTGTAGGAAATGAAGCGATCATTTGTATGGAGACCCCAACATTAAATCCTCAGTCGATGAAACTTTACAGGCATATAATAAAGTATGAATGAACTAAAACCTATGTACAAATATCCAAAAACAAAAAAAACGGTTTGGAAAATTTTAAAAATATATCTCATTTATGATACTTTATCATACTGTAGAGTTAGTTTCGTCTACTGAGGATTTACTGTAGGGGTCCACTACCTTTCTTTCCTATACTAATTATAAAAAAAACCGGCCAAGTGCGAGTCGGACTCGCGCACGAAGGGTTCCGTACCAAAAAACGGCAAAAAAATTTCGTTTGTTGTATGGGAGCCCCCCTTAAATATTAATTTTATTCTGTTTTTAGTATTTGTTGTTATAGCGGCTACAAAAATACATCATCTGTGAAAATTTCAACTGTCTACCTGTTGTTGTTATTAATATCGAGCCAAAACAGCAAAAAAATCACGTTTGTTGTATGAGAGCCCCCCTTAAATATTAATTTTATTCTGTTTTTAGTATTTGTTGTTATAGCGGCAACAGAAATACATCATCTGTGATAATTTCAACTTTCTAGCTATCACGGTTCATGAGATACAGCCTGGTGACAGACAGACAGACAGACGGACAGCGGAGTCTTAGTAATAGGGTCCCGTTTTTACCCTTTGGGTACGGAACCCTAAAAACAAAGATCACAGATTAACAAAAACGGTAAAGATTTGCGAAAGTCCATCGTACCATGGAAGCCATGGCATCATTATCATTGATTGCGAATCGAGTGGCACTAATGAGTAGCGAGTGTTGCAAGTTTCCGTGAAGTGAAGCAACAGAATGACCCTATTATTCGAATGAACGCAAATGGCAACACTTGTTTTTGGTGCCATCTTTTTTCGCGCCAAAAATTTTGTTTTTTTTGAGCGCGAAGATGGTTGTTCAATAAAGAGTTTTTCAACTTTAAACTCTTTCGCTCTAAAAATGATATCCAATGCGCGAATAAAATTGACTACAAAAGTTTAAAATGCACAGAAGCCAACTTGATAGACAACAACAGACTTTCTTTAGAGTTCCTTACCTCGAAAGGAAAAAACGGAACCCATATAGGATCACTTTATTGTCTGTCTGTCTGTCTGTCCATCTATCTATCAAGGCCCTTTATCTCAGGAACAAGTGGAGCTATCGAGTGAAATTAAAACCATATAATTTTTAAACTTTTAGATTTTTTATGCATTCACAATGCTATTTTTATATTAAGACTAGCGGCCGCCCGCGACTTCGTCTGCGTGGAAAGATTTTTTGCTATCCCTCGGGAACAATACTGTTTTTCGGGATGAAAAGTACCCTATGTCCTTCTCTGTACCCCTGAGAACGTGTATGCAAAATTTCATGATGATTGGTTCAGAAGTTAAGACGTGAAGGCGTAACAAACAAACAAACAAACGGACTTTCGCATTTATAATATTAGTAAGGATTATTAATATAATTGAAAAATATTAGAAAAAATCGACTCACTCGTAGCAGCCCGTCTGAGCTGCTACGGGTGAGTCGATTTTTTCTAATATTTTTCAATTAAATTAATAATCTTAAAACCATATACTTAGGTTTACACTTAGAGTAAGACGGGCTTCTAACAAAGCCTTTGTTGCTCGAAGGGTTTACAGTTCATTGAAGCTGTGACAAAACCAAACTTCAAAGTTACGTAAAAAAAAGAGGCCGTATATACCACAAAAAAACTCATATTTTGACACTCAAGAGGGAAACAAAATTAAAAACCTAGAACTATGAAATTTGGCAAGTAATATCGTCATATACTAAACAAGTTTAGGGAAAAATCTGAAAACTCTGAAAACTGCGAGACTCGATTCTTGAACTATTTATATGATAGAAATACAGGGTCATTTTGAACTTACCATCCAAATTTTGAGGATGTGTTCAGTCCATGAAACTGAACAACTTTCTCTAAGGAACACATGGTCAAATATGTAAAATAAAAATCGACTTTCCATACAAATCAAAGAGATCACGTGATCAATTTAGTATGGGATGACCAAATTTTTCTGGCGAAATCTGACACATGTTTCTTAGAGAAAGTTGTTTAGTTTCATGGACTGGACACATCCTTAAAATTTGTATGGTAAGTTCAAAATGACCCGATATACTTACTTAATACAAAGGACATGTCCCATCGCACTTATGTCATTTGCCTCACCATTCTTAAAAAAATGAAAGTCTATCGCGTCTTTATCAAAATAGTATGTCAGAGTAGGTATTTTACTCTAGAATCAGATTGATAATTATTTTCTGCATTAAAAAGTGGGATTTTTAAGTTAAAACGCTTTTAAATCACAATTTTTATCATGATAATACTATTTACTTAAATTTTTTTCACAAAATACTTCAGAAAACAATGTTTTTTTAATGGTTTTTCTAAATAAAAAACAATTCTTGACTGATACTATGCCTAAATGTAATCAGCATTTTTTAATTATGAAAGTAATTAAATAAAATGAAACTGGGGCAACGCTGGGACGTGTCCTTTGTACGGAACCTTCAGTGGGCAACTCCGACTCGTATTTGTCCGATTTTTTTAAACTAACAAGATAGGTAAGTGAATTTAATTTTGCCGTGAAATTGTGTGAAAGTAGCAGTTTGAAAGTGTGAGAACTTAAATTAAAATTCGATTAACTGTCGCTTCACAGAATTAATTAAGTGTTTCTTACTATAGTCCTTATTTTAAGAAAGATGCATCGAAAACGAAATTAGTCACTATCATGGTATCAGAGTTTATCGAGCCGCCTGCGCCTGTAAGGCCTCTAACTTGACTTAATGACTGTTGTCAGATGACAACAGCCGGGACCGATGGCTTAACGTGCCCTCCGAAGCACGGAAGCGCTCAGTTGTAGTGCCACTTAACGGTCACCCATCCGACACCTGACCGGACCGAGCCTTGCTTAACAAACGTGATCGAGTACGATCAGTCTGTCTAGTTCAGCCATGAGAACTTAAAAAAAAATGAATTTATCATAAAAACATACCTTTCAGAACTTAGTTCTTTTGTATGTAAAAACTTAAAGTGGCCCCCAATTTATTTAAATAGTATATTAAAGTCAAAAACATTTAAATATTTCGATTCCCTTGCATTGTATTTAAACAATGATACATTCTCACTACTCATGTTGACTTAGCCATTACTAATTAATAAAATTAGCTAAACTTAATTACCTTAATGTCAGTAATTACTTTTGTTAACTAATTACTACGGTGTAAAAAAATAATTACAGAGGTAGGCAAAGTTTAGTAATATTACTAATTTCAAGTAATAATATTTAATTACAAGCTTTTAGGAAATAATTATTGTGTAGACATACGTTTTATTGTAATTTGTTGCGTTAACAATATTGCCGATTACAAGACACAACTGAAAATAATGGCTAATAACAAGATACAACTGAAATGGCTAACTTCAGAACGCTTGCGGTACAAAACAACGTATTTTAATATGTAAAATTTTATTTTTGCCTTACATTTTCACGTGAAGTTACAGTGGATTACTGTCTATTGTCAATTAAATCGCATTGCTTACGATTTTTCTTATTTTTTACACGACTGCCCAAAGCAATAGTGTATATGTGTTCAGGGTTCATGTATGTTTGTGGGTATGTGAGTTTCTTTATTCCGCCATAACTTCTAAATGGCTCAACGGATTTGGATGTATTGGGTATTGTTAGAATCCGTACATTATTCCGAGTTACACTGGCTATATTTTTTTTAAATAGGTTAATATGGCGACTGTATGACGCCATTTTCAAATGTGAAATAATTTTTTTTTTCTTTAATTATTACAATATGGGCATCAAATGAGAGGCCTTAATGAGCACATTTCAAAAATATATAATTTATTACTAAAATGTGTGAATTAAAAATAAAAAAAAATAATTAAAACACGACTGCCCTGCTAAAAACAAACTGAAAAGTTAAATAACAAGTGTCATTGCAGTCGGGGGATCTCTTCGATTAAAAATTGTTCCACAAAACGGTCCCCCGACTGCAATGACACTTGTTATTTAACTTTTAAGTTTGTTTTAGCAGGGCAGTCGTGTTTTTTTTTTTTTATTTTTTTTTTTTTTTAAAGTTAGAGATAAGTAACTTTTTCTTTATAATCTAAAATTTAACTTATAGAGTCTCGTTTACAAACTGCAAAATCATTTCATCAAATTATATGCATCAAACAAAAGCCATTAATCGTTTGCAAGGTTTTTTTTCCTAATTAATTCTAATGAGGCAAAATGCACGCAAACTGGCGAAATCGGGTGATGCACTCAAAAAATAGCAGTTAATGTAAGAAATTGCGTTACGAATATGTTCGTACCGGTCACTGCGATTACTTAATATGTAAAATATGTTAATTACTGTGGTAACTTTCCACTAAAACTGTAAATAACTAAACAGATGTTGTAAAAAAGTATTTAATGTTCACTTTTTTTCTAAATTCAAATAAGTAAAGTTTACTCTATGATTTAAAACGGAAACAAAGTTCATACTTTTTAATCATACATTCACAGATTAAATTTCAATCCGTTCCGAGTTAAATGACGATGAATACACTTACGTCACTATTTTGAAAGTTTACAGTACTTTCAGTCACTTTTCATTCCATTAAACAATCACTGACCTCTTAATACGTCAGCTGGGATCAGCCTTCTGAATGTGTTCGGCCTTTCTTCATTTTTCGCCTCTTCAGCAGCAAAAACAACAGCGAATACCGCGAGAACAACCAAGTACTTCATTGTGCTAAGTGCCGAAGCCACAACGTGTATAAAAAAAAAAGTAAAACGTCAAAATTCGCGCGCTTTTTTGACAGTTCACGTGCGACCGCGCGGCACGACTGAGTTGAAGCTCCGGTTCTCAGTTGGATTTATCCTATGTATGAAGGAGGGGAGTGAATGGTGATTATGGGTGTAGGGGGGGCGTTTTTTTAAACGTCCGCCCGGTGTCTCAGGGTTGTCGTTGCAAAACTCACTCGCTTTTTTTATTGTATGGGTAATTGTCGATCATCTTGAAGGATTTCGGGTTTAAATCGTGTATTGTTGTCGGTTTATAAAGATTTTTGACTGACGAATAATTATGTAAACTGGGGACATGCAGTTCATTGTTTGTTGTTGTTTCTGGCAAATATTTTGTATGAATTTCCACTCTATCTAAACTTAACGTAAGAAATAAGTCTAAGTTGCGTTTTTCTAGCTATTAGCATTAGCAATTAACTTAAGTTTTGATTAATTATTTGATATTATCTTAACAAATATTGATCTTAAGTTTAAGTGCTTAATGCTTAGTAAAACGCAACTTACACTTATTTCTTACGTTAAGATAATAGAAGTTTAAGTTACTTATAAGTTTGGATATTAGACAACTAATTTAAACATACAATTACTTACTTAATAAAAGTCGATACCTACACAAAAGTTGAGCTATCGTACTTAGTTTCCATCACACATTCTCTTGTATTTATTATACGAAAAAAGACAATTACGGATACCTGCTAGCATCGTGACCACACACGGAAGCAGAAAGTGTCTAAACTACTATAAAAGTAAAAATCAATTTAATACAAAAAACCAAACTAAACATCAAAAATTTTCAAGAAAACGCGCTACTTAGTATCCGTAAAAAAATTTTTGTTTCAATGTGAAGAAGTATGCGTGTAGACCTTGTAAGAAATAGCATTTTTTTTGTATGAAGACCCCAACATTAAATTCTCAATCGATGAAACTTCGTTGTGATGTAATAAAGTGTGTATGAGCTAAAACCTATACCTATACAAATATCCAAAAGAAAAAAATGAAGTTTATTGTTCATATTTAAATATTAAGGTTAGGTGTCCTCTGCTAAGATATATTTTTTTTGACAATTTCATATGTCGTTTTTATACCTAATATAAGTTACTTTTGGAAAAGAAATAAGTTGATTCGTCCAAGGAAATAAGCAGTTTGTTTTTCTGAAAAAGACATCAACGATATAAGAATGTTTTTTTATGAATCTTTTTTATAATTTGTATATTTGTAATTTGTATGAATCTTTTTTGTTTTTATGAATCTTTTTTGTAATTTGCAAAATACATTTTATTTATGCTACTTTAGCATATTGTAAAATTTCGTCAACTGAGGATTCACTGTGAGAATTAGAGTTGTTCATAACGCCTATAAAGCAACAGCACGCTACAGACTATATGCTATTGATTTCTAGCGCGCTATTAAATACGCTATGTTATAACGCGCTATTTATCAGGTAGCATGCGGGCGGCTGGCTGGCGCGTTAGATGCAGCACGTTAGATTTCGTAACACGTTACTTCACACGTTCGTTAGACAGATCGCGCGCTTTACAAAAACGTTATTTATTAATACGTTACATTTTAGTCTTAAATAAAATAAAGCAGCAAACTAATGAACTTTATCTTATACTTTTCGGGCTTAGAACTGTCTAAAGTTCGAAAATAAATTTCGTAATAAGGTCGAAAATCGCTTGCACTCATTTTTTTAACTAGTGACCACTAGACAATGTTTTCTTGTTAAAAAAACAGGTGCAAGCGATTTTCGACCTTATTGACCCTTGAAATTCGGTTGTTTTTATCATATTTCTCGTTCAACTAACTTTGCTTAACTCAATAGCATTTACATAATACTAAATGACTAGTTGTGTCATAAAAGTCCTAATCGAACTAACACAATATAAGGTCACGCGCTATATTATACTCGTACCTAGCGTGTTGCGAGCTTGCGAGAGAAACGCGCGTAACGGGTCCGGTAGCAAAAGCGCGCACGCGATGTTTTTTAACTATAACGAATGCCCGCGCCCCCGTCCGGCCAACGACGACGCTACTTGTTGCCACGCGCGATATTCATAGCGCCATAGCGTCTACTTACATAGCGCGCTATGTGCGCTATGTACGAATAGCGCGCTGTAATATGGCGCTAGATGCTATATTAACCACCTCTAGTGAGAGTCCGCTACCTTACTTTCCTACACTATAAGAAGTGAGAAGTATTTGTTTATGCAATGACAAACTAGTTTTAATTTTTTCTACTTAAAAACTTGACAGTCACTCAAATTGATTAAGCTATTTTATAGACAAAATTGCAAAGCTCCGCCCGAGCTTCGCCAATTTTTTAAAACATAAATAGCATTCAAGGCTCTGAAACTTTCAAAAGCTTTTGTTTCGCTAATCTTACCAATTACACTTGAGAGCAAAAAAATCGAACCAACTAGATTTCTTTTTAGTTCTTTCCGACAGAATCAGTTGAGATAATTCAATAAAATTGATACATTTCAAAGATCAAATAACGAGCTTTAAGGCCTACTCATATATGACCGGTATCCTGTACCGGTGGCGGTAACGATATCCCGGCGAATGTGCGCTAACGCGCTGCTCAAAGGTGATCCGCAACAACTGCAGTAATGCCAGACAAAATACCGGTCGGGATATCGGTCGGGTATACCGCCACCGGTACAGTATACCGGTCAGGTTTGAGTAGGCTTAAATGATACCAATTTTAATATACAGGGCTGTCCCAAAACTTTTCCACACGGAGGGAAAGTACCTTAAATATTGAAAATTGGAAATTTTACTGAAAGAAGACTTCATTTAAATTTTTAAAATAATAGATTAATTTTATAATAGGTACTTATTTTCCCTCCGTGTGGCAAAGTTTCTGTGTATAAATCAATCAATAAATTGATTCTGTGCTGAAAAAAGTTGAAGGAAATTAAGCTGAGGCAATGGGGGATGCATAGGCATAGAAAAATTTTCGCTGCGCTCAAGAAGACCAACAAAGCGTGGAAAAGAGAAGTTAACATCATACGGACACGGTCTGTGAAAAAAAGAGATTAAGGATCAAGTGACATGTTTTTTTACAGTAAGAGCCCCTAGCGTCCCGCCTAGCAAATGAGCAATCACAGTTTGTTTAAAATATTTGTTAATCTTAATTAGAATTTAAAATAAAGGTATCTTGGAGCCATGGTGTCTTATGCTCTAAGTAATTGTGATGTGACAAAAAGAAATAATCCAAGTAATCACACTTTTCACAGGTAAATAAGATATTACCACACATTTCTCTAAAACCAAATTTCGCTACATTTATTCGTTTATCGACGAAGAAAACAGTATGGAACATAATTTATTAATTTCCTTTGCCATATATAGTCATATTTTATGTATCTAAGTCATATTTTACGTATCTCATATAAAATGTATGCATTTATTTTCGGGTCACCTGTTTATTGACATTGTTGTTCTTTGACATTCTATTTCTATGGCGGAATGTCACAAAATTTACCCCGCTTGGTGGCGCTATTGCTGCTGGAGACCTTTGTACGGGTATTTACCCCCGATTTTCCAATTAATTTTACAATAATGGCTGATAGTAATAAATAATTATTATGGACGTCGGATAGTCATATGAAAGATTGAAGAAAACCAAATTATATTCGAAGAAAAATTTATATTTTCGCAAAAACGCTTCCAACATTCAAAAATTGATAGCAAACACATACAAACAACAAAATGACAGGTCTACATCTACACTAGCGCCAAGTTAGTGGTAGTGTGCCGACTGGCGGACGATTTGTGAATCAGCAAAATTATACTGCCATTTCATTGCTCTCAAGTGTAGGTTGCACAAAAGAGTAGTTTTATTGACATTTATAAAAGATACCATCTTGTATTCAGGTTTCAGTTTGGGTAGATATTGCGTAAGTTTATTATTATTTATAATCAAGGCTGATCCTCGTTTAGAGATATTTATTGAATATTATACGACGTTTCATAGAATTAATAGCTGAACCAGGGGCCGTACCGGCTAACGCATCGAACTTCGGTAATCCTGCTGGTCTTCAAATTAAAACAGCTAAATCGAGTCCCGGTCGGGCTAAAATAGCAAACCCCAATTCATGATTTCGCACTAACATCGATACCTTCCAAATAACTTCGGCAAATAGTACATGATATGAAATTTCTTACACTCGATTTATCTGTTTTAACCCTTAACCACCTACCATACGTCTCACAGACCCTGCCGAGTGAATAATCGTGAATATTTTTGCACCCGAGTTTCGTAATGACTTGTTCGTTCCTGTACCTTTTCCCCACACCCCTCGGTACCGGTCAACGGCTCGCCGAGGTTGGACCTGCACGCGTTTAGCTCAGGTGAGTAAAAATGTACTGCTGGGGGAGGGAGGAGAGCCAAAATTTTTTTTTAATTTTATTTTTTTTATGAATTTTGGTTTATTTCTGAGTTTTATCTTTATCTAGTTTTATAAAAATACTATAAAAAAAGTTCCTATTACGTAAGTTTTTCTGTGGATATCATTTTCCAAATGTGTAAGTCGGTGAGCCTAAAATAAGAGTTTAAGACATTTGCCTTTAGTTTATTAGTGATTAAACCAAAAATATTGTTGGATTTCATGTGAGTTTTTTTTCCAATAAATAGTTAAATATGTTCCTAATTAGACTTTTAATTAAAAACAAAACCTTTCTTTATTATTTTTAACCGACTTCAAAAAAAGGAGGAGGTTCTCAAGTCGTCGGTATTTTTTTTTATGTATGTTTTACCATAACTTCGTCAGTTGTTATCCGATTTATACAATTCTTCTTTTATCTCAAAGAACAAAGTTTGTGTGTGGTCCCATAAAAAAATTACAGAGATCTGGTTGGTAGTTTTTTCATAATCCTGAAAAATGACAATTATTTAGCTTGCCATCACACGTGTTTCCACGGATTTTCGAACATAACATCTTTGTTTATGTACCGATTTAGATGATTCTCTTTTTGTTTGAAAGGGTATACTTCAAGAGTGGTCACATTTTAATTTCATCGATATTGGACCTTGAACTACGAAGATACACAAGGGAACTCTTCATATTCAAATAGTACAAGTAAAGTGATTTGGATTTTGGTAGTTTTATGACAATCCAAAACAAACCAAACCATGGTCTGCGATGCAACGTTGCTACGGACGACGGACTCCTCAAAAACAAACAGCGTAAATTTGGAAATTGAATTGTGGGCATTTTACCATTGAAAATATTTTACACAGTTAAAAAATATTCACATGCTTACATACCTACCACTAAAAAGTTGAAAATAAAAAACTTTCTAACAAAAAAGAAAAACCTCCTTCAAAAAACCTGAAACAGAAACAGCTTCAAAATTAAATACCTCTAAAACAAAAACAAATTCAAAATTAAATACCTCTAAAAAAGCGAGAAATAATATTCAAATCATTAGTTACGCATAACATTATTAATAAAACACGTCTATTGAAGTCGGGTGGGGCTGGAAGACAACTTTGTTTTTTATATTTCTAAAAGCCCCACCCGACTTCATTAGACGTGTTTTATTAATAATGTTATGCGCGTAACTAATGATTTGAATATTATTTCTCGCTTTTTTAGAGGTATTTAATTTTGAATTTGTTTTTGTTTCAGGTTTTTTGAAGTTTCTCGCTTTTTTAGAGGTATTTAATTTTGAAGCTGTTTTTGTTTCAGGTTTTTTGAAGGAGGTTTTTCTTTCTTGTTAAAAAGTTTTTTTCCAATTGTGAATTATTTATGATAGGAGGTTGTGTGACCATAATATAATGGTAGGTGGTTAAGGGTTAAGTTAAAGCTCGGCAGATCCGCCGAAGTTCGAAAAGTTAGCCGGTAGGGCCCCAGATGGTAGATAGGGACCATTAAACTGAACAACTTTTACTATAAGACAAAATCTGAAATCGCGAAAAAAATTTGAAAAAAAAACTGTTTCATACAAAAATTGATAACGTAACGAAAATATGAAAAGAGCAGATTGTTTTTTTCGCGATATCAGAGTTGGTCCCATAGTAAAAGTTATTCAGTTTAATGGTCCCTATTCTACCATATTCTAGTTTAGCTATTAATTTCTTTTACACGTTTTATAAAGATATTTTATTAATATCCGTGTTACAGTAAATCACGTAACTTATATAACAGATTACTAATGAAAGAAAACTCGGCTATCGATCTCGAATGATAATTGTAATCAATGACTAATCGATTGCGCACACGCAAGACGAGTTACAGCTGGCTGAAACTTTTTTTCTTCTCACACTTTTTTGTTCCATTACGTATAAATTAAAGTCTGAGACATGATAAAGTTATAATTGAGACATGATACTTATTCCTGTTAAAGCTTATAATTTTCTTGCGCCCGTTCTTCTTGTCAGTTAAAAAAGTGTGGAACGGGTGGTGGTAGGAAAAGCTTTTTAAAAAAAAAGAAAAACCGCCTTCAAAAACCTAAAAATAAAAACAAAGACAGATTCAAAATTAAAAAGCACTAAAAAGCAATAAATAATATTCAAATCACCAATACGCATATCAAATTTAATAAAAACCGTTTTTTGAAGTCGGTTGGGGCTGGAGGACAACTTTTTTTTATTCTAAAAGCCCCACCCGACTTCATTAAACGGTTTTTATTAAAATTGATATGCGTATTGGTGATTTGAATATTACTTATTGCTTTTTAGTGGTTTTTAGTTTTGAATCTGTTTTTGTTTTTATTTTTAGGTTTTTGAAGGCGGTTTTTCTTTTTTTTAAAAAGCTTTTTTTATATTCAACTTTTTTGTGGTATGTAAGCATGTAATATTCTTTTATAACATATTTGCTCGTAAAGGGTCTCTTATTACACCAATTTCAATATCGTATTGTATTTCATTACGAACTTGTGCGGTAATGTAAAGTAAAACGCACGGTTTCCTTGATAAACCGTGCGTTTTACTTTACATTACCGCACGGTTTATCAAGATACTTCGTCTAAAACGAACGGTACTTTTTTAAATCTTAGCAAAGAGTTTTTATGTCAGAAAAAGAGGTCAACATTTTATGGATAAAATTAACTTTGGGAGATAAAATATAATAAATAAACATTAAATTATTCAATTTAATTAATTTTGACAATAAATTACAACCATTTATCTGTAACAAAAACACAAAAATATTAATTTACTTTATTAGTAATACTGGCTGTTTTTATGCCTTTGCCTTAAAAAAAGCGCTGATGCGCGCGCATTGCTAATTTAATTTTTTTTTTGCTGTATTGTTTTTATTTGAAAATGTCGTCAAGTAGTGATGAATTTATTAATTCAACACCGCCAGAAGTCTCAGAGGCAGCGAAAAAGGCTACTCTAAGCCTCTTGCCCGAAAAATTGACCGATAAGATACTTACAAGCGTATCAAAATTTAATCATATGGAAAACAAGCAAAGGTGCAAAGTCCGAGTTTTATTTATTTCCTCGCAAATATGTTATAAAACGTCGTATGACATACGTGCGCTTTGATAATTACAGCCTCTGCTTTCTTGTAGCCCTCGCCTACGGCTCGGGCTAGCAATATCGCCTCGGCTGTAATTTTCAACGTACCGCACTTATATCATAATGTACTATTACTTTATAAGTTTTCAAAATGCATATAACTCAATTTCCAAAGGAGTTCCGTTGTGCCTTCTTAGTCCATGTCTAGTCCAGAACGTAGCATACAGACCATAGCTCGGTTTGTTTGGATTTTCATAAGCCTACTAATATCTCAATCACAATTACATATCCTATTTGAGTTTGAGGAATTCCCTTGGATATCTTCGAGGTCCAAGGTTTAATGTCAATGAAATTAAAAGAACTACACTTAAGGTATCCCCCTTTCCAACAAAAAATCAGCTAATTCAGTTCATAAATAACAAAGTCATCACGGTAATTAATGCAAAATCATAGTATTTTCAGGATTACTTGAAAACTACTGAACAGATCTGAAAAAAATCAAATGGGACCATTTTTCAAGAAAATTTAATCAAACAAAGAAAGAATCATCAATATCGGTCTATAAATAACGAAGATATGCGCGAACAACGATAAAAAAGTCGTCAAGATAGTTAATGCAAAATCATAGTATTTTCAGGATTACTTGAAAACTACTAAACCGATCTGAAAAAAAATTAATGGGACTATCTCGCAACAAAATTCAATCAAACAAAAAAAGAATTTTCAAAATCTATCCATAAATGACGAAGATATGCGCGAACAACGATAAAAAACCATACAATAGAATTGAGAACTTCCTCCTTTTTTTGAAGTCGGTTAAAAATATATACGATTCAAAAGTGCTTAATTATTAAGTTTATTTGAATAAAGCCATTTTGACTTTGACTTTATAACAATAGCATAAGATTGACTATCCTACCTACAAAAACTAAGTAGGTACAGAACCGAAGCATAAGACATTCCATCCAGGCAGGAAAATCGCATTTTTTCCCTTAACATCAAAGCAAATATTTTTTTTATTTTACACGACCAATTGAATGAACAGACTATTGTTACAACTCACTCACCGTAATGTGGGACAAATTCTGCGGTTGAATGAACGAGCTTGGGATGAACGATTTGATTCGGTTGAGTGAATGATGTGGTGGAGGTCAAATTGGGATACAAACAGAAAAACAAAATGATAATAATACTGCTTTTCTGTCTCTGAGGTCCCGGCGGCGGATGGGTCAATTTATTTTTGTTTTTGTATTTTATATAGGTAATGAATTGTTAAATTTGTATCCTAGTAAATATTTTATTTTAATGAGAATTTTAAATACCAATTTCGTAAAGTAATTCATCAAATTACTTTATTCATGCATGATTTTTTTTTTGTTTGTATTAATGTTGATTTTTTTTTTATTTCATTTGAATTGAATGAGTTTTTCTTTTTTTAAGTGAGATAGACTTGTTGTGCCTGCTAAATTGATTTTATCTAATTTAAGTATTAAAAATAATAAGCCCTCTTTGGCTGCGCTCTTCCAGGGTGTCACATGATCTGTATCTTTAACATCTTTATAGACTTTGTGACATGCAATAAATAAATAAATGAAATAAAGGACATGACATGTCCATGGGACATTGTCCCATCGCGCCTATGTCATTTGCCCCACCATTCTCAAAAAATTAAAGTCTATCGCGTCTTAATCAAAGTAGTATATCAGAGTAGGGATTTACTCTAGAATCAGATTAATAATTATTTTCTGCATTAAAAAGTGGGATTTTTATGTTAAAACGCTTTTAAATCACAATTTTTATCATGATAGTACTATTTACTTACATTTTTTTACAAAATACTTTAGAAAACAACTTAATGTTTTTGTAATTGTTTTTCTAAATATAAAACAATTCTTGACTGATACTAAACCTAAATAAAATGTAATTAGCATTTTTTAATTATGAAAGTAATTAAATAAAATGAAACTGGGGCAACGCTGGGACATCTCCTTTAGAAAAACGAACTTTTATTCAACATGTTACAAAAAAACCCCTTAAAGCCGAATATGGTAAATAGAGAGCATCAAACTGAACAACTTTACCAACTCTGAAATCGCAAAAAAAAATCTGCTGTTTTATACAAAAATAAAAACAATAATATCAAAATGTTTGTTTTATAAAAAATATACCTATATCTGGGGGGACGGTAGTGCTCCCGCCAAGACGACCAAGCGAAGCGCAAGGGCACTACCTACCTTTTCTCGTAGCACTTCGTCGTTTTTTGAACCCTCATAACTAGGGTTAGGAGTAAGTATACCAGATAAAGAAATTTCTCGAAATATGAATGTCAGTAGTAGACTTAATAAACATAGTAAAAATTGTTTAAAAAAACAAAAAACCGACTTCAAAAAACCTACCTCTAAAAAGCAAGAAATAATATTCGTAATAATAAAAACACGTCTATTGAAGTCGGCTGTGGCTTTTAGAATAAAAAAAATGAATTTGTACTCCAGCCCCACCCGACTTCAATAGACGTGTTTTTATAATTACGAATATGCGAAACCTGGCGCACAGGCCTTCCTTATGGGTGGATAAGGAGGACGGGCCATTAACCCACCACGCGGGCCCAATGCGGATTGGTGGGTGTTAGCGACTGCAAATGCAGCCGGGACCAACGGCTTAACGTGCCTTCCAAAGCACGGAGGAGCTCGAGATAATAATTTTTTGGTCACCCATCCCATGACCGACCCTTACGAACGTTGCTTAACCTCCGCAATCGCTGGGCCAGGCGCTAAGCCACCGAGTTCCCCACCGAGTTCTTTTTTTTTAAAAAGCTTTTTTTATTTTCAACTTTTTTGTGGTACGTAAGCGTGTAATATTCTTTAACTTTATATGTTTTCAAAATGCCTATTACTCAATTTCCAAAGAAGTTCAGTTGTGTATTCTTAGTCCAAGTATAGTCCGGAACGTAGCATACAGACCATAGCTCGGTTTGTTTTGGATTTTCATAAGCCTACCAATATCTCAATCACAATTACATATCCTATTTGAGTTTGAGGAGTTCCCTCGGATATCTTCGAGGTCCAAGGTTTAATGCCAATGAAAAAAAACAAAAAATCAGCTAATTCGGTTCATAATTATCAAAGTCGTCAAGGTAATTGATGCAAAATCATAGTATTTTCAGGATTCTTTAAAAACTACTGAACCGAACTGAAAAAAACTAAATGGGACCATTTTGCGAGAAAATTAAATCAAACAAAGAAAAAATCATTAAAATCGGTCCATAAATAACGAAGATATGCGCGAACAACGATAAAAAAGTCGTCAAGATAATTAATGCAAAATCATACTATTTTTCAGGATTACTTGAAAACTACTGAACCGATCTGAAAAAAAATTAAATGGGACCATCTCGCAACAAAACAACAAAAAAATCTAAACCTTGGAACCTCAACCTTCCAACCCACAAAGCCACATTTTTAGGGTTCCGTAGCCAAAATGGCAAAAAACGGAACCCTTATAGATTCGTCATGTCTGTCTGTCTGTCTGTCTGTCTGTCCGTCCGTATGTCACAGCCACTTTATTCCAAAAGTATTAGGACTACATAGTTGAAACTTGGTAGGTAGGTGTATTCTGTGAACCGCTTTACGATTTTTACACAAAAATAAAAAAAATAAAAGATTAAGGGGGGGCTCCCCATACATGGAACTGAAACTGAAAATATTTTTTTTCATCAAACCAATACTTGTGGGGTGTCTATAGATAGGTCTTTAAAAATGACATTGAGGTTTCTAAGACTATTTTTTTTCAAAGTCAACCGTTTGAAAAATATATGCCGCCAAAGTGGTAAAATGTGTGCCCCCCCCCCCCCCCCCCCCCTTTAACTTTTAAAGTAAGAGGATGAAAAATCTAAAAAGAATATAAGCTATAGATCTTAATAAACACTTTCAACGAAAATTGGTTTGAACGAGATATAGTAATTAGTTTTCAAGATATAGTACACTTTCCAAAACCGCAAATATAACTTTGTCATTCATACAAACACTGTGAAAAACAAAGTTATTTTTTCAGACGAAAAATGATAGCGGTATTAAAATATGGTATGGTATAATGTACCTACGGAACCCTACTGCGCGTGGCCCGACACGCACTTGGCCGGTTTTTTACATAAAGTGTAGAGTTTGTGAAGTTAGGGCTTGTAGAGTTAAGGCGCGTAGAGTTAGAAACTTGGCTCTACATGAGGTCTGATAACTTTTTGACGGTGAGAGCCTTACGGTAAATTCGTCTTGGCAACAATTTACATGAAAATGTTTTTGATGGGATATAATATATTTATTTCATTATTTCGCTCAAAGTACTTCTTGTATGGTCTGTGTGTTCAATAGATGATCCTATAACAATAAACTTATACCGAGAAATCGCATAATGAAATGAGCTGTCAGGAAGTGACAATGTAATGTCAGTGAACCTTAAAACAAAATCTGGTGTGCAATAATTTAATTTACACGACTGCCCAAAGCAAAAAGAGTGTATATGTTACCAGCAATGTATGAAATGCAGGCATTGTATACAATGCCTAGGCATTGTATACAATGCCTGGCCCTTTTAGGCAATGTATGAAATATAATGAATATTGATATCTATTTCACACATTACCTAGGCAGTGTATACAATGACTAGGCATTGTATAGAATGCCTGCTGGTCCACCGGCAATGTGTATAATAAAAAGATTTTCGAGAATAGATTCGGGGGGCTTGGGGAAAGCTCGAGGGGGTGGGGGCTTGAGGAAAGCTCGAGGGGGGGGGGCTCGGGGAAAGCTCGAGGAGGGTTCGATGGGGGGCTCGAGGGGGGCTTGAGGGGGGCTCGAGGGGGGCTCGAGAGGGGCTCGAGGGGGCTCGAGGGGGGCTCGAGGGGGGCTCGAGGGGGCTCGAGGGGCCTCGAGGGGGGCTCGAGGGGGGCTCTTTGCCAAAGAGCTGTTGTCTGTTATAAAAAAATAACCTCGAAATTTAAGGCTCACGCTCCGCTGCGCTTCGCGCTCGCCTTAAATTTCTAACCTATACGCGGGACCTACAGGAGTGAAGCAGGTTCGATTCCAGACTCAAATTTCTGTTGTCTATTATAAAAAAATAACCTCGAAATTTAAGGCTCACGCTCCGCTGCGCTCCGCGCTCGCCTTGAATTTCTAACCTATACGCGGGACCTACAGGAGTAAAACAGGTTCGATTCCAAAGAGTCTTTGGAATCGAACCTGTTTTACTCCTGTAGGTCCCGCGTATAGTAGGTCCCTCGTGAGCCTTAAATTTCGAGGTTATTTTTTTATAACAGACAACAGAAATTTGAGTTTGGAATCGAACCTGCTTCACTCCTGTAGGTCCCGCGTATAGGTTAGAAATTTAAGGCGAGCGCGGAGCGCAGCGGAGCGTGAGCCTTAAATTTCGAGGTTATTTTTTTATAACAGACAACAGAAATATACTTATTTTACACATTGCCGGTGGACCAGCAGGCATTGTATACAATGCCTAGGCAAAGTATAAAATGAATTATATTTCATACATTGCCTGATCGTTTTAGGCATTGTATACAATGCCTAGGCATTGTATACAATGCCGGATTATACACATTGCCGGTAACATATATATGTTCAGGGTTCATGTATGTTTGTGGGTATGTGAGTTTCTTTATTCCACCATAACTTCTGAATGCCTGAACTGATTTGGATAAATGGGATATCGTTAGAATACTTACAGCATCCCGAGTGACACTGGCTATATTTTTTTTAGAAAAAATCAATTTGGCGGCTGTACGACGCCATTTTCAAATGTGAAAAAATTTTTTTCTTCTATTATTACAATATGGGTATCAAATGTAAGGCCTTGTAAAACCCGGGAACTCTGCATCTTTCACGGGTGGGCGAACCACTAGACCACAGAGGTGGTTAAAACACTCCATCACGGAAGTCGTCAATAGAGAGTTTCTCAAACTTTTGAGCTTGTATTTGGTTTAAAACCCAACTACTATAATGCAAAAAATAAATAAATTAAAAAAATATTAAAAACACGACTGCCCTGCCAAAAACGAACTAAAAAGTTAAACAAGTGTCATTGCAGTCGGGGGACCTCTTTGATCAAAAATTGTTCCATTATAAGGTCCCCCGACTGCAATGACACTTGTTGTTTAACTTTTTAGTTCGTTTTTGGCAGGGCAGTCGTGTTAGTAATATTTTTAAATTTATTTATTTTTATTTCACACATTTTAGTAACAAATTATATAGTTTTGGAATGTGCTCAACAAGGCCTTTCATTTGATGCCCATATTGTTATAACAGAAGAAAAAAAAAATTTTCACATTTGAAAATGGCGTCGTACAGTCGCCATATTGATTTATTCTAAAAAAAATATAGCCTGTGTCACTCGGGATGCTGTAAGGATTCTAACGATACCCCATTTATCCAAATCAGTTCAGGCATTTAGAAGTAATGGTGGAGTAAAGAAACTCACATATGTGACATACATGAACCCTGAACACATATACACTCTTTTTGCTTTGGGCAGTCGTGTAAATTAGAAGAGCTCATGGCGGCGTAGTCATTTAGCACATTCGGCCTGCGATTGTGGTGGTTAAGTTTCTATCGCTAAGGTCGGTCATTGGACGGGTGATCAAATATTAAATACTTTATAGTTCCGGCACACCCCGGGCACTCCATACAAGCGTCGCGTTTCAACTACCTATTACACAGACGCTACAGTGACGTTTTTACACACGCGCAACTGTGTGCGAGCTATTGAATGAGCACACGGATCGACACACGGAACTCGCGCGGTGGGCGCCGGTGGGGTGAGGTAATTGATTGTGGGGCGGGGCGGAGAGTGTCCTTTCTGTACGGTAGTACTTATTCTATTCTGTGGTTCCGTCTGCACTTGAAGTTGCAAGTGGCTATAAACTATACTATTTTCCTTTATGCCATAAAAATGTGCAAATTTTGTTGGTGCTTCGAAAACGTTACGTATACTATTTCTCATTAATCTTGGTAATTTTCCTGCTTCCATTCAATAACTGAATCGTTAACAGTCCTTGAAGGTCATATTTAAGTTCTTTGTAACAATATTTCAAAGAGGTGAATTAACAATGTTTACGTAAACTTAACGCTAACTTGATGACGGTGCCGTATGACCTACATAACTATAGCGTAACCAACCATAGTTCTGCACCAAATATAGTGAAGATTATGACAAAACTATGGAACCTTCCGTTTTGATGGTTGCGAAGATACCAATGAACACTTCGACGTTGCAAAAGTTGGCATTCCATACAAGATAAATACACACATCAACTTTGTCTAGGGATACAGGTATTATTTTCATACAAACGAGGTAACTTTAAAGCCTTGGTTTCCAGCCAGGGATGTACTGTGCTGTGATCTGATGACGGCTATTCAAGGAGTGAATGAAGGAGATTCAGATCGCTATACACACCCAACTGATCTGACCAGCATTGTAAAAACGTAATGGACATGTTTAAAAAAACCGCGAAAATAGCATGAAAATGTATGGAAATCCTCAAACTGAAAACTCTGACCGATTAATCTTTTAGAATGCTGGTCAGATCAGTTGAGTGTGTATGGCAATCTGCATCTCCTCCATCCACTCCCTGGATAGCCGTCATCAGATCACAGCACAGTGCATTCCTGGTAGGAAACCAAGGCTTCAAAGTTACCTCGTTTGTATGAAAATAACACCTGTATCCCTAGACAAAGTTGATGTGTATACTTAATACTTAGTTTTCGTAGATGCACCGCAAAGAAAACGGGTCAATAAAGCTATTTTCAAAAAAACATAAAAAAAAATGCGCATTTCACAGAGTTATTGATAAAAAATGTTTGAGAGCATCTCAGCAATTATATATTATATAAAAATATCGATAATTGCTTTTTAGGGTTCCGTACCCGTATGATATGTCATTTGTCACAAATCTGCTGTATTTAAACCGTTGAAGCTACAGTCTAAAGGTGTGTCTTGCCGAAGTAAGTATAACATTTTAAAAAAACCGGCCAAGTGCGAGTCGGACTCGCGCACGTAGGGTTCCATACCTAAATCCGGA
This sequence comes from Agriphila geniculea, assembly GCA_943789525.1. Classification (NCBI taxonomy): domain Eukaryota; kingdom Metazoa; phylum Arthropoda; class Insecta; order Lepidoptera; family Crambidae; genus Agriphila; species Agriphila geniculea. The sequence goes on along the minus strand of OX038898.1, from coordinate 7,074,067 downwards.
AAAAAATATGTTTGTTGTATGGGAGCACCCCTTAAATATTAATTTTATTCTGTTTTTAGTATTTGTTGTTATAGCGGCAACAGAAATACATCACATGAGGATGTATTTCTGTGATGTTTGAAAATTTCAACTGTCTGCCTGTTGTCGTTATTAATAACGAGCAAAAAACGACAAAAAAAACACGTTTGTTGTATGGGAGCCCCCCTTAAATATTAATTTTATTCTGTTTTTAGTATTTGTTGTTACAGCGGCAACAGAAATACATCATTTGTGAAAATATCAACTTTCTAGCTATTACGGTTCATGAGATACAGCCTGGTGACAGACAGACAGACAGACAGACGGACAGCAAAGTCTTAGTAATAGGGTCCCGTTTTTATCCTTTGGGTACGGAACCCTAAAAATATTAGGAGAGGTGCTCAAATAAAGAGGGAATTTTTTTTATTTTTTTTGCCTGAACGTGTGGAGTATATTCATTGTTTTGAGGTTATTATGCAGATAAAGTATTTTTTTTGTGTTTTAAAAAATATTAAAAAAGTCATGAGAAGCCGCTGAAGTCAGATTTTTTCAAAATTTTGTACATAGTCCTACACGCTCTTGTCCGATTTTAAAACCTGCATTATTTTCAAATAGCAATAATAAATAAATATAATTTTAAGTGTCAAAACACGCATTATTCAAATAACACCATAAAATACAACAGTGTAATAGCAAGGTATATACATATTTTTTTTAAAGTAATAAGCACTTATAACAATTTCATTTAATTACATAGTAATTAAATTTAATAAGGATGTTATTATGTTACCTATTATTAACACAAAGAGAGTTACACCATAACATTGTATTTAATCTAAAACACTTCGTACCATGTTTTGTGTAATATCCATAGAGTTATTATTGTATAGAACAACCAGAAAACAATTAAATCTAAATGTAGATTTGTGAATTTGAATATGATTTTTTTATCATCATGTGTCAGCCATACAACGCTCACTGCTGGATAAGCCTCCTCCAAGGATCGCCGCATTGATCAGATCGGCTTCCCCTGACCTTTACCAGATCGTCAGTCCACCTTGTCGTGGGCCTACCAACGGAGCGTCGCGTCGTCGGGTGCGCGGTTGATATTCCAGAACCTTTCCACCCCAACGGCCATCGGTTCTTCTCGCTTTGTTCCGCCCACTGCCACTTTAGCTGAGAAATCCTTCGCGCGATGCTGGTTATCTTAAATCTCACAAATCTCCTCATTTCTGTTCGATCAAACAGGGAAACTCAAGCATGGATCTTGTAATGGTCCGCTGGGGTGACCTTGATTGACGCTATACACACCCAACTAATCTGATCAGCATTCTAAGGCTGATCCCAGACCTACCGGTTTCTTTTCTTTGCTTTGCTGTTCGGCAATGGACTGCCGGCCAAGAGGCTCATTTTCAATCTATAGAATATTTTCAACCTAAGTACATCTCACATATATGTATGTATGTTCTTGTTAGCTTTGTTCCTTAAACGATCGTAATGAAAACACAAAAAAATAGTTCAGGTAGGTAATGATGCCACCCACGACCCTGTTCACAATTTATATGCGATTAATTTATTTTTAGTAATCGGAGACCATGTTCAGGGTGGCACATCTCCCAGAAGCTTCCTACTTCGCAACCCAGACGATGATATTTGATAACACCAAAGATATTTAAAAAAAATCATTGGATAACACCAAGCTAATGGCTATCTTGCCAATTTGGTCTAATCCCAATCTAACAGCGATCTGAATCTCCTCCATTCACTCCCTGGATAGCCATCATCAGATCACAGCTAGGTCAACCCTTGGCGGAGAACCAAAGCATCAAAGTTACCTCTTTTTATGAAAATCGACTGGTGTCTTTTAGTTTATTAGGTTATTTAGTTAGAAAAATAAAAAAATATTCAATTAATAAGTTTATTACAATGTATAAATTAAGATTTTTTTTATTATTGAAAAAATTAAATAATCAGAGTAAAAATTTATTTATAATGATAAAATTTGTATAAAATATTTTTTTTTTTAATTATTAAAAAAGAATTCGATGTGACCGCCACTGTATGTAAAATTTATTTGTAACTCTATGTACTTAACTGTATTTTATAATCGTACATTCACGCATCGTATACCATGATTCACTGGTTTACTTAAAAAACATGTTTTACGCGATTTTCGATCGCGGTGAGATAAACTTTTTTGTACATTTCCATTAAGTATTGAAATAATTTAACACAAAGAATAATAAAAATACATAAGATTGAATGTTGTACAAGGCAATACACGGTTAATTTTTAAGTATATCTAAAAATGAAATGGGCTTTTCAGACCACGTAAATGAACAACTTTTGCTATGGGTCCAACCACGAAATCGCGAAAAAAAATCAGCTGTTCCATACATTATACTCGAGTCAATGTTGTACTTTTCTATGGAACAGCAGATTTTTTTTTCGCGATTTCGTGGTTGGCCCCATAGTAAAAGTTGTTCATTTATGTGGTCTGAAATCCCCATTTCATTTTTAGATATACTTAAAAATTAACCGTGTATAATAAACTATTTTATACATTTTACTGGTTTCAGAAATTTTCCCTCTATACAAGGTTATTTGCAAAACATCAACAACCTCGCAGGAGTAGATTACTAACATCGTAAACAATAACATTTGATCTACGACTTTTCCGAAAACAGACAAAAAAAATCAATTTTCCATACAAAAGTCCAATCAGCTGATCGTGTTTTGTATGAAAAGTCGAGTATTTTTTGTCTGTTTTAAGAAAAGTCGCAAAACAAATGAAACCTATTTATTTTATTCTCACCTTACTTCTACTTCCGGTAATAACTCTTATTGATTATTGACCGAAAACAAAGAGTTTTCGAAAGAAAACCCTATGAGTCATTAAAACGGTATTTTATCAATGTTACAAACAAAAATTTTCCATCCAAATTACTCATTTTAGCACGTTTTATAGATTTAACAATGCGAACAATCTAACAAAACGCACGTAACAAAATTTTGTCCATAAAACAAAGGACGCACATTGTTACCTTGTGGGAGTCCGAAAAAACAATATGGATTCAACCTTAGCTAAGGGTCATATTGTAATGTGTGCAAGCGGCATGAAAAGCTACAGTCATTACGTGTAATATGAACAGCCTTTGTGTTTCGAAAACATACGGGAGCGAATTGTGAGCTATAACGCAGCGGTTTGGTTTTTTAATTACCCGACTGCAAGAGGGTTATGTTTTTCGCGCGTATCTTGTATGTTTTTACCCGACTGCAAGAGGGTTATGTTTTTCGCGCGTATCTTGTATGTAAGTATGTAAGTTTGTATGTAATATTCTTTATTACCTCATATCTTTCAAACGGCTTAACAGATTTCCATGATTAACATATCGTTAGATTTGTCTCGTCAGCCCAAGTGTTCTTAAGAAGGTGGCGTTATAAAAAAACCAACATGGCGGCTGTACGGTGCTATTATACGTAGTAGAAAAAAACATTTTTTTTTAGAATACTGCAATATGGGTGTCAAATTAAAGGGCTTATTATAAGGATTTCAAAAAGGTATATCATATAAATAATAACTAAAAATAAATAAATAAAAAAATAAATTTAAAAAAATTAAAAACCCGCCTGCCTAAAAAGACAAGTCAACTGAAAAGATGGAAACAAGATTAAATATTAAAGGTAACATTATAACATGCAGTCGGAGGCATATAACTCAAATCTTTCATAATGTCACTTTCTTTAGGCATGCCTCCGACTGCATGTTATAATGTTACCTTTAATATTTAATCTTGTTTCCATCTTTTCAGTTGACTTGTCTTTTTAGGCAGGCGGGTTTTTAATTTTTTTGTATGTGTGTTTGTATGTAATATTCTTTATTACCTCATATCTTTTAAACGGCTGAACGAATTTCCATGATTAACATATCGTTAGATTTGTCTTGCCAGCCCAAGTGTTCTTAAGAAAGTGGCGTTATAAAAAACCAACATAGCGGCTGCACGGTGCTATTATACGTAGTGGAAAAAAAATTTTTTTAGGATACTGCAATATGGGTGCCAAATTAAAGGGCTCATTATAAGGATTTCAAAAAGGTATATCATGATTGTAATAAAAATTAACTAAAAAGAAATAAATAAAAAAAAATAAAAACCCGCCTGCATAAAAAGACAAGTCAACTGAAAAGATGGAAACAATTAAATATTAAAGGCAACATTATAACATGCAGTCGGAGGCATGCGTAAAGTGACATTATGAATGATTTGAGTTATATCCCTCCGACTGCATGTTATAATGTTGCCTTTAATATTTAATCTTGTTTCCATCTTTTCAGTTGACCTGTCTTTTTATGCAGGCGGGTTTTTTTTTATTTTTTATTTTTTTATTTAGCTGAGATGATTTAATCTACAACCGTCAGTCATAATTTTAAGCATACCTAGTTGATTTTATCAAAAAGGATTCAATTGAATTTTAAGAGGTAGGTATGACAAAATTATTTTCAGAGGATTTAAATAGATTTACGGAATGCATGTAAGAAAGATACACATACATTTTTTTCAATAGGAATCTTACCGGTATTCAACGATAATACTAATGCTAAACAGAAGCTAAAAATTAAGCCTGAAGAAAGACATTACGCAATTGATAAAAAAAACTTGGGAATCAAAAATAATAATAATGAAAACACTTTGTTGCTCACATAACAAAGAAGCAAACACTGAACGAAAGAAAAGGCGGCCTTATTGCTATGATTGAATCTCGTCCAGACAATCTTGGTAAATAATTATAATTCTCGGAAAATACATGATTTCAGTCGTATTATTACAAAACTTAAAAACTAAGTATTTTTATATTTAAATTAAAAAATATATATTTTGAACTAATTATAAGTAGGTTGCCTGCTACGATTGTCACTCGAAAATGGATTTTAAAATCGTCCAAAAAAATTCTTCAACTCGCGGACACGTTCTAAAATTTAACTCCTGTATTTTCATTAACAAGTGGTCATATTTAGAAGCAGCTAAAAACTGCGTGTAAAGATTATTATTGGACATATTTATAAAAAGGCATTGTGTTGATTTAACTGGAGGTTCCTTGAATTTTATCAATTTGCTTTAATGGTTTCGCCATCCCATCATTTGCCGGCACGACATCGCGATCATATTATCAGTACCCTTAGCACGAACTGCTATCAAGAAAAAAAGCGCGCGTAAAAGGGTCTATTCCGATCTAATCCCAAAAATTTTATACATAAAATTTAATACTATAAGAATTTTGTTATAAGAATATTATAAGAATTTTATACATATACAGGGTGGAATTTCTTAATGCCACCTGGAGGGAAAGTACTCTAAACAATGGAGATAGCTAATTTCACTCAAAGGAAACATTCCTTTATTTTTAAAAATATTTTCAATGGTAAAATGCCCACAACTCAAATTCCCAATTTACGCTGTTTGTTTTTGAGGAGTTCCATTGTGTCTTCGTAGTCCAAGTCTAGTCCAGAACCTTGCATTGCAGACCATGGTTTGGTTTGTTTTGGATTGTCATAAACCTACCAAAATCCAAATCACTTTACATATACTATTTGAATTTGAGGAGTTCCCTTGTGTATCTTCGAAGTTCAAAGTCCAATACCGATGAAATTAAAATGTAACCATTCTTGAAGTATACCCTTTCAAGCAAAAAAAGAATCATCTAAATCGGTACATAAACAAAGATGTTATGTTTGAAAATCCGTAAAAACACGTGTAATGGCAAGCTAAATAATTGACATTTTTCAGGATTATGAAAAAACTACCAGCCAGATCTCTGTAATTTTTTTATGGGACCACACACAAACTATGTTCTTTAAGATAAAAAAAGAATTGTATAAATCGGTTAACAACTGACGAAGTTATGGTAAAACATACATAAAAAAAAAATACCGACGACTTGAGAACCTCCTCCTTTTTTTGAAGTCGGTTAAAAAGAAACAAAACTGCATTCAAAGTTTTTTAAAAATATGCTTCCCACACCTAGGAATCGAACCGGCTAAAATTCGAAAAAAACAATACCCTGTACTTTTATGATATCAATCGTTAGAGTCAAACATAAGGATCAAATCTCTCTAACAAACATGGTATACTAAATGAAAGGAAAACCATGAAAGACAAGATAAAGCACTTTTACTTAAGGCTCCATTATGTTAGTTAGTTCACAATAAATTATCTTTGTAGAACCATTTCGATAAGATGTTCATAATGCAGACTATTACGCATCCATTGCATGCAAATGAGTTCCTTAAAATAATAAATTTATGTATCCAGCAACATGGGGCCAATTTCGAACAACTAATTAGTTAAGCTTTTTTCTCGTTCAATTAAAATAAAGTTTAGATTTAATGATTTTCCTTTCATTTAATTTACCATGTTTGTTAGAGAGATTTGAACCTTATGTTTGACCCTAACGATTGATAACATAAAAGCACAGGGTGTTGTTTTTTCGAATTTTAGCTGGTTCGATTCCTGGGTGTGGGAAGCATATGTGTAAAAATCTTTTAATGCAGTTTGTTTTGTTTTCAAAAATAAAGGAATGTTTCCTTTGAAAGAAATTTGCTATCTCTATTATTTAGAGTACTTTCACTCCAGGTGGCATTAAAAAATTCCACCCTGTATACACATCAACTTTGTCTAGGGATACAGGTGTTATTTTCATACAAACGAGGTAACTTTGAATCCTTGGTTTTCTGCCAGGGATATACCGTGCTGTAATCTGATGATGGCCATCCAGGGACTGAATAGAGTAGATTGAGATCGCTATACACACCCAACTGATCTGATCAGCATTCTAAAAGATTAATGGGTCAGAGTTCTCAGTTTGAAGATTTCCATACATTTTCATGCTATTTACGCGGTTTTTTTAAACATGTTCATTACGTTTTAAGAATGCTGGTCAGATCAGTTGGGTGTGTATAGCGATCTGAATCTCCTCCATTCATTCCCTGGATAGCCGTCATCAGATCACAGCACAGTACATCCATGGCAGGAAACCAAGACTTCAAAGTTACCTCGTTTGTATGAAAATAGCACCTGGTATCCCTAGACAAAGTTGATGTGTGTAATATGAAATGAAATGAAATGAAATGAAAAAATCTTTATTCAAATAAGCTCACATAATGAGCGTTTTTAAATCGTCAAATAATTTTTTTGCCCTACCACCCATTATGACGTCTTTTAGCTGACAAGAAAAACGGGCGCAAAAAACTTACCAGCTTTATCAAATGGAACGATATTTACAAATATGTATATCGTTTCCAGACTTTAACAAAGATTAACAAATAAATAAAATTTAATTAGATCATTACTTAATGAATTACAAATTTTCTTAATCAATTTACAGGCTTCAAGCTAAATTCAAAGTTTGAAGTTATTATTCAGTCTAGGCTGTTACAAGAGAGAAAAAAAAAAAACTTTACAATTCTATATGCGTTAAGATAGGTAGTCAGAAGCAGACCCATTCCCACTGGCAGCACCCGTTCACGAGCATGACGCATGAACCAGCAATCGCTTCGCTCAACCATATTTGAGGGAACGTAACGACCCGCCTCACGCGACACCACCGCAGAAATGATTAAAGAGAGCATGACATACTAAGGCTACCCATGTTAAGGCATCGAATTGAAAACTAATATCCAAAAGCTTTTCATAGGCAATATTTATGTATTTTATATTTTACTTTCCATAGTCAGCACCTATGAATTTTATAATACACAAATACTGACTATAGAAAGCAAAAATATTGCAATTAAATAAATCAAAACAAGGTAAGTTATTTTGATATATACGTTTCGAGTAAGAAGTGCCATACATACAGACAATATAAAACAGATTTTTTATATACGACGCCCTTAATACAAGCAGACAGAAGCAGACCCATTCCCACTGGCAGCACCCGTTCACGAGCATGCCGCATGAACCAGCCATCGTTTCGCTCAACCATATTTGAGGGTACGTAACGACCCGCCTCACACGACACCACCGCAGAAATGTTTAAAGTGAGCATGACATACTAAAGCTACCCATATTAAGTCGTCGAGTCAAGAAGCCAGTGGTACGTTATTAAGTAGGTAGGACACTTTTCACAATTGTAGTTCCAATACACAATTTTATTAAAACTTTACATGGAATTTTTAGGGCCCATAGTCTAGTATTTTTAAACGGTCACTGCTAGAAGTAGATAGCAAAAAGTGGCCGTTTTTGACACATTTGCTATCTACTTCTACGAATGACTACGAGGGAATATTGTGATACCGTCCAAAAATACTAGAAATTCCAGGTAAAGTTTTATTAAAATCATTTTCTATTACTTAACAACTTATTAAATAATTAAAAACTTACCTTACTCTGCCACGCACGTACCTAATTATAGCAATACTAGCTGCCGCCCGCGACTTCGTCCGCGTGGAAAGGTTTTTTTTGCTATCCCTCGGGAAGAATACTTTTTTCGGGATGAAAAGTACCCTATGTCCTTCTCTGTTTCCCTGACAACGTGTATGCAAAATTTCATGATGTTCGGTTCAGTAGTTAAGACGTGAAGGCGTAACAAACAAACAAATAAACAAACGGACTTTCGCATTTATAATATTAGTAAGGATTTTTTTTTATCTTGCATAGGCAAACATATATGGAACGAAATATCTTGTCTTATTGTTAGTTTAAAATTCACAGGCTAAATCCTACTTTTGAACTAGACCAGAAGAAATTCATCCATTGTTTCAGCTAAAGAAATACCAGAATAGCTAGCTAATGTTCGCTGAGAACTGCTTATAACAGTACCTATTCAAAGTGAGAAAAAGCACATAGGTAAGTGTTAAAAATGGCAATTGTGATTTCTATAGGAAGTGTTATAATGGGTGAGAGTGATTTTAATTTGGTATTATTTACTAAAGCAGGCTATTCACGACGATTGCAATATGCAACGTGTTACAAAATAACCCCTAATGCCAAATATGGTGGATAGGGACCATCAAATAGAATAACTTTTACTATGGGACCAACTGTGAAATAGCGAAAAAAATTTTCTGTGTCAATACAAATATTAATAACGAAAATTCAGAGTTGGTCCCATTGTAACATATTGTATAACTCGCGTTGCCAACTCCTACTCACAGATATACGGGACATCAACATTTTTTATGCGGGACTTAGCTAAAAAAATAAATAAATTTAAAAAAATATTAAAAACACGACTACCCTGCCAAAAACGAAATAAAAAGTTAAATAACAAGTGTCATTGCAGTCGGGGGACCGTTTTGTGGTGACCGGGGAAAAGTTAACACTTGTTAACTTTTTAGTTATTTTTTGTCAGGACAGTCGTGTTTTTAATATTTTTTAAATTAATTTATTTTTATTTTACACATTTTAGTCATAAATTATATAGTTTTTAAATGTGCTCATTAATGCCTTTTATTAAATGCCCATATTATAATTATTGAAGGATTTTTTTTCACATTTGAAAATTTATTGATATGACTTTTTTCCAAAAAAATATAGCCAGTGTCACTCGGTACAATATAAGGATTCTAACGATACCCCATACATCCAAATCTGTTGAGCCATTTTGAAGTTATGGTGGAATAAAGAAACTCACATACCCACAAACATACATGAACCCTGAACACATATACACTCCTTTTTAGGCAGTCGTGTAAAAAGAGCGGGACCTGCTTACAAATTTACAGAAACGAGAAAAAATCGTTAAGAAACGCCCGCGCAGCGCGAATTTTATTCAATTTTATTCACTAATCTTGTCTTTCTTAGTAAAAAACCGGCCAAGTGCGTGTCGGGCCACGCGCAGTAGGGTTCCGTAGTTATCTTATACCATACCATATTGGATACCACTATAATTTTTCGTCTGTAAAAATAACTTTGTTTTTCATAGTGTTTGTATGAATGACAAAGTTATTATTTGCGGTTTTGGAAAATGTGTATATATCTAAAAGTTATAATAATAATAATATAATAATAATAAATGCTTGGACAATTTCACACAGCACCATCTAGCCCCAAACTAAGCAAAGCTTGTAATATGGGTACTAGACAACGGATATACTACTTATATACTTTTTAAATATATACTTATTATACATAGTAACACCCAGACCCGTCACAGAAATTAAAATTCATCATTTCAATTTCTGCCCGGCCGGGAATCGAACCCGGGACCTCTTGCGTGGTAGGCGGCATGTTGACCACTGCACCAATCAGGTCGTCGTTATAACTATATCTCGTTCAAACCTTATTTATTTTATTATTTATTATAAAATTTTATTTTAAAAGTTCAAGGGGGGGGGGGGTCCACTCATTTTACCACTTTGGCAGTGTATATCTTTCAAACGGTTGACTTTGAGAAAAAATAGTCTTAGAAACCTCAATGTCATTTTTAAAGACCTGTCTATAGAGCCCCCGCACGTATAGGTTTGATGAAAAATTTTTTTTTCAGATTCAGTTCCATGTATGGGGAGCCCCCTTAATTTTTTTTTAAATTTTTATGTAAAAACCTTATAGCGGTTCACAGAATACATCTACCTACCAAGTTTCAACTGTGTAATCTTAATAGTTTCGGAATAAAGTGGCTGTGACATACGGACAGACAGACAGACAGACATGACGAAACTATAAGGGTGCCATTTTTTGCCATTAGGCTACGGAACCCTAAAAACTGCCACGGATCGCGATTTTTAGTCGGTTTCATCCACTAATCTTGTGTCGTTTTGTGCATAGTCGATGTATGTATCAATGTGTGTGCGTGCGTAAAAAAGCGGGATATTTAGCGTCCCGCACACACCTTGAACGAGACGTCTCGTTGAGGGTCTCAGGAACGGGATGTCCCGCGTATTGCGGGATGGTTGGCAACCCTATGTAATCACGTTAAGATCTGTGGGGTTTTTCAGGACGGGATCGAGATCGGTTCGAATCGTATAAACGCCAAAACGGTACCTACCTAATAGGGGTTGCAGTCCCGGTACTGAGGAGAACCTAGGTAGTAGTACCTAGGTATTATGGAAATCATGTATAATATTTCCAATCCAAAGAACCAAAATATAATTTGACGTTAATTCGATCCGGCCCGACTCAACATTATATGTATACGTTTGAATGCTGCGTTTAATTAAATGAGCATTTACGAGTAAACGAATTAATAACATGTCGCAAACTTATGTCAATCACAGACTTTTAAGTATTGTATGGAATTGATAAGCTTACGGCACGTAAATTTATAGTTTACTGCTTATAGTAAGCGTAGCGTTCAAACCAGGGATTGAAATACCGTTAAAAAAATAACGATACAAGAAAAATAACGTTAAAAATACCGTTAAAATATTTTATCGGTAAATTTACCGGTAAAAATAACGTTAAAAATATTTTCACTTCTCAAGCTTACGCGCTCACTAGACATAAAATAAAACAATTTTTAATGGACACTAGCGCGGTTTTATTGAAAGTACTTTGGTAATAAGTTGGTATTTGGTTTGATTTTTGGTTTTCCCGACGTTTCGGCAACTTTTCAGCTGCCGTGGTCACGGGGGACTGAAGCTACCCGTGACACCCTCAAGCGATGAATTTTATTAGACGTTCAGAAATAAAAATTTAACAAAATTTTTAATTGTTTTATGTTGATTTATAATTTAATTTTATAAATTATTTAGTGCTAAAAAGAGAGAATCTACTGAAGCTACCACCATTTCATAAAATTAAAAATATTGTACCGGTAAAATTACCGTTAAATATAGCGTTAAACTTTAGTACCGGTAAAATTATAGCTAAAAATTAACGTTATTAATTGGAATAACGTTAATTGTAAAGTAACGGTAACAAAAATTTAAAAAAATTAAAAACCCGCCTGCCTGAAAAGACAAGTCAACTGAAAAGATGGAAACAAGATTAAATATTAAAGGCAACATTATAACATGCAGTTGGAGGCATGCATAAAGAAAGTGACATTATTAATGATTTGAGTTAAATGCCTCCGACTGCATGTTATAATGTTGCCTTTAATATTTAATCTTGTTTCCATCTTTTCAGTTGACTTGTCTTTTTAGGCAGGCGGGTTTTTTAAATTTTTAAAATTTATTTTTTTATTTATTTATTTTTAGTTATTATTTATATGATATACCTTTTTGAAATCCTTATAATAAGCCCTTTAATTTGACACCCATATTGCAGTATTCTAAAAAATTTTCCGCTAGGTATAATAGCACCGTACAGCCGCCATGTTGGTTTTTTTATAACGCCACCTTCTTAAGAACACTTGGGCTGACGAGACAAATCTAACGATATGTTAATCATGGAAATCTGTTCAGCCGTTTGAAAGATATGAGGTAATAAAGAATATTACATACAAACTTACAAGATACGCGCGAAAAACATAACCCTCTTGCAGTCGGGTAAAAAGTAAGAAATAACGTTAAAATTAACGTTATTTACTGAAATAACGTTAATTTCGTTAAAATAACTTTATAATTAACGTTATTTATTAACATAACGTTAATGTTAAATTAACGGTAAAAAAGTAAGTAATAACGTTACATTTAAAAATAACCTTATCATTCCCTGGTTCAAACACATTGGCGATTTGAATAGGTAGGGGGGCTGATTAACTCCATCTTGTCGGGAGTAACCCCGTCTTTGTCGTACCACAAAAACGTTATAGGTATTTTGTTTAAGGCGGTTGTATGACCGAAAGTGGCGCCCTCAGAGGTTTTTGTTTAATAAGTTATTAATAGATGAAGATTTTAATAATGTTTATCGTAGAGATATTAGGGCTCATGGTCTAGTATTTTTAGAAGGTATCACTACATGCCCTCGTAGTCATTGGTAGAAGTAGATAGCAAATGTGTCAAAAACGGCCACTTTTAGCAGTTTTTCTATCTACTTCTAGCAGTGACTACTAGGGAATGTAACGATACCGTCTAAAAATACTAGACTGTGGGCCCTAAAATCTCCACGATAAACATTATTAAAATTGTGTATTAGAATTATAATATTAAATAAAATTCACCGCGGCGCCACTTTCATAAACACCTTAAATAAAGATTGTTTAATTTCATCTAAATCCCGTGACCCTCGGCACATTGTGCATTCATTTACCTCGGAAGTCTAAATGTCTGCTGCAATCACGATCACGACCGACCGCATCTAGAAAGTAAGGAAGTCTACATTTGAAAGGTGAAACGTGAAACTAGAATAATCATTGCACTTTGTCATTATTTAAATAAAACCAGTCAAGAGCGAGTCGGACTCACGCACCGAGGGTTCCGTACCATCATAATTGCACCATTAAACTACACTGCAGAGTATCATAATAAATTTTTTATCACACTTGCTCGTAAAGTGAGCCCTAATCCATCGCTTTTAGGGCCATAAACCGAGCTATAACAAACGCGTGCAATAATATATAAAACACTAGGTTGTTATAGAATTATCCCTACAAAGTTAAATTAGTACCCTACCGCAAGTTCTATGCGAGTAAACAGAGCATTCCGAATTTAACCGGGTTATACAGTTATTTTTTTAATAACAACAAAGAGATTTTATACCGCTGAAAATTCATATTCATTTTTGAAATAAATAAATGTGCAAGTCCTTAATTAAGTCAAACGAATATTTATTATTATCAAATTATTCATAATTCAAAATATTTTATTATAAAATGCTAAAATATTTGCATTTTATCAATTAAAATTATAATTTTGAAGTAGGCTGTATGCTCCCTCACCCCTTTGTTCGCAAAATATTCTTGCATTGGGCGTGTGAAAAAAACAAAAAAAAAACCTACGCGCCTTTTCCCATAATTATCATATTTTGTTTTTGTCGTATTTGTTGCTGTGTGGTAAATTACTTTGTATTTTCCTCGCAAATGTGTTGAAAAACGTCGTATGAAACTCGTGAGCTATTGCTCATTGCACACTCGACCGAGTTACGCCCTCGCCTGCGGCTTGGGCTGCAACCCGCAGCCTTGTGTGCAATAAGCAACCTAAGCTAACTTGTCTCATAATGTACTATTGTATTGCAGTTTTAGGTCAGCGCCATCTCTTGACCGATAGTGGAACTAATGTTAACTTTTTTAGAAATTTGATAATTTCTAAAAATGTGTGCTATAATGAGACATTGTTTTATTTTTCCTGTAATCTTTATATAAACCGCTAGAATTATTTCAGATTTTTCTCTTTGCAAACTTCGGAGATAACGGGGGGGAATTTTATTTTACATTTTTCATCATAAGTTGAAAACCATGCGGCAAGATTAAAAACGTGCAAACGGCGCTCTTTCATAATTATGATTTCCCACATGCCCTAGTAACGCCACTTCAAATTTTTAAGACCCCTTTTCAGTCCCTGTTGTAAAAAAGATATTTATTTTTTTATTTATTTCTTATTTGCAAAATAGTTGGGCAAATGTCATCTCAAACTATTCTAAATTTCAAGTTGATACCATTAGTAGTTCTCGAGATATCCAGCTGCGACAGACAGACAGACAGACTGAGTCACACCATAAGGGTTCCTTTTTTACCATTTTGGTACGGAACCCTAAAAAATTAGTTATGAACTTTCTTAAGGCGGTTGTAGACCGAAAGTGGCGCCGCGGTGAATTTTATTGTAATTCTAATACACAATTTTAATAAAAGTACATATTCACTACTAGAAGTAGATACTGTAAATAGCTGAAAGTGGGTTGACACATTTGCTATCTACTTCTACGAATGACTACGAGGGAATATAGTGATACCTTCAAAAAATACTAGACAATGGGCCCTAAAAATTCCACGTAACGTTTTATTAAAATAATTTTCTATTAACAACTTAATTAAATACAACTTTAATTAATTACAACTTAATTAATTTGACGACCTGAGTGGTGCAGTGGTCACCATGCCGCTTACCACGCAAGAGGTCCCGGGTTCGATTCCCGGCCGGGCAGAAATTGAAATGATGAATTTAAATTTCTGTGACGGGTTTGGGTGTTACTATGTATAATAAGTATATATTTAAAAAGTATATAAGTAGTATATCAGTTGTCTAGCACCCATATCACAAGCTTTGCTTAGTTTGGGGTTAGATGGCGCTGTGTGAAATTGTCCGAGCATTTATTTATTTTAATTAATTAATACCTCTGCGGGCGCCACTTTCATTGGTATTACCACCTTAAAACAACTAATATTTTGATAATTATTACACGACTGCTCAAAAAAAGAAGAGTGTATTGCGTTCAGGGTTCAAGTATGTTTGTGTATATACAGGGCTATTTGTAAAACACTAGCAACCCTCCCATAGTACAGTAGCCCGTAGAACATTTAAATCACTAAAAAGCTTACCGTTTGCCGTTGTGATATAGTTATTTATTACGAAATTATAGATACTTTAACCCAAGTTTTACAGATCGCAACCCGCCGTAACCTATATTTGTATATCTCCAAAAATGATATTTTTTTATTTTTCGAGGTTTACCACATAGTTTAGCTATTGTCGTGTTCTACAGCTTCGTTTGATTGCCACAGATAAAAGTAAGACTATAAAAAAGTTGCCATACACAGAATTAAGACCTGATGAAAATGGTTGGACTTTATCTGGTCTTAAATCTGTGTATGATCACTTTCCATAGTCATACTATTATCAGTGGCAATCAAACAAAGCTGTAGAACACGACAATAGCTAAATCATGTGGAAAACCTTGAAAAATAAAAAAATATCAATTTTGGAGATATACAAATATAGGTTACGGCGGGTTGCGATCTGTAAAACTTGGGTTAAAGTATCTATAATTTCGTAATAAATAACTATATCACAACGGCAAACGGTAACCTTTTTGGTGATTTAAATGTTCTACCGGCTACTAAAAATTTATAACGAAAATCCTTATCAAAAATAAATAAATTTAAAAAATATTAAAACACGACTGCCCTGCCAACTATTATACTATTACTATCAACTATTATACTATTACTAGAACTATTATAAAGTTAAACAACAAGTGTCATTGCAGTCGGGGGACCTTATTATGGAACATTTTTTGATGAAAGAGGTCCCCCGACTGCAATGACACTTGTTGTTTAACTTTTTAGTTCGTTTTTGGCATGGCAGTCGTGTTTTTAATATTTTTAGGGTTCCGGACCAAAATGGTAATAAAAAAAGGAACCCTTATGGTGTGACTCAGTCTGTCTGTCTGTCTGTCGCAGCTGGATATCTCGAGAACCGCTCTTTGCACGTTTTCAATAATTTTTTTTTGTTTAAGGCTACATAGTTTTCGATTTATAATGAAAAATGTAAAAAAAATACCGTCCCCCCCCCCTTATCTCCGAAGTTTGCAAAGAGAAAAATCTGAAATAATTCTATGTGATAGCAGTTTATACATGAAGATTATAGGAAAAATAAAACTATATCTCAATATAGCAGACTATTATAGAAATCATCAAATTTCTAAAAAAGTTAACCTTAGTTCCACTATCGGTCAAGAGATGGCGCTGACCTAAAACTGCAATACTAATTTTATTATTCTACTCTGCAGGGTGGTTTGATGGTGCAATTATGATGGTACGGAACCCTCGGTGCGCGAGTCCGACTCGCTCTTGACCGGTTTTATTTAAATTTATTTATTATTATTTCACACATTTTAGTGACATATTATATAGTTTTGGAATGTGCTCATCAAGGCCTTTCATTTGATGCCCATATTGTAATAATAGAAGAAAAAAAATATTTCACATTTTAAAATGGCGTCGTACAGTCGCCATATTAATTTTTTCTAAAAAAAATATAGCCAGTGTCACTCGGGATGCTGTAAGGATTCTAACGATACCCCATTTATCCAAATCAGTTCAGGCATTTAGAAGTTATGGTGGAATAAAGAAACTCACATACCCACATACCTTACATGAACCCTGAACACATATACACTCTTTTTGCTTTGGGCAGTCGTGTAAAAAGATGTTCAATTTGATGGTCCCTATCTACCATATTCGGCATTAGGGGTATTTTTGTAACATGTTTTATAATGTGTGTGTGCAAGAAAAATCGCTTTTAATTCCGAGAGACTCTTTTGCCTACTGTTTGTAGAGCCAGGGGGCTACTTGTCTCATTTCAAGATCAAAATCGCTTTCATGATGTGATACATTGATGCTTCCTTTTGGCACTAATAAAAACTTACCAAAGAAATGCAGCAATGTGTCACATCACATCCATTTGTCAATGAAAGCGATTGCGATAGACCTATTGTTTGTAGAGCCAGGATCACAGTTTTACAATCCACTAAAACTGTGGCGAAGATCGAACTGAGTGTGGGCGGAGGTGAGCCAAGCCAAGCTGTCAGTTTGCGTCGGTCGACGTCATATCGCACCGGACTTTCTACGGGTGAGTGAGTCACTGACGAGGCCACAGAACAAGCGTTTTAAGAGCCCGTAGCAATTTTGCCGCTGATTGCAGCTCTCTCGCTCGCACATATCATGTTTTCTCAAGATTTCTTAAAACCGAGTGCGTAATTGAAAAATGTGCCTCAGCCACTTTTCGCGATATAAGATTACAGAATTTTTAAAATATATTTCAGTTTTTGTTGCTAAAGTACAAAAAGTTGTCGTTTCTAATAATCATTTGAACTGGTAAATACTTTTTGTTCTTTGTACGAAACTTAAATATACGTTGAAATGTCCGTAATCTCATATTGCGAAAAGTGGCAGACACATTTTTCAATTACGCACTCAGATTTAAGAAATCTTGAAAAAACATGAAATGTGCGAGCGAGAGAGCGGCAGTCAGCGGCAAAATCGCTACGGGCTCTTAGGCTAAGTTCATATGAACGCGCGTTAGGAGCATTCACATGATAGCGTCAGGGACTGATTTACCGGAAAATTACGGTACTTTTATTTATCGGTATGACGTCATACCTATTAGAAACGGTTCCTTCATTATTTTGATACCTTAATTTTTCGGTACCTTTATTTATCGGTATGACGTCATACCTATTAAAACAACTGTCCCTTCATATTTTGATACCTTAATTTTTCGGTACCTTTATTTATCGGTATGACGTCATACCCATTAAAAACTATTCCTTCGAATTTCGATACCTTAATTTTTCGGTACTTCAATATTGGTACCGAAATATGACAACCTTTATTTTGAGGTACCGCTATTTAACCGTTATTTTATTTCGGTACCGAAATGCACTGTATTGAACACGAACCGACAAGTTCCGTGCATTTCGCGAGTAGGTACAGACGGTAGAGAGAGACTCCGCGGGCTGATTATCTAATTAGAAACCACCTAGCGACCGGTTGCAGTTCATAGATTATAGTGATCCATTGCTACTTCTTTTTGGATTAAAAAAAAACATACCAAAGAAAAGTAGCAATGTATGTGGAATGAAACCGGTCGCTAAATAGTTTCTTTTTAGATAATCAGGGTGCCGGTGTACAGTGTACACTTCAGTACAGTACGAGGCATTTCATTAATCTTGAAATTTTTTCGACGGAGTGGGGGAAAGTTCGCGCATGTGCACTTTGGGCTCTGAATAAATTTTTTATGTTCTTTTCATTTTTAATGTTATACCGAGGCTAAAATTACAGTTCGTTTTTATTACAAAAAATACATTTATCATAAGTTTAAATAAAAATTAATGTAAGAAAGAAAAAAAATATTATGGAAATAAATCTGTATGTTTATCTATACTTATGTATATAAATCGGTTTGACCGATTTGGAAGCGGTTATTAAATAGATAAAGTATGAATTATTTAAAAAGTTTAAAATAAAAAGCAAAATAAAAAAATAAATAAAACCCACGTCACTTAAAATAGTTATTCTTAATCTTTCAATCCCTGAGCGGCCCGATGGGGCCGCTCAACAATGGGAAATCTTTTGTGTCTCACTACTCTAATTTTCCGGGAATAGGTAGGTATTCTTAATTAAAAAAAGCGGTCAAGAGTGAGTCGGACTCGCGCACCGAGGGTTCCGTACAATCATGAATATATTTTGATATGTTACTTTAGTACCTACAGTCTTTAAAAAAGTAGGATAGACGGCGGACAGGTGGAAGGGCGAACAGGCGGACAGTTAATTTACAAATCTTAAGGCCGTTGTACTAGCAAAACGTGGTTTTTAGTAGGTTTTCATTCTCTATCTCCTCTTTATTTAATGAATATTAAAACAAAGTAAATATACCATAAGAATCTTCAACATTTTGCCTATCGATTCCACGATTAACATTTGTTAAAAATATTTTACATTATGCCAAAAATATCATAAATAAAATCGACTAACACTTTTGTTTCTGTGCATCTCCTCCGTAACTACGAGTCCTATGGAAATCTCGTTACCACCAATCGATAGAGGAGAAAAAATGCTACAAATTCCACGAAAGACATTTTCGAAAAGACCATTTATGGGATTTTCGCGACAATTTTTCAAAAATTCAGATACATTTTTAACAGAGGGTGCCCTCGAGGGGAGCGGGCGGCAGACCGCCACCGGCGCTCGGACGGGGAACACGTATCGCTCATGCTCCCACTGACAGCTACACAGTTCTCTGTCTCGCTCGTTTGTTTTAGCCTTGCTTTAGCACTGTCAGAATGTTACAATTATGTTTTGAAAATTCATTTCGAACTGAAGGACTATTACAAAAAAGCATCGCGATAAGCGTACGATATTCGTCCAACAACGTGGCACTATTTCCTCACCAATAAGGTTCAATATCAAGTAAATTGAACGACGAATTGCGTCCGACTATCGGTTTCTTTTTTGTTTTGTAATAGGCCCTCTGATGCATTATTTTGCCATTGATATAAAAATTACGCGTAAGGACGGTTAGTATAAAATACCTACCTATTGAATACTATATATGAGTCTTCAAATCAAACATTTGTAGGTAATAAATCACACGACTGTGAGTTAATTTATTTCACTATAACTTTTTAAATGCCTGAACTGAACAGATTTGGATGCATGCAGGTAGGGTATAGGTAAGAATATTTATACCATCCTGCCCCCCCTAGCATGACCATTAAACAGTGACCACTGAAACGCCATAATAATATACATTTATTACTTTTAAGGACAAGGGTTTTGACAGTCAAGTGTCGATAAAACGCATCACGCGATCTATAGGCTGTCCCAATACTTTGCCTCATCCAGGAATCGAACCCACCAAATATATTTTTACGATACCAATCGATAGGGTTTCTCATCAGACCCCCTAGTCAAAGTAATATTTGCAAATCGTTATCGCTTCGCTTTTGAAACTGTATGGAAATGAAATAGGGTACGTTCAGATGACAAGCGCTCAACGCACGGTCATTTTTTTCAGATTCAATAATTTGGTATAATTCGATGGATTCGAATTTGGATTCGATAATATAAGCGCGCATTGACGCGCGCTGACAACAGTCGAGCGCTAGTGCAGCGTTCAACGTGCACTTTATCAAAACTCGCGTTAAGCGCTTGTCATGTGAACCTGCTCTTAAGGTTTCGTTAACAATCTAATTTTAAAATCATATGTTAATGTAAGTAAGTAATCGAATTTAAGAATCAAACGAAAAATGTAAGGATTATAGTCTTAATTCATACATTTTTCGGAGTGAAGTGATAACGAAAATTTTAATGTGACATTTGGCTACAGGCTCTGGATTATTAGCACGTTTTTAGGGTTCCGTAGCCTAAAAGCAAAAAACGGAACCCTTATAGATTCGTCATGTCTGTCTGTCTGTCTGTCCGTTCGTATGTCACAGCCATTTTATTCCAAAACTATTAGAATTACACAGTTAAAATTTGGTAGGTACATGTATTCTGTGAACCGCATTACGATGTTTACACAAAAATAAAAGATAAGGGATTTATATTTTTAAGATTATTATCTTAAATATATAAATCCCTTTATTTTATTAAGATTATTATCCCCATACATGGAACTGAAACTGAAAAAAAATTTTTCGTCTATGCGTGCGGGGTGTCTATTGTCTATAGATAGGTCTTTAAAACTCTCTCTCTCTCACTCTCTAATTTTTATTACTATTTAGACGCAGTGAACGCACACCAACTTAAAAAAGTTAGCCTGTTTTGTTTAGTACCTACTTACGTCAAAAGCTTTTTCATATTACTGTTGTTTATCCAACTTCATAATTTATAAAAAATATTTTATATTATTGAAATCTTTTAAACGGTCGTGATTTCAGGCCTCAAACTTCGTCAATCGATAATGGTTTTAGATTCTATGATATTTTTTTCGTAGTGGTTAGATTATAAAGTACCTACTATACTTACCAGAAATATTAATCTCCTCTGGTGATAATGTTTATTATTGCGTATACCTATTTTACCAACAAATACCAATATATTACACCATCAATAAACAAAATGTAGTTGTCAACAAAATTAGTAAATGCATTTGAATTGAATTGAAAAAACACGAAAAATGTAGTAAGTAGATAATCAAAATACTTCCTTTCCGAAAAAAACGATTTTTTAAAATTATTTGGAAAAGGAACTAACACCATCATTTCAATGATGCCATACAATAGTCTGCGCGCGACGCGATCACTATAAAAAAACCTTTGAAATAAATTCAAAAAATTCAAAATTCAAAAAATCATTTATTCAGTCTAGGCTGTTACAAGCACTTGTGAATATCATAGAAGCTACCCCATCGGTTCGCAAACCCTAAGCGGGAGACCTTGTAACAAGAAGAACCGGCAAGAAACTCGTCAAGGGCTGCTTTTTTCTTCCTGTATATTTCATACAGTCGTCAACATTTAAAAATGACCTCCACATTTAAAGTGAGGTCATTTACACAATAATTAACAAAAGTTTATACGCAATAGGTAGGTTGAAGTTAATTACCTACTATATAATGGATAGGTAATTGTGAGAGTAAATAACTTTCAACTAGTTGGGAAATCACTTTGTCTGCTACTCCTAAGTAGGCAATATTTATCAAAAAACACTTGATACAAGATATAAAAAATAATAATGAAAAAAACG
This sequence comes from Agriphila geniculea, assembly GCA_943789525.1. NCBI lineage: Eukaryota > Metazoa > Arthropoda > Insecta > Lepidoptera > Crambidae > Agriphila > Agriphila geniculea. The sequence continues at coordinate 7,052,047 of OX038898.1, read as the reverse complement.
CAATTCTTACAATTCAATATGCGTTAAGATCGGTACTCAGAAGCAGACCCATTCCCACTGGCAGCATCCGTTCACGAGCATGACGCATGAACCAGCCATCGTTTTGCTCAACCATATTTGAGGGAACGTAACGACCCGCCTCACACGACACCACCGCAGAAATGTTTAAAGTGAGCATGACCATAAGACGTACCTAGTTACGAGTATAAGTACTATGCAAAATGTGAAAAAAATCGGTTGGCACTCCGGGAGTGCCGGCAGAAGTGGAAACTTGAATATTAACGTTGTGCATTTTTGATATTTTGAAATTAGCGGCAAAGGATTAAAATTATTTCTTTCCTGTTACTATACAGTCACACAATTCAATCAGTTTGTAATTAGAGAAAAATTCTAAAGATTTTGCCAGTGGCCTTTTTAATTTCTACATGCACGCATTCTACGATTTAAACTTATAGTCACAGAGTATAAATAAGTATAGACTTTTCATCATCGAAGAGATCGCTGCTATTAGTTCCATTTTCAAAATTAGTGCGTTGCTGGTGACACAAGTGTTTACGTCTTAAAATGATGCGCCGCCATTTTCAACGCGCCCCGTAGAAAGAGATTACACTTGAAAGTAGGGGATAATTCCGCCGCCAGCTGTCTACTCTCCATCCGTCACATCCGTCTCACGCATTTTCTATCAGCCACGTGATTCTTACTGACGCGAGTTTAGCATTTTTTCCCCATTACAAAAAGCGTACAACACCGCTAAAGAAGTTTTCACTTCAAAACAGTAAAATAACTAAAACATGAAACAGACTTGACTTCATACATAATTTAATTTTAATATGAATTGCGGCTGATTGATTGAACATTGCTGATTTCTTGTTTTTTTATAAAACAATTTACCTTCAATTTACCTACATAAAATTAAAATTTAATATTTTAACAATGCCATGCTGCCGTGTCTCCAACTTTCTATGGTCCGTGAATTTTGGCCAAGCTTTGTGTAGGTTACGCATTAGTTTTCAAAAATTTTAATAGATGTCGGTAATAAAAAAGTTGGAGACACGGCAGCTTGGCATTGTTAAAATATTAAATTTTAATTTTATGTAGGTAAATTGAAAAAAGTGTTTCATAAAAAAACAAGTAATCTGCAATGTTCAATCAATCAGCCGCAATTTATATTAAAATTAAATTATATATGAAGTCAAGTTTGTTTCATGTTTTAGTTATTTTACTGTTTTTTTCGGAGTGAAAACTTCTTTAGCGGCGTTGTACGCTTTTTGTAATGGGGAAAAAATGCTAAACTTACGTCAGTAAGAATCACGTGGCTGATAGAAAATGCGTAAGACGGATGTGACGGATGGAGAGTTGACAGCCGGCGGCGGAAGTATCCCCTACTTTCAAGTGTAATCTCTTTCTACGGGGCGCGTTGAAAATGGCGGCGCGTCATTTTAAGACGTAAACACTTGTGTCACCAGCAACGCGCTAATTTTGAAAATGGAACTAATAGCAGCGATCTCTTCGGTGAAATCATAAACTTATTTATACTCTGTGACTATAAGTTTAAATCGTAGAATGCGTGCATGTAGAAATTAAAAAAGGCCACTGGTGCAAAATCTTAAGAATTTTTCTCTAATTACAAACTGATTGAATTGTGTGACTGTATAGTAACAGGAAAGAAATAATTTTAATCCTTTGCTGCTAATTTCAAAATATCAACAATGCACAACGTTAATATTCATGTTTTCACTTCTGCCGGCACTCCCGGAGTGCCAACCGATTTTTACTTATACTCGCGTAACTAGGTACGTCTTATGTCATGCTTACTTTAAACATTTCTGCGGTGGTGTCGTGTGAGGCGGGTCGTTACGTTCCCTCAAATATGGTTGAGCGAAACGATGGCTGGTTCATGCGTCATGCTCGTGAACGGGTGCTGTCAGTGGGAATGGGTCTGCTTCTGAGTACCGATCTTAACGCATATTGAATTGTGAGAATTGCGTTTCTTCTATATTATTTTTTATATCTTGTATCAAGTGTTTTTGGTAAATATTGCCTACTGAGTAGCAGACAAAGTGATTTCTCAACTAGTTGAAAGTTATTTACTCTCACAATTACCTATCCATTATATAGTAGGTAATTAACTTCAACCTACCTATTGCGTGTAAACTTTTGATAATTATTGTGTAAATGACCTCACTTTAAATGTGGTGGTCATTTTTCAATGTTGACGACTCTGTATGAAATATACAGAAAGAAAAAAGCAGCCCTTGACGAGTTTCTTGCCGGTTCTTCTCGTTACAAGGTCTCCCGCTTAGGGTTTGCAAACCGATGGCGTAGCTTCTATGACATTCACAAGTGCTTGTAACAGCCTAGACTTAATAAATGATTTTTGAGTTTAGAATTTTTTGAATTTATTTCAAAGGTTTTTTTTATAGTGATCGCGTCGCGCGCAGACTATTGTATGGCATCATTGAAATGATGATATTAGTTCCTTTTCCAAATAATTTTACAAGATCGTTTTTTTCGGAAAGGAAGTATTTTGATTATCTACTTACTACATTTTTCGTGTTTTTTTCAATTCAATTCAAATGCATTTATTCAGACAACAGATATTTTACTGAAATGATTTACAAATTTTGTTGACAACTACATTTTGTTTATTGATGTTGTAATATATTGGTATTTGTTGGTAAAATAGGTATACGCAATAATAAACATTATCACCAGAGGAGATTAATATTTCTGGTAAGTATAGGTACTTTATAATCTAACCACTACGAAAAAAATATCATAGAATCTAAAACCTATATCGATTGACAAAGTTTGAGGACTGATTTCAATAATATAAAATATTTTTTATAAGTTATGAAGTTGGATAAACAACAGTAATTTGAAAACGCTTTTGACGTAAGTAGGTATTTAACAAAACAGGCCAACTTTTTAGGTTGGTGTGCGTTTAGCATTACTGCGTCTAAATAGTAATAAATAAAAACTAGTGAGTGACAAAATTATGTTTGCGGTTTTGGAAAATATGTTATATCTCTAAAACTAATAAATATAAACAAACTAATTTTAGTTGAAAGTGTTTATTAAGATCTACAGCATACATTTTTTTAGATTTTTCACTCTCTTATTTTAAAAGTTAGAGGGCTAAACACATATTTTACCACTTTGGCAGTGTATATCTTTCAAACGGTTGACTTTGAGAAAAATAGTCTTAGAAACCTCAATGTCATTTTTAAAGACCTATCTATGGACAGTAGACACCCCGCACGCAAAGATATGATGAAAAAATTTTTTTCAGTTTCAGTTCCATGTATGGGGATAATAATCTTAATAAAATAAAGGGATTTATATATTTAAGATAATAATTTTAAAAATATAAATCCCTTTATCTTTTATTTTTGTGTAAACACCGTAATGCGATTCACAAAATACATGTACCTACCAAGTTTTAACTGTGTAGGTAATCCTAATAGTTTCGGAATAAAGTGGCTGTGACATACGGACGGACGGACAGACAGACAGACATGACGTTTCTATAAGGGTTCCGTTTTTTGCCTTTAGGCTACGGAACCCTAAAAACGTGCTAATAATCCAGAGCCTGTAGCCAAATGTCACATTAAAATTTTTGCTATCACTTCGCTCCGAAAAATGTATGAATTAAGACTATAATGCATACATTTTTCGTTTGATTCTTAAATTCGATTACTTACTTACATTTACATATGATTTTAAAATTAGATTGTTAACGAAACCTTAAGAGCAGGTTCACATAGGGTTGCCAACCCTACTATATAATATAGTATCCTACTATATTGAAGGCTCGCCTACTATATTTTTTGAAAAAATATATAGTAGGCAAAACTACTATATTTTTTCAAGTGAAAAAATTAAACAAAAGCAACAAAAAAATATTACTTATACGCACATAATTATGTTATTACATACTATTTTTTTGTGATTAAACACTTGTCTTTATGGTTATTGGTTGTTGAATAAATTATGAAAATGTTAGTACTTAAGTATGAAAAATGCAACTTCTTTAAAATCCTCCATACAAAACGGCGACCTACTATATTTTTTTGGACTTTTTCGCCATCTACTATATTTTTACACTAAAAATCTTGAAACTACTATATTTGATCCAAAAAAAGTTGGCAACCCTAGGTTCACATGACACGCGCTTAACGCGAGTTTTGATACAGTGCACGTTGAACGCTGCGCTAGCGCTCGACTATTGTCAGCGCGCGTCAATGCGCGCTTTGAGATCATTGGTTTTCTACGTTACCCGTCAGAATTCAGATGAGCGCGCGCTTTTGACGCAGATAGACGTATTTTAGGGTACGCTCAGTTCATCCAAAAATCGTCCGAAAAGGAAACGGAAGCTGTTAATACCGAATTATCGAATCTGAAAAAAATTAACGCGCGTTGAGCGCTTGTCATCTGAACGTACCCTATGTCAATCCCATACAGTTTCAAAAGCGAAGCGATAACGATTTGCAAAAATTACTAGGGGGTCTGATGAGAAACCTTATGGATTGGTATCGTAAAAATATATTTGTTGGGTTCGATTCCTGGATGAGGCAAAGCATTGGGACAGCCTATAGATCGCGTGATGCGTTTTATCGTCACTTGACTTTTAAAACCCTTGTCCTTAAAAGTAATAAATCAATTTTATTATGGCGTTTCAGTGGTCACTGGTCATGCTAGGGGGCAGGATGGTATAAATATTCTTACCTATACCCTACCTGCACGCATCCAAATCTGTTCAGTTCAGGCATTTAAAAAGTTATAGTGGAATAAATTAACTCACAGTCGTGTGATTTATTACCTACAAATGTTTGATTTGAAGACATATAATATATAGTATTCAATAGGTAGGTATTTTATACTAACCGTCCTTACGCGTAATTTTTATATCTATGGCAAAATAATGCATCAGAGGGCCTATTACAAAACAAAAAAGAAACCGATAGTCGGACGCAATTCGTCGTTCAATTTACTTGATATTGAACCTTATTAGTGAGGTAATAGTGCCACGGTGTTGGACGAATATCGTACGCTTATCGCGATGCTTTTTTGTAATAGTCCTTCAGTTCGAAATGAATTTTCAAAACATAATTGTAATATTCTGACAGTGCTAAAGCAAGGCTAAAACAAACGAGCGAGACAGAGAACTGTGTAGCTGTCAGTGGGAGCATGAGCGATACGTGTTCCCCGTCCGAGCGCCGGTGCACAGTGTGATATTTTTGAAATCTAGCTTGACAAAATTATAATGTCCATTAAATATTAAGTGGCATGCTTTAGGATAAAATTTAAAAACATTATGTAGATTTTAAACGTCTATTACAATAAGGTAACATAAAAATTATCATATTTTGTAATTGAAAATGGAAAAAAATAATACAACAAAATAACGTATTTAAAATCACACGTCACTCAGAATCAGTATTATCGTATTCGCTATTAGAATTATCTTGAATGCTGTCATACTCTCTGGTTGTAGTTGGCATCTCTAAAAGCTCGCATACTTGAGTCGTAATTTGGCTATGTTTTGTTTTTGGAGGAACACGTTACTTGTTCTGCTCCATCACAACCCCATTTCACAATAATAGCAAGACCACTCAAGATCGCTATTCTCTGCAGGACCTCTTCTTGCGCTTTGCATAATCGTGTGATCCATAAGAAACTGCAATTTTACTTGGGCTAGCGTTTCTGTGACATTGATGTCATTGGGGTAGCACAATTGCTTTGCCCTTTTGACTTTATAATAGGGTGAGTACATTTTTTTACCTATTAATTTTATTTGCTTGGTCTCGTACCACATTATATTGATGTGTCGACAAATTAGCATCGATCGTTAGTGAGAGAGCTTGATCTTTCGTAAGTCCGACTTTTTTAGAACTTGCCAAACATTTCCAAGCTCTTTTAATAGTAAATACCTCTTTTAGGTGAAGCGAGACAAAGCTCTTTCATGATTGCTGCCGAATCTCTTTGCCCTTCACTGTGAAGCTTTACTTCAGTAGCCATCGATAACTCCTCCTTGCTCGATGAATCCAGTAGATGTTGAATGCGCCGTTTTTTTTTGTTCTTAGACTGCAGCTTCAAAAGGATTTTTTTGGTCTACCAGACCCCTACTCGTTCCAAAGTTGTGGATCACCCTCGATAGCTGTTGTGACAAAATCAGAAAATGATACATTTACTTCCAACCACGTAGAATTCGCTTTTAAAAAGCGATTTTGGTGTCTTCCCGACTTCGTCCATTTTTGCTCGATTTTTTGACAGATGCTTCGTATTTTAACTTTCAATTTTTTCATGATATCTTCCGTAAAAGACGGAAACCAAGTTCTTGCAAAATATAGCTTATCAAAGCATTCGATCTTGTTTATATTTAATTAGCAAACCAAATGCCGAATAAGTTTCGACTTGAAATTTGCGTAGTCATACTGAAAAAAAATAAAAACTTGTATGAGTGTCGCATGACTTCGCAAGTAAATACACTTTGGTCGTAAAGCCAACATATTAGTCTTTCAAAATAATGTAATACGAGATTGATATACGTCGATATAATATACTAAAACTAAAGTACAAACAGTTTTTTCTTTCTTTTTTTAACTTAATTTAAACTTCTATTTTAATGATACTCACAACAACTTTTAAGAATTTATTATTAGAGAAAATCAATTAAACTCACCTTGAGGACTCAAAAATCACAATCGCAACTCACAATCACTGCGTATTAATCGAGCAAACTCAAACGAATGGTGCGGTCGCTTAAAACAATTAATCGCCGAAATATGGGTACCCGCATGTTGAGACTTGTTCCTTATTATTGAGCGCCTTCAGCTAAAAAGGAATCTTAGTGTCTTTTAATAGGATATGTCTAGTTTATATGTAAACAGCTATTTGACTTCTAGATGACAAGTGAAAAATATAATTTTGTCTTGCTAGATTACGAATATTTCGCATTGTGCGGTGGCGGTCTGCCGCCCGCTCCACTCGAGGGCACCCTCTGTTAAAAATGTATCTGAATTTTTGAAAAATTGTCGCGAAAATCCCATAAGTGGTCTTTTCGAAAATGTCTTTCGTGGAATTTGTAGCATTTTTTCTCCTCTATCGATTGGTGGTAACGAGATTTCCATAGGACTCGTAGTTACGGAGGAGATGCACAGAAACAAAAGTGTTAGTCGATTTTATTTATGATATTTTTGGCATTATGTAAAATATTTATAACAAATGTTAATCGTGGAATCGATAGGCAAAATGTTGAAGATTCTTATGGTATATTTACTTTGTTTTAATATTCATTAAATAAAGAGGAGATAGAGAATGAAAACCTACTAATAACCACGCAGCTGCTTATGGTGACTGAAAAACGTTTCAGCCACTCCACAAACTGATGAAATATTATCGATTTAACCTTTCAACACCCGGAAAAAGAGACACAATAGATATTCCATTGTTATCCGGGACCAGGAGGCCGCTCGGGCGTTCATGAATTAAACGTAAGGAATAATATTGCTAAGCAATATTATTGGTTATTCTAAGTAGCAGTGGCGAAGGGTTCATACAAGCCGATTCCCATCGGCTTACCTTTTCGAAATCCCACCCCACGGATCCACTATGCAGATCACAACATTCTTCATCATTTTTGTAGAGCGGCTTACCTTCGCCATAATTTCACCCCTCGCCACTGCTAAGTAGGAACTTATTTTTCTTTATTCGTACGGCAGATAGTAGGTAATGACCATTCTGAATTTCGACAATCAATTATTTCGAATTTTCGACAGGGTGAATTTCGAAAAACAATAGTGCGACTACTCACTGCTTCGTCAGAACATATTTCGATTTCGACACACACAACTTCGAATAACACTACTTCGACAGAACCCTTCTTCGAAATGCACTTGTTCGACGGATCTCTATTTCGACGGAACATACCTTCGACAAAATACTGCTCTGAAATGTGACAATATTAATTGAATTCCACTTTATTAGTAGCATAAGAAAGACCTATTAATACTAACATGTGTAATAAAAAAATCAAGAAGACTTATTACTATTATTAATAATTTAAATTCTCTATATTATCTGAAGATATGATTGTTATAATTATTAAAAACATAGTTGATTATTATTTATGTTTTTATTTTGTAAGTACCTTAAACCAAAAAGCGGAATTCAATAATTATTGTCACATTTCAGAGTAGTATTTTTTCGAAGGTATGTTCCGTCGAAGTAGTGTTATTCGTAGTAGTGTGTGTCGAAATATGTTCTGTCAAAGCAGTGAGTAGTCGCACTATTGTTTTTAGAAATTCAGACCCTGTCGAAATAATTGACTGTCGAAATTCAGAATGACAGTCGTAGGTAATTATATTAGAACCAGCCACCAATTATTATTGTAGTATTAGGTCAGCGCCATCTCTTGACCAATAGTGGAACTATTTTTTTCTTCTTAGGTCAGCGCCATCTGTTGACTGGTAGTGGCACTAATATTTTTTTGTTTGTTTTTTGAATTTCTAAAAAATTGTGTTATATTGAGGCATCGTTTTGTTTTTCCTGTAATCCTTACATAAACTACTATCACTTAGAATTATTTCTGATTTTTCTCTTTGCAAACTTCGGAGATAAGGGGGGGGGACGATTTTTTTTACATTTTTCATCATAAGTCGAAAACTATGCGTCCTAAAAAAAGGAAAAAAATGTTTTATAATGTGCAAACAGCGCTCTTTCATATGATACCCCACATTACCTAGTCACCTCACTTCAAATTTTTAAGACACCTTTTCAGTACCTACTAGACGTGTGCGCCGATCGGCGTGGCGCACGCCGCCGGTCATTTTAGCCACGCCGCCGCCGCCGAATTTTTCATCGGCGTCATCGGCGTCAAAATTCAAGTGTAACATGTATAAGAAACAAGTACAAAAGCATGCATTTATTATGCATTGCATTGCATCTATACTATACATTATAATATAATCTCATAAAGATTTATTATTTACCTCTCTTTTTTGCATTAGTGATTGTTGCCATAGAGGTTTTTTATTATTGTGATTTTGTAATACATTAGTCATCATTATCACATCAGCCGCACGACACCCACTGCTGGGTATAGGCCACCCCCAAGGATCTTCACGACGATCGATCCTGCGCTGCCCGCATCTAGCGGCTTCCCGCGACCTTCACCAGATCGTCTCGGTCGGTCCACCTTGCCGGGGGCCTACCCAAGGAGCATCTCATCCGGTGTGCGGTTGACATTCCAACCTTTCTGTCCCAACCGCCATTGGTTCTTCTCGCTAATGTGTCCCGCCCACTGCCACTTCAGCTGAGCAATTCTCCGAGCGATGTCGGTTACTTAAGTTCTCCTACGCATCTCCTCATTTCTGGTTCGATCACGCAGGGAAATGCCGACTATGGCTCTCTCCGTTGCACACTGGGTGAGAGATTTCTTATGAGACCCACATTTAGCGACCACGTTTTACTGCGGTAAGTTAACACTGGCAACACACACTGTTCATAGACTTTTGTCTTGAGACACAGGTAAGTTGGACGCGAAGTTTTGTCGAAGCTTCCCGAATGTTGCCCATCCGACCTGGATTCGACGAGAGATCTCTTTCGAAGTTGAAATTATACCTAACTGGACTGTCTGTCCTTGGTAAACGTAATGGTCAGCAACTTTGAGTGTAGGTACTGTTCCCAACATTATGAGCTGGAGTGGGTACAACATGGGCACTCGACATGATTTTCGTCTTATCCATCTTTATTCTAAGACCCACTTTTTGGGTGGCACTACGGATATCTTCGAGCATTGTGTTCAAGTCTTCCATGGTCTCAGCCATAAGAACTATATCATCGGCAAAACGAAGGTGTGTTATGTACTGGCCATTAATGTTGATACCGAGTCCTTTCCAGTCCAAGAGCTTAAAGATGTTGTGACGCAGTTGCGAACGCAGCTGTGAACAGTTTCGGAGATATAACTCTCTGTCTCACACCTCGCTATAGTTGGATGGGATCTGTGCTCTGATTCTGTACTCGGGCCGACACGGTTGCATTTTCTTATAAGTGCCTCAACACCTCGATATACCTAGTCCACTTGGTGCAACTCTAAAGTAGCTCTGCCCGGGTCTTAATCGCATCAAAGACTTTCTCACAGTCCACGAACGCCAAGCAAAGTGGCAGATTATACTCCTCGGTCTTCTGTATAACCTGCAGCAGCGTATGGATGTGGTATATGTTGCCAAAGCCTTTTCAAAACGTGGCTTGTTTGGGAGGTAGGAAGTCGTCGAACTTGCGAGCGCAACGATTCGTATTCTTCAAGAAGGTCTTGTCACCCTTTTTAAAAAACAGAATCACCTCACTTATGTTCCAAAAACATAACAAAGACTAAATTTATACAATTTTATAATAAAAATGGACGACCACAAAAAGTATCTGTGATACATGATGGTGAACAAATCGCAGAGTGCACTGCTGCTAAATTTCTTGGCATTGAAGTAGACAACAATTTAACATGGAAAAATCACGTCTCATGTGTTTGTCAGAAAATTAATAGATTTACTTATGCTCTATATCGTTTAACGCGGTTAAGTGGACAAAAGACAGCACTTACTGCTTATCATGGTTACGTGTGCTCAGTTTTGAGGTATGGTCTTATTTTATGGGGAAACTCGGTTGACGTTGACCGTGCCCTATTGATTCAGAAGAGGTGTGTTAGAGCTATGTGTGGTGCAGGACCCATGGATTCCTGTCGACCATTATTCAAAAAACTGAATCTTTTAACACTTCCATCAATGTATATTTTTGAATTATGTGTCTTTACGAAAAATAATTTGAATCTGTTTAAAAAGAAGCATGAAGTATGTACATTCCTAACCAGATATCCAAATCAATTAGTGTTGCCATCTTGCTCAACAACGTGTTGCCGAAAGAATTGTTATTCCATGTCAATAACATTATTCAATAAACTACCAACGGCAATGAAAGACTTACCAATGAAACAATTTAAATGTGCGTTGTATCGATTCCTGACTGACAAATGTTTTTATAGCGTTAAGGAATTTATTGATTGCAAAATTTAATACTATCAAACCATTTTTTTGCAATATATTATTATGTATTAGGTATTATTTTTATTATGATAATTCAATTCGATTACTATTTGGACATGTTTTAATTATTTTTATTTAATTTTATTTATGATTATTTTTCGACATTGTTAATTTATTATATATTAGTCTTGGCCTATCTCTAATTTGCATACCAAAGTTATTTGGTTAAATGTGAGAAACAAAACTGATAAATGTTATAATCTTGTACTGACCACATTTACAGCAATAAAGAATTATTTCATTTCATTTCCATGTCTTCGGCGTTCTGCCCTCGACGATGACGTAATTGCAAAGGTTCTTTAGGTCTTCCATTCTACTTATTTTGACCATCCACGCTGATTACGCCGATGACGCCGCCGCCGCCGACAATTTAGACGCCAGACGCCGCCGCCGGTCAAATAACCATCGGCGCACACGTCTAGTACCTACCTGTTGTAAAAAAAAAATTTTTTATTTCTTTCTTATTTGCAAAATAGTTGGACAAATATCATCTTAAACTATTCCAAATTTCAAGTTGATACCATTAGTAGTTTTCGAGATATCCAGCTGTGACAGACAGACAGACTGAGTCACACCATAAGGGTTCCTTTTTCTTACCATTTTGGTGAGTCCGTTACGCCAGCAAGAAAGTAGCTTCTAGAGGGAAGCGAGTTTGATGAATAATTTGTGCGCAATTTGTGGGTCTTATAGTTTTGGAATAAAACGGGAAAAACGAATTCTGCTGGGGTAACGGTACTCCAGCAGGAAGATTCTAAACTAATGATCGGAGAGAAATAAATGATATATGGGCGGGTAGCTTGATACTAGCAAGAAATGTGCGCCAAATATATAATTTGTGGGCCTTATAGTTTTGGAGATATTTGATTTCCTGCTGGCGTAACGTTTTGCCGGATCCCAGATCTCGGAAACTACTAAATGTGCGATCTTACAGTAAACATATAGAAGTAGCCCCTAATTTGTGCTATTGGTGCGGTAGAAAACATTTCAAAAATATTCACAAATTTTGAAGTAATCGGGCATTTTCTGAAAACAGTAAAAAAATTCTAGCGCCTTAACTACCACATAAATAAAGAAACTAAAAACGATGTTCTATTCTTCTTATTATTTCTCATTACCATAAAAAATTTGAAAACCGCACACATACATGTTTTTGAATAATACCCACATGAAGGTGAGACCGACCATGTCATGACTTTGACGGTCAGCAGGATAAAAATATGAGAGATTATTTAGATCCTGGCCCAATGAATAATCTGTGCAGTTAATGAAGTACATGCTCTGAAATTTTCAGCTTCAAATTCTTCGTATTAAAGGAAATATCAATTAAAATCCAAAACAACTGTCAGTATTCCTATTAACCGACCAAATTCGATAGACCACAAAAAAGCGACGCGTTCATACATATTGATGACCTCCTTAACTTTGTTGTCGAACAGGATTGTACACGTCACGTCTACGTACATTTAAGTGAAAAAGTGATTTGATTTGAGTGAGTGCTTTTATTTAAATAACGAATGAAGTTATTTCTGTTACATTTCATTTTTTACTTGAATTGAAAGAATTTTAACCATTTTAACATTATTTTAGTAAAAAAATAAAGGATGTTTTGTAATTTTATTTCGTTTTTTTTTTGTTATACCTAACTAGGTACTTAATGTACCTACAATGCGATTAAATTGACAATAGACAGTGATCCCTTGCATGCAACTTCTACATGGATGTAGGTCTCTTCACAGAGGGCCTAGTACGAGTTGGTTTTTTGTTCTCACTTCACTTTACGAATAGTTAACTATCGTTTTCATTCTTTCACTCGTTCACTCACTCGCATGATTTCCTCTCTTTCACTCGATACTATTTGTAAAGTGAGGTGAGAAACACAACTAGTACTAGGCCCTCTGACGTCCATTATACAAGTTGTATAATGGACGTCAGTGGTCTCTATGGAAAAGATAAAATGTAACAGATTAAAAAACGTCGTTTTATAGCACAAGCGCTATGAAGTTGGTCACTATCTTCTGTTGTAAAATTAATTGCATTTTAAGTAAGTACTTAGGTACCTTAATAAAATGTTATTACAATAAATACCTCCTTGTTACACCAAAACTAAATACCTACCTTAATAATAATACGCGAGTGAAGTGCCCGTTTAACTGATTTTAGTACTTCTTTCCGGTTCGAATGAAGTTATAAACATATACCTACCTAAGACAGCTAGGTAGTTGTTTTCTGTTATTGAAAATAAAAACAGCTATGCTATTGATGTTTAGACAACAATGATTCTGGTATATTTCACTAAGAAGTAAACAGATCTTCTAGTAACTTAAGAAATTTAGCTGGTTTCAAAGTCACGTGTTCGAAGAGTGCCGTCCGCAAAATATATAATCTGGGTGTAATGTAACAGATCAACGCCACATTGTATTGGTATAAATGCAGGCTCTAACTAACCATTTAAATGTTAAAACACTATTTACCCACATTTGCCGATAAGAAGTTATGAACGCAACTGTACAAACAATTTTTCTGTATAATACGACACATTAAAGAAGGTCATCAATATGTATGAACGCGTCGCTTTTTTGTGGTCTATCGAATTTGGTCGGTTAATCGGAATACTGAGAGTTGTTTTGGATTTTAATTGATATTTCCTTTAATACGAAGAATTTGAAGCTGAAAATTTCAGAGCATGTACTTCATTAACTGCACAGATTATTCATTGGGCCAAGATCTAAATAATCTCTGATATTTTTATCCTGCTGACCGTCAAAGTCATGACATGGTCGGTCTCACCTTCATGTGGGTATTATTCAAAAACGTGTATGTGTGCGGTTTTCAAAATTTTTATGGTAATGAGAAATAATAAGAAGAATAGAACACCGGTTTTAGTTTCTTTATTTATGTGGTAGTTAAGGCGCTAGATATTTTTTTCTGTTTTCAGAAAATGCCCGATTACTTCAAAATTTGTGAATATTTTTGAAATGTTTTCTACCGCACCAATAGCACAAATTAGGGGCTACTTCTATATGTTTACTGTAAGATCGCACATTTAGTAGTTTCCGAGATCTGGGATCTGGCAAAACGTTACGCCAGCAGGAAATCAAATATCTCCAAAACTATAAGGCCCACAAATTATATATTTGGCGCACATTTCTTGCTAATATCAAGCTACCCGCCCATATATCTTTTATTTCTCTCCGATCATTAGTTTAGAATCTTCCTGCTGGAGTACCGTTACCCCAGCAGAATTCGTTTTTCCCGTTTTATTCCAAAACTATAAGGCCCACAATTTTTTTATTTGGCGCACATTTACACCGAATTGCGCACAAATTATTCATCAAACTCGCTTCCCTCTAGAAGCTACTTTCTTGCTGGCGTAACGGACTCCATTTTGGTACGGAACCCTAAAAAGGTTAAATAATTTTTACGAAAATATCTCCTGACTCACATTAATGTACAGTACGAGGCATATAACTTGAAATCGGGTGGGGATTGTGCGAAACGCGTATTTTGGGTATGCGTAGCGGTGAGGGGCGCGGGCGGTGGGCAAGGGGCGCGCGCCATTGGTCGCTCACAAGAGCACATGCGCGAACTTATCCCCACTCCGTCGAAAAAATTTCAAGATACGTGCCTAGTACTGTAGTATTAACCTATACATACACACCTATTCAAAAAAAATCATCGGGTCTGCAATTGCCATCTCTCTGTTCTTCAAAAGTACCTATATTCCCAATATTGTTCCCAATACAAAATATTAGTTCATTTCGACGCAGGTAATGGAAGCCCCGACGCGACGGATATCTGTCAGTCAGATATTATATATCAGTCAGGTTATATCAGTATCTATCACCCATAGTACAGGCTTCGCCTAGCTAGTAAATCAAATGACCGTGTATGTGAAATATGTACTACACATTTTTTTTTTGTTTTGGTAGGTATATTTTTTAAGGGTACCTATAAAAATTTGAGGATTGGGCTGTAATTAATATTGTAAGGAGTAATCATCAATCATCGTCTGCGTCTGTTTTATCAGTAATAAAAGAGACGCAATGATAGCCATTCAGAAAATTGAAGTTTTAAGAGCTTGTAATACCGCCCCCAGCCCCCCTAGCATGAAGATGAACGACAAAACACGATATAATACCTTTATAAGAGGTTAAGCTAACCCAAATATAACGGTACCGTTATAATAACGGTACCGTTAATATAACGGTACCGTTATATTTGGGTTTGGGTTGAGTAATTAAAAATTGCGGTACCGCTTTGATGAGGTACCGAAAAACAGATATACCGGAAAATTGCGGTACCTTTTTATATCGGTATGACGTCATACCTATTTAAAACTATACCTTCATATTTTGATACCTTAATTTTTCGGTACTTCAACATAGGTTCCGTAATTTCGGTACCTCTATATTTCGGTGGTTTTATACCGAAATAAAATTTATCGGTATCCTAAGTAAGGGTAGAATATTTCGGTACCGCTATATTAACCGTAAAACATACCGAAATTTAACAACCGCAACCAATCCCTGGATAGCGTGCACGCGCGGCAGTCTGGCATCAACATTACTGAGAATGGACGTGGCTGAAGCAATTTGTTCATTGATTTGTTTATTTATAAAAAGTTATTTTAACAAAGTATGTTTAATATTTTATGTTTGATTAATTTAACAAAGAAATAAAACTAATTTGTAGATTAAACTTACCCAAGATATTCTTTTGTTTTCAGAATCATTATTATAGGTGAAAATTAAAACAAATTCTTCCCAAGACCTCTTTAAAAATTTATTTTAATACCTAGTCCTTGGAGTTAAGATTCCAAATGGCATTTCTTTTTTCGACTTCGTCGATAAGCACATCGATTGAAATTTCGTCTTCGATACTTATTTTTCTAACTAACTAGATCCGTTCGTCTAAAACCGCGCGGCTCAACTAAACGAGTCAATGCAGGCTTGACGCTTGTAAATCTTGAACCGCGCGGCACCGCGTGGCTGTGGCGCGGCACAAGATCTTGCGCACGGTGCATGGCGCGCCGCGCAGTGCCGCGCGGCATCGCGCGGTAATGTAAACGATATAACACAGTTTAGTATGATCTTGTACCGCGCGTTTGGCACTGCCGAGCGGCACCGTGCGGTCATATGAACTTAGCCTTATCCACGTCCATTCTCAGTGATGTTGATGCTAGATGCTTTCATGTGAATGCTCCAACCGCGCGACGACGCGCGGTACCGCGCGTTCATATGAACTTCGCCTAACAGACTTGAGCCTCAGGCGACCGACGACGATGACGACGTGTCGCCGTGACACTAGGTAAACATGGGTTTCTATGTAAGTATTTCTCTGAAATATTTTCCAAATAAGTGCACGTCGTTTTAAGAAAGTAACTAAAATTATCACTATGGATAGTAAAAATATAAATTACTATCCATAGCGATAGTAAATATTTATATTTTATTTAAAAAAAACAATAAGCTTTTTCGAATAAATCAAGTGATTTTTTGTACATGCTGTTTACTCGCTAATTTCGTGGCCACAAGTCTGTATTAGACCAGTCTGTTGTGTAACGTTTATGATACATAAATTGTAATATCGTGCATCCGTTACATAAAACAGCTAAAATGTTTTTAGGACAATTTCGCACTAAGTTAATCATATCATACCTAAACATAATTTTATTTAGGTTTATGAGAAGTTATCATTTGAACAAAAAGACAATTTGTTAGGTAGGTATGTGTGGCGATTGCGTAGGTGAAAATAGTCCCTCTGCCTACGACCTACGATGTTCGTAGCCCTCTACTGTTAGTACAGTAGCCCGTAGAACATTTAAATCACCTAAAAGGTTACCGTTTGCCGTTGTGATAATTATAGATATTTAACCAAGTTATACAGATCGCAACCCGCCGTAACCTATATTTGTATATATCCAAAAATGATATTTTTTATTTTTTCTAGGTTTACCACATGGTTTAGCTATTGTCGTGTTCTACAGCTTGGTTTGATTGCCACAGATAAAAGTAAGACTATAAAAAGTAGCCATACACAGATTTAAGACCTGATGAAAATGGTTGGACTTTATCTGGTCTTAAATCTGTGTATGAGCGCTTTCCAAAGTCTTACTATTATTAGTGACAATCAAACAACGCTGTAGAACAGCAGTTCCCGAATGGGGTTCCGCGGAATCCTGGGGTTCCGTGAGAGGCTCTCAGGGGTTCCGCGAAAATCCAAGAGTTTAGGTATAAAGACAGTCCCGATTTCGATTATATTGTCACGCGTCCCGACGATCCATTAGTTTTGCCCAAATTTCTGATGATAACACGCGATCAAAATCAAAGTGTTCATAACAACGTCAAAGTGTTCGTTATGACAACAAGTTAAATGCCTTATTTTGCGTAGAGAGAATTGCAAAAAACATGTCTTGTTCGGAATTCGTAAGTAATAAATATAAAAATGACGCAGAAATAATAAGAGATGCCCGTAGTAATAGAAAATATGCATAGAAACAGAGTTCTAAAACAGCGTTCAAAAATACCTAAAACATTAAATCAAAAGTCTTTTTTCTCTTCACTTAGGTAGGTAGTTCTCCTTTTTTTATTTTACTCTTTGCTCACCCGCCCGTTTGTTTCCATTGATTTTGAGTATTTTAATTATACAAACATTCACATACATTCATCATGTCCTTCCTTTACCAGTTACCAGACTTTAGTCTACAGTGGTTTTACAGCCAGTTTTAATGATTTCAACGTACATTTAGTTAGAAAATAGACCCAAAAATTTAAATTTTTGGGTCTATTCAAGGTTGACCGTGTCCTGGATTTTTTGTTCCAGAATGTCGCAACCCTGTTTAGTTTACTTCTTACTTGAGCTAGGGTTCCGCCCAAAAATGGTGAACCAAAAAGGGTTCCGTAGCCAAAAGAATTCGGGAGCCGCTGCTGTAGAACACGACAATAGCTAAACCATGTGGTAAACCTAGAAAAAATAAAAAATATCAATTTTGGAGATATACAAATATAGGTTACGGCGGGTTGCGATCAGTAAAACTTGGGTTAAAGTATCTATAATTTTGTAATAAATAACTATATCACAACGGCAAACGGTAACCTTTTTGCTGATTTAAATGTTCTACGGGCTACTGTACTATGTAGGTTATTCGCGATTATCGCAAAATCTCCTCGAAAGCATACGATTCGAAGCCGTGTGAGGCCGTATCTTCCGATATTACAAAAATATACACAATATCACAAATACATTCGACTGGCATTCGAATCACTTTCCGACGGGAAAGCGCAATGCATTTACAAAGTTTGGTACCTAGCATAAGGTAGAAAATAAGATCGAAGACTATAGACTTTTCGTATCGATTCGGAAAGTTAGTTTCCGACAATCGTGAATATCCCTCCTTGTCCCACTAGGTAAGAATGCTCTCTTTTCTTAATAGTACCTAAGTAGGTACCAACCACAGACCATACAACAATACTACTCCGGTACCAACCTTTCATTTTATACATCATAATGGGTGTGTCCAAGAATTTGCCGGCACTACATTGGCCCATGATGGGCACAATTCGTCGAACGTTGCCGGTTTTGTAACAAATGCTTCAAAGAGATTCTTTCAAAAGCATCAATGTACGATAAATTGTGCCAAAATTATGCCGATCATGGGCGAATAAATATGTAGTGCAGTTTTATATTCATACTAGAATATGAATATAAAACTCTTGGATGTGCCATAAAAGACAACATAAAAATACTCGAGTTTAGACAAGTTCGTTAACCTAATGTAAGTATTCTGTGGAAATAGGTGAAGTCTTTTTATTATTTATTATTAACACGTTTTTATTAGGTTGCTTTCTCGTTTGTGTGTTTGTTTCTCCGCAAAGTTTGCGAACGATTTTATACTAGCTTCCCGCGGGCTGATTATCTAATTAGAAACCACCTAGCGACCGGTTGCAGTTCATAGATGATAGTGATCCATTGCTACTTCTTTTTGGATTAAAAAAAAACATACCAAAGAAAAGTTGCAATGTATGTAGAATGAAAACGGTCGCTAAATAGTTTCTTTTTAGATAATCAGGGTGCCGATAAGCTAGAGACTTGAAACTTTTGAATCGTCTTGACGTTGACGATGAAATAAAACACTTTTTAACGGATACTAGCGCGGTTTTATTGACGCGTCTTGACGAGTTCTTTGTTGGGAAAAAGTTTCCAGGGTCTGATGATGGAGCCGGAAGAAGGACACAGGAACTCTTTAATAAAACCATGTTACTCAATCGAGTTTGGACTCATTTGAATCGTCTTGACGAGTACTTTATTGGGAAATAGTTTCCAGGGTCTGATGATGGAGCCGAAAGAGGCCACTGGGGCTTTGTAATAAAACCATGCAACTCCATCGAGTTTGGGCTCGTTTGAATCGTCTTGACAAGTGCTCCGATAGGAGACGGTATATTTTTAGTCTTAGCTCGTTAACTAAAAAGCGGAAAATAATAATTTAGGTACTGAAAAAAAAATCTTTTTTAAAAACACGTTTTCAAAACGGACTAAATTATTATAAAAAATTGGACTAACTAAAAACATTAAAACGGCCTAATAAGTAAAAAATAAATTCTTCTGTAAGTAAATATTAAAACCCTACCTACAGAAATTTTTAAACTAAAAAGATGTGCGTGTGGTGTGAGTGTTCCTTTCCTAGAAATTGATTTAACCATACGAAGAATTTAAGAAATAATTGTGCAAACTTGATGGTAAAATCGAAAAATTTGTGAAACCTATGTAGACTAAGTAATGGTCGATTATATAGAACACTCATACCGCCCGCTTCGCGAAAACGCCGTACTTGATATCATACAATATACTAGACGTATGTTAAAAAAATATGTATGAAAAATTTGTGCCTAATTTGTAAAAACTATTCACAAAATAATCAATTCATTATCATGGTTAATTTGGATTTTATAAGGGTTTTTTAGAAACACTTACACCACACAGTGTGTGGTGTGAGTGTTCCTAAAATCACTAACTTTAGCTGAATAATATTGAAATATTATTTCTCTATATTATAATTTTGATTCAGAGCAAATTTGTGACACATAAATCTTGACACAAAACGTGCTAGATCAAGAGCAATTAAACATTTTGTTTCTTTTTCAATGCTCGTGTGAGTGTTCCATATTTTGCCTTTTATTTAACTAACCAGACCTCGTATACAAGTGGAGCCTGCATCCAAAATTGTGAAAAGTTTGTTCCTAAAATTTAAAACATAGTGTGTTTTCGTAAGTGTTAACGCTATCGCACACAGGCAACTTAGTCTCCCAGCAACTGTTTTGTCTCTCACACCAAGTCCACGGGTTTATATGGAAGCGCGCACACGAAGCGACACGGTCGTCTGCAACTTTTCATACAAATCACGTGAGAGACAAAAAAGTTGCGGAGACAAAAGTTGCCCGTGTGCGATAGCGCTTATACTTTAATAGTTATCATTTTTCTTAAATTTTCAAAGGAATATCTTATGTAGGGTGGGTATGCTTTTTTATTTTGTCGGACACAATTTTCGTCTACCCTCGTATTGGCTAACCTTTACTCGTAGTTGTGCGTTGTAATAATTATATTTCTATTGCAGTCTGTTGTTAAATTCTCCAGTGTTTCTGTTTATTAATATCAAGTTATCATGTAAGTTATTAAATTTTCTGTACTTTTTATTTAATTTATCTAATATTATGGAAGGGAGTTCAGTAGTCTATTGTGATTTGCTTGTGTGAATGAACCCGTACTTTTTTTTATTTTTAAATTCTTAATCGCATTGTAAGTCGTTGCATTTGCAACTACGTAGAAAAAATCTTACCAGTTAAATTCCGGATACGCTTTCTGTCGCGACACGACACAACACAACAATAATATAGTATTTCCGCCTTTAGTTTGTTGGAATGCACTTATCTCATTATTATTTTACATATGGAATGCTCGCCATTTTTTAGAGCATTACAAAAAAGTGATATTTTTTTTTTTTTTTTTTTTGTTGCACTGAATTTCGTAGGTTTTTTAATTCTTGCTTTAAAATGTCTGATAGCGGTGAATGTAAAGAAAATTTGACTCCGCCCGATATTTTAGATGCAGAGAAGGAAATGACTCGTATCAAGGTACCTAATGTCTCTATCTCTCTTTTCTAACGTTCATCTTTTATTTAGTAGGTTCAATCCTAATTGTGTGAGTGTAGATAAAGTAGTGTATGAAACTGCACATAACTAGGTATTAAAACACTCTCGTGATACTATTAAAAACCTCGCTTACGGCTCGGTTTTTAAACACACACTCGTGTTTTAATACCACTTTTATGCGTCAGTGTCATAAACTACTATTAAATTTAAATAAAAAAGATGTCGTCGAGCCCAATAAAAGTAATACCTAAATGCTATAGCGTGAGTAACAAAATTACCGTTACATAAAGATGCTGGTAACAATAAACCAACCCTTAATTGCATGTTATCAACCATATATTTTCTTTTACTTTCGTGTTTATCTCTTTTTTTGTGATAAAATGCTTAAACAAATGTTTTTCCCCCTTTTTTTCATATGCATGGTCACCCTACATAAGATATTCCTTTGAAAATGTAAGAAAAATGATAACTATTAAAGTATAACACTTACGGAAATAGACTATGTTTTAAATTTTAGGAACAAACTTTTCACAATTTTGGATGCAGGCTCCACTTGTATACGAGGTCTGGTTAGTTAAATAAATGCCAAAATATGGAACACTCACACGAGCATTGAAAAAGAAACAAAATGTTTAATTGCTCTTGATCTAGCACGTTTTGTGTCAAGGTTTATGTGTCACAAATTTGCTCTGAATCAAAATTATAATATAGAGAAATAATATTTCAATATTATTCAGCTAAAGTTAGTGATTTTGGGAACACTCACACCACAAAAAAACCCTTATAAAATCCAAATTAACCATGATAATGAATTGATTATTTTGTGAATAGTTTTCACAAATTAGGCACAAATTTTTCATACATATTTTTTTAACATACGTCTAGTATATTGTATGATATCAAGTACGGCGTTTTCGCGAAGCGGGCGGTATGAGTGTTCTATATAATCGACCATAGCTTAGTCTACATAGGTTTCACAAATTTTTCGATTTTACCATCAAGTTTGCACAATTATTTCTTAAATTCTTCGCATGGTTAAATCAATTTCTAAGAAAGGAACACTCACACCACACGCACATCTAAAAAGTGGGGCGCATGCTAAAGAAAATATGGATGATTATGATTAATTTACAAAATGCGCCCCACGTTTTTAGGTTTAAATTTATTTTCTACAAATGACACTCGCTTGTTTATCAACGCCATCTAACCAGCCTACAGTTTTTTGTCATTTTTAAAAACCCTCTTTCTTAACTCTTTCAGTTTTAGTGGTTAGAAAGGAAACCACCTTTTTAAGATATTTTTATATTTTTTGAACGCTTCCTATTGGTAATTTTCTTAACTATTGCGTTTCTTTAAATCACCGTTAATCGTGTTTCGATAAAATTTGGTGCCAAGGTGTGACTATCAGGTTCAGGCATTGGGTTGAAAGAGCCGTAAAGCGATATTTTTTATAAGGTACGTTTTAAAATTCTATATTGCAGATAAGCGTGTCAATTATGTTACGATTTCAGTGTTTATTTGTGATCAAGGGTTTGTTTCGTTATTTTATTATGAAAAATATGCATTATCTTGTATACTTTTTTATAATCAACTGAATCAATATGGTGGTTCTAATACTAACCACTGTGACTATTTTGTTTGTATCACAGAGTGATTATTATTATATTACTGTTAAATTTTCATGAAACCACGAGTACTCAGTGAAAGTAATATGGAAGATATTCATCTGGAAGACTGGTATACCTTCGGAAATCTACACGCCACGCAAAAAGAAACACCTTATATACCTACAATACCTAAATAGATAGTGTTTCTTGCTTGTTATTTGGTGATGGGCATAAAAATTCTGGCCCAACTTCACTGTAACCTGTTCTGATAACCTTCATAAACTATCAGGCTCAATAAAATTACAAATGGAAAGCGATATGACCAGCCAGAGCGAACTACAGCGCGAAGACGCGCAAAATACAGTAGTGAAAATAAATTCAGCATGAAATGGAAGACAGTGAAGTACCTCTGTGCATCCGATAAGGCAAAACATGTTTCCAGATTTCCATAAAAAAAATATTTTCATTTATTCTTCCTGTCAATTTGGTTTTATCTAATAATATTATCTTGATTATTTTTATGCCAAAAGTCACAGTGGTCAGCAAATTAACCACCTTGTTCCTCGAAAGCCTTAAGTTGTAATTTTTTTATTCATTTTTTTTTTCTTGTATTATAAACCGAAATTAAATCGAATATCTCATTATTTCATTTATAAACTCATCTACGTGAAAGTGTGACTCAAAGAGTTAAAAGATTTTTCCACCATAACGAGCTAATACGTTTCCCATTCCCACGAACATACCCATGTTTACGTATTTGTAAAGGGCGTAATTTCAACACAACGGAAAACATAATTTTTTCGTTACACACAAACTGATGTTGGGCACAGACAATAAGTATTCGAGTCAAGGACTTTAGGCATAATAATAAAGTTTTTGAAATCATTACGAACAGTATGGAAAAAAAACTTCTGTGGCGAACCCGACATGCATGGTAAATACTGTGATCCATCTGTATTTAATCAGGGACCTATTTCATAAAAGATTAGTAAAACTACAATAATTCACCATTGTTGTTATTGGAGTAGAATTGTTTTTTATTATTGTAGTAGTATTATAGTCAACCAATGTGGGTTGCTCCGGCGCATTACAACTTGCTCGTTTGTCAATGCTACCACAGATAATATAATACTATACTAGTATGCTACTTTCTATAACCTGCCTAACCCATGACAATAAGTTAAATCTATTTTTGAATCACAACAACTCATTGTTTTGAGTCATATGTCGAACGAAAATCAGTCGAAAAGAGCGCTCGACGCCTGCCGAGCGATTCAAAAATAAGGCCCCTGATCGTTTTAATTTAGCATAGAGCCGTAATCTGCTTCATGTTATTTAATATCAATTTTCTCCCAACATTTTCGCAATGTACAAATTTAATACTAGCTAATTAGTTATAGACCCAACGACTTCGCACGGGCCTACACACCACCAGCGATCTACAACCAAACTTATTGTCATTTTATTAGCTTGTCCTTATTTTATGTACCTATTAATAATAATAATAATAAAAAGCATTTATTTTCTCTTTTTACAATAAATGGCTTAGGATATAAAGTTTTATAACTTAAAGTAAGAGACTAGTCCCCGAAATAGGTTCCAGAGGAACCTGAGCTACAGGTTACTAGGCCCCACCCGCAGATAACCTTAGCTTTATGAGGTGACAGTATTTATTGTTGAAATAGAAATAAACTTAAATAATTAATATTTAGTTACAAAAGCAAGACAAGGTAAAAATATAGGTAAGTAAGAACATAGGCGTCTAACAGTGTAATTACTTAAGTATTTAAGACGTTAGTGGTTGCAGTGCAGGTGTCCCAATTAGAATCAGTAAATGAGTGTGTGTGTGTGTGTGTGCGTGCGCGTGTTTGGGAGAGTGGGTAAGTGTGTGTGTATTTGCGCGCGCGCGCGTGTGTGTGTGTGTGTGTGTGTGTGTGTGTGTGTGTGTGTGTGTGTTTGTGTGTGTGTGAGAGAGAGAGTGTGTGTGTGTGGTTGTGGAGGAGGGGGGAGAGAGTGAGAATGCTATTTCTCAAGAGAGTGGACAAAAAAGATATAATTAACCGTAATATTTAGATACGAGCTAATTTGCTCAATTAATGTATCTAAACCTATTTGGTTTGTGGTGAGAAAATAAACGTATTTTATTACTATTATTAATATTTTATTGATTATAAAACTTAATTGTACCCCAATAAACTACTACTAGGTATGGAAAATTAAAGTACTTTTTCATCCTTACTAATATTATAAACTAGCGGCCGCCCGCGGTTTCACCTGCGTGGTTCCCGTTCCCGTGAGAATATCGGGATAAAAAGTATCCTATGTTTTAATCTAGGCTATCTACTATCTGTGTGCCAAATTTCAACCAAATCCGTTCAGTAGTTTTTGTGTGATTGAGGAACAAACATCCAAACATCCAAACCCACAAACTTTCACATTTCTAATACTAGTAGGAAGTAGGATGCGAAAGTCCGTTTGTTTGTTTGTTTGTTACGTCTTCACGTTGTCAGGGGTAAAGGACATAGGGTACCTGTTATCTCCAAAAAAGGAACTGTTCCCGAGGGATAGACAAGATACTATCCACGCAGACGAAGTCGCGGGCGGTCGCTAGTTCTTTTATAAAATAGACCCCTGATTAAATACTGATGGATCACAGTATTTACCACGCGTATAGCCGTCGCCTTACTTATGGTTTATTTTTTCATTTTCTTTGTTTGTTGACAAACTTAACAGAAGAAGTGGCCAACTTCTAAGAGCTTGCGGTATAAAACCACGTTTATTTTAATCTGTTTTATTCTGTAATCGCATTATATTAAGTAATTATGCTAAACTTAAGTTTTGTAGCACTTTGTGAAATTAACTTGAGATGGGTACCTTATTAAAAGTTTTCAAATTTCGCGCTTTTATTGTATCTGTCAATGTCAGTTATCAAATCCAAAAGTCCAAAACAGTTAGACCAACATAATAAAACCAAAGACAATACATTCCGTTACACATTGCGTTTACACTTTATTTCGTTTATTTCATATAAAGCATAAATTAGTCCTTAGCTGTTTTCAAATTATACTCAGTCAGTTTTATAATAATTTTACTGTTCAGTATTATAGTCACATACAGATACCATTTCTAAACACGATAATAATTTATCAGTAAATATTTAATGTTTCGTACTTGTATAAATATAGTTTTTATTTTATTGGATTGAAATGGAACGCAATTTTTGACCTATTACTATATTGGTAGCTCTGATTTTTGTTCGGAGTAGTAAGAGATGTCAAAAGTGAATATAATATCGATATTTCTAAAAGTATCAATATTGGAATAATAATCGTTTAGTAATCCGTGAAAGGTGTTTTAATGAGCGCTTTTTTAAGAAAAAAAATTAGTTCAAACTTCCTCATGCGCTATCAAAATTTCTAAGGCCGCGTTCCGAATCACGCTAACAGCACTATGAGCGCGCTGACGCCCGGTCCGATTCATGCTTACGACGCTCACGTAAGATGAAGTGACGTCACCGATGACGTCATATCATGTACTAACAACGCTCAGCGTATTCTACCAAAGGACTGTAAGCGTTGTTGGTCAAACTGACGTCATCTATGATGATTATGTCGTCACTTCAACTTACGTGAGCGTTGTAAGCATGAATCGGACCGAGTGTTAGCCCGCTCACAGTGCTATAAGCGTGATTCGGAACGCGGCCATAGATATTTTTGGACATGTCATGTCAAGGTTGACAAGTTGACATTGACATTGACATTGACATTGACATCATACTTTGTCACAACGCCATCTACTCATAGTTTCCTTTTTTTTAAATCTGTAATTGAAAACCGCTCATTCTAATGAACTGTAAGCGCGGTAATCTTAGAAGTGAATAAGTATCAATCGTACTGACAATAATAAAAATATTGACAATTTCAGCGGACCTATCATGCGCATCGCGACTATTTTTCGATATCTGTCCCGTTGACATTAATAACCTACTTGGTTGAGTTCAGAGCCTACGCTCCGAGTGCAACCAAGTGCTCTAACCCCTCGTTTGCCCATGTCAACAAGTAGTTGACACGAGTTTATGTACCCGAAATGCCCTTATCAACTTGGTTGACATGGGCTAGCGCGTGAGAGAGGTCGCGTTTTATTGAATTATACTTATCTCTGTTACTCTTAGGGCCATTTCTGAACGTCTGTCTCGTTAGTCTGTGAAATTAGCTAGCTGTACAATCCATAAACAGCATTAGATCTCTGAGAAAAAAATATGACAGTTCGTATTGAGCATAGTGGTTTGTTGAAGATAATTGTACAAAATCAAAGTACTTACCTATCAAAGACTGTATGTTTTTATTTTTTAACATAATATTTATTATCTAACTAACGTATTTTAAAATAACAAACCATAGTTCAAAGCTTTAATTTTTTTGGTACGAATTTTTAAATACCAGTCGCGCTCTAAAACGCGCTATCTCAATGTTTGTTTAGCTCACTTAAACTCTACATCGGAATCGCATTTTGAAAAACAAAAGACTGCATTCCATAGGTTTATTCCTACTTAACATAAAAAAACATAACACTTGATAGTGTTACAACATTTGTTGACACAAGTTGACATTCTTTTTTTGTATTTTAAAGTTTTTGTGTCTAAGTTTCAAAATAGTTCATGGTAGCTTCTCAAACACAGATTTTATTTGATTTAGAATAAAGAAAATTTCAAATTATTCGTATTCCAAATGGAAAACAGAGACTTTGTACTATTATTGACATTTAAAATTCTTGGTCGTTCCAAACCTTAGAGTGAGTTAAAAAAACAACCAAACAACCGCACTCTAAGTCTGTGAACGCAACCCAATGTAAGCGGGATAAACTCGCGCTTACGCGAGAAAAGTGTCAAGAAAACTTTGTCGTGCCGTCTGATGGTTTCGCTTGCAGCACACTTCCAATGTATTCGCATGCAAAAATGAATCAACAAAAAAATCTGTTACTGTCAGTTCTATGGCGGAATTACACGTAAACGTCAGTTGGGTCCTACTCCTTCCTAAAAAAGTACTCTGTTCTGTGGTCCTTCCTTGTCGGTCTGTTTAGCAGGTAACTGCGAAATTGTTGTCACACCGACTTAAGTATGTCAATTCATTGACATGACACATCGAATCGATTTAAAATAGAATAAAATATTTTCCAACATTGGTAATCATAATATTATTTAAAAATTATTAGTGATAGTTCCCTTTCCTTTTTGAATAATATTATAAAAATATGTCGATGTTTCGATGTGCTTTGAAATAAGAAAAATTTCGACAGTTTGTATATTATTGCGCTAAACGCCTGTTTGTTTTGTTTTGCAGGTGTTTCGCTTCTGCAAAGTTTTCGCAGATGTATCGCATGCGAAAGCAAATGTGTCGGTGTGTGTGCTACAAGCGTTTAGCGCAAATTATAAATTATAACTAACTTATAATAATTCAAAGCACATCTAAACATCGATATATTTTTTATAATAGTAATAAAAAAGGGTATTGAAATTATCATTAATAATTTTTAAAATGTATGATTATGTTAGGGTGGGTACCCACTTAGGTTCGCGAACCTCCGCGCTCCGCGAACCTAGAACAGTGATCCATAGCAAAAACAAATATTTTTATTTTGGCTACAGTGTGTGCCTGTGCGAACCAGCTTCGCATACGAGTTCCCTCACGTACACACCTCGGCGCCCTGTTCCAGCAGAGGATAAACGATATTTTCGGTGCAGGTTCGCGGAGCGCGGAGGTTCGCGAACCTAAGTGGGTACCCACCCTAAGATTTTTTTTATTTTAACATGATAATTCAAAATATCATATTGCCCAAAACCTGGGGATTATATCGATTAATAAAAAAACGATATATCGATATTTTCTCATCGAGCTTACGTGGTTATAGCATCACTATCATCCATCACCGTATTATTATTTTTATGTTGGCAGTATTGCATCATTGCTCAACGCGACGACACGGACGGGACGAGTGAAGTTTTTTGTCATCGAATAATTTAGATAAAATTTACACAATACTTGAATGAGAGTAGTTTGTAAATTATTTAAAGTACAATTTACTTATCCAACCAGAACATTGAGTTGCAAGTGGGCAAAGTGCATAGTGAAAATTAGTGTTCAAAACAGTGGTTGTGCAAGTGTGTCCGAAAACATGAATAACTCAACAAGAATCCCAAAAACTACACCAATAACTGAAGAATATGATATTTCCAACACAGTCCTTGGCCTTGGAATCAATGGAAAGGTAAGTTTGCCTCAAAACGTAATCTCACTGAACGAAGATTTTGATGACACCAAAATGTTTACACTAGCTGACGTCAAGGTATAAAATTAGCTCATAGCTTTACGTTTTTTACGCTATTTCCTCATAAGTAAAATGACAATGCATTCCGCTCTTAGAGTTTGGTAATTAGTCACTATTATATAATTACATTTTTTTTTGTAATTAATGTTGAAACTACCACCCACGAGAGTTATTAATTGTTAAATTGACAAAGTTATTTGCGAGAACTAAAAATCCTTTTATCTTCGATCAGCATCTGTGAAAATTATTTTTTCATACACTGACCTTTACTTAGACTTTTTTATATCAATGCATGTGGTACTTACCTAAGGCTAGCCAATACAGACGGAATTCCGTTTCGGAATTTCGTACATAAGTAATTCCGAACTCAGCTTATCCATTCAAATCTATGGACCTACCACACACATGTGGGATTTTTCTGTATGGAATTTCATACATTATTGATATTCCGTTCAGAATTCTGAATTGAGTTTCCGTATGTATGTGGCCGGCTTTATACTGCATTTAGCACACTGATGTCACTATACAAGTACGCTGGACAGGTTATTGTCATGAAATGACAGCAATTTTTTGTGCCAATTTTAAAATCACCATATTGGCGATCTTAATTCACTCACTACTGCCAAAATAGGATCTTCTGCTCTCAGCGCCAGTATAGCGATTTTCAAATCGGATCAAACGATTGGTGACGTTCGCCTGTCCAGCGTACTTGTATAATGGAAGTCAGTGATTTAGTATATGTAACAGGAAGAATGACTACTTTAGTTATTAATTTTGCACACCATAAGAATAGTAGGTATTTCAAATATTTTCCGACATTAACAATATTTTCTCACATATTATTATGTGAGTGGTATTAACAGACACAATGACAGGATCACAAGACAGCAATTCTTTAATGAATGAAATAAACTTTTTATTTAGCTGTTAACAAACTACACAATAAAAGTAAGAAAACAATACAATAACTAATAAACATTTACCAAGTGCACAACTTGCTTGGACCAGAGAGGCCATAGAAAGGTAATTGTGGCACCAAATGAAGGAGGCTTTTGCCAATGGACAAACAGACTAACAAACAACAGACTAACGTACAATAACTTTTAATATGACTCAAAAAGTCTGAAAAAGAGTTAATTATTATAATTGCACAACTATACTACATTTCACAGCAGCAGCCAAATAGGTAGCCAATTCACCATTATGTCAGGTCCAACTGACAAGCATGAAGCTGTTTTTCAAAAAGCATGAAGCTGTTTTTCAAATATGAGCAGATCCATACAAATATGCATTGTAAAATGTAGCTAGACAGGGCCCTACCGCCTAACTCAAAGCTTTAGCCAGAGCGATAATAGCAATGCTCACTCCGTCCTTGTCATATCATAACACAATGACAAGGACGGACAGTGCACTGACGTCATAAACCAAAGCCAGAGTCAAAGCGATAGAGTAAGGCGATCCCACTGAGGTCTTCTTAAAAATTCCTTTCCAATGATATCATAACAAAAACTATCTTTAATTAATTATAAGTCACACACTAGATATTGAAATATTATGAGAAACTGATTATAAACATTGATTGTAGGTTGGAATATAAGGTGAAACATGTTATCAAAACAATTATGAACTTTTCTGAATTAATAGATAAGAAGTAGCCTAGAGGCCATAGACTTTTAGTCCTATCTACTCTTTATTATTGATAGGGCTATGTAGAAATCGTCATTAAAAATGCCAAGGTGGTCACCAGTCGGTCTTCTTCTTATCGAATGAGGATTAGTGGCCACCTCTGGTGTTAGAGTTTATCAAGCCGTCTTAGTCGGAGCATTCAGCAGTCGGGGCAAAAGTGGCCACCTAAAATGGATTCTAAAACTTACATATAAGGAATGAAAACTGTTGAAGAGTTATTAAAAAAATATTAGAGACAATTTAAGAGATTATTACATAAGCTTTTTTAAATATTGATTGACTGGTTTACGAGTACAGTACGAGGCATATAACTTGAAATCGGGTGGGGATTGCCGCGAAACGCGTATTTTGGGTATGCGTAGCGGTGAGGGGCGCGGGCGGCGGGAAAGGGGCGCGCGCTATTGGTCGCGCACAAGAGCACATGCGCGAACTTATCCCCACTCCTTCGAAAAAATTTCAAGATACGTGCCTAGTACTGTAATAAAAATAAATGTATTAGCGGCGCTAGTAGTACTATAACAGTGCCTTAAGTAATCTCTTTGATCGTCTACCCATTAATTATACACATGCCTCTTACTAATTACTTAATTAATTATCTAAGCTCTGTAAAATAGCATCTAAATTCTTATCTATCAAGAATTTAACTTACAAGGGAAGTACATTAAATATTGAAGATTCCATTCATTAATTAGTAAATGATTCAATCATTATTATCCTTGAAGCTAATTAAATTGTTGAGTCACTGGTATTTGAAATGCATTTGCATAATATTGTATAATATTCTTGAGTCTCGCCTCTTACGCTGGTAAAACCTGTTACGTTATTATACAAATTCACACTTTTATTAGTATGATCATCATAAACATCAGATAATATTTTGTGTGATTCCTAGTACCTACCTACCTAAATGTTCCTAACGATTATTTTGAAGCTAGCTAGCTAGCCTATTGGAAGATAATAATAAATAATAATAAAGCCTTGTAAAAAATAGAAAAGATTTTTTTTTTAAATAGATGTTAACCTTCTCCATATTTATGTGATCCTGGTACTTTAAAATGTATCCAATCTGTTATTCCTATCTGTTCTAAGAGTTGGAAAATATAGGAAATGTATATTCTGGGAAAGATGCATTTTGGGAAACATACTTTTTGGGAAGTGGACATTTTGAACCTGAAGGAATAAAGCTTGTATTATTCCATAGTAAATGTACATTTTACACTAGACGCAGGGGTCCCGAGTTGGATTCCCAGGGAGGGTACAATTTGTACTCGGTTTGGTTGGTGGTAGGGCTTATTTCAATCCCCCCTGGTTTAGCTACCACTATCTTACCTAAGTATGATGCCATAACAACAATTAAAAAAAAAAAATGTGTTCCGGCAGTTAGAGGTAAGATAGCCAGTTTCTCAGTGATGAGGATTCCGGGTGTAGCGCGCTTCCACCTTCGACTTTATCGTCACTTAACATCAGGTGATGTGGCCAGGTTTATGCACGTTGTGCATAATAAAATACCAGCGTTGTTTTGGTCGGCCAACATTTCTCCTCTCTGAACATTTCTCCTATTTTTTTTTTGTCTGTTGCATCTGCGATCAGTCGTAGACTATGAGCAAATTTGATGAAGGCAATGGACTTGACGAGCGTAGCTCCCAATGGAGCTATCTACCCTTTATTTTTAAATTGACATCTCGTCCAGTTCTAATATAATTCGGCGTTTCAGTTGTGTGTCTCTTCTGCCGTGCAAAAGCTGGCAAGCCAGTTCATTTGGATGGTTGCTCAGTCTCTTTTTGTAGGTCACTGTGGAGTTTCGAATCTCTTCCTTTATGGTAGACATTTGCAAATTCTCATGGATCTCTTTGTTAGTTGTAAACCATGGGACATTTGCTATATTTCTTAAAATTCTATTTTGAAATCGTTGGAGAATGTTTATATTTGAGTCGCTAGCACTGCCCCAGAGCTGTATACCGTACATCCAACATGGTTCCAGTATGCTTGTATAGATAAGGAGCTTATTGTCTATTGACAGTTTTGAATTTCTTCCCAGCAACCAATATAGCTTCTTGTATCTAATGTTTAGCTCATCTCTTTTTGTTTTTATATATGTCTTCCAAGTCAGGCGCCGATCTAAGTGCAAACCAAGGTATCTTACAGTCTCATGATGTGGTATTTCTCCTATTGGCAGAAAGTTCTGATATATGATTTATAATATTCGAAATTAAACTTTAGCATCTAGGATCATAAACACTACATTTGGTATTAATCCTGCTAAAATAGATTTTTTTCTAGTTATTATTGAGTAACCTAGGGGAAAATCGCACAACATTTCATTTTAGCTTACCAAAACAATTCAACTTAGGGGGCTGTACAACGTTAAAGACACATTTTTTATGAACGATTGCATTGCACAGTATATCTTAATTTATCGGTCCCAAAAATATAATGTAGAAAGTAGATTAAAGTACTCAGTGATTGACAGAAACATGATAGCATCGATATGTAACATATCGATGCATGATAGCTAAAACTTTTCTCGATGGAAAAAAATCGTAAAAGTGACCTCCAATTTTGTACTTTCTTAAAGCTGTGCCAACCAAATGAACGCTTGGATAGCTCTCTAATTTTGTGATTGACAGTTTTCCAAAATAAGAAATAATGTATTACTTAGTTAGTCAATAATTTCGATACCTAATTTTTAGTACCTACCTATTAAATTTACCACCATTGTATTGTATGTCTTCTTAAATTAGTTTGATTGGACTTTAACAAAAATTTATTGTGATTGCCCTCAATTAATGCATTGCGTATACAGACAGACAGACAGACACAACATGTATTAAGCTATAATAATATGTCAAGTCAACCCAAAGAAAGTACCTGTAAGAAGTAAATAAAGAAATTGTAAAAAAGCACTGATCAACACTATTTAAAAAAAAAACACCTACCAAAATACAAATAACGCCATCTAGATTCTAGATCAGGGATACCCAAAGTGGTCGATATCGATCCCTTTGGATTGAAATCAGTTTCCCAGGGGTAAATAATTATACTTGATATTTGATAGAATGTTTACAGTAATTCGGCTATGGTTATGGGAATCTGAGCTGAGGTATCAGTTCATTTTGGTAAAGAGGTCTCTTGCCTGGCAAATTAGTTTTGAAAACCCTGTTCGAGGTGCTTAGGTATCGAATCTCGATCGAACGCATAAAAAAAGTCCGTGTCATCTGCGCAGGTCATATAGTCCGTGAGCCCGCGACAGTATTGCCTACGTCATATGACATCACTATGAAATGCATGGCACACGGTCGGAAAAGTTGTGCTAAGCGAGGATCAGAAGATTATCGCAAATAAAATTGGCCGGAAGCTTGAGAAAACCTTCCACTTCCGGTCAAAATTTTAAGATTATATTTACGTCATGTGACATCAGTAAGAGACCCGTGTCATCATTTAGTTTTCAATCGTAGAGAGAGTAAACATAAGTCTGTCCGTTCTGAAATGACTAAAAAACAAAAAAATTAAGTTTAAGGTATTCCGGCCATTTTCAGAATTGACAGACTTATGTTTACTCTCTCTACGATTGAAAACTAAATGATCCATTTCATCGAGATTTCATATGACGTAGGCAATACTGTCGCGGGCTCACGGACTAATATTGAAATCCCTGAATAATTATTTTGAAAAAGTATTAACCAAAAAGTTTTTTCAATAGAAGCGAAGATATTTTTTCGACCATATCGAGACATGCAGTCTACAGAAACTGAATCATTCGATATCCATGAGATGTCGCAGTGACCATTGACACGGTGACTAATAACTTGGAGTCATTATCTTCAACATTAGGTTCTAGCGTGCTGTTTTTATCGGCTCTTAGATTAGCTGCATGTTTGGAGTTTTTAATTGACGCAATAATTATTATGGGAGTTTTTTTAGGTCTTAGATGTGCCAGTAGCAAAAGAATTAAATTTGTTTCATTGATCATTACCTCACTCAGACGACATCGTGTTTACCAAGCAAAATGGCGGTCAAATCGTGTTTCAATCGTATTCGGTTAAGAAACAAGAACTGTGTCAAAAAGTTATTATGACGTTAAAAATATCAGATTTGGGTCCCGCCGAGTTACCAATTTAAAATACCGGCCAAGTGCGAGTCGGACTCGCGCACGAAAAAGTACCAAAAAACGGCAAAAAAATACGTTTGTTGTATGGAAGCCCCCCTTAAATATTAATTTTATTCTGTTTTTAGTATTTGTTGTTATAGCGGCAACAAAAATACACCATCTGTGAAAATTTCAACTGTCTACCTGTTGTTGTTATTAATAAAGAGCAAAAAACAGCAAAAAAAAAACATACGTTTTGTGTTATGGGAGCCCCTCTTAAATATTAATTTTATTCTGTTTTGGCAACAGAAATACATCATCTGTGAAAATTTCAACTTTCTAGCTATCACGGTTCATGAGATACAGCCTGGTGACAGACAGACCGACAGACAGACGGACAGCGGAGTCTTAGTAATAGGGTCCCGTTTTTACCCTTTGGGTACGGAACCCTAAAAATATCATACTACGGGCTGAGGGTTATCAGATATTCAAGATACTGCATCATGCATCATGCGTCGAGTAAGAAATCAAACTTCAATTATCTATCATACTAATTAAATATTAATTAATATAAAAACACCAAGTAGAACATAAAATGATACTTATCTATAGGGATAAAGATACCGGAAGAACTAATAATGTCTGATGACGTTTTTTAACTGTCCAACTAATTAAAGTCTTGGGGAAAGCCTATGACGATGATCCAATGCGGATTGGTAGGTGTTAACGACTGCAAATTCAGCTGGGATAAGCCAGCTAACGTGCACCCTCTGAAGCCCGGATGAGCTCGAGATAAAAAAAAATTTGGTCACCCATCCCGTGAACGACCCTTGTGAAAGTTGCTGCCGCAATCGCAAGGCGATGTGCTAACGAATTTCCTCGCGGCGGGAGTGGCACTGAGGGCCCTGGGGGGTTTCCCTTACCCCTCCTATCTTATCTCAATCCTCATTTCAGTCCCCCATTTCTAAAGATTACCCACAATTCTAAGAAGCAAGAATTAAGAAGCTCAAAACCTACCAATCCGCATTGGATCCTCGTGGTGGTTTATAATGTGGCCCATCCTTCATGCCCAGTCCCACCCATAAGGTAGGCATGTGCCCCAGCAGTGGGCTTCAAAATGGCTTATCTAATGGCGCCTGAATTCCCCATTAATTTTCCCGTCAGGTTCAAAATGTACACTTCCCATAATGTACACCGGTATCAAAAGGTACATTTCCCGAAATGTCCACTTCCCAAAAGGTACATTTCCCGAAATGTAGACTTCCCAAAAAGTACATTACCCAAAATGACCATTTCCCAAAATGTACACTCTTAGAACAGATAGGATAGAAATAACTGATTGGATAAAAAATATATTTAAAAAGTTTTTTTTATAATAGAAGTTATAAATATTTATGTGATCTTGGTAGGTACTTTAAGAGTGTACATTATGGGAAAGATACATTTAAGAAAATATAAATTACGGGAAGTGGACATTTTGGGAAATGTATTTTTCGGAAGTGGACATTTCGGGAAATGTACCTTTTGAGACCGGTGTACATTATAGGAAGTGTACATTTTGAACCTGGAAGTAATCTGCCTATACCTGAACACTGGCACAGTATTTAGTTACACACACTCGAGCTGAATTCTGCACGAGCCGATCTTTACATAATGACGCAAATGACTCTAAAGTCACATTGTGTTTTGCCAAACACTGTGCCGAGGAAAACAATACTGTGAATAAACTGTTATTCCAGTTAATGATATGCGTCTAAATGAGGCGTAAATCACGACTCTAAAACGAAGTCATATAAACAGCTCTTGCTGTTTCCGTAAACATTGGTCTTTCGATCCGATTTCAGAGATCGTTTGCTGCATGCATGATTTTAGTCGTCTCTGATTTTGCATGCTACGACGATAGTCTTTTCTTTTCTATTTTTTTTTAAACCGATTTGCTTTGTTTGGCAAATTTTCAGCCTTTATAACTTAACAAAACTCGAGGGCTTTGGGCCTTAGGCATTTAGCTTTGCAAAAGTTGGGCGAGGCTTAAAAAATGAACCAAATCTTAACCACGGAATAAATAATAATGATATAAGTAAGCTTAACTAAAATAAAACAGTCCTTGGCGATCACCTTGTGGCATAGCTTTGTCGAGACCTTGTATCGACGGCTGCAATACAAGGTCTCTCGTCGATGAACTTATGAATCCTTGACGTTTATGCTGCCGCATGCCGTTCAATAAATGCAATGGGAATACTTATATTGGTCAGAAATAGTAAGCTAAGTTAGGATACTGGTAATGGGATCGTGTGATTTTCGTTGAGTTTCATGTTTTTGTGTTGCTTTTATTATTCTATTATCTTATTACTAGTTTATCCACATTTAATAAAGAGCTGTGCTCCCGCAAAATTGCTAATATCACCATGGTCCATGCTAATATGCAAATGGCCACCACATATAATTTTCCGTATTTTGTATTGTGTTGATCTCTCCTACCTCCTACCATCAATCAGGCTTTGTCCCTGATTTTATTATTATAAAAAAACCACCTCAATTCATTCTTACTCCATTAAGACCTTGCTTTTAACTCCTTCATAATCCAATTATGTTTTCCATACGAGTCTACGATTTGTTCATTGTTAAGTTTCAGACATTTTAACCTTCGCCACTTCAATTACTTGAGTGAATAAACTTTTATATTTAAAATATCACGGCCACAGTTATTACCTTTTTTGTGTTTTAATTGATGTCAAGAGCGATAAATACTTTTTTAAGTTGATTGTAACAACGGCAGCCGATTAAGAAAATAAATAAATCTAAACTAACGCAATCGTTATAAGTTTTTTTTACATTTCATGAATAAATGTATGTGTTATCTTTCTGCATAGACGGGGACATCACAAATATCACCATTCATATATTATAGCCCTATTTGAATCGCGATTTTACTTGTATCAAGTTTTATCTTTTATTCAAGATTCACTCATTTACTAGATGCTAAAAACAAAAACATTTATCAAGCTGGTTTATTATTAGTAGAAGGGAATAAATTAACGTATTTCACCAGTAGTTGTAAACGACGAAGCGTAAATTTATAATAAATATTGGTTATAAAATTATTTTAATTATGAGAATACATTGTGAAGACATTCCGTCATACACTAAGAGTGTTTATATGTTCACCAACAGAGGCGGTTAAATTAAAACAGATGATTAAGTTTTAATTCAACCGCCTCTGTGGTCTAGTGGTTCGCCCACCCGTGGAAAACGCAGGGGCCCCGGGTTCGATTCCCAGGGGGGGTACAATTTGTACTCGGTTTGGTTGGTGGTAGGGATTATTTCAAGTCCGCCTGGCTAGCTACCACCATCTTACCTAAGTCTGGCGCCATAACAACAATTTAAAAATTGATGTGTTCCGGCAGTTACAGGTAAGATAGCCAGTTCCTCAGTCGTGAGGATTCCGGGACTATTGCGCTTCCACCTTCGGTCTTATCGTCACTTAAAATCAGGTGAGAGTGAGATGAACACCAAGCACTGTCCCGTTGTGTATAAATAATAATAAAAATACCATCTGTTTTTGAGGTTTTTTTGTATGGAGAAAAATATCAGCTGGTTGGTGAACTCGGGCATGCCTGCTGCTGGGACCATAGGCTTCTCCAAGGATCTCCACGACGACGATCGGTCCTGCGCTGCCCGCATCCAGCGTCTTTTCATTCACCAGAGGCCGTACTCTGAGCTCTTATGGCAACCTCAAAGTGATGTTGTTATAGAGACAGAGCTATACATCGCGTATAGCGCCATCTCAATCACAAGATCGCTTCGATATTACTTTTGACAGTCGTTGTAGGGGGGCAGATCGTTAGTCTACCTTGTGATGACCTATACGGAGCGTCGTCGTCCGGTGCATGGTTACCATCGTTGCCATGATACCAGAACCATTTCTCTCCAACAGCCATCTGTTCTTCCCGATATGTGTTTAACCTACTACAAATTAGTAGGCACCACGGTAAATTACCATGCTAGTACCATAAGAATAGACAATACTTCTTATGCTAGTACTATTATTCTGTACGACGCGTCGTCGTCCGGTGCGTGGTTGCCATGTTTCCAGAGCTATTCCTCTCCAACAGCCATCGGTTCTTCTCGCGATGTGTTCAACCTACTACACTACCCGCTAGTAGGCACCACGGTAAATTGCCGTGCTAGTACTATTATTCTGTACGAAGCGTCGTCGTCCGGTGCGTGGTTGCTGTGATTTCAGAACCATACCGCTCCAACAGCCTTCGGTTCTTCTCGCTGTGTTCAACCTACTACACGCTAGTAGGTATCACGGTAAATTACCGTGCTAGTACTATTATTTTATACGGTGCGTCGTCGTCTGGTGCGTATAGTTGCCATGATTCCAGAACCAGTCCTCTCCAACAGCCATCGGTTCTTCGCAATATGTGTTCAACCTACTATACGCTTGTATTTAAGTACCATGGTAAATTTCCGTGCTAGTATGTAGGCTACACTGAGAAAAAAAACAACAAGTTTTCATGTTGCCAGCAACATTATTTCTGGTTAAAATAGCGCCAATCTGCTCTTTGGTTAAAGCTACAAGTTTAAACTTGTTAAATCGACCACGTTGATTTAACAAGCAACTTATCATGTTATTTTGACAATAAATCAGGTTGAATCTACGTTAAATTTTCTAGTTGTTGTAACATGACAAGCTTGTTGATTCAGCAGTTAGCTTGTTAATTTATCTTGTTGCTCTAACATGTTAAAGCTTATAGTTTTGACCTGATTGACACGTGATTCAACAAGCTATTTATCATGTTATTTTGACATTACATCAGGCTGAATCTACGTTAAGTTTTCTTGTTGTTGTAACATGAAAAGCTTGTTGATTCAGCAGTCAGCTTGTTAATTTATCTTGTTGCTCTTACATGTTGAAGCATATAGTTTTAACCTGCTTGCCTCGTTGATTCAACAACCTACTTATCATGTTATTTTGACATTACGTCAGGTTGAATCTACGTTAAATTTTCTAGTTGTTGTAACATGACAAGCTTGTTGATTCAGCAGTTAGCTTGTTAATTTATCTTGTTGCTCTAACATGTTGAAGCTTATAATTTTGACCTGCTCGCCACGTTGATTCAACTACCTACTTATCATGTTATTTTGACATTACGTCAGGTTGAATCTGCATTAAATTTTCTTGTTTTTATAACATGAAAAGCTTATTGATTCAGCAGTTAGCTTGTTAATTTATCTTGTTGCTCTTACATGTTCAAGCATATAGGTTTGACCTGCTTGCCACGTTGATTCAACAACCCACTTATCATGTTATTTTGACATTACGTCAGGTTGAATCTACGTTAAGTTTTCTTGTTGTTGTTACCATTACATGCTTGTTCTATCAACATGTTGCTTGCTATGTTTACTGGTTGAATCTGCATTATGTGCTTGTTCTATTTACAGTTAACTTGTTGCTTTATCTTTTTGTTATTACATGACGTGCTTGTTTCGTTAACAATTTGCTTGTTGTGAGATCTTGTTAAATCTGCATTTTGTATTGTTATTTTCTCCACAGGCAGTTTTTTTATTACCTGCCAAATTTTGTATACTTGCTTAAACCATTAATCTGAACAACTTTTGTTATGGGGAACAACTCTAAAATCACGAAAAAAAACAGGTGTTTTATACAAAAGTTCATTACTTGACCAAAATGTATGAAACAGCCGATTTCTCAACGTGATTTCAGAGTTGCTCACGTGAAAATTATTCAGATTGATGGACTGAGCAAGTATACAAAATTTGGCAGCTAAACAAAAATCTACCTGTGGAGAAAATAACAGTACA
Organism: Agriphila geniculea; assembly: GCA_943789525.1. NCBI lineage: Eukaryota > Metazoa > Arthropoda > Insecta > Lepidoptera > Crambidae > Agriphila > Agriphila geniculea. Next base: position 7,011,270 of record OX038898.1, on the reverse strand, counting down.
AAATGCAGATTAAACAAGATCTCACAACAAGCAAATTGTTAATGAAACAAGCAAGTCATGTAATAACAGAAAGATAAAGCAACAAGTTAACTGTAAATAATAATAATAATATTTATACAAAATGTGGCTAGTGATGAAAAATCAACCTGAATATTTTTTTTACGTTTTGTTCACCAGAAGGAGGATACAAAAACAAAACATAAATGACTAGAGATGTAGGTACAAAAAACAGATGCAAGCTCTCGAAATAAGCCAACTATGAAAGAAACAAGCAAGTTATGTAACAACACTAAGACAAAATACTTAACTGTAAGCAGTACAAACACAATATCAAAACAATAATTGTTGCAATTATTGCAAACAAACAAATACGGATCTTATATGTAGAGAAAACAAGATGAATTATTATTATTGGGGTGGAAGACACTGTCAACATTATTGTGATACTGGTCTATCACAACATTTCAAATTGTTTTGATAATATGCGTGTATCACGCCATAAAATTGATAGTGCAATCCGCCCCATTAACTACTGTTTGATAATATTTTTTATAGAATCTCCATAATACACTCTTTTGGACACCAACAAAATGCAACGGTAGGTACCTATATATATTTTCAAATTTTAATTAAACGCATTCCAGTTTTCTCATTATTAGTTATATCGTTGGTGTTGCAAATGAGTAGTTATCCTTAAATATAATTGAAAAGTGTAGCGGGTAAAGACGTCTTCCAAAGAATAAAACCGCCACTTCTCACACACGTACAGTTTATTGTAGGTACACAATTTACACGTAAGTATAAACGAACACAGAAGGCGAAGAAATGAGTATGATAGTCCAAGAAACAAATAAGAAAGCTAACAACACAATAGGTAGGATTTGGCAAATCTAGGGCTAGCCGAAATCTAATAAGCGGAGCACATACGACACGCATTCGACGCAGAGGTTTAGAAACGACTGGCGGCGGGCGGCCGGGCTGCAACTGCGCGCGCTCGCTCGACCGCCTTTTGTTCACCGAAGGTCGTGCGTATGCGCAAAATGTCTATATACAAACAAGGATCTGTTTGTCCAGTTGTCCGTTCAAAATATTAAATTAATATATTACAAAATATAAAATCTTGTACATTATTATTAAAGAATTAAGTTAAGTTACTTTACATAATGTTTATCGTTATATAATATAAAATTTATATATTTATTTTATATGTATAAAACTATTTATTTAATGTTTTTATTTTTATACAATTTTATTTTAGTAAGTATATGTAATATAATATAATTATACATAATTAAAGTAGTGAGACACTACATCACCCCCTTCCAGAGACCGTCCTACGGGCGATAATAGTCTGGAAATCTTACCCTACGGCCTGATTTAGTAATTTTGGCGGGAACATCTTTAGTGATGGGTAAATCATCGCGCACTAGTTCAGGAGTGAGTGATTGGTGATGAGTGTGTGTATGTGAGTGTGATGTATTGTTTGCAAGCTGATTTGGCTTATCTGGGTCACGCAGTATGTAGGTAGGTTTTAACCTGTCAATTGACACCGTGACTGATTTGCCATTAACTGCAAGTTTGAATACCTTGTCACCACGCTGTAAAACTTCAAAGGGTCCAGTATATGCTGGTTTGAAAGAGCCAGCTCCTGTGTCATCGCGTAGGAAGACATGAGAAGCTGTGGCCAGATCTTTAAAAATAAATGGGGTCCTTCTAGAACCATGATGAGCAGCTGGAGATGGTTGTAAGTTTTTGGCAAAACTGCGAAGCCGTGACGCATAATCCGTCAAATCCACAGTTTCTGCCTCGTCTGGTTGGAAAATCTCACCTGGCAGACGCAGCGGTTCTCCATATACGAGTTCCGCGCATGATGCTTTTAGGTCCTCTTTATAACTGCTGCGAATACCTAGAAGAACGAGTGGAAGCGACTCAACCCAACTGCTATCTGCGTGGCAGGTTATGGCAGCTTTTAGTTGCCTATGGAACCTTTCCACCAACCCGTTACATGATGGGTGATAGGCAGTGGTCCGTCTGTGCTGGAAACCGGCAATCTGTGAAAGGTGTTTAAAAAGTGCCGATTCAAATTGCCTTCCTCGGTCTGTGACAATTTTTGTAGGACAGCCAAAGCGGGAGATCCAGCCACTCAGTAATGCTTTCGCAACAGTCTCCGCTGTAATATCCTGTAATGGTATTGCCTCTGGCCACCGCGTAAAGCGGTCTACGGCTGTGAGACAATACCTATAACCTTGACAAAGAGGTAATGGCCCAACCAAATCAATGTGTAGGTCTCTAAACCTGGCGGATGGTGTACCGTATAATCCAATAGGTGCCGAGACGTGCCGGGTTACCTTGGATCTCTGACAAGCTAGACAGGAACGAGCCCATTCTCTGCAGTCGCGGCGACTTCCAGGCCATACGAAGCGATCACTGACCAATTTGACAGAAGCACTAGCGCCTGGATGGCTTAAAGAATGTAAGCTATCAAACACTTGGCGGCGCATTTCCTTTGTGACATACGGCCGTTTAGACGTACCTCTTACATCACAAAATAATTCTAAGTCGGTACCAGGCAGTTTCACTTTTTCAAGACATAGTGAGGAATAACCACTTAAAAGATTTTGAAGTTCACTATCAGTCTGTTGCTGGGTAGCTAACAACTCTAAATTGATGGGTTGAACTATTTCGTCTACACGTGAAAGTGTATCAGCTACGACATTGCTTTTTCCCGAAATATGCCTGATATCGGTGGAAAACTGTGAAATATAATCCAAGTGACGAAACTGCCTGGGTGAACAGTTCTCTTTCCGGGAATGAAACGCGAATGTAAGAGGCTTGTGATCGGTGTATATCACAAAGTCACGCGCTTCCGTCATGTGCCGGAAGTGCTTGATGGCCTCATAAATGGCCAGGAGCTCGCGATCGTACGGAGAATATTTGGTCTGTGACGGAGAAAGCTTGCGAGAAAAGAAACCCAGCGGTTGCCAAGCATCACCTCTGAGTTGCTGCAGGACTGCACCAATGGCTGTGTCCGACGCATCCGTGACTAATGCCAATTTTGCATTACAATCCGGATGCGCAAGCATTGCAGCACGACACAGATCCTCCTTGCACGCCTCGAATGCGCCCATTTCATGTGCTGAAAATTTTATGGGATGTGAGCCTTTTACTGACCCGACCAGAAGAGCGTTTAGTGGTGCCTGATGTTGAGCAGCCTGCGGGATGAATCTGCGGTAAAAATTCACCATCCCTAGAAACCTGCGTAGCTCTCGCACTGTTTTAGGGGTAGGAAACTCCTTAATCGCTGCTACCTTCTCTGGTGGTGGTTTAATGCCCTCAGCCGAGACGTTGTAGCCTAAAAAGGTTACTGTTGACGCCCCGAATACACATTTCGCAGTGTTGATCACCATGCCATACTCCTTCAACCTGTTGAATACCTGGCGTAGATGGTCTTCATGAGTCTTTTGGTCTTTTGAAAAGACCAAAATGTCATCTATGTAGGCGTAGGTGAAATCAAGGCCGCGCAGCACTTCATCGACAAACCGCTGAAACGTCTGTCCGGCATTACGAAGCCCAAAAGTCATGAATGGGAATTCGTAAAGGCCGAACGGCGTAGTAATGGCGGTCTTCGGGATATCGCTGGGATTAATAGGCACTTGATTGTAGGCCTTAACTAGATCTATAGTGGAAAATACTGTACAGCCAGAAAGGTTGTAATCGAAGTCCTGGATATGCCTTATGGAATACCTGTCCGGGATGGTTCTGGAGTTCAGCATGCGATAGTCGCCGCAGGGACGCCAACCGTTATCCTTTTTCGGCGCTAGATGCAGCGGGGAAGACCATGCTGACTCCGATGGACGACAGGTGCCGATCTGTAACATGGCCTCAAATTCGGCCTTAGCAATTTTAAGCCTATCCGGTGCCAATCTACGGGGTGAACTAGATACAGGTGGACCAGGTGTGGTGCGTATATGGTGTACTGTATTGTGTTTTACTGTGCTATGTAAGCCGGATGGGCGAGTAATGTCGGGATATTCAGCTAGTATGCGATGATAAACCGTATCACCAGACATTATTTTCACCGAAAAAACATCCGAATTTTTAGCAAGCAAAGCCGGGGTACTAAGCGTAGTGCTAGCGTCTATTAAGCGTTTATTGCGCACATCTACAATTAAATTATAGTAGGATATAAAATCCACACCTATTATCGCTCGCGTTACATCAGCAACAATAAATCGCCAAGCATAGTCACGGCGCAAGCCTATATTCAACACAAAATGAGCATAACCGTAGGTATTTATTACAGAGCCGTTAGCGGCGCACAATTCGTAATTAGTTTTTTGACGGTGCTCACTGATTAAATGCTTAGGAAACACACAAATGTCACTACCAGTATCGACTAAAAATTGAATTTTGGTACGATTGTCTGTTACAAATAAACGACCGGTATTCGGACAGGCGTCGGTCGCCATTACGGACTGCCCTAAGATTTTTCCGAATAATCACAAGGTTTCACACATGCATGAGCTTTACTACCGAATTTTGCGTGGTACCAGCATAACGGGAATTTCCTGTAGTTGGACTGCGATCGGGATCGGGAGCGGGAACGACCGTTGGAGGCGGACCTTTTCTGCGGTCGGGACATTCTTTCTACCCTCGTCTTCAAAGATTGAATCTGCCGTGTGAGCTCGGCGATCTGACCAGACATATCCGCAGAACTTCCTGGTATCGCTGCTGCTGCTACTTGCGGTGTTGGTGGGACGACATCATGTATTCTGTCGGCCAGTTCAGCAATCTCCTCCAGTGACGCTTTGGACTGCGACGCGACGATGGACTGCGTGCTGCTGGGTAGGCGGCTGGTCCATATAGTCTTCAGGAACTCCTCTGGAACATCTGGGCCAGCAAGGTGCTGGAGGTGTCGTAAGAACTGTGAAGGTTTTCTGTCCCCTAGCTCCTCATGAACCAGCAGCTGCTTCACTTTCTTCTCACGGGACGCAGACAACCTCTTAATTAGCTCCGTTTTCAGCCGCTCATACTTGTTAGGAGCTGGTGGAGCCGATATGATGTCCTCTACTTCCGACGCATATGCAGGATCCAGCTGGCTGATTGCGTAGTGGTATTTGGTGGCATCCGTGGATATATTCGCCAGAAAAAATTGGCTTTCCAGCTGCGCGAACCACAACGCCGGTTTTTCGGGGTAAAATGGAGGTACCCGTATTCCAACGCGATGTACGTCGCTCGGCGGATTTGAATTTTCGCCAACGGCTGCTGCCCTTTCGCCAACTATTTCTGTTTTCTCGGTCTGACTCATTGTACGCTCGATTTAGGGAGTCACCAGTGTAGCGGGTAAAGACGTCTTCCAAAGAATAAAACCGCCACTTCTCACACACGTACAGTTTATTGTAGGTACACAATTTACACGTAAGTATAAACGAACACAGAAGGCGAAGAAATGAGTATGATAGTCCAAGAAACAAATAAGAAAGCTAACAACACAATAGGTAGGATTTGGCAAATCTAGGGCTAGCCGAAATCTAATAAGCGGAGCACATACGACACGCATTCGACGCAGAGGTTTAGAAACGACTGGCGGCGGGCGGCCGGGCTGCAACTGCGCGCGCTCGCTCGACCGCCTTTTGTTCACCGAAGGTCGTGCGTATGCGCAAAATGTCTATATACAAACAAGGATCTGTTTGTCCAGTTGTCCGTTCAAAATATTAAATTAATATATTACAAAATATAAAATCTTGTACATTATTATTAAAGAATTAAGTTAAGTTACTTTACATAATGTTTATCGTTATATAATATAAAATTTATATATTTATTTTATATGTATAAAACTATTTATTTAATGTTTTTATTTTTATACAATTTTATTTTAGTAAGTATATGTAATATAATATAATTATACATAATTAAAGTAGTGAGACACTACAAAAAGAAAAACAAATAAATTGAGATATTAATTATTTATTTTAAAAAAATTACAACACTTTCTGTTTCCACTTTTACTTCTCTTAACTAGTTACACAAAACCACACTGAGACACTTTCAGCACATTCGAAAAATTAAATCAAAATCTCACAAAAAAGTGTGTTTTTATAAAATGGATAACATAACAATAACATGTGCATACTCATAATACTGCTACCCGCAGTAACAACGCAGCATTAGTTTCTGACTCTGGTTTACTATCTGAAATAGAAAAAAAACAGATAAGCAAAAAAAAATTGATGAACTTCTGGATGGAAATCGGTTTGGTTGTTTGTTATTAAATATCCTGGTGGCTACATCCAAAAATTTATATTATGTTAAGATATATTATACACACATCAACTTTGTCTGGGGATACAGGTGGAAAGGTAATTTTGAAGCCTTGGTTTCCTGCCAGGAATGTATTTTGCTGTGATCTGATGATGGCTATCTAGGGAGTGAATGGAGGAGATTCAGGGGCCCTATTTTTGAATCGCTCGTTTCTACTAATTTTCGTTCGACATCTCATACATTTGAGTTGATTTGTCGAACGAAAATCAGTAGAAACGAGCGATCGACGGCAGCCGAGCGATTCAAAAATAGGGACCCAGATCGCTATACACCCCCAACTAATTTGACCAGCATTCTAAAAGATTGAAGGACATGTTTAAAATTTTATTCCATTTTTGGACAGTTGTATGAAAGGTCTGAAAGAACGTTACTGTGGAGTTATGATGAATGGGACTCAAATCAAGTGCCTCCTCTACGCTGACGACCAAATTATACTTGCGTCTTCTGCGCAAGAGTTGCAGGAAATGATGTCTGTTATGAATGATGATTTTGTGAGAAAAGGAATGAAAGTAAATGTAATTAAGACGAAAGTGATGGTGTTTGAGAGAGATAAAGAAATGACTGACTATACGGTAATGCTAGGTGGCGAAAAAGTGGAACAAGTTCGTGAGTTTGTATACTTGGGGAGTTTGTATACTTGGGGAGTTTGTTCACAAGGGACGGAAAAAGTAAGGAAGACATAGAAAGACGAGTGAAGAAAGGAAATTCGGTGAGTGGTGCTATACACTCGATTATGAGTAGCCAAATCGTTTCTGCAAAGGCGCGAATGGCCACTGATGTATGGAAGTGAATCTTGGGTATGGCAGAAGAAGAATGAAAGCAGAATAAATGCGGTAGAGATGCGATCGTTGAGGTAAATATGCGGATTAAAATTGAGTGATAGAGTGTGAGCAATGTTGTGATTCGTGAAAGGTGTGGTCTGAAAGATGATATAGTGATAAAAATTGAGAAAGAAAGCTCCGGTGGTTTGGTCACTTAGAGAGGATGAATGAAAGGCGAATCACGAAAGAGATATACAGTGCCTTTGGTCTTGAACTAGCGATAATTTAAAGGCGTGAAATACACCTAATTTTATCGATAAAAACACCCACATGTTGGGGTCTATCCCCACTCCTGTTGGAATGGCCGCCATTTTAAAATTGTCTTTTTATTTTAGATGACCCTGCAGAAAAAAAACAATTTCTCCGGATTTAGAAGTCCTACAGTTATAACAAAAATACTGTTCAAAAGCTAATAATATCACCTATCAATTTGAAAAATAAAATGTTTAAATTTTGGTTTGAATACGTCATAAAAAATTACTGAAATAAAATTTTATACTAAATTTATGCAATTTTTTTGAGTTTTTGTTACATTTCTCAAAAACTAGGACATTAATGTTCACTTTTTTTGCATTATTCAAATACACAGGCATATTATCTACAGAACGACTCAAAAATTTATTGCTCTGTGTTGCATATTTCGAGAACTATTGTTGTTTGAATAAGACCCTTACAAGCACTAAATGGTTTTTTCCAAAATAAAAAAAATCAAAACTCCTAAAAATTAGATTTTATCATTTGATAAAATTAGTATTCAGATAATATTATCAAACTAATTTAAAATATGTTCAAAATGCTTGTAATTATGTCCATTTTCGAAAATAATCATTTTTTGGTTACGTAAGGGTCATAGTTCAAACAAAAATAACTCTCGAAATATGCAACATAGAGCAATAAATTTTAAACTTGTTTTGTAGATAATATCCCTGTGTATTTGAATAGTGCAAAAAAAAGTGGACATTAATGTCCTAGTTTTTGAGAAATGTAATAAAAACTAAAAAAAAACGCACAAATTTCGTATAAAATTTTATTTCAGTAATTTTTTAAGACGTATTTAAATAAAAAATTTACACATTTTATTTTTTAATTAATAAGTGATATTATTAGCTTTCGAACAGTATTTTTGTTATAACTGTAGGATTTCTAAATCCGGAGAAATTAATATTTTTCCGCAGGATCATCTAAAATAAAAAATCAAATTTAAAATGGCGGCCATTCCAACAGGAGTGGGGATAGACCCCAAAATGTGGGTGTTTTTGTCGATAAAATTAGGTGTTTTACACGCCTTTAAATTATCGCTAGTTCAAAACCAATGGCACTGTATATTGTGCGAATGTGGGAGGAACGATTGCACAAGGGCGTCCCAGAAAAACCTACGCGGACTAAATAGGGGTTATTATAAAAAAATCGGACTAAAAACATTAAAACAGACTAGTAACAACAGACTAAAAAGTAAAAAATAAATTCTTCTAAAAATATTTATAACCCTATAAGTACTTACCTACAGAAATTTTAAACCTTAAAACGTGGGGCGCATTTTGTAAAATTTATCATCCATATTGTCTTTAGCATGCGCCCCACGTTTTTAGGTATAGAAGAATTTATTTTAGTCTGTTTTAATGTTTTTAGTCCGATTTTTTTTAATATTTAGTCTGTTTTAAAAACGTGTTTTTAAAAAAGCATTTTTTTTCAGTAAATTATTATTTTCTGCTTTTTAGTTGACGAGCTAAGACTAAAAATATACCATCTCCTATCGGAGCACTCGTCAAGACGATTCAAACGAGCCCAAACTCGATGGGGTTGCATGGTTTTATTACAGAGTCCCAGTGGTCTTCTTCCGGCTCCATCATCAGATCCTCGGACAATATTTCCCATTAAAGTACTCGTCAAGATGATTCAAACGAGCCCAAACTCGATGGGGTTGTATGGTTTTATTACAGAGTTCCAATGGCCTTCTTCGGGCTCTATCATCAGACCCTGGACACTATTTCCCAACAAAGTACTCGTCAAGACGATTCAAACGAGCCCAATCTCGATGGGGTAGCGCGGTTTTATTAAAGAGTTCCTGTATCCTTCTTCCGGCTCCATCATCAGACACTGGAAACTATTTCCCAACAAAGAACTCGTCAAGACGATTCAAACAAGCCCAAATTTGATGGGGTTGCACGGTTTCAATATTGAGTTCCTATGGCATGGCCTTTCAGCTTCATCATCAGACCCTGGATTTCGTCTCCCATTAGAGTACTTGTCAAGACGATTCTAACGAGCTTAAACACAATGGGTTTGTATGGTTTCATCATAGAGATCCTGTAGCCTTCTTCCGGATCCATCATCAGATCAGCTCAATGGCACCATAATATTGCATTGCCTTTTAGTTCTGACCTATGTTTAAAGTTTCAAGTTTCTAGCTCATCGGGAAGCTAGTACAAAATCGTTCACAAACTTTGCGGAAAAACAAACGAACGAACGAACACACAAACGAGAAAGCAACCTAATAAAAACGTGTTAAAAAAAATATATATATTTTTAAAAACACGTTTTTAAAACGGATTAGTAAAAACAGACTAAAAAGTAAAAAATAAATTCTAATGTAAATATTTATAACCTACAAAAATTTTACACCTAAAAACGTGGGGCGCAATTTTTTTAAATTTGTCATCCATATTGTCTTTAGCATGCGCCCCACGTTTTGAGGTTTAAAATTTCTGTAGCTATAGGGTTATAAATATTTACATAAGAATTTATTTTTACTTTTTAGTCTGTTTTAACTAGTCCGTTTTAAAAACGTGTTATTAAAAATATTTTTTCAGTAAATTATTATTTTCTGCTTTTTTAGTTAACGAGCAGGAGGGGTTGCGTGGTTTTATTACAGAGTCCCAGTGGCCTTCTTCCGGCTCCATCATCAGACCCTGGAAACTATTTCCCAACAAAGTGCTCGTCAAAACGATTCAAACGAGCCCAAACTCGATGGGGTTGAATGGTTTTATTATAGAGTTCCTATAGCCTTCGTCCGGCTCCATCATCAGATCCTAGGACACTATTTCCCATTAAATTGCTTGTCAAGATGATTCAAACGAGCCCAAACTCGATGTGGTTGCATGGTTTTATTACCGAGTTCTATTGGCCTTCTTCCAGCTCCATCATCAGACCCTAGACACTATTTCCCAACAAAGTACTCGTCAAGACGATTCAAACGAGCCCAATCTCGATGGGGTAGCGTGGTTTTAATTAGGAGTTCCTGTGTCCTTCTTCCGGCTCCATCACCAGACCCTGGAAACTATTTCCCAACAAAGTACTCGTCAAGGCGATTCAAGTGAGCCCAACGCGATGGGGTTGCACGGTTTCAATATTGAGTTCCTATGGCATGGCCTTCCAGCTTCATCATCAGACCCTGGACCTCATCTCCCATTAGAGTACTCGTGAAGACGATTCTAACGAGCCCAAACACGATAAGGTTGTATGGTTTTATCATAGAGTTCCTGTGGCCTTATTTTGGATCCATCATCATCAGATCAGCTCAATGACACCATAATATTGCATTGCTTTCAAGTTCTGACCTATGTTTAAAGTATCAAGTCTAGCTCATCAGGAAGCTAGTATAAAATCGTTCGCAAACTTTGCGGACAAATGAGAAAGCAACTTAAGGCGGTTGTATGACCGAAAGTGGCGGCCTCAGAGGTTTTTATTTGATAAGTTATAAATAGAAAAATATTTTAATAATGTTATCGTGGAGATTTTAGGGCCCATAGTCTAGTAGTTTTAGAAGGTATCACTACATGCCCTCGTAGTCATTCGTAGAAGTAGATAGCAAATGTGTCAAAAACAGACACTTTTAGCAGTGTTGCTATTTACTTTTAGCAGTGACTACGAGGGAATGTAACGATACCGTCTAAAAATACTAGACTGTGGGCCCTAAAATCTCCACGATAAACATTTTTAAAATTTTGTATTAGAATTATAATATTAAATATAATATTAGGTCTTTACCTATGAAATTGCCGATATTTTGTCACATACAGAGAAAATAATAACTTCTATAATTTAAAATTTTAACAAAATCGTGAATATTACATCGAATTATGATCATGATAGTTAACTATCAGTAAAAATAAAGTCCATATTTTAGCTTTCGTGATCGTGACATAAAAAAAAGATCTTGAAAGTGACTCTGTTTTTGTGAGCAAAAAAAAGGGTGACCGAAGGGGTTGTAACTTAACCAAAACTTATTTTTTCGCTTATCTTAAATGGAAATAAGTTAGCATAGTGTTCAAACATTAGTACATAAAAGTTTTGTTACATGAGTGTTCATGGTTGTTAAAGAAAATGCTATTATGAAAAATGCAACTTCTTGAAAAATTTCCATACAAATCGGCAATTTCATAGGTATAGACCTAATATAATTCACCGCGGCGCCACTTTCGCTCAGGGTACCTTACCTTAATAAAAATGTGTTAAAAAAACAGCGAAAATAGCATGAAAATGTATGGAAATCCTGAAACTGAGATCTCTGTCTCAGACCTATTAATCTTTTAGAATGATCAGTTGGGTGTGTATAGAGAAGTGAATCTCATCCATTCATCCCTGGATGGCTATCATCAGATCACAGCATGGTACATCCCTGGCAGAAAACCAAGGCTTCAAAGTAACCTCGTTTGTATGAAAATAACACCTATATCCCTAGACAAAGTTGATGAGTATATTATGATATAGCGGACATACATTGCGAACAGCTGCAATGCAGTAGGGCAGCAATTGAAATTTACAATTTTCACCTTACTTGTACATGTGTGACCATAAATCCCGACGATCTCAGAAGTGAGAACCATAAATAAATATGAAGACTTACCACTTAATGGAATCAATACAGTTCTGTATCGCTTGTTTGACGTCCTTGTCCTTCAACTGTCTTTTAACTGTCCTTGTCTCTTAACTCGGATTTAGCCAATCTGACAATGCTTTTTTGGTAGATGATAATATGTATTTGAATAAAAGAAGTCCTTGTTGTTCTTGTACATGTGATTAAAATCTTGCAACAGCTGTAATGAAAGATGTTAATTACAAAAAACCCATGATGTCGTGGACTCTCCCATGGAGGATACTGTCCACATTGAGCGCGCCACAGAAATTTTGCAGTGCAGTGCGACAATATGAAAATTAAATATTAAATTTATGAACCTAAAAAGTTAGAAACACTAGAGGCTTGTAAAATTAAAAAAGATGCCAAGAGGAAATGCAATATTCGGAAAAAATATTATGGTTGCAAGACAAGGCTTAAGCACGTTCCAGACGGATTTAATCACGCCTCCCAACCAAGGTCACCTTGGTGGAAGCTTGATGGGGGCGTGGTTTCCATCCGTGGATTGTGTTGCGGCTACACGAGTTTACATCCAAGCGCCGCCAACTAGGGCTGCCAACCATACTTTAATAATATGTAGTATTATACTATGTTTCGGGTCTGCGTGCTATATACTGTTGAAGAAATATACAGTACGCAAAAATACTATATTTTCAACATCGATCGCTAAGAAACAAATGTTTCTTTTTTTTATTTGTGATCGTGCATTTTGACTGATTCGATAGCGTGTAGTTTATAGTCACACCATATAACAAATAATATGTATAACAAATAATAAGTTGTATCTGAATTCTGAACGTATCTATCTGTCTTATTGCGTTCCAAACTTGTCAATATAAAATTGACAACTTAATTAAATCTTAATCCATGGACGAAATATATCTTAATCTTAACCATGGACGAATTTCTTTCATGTCTTAACTTAATCAGTAATACTGATACAATCGTAAGTAAGTTAAAAACGAGTTTTTAATTTACTTATATTTAATTAATATTGATTGTAGAAAATAATATGAGACTTTTATTTTGATTCATGATTGTTTTATTTATGGTTTATGATTTTGACCAAAACATTGTTCAAAAATGCAAAAAGTTCAAAAAATATAGTTTTTATAAAAATTAAAAAAGTAAAATATAATAATATATTTGCCTAATTTTTGCCTTTTCCATAAAATACTATATTATTTTAAGGTGTACTAATTTTTTTTAGCCTTATTTGAAAAATACTATATTTCGCCTTAGACATGTTGGCAACCCTAGCGCCGACACTCTTTCCCATTCCACGGAAATGATATCTATCAGTACTGTAACTCGACCCTGTCCTTGATATAATTACCTAAATAAACCCGCGCTGGTTCAATCAATTAATTTCAAGGCAATAATATAACTAGATTAGCAAAACTAATGGTAAAATAAAAATAAAAAAAAATATTACATTATTGATGGGAGAAACAAATTATTTAATAATCCTTAGTACAATACCTACGAATTATATAATATTTTAAGTATACTTAATCTTAGTTTTCGGACTTTCCAGGTATTTAAAAATGTTATCTCTGGATTATTGGTTAATTATATTTATAATAAAAACAGCACAATCTGCACTTTGCAATAGTAAGAACTTGTATTTCAATCAATAGTACCTATTTAATTTTTAGACTTTTGGCATTCAGAATGTTATTTCTATATTAAGGTAATAAATATAATAGAAAAAACCCGGCCAAGTGCGTTTTGGGCAACGCGCCGTACGGTTCCGTAGATACCTTATACCACACCATATTTAATACCATTATCATTTTTCGTCTGCAAAAATAACTTTGTTTTGCACAGTGTTGGTATGAATGACAAAGTTATATTTGCGGTTATGGAAAATGTGCTATATCTCAAAAACTAATTACTATATCTCGTTCAAACCAATTTTCATTGAAAGTAATTATTAAGATCTACATGCAGCATTTATGTTTTTAAGATTTTTCACTTTCTTATTTCAAAAGTTAAAGGGGGGGGGGGGGGGGAGGTAGACAAACGGTAGACTTTGAGAAAAAATTGTCTTAAAAACCTCAATGTCAATTTTAAAGACCTATCTATTGACACCCCACACGTTCGCAGTTTCAGTTTCATGTATGGAGAGCCCCCCCTTAATCTTTATTTTTGTTATTTTTGTGTTAAAATCGTTAAGCGGTTAACAGAATACATCTACCAACCAAGTTTCAATATTAATACTTTTGGAATAAAATGGCTGTGACATAAGGACGGACAGACAGACGGACAGACAGACAGTCAGACAGACATGACTAAACTATAAGGGTTCCGTTTTTTGCCATTTAGGCTACGGAACCCTAAAAATACTAGAAAAAATCGACTCACCCGTAACCCGTAGCAGCCGAGCCATTTGAGCCCGTCTGAGCTGGGACGGCTGAGTCGATATTTTATAGTATTTTTTCTATTATATTTATTACCTCAATAGTACCTGACCTACATACATCTTTCGTTCATCACTGCGGCGCATTCGCGACTGTTTGTGTACCGAGTGCAGACTGAATTCGAGGGCCGAGGCGCGTAGGTACGACTCGCTTTTCGACTATTTGTACAGATGCCGGCATATAAATTGGCAAGAGAAAGATGAGACAAAAGATGCGCAATAGCCACAAACACTAAAATTTGTGGCGCTGCACATCTTTTGTCTCGTTTTTATCTTGCCAATATAAATGCCGGGCAGTATATGAAGTTGGAGTACTGATAAATATCATTACCGTGCCTGTGTTGGAACTCGCGCCCTTCCTCCAAGGACGTTGAAGGTCATTTGGATTGGTTGGAGAAATTTGGATTAAATCTGCCGTCTAGATGGATTAAATTAAGCAAGGTCACCTCTGTTGGGAGGCGTGATTTAATCCGTCTGGAACATGCTTAAAAGATTAATAACAATACCTAGTTGTCTACCATGAATTTCTTCATTATGAATTGATGTTAACGGTGTCTCCTCGTTTGCAGAACTAGTTACTGCTTAACTCCTCGATTTCCTCCGCTACAAGATCCCTTCTAAACGTCTGGCTATACAACTTCTCAGTGTCTGTTCAAGTAAGCCTTGATTTTTATGGCCACAATTTAACATCGCTTTCCCATCAATGGAACTTTTAAGTAATTTCAGTAGGTACCTGTAAGTAATAGCAATTATGTATACATATCAAAAATACTAGCTACTGTGACTTCATAAGTGCAGTAGGTAATGTTTTGCATTAGGTACCACTATTGAATTTTTAGATTTTAGGCATTCACAATGCTATTTTCATATTAAGATAATTAATTAAGATATTATTAACATTATTCCACATAGAGTTTACTTACTATTCTTCGATTCCATTTGACTTACCTGATCTCTCAGTATAAGAAGGCCCTGGTCATCTCATTTTGATTTTGAAATTAATTGTGTTCGTTCATGATGTTATAAACAGTAAAAAAAACTTATTTTTAAATTATAACACCTTCATATACTATCAAAATCTTCTGTAACAAGACATTACCTATTTAGTAAAAGAAAACTAAACTTGTGTAATGCATTTAGTAACAAAGTATTCTTTCATCAACATAAGAGCTGCACTCTTGTCAGGTAATTATTAAAAAAAGCTGGACCTATGTCATCAGATCAAGATACTTGGGTTGGGTCGCTATTCTATTAAAGTTCTCTTCTTTGTCTTCGTCCTCCATGTGAAACTGGACAGGTGGTCTTCAAAATTTACCAATCCACTCGTTTCTTCAAAAAGCTTTTCTTTGCTTAAATCCACCCAGAAAGTTATCGTTCCTGGGAAACAACTTCTAGCGAGTTTAACTTTTGCAGTGCAACGAACCAGACCCAACTAGCATTAGCACTTCCGAAAAGATTCGTTTCGTTTACGTACTACTTTGTTCGAAGAAAGGAAATAACAACCGAAGAGAAATATGCATCACAACTCACAAGGATCTTAACGAGGAAAATCACAAGTAAAACCGGCACATTATTCGACACACACAACAGACACAAATGACAGAAAGAATCGTACGTAACCGCTAACCAACGACATTTCCACCAATAAAATCACGCGATTCGCGTGATCTGACGATTTGATTGGTGGAAATATCGGTGACGTCACAATAGCAGCGCCATACGGATACATTTTAACATTACAACAGGTACTTTCAATAAGTTGTATAGACTGAGAGGTCACACGATTTTTGGTTTCGATCGAGGAAAAGATTGGATTCATTTTTACACGACTGCCCAAAGCAAAAAGAGTGTATAATGTGTTCAGGGTTCATGTATGTTTGTGTATGTGAGTTTCTTGAGAACTGATTTGGATAAATGGGGTATCGTTAGAATCCTTACAGCATCCCAAGTGACACTGGCTATATTTTTTTAGAAAAAAATAATATGGCGACTATACGATGTCATGTAAAAAAAAACCGGCCAAGTGCGAGTCGGACTCGCGCACGAAGGGTTCCGTACCAAAAAACGGTAAAAAATTACGTTTGTTGTATGGGAGCCCCCCTTAAATATTAATTTTATTCTGTTTTTAGTATTTGTTGTTATAGCGGCAATAAAAATACATCATCTGTGAAAATTTCAACTGTCTACCTGTTGTCGTTATTAATATCGAGCAAAAAACGGCAAAAAAATCACGTTTGTTGTATGGGAGCCACCCTTTAATATTAATTTTATTCTGTTTTTAGTATTTGTTGTTATAGCGGCAACAGAAATACATCATCTGTGAAAATTTCAACTGTCTAGCTATCACGGTTTATGAGATACAGCCTGGTGACAGACAGACAGACAGCGGAGTCTTAGTAATAGGGTCCCGTTTTTAACCTTTGGGTACGGAACACTAAAAAAGAAAAATAATAATAATATGGGTATCAAATGAAAGGCCGTGATGAGCACATTCCAAAAATTTTAACAAAAATTAATTTGCTTACTAAATATAACCACAGCCTTTCCATAGGATAAAATGTTTGTCGCAGAGTTGAGCCGTTGCATATACGACTTGTCGCAGTAGCGTTATATCGGAGTAGGGTGCGCCGCAGTGGAGTTCTGTCGCTATGACGATATGCGCAGAAGTCTTCTATCGCAATCACGTTAGCGGCATGCGGCAGTAACAAACTGTCGCGATCCTGTTATGCGCAGTTTTGTCTGTCGCAGTCATGTCGCAGTCATGAAATACACTCCTGACGGAGCAATATTCAAAGTATGCGGAGCTACGCATACTTGATACCGCTAACATGCGACTTCTACAGGGGGTGGCTCTATGGTAAGAGCTTTTCTTGCCTTGAAAATAGCTTTTCACCGGTGCACTACTAAAAAATGTTTTAACAAAAACACATTTAATGGTATATATGGGCGCCATTTGCTTTTTGTAGTGTCAGTGCTGCAAACGTCATAAAAAAACTGTTCGGATATGGTCAGAAACCAAGAAATAAGAGTTTTTTTTAATTGATAGTTGTTATCAATGTAACCCCGTAATGTCAAAGTACCCCCATTTTACGGTAAGTACATACCTAATGAATAGTTTTTCGCATATAATAAACTAATTATATTTAATATTTCAGTTTGAAAATAAATAGGTAAACAGAAAGCAACTAAATAAAAAATAAAATTTCGTCTACAGACAGAAAATTTAATTTTCAAACTATATTAAACTAGCGACTCACCCCGACTTTGCAGGGGTACAATGCAGATACTAAGGCCATATTAATCTATATCACATGCATGCACAATGTATTTAAGGTACTTAATTGGATAAGGATTAATGCTGTATTGCTTAAAATCGCTTCGTAAATAAGCCATTATTTCTCATAAAAAGAGAGGATAAAACTGGTTATTGTGGGTTATCCCTAAGAGATAGACATATACCACCAAAAAGTTTTATGTGGACCTTTTTAATGTGAAAAATACTGTAGTACATTTTTTTATCTATCTCATAGGATTTAGCCAGCGTTTGCAATGTAAGCGCAAAAAAGTGTTTAATTACGACACACATTAGAAACCTTTAAAATTATCAGTGTAAACATAGCAGAGATGTTATGCAAGTATTATACATATAAACCTTTCTCTTGAATCACTCTATCTATTAAAAAAAACCGCATTAAAATCCGTTGCGTAGTTTTAAAGATCTAAGCATACATAGGGACAGACAGCGGGAAGCGATTATGTTTTATACTATGTAGTTATTTGGTTGGACTGCAAAAACTGCCAGGTTGCGAACTGGCAGACCAATTAATATTTAAAGGGGACCATTTTAGCTACTAGGAGGACTTAGTTTCATCCAGTAACTCGATGAGGTAAAATAGCACCCCCATGCGGCCCCTAAAAATGGTTGGACTGCGGAACCCTCCAAGAATTCGCTCGGCAGACATAATTATTTAGACTCTACTAATAGAGACTAAAAGCAACAAAAAGGTTTTGTTCAGTAACCACATGAGGTAAAATGATGGTCAAAAGTAGGTAGCACAGCTTTGCACCGCCAAGGTTCCTCCAGGTTGAGCCCTGGCAGACCAACATTTTTCCTACCTATTTAAAGTCTACTTTTCGTGGAAGGTGATGATATTCAGTAACTCGATGGGGTAGGTAACCGTGCGGTGGCCGCCCGGTCTAGTAGTTTTACAGGCCTCACCGCTTTGTGCAGAAGACTCCCACCCGATTGCACTAAACTTAAGGATCGCCTAAGTCTGTTCCTAACTACAACACGACCAAATTAAAACGGTGTCAAACTCAGCGGTCATGTAGCTGTCATTCGCCTAGTTATTTTGGTCGAGTTGTAGTTAAGAAAAGACTTAGGCGATTCTTAATGTTAGTGCAATTGGGTGTGGGTCTTCTTTTTTAGGGTTCCGTACCCAAAGGGTAAAAACGGGACCCTATTACTAAGACTCCGGTGTCCGTCTGTCTGTCTGTCTGTCTGTCTGTCTGTCTGTTTGTCTGTCACCAGGCTGTATCTCATGAACCGTGATAGCTAGACAGTTGAAATTTTCAAAGATAATGTATTTCTGTTGCCGCTATAACAACAAATAAGTACTAAAAATATAATAAAATAAATATTTAAGGGGGGCTCCCATACAACAATCGTGATTTTTTTGCCGTTTTTTGCGTTATATTAATAACGACAACAGGTAGATGGTTGAAATTTTCACAGATGATGTATTTTTGTTGCTGCTATAACAACAAATACTAAAAACAGAATAAAATAAATATTTAAGGGGGGCTCCCATACAACAAACGTGATTTTTTTGCCGTTTTTTGGTACGGGACCCTTCGTGCGCGAGTCCGACTCGCAATTGACCAGTTTTTTTATTTGGTCTGAACTCATGATATGAAGCAATGCCATATTCCATGACTTTTCGTACTGTGTAGGTAATATGGCATTTAAGCATTAGGTACCTACTCAATTTGGCCTAATGTACGACCGACGTAAGTTTCATTAACTAAGTTGATTTCCCTTCATACTTAACCCAAACCCTGATTAAAAGATGCTCATAATCTCTTAAAAATGGGTTTCCAGGCTTCGAACTGGCAATATTCATGGATCTCAACCACCAGCGCAGCGCCACGCCATAGTGTCATGTGTCATGCTAAATTTTGCCGGGTAATAGGTACTTATCTACTGTCACAGCACATGAGTAAACAGGACCAGAGACAAAGCTTCTTAAGAACGTGAAATTCAAACTTGCAACTAACAAAACAAATGATGCCCTATGATTGTCCACTGGCTGCAGTTGTCAAAACAGGTTTTAATGCGTACGCGATAAGCGGCCAGTGGACACGCACACATGCCCCGCGTGCTTGTAGTGGTGCAACCGATTCGCGCGGTTGTATGAAGCTTACGCGGTCGTGTAATGCATTACTGACAGTAGGTAGGTACCTACCTACTTACGCATCTCTAGAATCGGTCATGTTTCATATCACTAGTTGATCACTAGATGATGGTACCAAATGGTACCGAGCTAAGAGATGATGGCTCAGATCGATACGAATCGATTTGGTTCAGTCAAATCAAAAGTACTACTAGTATACCTACCTACCTACCAACTAAATCATATGATCATGATTCTAGTTGCGTCCATTCGATTTACCTATGTCTCATAAAATACCTACAGAAAAAAAAATAGCACACATTTTTGTCGCTAAGCAGAACTTTTTTTAATTCTCACAAGATTATTGTTATTCGTCCGTTTTTCATGGTGGTAGACTGGTAGGTAGGTAGGTACTACCTACTTAGGGCTGCCTTCCGTCCGGCGGGCTGATTATCTAATTAGAAACCACCTAGCGACCGGTTGCAGTTCATAGATGATAGTGATCCATTGCTACTTCTTTTTGGATTAAAAAAAACATACCAAAGAAAAGTTGCAATGTATGTGGAATGAAACCGCTCGCTAAATAGTTTCTTTTTAGATAATCAGGGTGCGGGTTTCCCCGGATTTGTCCTAGTTTGGAGGGCGTCCGGGGAGCGTCCGGGCGGGGTTCTGATTGTAGTCCGGGTAAAACACGGACTTTAAATAAAATCCCGGTTTTGGATCAAACTCCGCTCAAAAAAGTACTAAGTATATTCATATAATATATAATAAACAAGCAAGATTACAAGATTAGTGGATGAGACTGACTAAAAATCGCGCTGCGCGGCCTTTTTTTTAATTACGAGCCGCCCCTGGCTAATTGGTCATTTATTTTGGAACGCTACGGTTACAAAACTACTATAACTGGACCCTAGCCCTCCACAAAATTGTGTTGGATTGGACACCCCAGCTCTACCATCATAACTAGTAAAACACACTATTTTATGCAAAAAAAGAGCTTAAAATTCCATTTTTTTTCAGTCAAGTATTGGGTGAAATGTGTTTTATAACCAAGCTAAAACTGAATATAAAAAAATCAAATGTCCGGGGTCAAGGCTCCAAAGTCCGGGGTTTTTACGCTTCCGGTCCTGGGCGGCAGGTCTTAAGAGATGGCAGCCCTATACCTACCTATCTATATGAATTTGGTATACGTTTCTAGGTACAAGCAGGTAGGTAGGTACAAGGTGTTTGGTAAAAGCCTTATAAAGCCGAATATGGTACCTACCTAGGTAGATAGGGACCATCAATCTGAATAACTTTTACTAGGTATGGGACCAACTCTGAAATCGCGAAAAAAAATCAGCTGTTTCATACATTTTGATATTTTCGTTATTAATTTTTGTACAGCAGATTTTTTTTCGCGATTTCAGAGTTGGTCCGTTGGTCCCATATCCCATAGGTACTTAGAATAATAACACCTAGAAGCCGTGTCCTCGTATGTAAAGTGAGGCAACTAATACTGAGCCAAAATGGCTCAGTTTTCGGATTTATATCCTTCATACCTACGTTAGGTACCTAATCGTAACTAAAATCCAATAGGTAGTATAGTAACTAATTTAATGAAGGTAGGGAAATTGAAACTGTTTTGTACTTACTATAAGTATAATATGATTATGAAATAATGGACAATAAAAATCTGAAAACGGCGCCATTTTCGCCATGTGCGCTTTGTAGGGAATTATCGTTCTAGGTGTTATTATTCTAAGGTCCCATAGTAAAGTTGTTCAGTTTAATGGGCCCTATTACCATATTCGGTTTTATAAGGCTTTTACCAAACACCTTGTGTATGTATGTATATAGTGGTAGGTACCCATATGAAATATTACTAAATAATACCTATACCTACATTACCTAGGTACCTATTGAAAGTAGAATGTTTGTTCCGCTTAAACGCCTCAACGGCTGCACGAATTTGGATGAAATTTGGCACACGGATAGTTTACAACCTGAATTAGACCATAGGATACTTTTTATCCCGAGTTTTTAATGAGTGCCCCAGGGAATACCTAACCAAATTTCATGCGCAGCATAGATATGTACCTAGCCTACCTAGTTAAAAAAAAACTGCATTTGTTAAATCACATGTAGTTATATATCAACTGCCTGCCTCTTCGATTTCCTTCGTTTGGACGATGATTGTGGTCATCAGTTTAAAATGGCAGACATGATCAAATGATTAAGCAAACCCGTTTTTTACATTTTTAAAGCGCTGTCAATGAAGGCTTTTCAAAGTGACATTTAAAAAATTATTTGCCTCACTTGATGGCGTTGAACATGCGTTGAAGGAAATAGATGAGTCAAAATTAGCTTTTAAAAATAAACGGCCTGTAGGTAGGTTCCTACCTACCTACCAAAGAGGCTCGCAGACTACAGACTTTCTATCGGCCGACAGTTTAGTCGGGCTCTCAATCAGTATGAAGGTGTATGCAAGTGCGCACACTAGAACGATTTGGTATCGGCCGATTCTTCATACAAAACCAACTATCGGCCGACGGTTTGGTCTGCAGTAGCTCGCTGGCTGGCTGACTTCTAGGTAGGTAGGTACACAAAGAATAATATTTTGGGGTTACATCTGCCTGCCTACTTGAGTAGGTAGGTAGGTACCTACCTACTCTTCGAAGCTTAGTAAAAAAAATCACATTAACTCATACACATGGAGAAAGTTACTGCAATGCACACACATAGGTAATCCAAAAGCTTATGGGACCATATGAACAACTGTGAAAAATTTTTTGCGATTCTCTTAAAACAGAAAAGTTATATGGTCTAGAAATTACTGTTATTTTGTGTGACCTATGACGTCACTGGTCATACAGGTGAACCTTACGTCGTACGTACTAAAGCACATATTTCAGAGCGCTTGGCATTTCCTTCAAGCCCTTAAAACTTCGAAACTATACTCGCTTGATTTAAATGAAACAAAAACACGTGTATTGCTAGACATTTAGCTAGGTAGGTACATGCTTTGGCTACATGGTCATAAAGTTTCAAGTGATTTAACAGACCCAGTAACATTCTCCAACGCAGCGCTGCCATGCATGGTGGCAGACGCGGTCATTATATTTCTTAAGGGTAGGTAGGTACCTACAATCATCGATATTAACAGAGTCTGCCAAAATCTTGGCCACCGCCCTCCAGCTAGGGTTGCCAGATCAGCTGGCTTCAATTCCGGAACAACGATAGCAGGGGGGGGGGGGGGGGTGCCGATCCCGGAGATCCCGGGCGTCTGGCAACTCTACCTCCAGCTCTCTAACTACCTACAAGTGTTTCGTTCGCATAGGTAGGTACCTATTATTGTGTCTCGATTTTGGGTTTAAGGAACTGTGTGAAAAAGTAATGCCTACCATTCAAAAACGATTTTGACGATATCATTGGCAGACTTGAACCCCAGGTACTATGGGCAACAGCGTCGCTTAACCAGTTTGCAACAAAATTCGTGTGCGCGCGTATCGCCCCTGCACGAACTAAACGTATGTGACAGCGGGCGCGGCGTGCAAGCGATTTTGACCTTAGCAGTGGTTAAGCGACGCTGTTGCCCATGGTACCTAACTAGATAGACTAGTTCAATTGGGTTATTCACCAACTGGACACAAGAGACTGGACACGCGTGTGTCCAGTTAGTGAAACTCAAAATTAGTACCTATCACTTGTTATTTCGTCATTGTGACATAGTGAAACATAAATTAAATCATATTTATGTTTTCGCCAACTTAGTGAAGACCAGATTTTCAAAAAGGTCTAGAAGCAAATCGTATTACTTTTTGGTAACCGATGTTTTCTTATTAACTCGACCCCGCTGAATCCAAAAACGCCGGTTACCAACCCCTCCCCTCCCCTTTCCCCCCTTCACCCCTCCGAAGTGTCCCTCGTCGTGGTTTTTTTTCATTTTACAGAAAAACTATTACAGATGGGAGAAAATTGTCTATGAAGAAATTATTTTCATTAAATTTTCGAGACATCAATGCTAAATTTATAACGACACGATAAGTAGTTTTTTAAATACAGCCCTCGACATTGTAGTACAGGCCCATGATTTATTGATTTGTATAAAATTTTGCTAAAAACGATTTTTGTTCGACTCAGCTCCGCCATACAGACTACTAGTAGGTACCTATGTACTTGTTTGGTAAGTTTTTCTGAATACAAAAAGTGCGATTGCCACTTCCTAGGGGTATGGGGAAGGGAGCTTTGACGTAGCAAAGATAGCGGTCGGTCAATTTTATTTAGCGGTATTTCTAGATAACTACTGAACCGATTTACTTACTTTAATAAGGTGTTGAATGAAAGGAAATGTAATGCATTATTTGATTTTATCCGTACGTTCATGTAAAGCTAATATCAAATGAAATAATAAACAAACGACGTTTTGACAAAAAAAATATCTCGGTAACCGTCGGGATTGTGGAAATTTAGCTTATTATACAACATAATGTTACTTTTATAAGCTTTTTAGTAAATCTTAAATCATTACAATCAAGTAATAAACAACGAAGCTACAGTCGTGTGACGTAACAAAGATGGTGGCCGGCTCATTATATCGCTGGCTCCGGGCAAGAACGCGGTATCGCTGGTTACGCCCTTTTTAATGTTATTTGGCTTCTCAGAGTATAAATCTATCACACCTATTTTTTTCAGATTTTTTTATTAATATTTCAACAAAATAAATGAAATTAAAAGATTTATTGAACGGAAAAATTTCTACGACTAAGTTATGTAGTATGCATTACTCTATGAAACATGAAACAAAAAATTAGTGAACATCTTTACACTATTTTCCAAAACAAAAAGGAACAGTATAAGCTTTTACGCCTTTCTTTCCGTAAATTCATTGTTGGACCGGCGATGTACTGTACTGAAAAAGGTGGTAAGGGCCGATACGCTCGAGATCTAAAGTGGAAATTACGTCGTATTATATACTTTCATTCGTGAATGTCAGTGGTGAGCGTGTTAATAAAGTCGTTAATGATGTTACAATTAAAACGATATCGTCAATAATTTGTATTATACATTTTCTTCATTATTTCATTAGCTATTTAAAATACACACATCAACTTTGTCTAGGGATATCAGGTGCTATTTTCATACAAACGGGGTAACTTTGAAGCCTTGGTTTCCTGCCAGGGAAGTACTGTGCTGTAATCTGATGACGGTTATCCAGGGAGTGAATGGAGGAGATTCAGATCGCTATACCCACCCAACTGATCTGACCAGCTTTTTAAAAACGTAATGGACATGTTTAAAAAAACCGCGAAAATAGCATGAAAATGTATGGAAATCCTCAAACCGAGAACTCTGACCCATTCATCTTTTAGAATGCTGATCAGATCAGTTGGGTGTGTATAGCAATCTGAATCTACTCCATTCAGTCCCTGGATGGCCATCATCAGATTATAGCACGGTACATCCCTGGCAGGAAACCAAGGCTTCAAATTTACATCGTTTGTATGAAAATAACACCTGTATCACTAGACAAATTGATGTGTATATGTCTACAATTTAAATTGTGTTAAATTGGTCAAAAATTAGCTTTTATTTGACATACTGGACGCCTGTTTTGGATCACTGTACGCTGAAATATAAACAAAATAGCTTCTTTTATTTCTCCTGAACAATTTGATTTTTGATATAACCGCTTTCTTGCCCGGGGCCAACGATATAAGCGGTATTTATAGATAACAACTTACTGAACCGATTTACTAAAATAAGGTGTACAATCAAAAAAAATTTTATGGGCATTATTTATGATGTATGATGAATATTAAAACAATGCGTGCACGTATAATTATCATGCTTTTTACTAGTAATTTAATAGAATACCAGTCCAGTTACATAAATTTAGATTCTTCGTACCAGTGACGCTACCTGAGTTGTTGCAAACTGTATACGTTACCGTAAACTATCGTTTTCTCTCTTTCACTCACATTGACTGTGAGCAGTATATCCGATAGTTTACAGTAACGTAAACAGTTTGCATCAACTCTATTGACTTGAAATTTGGCGTAGACATTCTTTTACAAAGTTTATTGAATACGTGTTTCATATTTTTTTTAATGTATCCCCTAACAGGGTTGAATAGGGGTAGAAAGCTATTTTTAGGGTGGTTGACTTCGATATCGGAATCAAAACTACTTAGTGCATTTGTAAGATTAAGAAAAATAAATGTCAGTTGTCAGCACTGACGTCCACTGAGAGTATAATTATGTTCCTTGGTTCACGTCATGTTCACCACAGAGAAAGCAATAAGTTGTCACCGCACGAGCTGACCTTTCATTTCTAATTTTCAGTAATTTTCCAAAAGACTTTAACATAATTGCACCCGCCATGCGTTGCAATCTTACGTTTTTTTTAGCCAGGAGCCTTTTCAGTCGTAAGTAGAACAATTCACCAAACATAAACTTATTACATTACTAATCAGATGTGGTTGGTGGTTGTGGTGGAGGTGTGTGATTATTTTGGTCATTAACATTTTATATAATACGATATTTTTTAAGTCATCAGCATATAATAAGTATTTGCTATTTTTAATGAAAAAGTATCAGAAATGAAACATATTTTTTAAATAATCTAAATGGTTTTTTTGTTTTTGGATATTTGTACATAGGTTTTGGTTCATACTATGTTACATCCCTGCAAAGTTTTATCGACTGAGGATTTAATATTGGGGTCTCCATACAAAAGATCGCTTCATTTCCTACACTATTTACTATATTATGAAAAAATGACGAGTAACCGCGGGAAACGTGCGGTGCGAGCACTCAAGCGGGCAGGCGCGCGGCCCTCTGCCAGTTGTATCGTAAACGATACGCCGAGAAGTAGGTATATAAATCGTGGCCTAGAGCGAGTGACGGACGCCTGCTAATACCACCAAGCCTGGAGGATTATCTTCCATTTGGCCTTCCTACTAGTGGCCACCTACCTCCATACCGATACCACGGATGAAGCTGTGCCCATACCATACCTACGTCGACGCTTCCTAGATAGATTAACTTCTTTTCTGATAATTTGCTCCCATTTGTAAACAGTTATCTCAATCATTTTACTAAAACAAAGACGATAGAGTTCAATAAAATCAGCAGTAAAACATATAATATTATTATAAGACATGACAATATACAGTGTACATAGTGATAGCCATATAAAGCCGAATATGGTAGATAGGAACCATCAAACTGCAGCAGTGGGAGAGTGGGACGTTTTCACAAACATTGATGTATTGTATAGAATTGACAAGCCTACGAAACGTAATTTTAGAGGTTTATGGCTTATTTTTAATTTTTTAGTTAGCGAACGAATAGATAAACATTGATGTATTGTATAGAATTGACAAGCCTACGAAACGTAATTTTAGAGGTTTATGGCTTATTTTTAATTTGTAGTACAATCTTATTTATCCTACTTATTCTAGTTACAGTAAATATAACAGCTGGTACATTATACTGGGAAAACCCGTGTCATAAGTACCAGCAACCTTCCATTTGCACTATTAGATTAGAATTTTTAAGATAAATGACACTGAAAACGTTAATAAGAAAATAATTTAAGGTAAGGTAATGCTAAAAATGTTGCTAATCTAGTTTATAAATACACAATTTCAAACGCAAATTGTATATATCACCATCATTTGCTTTATATGATTATTAGATATAGATTTATTTTTAATTTTTATATAGATAAAGTAATTTAGCCCCTATATTTTGCTGTTTATTTTTAGTTGTATATAGTCTTAGTTTTAGTTTATAATATCTGGTTTTAGTTTTATTTAGTTTTAAGTAATAATCTTTCTATTTTGTTGAGTTTTAGTTTTAGATATCTCAGTTTTAGTTTACAATATTTGTTATTAATTTTATTTAGTTATAAGTAGTAAACTTTCTGTTTCGTCATAATTTAGTCTAAGCAGCCATTTAGTTACTGTTTGTTTGCAGTGATATTTATTTAATTTGTGTATCGATAATATTTTATTGATTTTGTTGTACAGAAATGCACCAAGAAAGTAGTAGAAGCCTTTGCCAAAGCTGGTCTTACTTGCTGTTTGTATAGCCACTAGTGGTCTTCGCTTGTCACTTTGTTGTGGGTGTAGGTTACCACTAGAGGAGTGTTGTTTTAATATTATCTGCAGAATAAACAGTTTTCGAACCGTCAGAACCTCACAGATTATATATAGGTCTGAAGTAGGGTAACGAAAGGGTTTAAGTTTTATCACCTTTAGCACTGCTCGCTGTGCACGCTCCAATTTCAGTATATTTGTTTTCGACGTACCACCCCATACCAAGATACAGTAGCTTAAGACAGACTGGCAAAGGGCAAAGTATACCATCCTTATGACCTTGTCATCCGCAACGTGGCGAAGGTTTTTAAAAATATATATGAGTTTGCGAATTCTGGATGTCATAATATCAATGTGGGGAGAAAACGACAACCTCTCATCTAGGGTGATACCTAGGTATTTAATAGACGTGGACCTAGAGAGCTTAAGACAGACACATTGTTGATTAGCGCTGTCATCATGTGCATTAGAATGTCTATGTAAGAGTGTTGTCTCTTAGCCATTCTGAAACTCTGTCAAAGCTAGTTTGAGCAAATTGAAATACGTCGCTTCAAGTTTCAGCCACAGTCACGAGCACGGTATCATCGGCAAAAGCGATTAAATTCGTGTTTTGTAAATTGATTTTACACATATCATTAACATATGCTAGAAATAATGTTGGTCCCAGGACACTACCTTGAGGAACGCCATACTCAATAGGTAGTTTATTACTAATGAGGTCACCAATTTTAACACATTGTGTTCTATTCTGCAGATAGCTCTGGAACAGTTTTAATTGGTTTCCCCTTACTCCAAGCGATTCCAGTTTGTCCAAAAGCTTGGGGATCGAGACCGTGTCAAATGCTTTTGCTAGGTCAAGGAAGGTAGCAATTACTTTCTTCCCTTTGTCCAAGGCTCGACCAATTGATTAGTCAGGTCATGAACGGCGTCACTGGTAGACCTTTTCTCACGGAAACCATATTGGTTACTATGAAGAAGGTTATTCGATTCAAGGTGATTCTTTAAGCTGCCGTTCATGATCTTTTCTAATATTTTAGATAAGGAAGTCAGAACAGAAATTGGGCGGTAATTACTGTACACCCTCCTTCTCCCCAGCCTTGTACACATGATGGACGAGTGCTACTTTAAATAGTTCTGGAAATTCACCAGTAGCAATACACAAATTAAAAATGTGTGCAAGCGGCTTAGCTATTAGGTAAGCATACTGCTTAAGAAACCTTGTTGAAATTCCATCAATGCCAACTGCAGAGTCTGTTCGCAGAGAAATAATGATTCTGATGACTTCAGCCTCATCCGTTTTCAGAAGGACAAGAGAGTTGCAAATATGGTCTTTATTACTTTTGACACTGGGTTTTATATTTTTAAACTCCTTAGCCAATACTTTACCAACACTTACAAAATACTCGTTTATTTCATTTATAGAGGTCTGTGGAGTAGTTTTAATAAGTTCAGCAGCTGAGTTGTTGGTTTTCTTTGAACACGTAACCTCTGCAATAGCCTCCCAAAGCTTTTTGTTATTACATCCAGCATTCCGTATCTTTTCTCTTTCATACTCCCTCTTCAAACTCTTCAGTAGATTACCACAGTAGTTACGATATCGCTTATAGGTTGTTTTTAGAATTTCGTTATTAGGTGTTTGTTTTAGCTTTTTGTGCATGCGATCACGATTCCTTATACATCTCAGTATTCCTGGAGTAATCCAAGGCTTAATGGTTCTGAGACGATGTGGCACCGTATGTTGGGAAGTGCAGATTGTGATCACTCTGTTGATCGAGTTCATAAAGTATTTCAGTGCATCATTTGCGTTAGAGTAGTTGAAAATTGGTTCAAAATCAATATTTTCCATTAATTCTGTGAGTTTAGTATAATCTTTTTTTTATTTTATCTTATGCAAATTGGGTTTATCAATTTTACTCAGTGAGAGGATCACAGCCTAATGATCGGTTACTGTAGTTTCCAAGACCACTGTTGTAGCATTGAGTCTTGTTAGGGTTCCGTAGCCTAAATGGAAAAAAACGGAACCCTTATAGATTCGTCATGTCTGTCTGTCTGTCTGTCTGTCTGTCTGTCTGTCTGTCTGTCTGTCTGTCTGTCCGTATGTCACAGCCACTTTATTCCGAAAGTATTAAGACTACACAGTTGAAACTTGGTAGGTAGATGTATTCTGTTAACCGCTTATTGAATTTAATACAAAAATAAGAAAAATAAAAGATTAAGGGGGGGCTCCCCATACATGGAACTGAAACTGAAAAAATTTTTTTTCTTCATACCAACACGTGTTGGGTGTCTATAGATAGGTCTTTAAAAATGACATTGAGGTTTCTAAGACAACTTTTTCTCAAAGTCAACCGTTTGAAAGATATTCACCGCCAAAGTGGTAAAATGTGTGTCCCCCCCCCTTTAACTTTTGAAATAAGAGAGTGAAAAATCTAAAAAAATATATGCTGGAGATCTTAATAAACACTTTCAACCAAAATTGGTTTGAACGAGATATAGTAATTAGTTTTTGAGATATAGCACATTTTCCAAAACCGCAAATATAACTTTGTCATTCATACCAACACTGTGAAAAACAAAGTTATTTTTACAGACGAAAAATTATAGGTGATATTAAATATGGTATGGTATAAGGTAACTACGGAACCCTATGGCGCGTGGCCCGACACGCACTTGGCCGGTTTTTTTTAATATGACGTGATCCAGTGACGATTTACCCCTAGTTGGATAGTTGTGGGCTGGGAGAAGTCCATGTATAGCTGCATGGTTTAAATAGTCCGATGTTCTGATGTCAGAATTGTTTTCAGATATATCTATATTAATATCGCCGACAATAACAATCGTTCCAAAGTGAGAATACATCGTTAAGACACGATCAAGAGAGGACAGAAAATTTGAAGCATCTCTAAAGGAAGGAGATCTGTAAGTATATAGCTAAAATACATATATCAGTACCAACCTGTACAGCCAAACAAGTAGCATCAACGAAGGTTGGTTCCATTACTTTTATGTTTGGGAGATGTTTATTAATATATACCACAACACCATCGTTTTGGTTCAAAATCTCACTTGTGGAATGTTAGTCGTAGCCGTCCAGCTGTGGAATAAGGGGATTGCACTTAAACCAGCATTCTGTTAGTACAATTACATCCTGAGTAATGTTTATATTATGTAATAAAGCTTGGAAATTTGTTAAATTGGCTGATATGCTACAAATGTTTTGCATGTAATTATGTTAAGTTGATTATTTTCTCTAGGTATATAGTTTTTACAATTTTCGGGTGAACTTAAATATTTGTTTGACACTGACAATTCGTCTATAGCAAAAGAATTATTAATTATTTGATCGAATTTTAAAATAAATATTTCTATAGTAATGAATTATTTGTTCAATTTTGATTAAATGAAGCAACATATTAATTTTTGCAAGCATATAACCAGTCACCAGATATAATTGAACTTTATGTATTAGGTTATTTAAACGACACAGCAATTTATTTTTAATTTCACTCGTATTTAAATCATTTATTAAGTATATGACAAGAAGCAGAATTGTAAACTGACAAATGTATTGGTAGTATAAAAGGCAATTCAAAAAATAGTATTATTAAAAATAGCTTTCAAAAATATTAATTTACATAATATGCTGAAAAAGCAATAAATTTCATTCATAATTAAACCACAATTCATAAAATATAATGTAAAATATACTAATTGTAATATAAGTCTTCCACTGTGAGTAGAGCAAAATCTGATTATGTATGTTCTTATTTGATTTTTCAGTGATATCCGAAGTATCTAATTATTTTAAATTATTAGATAAATTTAGATTGTAATAAAAGTACCTATAGGTGATAAAAAAGTAGCATTAGCTAACGGCCGAATAAATTAAGTTAAAGTCTCCTTCTCTTTAAGGAAGCTGTCAGTTATAGAGTCTCTGACAAGTACCTATTTTGATTTTAAGGTGGCCTTAACTCATTTGAGTATTTGGCTGTAGGTATAATTGTCTACATATTAATATAAATAAATAAAAAATCCATTGCCATCCAACGCGGCAACGCGGCCAGCGTTATGGGCACATTAGCACCGGGGACTACTCGGGGCGGTTTATTAGACTAAGAATAGACCTAGTAATATTTTAAATATTATTGATATAAAAAATAATAAATATTTGACAACATCAGATACATTGCTCCAATCCCAAAGTAAGTAGCTATAGCACTTGTGTTATGGAAATCAGAAACAACGGTGGTATGATACACACCCTAATATTATAATATTATTTAATTGTTACATATTTGTTTTATTTCAACATTTTAAGCTAATAAGGTTTTTCAAGCAAACAAAGTGAGGCAGCTTTTTTCATAAAATCGCTTATTAACTCAACTGTACCCTTTTTGCAAAAAAAGACTGGGCGTATCCAGATGACGAGATGCTAATTTTGAGTTTCACCAACTGGACACACGTGTGTCCAGTTTTTTGTGTCCAGTTCTCTAATATCTTTGCACTTTTGAACTTTGTCGTACCTAGTACTTCCTACCTAATTATTGTGACAATTTGTACAGAAAGTCAAAGACGATGTCAAAAAACTTAATGCGACATAGTCCAAAAATGCACAGATATTATTGAACTCGACCGTACGTAGGTACCTACGGATGGATGTTATCAAGATATTACCTCAACATTGCGTTTGAATAAAAAGCGACCGTGTAAGTCATAATGGGTTTATTTGCAATAGGTACCTACCTACCTACACAGTTTTTAACTGGATTGGTACCTATCATCGAAATTGGAAATTGAATATTTTTTATTTTCTATAAGTAGGTATTAACTACCTATGTAGAAAATAAGGAACCATTCTGACTGTTAGTATGAAATGAAATCGAAAAGATGAATGAGTAGGTACTAAGGTAGGTACCTATGATGGCGCATGCGCATAGCGTAGGTAGGTAAGTGTAGTTTTTGGAAATTTCAGACATTAGGTAGGTAGGTACTAAAAAATATCGAGGTTATTACAAATGACCTTCATTACAAAATAATTGCAGTTTTTTGCCTGCTGCCGCCTCCTCTGTAATTTATACCTACACGCAGCAGCGCGTCAAGACAAGTTCAAAGAAACCGGCCAAGTGCGAGTCGGACTCGCGCACCGAGAGGGTTCCGCACCATCGTACAAGATTGAATACTATGAACCATAAAAAATCACGTTTCTTGTATTCTCTCCCTTTATTTTTTTTTATTTGCTGTCATAGTGGCAACAGCGATACACCCTCTAACAAAGTTTAACAGTCTATCTATTACGGTTCATGAGATACAGCCTGCGGAGTGATAAAATTTAACAAAAATCATGCTTTTTGTAGGTAGGTAAGGTACCTGTACCTACCTAGTCAATGCGCCGGTTAACGAAGTTGCCCACTTCAGTTCAGATGAGGAGAAAAAATAATATCTACACGCAACATAGTATGTGTTAATGTTAATTGATTCCGAATATAGTCTAGTTTTGATTCAAAACAAACACAACA
The DNA here is from genome assembly GCA_943789525.1 of Agriphila geniculea. Taxonomy (NCBI): domain Eukaryota; kingdom Metazoa; phylum Arthropoda; class Insecta; order Lepidoptera; family Crambidae; genus Agriphila; species Agriphila geniculea. Next base: position 6,977,856 of record OX038898.1, on the reverse strand, counting down.
TTTTTCTATGAATTTATCAGAAAATACCAAAAAGTGAAAACATACCTACCCAAAACGTCGGTTAGCGACCACATTTATCAGTTAATGACCACCGATGAGCTGGTCTGCGGCCACTGTTTTGATATTATAAATATGCCAATAAAAGTATGATAGTTCGTTTAATAATAATATTAATGCGAGCCCCCCGTTATTTATTGCCATTAATTATCCTATGACAGTCCTACTACCTACATCATGCAATCGAAGTCTAGTTGGGTCGCTTTTTAATGAGGGGAGCTCTGCTCCCCAAGCCCCCAAAACAGATAGAGGAACCTCCTGCGATGCGCTGCGTCCAGGATTACCGCCTTCTGCATCTGACCCTTGATTTAACCAGCGAGCGAGAGTCGTTTTAAGGTGTTCATTCCTCGCTATTAAAACTGTTCGCCTATTAACGATTGGGACAATGATCTTTGAATCAACATGCCACCTAGGCGGTCACTTCATGAGCCAAGTGAAGATTACATATCAGCAAATTTTGCTGAACATGTCTTTCTGAGGAGCACTGCCTGGCGCTTGGATCAATTCATCAGCACGATATTAGGTTTTGGCTACAATAGTCCTGTTTCTGTCCATGGAGACAGACCGATCCTACGGACAATGAACCCATAAATACCAGTCAGTAATCTTGTAGGTCCTATATACCTATATATAGTGGCAATATATAAAATCGAAATGAGCAATGTTCTTATAATATGCTGTAACTTCAACAAGTACATATTGAGATTAATGTTAATTTAACAATTTCGGGAATAACAATTTAAAATGACGTCTCATTATTTCAACCGTGTGGTACGTTGTCTCTACTACATATCATTTAACAAGGTACACAGTGTAGTTTTAACAAATTATATTGTTATAACAACCAAACAGTCCTTGCAGATTTAACAAGACGCCAACTTGTTACTGCTACAAGTTTGTGTTTTATGTTACTACTTCAACAAGTACAAATTGTTGACCAAATATTGTTGATTTTACTAAATCGGCAATGTCAATTTTAAATGACGCCATGTTATTTTAACCGCTGTAACGTTGTTTGAATAAGATACCATTTAACAAGTTACACAGTGTACTTTCAACAAATTGTATTTTTATAACAACCAAACAGTCCTTGTAGATTTAACAAGACGCCAACTTGTTACTGCCACTAGTTTGTGTTTTATGTTGTTACTTCTACAAGTGCAAATTGTTGACCATATCTTGTTGATTTTACTAAATTGACAATGTCAATTTTAAATGACGCCATGTTATTTCAACTGCTTTAACATTGTTTCAACAAGATACCATTTAACAAATTACACAGTGTAGTTTCAACAAATTATATTGTTATAACAACCAAACAATCCTTGTTAATTTAACAAGACGCTAACTTGTTACTGCTACAAGTTTGTATTTTATGTTGTTATTTCAACAAGTACAAATTGTTGACCATATACTGTTGATTTTACTAAATCGGCAATGTCAATTTTACATGAAGCAATGTTATTTCAACCGCTGTATCGTTGTTTCAACAAGATAACATTTAACAATGATACACCATGTAGTTTCAACAAGTTATACTGTAATAACAACAAACAAGCATGTTGATTTAACGTGATACCAAGTTGTATCTGTTACAAGTTCAAGTTTTAGTTGAAGCTACAAGTCGATTTTGTTAAATCAACATGAAGCAGGTTGTTTTAAACAAATTTTTGGTTGTTTCAACTAAATACCCGTTAACAAGTTTAATCTTGTTCTTTGTACAAAATCGACTAGTAATGTTAACATTGCGTTTGTTTCCATTAACAAAAATAATGTTATTTCAAACAGAAAACCACTTAACAAGTCGAACTTGTTCAAATTACTAACCCGATTTCTCTCAGTGTATTATTAATTCTGTGCTACTACCACTTCTGCTGAGCAAATCTTCGAGCGATGATACTATACTCATTCTCATTGCACCATCTTGAGTAAGAAAAATAGTCGGTACTTTTAAGTCCCATTGGCGTAACATAATCGGTATCATTGAAGAGGTTGAGTACATATCTCTTATCATCATCCGATACGGTTATCTAAATAGGATAATGTCCAACGCTCGAGTGCTCGATTATAGATTCAAGAAAGATCGAATTTAACCTTTTTAAAATTGCAGGACCAAGTTCCTTCCAAAGTAATTATAATATTTTTTTAATTTTTTTTTGGCGTCCTCCTGATGATGACCTAGCAAAAGTTACTTTTTAACCAACCGCCCCGTGCCGCCGAGAGTGTGCAGTCTGCACACTAGCGCCGCCATTGGAAATAAAATCATAGTGCTTAAATAAAAAAGAAATTATGAATTATCTCTCTGGAGTGCACTCCGAACAAGCTTTGCGGTACTTTTTATCACTTAAGCAATATTTTCTAGCCTGCTGTTTTGTTATATGGACTTTTATTGCGAAAAGTGGTCACTTTTAACAATAAAAGTCCATTAAACACTAGTATAGTGTTATATTATCTGTGATTAAACTAAACGACAGGCTAGAAAATATTGCTTAAGTGATAAAAAGTACCACAAAGCTTGTTCGGAGTGCACTCCAGAGAGATAATTTACAAATTTGTCTTTATTTAAGCACTAGATTTTTTTTCTAATGGCGGCGCTAGTGTGCAGACTGCGCAGCCGTAAAGCGCTAAGAAGGGTCAAATCCCAAGATTACGCGCGTAAAGCTATCATGGAAAAAATATATAATGTACTTGGAAAATAATACACAATAGATTTAATTGAAAGCATTTGTAAAAATGTTACCACTTTTGATGTAAAAAAATATACCGTGGACCCTGTTTCTGGTCCTATTTGCAAAATTTCTCGGAAACAGAACATTCGTTTATGTTAAAACCAACACATAAAAATTGGCGATGTTAATACCTTCAATCTTAATTGAACTAACTTGAAAGCGAAGAAATTTAATAAAAACATGTAAAAATTGAGAATTCGGTGCTAGTTCTCAACGCAACCGCCACGTTAGAACGCGCACTGATTTGAACCCAAAGTGAGTAGAGTTACGTTCGATTTCACACCATCACGGATCGACCCGCTCAGATTGAGGCATGTTAAAGCCTTAAGTCAATGTGTTCTTAAATGAGATGTTGTGTTGTGTTGTGAATTCAAAAATGTTGCCATACTTGAAATATTAGATATTAATTTTGCCTACAACAGATAATGGCGGATCTCGTTTATTTTTTACATTTTAACAAAAATAGCTTAGGAAATTATCCAAGTATAATAACTTCGCATATTAATTTTATGCCGTAAAGGCTCTAAAGGTTATCAACTATTTTAGATCTAAAATTACACGTTTCTTGATAGAAATTTCTAGCGGTTTGATCAAAGGACTTTAAAGGAAGCTAGTTTAAGGAGGATCATCATGTATTTATTTATGGAAAATAACATAGGGAATTCAATATTGTTTACAGAAAATATAAGGTGTTAGGTATAACTTTACCTCCTTATATTATAGTATAAGGTAGGAGGAACTATAATAGTTCAATAAATAAATAATGTGTGAGTATGACTCAATATACTTTTAATACTATGATGAAAAAGGCAGCTAGCAGCAGAATAAATTAGTTTGCTTTAAGTATTTGAGAAATCCTACTCAGCGTCGTAGCTAGGACCTGGCAAGGGAGGCGGCTGCTAGGGGCGCAACGCAACCCTAAGGGAGCGCTTTTTACTGGACTATAACTAGAAATTATAAGTCTTTGGACGAAAAATTCGAATCTTGCCAGGGGCGCTCATGATCCTAGAAATAAGCCTTGGGGCGAAAAATTTAAATCTTGCCAGGGGCGCTCATGACATGATCCTAGGAATAAGTCTTGGGGCCTTAATTCAAATCTTGCCAGGGGCGCTCACGATCCTAGAAATAAGCCTTGGAGCGCAAAATTCAAATCAGGGGCGCTCATGATCCTAGAAATAAGCCTTGGGGCGCAAAATTAAAATCTTACCAGGGGCGCTCATGACCCTATCTCCGCCGCTGATCCTACTAATAATAAGTAGGTATTATAAAATGCGAAAGTTTGTGTGTGTGTATTTGTTACCTCTTCACGCTTAAAACACTTCTGAACTGATTTGAAATATTTGGATGGAATTTGGTATACAGATAGTTTATGACCTGGATTAAAACATAGGATACTTTACATCCTAATCAAAGGTTCCCTAGGGTCCAAGTGGATGAAATCGCGGGCGGCCGCTACTTCTTTATATTGTTTGAAATAATAACACAAAAAGGCCAAGTTCGGGAACCGCGCACGAAGGGTTTCGTGACGGACGGACAGTGGAGTCTTATACTAAGAGTATTAGTAATTAATCATTGGTAATAGGGTCCCGTTTTTACCCTTTGGGTACGGACCCTAATATTCGCCGCCGCTACGTACTTTGTACTTGTGGTAATAACTAAAATATCTCGCATCAATGGTCAGCGACATAATTATAATAATAATAATTTATTTGCTTAAAAGTATTACACATACACATGTCAAGTGGATGCAAAAGTTACGTCTATCTAAATTCTAACCTAACACTGGCGCACCGTTTCATAATACTGCGTCATTTACGTCACTATGACAAGTTGCTGACGATAAAAATGGCGCCGTGACGTGTGCATTGATTAAATACCTAGTAATTCATACCAAGAATTGTCGGGGAAATCGATTCCCTCGAGGACATTGCAATGAATCGGTTAGTACATTCTACGAATGAGCTTTACATTCATTGGTTGAGCTTCTTTCAAATCGAACTACTTTCAGATTTCCAATTTCTGAAGAGTTTTTTTGCTTACTAGCATAGCAAGCGCGTTTCATGCCGCATAGCATACCACGGCAGCGGTCAAGCTCTTGCCTATCTCTCATTAAAAAAAAAAAACAAATGTAACTTATGCTGAGTTCCGTCTGACTTCCTATACTTACAAAGTATTCTAAAATCAGCCCCTACTCTCGACGGGAATTAACGAGATCGAGTTCACATTAGGATCGAAAAAACGTCAGAAATCAGTTATTTTAGCACATTGAAAACGGTTGCCATGGTTTCCATTGTACTGTTTTGACGTTTTCTCAGGTTGTCGTTCGTGTTTCGGGAGTAACCCCCCAGTTTAATGCTCTTCGTTCGATGTGGATTTCTGAACGCGCAGCTTTTGTTGTAGATTTGGAACAAAGCGCTAATATACAAAGTAACTAGGTATCGATAAAGAAATCTAGTCATTCACACGCTTCATCATGAATTCATGACGAGGTTGCATATCTCTTGCTTTATGAATTGGGCAATTGGGCATATCTACCGGACGTAGTGATTCATATTATCTTTGTCGAGGTTTTCCCTAGTATTGTTTAATCATTATTACTGTAGTAATGTCACGGCAACTATATCTCCCACAGCCCACTTACGCTTAGTGACTGTATTTGACTAATGACTGTAAAGTCCAACGAACATCTACGACCAGTATTGGGCAAAAAATCATACATTGATGATACTTTTTTGGCTTAATTTCACAAAAATTAAAGAAACAAAACAATTATTTTAATTTTGTATTTATATCATTAGCTAAGATTTATGATGTCGTTTAAGGAAGGAAGCATTATGCCAATACTACTGGTATAGGTGCCGGCATATAACTTGGCAAGACAAATATGAGACAAAAGATGCGCAGAGTTTAGTGTTTATAGCTACTGCGCATCTTTTGTCTCATCTTTATCCAAGTTACGTGCCGGTATCAGGTACATAAAATTAACCTACTAAATACACAAAATTTGTAGGAAAGTGGATCGACTGATCGGCTCCAACTTCGGCAAATCAACCAATTTCACCTTTGATTTAGTTGAAAGTGGGATTTGTTGTTTAATGATTGGCATTGCTGACGGAGATCTGAATAAAATGTCAATGAAACAAACCTTGCACTTACACACACGTAGTTTTATTACAACAGATAGTGTATTTTTAAGACTACCTAGTCTTCTGAATATTGCTTCTAATTAACACGTGATTGGAAGCTTCAAAAATGGCATGAATTGGCAGCAGTAGACTTACCGAACTTTTTTTGTATCCAAAGGTCAACGTTTTTAGGGTTCCGTACCTAAAGGGTAAAAACGGGACCCTATTACTAAGACTCCGCTGTCCGTCTGTCTGTCTGTCACCAGGCTGTATCTCATGAACCGTGATAGCCAGACGGTTAAAATTTTCACAGATGATGTATTTCTGTTGCCGCTATAACAACAAATACTAAAAACAGAATAAAATAAATATTTAAGGGGGGCTCCCATACAACAAACGTGATATTTTTTTTGCCGTTTTTTGGTACGGAGTGTGCGACTCGCACTTGGCCGGTTTTTTTAACCTTCGTAAACCTTACGATACGTCAACAAACAACATTTTTAATTTACACCCGTTTGCATCTCCTAAGACATACAACTCGACCAAATTAAAACGTTGTCATGCAGCTGTCATGCGCCTAATTATTTTGATCGAGTTGTATTTAGTTAGAAAAAAACTGGCGATTCTTAAGATTAGCAAACGGTGATACTCTTGTCAATTAGATACGGAATCAAAAAACATTTCTTATATTCACAAAGTTTGTTTTTGTGTTTGTCTGAGGCAAAATAAATCGTGAACAAGACAATAATGTCAATTTTGTTTCATATAATATAACGCTCACAGTCTGCATAAAAAAAAACTTTTTAAAATATTCAATAGTTTAAAAGGAAATTAATTTTCAGTTACTGTTTTCGTGATATTTAGTTTGTCAAATATATATATTTTTTAATTCAATCCTATGAATTTTTTGATGATAGTTTCAAAATACTCCTACAAACTAGTGTCACCAATGTATCCATTTATTGTCGCGTTGTCTTCTCCACATTGTATATTGAAATGATGTATAATGAGTTTTAAACTCATCAGGGTAAATTTTGCTGTATCATTGCCAAGATTTACGATATAAATATCAGCCAGAACACCGCTATCTTTATCCGTTATTTGTTTTACTGATAAAGTCGTCAACATACGCAAACGTTCGAGTTACGCCATAATTATGTGTTACGATGAAATTCGTCGTAAGTAACGGAACACCCTTTACTTGGTATCTCCTGTAGGTATTTTTATACCGTTTCGTATTCATGTTTCTTCTAAAAATAGACTTTCATCTTTACACCGTGTCCTCTTTTCCGCCGTGCGGAAGAGAAATTCTAGCTTTCGGTTCTTTATGGGTGGATATGAAAGAATGTTATGAAAATGTATTACAAGTTCTTGATTATTTGAAATTGTGACTCTTTTTGTAGTTAAATACCTACACCAATTTTGTTGTTTTTCTTTTTTGGTCCTTTGAGCCGTATAAATATAAAACTCTATTTCTAACACGAAAGTCTGTATGAATTAATTAGTAAAAAAATCCGGTATACTGTTAGTAATTTTATGAGCGGAATACATTTTTCACACATACATATTATTATCATAACAGTTCATTAAAGTTTATTGCAGGACGAAGTTATGGGAGAATGTTTCCCTTATCTACGTTTAGCAGGCGGTCTGGTGATGTAATATGTAGTGCTAAATTTTTTAATCCAAAATTTCTGTACTAATTAGGTACATTAGTACAGAAGTTTTTTACACACTTGTGTTTTTTTGACTTGTCAAATAACGAAAATATTAAAATGTATGAAACAACTGTTTTTTTCAGAGTCAGCAATTTCAGAGTTGATCCTATAGTAAAGTTTGATGGTCCCTATCTAGCATAATATTCTGGTTTAGTCATTAATTCTGTTACACATTGTATATTTAGACATGGTGTGATGTTTATGATACGGCGGAATACTCAAAGGCTTCTTAACTAAAATCTTTATGTTATATCTATCATGCATTGCATATTATTTTTGTTTCTTCACAATCTGAATCTTTGGTTTACCCATCCCATTTTAAACCATTGTTTAAGTAGCTTAACATTACCCTGTCATAAAAATATTTAAATATAAATAACAGCGAAGTGCCAAATGGGTGAATGTCCTTATGACTCAAGTCACAAGAGCAATGACGTCATGCGCCACAAGCAAGTTTTAACGATGATAACATATTCAACATAATTCCAGCAAGTGAGTAAAATACAACAACGGCTTTTTAAATTTGATTTAAATTGGTATTATTAGTCGGACTCAGAAAGATACTTCTTCAGTATGTTCCTACTCCAACCAGAGAAATACCATCTTCTTTAGCTAATTTTGATGGGCAAAGTTGGAGGCAAACGAGCGACGCGTTGAAAAAGACGTGGTAACGAAACATCCGAGAGTCTTCTTAGCGAATGAGGATTAGTGGCCACCTCTGGCGTTAGAGTCTATCAAACCGCCTGTAAGGACTCTGACTTGGCTTAACTATTGTTATCAGACGACAACAGCCGGGACCGACGGTTTAACGTGCCTTCTGAAGCACGGAAGCGCTTAGATGTAAAGCCACTTTAACGGTCAACCATCCGACACCTGACCGGACTGAGCGTTGCTTAACAAACGTGATCGAGTACGATCAATCCCTCAAATTCCGCCAAAAGCGCTTCATCGTGCACATCCGAGAGTGAACAAGTATAATAGCACGTAGTAGGTAACTATTTAGTACTGTGGGTGATCGAATCAGAAATGAGGAGATCCGCAGGCGAAGTAAAGTAACCGACATCGCTCAAAGGATTGCTCAGCTGAAGTGGCAATGGGCAGGACACATAGCGAGAAGAACCGATGGCCGTTGGGGCGGAAAGGTTCTTGAATGGCGACCGCGCACCGGACGACGCTCCGTGGGTAGGCCCCCGACAAGGTGTACCGACGATCTGGTGAAGGTTGCCGGAAGCCACTGGATGTGGGAAGCGCAGGACCGATCGCCGTGGAAATCCTTGGGGGAGGCCTATACCCAGCAGTGGGTGTCGTGCGGCTGATATGATGATGATGATGACTGTGGTATAGCCATAATAACTATTAGTAATATGTGCTATAGCGTAATAACAATTTAGTAATCAGTGATAATGTATGGCCAGCGTTGAACAATAATTGTTTTGCTTTGCGCAGGATACAGAGAAGTTCGCTGATCTGACGGCCAACCTCAAGTAAGGGCTATAAACCAAATCGGAACATAGCACTATACGGATGCGCCTCATAAAACAATTTCAGTTAAAAAAACATGTTACAGAAACACAGTTTGATTCACCAGATTTCATAATAATAATAGTGTTTGTAAACATACAACTAGCGAGAAAGATATGAATGAGCTAATAATATTTCTTACGAACGATCGTAAAATTCGTCCGAAATAATCCCACCGGATATCTAATAATGAAAATGTGAGTAGAAGGCTAAGAGCTTGATGGCGCATTGGGCAGCGTCGTAGCTAGGGGCTGGCAAGGGGGCGGCTGCCAGGGGCGCAACCTTTTGGGGCGTACTTTGCTGACCCATTACAAGAAAAGCTCAGTGGGTAGCGTCGTAGCTAGGGGCTGGCAAGGGGGCGACTGCCAGGGGCGCACTTTGCTGACCCATAGCAAGAAAAAAGATAAGTCTTGGGGCGTTAAATTCATATCTTACCAAGGGTGCTCATTATCCTAGAAATAGGTCTTTTGTCGCGACATTCAAATCTTGCCAGGGGCGCTCATGATCTAAGAAATAAGTCTTGGGGCGCAATATTCAAATCTTGCCAGGGGTGCTCATGATCCTAGTAATAACGCTTGGGTTGCATTGCATAATACAAATCTTGCCAGAGGCGCTCATGATCCTAGAAATACGTCTTGGGTCGCAAAATTCAAATCTTGCCAGGGGCGCTCAAAGTCAAAGTCAAAAATATCTTTATTCAAATAAACTTAATTATTATATATTAAAGTACTTTTGAATCGTCCATATTTTCCTACCACCCGTTCTAAACTTTATTAGCTGACAAGAAGAACGGGCGCAAGAAACTTATCAGCTTTAACAGCCATGAGTAACGATATTTACAAAGTTAAATATATCGTTACCAGATATTTACAACAGGGCGACAGGATTATTGACAACAAAGTACTTATAGTAGTTACGTGTTACGTCATTTCCACGCATTTTAATCTTTAAGACAATCGTCTACTTTATAATTACCTTTACCACTTTTTATGCAAAGGAAGATCAATCACTTGTTGTGGAACTTTATTAATAAAGGATATGCCTTTCCCCAAAAATTTACCTCTAGTTTTTGCAAGCCTTAAATTTGGAATGGCAAGTTTATCTTGCTCATTATCGCAATTGGTTCGCAAAATTCAAATCTTGCTAGGGGCGCTCATGATCCTATAAATAAATCTTGGGGCGCAATATTCAAATCTTGCCTGGGGCGCTCGAGAGCTACGACTCTGGAAGTGAGTCAGTGTATTCGCGCCAGAGTCGGTCATGCATGGGATGGGTGACCAATTTCTCCCAAACTCCTCCGTGCTTCGGAAGTCGCTTTAAGCCTTTTGTCCCGGCTGCATTTGAGTTCGTTAACACCCAATACGCGTGGTGGTTTATGGCCCAATCTCGTTATTTACATCCTACATAACAAAATTCTTCATTGAATAGCTTAAGAGCATATTCATAACATTCATATTCAATGAAGAGAGCCAACTGGACGAACGATGGAAATTGAACTTTTCGCCGGCACAATAACGTTCAATTTTGTATAATAAAGTGCGGTTAATCGCTTTTATGGCAGTGACATTTGCCAACCAGTGCACTGTCTAGACAAGAAAATTAGACATGGACTATCATTTTTAATGCAAAACGTAAACAATATGCATTGCAACGAAGACAATATTTTTTTAATTACAGTGGTTCAGTGCCGGTTGAGGATAAAAAAGAAGTGTGTTTGGCCTTCATCTCACCTGATTTTAAGTGACGATAAGGCCGAAGATGAAAGCGCACTACTTCCGGAATCCTCTTCCACTGAGGAACTGGCTACACCTCTAACTGTTGGAACATAGTTAAATTGTAGCACTATTATAATTCTGTAGTCATGGCGTCGGACTTAATAAAGATGGTGGTAGGTGGTTGGTGGAATAGCTTGTAACAAGCTGTACCACCAACCGTACTATTCTGTATTCTGTGCTTAGGTGTAAATCTACTTCCGTAAATACATTAATCACGTGTTAATTTGCAGGTTAAGATAGGTGTCGCTTAGTTATCAGTTAGGAAAAAATCCATAGATAAGTATCATATCAGACACGATATTAATAGGTTTACGTCACGCCTAACAATACAATAAGCGATAGTGTAAACTAAGCGCTATCGCACACGGGACTTGTACTATTAGCTATTCTGTGACACGGGCAACTTAGTCGCCCAGCAACTGTTTTGTCTCTCACATGGTTTGTTTGAAAAGTTGCCGACGACTGCGTCGCTTCGTGCGCGCGCTTCCATATAAACCCGTGGACTTGATGTGAGAGACAAAACAGTTGCTGGGCGACTAAGCGCTATCGCACACAGGCAACTTAGTCTCCCAGCAACTGTTTTGTCTCTCACATCAAGTCCACGGGTTTATAATTATGGAAGCGCGCACACGAAGCAACACGGTCGTCGGCAACTTTTCATACAAACCATGTGAGAGACAAAACAGTTGCTGGGCGACTAAGTTTCCCGTGTGCGATAGCGCTGGCAACTTAGTCTCCCAGCAACTGTTTTGTCTCTCACATGGTTTGTTTGAAAAGTTGCCGACGACTGCGTCGCTTCGTGCGCGCGCTTCCATATAAACCCGTGGACTTGATGTGAGAGACAAAACAGTTGCTGGGCGACTAAGCGCTATCGCACACAGGCAACTTAGTCTCCCAGCAACTGTTTTGTCTCTCACATCAAGTCCACGGGTTTATAATTATGGAAGCGCGCACACGAAGCAACACGGTCGTCGGCAACTTTTCATACAAACCATGTGAGAGACAAAACAGTTGCTGGGCGACTAAGTTGCCCGTGTACTATAGCGCTAAGTTGCCCGTGTGCGATAGCGCTAAAACGTACTTATTAATTTCTACGAGTATGTATATCTTACCTTTTTTTTAATCACAACATTCACAACGGGGTAGTGCTTGGTCTTCATCTCACCTGATGTTAAGTGACGATTAGGCCGAAGGTGGAAGCGCACTACAGCCGGAAGCCTCATCAACTGAGGAACTGGCTATCTTACCTCTAACTGCCGGAACAACAATTTTGAAATTGTTGTTATGGCGTTAGACTTAGATAAGATGGTGGTAGCTAGCCAGGCGGACTTGAAATAATCCCTACCACCAACCAAACTGAGTACAAATAGTACCCCTTGGGAATCGAACCTGGGACCCCTGCGTCTTACACAGGTGGGCGAACCACTAGAACATATGTCTGGATCGGACGCGACAACAACAGTTTAACTTGTGTTCCTGCAGTTAGAGGTATGATAGCCAGTTCCTCATTGATGAGGATTCCAGGTGTAGTGCGCTTCCATCTTCGGCCTTATCGTCTCTTAACATTAGGCGAGATAAAGGCCAAGCACTTCTTTTTTTATCCACACACAACTTACTATACCTACCTAAAATTACCTATTCCGTGGCAATCGTCGCCTCATACAGATCCTTTTGGAATCCATTCCTGGTTCTGTCCGTAGATCTTTTCTAGTTTTTGTTAATAATGGTTTATTATTTTGTATCTTGCTCTCATTAAAATAAAGTTGTTTATTGTCTGCAGGTCCTTGAATGCAAGTCAAAGCGCACAGGAGCCCGACGGGCTTTGAAAGTCCTTCACGACAGTGCGAAGGCTAGAAGAGAGGTGGAGCTGCACTGGAGAGCGAGTGGGTGTATTCATATAGTTGAGGTAAGTTTGTCTGCTGTTAAAGTCAAGTCTGTGTTTAGCAGTGTGGCGTCCGACAAAGTAGAATGGCATCAAACTTTCACACGAGGTATTTTAAAAGCTGACTAAATAGTATGGGGGTCTCACTCTTTATATTAGCGTACTGACCGCGGCTGACTCAGTCAAGCCAGCGCCCGAGGGTTGTCATATGTTGGTTGAGGCAGAGCTACACGACAGAAAGAGAAGCGCTTCGGAGGCGCTTATAATAATAGGCACGCAGCGCTGTGCAATTTGAAATTGTACTTTATTGCCGTGCAGCGAGTGTAGCTTATTATTTGATTGTCCTCGCGCAGATGGGCTTCTGTATGTTTAGTACTATAATATATTCTGTGCTTAATGGCTTAGACTTTAGAGGTATTAAAACATCAAACACCTCCGTAGACCAGATAATGACCTGCAGCGTTTTCGGATGGGAGCAGTCCAACCACAAAATGGAGACCACAAAAGACAAGCCTGACACAATACGCGCTCGAACGACGCACACATAGAGGGACATTACACGATCATTCAGACTGACGCCAGACTGATGCAAAACTGCAAACTGCACTGTCTTTTTATGAAATTTCATAGAAAAAACAGTGAAAGCAACCTTGCATTGCATTAGTCTGGCGTCATATCTCACCGACACAGAATCTCTAAACACGCGCAAAAGAGCGCGAGCATTGTGCACTGCAGTCACTTCGCGAATTTGAAGAAGTCGGATCACGAATATCACAATATATGCTCACACGACAATCCTTATTATAAAAACCGTACAGTAAAGATCGACTTCAGACAATGAATTTAGTTTTCTTATGAAGATGAAAATATTTTTTTATAGTTCAACTTCAAAAATTTGTGGCATTTATTCAAATACTTGGATAAGTACTTGAATAAATGCCTCTAATAAAACAGTAAGACCTGCCTTGTTTCACAAATTGTCATCAACTTGTGAAACAAGGCAGTTCTTTCTGCAACAAAAGAACTATGCAATAAAAGAACAAGAGGCCACCACGAATCACGAGCCAATCTCTCAGCATAGTCTCTTTCTTTAAAAAAAAAACGTTGAGGCAGGATCTCTTCACTGATATTCAGCGAAAAGGGAAGTACTTCCACTGAGGAGCTAGGTCCAACTATTGGATGTTGAAATTTGTATTAATGCGAAGCGCTTAAAAAACTTAAAAATCGTGAGTCAGGTCTTCATACATTTTTTCTTTGATGTCAGCTAGCTTGACGTAGTGCGAGTGCGACGTCACATCTGCGTAATGTTTACATATTGTACTTTTCGCTGATCCTGCATTCTTCGTCATTCGTCGATTGCTTATGTAGCGGTATGAACTCGCCGGTACAAATATTATTTATGAAATTTCATAGAAAAAAACAGTGCAAATTGCAGCCTTGCATTTGCATCAGTCTGGCGTCAGTCTGAATGATCGTGTTATCTCCCTCATAGACACATCTCATCGACACAGAATCTCTAAACACGCGCAAAAGAGCGCGAGCGTTGTGCACTGCGATCGCTTTGCGAATTTGAAAAAGTCGGATCACGAATATCACAATTTATGCTCACACGACAATCCATATTATAAAAACCGTACAGTAAAGATCGACTTCAGACAATGAATTTCGTTTTCTTATGAAGATGAAAATATTTTGGTAGTTCCAGTGGCATTTATTCAAATACTTGGATAAGTACTTGAATAAATGCCTTTAATAAAAAATATTAAAAACACGTCTGCCCTGCCAAAAACGAACTAAAAAAAATAAATAACAAGGTGTCATTGCAGTCGGGGGACCGTTTTGTGGAACAATTTTCAATTAAAGAGGTCCCTAGACTGCAATGACACCTTGTCATTTATCTTTTTAATTCGTTTTTGGCAGGGCAGACGTGTTTTTAATATATTTTTTTTAATTTATTTATTTTTTTTCACACCTTTTTGTGACAAATGACATAGTTTTGAAATGTGCTCATTGTGGCATTTCATTTGATGCCCATATTGTAATAATTAAAGAAAAATTTTTTTTCACATTTGACGATATTGACTTTTTTTTAAAAAAGATATAGCCAGTGTCACTTAAAATGCTGTAAGAATTCTAACGATACCCCATTTATCCAAATCAGTTCAGGCATTTAGAAGTTATGGTGGAATAAACTCACATACCCACAAACATACATGAACCCTGAACGCATATACACTCTTTTTGCTTTGGGCAGTCGTGTAAAACAGTAAGACCTGGGGCCCTATTTTTGAATCGTTCGGCAGGCGTCAAGCGCTCGTTTCTACTGATTTTCGTTCGACATCTCATTGTTTTGAGTCATATGTCGAACGAAAATAATCGAAAAGAGCGCTCAACAGCGGTCGAGCGATTCAAAAATAGGGCCCCTGCCTTGTTTCACAAATTGACATCAACTTGTGAAACAAGGCAGTTCTTTCTGCAATAAAAGAACTATGCAATAAAAGAACATTGCTCTTTTAAATGTAAAGTAGAACATAATTTCTCGTAATATCAATTGTTACGTTAATTTCAAATTATTTACGGGACAAGGAAAACCACGCTGAAAAGGGAATTATGTATTATGTAAAATACAACAGCAGATTTTGAATACAATTTTCTGAAGTTTAACTTCTTCAGTAACAAATAACACTGCGGACTGAAATCTGATGATATTTATGTATCTTCTTCTTGTCAGTTTTATTTCAGCCCCCTGATTTTGTAACTTTTTTGCAATCAACTCTGACAGAAATCGCAGTTACATTGCTACTTTAGTAAGAATCATTGTGACAACTATCTTACTTAAAGCAGCAATGTAAATGCGGTTTCAATCGATCTCAATCGAGAATTGTTAGCAACAGAGTTACGTATGTAGGGTCTTAATGAGTAAGTAAGAAGTACCCAAAGTCTTACTTGGACCACTTTGATTGACTCCAACCAAAATAATCTTAAAATAATAAACATTCCTCATAGTTTTCCTTTGTGCGATGTAAGATACTTTCGCGATTCGTCACATGAGATATTGGCTACTTTATCAAATAGCAACATTAGGTTTAGGACACTTTCAGAATTGGTCATAATATCTCGTAGTCGCATTATACATATGTCACAATATGAATTTGACAAATTAGTATCTAGACACACACCCCCACTTATACC
Organism: Agriphila geniculea; assembly: GCA_943789525.1. Classification (NCBI taxonomy): domain Eukaryota; kingdom Metazoa; phylum Arthropoda; class Insecta; order Lepidoptera; family Crambidae; genus Agriphila; species Agriphila geniculea. Next base: position 6,961,857 of record OX038898.1, on the reverse strand, counting down.
TACTTATCTATTAAGTGTTGTATGTTACCGCTAAAGTGTGTAAATCAGTTAATGTGCATGTGTACTAGTTAACTAGTTAATTCGCACATTAACGGATTCCGACCTATAGGTCGGAATCGCTATAGCGGTAACATAATATCACTACATAGCATAAAACAAAGTCACTTCCCGCTGTCTGTCCATATGTATGATTAGATCTTTAAAACTACGCAAGTCGGTACCCACCATTTAGGTAGGTAATTGAAAAGTACCAGGCTAGCATGAATGTAAAGGAGGTCTTATCATACTTGTTCATCAGATTCGGTCAGCATATTCCCCACAGCTCAACGGGAGTCCTTACTACTGGAGACTTCGACTTTACTGGTAGCAATTATAGGAAGTGATTCTACCCATGAAACTGTAAAACTTTCCCATAAAAACATAGGTCGAAATATAAACATTGCCAACCCGATTCATTTTTTATGTGATGATGTTTATATTTCGACCTATGATATTATTGCTTATTTTTTTACACCTAGAATACTTAATAGATAAGTAGGTATAAGTGGGGGTGTGTGTCTAGATACTAATTTGTCAAATTCATATTGTGACATATGTATAATGCCACTACGAGATATTATGACCAATTCTGAAAGTGTCCTAAACATAATGTTGCTATTTGATAAAGTAGCCAATATCTCATGTGACGAATCGCGAAAGTGTCTTACATCGCACATTTTCATAGATTTTGTAAATGTTTTACGGTTGATTATATCTTGGAGTTAAAACTATTATGTGATAGCTACCTAAAAACTATTATAAATATATAATCCTTTATAGATCAGAAAAGTAATGTAGAATCGATCTACCTACCTACCTCAAACCTTTTTTTGGAAGCCAATTTTTTGTTTCCATGAAAATGAAGAAACAAAAATCTTATTTTTTTCAATGTCTTTAACTGAAAATGATTTAGAAAACCAATATATTCTCAAACCAATTTAATATTGCCTCGATATAAGCTTCTAGTATCACTTTATTGAGCACTCAATCCTTATTTCTTATGTCTTTGAACGAGTAATGAGATTTCTAAATATCGCTCCACAAATAAATCTCATTCTTAAACAATGGAATTGCGAAGGCTAAAAATAAATGGATTCGATGTAAAGTATATTTGCGGAGTGGACGTAATCTTTTCATTTGAAAATAAACCGGGAACCCACAACACGTAAAAAGAGATGCATGTGAAACCGGCGGCAATAGCAAAAATACAGTACGAGGCACATAACTTGAAATCGGGTGGGGATTGCGCGAAACGCGTATTTTGGGTATGCGTAGCGGCGAGGGGCGCGGGCGGCGGGAGAGGGGCGCGCGCTATTGGTCGCTCACAAGAGCACATGCGTGAACTTATCCCCACTCCGTCGAAAAAATTTCAAGATACGTGCCTAGTACTTGTAATGTTTGTAGCGGCGAGATCATACCGCTACATAAGCAATCGACGAATGACGAAGAATGCAGGATCAGCTAAAAATACAATATGTAAACATTACGACGACGTGACGTCGTCGCACTACTACGTCAAGCTAACGTCGTAGGCAAAAATGTATGAAGACCTGACTCACGAATCACGATATCTAAGTATTTGCGCTTCGCATAAATACAAATTTCAACATCCAATAGTTGTACCATGGTCCCCGAGCACGAGCACAGACACCTAGTTCCTCAGTGGAAGTACTTCCCTTTTCGCTGAATATCAGTAAAGAGATACTGCCTCAACGTTTTTTTTTTTCTAAAGAATTAGAGAGACTTTGCTGAGAGATTGGCTCGTGGTTCGTGGTGGCCTCTTGGCTAGCTATGGCTACCACCATCGTTTTGGCTACACTACCTATCTCCTCAGTGGAAGTACTTCCCTTTTAGCTGAATATCAGTGAATAGATCCTGCCACAACTTATTTTTTTTAAGAAATATAAAGATTTTTGCTGAGAGATTGGCTCGTGGCTCATGGTGTCTCTTGGCTAGTTCTGGCTACCACCATCGTTTTGGCTATAGTACCTAGCTCCTCAGTGGAAGTACTTCCCTTTTCGCTGAATATCAGTGAAGACATCCTGCCTCAACGTTTTTTTTTCTAAAGAAAGAGACTATGCTGAGAGATTGGCTCGTGATTCGTGGTGGCCTCTTGGCTAGCCATGGCTACCACCATCGTTTTGGCCATAATATAGTCATCAGCTAGCTGTCTGCCTCCACTGCGGGAGCACAGACCTTTTTTATAGAGGGATAAAGTAGGATTTACCAGCTCGCAAGCCCAATTTGTTAGATGTTAACGTCTGCAAATGAAGCCGGGACTAAAAGAGGGATCACACACGATCATGCAGACTGACGATCATCAGACTGATACAAGGCTGCCATTTGTACGATTTATTCTTAGAACTTGAGATAACATTGGTCACCCATCCCAATGGCAAAAGTTGAACAATCGCCATAGACTTATTATATTACTAGACAATCGCACTTTCATTGTAAATAAAATAATTTTATTTCATATAATATATCGAAGTGTTCCAGTTACGGCACATTTCTGAATTACCTTTATCGAAATATTTCAGCTCCTTTGAGTCAGCAATTCAAAAGCAAATGACTACAATTTAAATGCAGATATTCAGCTTAATGGTACACATTAAAATACATATAAATAATGTAAGAGGCGTTTGAGCATAAAATATATGCAATTAGTGTTTATGAATGGCATAAAGTGTTTTTAAGTGTTCTTAATTACTAAAGTATTTTTTGTTCCTTATCAATTTTGGAACATGAAATAAACATTTGGTTTGCAACCGCCTCTGTAGTCTATTCTTATTCTTATAGGACTCAGGTCAAGTCAAAGTCAAGTCAAAAATTGCTTTATTCAAATAAACTTAATTATTAAGTACTTTTGAATCGTCTATATTTTCCTACCACCCGTTCAAGACTTTTTTAACTGACAAGTAGAACGGGCGCAAGAAACTTATCAGCTTTAATAGGAGTCAGTTATCAGGAGTCCTGGGGTCAGTTATCAGGAGTACAAATTGTATCCCTCTCCTGGAAATCGAAATTTCCAGGAGAGGGATACAATTTGTACTCGGTTTGGTTGGTGGTAGGGCTTATTTCAAGTCCGCCTGGCTAGCTACCATCATCTTACCTAAGTCTGACGCCATAACAACAATTTAAAAATTGTTGTGTTTCTTCAGTTAGGGGTAAGATACTTTAGCAAAGTTCGGTCCTTAGATGGCTGGCCAAAATTTATTTACCTATCAACGGGAGGCAAGAAAAAATATATTGCTACTAAAGGGCGAGAGCAATAGAAACATATAGTTTTATCAACTATTATATAGGGTTTTTTGTAAAACACCAACAACCTCGCAGGGGTGGTTTACTATCAAAACAATAACGTTTGGTTTACGACTTTCTGATAAACAGAAAAAAAAATCGACTTTTCATAAAAACTTGATCAGATGTTCGGTCGTTTGTAAGGAAAGTCATTTTTAGGGTTCCGTACCAAAATGGTAAAAAGGAACCCTTATGGTGTGACTCAGTCTGTCTGTCTGTCTGTCACAGCTGGATATCTCGAGAACTACTAATGATATTAACTTCAAATTTGGAATAGTTTAAAATGACATTTGTCCAACTATTTTGCAAATAAGAAAAAAATAAAAAAATAAATATCTTTTTTACAACAGGGACTAAAAAGGGGTCTTAAGAATTTGAAGTGAGGCAACTAGCTACTAGGGCATGTGGGGTATCATATGAAAGAGCGCTGTTTGCACGTTTTCAATCATTTTTTATTTAGGCCGCACAGTTTTCGACTTATGAAAAATGTAAAAAAAAAAATACCGTCTCCCCCCCCCCCCCCTATCTCCGAAGTTTGCATAGATAAAATCTGAAATAATTCTATGTGATAGCAGTTTATATAAAGATCACAGGAAAAATATCTCAATATAGCACACTTTTTTAGAAATTATCAAATTTCTAAAAAAGTTAACATTAGTTCCACTATCGGTCAAGAAATGGCGCTAACCTAAAACTGTAATACTAATTTAATTATTCTACTCTGCAGTGTGGTTTGATGGTGCAATTATGATGGTACGGAATCCTCGGTGCGCGAGTCCGACTCGCTCTTGACCGGTTTTATTCTTTGGTGGAGACCCACCTTTAGTAATCTACTTCAGCGGGGTTGTTGGACTTTTACAAATAACCCTGTAAATTCTGTATTATACAGTATTTTGCTATTGAATAATTACGAGTTGAGTGAATACACAACCGACATTATGTATGTTAAAAAATATACCTAGGTAAGTATAATTTTAAAAATATAACAATGGACTATTCCCATTGTCTTATTACGTTTGTTATATCATCGCTGAACAAATGACCCATGAACTACACACACGTCATGTACATTATTTTAAAATCTTAGTTTTTTTATTATTTCGTGGAAAACTTGAATACGTCTTTTGATAAGAAGTCACCGTTGCCTATAAATAAAGGAACTTTTCCCGTAAAAATGTGTTGCCATAATCTCTATTCATGGAATATAACCAACAAACTATATTGGTTGTCGGTTAAGAAAAAAAAAATGCTGACCGTTTTGTCGGTTAGTAATAGACGGTCATCATCATCATATCAGCCGCACGACACCCACTGCTGGGTATAGGCCTCCCCCAAGGATCTCCACGACGATCGGTCCTGCTTGGCCCGCATCCAGCGGCGCACCGCAACCGCGCACCAGATCGTCGGTCCACCTTGTCGGGGGCTCAGATCAAATAAAAAAGGAAGATGGAGCGTTGCGCAGTGGTTGCGAACAACTAAGTGAAGCCGGTTTTTGATGGTACATGTGTGCGTACTAGGGGGCGGGCGGGGGCCGGGCGGCAGGGTTCGCCCAATGACGAACGAAAGCCAAGGCATAGTAGAACCAAATAAGTAGGCCAACTCGAGCCTCGAGCGAGCGATACAGCTTAAACACGTAGGGCTGTCACATCGCTAGTTTATTCAGTCGTCAAAAAATGCATAGTCAATCTCTATACAAAATATTTTTTTCTTATAGGGTAAGCATCAGGGATCTATAATTCAAAGTTTTTTTTATATTTTTTTGTACGTAGACCAGCGGGTCTATCGACTAAAATAATGAAGTTAATGTTAATTGTAATTTGACAGATGTATGTGATACATTGGCTCTTTCGTTTTGACACCAATAAAAACTTACTAAAGAAAAGTAGCAATGTATCACATTTATCTGTCAAATTACAATTTACATTAAATTCATTGTTTTCAGGAACTGACTACAATGTTTTCATTACCTACGTCATGTTATGTGATTTGAAAACTTACAAACGAAATAGGATTAATTAAAACGTGGCTTTACTAAATAATGTATTTATTCAAATAAAATAAAATGATTATGAAATTTTATTTTTTACACTATTAACTGTTTCTTACTTTTTCATTTACCTACACTTATTAAAATAATAATCTTTAAATTCGGAAATTGTTTACTTTCCATAATAGGCATGCATAATAGGCTTTTTCCTATAGGAATTTGTGATTTTATAACAATATTACACAATTGATATAAAAAAAAATTCGTCTGTTTCGACAAGTACGAAATGCCTTATTATTTAAAGTTAATGTAAAATATATCCTCATTCTCACAAATCTTTTTGCAATAATATCTTTGGAAAGCATGGTATGTACTGTAGGTAGGTACACGTTGAAATTATTACGAACGGCGCGGCGGCGTGAAGCGTGCGTGAGCGCGGGCGGGATTACGTACGGTGCAGCCATGACTGTTGCACCTTTATCACCTTTAAATTTTGTCAGTGTGTGCGTGCGACGACGCATACGTACGGGCCCGCTCACATACAAACCGCGTTCATGCGTATAAAGAGTAAGATGACTTACTTATTTGGTTCTACTATGGCCAAGGCGTAGTTTCGTTACATATGTGTGCGTAAACTGTGTATGTACACAGCCAAGGCGTAGTTTTACTGGCTTCACCGCTTTGTCGGAAGACTCTGTCTTTACTTTTTTATTTGGTCTGAGGTCGGGGGCCTACCCACGGAGCGTCGTCCGGTGCGTGGTCGCCATTCAAGAAACTTTCCGCCCCAACGGCCATCGGTTCTTCTCGCTATGTGTCCAGCCCACTGCCACTTCAGCTGAGCAATCCTTCGAGCGATGTCACATACTTTAGTTCTCCTGCGGATCTCCTCATTTCTGATTCGATAACGCAGGGAAATTCTTAGAAGTACTATTAAGTATACAGGGTGTCCCAAAACTTTGCCGCACGGAGGGAAAATAATATTAGAAAATTTTATCGAAAGAAAAGAAGAAGAAGTGGGATATACTAGAGGAATTTCGACGATGCCACTAGTGACTCAATAGCTCAGTTGGTAAGAGCATTGGACCGGACTTCCAAAGCCGCGGATTCGATTCTCACCTGAGACAATTCAGGGTATTATTGTTGGCACTACTTTTTGGCTCGAATAAAAATTTACCAAGAAATGTAGCAATGTGCATCCATCTGTCAAATGAAAGCGATTGTGATATTTTGAAATTGGACAATTAGCCCCCTGGTGACGAGTCGAAATTTTTCTAGTATATTATTTAATCAATACATAGTACAATACAACAAAGTCGCTTCCCGCTATCTGTCCCTATGTATGTTTAGATCTTTAAAACTATGCAACGGATTTTGATGGGGTTTTTTATAGTGATTCAATCTCAAAAAAAAACTCTTACATTAAAATTTCTTTTTCCAGATAATAGACGTGTACGACAACACATATGGTGGGAAGCGATGTCTCCTGGTCGTGATGGAGTGCATGGACGGTGGGGAACTCTTCCAGAGGATACAGGACAACAGGGAGGGAGCGTTCACTGAGCGGCAAGCGGCTGAGGTGAGGAAAGACAGTGTCATAGACATGGTGTAATGATGAGTGTAATGAGACACACACACCATGACCATGAGAAAGTTACAACCCTGGTCTCGTCAAGGCAAGAGTGAATAGGCATTTCCTGGGCAAGCGTGCTACAACTTAGACCACATCCTGTTTACCAAACAAGATGGTGGTCAAGTTAATGTAACCTAAAAACCTCTTGGCATTGTATTGCCAAGCAAAAATAGCCCCAAACTGTTTAATAAATGACTGATAATTACAACTGACATTTTGGCACCAAAACCTACTATTATTCAGATTGTATTACATTAATAAGTATGAGTAAACACCTTATTATAGTGTTGTTTTTGCCCAATTTTCATAATTATCTACTTAATGTATAGCTATATTGTTCCGTGAAATGAAACGCAAGCTCAAGGATTTTATTCACACTTGCTGCAGCATTTAACCGCCTGTGTGGTCAAGTGGTTCGCGCACCCGTGTAAGACGCAGGGGTCTCGGGTTCGATTGCCAGGGGGGGTACATTTGTACTCGATTTCTAGGTGGTAGAGCTTATTTCAAGTCCGCCTGGCTAGCTACCATCTTACCTAAGTCTGACGCCATAACAACATTTTCAAAATTGTTGTGTTCCGGCAGTTAGAGGTAAGATAGCCAGTTCCTTAGTGATGAGGATTCCGGGTGTAGTGCGCTTCCACCTTCGGCCTTATCGTCACTTAAGAAGAGGCATATTACGTTTCGACTGTGATTTTTGCGTAAAATGGCCAATTTTGGGGTTCTCGATCTCAGAAACAAAAATACATTAAGGCCGTTGTACTAGCAAAACGTGGTTTTTAGTAGGTTTTCATTCTCTATCTCCTCTTTATTTAATGAATATTAAAACAAAGTAAATATACCATAAGAATCTTCAACATTTTGCCTATCGATTCCACGATTAACATTTGTTATAAATATTTTACATAATGCCAAAAATATCATAAATAAAATCGACTAACACTTTTGTTTCTGTGCATCTCCTCCGTAACTACGAGTCCTATGGAAATCTCGTTACCACCAATCGATAGAGGAGAAAAAATGCTACAAATTCCACGAAAGACATTTTCGAAAAGACCATTTATGGGATTTTCGCGACAATTTTTCAAAAATTCAGATACATTTTTGACAGAGCGTGCCTTCGAGGGGAGCGGGCGGCAGACCGCCACCGGCGCTCGGACGGGGAACGCGTATCGCTCATGCTCCCACTGACAGCTACACAGTTCTCTATGTCTCGTTCATTTGTTTTAGCCTCGCTTTAGCACTGTCAGAATGTTACAATTATGTTTTGAAAATTCATTTCGAACTGAAGGACTATTACAAACTCGTCCAACACCGTGGCACTCTTACCTCAGTAATAAGGTTCAATATCAAGTAAATTGAACGACGAATTGCGTCCGACTATCGGTTTCTTTTTTGTTTTGTAATAGGCCCTCTGATGCATTATTTTGCCATAGATATAAAAATTACGCGTAAGGACGGTTAGTATAAAATACCTACCTATAAATTTTGAATACTATATATTATTATGAGTCTTCAAATCAAACATTTGTAGGTAATAAATCACACGACTGTGAGTTAATTTATTCCACTATAACTTTTTAAATGCCTGAACTGAACAGATTTGGATGCACGCAGGTAGGGTATAGGTAAGAATATTTATACCATCCTGCCCCCCCTAGCATGACCAGTGACCACTGAAACGCCATAATAATATCGATTTATTACTTTTAAGGACAAGGGTTTTGACAGTCAAGTGTCGATAAAACGCATCACGCGATCTATAGGTTGTCCCAATACTTTGCCTTATCCAGAAATCGAACCCACCAAATATATTTTTACGATACCAACCGATAGGGTTTCTCATCAGAGACCGCCTAGTCAAAGTAATATTTGCAAATCGTTATCGCTCCGCTTTTGAAACTGTATGGGATTGACATAGGGTACGTTCAGATGACAAGCGCTGAACGCGCGTTAATTTTTTTTAGATTCGATAATTCGGTATTAACAGCTTCCGTTTCCATTTCGTAAACAATCGAATTTTAAAATCATATGTTAAGTAAGTAAGTAATGGAATTTAAGAATCAAACGAAAAATGTATGGATTATAGTCTTAATTCATACATTTTTCGGAGCGAAGTGATAGCGAAAATTTTAATGTGACATTTGGCTACAGGCTCTGGATTATTAGCACGTTTTTAGGGTTCCGTAGCCTAAAGGCAAAAAACGGAACCCTTATAGATTCGTCATGTCTGTCTGTCTGTCCGTCCGTCCGTATGTCACAGCCACTTTATTCCGAAACTATTAGGATTACACAGTTAAAACTTGGTAGGTAGATGTATTCGGTGAACCGCATTACGATGTTTACACAAAAATAAAAGATAAAGGGATTTATATTTTTAAGATTATTATCTTAAATATATAAATCCCTTCATTTTATTAAGATTATTATCCCCATACATGGAACTGAAACTGAAAAAAAATTTTTCATCATATCTATGCGTACGGGGTGTCTACTGTCTATAAATAGGTCTTTAAAAATGACATTGAGGTTTCTAAGACTATTTTTCTCAAAGTCAACCGTTTAAAAGATGTACCTACACTGCCAAAGTGGTAAAATGTGTGTTTACCCCTCTAACTTTTAAAATAAGAGAGTGAAAAATCTTAAAAAAATGTATGCTGTAGATCTTAATAAACACTTTCAACTAAAATTGGTTTGAATGAGATATAACATATTTTCCAAAACCGCAAATATAACTTTGTCATTTATACAAACTTTATGAAAAACAAAGTTATTTATGCAGATGAAAAATGACGGTATTAAATGAGGCATGGAATATGGTAACTACGGAACCCTACTGCGTGTGGCCCGACATGCACTTGGCCGGTTTTGTATGAGGCCTAATCAATCTGAAATGATGGTAAATTGTAAATTGGCAGACACAAAAGCCGGGGGGGAGGGCACTCTCTAATTTTTATTATATTACAATTTAGACGCAGTGAACGCACACCAACCTAAAAAAGTTGGCCTGTTTTGTTTAGTACCTACTTACGTCAAAAGCGTTTTCATATTACTGTTGTTTATCCAACTTCATAATTTATAAAAAAAATATTTTATATTATTGAAATCTTTTAAACGGTTGTGATTTCAGGCCTCAAACTTCGTCAATCGATATAGGTTTTAGATTCTATGATATTTTTTTCGTAGTGGTTAGATTTTATAGTATACTTACCAGAAATATTAATCTCCTTTGGTGATAATGTTTATTATTGCGTATACCTATTTTACCAACAAATACCAATATATTACACCATCAATAAACAAAATGTAGTTGTCAACAAAATTAGTAAATCATTTCAGTAAAATCTCTATTGTCTGAATAAATTCAGTTGAATTGAAAAAACACGAAAAATGTAGTAAGTAGATAATCAAAATACTTCCTTTCCGAAAAAAAACGATCTTGTAAAATTATTTGGAAATCATCATTTCAATGATGCCATACAATAGCCTGCACGCGACGCGATCACTATAAAAAAACCTTTTAAATAAATTCAAAAAATTAAATATTCAAAAATCATTTATTCAGTCTAGGCTGTTACAAGCACTTGTGAATGTCATAGAAGCTACGTCATCGGTTCGCAAACCCTAAGCGGGAGACCTTGTAACGAGAAGAACCGGCAAGAAACTCGTCAAGGGCTGCTTTTTTCTCCCTGTATATTTCATACAGAGTCATCAACATTGAAAAATGACCTCCACATTTAAAGTGAGGTCATTTACACAATAATTAACAAAAGTTTACACGCAATAGGTAGGTTAAAGTTAATTACCTACTATATAATGGATAGGTAATTGTGAGAGTAAATAACTTTCAACTAGTTCAGAAATCACTTTGTCTGCTACTCCTAAGTAGGCAATATTTACCAAAAAACACTTGACACAAGATATAAAAAATAATAAAGAAGAAACGCAATTCCTACAATTCAATATGCGTTAAGATAGGTACTCAGAAGCAGACCCATTCCCACTGACAGCACCCGTTCACGAGCATGACGCATGAACCAGCCATCGTTTCGCTCAACCATATTTGAGGGAACGTAACGACCCGCCTCACACGACACCACCGCAGAAATGTTTAAAGTGAGCATGACATAAGACGTACCTAGTTACGAGTATAAGTACTATGCAAAATGTAAAAAAAAATCGGTTGGCACTCCGGGAGTGCCGGCAGAAATGAAAACTTGAATATTAACGTTGTGCATTTTTGATATTTTGAAATTAGCGGCAAAGGATTAAAATTATTTCTTTCCTGTTACTATACAGTCACACAATTCAATCAGTTTGTAATTAGAGAAAAAATCTAAAGATTTCGCGCCAGTGACCTTTTTAATTTCTACATGCACGCATTCTACGATTTAAACTTATAGTCACAGAGTATAAATAAGTCTATGATTTCACCGAAGAGATCGCTGCTATTAGTTCCATTTTCAAAATTAGCGCGTTGCTGGTGACACAAGTGTTTACGTCTTAAAATGACGCGCCGCCATTTTCAACGCGCCCCGTAGAAAGAGATTACACTTGAAAGTAGGGGATACTTCCGCCGCCAGCTGTCTACTCTGCATCCGTCACATCCGTCTTACGCATTTTCTATCAGCCACGTGATTCTTACTGATGAGAGTTTAGCATTTTTCCCCATTACAAAAAGGGTACAACGCCGCTAAAGAAGTTTTCACTTCAAAAAAAAACAGTAAAATAACTAAAACATGAAACAAACTTGACTTCATACATAATTTAATTTTAGTATAAATTGCGGCTGATTAATTGAACATTGCTGATTTCTTGTTTTTTTATAAAACACTTTTTTCAATTTACCTACATAAAATGAAAATTTTATATTTTAAAAATGCCATGCTGCCGTGTCTCCAACTTTCTATGGTCCGTGAATTTTGGCCAAGCATTGTGTAGGTGACACATTTGGTTTTCAAAAATTTTAATAGATGTCGGTAATAAATTACATCTTAGTTTTTCAAATTTTTTAATAGATGTCGCTAATAAATGACTCGCGATGTAATGTAGAGGGTGGCAGGGTGAGGGGAGTCAAATCATTAGCTGTCACTTCACCAAGAGCCGCCTTAACAGTTTTGACTTATTGAATAGTGTAGAATAGCTATTGGAATAGATCATAGCGGCCTCGCTTTTTTGAAAATTTGCTTAACTTTATAATTAAACCCGAAATTGCAGAGAAAGATTTTCATAAAATGCGCGAAGGCACTTTTTTGGGTTCATGGATTAAACTACTGTGCTAAAAAAATGAAATAAAAAAAAATTGAATATTATCTCTTATATAGTCGAATAGTTCATAGTGGCCTCGGAATTTTTAAATTATGTATGGAATATGTGAAAAAAAATCCCAATCAAAAACCATAAAAGTACTAAAAACGCTCAGAATTAACTGTGAATTTCTCCTAGATACATAACTATTATTATGTAAAATTTATATCAGAATAATCTTTACTTCATAAGAAAATCAAATTTCATACTTTTATTTGTTGTTTGTACTTGTTTTTCTTTCTGTGTATGTTCAAAGTTGACTCTAAGAAATCGTTCACCAACTTTAATTTTCCTTTCTAACCCTTTAACTTTCCAGTGTATCATCATATTACTTTTTGTCGCGAACACATATAAATGTATTTAGTAGACCCAAAGGTTTCTCTAGGTTGTAGCGCTAAAATCCGTCAAAATCGAAATTTCGACGAAAAAATGTGATAGGGCCCTTTGAAGGCCAAACACTATACCGTTATGCATAAAAAAGTATAATTATCATAAAAAAAATTGATTCACAGATAATGCATTCCATATGCGTCGCGGTCCGTCACCTACACGACTCCAACATAGCTCACCGGGACATCAAACCCGAGAACTTACTTTACACAAGTATGGAGCCGAATGCGGTGCTCAAACTTACAGACTTCGGCTTCGCTAAAGAAACTTTGACACCCGCTGACACACTTCAGACACCGTGCTATACGCCTTATTATGTTGCTCCTGAGGTGAGTTTGGGTTTCTACAAATTGTTAATTTGAGTGCTGTATTTAATTAGAATCGGGTGTTACAAAGTAGCTGTGACTAAATATCAGTTACAAAGTATCAGTGACAAAGTAGCAGTGACAAAATAAGCAGTGACTAGATAACAGGTGTACCTTCGACTCGATCAAGAATACCCCAGATGTCCAGTCAGAATCTCAAAATGGCATATTTCGCACAAAGTGATAAAAAAAATTGATTTTGTGCAACATAGGCTTATTTTATACAAAATAAGTGATATAAAATGTGAGTTTGTACAAGATAAGAGGTGATTATGTACAAAATAAGCGCCAAGTTTGTAAGTGGAACGCTATTTCGAGGTGCCATTTTTGCGTGCTGTTTTAGTTGGTGAAGCGTTATCTAGGATATTCTTGATCGAAGTGTCAAAATTAACAGTCACTTTAAAGCAAATTTATATTAGTCTACGCAGGTCTCAGATACGTGCTATTCGAGTGGATATTATAGAAAAATATAATTATAGTACAGTACATTTAAATTTTTCTTGTGGTTTCAGCTAGTCCCAAACAGAAAATTGTTTGTTTTCATATTACTTAGTAAAATATTTTTAATAATTAAAAATTTTTGTAAGCTAAGCAATATTTCAAAAACTAGTCGGGTAAATGCCCAATTTTGTAATTTCCATCTATTAACAGATTTTTAACCAAAAATAACAATAAAATACTTTGTTTCAGGTACTAGGTCCAGAGAAGTACGACAAATCATGTGATATCTGGTCGCTAGGTGTAGTGATGTACATCTTACTATGCGGATTCCCACCGTTCTACTCTAACCACGGACTTGCCATATCGCCTGGAATGAAGAAAGTAAGTTATTACGCGAATATAACGTGTAACGGAATTAATAACTAAACCAGAATATGGTAGATAGGAACCATCAAACTGAACAACTTTTACTATGGGACCAACTCTGAATTTGCGAAAAAATCTACTATTTTAAACATTTTCAAATGTTCGTTATTAAAACAGTTGATATATTTCGCAATTTCAGAGTTGGTCCCATAATAAAAGTTGTTCAGTTTGATGGTCCCTATCTACCATAATCTGGTTTAGCCATTAATTTTGTTAAACGTATACAAATATATGTGTTGTAATCCGTAAAAAGTGTTTTATTTCTAGAAAGTAACTTGTTACGTGTGTTAGTTATTGTTGTAATATTATACATCATCAGATTTTTCTAAATCGATTTTTTACTTTTATAACATCCAAAACTGTAACGGCGAAATTACACGGTTCATATCTGCATTCAATTCATCCGAATTAAATGCAGATATGAACCGTCTGCAAATCTGAAGCAACCAAATTGGAACGGGTGTTAGGAAAAAGGAAAATAAATAGACCATTCAATGGTGCTTATAAGTTTATTGGAAAGAAATTTGTACTTTGACTTTACAATATAATTAAACCGTATTATTTTGGTCTGATACCAAAGCGCACCCCGGACACTCCATACCGCGCCATTATAAACAGATGACGTTCGATGACATTTTTGTACACGCGCAACTGTGTGTGTAAGTCTAGGGCTACCGTGCAGTTTGTACTGTATGAGTGGCGTTCAATTCATAATTCGAACGTTTTCATATCAATATCAAAATAACTTAAACACGACTAAACGAGCATACGAACTCGCGTGGAGGGGCGAGGTAATTGATTCTGGGGCGGGGCGGAGAGTGTCCTTTCTGTACGGTAGTACTTATATATATTATACTAATAGTATATCTTTTCTGTGGTGTGACCAAAGTCTAAAGATGTCTTTTTAATATACAATTTAAATTATACGTGTATTGTTTTAGCGTATAAGATTAGGGCAGTACGACTTCCCAGAGCCAGAATGGTCAAACGTGTCGACTGAAGCGAAGAATCTCATCAGAGGCATGCTGTCAGTGGACCCTGCGAAGAGACTCACTATACATCAGGTAAGACAATTTCGAACCTTAAATAAGAAAACGTAGGGGTTAATATTGAACTTTCGAACTGATCATTTACCATTTAAATAAATAATGAAGGTAGAAAAATAGTTATTGTTTATTTCTAGAAAAAATAGATTTTGTATAACTACGTTTAGTTAGAGCTAAGATAGCCAGTTCTTCAGTGATGAGGATTCCGGGTGTAGTGCGCTTCCACCTTCGGCCTTATCGTCACTTAACATCAGGTGAGGTGAAGGCCAAGCACTGTCCCGTTGTGCATAAAAAATAATAATTATAATAAACTAAACGTAGTGTAGTCTTGAAACCTACAGCGGTTTGAATTTTCTAAAGTATTTTATCACTACTAAACGTCAGTCAAAGGTACGTTAGACTATACATGAGTTGACCTTGAGATTTATGCTGAACGTAATAAAAGCTATTTTCGTAGTTCAACTGTTTAATTTATAAAATGCCCGCGCGGATAGAAAATCTATTGTCTCGTTTTCCGGACGTTGACGGTTTAACTTACACTTTTTACTCGTGACACTTGAGTGAAAAAAAAGCTAGGTTTCTTTTAATTCTTTCCGACAGTAGTAGTATCTGTTGAAAAAAAGTGAAACTGATATATTTCAAGGATCAATTGACGCGCTTATAAATGGTACCAATTTTAATTCTTTACATCAATTGCTACTGTGTTAAAAAAGGTTGGAAGAAACTTTGCTTAGTTAGTATTTAGTTTATTTCTTTAGCTTCCGGTTCACTCTATGGTATTAGCCTATGGCCTTACCAGCATATACAAACAAATTCATAATAATATACTAGGGGGTTCTTCTTCTTCTTCATATCAGTGCAGGCGGTTTCCGCAACTCGACGTCCATTGCGCCTATTTTGCATCAGAGGATGTGCGGCCGGATCACTCCAGCCAGCCCAGCTCAGCCAGGAACGCTCCAAGGGCTTTCACATACTAGGGGGTTACTCCCGACGGCTACTCCCAACGCGATCGAGTTCGAATCGAGTAAACGTCAAAACAGTACTATGAAAACCTTTTTTAATGTACCAAAATAACAGATTAATAACGTTTATTCGATCCGTATGTTATTTCGATCCTGTCGAGAGTAAGGGATCGTTCACACGAGCGATTTTTTCAACGTGTGATATATTTACCGCCGTCGTCGACGTTCCACAGGAAAAAGTACTTTATAATATGATATAGTAATTTTATTTTATTTTAAAACTAATGTGCCCATACTACTAACAAAGTTACTTAAGTGTACGTACTAACAAATGGATCTATGGTCTGAAATAAAACTTTTATTATTATTATAAGATACCTTTTCCCGTGGAACGTCATCGGCACTCAGCAGTAAAATATCGTGCGTTGAAAAAAATCGCTCGTGTGAATGATCCCTTAGTTGAGTTTAAGATGAACAAATAATATGTCTATAACTATTTCCTTAGGTGATGGCCAGCCCCTGGGTCCGTCAATACACACAAGTGCCACAAACCCCCCTCTACACGAACACTTTACTGAGGGAGGGGGGAGACGCGTGGGCGGAAGTACAGGACGAGATGACCAGATCACTGGCTACCATGCGAGTGGATTATGACCAGGTAAGAATATAAAATGACATTTAATTAAAACAATAACAATGACAAAAACACATTGACAAAAAACTACTGAACCGGTTTCAGAAATGGGACCAACTTAGTAACATAAGTACCTGATGTAAAAACGTTGAATCATTTCAATCGGTTTAGCCGTTTTTGAGAAAACAAAGATATGCGACAAATTGATAAATTTCTCCTTTTTTGAAGTCTGTCAAAAATGCATGTCAATCTATCAGCAACTTTACAGTGACAATACTAAATAATATACTAGAAAAAATACGACTCGCACCAGATCAATACTCAGACGGGAATCGAACCCGCGACCTTTGGATATCCGGTCCAATGCTCTGACCGCTGAGCTACCGAGTCACTAGTGACATCGTCGAATTTTTCCTAGTATATCCTTAACTCTTACGCTGTAAGCCAGCGTTATTTCACCAATGTGAGGAATTACCTCGACATTCAATTGAAATATCTTTCCAGATATTTTAACAATTGATTAAGATGAAATAGCTATATAATTTTTAAATTTGAGATTTTTGCATTTACAATGCTATTTTTAAACAATACTAAATAATATACTAGAAAAAATACGACTCGCACCAGATCAATACTCAGACGGGAATCGAACCCGCGACCTTTGGATATCCGGTCCAATGCTCTGACCGCTGAGCTACCGAGTCACTAGTGACATCGTCGAATTTTTCCTAGTATATCCTTAACTCTTACGCTGTAAGCCAGCGTTATTTCACCACCGGTCAGAGCATTGGACCGGATATCCAAAGGTCGCGGGTTCGATTCCCGTCTGAGTATTGATCTGGTGCGAGTCGTATTTTTTCTAGTATATTATTTAGTATTGTTTAAAAATAGCATTGTAAATGCAAAAATCTCAAATTTAAAAATTATATAGCTATTTCATCTTAATCAATTGTTAAAATATCTGGAAAGATATTTCAATTGAATGTCGAGGTAATTCCTCACATTGGTGAAATAACGCTGGCTTACAGCGTAAGAGTTAAGGATATACTAGGAAAAATTCGACGATGTCACTAGTGACTCGGTAGCTCAGCGGTCAGAGCATTGGACCGGATATCCAAAGGTCGCGGGTTCGATTCCCGTCTGAGTATTGATCTGGTGCGAGTCGTATTTTTTCTAGTATATTATTTAGTATTGTTTAAAAATAGCATTGTAAATGCAAAAATCTCAAATTTAAAAATTATATAGCTATTTCATCTTAATCAATTGTTAAAATATCTGGAAAGATATTTCAATTGAATGTCGAGGTAATTCCTCACATTGGTGAAATAACGCTGGCTTACAGCGTAAGAGTTAAGGATATACTAGGAAAAATTCGACGATGTCACTAGTGACTCGGTAGCTCAGCGGTCAGAGCATTGGACCGGATATCCAAAGGTCGCGGGTTCGATTCCCGTCTGAGTATTGATCTGGTGCGAGTCGTATTTTTTCTAGTATATTATTTAGTATTGTTTAAAAATAGCATTGTAAATGCAAAAATCTCAAATTTAAAAATTTACAGTGACAATAAGAATAAGCAATATTTATTCTGCAAGTAACATGGCACACATACATAATGGGTATGCATTACAATGCCGAAAATTCATAATTACATACGATACATAAAACACCTATTTTCAAAATACCGAACATACTAATTGTCGAAATCCGATAGACCGAAACTTGAAAAATCGATTATCAAATGACCGAAAATTCGAAATCCCGAAAGTTTACAACCCCAAAAGGTAAAATGTCAATACTTATAACTTACTCTACCTACATTTATGAAAGTAGGCAATGCTGTTAATTTGTTTTACTCAAAAATGCTTGTAAAATGGTCATTATACTGACAAAATCCACTAATCGAGTTTGAAATAGTTTTTTTCTGGCGCTTCGCCGGGCGCTGCCGCGGCACGCTCGCTTCGCTCGCTCGGCTCGCGCGCTAGGTTCATGTCAACCTAACATTCTCGTCGCTACGCTCCTCGCATCTATCTCGTGACCTACGATCTGCGGTTTCCAACTCCCAGTAGACTAGTTTGCTATAAAGCATTTCAGGCGAAGCCCAAAGACACCTCCACAGCCTCAATTAACCTCAAAAAAGGCGACTCGTTTTAAGATCCAACCCAGTTCAAATAAGTAATTGTTAATTTATTTAAATTTTTACCCTTTTTTTAATTATTTACAGCTTGTTGTTTTTGACTATTTCGGTATTAAGTAGTTCGGGGTATAGATAGGTAGGTATATTAACCTTCAGTTTTTTAAGCTTCGGGATTTAGTATTTTCAGTAAAATGTCCTTTCGTGATTTTAATCTTACGGCCAAATGACCATTCGACCTTTTGATTTTCGGTCTTTCGTCCATAGATCTTGTGAAATTCGGTCTTTTCTACTTCGGCATTATAACATATACCCTACATAATATAACAATGACGAAGCAACAGGGGCAAAATAACAGTGACATATCGACGACACCAAAGTAGCAGTGACGAAGTATCTAACTGTGGCAAAATAACAGTGAAAAGTAACACTAACTATGTTAGAGTTACAAAAATATCAGCTATTTAAGTTTTATATGATGCGATGCAAAATGTTGTTACTCATTTACTTACTTTTATGACCTTTAAAACTGTGTAAAATTATTGTCCAAATATACTTCAATGCAAATGAGTTTTTTACCTATATTTTTTATTTAAAAAGCGTGAACATTAATATTCAAACATAACTTTTCAGGTACAAATCAAAGCCTTAGAACAGAGCAACAATTCTTTACTTAACAAACGTAGAAACAAAGTAGGCGCTTGAAGAAACAAAAATAACCTTTACTGTGTACACTTTAAGCTCGATTATGTTAAAGCATTTTAAATGTAAGCTTAGACAAGAAGTAGAAAGAGTGAAAAAGATGATTGTTTTGTAGCAAAGTACTTTTACATTGCTTTAGTTTATAAAATGACATTTCCTGTATTTTTTTTTTTATAAAAACATCCCTACTTATTTATTGTTAGAAAAACTTGATCGCATGTATTCATTAAAAATGGCCAATTTTGTATTTTAATCATTTAACATCACAATAAAGATCTACAGTTATACATGTTTAGTACTACTATACAGGGTGTCCTATACTACTAATGTACTACTACTGTGTACTATACCTTAAATATTGAAGATAGGAAATTTTACTGAAAGAAGACTTCATTTCTTTTAAAATAATTCATTAAAATATATATTTGAGATACTTTCCCTTCATGTGGCACAGTATTGGGACACCCTGTATATTCTGTGCTTAAATTACTATTTTGATGATACAGTAAGCCGAAAACAATAAATAATTTTACAGTTTACTACTAAATTAATAAAAAAAAAGTTTCATGCCTTGTCTAAACTGTTAATGGTGCTTACTACTTAAAAACAATTAATATTGACTTTAACATTCTACGTTTAAGGTAGAAAGTCGCTTAGCAAAACATTTTTTTTCAAACTTAAGAAAACTATTTTATTCGTCAATAACCGATTTATGAGTCAGAAAAATATCATCATTTTTTTACATTTCATATTAGAGACTAAGAAAAATAGAACTTAATAGATTTAGTTAAGCTTTGTATTACTGTGCTGCGTCTTACAAAATCTAGTTATTTTTGGTTAATAATAGAGCTAGGTTAAAGTATGAAATTGACGATTTTTTTCTTACAGAAAGAGGCTCACATAATCTTCTATTATGTTAAAAATGCTTCGATTACTTGTTATTATTTCTAATTATTATCATAACGGCTCACTATCAGCAAAAAAATATATCTAAGTTTTTCATAAACTTTTTTTAAGTATGTTAAAAGTGACTCCTTTTTTCGTTAGCAGAAATGACTACTTAATTCGTTGTAACTTAGCCGATACTTATGTTTTTACTTAACATGTGTGGCATTAAAGTCGCATTACTAATTTCCTAGCAAAAATGTAAACAAAGATGTTGCCAGAACAAAACAACACAAAAAGAAATAGTATATTGCTAAGTAAAGAAATAAACACACTTACATGTTTTTTCATCACATACCTAATAAAAATAGATTAGATAAATATTATGAATAGTTTTGCGGCAAAAACAGTAATATAATTTAGTATTTTATAATAACAGTTTTATAGTAGAAAACATTTTTATGTTGCTGTGCACACATCAAGTGCAAAACGTACACATCAACCTTTGGTCGTATTATAAAATTTCATAAAAAATAGTATTACGAGTAATGACATTATATTTATTATGACTCAAAATATAATAAACAAATTAAAAAGTTATAAAAGTGACCAAAGGTTTTCAATATCTGAAAATGTCACTATCAGGGTCAGATTGTCAATTTGACAGTGACGTTTCTTTGTTTACATTTTTGCTGGGAAATTAGTAATGCGACTTTAGTTAGCTGAGTGTTTTAACATTTGTGCATAAAAGCTTTAATAGCGTTCCTGGTTGTTTAATAAATCAAGAAAATGTTAGTATGGAAAATGCGAATCCTTTAAAATGCTCCATACAAAACGGCCATTTCATACTTTAACCCCTAATATAACTTGTCGTTTTGAAAGGTATTTCCTGATAAATATTTTTATATTCCTGATAAATATTCATATAAGGTGTCTAAGTACATTTTGGAAAGACAGTTTAGTAGGTAACTAAAATTATTTTACTAGCAACACATATTTGTATACAGAGTGTTGCCATACGGATAAGGGTTAAACACATTTTTAATAATATTAAATTCTTTTTCGTTGCTTATAATATTTTATTTAGGATATTTCTAAGTTACTATGTATTTTATGACAAAATCTGAGTTTTAAATTTATCTATTTAGTTTCATGCTATTTCGTTATTTTGAAATTACAAGAGTGAGAGGGACGATGCTATCACAAAATATAAAGTAGACAGTAGACCAAATATTTTGGTTGTTTTTGCAAATAAATATACTTGTTAATATTATATATTTTTGTCAGAGGACAGGTTTTTTGTCAAATATGTAAATATATTTTTTTTAGTTTCACTCATTTCATTAGGACAAATTCAAATTGTTTTTATTGTATTGTCAAAGCATCACGAAGTTACATCTCATTGTAAATACTTAATTTACGCCAAATATTATACCTATATCTTTTTTATGTTGATTTTTCACTTAATAGTACTATTTCGTTATTTCTAGGCCAGTTTTAAGTTATTAGAAATTCATTAAAAATATATATATTTAAAAAGTTGGCCATTTATGAAATCTATAAAAAAAATGTATGAAATCCTTAAATGTTTGCTTGATTGTCAATTCTTAACAATATTAAAACCATGCATTCGTTTAACACTTAATTATATTTAGTCAATTATATGCTAAAAATGTACTAGACAATCACAGTTTAGTTAAAAAAGGTTTATAATATAAATTATTGATAAGAAAGTATTATTATATTAAATACTAGCCTTCGACTTCGTTCGCGAGAACAGTAGAAAAATATGGCGTCCAGTTTAAATGACCTCCTTATTATATGAAAGCTAGTACTATGGGGAGTTCAAGCTTTTCCGTTGTTCTATTCACCCGAATCAGATTAAATATGGCTTAGATTTTAAGTTGGACTCTAAGCCACCGAACTGTGAAAAACCCATCAAAATCAGTTCAGCGGTTTTTGCGTAATGCGCGCACAACATTTAAAATTAACAGTTTTTTTATATTGTATAGATTATGTCACATAGTTTGCTTACATAAGTCCTCAAAATGTATTTTGTTCTCAAGTACAGTTCGTCAACTGTACTTCACTCTATACAAATGTTGACCTTGAGATCGTCTTTATGTCGAACGTAAAACTGTTTTGTTTGCTGTTGTATGTACAAAAACTAGAGACTTTCAATCAATTTTCATTTTGAAATGTCATGTAAATACAACGTGTTACAAAACAACCCCTAACGCCGAATATGGTAGATAGGGACCATCAAACTGGACAACTTTTACTATGGGACCAACTCTGAAATCGCAAAAACATCAGATGTTTAATACAAAAGTTAATATAGAAAATATCAAAATGTATGAAACAGTGATTTCATTTCGCGATTTCAGAGTTGGTCCCATAGTAAAAATTGTTTAGTTTGATGATCCCTATCTACCCTATTCGGCATTAGGGGTTATTTTGTTCAATGATTCTGATGACGGTTTGTGTTAGATTTTTGAAATGTTGACCTTAAAAATGTGATTGAAATGGGTTAAGTCAACATCATATTTAAAAACATCTAAAGTGATCAAAAAAACTGACAAAAATATATGTTTTTTTTTTCTTAGATTTAATAGTATCTAATAATAAAGTATATAAGTACATGCATATGTTAAAATAAGCAGACATAGATGACTCTACTAGTATTTTAGTGGATTTTTTTTGCCGTCCATTCACATAGAAATATTATATATTTTTGTAAAATTTATAAATTCAGTATCATTGAGTACCCACAGTCGATATAAATATAAAATCTATTCGCCTAGAGTTAACAAATATTATATGTTTTGGAATAACGACTTTCAGTGTCGTAATCGGTCCCCGTAGCATGACCACCGAAAAACGATACTATACAGGGTGTTTGGAAAAAGCCTTATGAAGCCGAATATGGTAGATAGGGACCATCAAACTGAACAACTTTTAGGACCAACTCTGAAATCGCGAAATGAAATCACTGTTTCATACATTTTGATCTTTTCGTTATTATTTTTTGTATGAAACATCTGATGTTTTTGCGATTTCAGAGTTGGTCCCATTGTAAAAGTTGTTCAGTTTGATGGTCCCTATTTACCATATTCGGCATTAGGGGTTATTTTGTAGCACCTTGTATATCATTTAATAGTCGTGTCGTTTTGTAAGGAAATAATTACCAGGCCGCAATTTGTAACTTTCAACTCTCCACGAATAGACATATAGATGTATTTTTTTATGCTTAATGTAGAAAAAGTCACAAACTAGAAGGTAAAACGAATAAATCTATAAAACCCATAAGTCATTATTTGTTTAAATATTACATCGATTTATAATAATGGTTTTGGTTTAGTTTCTGGAATTTCAAAATTATGTAAGTAATTATATTAGTTATATAGAATGTCTCATAAAAGGTAACCTACTTTAGATATTTATTTGGCAAACAAAATAGTGTTTTTTTTTGTAATATTTATATTTTTCGACTTTGACATTCACAATACCTATTGTATTAAAAAAATTAAAACCAATATTTTTGTTAAAATATTTCACATTATGCCGCTAAATATAATATGGCTATTTTATTTGAAAGCTGTACAGTACTTATTTTTTTGTTTAGTATTTTGTAGTTTATTTTCTACAACATGTAAGAGTAATTGTATATTTTCTTATAGTGAGGTAACAACTTTGTGTCGGCGATGAATTTAGACGATGACTAGTAACGTCACTAGTATAATCCGCGCGCGATGAGAATAGGACGGAACCTTGTCAATCTGAAACACGCTGGTCAGCCACAGGGATATGCAAAAACACGGTGACAAGTTGTTTAGTGACGACTTGTGTTTAGTGACCATTTGCGTATGTCGAGCATTTGTTCCCGACGAGTCGTTTAGGCGCATCAACTGTCACACTGACTGGTTGGGAAGTTTTTAATATAAAATTCCCAACAAGTCACGCCTGTTACTCGATGGGAACATTTTATTAGAAATTGCTCAACCAGTCACATTGTTAAGGTGAAATAACCTTAACAGTGTGACTGGTTGGGAAATTTCTAATAAAAAGTTCCCATCGAGTAACAGGCGTGACTCGATGGGAATTTTTAAGTAAAAATTTCCCAACCAGTTACAGCGTGACAGTTGATGATGTGACTCGTTGGGAATAAATGGTGACGAGTTGTTTATGTGACTAGAGGCCGTATTATAAGCTCTTAAAACCTGCCAGGTTTATTAATTGCTGTAGTGACATATCTCTTTCTCGCTGTATAGCAAATAAAAGAAATAGATTGATAGCCAGTCAGAAGACTGACTGGAAATAAGTGGTCATAATACAGCCCCAGTTGCGTTTAGTGACGAGTTGCGTATGTGACGACCTGCATGTGATCAGAGGGTCAAGTCTGCTAATGTTTTCGTCAAAATCGTAGTTCAATGGTGTTTGAATGGTAATGCTTTTTGACACAGTTCTTTATCTTTAACCCAAAACTGAAACACATCGTGTTTTTTAAACCTAAAACGGAAACATGTTCTGTCTTATTCAGAGATGTTTCACAAAACTAGGGTGCAAGACTGTTCTAACAAAACCTGGTTTAATGCTTGTAAACCAATCACAATGCACCTTTTAATCCTTAAACGGTGGGACTAAATGTTAAACTGTCACTCTGAATACGATTTGCGCTAAAATGGCGTTAGTCCGCAGTCTAACGCCATGTTAGCTTTGGCCCTAGTTTAACAAATGCACTCTGAATAAGACAGATATTGTCTTGATTTTGGGTTTAAGAAACTAGAACTGTGTCAAAAAGCATTACCATAAGAACACCATTGAACTACAATTTTGACGAAAACATTAGCAGACTTGACACCCCGGTGTCACGCATCCGAGGTGAGGGAACTTGGCTGCACATAGGGTTACCATATCTTAGGATTTGTCCTGAGATATCAGGATTGCGGCCGGATTTTGAAAATCTCAGGAAATCTCAATTAAATTCAGTACATTTTATAAAAAGTTGAAGAAACAAAAAATTATACTTCTAAATTTGGTAATAAATTGCACAATGATAATTAAAATCAGCAAAGAACTGATTAAGTACTAAAAAAGGATAAATAAGCTTTCTATTATTTAATCAGTTCGCCCCCAACAATTTAGAGTCCCCGTAAACTACAGACTTTCCATCTATGAAGAATGGGCCGATACCAAATCGGCATCACTTGCATACTTTCACACTGATTAAAGGCCCGACGAAACTATCGCCCGATAGTTTGAAGAAAGTTTGCGGGGACTCTTAATTGAATAATTAAATTAAATGAATCTAATTAGTCAATTTTCGATTTACTTTGACAAGGTTCCAACACATTCTCATCGCGCGCAGATTATACCTAAGTACTTACTACAGACCTCACATTCAGTACCTATTGAAAAGTTAGGTATTCGTTGCCCAACCTAAACACGGCTGTTACCCCACTATAAATCATTATACCTATCTATTATATTGTGTACTTCATAAGAATGCATTTCTTGTAACATTTGCCAAATAATTTTAGTTGTGGTCAATGTTAAAATGGCTGGTTTGATGTTAATTAAGCAGTTAATTAAACTTATGAATTATTTGAGTGGAGAAAATGGTATCAAGTAATAAAAAGTCTATACTTAAGTAATTTTGTCTTTTTATTTTTATAAACATGAAAATAAATATTTAAGTAAGTAGGTAATATCCTTACACTTATAAGGTCAAACAAAATTAAATCTGGAACAAGTTATAATATTTTGCCTTTTTTATAAGACACGTGGAAAGTCAATACTTAACCAAGGACCGGAACCGCTTACCGTTAAAGGGGTTTTTGATTGGGTTTTTCATAAACTTGTTTTCAAAAACCCTATCAATACGGTAACCCTATCAATACGGTAACCCTATCGAAAGGGTAACCCAATTAAGCACTTACGGAATACGAAAGCTTTATGAAGGGGTTTTAAAATGTGTTCAAGCAATTTATACCTAGTTCCACCTGGGCCGAAGGACCGGAACCGCTTACCGTTATAGGTGTTTTGATTGGGTATTTCCTCCCATCCCAGACAATCGTTGACCTTACTTTAGCGAGTGAACACGCGTCTCATCACATCTCCGATTGGCATGTATCTGATGAGGCGTCGTGCTCCGATCATCGCTGGGTCAAGTACAACCTAAATATGACTCTCAGGGTGGGTACCCACTTAGGTTCGCGAACCTCCGCGCTCCGCGAACCTGTACCAAAAAATCTGTTTATCCTGTGTTGCAACAGTGCGCCAAAGTGTGCACGTGTGCGAACACGTATGCGAACCTGGTTCAAACACGTAAACATTATAGCCAAAGTGAAAATAAAATGTTTGCTAGGACGCACTGTTCCAGGTTCGCGGAGCGCGGAGGTTCGCGAACCTAAGTGAGTACCCACCCTCACACCGCCTAAGCCCAGACGTAATCCACGCAAGATGGACCGACGTAAGTATGAGCTTCTGACCGCAGAAAAGCTAAGGTGCTTGGACACACCTACAACTCACGCGGTAAAAGCGGATATTGATAACCATGTTGATCGCATAACAACAACATTAACCACCAGCTTTGAAGAAACATGCCCACTTTCTACTCCCAGCTCCCGGCCAGGCAACAAGTGTCACTGGTGGGGACCTGATTTGGAGAAATTACGCCGCAAGTTAAGAAAGTTGTTCAACAAAGCAAAAAACTCTCGAGAATCGCACCATTGGGATGCCTATAAACAAGCCCAATACAACTACAGAAAGCGTATTCGCCTCAAGAAAAGAGAATGCTGGAGACGGTACTGCACCAACATTGCAACCAACAACGAGGCTAACAGAGTGAAAAACATCCTGTGCAGCGAACCAACACACAATCTTGGTTTCATGAAAAAGCCTGACGGAACATACACCAAAACAGATCAAGATACCTCAGAACAGTTAATGACCACTCACTTCCCCGGATGCCGTATAACGGAAAGTCGCACATGGGAAGAAAAAGTTGAGTATATACCTGCTGAAACCGATTGGACCACCGCCCACAAGGTCGTCAACCCGGAGAAAGTAAGATGGGCAATCAACAGCTTCCTCCCATTCAAATCAGCGGGACTAGATGGATTTTTTCCAGGGCTGATGAGGTGGAGCGACGGTGGTCTTATTGACCACCTCGTAGCCATCTACAGAAGCTGCCTAGCACACCGCTATATTCCTATGAAATGGAGGGAAGTCAAAGTAGTCTTTATTCCTAAACCCGGCAAAGGAGACTACACTCAACCTAAATCATTCAGACCAATTAGCCTCACATCATTTCTTTTAAAGGTGTTGGAGAGACTAATAGACAAGGAGATAAGGAGCACTGCTTTAGTCAGGAATCCCTTAAATCCAAATCAACATGCCTACTCTGCAGGCAAATCAACAGAGTCTGCCCTACATAAGGTGGTTTCTTATATAGAAGGCAATCTCAAACACCAAATATCAACACTAGGCACCTTCATCGACATCGAAGGAGCCTTTGACAAAACCAATTTTACCAGCATAAGCCAGGCCCTCTCTAAACATGGTGTCGATCCCACTATTGCCGGGTGGATCGACAGCATGTTGAGAGACAGAGCTATACAATTTACTGTGAATGGTACTACCAGAGGGGTAGTAGCTAAAGGATGTCCCCAAGGGGGCGTCCTTTCACCTCTCTTATGGAACATTGTGGTCAATGAGCTGATCAGTTGGCTCAACGACCGCTACTTCCTCACAGTAGGCTATGCAGACGACCTGACCATACTCATCAGCGGACGAGTTGAGAGTGTAATATGTGACCGAATGAGGTCCGCATTGAAGGTCGTCGAACAGTGGTGTAATAAACACAATCTAACAGTGAACCCAACAAAGACGGAAATGATCATGTTCACAAACAAACGAAGTCTAGGCAATCTTAAACTTCCTAAACTTTTCAATACCAGTCTGTCCCTTAGCAAGGAAGTCAAGTATCTAGGAGTGATACTAGACAACAAACTCCTCTGGAATAGACATCTCGAAGGAAAGCTAAACAAAGCCACCATCATCTTTTGCCAATGTAAAAGACTACTTGGCAAAAGCTGGGGGCTATCACCGAAAATAACGATGTGGCTGTATAAAACTGTTATACGTCCCATAATTACATACGGAGCCGTTGCCTGGTGGTCCAAAACAGAGCAAAGCACCGTCATCGACTAGCTGCAGAAATTCCAAAGATTGGCATGTTCTGCGATAACCGGCTGCATGCGAACTACCCCCACAGCCGCCCTAGAAGTAGCTCTGGATCTGGCACCCCTGGACCTGTTTATACAACAGGAAGCCTCCATGGCTGCTATAAGGCTTAAACACCTGGGTCTGTGGTACAACCGAGAGGGTCCTCACTCCACTTTGTGGAATAATCTAGTGAAACATGAGCCACTAATCGCTGCCCCATGCGACAGGATCCCTAAACAATACATTTTCGAAAAGAAATACCGAATACAGTTAGTAGAAAGTGACCGAGATTACTCCGGCATACATGAAGTCCGAATTTATACGGACGGCTCCAAGATGGGGACTGGTACTGGAGCTGGAGTATTCTCACAAGACCTAAATATCAAAATATCACAAGCATTAGGCCAACACAGTTCGATATTTCAATGCGAATGTGTTGCAATAATAAATGCCGCTACCACGGCCCTGTCTAGAGGTATGAAGGAACTAAACATCCGCATACTGACCGACAGTATGGCCGTACTAACAGCACTGGAGGCCAACACGATCAACTCCAGTATCGTCTACGAATGCCACCGAGTTTTGGATCGTCTAGCATCCAACAACAAAGTAATCCTACAATGGATTAAAGGGCATAGTGGATCACACGGGAACGACGCCGCCGATGAGCTGGCTAGAAGGGGATCTTCTACAATACTGGCAGGACCCATACCCATCCTGTCACTCCCGTTCAGCCAACTGCGCTCATGGGTAAGACAGCGTACTCGTGCTGCACATAATACTCGTTGGGTAGATCCTACGAACAAAGATACTAAGGAACAGTAATTCTGCTCAAAAAATAGCACCACGCAAACTACAACCGAGTGGGCGGGGCTAAAAAAGTGCAACCGAAGCTCTGTTTAGTCATGTCTGCCACGCGCTCGGTGACAGTCGTTAGCGTTACGACAAAAAAAACATTAAAACGTGGTAAAAAAACGACGTCATGTGTGGTCAAGTGGTGTAAAAGACCAATAGAAGGTATCAAAACAAATACGGACATATCATATCATTGGTAAGTAAAATATTTTTCGTTATTTAGAAATATCTATGAGCGTATACATACAAACTATGGTAGCTATTATGCAACAAGTGTTCAGTCACTTTGTGAGGGCAGAGTCAAATCTTCACGTTCACTGCTATCACACCTTTTAAACAAAAATAAAACTCTCTCATGAAATTCAGTACAACAGAAAAAAAGGAAAATTGAAACCAAAGTTTTGTAATGCTATAAAAATGGCGCGTCCTGCAATATGCAATCCATAGAAAACGAGTAATCTGATGTAATCTCCTTGTTTTTTATTATTAAGCAGGGTGACAAAAACTCTGTTCAATCCGTGAAGGGATGATTAGGTAGGTACCTATAAAGTTTCGATTCTATTCACGCAATCCTCTTTGATTAACGAGTAAAAAAATCCCTGGTTAAAATAGAATAAACAAAAAAATGGGGAATTCACATTGCAACACCGAAGACAGCGGCACGACAAGTAGTGAAGTCATGAGGTTAAGTCAAGACCGTCAGAACACAGAGTAATGACAATTTCTAGAAACTATGATTTTTATGCAGCTCTGAAAACAGCTTTTTAATATGGAGTTTGATTCGCGGATCGTTCTGCTGGAACCCCAATGTGAGATCTGCTGCGAAGATGCTACTCCATATTTCCACCACCAATAGCAATACATGTCCAGCAACAGTGCACTAGATCAGGGGTGTCAAACTATTTTTTCTAAAGGGCCATTTATAAAATTTTGGGTGTGTTAGCGGCTTAGGGGACAAGTCGTCCCCATCTAAAACTGGGACCAGGGACCAGTTGCCCCCATCGAAATTTGATAATAGGCAAATAGGACCACATCGGTTGAGGCTTTGGGACGATTTGCACCTTTGACATTTACTAGGGGTTTATTGGTCCCATTGTGATTAGATGGCATCTAAGCGCGAGAAATTAACGTGGTATTAATTTTTTTATATAAAATTTTCATTATCCGAAAAAATCAAAAAAGTTATCCGAGATTTGAAAGTCTAAAAAAAACAGGCCAAGTGGTTGGTATGAATGACAAAGTTATATTTTCGGTTTTGGAAAATGTGCTATATCTCAAAAACTAATTACTATATCTCGTTCAAACCAATTTTTGTTAAAAATGTTAAGATCTACAGCATATATTTTTTTAGATTTTACACTTTCTTATTTCAAAAGTTAAAGGGGGGGGGGGGGGAGGGGGATACAAATTTTACTACTTTGGCGGTGTATATCTTTCAAACGGTTGACTTTAAGAAAAAATTGTCTTAGAACCTCAATGGCATTTTTAAAGACCTATCTAAAGAGAAAGTTAAAAAACTAGGACCTATCTACAAACACCCTACACGAATTGGTTTGAAGAAAAAAAATTTTTCAATTTCAGTTCCATGTATGCGGAGCCCCCCCTTAATCTTTTATTTTTTTTTTATTTTAGCGGTTAACAGAATACATCTACTTACTAAGTTTAAACTGTGTAATCTTAATACTTTCGGAATAAAGTGGTTGTGACATACGGTCGGACGGACAGACAGACAGACAGACCGACAGACATGACGAATCTATAAGGGTTCCGTTTTTTGCCATTTAGGCTAAGGAACCCTAAAAAGGGGGGATATCTGGATTTTTTTTATTACGGATTATCTGGATTGCATACCCTAATCACAATGGGACCAATAAACCCCTAGTAAATATTAAAGGTGCAAATCGTCCCAAAGCCTTAATCGATGTGGTCCAAGTTGCCTATTAACAAATTTCAACGGGGGCAACTGGTCCCTGGTCCCATTTTTAGATGGGGACGACTTGTCCCCTAAGTCTTACATTCAGCGTATTCGAGCGGTCTTTACTAAGTCGTCTTTCTACATAATAAAACAAACATTTTAACTAACAAATAATTATGTACTAATTTCATTAAACAATTTTATGATGCCGCCGCCCACCGCACCGGCCGTAGTGCCCTTAGCAGGTTAGGTGTACTGACTGCATTCTACATTACACCGTCCTCGCTTCAATG
This sequence comes from Agriphila geniculea, assembly GCA_943789525.1. Lineage (NCBI taxonomy): Eukaryota > Metazoa > Arthropoda > Insecta > Lepidoptera > Crambidae > Agriphila > Agriphila geniculea. The sequence goes on along the minus strand of OX038898.1, from coordinate 6,930,323 downwards.
ACAAAGGCACAACAACGGCCCAATGAGAGTGACACGAAGCGAGCCAAATAGCCAATTATGTTTGATCTGCGTTCAAACACCAGCCAATAGAAAACGTGATATGCGTTAGAATACAACCTAATACCGATTATGCGTGCATTGTAATAAGGTATGTTTTTACTAGTTCATTGCTGAGTTTGCGACCTTCTTGTGTTACAGAATATGTGAAGGTGCCATTTTTTAAGCAATATTTGTTAGGAGTTAGGTTTCCTTAGAATCTTTGTTCGTAGGGTAGATCTAACAAGCTGTAGACAGTCCAAGTTGGCGATGACCGCAGTCTCGCCGAGGTTGACCTGTAGACTGCTCAGCCTTAATCGTCCAGACCTCCGAATAGTTGTAGGTACACTTACAGGTCATCTAGCTTTAAACCGACAACTATTCATCATGAATGCGACAGACAGTCACCTATGTAGAGGATGCCTGGACGCAGAGGAAACAGCCGCCCACGTAATCCTGGAGTGCGTGGGTTTGGCCACACACCGGGCAGAAATCCTCAAAGACGTGAGGTCGCTCCTAGAAGCCTGTGAACGCCCCAGGAGGCTTCTGCGCTTCTGGAAGGAGCTGGGATGGCTTGACTAGCCACACCAATGCTGTGTTCACGCATAACGGACCAAATGGGAGTCTAAATGCGGAGAAAAGAGCCAATCACCAATTGGGTATTTCCAGTGCCGTAAATAGCCTTTTCTGCGCCCTGTGCGAGCTTCTATGACTGCGCCCTTTTTATATTATAGGTACCCTGGAGCAGGGGTGTCCAATACAATTTTATGGAGGACCAGCCTTTCTATTGTCTAATTTAAAAATCTATCGTAATCGCTTTCTGGATATAACACATTGAAGCTTCTTTTTGGGACAAATAAAAACTTACCAAAGAAATGCAGCAATGTGTGACATCCATCTGTCAAACAAAAGCGATTGCGATAGATTTTTTGAATTAGACAATTAGCCCAGACAATTAGCATTAGGTTTAGTACTTTTGTAAACCATAGCGAGCTAAAATAAATGCTCAATAAAGAAAGGGACACGCAGCGCGATTTTTAGTCTGTTTTATCCACTTATCTTGTAATCTTGCTTGTTTATAGTAAAAAAATAAAAAACCGGTCAAGAGCGAGTCGGACTCGCGCACCGAGGGTTCCGTACAATCATAAATATATTTGGATATGTTACTTTAGTACAGTCTTTAAAAAAGTAGGATAAACGGCAGACAGGTGGAAGGGCGAACAGGCGGACAGTTAATTTACAAATCTTAACCACAGTTGCTTATGGTGACTGAAAAACGTTTCAGCCACTCCACATTGCAAACTGTTTATATTACTAAGTAGGAACTTATTCTTCGTTTATTCGTACGGCAAATAGTAGGTAATTTATATAAGAACCAGTCACCAATTATTACTGTAGTATTAGGTTGCGCCATCTCTTGACCGATAGTGGAACTATTTTAATTCGCAAGTCAGCATTCTTAGGTCACCGCCATCTGTTGACGGGTAGTGAAACTAAAGAATTCTTGTTTGTTTTTTGAATTTCTAAAAAAGTGTGTTATATTGAGACCTCGTTTTATTTTTCCTGTAATCTTTACGTAAACTACTATCACATAGAATTATTTCTGATTTTTCTCTTTGCAAACTTCGGAGATAAGGGGGGGGGAACGGTATTTTTTTTACATTTTTCATCATAAGTCGAAAACTATGCGGCCTAAGAAAAAAGAAAAAAATGTTTTAAAATGTGCAAACAGCGCTCTTTCATATGATACCCCACACGCCCTAGTCACCTCACTTCAAATTTTTAAGACCCCTTTTCAGTCCCTTTTGTAAAAAAAATATTATTTTTTTTATTTCTTTCTTATTTGCAAAATACTTGGGCAAATGTCATCTTAAACTATTCCAAATTTCAAGTTGATACCATTAGTAGTTCTCGAGATATCCAGCTGTGACAGACAGACAGACTGAGTCACACCATAAGGGTTCCTTTTTTACCATTTTGGTATGGAACCCTAAAAACGGCAGCGCAGCACGATTTTTAGTTAGTTTTATCCACTAATCTTGTAATGTTTCTTGTTTATCGTAGAGAAAAGGGCCGCGCAGCGCAATTTTTAGTTAGATTCATTCAGGCAATGATTTCAAAAGGAAGGATGCGCCCATCTGAATATTTTGCCTTATAATTCCTTCATACCATCAAAACCAGCGACATCTGTTAGAACCCACTCGAACTGCTACGGTATTAGAGGTGGGCAAAAAAGATTACTGAAGTGAACGATTTAGTTAAATTGGGAATTAATTCCCTAGAACTAGTGACTAGTTCATTTGGGTCGCTCGCTAGTACATTTTTTTTTTAATATTTTTATTATGGTTATGATAACAGTTTTTCGATGGTCAAAAATAAAACGTAAGCATAACAAAATCTCAATTAGGTTTATTTCAAATTAGATGTTTTTGTGTTTTCCATCTCTCAAAATCTCTCGAGGGGTTGATCAGACCATCAAACTGAACAACTTTCATTATGGCACCAACCTCAAAATCACGAAAAAAAATCTGTCCCATACCAAATTACAATGTCTACTCCAACGAAATGTCATTTGCGATTTCAAAGTTGGTCCCATAGTGAAAGTTGTTCAGTTTCATGGTCTGATCAACCCCACGAGAGGTTTTCAATGAACTAAAAATAACCTTATATAGCTATAATTACTAATATTATCACTACATACATATTATAGAACAAAGTCCATCGCCGCGTCTGTTTGTCTGTTAGCGATAAACTCATAAACTATAGAACGGATTTTTCATGCAGTTTTCAGCAGTATACATTATACCTAGAGTGATTCCTGAGGAAGGTTTAGGTGTATAAAAGGTTGAGGTTTTATGTAAATTGACAGAGATATGTCAATAATTGTTGAAGAAGTCGGAAAAAATTAAGAGATATATTATTTAATATTAGGAGGAAAGATTTGTTTGTTGGTTTAGTTGTTTGTAATGAATAAATATAGTCTGTTTAATATGTTATTGTATATGAGTAATTATTCGTCGTCTATTTAATCAACATTTTAGAGTAATTTGTGCATAGCTTTTTGTACTAAAATTATCAAAACTATTTGACTCTTCGACTTTTCTTTTGGTGTTGTAACCAAAATATTCTTTTATTATTTTGTAAATCACCCACAAATCAAATCAAAATAAAAAATATTTATTTTTAAGTCAATGTAATTTAATAAATATAACACAACGGAGATTATTAAATTCTAGGTTTTTATTACACAGAGTATAAACTTTAAAGCAAAGCTGTGGGCGGTCACTAGGTATACAGCATAATATAAGAGGCAGGGGCTTAGTTTTTTGAGTTGGGTTATTTTTTTATATGCGTGGATGCGATTAATACTTCAATCTCAATTCGCGATATTGCCATTGGTTTCAGCCTCCGTAGTCCAACTTTTGAAATATCAACATCTGTGTCATAAAAATGAGCAGAGCATATTCTTGCGTTTAGTAGGATTGAAATAGAGCTCTTCTCGTTTTTTTTTGGAATTATGCGACTCTATATTTCTTCACGCACTGGATCATTAGGAAATCTGTAATTATTTGAATTGAAATTTAATGTAGATAATTATTTTTGCAGCGAATATGTTTCATAGGAGACATTTCTGTATGCAGTGTTCGTAATCTATTCTTTCCCTTTACTTTCGTTCTTTGAGTTAATTAGCTATGGAACTAAATGAACTATAGATTTAATATGAATGAACTGAAGTGATTTAGTTCGTTTGAATCATGACACATCTCTAGTGCCTTGAACAATAACTATGGTAATAGTAATATATTTTAAACTTTATTAAAATTGTTAGACATACAATAAAAATAATGTAAAGCTACTAACCGATGAAACGATATTCCATGTAACTTTTTAACTTTTGCACCATATTTTTTGCAATCTACAAATTCAAAATTCGGCATTTTTATGTCACGTCAATCACTGTCTGTCTACCATAGTGTTTCGCGGATGACTGAATCGCGTTGGCCCTAAAACTGTAATTTTAGGGCCAACCAACTGGCGTCATTTCGTAGCGACGTTGACCGTGTCCTTACGCTAGTAATATAAATATAATAAGTCTATGCATTCAGGTAACTTTGTAATCTTGCCTGTCCGTAGCAACAAAACGGCCGCACAGCGCGATTTTTAGTCAGTTTCATCCACTAATCTTGTAGTCTTGCTTTTTTATAGTAAATAAAACGGCCGCGCAGTGCAATTTTAAACAGTTTATATAAACATACTGTAATTAATCTACATTAAAATAATAAAATCCATATTTCTTCGATAGCTTTCATTTTTCTTTTTATTGTCATGTCCTGTCATACATAGTCTAAAAACTAAAAAACCTATATTTCCAAAAAGGAGTTCTTAACACATACCTATGTATTTTTTTTTCTAACTGTAAAATTCTTACATAAAAGATTATGGGGCGCAGTGGGAGCTTATTAGGCGCAAACCTAACATTTGTTCGGTTTGCTCCACCGCCGGGGCGCAAGAATGGCCAGACCAGGACTATTATTTAATAGTCCTGGTCTGGCCATTCTTGCGCCCCCCAGAGTCTACGCCCTGTGCCTGGGCACCGGTGGCACACCCCTATTTACGGCACTAGGTATTTCATGAACCGCTTACCGTTAAAAGGGTTTTTGATTGGGTAGGTATTTCATAGACTTGTTTTCAAAAATCCTATCAATACGGTAAGCATATAGTCGTCTAACCCTATCGAAAGGGAAACCCTATCATTTGGTAGCCTTTTTAATAGGGTTTCCCTATCAATAGGGTTAACCAAAAAAAGAGGTTTTCAGGTACTTAACAACCTTATAATAAGGCCAACAAAATCAAATAACATAATATTTTGCCTTTTTATAAGACACATGGAAAATCGATACCAACTTCCTTATAATATAACATCCTTCATATATGTATAGTATAAGGTGGTACCAAATGATCTGATGAATTGATGATACTTAAACAGGTGACAGTGTTGCTTAAACTGAACAACTTTCTCCGTATTTTGTAGTGTTTTTTACAACATATTAGAGAGTACCTAAGTAATTTTATATTTTCAGTGATGTAACAACTGGTGTCGGCGATGAATTTGTATGATGGATGACTAAATAGTAACGTCATTACGTCACTAGTATGATCCGCGCGCGATGAGAATGGGATATGGGATGGAACTTTGTCAATCTGAGACACGCTGGCCAGCCACAGGAATATCCAAAAACATGGCGACAAGTTACGAATGTGATGAGTTGCGTTTAGTGACCAGTTGCGTTTAGTGACCATTTGCGTATGTCGAGAATTTGTTCCCGACGAGTCGTTTAGACGCATCAACTGTCACACTGGGGGCTAATTGTCTAATTCAAAAAATCAATCGCAATCGCTTTCGTTTGACAAATGGATGTGTCACATTGCTGCATTTCTTTGGTAAGTTTTTATTTGTGCAAAAAAGAAGCTTCAATGTGTGACATCCTGAAAGCGATTGCGATAGATTTTTGGTTGGGAAGTTTTTACTAAAAAATTCCCAACGAGTCACGCCTGTTACTCGATGGCAACTTTTTATTAGAAATTGCTCAACCAGTCACATTGTTAAGGTGAAATAACCTTTGACAGTGTGAAATGTTTAAATAGAAATCTTACCAACCAGTTACAGCGTGATAGTTGATGGTGACTCGTTGGGAACAAATGGTGACGAGTTGTTTATGTGACGACTGACGATCTGCATGTGATTCGGTAACACGCATCCGAGGTGAGGAAACTTTTGCTGGCGCAGCTACTTCAAGCAAGAAAACAAGTAAACAATGGGGAAGGCAACTGTCAAAATGGCGCTGCGTACGCTTGTTCCACGAGAGCTATGGAAACAAAGGACTTTTACTTAATACAATCGTTTTTTTTAGCTTCAAAATGATTAAATTCTGTGTAAAATAGGCTTTAAAAATGTTGGCACTTACAAATTTCCTAAAAATCTGGATATTAGAAAAAAATTACAAATTCTGTAAAAATAAAAACGTCTTAATTTGGCTTTTAATTCCGGCAATTGCATTGTAGAATAGTCTTTTATATCCATTTTGGGTTAAAGTATCTTTTTCGGTAAAAAAATACCACAAAATAAATACCTACTTCCCATACATTTTGTTCTGAACGTCTACTGCCTTAGGAACAAGCGTACGCAGCGACATCTACAATTAGCTTTGTGTTGCCAACCCCATTCGTTGATTAATTTAATTAAAATTAACTACTTGGTCAATTTTCGATTTACTTTGACAAGGTTCCATCCCATTCTCATCGCGCGCGGAATGTACCTGTTTACTACAGAAAAAATAACTTTCAGTATTGAAAAGTTGGGTATTCGTCGCCCCACCTAAACACGGCCGTTGTTCCCCATATAATAATGATATTTAATATCATTGATTATACCTATCTATTATATTGTGTACCTACTTCATAAGAATGCATTTCTTGTAACATTTGACAAATAATTTTAGTTGTGGTCAATGTTATAATGGCTGGTTTGATGTTAATTAAACTTATGAATTATTTGAGTGGAGTAAAAAATGGTATCAAGTAATAAAAAGTCTATATTTAAGTTAGTTTGTCGTATTATTTTTATAAACATGAAAATCAATCTTTAAAACAAAATTAAATCGAGAACTAGTTATAATATTTTACCTTTTTTATAAGAAGCATGGAAAATCAATACTTAACAACCTTATAATTATAATAGGGCCAAAAAAATAAAATAAGATAATATTTTGCCTTTTTTTATAAGACACATGGAATATTGATTCCAACTTAATTTTTTAAAAACGTAAACACAATTAAGGCTGTTATATTTGCATTTCAACGAAATTTGTGTTTTTCCAATACAGTTATCTAAAGAATGAAAGCATTATTATTTATGTAAACTTTAGTTTTAGCAAGCAAAATTCTTAAATTAGTGCCGTATAGAGAGAAAATCATAATAAATTGTCAGGTATTTTAAAACAAAGACAATCTGTTCAAGTGCAATTTCAAATTTGCTTGTCAGAGGTATTTTTCAAAAACGTTTCAGCTGTAACAAATAAGAATACGACTCATATTTATTTTTTCGCTTATCATTTGTATTGTCAAGGAGTTCCCTACTATGGAGAGAAAATTTGAAACAATGCTTTGAATCACAGAGAAATAAAATATTGAAAAATGCTCAAATTGGTACATGACATGTTTTTTTACTGGTATTTACAGAATCTAGAATAATTTTTAATTTTTCTTAGGAATAATGAGGTATTTGTCTAATGTATTGCGTGTTTTGTATATACTTATATCTATTTAATAATTTATTAGGAATTTTCATAGTTCGCCCTCATTACGGCTCGCGCAGAGTTGTTTTGATCATTTGTATTGAAAATCTAAAAATGGAACGTGATGCGACTCTACAGCCTTAAATCAAAAACAAGTTACCTAGAATATTTTACCTTTGTTAAAGTTATATATAACATACATAAGACACATATGGAAATGGATTATGGAAAATCAATACTTAGAGTCTGTCTAAAAAATCAGTTTACATGGGTAATTTCAAGGATAATTTTAATACCCACCGAAATCCCCAACCACCCCACCAATACCCATCTAAATAAAATTGAGTGAAGCTCTATGTTTACAATTAGAATTTTGACAGCACCAACAGGGTTACCAGTATAAGTTTTTAAAAATAATTTCTCATGTAAATTGACTTTTTAGACAGACTAACATCCTAACTGTTGTAATAAAAGTAAGGCCAAACAAAATTAAATCAAAAGGTATATTTTGCCTTTTTTATAAGACACATGGAAAATCAATAGGTACTTCATCCTTATAAAGCCAAACAAAATAAAATAAAAAACAAGTTACTTACAAGATTTTGTCTTTTTTAAGGCACAATCCCAAGGCAAAGCTTGGGATAGATTTTAAAATCGGACAATAAGTACCCAAGACGTAGTCATTACTACGTAGGTATCAAATAAATGACGATATGGGAGTATAATTTTTACCTCCTAGACTGTATTCTGTGCCACTGTTGATTCGCTAGGATGGTTTTGTGTTGGATTTTGTTGCTCCACTGTTGATTCGCTAGGACGGTTTTGTGTTGGATTGGGTTGCTCCACTGTTGATTCGCTAGGCTAGGACGGTTTTGTGTTGGATTGGGTTGCTCCACTGTTGATTCGCTAGGATGGTTTTGTGCTAGATTGGGTTGCTCCACTGTTGATTCGCTAGGACGGTTTTGTGTTGGATTGGGTTGCTCCACTGTTGATTCGCTAGGCTAGGACTGTTTTGTGTTAGATTGGGTTGCTCCACTGTTGATTCGCTAGGACGGTTTTGTGTTGGATTGGGTTGCTCCACTGTTGATTCGCTAGGCTAGGACGGTTTTGTGTTGGACTGGGTTGCTCCACTGTTGATTCGCTAGGCTAGGACGGTTTTGTGTTGGATTGGGTTGCTCCACTGTTGATTTCGCTAGGATGGTTTTGTGTTAGATTGGGTTGCTCCACTGTTGATTCGCTAGGACGATTTTGTGTTGGATTGGGTTGCTCCACTGTTGATTCGCTAGGCTAGGACTGTTTTGTGTTAGATTGGGTTGCTCCACTGTTGATTCGCTAGGCTAGGACTGTTTTGTGTTAGATTGGGTTGCTCCACTGTTGATTCGCTAGGCTAGGACGGTTTTGTGTTGGATTGGGTTGCTCCACTGTTGATTCGCTAGGCTAGTACGTTTTTGTGTTGGATTGGGTTGCTCCACTGTTGATTCGCTAGAACGGTTTTGTGTTAGATTGGGTTGCTTCACTGTTGATTCGCTAGGCTAGGACGTTTTTGTGTTGGATTGGGTTGCTCCACTGTTGATTCGCTAGGACGGTTTTGTGTTGGATTGGGTTGCTCCACTGTTGATTCGCTAGGACGGTTTTGTGTTGGATTGGGTTGCTCCACTGTTGATTCGCTCTGACGATGGTTTTCTGTTGGATTGGGTTTCATTCGACCACAAAAACATTGATAAATTACAATGAGAATGAATACAATTAACATTATACCGTATTTCAGGCACGCTTTAATGACACTTTTTTGTAAATATGAGAATTTATGTTGTTGTCTATGGTTTCCTGATAATTTTAGTATTAAGTCCGTAGTAGGAATCGTTTGTATTGGTGCCATAGAAGGAAGTGACCAATTAATCATGTTTATTGGTGCCATAGAAGGAAGTGACCAATTAATCATGTTTGGCTTTGTTTCGCTGAGACGTTGATAAAATAGACTTCTGAAATCGCCAACCATTCTCTGACCCATACTGCAAATGACTTGCTCTATCCTGCTTGCCTGAAAGAACTCATAATGATCAGACCCAGCAAGTTAGCATAATACCCACATCAACTTTGTCTAGGGATACCAGGTGTTATTTTCATACAAACGAGGTAACTTTGAAGCCTTGGTTTTCTGTCAGGGATGTACTGTGCTGTGATCTGATGACGGCTATCCAGGGAGTGAATGGAGGAGATTTAGATCGCTATACACACCCAACTGATCTGACCAGCATTCTTGTTTAAAAAAACCGCGAAAATAGCATGAAAATGTATGGAAATCCTTAAACTGAGAACTCTAACCCATTAATATTTTAGAATTCTGATCAGATCAGTTGGGTGTATATAGCGATCTGAATCTACTCCATTCATTCCTTGGATGGCCATCATCAGATTACAGCACGGTACATCCCTGGCAGAAAACCAAGGCTTCAAAGTTACCTCGTTTGTACGAAAATAACACCTGTATCCCTAGACAAAGTTGATGTGTATATGTTACCGGCAATGTGTATAATCCGGCATTGTATACAATGCCTAGGCATTGTATACAATGCCTAAAACGATCAGGCAATGTATGAAATATAATTCATTTTATACTTTGCCTAGGCATTGTATACAATGCCTGCTGGTCCACCGGCAATGTGTAAAATAAGTATATTTCTGTTGTCTGTTATAAAAAAATAACCTCGAAATTTAAGGCTCACGCTCCGCTGCGCTCCGCGCTCGCCTTAAATTTCTAACCTATACGCGGGACCTACAGGAGTAAAACAGGTTCGATTCCAAAGAGCCCCCCTCGAGCCCCCCTCGAGCCCCCCTCGAGCCCCTCTCGAGCCCCCCTCGAGCCCCCCATCGAACCCTCCTCGAGCTTTCCCCGAGCCCCCCCACTCGAGCTTTCCTCAAGCTCCCCCCCCCTCGAGCTTTCCCCAAGCCCCCCTCGATCCCCCCTCGAATCTATTCTCGAAAATCTTTTTATTATACACATTGCCGGTGGACCAGCAGGCATTCTATACAATGCCTAGTCTTGTATACACTGCCTAGGTAATGTGTGAAATAGATATCAATATTCATTATATTTCATACATTGCCTAAAAGGGCCAGGCATTGTATACAATGCCTAGGGGGACCCCTTTTCAGTCCCTGTTGTAAAAAAGATATTTATTTTTTTATTTATTTCTTATTTGAAAAATAGTTGGGCAAATGTCACCTTAAACTATTCCAAATTTCAAGTTGATACCATTAGTAGTTCTCGAGATATCCAGTTGTGACAGACAGACAGACTGAGTCACACCATAAGGGTTCCTTTTTTACCATTTTGGTACGGAACCCTAAAAACGGAACAACCCGCGCACGCAAGAATACAGTTCTTCTACTGAACAGCTTTCCGCTCTGCGCGAAGGAAGTTCAGAGCCGAGCCGCCAAATTGTTTTGCGCATAGATACTGTATACTTTTTATACAAATTGACGGTTGGTTTATTTGTTTATGAATATTCTATCTGTTTTATGTCTATAAGTATGTATCAAAGAGAATGTAAAAATAACTAGCGGTATGTATATTAGAAATATCATAGAATAAAGTAGGTAAAAAAATATACATGATGGTACACACATACGTAGGTAGTATTATTCGTCTGTGTACACACTATTACACATACGGGTGCAAAGAATACATTACTTACTCACAAATTATATAGATTAGAATGTAGGTACCTAAGCACCTATTACATTTACTCCGGCAAATACACAGAAAGCAAAATATAAAGATTGAAATGGAAAGATTGAATTGAAAAAGATTTGATTTTGAAGTAAACGTTTTGAGTCACTGACATGAATTTTTTTTTTCTGTCGAGGTCAATGTAGTAGTGATTATTTCCTCTATGGTCAATGTCTTGAGTTCAGGGCTTGCTACAAATTAGTAATCTGTGCTTGAGTTGCTGTCCAAACAAGTATTATGAAAATATAGAGTAAGATAAAAAAGTATGAAGGTGGAAACAAATTATCGGACGCGCGGCTGACAGCCGCTGTTCTGTGATCGCGGCTCATAAGTGTGCACAGTAGTGTTTTGCGGGTTCGTTTCTTCTTCTTATTTTAGTTTGGCAATCTACTCTCCTCTTTAGGGAATAATTTTTGCCAATGTCAAGTATTGAAAAGTTCAGTGGTAGATTGGTTCAGTTTACATTAAAATGCGGGTGCATCGCATTCCAATGCTGCTTGGAGCATTTGGCACCAAGTATATCAAGACGGTTTACTCGGTAAGGTCAGCCGAGGTAACCAACACTACAATAAAAGTCTCAGCTTCACACAACCAAGATCGCGCCTATTTCAATTATCCCACATATTGTTCAGTTGCGTAGGTAGACACTTGTACCACAAAACTGCACCAATTTTAAGACACAATATTCACTATGAATTAATTCCCGAAAAATTAAAATAGTCACCATACCGAACCCGACAAAATGGCGCTAAAAACTCTTAAATAAGTTCTTACGGCACTGAATTCTAGCCCAAAAGCCTGTTTTACTTTGCAAGTTTTTCAAGCTATACCTACTATATGAAATGCATGAATACAAATAATATAAAAGTAAAGCTCCAACCGCTGCTGCTGCTTTTGAGTAGGGTTTCCTCACTCAAAGGCTGCTGCGCTGCCGACCAGTGCCGCTTCGGTGGGAATAAACTTCAAGGGGCCGTACATTGTCAAATACTTACACATAATTGAGCAACGATTCCACACAGTGCGATCCCCTGAGCATATAAACCCTATGTTTGTGCCAACTATTAATAAACCTATTATCTTGAAACTACCTATAATAAAAAAAATATATTGATAGTTTCCAAATTAAGAAATAGTTTACTATTACATAATTAATTAAAAATGTTAATGTTTTCTATAATTTCAGTTATTCACAATCTAACACTGAAATATTCAACACTTGACACTGGCAAAAATTTCTTCCAAGAGGAAAGTAGATTGCCAAAACAAAAATAAGAAGTATTTAAAAAAAAGTTCTTCTTCTTCTTATTATTTTTGTTTTGGCAATCTACTTTCTTCTTGGAAGTAATTTTTGCCAGCGTCAAGTGTTGAATATTTCAGTGATAGATTGTTTCAGTTTACATTAAAATGCAGGTGCATCGCATTCTAATGCTGCTTGGAGCATTTGGCACCAAGTATATCAAGACAGTTTACTTGGTAAGTTCTGCCGAGGTAGCCACCACTACAGTAAAAGTCTCGGCTTCACACAACCAAGATCGCGCCTATTTCAATTATCCCACATATTGTTCAGTTGCGTAGACACATGTACCACAAAACTGCACCAATTTTAAGACACAATATTCACTATGAATTAAAATAAAACTTCTTCTTGAGCAACCAACAATTTATTGTTTCCAAGAGACACTAAAAACTTATTATAATTTCACCAGAATTACACTTAGATATCTGTACACTTCAACTGCTCCGAACAGAATGCCGCTCCGCGGGCCGTGCTCGCTATTTTGTGCAACGATTCAATCGGCCATTTTCCCGCCTTACCATCGACACTATTTCCGGTTTATCGCGATTCGAACTTTAATAGTCAATTTAGCTACTGTTAATCATTATTTCATGTTGAAAAATTCAATAAAATAGTAATCCTAACACTCGTCCATCCTGACGATGTGTATGTCCCCATACACATTGCTAACTAATCCTAACACTCTGCCGATTGAATCATTGCTCAAATATTAGTATTCTTGTATAATAAAGAAAATCGAAACAAGAGCAAAAAAAAAAAAAAAACTTTGCTTTTGAAATGCATCAAACTGAATCTATTAATAATTGTAAAGTAAACATGTCACAACACTACTACACTAAATTGATGCTTTAAAAGTTTCGTAGGTAACAATTACATTATTATGTCCGATGAAATTTAATACTTTATTTATTTGATTTCTATTATTATTTCTAGTTATTGTAACAATCATTACCAGTGACTAGCAAGCAATTAAAGACTTAATATACAACAATACTTTCTAAATTTATTCCTAATTACCAAATTAATTATTTGATTTCTTATCATTTGGTTTCTTTATTATCACTACCACAATACAGTTTCCAAAACACTTTACAAATCCGTTTTAAATTGTATTATATTGATACCAATTCCTTTACATTCTTATTCGTTTATCGTGAACCCATTCCTGTTTCTCACGACTGATGCAATCGACATATGAACCCTTTTCCAGTTTCTCACATATCAATACGCCTATCGTGAACCCATTACTGTTTCTCACGATTGACGCATATCAACAAATTATGAACCCTTTTCCAGTTTCTCACATATCAATTTTGTTATTTCATTTCACAACATAATTTCATTTCCATATTTATATCCAATGCAAACAATCATAATATAATAACTATTTCAATTATAGCGCATGAGTAAATAATTACGTTATTTACTCATGTGATTAAAGTTAATTAATCTTGAATAATTTAATAATATAAATTAACAATTTCATATTTATATCTAATGCAACCATAGAAACACATTTATAATATAATAACATAGTTTTAATCTTGATACCATTTTAATTATAGTTGTTTAATCTTAATGAATTTTATTATATAAACTACCATTTCTATATTTATATCGAATGCAATCATAATAATGCAATCATAATGTAAATAACATCGTTTTAATCTTGATACCTAGATACCTACTATTAAATTATATTTATTCACTATTTCCATATTTATATATAATGCGATCATAATAATACAATTAATTAAAATAACATTAAATCTTGATATTATTTCAATTTTCTTAATTATTTAATCCTGATTAATTATATTTTACAAATAACAATCAATTGCGTGCATGTTATGCTTACTATTCAACTATTTATTATCTTTGTGTTATTACAAGATGAAATGATAATTTTATTATTGATTGGCGAAATTAAAGGCTATAACAATAGTCATAATACCGCCGTAATAAATAATAACAATACAAAATGTGTAACATCCATGGCATTATCCGGCAATAGATTCCTTATCCGTATCATTTCCGCTAGTATCATCACTCATAACGCATTTGTCCACATCACCACTAACTTTATTTTCACCGTTTTCGCTATTACCATCGTCAATCGCAAGAGCGGCCAAATGGATCCAAGGTGACATCCTATCTGCTGAAACAGTAGTTTTACGTTTATATTTACCACTACTCAATCCTGGAATAGCAGCAATTCTGTAACGATCGTTTCCTAGGGCTGCTGTAACTCGAAAAGGACCTATGAAGGACGGCAATAACTTTTTACTTTTCCCATCGTTATTATACGAGGTTTTTGTAATTTTTACGAGATCTCCTACATTGTACAAACGTGCGGGTCGCCTATTCTTATTATAATCATCTCTAAGCTTCTCCTGTGCGATTTCAATGTTGCCCTTAACTTCGCGCCGGATAGAAGTTAAATCACCGTCTGCGCACGTTGCTTGTCTAATTTCATTGAGATTGGGGTCGACTTCCGAATTCATTAACGGACCGAACATAGCCTCAGACGGCGTCCTGCCAGTTGTCTTCTGAATTGTATTATTAAGACCCCATTGTACTTTGCCTACATTAACATCCCAAGATCGCTCGTCATCACTTAGATTCTGCGCGGTCAGAGAACTCAGTATTGTGCGGTTGTACCGTTCAACCTGTCCGTTTGAACGAGGGCAAGCGACTGCGTTCAAAACTTGTCTAATTCCCTTGTCCAAACAAAACTCTTTAAAAAGATGGGAAGTAAAACAAGAACCTCTATCACTAACAATACGGTCTGGAGTGCGGAAAGTATAAAATATATCTTTTAACACTTTTAAAACATTCTGAGTGTTAGTGTTTCTGACTGGTCTAATGAATATAAATTTTGTAAATGAATCAATGATAACAAGAAGGTAGGAATTCCCATTTTTCGATTTGACAAAGGGGCCAAGGTGGTCAATGTGCAAAGTGTGGAAGGGTATCTCTACCTTAGGAATAGGGTATATGTGTCCCTGAGATGAAGAGGTATTTTTCTTTGCATACGCACATTTAATACAGGCAGACACATACTTTTTGATGAACCGTGACATCTTCGGGAACCAATAAGATTTTTTTATACGTTCGGTTGTTTTTTCGATTCCGAGATGTCCCATTTCATCGTGATTTAGCTTACACAGCTGCCACCTTGCCCCCTTTGGCACCACCCAACGAATATCAGATTTATCTCCGTTTAAAAATTTATAAAGCCTATTATCTTTAATTAAATAATTATCCTTAATATGTTTTAAAGAAGTTTCATCAAGATCGGAAGTTAGAACATCTCTTATTCGACAAAGCTCAGAATCTCCTAACTGGAGCGTATGTAGCCAATCATCATTACTTATAGACATGACTGACGGACAACTGTCTAGTACTTGATCTTCGGTATCAACAATGGGATTTCTAGAAAGAGCATCAACATGCCCCATTTTAGAGCCCGCCCTGTATTCTATGGAACACTGAAATTCTTGCATTTGTAGCCACCAACGGGCTATTCGGGGTATAAGATCACGTTTATTAAAAGTTGAACGCAATGCGTTGCAATCAGTAACGATCTTAAATTGTAAACCTAGCAAGTAAACTCTGAATTTTCTCAAGGAGCTGATGACTGCCAAGGTCTCTAGTTCGTAAGAGTGGAAGTGCTTCTCTTCCGGGGAAGTCTGCCGACTGTAAAAAGCGACTGGACGAAGACCTTCACCATCCCTCGATTTCTGAAATAAAATACCTCCCACTCCTACCTTGCTGGCGTCTGTGTGCAGCTCTGTCTCTGCGGTTGGATCGTAAATGGCAAGGACAGGTCTCTGAATTAGCAAGCTTTTCAATAGCCTAAACGATTCTTCTTGATCATCTCCCCAGGTGAACTCAATATCCTTTTTGAGGAGTTTGCTTAAGGGATATGCAATTTTAGCAAAGTTAAAAATAAATTTACGGAAATAGCTAGCTAATCCCAAGAACTGTCGTAAGCCATGTTGGTTTATAGGACGAGGGAACGCCATGACGCTCGATATTTTCCTTTCTCCCGGACGAATACCTTCTCCACTAATCTCATAGCCCAGATAATCAATGTTATCCTTGAGGAATTCACATTTTGTCAAATTTAGAGTTAAATTTGCCTTTTCTATCAACTGTAAAATATGCTCTAACTTGACTAAACAATCTGAAACGTCTCTAGCAAAAATTAAAACATCGTCTATATAAGCGGTAGCCATGCTGTAACGCGACGAGCCTAACACTTGATTCATCATTCGCTGGAATGTGGCCGGCGCATTTGCTAGACCAAACGGCATGCGGTTAAACTCATACTGGCCGTCTGGTGTAACAAATGACGTCAACGCCTTCGAAGATTCTGCGATCGGTACTTGGTAATACCCCGACGCTAAATCAAGTGTAGTGAAACAAGAATTTCCAGACAAACGGGCAATCTCATCCTCTATGATCGGCATGGGGTACCTTTCTTTCACAGTGACAGAGTTAAGCATACGATAATCTATGCACATTCGAAAAGTTCCATCCTTTTTTCTCACCATGATGACTGGACTCGAGTATTCGGAACAAGACTCCCTGACAATACCAGCTTCTAACATCTCCTGGACCATCTTGCGCACCTCTTCTCTTTCTGCGTGGGATAACCGGTAAGGACGATAGACAACTGGACGATTGCTGCTCAATTCCAACTTCATCTCTGCCACTTGAGTGCACCCTAACTGTTTGAGAGACGACGCGAAGCAGTGCTTGTACTTAGTCAAGATCTGTATCAATCTGGCTCTATTTTCCTCACTAACCGAACTCCCTACACGAACCTGACTGACATCTAACTCAGTAACTGGTGGCGAGTCTAGATTGGGTTGTATAACCTGATTAACGACTTCTATCCTTGTGCCTCGTGCCACTGTACCTTCTTGTAACCTACATGGTATTGTAACAGGATTTACTGTGACATAAACAACTCCACTTCTAACCTTGTATACACCACCGCAGACCGTAACTTGCTGACTAGGTACACCTATTACCTTGTTATGTAAGAGAATAGTCTCATCACTCGAACAACTGGTTCTAGTTTTAACGTTAGCTGGACCATACAATACAACCCCAGAGTAACAGACGACTTTCACTGAGCTTTCCTGCTGTGTCTCATCTGGCGAGTAGGGTAATTCAGTTTCAATATTGTAAAACGTCAAATTTTGTGAATCCTTATATACTACAACATGGGGTTGCTCAGTGAAAGTTTGGCCTATTAAAAACGATGAATCTAAGTTTACGTCAGGCACTACATGACAGGATACAACAGCATGCACATTGTCAATAACTACATCGACTTGGACCTTACCGAGAGCTTTGACAATGACATTACCAAAACCTTTTAGCGGTGAAGGACTAGCATCAAAATCTAACCTAAGTTCAATGGCAATGGAGTATTTTATCAAAGAAACCTCGCTTCCGAAATCTATAAAAACTTCAAAATGTCTATCGTTAATTAGAGCGTTTTTCAAATACTTAGAATTTGGGGAGGCCGCAGAGATACACATGGTCTTAGGGACACTATCTCCCTTATTAGTGTTACCTTTGCTTAGGCAGGTCTCTACTGAATGACCGAATCTGTTACAAGAGGAACATTTAGGAGTTTTGCAAGCATCCTGTTTATGACCGAACCTAAAGCACCGGGTGCACCTCACAACGGGATTAGGGCATCTTGAACTTCGATGTCCCCTTTCCTTACAATTGAAACAGAAAATTTCAGATAATGGGCGCTCCCTACCATTGGACTTTACACTACTGTTTGTTACAGCCCCTTGTTCAAAAGGTTGTCTACTCTTAAACATAGGCCGTTCAAAACTAGTACATTCTTTATTACTGATTAAAAACTGCAACAACTGATCGGGATGTGAACAACGCAAAGCTAAGGCACTTGATTTCATTGTTCTATCACTAATGCCATGGATGATACAATCTACTGCACGTTTTCCGCTTATGTCACAACGATTTAATAATGCCAACTTTTCGTAATAATACATATCAATGGGTTCGTTAGGTCTACTACGTCTTTTGAGCATCTCCTCCAGGGTTTGGCCATAATTTTGTTCAGCCGGAAAAGCGCTAATTAATTTCTCTTGCCATTCGGCCCACGTAAATAATATGGTGTCAAGGCTTTCGTACCAAGTTTTGGCCAAACCCTGAAGTTTCTGCATTGCGAAGTGTATGATCGTCCTGTCGTCCCAGCCGTAGACGGTGGCACACTCATTCACTTTTTTTAACCATGTATCTATTTTCTGATTCTTAGTAGAAGGATTAAATTCAGGTAATATATTTTTGGAATCAAAATTTTTAGTGGCCACCGTCATTTGCTGTGGCGGCAGGTTTTTTAAAGAATTAATAATATTAAAGACATCTTTTGACGAAAACACTGGACTTTGGGACTTATCTACAGGTGTAACTTTAAGACTTCGTTCACAATTAGGACTAACCTCTCTGGCTGGCGGCACCGAGGCCTTGGATAGTTGGCGGCGCTGTTGCCCGTACACATCACCGTCGTTGCACCTCTGGAGTATCGCGCTGGGCTCTCGTTCTCTTAGCTGATCCTTTTCCTTGCGAAGGTCTTCTTCCATCCGTTGCAGACGCTCTCGTTTCCGTTCCACGTCTAGCTCCCGATCACTAAGCCGACTTTTAGTCCGGTAACGGCTGCGGCTACGGTCTCGGCTACGGCTACGGACTCGGCTGCGGCTACGGACTCGGCTGCGGCTACGGACTCGGCTGCGGCTACGAACTCGGCTTCGAATGGTTGTGGCTCGTTCAACTCTACGCGATGATCGTCTCGGATCCGGCGTTCTCAATCGCCTTTGATCACCCTCAAGGTGACGATCCATCTGAAACTCGAGAGAAGAAAAGTATTTGAATACGTTCTCAGGCCAGCGAGATAGTGAAGTTATGCAAAAATAAAAATAAAAGATTTTTTTTTATTACAATTTTGTTTTCCTTAGTTTACCGAAAAATATATGTCTCATCGTTCTTTTTTAAACCTGAACAACTTTCAATCTTTTGACAACAATATTTGACCTTGAATGACCTTGATTTACACAGACATAAAGTTATAGCTAATTATATTATAGAACAGCATGCTGAGCTTTGGTAAGGGTTACATACCCATTACTAATCCTCCTTCCAATATCGTTTTAAAATTAATGTGCAGTGTAAATGCATGACCAAAGTGTGGCCTTGACCACGAGTATGATTGTGAAGTATGCATGCACTGCCGAAGAGTAGCCTCGGCCACGTGCAATGTGTGTGAAGTATCTATGCACCGCCGAAGAGTAGCCTCGGCCACGTGCAATGAGTGTGAAGTATGTATGCACCGCCGAAGAGTAGCCTCGGCCACGTGCAATGAGTGTGAAGTATGTATGCACCGCCGAAGAGTAGCCTCGGCCACGTGCAATGAGTGTGAAGTATGTATGCACCGCCGAAGAGTAGCCTCGGCCACGTGCAATGTGTGTGAAGTATGTATGCACCGCCGAAGAGTAGCCTCGGCCACGTGCAATGAGTGTGAAGTATGTATGCACCGCCGAAGAGTAGCCTCGGCCACGTGCAATGAGCGTGAAGTATGTATGCACCGCCGAAGAGTAGCCTCGGCCACGTGCAATGAGTGTGAAGTATGTATGCACCGCCGAAGAGTAGCCTCGGCCACGTGCAATGAGTGTGAAGTATGTATGCACCGCCGAAGAGTAGCCTCGGCCACGTGCAATGAGTATGAAGTATGTATGCACCGCCGAAGAGTAGCCTCGGCCACGTGCAATGATTGTGTAGTATGTATGCACCGCCGAAGAGTAGCCTCGGCCACGTGCAATGATTGTGTAGTATGTATGCACTGCCGAAGAGTAGCCTCGGCCACGTGCAATGATTGTATAGTATGTATGCACGGTCGAAGAGTAGCCTCGACCACGTGCAATGAGTGTTAATTGTGTGAGCACTGCCGAAGAGTAGCCTCGGCCACGTGCAATGATTGTATAGTATGTATGCACGGTCGAAGAGTAGCCTCGACCACGTGCAATGAGTGTTAATTGTGTGAGCACTGCCGAAGAGTAGCCTCGGCCACGTGCAATGATTGTATAGTATGTATGCACGGTCGAAGAGTAGCCTCGACCACGTGCAATGAGTGTAAATTGTGTGAGCACTGCCGAAGAGTAGCCTCGGCCACGTGCAATGCAAACGTGTTCTAATAATAAGAATCTACTAAATGAATTGGAATTGTATACTTGGAACAACTGAATTTCAAAATTTTAGGTTGCTTTAGACGTTCGAAAAAAAAACCAGTAAGAAACTCGTGAGCGTACGTACCTTTAACCCGCTTCTGAAGTAAAATAAAACTTCTTCTTGAGCAACCAACAATTTATTGTTTCCAAGAGACACTAAAAACTTATTATAATTTCACCAGAATTACACTTAGATATCTGTACACTTCAACTGCTCCGAACAGAATGCCGCTCCGCGGGCCGTGCTCGCTATTTTGTGCAACGATTCAATCGGCCATTTTCCCGCCTTACCATCGACACTATTTCCGGTTTATCGCGATTCGAACTTTAATAGTCAATTTAGCTACTGTTAATCATTATTTCATGTTGAAAAATTCAATAAAATAGTAATCCTAACAGAATCAATTTGCAAATAATGGGGAATGTCCGAAAAAAATCTATTTGGCTGAATATTTTTTTATAGGTAGGAATAAGCTTCAGCTATTAAGCCATTTTTATTTTTTTCGTACATTCCCCATTAAAATAGACACCGAACCGAACCTGACAAATAGCGCCAAAAAACTCCAAAAAGAGTTTTGTCATTTTGTATTGAAACTTTTTTTAATACCATGTTGTGGTTGTGACAGGTGGTGGCAAAGGTATAATTTCCATTCTGCTGTTACTTTCGTACATTTGTGAAGTCGAAGAAGAGACATCATATTTTTAAATTTTTTCACGCAACCGATAATTCTGAAACTTTTTTCTATTACTAAGGGAGCTTATTCCTACCTATGGAAAAATATTCAGATAATTTATTTTTTCGGACATTCCCCATTAATGGAGGCAAAAGATAAAAAAATACACAAATAAAACTCATAAGATTATTGAAAATACAAATTTATTTTACGACACCCTTAGAACATAAAATACGAATGTACCTCAAACAATTTAATTAAAACACCATTACTTATGTTACAAAGTAAAAGAATGTAAAGTTTGTCCATCCTTACTTGTCTTATTTAGTAAACAGTTTTTGACAGTTGTCATACGTCTTTTAAACTTAAATCCAAGAACCTTATATTCATATTCTATGACACTGGACATTCTACTACTGAAGGATGGTTGGGGATGAGGTCATTCACCTTTGCAGATATCTTTTATCCCTCTCACACTGTGACTGGAATTGCCATGCTAAGTACAATATATCCCAATCCATAGTCAATTTACCCAGGTCATGTACAAAAATTAATTAGATTTTCTAAATAAATGTAAATATCGGTACACTTTAAATTAGTTACATGATGTAAAAATTTATTAGTACATGCCAAAGTAATTATTTAGAGGACAGATGAGTCCATTTTGTTATTACAATATTTTACGTTTAACAGTAATTTCTCCATATTTCATAAGTTACCAAATAAAAATAAGGTGGCATCACTGATGGAATTGTCTTTGATTTGACATGTCACTAATGTCAATGATTTTCCACCGCATCTCACGTTTATGTACAAAAATATAAAATTATTTAAATAAAATTCGCGTTACAAAGCATGTGTTGCATTGTGCAAAATTGCAAAAGTGTTTCAAAACCAAATTCTAACATTATATTTCACAAGTAAGTGTTTTTTAAAGTATTTTCAGCATTCAATTTTTCCTTCTCAGAAATCTGAATTTTAGCAGATTTCAAAGATTGTTTCCGATCTAATTCGGAAATATTATAGAAGTTAATTATAATTCCACCTTAATTACGTATTTTTTATTTCAATATAATAAATATAATATGTACAAATCTGTATTCATTTTCGACACATAAGAAGCTTTAGAAATATTATCTGCATATCGCAGGGTGACCATAATCACAGCAGAACTTTTGAATAAGAAAGAAAGATTTGGATGAAAAATTTACGTTTATCCTACCTAACATTACATTTTATGTTTTTATGCCACATTTAACTTTGAGAGCGGAATTATTTTGTATTCTTAACAGAGAGAAAAAATGTAATGTAAACTAAAATATTATCTTACGGAGTTGAGTTAAACAATTTAGATCAGTTTCAGCTAAGAATCGGACCTACCTAACTTACTACCTTACTACTATACTAGTTATTATGGTCTTTGACACCCATTGTTTATTCGTAGTAACAAAATAAAAATTAATCTTATTTTATTTTTCAGATTCCGAAACGATGAGGAAAAGAAACAATTATAGTATATCCCAATTACCATTAGAGGGAAATTATTTTCAACGGCCAAAATAATGCAGTTTTGACATTTTATATTGCAACTTTTTTTAATACAATGACTAATAATGAGACTTAATTTTCTTTTTCACACAACCGAAAATTCTAAAACTTTTTTCTATTACTAAGGGCGCTTATTCCTGCCTATAAAAATATTCAGCCAATTTGTTTTTTTGGACATTCCTCATTGTACAAAATAAAAATACACGTGACTTTAGGGTGGAAGGGCAGGTGTGTATACTGCCCGGCATATATATTGGCAAGAGAAAGAAAGGGACAAAAGATGCGCAGTAGCCATAAACACTAAGTTTATGGCTACTGCGCATCTTTTGTCTCTTTCATTTTCTTGCCAATATACAGGGTCACTGGAAATATGACGTATTCCTGCTAAGGGGTTATAGATAAGGTCAAAACAAATATTTTTTGTCATATAACTTTTTCTCAAAAAATTAATAGTTTTTGAGTTAATTGAAATTAAGTATTTTTTTACCAAAAGTACGTTTTCAGACACAAAAATTTTAAATAAAAGATAACTACTCATTCGATTCCAGTTTTTTCATTATTTTGGGGTAGAAAACAATCTATGTGTTGATAATGAATAAAAAAAATTACAAAAAGTACAGGTGTTTATAAAAAAATCAATCCTTAAATGCATTTATTTTTTTATTTTTTTTCAGATTTTTAGAAATAGCATCAAATATCTTTAAAAAAATCCTAGTAACTAAGCGTGCATAATATTTTAAAAACATCACCATCTATTCAGCTTTCAGTTGAGGTATAAAACTTAATAATAACTTAAATAAAAAATGAGAAATTAAGACTTAACTAAATAGCAGTCCCATTTTATGAAGCAAAAATTTCCTACTTCAAGCGCTTCGAAGGTGGCCGTATTATCCTACTTATATCATAAATGTGAAAGTTTGCTTGTTTGGATGATTGTTAATCAATCACGTAAAACGACTGAATGGATTTGGATGAAATTTGGCACACAGACAGTTTATAAACAGGATTTAAACATAGGAGGATACTATTATCTTGGTTAAAGGTTCCCTAGGGATTTTCTCGAATTTAATTGCGGACAAAGTCGCGGGCGGAAGCTAGTTTGCCATAAATGATCGTACTTACTAAAAATACTTTCGTCCGAGTGAGTTTGAAACAGAATTATTTTCCGCCGATGAGTCAAAATTTTATACAGACAGCATCAAAAATAACCATGCATATCAGCCATTTTTAATGACCCGCTGCTGGGGAACAGGCCTTTCTTTCCTTTTGGGATAAAGCGGACGGGCCATAACCCACCACGTGGGCCCAATGCGGATTGGTCGGTGTTAACTCAATGTACCTTACATTGAGCCCTTGGTTCTGGCTGCATTTACAGTCGTTAACACTGACCAATCCACATTGGGTCCACGTGGTGGGTATGGCCCGTCCGCTTTATCCATCCACAAGCCAAAAGGTAGGCCTGTTCCCCAGCAGCGGGGCATTAAAAATAGCTGATATGCATGGTTATTTGTGACACAGTTTGTATAAAATTTTGACTCATCAGCGGAAAATAATCTTGTCTCAAACTCACTCGGACGAAAGTATTTTTAGTAAGTACGACCATTTATGGCAAACTAGTTTCCACCCGCAACTGCATTCGCATTTACATTCGAGAAAATCCCTAGGGAACCCTTAACCAAGATAATAGTATCCTCATATGTTTTAATCCGGCTTATAAACTATCTGTGTGCCAAATTTCATCCAAATCCGTTCAGCCGTTTTGCGTGATTGATTAACAATCATACAAACAAGCAAACTTTCAATTTATGGAATAAGTAGGATAATACGGCCACCTCCAAAGCGCTTGAAGTAGGAAATTTTTGCTACATGAAATGGGACTGTTATTTAGTAAAGTCTTTATTTCTCATTTTTTATTTAAGTTATTATTAAGTTTTATACCTCAACTGAAAGCTAAATAGATGGTGATGTTTTTAAAATATTATGCACGCTTAGTTACTAGGATTTTTTTAAAGATATTTGATGCTATTTCTAAAAAATATGTAAAAAAATAAAAAATAAATGCATTTAAGGATTGATTTTTTTATAAACACCTGTATTTTATGAAATTTTTTTTATTTATTATCAACACTCAGATTGTTTTTTATCCTAAAATCGTAAAAAATCTGGAATCGAATGAGTAGTTATTTTTTATTTTAAATTTTTGTGTCTGAAAACGTACTTTTGGTCAAAATGTACTTAATTTCAATTAACTCAAAAACTATTAATTTTTTGAGAAAAAGTTATATGACAAAAAATATTTGTTTTGACCTCATCTATAACCCCTTAGCAGGAATACGTCATATTTCCAGTGACCCTGTATATGCCGGCATCTGTACCTAAGTCTTAAACCTCACCACGTATCTCCATGTTTTGACTTTTAACCAGCCGGACCGTACAGGACCAAGGGGTCAAGTTTGCTATTATCGTGACTAACGCCGTAATCGTGTTTCAATGGTGTTTGGATGGTAATGCTTTTTGACACAATTCTTGTTTTTGTAAACCCAAAATTGAAACACATTATTTTCCTAAAAATCCAAACCTGTTAGACACTGTGTCTCAGTTTTGGGTTTAAGAATCAAGAACTGTGTTAAAAAGCATTACCGTTCAAACACCATTGAAACACGATTATATGATGTTAACAATAGCAGACTTGACCCCCAGTGTGACCACCATTCCAAAACAGTATCGTCCATCCGGAGAGGAGCCAACCGAAAATAATCATTAAGTAAATATTTTGTGTTGCGCGCCGCCGCTGGCCAAAAGGGGGGTTTGAATGAATATATAGAAAGGTTATAATATGGTTGGTCAAGAGTAGTAATAATCCTATAAATGCAGTAATATTCTAAATGCGAATGTTTGTACGTTTAGAGATACCCAAACATACAAACTTTGGCACTAACTAACATCTAAACTATTCTAAACATTCAAATGTTTAGAATCTAAACACTTTTGAATGTTTGGATTGGTCGTCCAAAAAACTTACGCCGTAGGCATAAGTTGATAGTCTATAGTAAGTACCTATTTGTAGTGACTGTCCTACGAATGGACAACATTGTTGTCACCCTAATGAAAGAGATGGAAAATATCGTTGACGTCATTCAAGGTTATTTTTTCGTTCTTCAAGCCCCAAAAGGTGACGCAATGTCCAGAGTCATATATAAGGTTCTTGCTTAAATCGTTATTTAAAAATATGTTAGTAACTTTATGAAATTGCTGTTTATTTATTAACCATATATTTCATAATCTATGTGTGGAAAACCACTTCTTGTATTTTATATATGATTATTACAATAAAGAGTTGGGTGAAGATTGTTTACCATATAAGACAAGTGAGGATGGACAGACTTTAGGAACTAGCTTTTTTTAAAAGCTTAAATACTTTTTTTATTAGTTAACCTAGTTTACCATTATAAAGGCCAAGCCACACAGCGGGCGTGGCGTGACGGGACGGGACGGCTAAGCAGTTGTAATGTACTAGATACTATGGACGACGTCACACAGGCCGGCGTGGCGCGACGGGACGCGACACGCCGGCCTGTGTGACGTCGTCCATAGTATCTAGTACATTACAACTGCTCAGCGTCGCGTCGCCGTCCCGTCCCGTCACGCCACGCCCGCTGTGTGGCTTGGCCTTTATCAAGCATACAGATGAAGATATTTGATTTTAACTTAAAAAGCAGGGACAAAATCATTTGAAAAACAATTATTTATGCAGAATATCTTATAACTAGATGACCATTTATCTGTCGCACAATTTTGCAAAATGGCGGTCATCTGTCAAAATGCGTAATTAGAGGTCCTTCCTCCCAAAAATATTAAATACTTACTTAGCAATATGTAAAAAGTCCATACAAGTAGGGTTACCAGATCTAATATTGAGATTTCCTGACTTTTTCCCTGACTTTTCAGTAAATTTCCTGACACTTTGTACCTACACCTATATTCTTGATTTAGTTGACATTTGATAAGGGCGAGGCCCTACTAGTGCGTTGCGTCGCGTCGTCGCAGCGGAACAACGCATTGTATGCCACATATGCGTTGCGTTGACGCTGCGACAACGCAACGCAAGAAGGTACGCTCGTCTAGCTTCCTCTGTAGCAGTGGATACGACGCAGCGCATCACCCTCCCTCCCGCTTCGTCTCTTGTCCGTCGATCCGTTGAAACGTCGCGCGCGACAACGCAACGGTCTAATGGGGCATGTCATAAAAAATATATGGAAAACGACGCAGCGACGACGCAACGCAGCGCAACGCACTAATGGGACCTCGCTCTAATTTTTCTCATCAAAATGATAAACAAATTACCTACACTTTTTGGGATTTCAAAAATCCATGACTACAGTTTTTCCTTGTTTTCTTGACGGATGCCTTAAACATGTTATCTGGTAACGCTACATACTAGGGGTTATGATTTTAAACCATTATTCCAGGCTTAATTCTAGGCTAAACCTACAAATTAATAAAATATTCGAAATTATTAAATTATTCGTTCTCTTTCAGTGTTTGAAATTCTTTTCCCACTTAATTTTATACTCATACTTATTATTAATTTTAAATTATTAAAGGCAATTTGAATTTATGTAAGTATTATATAAAAAAAATGCGAATTTATAATACTAGGTGTACAAATACCCTCAACGAAGCTGAGGTCTACGTATTCTGCCCATCATCAGGACCATTTCTGTCGTGACGTAATGAAACCATTGTTTGTTACAAAATACTTAAAATGTTGATTATGACCCTGTTTTAGAGGGCTAATAGCTAAGTCATCAATCGCCATAGAGTACATTATAACCATGGAAAATAACAAATTGAGCAAAAAAACAAATTACTTTCCACGGCTAAAATGTATACTGTGGTGACTAATGACGATAACTTAGCGATTGGTCTGCTGGAATGCACCCAATCTTTCTTTGGACAAATAATATGAAATAACGAAGAAAATTAGTTTTCATAAAAAAATCTTGAAATATTTTATTTTTACTATGACCGTAGCCGGCTTCGAAATGGAATTATTTATTCCCGTATAAGTAGTCCGAAGGGACCTTCAATAACTTTATAGCTATTGCTTTCACAGGTATAGTCTAAATGACAAAAATGATCCTGATGATGGGCGGAATGCGTGGACTTCGGCTTCGTTGAGGGTCTTTTACACCCTTTATAAAAACCATATTAAAATACTGAACAGTACTTTTATTCAAATTTGAACTGTATTCGATGAGAGTTTAAGTAGTTTTTACAAACAACCGTACAGTATGTATATTCCAGGCACAATCCACGAGCTTTGAATCATAGTCAGACCCATGACACATGATGAAATGTACCACAGTAGTAGAATAATCAGTGCTTGCCACACCATATGCATGAAGAATAATCTGGAAAAAAGAGATCATATTAATGGGTGCATTCCAGTAGACCAATCGCTAAGTCATCGATCGCCACACGGTATAGATTTTAACCACGAAAAGTAATTTGTTTTGGTTCAATGGGGTTCGCAACGCAAAGCTAATTGTAGATGTCGATGCAATGTATGGGAAAATAGGTACTTAATTTGTGTTTTTTTTTTACCGAAAAAGAGTCATTGACCCAAAATGGATATAAAAGACTATTCTACAATGCAATTGCCGGAATTTAAAGACAAATTAAGAAGTTTTTATTCTTACAGAATTTATAAATTTTTTCCATATCCAGATTTTTCGGAAATTTGTAAGTGCCAACATTTTGAAAGCCTATTACATAGAATTTAATCATTTTAAAGCCCAAGAAAACGATTTTTTAAGTAAAAGGCCTTTGTTTTCATAGTTCTCGTGGAACAAGCGTACGCAGCGCCATTTTGACAGTTGCCTTCCCCGTTGTATTACTTTCTATGGTTAAAACACTCTATTGCGTCCAATGACTCAGCGATTAGTCTGTACAACTAAAGTTGTATTCGTCAAATACTACGAACATAATGTATTAACG
Source organism: Agriphila geniculea (assembly GCA_943789525.1). Taxonomy (NCBI): domain Eukaryota; kingdom Metazoa; phylum Arthropoda; class Insecta; order Lepidoptera; family Crambidae; genus Agriphila; species Agriphila geniculea. Next base: position 6,901,467 of record OX038898.1, on the reverse strand, counting down.
AAATAATTTTGCATTGATAACATAGATTGTCATAGATCATAGTGAACAAGACAGACAACATACAGTGTGTTTTTTGAACAGTGATCAAATTTTGTTGTATGGCTTAGACCATCAAACTGAACAACTTTGTCTATGGGACCAACTTAATCAGATCAAATAAATATTCAGCTGTTCCACAGAAAACATCAATACTCGACCAAAATGTATGGAACAGCTGATTATCTTTTTGATCTGATTAAGTTGGTCCCATAGACAAAGTTGTTCAGTTTGATGGTCTAAGCCACACCAAAAGGTTTGGATCACTGTTCAAAAAACACACTGTATATTGAGTAAAAGCTAAAATCCTGGGAAAGCATGTTATGTGCCTACAATAGTGCCTGTCACGTACTAATGTTTAACCTTAACGACTGTTTCAGATGACAACAACCGGGACCGACGGCTTAACGTGCCCTCCGAAGCACGGAAGCGCTCAGTTGTAATGCCACTTTAACGGTCACCCATCCGACACCTGACCAGACCGAGCGTTGCTTAACAAACGTGATCGAGTACGGTAACGCTGTATAAGTTATTTTATTACACTTACTTAGTTTGCTTCTTTCTAGCGGCCGACAGAGTGGTTTCTTTTTCGTTATTCAAGTATCTTCTAACCCCCAAATGAAGATTGGTGAAAAATTCTCGCCACTGTAATAGTAAAATAAATTTTGTTTAAGTGATATATTAAAAAAATACTTGAAAAAAACAAGTCACCCATAGCACCCCAGACGGGTGAGGCGATTTTTTCAATAGGGAATATGCATCTCACCGATTTTGATAAATTTGAGCTTGATTGCTGCGGACACTTGTAAAACATGGTGGAACAAAAAAAATAAAAAAAATGTATTATTTTAGTTTTATCACACGATGAAATCAGGGAAAAAACGTTTTTTTTTCCTTTTCGGATATATTGCACTTAACAATCAGATAGAATATCGAATAAGAAATAATATTTTGTATGACACATATGTACTCAAATGCAAAATTTAAGGAGATAATAAAGATTCTTGGCTAACTCCATAATAAACGCGCCTGAAACGTGACAAGTGACGTCACATATTTGTATAGAGCGTTTTCGGCGGGAGCTGATGCGTGCTAACTTTAGGTAACTATATCTCGAGAAAAAAACGCAAGAGAAAAGTTTCAATATTACAGTTGATTTTCTACGGCATCATACTTTTGATTTTGATTAAAAAAATTGATGCATATTCCCTATTATAAATAAAATTATTTGTCTACTAAAACTTACAGTGGCCGTCATTAAAGACACAAGTCTATTTTCATACAAACGAGGTAACTTTGAAGCCTTGGTTCTCCGCCAGGGATTGACCTAGCTGTGATCTGATGATGGCCATCCAGGGACTGAATGGAGGAGATTCATATCGCTATACACACCCAACTGATCTGATCAGCATTCTAAGAGATATAAGGATATGTTTAAACAAATCCGCGAAATTAGCATAACAATATATGGAAATCATGAAACTGAAAACTCTGCTCCTTATATCTCTTAGAATGCTGATCAGATCAGTTGGGTGTGTATAGCGATCTTAATCTCCTCCATTCACCCCCTGGATGGCCAACATCAGAGCACAGCTAGGTCAATCCTAGGCGGAGAACCAAGGCTTCAAAGTTACCTCGTTTGTATGAAAATAGACTGGTGTCTTTAATTAATTGACCGCCACTGTATATCATTTGTCTTCATATAAAAATAGCATTGTGATTGCGAAATATCTAAAATATAATAATTAAGATATACAACATGTATCAAAAAACCCTGTCAGACCCTGAAACAGGTGATAATGTTGCTGAAACTAAACAACATTCTCCAAGGAACATAGAAACATGAAAAAACAATTCATACTCCCATACAAAATATATTGGTCAGCTGACCGACTTACTATACAAAGGCGAAAAAAAAATTTGATTTTAACCGACTTCAAAAAAAAGGAGGTTCTCAGTTTGACCTGTATGTATGTATGTATGTTTGTCCGCGATTATCTCGCGTTTGGCTGAACCGATTTTGATGCGGTTTTCAGAAAAGTATTTGTTACACTTAGGAGAAGGTTTTAGTATTTTGACCGACTTCGAAAAAAAAGAAGGTTCTGAGTTTAACTCGTATTATGTAAGTATGTTTGTCCGCGATTATCTAGCGTTTGGCTGAACCGATTTTGAAACAGTTTTCAGAAAAGTACTTGTTATACTTAGGAGATTTCAGTGTTTTAACCGACTTCAAAAAAGAAGGTTCTGAGTTTGACTCCTATGTATGTATGTTTGTCCGTGATTATCTCGCGTTTAGCTGAACAAATTTTGATGCGGTTTTCAGAAAAGTATTTGTTACACTTAGGACAAGGTTTTGGTATTTTAACCGACTTCAAAAAAGGAGGATCTCTTCTCAGTTTGACCCGTGTGCATGGTTGTCCGCGATTATCTCACGTTTGGCCAAACCGATTTTTTCATCTACCTACCTAGATAATATATCTAATACATAAAGTACTTACACTAAAAAGGAAAAAATAAAAAAATTGTTTTAAAAAACAAAAAACCGACTTCAAAACCCTGGGGCTGTTAGAATAAAAAAAGTTGTCCTCCAGCCCCACCAGACTTCAATAGACGTGTTTTATTACAATGATAATGCGTATCTAGTGATTTCAATATTATTGCTTTTTAGAGGTAGTGTGGGGTTTTGAAGTCGGTTTTTTTTCGACCTATGTTTCTTGGAGAATGTTGTCCAGTTTCAGCAACACCATCACCTGTAGTCCTACCGCCCAAGTGTCGCCGACTTCACCGTCGGCTTCATTTGACAGATGGATGATATACATTGCTACTTCTTTTTGGTACAAATAAAAATTTTGCTAAGAATTGTAGCAATGTATTTCAACCATCTGTCAAATGAAGCTGACGGCGAAGTCGACGACACTTGGGCGGTAGGGCCCCTGTTTCAGTGTCTGACAGGGTTTTCGATACACGATGTATAATTATCATCCTTTTATTCATAAACAGTTTTTGGTAAAACACTCATTTAAACAATTCAAAAACAACCGTGTATAAAATGGATGAATAATATAGACTGGTCGAAAATTCTGAAAATCAGCTGTCTTTACTGTTTCAACGGCATTTTGTGAGCCATTTGGGCAACATGACTTTTCCGATGTAAAGAAGCCGGCTGAATTCGATTCTGAATGTTGCCAAACCGAATTTTGATGTTTTTTTTTTTCAGGCGTGTTTTGCTCTAACAATGACTTGATTCAAGAAAATATCTCTATATTCCTCTACAGAATTAAAACTATGAGGATTTGACTCAGAAAAAAAACACTGGTAAATAACCCAGTTATTTCACTAATAGAGAATTAACTTTTTGAACATTTCCAAATCATTTTTTAACACAGTTACCTGTGTTAAAAAAATGATTTGCGTCGCGCGGCGAAATTTTCTCAGCTATTTTTGTTTTTCAAAAATCCTCTACAGAATTAAAACTATTAAAGAAGATGTCCCAGCGTTGCCCCAGTTTCATTTTATTTAATTACTTTCATAATAAAAAAATGCTAATTACATTTTATTTAGGTATAGTATCAGTCAAGAATTGTTTTATATTTAGGAAAACAATTACAAAACCATTAAGTTATTTTCTGAAGTATTTTGTGAAAAAAATGTAAGTAAATAGTACTATCATGATAAAAAATTGTGATTTAAATGCGTTTTAACTTAAAAATCCCACTTTTGAATGCAGAAAATAATTATTAATCTGATTCTAGAGTAAAATACCTACTCTGACATACTACTTTGATTAAGACGCGATAGACTTTCATTTTTTGAGAATGGTGAGGCAAATGATATATGCTCGATGGGACATGTCCTTTACCCCAGAAAAAAATACTGGTGAATAGCCTAGTTATTTTAGTATAATAAAGTAATAAACTTGTTAAACATTTTTGTTTAGTAACTGTGTTGAAAAAAATATTTTGATTCGCGCGGCGGAATTTTCCATATTTTTTTTTTCAAAAATCCTCTACATAATTCAAACTGAAGATTTGCCCTAGAAAAAAATACTGGCAAAAAGCCCAGTTATTTCACTATATAGATTAATAAACTTGTAAAAAAAATTGTCTACACTCGCGAGCAAAAGTATGGAATCATAGGCCTATCTTCATACAAACGAGGTAACTTTGAAGCCTTGGTTCTCCGCCAGGGATTGACCTACCTGTGATCTGATGATGGCTATCCAGGGAGTGAATAGAGGATATTCAGATCACTATACACACCCAACAGATGAGTTTAGCATTCTGTGAGATTTATTAGGATATGTTTAAAGAAACCACGAATTTAGCATAAAAATGTATGAAAATCCTGAAACTGAGAACTCTGATCCTTATATCTCTTAAAATGCTGAATAGATCAGAGGGTGTGTATAGCAATCTGAATCTTCTCCATTTACTCCCTGGATAGCCATCATTAGATCACAGCTAGGTCAATCCTTAGCGGAGAACCCAGGCTTCAAAGTTACCTCGTTTGTAAGAAAATAGGCCTGTGATTCCATACTTTTGCTCGCGAGTGTAGTAACTGTGTTATTTGTTAAACATTTTTGTCTAGTAACTGTGTTAAAAAAAATATTTTTTTTCCAGCCACTTCCGGTACACGGGCGGACTTCCGGTTATCAAAATTGAGTTCAGCGACCCCCAAAACTTATGCCAGGACACCTCACACGACCAGAATCGAGTTCTAATAAGATAAGGCTCCATTTTGGCGGCCATCTTGACTTTTGAGCAAAGGAGCTAAAATTGGGCCTGGCAGCATTCAGCACCGAATTCAGCAGGCTTTTTTATTTCGGAAAAGTCATGTTGCCAAAATGGCTCACAAAATGCCGTTGAACTTGAAATTTTTTATATGAACTACCAATCTAATATATGTATCTATCTGTAACTCACGTCTAAAGTAGAAATGTCTATATAAAACAGCTCGCTGTCCGTCTTGTTGAGTTGTTTGCACAAATCTAACGTGTTGGGATTGTGGAACAGCCATTCGGTGAAGATGAACTTTTCGAGACGACCCAAGGAGTTCCATACGTTGCGATTTAGACGGAACAATCTGGAAACAATATTGAAAATATTGTAGGATATTTGAAAAAAATCGACTCTCCCGTAGCACCTCAGACGGGACTCGAACCCTCACCCTTGAGATTCAGGCCCAATGCACTGACCAATTATGCTACCGAGTCGCTAGTGGGAGCGGCGAAATTTTTAGTACTTTTTACGTTCACGCTGTAAGCCAGCGTTATTTCATCAATGTGAAGAATTACCTTCAACATTCAAATGCAACATCTTTACAGATGCTAGATAATCGATTAAGATGAAATAGCTAATTCACAGTGTTATTTTTATATTAGGATAATTAATATATTAGAAAAAATACTAGAAAAAATCGACTCACCCGTAACAGCTCAGAGACGGGACGACTACTACGAGTGAGTCAATTTTTTCTAGTATTTTTTGTAATATATTAATTATCTTAATATAAAAATAGCATTGTGAATGCCTAAAATCTAAAAATTCAATTATTGTAGGAAATAATAAAAAGACATAAAAACATCAGCAGAATTTTTAAAATGGCCAACTGCTACTCATTCGCTTACTTGAAGCTTAAAAAGAATTAAACAGTTAAGTCACACGTTTGACATGTCCATTTGGCAGACATTTGGATGTCTGCCAAATGGACATGTCAAACGTGTCAAACAAACGTTGGAATACTACTGAAAGTACGTATATATGTATACAAATTGAAATGTATTGGGCGTTAAACTGCGCTAATTGTCATACTTACATAGGTTTTCCGCCAGTAAATTTTAATAACAAATCCAACAAAATCGCAGGGAAGAAATGAACAAAGATGGCGGATAACCGGAAACTCCACAAGGATGCATTAAAAGCAAGATATGGGTACCTGAAAATAATATCTCTGTTAAATGTAACGGTATTTACTGCAAATAAAACAAAATTCAAAATTGATAAAGTGTTGCTGAGGCCAATGGTAAACGAATGGGTCCAGTTGGGAAGAGTTAGCTAAGGGTGGGGATGGACCAGGATTTTAGGGTCCTTTTGGGAATAGACCAAGATGACCGGGCCCAATCGGGAACGGCTATAGGATGTAAGGCCCTAGTTGGAAAAGATGACGCGGCCCAGGAAGAAATAGTTGTATATGGACCAGGATAACAAGCGCAATTTGAGAATGGCCTACGATGACAGGACCCAGTTGGGAACAATCCCATAGGACAAAGCATGAATAGGCCGATTTAGAAGTGAGCCAGGATGACCGGGCCCAATTTGGAGGATGTAAGGGCCTAGTTGTAAAAGATTACGCAGTCCAGTTAGGAATAGACCAAGATGCCAGGATAGGGCCCAATTGTAAATGGACCAGGATGCTACCCTTTGAGAATGGACCCAAGATAACAGGCCGGGAATAATGCCAGGATGACAAGGCATGAGTGGGCCGATTTGGGAATAGACTTTAGTGCGTGAAACAGGAGGCTTAATCGCGTTAATTTATAACGATAAAACCTAAACTGAAAAAAATCTTGTCTATTATTTTTTAATATATTGTAATTTATTGAAATTAAAACAAACATATGGAAAATTAGAATTATAAATATTTACTGTAATTAGTTAACAAGTTGTCAGTTGAGTTGTTACCCGATTGTTATGCTCCTTAATGTTAAAGTTCAAAATGAAATCATTTGAAATGTAAGAAGGATTGGATATGAAAATATTTTCACTTTGGTTACATTTTATTTTCATTTAAGAGTCAGCATTACATTTAAACAGTATAAATTAAACAGTGTTTTCAAATCTTTCGTGGTAAAGCCTTTAGCTACGGCTGCTCAAAACCAAAACACAGTAAGCCACATTTGGAAAATTTTGCAGAACAAGCAGAAATGTATTTTGCTCTATCTTAAGCATAAAATGAAAATGAAAAATTCTTTATTCAAATAAGCTCACATAATGAGCGTTTTTAAATCGTCAAATAATGTTTAACCCTATCACCAATTATGACGTCTTTTAGCTGACAAGAAAAACGGGCGCAAAAAACTTATCAACTTTATCAAATGGAACGATATTTACAAATATGTATATCGTTTCCAGACTTTAACAAAGATTAACAAATTAATAAAATTTAATTAGATCATAAAGATCAGAAAGTAAAAATATTGCAATTAAATAAATCAAAACAAGGTAAGTTATTATGATATATACGTTTCGAGTAAGAAGTGCCATACATACAGACAATATAAAACAGATTTTTTATATACGACGCCCTTAATACAAGCAGACAGAAGCAGACCCATTCCCACTGGCAGCACCCGTTCACGATCATGACGCATAAAAACATGTCACATAAACAAAACCTAGTAAAACCACGCAGCATCCATTGTCTCATAGTGTTTTGATTTTGTTTTTGAGACATATGTACTGTAATTGTTTTATGCTATTTTGTCTCTTACTAGGTTTAAACTTCTTAAAATAATTTAGGTTTTAGGCGACATAGTACTACGACGATCAAATTAGTCTGTAAATCTAGTTAGTTTCTGAGTTACTAAGTAAATCAGAATATTTTTTTTTTCAATTTGTGTCTTACTGTGTTTTGTTTTTGAGCAGCCAACATGGCCATAAAGTTTCAAGGTATTTAACGGTCAAGTGACATTCTTTACTTACCACACAGCACTTTTCAGTGGGTATGTGTGTAGCGTGTCGTTGATGATATGTTCCATAACGCTCCAACGAAAAGGCCTGCATGTTGACGAAGAACAGTGGTATACGGACAGACCATTTCTGAAATACAATTAAGAATATATATGAAAATAATGACTTTTTTTATTCACAACGGGGTAATGCCATAGTAGAACCAAATAAGTAGGCCAACTCGAGCCTCGAGCGAGCGATACAGCTTAAACACGTAGGGCTGTCACATCGCTAGTTTATTCAATCGTCAAAAAATGCATAGTAAATCTCTATACAAAATATTTTTTTCCTTGTAGGGTAAGCATCAGGGAACTATAATACAAAGTTTTTTTTTTATATTTTTTTGTACGTAAACCAGAAGTTAATCTTAATTGTAACTTGATAGATGTATGTGATACATTGGCACTTTCGTTTTGACACCAATAAAAACTTTCTAAAGAAAAGTAGCAATGTATCACATCTATCTGTCAAATAACAGTTTACATTAAATTCATTGTTTTCAGGAACTGACTACAATCTTTTCATTGCCTACGTCATGTTATGTGATTTGAAAACTTACAGTCGAAATAGGATTAATTAAAACGTGGCTTTTTATTTTTTACACTATTAACTGTTTTTTACTTTATTATTTACCTACACTTATCAAAATAATAAATCTTTAAATTCGGAAATTGAAACTTTCCATAATAGGCATTAAAAGTACTTTTTCCTGTAGGAATTTATGATTTTTTAACAAAATTACACAATTTGATATAAAAAGAAATTCGTCTGTTTCGACAAATACGAAATGCCTTATTATTTAAAGTTATTGTAAAATATATCCTCATTCTTACAAATCTTTTTGCAATAATATCTTTGGAAAGCATGGTATGTATGTACTGTAGGCGGCGTGAGGCGTGCGTGAGCGCGAGCGAGATTACGTACGGCGCAGCCACGACTGTTGCACCTTTATCACCTTTAAATTTTGTCAGTGTGTGCGTGCGACGACGCATACGTACGAGCGCGCTCACATACAAACCGCGTTCGTGCGTATAATGAGTAAGATGACTTACTTATTTGGTTCTACTATGGTAATGCTTAGCCTTCATCTCACTTGATGTTAAGTGACGATAAGGTCGAACGTGGAAGCGCACTACACCCGGAATCCTCACTATTGAGGAATTGGCTATCTTACCTCAAACTGCCGGAACACAATAATTTTTAAATTGTTGTTATGGCATCAGACTTAGGTAAGATGGTGGTAGCTAGCCAGGCGGATTTGAAATAAGCCCTACCACCAACCAAACCGAGTACAAATTGTACCCCATCCTGGAATCGAACCCACGGGTGGGCGAACTACTAGACCACAGAGGCGGTTAAATCTTTTTATCTACACCCATGCTTTAAATCCTCTGTAAGGGGTTCTGAAACAGTTAGCTTACTGCCATCATTACAATATCCCGAGCGAGAGCTGGGCCTGCAGCGCCGCGCGCCCACGCGCGAGCAACGCATTATGAAATTCAGTACAACATTATAACACTCTTGCGGAAGACATAATGGCGAGGAGGGAGAGGAAAGTCAATGTCAAAGACAAAGTCAAAACCTTTATACAGGATACATATCATGGGTTTAGATAAATATCATGGGTGTTTTTAATCCATTTAAAATATTGTTTGTTTCCCTAATAAAAAAGAAAAAATAAAAAAATGGGTGTAGATAAAGTCTTGTATGCAACTGTACATAATTAGGTATTAAAAAACTCATGCGATACTATTATCAACCCACATTCGTGTTTTAATACCCCTCGTTATAGTACAGTTGCATAAATAACTATTATATGTTGTAGGTAGGATAATCGGCTAATAGCCGGCAAACATCTTGAAATAGGGTGGGGATTGCGTAGAACGCGTATTTTGTGCATGCGTAGCGGTGAGGGGCGCGGGCGGCGGGAGAGGGGCGCGCGCTATTGGTCGCTCACAAGTGCACATGCGCGAACTTATCCCCACTTCGTCGAAAGAGCGTCAAGATGTTTGCTGGAATCTGTATAAAGCAGATCTTTTGCAAAAATCTTAGGTCGATTGTAAAGGAATGGATAATTGGAATCTAAAGTAGACTGTCGCAATAGTTCGAGCCATTATTAGGATCTTTGTAAAAATCCCAGTATGTTTCGGACAATGGGGATGGCAACGCAAAGCTGATTGTAGATGGCGAGGCGTACGCTTCCTAAGACAGTATAGACGTTCAGAACAAATCTATAGGGAAAAAAAAGGTATTTATTTTGTGGTATTTTTTTTACCGAAAAAGATCCATTTACCCAAAATGGATATAAAACACTATTATTCTACAATGCATATTCGTACAGAAATCGTTCATTTTTTCTTAAAATCCAGATTTTTCGGAAATTTGTAAGTGCCAACATTTTTACAGCCTAATACACAGAATTTGATCATTTTAAAGCTAAAAAACGATTTTTAAAGTAAAAATCCTTTCTTTTTGATAGTTCTCGTGGAACAAGCGTACGTAGCGCCATTTTGACAGGTGTCTTCCCTATTGGAAACTTAAATACCGATTGGATAATCTGAGTCGATTTATAACATCTTCAGTCTGATTGGTCAGAACATGACTATGGGTAGCCTTTATCCAATTAGAGCATTCGTCAGTTGATGACGTTGATGTCAGCCAATCGGCGCACGCAAAGTGATGATCATTCGCGATTTACGTATTATTGTTAAAATCCTAAACATTGCTCGGACGATTGCAAAAATCTGTCTCAGAATCTAATTATCTGCTTTTTTGCAATCAAAATAGGAATTTTGTAAAGATCCGATTTATACGAATATCCTACGACATACATAAATACAACATGAAATTACTTATAGCGTAGGAAATTATGCGATGTTTTGTATGGAGACCCCAACATTAAATCCTCAGTCGATGAAACTTTGCAGGGATGTAATATAGTATGAACCAAAACCTATGTACAAATATCCAAAAACAAAAAAAAAACGATATGGATAATTTAAAAAATGTTTAATTTATGATACTTCATCATACTGTAAAGTTTCGTCTACTGAGGATTTACTGTGAGGGTCCACTACCTTACTTTCCTACACTAATATTAAAAATGTGAAATATTATCCCAAAGTCAATAAACGTTGACAGTATCTAAAATGGTTTGAAAACAACTATAGTCAAAATATAATTTTTTTTTACTGTTTCTTAGATTATTTACAATAGATTATTTACAATAAGTTTCTCGTTTCAACGAATTCAGTATAGTAGGTAGTTACAGAAAATATAATGTATACATATTCATAACTTTTTGAGCAAAAAAGGGTAAAAGGTTATTTAAAACTATCAAACTATTTTGATCTTTAAAGTCAAGCAAGGTGAATGTCAAAATCGGTTGTTTTTGTTTGTTTAATTTAACAATGTCAACTTGCAAATGTATTATGATGACATTGATGACAAGCCCGTGAAAAGGCTATTTAGAATTTTTTTGATCTTTTGAGCTACCTATTTAGATTTTTTTTAAATGAAATAGTTTTGACATCTTGTTTACATGACGTCTCACATTCAGCTCATGTGTTGCTGATTATACTGTAATGATTATTATAAAAGGCCATTCTAATGATAGTGGTGGCAGAGATTCCAGTTGATTTTCATACAAACCTATTTTGATTTTCATACAAACCCGATTGACCTAGCTTAGCTGTGATCTGATGATGGCCATCCAGAGTGAATGGAGGAGATCCAAATCACTATACACACCCAACTGATCTGATCAACATTCTAAGAGCTATTTGGATATTTAAAAAAACCGTGAAAATAGCATTGAAATGTATGAAAATCCTGAAACTGAGAACTCTGATCCTTATATCTCTTTGAATGCTTATCAGACCAGTTCGGTGTGTATAGGTGGCCACTATTCCTCATTCGATAAGAAGAAGACCACTATAAAAGGTTATTTTTAGTTAATACAAAATACAAAACCTCTCGTGGGGTTGATCAGACCATCAAACTGAACAACTTTCACTATGGGACCAACTTTGAAATCGCGAAAAAAAATCAACTGTATCATACATTTCGATGGAGTAGGCATTGTACTTTTGTATGGAACAGCTGATTTTTTTTCATGATTTCGAGGTTGCTCCCATAATGAAAGTTGTTCAGTTTGATGGTCTGATCAACCCCACGAGAGGTTTTCAATGAACTAAAAATAACCTTGTATATCACTCATTGGTAGATGGTGTGTAGGCCCAACTCCCTCATATCTTGCCCATCATCCTTTCGAGTACAGTAACTTACTTGTTTTTAGCGGCATTCCACCCAGCCACTAGTAATTGGTTGACGACCACATCTACTGGTATATAGTCATTTATGTTCTCTTTAGCGAGGGGGAGTCTTCGGACCACACCTTAAAAAGACATAATATACCGAGTGAAAGGATCATAATCATAAAATATCTAAAAATTTCTAAAAAGGAGAACCGGGTTTCTCGCCATTACAAGGTTATTTTTAGTTAATACAAAAACCTCTCATGGGGTTGATCAGACCATCAAACTGAACAACTTTCATTATGGGACCAACCTCGAAATCACGAAAAAAAAACAGCTGTTACATACAAAAGTACAATCCTACTCCATCGAAATGTATGAAACAGCTGAATTTTTTTCGCGATTTCAAGGTTGGTCCCATAATGAAAGTTGTTTAGTTTAATGGTCTGATCAACCCCACGAGAGATTTTGTATTAACTAAAAATAACCTTGTAGAAATGCTTTTGAAATGAAACGATTGAATTTGGTCTTAAAATAAAGCCAATATTTGCTTCATATTGATCAAGTTCTGTCTTATTTTTAGTGTTAATTATGAATTATTTTTGACATGGAAAACATTTGTTATTATAACCTGTAACAGTGTGAAGTGGTTGGGAAAGGATTATGCCGATTTTACTATACAAGCTAGGCCATTATGCGCTTTGATGAAATTACCAAAATACTATAGTGATTTTATAGTGATTGCGTGGGAAGAATATCATTAAAATATAATGCGGGAAAAAAGAGAAATCTCAATCTCAAGGAGCCGTTTGGGGTTACATTTTCCTATTATATGACATTTTGTTATCTACCCCTTTTTGACATGACATGAGTCTGTCACAGATCATCATCATCATCATCATATCAGCCGCACGACACCCACTGCTGGGTATAGGCCTCCCCCAAGGATTTCCACGACGATCGGTCCTGCGCTTCCCACATCCAGTGGCTTCCGGCAATCTTCACCAGATCGTCGGTCCACCTTGTCGGGGGCCTACCCACGGAGCGTCGTCCGGTGCGCGGTCGCCATTCCAGAACCTTTCCGCCCCAACGGCCATCGGTTCTTCTCGCTATGTGTCCAGCCCACTGCCACTTTAGCTGAGCAATCCTTCGAGCGATGTCGGTTACTTTAGTTCGCCTGCGGATCTCCTCATTTCTGATTCGATCACGCAGGGAAATGCCGAGCATGGCTCTCTCCATTGCACGCTGGGTGACCTTGAGCCTCCTTATGAGACCCATAGTTAGCGACCACGTTTCACTGCCGTAAGTCATCACTGGCAACACACACTGGTCATAGACTTTCGTCTTGAGACACTGAGGTAAATCGGACACGAAGATTTTTCGGAGCTTCCCGAATGCTGCCCATCCGAGTTGGATTCGACGAGAGATCTCCTTCTCAAAGTTGGACCTACCTAACTGGACTGCCTGTCCTAGGTATACATAATGGTCAACAGCTTCAAGTGCAGTGTTCCCAACATGAACTGGAGCGGGCACAACATGGGCATTCGACATGATTTTCGTCTTATCCATGTTCATTTTAAGACCCACTCTTTGGGAAGCACTACGGAGATCTTCGAGCATTGTGTTCAGGTCCTCCAACGTCTCAGCCATTAGAACTATATCATCGGCAAAACGAAGGTGTGTTAGATATTGGCCATTAATGTTGATGCCGAGTCCTTTCCAGTCTAAGAGTTTAAAGATATCCTCCAACGCAGCTGTGAACAGTTTCGGAGAAATAACATCTCCCTGTCTCACACCTCGCTGCAGTTGGATAGGATTTGTTCTCTGGTTCTGTACTCGGACCGACATGGTGGCATTTTTGTATAAATACCTCAACACCTCGATATACCTGTAGTCCACTTGGCACCTTTGGAGAGACTGCAGCACCGCCCAGATTTCAATCGAATCAAAGGCTTTCTCATAATCCACGAACGCCAAGCAAAGTGGCAGATTATACTCCTCGGTCTTCTGTATGACCTGCCGCAGCGTATGGATGTGGTCTATGGTGCTAAAGCCTTTTCGGAACCCGGCTTGTTCGGGAGGTTGGAAGTCGTCGAATTTGCGAGCGAGACGGTTCGTAAGGACTCTCGAAAACAGCTTATAGACATGACTCAGAAGCGAGATGGGTCTATAGTTCTTTAAGAGGGACTTGTCACCCTTTTTAAAGAACAAAATCACCTCACTTATGTTCCATGTCTTCGGCGTTCTGCCCTCGACGATGACGGAATTGAAAAGCTTCTGGAGGACTTTAAGTATCGGCTTACCGCCCGCTCTCAGAAGTTCTGTAGTGATTCCGTCGTCGCCCGCCGCCTTGTTGTTTTTCAGCTGTTTGAGAGCCATACTAATCTCGTACATGCTGACGTCCGGGATATCTTGGGTATAGTGTCGGGTAAGCTTGGCTCTGGGGTCTTTAGCCTTGCTTTCAACGGGTGTCTGCGTGGAATATAACTGCCCATAGAAACTCTCGATCTCCCTAAGGATTTCAGGCTTCGCTGAGATGATGCACAGATATGTATGGTTAATGCGCATCATGGCCCAGAATGCGGCATGATCCTTTCTAATAAGAAGTTCCCATCGAGTAACAGGTGTGACTATTTGGGAATTTTTTAATAAAAACTTCCCAACTAGTCACAGTGTGACAGTTATGATGGTGGGGAACAAATGATTGAAAAACATTCCGTTATCCACATTAAATTTTCAAAGGACAGAAAAGTCAATAAAAACCGGCCAAGTGCGAGTCGGACTCGCGCACGAAGGGTTCCGTACCAAAAAACGGCAAAAAAATTGCATTTGTTGTATGGGAGCCCCCCTTAAATATTAATTTTATTCTGTTTTTAGTATTTGTTGTTATAGCGGCAACAAAAATACATCATCTGTGAAAATTTCAACTGTCTACCTGTTGTTGTTATTAATATCGAGCAAAAAACGGCAACAAAAATACGTTTGTTGTATGGGAGCCCTCCTTAAATATTTATTTTATTCTCTTTTTAGTATTTGTTGTTATAGCAGCAACAAAAATACATCATCTGTGAAAATTTCAACTTTCTAGCTATCACGGTTCATGAGATACAGCCTGTTGACAGACAGACAGACAGACGGACAGCGGAGTCTTAGTTATAAGGTCCCGTTTTTACCCTTTGGGTACGGAACCCTAAAAACGTAGCTGCATAAACTAAGGAAGAGCGGGGCTATTCCGTCACAAAAAAATAATAAGTCAAAAGTTTAAAACTCTGTAATTTCGTCTAGTATAAAGCTACTGTAAATTTAATAACTGTATCTAAGAAATTCGTTATCTGTTAATCGATCTATCATATTTTCAGTTCAGAAAACGCATGGCTAATTTGAAAAAAAAACAGCAAATTTCTTGTGCTTACTGAATTCCGATGTGATGAATGTGCCTTCCGAAAGAGGAAAAGATAATACATTTTTGGTCATTTTTTTCATTTTAAGTGTCTAGTATATTGTACTTACCTTTACTAGCTCCCATAAGGAACCCCTGTGGCCCCACTTTGGAACAGGTCCATCCGGGTACAGGTTCCTTCCACGCTGCTACGACTGAAAACATTTACTTGTATGAGATTTTGTGGAAACAGATTAACTTTATGTGTGAATATGCACCGTTAATTTTTAAGTATATCTAAAAATGAAAAGGGGATTTCAAACCACGTAAATGAACTACTTTTACTATGGGGCCAACCACGAAATCGCGAAAAAAAATCAGCTGTTCCATACATTTTAGTCGAGTCAATGTTGTACTTTTCTATGGAAAAGCTGATTTTTTTCGCGATTTCGTGGTTGGCCCCATAGTAAAAGCATTTCATTTACGTGGTCTGAAATACCCATTTCATTTTTAGATATACTTAAAAATTGACCGTGTATATGAAAGAATACTATTAAAAACTGCTTTTGATTTTTGATAAAAATACTATAAGTATTGTATTGATCATGTTTATTTTAATCTCAAATGATGGTTTTTATTATTATTATATATTGAAAAAAAAATACACCCATTAGTGAGACAAATAATTGCAACAATGAATGTCGAGATACAAGATACTTGTGACAAGAAACAAGTACTAAGCATAAGTAGCTAAGCTCGTGTAAACATTGCATTATGATAAATACTCACTCATAGTAGGTCTGACGATAGTGCAAGGGAACAAATCGGCACACTTCACCACTTCATGCTCCGCCAAGTGTTTTGTGAAGGTGTAAGTGTTCGGGTGCGTTTTCAACACTCTGTAACAAAAAGTAAATAATATGCACAAAAAAAAAACTTATGCATTTTTAACCAGTCTGTTCACTGAAATTGGAAAAATAAGTATGATGTTAAGTGACGATAAAGCCGCCACAACGGGTCAGTGTTTGATGTTAAGTGACGATAAAGCCACCACAACGGATCAGTGTTTGATGTTAAGTGACGATAAAGCCGCCACAACGGATCAGTGTTTGATGTTAAGTGACGATAAAGCCACCACAACGGATCAGTGTTTGATGTTAAGTGACGATAAAGCCGCCACAACGGATCAGTGTTTGATGTTAAGTGACGATAAAGTCGCCACAACGGATCAGTGTTTGATGTAAGGTGACGATAAAGCCGCCACAACGGATCAGTGTTTGATGTTAAGTGACGATAAAGCCGCCACAACGGATCAGTGTTTGATGTTAAGTGACGGTAAAGCCGCCACAACGGATCAGTGTTTGATGTTAAGTGACGATAAGGCCACCACAATGGATCAGTGTTTAATATAAAGTCGAAGATGGAAGCACACTGTTCCAGGAATACTTTTTACCACTAACTGCCATAAAAAAAAACAATATGAAAGTGTTGGTAGCTAACAAGCAGGCTTGTCGCCAGATTTGGCAAGATCGGAACAGAGTATAAATACCCTTCCTGGGAATCGAACCCAGGATTACACCTTAGACAGGTGACCGAGCTGCTAGACCATAGAGGCATTTGACTATCGAGTATGTAACTTACTTTGGTTCAATTTCATCCAAAGCTTCGTCTGACAAAGTTTCAACCAAAGATATGATTTTTTCGGCGTCGTCTGGAGCTTCATACACTTTCTCATGGGCTTCTTTTAAATAAGAGTTGACGTAACCTGACGATACGTGGATCATAACCTAAAAACAATCAAATAAGAAATTAATTTATACACTTTTAGCTCTTATAACTTTTATGTGAAAGCTATACTGAAAAGTTAAAGAATATTGAAACACCAATGGGCACTGACATGAAAAATTTTTTTTTTATTTAACTGGACTGGCTGTCTTTATGATTTGACAGCTAAGTTTTTGTGCCTATTTGAAACGCCACTAGCGTGCGTCTAAAGAACTAATTTTGACGTACAATATGAAAATGGTTGCCGTGATGGTCTCTCCAGACTTCAAACTTTAGTACCACGTACGCACGCTATGCTCACGCTACGTCCTACAGCGCCAAAATGGCGGAAATCAAATAGGCACAAAAACAGTTTGACATAAGCCTGTCCAGTGTAAATATATGCAGGTCAGTGCCAATGGGGAAGACAACTGTCAAAATGGCGCTGCGTACGCTTGTTCCACGAGAGCTATGAAAACAAAGGACTTTTACTTAAATTAGGTTAATAGGCTTTAAAAATGTCGGCACTTACAAATTTCCGAAAAATCTGGATATAGAAAAAATTGATAAATTCTGTAAGAATAAAAACGTCTTAATATGGCTTTCAATTCCGGCATTTGCATTGTAGAATAGTCTTTTATATCCATTTTGGGTCAATAGGTTTTTTTTGGTAAAAAAATACCACAAAATAAATAGCTATTTACCCATACATTTTGTTCTGAACGTCTACTGTCTTAGGAACAAGCGTATGCAGCGACATCTACAATTAGCTTTGCGTTTCCAACCCCATTATTTGATGAACTCTGTGGTTAAGTGGCTTGCGCACCGGTTTTCAGTGTTGCCGTCTCTGAGGTCTTGTGATCGAGCCCGGCTATGTCAATTTGATATCCATAGCATAAGTCCTTTAACTACTTACAACTCGCGCAACATAACTTGAACAAACCATAGACAATGAAGCTTGTGCAGTAGCAATTTTCAGTACAAAAATTGTAGTGTGCAGTTCACGTGGTACTAAAAATTGGGTCAAGTTATGTTGCGCTAGCTGTACTTTGGAATTGGAGCAAATTTTTGTGATATTGTGTAATATTTATCAGATAAATGTATGCAATGCCGTCCAAATTTTTATTTCCTTACAGTTAATTCATGCTCAAACAAAATATATGACCGCCATTTAAAGTCGCGTTACTAGTGGGGTTGGCAACGCAAAGCTAATTGTAGATGTCACTGCGTACGCTTGCTCCTAAGATATTAGAGGTTCAGAACAAATCTATGGGAAAATAGGTATTTATCTTGTGGTATTTTTTTACCGAAAAAGACCCATTGACCCAAAATGGATTTAAAAGACTATTTTACAATGCAAATGCCGGAATTGAAAGCCAAATTAAGACGTTCTTATTATTACGGAATTTATACATTTTTTCTTTATTCAGATTTTTTGAAAATTTGTAAGTGCCAACATTTTTCAAGCCTATATTACACAGAATTTAATCATTTTAAAGCAAAAAACGTTTTTTTAAAGTAAAAGTTCTTTGTTTTCATAGCTCCCGTGGAACAAGCGTACGCAGCGCCATTTTGACAGTTGCCGTCCCCATTTCCCAGCAAAATGTAAACGAAGAAACGTCACTGTCAAATTTACAAACTGACCCTGATAGTGACATTTTCAGATATTGAAAACCTCTGGTCACTTTTATAACTTTTTAATTTGTTTATTATATTTTGAGTCATAATAAATACAAGGTCATTTTGTATCCACCATCCAAATTTTGAGGATGTGTTCAGTCCATGAAACTGAACAACTTTCTCTAAGGAACACATGGTCAAATATGTAAAATAAAAATCGACTTTCCATACAAATCAAAGAAATCACGTGATCCATTTAGTATGGGATGACCAAATTTTTTTGGCGAAATTTGACACATGTTTCTTAGAGAAAGTTGTTTAGTTTCATGGACTGGACACATCCTTAAAATTTGAATGGTAAGTTCAAAATGACCCGATATAATGTAACCCAGGGTAATTTTAAAGTAGGATGGTAATAAGAACTTTTGCTTTAAACTTTCATAATTTTTGATGTTAAAAATTCTTGAAACGAACTGATAAGAAAACTTTACTTAGATATTGACTGTATGTAAGTAAACTATCAAAAATATGTAGCATTTCGCCAGTTCCCCCCAATACCAAGATACAATGTTACTATCCACTACAACTACTACTCGTAATACTAATTTTTATGAAATTTTATAAAAAAACCAAAGATTGATGTGCACAGTTTGCAATTGATGTATGCACAGCATCATAAAACGTTTTCTACTATAAAACTGTTATTATAAAATATTAAATTATATTACTGTTTTTGCCACAAAACTCGTGATTCAGAATATTTATCTAATCTATTTTTATTAGGTTTGTGATGAAAAAAGTGTGTTTATTTCTTGACTTAGTAATATACTATTTTTTTGTGTTGTTTTGTTCTGGCAACACCTTTGTTTACATTTTTGATGGGAATTTAGTAATACGACTTTACAGATAGTTTGTTTATCGGCACTGCTTATAATAACAAAATACCTTCAAATTCTTCATCTCCTTACAAAGTTCCATAATTTTTCTGGTACCAAGAAGATTTATTTTCACGGTCGGTCTCAAGTTGTCTTGGAAGTCCAGGGTGGCGGCAGAGTGTATCACCACATTTACATTTTCGACAAGTGTTTTGCGGTCTTCCGGGCTGAGACCGAGGTTCTCATCACCGACATCACCGGCAACCGGTACAAGTTTATGGAAAATGTCTAATGTTTTTAATTCTATTAGCTTCTCGAATATCTGGAAGAGAGTACAAAGTGATTAGTTTGATGTGTATGAAGTGTGACTGACCAACTTCAATGCACTCAAAATGTGTGGTTTGCACCACAGAGTTACAATGTCACCATAAATGCAGTGAAGTAAAGGTGGTCACACCTCATACACCTTGTTAGATTAATCGCTTATAAAGTCCAATGGCAAGGTATGAGGTAAATACTTGGTGGCCAGATAATAAGGGACACCAGATTTTCATACAAACGAGGTAGCTTTGAAGCATTGGTTTATCCCCAAGGATTGACCTAGCTGATCACAGCCAATGATGGCCATCCAGGGAGTGAATGGAGTAGATTCAGATCACTATACACACCCAACTGATCTGATAAAGATATGGTTAAAAAAACTGTGAAATTAGCATAAAAATCCAGAAAAACTGAAAACTCTTGAATATTCTAATCCTTATATCTCTTAGAATGCTTATCAGATCAGTTGGGTGTGTATGGCGGTCTATATCTCCTTCATTCTGTCCCTGGATGGCCATCATCAGATCACAGCCAGGTCAATCCTTGGCAGAGAATCAAGTCTTCAAAGTTGCCCTGTTTGTATGGAAATTGAATTCCTTAATTTATCTGGCCATAAAATAGTAAACAAGTAGGAGTCAAGGAGCTTAATGGTGCAGGCCTATGATTGAAGAAGTTTTTTGCGGTTGCAGAACTTTCACAAGGGCTGGTCGTGGGATGAGTGACCAAAACTTTATTACTTATCACCTCAGTTTAAACTCAAGTTTCCATAAACACTAGAATACCTATGGCAGGGGTGCCCATACTTTTTCTTAAGGAGATCGACCTGACAAAAATTTATGACTAAAAGTTCGACATTTTGACCATTTAACCCACCAAATATTTAAGTATCACTAATAATTTTCCCGATATCAGTATATGACAACTATCCTTGGCAACCTCTGACCTATGGCGACCTGGCCAGGCCTCCTTCACTCGCTCAAGGTTGCGCGATAAGCACCTACCACTAGCCGTGCCTATGAGGGCACTAGTGAGCAGAGGGCCGCCACACTCCCATCTGTGTAGTCGCGCTGCATCTTACTGCCTGCGTAGGTACTGTCTCTTTTTAATAGTAACAATGTCGAATCGACATTACTGTGCCGTGAACAGATGTCTAAATCAAAAAACCAATAAACAATAGTTGTTTTTCACATTATGATACTATGCAGATCATTTAAAAGAAGTCAACCCTAACGTTACGTCGTCAGAAAAGGTAAGAGCACGCAATAGAAAGAG
Organism: Agriphila geniculea; assembly: GCA_943789525.1. Classification (NCBI taxonomy): domain Eukaryota; kingdom Metazoa; phylum Arthropoda; class Insecta; order Lepidoptera; family Crambidae; genus Agriphila; species Agriphila geniculea. Next base: position 6,880,217 of record OX038898.1, on the reverse strand, counting down.
AGGCAACTACTAGGTGAATATAACTGTAGCCCATTAGCGCTGCGCGACCTGAATTGCACTTTATTGTGTCGGTGCAAAAGTTGCTATTTACTTAAATGGCTTTGCGGTGTGCTGCTTCTGTACTTGTACTATTAGTTATTCTGTGACCTGACTTGCATGATTTTTGTACAAAATAATGTGCCTAGTCTAGGCACATTATTTTGTACAAATGTACAGCCTAGATTTTTTATTATTATTATTATTACAGCCTAGAAGTTTTTGGCAGCGGCCAAGCCAGTATTTTTGACTATGGATTTCTTTTACAGTGTAAAAACTGTTGACAATGTTTCTCAAAGTGGCTAGATCGATATTAAGGTAGGCAGGGGAGTATCGAGTGTTAGGACACCCGAGTTGTAGCAACTCGGTCAAGTTAACTCGGCACCTGAATCGAAAGCGACCCTTCTCCTTTTCTCCTTGCCTCACGCCACTGTCGTAATTTTTTTGTAAATTTTCAATAGATTATTAATGAATTATCGCTAATAAGTGTATTAACGCTCTACTGGCAAGTCGACGGTGGCGTGAGGCAAGGAGAAAAGGAAAGGGGACGCTTTCATTCAGGTGCCGATTAACTTGACCGAATAGTACTTTTTAAACCAATAAATTTACTTACCGGGTTCTTGGGAAACTCGTCGAGCCTCTCAATGATTTCTTTGCCTTTCTTTGGCCTCATGAGCAGGAACAGTTTCCCGACATTTGGGATTGTCCTCAAGATTTTCTCAATTAGACACAAACCGACGAAACCGGTACCGCCAGTGATGAAGAAGTTCTTGCCCGAATAGAAGGCACGAACTTGCGAGTCGTCACCCATTTTCTTCGGTTAGAGTTCTGTAAAAATAAAGAGAAAAGCGAATTCAAAAGTGTTCACCGCACACAACAACAAACTTTTTGACTTTTTGTTTCGACTTTCGTCGTTTGATTTGACGTTTTGGGTGTTGCCAGTAGTCGGTACTTTCGTCGTTTAATTTGACGTTTAGAGTGTTGCCAGTAGTCGTTACCAAAAAAATACCTACGTCCGAAATGGCCTTAGAGCATGCTGCCATGCTCTAAGGAAATGGCAATAAAGGTACGCAAACCAAAAATTCAAGGTAAAAAAACTTTGTTTTTACCGTGTTTCGGGAAACATTACCTATTTTTTTACCTATTCATGGTAGGTAGGTCCTTCCGAAGTTAAAGCTCAGCTGTTTCTTAATTTCAATAAGTGTTTAATTTTCTTAAGATTTTTTGTCTTAGATTCATTTTTCTAAACATCTAATTACAGCTTGACCATAAAGAGTTCACAAAAATTGAGGGCGCCACTTTCTATGTCACGAATAATTTGGCAGCACTGACTAAATTTTGAACTAAAAAATTTTAGTTCCATTTTATTGAATTTTAACGCTTTATGGCCAAGCTGTAGATTACTATTTTAACTTTGGCTGTAGACGCATTTGTGTATTATACTTGTTAAATGGCATGCAAATACTTCACCGAGTTTTCTTCTATGAGTTTTATTTTAGGGCAGTTCTCAAAAAACTTGCAGATCCAGTTTTTTGGGTTGTCCATAGCATAAATTATTTTTTTTAGGAAATTTGGGCTACAATTTCTGTAAGATAACTGTTTTAGATTATTTTATAAGCTCTTGACCACCCTATCTATATTTTTAAAGTAAGTATTATTGTTGCCATCAATTTATAAAATCCACATAAAAATTGACAAATGTTTCTCCCATACTGTCCAAAAAAAATGTCACCGTGTTTCAATGAGATTAATTTAATATTTTACTTCTACCACCTTAAGGGTGATGGTTTTAATGTACAATTCCATTAAAGAAATATCATAAAAATATTAATATTCGGAAAACAAGCGTTTTTTCATATTTTAATTGAATTTTAAAGTCTGTCCACGGAAAAACGCTCATCCTGACATTGTCCACTTAGTTACGTTAATAATTCGTATTAGATGAAGTTTTAGCTTGATTTCAGGTATTTTTTATGGAAATAGCAACATTTTGATCATAGACAACGTGACGTATGGACAGTATTTTAAATACTAACTGTCGTAGGTCCCACGAATCGAGCGCCACTTGGATAAGTTTAGATTTGTCACTGTTTTTTGTCAATATAGTTATGCTAATTTACGTAAAATTTTAAAAGTTGTGGTTCCTGCGATCACTGTAATGTAGACCTGCATGTCTGTGATTTAAAATCCCATCAAAAATATCTAGGGTTATAGGTATGATAATAAAAAAAAAATCGATTTCCTTGCGTCGAGACCCCACAGCGTTACGTCAGGATCGTTATGAGATTAACTCACGTTTGGCTGAGCCGATTTTAATTTCTACCTAAATAATATACCTACACTACCTAGTACAAAAGGTACCTACAATAAAAATAAAAAATTGTTTAAAAAACAAAAAACCGACTTCAAAAAACCTACCTCTAAAAAGCAAGAAATAATATTCGTAATAATAAAAACACGTCTATTGAAGTCGGGTGTGGCTTTTAGAATAAAAAAAAGGAATTTGTACTCCAGCCCCACCCGACTTCAATAGACGTGTTTTTATTATTACGAATATTATTTCTTGCTTTTTAGAGGTAGGTTTTTTGAAGTCGGTTTTTTGTTTTTTAAACAATTTTTTAATAATAAAAAATTCAGTAATGTTGTTTTAATAAAAAAAAATTATTAAAAATGACATCAGATATATACACAAATAGTAATTTTTTTTTTGGCTGGCACTTTCTATTTTGAACCAAAATATATGAAACCTGGGTGATGTTTTTTCAGTTATTTAACTATGTAAACGTTTCAGTTTTGTTGGATTTGAATCTACAATTTTTTTGTAATGTTTGTTTTATGATAATAAGCTAATAGTCTGAAAAATTGATTCCATTTTAAATACCTATGCTTAGTGTGTCCTAAACCTTGGCTTGTCAGTCTCGTTACTAATACGTCAGGGTGAGTTACTGTCCATTATTTATTTCACAGAAAAAAGTTAATAAATAGACGATTAGGTACTGAGCTAAAGTAATAAGATTTAATATATTTAGGTACATATTTTTAAGCGCTATAACTTGGTTGTGATTACATAATGTTGAACTAAGAATAAGATAAAAAAAGTTAAAGTTAGACTAAAAGTTAGACATCGTAACGAAACGTATTTCTATGGTGATTTATTTATTATTTGTAAGAGAAAGTGAGATTTTTTTGTACCTATTTAATTTGTTTTATAATATTTTTAATTAAGTAAAGCAAATTTAGCACTTTAATGTGTGTATATTACTTACTACAATAAGAAACTCTTTGTAACGACCTGACCTATAAATTGTCTCTGATGAAACAAAAACGTGAATTTACTTAATAAAACTATAAAAGGCCTGGATGAGCACATTCCGAAAAAAACTATGTAATTTGTCACTAAAATGTGTAAAATAAAAATAAATAAATTAAAAAAATATATAAAAAAACTCGACACGGCCCCGCCAAAAACGAACTAAAAAGCTATATAAGTAAGTATAAATATTGTTCCATAAATGGTCCCCCGACTGCAATGACACTTGTTATTTAACTTTTTAGTTCGTTTTTGGCAGGGCAGTCGTGTTTTAAATTAATATTTTTTTAAATTTATTTATTTTTATTTAATTCTTTTGTAAGTCGGTGCTAAGTTCGTAAAAGTATCTGAGATATTTTAGATCGAAGGTAACTAGGTACGGCACCTACTTAGGTACCTGAAAACCTTGACCGCTGTGTACCTACCTAGAATGTTAATAAAAACTGCAAATAAAACCTTGCGCGGTTTTAAAATAAACTAGAAAACCGAGGTTTTAAAATAAACGTGCCAAACTTGGACTTTAAACTATCCGTTAGCAACTTCGACATAATTTACTTTTACGATTAGTTTTTGATAAAAGTTTATTAAAACCCTGGAGGTTTTAATGCAACAATGAGGGCTTTTAATAAACAAAAAACCGACTTCAAAAAACCTACCTCTAAAAAGCAAGAAATAATATTTAGTGTAGGTACCTTTTGTATTAGGTAGTGTCAAAGATTTCTATGTAGTGTAGGTATATTATTTAGGTAGAAAAATCGGCTCAGCCAAACGTGAGTTAATCGCGGAGACACATACTTATATACATGCGGTTCAAACTGAGAACCTCCTTTTTTAAGTCGGTTAAAGAACTACACTTAAGATATCCCTTTTCCAACAAAAAATAATTATCTTATTCAGTTCATGAACAAACAAGTTATACGACTGATCATCGAGGTAGTTCACACAAAATCATACTATTTTCGTGCTTTTTTCAAGATTACTTGAAAAGTAATGAACCGATTTCAAAATAAAAAAAATGAGACCAACTTGGGAGTTTACCTAATGTAATAACGTTTGAATCATTTCAATCAGTTGAGCCGTCTTCGAGTAATCGGTGTACATACAAAAAAACAAAAAAAAGGGTCGAATGGAGTACCTCCCTCCTTTTCAAGTCGGTAAAAATGACAAAAAACTGTAGGCTCGTTGATAAAAATGTATGTGTCAATGTTATATAATATATTTTTTTATTGTTTTATTAATAATCAGGCAACAATGGCCCATAGATACATACCTTAAAACTAAAACATATATGTTTATACAATATTGTTAGTAAATATAACTAATTATTACTTTAGTATAAAGTCAATTTGGCACTTTTTACTAAGCTTCGAAGAGTACTCAGGCAGATGTAACCCTAAAACTTTCTCTTTGGGCAGATGTTAGCCAGCGAGCGCTTACTTTACTACCCAATTAAAAGCCAATTTTGACACTTCTCTTTCCATCAACGCCATCTAATGAGGCAAATAGTTACTATTTTTATTTTTTAAATGTCACTTTGAAAAGCCCTGATTGAAAAAAATGTTTCGCTCTTTAGGGTCTCACATTTGTAAATTCGATATTTTGAAAGTTCGATTTTTTTACCGTTTTCTATGAGTGTTCGATATTTGATTTTCGATCATTTGGTATTCGATATGACGTAGGTAACCCCAGTTTTACACCTACTTATTTTCTAAATAGATTTCCGCAAAGTTTTAAATCATTTAATGTTATTTATTTCATCTAAAACTCCCATATAAAAGATTTAAACGCGCACAAAAAATCTGGTCATTACTTTATGCTGTATCATTGTATCACAATAATATTCCGCTGGCATGTAAGTTTAAAAATAACTTCGTGCAGTGTTTCTTTCAGACAAAATTCTTCGGGGGGGCAATTAAAAGGTTCGGGGGAGCTAGTCCGTCGATCACTACATTCACTACACTAGTTAGCCCGTCTACCTACACACAACACATTTTTCTCCGGGGGGGCACTAAGGCTGCTCCGGGGGGGCACCGCCCCCCTGGATTAGTACCTGAAAGAAACACTGACTTCGTGGTATAATGTCTAGACGTGGTGGTTACCGTTACATAATGCGATAATAATAGCTACTACAGTTACAGTGCAGCACTGTTGCCTTTCGAAATTAACGATGGTGAAAGCAATGCTTTGCAGTTGACAAGTGATAAAAAACCGGCCAAGTGCATGTCGGGCCACGCGCCGTAGGGTTCCATTGTTACCTTATACCAGGGGTCTCCAAACTTTTTAGCATAAGGGCCAGACTTCCTCCTCCACAAAGTCCCAAGGGCCAGGATCTAGCTAGCTCATCGTGCCAACATAGTAAATTACAGTATTGTTGGTACAATCAGGGGGTCAAGTCTGCTAATGTTTTCGTCAAAATCGTAGTTCAATGGTGTTTGAATGCTAATGCTTTTTGACACAGTTCTTGTTTCTTAAACCCAAAACTGAAACACATTGCGTTTCTTAAATCCAAAACGGAAACATATTGTGTCTTAATTTTGGGTTTAAGGAACAAGAACTGTGTCAAAAAGCATTACTATTAGAACACCACTGAACTACGATTTTGACGAAAACATTAGCAGACTTGACCCCCTGGCCTGCTTTCGCGGGCCGGATTGTTGGTGCTCGCGGGCCGGAGCTGGCCCGCGGGTCGTAGTTTGGAGACCCCTGCCTTATACCATACCATATTTAATACCACCTATCATTTTCCGTCTGCAAAAATAACTATGTTTTTCACAGTGTTGGTATGAATGACAACGTTATATTTGCGGTTTTGGAAAATGTGATATATCTCGAAAACTAATTACTATATCTCGTTCAAACTAATTTTCGTTGAAAGTGTTTACTAAGATCTATAACATATATTTTTTTTAGGTTTTTTCACTCTCTTACTTTAAAAGTTAAGGGGGGGGGGGGGACACACATTTTACCACTTTGGCAGTATATATGTTTCAAACGGTTGACTTTGTGAAAAATTTTTCTTAGGAACCTCAATGTCATTTTTACCTATCTATAGACACCCCGCAAGTATTGGTTTGATGAAAAAAATCTTTTCTGTTTCAGTTCCCTATATGGGGAGCTTAGTATGCTCTAAGATGGGGAGCCCCCCCTTAATCTTTTATTTTTTTATTTTTGTGAGGAAATCGTAAAGCGGTTCACAGAATACATCTACCTACCAAGTTTCAACTATGTAGTCTTAATACTTTCGGAATAAAGTGGCTGTGACATACGGACGGACAGACAGACAGACAGACAGACATGACGAATCTATAAGGGTTCCGTTTTTTGCCATTTTGGCTACGGAACCCTAAAAATGCATGTGTGTAGGTATACCGGGTGTAATAAGACACTCAACGAAGCCGAGGTCAACGTATTTTGCCCATCAAGTATACAGGGTCATTTTGAACTTACCATCCAAATTTTAAGGATGTGTCCAGTCCATGAAACTAAACAACTTTCTCTAAGAAACATGTGTCAAATTTCACCAAAAAATTGTGGTCATCCCATACTAAATTGATCACGTGATCTTTTTGATTTGTATGGAAAGTCGGTTTTATTTTACATATTTGACCATGTGTTCCTTAGAGAAAGTTGTTCAGTTTCATGGACTGAACACATCCTCAAAATTTGGATGGTGGATACAAAATGACCTTGTATATCTATATATATAAAAGCGTAAATCACTCACTGACTCATCACGAAATCTCAGAAACTACAAGTGCTAGAAGTCTCAAATTTTGCATGGGGGTCCCTTTTAGGGTGTAGGTGCTCACTAAGACGGGATTTTGCGAAATTCAATCCCTAAGAGCCAAACAGGGTGGCAAAGTTTGTATGGGAGAACGCGATTCCTTGGCCCGATTGACTTGAAATTTGGCATAGACATTCTTTTACAAAATTAATTGAACACATGTTTCGTATTTTTTTGAAATGTATCCCTTAACAGGGTTGAAAAGGGGTAGAAAGCTATTTTTAGGGTGGTTGACTTCGAAATCGGAATCAAAACTTCTTAGTGCTTTTGAATGATTAAGAAAAATAAATGTCAGTTGTCACTGCACGGGCTGACGTTTAATCTCTAATTTTCCCGATTTTCAAGACAAGCTTTGATTCTTATAATGCTTTTATAATGTTGTATAAGATTTATCCCTATTTTCACTACTTTACGAAATATTAGTCAAATAAAACGGCAACCTCTGGCAAATATCAGATAACGTGACAAGATATGTGGTATTTAGAGAAGTGTTTCGATGGAGAGCCTGATAATAATGCACAACATTAGTTGCACCCGGCATAAATCTTTGCCCGGCATGCGTTGCAATGTCACGTTTTTTTTAGCCAGAAACCTTTTCAGTAGTAAGCAGAACAATTCACCAAACATTCACCAAAGTTTCATCATAATCGAATGTGGATGAATGGTTTAGGAGTGCAAAGGAAACAAATACACATACATCAATTTTTATTTAGAAAGAAGATAACTATTAAGCAAAGATATTAGAATTTTTAACTATAAGGTAAGTTTTAAATGTAACATAATATTATTATACTTATTTTGTTAAATTACTGCTAATAAATTTTATTAAGTACCTACCTAACTAATATAGAATCGTTAACAGGGCGTCGATTCTGTAACCAAACTCGAACCCCACTTCGAATCTCACTTCACTGCACGGGAATTTTAAATCATAAATAAGATAATGATAAGATTTTTTTTTTATCACAAAAGATAGCTACGCAGGCTACCTAATTTTTTTGCAATCAGTAAAATAGCTCATTTAGTAAACAAATGTCTAATAACAAATTCACGCGAAGTGAAGTGAGATGCGAGTTTGGTTACAGAATCGACAGACTGCGCGGGTAAAACCACGGGGTGCAGCTATTACCTATATAATCACAAAATTGTATAAATGTGAAAGTTTTGATGTTTGGATGTTGTTCATGATTTGTTACCTACTCAATCATATTATACTCAATCACGTCTGAACGGATTTAGGAGAAATTTGGCACAGATTTAGATTAAAGTCTGGAATACTTAACACAGGCTTCTTTTCATCCCGATCATTGGTTTCCAAGGGAAGACTTACAACGATTACCGACTCCCACGCGGGCGGAGCCACGGGCAAAAGCTATACCTACATAGTATAAAACAAAGTCGCTTCCCGCCGTCTGTACGCTTCTCTTAAACTATGCATAAAAACCGCATTAAAATCGATCCATAAGTTTGGGAGCTAGGTTGCCTCAGATAGACAGACACACACACGTCAATTATATTATAACACCTCTTGCGTATGTACGTGGTATAGGTATATGTCGTCCTCCTAGGTATATGTATCCTGTAGTATAATAATCTGATAACTTTACACTTACACCACATTAGCACAGTTTTACATTTAGTAACTACATTGCACCCGTGCGAAGCCGGGGCGGGCCGCTAGTTTTAAATAATCTCAAACGTCTGACTTTTCATACATTTTGGCACAAATGTAAAAAAGTCGGCCGAAAAGCAAATTTTGATACTTATATTTTAACCGCCTAAGCATTTCTTATTATGGCACCGCTGTACTACTTGATTTTAATTGAGTTCAAAAAGTCTGTATTTTCATATATTTTAACACAAATGTGAAGCGGTGCTACAGCTTCGGTGCCAATGGTGCCATAATAAAAATCTATCAGAATAAAGCACTTTTGTCTTTTGGCCGGCACTTTCATATTTGGACCAAAAATGTATGAAACATGGATGATGTCCTTTCAAGGTAACGCGCCAAAAGTTCGTGAGTGAAAAAAAAGAAAAACAAAGAAATACAACGTGTTACATCAAACCCCTAATGCCGAATATGGTAGATAGGGACCATCAAACTGAACAACTTTTACTACGGGACCAACTCTGAAATCGCGAAAAAAAACGGGGGTTTGCCGTTTCGTAGTAATACAAAATTAAAATTTACTTTGGAAATTAGGTAATTACCTACGTGAAAAAAAGTTAAATTCTATTGTCATACATAACTAACATAATTATTAAGAAGCTGTCGCCTGTTTGACAGCTAATGACAATAGAATGTAACTTTTTATAACTGTCTCGATATTTTACGTGGAAATAAGAGAAAAATTTAGACGTAAGTATTTAGATACTTACCTACCAAAGAAGGACGCCCATTTTTGACCTGTTAAAATGCAGATTTTATCAATTTATCGTGTACTTACGTTTTTTTACTCACGTGCTTATAGAGAGGTAATATACTTACTTAGGTACTTAGCTCATAAAATTATTGTTTTATTGTTATTTATAAATTGCTAACTAAAATAAAAATCGGCATTACAGAAATAGAGAAAATTAATAGGTAATAAAGATTGGCAATCATTACAATTCATATAACATATTGACATCATTTATAACAATATAATAGACCTTGATTTGACCATTACATATTTTTCAGATAGCCCATTTAATAGTAGATTATACACCAAGGGGATAAAGCACTGTCTTATGTCACGGGCGCTACATTGAATCCTGAACGTAACGAAGGACTCCAAATTTAACTCCCGAGCGCAGCGAGGGCGTTATAAGTTAATTCCCGAGCAAAGCGAGGGAATTAAGATCGATTAAGATCGATGCACTCAGGAGAGTGCAGTGAGGGATTCAAGCGCCCAAGAAAAAAACAGTTTTATCCCGGTGGTGTATACTCTACTTTTCTCACTTTATGCGAGACAATAAAAAACCAGGCTTAGTAGATAGTGTTTATTACAGCATTATTAAAAGTGCAAATTGATATTGGAGACATTAGTCCAATTATGGAAAGATAACGTTATATTTTTATTTGGTACGTTTATCGAGGTTGAGCTCGAGTTTATTTGAGTTGTAGCTGCTTGACTTCTTTGTAGCTGATAAATATTCAAAATAGACCAGAAGCACTGATTCAGACACAGACTTTGCGCATTTTGCAGTTTTCCATGTTTCAAAATCTTTATAGGCTTTCAGGTATTTTTCCTTTGACTTTTCTGGGAGTAGATTATTGACAATGCCGATGGCATCTAATTTAATAGCTTCTGGAGTCAAAATACTTTCATCACTCGACATTTTTTATTTTTTCTTTGAAATATTTATAGAATCTTCTAAAGCTAGTAGTACTACTAGCCACAGAGAAAGCAATAACTACGTAAGAAGAGACGGGACTTCATAGAGCAAAAAAAATATATGAAATGTCAAATCAAACATACCTCATCGTTGCCAACCTAACGACTGTAAAACAATATTTTGCCAACCTACAGGAAAAAAATAGAGATGGGCGACCTAGTATTAAATTTTTTATCGATATCGATATATGTACTGAACTGCGCTTACTTAAGGAATAATTTTAAAATTTCCACTAACATGGCACAATGCTCCGTTTTTTAACTAGTACTGAGTCACAAAAGTATGTTAGAATTAGTTATGAAGCATTTAACAGTTGGGCAGTACTTTAAAAACAGAGCATGTGTTCAGTTTAATATTTGAAGTAAAGAAATTAAAAATTAAAAGTATTTATTTCTAAAAAAATCTTCATTGCACTTCTTCAATTATTTCATTATTTAAATAAATTGAAATAAAAATTATATGAAAACATTTTTATACTTAAATGCAAAGATATTAAGGTTCAAAATGAATTTTGACAGTTTTGTATAACCTCATGTGCCTGCTGACTGTACAATGCAACGGAAAAGTTATAAAGTGTATATGGTACATTTTACCTACATTTCTCATATTACAACTAAAATTAAAAACATCGATATCGATATTTATAGATGTAGGTACTCTATTTCCCATCAGATTATTTTCTGACTAAAATTATTATTTACATTCAAATACCTACCAAAAAGTTTAAACGAATGTTAAGTTGATTAATGTATTACTCACCGTCCTCACCGAAGCTCATCAAAAGGAAATTTGGCCATAAAAAAACCATTTTGTGTCGTCCTTTCGCGCCGATTTCAAACCACAAATTTCACATATGCTTCATTATGATTTGATTAGGAACGCACTTAAAATTCGCAACAACTTGACCATGAACCACTGACTTATTATATTACTAGCGTACTATTAACACAAATTGATTATTTTATTTGTTATAATTTTATTAATACTTAAGAACTTCCGAAATATCTTTAAATGTACCGCCGATTGTTGCTCTGACTGACAAATGACGTATCATCAAAGAACGAGAAAGAATGAGGAAGAGAGAGACAAATATAGTCGCCATCAAAATTCGTGTCTGTTTCATAGAATTATTTTTTGTATGAAAGTTGCGACAGACTGCTACTAGCTACGGCTATAGCAACTTTTTTCAGCTGGCGTGGCCTACTCGATTTGACAAACAAATGAAGTTCGTCTCAGTGCGAATCTAGTGGGCCACGGCCTCGGTCTTCGAAAATCGAGTTGGCCGCGCCCGCTGAGGACACATTCTGTTTAGTGAAATTAGACTTTATGTACTATGGGTATGCGAACCGATGGCGTAGCTTCTATGACATTCACAAGTGCTTGTAACAGCCTAGACTGAATAAATTATTTTGAATTGAATTGAATTGAATTATGAAAGTGAAAATCACATTATTGACCAGCGGGTTATAATAGAACATTATAACCCGGCTAAAGCCAAGAGATATAATGTCTTGCATTCGGTAAGGTTTACATGACATATAATTCGGCATTGTCGAGCATGTGGTGTGAAAAATTCAATAAATACTAAATATTCGTGTGATGCTCCGGGGCGGGACCACCTTAAGCTAGGTAAATTTAATAAGCAAGAAAAAAATGTATATAAAATGTATAAAATTGTATACTCAATTAAAAAAAATGTATATCTATAGTTTCGTTGTAAACATTATATCAATGTGGGTCCGCTGGAGAGCATACTCCCCAGCGGGACCACCACGATAATTCCGTTACTGAAGGCTTTTCAAATTCGTTTATGACACCAAAAAATGTATATTAAATGTATACAAATCTACTATAGTCAATTTGATATTTAGTTAAGTCTATACCAATTTACGACTACTTTTAAATTTCCTTTCGGAACATTAGAGAAGCATGAGCGTCAAAATGGCGGGTGTATCATGGCGAATTGAACTGTCTCAAATACCAAAAAATGTACCTAAAATGTACTATTTAGTACCTGGAATAAAAAAGTGTACCTAAATTAGAAACATTATACATAAAATATAACTACATAATAAAAGTACCTTAAAAGTACCTCAAGGAAAAAAAACACATGCTCGATTACTTAAATAGTTTCCGAGAAATCAAACAATTGTTTTTTTGTGAACGACAAGATGGCGGGATCCCTTATGGTTTTGGAAGTATTTCATGGCTAGAATTAAGTGCTTTTCATTTTTTGGTATTTGGTGAGGAGCTCGGTGGCGCAGTGGTTTAGCGCCTGGCCCAGCGATTGCGTAGATTAGGCAACGTTCGCAAGGGTTGGTCATGGGATGGGTGACTAAAAATTTATTATCTCGAGCTCCTCCGTGCTTCGGAAGGCACGTTAAGCCGTTGGTCCCGGCTGCATTTGCAGTTGTTAACATCCACCAATCCGCATTGGGCCCGCGTGGTAGGTTATGGCCCGTCCTACTTATCCACCTATAAGGAAGGCCTGTGCCTCAGCAGTGTTCCCACTGCTAAAATGGCTGATGGACATATTTTGGTAACTACTCTATTCGTTTAGGACTATTTGGTACCATTCATACTATTAGGTACTATGTATTTATTATAATTTATTTGGTGCCATTTAACGAGATTTATTTGTTGCTATTTAGCACCGTTCGTTTGTTACTATTTAATTTAGTACCATTCATTAGGTACTATTTAGTACAATTTATTTGGTACCATATAGTACCATTCCTTTATTACTATTTAGAACCATTCATTTCTTTCGATAGATTTAGTACAAATTATTCACCATATAGTAATATGGTACCAAATTAATTAATTAAAAATGCATGGTACTCAATGCTTTTGTAATTAATAATAACCATTCATTAGGTACTATTTAGTATAATTTATTTGGTAGCATATAGTATAATTTATTTTGTACCATATGGTAACATTCGTTTGTTACTATTAAGTACTATTCATTAGGTACTATTAAGTTTGAATTCTTTGGTACCATATTGTATCATTCGTTTGTTACTATTTAGTACCATTCATTAGGTACTATTTACTGAAAAGCATTTGGTATCATATAGTACAATTTATTTGGTACCATATAGTCCTATTCGTTTGTTACTATTCAGTACCATTAAATGGTAATACATTTTATTAGGTACTATTAAGTATCATATAGTACTTTTTTTGTTACTATTTAGTACCATTCATTAGGTACTAATATCTGGGCGACCGAGCTTTGCTCGGTTATTACTATTTATTGTAATATGGTGGTGTTTCGGTTATAATCTATATTAAATACTTTTTTTTAAACTTGACTAAAACAATAAAAATAAATATATAAACTTGAACATAAAAAAACATAAGTAAGTCACCGAGCGGGATTCGAAGATTCAGACCAGTAACACTCGTTTCTTGCCGTCCGCGACTTAACCCGCTGGACCAAACGGACAGTGGCTGACAGGACGAAATTAGCAACCATATTCTGCGTCGAAAGAAAAACGCATGAAAACTCGAAAACACGCGTTCTCCCAAACATAACACTAATCTAGATCGATTGTTTACCCTCGAAAACCCCCATAATACCAAATTTCAGCGAAATCGTTAGAGCCGTTTCCGAGATCACAGTAATTAATTTATATACATACAATATTGCTCGTTTAAAGGTATAAGATTTAGTACAACTTATTTGGTACTGTAGCGCTCGTGCGCTTCTACAAATGAAAACGATTCTTTGGACTGGAAAACTGTTATTTATTTAAGAGAATATGTAGTTTACAAGTTTTAATTGATCTCGGCCCTAAGCCGGTTCGTAACAGACTATGTCAAGACATGACGTTGTAATCCTTCTTTTTAAATTTACTATTCGTTTCAGTAATTGAAATAAAATAAATAAATAAATTTAAAAAATTGTAAATAAGTTAATTGTGCTTAATAGTGTCTATAATGAATGGTACTAGATAGTAACAAACAAATGTTACTATAATAATATGATACCAAATGATTTTCATAAATAGTGCCTTCTGAATGGTACTTAATAGTAAAAATCAAATGGTACTTTATGATATGATACCAAATGATTTTCACTAAATAATACCAAATGAATGGTACTAAATAGTTACAAACGAATTGTCATACATGGTACCAAATAATTTGTAATAAATAGTACCTTATAAATGGTAGTGAATAGTAAAAAAACGATATGGTACCAAATAAATTGTACAATATGATACCAAATGATTTTCACTAAATAGTACCTAATGAATGGTACTAAATAGTTATAAATGCATGGTACTAAATGGTACCAAATAATTTGTACTTAATAGTACCTAATGAATAATACTAAATAGTTACAAACGAATGGTACAATATGGTACCAAATAGTACTTAATTAATGGTACTAAATAGTAACAAATGAATGGTTTTATATGGTACAAAATAAATTGTATTATATAGTAACAAATAAAATGTACTAAATAGTACTTAATGATTAGTACTAAATAGTTACAAATGCATGGTACTATGTGGTACCAAATAATTTGTACTAAATGTAACTTCAGTAATTAATCGTTCTAAATAGTAACAAACGAATGGTACCATATGGTATCAAATGAATGGTACTTAATAGTAACAAACGCGCAAACGAAAGGTTTTATATGGTACCAAATAAATTGTATTATATGAAACTAAAGAAATTGTAATAAATAGTACCTTATAAATGGTGCTAAATAGTTAAAAATGCAAGTTACTATATGGTACCAAATAAAATGACTATAGAGTACCAATTTGTACTAAATGCACCTAAACTAATGAATGGTTCTAAATAGTAACAAACGAATGGTACTGTATGGTACCAAATAAATTGTACAAAATAGTACCTAATTAATGGTACTAAATAGTAACAAACGAATAGTACTAAATAGCAATAAAACGAATCCCATTATATGGTACTAAATAAATTATAATAAATACATAGTACCTAATGAATGGTATGGTACCAAATAAATCCAAACGAATAGTACTTAATAGTAGTTACCAAAATATTAATGGCTCTAAATTTTAGCCATGAAATACTTCAAAACCATAAGGGAGCCCGCCATCTTGTCGTTCACAAAAAAAACTGTTGTTTGATTTCTCAGAAACTACTTATAGCCCAGTAAAATTCTACATTTAAAATGCAAAACGCGATGTAAGGTTGCATTGTTGTTATGTTATTTGGACCCCCTAAGGGAGTGTGGACCCATGTTTTGCAAGCAAAAAAAAGTTGTGCTAGCTGCGTTATACGTGAAAAACTGCATTTTTTTTCAGTTTTTGTAGTTTGATTCAAAAACTGTGGGCTTTTGACGTTAGCTGCCGATATCATTTTGAAAATGCATTAAATTACAAACTTTCAAAGCTAACCCACAGCTCTGTATGTCTAATAGTTTTTGAGATATGATGCTTGAAACATTGACACTCACCGGCACATCTAACCACTCACATCGCTATTTTCATACAAACATGCTCACTTTACAGTCTCATAAATATAAAAGTTTACGGGTCTCTGCACGGGTTTGTATGTTTATAGATTAGAAAGGTGCTTGTTTTTCGAATAAGAATGTCAATTAAGCATAGACATCTCTCAATTTCGCCAAACATAGAGTAAAGCAATGCATAATTTTAATACTGTATATCATTGTATGGTACCAGAAAATTAGTTTACCTTTATGCAACGTGTAACAAAAAGGGGGTATCAACCTGAAAGGAGGTCAATGTACACGTGAATCAGAACACCTTCCACGAGAAAAAAAAATTAAAATCGTAAAATAAATTTCCGCCAACATTTTGTATGGAGAGTTCAATTTTTTTTATTTTATTTGATTTTTTTTTTCTGCTGGAATGTATTCAATTTCACGAGTACATTGACCTCCTTTCGGGTTGATACCCCCTATTTGTTACACGTTGTATAACGCAGCTAGCACAACTTTTTTTTTGCTTGCAAAACATAGTTCCACTCTCTCCTAACTCCTAAGGGGTCCAAATAACATACCATAAATGCAGCTATACATCGCATTTTACGTTTTTAGGAAAAATATTTGTAAGATTTTACTGGCCTATTAAGTAATCGAGCATATGTTTTTTTTTTTTTGCTTTGAGGTACTTTTTAGATACATTTTTTGGATATAGTTATATTTTATGTATAATTGTTAAACATTGATTTATTAAAGAACACCCGCCATATTGACGTCGTTATGGAGAGTGTACCTTTAATTTCGATATAACTTTTGCTAATTTAGGTACAATTTTTTTTATTCCAGGTACGAAATAGTACATTTTAGGTAAATTTTTTGGTATTTTAGACAGTTCAATTCGCCATGATACACCCGCCATTTTGACGCTCATGCTTCTCTAATGTTCCGAAAGGAAATTTAAAAGTAGTCATAAATTGGTATAGACTTAACTAAATATCAAATTGACTATAGTAGATTTGTATACATTTAATATACATTTTTTTGGTGTCATAAACGAATTTGAAAAGCCTTCAGTAACGGAATTATCGTGGTGGTCCCGCTGGGGAGTATGCTCTCCAGCGGACCCACATTGATATAATGTTTACAACGAAACTATAGATATACATTTTTTTTAATTGAGTATACAATTTTATACATTTTATATACATTTTTTTCTTGCTTATTAAATTTACCTAGCTTAAGGTGGTCCCGCCCCGGAGCATCACACAACTCTTCTACGGTCATAGCAACTATTCAAATAAGTATAATTTTGTTAGGATTATACATCAACTTTAAAAAAGCTATTTGACAGGTCAACAACTTGTATGGGAAGTAGTCGTCCTTCAATATTTAACATAAAATGTGGTAGGAAGGTATTTGCATTTTACGCACCTATACTTATGTGAAATACAAGTTAGCTGGTTATATTAAGTATGCCTTTGCCTACTTGTTTAATTAAGGCTCGGTTACGCTAGAACATTTTTCTCTGTCTTTTTTTACACGTAAAGAGTCCGGAAAATAACATCACTTTTGCACTTTTTCGAGGCTTTTTGTTGTTATTTTCATCATTATCAGTATCACAATTATCTTTCTTGAATAAAAGTAAAACCTAGGCGAATCCCGCGCGGGACACGGGACGAGAATCTGCGCGATTCGCTCGCTCGCTTAGCTTCCCAAACTGAGGCGAATCCCGCATGTCATTATTTTATGGTTTTCTCAATAGGAAAACATGTATTTTGATATCGAATCTGCGGTTTTATTGTTATTGGCATTATCTGAAGAAGGATCTCAAGATGTGAGGAAGAAAAGAAGAAAATAGGTCCATGAGCTGAGCACTTTATTGGTGATTATTTTATAGACTTCGTGGCTAAGGGTTTTCAAGTTGTTTTCTTTTTTTATAATTCAAGTTTCAAAACGGCACTTTCGAAATTCAGGCACTATCCCGCGTATATTTCGCTGCAGCACGTGCGACTATTCGCACCAATGTGAACACGTCCATACAAGTTAGCTGACGCAATAAACGCGAGCGAATCGCGTCCCGCATCCCGCGCGGGATTCGCCTCAGTTTGCACGAAGCTTAATTGAAGCAACTTCACAGTACTTAAAAGTGTGTTTTGATGTAGAATTCAATAAGTTTCCGTTATCATTTACGCCAAAAACATGAAGCTACGCAACCGCTTTTGGTGATTTTCTGATTTTTAACATCGAAAATGTTTAATGTTTTTTTTTTTAAATCATCTGTGAGGTTTATACGCAATTTAATATTTGTAGCAACTAGAGAAACTCTTTGGCTAGTTATGTGTTTTTTTGTGGCTACAATACAAATACAACTTTACGTTTTCTACCTACTTGTATTATAAAAATAAAGACTTCCCACACAATGTGTTCCTATTACGGACTACTATTACCATATGTGTTACATTCTTGGATAATTATTGAAACAAGCAAATTAAAGAAATAGCCGCAAACGCAAGTCAAGGATTATGAAAGCTAAGCTAGCTTCGTTATAGTAGTTTATGATACAAACACAAGGTTGGTAAGGAGGTTTTTAAAACGAGTTGACGTTTTATTAGCCCGAGCCGCAGAGTAGGGTTCATAATCGTCACGAGTTTCAAAAAATCTTAACAACCGTGTACCATACTACGTTTTTCAATACATTTGCGAGAAAACATTATAGGTACTACTGAAATTGTAATCTATAACATAAAATAAAACTGTGCGCGAATAACGCAAAAACCGCTAAAAGAATTTTGATGGGCTTCTCACAGTTTAGTAGAACTAAGCTATGTTTCATCAAATTCAGGTGGGTGGAACCTTGGAAACAGCTTGAACTCTCCGTAGTACTAGCTTTCATACATTAAATAGGTCATTTTAAACTGGTCCTTATATTTTTCTACTGTCCACGCGGATGAATTTGCGGGCGGAAGCTAGCAGAAAAAAAAACACGTAAATAAAATCGTACAGCTCGGGCGTGCGGTAAAATCAACTTACCGCACGCTGGACTGTCATCGTAAGCTCACATTTTCGAGCAAATGTATTGAAAAGGTTGATTTTCGAATGGGTGGCCGCTGCTGGAGAAATATTGAAATCTAAATTTATTCCTATTGAACGAGAGACTCCAAAGAATATAGTATTGTATGGAAAACGAAAACAAATTATCCATACAGTTTTTGTTTTATTGTTTTAATCATGTTAATGTAGGTATCATTGCTTATAGCAGGTAAGGTAGGTACTTATACAATATTTTTGCATATATTTCTTCGATAGCAGTTCCCGCACGTAAAATCAATACTTATATTATATTATTATTGTTTCTGAAACATGTTTCTATACACAGGCCGCGAGCCGTCCACAGCAATGGGGAATGTCCGAAAAAAATAAAATTGGCTGAATATTTTTTTATAGATAAGAATAAGCTCCCTTAGTAATACAAAAAAGTTTCAGAATTTTCGGTTGCGTGAAAAAATTTAAAAAATTAAAGTCTCTTTGACTTCACAAATGTAGGAAAGTAACAGCAGAATGGAGATTATACCTTTTCCAACACCTGCCACTATGACAACAAGAATTAAAAAAAAAAAAAGTTTTGACATTTTGGTGTTGAAAGTTTTTTTTTTAATACCATGTTGTCGTTGTGGCAGGTGATAGTACAGGAGAACGTACAAACTTACGAGACGTAAGCGCTATCGCACACGGGCAACTTAGTCGCCCTGCAACTGTTTTGTCTCTGTCTCAACTCAAGTCCACGGGTTTATATGGAAGCGCGCAAACGAAGCGACGCGGTCGTCTGCAACTTTTCATACAAACCATGTGCGATAGCGCTAAAGGTAGCTTGTCATTCGGATCTTCACGAATGAAGTGGAACTATTTTTACGCAATTAGGTATAACATTTAAATTTGTCGATAGTTAAAATACTTCTAATCATCTATTGCTCTGTGTTTTTGTGACGCAAACGAGGTATGTAATTAA
Source organism: Agriphila geniculea (assembly GCA_943789525.1). NCBI lineage: Eukaryota > Metazoa > Arthropoda > Insecta > Lepidoptera > Crambidae > Agriphila > Agriphila geniculea. Next base: position 6,860,253 of record OX038898.1, on the reverse strand, counting down.
ATAAATTACAATAGTCTTAATTAGTTAGCTTTATTGCTTGTTTTTGTAACAAGTATTTATGTTTATTTATTGTTTTTCTATGTTTTTTCAGGGCACACATTATTAGCAATGGACACTGAAACTACGATGGATCACGACTTTACCATCATAAGTTTACAAAGAGGCGGACAAGTTTTGTTGTTTAATGGATTTAGATACAACTTGCGGTACATCAACAGCAATGGTCATTCTATTTGGCGTTGTGTTAAAATTAAAAACAAATGCACAGGTACTTTGGTGACTAGCACCACTATTATAATAAAACAGCAAAAAACATACATGTACTCCAGATATTAATGGTAATGAGATCAAACGAAGGCTTCATACGTGTATGCAAAGAGTACGAAATGAATTGACTCCAGTTCCCAGTATTTACGCAGATACTTTAGAGAGTATGAAGGATGCTGGCTTAAACTTACTGACAAAATTACCTGACTATGAAAATTTAAAGAAAACTTTTTATAAGCACCGAAATAAAGCAAACCAGGCACAAAATATACGATTTTTTAAAATGGAAGAAGTAATGATCCCTGGTGCCTTTAAAAACTTCCTGTTAGCAGATTATTGCTATGATGGCTCAAGAGTATTAATTTTCGCCAGTGAAGAGGGACGTGAAAAACTAAAGGAAGCTAAAGAAGTGTACTGTGATGGCACCTTCAAAAGTGCCGTCCCACCATTCAAGCAGCTATACACGATCTACGTTGATCTTGGCAGTACTAATGACAATCACATGAATATAATTCCTGTGATTTATGCGTTGTTACCCAACAAACAACAAACAAGTTACGAAACTATGTTAAAAAAAAAGTTCCTGAATTTAAACCTAATTTGTTTATTACTGACTTTGAAGTAAGTGCCATGTCTGCAATACGTAAAGTGTTTCCTGGTTCCAAGTCCCGAGGCTGGTTTTTTCATTTTAGCCAAGCCGTATGAAGAAAGGCTAAGCAGTTGGAATTAACAAAATCAAAACTGCATAAAATACATATGAGGAGGTGTATCGCTCTGGCTTATTTACCAAGGGAATTTGCAATTGACGGTTGGTTATATGTTTTAGGTGAACAAATAAGTTCACCTAAAACATATAACATAAAAAAGTAAAAAGACGCTAATACTACTAAATTTAACGAGTATTTTGAAAATACTTGGATGAATTATAAAGCTTATTTAAGTGACAAATGGTGCTTTCATAATGTTCGGTATAAGACTAATAACGCAACAGAGTCGTGGAATTCCCGACTTAATAAAAAAATTAAACCTAAACCTAATATTGCTGTATTGTTACAAACTTTGACCAAAGACGTTGACTATTATTTTACATTTTGGAAAAAAAACAACTATTTTTCGAGACGTACCGATGAAGCTATTTTAAACAATAAGACCATTGGCCGTACTTTACGCGAGTTGACAGACGGTGAAATAACCTTGGGACATTGCATAGAAAAATTAAAATAATATTACTTACTTTTGATTGCAAAATTATTTCATCAAATGATTCTTTCGGAACGGATCTCATAAATTATTATTTGCCAATTAACAATTAATTTTCATAATAGCTTTAAGTACGAATTCTTTTTTATACATTTTGTTTTACTATTTATGAAAAGTTCCAATGATTTTTTTTTATATATAATTAAACTTTTTTATAACATATTTGCTCGTAAAGGGTCTCTTATTACACCAATTTCAATATCGTATTGTATCTCATTACCGCACGGTTTATCAAGATGCTTCGTCTAAAACGAACGGTACTTTTTTTTCAACACACTTGCTCGTAAAGTGAGCCCTAATACATCGCTTTTAGGGCCATAAATCGAGCTATAACAAACGCGTGCAATAATATATAAAACACTAGGTTGTTATAGAATTATCCCTACAAAGTTAAATTAGTACCTTACTGCAAGTTCTATGCGAGTAAATAGAGCATTCCTAATTTAACCGGGTAATACAGTTATTTTTTTTAATAACAACAAAGAGGTTTTATGCCGCTGAAAATTCATATTCATTTTTGAAATAAACAAATGTGTAAGTCCTTAACTAAGTCAAACAAATATTTATTATTATTAAATTATTCGTAATTCACAATATTTTATTACAATATATTAAAATATTTGCATTTTATCACTTCAAATTATAATTTTGAAGTAGGCTGTATGATCACTCACCCCTTTGTTTGCAAAATATTCTTGCATTGGGCGTGTGAAAAAAACAAAAAAAAACCTACGCGGCTTTTCTCATATTGTCATATTTTGTTTTTGTCGTATTTGTTGCTGTGTGGTAAATTATTTTGTATTTTCCTCGCAAATGTGTTGAAAAACGTCGTATGAAACTCGTAAGGTTTTGCTCATTGCACACTCGGCTGAGTTACGCCCTCGCCTGCGGCTCGGGCTGCAACCCACAGCCTTGTGTGCAATGCCCAACCTAAGCTAACTTGTTTCATAATGTACTATTAAATCTTAGCAAAGAGTTTTTATGTCAGAAAAGAGGTCAACATTTTATGAATAAAATTAACTTTGGGAAATAAATAAATAATAAATAAACATTTAATTTAATTAATGTAGACAATAAATTACAACCATTTATCTGTAACAAAAACACAAAAATATTAATTTACTTTATCAGTAATACTGGCTGTTTTTTATGCCTTTGCCTTAAAAAAAGTGCTGATGCGCGCGCATTGTAATTTTTTTTGCTATATTGTTTTTATTTGAAAATGTCGTCAAGTAGTGATGAATTTATTAATTCAACACCACCAGGAGTCTCAGAAGCAGCGAAAAAGGCTACTCTAAGCCTCTTGCCCGAAAAATTGACCGATAAGATACTTACAAGCGTATCAAAATTTAATCATATGGAAAACAAGCAAAGGTGCAAAGTCCGAGTTTTATTTTTTCCTCGCAAATATGTTATAAAACGTCGTATGACATACGTGCGCTTTGATAATTACCGCACTTATATCATAATGTACTATTACAATCATTTTGTTTTGCGAAAAAGTTGCAATGATTTTTTATTCATTTTTATTGATTTTGAAGTTTTTTTACAATCACTTTGTTTTAAGTACGAATAAGTTGCAATATTTTTTTAATATTTTTTTTATTAATTTATTAATTCTGTACACACATACAAGTTTAAACAGAAAAGAAATGGACAGAAGAATTGTACAAGGACACAGCTTATTTCATTTTGAAATTTCTTCGAGCTGGCCCGTAATAGGAAAGACTTTGAGAGGGGCAGTCAGTGTGTAAAGAATAGTAAGAATATACATACACATAATATAGATGTATAATTATATAATAAATACAATACATATAAATACATAAATACCTACGATAATTTTGTATTGAGGACAGAAGTGAATAGATATAAATAAGACAGTGTTACGGAATAGTAACTAAATAGTGCTCCTTCACTCGTTTTTTAAAAAGTGATAGTGTTTCACAGTCACGTATTAATATATTTTAATTGATTTAGAAAGTTTTTTACAATCATTTTGTTTTCGAAAAAGTTGCAATGCTTTCTATTTATTTTAATTGATTTTGAAGTTGTTTTTTTACAAACATTTTTTTTACGAAAAAGTTGCAATATTTTTTTATTAATTTTTATTGATTTTAAAGGTTTTTTTTACAATCATTTTGTTAAAAAAATATTTCCTAAATGTCCTGCAAAAGTTGTATGGCATTTGTAAAATGTTTGTAAGTTTTCAGGTTTAGTTTAAACAGTACTTTTTTGTTGATCATTTATTTAATTATAATAATATTCATGGGGAAAACTACCTGTTAGTTCATGAAAATTATTTTTTTGAAAAACATTTTTTTTGTTTTATCAATTAAAATCCTTTTATTAAACTATTATTTAAAAAACTTGCGTGTGGTTTTTTTAAATTTTCCTATCAGCTAGTGAAGTTCCCGTCAAAACTTTCCAGGCGTTTGGTAAATTAGTCCACACGCACACACACACACACACACACACACACACACACACACACACACACACACACACACACATACCAAATATGTATAATATTTTCATATGTATTTCACAAAAAGCTATTTTGACAATATAAACAGGCATTTCAGTTCTATTTATATGTATAGAATATGGACGTACCGTTTTTCTTTATTGCTTATTTTTTATATCGTCATAATAGGTAAGAAAACATTTCCATATAAACTGGTTGAGCTAACCACCTCTAAATTCTGAAGTAGTAATCTCACCCAGGCTTTTCTAGCCAATGGCTGAGTTAACCACCAATTTTTTAAAAAGGTGGAAACTCACTTTTGGATGAGAATTTGATATGGTGAGTCGCTGCCTAAGTCACAGGAGAGTCTCTGCCATAGATTTCACCGTCTAATCAAAGACCAAAGAATATCTCCAACTTTTACAGGCATCCAACAAAGTCAAATCCGTCATCATAATATATCAAACTGTAAATATTCAAAGCAAGAATTTAACTTTACACAAATTGTTCTAATTTTGTAATTAAATTTAAATGGGTAAGGTAGTTAAGTTAGTATTAATAAATATAAGGTCTACCTATGTAGTTACTAAGTACATGTTTTTATTAATAAACATTTTGGAAAATATAAGACTTTGTTACTTTCCTTATACCTATTCGAAATGAAAAGTAGAGAGTTAAACACGGTTAAAAGTCATCAATTCCATACTCGAACTATAGCCGCCTCGCTATGCTCGGGCGTCTAAATATCTCGTATGGGAATTGCTTCCTTTGGACCCTTATATAACAATCTACTATTGTGTACGTGTTTTCCACCGGGCATGGAAAACAAAAACATTGTTTCTCTACACAAAACTGTTTCGCGAAACAATGTTTTGTATAGACGATTTTGTTAAATGTTGAGATGTTTTTGTTGATTGTGTAGGACAAAACACGCGCTATGGACCCGGCATTATTCTAAATAAACCGGCTTAGCAAGTCGGCTGGTAAATACATTACATATCGGTTTGTTTGCGACAGATTTGCGTCATCAAATATCACTCAATGCATTGATGTCAGACGACAATGCAAGCATATAATTTGCTTGCGCAGTTACGTAGTACCTAAGTAATTAAAAATGTAACGTATGCACTTCTTTCTTATAGCTTGTACATTTGTTTGAGAATGATTCTCTGACTAACATTACATTATGTCACTCAAACTAAAATATTTACAACTACTTATACCAATATAGTGGCGGTCACATAATTAGACACCAGCCGCACCCTGATTATCTAAAAAGAAACTATTTAGCGACCGGTTTCATTCCACATACATTGCTACTTTTCTTTGGTATGTTTTTTTTTAATCCAAAAAGAAGTAGCAATGGATCACTATCATCTATGAACTGCAACCGGTCGCTAGGTGGTTTCTAATTAGATATTCAGCCCGCCGATTTTCATTTGTTTAACCTCCTTGATTTTCATACAAACGAAATAACTTTGAAGCCTTGATACTCCGCCAAGGATTGACCTAGCCATAGAGTACATTATTATACTAGGACCTAGCTGTGATCTGATGATGGCCATCCAGGGAGTGAATGGAAGAGATTCAGATCGATCGAACTGATCTGATCAGTATTTTAAGAGATATAAGGATCAGAATTTCCAGTTTCAGGATTTCCATACATTTTAGGCTATTTTCGAGGGTTTTTTAAAGATATCCTGATATCTATTAGAATGCCGGGCTAACTTAAATGGCTATCGTAATTGCTTTCATTTGGCAGATGGATGTGATTCATTGCTACTTTTCTATGGTAAGTTTTTATTTATGCCAAATAGAAGTAGCAATGTATCACATCACATCCATCTGTCTAATGAAAGCGATTACGATAGCCATGTAGGTAAGTTAGCCTGTACGGCCCCAGATCAGTTAGGTGTGTATAGCGATCTGGATCTCCTCCATTCCCTGGATGGCCATCATCGATCACAGCTAGATCAATCCCCGGCGGAGAACCAAGGCTTCAAAGTTACCTCGTTTGTATAAAAATCGAGCATTTTCCATTCAAATATCGGAATTTGCTGATTTTTACATCAACGACTAGCTTTGTCATCATGACATGCATGAATTACATTTATTTCATACATTTTAGTGACAATTATATAGTTTTGTAATAGGCTCATTAAGGCCTTTTATTTGATACTCATACTAGCTTTTGGATTTTGGATACGGATTACCAATATACCTACCTAGGCATTTATCAGTAGAAATCATTTCACACATTTAAATTTTCCCATAAAAAATCATGTACAAACTGGAACACTGTAGCACCCTGTATAACGGGAATTTTCTAAAACCCTTTCTTAGTATTCACCTACACCATGAAAGGTATACCTATATCCTCCAAAAATGGTGTCTCTACCTTCAGCCCTATACAAACTGGAACACCTTGTAGCACCCTGTACAATGGGAGTTTTCCAAAACACTTTCTTAGTGCTCACCCACACCAAGAAAGGTGTGGGTGAGCACTAAAAATGGTGTGTCTACCTTCAGCTTCTCATACAAACAAATTCTCATACAAACTTGAACAAACTTTAGCACCCTGTATAACGGGAATTTTCTAAAATCCTTTCTTAGTGCTCATCTACATCATGAAATCCGCAGTGGGACACCCTGTATCTGACTGCGCCAGACAGTCAACCAACCGGGAGAGATGGCGGGAGATCGTGCGAAAAGCTATGTCCGCCTCTACCACTAGGGCTGCCACCTCTCCGGGTTTGACCCGGAGTCTTCGGGTTTGAGTAGTGGATGTCCGGGCTACGGGTTTAACATCGAAGTCTCCGGGTGGCACGAGCGAAAGTCAACCGTGCCTAGTGTTACCATCTGACAGGACAAAAATCGCGCAGCGCGGCCGATTTTTTTACTATGACTGGCAATATTACTAGATTAGTGGAAAAACCTGACCTTGGTGGTTGGAACTGATAAAAAATCGCGCTGCACGGCCGTTTTTTTACAGTTGACAGACAAGATTACAAGTTTAGTGGACGGAACTGACCAAAAATCGCGCTGCACGGCCGTTTTTGGTGTAGACAGGCAAGATAACTAGATTAGTGCATGAAACTGACTAAAAATCGCGCTGCGCGGCTGTTTTTATTTACTATAGGCAGGCAATATTAGTAGACAAAACTGACCAAAAATCGCGCTGCGCGGCCGTTTTTTTTTACTATAGGCAGGCAACATTACTAGATTAGTGGATGAAACTGACCTAAAATCGCAATTTCTTTTTCTATAGACAGGTATTATTAATTAAAGTATGATTTATTTAACAAAAAATAACGGTTTTTCGAAAATATCCGGGCCTGCTCTTGTCCTGCAGTGGCAGGTTGTTGTGCAGGTGGCAGCCCTATCTACCACCGATGTGGACACCTCAATGTGACCACGACCGCTCTGCCAAGAGCGTAACGACGAAGAAGAAGAAGACATCATGAAAAGTATCTATCTACCCTCCAAAAATGGTGTCTTTGCCTTCAGCCGTTACGACTCTACGCCTATCCCAACAATGAATCAGTGAATGAATCAGTCAATCAACTTATTTGATACTCGTATTGTTATATGTTTGTAATCATTAATTTGAAGAAATAATTTAGGTATAGTTTAAAAAAAAACACATGGGTTTATTGCTTGAAATAAAGATATATGTAATAAAAAAAAAACACTACGGCCGGCGCCACTTTCGGTCTGGAACCGTCTTGAAAAATAAGTGCCTACTTATACTTAACTACTTAAAGAAAACGTGTTCCTTTTTGTTACGGTAACTTTTTTAATATCATTGACGGTAACTTGTTTTTGGAACCGCTTTAATTTTAAAGGTAGACTTGTTTTAAAGTACGAAAAATACAAAAAAAAACTCTACATTTCATTATAAATATCAAAGTAAATTATTTAATTTTCCCGAAACAATCCAAACTGTCACGTGACCTTGATTAGATAATGATAATGATAGATAAACAAACCTCCTGAAGACAAACATCAATCAAAAGTTACAATGGGCGCATTCTGCCAGACAAATCATTGAGACATCGATCGCCATTGAGTAAATTTTAACCATGGAAAGTAATAATGTATAGAATGTTCATTAATAGGCTTGATGACAATTTTTTTTATTAAATGTTAAATAAAAAACCTCCCAAAAAAAGAAACATTGCTAAAACAATTATTTCGCTAGCATCAAAACTGCCTACGATATCACAGTTTGAAATGTACACAAATGGACTCACCCCCCTAACGCTCCATAGTTATGACGTCACTACCTAGTTATGACGTCACGCTTGAGTATTTTGTATGCAACGCGTAGGAAATTTGCTCGGCAGCTATATTAAATATTGTGTTTATCAAAATGGTTTCTTACACAAATTTGCTATACATTTTACGGACTAATTAAAGGTATTATTTATTTTAATAAATTTTATACTTTTTAAATGGACTTGTCCGCCCAACTTTGAAGGGTCATAAAACAAATACTTTGAAATATAAAAAACCAAGAGGTATACAAGCTAGTCTAACACCCAATTGCACTAAACTTAAGAATCGCCTAAGTCTTTTCTTAACTACAACTCGACCAAGTTAAGTAGGTGAATGACAGCTACATGACCGCTAAGTTTGACACCGTTTTAATTTGGTCGTGTTGTAGTTAGGAACAGACTTAGGCGATCCTTAAGTTTAGTGCAATCGGGTGTAAAAGTTTCAAATGTTTACGATTTTTATTAGTACTTATTTCGTTATTTTATTCATTAGTCATCATCCCTATTTATTTTCCATGGTTAAAATTTACTCTATAGCGGATCGATGACTCATAGATTTGTCTGGCAGAATGCGCCCAAGAATAAAAAAAATCTGTCAGCACCAAATCCTATGATGTCAATCTTTATTTTCATGGATGACACTTTGTATGACAGACAGTTTGACAGCTGTCTTGTCTCGTTTGAGTGGTATCTCATTCATGCCGTTACGTAATGCGGTAATAATTTGTATGTAATATAAAAAGTCTATGTTTTGATTATACCCATATTCACAGTTACAAAATATGATTTTCAGTATTATATTCCCTTCTACAGTTTAAACATAACTTGCTATATACACGCTGAAATTTTTATCATTTTGTTCCCGCCGCAGTGTGGTGGTTCCTCTTATGATTACAAGCAACTTTTACTATGCGGCCATCTCTGATATTCGCGTTCCATACAAAAGCGCAATACATTGTATGGAACGGCTGTTTTTTTTTTTCACGATGTCAGAGTTAGCCCCATTGTAAAAGTTCCTTGTATACATGAGTGGAACCACCCTACTGCGGGAACCAAATGATTAAAATTTCTCGATGTATGTGCGATTCATATCACCATCCTAAGTGTAATTAAATTAATTATAGGTAATTACAAGGTGTTTATTGTAGATAGAGACCATCAAACTGAACAAATTTTACTATGGGACCAAGGGCCGTACCGGCTAACGAATCGATTATCGAAAAGTCTGCTGGGTTTCAACTTAAAACAGAAAAATCAAAGTAAGGAATTTCGTCTTGTACTTTCTGTTGACGTAATTTGGAACATAACGATGTTCGTGTGACATCATGAATTGGGGTTCGCCATTTTGGCCCAATTGGGGCTCGATTTATCTGTTTTAAGTTGAAACGCAGCAGACTTTTCGATAATCGATTCGTTAAGCCGGCCATATACGCTAGGTTATGCATGATGGTTATGCCTGTAAGGTCAAAACCGTCATGCATAACCGAGCGTATGTGGGATAAAACTGCATGCCTGTCATGCATGCCTGTCATGCATGCCTGTCATGCATGCCTGTCATGCAAGCCGCTCGGTTATGCCTGTGGTCAAAACCGTCATGCATAACCTAGCGTTTTGCATGAAGGTTTTGCATGAAGGTTTTGCATGAAGGTTTTGCTTGAAGGTTTTGCATGATGGTTTTTAAAGCCTTAAACATTGAAAATGGGTAATTTTACTGAAAGAAGACTTCATTTTGTTTATAAAAATATATGGAACTGCATCCAATGATTTTTGGAAAATCGCCTGCCTTAACCAGGAATCGAACCCACCAAAAACGAAAACATTTTTGTATTTAGTTTTACAACACCAATCGAAAGGGTTAGTTATAAGGATTACTTTTTTTTAAGTGACACTGCATCTTAAACAAATGGAAGGCCATGAAATTTAACATTTAAAATTTAATAATTACGGATTGCATCAATTCGTATCGAATCAGTCAATCAATTAAAAAAAATCTTTGAATGCAGTTCCATATATTTTTATAAACAAAATGAAGTCTTCTTTCAGTAAAATTTCCTACCTTCAATATTTAAGGTACTTTCCCTTCGTGTGGCAAAGTTTTGGGACACCCTGTATATTTAATAATATGCTTATTTCATCTAAATGAATTAATTCTGCTAGAAGTCATTCACCCCAAAAATATAAGTGAAGAAATCTGAGCGACAGGGCAAATACCGGGGGTGGGGGTACAGTTCTTTTTTAATTGCTCCAATGCCAACCACACCACACACGCTAGGTTATGCATGACGGTTTTGACCACAGGCATAACCGAGCGGCGTGCATGAGCGGCTTGCATGAAGGTTTTGCAGCTCGGTTAAAACTGTCATGCGTAACCTTACGTGTGTGCTCTCTATTGAACTCGGTTTTGCATGAAGGTTTTGCAGCTCGGTTAAAACCGTCATGCATAACCTAGCGTATATGGCCTGCTTTAGCCGGTACGGCCCCAAGTCTGAAATCGCAAAGAAAAAATTCAACAGTTTCATACAATATCAAAATGAAATGAAACAGCTGATTTTGTATTTGTGATTTCAGAATTGGCCCCAAGTAAAAGTTGTTCATTTTGATTGTCCCTTTACCATATTCGGCATTACAGGTTTTTTGTAGGTAACACGTTGTATACACGTTAAGAGTTATAATGATAAGGGTCAATAGGGTATTTGACAACATTGAAAATATATTGCAAATTGTGGTCATCCTAACAGATAATGACGTAAAAAACCGGCCAAGTGCATGTCGGGCCACGCGCCGTAGGGTTCCGTAGTTACCTTATACCATACCATATTTAATACCACCTATCATTTTTTGTCTGCAAAAATAACTTTGTTTTTCACAGTGTTGGTATGAATGACAAAGTTATATTTGCGGTTTTGGAAAATGTGCTATATCTCAAAAATTAATTACTATATCTCGTTCAAACCAATTTTGGTTGAAAGTTTTTATTAAGATCTACAGCATATATTTTTTTTAGATGTTTCACTCTCTTATTTCAAAAGTTAAAGGGGGGGGGGACACATTTTACCACTTTGGCGGTGTATATCTTTCAAACGGTTGACTTTGAGAAAAAGTTGTCTTAGAAACCTCAATGTCATTTTTAACGACCTATCTATAGACACCCAACACGTGTTGGTTTGAAGAAAAAATTTTTTTTCAGTTTCAGTTCCATGTATGGGGAGCCCCCCCTTAATCTTTTATTTTTCTTATTTTTGTATTAAATTCGTTAAGCGGTTAACAGAATACATCTACCTACTAAGTTTCAACTGTGTAGTCTTAATACTTTCGGAATAAAGTGGCTGTGAGTGTGACATACGGACAGACAGACAGACAGACATGACGAATCTATAAGGGTTCCATTTTTTGCCATTTAGGCTACGGAACCCTAAAAACATATTCAACTAATATAGACTAAATTAAGTCTATTGATTGATTAATTTCACCTAGAAAAATGCAATAATTTTTAATTTTTTTTCTGAGGCGAAAACGCTCTGAGATTACTGATGACGTCACTTGCCTGTAAATAAATATGGCTTCAGGCGTTTGACACGACCATAGACTTAGGATCCGCGATTGATGGCTGTCAAATGGCTAAGGATATTACCATAGACATAGAAAAATTTTCGCTGTGCTCAAGAAGACCAACAAAGCGTGGAAAAGAGAAGTTAACATCATACGGACACGGTCTATGTAAAAAAGAGACAAAGGATCAAGTGACATGTGCCAACATTTTTTACAATAAGAGCCCCTAGCGTCCCGCCTAGCAAATGAGCAATCACAGTTTGTTTAAAATGGGTTACCTCTATCTGGCAGAAACTTGATACTCCGAAATTTATTTGGCAGAACACACTTGGCAGAATCTTCTTTAAACGAATATTTTTAAGGCATAAAAATTGTTTAATATAATTATTGTTTGGCAGAATGTTTACATGTCCGAATAAACAATGGCATACTATTCAGATGGCAGAATTTCATTAGGCATAAATACCTTTGGCAAAATTTTTATTCGCAGAATTTCGTTTGGCATAACGTTTATTTAGTCGACAATTATTTGGCATAATTTTCACATGGTATACTACGAATATGGCAGAATTTCATTAAGAATAATGTCATTAGGCATATTGTAATTTCAAAAAAATTGCATTTTAACTTTAAATTGAATTAAATATTTGTCTTAAAAAGTCAATACGTTGAATTTTTGTGCTACAATCATGTTGTGCTACAAAAGTCAACAACAAAACGAATCGCTGCAAAACCGACATGCATGCTGCTTGCTCGCATGCATGCTTGCTTGCTTGCATGCATGCATGCTTGAATGCTTGTTTATGCTGCTTGCATGCTTGCCGGGGGGTGCAGGGGGGGTCGGGGGGCCTGAGGCCCCCCGCTATAAAGAAAAACTTTAATTGCACCTACTAGTAGGTTAGGTTAGGTTAGTGTTTTGACCACTCGCAGCGGAGCTAGCGAAGCGAGCGGAGCTCCACAATGCTTGCATGCATGTTGCATGCTTGCTTGCATGCTTGCTTGCATGCTTGCTTGCATGCTGCATGCTTGCTTGTTGCATACTTGCTTGCATGCTGCATGTTTGCTTGCATGCTGCATGCTTGCTGCATGTTTGCTTGCATGCTGCATGCTTGCTGCATGCTTGCTTGCATGCTTGCATGCTGCATGCTTGCTTGCATGCTGCATGCTTGCTTGCATGCATGTTTATTTGTCTGCATGTAAGGATGCATGCAGCATGAAACGTGCGTGTAAGAAATACAAAATTATTTTAGATATGAATTTTCTATTAAATGTATGTATGCCAAAAGATGATTCTGACTTAAAACTATCTGCGATATGATGGCTCTGACTGTGAACTTTCTGCGATATGATGGTTCTACTATTTAATTATTATGGATATGAAATGTATGCCAAAAGATGATTCTGGCTTACAAAATTATGCGTTTTAAGTGTATGATAAATGAGTGTATGCCAAACGATTTTCTGCGACATGAAGTTTATGCCAATAGTTGTTATGCATAGTAAAATTATGACATAAAAAGTTCTGCCATAAAAGGTAGACTCGTTTAAAATATTTGTTAATCTATACTTATAATAAAACTGTAACAGGTCCAATTCTGTACATTGAAGATATTTAAAAAAAAATGTTTGGAGGGCTCTCTAGAATTGATACTGAAGCCAAAACTGTATTTTTTTTTATTTTTGTCTGTCTGTCTGTCTGTCTTTCCATCTGTTTCACGTCCTCTATGGACTCCGAAACTACTGAATGAATTCAAATGAAACTTGGCATGATTAGAGTTCATATTACGAGGAAGTTCAACGTACACTTTTTATCCCGAAATTCAGCATCGTTCCCTTGGGAGAGGGCATGAAAGTCAAAATGTGTACTTGGTTGTTATTCATTAACGCGTAGTCTGATTTCATTCAATTTTTTATGTTAGATTGGAGATACTTTTAAAAAAGATTGTCGCGTAAATATTTCAAGGTCGTCGGTTTTGTAGAAATAAATAAAATAAATAGGTAAATAAGTAGTCCAAATTGTATTATGTTTAAAAAATCTCATCATAGACATCTATTATGAGAATTTTTAAACAACATACAGTTTGAGCTTGACCACGAGGTTTTCAAAAACCACACTATCTGTAGGTATCTGCTGCTTTGGTGCTCTTTTAATATATCTATTTGAAGCTAGATGGCGCTTCTTATATAAAATTAAATTGTGTCTTGAGTACTTCGATCTTGCTTGAGTGAATATAAAATTATTATTGTTATTGACTCTAACCGGGAGCGCCGGTACTAAATATCTTGATAAAGCTACATTTCTAAAAAAAAAATTAAAAAATAAATTACTGACCCCGAGCGTCATTTTCTCTAATATAAAAACCGGCCAAGTGCGAGTTGGACTCACGCACGAAGGGTTCCGTACCAAAAAACGGCAAAAAAAATTACGTTTGTTGTATGGGAGCCCCCTTAATCATTAATTTTATTCTATACATAGTATTTTTTGTTATAGCGGCAACAAAAATACATCATCTGTGAAAATTTCAACTGTCTACCCGCTGTCGTTATTAATATCGAGCAAAAAACGGCAAAAAATATTACGTTTGTTGTATGGGAGCCCCCCTTAAATATTAATTTTATTCTGTTTTTAGTATTTGTTGTTATAGCGGCAACAGAAATACATCATCTGTGAAAATTTCAACTTTCTAGCTATCACGGTTCATGAAGTACAGCCTGGTGACAGACAGACAGACAGACGGACAGCGGAGTCTTAGTAATAGGGTCCCGTTTTTACCCTTTGGGTACGGAACCCTAAAAATGAAGGGGTGACTGACAGACTGACGCCCAGCTCAAGCCACTGGACGTAGAGACTTGAAATTTTGTATTTTTTTTTTACATACCTACATAGATACTTTATACAATGTAAACATCCACTAAGAAAGGTTTTTCGGAAGTTCCATTCCTAAAGGGGTGAAATGGGGGTTCAAAATTTGTATGGAATAAAAAAAATACACATTTCAACTTGAAACTTCGTGGTGGGAGTACTTCTAAACCCGAATGCTTATTTCGTTTTTAATACGTGTTTCGTGGTTTTCTGAAATTCAAAACCTTAGGGGCTGAATGGGTAAAAAAAAGCCCAAAATTCATATGGGTGTCGTTATTGAGGTTTTATGGGATGCTGATTGCGATAATGGCATTTATTTTAAAATCCAACATGGTAGACATTATTCAATCCCTCAGGGGATGAAAACGGGTAAAAAAAAATTGTATGGAAAAAATATAAAATAGACAATCCAACTTGAAACTAGGTATAGGAGTACTTCTGTAAACAAATAAGCAATTAACGCATATTTCGTGATTTCTGAAAAACAACCCTTTGGGGGGTAAATGGGGTATAAAAAGCCTAATATCGATATAGAAATCCTTAATGAGGTTTTATGGGAGTTGATTGCGAAAATGGCATATGTTTTGAAGTTCAACAGGGTGGAAATGCTTAAAACTCCTAAAGGGCTGAAATAATACGGTAACGGGAACAGGAACGAGAACGGGTACGGGAACGGGGCATGAACGGGCTATGGATGTCGTACTAATATTATAATAATGTGAAAGTAACGGAACATTTATATCCTACTTATACAACGTGTTACAAAACAACCCCTAACGCCGAATATGGTAGATAGGGACCATTAAACTGAACAACTTTTACTATGAGGCCAACTCTGAAATCGTTTAATTTTTGGAACACGTTGTATTATAAATGTGAAAGACGGCTTTGACAAACAGAACGCGTACTTAGCGCGCGCTAGAGCGCTATCCTGACGTCGCGCTATAGCGCTGAATTGTGTTGTAGGACGTACTTACATAGTTTTAGAGATGATGCAGATGTCCTTTTACACATTGTTTAAGTATTAACTGCCACATAACTTTGTATGCTTTTATGCTTCAAAATGTAAAGATCCTAAAAACAAAATACCTATACACGGTTAATTTTTAAATGAAATGCGGTTTTCAGACCACGTAAATGATCAACTTTTAGTATGGGGCCAACCACGAAATCGCGAAAAATAATCAGCTGTTCCATACATTATAGTCGAGTCGATGTTGTACTTTTCTATGGAACAGCTGATTTTTTTCGCGATTTCGTGGTTGGCCCCGTAGTTAAAGTTTTTCATTGTCATTTACTATATTTTTAGATATAGTTAAAAATTAACCATGTATAAGGAGGTGGGAGAAAATTTGATAAAGTTAAAGTATTTCAATGGATTATATAATAGGAATAACCAGCGCTGCTGTTTATACATATATCTTTTAGAAAAAAATGTAAGTAGTTGTCTTTTTTTTACTTTACTCTAAAAAAATAAACTTTTAGACAGTAAAAAAAATATGTTTTGACTATTCTAGCTAAATTTATTTTGCTAGAATATTCAACTTCTTCTATTTAGTTCTAACTAACTAACTAAAGTTAGAAATTCTAACTTTAGTTAGTCTTTTATAGTTTCGCATTATAACTTATTCCGCCGGTGAAATTAATGACAAGTGACAGTTGTTTCTTTCTTCCATAAAAACAATTGCATTTCGTCCCACGGTAATGACAAGGTTAGTTGTCCGTTTTGACATGGTTGGATTTTAAAATTTTGGTGTAAGTAGTTACTTACGTATACGTTAAAGAAATCATGTTTATAAGGTAAAACAATGCCGTCGAATTTCATATAAACAAATCCATTTTTCCGCATTGGGCCCGCGTGGGATATGTTACGTTATGGCGCATCCTCCGTGCCCCAGCAATCGGGACAATAAATGGCCGATGCTGAAATCCATTTTTAAACTAAACTATAATTCTTAAAGATATACATTCTTACCTCGTAAATAGTTGAATCAAGAAGATAAACCAGTTTAAACTTCGAATAACACAGAACTGACGCGTTAGTACGCGGCCGTGGTGCGAAAGCAACTGAATTAAATTAAACAGCCATAGCCGGTTCTGTGGTGCCGCTGAACCATGGAATCAAGTTTGTGTTAAGCCCGGTTTATACATACATAAGTAAGTAAGAGTGTCCGCTAATTAGGTAGTAGACTGGCTGGTGAAATTGATAATAATACGTCCCACCAGTATGTGTCAACCTGCTCTAGCGGTAGTTCGTTTGTTCTTCTGCCTACAGATGAGACCGAAGTTGCGGATACTATAATGAGTCTTCGAGACGAGATTGATGGCATTTCTGGGAGGCTCATAAAGGATCATTGTACCATATTAACTGGACCAATCACCTACATTTGTAATCTGGCAATAAATACTGGATGCTTTCCTCGAGCACTAAAAACTTCGATGATAAAGCCGATACACAAATCTGGGGACAAATACAGTGTCGACAATTATAGGCCAATATCTATACTTCCAGCTATTTCAAAAATTCTTGAGCGAATACTTAATAAAAGACTAGTTTGTTACCTGGAAGATAATGGTCTCCTTTCCTCCTCGCAATATGGGTTTCGTAAGGGCAGATCTACCGATGATGCCGTTCACGAACTTACAGATCTGATTGTACGCAAGCTGGACTCAGGACTTAAGTGCCTTGGTTCTTCTTGGACCTGGCAAAGGCATTCGACACTGTATCTGTCCCCCTTCTACTCCAAAAGTTAGAAGATATCGGCATAAGGGGCATACCACTCTCACTTTTTACTGACTATCTTTCTGACAGAGTACAAAGAGTGAAAGTGGGGGACTGGCTTAGTGATGAACAACCGGTTACCTTTGGGGTTCCCCAGGGAAGCATATTAGGACCATCGCTCTTCCTAGTATATGCTAATGGCCTCTGTCAGCTCCAACTCAACCAGGGAAGTATCTTCGCTTTTGCTGACGATACCGCCCTGGTCTTTTTCGGTGAGTCTTGGAATGAAGTCACTTGTTTTGCCCAGCAGGGATTTGACAAGGTCTCCGAGTGGTTAAAACATAACATTCTCACTCTAAATGTAGCAAAAACGAAATACCTTCCCTTTGCTCTTACCAATGCACGGCTACCAACTGATGTGACGATAACCGCCCACAGACACCACCATGACGTTAGCAACATGGCATGCGACTGTTCTCCTCTAGAGCGTTGCAATAGTTTGAAATACCTTGGTATCACCTTAGATAGTACTCTCACTTTTAACGCTCATATTCAGACGCTGGTTAGCAGATTGCGTAGGCTTATCTTCGTGTTCAGGAATCTGAGGCATCTAAGTGACCGTAAATTAATAAGAACCATCTTCCTCGCACTATGCCAGTCAATTGTTGGATACTGCATATCTTCTTGGGGTGGTTCTGCTAAGACTCACATGCTAGATCTCGAACGAGCGCACAGAGCAATCCTCAAAGTGAGTGCTTATCTCCCCTTCCGACACCCGACCTTTAATACATACCAACTGTGGGATGTGCTCACTGTAAGGCAAACTTTTATTTTGGCCACTATTCTGAAAAAGCACGCTAGCATCACATTTAACCCTAGTATACTAGTAAATAGGCGACGTAAGGACAATGTTTGTCAAGTTGTGGGATTTAACAAACGCTTCGCCCATAGGTTTTATTGTTTCCTGGGAAGCCACTTATACAATAAGAGTAACAGCCTTCTATCCATTTATTCCTTGCCTAGATTTACCTGTAAGAAAACCGTTACTAAATGGCTTAAAAAGCTTGACTATGATGCTACAGAGCAATTATTAACAATAATAATATAACAGCTTTAGTAAAATAACATAGGTACACTCTCAGATAAAATAACACCTTTTATTGATTTTATTATATATTTATCACAATTATAATAAATGAACCTTAAAACAGAATACAGATGTAACTTTGCTTGCTATAGTTTATTAATTAACTAGTAATTACCTCCTTTGTTTTGTTTTGTGTTAATAATTCAATAATAATTAGTTTAATCTCTCTGTTAATCTGAACACCCAGTGTAAAACATTGTCTTTATTCCTTAATAAGTTATAAATCTTAAGGGTGGAGTGAGCCTGGTGACCTGTCACACAGGGGGGTCTAACCTCACCTAGTTCGGGCACTAGTTCTCTCCAATATTAGTTTATCTAGCTTAGTTTATAACTTAATATAATTTACAACATGTAACTTATTGGAGAGAAAAATAAAAATTATTATTATTTATTATTATTATTAAAGTAAGTAGAAACCACGTGTGGACACCGTCCGGCAAGTAAGTAAGTAGCGACTTACCGCTGGATGGGATCGGGAGGCTAATTGTCTAATTTTAAAAATCTATCGCAATCGCTTTCATTTGACAGATGGATGTGACGGGATCCCTTGTTTTCGCATAATGGTTTTATACCTAACTTGATTTGGCATAACGGATTTGGCATAATCTTTTTTGTCATAATAATACATTGCAATAGATTTTTAAATTAGACAATAGAAAGGCGGGTTCTATTTTTTGGATAGGCAAGTAACCCACAATCCCCTTCCGCTTCGTCTTCTGCTCCCCGCTAACTTACTTGCCGCCGTGTAAACGGCACATACAGCGGGCAAGTAAGTAAGTTCATAAGTTGACATCTGTTGCAGCGGAATATCTATTCCTTTCTAAAGATTCTAATAATAAAAACTCATACCAAAGGTATTTGTTTATTATGGTAATTAATTTTCTATTCAGAATGAATGCTAGTCTTAAACGAATCCTAAAACAAGTTAAATTAATAGATTTTGAACTTCCTACATTGGGTTATTTCCTGGGTGTGTAAATCGACCTTTAAGTAGCTGTCTCTGTACATAATTATGATGATAATCATTTTTGTAGTGGGGAAAAATGCATCCAAGCCAAAGTCCCTTGACCTCCTTACGTCAGTGTGGCCAGATTTTTCCGAATGAAATCACTAATTTTGCGATCCAAGTCGCCTAAAGTCGCCCGAAACTTTTGACATATAACCCAAGTTAGGTATTTAATTGACATTTATTTTATGAAATATCACAAAAAAAAAATCACAGATCTCGTGCTCTACACGATTTGAAAGGGCATTGAAAATGAATCTACCTACCTATATTTATAGATTATTAAAAAAATATTTTCGATAACGATGTATACGATAACTTAGGTACCTACCTATATACATTTTTTAAATTTCTATAAAGTAAAGGTGAAGTAGAAGGGATCTTATTCCACCAATAAAACGTTTGAAGGAGTATTATTTATCTTCCTGTACTTAACACTGTCTAATTCTTTTCTCCTTTGCAACTTTCTTCTTATTTTTAGTATGTGTATTTGTATGTATTAAATATTTTATCTATTTGTGTAAGTATATTATATTACCTATGTCATATATATATTATGTTCATTTTTGTACTTCAAAATACACACAAACTGCCCTTCTCAATGTTATTTCCTGTCCAGGGCCACAGAATACATAATAGTACAAGTCCCGGGCCAGCTGGAAGAAATTTAAATATGAAATAAGCTGTGCCCTTTCTACTACTCTTCTGTCCATTATTTTTCTTGTAAAAATGTTGTGTGTACTAAATATATAAATAAATAAAAAAATAAAATATTCAGCCTATTTGGTTTTTTTAGTCATTCCCCATTGCAAATGAACAAAAACTATTTATACTTATGTATAGTTACTGACCTTGGCGATGCTCATAACAGTTTTTATAGGTAACCAATGAAAAACGAATCTTACAAAGTTTTTCTCTTTATTCAAGGATATTAACCGAATGAACTTTGGAATGATGAACCGGAAATGTGTGAACTGACCATTATTACCTAATCATAACAAACAATAGAGTAGGCAGTGTAGGTACTCGTAGCACGAACATTATATCGAGAAAAAAATGCTCGTGTAAAAATATATAGAGTAATTATGTATGGAAAATGTGTACAGCTCCACCTACCACCGTAAAGCGAACTAAGATTTCCCATACAATATTTTGAGACAGAATAAACCGCTTGGAATGGCGGGATGGGGATGTCACAGAAGGACCCCGCACAAAATGTTCGAAAAAAGACAATCGGTTAATTTGGCTGTTTTGTGTAAATTTATACCCTGTAACAGGTTGATCGAAACTGTAAAGTTGCAAAGTGAAATAATGACTAGTTTTAGAGATATGGCTTTTTAATGTTGTAAGCAGAAAGTAAAAAATATCGAATCACATCACATTTTCATGTTTTTTAGTGTGGTTAGGAGCGCTATCAGGGATGGATACTTGACATTTTCACACAAAAAGAAAAAGACAAAAACAGAAGATTTATTATTACGTCTCTTCCTTACCTCAATTAATATCCTTACTAATATTATAAATGCGAAAGTCCGTTTATTTGTTTGTTTGTTTGTTACGCCTTCACGTCCTAACTACTGAACCGATAATCATGAAATTTTGCATACACGTTGTCAGAGGTACAGAGAAGGACATAGGGTACCTTTCACCCCGAAAAAAAGTATTGTTCCCGAGGGATAGCACAAAAACTTTCCACGCAGACGAAGTCGCGGGCGGCCGCTAGTTGTTTATACATCTGGCGTTAGTTTTGACTGTTGTCACGTCATTTCAAATCGTTTTGCTAGGTAGGTACCTACTAGACGGCAAATACGATTACATGGTACAACAGAACACATAACCTTTTTTCTGTGTACTGTTTATGGGACTATGCGTATGCATGCATAACAAAATATGCACTAAATGCGATTCTTTATTTTTAATTATTATTATGAAAATGTGATGTGCTTCGATATTTTTTACTTTCTGCTTACGACATTAAAAAAGCCATATCTCATAAACTAGTCATTATTTCACTTTGCTACATTACAGTTTTGATTGACCTGTTACAGGGTATGTTTACGCAAAATTTTAGCCAAATTGACCGATTGGTTTTTAGGGTTCCGTACCAAAATGGTAAAAAAGGAACCCTTATGGTGTGACTCAGTCTGTCTGTCTGTCACAGCTGGATATCTCGAGAACTACTAATGGTATCAACTTGAAATTTGGAATAGTTTAAGATGACATTTGCCCAACTATTTTGCAAATAAGAAAGAAATAATAAAATTAATATTTTTTTCACAACAGGGACTGAAAAGGGGTCTTAAAAATTTTAAGTGAAGTGACTAAGGCGTGTGGGGTATCATATGAAAGAGCGCTGTTTGCACATTTTAAAACATTTTTTTCTTTTTTCTTAGGCCGCATAGTTTTCGACTTATGATGAAAAATGTAAAAAAAAATACCGTTCCCCCCCCTTATCTCCGAAGTTTGCAAAGAGAAAAATCTGAAATAATTCTATGTAATAGTAGTTTACGTAAAGATTACAGGAAAAATAAAACGAGGTCTCAATATAACACACTTTTTTAGAAATTCAAAAAACAAACAAGAATTCTTTAGTTTCACTACCCGTCAACAGTTGGCGGTGACCTAAGAATGCTGACTTGCGAATTAAAATAGTTCCACTATCGGTCAAGAGATGGCGCAACCTAATACTACAATAATAATTGGTGACTGGTTCTTATATAAATTACCTACTATTTGCCGTACGAATAAACGAAGAATAAGTTCCTACTTAGTAATATAAACAGTTTGCAATGTGGAGCAGCTGAAACGTTTTTCAGTCACCATAAGCAGCTGTGGTTAAGATTTGTAAATTAACTGTCCGCCTGTTCGCCCTTCCACCTGTCTGCCGTTTATCCTACTTTTTTAAAGACTGTACTAAAGTAACATATCCAAATATATTTATGATTGTACGGAACCCTCGGTGCGCGAGTCCGACTCGCTCTTGACCAGTTTTTTTATTTTCGAACATTTTGTGCGGGGTCCTTTATCCCACTTGGTGGCGCTACTGCAGCTGGAAACATTTATACGGGTATTTATCCCCGATTTTCCCATTTATTTTAAATTAAATCTAAAAATGATTGATACTAATAAGTAATAATTAGGGAAGTTAGACAGTAAACGAATTAAATATTTAAAAAAAACAAAATGTGTTGGAAGAAAAATTTATATTTCCGTAAAATCGCTTTCAACATCCAAAAATTGATAGCATACGCATATAACAACGAACTTAGAATAATAACACCTTTAACGATAGTTCTCTACAAAGCGCACTGTCAAAAGTGAGGCAACCAAAACAGCCAAAATGGCTCCGCTTTCAGATTGTTATTCTACATTATTACCTAATCATACCGATTAAGTACAAAACAGTTTCAATTTTCCCACATTTATAAGACTAGTTACTATATTATTGGGTTTCAGTTACGATTAGTTAACGTATGAAGGATATAAATTTGAAAACTAAGCCATTCTGGCTTGGTATTAGTTGCCTCACTTTGCATACGAGGACACGGCTTCTAGGTCAACGAAATGACAGGTCTACATCTGGATAAATCAACTTTTTAATGAAAGGAAAAAATCGACCCATGTGTTTCATAAATTAAAACAAAACTAGATGATAACTCTTCTGTAAAAAAACTCTATTTTACTTTACATACTTAGATTCATAGCCAATAAAACATACTTAGTTTTGTACAAAAATAATCAATAGTTTAAAGAAAAACATGGGTGACCCAGGGGACAATTTTGTCCTCGGCTTTTATATGAAAAATAGGAGTTGTCTCCTGGGCCATCTATGTTTTTCTTTAAAATCACGTTTTTCATGTCTTTTAAGTTTTCTTATATGATAATTAACTGAGAGTATTTGAAACTACAGATTAACTTCATATAAAAAAAATATTCAAACACGACTGCCCTGCTAAAAACAAACTAAAAAGTTAAATAACAAGTGTCATTGCAGTCGGGGGACCTCTTCGATTAAAAATTGTTCCACAAAACGATCCCCCGACTGCAATGACATTTGTCATTTAACTTTTTAGTTTGTTTTTAGCAGGGCAGTCGTGTATTTTTTTTTATTTCACACTCTTTAGTGACAAATGCCTTTAATTTGATGCCCATATTGTAATAATTGAAGAAATTTTTTTTTTTCACATTTGAAAATGGCGTCATACAGTCGCCACATTAACTTTTTTCAAAAAAAATATAGCCTGTGTCACTCGGAATGATGTAAGGATTCTAACAATACCCCATAGATCCAAATTCCGTTATCCATTTATAAGTTATGGTGGAATAAAGAAACTCACATACCCACAAACATACATGAACCCTGAACACATATACACTCTTTTTGCTTTGGGCAGTCGTGTAAAAAAAGGTTCACGTAGATATTTTAAAAAATATCACAAATCAACAAAAAGTTGATTCACCCATTTACACTAGCGCCATGTTAGTGGTAGTGCGCCGACTGGCGGACGATTCATGAATCAGCAAAATTATCCTGCCATTCTAAACAAATTGCGGTATTTATTCACTTATAGTTCGTATCACGAAAGATGACCATAAATGGTGCCCATCTTCGTATCATAACTCATGAAAAAAAGACTTAAGACAATATAATATTTCATATTCTTATAAATATTAAGATTATATTTAAATATATGAAATATTAAATATGCGAAAATGGGCGCTATTTGTGGTATATTTCGTGATTCGAACTGTAATGTAACGGACATGTTGCAGAGAATGAATACGATATAATAATAACAAAATAATCTTTCTTTTCTCTCCAAAAGTAACTTGCATAACAAATAACAATAGAAAATCTATATTTTTTATTGTTATCCGGTCGCCGGAGACCGCTCGGGCGTTGATGAATGTATTAAAATTAATAGTTTAATTATTTATACAACTGTACTATAATGACGGTTATTAAAACAGAATGTAGGTTTATAATAATATCACATGAGTGTTTTAATACCTAATTATGTACAGTTGCATACAAGACTTTATCTACACCCATTTTTTTTATATTTGAGAAACAAACAATATTTTAAATACATATGGATTAAAAACACCCATGATACAGTAGAATCCGGATATAATGACCTTCAAGTGATCGGCGATATTATGTCGTACTAACTGGATGACGCACAAAACGGCAGGATTATTTCTTAAGTAACTTAGATACTTAACTTACGAATACATACACATTATTATAAATGCGAAAGTTTGATTTTCCTATTAAGGTAAATAGAACATTTTCTAGGAATCACATTGCTTTATTTTAATGGTTCCGAAACATTATAAATTACACACATAGGTACATAATGTACTGTAATACAAAAAAGAGATAAAAGACACTCGCAATCCACGAAAAAACTAAAAAACCGGCCAAGTGCGAGTCAGACTTGCGCACGAAGGGTTCCGTACCAAAAAACGGCAAAAAAAAATACGTTTGTTGTATGGAAGCCCCCCTTAAATATTAATTTTATTATGTTTTTAGTATTTGTTGTTAGAGCGGTAACAAAAATATATCATCTGTGAAAATTTCAACTGTCTACCTGTTGTCGTTATTAATATCGAGCAAAAAACGGCAAAAAATCACGTTTGTTCTATGGGAACCCCCCTTAAATATTAATTTTATTCTGTTTTTAGTATTTGTTGTTATAGCGGCAACAGAAATACATCATCTGCGAAAATTTCAACTTTCTAGCTATCATTGTTCATGAGATACAGCCTGGTGACAGACAGACAGACAGACAGACAGACAGATAGACAGACAGACAGACAGACAGACAGACAGACAGACAGACGGACAGACAGACGGACAGCGGAGTCTTAGTAATAATTTTTTACCCTTTGGGTACGGAACCCTAAAAATACGCCAAACTCCTTTGCGAGGTTTAGATACATTTGATTCACTGGCTTCTAGTCGATGTATTATTGCACTTTATTCTTCAATTGTAAAACACTTTCACTTCACAAAACTTATTTTGATGAGCTTTATAAACTTGTCCGTCGTTTTAACCGGACGTATTAACATAAATAATTTTATTTTTGTTTATTTATTTATTTATAATCAGGCAACAAATGGCCCATAGATACATACCTTAAAACTAAACATATATAAACATATAAAACAATGGTGTTGGTTAATAACTTAATTAATAACTTAATATAATGGTCGCTATAAGCAGTTGGTCGCTTAAACCTAGGTCGCACTAAACGGTTATATTTTCTCAATATATCTTTCGATATTTTAATTGGTTAGTAATTAATTAGAAATTAGTTGGTAATTACTTAGTAATTAGTTAGTTTTCGCTTACTAATAGCTTAATTTTCTTAGTGCATGCCGTGGCAACCTGTAAGTATGATAGCGCTTTAATATGTAACATCTAGCATTCGTTCTATTGTTTGTAAATAGCGTTTATTGTGTTGGTTGTCCTAAATAAAAAAAAAAAAACCTAGCTATAAAACCTAACTTGAGTAAACATTATCGTCGCCAAAATTGGTTAGTCGTTATAAGCGAAGTCGGTATAAGTGAATTCTACTGTATTTATTTACACCCATGATGTATCCTCTATAAAGGGTTTTGACTTTGACTTTGTCTTTGACTTTCCTCCTCCTCCTCGTCACGTCATTATATCTTCCGAAAGTGTATTATAATGTTGTATGTACTGAAATTCATAATGTAACACTTCGTGCGTGGGCGCGCGGCGCAGCGCGACCTCCTCTCGCTCGGATACTGTAATGTTGGCAGAAATCTAACCGTTTCAGAATCAGAACTCTTTACAGAGAATTTAAAGCATGGGTACATTATGAGTACATTATGAGTTATCATAATAGTATATTATGAGACAAGTTAGCTTAGGTTGCTCATTGTACACGAGGCGAGGGCGTAACTTAGCCGAGTGTGCAATAAGCAAGCGTTTTTCAACACATTTGCGAGAAAAAACAAAGTAATTTACCATACAGCAACAAATACGACAAAAACAAAATATGATAAGTAATTATAGGAAAAGGCTTGCAGGTTTTTTTTACACGCTCAATGCAAGAATATTTTGCAAACAAAGGGGTGAGTGAGAATACAGCCTACTTAAAAAATATAATTTTAAGTGATAATTTAATTAAACGGCCCGCGAAGTGCCAGAAACGAAGTTTTTGTAAAATAAACTTTCAATATAGGTCTTTTACTTAAATTTCCTGAAGCCTTGGCTATTTTACTTACTGTATTCCGCACTTTAATGGTGTAGCATCCGTTAATGTGCAGATTCACTAGGTAAAGTGCGGAAATCGTCTACTTTAAGAAAAAATCGTACTTTAACTGACTTGACCAGATAATCTGCAGATTAAGGGATTTCGTACTTAAATATATTTATCTACACCCATGCTTTAAATCCTTTGTAAAAGGTTCTGAAACTTACTGCCATCATTACAACCACATGAGTAGAAAAACGTAAACATCCCGAGCGAGAGCTGGTCCTGCAGCGCCGCGCGCCCACGCGCGAGCGTTAACACTCTTGCGGAAGACATAATGACGAGAAGGGAGAGGAAAGTCAAAGACAAAGTCAAAACCTTTATAGAGGATACATATCATGGGTTCAGATAAATATCATGGGTATTTTTAATGCATATGTATTAAAATATTGTTTGTTTCCCTAATAAAAATAAGAAAAAAAAAATGGGTGTAGATAAAGTCTTGTATGCAACTGTACATAATTAGGTATTAAAACACTCATGTGATATACTATTATGATACTATTATCACACATACCCCTCGTTATAGTACAGTTGCATAAATAACTATTATCTACTCTCATATCGTAAAATTCGAATTATGAATTTCAAATCGAATTTATATTGACATACTTTATACACGCAATACCGAAAAAAAATTAAAAAGTTATTTTATAACATACCTTCGCTATATTAAGCAATGTTATAAAATAACTTTTTTTCTCATTACGATACAGGGCAAATCCAAGAAGATGGCAGTGCCGCGATATTAAAAAAAAAACAATGAAGTTCTCAGTTCTCACATACTGTCCATGATTAAAATGTACTCTATGGTGATCGATGACTAAGCGTAACGATTACTCTGCTGGAATGCAGTCATATCATTATTATTTTTTCTAATAGAATACGCGCCATTTTTTAGATTTAAATTTTTACTTTTGCTTAAAAATATCTGATAGTAAGTAGTGAGTGAGTAGATTTTTTAGATACGGCGACGGAAAAACGTAATAAATAACCAAGGTAATAAATAACCTCGCCTACGGCTCGGTTTTTAAACACATACTCATGTTTTAATACCCCTCATTATGCATCAGTTTCATAAACTACTATTACGTACGTTTTGTTATAAATGTGTTAGGCGTGTACATGCACATTTTTTAGTGGGTGAGTGATATTACGCACGCATAATTAAACCAAAAATAATGTGCTTGTGCACGCCTAACAACATTCAATAGCAAAATGGTATTCGTGAAATAGAATAACTACTACATTTTTGTTTGGATATAGGTACACGGGTCAAATATTTTCATTTTCAGAATCAGTTTAAAAAATGATAATGATAGGTACCTTAAAAACTCACGAAGTTACAAGCTTTTTGTGTTGTCCCGTTAGTAGGGTGTGCGTTAGTTATGGTTTTGTAAATATTATTTACCTAGTCAAAATATAACATGATATAAAAAATATTGCAATCGATTCTGTGGGAGTTTCTAATACACTTTCATATAATATGCAATATGTTTTTATGTAGCTATCCATATTAGTAATCTATTTTTACACGACTGCCCAAAAAGGAGTGTATATGTCATGTGTTCAGGGTTCATGTATGTTTGTGGGTATGTGAGTTTCTTTATCCCACCATAACTTCTAAATGGCTCAACGGATTTGGATGTATGGGGGGGGGGGGGGGTACTTACCGTTAGAATACATACATCATCCCAAGTAACACTGGCTATATTGGGAAAAATGGGACCCTATTACTAAGACTCCGCTGTCCGTCTGTCTGTCTGCCTATCTGTCTGTCTGTCACCAGGCAGGTATCTCATGAACCGTGATAGCTAGAAAGTTGAAATTTTCACAGATGATGTACCTATTTCTGTTGCCGCTATAACAACAAATACTAAAAACAGAATTAAATTAATATTTAAGAGGAGCTCCCATACAACAAACGTGTTTTTTTTTTTGCCGTTTTTTGCTCGATATTAATAACGACAACAGGTAGACAGTTGAAATTTTCACAGATGATGTATTTTTATCGCCGCTCTAACAACAAATACTAAAAACAGAATAAAATTAATATTTAAGAGGGGCTCCCATACAACAAACGTAATTTTTTTGCCGTTTTTTGGTACGGAACCCTTCGTGCGCGAGTCCGACTCGCACTTGGCCGGTTTTTTTTCGAAAAAAGTCAATATGGCGACTGCACGACGCCATTTTCAAATGTGAAAAAAAAAATGATTTCTTTTATGATTACAATATAAGGCATCAAATGAAAGGCCTTAATGAGCACACCTATTTTTCGGATTTTCACATATATTTCGGAAACTATGCGTTATAGCGACATAAGATTTTCTACAAAATAACAGCTGATTAAATTTTCTACGAGTTTATTCAGTCAGGTTTTTCGATATCTTTTATAGTTTTAGAGAACGCTCCTGAATGTCGGTCAACATGCTTACGGTGAAGCTTGAGGACAATATGGAATGGCGCATATTTTTCCTGTGTCAAATGGTATTAAAAGGTCAAATTTGGCTTCAGATTGGTTAACGGCATTATAGTTTATGCACGATAGATTGTCCTCAAGCTTCACCTTAAGCATGTTAACAGACATTTAGTAGCAAATATCTCGAAAACTATACAAGACATCGAAAAACTTGACAAAATAAAACTTATAGCAAATTTAATCAGCTTTCATTTTGTATTTATTTATTTTATTTTATTAAGAAATTACAAAGGTCTTAAAATTAAGATATAAGTTAACAATGTGACAAAAACCAGCATTGGTTTGTCCGCACACTGACACTCGCCTCTTCACGCTCACTTATGTATATTAATTAATAGGTATACATTTTATAAGAAAGAAAAAATAATGTAGTCAAGCAATGTAAACAAGTATTACAATTACCCACAAAATTGTGCTCCTACTGCAGGCACAGCGCTGTCGAGCCACACGCGTAGTATTTAAGGTCACACGGGGTGATTGTGTAAATTTTTTTATAACTGTAATTTTATAACTTTTTATTAAATATTGTATAATAAGGGTATTATTTGTTTATAATTATATTTAAAGATATTATATTGAAAGGTTATTTAAGATAAAAAATATTCTTTTAATTTGTTTTTAATATTTGATTCAGTGATTTGTTTTTTTAACGTTGACGGAAGGTCATTAATTAGTTTAGGTATTTGGTACTGTAATAGTTGTTTGCCGTAAAGATTGTTATAACAAGGTACTTTCAGTTTAACATTAGACGCACTACGAGTTGGATAGTTACTGGTAACAAAATTTTGATATTCATCGTTAAAGAATTGCTCAATTAATAGAATATACTTGATTTGGTCATGTACAGGTATTATTTTACAATGACTGAACAGTTCGTGATAATTATTTTGATGATCGTTTTTAACTTTCGAAGGTACAATCGTTTTCATTATTCTTGTCTGTAGCTTATATATTGGGTCGAGATGAGATTTACACGTTCTACCATAACTACTTAAGCCATAAAATATCGTTGATTCTCCTAACGCTTTATAAAGGTTGAGTAATATGTCATATGGAATTTTTCTTTTAACTATTGCTAATTTTGCCAATATAGCACGCAGTTTATCACAAACATAATTAATATGCTCGGTCCATTTAAGCCGATCGTCAATAACAAGACCCAGGTATTTTTGCCTTTGGACTATCTCAACTGGTTTACATGAGCAATTGTGTAAATTTGCATGTAGGCAATTGTGATTGTGTGCAATTAATTTTAGGTTATTACTTGGCTTTCTGTTTTGGCTGGAGCTGATATACATGAGTTTGGTTTTTTCAGCATTAATGACTAAGCCTGCGTCATGGGACCATTTTAATAAGTGCGTGAAGTCGGCTTGCAGTTGTTTAAGAGCTTCATCTAGGTCGTTATTCGCTGATATTAGACAAGTATCATCGGCAAACTGGTATATTTCACAATTAGAAACTAGATTTACTGCGTCATTAACGTATGTTATGTAGTGCAGCGGACCAAGGACTGAGCCTTGCGCTGTGCCATCTGTTACTGCTATCTTTTTACTAAACGTATCACCGATTTTAACACAATATGATCTATTATTAAGATAATCTTTGCACCAGCTGTTTAATGGTCCCTGAACCTAGAAGAAGAAAATATTATGTCGCTAAAATGCATAGTTTCCGAGATATATGTGAAAAACAGAAAAATGGAAACTTCAAAATCACTGCCGGTAAATACAAAAAATAAAACCGGTCAAGAGCGAATCGGACTCGCGCACCGAGGGTTCCGTACAATCATAAATATTATATTTGGATATGTTACTTTAGTACATACAGTCTTTAAAAAAGTAGGATAAACGGCAGACAGGTGGAAGGGCGAACAGGCGGACAGTTAATTTACAAATCTTAACCACAGCAGAGCTGCTTATGGTGACTGAAAAACGTTTCAGCCACTCCACATTGCAAACTGTTTATATGACTAAGTAGGAACTTATTCTTCGTTTATTCGTACGGCAAATAGTAGGTAATTATATTAGAACCAGCCACCAATTATTATTGTAGTATTAGGTTGCGCCATCTCTTGACCGATAGTGGAACTATTTTTTTCTTAGGTCAGCATTCTTAGGACAGCGCAATCTGTTGAATGGTAGTGAAACTAAAGAATTTTAGTTTGTTTTTTGAATTTCAAAAAATTGTGTTATATTGTGACATCGTTTTATTTTTCCTGTAATCTTTACATAAACTACTATCACATAGAATTATTTCATATTTTTCTCTTTGCAAACTTCGGAGATAAGGGGGGGGAACGGTATTTTTTTTTACTTTTTTCAATTAAGTCAAAAACTGTGCGGCCTTAAAAAAAGAAAAAATGTTTTAAAATGTGCAAACAGCGCTCTTTCATATGATACCCCACATGCCCTAATCACCTCACTTCAAATTTTTTCCCCCCCTTTTCAGTCCCTGTTGTAAAAAAAAAAATTTTTTATATCTTTCTTATTTGCAAAATAGTTGGGCAAATG
The DNA here is from genome assembly GCA_943789525.1 of Agriphila geniculea. Lineage (NCBI taxonomy): Eukaryota > Metazoa > Arthropoda > Insecta > Lepidoptera > Crambidae > Agriphila > Agriphila geniculea. Next base: position 6,828,416 of record OX038898.1, on the reverse strand, counting down.
TCATCGATACCATTAGTAGTTCTCGAGATATCCAGCTGTGACAGACAGACAGACAGACTGAGTCACACCATAAGGGTTCCTTTTTTACCATTTTGGTACGGAACCCTAAAAACCAATATGTTTATTTGAGTGTGTAAGGCAAAACGATTCTCGTAGTAGCCCTAACTTTACACACACAGTTGCGCGTGTACAAAACGTATTTTTTTTACATTTAATGGGCCTTGGCCCCATTCGAGAACCATAGGCTAAGAAGAGGCCGAAGATGAAGTGAGCTTGCCCAGAAGAAGCCTATTCACTCGGGCTTTAAATATCGCTGGGTAATGTGCTTTCGGGAATACAGACGCAGGCAGGGAATTCCACTCGTTGGCTGTGCGCATTAAGAAGGAAGATGAAAAACGAATGTCAACCAAATAGGGGTGAAACCCCGCCGTGCGTCTCAAAGACCGGTGGTAGAACGGGGATGGCGGAATGAGATCTTGCAGCTCAAGAGCACACTCTCCGAAATATGGTCTGTAGAACACCGCCAGATAAGCTACTTCACGGCGGTGGGAAAGACTGTGAAGCTTGGTTTCTAATAGCGCACTATCCCCTATGAGTTTTCTGGCTCTGCGTTCAACCGAGTCGAGTGCAGCTAGCTGGTACTCTGCGGACCCATCCCACAGGTGGCAGCAATATTCCATGCACGACTGGACTTGCGCTTTGTAAAGAGTTAGAAGCTATCCCGGCGTGAAATATCGCTTAACCTTGTTCAAGATGCCTAGTTTTTTGGCTGCAGTTTGAGCCTTCGACTCGATTGTGTCACCAAAGTTGAGATCGAAAATCAACTTTATGCCAAGGAAATTGAGATTGTCGGTGACAGGTATAGTAATACCTCGGAAAGTAGGAGTCAAGTTCAGAGGACTCTTATTTGCAGGGAATAGACATGCCTGCGTTTTGGTGGCGTTAAAAGTAACCAAATTGTTGTCGCCCCATTGGGAGACAAGACTCAACGTCATATTCGTCCACTCCACCATGGCTTCTCTCAAGGAACCAATTTCTTCCCTGGCCTTTGCATTGGACAAATACCTCTCCGCAACCGTGCTGTCGTCTGCATACCCAACAATTCCGGGCATAAGGAGATCGTTGATGTGCAGCAAAAAAAGCGTTGCGGAAAGAACGGATCCTTGAGGAACTCCAGCTTCTATAGCCATGAGGTCAGAGGAGCAGCCATCAATAACCACTCTTATCGTTCGACCGTTCGTTACCTCAAGAAAGCCGAAATCCAATAACTACAAAAGTTAGCAGGCAAACCATACGCTGGAAGCTTGCTCAGAAAACTAGCGTGCCAGACGCTCCTTATCTATGTATGTATGTCGCAGGCAAATCGTATGATTCCGCGTTTTACAAACGGCGTCGTTCGTTTACAAACACTCGTTGTTTTGCAAAATGCCGAAGGCAAATTATAAATTGCCTTGTCATTATATAAAATGCTATAACATTTGATAGAAAATTCAACAACCGTTTACAAAATGACGCGGCAAATTGAAGTATATAGTTCTTTTTCTTACTACGCGCGGCGCTGTTAATCAGAACAATAAAAATGGCGTCTAGTAGTGGTTTTGTAACACAGAAAATAATTGGAAGCAGTGCAAATTCTACGAGTCCAGCAGTCCGTGTAATAGAAGAATATTATGATATGTTGTTAGAGATATTCATTTAAACTATGGACAATGGACATGGTGGTCGAGACAAAATTCAGTACAAACTTAAAGACCGATTTATTATTGTACGAAAAGCAATAGATATTCGTGTCATTATATCCTATCTGCGAATCAAAGACAAACATACCAAAGAAAGGCATTGTGACTAAACCAATTGTATCTCGAGATTTTAATGAGCGAGTGTAAGCTTTGTTTTATGATTTTCACCCTACTAACACAATCAATTGAAATTTTAATAATCGATTAAGTCGTCAATATGCCTTCGGCATTTTACAAAACAGCGAGCGTTTGTAAACGGACAACGCCGTTTGTAAAACGCGGAATCATACAATTTGCCTGCGACATGTACACTCTTACTTTCATTACACTAGTATGAGTTGAAATTCCTATTTACGCGCGTCATTGAGTTACCTATAGCTATAATTAAATCCTTTGTAGGTTGGATTTAAACGGATAACCGAAATAATTTATTATAAATGAGGAAAATAAGAACTAATTAAAATAGAAGGTATTCACTGTTGATTCATTATCCACTAAATTATGCATTATCATTACGTGATATTGTAAAATTTTTATTATAACCTTCCGTTATTTCATCGAGTTCAATACTATTTTCAGTTGTACTGTGTCAAAAACACCACATAGGTATTTTTAATAATGTCACTTCTTTTCGTGATTTGTTTTTACTTGTGGTGCCTTAATTCAGTTCAGTCTGGTAAGTTGCTTTTTAACCGACTTCAAAAAAAGAAGGAGGTTCTATGTTCGTCTGTATATTTGTTTTTTTTGTGTATGTCCACCGATTACTCGAATGCGGCTGGACCGATTGAAATGATTTAAACGTTACTTCATCAGGTTTGTTTCCAAGTTAGTCCCATTTTTCGAAAATTTGAAATCGGTTCAGTAGTTTTTGAGTAATCCTGAAAATACTAGTAAATATTGCTCGAGTTTTTACGGATCTACAGATATAACTTCTTTGTTTATAAACCGATTTAGATGATTTTTGTTTTGTTGGAAAGAAAATACTTTGAGGGTGGTCTCATGTGAATTTCATTGGTATTGGACCTTGGACTTCGAAGATACACATGAGAACTCTTCAAAATCAAATAGGATAGTGTACTAGTGATTACATTAAAGTATTGAAAGGTTGCGCATTAGCCATTTTTAATGGGATGCAAGCTTTACTTACGGATTGATGAGGAGGATGGGCCATAACCCACCGCGCGGGCCCAATGCGGATTCGTGGGTATTAATAAGTGCAAATGCAGCTGGAACTAACGGCTTAACGTGCTTTATAAAGCACGAAGGAGATTGAGATAATACACTTTGGTCACCCATTCCACGACTGACCCTTGCCAAAGTTGCTTAACTTCCACAATTGCCAGACTTGATTCCACAAAGGTCGCGGATTTGATTTCTGCCTGAGAATATGATTTGGTGCGAGTCGAATTTTTCTACTATATTATTTAGTAGGTATTATGTAAAAATTGCTATGTGAATGCTAAAATCTCAAATTTAAATATTTTAAGGCTGCTTCTACTTATTCAACTGTCAAAATATCTTCTGACATACCTACACAAAGGAGTTAAAAATAAAAAAGCTTTTAATAAAAAGAAAAACCTCCTTCAAAAAAATCTTAAAAACAAAAACCGTATCTAAAAAGCAAGAAATAATATTCAAATCATTTAATACGAGATACGTACATCAATTTTAATAAAACACGTCTAATGAAGTCGGGTGGGGCTTTTAAATAAAAAAGTGGTCCTCCAGGAGGTCTATTACGAATAGTTTAATGCGATACACGCAGCTGCGTCCGTGCTTCGTTTTGATTGTTTCCTATCACAAATCACTTTCGTATGCGATATTGCGAAGTGATTGCATGAGTTTGACAGTTTCTCTCCGACATCGTTCGTTTAGTCGTCTATGGACTACGATAGCCAAATTCAAAATGTTTGTTTTAACTACAACCAACGAACTGAGGACGACTATCGCGTAGTATCGTAGTCACTTGGCCACGATAGTCGTTTCGCTGCTGCGTTACGCAATTGCGTACGTTATTTTCGTAATAGGCCCCCACCCCGGAGTCCCCTTGATGGAAAAAGTCTTAAAAAGTTTATTAGGTTAGGTTAGTATAGCAACCTAAACCGCGCGAGCCGAGCGAGCGGAGCGAGCGTGCCGCGGGAGCGGCCGGCGAAGCTCCAGAAACGAAGTTTTTGTAAAATAAACTTTCAATGTTTATTAAAATGTATTTGTTTATTTGATTGGAAAACCAACAGCATCAATAACACTATAAGCTACAATATGTTAAACAGAAAGCCAATTACAGGTTTTCACTTTTAGTAATAAATTAATACAATAGGGGTTTGAACAATATGTATGTTACAGAGTAATTAATTATGAAATCGTCAACACTACACACATGAAAAAACTATTCGAAAACCTTTCGGGATAGACACGGCTTAGTCTTAGATACGCCACTTGTAAATAGATCCAAGTTACGTTCATTGCACGTCTTAGGGTCCCCCCAGACCTACCGGTTTCCGTTCTTTGCTTTGCTGTTCGGCAAAGGACCGCCGGCCAAGAGGCTCATTTTCAATCTATCGCATATTTTCAATCTAAGTACATTTGACATATAAGAATGTTCTTGTGAGCTTTGTTCCTTAAACGATCGTTATGAAAACACAAAAAATAGTTCAGATAAGTAATGATGACACCCACAAGCACAACCCTGTTCACAATTTATATAAATATGCGATCGATTTATTTTTAGCAATCGGAGACCATGTTTAGGGTGGCATATCTCCCAGAAGCTTCCTACCTCGCAACCCAGACGATGATATTTGATAACACCAAGCTAATGGTTATCTTGCCAATTTGGTCTGGTCCAAATATGCGATAGATTGAAAATGACCCTGGTTGGCCGGCGGTCTAAACAACAAGTAGAACAGCAAAGCAAAGAAACGAAACCGGTAGGTCTGGGGGACCCTTATTCGCCAGTCTACTCGCTCGCAATACATACGTATTCTGTCTATAATTAGTCGATGCGGATGGTATAGATATTGGCTGATTAAACCTTAGAAACGCTGGTGGTATTCTAAGTGAAAATTTACATAATAGATCGGGGCAGTCGATTTCATTATTGAAGACTTTTGTCAGAAAAATACAGTCGGAAATATCGCACCTAATTTTTTGTGGTAGGAAGTGAAATTTTCTGCAGATATTGTTATAGTTGGCAGAGTGATATTTAGTTTTGGAACGGTAGCATATTATATATCTGATAAATCGCCTTTGTATGCTTTCAATACGGTCAATATATTTATCGTAGCAAGGGTTCCACGCTTGAGACGCATACTCCAAGTGGCTTCTAACAAATGAACAATATAGTATTTTCATAGTTTTGATCAAGTTAAACTGTTTAAAAGATGAGTTCCTAGCAATAATTATGTTAGCTGGACAGCCAGACAAGTACCAACCACTCGTCATGGATCTTGAACACTCCAACGCAAAAATCACATCGGAGGGTGTAGTATCATCTCTGTTACAAGAAGATTCGCGAGCTGGCTGCACTTCAAATACCCAAAAACCAAATGGACCTGTAAACACGGAGCACTACTTTCAAAACAAAGGAAGAAAACGCTTCTGTACTTACTGTAAAAAATTAGGTCGGAATGCAGGATTAAAAACAAGAAAGTTTCGACAAAAAAGGTTTATTCAAACAATACAACTGAATTTACACTTTCATCTTGTTTAATTACACCTTCATTCTCAGGTTCACAAGATTGATACCTAGATTCCGGTGCAAGCTCTCATATGAGCAAAAGGAAAGATTAGTTCGAGTCCTTGGCTTCCCATATCACTCCTGTAACAGTTGCCAATAAGGACCAACTTCTCAGTAATGGGAAAGGTATTGTAAATATTAATATTTCCGATTGTGTTATCAAAATAAGCGTATTTATGTTCCTGATTTAGCCACAAATCTTTAATAAATGTAATTTAGTGAAAAAAAGGTTACGATGTATTGTTTACATCAGAAGGGGCATCAATCACTTTGTCAGGTGGATGTCAACTGACAGGAAAAGTAATAGCGACAGCCTCAAACCATAAAGGAATATTTAGGCTAGATCTAGATAGGTCGCATGCTCTTTACACGCCTACTAAAGAGTCCCCACTACTCTGGCATAGACGACTTGGTCATTTAAATGCAAAGAGTATGCAAGTTTAAAAAAATAAATTCATAGGCATAGATTACAACGGAAGTCGGAACTTTTTCTGAAAATTGTATCCCGTGCCTAAGGCCGCTATTACATTATCATATATTTATCATTTATAAATGATTTCATATCTGTCAAATTCTATGATCATAGTTAAATGATGATGTCCTTCATTTTTACATATTACACTTATGATTCACTTATGATCATATAAACAGTGTCATAAATCAAGATGGATAACGATTTAGCTGTGTTTTCCGTTGCTATGAGTGCAATTTTATTAATAGCATTAAAAAGAAGAAAACTGTTAAGAACAAAATAAAAAATAAAAGACGTATTTGGGTTTTGTAAAAACGTATTTCGTTATCCGGAACAAGATTATTGTATAAACACTAATTTTACTTGTAAAGAGTAATTAATATTTTTGTTATTTTAATATCCCAGTCAAAATTCTTGCACTTGGAAGACGCCATTTTTTGAAGTTAGGCGCATAGAGGAAAAAATCACTACTGGGGCGACGAATATGATCCTACTTGTACGCTGGCTGTCAAATAGGATCCCATAACTATGATCAAAGACAATATGAATCACATGTAGTTATTAGACCGTCCTATGTTCTTCATATAAAAATGACTCATACATATATGATCATATATCTATGATAGTCTAATATCACTCTAAAAGGTAAATTATCTAAAAAACCGTTCAAAAAGTCGCAAAATAAATCGAGTAAGGTCTTAGAGTTAATACACTCGGATTTATGCGGGCCTATGAGCACACACTCGTGGGGCGGAGCCCTATATTTATTAACATTTACAGACGACTTTAGTCGAAAAACTTTTGGATATCTTTTAAAATCAAAGTCCGAAGTTTTTACTAAGTTTATAGAATTTAAGCACTTGGTTGAAAACCAAACTGGCGAACGAATTAAAGTTTTACGTTCAGATAACGGTCGCGAATATGTTAACAACGACTTGTCTACCTTTTTAAAGGAGAACGATATTGTCCATCAAACGACAGTGCCATATACTCCTCAACAGAACGGAGTGTCCGAACGCGCCAATAGAACGATAATCGAAAAAGCCAGATCAAAGCTTAAAGACTGGAATTTGCCTAAAGCAGCGGTTCCCGAATTCTTTTAGCTACGGAACCCTTTTTGGTTCACCGTTTTTGGGCGGAACCCTAGCTCAAGTAAGAAGTAAACTAACCAGGGTTGCCGCCTTTAGGAACAGAAAATAGGACAAGGGAAGGCGGCGAGCGCGAAGCGCGAGCCGCGAGAAATTTTAGGGTCTATTTTCTAAATGTACGTTGAAAAAACTGGCAGTAAAACTACTGTAGAAACTGGTAACTATTGATCGTGTGATATCATTATCGGGACCAAACTAATGGATCGTCGGGATATCATACAAATCGGGACTGTCCTGGCAGAATCGGGATGGGTGGCAACCCTAAAACTAAGTGTAACATTGGTTTTTTACGTGAAATTACACCCTACTAAGGCTTTTTGACTTGGTGTTCACATCTTGTAAGTTAGCTTGACTTTAAAAGAAGGACTTTTATTTAAGACATAAAATATTTATTTAGTTAGAACAAAATGATAAGTATATTTATTATTATCTTGATGTTAAGTTATTATGTTATAATCTTGTTCAATAATTAATTAAATTTTTACAATAATGTTTTAAATGCATAAATTCACTTTTACTTTTTAGTTTTTAGATAGTTAATTGATTATTATAACTATGCAGGTATTGCTAGCTTTTTATTGTATAAACTATTAATATTTTTTATTTTTTTAAAGTAATTTGACTTGAGGAATGTATTTTAATATTGATTTCATTTAAAATAGATTTTAATGCTAATGTCGTGTCACCTGTAAAGGTGTATGCATCAGATCCTGTATCTAATATGTATTTTTTTAATTGTGTTAATGCATACGCTGTTGGTGTCCTTTTTTAAATAAATAAATTAATTAATAAACTCTTGAATTTTCGCGGTACCCCTGAGAGCCTCTCACGGAACCCCAGGGTTCCGCGGAACCCCATTTGGGAACCGCTGGCCTAAAGCATACTGGGGAGAAGCGGTAAATACTGTCATTTATTTAAAAAACCGTGTACCTACACAAACTTTAAAAAATAAAATCCCTGAAGAAGTGTGGACAAAAAGGAAAATCAACCTCTCTCACTTGAGAGTATTTGGTTGCGAAGCCCACATGCTAGTTTCAAAAGAAAAACGAACTAAGCTGGATTCAAAAACTCAAACGTGTATTTTCGTTGGCTATGCTACTGAAAGCAAAGGCTACCGACTTATAGATCCCAAAACCCTCGATCTATTATAGTTGCGCGCGATGTAGTATTTATAGAAGATAAAACACTACAGTCACCCCCAAGACCCTCTGACGGTGAAGTGGAACTCCCAACCCAATCACAAGAAATCTTTGTACCTCTAGATAACGAACCTGTTCCTCAAACACAACCCCAACCCTTGCCAGGTATATCTATGACGCCAGCTACTTCATCCTCTGAAAATTTGTCAGAGTCTGATAAACCTGCTCCTACTTCTGAAAATCCATCAGAAAATTCTGAATATTTAGAGCAAGCACCTGAACCTCAAAGGGGATATCCAGTCCGAGACAGGCGCTGTCCTCAAAGATTCGAGGAACATCTTTATATGACCTCAGAACTAGAGCCGGAAACATACAAGGAAGTCGTGGAACATCCGCAAAAAGAAAAATGGCTCGAAGCTATGAAGGCTGAATTTGACTCGTTGCAGAAACATGGTACATGGATCCTTGTTGACCGACCTGCAGGTAGAAAAACTACAAAATGCAAGTGGGTCTACAAAATAAAAACAGACACGTCAGGGAATGTCACTAAATACAAATAAAGGATTAACTCAAGTAGCCGGAGTAGACTACGGTGAAACCTTCTCACCAGTTGCTAGACTGTCTTCAGTACGACTGTTATTCGTATTTGCTGCTTTTCGTGGGCTAGTGGTAGATCACCTTGATTTCGAAACGGCATTCCTAAATGGCGATTTAGATGAAGAGATCTTTATGGAACAACCAGAAGGATTCTCTGACAACGCAAAAGGCAAGGTATGTCTACTTAAAAAGGCCCTTTACGGTCTTAAACAAGCACCGCGTCAATGGAACGCTAAAGTGTGTGAAGCAATGCACAAACTATCTCTCATGCAGACAGCCAATGAACACTGCCTTTACTATAGAAGAGAAGGCGATGATCTCCTTCTCATAGCTGTCTACGTTGATGATTTCTTCATAGTCTGCTTAAGTGACGACATGAAGAATCATTTCAAAACTGAACTCAAAAAGTTGTTCATTATCAAAGATCTTGGTCCTTGTAAGGATTGTCTTGGCATGAGAATAGAACAAAACTCTGGAAACATATTTCTCGACCTAACAAAATAATAATATATCGAAAAACTTCTAGTTAAGTTTGGTATGACAGATGCCATTACTGTATCCACCCCACTAGAACCTGATCAAAAACTAAATCTTCCGAATAAAGATGAAGAAAATGCAGAAGTTTCATATTTTCCATAGTTCCAGGAAGTAATTGGATCACTAATGTACATTGCAATTTGTACGAGACCTGATATTACCCATTCGGTTTCATATCTATCTCATTCAATGCACATTACGGGGGGGTACACTGGAAGGCTGCGAAGCGAGTTTTTCGATACCTTAAGGGTACCAAAGACCTCCGACTGCATTTTAAACTGGGTGCTCCATTCTATCCCCAGGGATATGTCGATGCGGATTATGGAAACAGTCTTGGGGACCGACGTTCATTCACTGGATACGTGTTCCTAATGAGCGGCGCCCCAGTATCATGGGAAGCTCGCAAGCAGCGGACCGTCGCGCTTTCTACAACAGAAGCCGAATACATGGCTCTTGCAGAAGCTTGCAAGGAGGCAATATACCTTCAGTCACTCATTAGTGAAGTATTCTTCACGTATCATCCCATCGTCATTCATACTGACAATCAAAGTTCTATTAGATTAGCTAATAACAATACATACCATTCACGCACTAAACACATCCACGTCAGACACCACTTCATACGAGATTCACTTGCACACCACGACATACATCTCGAATACATACCTACACACAACATGATCGCCGATATATTGACTAAACCTTTGCCGAAACTGAAGCATTGTAAATGTACAAATTCTCTAGGTTTAGCATAGGTTTGTAATTTTTAGTTGTGCGATAAGTTTTCATCGTGCTATGTCTTTGATAGGTATAGCTAAGTATGTGGGGTTAGCAAGTAAGGTGTATATAATGATGTTATTTTTGAATTGTGTTTGTATAAAGTATAGATAGGGTGTTTGTTCTTTGGTATGTCGAATATACAGTAGTAGTAGTAGTGTAGTTCTAAATTCATACATTGACTTTGTCACTCACTTCCTTTTTTAGGGTTCCGTACCAAAATGGTAAAAAAGGAACCCTTATGGTGTGACTCAGTCTGTCTGTCTGTCTGTCTGTCTGTCTGTCTGTCTGTCACAGCTGGATATCTCGAAAACTACTAATGGTATCAATTTGAAATTTGGAATGGTTTAAGATGACATTTGCCCAACTATTTTGCAAATAAGAAATAAATAAAAAAATAAATATCTTTTTTACAGCAGGGCCTAAAAAGGGGTCTTAGAAATTTGAAGTGGGGCTACTAGGGCATGTGGGGTATTATATGAAAGAGCGCCGTGTGCACGTTTTCAATCATTTTTTCTTTTTTTTATAGACTGCATAGTTTTCGACTTATGATGAAAAATGTAAAAAAAATACCGTTCCCCCCCTTATCTCCGAAGTTTGCAAAGTGAAAAATCTGAAATAATTCTATGTGATAGCAGTTTATATAAAGATTACAGGAAAAATAAAACGATGTCTCAATATAGCACACTTTTTTAGAAATTATCAAATTTCTAAAAAAGTTAACATTAGTTCCACTATCGGTCAAGAGATGGCGCTGACCTAAAACTGCAATACTAATTTTATTATTCTACTCTGCAGTGTGGTTTAATGGTGCAATTATAGTATGGATGGTACGGAACCCTCGGTGCGCGAGTCCGACTCGCTCTTGACCGGTTTTTCTCTGTCAAATGGTCACATTAAACCACTGGTAAATATTTTATTAAATCCCATACATATTAAATATACTCATACTCATAACGTTTATTGCATTCCATAGTATCGTAGGTGGTATAAATTAAAGTTAGATCAGTATGGACCACGTCGGGCAAGCAATCAAGTCTATTCTATTTAGACGTCGTCGGTCGGTTCCTCATATCGAGGCTTGTTCAAAGAGCTATGACCTTTCCTGCCCATCCTTCCCAGCATGTATAAGTGAAGCAGTGTATACTTGCGGAGAAAGCAAAGTTTAAAAACATAAAACAAATGTCACCCAGAAATCTTTTCGCGTAAAGGTAGATATATAATGTCTGAGAATGAGAATTCCGTACGGAAAAATCCATAGATTTGGTATGGATTAGCTGCGTTTGGAATAACGTATGCACGGAATTCCGTCTGTATGTGAATATTCGATTTTACGAGTATTTATAAAATTAATAATACCTACTCTAAGTTTCAGATCATCAATTTCCCAGGAGAATAACTATTACCATGATCCTATAAAGTCCCATGTTTCTATGGCTCATTTATTTTTCAGCGCCTCCTACAATACAAGTCAACAATTTGCATTTTAAAAAATCTTCTTCCACGCCAAATATTTACGAAGGTACAAGGGGAGAGAATGTTCAAATTCATTGCCAGAACAATAAACACAGAGGAACTTTGCATTGGGATTTTAGCAAGAATATAACACAAGGTAAATTAGCATAGACTTATTATATTACTTTGTAAATTAGACAATATTATATCCGATAAAACAAAGTGTCACTTTATTTAAGCATTATAATATAAATAGATAAGTTCATGTTCAAATGATGCCCTTATCAAAAGAAGAAATGTTATATGAATATAAATGAACATGAATTTAATTATTCCCATATACTGCAGTAAAAACGAGAGGAACAAAATTACCCAACAAAAACCGGCCAAGTGCGTGTCGGGCCACGCGCAGTAGGGTTCCGTAGTTACCTTATACCATACCATATTTAATACCACCTATCATTTTTCGTCTGCAAAAATAACTTTGTTTTTCACAGTGTTGGTATGAATGACAAAGTTATATTTGCGGTTATGGAAAATGTGCTATATCTCAAAAACTTATTATTATATCTCGTTCAAACCAATTTTCGTTGAAAGTTTTTATTAAGATCTACAGCATCTACCGGTAACTTGCTGTACTACCGGGAGGGCGACCAACAGTCCCAAGGTGGTGTCGGGTTCATCGTCCACAAGTCCCTTGTCAACAACGTGATTACCATCGGAAGTGTATCGACCAGGGTGGCGTACCTTATACTCAGAATATCCAAACGGTATTCGTTGAATGTCATACAGGTTTACGCACCGACCTCGACGCACCAAGATGACGAAGTGGAGGCTATGTATGAGGAGATCTCTAAAGCCATGCATAGCTACAAAACCCACTACACCGTTGTGATGGGGGACTTCAATGCAAAGTTGGGGAAACGATGCGGTGATGAGCTGAGAGTGGGGCAATTTGGAGTTGGGCAACGGAATGACAGAGGCCAGATGCTAGCCGACTTTATGGAGAAGGAGAACCTCTTTATGATGAACTCATTCTTCAGAAAGCCGGAAAGCCGGAAAAGGACTTGGGTCAGTCCGGACGGTACAGTCAGAAATGAGATTGATTTTATCATGTCGACGAAAAAGCAATTATTCAATGATGTCACTGTGATCAACGCCGTTAAGACGGGGAGCGATCACCGATTGGTACGTAGCACATTGAATATCAACATAAAGCTGGAAGATCTCGACTGATAAAATCAACACTCCGACCATTGCCGGCCCATATTCAAAACCCCGAGAGCTTTCAACTCGAACTCCAAAACCATTTCGAAGCCCTTGAGAACAGCACAGATGTGGACGATCTAAACAATATGGTGGTGGATACTGTCCGTACGGTAGGGTCCAAGTTCTTCAAGACCCGCCGTCCCAAGCTAAAGAAACTCTCCGACCACACACTCCTACTCATGGATCAGAGACGTGAAATGAGGCTCCAGAGTTCAGTAGATGCTAATCGTTATCGGCAGCTTAATAGACAGATATCTAAGTCTTTGACGAGCGACCTTCGCCAATTTAATACGAATCGTATTAAAGAGGCCATCGAGCGGAACAAAGGCTCCAAAGTGTTCGCGAGAGATCTGTCTATTGGGCAAAGCCAGATGACGAAGCTGAAAACTGACGACGGACGCATCATCTCAGCGAAGCCTGAAATCCTTAGGGAGATCGAGAGTTTCTATGGGCAGTTATATTCCACGCAGACACCCGTTGAAAGCAAGGCTAAAGACCCCAGAGCCAAGCTTACCCGACACTATACCCAAGATATCCCGGACGTCAGCATGTACGAGATTAGTATGGCTCTCAAACAGCTGAAAAACAACAAGGCGGCGGGCGACGACGGAATCAATATAGAACTTCTGAGAGCGGGCGGTAAGCCGATACTTAAAGTCCTCCAGAAGCTTTTCAATTCCGTCATCGTCGAGGGCAGAACGCCGAAGACATGGAACATAAGTGAGGTGATTTTGTTCTTTAAAAAGGGTGACAAGTCCCTCTTAAAGAACTATAGACCCATCTCGCTTCTGAATCATGTCTATAAGCTGTTTTCGAGAGTCCTTACGAACCGTCTCGCTCGCAAGTTCGACGACTTCCAACCTCCCGAACAAGCCGGGTTCCGGAAAGGCTTTAGCACCATAGACCACATCCATACGCTGCGGCAGGTCATACAGAAGACCGAGGAGTATAATCTGCCACTTTGCTTGGCGTTCGTGGATTATGAGAAAGCCTTTGATTCGATTGAAACCTGGGCGGTGCTGCAGTCTCTCCAAAGGTGCCAAGTGAACTACAGTCACTTGCTACTTACTTACAATGCTGGTCAGATCAGTTGGGTGTGTATAGCGATCTGCATCTCCTCCATTCACTCCCTGGATAGCCGTCATCAGATCACAGCACAGTACATCTCTGGCAGGAAACCAAGACTTCAAAGTTACCTCGTTTGTATGAAAATAACACCTGTATCCCTAGACAAAGTTGATGTGTGTAAAATAAATTACTTTTGCTTTCTACCACTGAATGGGAGTTTGATTTTATTACCTTTATCTCGATGATAAATTAAAAATTAGTGAATTAATCAGTAATAGTACAATACGAGGGTGTGAAACAACCAATTTTACAAACGGATTAGTAAAAACAGACTAAATAGTAAAAAATAAATTCTTCTGTAAATATTTAGTAATATTGAGTTCCTATGGCCTTCTTCCGGCTCCATCATCAGATCTTCGGACACTGTTTCCTACTTCCAACTTTCCTTCCTTCCAACTTTAAAGTATAAGTAGGTAAAAGTCAAGTAAATATATTATGTTCTAGAACTTGGCGAATATTCGCATTCCTCGGGTAAAAAAACATTTTGAGTTCCTATGGCCTTCTTCCGGCTCCATCATCAGATCTTCGGACACTGTTTCCTATTAGAGTACTCGTCAAGACGATTCAAACGAGCCCAAACTCGATGATTTTGCATGGTTTTATTACAGATATCCAGTGGCCTTCTTCCGGCTCCACCATCAGACCCTGGACACTATTTCCCAACAAAGTACTCGTCAAGGCGATTCAAATAAGCCCAATCTCGATGGGGTAGCGTGGTTTTATTAAAGAGTTCCTGTGTCCTTCTTCCAGCTCCATCATCAGATCTTGGAAACTATTTCCCAACAAAAAACTTGTCAAGACGATTCAAACGAGCCCAAATTTGATGAGGTTGCACGGTTTCAATATTGAGTTCCTATGTCATGGCCTTTCAACTTCATCATCAGACCCTGGACTTCATCTTCCATTAGAGTACTTGTCAAGACAATTCTTACGAGCCCAAACACGATAGGGTTGTATGGTTTCATCATAGAGTTCCTGTGACCTTCTTCCGGCTTCATCATCAGCTCAGCTCAATGATACCATAATATTCCATTGCCTTACAATTCTGACCTATTTTCAAAGTTTCAAGTCTCTAGATCATCGGAAAGCTAGTATAAAATTGTTCGCAAACTTTGTGGAGAAACAAACAAACGAGAAAGCAACCTAATAAAAACGTGTAAATATAATCTGAAAATAAAATTCAACAATTATATTATTAAGAATCATGAAAAAGATAGGACCCTCGTTAGAACCCTGTAGGACTCCATATTCCCTGCACTGAGTTGTGTATCCCTTGAAGTTTTTAGTAGTTTTGTGTTTTAGGTAACTCTCGTCCAACACATGTAAAAAATGAAAAGAAGATATATGCTAACCTGACTCTTGATCAAGAACTAAATGGGATGGAAATTAAATGTGTATACACTAACTTAAAACAGCACAAAACTGTCACAAAAGTTTTGTTTAACATAAGACCTGGGAAAACAGTAGGTAAGTAAGTATTTTAAGTTCAACTTTGAAGTATAAGTAGGTAAAAGTAAAGTAAATATATTATGTTCTAGAACTTGGTGAATATTCGCATTCCTCGGGTAAAAAAACATTTTGTTTGAAAAATTTCTTCTCAAAAATACTTTAGCGTTTTTTCTGTTGTAAATTCATTTATAGCAAAGTAGCGCTCATACAAATACTTTACTTAATAGATGATCAGTCAGATATCCTTATTAGCCTCACATTTAGCAAGAAGTGACATCAGCCAATGTGGCAGATTACATGCATTGGCCAGTACCAGCCAGTCCTCGCATCTTCCACTAAGCACCCATAATCTGCCACATCTTAATCTTTTGGAGAACACAATACGTACTCTTAAATAAATATTACATCAATTAAACTGCCCACTTTAAATGGATAATAACAATAAAACTATCAAACATAAATTATAAAATAAAATACAGCTCATTCGCTCGCATTTAGCTTTTGCAAGTACGTGGCAGATTCATAGATTTAGCATATTATTACCCTTGGTTTAGTAAACTTCCCTGGGCAGATAACAGATTACATGCATGACACTTACTAGCCTGTACCAGCCAGTCCTCGCATTCTCCAATATTTTCTGATATTATGCAAAATCAAACAAAGCTATAAGTCATTCATTATATCGCTTGATTTTAAAAACTTGACCAATTTTTATATTTTTAATTTTCAGGCTCCAGTCATAATAATGTGACTGAAATGTTGAATAATATTCTGCAAAACAATGGTGAGTTGAGTATGACGTTATCAATCCTGTTTTAATTTGTGCTTCTAACAATGAATTAAATGATGGATTACAAAAGGACACTTTGTTACCAATCCACTAAAGTCTGTTTTTTATACTTGTACTATTATGTATTCTGTAAGTATCCCTGAGACTTGTATCCATTATTTCTCTTTCTTGATACCGTTTTTGTTTTTTTCAGCCACATGGTTACTGCCTGTAGCTGTCAGTGCTGTCATTGGTACGATCCTGGTTGGTGGATTGTGTGTTTACTGGCACAAGAGGAGATTGTCGCTCCGTCCCCCAGCACAACCTGTACAGCAAAGTATAAATGAACGGGTGTATTATACAATAGATGGTTACGAAGACCATATATACACAAATATAGATCCAGTACCAATGAGAAACAGAGTCGGAAGTGAAAACCATACTTATAATTACATAGATTCAGTGCCAAATACTAGAGACGGAATTGAAAACCCTACATATACGTACATAGATCCAATACAATTGAGAACAGATACACCGCAAAATCAAAGTGTTAATAAATAATACTAAATTGTAAACTTGTTTGTTTTATTTATAGTTATAATCCGACTCCGCTTTTTCCGTAGCTCTAAACATCTTTTCACTCAGTTCCTTAGCATGACCATCGAAACACGATATCGTGTGTTCAAATCAAATCAAATCAGTTTATTGAATATAAATAATGAAAATACAATTTGCATTCCATAGAATAAACTTATTAAATTATCAGCAAATTAATGTGGAACAGGGGGTAATATGACAATTTTTACAATAATTTCGGTCGCTGCCGCAAACTTGTTACTACAACCCAGCAGTTGAGCCCAGCACTTGCGCGCTCAAGCAACGCACACATAGACATCTCTCACCGACACTGTATAACTGCAATCTCATACCACTCTCAAAACAGTTCGAGTACGTGACGCAGCGGCGAGAGCTGTCTTTGTGTGTGTGCGTTAGCGCTATCGCACACGGGCAACTTAGCGCCATCGCACACGGG
Source organism: Agriphila geniculea (assembly GCA_943789525.1). Classification (NCBI taxonomy): domain Eukaryota; kingdom Metazoa; phylum Arthropoda; class Insecta; order Lepidoptera; family Crambidae; genus Agriphila; species Agriphila geniculea. The sequence continues at coordinate 6,811,165 of OX038898.1, read as the reverse complement.
AGACTTTTGTCTCCGCAACTATTTTGTCTCTCACATGATTTGTATGAAAAGTTGCAGACGACCGCGTCGCTTCGTGTGCGCGCTTCCATATAAACCCGTGGACTTGAGACAGAGACAAAACAGTTGCAAGGCGACTAAGTTGCCCGTGTGCGATAGCGCTTAGTCTCCCAGCAACAGTTTTTTTCAAATCAAATCAAATCAAATCAAAATATGTTTATTGCGAATACAGGTGTTATGAGATTTCACATAGGTAGCAAATTAGTTCAGCCATATTCTGCCTTTCTGACATGCAATAATTAAAATAATAGTAAGTAATTGAAGTAAGTACAATGCAAAGTCTTTTAGGTATCAAATATTATCAAAGCTCATTATTACATTAAAAAATATTATAGCAACATGTCAAAGTTCAATTTCAAATTACAAAATAATGTCAAATTATAAGATGAATGTCAAAAACACAATAAAATACAAAATTAAATATAATGTCAAACAAGAAAACCAATTACCTAATTCATCCAAGCCTAAGTCACAAAACCAAATCTAATTATAACATTTTATCTTTCAAATATTCGTCAACCGTATAGTATGCCTTATCAACTAGTAGCTTCTTAATGCTGGTTTTAAAAGTTTCTATTTCATTTGTCTCTTTCAAACTTTCTGGTAGCTTATTATACAGTTGCGGCGCCATGCCAAAGAAACTTTTATTGAGCAGAGCAGTTCTACAAGGGGGAAAACATATATCGTTTCTTTTCCTCAAGCTTCTAAAATGTTGAAACTGATTTATATTTAATTTAACAAATACTACTACTTCATATATATACAGAGATGGTAATGTCATTATTTTAAGGTTTGCAAAATGCTGCTTACAACTATCCCTACATTTTAATTTACAAATTGCTCTTATACACTTTTTTGGGCTTTAAAAACAGTGTATTTATCAGGTTTTGTCTCTCACATCAAGTCCACGGGTTTATATGGAAGCGCGCACACGAAGCAACACGGTCGTCTGCAACTTTTCATACAAATCACGTGAGAGACAAAAAAGTTGCGGAGACAAAAGTTTCCCGTGTGCGATAGCGCTTAAAAGCAAGAAATCGCTATATTTTATCTTAGAAGAAGCTGACATTATTCGCGAGAATAGTGCAAAAGCAGCCGGTGTTACTAAAACAGATAATAAGTACAATAATGAAATGGATTATTGCCTCAAAAAATTTGTGACATTCTCAGATTAATTGAAATGAAAATAAATCAATCCAATGAGTTGTTTGTGCACCGCATTTTTGTTATAATATATTATTGTATAGTTATTGTAGTATTGTACTGTAGTATTATTGTAGCATATATTATTATTATATTTAATATATTTTTTGCTATACTTATCTCTATGTCTGTAAAATAGAAAATGTTGATGTAATTTTTTTAGGGTAATGCTAATGCTGAACTAAATATCACAATTTTGTTTGAAAAACCTGTTCCTACAAAGAAAGATGTTGAAAAAACGCTTTTAAATATACAAGCTTGAAAGAAAATAGGCGTCACTATTTCCATACAAACGCGCTAATTTCTGAAAGGTTTTTATAAATTAAATCTGATTTTATTTTAATTTGATATTGTTCGAAAACTGTAATAGTCAACTTGCGGTTATTACTGTATAATTTCTCCTATTTGCCGTGTGTCAGTGGGAATTTAATAATGTAAAATTATACTTATTTTAGTACGAATGAAAGGAGGTCGCTAATCGCTCATACATTTCAGCCCATTTTATGTACCTGAGGTACATGTATTCCAAAATGTAGGGAAAAATTCGAGGATTCCAAAAATGATGTTATTTTAGCTCAATCTTTACTTAAAACTTAGAAATAAATAATTAAAAGTGTGTTCACACTTGTAACACATTCAAATTATAAAATGGCGATACTGTACATTCACCTACAGTTTAATAACGCAAATGTTAATTTTTATTAGTTAAACATGTTAAAAATATCATTACACGTTTGAATTAATAGGCAAAAAAATCTAACCTCTCAAATCAACACTGTGGGAACTGGGAACTAAAACGCTAGTTTTTTACATTCTCTTTGCTGGGAACAGTTTTTATGCCTGCAAGTAACAAAACATCAAAAGAACTGTCAAACAAAACGTCATGAGAGAAACGTCATTCCGACTTCCGAGTTCAATAAAACTCAACTTCAACTGACAATGACAACCGTCAACTTGACAGTTTTTTCAAGTATCAAGGAGCTGAATGTTATGATATAATCTGTGTAATGGGTTCTTATATCGAGAGCATTTTTCATTTTTTTTCCTCGTCTCCAAATTACTAAAATAAAATTTACTGGAATATTACTCAGGGTATTATAAGGTATTTTTTTCCGCAGAGTGTACCTCGGTATATCATTTGGGCCATTTTTGGTGACATCCTTTGGAAATAGGAGATTTTTTTCATTAAAGGCCGCAACTTGCTTGATATCATAGACTTATTATATTTTGCTTGATATATACTGCAGCAGCAATATCAAATTCAAATAAAATTAGAATGAATTTATATTAAAAAAAACCCTTCCAGAAATTAAGTTATTCATAAAATGGCCCCTATTTTATTTTGAGTAGTAATTTATTATTTATTCTGTGGTCATCATCGTCATACTTTTATTATTATAAAATAATGTAGGTAATTATATAATCTCCATGGTCAGCCATTTCAGTGTCCCCCCCCCACTGGCACAGGCCTTCCCTATGAATGGATAAGGGGGATGTGTACCGAACTGTTACCGCCCAACCACGGGGGCCTATTATGGATTATTTGATATTAATTACCGCAAATACAATTGGGACCAACACGGCTCCATTCCACGCGAGTTGGACTCGTGCACGAAGGGTTCCGTACCAAAAAACGGCAAAAAAATTACGTTTGTTGTATGGGAGCCCCCCTTAAATGTTTATTTTATTCTGTTTTTAGTATTTGTTGTTAGAGCGGCAACAAAATACGTCATCTGTAAAAAATTCAACTGTTTACCTGTTCTCGTTATTAATATCGAGCAAAAAACGGCAAAAAAATCACGTTTGTTGTATGGGAGCCCCCCTTAAATATTAATTTTATTTTATAAATATTAACTTGTTGTTATAGCGGCAACAGAAATACATCATCTGTGAAAATTTCAACTTTCTAGCTATCACGGTTCATGAGATACAGCCTGGTGACAGACAGACAGACAGACCGACAGACAGACACACAGACGGACAGCGGAGTCTTAGTAATAGGGTCCCGTTTTTACCCTTTGGGTACGGAACCCTAAAATCAATAGAAAGTAACACTATCCCTTATCTGTAGATATGGTTAAGGGTCCATAATAGGAAAACATGGTTTGGGGGGGTCATTTTTAGGGTTCTGTACCCAAAGGGTAAAAACGGGACCCTATTACTAAGACTCCGCTGTCCGTCAGTCTGTCTCTCTGTGTGTCACCAGGCTGTATCTCATGAACCGTAATAGCTAGACAGTTGAAATTTTCACAGATGATGTATTTTTGTTGCCGCTATAACAACAAATACTGAAAACCCAATAAAATAAATATTTAAGGGGGGCTCCCATACAACAAACGTAATTTTTTTGCTGTTTTTAGCTTTATATTAATAACGACAACAGGTAGACAGTTGGAATTTTTGCAGATGATGTATTTCTGTTGCTGCTATAACAACAAATACTAAAAACAGAATAAAATAAATATTTAAGGAGCCTCCCATGCAACAAACTTTTTTTGCCGTTTCTTTGGTACGGAACCTTTCGTGCGCGAGTCCAACTCGCAATTGGCCGGTTTTTATATTGAAAACGTAAATTTGTAGCCACAAAAAAATATGATAAGCTAAAGAGATTCTCTAGTTGCTTAAAATATTAAATTGCGTATAAACCTCACAGATGACTGTAAAAAAACAGAAAATCACCAAAAGCGCTTGCCTAGGTTCATATTTTTGGCGTAATTAATAGCGGAAACATATTGAATTATACATTCCATCGTACTGTGAAGTAGCTTCAATTACTTTTATTTTTTATTAATGAAAGATAATTGTGATAATAATAATGATGAAAAAACAACAAAAAAACAACAAAAAAGTGCATAAGTGAGGTTAATTTATTTTCCTTTCTCTGTACTTACATGTAATGAGAAATACAGAGGGCCTTACGCAATTGCGTAACGCAGTCACTTAGCCACGATAGTCGTCCGCAGTTCTTTGGTTGTAGTTTTATCAAACATTTTGAATTTTTCTATCGTAATCCATAGACTACTAAATGAACAATGTCGGATACGCAAGAGAGAAACTGTCAATCTCACGCAATCACTTCGCAATATCGCATACGAAAGTGATTTGCATACGAAACAATCAAAACTAAGCACGGACGCAGCTGCGTGTATCGCATTAAACTTTTCATAATAGACCCCAAGAGATAAATGTTTCAGTTTAACCGAGCCTTAAGGCTGTAGAGTCGCATCACGTTCCATTTTTAAATTTTCAATACAAATGATCAAAACAACTCTGCGCGAGCCGTAATGAGGGCGAACTTTGAAAATTCCTATGAAATGATTAAATAGATATAAGTATATATAAAACACGCAATACATTAGACAAATACCTCATTATTCCTAAGAAAAATTAAAAATTACTTTAGACTGTAAATACCAGTAAAAAAACATGTCAAAATGTACCAATTTGAGCATTTTTTAAAATTTTATTTCTCTGTGATAAAAATCAATTTTTTAAATTTTCTTTCTATAGGGAACTCCTTGACAATACAAAGAATAAGTGAAAAAATAAATATGATTCGTATTCTTATTCGTTACAGCTGAAACGTTTTTGAAAAATACCTCTGACATGCAAATTTGAAATTCCACATGAACAGATTGTCTTCGTTTTGTAACGGGGCGACGTACGGGGAGTGAAGAAAGACGACGATGGGTAAATGAGAAGAGGTTTATTGGGTACTGATGATAAGTAGCAGTACAGAAACCATAAATATTGACCGATATGATGAAGTGACTACTACAGGGCGGATTGAGGTGAGACACCGAACAGGTTAAAGGATCCTGAACTTTGTACTACACCCAGAAGTGAACCACCGCTATAGTAGCTACCTACTGGATTCGATACAGAACAAAATATTCGCAGAGGACTTATAGGACTGCGTAACAAACTCGATACCGCGGTTCAGAACGCTACAGCGCCATCTAGTTACCACATTAGGAACTATATATATGGGAGACAAATGTTTAGTTCAATGATGCGGTTATTCATGTTTATAAAATATTATGTTGTGTTACAGTCCCCCCCTTCAGGTTCCGATGTCGTCCCGACGAGGAAGATGGTCAGTCAATTCTTCTTTGGTCTTCCCCTGCGCTTAGTGGGTTGTTGGGCACAGTCTTGGCTGGGAGTTTTCTTCGGTCTTCCCCTTTTCTTTATAGGTTGTATTGGCACGGGCAGATTAGACTCTTTGGTGATAAAAGGGACAAGAGCGGAAGCATGATACGTCCCTATTGGCTCATTAGGTGGTTCCGGGTTACCTACGATATAAGACGTTGGACCATGCTGCTTTAAAATAAGGTACGGCCCATCTCTTCGAGGAGAGAATTTTGCACTAAAGCCTTTGGCAGAACAATGAAAGTTGTGGGAATTATTCGTCCACACAGAGTGACAGGAACAGTAATAAGTGAGGTAGTTTGTTGTTTGGTGATACCATCCGCAAGTGCAATGTTCATAACCTGCTTCGTAAACTGGTACCCCTTTTGGTACAAAGGGTTGAGCGTACGTCGAACAAAAATCAACCTGTTCTACTTTGACCGTTTTCTGAGCGCAAGTCGGGCAATTGGTTCTTACAAAGCCAGGTGCTCCGCAACCATAACACGAAACCTTCGGCTGAGACGGTGACGGAAACTGAGTTTCCGTTTCAGCATAGTTGGTCTTATCAATTGGTGGTGGTTTCGGTTTTTTGGATTTCTTGTTACAGTTAGCAATGGTATGGCCAAAAGATTTACAGTAGTTGCATCGTAACTTGAACCCTTTACGCTCATTTTCGTAACCTTCCGCTTTTGGGTGCGATTTAGTCTTTGCCAAATCTTGACTGAAAAAGTTCGTCATTCTTGCGTACTTTTCTTCACAGTAGTTTGCCGACCAAACTTCGTCACAACGAATTTTGGGGTGGGATTCACGCTGGAACGTCCCGCCACTTTTCCAGGAGTGTGTGGAGAAGTGGGTGAATCCGTTGAGCCCGGAAATTGATTTGCAGGTCTTGCAGCTGCTCGTCCAACTCCTCCAGGTGGTGACTTGAAAGAGCGTCAGATGTCGCAGAATCCTCAGGTAAGTTTCCAGATCCAACAGGTACACGTCCAGGTCCTCCAGGTGGTGTGATGGTGACCTCCAGGTGGCCACTCGTTGAGGCGCCAGATGTAACGGGGCGACGTACGGGGAGTGAAGAAAGACGACGATGGGTAAATGAGAAGCGGTTTATTGGGTACTGATGATAAGTAGCAGTACAGAAACCATAAATATTGACCGATATGATGAAGTGACTACTACAGGGCGGATTGAGGTGAGACACCGAACAGGTTTAGGGATCCTGAACTTTGTACAACACCCAGAAGTAAACCACCGCTATAGTAGGTCCCTACTGGATTCGATACAAAACAAAATATTCGCAGAGGACTTATAGGACTGCGTAACAAACTCGATACCGCGGTTCAGAACGCTACAACGCCATCTAGTTACCACATTAGGAACTAGATATATGGGAGACAAATGTTTAGTTCAATGATGCGGTTATTCATGTTTATAAAATATTATGTTGTGTTACAGTTTTAAAATACCTGACAATTTATTATGTTTTTCTTTCTATAATTTATTATATTATTCTCTCTTCGCCGAAGTAGCGAAGACCTAGTAGGAGTTGGATGAATAGTAAACTATCGTTTTCTCTCTTTCACTCAGGGTTCCGTACCAAAATGGTAAAAAAGGAACCCTTATGGTATGACTCAGTCTGTCTGTCTGTCACAGCTGAATATCTCGAGAACTACTAATGATATCAACTTGAAATTTAGAAAAGTTTAAGATGACATTTGCCCTACTATTTTGCAAGTAAGAAAGTAATAAAAAAATAAATAACTTTTTTACAACAGGGACTACAAAGGGGTCTTAAAATATTGAAGTGGGGCTACTTGGGCATGTGGGGTATCATATAAAAGAGCGCTTTTTGCACGTTTTCAAGCATTTTTGCTTTTTTTAGGCCGTTAGTTTTTGACTTATGATGAAAAATGTAAAAAAATACCGTCCCCCCCCCCCTTATCTCCGAAGTTTACAAAGAAAAAAATGTGAAATAATTTTATGTGATAGCAGTTTATATAAAGACTAGCGGCCGCCCGCGACTTCGTCTGCGTGGAAAGTTTGTTTGCTATCCCTCGGGAACTATTCCTTTTCTCGGGATGAAAGGTACCCTATGTCCTTCTCTATAACCCTGACAACGTGTATGCAAAAGTTCATGATGATCGGTTCACTAGTTAAGACGTGAAGGCGTAACAAATAAACAAACAAACGGACTTTCGCATTTATAATATTAGTAAGGATTACAGGAAAAATAAAACCATGTCTCATTATAGCATACTTTTTTAGAGATAATAAAATTTCTAAAAAATTGAACATTAGTTCCACTATCGCTCAAGAGATGGCGCTGACCTAAAACTGCAAAATTAAATTTATTCTTCTACTCTGCAGTGTATTTATTATGATGGTACGGAACCCTCGGTGCGCGAGTCCGACTCGCACTTGGCCGGTTTTTTTATATGCACAACGGGATAGCGCTTGGCCTTCACCTCACCTGATGTTAAGTGACGATAAGGCCGAAGGTGGAAGCGCACTACACCCGAAATAGTCATCAGCTCATCACTGAGGAACTGGCTATCTTACCTCTAACTACCGGAACACAACAATTTTTAAATTGCTGTTATGGCGTCAGATTTAGGTAAGATGGTAGTAGCTAACCAGGTGGTTGAAATAAGCCCTACCACCAACCAAACCGAGTACAAATTGTAGCCTCCCTGTGAATCGAACCCGGGACTCCTGCATCTTACACGGGTGGGTAAACCACTAGACCACAGAGGCGATAATATGAGTAGTAGGTACCTACAGCGATAGTTAAGCGAGAAGTGAAAATAACTCACACTAGGCCCTGAGTACTCTTCACCATAGTAGAAACAAATTCTTTTCCATGACCGCCTATTTACTGCATGCTATTGAACGCTAAAATAATTTAATCTGCTATTACATACAAAAATAACAAGTAAAATATCAAAATGTTTGAAACAGCTGATTTATTTCACGATTCTAGACTTGATCCCATAGTAAAATGTGTTCAGTTTGAAGGTCTCTATCTACCATATTCGGCATGAGGGGTTGTTTTGTAACACGTTGTATACTTCATCATCATCATCATATCAGCCGCACGACACCCACTGCTGGGAATAGGCATGATCTCTACGACGATCGGTCCTGCTTGGCCCGCATCCAGCGGCGCACCGCGACCGCGCACCAGATCGTCGGTCCACCTTGAGGTGCGTCCAGATATGTTCTTTTGCCCGTACCGTACCTGCGTTCCGTATCAGCGTCGCGATCAAAGAACGCTAGTCTGGACGCATGTTCGGAACGGTACGGAGGTACGCCGTCTCGATCGCCGACAGGTACGCCCCGATCCATCACGAATCGATGTTTTTTGCCCGTACCGTACCTACGTTCCGATCAGCGTCGCGATCAAAGAACGCTAGTCTGGCTGGACGCATGTTCAGAACGGAGTCGGTTTTATCGCCCCGTTCAAAGGCGATACGGAACGGAGGTACTGTACGGCGCTAGTCTGGACGTAAACGCGGCGACGTTCGAAGGTTGGATTTAACCGCCTCTGTGGTCTAGTGGTTCGCCCACCCGTGAGTCAAGCAACCTCAAATGACGAAAGTCATAAAAATATAATCGTCGCCGCAGACGACGATATAACCCAAACAAACGCAATACCATTGAATTCCTGGAGTTCGACCATTGTGACGCCGTGGACTTCCAAGAGAGAAAACACCAGAAACAATAGGGCGTTGGCACCAGCCCCTATATAAGCAAGCTCCGCCAAGCCTTCGGGTCTTTTTGCTCACTTCGCTCAAGCTGTAAACACCGGTCTTACTGTATTGCTGTCGGTACCGACAGCCGTAGTTATAATTAGTTAAAATTAAGTCCAAGTCTGTAAATTTCGAAGTAAATATATTTTTTTAAAGCTAACATCGTTTCGAATATTTTGACTGGCGCCCAACGTGGGGCCAGATTAAGTTCGCGCAAAGCTAGAGTTCCAGAATAACCGAGATAAACTCCGTGTTCGCTCTTCTTTACGTTTTGACTCTTAAGTCATTAAGAACAATAAGGCTTCACAAATAAATAAGTCAAGATATTATGAATCGTCGTGTCGCCGGATCCACCATCATTATCTTCGCCCAGTAAGTGACCGAAGCGTTTCCATCACTCAAAATTCCTCTCCTTAAACCCCCAACTTTTGTATAAAGACCCTAAGGCCGTAGCAAGCGTAGCAAGTATGACCGATCCTCGTCCTACGATTGAGGGGTTCAATGCCCACGTAATGGGCATGGGCATGTAATGGTGTTGGGTTAATGTGATTGAATTAGTTAATAGGTATTAGGTATGGCGAAAATGACACTCTACTGGAAGCGTGTAAACGGTCACTGGAAAGGCACCAAAACTACTAAAGCACTCGCATTCGAATCTACTCGCACGCTACTAAGCACTCTACTAAATACTAAGATACTAAAATACTAAGAATTCGAGAATATATTTAAGTACCTAACTGGTAGAGATGCGCCGAATGTTCGGCCGAATATTCGTATTCGGCACATTCGGCATATTTTTTCATGTTCGTATTCGGCCGAATATTCGGTTGAATTGCCGAATGATTACCGAATATTTAAATTGTACCAATACTACCAATCATTTATTGACAAAATAAAAAACATTTAGGCTTGTCTAGCAAACGGTCTTCATAAAAACGGCGATAACGTTTCCCACCCTCTTAACTAAACTTTAACCTATTGCAATGAATTTTCGGTATGTTTTTAAAATGCTTAAAAACTAGGGCTGTATGTTTTGATTTTTAAATATTAATTGTGGATTTGAAAATGTTGGCCCTTTTTTGTTTTGTATGAAAATAGGAAATTGCAAATATTTAAAAATTTATGATAGATATTTAAAAAACCATAACGTACAGCCTTAGTTTTTAGACGCTTCAAAAACATACCGAATTGTTTTAGAATATAAAAACCACTATTTTTTGTAACCAACATCAGTATTAAAAATGTATAATTAAATTAAGTTTTTTAATAAATATCAATGTATGTCTCGTCACTATCATCTTCATAAACGTTCATCAACGTTATAATCAATTTCAAAGTATGCAGTTCTGAACTGCAATTTGCAACCGAATGAGCGTGCTAGCGCAAGGGGCCGCGGGTTGCGCGCGGGGCAGAGAAGGGGTTGTGCTGTGGCAAACGCCGAAGGGGCCGACACGTGTAGAAACCTTACTGCGCAGAATTGAACCGAATGATTCGGCCGAATATTCGGTTCGGTACATTTTGGACCGAATATTCGGCCGAACATTCGTATTCAGTTAAAACTGCATTCGGCGCATCTCTACTAACTGGTTACTATATATTTAACTACTATTCTTTAAAACAATTTTTCACCAGCGAATTCACACACAATACTACGTCCACGCACCTACTTCCTTTGGGTATGCATTTTGATTAAAAACACTATAGCTTCAGCCAGGGGCGTGCATTGGTTTTCAAGCTAGGTAGGCACTCTAGATCTAAACAGTTGTAATTGCTCTTATCATTTTGAAATTGATACTATTAGTAGGTAATAAGGATATTAAATAGCTTACCTACCACTTTTATATTGCCTTTTCTTCACGTTAAAAACTTATGTTATGTGAAGTTGCTTCCTAGGTATAAATTACCCATTAGCGACCAAAAGCGGCCATTACTTTTTTATGAACGAAAACTGTGCGAAAGAATACGTAATTTTTGTAAATAAATCGAATTCTCACCACAATCGGCACACTCTAATTTCTCCATTATTTAATTAGGTAATATTTTAATCACAAAACCGAGCAATTTCTTTTTGTTTTCCCAGAAAAAAACACTAAATAGTTAAGTACACAAAAACAAAATTTACAAAACAATAAAAATATCTCTCATTAACTCGCGCGTGGTGTCAATTCAAGAAGACAAAAAAAAAACAAAGAAGTTATTGCTTTTTCTGCTGATACTAACGGAACTAAAAACAAATATTGCAACTGCATTGCTGGCATCTTTATATCCGAAAACAAACATTCTATTAAGCGCGGGTATCAATACTCTTAGGACAACGTAACAAGGTTGAAACCCGCACTCGTGAGATAATAAAACTCGGACTGGGAGCGAGCGGTTTGTGCATAGGAGCGAGTGAGACAAATAATGTCGTCAGCTTCTCGACAAAATTCGTTCGACCGCGGCCGGCCGACGTGGCCCGAGGTAACCCGAGTAGGCTTGAATACCTAGCGCTGTTTTTTGCGAAGGTCAGTCTTTAGAACGTTACACGTACAAATAGCGCACTTTTTTCCGTGGTCGTATAACTTTTACCGAAATTTTTTAAATGAGTTTTGTATGAAACGCTCCTTGCTTCGAATATGCATTCTGGAGACTGCTTACCGCACCGTACGTAGGAATGATGCGTAAGAAAAATTTGCTAACTAACTGAGTGTTCAATAGAAGTTTGGTTATTATGGAATATTAACGCAACGAAATTATTATTTTTACTTTAACACTAGTGACTAGTGGTACCTATATTTATTAGGTTCGTGATGAGGTAAGCACTGCCTAACTGCCTATATGGTATGCACGCCCCTGGCTTCAGCGTCCCCCTTGCATGACCACCGTTAGACGATATTCTATAGCGATTTATCGCATTCAAATGACTTTTGACAGGTGTCGATATAACGCTATAACATGATGTTGGCAAAGGCCAGTCGCCATGGTAAGGGGGCGAGGATACTAAGTGTAGCTTTCGTTTAGTGAAAGAGTTTTTCATGTGTAGGTTCGGAGATCCAACCTTATAAACTATTTTTATACTTAGTAAGTGTCACGCATTTAATAATCATCATATCAGCCGCAAAATACTTACTGCTGGATATTATAGGCCTCCCCCAAAGACCATGCATATAATGACGATAAGTAGAAGCCTCGGCACGTATGACTACGGGTAAAAAAATTCCTCGTAGTAACAGTGATGTGATAAGACTGTGTGACCACGGGTCGGTCGGTGTATCTCAGTTAATGGATTAAGAGCTAGCCCCGGAAGTAAGTACCTATACAATTTACAGAACGACGAAACCCCTTTTGTTAGTGTGTCATACTATCATTATTAACAGTTCCGGACACCTCGCAGATTTTCAGTGGTGGGGGTGGTAGTGGTTGGGCAACAAAGGGGCTGAAAATCGATTGAAGGTATATAATTTACAGAGCTCTAGATTTGGTGTTGTATAATAGCAAGCTCATCATGTATTTAAATCGAATATAACATTGCCGGGCATTTAGGCTGGCGGGAAAGTAGTGCCAGGCGGCATTAAAAGTGCGCGAAAAGTGGTAAATTTTGATGCCGCCTGTTACTACTTCCCCACCAGCCAAAATGCCCGGCAATGTTATATTCGATTTAGATCCATGATTAGCTTGCTATTATACCATACCAAATCCAGAGCTCTGTAAATTATATACCTTCAATCGGTTTTCAGCCCCTTTGTTGCCCAACCACTACCACCCCCGCCACTGAAAATCTGCCTGGTGCCCGGATCTGTTAATAATGATAGTATGGCACACTAACAAGAGGGGTTTCATCGCTCTGTAAATTGTATACCTATTTCCGGGGCTAGCTCTTAATTCATAATGCGCAGAAGTAATTTTTGGGTATCATTGCCAGGAGACGTGGTGCCGGGCTGCAAACATGCGTAGCAATTCCCTACAATTTCTCTCACCGCTAAAGATACGTGTCGAGGCTTTATGCTTCTAAAAGTCCCATTAAGATAAGGTACGTACTTCGACATCAGCCAAAAGGAAGGCCTGTGCCCTACTGCTGGGCCGCAGGCCGTACAGGCCCACCACGCGGGCCCTATTGCACACGGGAACAACGGCTTAACGTGCCTTCCGAAGTAGGAGGATCTCAAGATAATATATTTTTTCATCCATCCCATGACCAACTCTTGCGAAAGTTACATAACCTTCGCAATCGCAGGGCCAGGGGCCCTATTTTTGAATCGCTCGGCTGGCGTCGAGCGCTCTTTTCTACTGATTTTCGTTCGACATCCCATTGTTTTGAGTCATATGTCGAACGAAAATCAGTCGAAAAGAGCGCTCGACTGGAGTCGAGCGATTAAAAAATAGGGCCCCAGGCGCTAAACCACTGCGCGCCACCGAGCTTCTTTCTATTTTCTTAGATACCTAATTTAAAAAGAAATAAACTCCGTTAATTAGAGCGGGGAAACCGCCGCTTCTGCAATCTTCAGTATCGGTGAGCGGAGCACTATTACAACCTGTTAAATCTTGTCAGTTTTCTAAATGGCTATCAATGCGTCTCTTTTATTTGCTCTACAGCGCGAAAGAGATGTAACTATAGCAATTCATAAACCTGGCAAGTTTTAAGAGGTTGTAACATCCCCACTGAGCGAAAAGAGTACAGAAAAAGGCGGAGCTGGATTATTCAAGTGAACTATGAAAACTCTTCTTTACGAGCGTCATTCGAGAATTGGTTTTGTACAATTTGTAGTGAACAGAGATGCAAATAAAACAAACAAGTTAACTATTTCGTATTATTTATTAACCTTTGAGCATGCGGCGTATCAACTGTTCTCAATTCTGCTGGGTCTATATACGTATAAGTATGGTCTTCGTATATGGTATAATACACCCGTTCACTAAAACTTTGCTGCCCGATAGGCAGTGGTGATGGTGGACGGGAAGTCAATTTCTTCGTGTGATAATAGACACACCATCCACCGATCAGAATCGTACTAATGATGAGTATCGTGGATACACTCGCAGCTACGGGCAGTAACCAACTGGCTGAAAAACAAAAAATATATGGAGAAAATCTACATGTCTTTCACTACGCGCAACTATCAAAGGCATAGAAATTTAATTTAGAAATAAAGCACACGATAAAAAGAATTCATTCTTTATTGTACTGACGATTAAGTAATCTCGCGCGTAAAGGACCCGCTACAGCCTTCGATCAAGAATATCCTAGATGTCCGGTCAGTCTCAAAAATGGCACCTCAAATAGTGTCCCACTGACAAACAGCTGGGCGCTTATTTTGCACAAAATAAGTGATAAAAGATGTGTTTTTGTACAGAATAAGCTTATTTTGTACAAAATAATTGATAAAATGTGAGTTTGTAAAAAAAGTGATTATGTACAAAATAAGTGCCAAGTTTGTAAGTGGGAGGAGTCCTCAGGAGTTAGATCGTGCTTAAACCATTCGGTGCTGGTTTACGCACGATCTAACTCCTGAGGATGCTCCAGGTTGGGGCGAAACACGTGTAGAGTAGCCTAATTGGTGAAGGTGTGTTGCTGTCTGACTAAATGCAGGTATTGTGCAATGATTATTTTCGTGGTGTGCATGTGATTTTTTTGAGGGCGGGCGGGCGGTGCTTCCTGCATGTATTTTTTGCGGAAGTAAGCTACATATAATTCCTTTTTAACCGACTTCAAAAAAGGAGGAGGTTCTCAATTCGTCGGAATCTTTTTTTTTTTTTTTTTTATGTATGTTACTCGATTACTCGAAGACGGCTGGACCGATTTGAAAAATTCTTTTTTTGTTTGAAAGTATATACTTCCAAGTTGGTCCCATTGTCATGAAATCAGGATCTGATGATGGAATCCTGGAGAAATCGAGGAAACTCTTCAAATATTATAGGCACATCTATAGCGATTTTAGTATTTTCAGTAACTTGTGCATTTGCTTTCGAAAAGTACTATTTCGGTGAAGTAGAACTGATGATGAAGACCAGCATAGATGATCATCGGAACTATTCAATACTAAGTAGTTCACTGGTACGATACGATTACTTTCATATGGTTGCTAGGCTATTTATGCTCATCATAATTCATATGGTGAAGAAGAGCTGATAGTGAAGTACCAGGATTACTCCTCAACAATAAACGCCCCTGCGTCGGGAAAAGCAGTACTATGTAAAAGGTGATGAGCCGTTGACATAAGGCTATTGTAACTTAGATAATATCATCACCAAATATACTTACCACAAAAAAGTTTAAAATAAAAAAGTTTTTAATAAAAACAAAACCTCCTTCAAAAACCTTGAAAATAATCTAACAAAAAACAGTTTCAAAAATAAATTAATGGCTCTAAAAAGCAAGAAATAAAATATTGAAATCTGAATAATAACTAACTCGAAAGTTTGTATGCATATCTTATATTAAACAACGTCTTATGAAGTCGGGTGGGGTTTAAACCCATGATTAAAGTTTAGATAAAAAATATCGTTCGTCCCCCCCCCCCCACCCGACTTCAAAAGGCGTTGTTTAATATAAGATATGGATACAAACTGTCGAGTTAGTTATTATACAGATTTCAATATTTTATTTCTTGCTTTTTAGAGCCATTAATTTATTTTTGAAACTGTTTTTTGTTAGATTATTTTCAAGGTTTTTGAAGGAGGTTTTGTTTTTTTCAAAATGGTTTGGGACTTCCGTCAAGTGAACTCAAGTGACGCCTGATTAAATCAAATAGTTTCCGACTGATTTTGAAAATTCAAATGATGTATCTGCATAATGCATTGCAGTTGGTTTTTGAACCAGTACTGGTTCAGCTTGAAAAGACCACCATTGGTCGTAAGGTTTGCATTGAACACCGGTTTTCAAGGTCTGAGTCTAAATATACTTACGAATTTTGTGTACAGTATTTGTTATTTCGGTTGTTGTTTCCGAAGTTTCTCGTTTGATACCTAAAATATGAATAAATTTCGGATGAAAGTAAAATACGTTGTATTACTATGCTGAAATTTTAATCATTTGGTTCCCGCCGTGGGGTGGTTCCACTCATGATTACAAGCGACTTTTACTATGTGGCCAACTCTCCTGCTCGCAAAAAAAAAACAGCTGTTCCATACAAAAGTGCAGTACCTACTCGACCTTAATGTATGGAATAGCTGATTTTTTTTGCGAGCAGGAAAGTTGGCCCCATAGTAAAAGTTGCTTGTAATCATGAGTGGAACCACCCCACGGCGGGAACCAAATGATTAAAATTTCAGCGTGTATAGATTAGCGACCGACGGTGACTTCGTCCGCGTGGATAGTGGATCCTAGGAAACCTTTGAGCCGGATAAGTAGACTGAATGTTTAACCGCCTCTGTGGTCTAATGGTTCGCCCACCCATGTAAGACTCGGGGTTCCCGGCTTCGATCCCCAGCAGGAGTACAATTGTACTCGGTCCAGTCGTTTAAGCGTGAAGAGGTAACAAACACACATACATTGCACAAACAAGTTTTCGCTCTTAGCATTAAAAAAATACCTTGACACGACTCCTTTTTTGTTAGCAAAAATGTTAGCGAAACCACTTTATCCGGGCTACGCAGTCTGCACACTAGCGCCGCCATTAGAAAAAAAATCATAGTGCTTAAATAAAGACAAATTTGTAAATTATCTCTCTGGCGTGCACTCCGAACAAGCTTTGTGGTACTTTTTATCACTTAAGCAATATTTTCTAGTCTGTCGTTTAGTTTAATTGACTTTTATTGTTAAAAGTGGCCACTTTTCGCAATAAAAGTCCATATAACTAAACAACAGGCTAGAAAATATTGCTTAGTTATATGGACTTGGTTAGTGATATGGCCTGTTGTTTAGTTATATGGACTTTTATTGCGAAAAGTGGCCACTTTTAACAATAAAAGTCAATTAAACTAAACGACAGACTAGAAAATATTGCTTAAGTGATAAAAAGTACCGCAAAGCTTGTTCGGAGTGCACTCCAGAGAGATAATTCATAATTTCTTTTTTATTTAAGCACTATGATTTTATTTCCCATGGCGGCGCTAGTGTGCAGACTGCACGCTCTTAAACGTATTTTTTGCCTTAGTTAGCTTAATATTCAAACGTGTGTAAATGAAAGTTTTGTTGTTAAATAAATTCTTAAAATGCTAGTATGGAAAATGCAATTTGTTAAAGTTTCTCCATATCAAACCAGGAATAAATGATCGAAGTTTAGAACGTCAATTTAATGGGTAAGGATCTAATATTGGAAGGATTATTCTATTGAAATCAACACATACTCTCAGTAGTTACTCTGGGCATTTTAGGACGACGCTTTGTGGAAGTTTCAGCAACTGAAAATTATAAATATTAATGAATAAAGATTTGTCACAGAGTAGGTAGTGAAAAACCGGTCAGGCAGGTTGTCTAGTAATATTAACAGGTCTCGAGTTTTACTGAAGACAGCTGGAACCAAAATTCCTTTTTATTTTTATAGTAAGTCTATTGGGATGATAATTCCCAGAATTTCTTACAGGTGTGTGGGTGGGAGAAACGCGGAAAATTCTTGTATTAAGGATGATTCTACACAGTGCATGTAGCTTGCGCACACAGAGTATGACACTTTTTAGGGTTCCGTACCAAAATGGTAAAAAAGGAACCCTTATGGTGTGACTCAGTCTGTCTGTCTGTCACAGCTGGATATCTCGAGAACTACTAATGGTATCAACTTGAAATTTGGAATAGTTTAAGATGACATTTGCCCAACTATTTTGCAAATAAGAAAGAAATAAAAAAAAAAAATTTGTTTTACAACAGGGACTGAAAAGGGGTCTTAAAAATTTTAAGTGAGGTGACTAGGGCGTGTGGGGTATCATATGAAAGAGCGCTGTTTGCACATTTTAAAACATTTTTTTTTTTCTTAGGCCGCATAGTTTTCGACTTATGATGAAAAATGTAAAAAAAAATACCGTTCCCCCCCCCCTTATCTCCGAAGTTTGCAAAGAGAAAAATCTGAAATAATTCTATGTGATAGTAGTTTACGTAAAGATTACAGGAAAAATAAAACGAGGTCTCAATATAACACACTTTTTTAGAAATTCAAGAAACAAACAAGAATTCTTTAGTTTCACTACCCGTCAACAGATGGCGGTGACCTAAGAATGCTGACTTGCGAATTAAAATATTTCCACTATCGGTCAAGAGATGGCGCAACATAATACTACAATAATAATTGGTGACTGGTTCTTATATAAATTACCTACTATTTGCCGTACGAATAAACGAAGAATAAGTTCCTACATAGTAATATTAGGTCTTTACCTATGAAATTGCCGATATATTGTCACATACAGAGAAAATAATAATTTCTATAATTTAAAATTTTAACAAAATCGTGAATATTACATCGAATTATGATCATGATAGTTAACTATCAGTAAAAATAAAGTCCATATTTTAGCTTTCGTGACATTAAAAAAAAGATCTTGAAAGTGACTCTTTTTTGTGAGCAAAAAAAAGGGTGACCGAAGGGGTTGTAACTTAACCAAAACTTATTTTTTCGCTTATCTTAAATGGAAATAAGTTAGCATAGTGTTCAAACATTAGTACATAAAAGTTTTGTTACATGAGTGTTCATGGTTGTTAAATGAACAAAGAAAATGCTATTATGAAAAATGCAACTTCTTGAAAAATCTCCATACAAATCGGCAATTTCATAGGTAAAGACCTATTATAAACAGTTTGCAATATGGAGCGGCTGAAACGTTTTTCAGTCACCATAAGCAACTGTGGTTAAGATTTGTAAATTATCTGTCCGCCTGTTCGCCCTTCCACCTGTCTGCCGTTTATCCTACTTTTTTAAAGACTGTACTAAAGTAACATATCCAAATATATTTATGATTGTACGGAACCCTCGGTGCGCGAGTCCGACTCGCTCTTGACCAGTTTTTTACTTTTAATATCATTGATGACAGAGTAGGTAATTATATATAAGCAACAGAACAGACAATGCAGAGTAGGTATGTAATTATTATCGCATTTGCAAATATGATATTTTCGTATTTGCAATCATGATATCAACAAAAACTAGCACTTTAGGAGTTTTCCGCGGTTTTCAGACAAGGATTTGGTACACGTCGCCTCGACATACCTAGTAAATATTTTTCCTGATAAAAAAACATATTCAAAGACTCACTACAATGATTGCTATTAGTACGGGCACCAAAATTTCCATCCTCTTTTCTTATTTTTTGAGTAAGTATGGACATTCACCTACTTACCTACCTAATCAAATTGCGATTTTACTATTACTTTATGTAATAATTACTGAGTAGGTATATCATAAACGTTATGAAGAATGTATCGCATCTGGTGCATGCTACTTTTTCTTTGACAACTCACGCTGGCACTGCGCATGCGTAGCTGCCATTTTTGCAATCGCTGTGACAATTTTTTAGGTGGAGACGTCGGTTCTATACTAGCAAGGTAGCAAGTAGAGATGCGCCGAATGTTCGGCCGAATATTCGTATTCGGCAAATTCGGCATAATTTTTCGTGTTCGTATTCGGCCGAATATTCGGTTGTATGCCAAATAATTGCCGAATATTTAATTGTACCTATTGGTAAACTGCCCGGCATATATATTGGCAAGAGAATGAAAGAGACAAAAGATGCGCAGTAGCCATAAACTTAGTGTTTATGGCTACTGCGCATGTTTTGTCTCTTTCTTTCTCTTGCCAATATTACAAAATCGCTGTTTGTATGGAGACCGTTTGCTAGGCAAAGACAATCCTCTTAATCTTTTTTTGTCAATAAATATTTGGTAGAATACTACCAATTATTTATTGCTAGACAATCCTCATAAGCTCCATAGAAACGGCGACAACGTTTCCCACCCTTTAAACCTTAACCTACAGCACAGATTATATAATCCTAAAGCAATGAATTTTCGGTATGTTTTTGAAATGCCTAAAAACTAGGGTTGTATGTTTTGATTTTTTAATATTGTAGATTTGAAAATATTGGCAATTTTTTGTTTTGTATGACATTACTAAAATGCAAATACTTCAAAATCTTTGTAGATATTTAAAAAATCAAAACTTATAGCCCTAGTTTTAAGGCATTTCAAAAACATACTTAATTTAAACTGCTATCTTTAGGAACCAACACTATATAGTATTAAAATGTAGAATCAAATTATGTTTTTTTAATAAATGTCAATGTATGCTTCATCTTCAAAGACTTTCATCAACGTAATAATAAATTTCAAAGTATGCAGTTCTGAACTGCAATTATTTGTAACCGAAAGAGCGGTACATTGACTGAGCGAGCCGTGCTAGAGAAGGGGTTGTGCTGTGGCTAACGCCCACCCGACACGTGTAAAACCTGTTTACTGCGCAGAATTGAACCGAATGATTCGGCCAAATATTCGGTTCGGTACATTTTGGACCGAATATTCGGCCGAACATTCGTATTCGGTTAAACCTACATTCGGCGCATCTCTACTAGCAAGTAATAATATTGCAATGTGCTCAAGTTTTCATAAACTTACTCTCAGTAGTAGTAGTAGAAGTAGTATTTTTTTTTAATGTAGGACGACGACTTGTAGTGTCGCGTGTTGTAGGATCTGAAATCAAAGCCAAGCATATTTTCAAACATATTTCTCGTGGTTTTTGTTTCAAATTACTTGTTTCTTTTCTTTCTAATAAAACTGAATTAATGTAAAATAACTCGGAGTGCCTAGGTACTTTCATCATTTATTTAATTTTAATTATTGATGAATGGTTCCCAAAGTTCTTGTTTTGCAAAGAGCACTTTAGAAATTTGGTACTTGGCGTTTGGCCGAATATGCTATTAGTACTTGGAAGTCTAAACGACGATAGATGAATAACGACATATCGTTAAATCGACAGTGTTTGTCGATTAGACCTTCAATTCGACGTTTTACGGTATCATTAAAGGTAAGAAAGTCAGAAAGCTCAGAAAGTCACCAATGAGGAAGTTCTGCGACGAGTCAGACAGAAACGCAAGCTTTTGCCAACCTTCAAACAGAGAAAGGTTGCATATATGGGGCAAATGCTTAGGCACGAATCGGCACGATAGATACGAACTCTTGCAACTAATTATGATGGGAAAAGTTGCAGGAAAAGAAGACGCCTGGTCGCAGAAGAAAGTCTTGGTTGCGAAACATTTGGAAGTGGATGGGAATAACGAATGCCGTCGAAATCTTTCGCCTTGCCAAGGACAAGACCAAGTATGCGGAACTGACTGCCAACCTTCACTAGTCGGAAAAATTATCCCACAGTTGACCTGACCACTCCCTGATTTCCTGGTAGATAATTTTAAACACATTATATAATATCATTGATACTTACTCTGTAAAGTTACTTCAGTCATTTTAGTCATTTTAGTCATTGTAGTCATTGTAGTTGGAGTTGGACTTGTTGTAGTGCTCGCATCTGAAGAAAAAATGTTTTTTTATGCACAATGTAGCTTGGCCTACACCTCACCTGATGTTAAGTGACGATATGGCCGAAAGTGGAAGCTTACTACAACCGGAATCATCATAATTGATTTATAATGTTGTACTGAATTCTTCGTTAAAACTGAATTTCATAATGTAACATTCTAACTCTTTACAAAGCGCAAGTCCAGTCGTGCATGGAATATTGCTGCCACCTGTGGGATGGGTCCGCAAAGTACCAGCTAGCCGCACTCGACTCGGTTGAACGCAGAGCCAGAAAACTCATAGGGTATAGTGCGCTACTAAAAACCAAGCTTGACAGTCTTTCTCACCGCCGTGAAGTAGCTTGTCTGGCGGTGTTCAACAGACTATTTTTCGGAGAGTGTGATCTTGAGCTGCATGAGCTCATTCTGCCATCACCGTTTTACCATCGGACATCCAGACGCACGGCGGGGTTTCAACCCTATTTGGTTGACATTCCATGCATGCGCACGAAGCGTTTTTCATCTTCCTTCTTAATGCGCACAGCCTGCGTGCCAGCCTGCCTGCCTGCGTCTGTATTCCCGAAAGCATATAACCCAGCGATATTTAAAGCCCGAGTGAATAGGCTTCTTCCGGGCAAGCTCGCTTCATCTTCGGCCTCTTCTTAGCCTTAAGGTTCTCGAATGTGGACAAGAGTAAGCCCATTTAATGTAAAAAAAAACACGTCGCGCATGGGCGCAGGAAGGAGCGCGACATCCTCTCGCTCGGATATTGTAATGTTGGCAGTAAACTAGCCATTTCAGAACCCTTGATGATTTAAAGTATTTTAAAGCATGGGTGTAGATAAAAAATATTATAGTGTTATATAAGTCATTCGTGATTTTGCTAACAATCATAAAGAGTGGCCAAGCTGTACAACAGTCTTAAGCGCGTTTTTTTTACTTCTCAGTTCCGATGAGACCCTTTCAAAATTTGGCAGCTCTCTTTCTTAACTAATATGACACAATACCAATAATGTTGATACTGTTGTGTTTCGGCAGTCTGAGGAAGGAGGATACGGGTCTCTAGCCGCCCTTGCCATCGGAGAGATAGACGCCAATCTCTTTCACTAAGCAAATAATAAAATTACTTACGTCCTGGTACCAAAACTAATTTAACTGAGGTTTCAGTTCGTTGTCTCCCTTGATGTGCATATACTTTTAAGTCAATGCAGCTGAATACAGATCCATTGTCCTTCTGAGTAAGGTTAAAAGACTTTGCAGTCCAGTCAACAACATTGCCGTCCGGATCCGAGTAAAAATAAGTTTCTACAAAACAGAAATAAAGCAATATAATTAATTTTGTAAACTACATCTATAAATTATGTGAAAGTGTGCATTCTTATCCTTACTAATCTTATAAATGCGAATGTCCGTTTGTTTGTTTATACCGGGTGTAACAAGACCCTAAACGAAGCCGAGGTCTACGTATTCTGCCCATCATCAGGACTATTTCTGTCCAAATTATTGCTGGGAAACGATTTTAATTTTTGGTCAATGTAACGCGTACAAAAGACCGCGCCTGCGAGTGAATGCTACACAGCTGCGTGCGGCCGAGTTGAAAGGCAAGCAATGTTTAGGTGTGTGCTCATGAAAAACGTTGAGTGATCACATTTTGATGTCATTTTTATATAAAATACATAAAATTTTGAAAATTTTTCTGTAGACAATAACTGTAGAAAATAAGATTTTTATGTTTCCGAGAAGTTTTGCAAATAAACCCAAAAACGAGGTCCACGGGATATTTTTTTACATCAAAGGTGGTAACATTTTTATAAATGTTTTTAATTAAATCTGTTGTATATTATTTCAAGTGCATCATGTATTTTTTCTGTTAAAGCTTCACGCGCGTAGTTTTCAATATTTTGAATTGAATATTGGGATTTGACGCATGTTAACGCCTTAAGTTGACAATAGTTGGATGTGCATGCTAATGAAGGTCGGACATATTAAAGTTTGACAATACTAACCTCTTCTGCCATTTGATTTTTTGTCAAATTCTAAACGAAAGGTTGAGGTTGAGCTCTTTCTTTCACCTTCTATCGTTATATCCGGTTTTAAGCAAGAAACTCGTAACACGTCACCTTCCTTATAGTAGTAATTTGACGTAGGTTTTGTGTATATAGATACAGTATCTATGACTTTATTCAAAATTGTCAGTCTCACTTCATCTGCAATGCAAAATTATATAGATAGAGAGAATGATAGTAGATACGCTCAAGGGGCCTTTGGTGTCACAACTTTGGTGTTGAAAACTGCACAGGTTTATTTATGATCAGTATGATCACTTTCAGAAAGATCAGAAGGATCATGTTTGCTATCAGTTTGGAGTGACTACCGGGACCACATGAGTAAAAAAACGTAGTGCCGGGACGATCAAATAAAAGACTAAATTACGTACAACAGTTAGTATTGAACAAAAGAAGACACTTTACATTTATCAAAATTGAAAGGCGCGTAAACGCAGGCGCGCCTTGCGAGAGTTGCGGGGGTGACTGCCTGTAAAACGTTAGCTACAAGCAAAATTGCTTACGCGCATTATTTGCTCTGTCACCACAGGCCGTAGAAGAGAAAATGCCTTTGTAGGTATTAAGTTCGCCATTTGCGGTTTTTCTATAAATCACACAAATTTAAGACAGACAGTATCACTTGATCGGTCCCAAAAGAATGTCAGAGTAGACTATATACAGGGTGTATTTGAAATCACTCTCCAAATTTTAAGGATGTGTTCAGTCCATGAAACTGAACAACTTCTCTAAGAAACATAGGGTCAAATATGTAAAAAAAAATTGGCTTTTCACAGAAAACAAAGAGATCACGTGATCAGTTTAGTATGGGATGACCAAAATTTTTTGGCGTATTTCGACACATGTTTCATGGAGAAAGTTGTTCAGTTTCATGGACTGAACACATCCTGAAAATTTGGAGAGTGATTACAAATGCACCCTGTATAGAGTCTGGTAAACGAAAGATGAACCAGAAATGGAGGCGCCACTGTCCCTGTTAAATTAACGTTTAGAGGTTAAGTTATTGGAAACTGAACCTTAAAATAAGGCACAAACATTGTTCCATTTCCAACCGAGTCTCATCTGTCGTTGACCAAACTCTAGCTAGAACAAAGTTATGTGATTGGCAGAAACATGATAGCTAAAACTTTGAAGTGAGAGAACGAGAACATTATAGAAAAAAAATCGTTAAGTGATCTCAATTTTTTTTTTGTTTTTCAATTCTGTGCTAATCCTTACTAATATTATAAATGCGAAAGTCCGTTTGTTTGTTTGTTTGTTTGTTTGTTACGCCTTCACGTCCTAACTACTGAACCGATCATCATGAAATTTTGCATACACGTTGTCAGGGGTACATAGAAGGAAATAGGGTACCTTTCATCCCGAAAAAAAGTATAGTTCCCGAGGTATAGCAAAAAAACCTTTCCACGCAGACGAAGTCGCGGGCGGCCGCTAATCATTAATAAACGTTAATCTAGAAACTATAGTAAAAAAAACCTAGCTAGCTTTCTAATTTTGTGATTCATAGTTTTCAAAATTAAGAAATTGTTTATTAGTAGATAGTATTATATTATCTGTGTTAGTAGTCAATTAAAAACGATAATGTTTTCTATAATTTCGATTAGTAATTTATTACGATTATAAAAATTTCTTCCAGCGTTATACGCCCCCTTATATAAAAATAAATCTTACTAATATTATAAATGTGAAAGTTTGTGGGTTTGGATGTTTGTTCCTCAATCACGCAAAAACTACTGAACAGATTTGGTTGAAATTTGGCACACAGACAGTAGATAGCCTAGATTAAAATAT
Organism: Agriphila geniculea; assembly: GCA_943789525.1. Taxonomy (NCBI): domain Eukaryota; kingdom Metazoa; phylum Arthropoda; class Insecta; order Lepidoptera; family Crambidae; genus Agriphila; species Agriphila geniculea. The sequence goes on along the minus strand of OX038898.1, from coordinate 6,785,766 downwards.
AGAATATATATCCCGATATTCCCACGGGAACAGGAACGACGCAGGTGAAACCGCGGGCGGCCGCTAGTTTAATCATAATCTGAACTGAATTCACCTTTTTAATAATCAATCTTACCACTGACTTTAAGAAGACAAAGGGGCGAATTCGTTTTAAATTAACTCGTCCCAGTAATTTTATATTTTTAGTTCTAATTTAGATTTAGATTAGGGTTGGGTTAGTTAGCTAACCCAACCCATAATATAAAATAAACGTATCAAATCAGGCAACAATGGTCCATAATGTACAAACAACATTTCAGTTTAAGATAGTACTAAAATTAGAATACTATTTTTTTAGTATTTTGAGCTAAATTTCTTCTTCAGAATACTTAGATCAGTATTTTTACGTTAATAAAAAATAATTAAAATCTATTCAAAATTGAGAAAGTCAGGAATTTTGAGTTGAGTCTCTTTGCCTCTGGACAATACGACAAAAAAATAACATGTCTTTTTATTTTCTTTTTGAAGAGAGAATAAAAAAATCTTTTTTAGAAACACGTTTTTAAAACCGGTTAAATTATTACAAAAAAAACGAACTAAAAATATTAAAAGGGACTAGTAAAAACAGACTAAAAAGTTAAAATTAATTCTTCTGTAAATATTTATAACCCTATAATACTTACTTACCTTCAGACATTTTAGACCTAAATACGTGGGGCGCATTTTGTTAAATTTATCATCCATATTGTCTTTAGCATGCGCCCCACGTTTTTAGGTTTAAAATTTCTGTAGGTAAGTAGTCAGTAGGCGGGAGGGGAGCGACACAACCAGCAAACACGGTGGCTCGGTTAACACTGCTTTATTTTTAAAAAGGCGGGACGCAGCCGCGCCTGACATATCTAAGGATACCCACATACACAACAATTCCTCCCCTTATACTTAAAAACTAGAAAAAGACCTTATAATTGACCTTCTTGCGCTGACGTTTAGATCTGACATTGGCTGTGATCAGAGGTTCACTCTCAACCTGGCTTCCGGCCATGACACCACTCTCTGTAGCTTCGAATTCGACACTAGTGGAGCCTTCATCTGACATACTGGGTGCCTCGGCGTTATCAGCTGCGGCGATGCTATTGGAATCCACATCCCTCCTGGGACTCTCCGAGTCCTCCCGGCCTGCGCCTTCACTAATAAGTGGTGTGACGGAGTCCTCTTCGGCTGCTAGCGTAACATCAGGACTGACAGAGCCGGTTGGCCTCGATAAAGCCAGTGCACTATAGTCATCTGAAACTAACTCCGGGTCCCAAGTATGCTTGTTGGCCTGAGGCGGCTGAGGCAGAGCAACCACATCTTCCCTACGCAGTCTTATTTGGTCAATATGTCTTTTCACCTCCACCTTTAGGTCTGGCAAGTAAACATTGTACATCACTAACCCTAGTTTTCTAACAATAACACCTTCAGTCCAAATAAACTTTTGGTTTGGTAAAATTTTTTTAACCCATACTTTATCATTTAACTTAAATTCAGGTCTAATCGTCCCTCTATAACGGTTAACCTGTAAGGACTGATTATGCTCCACCATATTAGCGGATTCTGTGGATGACGGAGTGACTTCTAACGGGTTCAACAGGTCTAACCGTGAACGTAAAGGACGTCCAAACAACAACTCCGACGGAGATTTACCAGTGGTGCAGTTTTTGGAATTTCTATAGTCAAACAGAAACTTTGATATTTTCTCTGAAGTTAATTTATTATTCGAGTGATTTTCTAAAATACTCTTTAACCCCTTTTTTACTATCTTAACAAAGCTTTCTGCTTGACCGTTGCTATTAGGGTGGTAAACCGGTGCGAAAACCTGAGAAATGCCGTTAAGTGAACAGAAATAACGAAATTCTTGTGATGTAAACGATGTACCGTTGTCGCTTACCAAGGTATGAGGAACACCAAATCTCGACATTAATTCGGAAAGTTTCTCTATTACAGCCTTAGAGCCATAAGAACTATGCATATTATAAACTTCGACCCATTTTGAGTAGGCATCTACAATTATTAAAAACATTTGGTTATTAAAAGGTCCGAAAAAATCCAAATGTATTCTATAAAAACTATACGGAGGATACGGCCAAGGTGCTAGAGGGGCGCGCGGCGGAGAGGGGCGCAATCGCGCGCACACGTCACACGCGGCTGCCAGCTGTTCAATGTACTTATCTACGCCGGGAAACCAAAAGCGCCTGCGAGCCTCGGCTTTCATTTTCACTACTCCAAAATGTGACTTGTGCAACTCTTTACATATTTGTTCCCGTAATGATGTAGGAATAACAACCTTATGCCCTCTCATTACGCAGCTGTTTTCTACAGATAGTTCAAACCGGCAAAGGAAATATTTTTTTAATTCAACATCTTTAACTAACCTAGGCCAACCATTCATTACGTAATGCATAACCTTACTCAGCACCGGATCCTTAGCGACCTCCGCGCGCAAGCGTTGGAGTGTGACTGGCAAGCATCCCTCCACAACGAAATTGACATACGCTGCTCGATCCTCAAGGTCACACTCCTCTGCCCGGCGGCGCCCGATTATCGTATTGTCCCCTAGTACAGGCGCGCGAGAGAAATAGTCGGCGTTGTTGTCAGCGCTACGCACGTATTCAATAATATAATTATACGCTGATAAAAATATTGCGTACCGCTGTAACCTATTTGCCGAAATTTCTGGAATGCCGCGGTATGGGCCAAAAATTGTAATCAGGGGTTTATGGTCGGTTCTCAAAATAAATGGATCGTCTCTACCATACAAGTATTGATGAAAACGTCTGACACCAAAAATGATAGCTGTGGCTTCTTTTTGTATTTGAGAATATTTATTCTCAGCCACTGACAGCGTTCTAGAAGCAAATGAGATTGGTCTTTCGACTCCATCCCTGCCCTTTTGTGATAAAACTGCTCCCAACCCGGTTGGTGATGCATCTACTGTTAATATCAATTTAGAATTTACATCAAAATGTGTTAAAACTTGATCTGATGCTAAAATCTTTTTTATGCTTGTAAATGCTTCCTGATGGACCTCTGACCACGTCCACTTAGTATTTTTATGCAATAAATTATACAGTAGCACTACCATGAGTTTACAAAAACCATTCTCGATATCGACCGCGTTAGCAATTTGTATGGGAAATTGAAGCAGAGCCTCTAGCGGATACGCGAAGAACTAAAATCTATAGTAAATGTGCTCACCATCCACGATTTTACTATCCTCGCTAATGTGAACTATACGGGGTAAATGTCCCATATTTCGGCATGTTAAGACTTAGGATATTCATTCTAAATGTATGGGGAAGATGGCGAAATTAATAGTTAAGTTTTAATGTGGCTATGTTATACCTTTAGGTGAGTACATAACTCTCCCCCTCTCCCCTCTACCACGTCACCCCTCCCCCCTAGAAATGTGACCCGTTTTACAGATTTTCTAAATTTTCAGGAAAACCATACAAGCTAGGACAAAATGGTCAATAATTCAATTGTCAATCATAATCAATGTTAATAACTGCCTAAGTATAGTACTAAGCCAAGTTTGGTATCATTTTCGGAAAAATCAATAACGTAGAATTAATTTTTGATTTAAAAAATGCCATCTTAGGTTAGGTCTATGTTTACGTGATCGAGTATTGTGCCCCGATTTATGAAATTGTGACATTTGCCTCTAGTTTCGCTGATATAAAAGGTACGCGGATGGGCTATATATCAAATTGTACGTCTGCCAGAGGGCTTCAAAGTGGAATTTGAATTCCTTAAATAGGTCCGGAACTTTTTGAGATTTTCGAAAATTGCAAATTCTTTTCGCCGACTTGGATCGAGAATTCCCCAATATAGTTTTATTATTACCCACAAAAAAATCCGCGCGGCTATACAGGGTATCCCAAAATTTTGCCACACGGAGGGAAAGTACGTTAATATTGAAGATGGGAAAATTTTACTGAAAGAAGACTTCATTTTATTTTTAAAAATAATTGGAACTGCATTCAAAGATTTTTGGAAAATCACCTGCCTTAACCAGGAATCGAACCCAACAAAAACTTTTTTTTTTTAATTTATTTTAACGATACAAATCAAAAGGGTTACTCATAAGGATTATTTTTTCTTAAGTGAGACAGCATCTTAAACAAAAGGAAGACCATGAAATTTAACATTTAAATTATCATTATTACAAATTTGTATCAATTTGTATCGAAACGTAAGCGATTTAAAAAAATCTTTGAATGCAGTTCGGTTTCTTTTTAAAAACTAAATGGCAAGATGGCACTGTTAGATTAATCGTGCTATTGAGTTGTATTGTTAGAAGTATAAGGCATGAGACAATTTTGTTAAAATTAATTATTCCAATACACCTGTCGTGTACTAAGTGGATTTTTATTGAATAGTACACCCTCGAAATCAGGCCTTGGCTGCAACCCTTACTCGAGGGTTCTTAAAAGTTTCTTTCAATAAATTTTCCTATCTTACATATTTAGGGTACTTTCCCTCTATGTGGCAAAGTTTTGGGACATCCTGTATATCTAATTTTTATAGTGTAGTCGCAATGACCACTTTTTGTTCAAATTAGTCAATCAAAACTGGAGTAGAATCGAAAAATGGTTACATATTTTGTTTCATGATATTAATCCTTATCCAACTATATAATTTAATGATCAAGGTTGATTATTTACATGTCAATTCTTATTTAAATTATTCTAATCGGACCTTTCGTTTGGAAGTTACTACGGGCATACGGGATCAGTTGTACTATTTAACTATTTAAAATTTTATTCAAATTGACTTTCTGTGAGCTTAAGAAGTAGGTACAATACGAGCGCTAATCTTATGGTGGTGACAAGGAATACACGCCATAAAGCTGTCTGTGCCAACGACTGAGAGTTTTGAACGTCGCATTGCCCTCAGTCACGGTAATGGATAGATACCGTAACCGTGTCTCAGTTCAGTTAGCAAAATGTTGGTACTTGATTTTTAGACAGTTAATGTGGTATAGATTTTGTACTAATGTAGGTGTAATAATTAATGATTAAACGAACTTACCTGTAAGTGAAGTTCTATCATAATTATACGAAGGATTCTTCCGAAGATATTAGTACTATTAACACATGTAGTATCGCTTGCATGTGTTAATAGTACTAATATTGAGGAAGAATCATGAAGTATAATTAATAATTTGCGACAGAAAAAAAACTTAACGAAATAACGTACTAACCCGAAATATTGGTCGTTTACCTTAGTTGGTATTATAATCCGACTAAGTAAAAAAACACTAGTTAGTGCGTGTATACCGAATGTAAGTGAATTTTGAATTTATGTTGGTTACTATCTTTTTACTTTCCTCTATGGTTACTATTTATGTCAAATCGAAGATGTCAAATGTAATTTTCACGTATTAATAATTATTTATTTTATGTTTTCTTTGCGTATTTTGTTGTGCAATAGCTAGCTTGTTAAGATTGATAAGAATAAAATTAGAAGCAGTCGATTACAGGAGTTTATGGAAAGGTGAAATAAAAGGTTGGTACTTGATACAAATCCTTGGACGATTCGTCCAAGTACAAATCATTAGAAAACTCAGATAAACCTAAATCCAACCAGGAAAATACATTTATGAAATTTTTATAAAACTTACGCTGTTTTAGTTTAAGCTTCTCTTAATAATTGTTTCTTAATATTTATGATTAGCTATCCATGACCTTGATTTGTTTCTACTATTGGCTATAGATGCATTTATTGCAATTTTTTAAAGACGACCTGCCCCCATGCTCCAATTGCCAACCTTACTTTTAAAGCTTAAAATATGAGCAATAGACGATTAAATAACGTGTCGCAAGCTTATGTAAATCTCAGACTTTGATATTGTGTGACAAGCTTACGGCACGTAATAACGTAGCGTTCAAACGCATAGAATGTTGGCCATTTGAGTAGGGGGGGACAGAGCGTGATTACGATAATAGCCTAGGTCTTATTTCAACACGGTAGAGCTTAATGAGAATCCCGCAACTTATACAACTTATGGTTTACTTATTTCATTACAGATAATGTGTGTATCATCCAACAATCGACAAAATATCCAATTTTCCTTCCAAATTAATAAAAACATACAAATTGGACGAAATACAACCTGGCAGAGCGACATGCGGCAGATAACTACGTTTTTTTGTGCCTTATTCAAATATGATATTAAATAAACAAATAAGGCCCAAAATGATACAAATCTATGAGTTAAAGTGAGATCTTTTTTTAGAATATATTATTACATGAATCTTTACTTTGTTTTAATAAATATTCAATTTTATTGATAAGATGTTTTTATTTAATATGGTTTCTTAACCTCAATTTAACATAAAAAGTTATAGGCCTTAATTTAATAAGTGTAATCGATTTATTACGGCCAAAGTCAAGTTTTCGGAAAATTACATTTAGTTAGAACTGTTTTCTTATATTCCTACTGTTAAATAATAAATTAAATAATATTTAAAGACTTAAAAGTAAATAGGCCTTATTTGTATCAAGTACTTATTACCTTGATACGGACGGAATTAACATATTTGCAACTAAGTAGATTATTATTTAGATTTAACACAATATTTTCTAATTTTGTAATATGCTTGATAGGAAAGTACTTAATTAAACTTTTTTATATTAGTTTCAAAGTGGAGGAATGCATTACGTTACGGCGTATTTGAATTGTGACCTTAGTAATCTATCCATCTAGAAGGGCTACTATTCAGCGTTGGGCACAACCTGACCCACCCCCTGACTAGAGGATTTCTAATACGGGTTTTCTTATTTATCGGTTTATAATTTGCCCTTGATTTCGTCGCATTATGCAGCTGTGGCGCACATATTTTATGCTAAATAAGCCCTGAAAGACATTATTTAGACTATTTTAGACACAAAAAATACTAAATTAAATTAAAATAGAAGTATTCACGCCAATGACTATGTTGTACCGCGGTTTGATTACATTCTCTTTTGTTGTACCTATTTTTTACATTCCGCTATGCCATAGAGGATAGTTAAAGGTATACTCATTGATCTCACGCGTCAAAACGCAAGTGAGTAACTTTACTACTATCGTTATGGTATTTCTCGATACCATCTGTCAATTAGTAACTCATGGTACCGAATTGCTATGAAAAAGGCCAAAACGTTACTCGATGCTCGCTAGCGAGTATAGTAAACTATTGTAGTTTACTATACCAACTCATGGTAGAGCTACAGAGGGCTTAAAATGGAAGAAGCGTTAGGTACGAAATTCCGATAATAATTGATTAATCCTAGAAACGCTTGCAGCTGAGCAACATTTGTAGGTATTGGGGCTTCAATAATAGCCTTTACCTTCTCTGGCGACTTACTTATACCATTTCTATCTATGATGTGTCCCAGGTACTGAATACTATCTTTGAAAAAATCACATTTATTTGCCTGTAACGTGAGACCCACTGATTCTAATCTTTCTAAAACCGCTAAAAGCCTATCTCTGTGCTGGGTTTTATTCCCACTTATTAAAATGTCATCTAAAAATACGACTGTGCCTTCTATGCCTCCCAAAATGCTTTCCATGACCCGCTGGAAAATAGCCGGTGCACTGGACAACCCAAAAACTAATCTGGTATATTTGAACAGCCCGCGGTGAGTGTTGATACATGTTAGGTTCTGTGACTCTTCGTCTAACAACAACTGATTGTAAGCCATAGAAAGATCTAGCTTTGTGAATAATTCACCTCCATGTAACTTAGCAAATATCTCTTGTACCGTCGGTAAGGGGTATTTATCAACTACTAGCTGTTTATTAATAGTTACCGAATAGTCTGCACATAGCCTAATTTGACCATTTTTTTTCAATACTGGGACCACTGGTGACGCATATTCTGAGTGATCTATTGGTTTTAATACTCCTAAACTCAACAGTCTATCTATTTCCTTATTGACCTTGGCTTTCAAAGCAAAAGCTACAGAGCGAGGTTTAAAAAAAATTGGTTTAGAATCAGGTTTCAAGTGTAGTTTCACTTGATACTTATTGTAACATCCTAAGTTATTTGAAAACAATTTTGGATATTTTTTTATTATATCTTCGGTGGAAAGATCATCGCGGTCTGAACAAAAGAAATTCGACACAGGAGCCAGTTCAAGGTCAAATGCACATATGAAATCGCGTCCCAGTAGTGGTGGCCCTCCGCCGGCTATCACAAACACATCCAAAATTCGTGTTATTCCCTCATAACTAACTGGTAACCGAACAAACCCCACTAACTCCATATTGCCACCTGTATAATTCATAAGCTGCTTATTTGTGGCTGATAACGGTACATTGTTAAAATATTCCTGATAGGTTTTGTTTGAAATCACGGTAACCGCTGCCCCACTATCTATCTCAAATTCCAAAAACTGACCGTTAATGAGTATTCGTTCAGTCATGGGTTTACCACTAGGACATCGAATATTGTATAACGACTTACCGTCATCTCCGTCATCCACGATCTCATCACTTATGAAATTAACTTTATCTTTAACCGTACACACACGACGTAAATGACCGGTTTTACCGCACTTCCTACATCTATAGCTTTTAAAACGACACTTTTCGGCTCTATGATTGCGAAACCCGCACACACTGCATTTCTGCTCACTGGACATTTTAAAAATGGTCGCCGAGGCCACGCCATCAGCCACCTTCGATGCCGTGCAGCTGTCGCCAGCCCCGCGCGCCGCCGCTGCCGCCGCCTCGCGCGCACAGCGCACGCTCTCAGCCAAGTCGACTGCCTTGCCCAGCGTTAAATCCTGCATGTTTTGTGCAAATAATTTGTCTTTCTCGTGTCCCGCTGTCATACCCATGACAAATTTATCCAACATAGCTTCTTCTACGTTTTTAAAATTGCAACACGCTGCCAGTCCTCTGACCCTGGCAGCCCACATTGAGTGTTTTTCACCTGGCTGCTGTACCGCTGAGTAAAAGTGAAATCTTTCTGCAAACCCGCATTTTTTCGGAGTAAAATGCTCATCCAACAGGCGGATGATGTTGTCGTATTCCACTTTCTCCAACTCGTTCGGCAAAGCCAAGTTGCTGGCCAATTTGTATGTCGCTTCGCCAAATGCACTTAGCAAAATCGCCCTCCGTTTAATCTTACTTTTGTCCTCTGTGTCAGTCACATTATTAGCAATACACCATTGCGTCATTCGGGCTTTGTAAGTATTCCAATCTTGGCAAGTGTGATCAAAAGAGCCCAAAAATCCATACGACATGTTGCTTGCCGCCATCTTGGCGTGGGTTCTCGTCGTCACGTAGTCAGTAGGCGGGAGGGGAGCGACACAACCAGCAAACACGGTGGCTCGGTTAACACTGCTTTATTTTTAAAAAGGCGGGACGCAGCCGCGCCTGACATATCTAAGGATACCCACATACACAACAGTAAGTATAGGGTTATAAATATTTACAGAAATAATTTAAATTAATTTTTTACTTTTTAGTTGGTTTTTACTAGTCCCTTTTAATGTTTTTAGTCTGACTTTTTTTCGTAATAATTTAGTTCGTTTTAAAGACGTGTTTTCAAAAAAGATTTTTTTTCAGTAAATTATTATTTTCTGCTTTTTAGTTAACGAGCTAGGACTAAAAATCATAAGTTCCGCCTTCATGCACCGATACTGTTACATTATAATTTTTCAAATGAACTAATATTTTCTAATTCTTTCCTGCAAAAACAATATAATGGTTTTAGGGGGCAAAGAGCAAATTGTCATTGTAACTCTTCACACTTCAATAATTAAATTATGAAATCATTGCAGGTGGCGGCAGGTGTCATTATATAGTGTTTTATGTATTTAAGGGGATGCTTAAATTAATAAAAAGGCATACTACACCATATTTCATACTTTTATTGTCTAAAAAGTGTGAGCAGGAGGTTCGTATGTGAGGCTTGCCAGAAGGGGACCGCAGTATGACGTTTCAGCTATGAATGACTGCAATGTGACAACCCTAGACGCAAACAAACTATAATTTTCGATAATCAATCCCATTAATGGGCAAAAGCAAAGAACAATTTGGTTCTAGGGGTGCCATTATGCAATTCATCATTAAAGCCCATTTTTCTAAGACAGCGGTGTCGTCACATAGCGGCCGTAATTTTATGGACGTGAAAAGACTATTTGACATTACGTTGTCCAACACCGCTCTCTAGGAGACCGTGCCGTGTTGTTTACATAAACAACGTTCTACGCCGCTAAATTACAGCATAATATGATAGGACACCCTAGCTTAAAGGAAGAAAATAATTGGTGGCTTGCAGGTAGGGATTGCAAAATCCGGATTTTTTTCAAATCCGGATTTAAGAGTTTTCGTCACTTACAAATCCGGATTATCCGGATTTTTCGAAGTTTTAATCTAAATTTTAAATTTTTTTCTTTTACTCTTATGTCATGCTAAATGATAAGATAATAATAAGATTGAAGGCACGTGTTTTATTTAATGAGTTCGCAACGACTAAAAATAAAAAAATACAGTGTAGATTGTTTGTAATCTGTGTTTCTTAATCCATTGTAATACTTATTAAGTTATCACATGCATAATCGGTCAGATCAAAAGCAATATTTGCGTAGTAATTAATAATTTAAATTAATGAAATAAAAAACTATAGAGGTGCTGATATAGACAGCAACCACCATATGGCTGTCGCGGAATTGCGTCTTAAGGTCGCGGTAGCATGGTCAGCCGGAAGACCTAGCAAGCTTGGAAGAAAGTATGACGTATCTAAACCCAGTGACACGAACACCTGCAACGAGTTTAAAATCGTACTTCGTAATCGTTTCTCTTAACTCAGAACAGATGGCAACTCTCTAAATGAGGAGTGAAACCAAATTAAAGTGGCTTATACAGAAGCCAGCTCCATGGTTTTAGGGTACAAATCTCGCAACCTAGAAGACTGGATATCGACTTCAACTTGGGAGCTCATCAACAACAAAAGAGCGCTTCAATTAAAACTGCTAGAGTAGATCCACCCAAAGAATCACTCCTATTTTACATCAGACAGCAGTAATGGCAGACTCGCAAGTAAATCTATTGCAGCACGCGAAAAGATAAGAGAATGAGGGCTGACGGTATTGCCGATGTTTCATTACATTATTATCAGGGTTAAAAATCAACACCCGAAAGACCCAAGATATGAGATCTGGATCAGGAAACAGCGCACAGGATGTGTGGAACGCGTCCACAAATTCACATATCTCGGAAGTGTCATGTCAAACATAAATTATATATCGGGTCATTTTGAACTTACCATCCAAATTTTAAGGATGTGTCCAGTCCATAAAACTAAACAACTTTCTCTTAGAAACATGTGTCAAATTTCGCCAAAAAATTTTGATCATCCCATACTAAATTGATCACGTGATCTCTTTGATTTGTGTGGAAAGTCGATTTTTGTTTTACATATTTGACCATGTGTTCCTCAGAGAAAGTTGTTCAGTTTCATGGACTGAACACATCCTCAAAATTTGGATGGTGAATACAAAATGACCCTGTATATATTGAAGAGAAGTTGAGGACTCACATTAATTGTCATGTGTACTATACGGATCGGTGCAGACGCAAAGTAAAAAAAATAGAGAACGCGTAACGCGGCCAAGCGCCGCTGTTTACATAGAGCCACGAGCGACAAACTTGTGGCAAATGAACTCCTGGCGTTCCTACAACAAAATCTGGACGTCATGGATGAGGTGAGCGCACTGCAAATTTGCTAGTCCAACTTCAGTGAGGACGATGTGGCTACGGTAAATAAAACTATTGTACGAATCTCTCGGCAAGAGCAAGCAGATGGTGTCCCGGAGGCGTGAGGCAACACAGAATAGCCTGCAGGAGATCATCACCCTGTTCAAGGAAACCGACCCCGATAACATGCCGACGTTCGTGGCGAGGGACCTCAACAAGCTGCCTCCTGTCACCTTCGATCACGTCGATGTGACCTGCCTCCTGAAGGACATCGTGCCCCTAAAGGCGAGTTTGGCTGAAGTGATGCTGAAATTCCAAGCATCCAAAACTCTCGCCTGAGAGGCGTGCGCCCGTCAGCTGTCAACGGAATTTCGCTGCTGTTGCTGCCAACAACTCAAGGCCGCAGTCGCAGCAGACAGCTCTCAACGAGCTCCTTCGCAGAATGTCGTTCGACCGGGACAAGATGAAGACGGTTTCCTCGAGGTTCTGAACAAAAAGCTACAGCGTCAGCGTCGTCAGCGAACGTGGCAGAATCACCATGGCACCGCACCGACAGGGCCGAACTTCCTGCTCTGAGCTGCCATACCGACCACGGCCGTGTATCTGTCCGGCCTGCACCACACCAGACACCACCACTACGCAGGACGTGATAGAGTACATTAAGAAGAAAAGCAACTTTTGTTTGAGAGTTCAGCCTCTGGAGTCGCGCCATAATACCAATTTCAAAGCGTTGTGGTGCGTGGTGCGCCCAACAGCAAAGTTAGACGTTTTCATGAAGGAAGACTTCTGGCCGCAGGGCGTAGTGTACAGGCAGTTCGAAAGACAATCACTGCCCTGTGCCCCCGATTTGACACAGAAAATAGTGTCAAATTAATTCTGTACTAACATTGCTATTAATTTATTAATGAACAATATTGTTTTATATATTTTAATAGATGTTTAGTTTTTAAAATATATATCTAGTTGCCTGATTATAAATAAATAAAATAAAAATAAATTAACTGTAGTCAAAATCCGAAAAAACCGGATTTGAATGTTAAAATCCGGATTTATCAGAAATTCGAAAATCCGGATTTTTCAGTCATTTTCGAATTTCGAAGTATCCGGATTGCAATCCCTACTTGCAGGGTTTTTAATAACTTTCCAGGGTTGTATACATGTGATAGCTATATTGCGGTACCCTTCTACCATTTCCGAACATTATATATTTCGGAAACGACGCGGGAACGAGACCGATTGCCGAATCGGTCTCGCCGAAGATTTGACGCAAAAATCACTAAATCAATTCTAGTAAACAAATATAGCGATTAAAGAGAGAGATTCTACACGATTCTGAATATTGATGATACAAATTATTTTCTAGCAATTTCGACTTAATTACCTAATGTTGCTTCTAAATAATTTCAATTCAAAGAGATATTTTCGAAATTAAAATCGAGCCAAAACACTGAATCGTGTTCCTGGTTCTAAAAGTGTCTGGAGAAGGATAATAAAGAAATATATTAATTTCAGATCTTTAGGATCTTTCCGCGACCTATCGCATATTCGCATTACATCAAAAAGTGTAAATTTTTAGACGTATCCACTTAAAAATGTGACGTCACTTCTGATACTTTTTGTTTGAAAATATTTTCACGCGGCGGCCATGATGTCAATATTCAAAGCCATCATAATTATCTCAATAAATATTGATAGCAGGAAAAAATGTTATTTCTTTAACGATGCACTAATTTAATTAATAAAAAAATCATAAGACGCCTTGTCAACCTCTTTCCCTGACCCGGCTAAAGGCAGGGAATAGAGTGAGCAGATTTAATATTCATAAATAAAAGAATAAGTTTTTAAATGTATAAGTATAATAAGAATAAAAAAACAAACCATGTACATGTATTTACGGATCAAAATGAAGTTTTTAACAGTAAACAAATCTTAACAGCTATAAGTCCTTAATAGGTAGACCCAGTTTATCTTATTTACTTTGAAACAAATTAAAACCATTAGGCATCAAATTATTAATTAAAGTTACTACATAAACAAATGGATAAAATGTTTATAGTTCTTATCCATGTAAAACAAATGAATGGGATGGGTACCTAATCTTTTGCTCTCTTAAAATAATAAATACCACGGAAGATTATTTAGTTGGAGTAATTAAAGTTATTTACTAGAAAATCGTGGTGGGTGGGTTCGATTTAATACCGTCGTCGTCGCTCCGAAGTTGCAGTATTTCTTGCCAAATAAAAGTCATAAAAATTAGAACGCCCTTACTTGATGCAGACGAAAAGCACGGATAATCTTCAGGGGATCAGGACTGAAGCTGCAGAACTTCGCAGATTGATGACAGTCGCAGATCAAATCGTAGATCAAATTTATAAAAACAGTGACTGAATGTGAATAATAGAATAACGAATGAAATCTAAGCTATCTATATCGATGAATGTTTAATATATTTTTAAATCATTTGAGAATCCCTCCTCTTCCCTCCTGGAATTGAAGGAAAAAACGGAGTTATTAAAAGGAAAAAATAAAAATAGATAGGTAAATAAATACAATGAATAGTTTAAAATGATATAATACGTACCCTTTATTAATCAAATTTTCATGAAAATGGTATTATACAGCGTCTTTGAGGAGCCAACAAAACTTTCCAAAAGCGAACAGTATTATGAAAAGCCTAAAAATAATTTATGTGACTCTTGCAAGAAATCAACAAATTTTAAACATTTATTTTAAAAATAATATCAGCTCGGAGCAAAAATAGGCTTCGCGCCATGAGAAGTGAAAATTTTCCCAAGAAAGCGCGGGAAACGCAACGAAAACGTTCAACACAAGAAAAAAAGTAATCGAATGAAAAGGATGAATGATATAAAATGTATGTGTAAGAAAAGGATAGTAGTATACTTCAATATTTTTAAATGCTGTCGAACATGAATTAAAAAGTTATAAAAAATAAAATACATAGATACCAAGGAGTTTTATACAAAGAGGTTAATTATTTAAATTTGGAGTATGGACGAAATGAGGTCGCATGTATGAAATAAATACAGATTAAGGAAAATTAATGAATTATATCGTGTTTTATACTTGTAAATAAATAAATAAGATGGAATATTAATAAATATGAGAATGAAACGTTGTTTCTATAACGAAAAAACACAACGTTACAATACCCCCCTTCCCATTAAAGTTTTGAACGTGAGGGAAAAACGAAAAGCTGCCCTCAGCGTTATACTAAAACAACAAAAGCAAGTCAAAAGAAAAACATGAGTAGGTACTGGGTAGAAGTATCCAGACTATCCAGTAATGCGAGAAGCGCTAAACAAGAACCAAAATATCAGAAACAAAGAATAAACAAATCCTAGAACAAAAAACACAACGAATGCAAACGAAGAGAGTTGGTTTAAATTTGATTCACATGCTTCCGATGTCTAAGCCCTAGAGAGTCACCCGCTCTAAAAGAAACAATATAGTGTTGGCTTATTTTACGAGTCACCGTCCGCTCGAGTGTAGGGCTTATTTAAAAGCCGACGCGGTTGCGATGGTGAAACAAATTACAACTTAATCCTAAACCTAACACAAAATTACAGTTAAAAAGAAACCTAGATAAAATATTTACAAAACAAAACCAGTAACTTGATTTACATTTGTATCACAAGCTCCCGTGTCTAAGCCATACCTAGAGTCACTGCCCGCTCCTGAAAATATACATAGTGAAGGCTTATTTAACGAGTCACAAACCGCTCGAGTGAATGGCTTATTTAAAAGCCGACACGGTTACATTGGTGGTACAAATCTAAACATATGAAACGAATGTATTTACAATAGCCAAAAAATACAAATCAGACTCCGGTCATCTTTGTGATGGGAAGGTCTCCTAGAAAATGACCCCCACACTCAGAGACTGGACACAAACTACGCCTGTGTATGGCCCTAAGCACGGGTCGTACACTAGCCTACGCAAACCAAAATTACATACTAACAAATAAACATAAATACAAACATACATATTAACATACGCTGGACAAACAGCACACCTACCCTAGAACCTAATATTATACAAAACACACTATTTACAAAACCCTATAGGACACAGGCGGAGCACTAGCCCTTCGAACCTGCGCCTAGGTCAGACCCTCATGACCTTTCACCCCACAGCTGCCAAGGTGTTGGTTGCGCTGGTAAAAAAAAAGACATAGATCGCCTCTTACGATGCCCGTGTAGGGATGACACTATTCTTTATCCGGTATCACACGGAATGGGCACTATAATGATGTTTTGTGCAGCAAAGTCATTCGTCGCCTCTTACGACTCCCGTGTAGGGGTGACATTATTCTTGTTCCGACATCACACCTAATAGGCACTATAATGATGTTTTGTGCAGCAAAGTCATTCGTCGCCTCTTACGACTCCCGTGTAGGGGTGACATTATTCTTGTTCCGACATCACACCTAATAGGCACTATAATGATGTTTTGTGCAGCAAAGTCATTCGTCGCCTCTTACGACTCCCGTGTAGGGGTGACATTATTCTTGTTCCGACATCACACCTAATAGGCACTATAATGATGTTTTGTGCAGCAAAGTCATTCGTCGCCTCTTACGACTCCCGTGTAGGGGTGACATTATTCTTGTTCCGACATCACACCTAATAGGCACTATAATGATGTTTTGTGCAGCAAAGTCATTCGTCGCCTCTTACGACTCCCGTGTAGGGGTGACATTATTCTTGTTCCGACATCACACCTAATAGGCACTATAATGATGTTTTGTGCAGCAAAGTCATTCGTCGCCTCTTACGACTCCCGTGTAGGGGTGACATTATTCTTGTTCCGACATCACACCTAATAGGCACTATAATGATGTTTTGTGCAGCAAAGTCATTCGTCGCCTCTTACGACTCCCGTGTAGGGGTGACATTATTCTTGTTCCGACATCACACCTAATAGGCACTATAATGATGTTTTGTGCAGCAAAGTCATTCGTCGCCTCTTACGACTCCCGTGTAGGGGTGACATTATTCTTGTTCCGACATCACACCTAATAGGCACTATAATGATGTTTTGTGCAGCAAAGTCATTCGTCGCCTCTTACGACTCCCGTGTAGGGGTGACATTATTCTTGTTCCGACATCACACCTAATAGGCACTATAATGATGTTTTGTGCAGCAAAGTCATTCGTCGCCTCTTACGACTCCCGTGTAGGGGTGACATTATTCTTGTTCCGACATCACACCTAATAGGCACTATAATGATGTTTTGTGCAGCAAAGTCATTCGTCGCCTCTTACGACTCCCGTGTAGGGGTGACATTATTCTTGTTCCGACATCACACCTAATAGGCACTATAATGATGTTTTGTGCAGCAAAGTCATTCGTCGCCTCTTACGACTCCCGTGTAGGGGTGACATTATTCTTGTTCCGACATCACACCTAATAGGCACTATAATGATGTTTTGTGCAGCAAAGTCATTCGTCGCCTCTTACGACTCCCGTGTAGGGGTGACATTATTCTTGTTCCGATATCACACCTAATAGGCACTATAATGATGTTTTGTGCAGCAAAGTCATTCGTCGCCTCTTACGACTCCCGTGTAGGGGTGACTTAGGGCTTGCAATTCGAATATTCGAATATTCGAATTATTCGAATATTCGCCTCATTTTGCTATTCGAATACTCAAGTCGGTGATATTCGAATATTCGAATATTTTCCCCTTTTTGGATTTAGGCAAAAGTCATTCATTAAATACTTTTGTGAGCATAGAATGAAGCTATTGTTAACGTTCAATTTCTCGTTTATTTATTTGTTTACCTATGTTGTTTGTTTTTTCATAAATTGTAAACGATTTTAATCTAGCTTCCCAAAGAGTCAAAGACTTGAAACTTAAAACAAAAGTCAGAACAGGAAGACAATGACATCTTATAGTATCATTGAGCTGATCTGATGATGGAACCAAAAGGCCTCAGGAAATCTGTAATAAAACCATACAAAACCATCGACTTTGTGCTCGTATGATTCGTCTTGGCAAGTACAAGTGTGTGATTGTCTCAAATAAATATTTTTTCTTTCTTTTGTTCATTTAATTCCTTTTTGGCTTTTGTGATCAGCATGTCTTGCGTTACGTAGGCCTTTTTCAGCTGTTTCCATTCTGTTCTATCTCTTGCTTTTCACGATCAAAGTGTTCCTCCAGTTTTCATAATATCATCTGCCTATCTTTTGGTTTGTCTTCCTCTTTTCCTTATTCTGTCTCATGGTTGCCACTCTGTAATAATTCGGTACATTTTTCCTTGCTTTCTCTTGCCATTTAACCCGTCCATTGCCATTTTAACAGTCTTATTTTCCTTATTATGTCTTTTATTTTCGTTTTTTTCTTCTTATTTCCTCTGATGTTTAACGGTCTTTCAGCGTATCACCTATTAAGCTTCTTTTTATTTTCTTTGGCATATTCTTAGCTTCAAATAGTGCTTTTGAGTCAGGGCCTATGTTTGACACTCTGTACTAAAACCATAAAAATTCATGGAGTTTTGGCTCGTTTGATTCGTCTTGACTAGTACTCTGTTGGGAAATATTGTCCAGAGTGTGATGATGGAAGAAAACTACAGGAACTCTGTAATGAAACCATACAAATCAATCGAGTTTGGGCTCGTTTGATTCGTCTTGGCAATAACTGTGTTTAGAAAATATAGTGTCCATGGTATAATGATGGAGTCAGAAGAAAACCACGGGAACTCTGTAATAAAACAATACAAATCCATCGAGTTTGGGCTCGTTTGATT
The DNA here is from genome assembly GCA_943789525.1 of Agriphila geniculea. NCBI lineage: Eukaryota > Metazoa > Arthropoda > Insecta > Lepidoptera > Crambidae > Agriphila > Agriphila geniculea. The sequence goes on along the minus strand of OX038898.1, from coordinate 6,767,278 downwards.
CGTCTCGACAAGTACTCTGTTGGGAAAATAAATAGTGTCCGGGGTCTGATTATGCAGCCGGAAGAAAACCACAAAACTATGTAATAAAACTATGCAACGCCATTTAGTTTGGGCCCGTTTGATTCGTCTTGACTAGTACTCTGTTCGGAAATAGTGTCCAGAGTCTGATGAAGGAGCCGGACGAAAACCTCAGGAACTCTGTAATAAAACCATACAAATCCATCTAGTTTGAGCTTGTTTGATTCGTCTTGGCAATCATATTGTTGAAAAATAGTGTCCATGGTCTGATGATGGAGCTGGAAGAAAATCGCAGGAAGTCTGTAAAAAAACCATACATATCCATCGAGGGCTTATTTGATTCGTTTCGACAAGTTCTCTGTTGGTAAAATAGTGTCCAGCCAGGGTCAACAGACCCTGATCATTATCAAATGAAGCCGGAAGTAAACCACAAAACTATGTGATAAAACCATACAACTCCATCTAGTTTGGGCTTGTTTCATTCATCTTGACTAGTACTCTGTTGGGAAATAGTGTCCAAGATCTGATGATGGACCCGGAAGAAAACCATAGGAACTCTGTAATGAAACCATACAAATCCATCGACTTTGGGCTCGTTTGATTCGTCTTGGCAATAACTCTTTTGAGAAATAGTGTCCAAGATCTGATGATGGAGCCGGAAGAAAATGACAGGAACTCTGTAATTAAACCATTTATATCCATCGAGGGCTCGTTTAATTCGTCTCGACAAGTACTTTGTTGGGAAAATAGTGTCCAGTATCTGATAATAAAGCCGGAAGAAAATCACGAAAAGTATGTAATAAAACAATGCAGCTCCATTTATTTTGGGCTTGTTTGGTTTGTCTTGACTAGTACTTTGACGGAAGATGATTTCCAGGGTCTGGTGATTGAGTCGGAAGAAGGCTACAGGAACTCTCTTATAAAATCAGACAACTCCATAGAGTTTGGGCTCGTTTGATTTGTCTTGACAAGTAATCTGTTGGGAAATAGTATCCAAGATCTGGTGATGAAGCCAAAAGAAGGGTACAGGATCTTTATAATAATACCATACAACCCCATCAAGTTTGGGCTCGTTTGATTCGTTTTGACATGTATTCTGATGAGAGATAGTACTAGACCCCAGTTTAATAATGAAACCGAAAAAAACCCCAGGAAAAAAAAGATACAAGACTAAAAAACAAAAAAATAAACATTTACTGACAATCAAACGAAAAAACACGTTTTAAAAATGAACTAAATAGTATCAAAATTGAACTCAAAACATGCCCTTAAAATTAACTAAAAAAACGGACTAATAATTATAAAATAATTTCCCCTTTATAGATTTATAACTCTACAAAGAAGTTTTTAAGCTAAAAACGTGGGGCGACGGCAAAAAAAAGTCAATTGAGGATAATTTTTACACAATGCGTCCCATTAAACAAAGCAACTTTGGTTTAACGTGAAAGAATAACCAATATTTAATAATTACGAACATCTGTCTTATTTTACAGAATTATTCGAATAATATTCGAATATATTCGAATACCTCCTTAAAAAATTTCGAATATTCGAATATTGGATTTCATCGAATATTTGCAAGCCCTAGGTGACATTATTCTTGTTCCGACATCACACGGAATGGAAAAAAATTACACCTTAATATCTTTTACATGCCAAATGCCCAACGACCTACAACTATCTACAGTTTCTAATTCAAGTACCAGAGGAGAGATGACTCTGCGTACTTTGCATTTTTCATACTTGGGAGCGAGTTTTGCTGCCTTATACTGGGCTGCATCGCTCTGAGTATAAGATTTTTTATATACAATTTGGCCGACAGTAAATGATGAAGCTGGACGCCTCCGGAAGTTATAATATTTAGAGTTCTGCTGGTGAGCTTTTACTAAGTGACCACGAACTATCGCAAAAATGTCGCTTAGAACACCAAGTTCACCCGCATACTCCTCCCTTGGCATAATAATGTCATATTCACTCCCGTCGGCCTGTTTATAAAATGAGCCGTTTACTACAGGTTCTCGACCATGTACTAAAAAGAACGGTGAGAAGCCTGTAGTCTCGTTGATTGCGCTATTTATTGCAAATTGTATTTGTGAAAGATTTGAATCCCACGAGCGATGGTCACTTTTAACGTACGAGGCTACCGCAGTCATAACCGTTTTGTTATACCTCTCAACTAAATTCACTTGAGGCGTGTATCGAGGGCCTAGATGGAAATTTGGCACACCGTATTTATTTAGCATCGCACGAAATTCAGATCCCGTGAATTGCACTCCATTGTCTGCAATTACGGTCTCTGGTATTCCATGGATTAAAAATAGGTGGTTTTCAACTTTTTCGGCAACGGCCGCGCTCGTAGCTCGCCTCAAGGGAAACAATAAAGTATATTTTGAAAAACAACACGTTATGACCAATAGATGCATGTAACCTTTACGTGCCTTTGGTAACGGTCCCACTAAATCGGCGGACACCACCTGAAACGGGCGGTAGCACCGCTTTGGCTCTCCCATTTGTCCTGGTGTAAGCTTCGTGGAATGTTTATAAGAAGCGCAAACATCACACTTGCTCACAAACTCAGAGACATCTCTAAACATCCCGGGCCAATAATATTGCAAACCTAGTCGCCGATGAGTTTTAAATACTCCAAAGTGACCAGACGTGGGAAGACAATGATTTTCAGAAATAATTTGTTCTCTAACACCCTTTGGAATAACTTTTTTCCAATCAAACTCTTCAGCCTTTATGGTAGCAATAAATTCTGCCATATTAAGTCGGCGCATTTAAAAAACCGGCCAAGTGCGAGTCGGACTCGCGCACGAAGGGTTCCGTACCAAAAAACGACAAAAAAAAACACGTTTGTTGTATGGGAGCCCCCCTTAAATATTTAACTTATTCTGTTTTTAGTATTTGTTATTATAGCCGCAACAGAAATACATCATTTGTGAAAATTTCAACTGTCTACCTGTTGTCGTTATTAATATCGAGTATAAAACGGCAAAAAAATCACGTTTGTTGTATGGGAGCCCCCCTTAAATATTTATTTTATTCTGTTTTTAGTATTTGTTGTTATAGCGGCAACAGAAATACATCATCTGTGAAAATTTCAACTGTCTAGCTATTCATGATATACAGCCTGGTGACAGACAGACAGACAGACAGACGGACAGCGGAGTCTAAAAACAATTCTGTAAGAAGATACGAGTGAGTACATACCACGAGCAGCGTATGTAAAAGCAATAAACACACAAAGTAATAAAACACTAAAATTCATTTTGAGAAAATTATGAAGTAGTTTCCTTACACATAAAATGATCATTGTACAATAGGAATTACATGCTGCTGTAACAGGAAAGACAAATTATTTTTAATATTAGGGTGACCATAAGTCACTGACATTGGCGGATTTTTCTGTATTATTGCAAAAACTTGGAATTAACTAAGAAAATTAGCAAAATCGGTATTATGTTCATATGTATTTTGACTAGCGGCCGCCCGCTAACAAACAATCCTAATTTTAACCGCTTCTGTGGTCTAGTGGTTCGTCCACCCGTGTAAGGTAAGACTCAGTGTTCCCGGGTTCGATTCCCAGGGGGGGTACAATTTATACTCGGTTTGGTTGGTGGTAGGGCTTACTTTAAGTCCGCCTGGCTAGCTACCACCATCTTACCTAAGTCTGACGCCATAACAACAATTTAAAAATTGCTGTTTCGGCAGTCAAAAGCAAAGATAGCCTCAGTGGTGAGTGGCGAGGATTCCGGGTGTAGTTCACTTACACCCAATTGCACTAAACTTAAGAATCGCCTAAGTCTTTTCTTAACTACAACTCGACCAAGTTAAGTAGGCGAATGACAGCTACATGACCGCTAAGTTTGACACCGTTTTAATTTGGTCGTGTTGTAGTTAGGAACAGACTTAGGCGATCCTTAAGTTTAGTGCAATCGGGTGTTACAGTTTCGGCCTTATCGTCACTTAACATTAGGTGAAGTGAAGACCAAGCTTTTTGTGAATAAAAAAAAACACATTTACATATAATATTAAGTTAAGAATAGTAATCAATCAGTAATTAACATAACTCATAAATACTTTTTAGGGTTCCGTAGCCTAAATGGCAAAAAACGGAACCCTTATAGATTCGTCATGTCTGTCTGTCTGTCTGTCTGTCCATCTGTCTGTCTGTCTGTCTGTCTGTCTGTCTGTCCGTATGTCACAGCCACTTTATTCCGAAAGTATTAAGACTACACAGTTGAAACTTGGTAGGTAGATGTATTCTGTTAACCGCTTAACGAATTTAATACAAAAATAAGAAAAATAAAAGATTAAGGGGGGCTCCCCATACATGGAACTGAAACTGAAAAATTTGTTTTTCTTCAAACCAACACGTGTTGGGTGTCTATAGATAGGTCTTTAAAAATGACATTAAAATTTTTAAGACAACTTTTTCTCAAAGTCAACCGTTTGAAAGATATACACCGCCAAAGTGGTAAAATGTGTGTCCCCCCCCTTTAACTTTTGAAATAAGAGAGTGAAAAATCTAAAAAAAATATATGCTGTAGATCTTAATAAAAACTTTCAACCAAAATTGGTTTGAACGAGATATAGTAATTAGTTTTTGAGATATAGCACATTTTCCAAAACCGCAAATATAACTTTGTCATTCATACCAACACTGTGAAAAACAAAGTTATTTTTGCAGACAAAAAATTATAGGTGGTATTAAATATGGTATGGTATAAGGTAACTACGGAACCCTACGGCGCGTGGCCCGACACGCACTTGGCCGGTTTTTAGTTCTAAAAAGACAGTTTTAAGAAAAAACATAAGGACAAATCTTTGCGATTAACTTCAGAATTGAAAATTGCAAGTTTATGGTCGATAAAGCGGTCGGTCATCAGAATGTGACCAAAAGAAAAAATATCTCCAGCTCTGGTTATGCCTTTGGTTCCACCAACCAGTCCACATTGGGACTGCGTGAATGATCTCATCTCAGCTCATTTAGACATATAAATTTAATCCATGTAAAATACACCGGAATTTTAGTCACCCTATTCAAGAGGATAAATTCGCATTAATTAATTAATATTAATAGTTTTAATCTCATATCATCATCATCATCATCATATCAGCCGCACGACACCCACTGCTGGGTATAGGCCTCCCCCAAGGATTTCCACGACGATCGGTCCTGCGCTTCCCACATCCAGTGGCTTCCGGCAACCTTCACCAGATCGTCGGTCCACCTTGTCGGGGGCCTACCCACGGAGCGTCGTCCGGTGCGCGGTCGCCATTCAAGAACCTTTCCGCCCCAACGGCCATCGGTTCTTCTCGCTATGTGTCCAGCCCACTGCCACTTTAGCTGGGCAATCCTTCGAGCGATGTCGGTTACTTTAGTTCGCCTGCGGATCTCCTCATTTCTGATTCGATCACGCAGGGAAACGCCGAGCATGGCTCTCTCCATTGCACGCTGGGTGACCTTGAGCCTCCTTATGAGACCCATAGTTAGCGACCACGTTTCACTGCCGTAAGTCATCACTGGCAACACACACTGGTCATAGACTTTCGTCTTGAGACACTGCGGTAAATCGGACACGAAGATTTTTCGGAGCTTCCCGAATGCTGCCCATCCGAGTTGGATTCGACGAGAGATCTCCTTCTCAAAGTTGGACCTACCTAACTGGACTGCCTGTCCTAGGTATACATAATAGTCAACAACTTCAAGTGTAGTGTTCCCAACATGAACTGGAGCGGGCACAACATGGGCATTCGACATGATTTTCGTCTTATCCATGTTCATTTTAAGACCCACTCTTTGGGAAGCACTACGGAGGTCTTCGAGCATTGTGTTCAGGTCCTCCAAGGTCTCAGCCATAAGAACTATATCATCGGCAAAACGAAGGTGTGTTAGGTACTGGCCATTAATGTTGATGCCGAGCCCTTTCCAGTCTAAGAGTTTAAAGATATCCTCCAACGCAGCTGTGAACAGTTTCGGAGAGATAACATCTCCCTGTCTCACACCTCGCTGCAGTTGGATAGGATTTGTTCTCTGGTTCTGTACTCGGACCGACATGGTGGCATTTTTGTATAAATACCTCAACACCTCGATATACCTGTAGTCCACTTGGCACCTTTGGAGGGACTGCAGCACCGCCCAGGTTTCAATCGAATCAAAGGCTTTCTCATAATCCACGAACGCCAAGCAAAGTGGCAGATTATACTCCTCGGTCTTCTGTATGACCTGCCGCAGCGTATGGATGTGGTCTATGGTGCTAAAGCCTTTTCGGAACCCGGCTTGTTCGGGAGGTTGGAAGTCGTCGAACTTGCGAGCGAGACGGTTCGTAAGGACTCTCGAAAACAGCTTATAGACATGACTCAGAAGCGAGATGGGTCTATAGTTCTTTAAGAGGGACTTGTCACCCTTTTTAAAGAACAAAATCACCTCACTTATGTTCCATGTCTTCGGCGTTCTGCCCTCGACGATGACGGAATTGAAAAGCTTCTGGAGGACTTTAAGTATCGGCTTACCGCCCGCTCTCAGAAGTTCTGTAGTGATTCCGTCGTCACCCGCCGCCTTGTTGTTTTTCAGCTGTTTGAGAGCCATACTAATCTCGTACATGCTGACGTCCGGGATATCTTGGGTATAGTGTCGGGTAAGCTTGGCTCTGGGGTCTTTAGCCTTGCTTTCAACAGGTGTCTGCGTGGAATATAACTGCCCATAGAAACTCTCGATCTCCCTCAGGATTTCAGGCTTCGCTGAGATGATGCGTCCGTCGTCAGTTTTCAGCTTCGTCATCTGGCTTTGCCCAATAGACAGATCTCTCGCGAACACTTTGGAGCCTTTGTTCCGCTCGATGGCCTCTTTAATACGATTCGTATTAAATTGGCGAAGGTCGCTCGTCAAAGACTTAGATATCTGTCTATTATGCTGCCGATAACGATTAGCATCTACTGAACTCTGGAGCCTCATTTCACGTCTCTGATCCATGAGTAGGAGTGTGTGGTCGGAGAGTTTCTTTAGCTTGGGACGGCGGGTCTTGAAGAACTTGGACCCTACCGTACGGACAGTATCCACCACCATATTGTTTAGATCGTCCACATCTATGCTGTTCTCAAGGGCTTCGAAACGGTTTTGGAGTTCGAGTTGAAAGCTCTCGGGGTTTTGAATATGGGCCGGCAGTGGTCGGAGTGTTGATTTTATCAGTCGAGATCTTTCCAGCTTTATGTTGATATTCAATGTGCCACGTACCAATCGGTGATCGCTCCCCGTCTTAACGGTGTTGATCACAGTGACATCATTGAATATTTGCTTTTTCGTCGACATGATAAAATCTATCTCATTTCTGACTGTACCGTCCGGACTGACCCAAGTCCACTTCCGGCTTTCCGGCTTTCTGAAGAATGAGTTCATCATAAAGAGGTTCTCCTTCTCCATAAAGTCGGCTAGCATCTGGCCTCTGTCATTCCGTTGCCCAACTCCAAATTGCCCCACTCTCAGCTCATCACCGCATCGTTTCCCCAACTTTGCATTGAAGTCCCCCATCACAACGGTGTAGTGGGTTTTGTAGCTATGCATGGCTTTAGAGATCTCCTCATACATAGCCTCCACTTCGTCATCTTGGTGCGTCGAGGTCGGTGCGTAAACCTGTATGACATTCAACGAATACCGTTTGGATATTCTGAGTATAAGGTACGCCACCCTGGTCGACACACTTCCGATGGTAATCACGTTGTTGACAAGGGACTTGTGGACGATGAACCCGACACCACCTTGGGACTGTTGGTCGCCCTCCCGGTAGTACAGCAAGTTACCGGAATTAAGGATTATCGAGTCCTCTCCCTCTCGTCGGACTTCAGATAACCCAATGATGTCCCAGTGTAACTTGCTTATAACTTCTTCCAACTCGATTAACTTCGTGTCGGTCCTCAGTGTGCGCGTGTTATAGGTTGCCAGGTGCAATTTTCGTGATTGGTGGTAGCCGATCCGCACCCGGGGATTCTTAGCACCCCCTGCCCCGCCGTTACCATAGCCGCTACCGTAGCTAGGAATAGCGGGGCCGCCGGGGACTGGGGGCCAATTTATTTGTGTGTCCATCATTAGGGGGGTTTGCCATAATCGCCACGCTTGGCAGGCGGGTTGGCGATCGCAGTAGGCCAAGAATTTTGGAGACGCTGCTGCCCATCTCCTGATGGCTGTGTTCCCTTAGTCGCCTTTTACGACACCCACGGGATGAGAGGGGGTAGTGCTATTCTAAGCCGGCACATACACGGCGACGAGCCAACAGCTATCGGCTACACCTAGTTTTAGCCGGCTAAAACTAGGTTTAGCCGCAAATCGGGTATTAGCCGTAACATATATATCATTATATTCCTCCATTTTGAAACTAATATAAAAAAGATTAAGTACCTACCTACCTACTTTCCTACAAGTTACACTAGACTTATTATATTACTTTGATGTTACACAATTAGAAAATATTGTGTTTGATCTAAATAATATTCGAGTTGTAAATATGTTCATTCCGTAGGTAGTAATACCTACTTTATACAAATAAGGTCTATCTAATTTTAAGCCTTATATTATATTATTTTTTTTAACAGTAGGGCTATACCTTTATATTGAGGTTAAATATAAAAGCATAATAAATAAAAACATCTATTATTAATAAAATTGAATTTTTATTATAACAAAGTAAAGATTCATTTTATATATTCTTAAACAAGTGCGAGTCGGACTCACGCACGAAGGGTTCCGTACCAAAAAATTTGTTGTATGGGAGCCCCCCCATAAATAATAATTTTATTCTGTTTCTAGTATTTGTAGTTATAGCGGCAACAAAAATACATCATCTGTGAAAATTTCAACTGCCTACCTGTTGTTGTTATTAATATCGAGCAAAAAACAGCAAAACAATCACGTTTGTTGTATGGGAGCCCCCCTTAAATATTAATTTTATTCTGTTTTTAGTATTTGTTGTTATAGCGGCAACAGAAATACATCATCTGTGAAAATTTCAACTTTCTAGCTATCACGGTTCATGAGATACAGCGTGGTGACAGACAGACAGACAGACAGACAGACAGACAGACAGACAGACAGACAGACAGACAGACAGACAGGCAGACAGACAGACAGACAGACGGACAGCGGAGTCTTAGTAATAGGGTCCCGTTTTTACCCTTTGGGTACGGAACCCTAAAAAGATCCCACTTAAACTCAAAGATTTTGTATAATTTTTGGCCCTATTTATTTATTAAGGCTGGCCACACACAGACGGAATCCCGTTACGAAATTCCGTACATACGTGATTCCTTACGCAGCAACTGCATACAAAATATATGGGCCTGCCACACACATGCAGGATTTTTCCGTACGGAATCTTCATACATTGTCGAAATTCCGTTCGGAATTCCGAATCGGGATTCCGTCTGTATCTGGCCGGCCTTAAATAGCATATTTTAATAAGGTACACAAAAACGTAGGTATTGTAACTGCCGCTCTGCCAGTTTGTACCTATATCGTCCAAATTGCGCATTTTTGTTTGGGGGGAGCATTGGAGATGGATGTATTTGTCGATTGTTAGATGATACACAATTATCTGTAATGAAAGAAGTAAACCATAAGTGTACTACACTACCGTGTTGAAATAAGACCTAAATTGATATCAGGCTCTGCCCCCCTATTCAAATAGCCAACTTTCTCTGCATTTGAATGCCATAAGCTTGTCAATTCCACACAATACATCAAAATCTGTGATATACATAAGCTTGCGACACGTTATTTAATCGTCTACTAATCATATTTAAGGTTTAAATTGTAAGCGTAGCGTTCAAACAAAGGTTGGCCATTTGAAAAGGGGGGCAGGTCGTCTCTAAAAGTTTGCAATTAAAGCAACTATAGCCAATAGTACAAACAAATCAAGGTCATGAATAGCTAATTATAAATATTACGAAACAATTATTGAAAGAAGCTTTAACTTTTAGTTTAAGCTCTCACCTAAGCATCAACATCATCAATCATCATCAAGCATCATCTCACCTAGGCCTCATCTAAGCAGCGTAATATGAAAGTATTTTTCCGGTTGGATTTATATCAAGTAGATACCTTTTATTTTGCGTTTCCATAAATTCCACTAATTCACTGATTCTAATTTTATTTTATTCAATATCAGCAAGCTAGTTAACAAAATACGCAGAGAAAACACAAAATTAATAAGTAATTAATAAAACGTGAAATCACATTTGACATAAATGGTAACCATAGAGGAAAGTAAAAAGATAGTATATAACCTACATAAATTCAAAATTCACTTACATTCGGTATACACGCACTTACTAGTGATTTTTTAATTAGTCGGATTATAATTGCAAACTACACCAACTAAGGTAAAACGGCCAATATTCCATGTTAGTACTTTATTTCGTTTGGTTATATTTCTGTCGCCAAAAATAAGCAAATTAAATATTATTTATTTATTATTACACCCACATTAGTACAAAATCTAAATCACAAAAACTGTTTAAAAATCAATTACCAATATTTTGGTGACTGAACTAAGACACGGTAAGGGTCAATTGTCGTGACTGAGGGCAATGCGACGTTCAAAACTCTGCGTCGTTGGCCACGGACTGCTTTATAGCGTGTATTCCTTGTCACCATCACCACCATAAGATTAGCGCTCGTACTTCTTAAACTCACAGAAAGGCAAAAGAAAGTCAATTTGAATAAAACTTTAAATAGTTAAATAGTACAACTGATCCCGTATGCCCGTAGTAACTTCCAAACGAAAGGTCCGATTTGAATAATTTAAATAAGAATTGACATGTAAATAATTAACCTTGATCATTAAATAATATAGTTGGATAAGAATTAATATCATGAAACAAAATACGTCATCATTTTTCGATTTTACTCCAGTTTTGATTGACTAATTTGAACAAAAAGTGCTCATTTCGACTACACTATAAAAATTAGATATACAGGGTGTCCCAAAACTTTGCCACATATAGGGAAAGTACCTTAAATATATAAGATAGGAAAATTTACTGAAAGAAGACTTTGAACAACCCTCGAATAAGGGTTGCAGCCAAGGCCTGATTTCGAGGGTGTACTATTCAATAAAAATCCACTTAGTACATGACAGGTATATTGGAATAATTAATTTTAACAAAATTGTCTCATGCCTTTTACTTCTAACAATACAACTCAATAGTACGATTAATCTAACAGTGTCATCTTGCCATTTTGTTTTTAAAAAGAAACCGAACTGCATTCAAAGATTTTTTTAAATCGCTTACGATTCGATACAAATTGATACAAATTTGTAATAATTATAATTTAAATGTTAAATTTCATGGTCTTCCTTTTGTTTAGGATGCTGTCTCACTTAAGAAAAAATAATCCTTATGAGTAACCCTTTTGATTGGTATCGTTAAAATAAATAAAAAAAAATAGTTTTTGTTGGGTTCGATTCCTGGTCTTTGAATGCAGTTCCAATTATTTTTAAAAACAAAATGAAGTCTTCTTTCAGTAAAATTTCCCATCTTCAATATTTAACGTACTTTCCCTCCGTGTGGCAAAGGGATACCCTATATAGCCGCGCGGATTTTTTGTGGGTAGTAATAAAACTATATTGGTTTTAGTCCAAATCTGACAACCGCCTGAACACCCCTCTCACCCAATCTGGCTACTACAAAGAGTCTTATACAGTCAAGACTACAATTCTCTGGAATAGCCTGCCAAGTGAAATCCGCCACTCGGAATCCCTTGCTGTTTTTAGGAAAAATTGCACGCATACCTTCTAACTAAATCCTAGTCTGCAACAATTATTATTTATGTGTATGTTTATGTAGTGTATTCATATTGTATATCTTTATATGTAATTTATATATTGTTTTTTAAGTGTAAAATGTAATGTTCTGTGTTTTGTAGATATGTTGCTGGCACACTGCCTGTTTTAATAAATAATTTATCCTCTGTAACAAAGGTTTGCCTGGAAGAGATCGCTTCCAGCGATAAGGCCGCCTTTGCCCACTGTAGTTTTAATATTATTGTTTGTAATTATTCCTCTAATGTGTGAGCAATAAAGAGTTTTATCTATATATCTATCTATCTATATTGGGAAATTCTCGATCCAAGTCGGCGAAAACAATATGCAATTTTGGAAAATTTTGGAAAATCTCAAAAAGTTACTGACTTATTTAAGGAATTAAAATTCCACTTTGAAGCCCTCTGGCTGACGTACAATTTGACATATAGCCCATCCGCGTACCTCTTATATCAGCAAAGCGATTGTCACAATTTCATAAATCGGGGCACAAAACTCGATCACGTTAACATAAACCTAACCTAAGATGGCATTTTTAAAATCAAAAATTAATTCTACGTTATTGATTTTTCCGAAAATGATACCAAACTTGGCTTAGTACTATACTTAGGCAGTATAACTGCCTAAGTATAGTAACTTACTAAGTTATATGTTGTTTTATGTTAATAAAACATCAGACTTCATTAAGGCTGAACTCTCCCCTCCCCCCCACCTACATGCAAAAATCCAGGTGGCTCCACTTCGTAAACCCATCTTAGGAACACAAAGATCAATCCTGGTGAAGGAAACTTTTGGTTAAGCAATAGCCGGATTTTTATTATTTTTGTCGTGTACAGTCACTATAGTACAGTACCATAGCTTGGAAACTATAACTTGTATCAAAATGAATAGTAATACTTATTTGTAGGTAATTTATTAATAAATAATTTAATTATTGACCATTATGTCCTAGCTTGTGTGGTTTTCCTGAAAATTTAGAAAATCTGTAAAACGGGTCACATTTCAGTGGGGGAGGGGTGGCGTGGTAGAGGGGAAAGGGGGAGAGTTATTTTTATAATGTGCTCACCTAAAGGTAAAACATAGCCGCATTAAAACTTAACTATTAATTTTGCCATCTTCCCCATACATTTAGAATAATAGCCTTAGTCTTAACATGCCGAAATATGGGACATTTACCCCGTATCGAGTTCACATTAGCGAGGATAGTAAACTCGTGGATGGTGAGCACATTTACTATAGATTTTAGTTCTTCGCGTATCCGCTAGAGGCTCTGCTTCAATTTCCCATACAAATTGCTAACGCGGTCGATATCGAGAATGGTTTTTGTAAACTCATGGTAGTGCTACTGAACACATATACACTCTTTTTGCTTTGGGCAATAAAGCATTTCAAGCGAAGCCCAAAGACTATTGACTATTGAGTCAGTTAATTGTAACCGATAAGTCAGGTTAATTGTAACCTCAAATAAGGCGATTCGTTTTAAGATCCAACCCAATTCAAATAAATAATTGTGAACTTAATGACCATTTATATTTTAACTCGCCAAGTATTTGATAGGTTTGATACTTTGATTTTGCCATTTTGAAATTGTACATAATGATTTTCGACATTTTAAACAATTTGCATTTTAATTTTTGTCTTTTTGAACTTTGCCATTTTAAGTTTAGACATTTCTAACTTAGACATTCTGATACTTACCCATCTTAAAAGATAGAATACTTTTAATCCCGTTCAAAGTTTCGTTTTTTGCGCTTTCTCGATTATAAATCTAGACAACGCTCCCTGGATTACGAACACCGATGCAGAAGGTATCACTTTCTGCCCCCTTCGCATCCGACGGGAAGTGAATGATGCCTGTTTTTGTTTCGAAACTGGTTAACGGTGGCATTGACTGCTCGGAACTACTATCAAAAGTTGGTTTTCGTACTAACTCACTGGCTCTGCGACGACGCCCACTGCTTCACAAACCATCTGCACATACTAATTATAGGAGCAATACTTTCTTGATACGTGGTCTCACTACTTATAATAAGTATAGCGCTGAATATGACTTTGATCTGTTTGTGACAAGCACAGCTACTATTAGGCGAACCGTAGGCTCGAGTTTCTTTGCCCAAAATACTGCCTAAGGAGTAAAAAGGTAACAAATCGCTACATGGTAAATAATATTATATAATGTTGGCAGTTGATTGTAAAAGTTCTGTTAGTTAAATATGTATAAGTAAATTTTATTCTAAAATCTTGCTTCATTAGCACATAATTATTGTATTTTCTTTGGCCATAGTATTTGGACATATTTTTCTATTATTGTAAATTATCCTTTTTAATTTTTAGGGTTCCGTACCAAAATGGTAAAAAAGGAACCCTTATGGTGTGACTCAGTCTGTCTGTCTATCTGTCTGTCTGTCACAGCTGGATATCTCGAGAACTACTAATGGTATCCCCCCCCCCCCCCCCCCCCCTTATCTACGAAGTTTGCAGAGAGAAAAATCTGAAATAATTCTAAGTGATAGTAGTTTATGTAAAGATTACAGGAAAAATAAAACGATGTCTCAATATAACACACTTTTTAAGAAATTCAAAAACAATCAAATTTTTTTTAGTTTTACTACCAGTCAACAGATGGCGCTGTCCTAAGCATGCTAACCTAAGGAAAAATATAGTTCCACTATCGGTCAAGAGATGGCGCAACCTAACACTACAATAATAAATTGGTGGCTGGTTCTAAAATAATTACCTACTATTTGCCGTACGAATAAACGAAGAATAAGTTCCTACTTAGTAATATAAACAGTTTGCAATGTGGAGTGGCTGAAACGTTTTTCAGTCACCATAAGCAGCTGTGGTTAAGATTTGTAAATTAACTGTCCGCCTGTTCGCCCTTCCAACTGTCTGCCGTTTATCCTACTTTTTTAAAGACTGTACTAAAGTAACATATCCAAATATATTTATGATTGTACGGAACCGAAAAGTACAGTATATCGAATTTTCAAGCCATAAAATAAAGTGTTGTTTTAGGGAAGTATGGTGTCAAATACCTACAAATGCCCAATTGATCCCAGGATCGGGCTATGACAGAGAGCCTCAAAAACGTGGTATTTGCAATCTTTTTCCTGCTTACGACAAAACTAAATTAGTATATCTAATACAGGATAACAATAATGAATTGTTATCCTCACTTAATGCCTTTAGGTAGTACTTACCAATTATTATTTCTGACAATAAAAAGTAACCATGATATTTAAGTTTTTGGGGTAAAATTATATCGATATAATTTTAAGGCAGTTCATGAAATCTATTCTTTCACTATTTGTTTACAATACGCTTAATACTATAATCCAGTATTCCACATAATATATACAATATGTTTGGTTAGCGATGTCGGTGCTTCTAATGGCAGATAATATGATCAATTTTATCGACAAAACCCCCCACATGTAGGGGTCTATCCCCCTCTCCTGCTGGAATGACCGGCATTTTAAATTTGACTTTTCATTTTAGATGGCCCTGCCGAAAATTATTAATTTCTCCGGATTTAAAAGTACTACAGTTATAAAAAAAACGTTAATACGCCACTAACTACTTAACTTTAATACGCCGTAAAAAATACTAAAATAATTTTTAATGCGAAATTAGTGTGTTTTTTTTAGTTTTTCTCACAGATCTTAAAAACTAGGACATTAATATGCAATTTTTTTATATTTTTATAATATACAGGAGTATTCTCTAAAAAACCATATCAAATTTATTGCTCTGAGTTGCATATTTCTAGAGCTAATTGTTGTTTGAATATGACCCTTACAAGCACTAAAAGTTAATTTTGGAATATGGTCAAAATTAAAAAAGTAAATACTTACTTTTATGGGTCAATCACATTTATTTTCAGGTAAACTTATCAACTTAATTGAAAAACTGATAAAAATGTTTCTAAATTTGACAATTTCCTAAAAAACAATTTTTTTTTTAGTTACGGTCATATTCAAACAACAATAACTCTCGAAATATGCAACTCAGAGCAATGATTTTGATGTCGTTTTGTAGATAATATCTATTGTATTGTAAATATGTAAAAAATTTGCACGTTTATGTCCTAGTTATTGAGATCTCTGAGAAATTCTAAAAAAAGCACACAAATTTCGAATTAAAATATAATTTAGTAATTTTTATGACGTATTAAAGTTAAAAGTTGACAAAATTTTTTTTTTTTATCTGATAGGTGATATTATAAGGTTTCGAAAAGTATTTTTTATAACTGTAGAACTTTAAAATCCGGAGAAACTAATATTTTTCGGCAGGGCCATCTAAAATAATAAGTCAAAATTAAAATGCCGGTCATTCTATCAGGAGAGGGAATAGACCCCAACATGTGGGAGGTTTTGTCGATAAAATTGATCATATTATCTGCCAATTAAAGCTCCGACATCGCTAACCAAACATATTGTATATTATGTGGAATACTGGATTTATTAATTATAAATAAATCTTATCAGTTATTGTCGTGTTAAAAAATAAAAGGTATTTTTTTATATATTTTTTAAGAAATTTACCTTATTTAAGAAACTAATTTGAATATTTTAACATTTGTTTGCGTATTTATTTTTTTATAAATATATTTGTCTAGTGGATATGGTCAGCCGGAAACACGTCATTAGTGGCACGAAAGTTTAAGAAGGAATACCTTTGCCATCTACTTTTAGAAAAATAAACGGTCAAGTGTCATTACCTGTCATAGTAACTGTCAATGACATATTGGTTGTTTGTAAACAAATAAGTTAAAGTTAATATTTCTTCTATTTTATTAATTTAATCGAGTTGTGACGGTTGTAACCTACCTTCTTAATTTTCCGCAATAATTTTTGAGGTGGTTTATTTATAATAAAAATGCTCACCAGTGGAAACTCAGTTGAAAAACTTTGTAAAGGCTAACACGCGCAATCTACCCAAATTTTGCGAAATGTGTCTATTTTGGAGGTAGGCTACTTGGATCAAATTGTAATGATTGCTTGTGGACTGATAACTTTGCAGGCTGACATAATAAAAATTGTGAAAATATGTGCATACTTTTATTTCTATTTAAAAACATTTCATAGTAGGGATGTCGAAAAAAATACGATATTTTTTTGCGATAAGTAGGTACACCTATATTTTTCGGGCGATATTAAATACTCTGATATATCGATAGATGTTTTTACAATAATGTTTCCATAACATTTTTTTTTTGTATTGAGAGATTAAACTAGTAACATGGGAATAAAGAAAGTAATTTAAAAAATAAAAGAAAAGAAAACGAGTATTTAATTAATTAATGAACTATCGCAAGCAAAGTTACTATATGCATCAACTTATAGAATTATGTCGTATACCTACATGTGTGCGTATTCGTGAAATTATAATACTTTATGGTGTTATTACATTTATTATAGTTGTGTAAGTAAGTATATGTTTTACAAAAATTAGAATAATGTTTTGAGTCAGATTAGAGTATATATAGGGTCCTTCTTAAATAGTGCACATAATTTTAAGGGGTCAATGTACTCGTGCATTTATGTAGGAATGTAGTAGGGTAGTATGGAGTGAAGGGTAGCCACTTGTAGGAAGGCCAAAGTGGAAGATCTTCCTCCGGGCTGGGTGATCTTAGCCCGGGGACCGCGGTCCAACCGATGATTGTTGGAAGTTGTATATATAGTTTGGCGGCTGAGAAAACTCCAATGGCGAGATATAGGTTTCTCCATATTGTCTCTATACTACGAGGTGCCTTACTATTTTTTGTGTTTATTCGACACTAGCGCCATCTAATAACATGGTGATGAATCTTGTTGCAACCATGTGTTGGTATGTGCGGCGTCGTATGTAGATATTGTAGATGCCGCTACACATACAAACAACTTCTACTATGGTACCAACATTGAAATCGCGAAAAAAGAATCAGCTGTTCCATACATTTTGATCTATTCGATTTTAAAATTTCTATGGAACAGCTGATATTTTTTTCGCGATTTCAATGTTGGTACCATAGTAAAAGGGTAGTTCTTCGGAAAAGTGTTCTCTGTGTAATTTCCACCGAATTTTTAAAATCACAATATTCAAGTGAAATACACAAAAATTTTGAAAGCTTATGCAAATTCAAATATCATATAAAAATTCGCCACGTAGCAGATCTATACTTTTGCTAAAAAAAATTGTAGAAAACTTTCGGTTCATGGAAATTACAGTAAAGACCAAGGAAATTACCCAGCAGATAAAATTTTGCTAAACATCATGTCCGATATGAAATTAAGCTCAAATAAAAGTTAGTCGGGGTAGTATTAAGAACTACATTGCAGTTGGACCGCAATCCCCAGGGGCTGTATTATGACCTGTTATTTCCAGTCAGTTTTCTGACTGGCTATCAGTCTATCTCTTTTATTTGCTATACAGCTAGAAAGAGATGTCACTACAGCAATTTTTAAACCTGGCAGGATTTAAGAGCTTGTAATACCCCCCCAGGTACAAACTCCTAGCCCGGCAGGGGATAAGATGACCATGACCTGCCTTCCTCAACATTGGTGACCACCGACACTGGACAGCAGCAAGGTGTACCACCCCTCATGAGTGAAGATTGGAGTCAGCCTTCAAGGTTCACGATCAGCATCTAATGAAACTTAGCCCTGCAGCAGCAACTCGGAGACTGGTAGACGACGCCGACACGGCAGCCCACAGCCAGACTATAATGCGATCTACACCAGTGAAGCAGTTCTGCATACGAAGCCATACCACCCATAGAATAGAGTAGCCACTAGCACATGCTCATCATATCGGAAGACTGGAGTATAACTGGCCTATGTACGAGTATTATAAAAGAAGCAAAAGCAAATCAAGTAGTTGAGTAACGAAGAAATGTAGGGTCCGTGAAAGCCAAGCTTACCCGACACTAAACGAAAGATATCCAAGACACCAGCCTGAACGAGATTAGTATGGCCCTCAAACAGCTAAAAAACAACAAGGCAGTGGTGGGTGACGTTGGAATCACTAGAGAACTTCTTGAAGCTGACGGTAAGCCGATGCTCAGAGTCTTCTAGAAGCTTTTCAAGTCCGTCATCGTCGAGTGCAAAACGCCAAAGGCATGGTACATAAATGACGTAATTCTGTTCTTTAAAAGGACCCTCTTGATAATTGACAGACTCATCTCACTTCCGAGCCATGTTTATAAGTTGTTTTCAAGAGTCATTACAAAAGTCTCGCTCGTAAGATCAGTGCCTTTTAACCTCTTAAATAAGCCGGGTATTGATAAGCATTTAGCCAGTATGGATGTGGTATTTGGTGCTAAAAAGGGGTGCTAAGTGGCAGATTAGACTCCTCGGTCTTATACATCCTGTCGCAGCGTATGTATATACGCTGCGACAGGATGTATAAGACCGAGGAGTCTAATCTGCCACTCTGCTTGCCGTTTTCTCACCGAATCCAACTCGGGTGTCGGATGGGCAGCATCCGGGAAACTTCGAAAAATATTTGCGTTCAACTCACTTCAGTGGTTCAAAACGACAGTTCACGACCAGTGTGTCTTGCCAACTTGCCAGTGATGACTTATGGCAGTGAAACGTGGTCACTAACTATGGGTCTCATAAGGCTCATGGTCATCCAGCGTGCAATGGATAGAGCCTTGTTTGGCGTCAGAAATGAAGAGATTCGTGGAAGAACTTAAGTAACCGACATTGCTTTAAGGATTGTACAGCTGAAGTGGTAGAGGGCGGAACACCGCGCACCGGACGCCTACCCCCTGAAAAAGTGGACCGACAATTTGGTGAAGGTCGGATGAAGCTGCTGGATGCGGGCAGCGCAGGGCCGATCTTTGTGGAGGTCCTTGGGCAACCTTCACCCAGCAGTGGGGGTCATGCGGTTGATATGATGAAACAAGGTTATTTCCGTGGGTTCTGCGTAATTTCCATGGTGTTTTATACATGGAAATTACACCATGGAAATCACCAAAAACCATAAATTTTGAAATTTCTCGGCATTGAAAAGATAAAACCTGTTAGTTTGTTACTGGTTCCGTACATTCGGAAGTTAGGTATTACACCTCAAAACCAGTTTACCAAAAATAGAACAATTATATCGAAAAAATGTGACATGGGATACCTGAGAAATGAAAACCAAAAATTTAAAAATCGAAAAACTTACTCTTGAACCAAAAGCGCGGGAAACAGCAACACAGTCACCTCACCTGCCAGTAGCGGCGTAACTGTCTTAATCATGATTCGTCTGTGCCTAGCCAGTCCAGAGCAGTAGCCTTCGCTAGGGGGCGCAGCGAAAATGTGCGTGTGACATACTTACTTTGGTCTATAAAATCAAAAGTTTCCCTTCGATAGGATTCAAAATTTGATTAGTATATAAAGTTGTTTGTCTATTTTAAATGTGATTAAAAATTGATTAAAATCCATAGTTTCAAAAATATTTGCGATTTCTCAGAAGTCGGCGCACGTGTAACACGTAAAAACATGCAAAAACCGGATTTGAGATGTTGAGGGTGAGTTACTCTTATCTATGTAGTTTTTAACCAAAATGTTAAATCTATATTACACGATGCTCAATAAAATGTAAAAACGATGTAACAGTAGTTTTAATCATAATATTTGTTACTAAAGGAGATATGAGTCTGTGACACTCAAAATTTGCTCTCCCAAGAACTACCCAAAAGTTGTTTGTATGCATGAGCAAATTGACCCCTTAAAATTATGTGCACCATTTATGTATAATTTTTTTTTAACATATATATATATATATATGTGGGACGCAGGCAGGGAAATAAAGAGTCCGTCGTAAAATTTACTTATTTATTTCGAATTTTTAAAGAGCACGTTACAGCAATGCAAAAACGTAGTAGCCATTGTGCAAAATCGTACATCCGTCATTCTCTCTTTCACACATTCATTCCGTCTCGCTCTCTTACACAAAAGCAAAGGTTAATAGGGTTGCCAGCCTACATTCGGCCATCCTATCCTATGGCTGCCCTCAGACATATCCATAGAAAAACATCCATCACTCTTAAAATTATAACAAAGTAAGGCTGACCCTCAACAAACAATTAACATTCAAAACTGACCCTTAATAAACAATGAATATTTAAAATTTAGAAAATCTTAGTCTTACTTACAACTTATAAATGTTTGTTAAACAAGTACAAATCTTATCTTAATTAAACATCTTAAATATTTTAACATTACAAAACAGTACAGTGAAACGTTACCTTATGTCATTTCATAACATAACAAACACGGTAAGTCTTAAACATGTTATGTAAAAATACACAAAAATAAACGGATATAAAAGTTACAGTTGTTTTTCATTTCATTCTTTCATCCCTTTCATTCATCCCTCAAAACAACTATCATACTTGCCTGAGCATGTTACTCTTCACTCTGCTGAGGCCATGGTTTCATCAGGTCTGCTGAGCTCGAAGTCTTATTAGGCCCTTCGGTAGCACTGCCTAGCTTTTCCACATCGTAACGATCCTTGCGCTTGGCCTTCACGACCCTGTAAGGCCCTAGATACTTCGGTTTAAGCTTCAGCCTTGGACCAAACTGTGTCCTCTTGATAGCTACTAAATCTCCCTCTTCGTACTTTGTACTTTGTTTTCTACTCTTATCAAAAGTTTTCTTATTTTCTTCTTGTACTTTAAGTATTTGTTGTTTCGCGTTAATTCTAATTTCTTCTCTATTTTCTTCGAATTGATTTATTTCTTCCTGTTTCAATAATTCCAAAATTTGTAAATCTTCTTTGGTTCTCATCGCCGTTCCTAAGGTGAAATGGGGTGGTATTTATACTTCTTTGATAGGTACTATTCAGCGCTCTATGTACGCTACTTACATGTCGATACCATAATGATGGGCTTTCTATACATAGCTTCGTAAGTATCGCTAGAATAGTTCTATGTAGTCTTTCTACTTGACCATTTCCCCTCGGTACCCCTGTGGTGATGGTGATATGTTGGATGTTCTCTTCTCGACAATACTCTTGAAACTCACCACTAGTAAATGCCGTTCCTCGGTCACTTATGATTCTTACTGGATTACCAAAGTTTTGTTGGTGTATCTTAAATTTTTCTATAGTTTCTTTACTGGTAGTGCTCTTCGTAGGAAAGATCCATGTAAACTTGGTAAATGCATCCACTATTGTCAATATGTGATTATATTGCTTCTTAGTATCTGTCAACGGTCCTAAATGATCGATGTGAATAGTATGCAACGGTGTACTTTCCTTTTCAATCGGACTCAGATAACCTTCCTGTTTACCAGCCTTCCTTGTTGCCAATAGACATGGGATACACGTGACCACAAAGTCTTGAAGTTTCTTCTCTAAGTCAGGTATGTAATAATCTTTACTAATAATTTCTTTCATCTTTTTCATCGAAAAGTGCCCTTTACTGTGTACTTGCTTTATGATTTCTTTTTCTAGACACTTGGGTATGACCAGAAGTTTCTGTTCTTCTTTGTACAGCAGTCCATTATCAAGCCAATAGTCTGAGTAGGAACCATGCTGAAGCACCTCACATATAGCTCGCAATCCATCGTCTTTCTGTTGAGCCGATCTTATCTGTTCTTGCAAACTATTGGTGACAATGGTCATACATGGATTGCGGCTTAAAGCATCTGCGTGCTGCATCTTAGCTCCTGCATCTTAGCTCCTGCTCTATGCACCACTTCGTAATCAAACTGATCTAGGTATAGTACCCAACGAGCAACTTTTGGACACAAGTCTTTCTTCTTCAGTGTCATTTCGAACGCTTGACAGTCAGTGACTATTCTAAAATGGATACCATAAAGATACACTCGAAATCTTTTCACGCCTTCGATGATTGCCAATGCTTCCAACTCATAACTGCAGTACTTTGATTCTGCATCACTGGTTTTCTTGCTCATGTAATACACAGGATGCCAACCGTCTGGGTGTAGCTGCAACAAAATAGCGGAATATGCAACAGAGGCTGCATCGGTGTGCAATTCTGTAGGTAAGTTAGAGTCGTAAATCTTCAAAACCGGAGAGTTACTCAACTTCCTCTTTGAATTGTCAAATGCAATACATTCTTTTTCTCCAAAAACAAAAACAACATCCTTTCTGAGCAAATCAGAGAGTGGCTTTGCTATAATGGCATAATCTTTGATGTACTTCCTAAAGTATGAAGTTAGTCCTAGGAAACTGCGAACTTGCCTGACTGATGTTGGCTTCGGATACCTCATCACTGCATCGGTCTTCTCCGCGGTAGGTCTAATTTCACCATTCCTTATTAAATGTCCCAGATACTCAATTTCCCTGGAAATCAACTTTGCTTTCTTCCAATTAATTTCTAAGCCATATTGCTCTGAAATCATAAGTACATTCTTTAGTCTTTGCACAGCTTGAATTTCATTTTCAGCCGGAATCAACAAATCGTCGATGAAAATTATAATTTCACCTTTAGCAAGTAAGTTTCTAAAAATAATTGATATAAATCTCATAAAATACTTTGGACAAATAGACAGACCAAAAGGAGCTCTTAAGAATTCGAACTGACCGTTGTGGGTTACAAAAGAAGTATACTTTATTGACTCTTCACTAATCTTCAAGTGGAAAAAGCCATTTTTTAAGTCTAGCACACTATATATTTTAGCATCTTTTAATTTATCGATTAAATCTTCAATCACTGGTAATGGAAACTCGTCTTTAATTATTTTTCTATTCAACATTCTATAATCAACACAGATTCTAGTCGAACCATCTTTTTTCTTTACTAACACAAGGGGACTACTATATTCAGAATAACTTACGCGAATGATGCCTTTCTCCAACCACTCGGATACCTGTCCATCCACTATCTCTTGCTCCTTGAGTGATAAGCGTCGTGGTCGCATCGCCACTGGTACTTCATCACTGAGCACAATGCGTAGTTGCAATGGTGCTTCCTTGACTTGCTTGGGTTTGTAGTTCTGGACACACTGGATCACTTCGTTCTTCAGGGCAGGATTCAACATCGGACCTAGAACAGAACCCAATGAACATACCTCACTCGCATAACATCCCAAACGCTCCCAATCTTTACTGTAAAACCTCACACAACCACCTTTCAATACAACTGTAACATCATTAAGAAATTCCTGTCCAAGTATCATTCTAAACGGTATACAATTTTTATCTAATACATGAAATGTAACATCTTCGTAGCAATGTTCATCAATACACAAACGCAATCGACATTTCCCCATCGAACGCACCGTTGATAGTCCAATGCCACAGAGAGATAGTTCGTCCTTTTCGCATTGTGGCATGCCGATCATTTTAAACACTTCCTCAGATAAAAGATTCACATCGCTGCCGCTGTCCACAAGTGCTTTCACTCGAACATTGTTTACATTCGCGATGACAACCGGCTTCTTCTCGTTTGACATCGAAGTTGACAGCTGCTCGACATGATCGTAAACAAACGCCGCCATCTTCACTCGTTCTCGCTCGTCATTCGTCGGTGAGTAGACCATAGTGTCGCCGCTCGCCCCATACGTCATCTCCGCCTTGCTCGTCGATTGGCTGCTGTGCTCCGCCATTTTATATTGGTTCGTCAACTCGTCGTTGGTGGCGCTGCTGTCTTCGCGAGTGACATCTGTCGCGAACATCGCGCTCTTTGCGTAGCGATGATGGCTTCCTCCTGCTTTACCGACGACATCGCCCGACGATACCCGATGGTGTTGTTGACTCGACGACTTCCGTTCGGTGGCGCTGCTGTCATCTTTGCTTGTGCACCGCGATCCAACATGGCCGAACTCGTTGCACTTGAAGCATTTTAGCCCTTTGTTCTTATGCGGACAATCAGCCGATGTATGCCCTAGCTCGCCGCACCCGTAGCAACGAACCCGCCAGCCACTCGTACTTGCGTTCGTATTATGCTTGCTTGTGCTCGCCGACGCTCCCGTGTGACGCTGCCTCGAATTTTGCATCTTGCTTGAAATAGTTTCGTAGATCTTAAGTTTTTCTTTCAGCTCGCCGTATGACGTCACGCCGTAAAGCATCACTTTATTTGTTTCGACGTCCATGATTCCATCTACGATATATTTTATTGCGACATAGTCGGCCATCTTGCCTCGCTTGCCGAGTTCTTTCATAATGAGCATGTAATCTAGGCACGTCTCGCCTGCACGTTTTTTTCTAGCACTCATCATTTCATGAATCGTCTTCACATCGACGGAATCGGGAAATTCTTTCAATAAAGCTGCTTTTAGCTCGTCCCAGCTTCTAAATGGTCGCTCCGCCCGTAGCCAAAGTTGCGCTGTGCCCGTGAGCGATCTTCTTGCTACTAGTAACTGCTGCAGCGGGGTCCAATTAAATATCTCACCGTTACTTTCGACGTCCTCTATCCACCTCGTTACTGGATAAGTGCTGTCGCGGCCGCTGAAGCTCGGCACCAGCTCCGCCGTCATTTGTAACATGTTTGCACCGCCATGCTGCTTCATGTGGCAATCTTCAAAATAGTCGGCTTGCCGGCTTGCGCGTCGTTCTTCTTTGGAATCTTTAGGCATGTTGCAATATCGTCTTATTCGTCGTAAGCGTCTTGTAAAATATAGTGTAACACGTTGACCGTCGTAGATTTTCTTTGCACCGCGCCGCCCGCCGTACACCAACCACGTGCCCGAAATTTTGTAACTCTCGTTTCCCTTTATGCCTGGCCCACGAATTCTTCTTTTTATAATCCCGGACGAGCCCCCAAAATTGTGGGACGCAGGCAGGGAAATAAAGAGTCCGTCGTACAACTTACTTATTTATTTCGAATTTTTAAAGAGCACGTTACAGCTATGCAAAAACGTAGTAGCCATTGTGCAAAATCGTACATCGGTCATTCTCTCTTTCACACATTCATTCCGTCTCGCTCTCTTACACAAAAGCAAAGGTTAATAGGGTTGCCAGCCTACATATATATATATGTATATATATACATATATATATATATATATATATATATAAACTGAAGATGTCTCATTCTATTATTGATAATAATTGCTCTGTATCATCATAATCGAGCTTTTTAAGCCAGTTGGAAACGGTTTTCTTACAGGTATATCTAGGCAAGGAATAAATGGATAAAAGGCGGTTACTTTTGTTGTATAAGTGGCCTCCAAGAAAGCAATGAAACCTATGGGCGAAGCGTTTGTTAAAACTCACAACTTGACAAACTTGGTCTTTACGTCTCCTGTTTGCTAGTCTACTAGGGTCATATGTGGGGCTGCCATCTCAAAAACCTGCCGCCCAGGACCGGAAGCGGTAAAAACCCTGGACTTTGGAGCCTGACCCCGGACATTTGATTTCCTTTATACCTATTAACTTTTAGCTTGGTTAAAAAATACATTTTACCCAATACTTGACTGAAAAAATTGAATTTTAAGCCTTTTTTAGCATAAAATAGTGTGTTTTAGTAGTTATGATACAGAGTCGGGTGTCCAACACGATTTTGTGGAGGGCCAGGGTCCAGGTTTTGTAGTTCTGCAACCGTAGTGGGCCAAAATAAATGCCCAGGGGCGGCCCGTAAAAAATTGCCGCGCAGCGTGATTCTTTGTCAGTTTCATTCACAAATCTTGTAATCTTGCTTGTTTGCAGCAAAAAAAATGGGCCGCGCAGCGCGATTTATTGGGGGTGCGCAGTGCTTGTTTGTAGTAAAACAAAAAATGGGCTACGCAGCGCAATTTTTTGCGGGGTGCGCGGTGCGCCACGCGTAGGAAAGTTCGTGTGCGCGCATATCACCCCTGGGGACCTATTTTTGAATCGCTCAGCTGGTGTCGAGCGTTCGTTTCTTGATGTTTGTTCGACATTTGACTCAATCTCCATACATTTGAGTCAAATGTCTCTCCATACATTTGAGTCAAAAGAATCGCTCGTATGACATATTTTTGTCGCATGCGACTTAACTCACACTCGTCTTCCAAGTCGCATGACGCCGATATTCCGTATTTGTGAATCGTTCATTTTCGGTGCTGCCAATATAAACGAAATGTTGGATTTTATCTGTTCCACGCAGAATCTAGAGAAAACTGGGGCCCTGTTTTTGAATCACCCGACTGGCGTCGAGTGCTTGTTTCCACTGATTTTCGTTCGACCAATAATAATATTAAATAAAATAATAAAAATTGTTTTTATTGCACTAAAATAGTAAGAATAAATACAATGAGTTATCATTACAAGATTTGTGCATTGCAAGAATACAATAATGACGACATGTGCAGAGGTTCCCAAACAGGCTAAGCTTGTATCTTGGTGAACCAAATCGAGAGCATTTAAAATGTTAATTATTCTTGCAAAGTCCAGTTAAACATAATAAAGGTGAGAGAAAAAAACAACTCAAATGTATGAGATTGAGTCAAATGTCGAACGAAAATCAGTAGAAAGAGCGCTCGACGCCAGCCACGCGATTCAAAAATAGGGCTCTTATAATTACCGCAACGAAAACGAAACGTAAAATCCATGTTTCTATTGGCTGTTACATAAATATTTTTGTTTTTAGTAGAAAAGAATATCGCTCGCCGTACCGTATCGCTCGACTGCAACGAGTGCGTGAGGGCACTCGTTGCGGTCGAGTGATTCAAAAATATGGAAAGTCAAATGTATGGAGATTGAGTCAAATGTCGAAAGAAAATCAGTAAAAACGAGCGCTCGACGCCAGCCGAGCGATTCAAAAATAGGGCCCCTGCACGAACCAAACGTACCTATGCTAGCGGCATGCAAGTGATTTTAGCCTTAGGAGTCAGCGAAAGTGTAGTCGGTAGTACCTATGAGTTATGTTTTATACCTTTTACCAAATAAATAATTTATATAAGTGTGTTATAAAAGTCGATCAAAAAAATAACTTAAAAAAATAGTTCAAAAAATGTTGTCCCTAATTTTTTTGTTCAACCTTGTCAACCTAGTATGACTTGAAAAGGACTTGAAATAAATAATTACTCATTCGTATATATACGAATACGAACGAGGATATATCCTCATTTGTTTAGTACAGGCGCCGCTACGATGGTCGTTCATAATTATTACTGTGTTAGTTTAATATCTATTATTTGGGTGTTTTTTGCCCTAAGTAATGTTTTAGCAAGTAAGTAATGAACAATTAATTATTTATTACACAAAATAATTACACAATTAAACATTTAAGCGAGCGAATGAAGCTGGAGCGAAAAATTATTAGCGTGGTTCGCTGGTGGTACCACAGAATATATAATATTAGGTCCTTTGTAATCAGAAAACCTATGAAATCAACGTTTTGTAAGGATAATTTTAAAGAAGTATGTAAGATAGCGAGTTTATTATAAAATAATTCCAATAATTGCATTATTCATATTAAATTAAAATAATAATTTTAAAATTTTATCGAAAGTTTGTACACGGTATTTTATAGTTGGGCCGTAGATGGCCGTACACCACACCCCGGGCACTCCATACAAGCGCCGCGTTTCAACTACCTATTACACAGACGCTACACAGCGACGTTTTTGCACACGCGCAACTGTGTGCGTGAAGTCTAGAGCTATTGAATGAGCACACGGATCGGCACACGAACTCGCGCGGTGGGCGCCGGTGGGGTGAGGTAATTGATTGTGGGGCGGGGCGAAGAGTTTCCTTTCTGTACGGTAGTACTTATAGTTAGGGAGGCGAATAGGGGAATTTTCGGTAATACTCGAGCGTGGCAGTTTAAGATATGAGAGATACCTTGGACCTAATAGAACAACCTTGTATAGTATTTAGCTCTATATGTAGTGACGCGCGCCTAGGATAGACGATCAGATTAGTAAAAAAAAATCGATAGTCTGAAATACTCGAGCGCGTCAGATTAAGATATTGGGGGTTGATTTTAGTGTTTTAAGACTAAATTTAACTAATCTGACGATAAGTCCTTGACGTCGCCGAGTTATAGGGTCGCGAACTTGTAAAAAAAAAACGTTAATCCGGCATTCTCGAGCGCGATTTTTTTTTATTTTATTTTGAAGAATATAATCTAAAACGTACTAAAAATACAAAATCTGCCGGTTTCCGCATGACCGGGAGTGTGGAGGAGCCATTTCGTCTTCCGAAAAACGCGTTGCGGCATATAAGTCGCGAACGATACATTTTACAAAAAAAAAGTTTAAATCACTCTCAGGCACTCAGCAGGAAAGATTTGTGGATGAGGAGCCACAATATGAAAGTTCGAGTGAAGAAGAAGAAGATGAATTGTATTGAGCAAAAATGTAAAGATCATACTTAACAATACAATTATAATCCATTTTTTATATCATTTCATTTTTTTATACAATAAATAATACAATTCGTACTACATTTCATCTACATTTACGTTGGTTGTAACTATCGCTTTATTGTCATTCTTAAATTCCCCGTTCTATCAAGGAGAAAGAAAGGAAAAAAAAAACAAAAAACCTTTCCGGTCAGATTAAGAGAACACACCAACATTTTTGTCAGATTAAGAAAATATGCTTTCAGGATACCGAGATAAACCTCCCCTATGAAAATCTGACGCGCTCGAGTATTTCAAAAAATCTTTTTTTTTTTGCATTTTCAAAAATTCATCGTAACTTATGGTCACGCCGAAATCGTCAGTTTTTTTAAAGGGAGCTTCCTTGGGGCCTACTTAACACCCCTTCCGAAAATCTGACGCGCTCGAGTAAATTTTTTTTTTTTGCATTTTTGACTACTTTATATGCCTACCCCCACCACGCAAACCGGCAGATTAGTATACCGTTGTTATCAGAGGCACTTGGGGCATACGTAGTATGAATATCTGACGCGCTCGAGAATGCCCAAGTAACTGTTTTTTTTTACATTTTTGAAAAACCGTACACGCCAAACCCACCGCTAAAATGGTTTTTACCATACGAGCTTTTCTTTTCGAAATTATTTTATCTTTCGATTTTGATAGGTCTCGACGGCGCCGTTGAATTACGCCATTTAGCTACCTCGCCTCCCTAACTATTATATCTATAGTGTGGTAACACTTAATGGGATCACGGTTAAATTATTTTTTTCGTTTTTCCGTCAATGGGACATCCAATGAAGCTACGGAAAAGAAGGGAAACTGACGATACCAAAGTGAATTCACACTCTCGCTTGAAATCGGGCCTAATGTCGGGCTTATATTTACCAAAGCGATCGAAAAACATTTTCAATTTTAAAACTTTATTATTCCAAAAACAACACAATTAAAAATTTCATGTCAACCAAATCAAACTATTATATTTAAAGTAGATAAGTACTCTAACACACCTTAGCGTAGGGTTGCCAAAAAATTTCCAGAAGAATATAGTAGATTTCCATTTAGGATGTCAAAAAATATAGTATCCATAAAAAAACATAGTAGCTTTTAATATTGTCAATTTTTATACAATAACCAAATTAAGATACATGGACGGACAAATACTTACAAAGAAACTAATAAAATAAAATACAAATAATTATAGCTACTTTTAAATTAACTTAAAAGTATGAAATAATTAAAAAGAGCAGAACCAAGAGTACAAAACAAGGATCAAATCAACAACCTAAAAATAAAAATCTACTTTTGATTTAATGATTTTATACTTTACTAGCTGTTGCCCGCGACTTCGTTCGCGTTGTAGTTATCTAATATATCTATACATAATAAAATAAAATAAAATAATGTTCTTATTAATTAAAGGAACATCCTTAATTTGTAATTTTCCATGGAGAAATCTTCACAGTCACATTATTTAGAGAAGGTTAATTTAAAAGCTGGTTTATTATCTAAATTAAATCTTTCTTTTATTTAAAGGCCGCCCGCGACTTCGTCTGCGTGGAAAGGTTTTTTCCTATCCCTCGGGAACTATACATTTTTTCGGGATGAAAGATATCCTATGTCCTTCTCTGTACCCCTGACAACGTGTATGCAAAATTTCATGATGATCGGTTCAGTAGTTAGGACGTGAAGGCGTAACAAACAAACAAACAAACGGACTTTCGCATTTATAATATTAGGAAGGATGTGTATTTGTTTGACCCAAGGGCAGATTTCAAGAGGTTATAATTACTCAAAAACATTTGATAAGCATCACTGCAATTATATTTCAGATTTGCATTTATTAATAATTCATTTTTTATTAAGTCAATGGACGACCTGTTGCGATCGTCTCGCCGCCACTTAGCATTCATAATTGAAAAAATTCTTTCAGTAAATGCTGAAGTAGCTGGAACCGATAACAGATATGCCAATCAGTTTCGTTAAATTTGGCAACAGATTATCAGTATCTGCAAGAATTTGCTGCCACTTTTGTGAAGTACCTAAATTTTTGAAAGTTTCATTATTTTTTATCTTAGCAACAAGTTCATTTGTTATTCGAACTTCTGAATATAATTCGTCAATATTTACATTCAACTTTTCTGCCAAACATAGTCTGTCTTCAACTTCTACGCACCGGTCAAAATTTAGATAATCACATAAATTTAACATTTTTAGGTTTTTACAACAACCAAAATCCCCTTGTTCCTCGGAGATAACCATGCCCAGATAACTCGAACCACTTTTCTAAATATTGTACATTTTTTTCAACAAACAAAACAAAATTGTTTTTTATTGTTTCACTTTCAACATTTTCTAACGAACTCAGTAATCTTCTTGTTTCATTGCCGAAAATCTCTTTTCCTACATTCCAATCCAACTCATTTAATAAATTGCTCATTAAATCATAAAGCTCCAGAATTGTGACATCATTGCCTTCCAGAGACTTTATGGTTTTGGAAAAAACATTTAAAATATGGCTGGCCATGCTGAGATAAGCTTTTACTTTTTTAATTCCTTGATTTGAAGCATCATGCAACAATAAAAGGTTTTTTAAATGATGTGGACATTCGTTTAAGTTATTGAAATAGTTAATTAATGCATCCCAATTCTTTAAAATGTTATCTACACATAGCAAAAGTGAAAGCCATCTTGTGCCCATGCCCACATGCCTGATAAGTTCATGCCATTTTCCTTCAACTTCAGCTACAAATTTCTTTAATTCTTCACGCCGGGAAGCAGACACCGAAAAGTGACTATATATTTTTAATATTATGTTTTCTATGTCAACACTTAAAAACGCCATTGCATGTTTTACAGAGTTATGCACTATGTGCGCATGGCAATTGGCTTTGAGCAGATGGGGATTGATAGCCTGCATATTTGTGAAAAGCGAATGGTGTCGGCCAAAATTGGCATTTGTGTTATCGGCACTTAGACTAAAAATTCTTTCAAATGGCAAGCTATTGTCTATCAGTGATTTTTGTATGGCATTGAACATACCATCTGCTGACTCATTTTTATAGAAATCAATCAACTTATTTTGGACTCCATTTTTGACAGTAAAATATACCTGGTGTCTTTAAATCGTCCAACACTTCTTGCAAAGCATGTGGACCAAGCACTTTGCAAACAAGAGCTTCCATTTTTTGCGCCCTAAATGCATATTTGTAGCGGTTTTTGAGTCACTATATATAATGTTTATTCAACTTAACGCCGCAATCCATACTGTTGTATGAAAGATTGTATTTCACAGCATAATACGTAATAGCAAGCTTTCCTGCAACCATCTTGTTATTTTTATTTTCAAAAGAAGATGAAGTTCCAACTGTTATATAGCGATCCAGCAAGCCCGATCTTTTTGAAAGCTTCACCTTGTTGCGGTGGTTTTTTAGGGTTCCGTACCCAAAGGGTAAAAACGGAACCCTATTACTAAGACTCCGCTGTCCGTCTGTCTGTCTGTCTGTCTGTCTGTCTGTCTGTCACCAGGCTGTATTTCATGGACCGTGATAGCTATAAAGTTGAAATTTTCACAGATGATGTATTTCTGTTGCCGCTATAACACCATATTACTAAAAACTAAAATTAATATTTAAGGGGGGCTCCCATACAACAAACATATTTTTTTTTTGCCGTTTTTGGTACGAAACCCTTCGTGCGCGAGTCCGACTCGCACTTGGCTGGTTGTTTCATTATGTTGCTAATCTGCAAAAATGAAACAACCAAAACCTTGCAAAGCATGCTCAAACACAAACCATACGCAGCCTTGTGGAAAAGAAAAACAAATCTGGTTTCAGTTACTAGGATAAGTTATTGTTAAGTTGTTGTTTTATTTGTAAGTTAGTTAGGTTATTGTTGGTTTTTTGTTTACAAATAAGTTAAATAAGTATATTATTTAAGCGCACTCACCTGGCCAATACCACACTTTCCAATAGAAAAAGATATTCCACACACCGTGCATTTAGCTCTTAATACGTTGTTAGGAACATCAGTTTGTTTGTTTGTCTTGTTGTTGAACTGTTTCTGCCAGTCCAGCTTAAACTTTTGGACAAATTTCCGCCTTTTCGGCTGACTTGGCTTGGCCCAGCTACATTGAAACTGTTTCCTCTCCACTAGGTACGTAAATAGCACGATTTCAGACAAACAAACAGCTCTGTGATATGTAAATTATATGGTATTACAACTTTTGGAGAGCTTTGGCGGCAAGTGTAAGCAAGGTTGCGTTCCGAACCTACGCTCCGAGTTCCGAGTGCAACCGGACGCTCTAACGTCGTTCCAAACATTAGAGTGTGACGTTCGGTTGACACAACTTTCCCGTTCCAAACGTCAGAGCGTTACACTTTTTAACCATCAAATTCGGTGGTTGGAAAACGCTCTGACGTTTGTCTATAGAAAAAATGTCAATGTCACTTGACATTATTTTGTATTCTGATGTTTTTGTGTATAATTTTCAAATAAATCATGGTAACTTCGCAAAAAAACAGTTTTTATTTGATTTTGAATAAGAGTGCTATTAGACTATCATATAAATATGATCATATAAGTATGAGTCATTTTTATATGAAGAACATAGGACGGTCTAATAACTACATTTGATTCATATTGTCTTTGATCATAGTTATGGGATCCTATTTGACAGCGAGCGTACAAGTAGGATCATATTCGTTGCCCCAGTAGCGATTCTTTCCTCTATTCACCTAACTTCAAAAAATGGCGTCTTCAAGTGCAAGAATTTTTACTGGAATATTGAAATAACAAAAAAATAAATTACTCTTTACGATAAAAATGAGTGTTTATATAATCTTGTTCCGGATAACGAAATACGTTTTTACAAAACCCAAATACGGCTTTTATTTTTTGCTTTGTTCTTAACAGTTTTCTTCTTTTTTAATGCTATTAATAAAAATTGCACTCATAGCAACGGAAAACACAGCTAAATCGTTATCCTTTTTGATTTATGACATTGTTTATATGATCATAGGTGGATCATAAGTGTAATATGTAAAAATGAAGGACAGCATCATTTAACTATGATCATAGAATTTGACAGATATGAAATCATATATAAATGATAAATATATGATAATGTAATAGCGGCCTTAAGGAAAGTTTAAATTATTCGTATTCCAAATGGAAAATGAAGACTTTGTTTTGTTATTGACATTTAAAGTTCTTGGTCGTTCCTAACCTTACAGTGAGTTAAAAAACAACCAAACAACCGCACTCTAAAGCATGTTCCAGACGGATTAAATCACGCCT
Source organism: Agriphila geniculea (assembly GCA_943789525.1). Lineage (NCBI taxonomy): Eukaryota > Metazoa > Arthropoda > Insecta > Lepidoptera > Crambidae > Agriphila > Agriphila geniculea. Next base: position 6,732,916 of record OX038898.1, on the reverse strand, counting down.
CCCAACAGAAGTGACCTTGCTTGATGCAATCCATCTAGACGGCAGATTTAATCCAAATTTCATATACTGCCCGGCATTTATATTCGCAAGATAAAAATGAGACCAAAGATGCGCAGTAGCCACAAAATTTAGTGTTTGTGCCTACTGCGCATCTTTTGTCTCATCTTTCTCTTTGTACAAATAGTCGAAAAGCGAGTCATACCATACTTACGCGCCTTGGCCCTCGAGTTCAGTCGTGATTATTTCCCCTATGGTTCAGTCTGCAGTCTGCACTCGGTACACAAACAGTCGCGAATGCGCCGCAGTGATGAACGAAAGATTTACGTAGGTCAGGTACTATTGAGGTAATAAATATAATAGAAAAAATACTATAAAATATCGACTCACCCGTAGCAGCTCAGACGGGCTCAGATGGCTCGGCTGCTACGGATGAGTCGATTTTTTCTAGTACTTTTGGGGTTCCGTAGCCTAAATGGCAAAAAACGGAACCGTTATAGATTCGTCAAGTCTGTCTGTCTATCTGTATGTCCGTCTGTCCATCCGGGGGCTCTCCATACATGGAACTGGAACTGCGAACGTGCGGGGTTTTCTATTATATTTATCACCTTAATATAAAAATAACATTGTGAATGCCAAAAGTCTAAAAATTCAATAGGTACTATTGATTGAAATACAAGTTCTTACTATTGCAAAGTGCAGATTGTGCTGTTTTTATTATAAATATAATTAACCAATAATCCAGAGATAACATTTTTAAATACCTGGAAAGTCCGAAAACTAAGATTAAGTATACTTAAAATATTATATAATACGTAGGTATTGTACTAAGGATTATTAAATAATTTGTGTCTCCCATCAATAATGTATTTTTTTTTATTTTACCATTAGTTTTGTTAATCTAGTTATATTATTGCCTAGATATTAATTGATTGAACCAGCGCGGGTTTATTTAGGTAATTATTTCAAGGACAAGGCCGAGTTACAGTACTGATAGATATCATTACCGTGGAATGGGAAAGAGTTTTGGCGTTAGGGTTGCCAACATGTCTAAGGCGAAATATAATATTTTTCAAATTAAGCTAAATTTAGTACACTTTAAATGTAGTATTTTATGGAAAAGGCAAAAATTAGGCAAATATATTATTATATTTTTCTTTTATTTTTTATAAAAAACTATATTTTTGCACTTTTTGCATTTTTGAACAATGTTTTGGCCAAAATCATAAACCATAAATAATCATAAATCAAAATAAAAGTATCATATGCTTTTCTACAATCAATACTAATAATTAAATATAAGTAAATTAAAAGCTCGTTTTTATTACTGAAAAAAATGTTTAAGTTGTCAATTTTATATTGACAAGTTCGGAACGCGATAAGACAGATACCTATATACGTTCAGAATTCAGATACAATACACTATACACATAGTATTTGTTGTATGGTGTAACTATACAGTATACAGTACACGCTATCGAATCAGTCAAAATGCACGATCACAAATAAAAAAAAAACATTTGTTTCTTAGCGATCGATGTTGAAAAATAGTATTCTCGCGTACTATATATTTCTTCAACAGTATATAGTACGCAGACCCGAAATATATTATATATAATACCATAATACTACATATTATAGTACGGTTGGCAGCCCTAGTTGGCGCTTGGATGTAAACTCGTGTAGCCGCAACACAATCCACGGATGGAAACCACGCCCCCATCTAGCTTCCACCAAGGTGACCTTTGTTGGGAGGCGTGAAATCCGTCTGGAACGTGCTTAAGCCATTGAATGCAACCCAATAGATAGATGAACAAAGTATAATTTAATCGATTGACAGTCAGTTATTATGATTGGCATGACATTTGGCATTGACAATTGACGTTGACTGTCAATAAGTTGTATTCGGAAACACGATTCGCGTTCAAAAACACAAGTCACGTTCAAAAAAATACTTCTTTATTTGAGGTTTGTTTAGATACATCGCTCGTGGTCAAAAAATAGTAGATTTAGCTACTATATATTTGTCCAACTGTATATAGTAGAATTGCCCAACATATACTATATTATATAGTAGTTTTGGCAACCCTACCTTAGTGCCATGTGCTTCCAGCGCACTATCACAAATTTCGCTAAATAAAGGTAAAGCCACAGCTAAAGTACACCGTAAGGGGGGTCCGGGTTTTTTTCAAAATGTAGTCCAACTTAATACCTTAATCCCCGAGAGTATTTTTATTATTTCTTTCGATATCGCTTTTTGTTCTCTAGATATAGACGACTAGCGGCTGCCCGCGACTTCATCTGCGTGGATAGTTTTTTAACCATCCCTCGGGAACTTTTTGTATTTTCTGGATGAAAGGTACCCTATGTCCTTTTCTGTATCCCTGACACGGTTTATGCAAAATTTTATGATGATCGGTTCAGTAGTTAAGACGTGAAGGCGTAACAAACAAACAAACGGACTTTCGCATTTATAATATTAGTAATGATTTAGTGAGAAAACACACCGAAAAAATGCGTAATTTTTCGTCATTTTTGTAATTTTGGAGAAAAGTAATGGAGTTTTTTTTAATTTTTTTTCACCATTTTGTAGTCCTTGCCAACATACATCTTTTGAAACCCTAAACATTTACGTAGCCCTAAAACTCACGATACCAGGGCGACTCGTACTCTAAACGAAATTCAGAGACAATACAGAAGCGACAGAAAAAACAGTTTCAATGTTAAAAATAACTTTCTTTTGAGTTAAATAACTAGCAAATTATTTTCGTCACAACCAAAACGTTCGTCGCTTCAATAGATTTTCGCTCCAGCGTACCATATCAATCATTTTTCTCTCCAGCATGTATCGCTCCAGTATATTCCTTCCCATTATCCCTATACCAAGCTCTGCTTACTTTGTGCTTACTTATATTTTCAGATATAACAGTGGAAATTAGGACAAAGAAAAATTCAAATTCTAATATATATCCGACTTATGAATGTGGCTCAGATATAAATTTAACAGTCGAGGAAAATACAGATATTAACATAATTTTCAATAGCAGTAACTATGTCAACGAGGTTTGGTAAGATCAGAATATAATTCAAGAATTTCCTAAAAATGTTATAATACACACGACTAAAAGTTATACCTTTTTAACCGACTTCAAAAAAGGAGGAGGTTCTCAATTCGATTGTATGCACTGACATGAAAATTTTTTTTATTTAACTGGACTGGCTATCTGTATGATTTGACAGCTAAGTTTTTGTGCCTATTTGAAACGCCACTAGCGTGCGTCTAAAGAACTAATTTTGACGTACAATATGAAAATAGTTGCCGTGACTCTCCAGACTTCAAACTTTAGTACCACGTACGCACGCTATGCTCACGCTACGTCCTACAGCGCCAAAATGGCGGAAATCAAATAGGCACAAAAACAGTGTGACATAAGCCTATCCAGTGTAAATATATGCAGGTCAGTGATTGTATTTTTTTTTTATCGTTGTTCGCGCATATCTTCTTCATTTATGGATAGATTTTGAAAATTCTTTTTTGTTCGATTGAATTTTGTTGCGAGATGGTTCCATTTAATTTTTTTTTAGATCAGTTCAGTAGTTTTCAATTAATCCTGAAAATACTAGGATTTTGCATCAATTACCTTGACGACTTTGTTATTTATGAACCGAATTAGCTGATTTTTTGTTGGAAAAGGGATACCTTAAGTGTTGTTCTTTTAATTTCATTGACATTAAACCTTGGACCTCGAAGATATCCAAGGGAACTCCTCAAACTCAAATAGGATATGTAATTGTGATTGAGATATTGGTAGGCTTATGAAAATCCAAAACATACCGAGCTATGGTCTGTATGCTACGTTCTGGACTATATTTGGACTAAGAATATCTTTCTAAATAGCTTTTTTAAATTACTGCATTTTAAGTGACCAATTTTTTTGAATAGGTATATATTGGGTATAGTAAGCTGTTCTTAAAAGATAGATATATGCCATTGAATATTTTTTTGTAGATCTATAAAGGAAGAACAACTCCATCATACATTATTTTATTACCTATATAGATCAAAAGATTTATGCAGCGTTTTCGATGCAAGCTCCTGGTCGGCTCCGTTTTGTAGTTTTTGAGTTTACCGCGAACAGACAGATAAGAGGACAGACAGTTGCGGCAAGGGACTTTGGTTAATGATATGTAGTGATGAATAGCTATTCGCTAGTATGGCTAAAACCACTGAATACATAAGGAATTCCATACATACGTAATTCCGACAGCAGCTAATCTATACAGATCTATGGACACATGCGGGATTTTTCCGTACGGATAAAATAATATCATTTTGTATTAGTACTGGACCAACTGGAATAGTAGCATCTTACACAACTATTTATATAGCTGCTTTGTTATTGTAGAGTTCTCCCACTATTTCACCACGACTGAATTATTTGTAGATGAAAAAGATTAAAAGAAAAACCATTGAACGTTTAAAAAGGTGTAATGTTATTCTCGAAATTTCTCACTTACAAGAGCCATTACATTTTTTCTAAATGTTGCTATAGACAAAAATATGAATGATTAGCACTAACATATCCGCCCACCAAGGACTATAGTCCGTTCGCGTTAAGAATGCAGTGAGTCATCAGTACAACAGCAGGGTAAAGGCGTATTCACAGTGGTATTCATAATACAAACAAATCATATTTCATAGATTAATTTTAATGGATTGTCTAAAATCAAAATCAGTTGATTTTATGGGATATACTTTTTATTGCATCTCACCAACCCCAACCAATAATTTTTTTAATTAATAAGTATAAAATACGCACTTATCACACGCACACACACACCCACACACACACACACACACACACACACACACACACACACATACATAAATAAAATGATATAATGTTAAAACCTTTTCACTATAGCAATAAGCAAGAAATTTAATGTTTAAAAAAAAACACTATTGTTGAAATTGTTATTATAATTAATTGAAGAGCCTGTCTCTCATAACACAGGGTAACCTTATATGGGAGCTGTTCATATTTTGCATTGTTATGTGTTTTCTTGAATAAACTGATTTTTATTTTATTTATTTTAAAATAAAGTCATCAATATTATAATAACATCAATAAATAATAGAGAGTAGTACAGTACTACTAAGAGTAATATGTATTTTACTACCACTTATTACTAATGTAAATACACTGTAAAAATGAAAATGTATAAAGAAAGAACACACACACACACACACACACATACACAGCACACAATCTTTGCACACACATATATATCCCTTTAATCACTTTAATCACCGCTAACAATTTCTTGCAAAAATATGGGCTCTTAATTGGTCTATATCTTCTTGAAAATAAACTGCTCGGACAATACCAATTAGCCTTTGTACATCATCTACTTTACGCTTTGTTATCGGATTTTCCAATGGAGGCAATTTGATTTCAAATTCGAAAGTGTCTTCTGTTCTATTCCAATTTTAATTCTAATATTTTTACAGTTTTATCTATTTTGATACGCACTTAATCACTTTCTCATTGATTGTCCTTGCCGATGTAGTCGACTACCACATCTGAATTGCTACTCCATTTTTGAAATTGAAATCCTTCAGCTTTTGTAAGTTTATTAAGTTCATCAAATGCTGTTATTGCTTCATTCGCAGTTTCAAAGCTGCTCATTAAGTCATCCATACAAAGTGCACTTTTTATAATTTAGTAAGCTTTAGGGTATCTCGTTTGTTCCTTCTCAGCCAGTCGATGCAATGCCTTCACTGCCAAATATGGAGCACAAGCCGTGCCAAAAGTAAGGGTCATCAGTTGATAGTGTTCTATCGGTTCATATGGTTGGGATCTCTATAGTATACGTTGGTAGTTTATGTCCATTTCATTGACGAACACTTGACGGTACATCTTTACCAAATCAGCAATTTCATCTCAGCAAAGACAGATTCGATGAGTACGCCATTTCATCTGCTGTCACTTTGGTCCTACCAATTAGTTGTCATTTAGCTCTCTAATGTATTTACATTATTTAACCCCTTACAGGATGCATCAAATACTACACGAACCTTTATCGTATCTTTATCTTCCCGTATTACGGCATGACGTGGCAAGTAGATTGCCTTAGGGTTATCTACATCGGCTTCAGGGACACGTTTCATATGATTTAATTTTCTTAATAAATTTAATAATTTTGGATTGTTGTTTAGTCGTTTTTCAAGTGATAAAAATCTTCTCATTGCGGGTTGAGTCGACTTTCCATATTGACAATCCAGGTCTTCTGAGTTAGAACGTAGAACGTAGTAAAGTAATCACACAATGAATCTACCATCACTATTTCTGGTTGTTGTTGCTTCGAAGAGTTATTCACATTTTCTTTCTTCTAAGGTTAATATACTTTGATTTGTGTCAGGTTCCTTCTCTAGTTCCCAAAATTGTTTCAACAGACTATCTATACATATTTGAGTATGCATACTTACAACTCTTCCTTCTGAAGTTGAATCGGGTGACAATCTTCCTGAAATAATCCAGCCAAAAACTGTATTCTGGGCAATTAAATTTTGGGCTGGGTTCTTCATTACACCATCTCTGATAATTTCTCCATAAACTTCAGCTACGAGTAAAATTTCAATTTTCCTCGGTAATGTAAACTGTGGATTTGCTAAAGGTAACCTTTTCAACTCGAGCCAGTCAGGTGACTGAACTAACCTTGACGGAAGCATCGACGTGAGAGAGCTCAAAACATAGGCAGTTACTAAGATTGATTTACCTAAGTGATGGTGTGATTCAATTAACAATGTTACTACATACTTAACTCGCGTGATACCATCTCCCACTCCGTGCACCAAGCCATTTACCGTGTACGTTTTAATCTTAATAACTGCACTGTAGCTTCTGCCACAAAAAAGGCCTGTGACCCCTGATCAATAAGCGCTTTGACAATATAAGATGATCCGAGAATTGACTGAGTCCTAACTAGGGCTTGCAATTCGAATATTCGAATTATTCGAATATTCGCCTTATTTTGCTATTCGAATACTCAAGTCGGTGATATTCGAATATTTTCCACTTTTTTGGATTTAGGCAAAAGTCATTCATTAAATACCCGAATAGCTTTTGTGAGCATAGAATGAAGCTATTGTTAACGTTCACTTTCTCGTTTATTTATTTGTTTACCTATGTTGTTTGTTTTTCCACAAATTGTAAACGATTTTAATCTAGCTTCCCAATGAGTCAAAGTCTTGAAACTTAAAACAAAGGTCAGAACAGGAAGACAATAACATCTTATAGTGTCATTTGCGCTCGTTAGATTCATCTTGACAAGTACAACTGTGTGATTGTCTCAAATAAATATTTTTTCTTTCTTTTCTTCATTTAATTCCTTTTTGGCTTTAGTGATCAGCTTGTCTTGCGACACGTAGGCCTTTTTCAGCTGTTTCCATTCTGTTCTATCTCTTGCTTTTCACGATCAAAGTGTTCCTCCAGTTTTCATAATATCATCTGCCCATCTTTTGGTTTGTCTTCCTCTTTTCCTTTTTCTGTCCCATGGTTGCCACTCTGTAATAATTTTGGTACGTTTTTCCTTGCTTTCTCTTGCCATTTAACCCGTCCATTGCCATTTTAATAGTCTTATTTTCCTTATTATGTCTTTTACTTTCGTTTTTTTCTTCTTCTTATTTCCTCTGATTTTTGACGGTCTTTCAGCGTATCACCTATTAAGCTTCTTTTTATTTTATTTGCAATATTCTTAACTTTAAATAGTGCTTTTGAGTCAGGGCCTATGTTTGACACTCTGTACTAAAACCATAAAAAATCATGGAGTTTTGGCTCGTTTGATTCGTCTTGACTAGTACTCTGTTGGGAAATATTGTCCAGGGTCTGATGATGGAACCGGAAGAAAACTACAGGAGCTCTGTAATGAAACCATACAAATCAATCGAGTTTGGGCTCGTTCGTTAAAACCTATTAAAAATACTTGGCTGACTAAAGGTATTAAAAAATGTTGTATCCACAAAAGACGGTTATACCTTCAATATAGACTAGATCCATCTAATAAGAATGTAAAGAAATCTCATTACATTTCTTATACAAAAATATTAAAAAAATGCATTGATCAGGCACAACGTAACACTAATTCTCGTTACATTTCGAATGCAAAAAATACTAGTAAAGCAGCGTGGGATGTAATAAAATATAATATAAATAGTAAAGGCATAAAAAATGACATTGAAGAAATAAAATTAAATGACAATTCTTATATTAATGACCCCGTAGAAATAAGTGACAATTTTAATGAATATTTTATTAAGGAGACTAACGAAAATAATTTTGAACATAGATCTGACTTACTTAATGCTACACGTAATGTTTCTATCTGTCCCAATAGTATTTATCTGACACCAGTTAACGAAAACGATATTTATAAGATAATAATGAATCTAAAAAATACATTTTCTACCGGTTACGATAACATAAGTACAGATATCATTAAAAAAAGTGCCAAGTATATTTGTACTCCACTTACTCACATAATTAATATGTCCCTTGTCCAAGGTCACTTTCCTACAGCATTAAAACGATCTGTGGTTAAACCGTTACATAAAAATGGCGCCTATAATGAAATGTGCAATTATAGACCAATCACATTAATTCCAATAATGTCAAAGATTTTTGAAAAGGTCATGTATGATAAAATGTATGCCTTTATCACACTTCATAAAATACTCAAGGAGGAACAATTCGGTTTTCGGAGAAGCCGAAGCACAATTCTTGCTTGTTTTAACCTAATAAAACATTTGACGCATAGCCTTGACTCTAAACTGAATACGTTAGCGATATATTTAGACATGTCCAAGGCATTTGACTTCGTATCTCATAAGTTACTTTTAAATAAATTAGAAAGATACGGCGTAAGGGGTAATGCTCTGGCCTGGTTAGAAAGCTACTTAAAAGATCGAATTCAATGTGTAGAAGTATCTAAAATGGAAGGTAAATCTAGGAAATCTTTTACGTCTGAATATCGACAAAATAAATGTGGTGTACCACAGGGAAGTGTTTTGGGACCACTTCTCTTCCTTCTTTATATCAATGACTTACCAAATATTACTGATCAGACATGTATTTTATTTGCCGACGACACAACCCTAATTATTAAAGCTAAAGATGATGACATTGAATATAAAGCTAATGCTGAATTAAGGAAAGTGGTACAGTGGTTAGAATCTAATAATCTTAAAATAAATATTAAAAAAACAAAATTTATACATTTCAAAACAATAAATAGTAAAAAAGATAAAATTGACATACATTTAAATGATAATAAAATCGAAGAAGTAGAAGTAACAAAATTTCTAGGAATCACTATAGACAATCTCTGCAACTGGAAAGCTCATATTGACTCAGTTATAAAAAAACTTGACAGATTTATATATGCTTTGAATAGGATCAGACAGATAGCATCGCAACAATCTGCTCTCGTAGCTTACCACGGTTATGTTTCATCTGTATTACGCTACGGTATCATACTTTGGGGTAATTCGGTGGATGCAATTCGAGTTTTTAAAATCCAGAAAAAATGTATTCGTTCAATATGTGGTGCAGGTTATTTGGATTCTTGTAAGCCTCTTTTCAAATTAATGAATATATTACCAATTCCATGTTTATATGTTTTTGAAATGGGAATGTTTGTTAAAAAGCATTTCGATTTATTCAAGCAAAACAAGGAGAATGATGCATATAGAGGTAGAAAAGGTGAGGATTTATGTACTCCACAACAAAGGCTTAGATTGTTTTCAAAGAATGCCTATTGTATGGCCATTCGGGTATACAATAAAATACCTAATGAAATCAAAAGTCTGACCTTAACTAAATTCAGGACACAGTTGTTTAAATTTTTAATCAACAAATTATATTATTCGGTCAATGACTTCTTAAATGATAAAATAGTGCTAAATAAATTGTGAATGACATTTTGAGAATAAGTATAAGTAATGATTGTAATTTGTAATTGACATTTTTTTAGATATTGATAAATGATTGAATAATTTATAATAATGTACCTAATCTCTTTTAAATATGACAATTTAAATAACTAATAATTATTCAACAAATTTAATTTGCAGTTTTGACAATTATTAATAATATTTCTTTTGTAAACTTTTGCACGTTGACAATAACAACAAAATATGCTGGTGATTTGTATGTAACAACTAATGTAACCATATTTTTGCAAATAAATATATTATTGATTGATTGATTCGTTTGATTCGTCTTGGCAATAACTGTGTTTAGAAATAGAGTCCATGGTATAATGATGTAGCCAGAAGAAAACCACGGAAACTCTGTAATAAAACAATACAAATCCGTCGAGTTTGGGCTCGTTTGATTCGTCTCGACAAGTACTCTGTTGGGAAAATAAATAGAGTCCAGGGTATGATTATGAAGCCGGAAGAAAACTATGTAATAAAACCATGCAACTCCATTTAGTTTGGGTCCGTTTGATTCGTCTTGACTAGTACTCTGTTGGGAAATAGTGTCCAAGATCTGATGATGGAGCCGGAAGAAAACCATAGGAACTCTGTAATGAAACCATACAAATCTTTCGAGTTTGGGCTCGTTTGATTCGTCTTGGCAATAACTCTGTTGAGAAATAGTGTCCAAGATCTGATAATGGAGCCTGAAGAAAATCACAGGAACTCTGTAATAAAACCATATATATCCATCGAGGGCTCGCTTGATTCATCTCGACAAGTACTCTGTTGGAAAAATAGTGTCCAGTATCTGATAATAAAGCCGGAAGAAAATCACGAAAAATATGTAATAAAACCATCCAGCTCCATTTATTTTGGGCTCGTTTGATTTGACTTGACTAGTACTTTGACGGAAGATTTTTTCCAGGGTCTGGTGATTGAGTCGGAAGAAGGCTACAGGAACTCTCTAATAAAATCATACAACTCCATAGAGTTTGGGCTCGTTTGATTTGTCTTGACAAGTAATCTGTTGGGAAATAGTATCCAAGATCTGGTGATGAAGCCGAAAAAAGGGTACAGGATCTCTATAATAATACCATACAATACAACCCCATCAAGTTTGGACTCGTTTGATTCGTTTTGACATCTTTTCTGATGGGAGATAGTACTAGACCCTGGCCTGATAATGAAGCCGGAAAAAAGCCCGAGAAAAAACACAGATACAAGACTAAAAAACAAAAAATAAACATTTACTGACAATCAAACCAAAAGATATACGTTTTAAAAATGAACTAAAAAGTATCAAAATTGAACTCAAAACATGGCCATAAGATTAACTAGAAAAACGGACTAATAATTATAAAATATTTTCCCCTTTAAAGATTTATAACTCTACAAAGAAGTTTTTAAACTAAAAACGTGGGGCGAAGGCAAAAAAAAGTCAATTGAGGATAGTTTTTACACAATGCGTCCCATCCCATTGAATAAAGCATTTAACTTTGGTTTAACGTGCAAAAATAAGCAAGTTTTAATAATTACGACCATCTGTCTTATTTTACAGAATTATACGAATAATATTCGAATACCTCCTTAAAAATTTTCGAATATTCGAATATTGGATTTAATCGAATATTTGCAAGCCCTAGTCCTAACTACTACAGTTGCTAACAAAACATTGCAGAGTGACATTTCTTCAGCAAAATTAGATATGATTGTAGTCTCTTCCTTTGGTTGTGTGTGTGATTGTGTCTCTAATTTTGTTATTTCATTTTTCTCTTCTGTTTTTCTCTGTTCTTCTTTCTCACGTTCCAAGTGTAATAGAGAATGGTGGCGGCGGCCACATCGTCTGCAGCTTGTCGATTGATGGCATCGCACAACAGCATGATTTGGTGCAAAACAATTAAAACAAAGTCTTTGTGATTGAACAAATTCAGCTCTTTCCTTGGGCGTTCTCTTAGCAAATTGCTTACAGTGATAGAGAGCGTGTTGACCATTGCACATCACGCATACAACGTGACTTTTCTTCGCTTCTATCGCCAAGTGAAATGATTTTGCCGTTGGTCGCGTAGTAGATTTAACTCCTTCAAACATTTCAATAGTTCTAAATCTTGTCTCCAGAAATTATTTAAGCTGTTCCCATGTGGGCAGTTCTACAGCATCTACTTGGCTTAGTTGTTTCTCCCACTGTTTGCGGGACTCGGAATCCAGTTTGGATAGTACCATATATATGATTATAGGATCCCACGTACTAGTGTCAACCTTTAGATTATCCAGTGACTTCAAGCATTCAAGCAAAAAATTTGGGTGTGTTAGTTGACAAAAATCTTACGCGGGGACCTCAAATTAAAGAAGTAAGTCGCAAAATGTTTGCAGCAGCTTGTTCCTTAAGAAGGTTACGCAATTTTCTTCCCATAGCCACTAAAACTGCGCTAGCACAATATTTTCTTCTACCCATCTTAGACTACGCCGATGCCAGCTATCTGGACCTTACACAGGAGCAACTGAATAAACTTGAGCGACTCCAAAATTTCAATATAAGATTCATATTTGGGCTACGCAAATATGATCACGTGTTCTCTTTCCGTGTCAAACTCAAGTGGTTGCCAATTCGTCTCCACTGGAATGCGCAAATTGTCATCCTACTATACGACATTCTGTTCAATCCTCGTTTTCCGCCATATCTTAAGGCACATTTCCGTTACCTGCATGACACTCACTCGCGAGTTTTGAGATCGTCAGAGAACTTGATATTGGATATACCCAGGCACTCCACTAAATTCTTTAACAAATCCTTTACTGTCCAAGCTGCTCGTTTGTAGAATGAACTGTCGAACGAAATAAAGCATGCACAATCTATAGAGAGTTTTAAACGCCAAGTTTAAAGAACATTATCTGTATTTGCCGTCATAGTATTTATTTTTACTTTTTTATCTTTATATAAGTAGATTTGTGTAAATATTGTTTTCTTAAATTAGGTTAAAATTATATTAATAAACGTTTTTGTTCCTACTTTAAAGCACCATAAACTGCCTATTCCTTACTTTTATTTTTGTTCTGTGTAAATGAATGGTTGCCTGGAATAAATAGCTTTTCAGCGATAAGGCCGCCAATATTGTTCCACTTTTGTATTGTCCTTGAATGTATTTATAATGGTGAACAATAAAGTGTTAATTCATTCGTTTATTCATTCATTAACACTTTTCAGCACTATTACTCCCGGGTTTCGGCACCAATTGAACGTATAAAAAGGTGTAATGTAATTCTCGAAATTTGTCACACACAAGAGCCATGACATTTTTATTGTTGCTATAGACAAAAGCATGAATGATTAGCACTAACAGTTATTAACTAATTAAACAATTTTATGAAGTTTCTTAAATTGACAAGTAATAATTATATGAATTGTGTGATATGTAGTTCACAGGGTCCACTAGTATTAATATTAAAATTATGTTTTATTAGGTGTACTATAGGTAATGTAGAGAATGGGACACAATCAAGTATCACAGTCAAACGTTTGGACAAGAAAATAGCGGCAGCTGTAAGTATTATTTTTGAACATAAATTGCAAATTGATTGATAATAATCCATAAAAATCAGCGATATAATATATACTTATTTTTTTTAAATTTAACAGAGCATTTGACCACAATCAGGCTATTTGATACTGCGTCATTGATGTCGGGTGTGATATTGAAAATAACATTTCCCTAGAAATAAGCGTAATAGTTATTACATGTTTTTTTGGGAACCAGGGAGTAACTTAAAATAAATATGGTTTATTTCCAGTATTTTCAAGCAGTTGACAAAAATGAAGGTCTTTTAAGCTGTACTTTACTAACGGATGATGGTGTAATTAAAGGCAGTACTAATAATGGATATGGAGATGCGGGAGTCAACCTCTTGAAGAACTATTCGTACAGAAAGACCAATTGTCCTATAAGCATAACTATTGCATGTGAGTATCCTTATTCTTTATTACCTACTCTACCAAGGGCGTCACCAGGGGGGAGCAGGGGGAGCCGCTGCCCTCCCCCCTAGAGGTTAAAAATGTAGCCAACTGCAAATAACCAAAGTCCTAGGGCCGTGCAATTGACTTGCTTTTCTGTTAAATTCTGCCCCATCTCAAAACTTGAATAAATTCACTAGGTGCTCTTGACTGTACCTACAATTCATATTTTTCTCATACTCTTTAATATTAACTTGCCCCCCCTGGGCCATGGGCTGGCGACGCCCTTGTACTCTACGTCTTGTGGTACTAATTTAATAATCTATGCTTGTGAGCCAGCCACACTGCCGTGCATTACGCTCCAGCATGCAAATTTTGGTAGCATTATCATGATGAGTCGCCGGTGTAACAATATCATCATGTAAAACACTCTGGTTACCTAAGGGTAACCACAGTGTGATCAATGCGGAGTACAAGCACAGAATAGATATAAGTACTACCGTACAGAAGGGACACTCCGCCCCGCTCCAGAATCAATTACGTCACCCCACCCCGCGAGTTTATATGCCAAATAGTGTACTCATTAAAGGTGTCCGCTGCTTTAAAGGACGATTTACACATCCATAAGTAATTAAGTAAGTTCAACTGTCCTTCTACTTACTCACTTAATCGGAAAACGGCAAGTTGCGTCCAAACGGTGATTAACTTCGGCAAGTAAGTAAGTTCATAAGTCGACCGCGCGCGTCGGATGACGGACGACGACATTGCTACCCTCTTTATAAATAGTTTTATTTACATTGCGGCCAACCATGGATTGGATGGATGAATTTTTCAATGTATGTCACCCATAAGATGGTCTTTTCACATATTTTAAGTAGGTACTTAATGTTTTTTTTATGTGAGCATTATTTATCAGTATTTATTAATCTTAAGGAAGACCAACAACTACACTCGCGAGCAAAAGTATGGAATTATAGGCCTATTTTCATACAAACGAGGTAACTTTGAAGCCTTGGTTCACCGCTAAGGATTAACCTAGCTGTGATCTGATGATGGACATCTAGGGAGTGAATGGAGGAGATTCAGATCGCTATACACATCCAACTTATGTGATCAGCATTCTGTGAGATATTAGGATATGTTTAAAAAAACCTATTCATTTAAATGTCATAAAAATGTATGAAAATCCTGACACTGAGAACTCTAATCTTTATATCTCTTAGAATGCTGATCAGATCAGTTGGGTGTGTATAGCGATCTGAATCTCCTCCATTCACTCCCTGGTTGGCCATCATCAGATCACAGCTAGGTCAATCCTTAGCGGAGAACCAAGGCCTCAAAGTTACCTCGTTTGTATGAAAATAGGCCTATGATTCCATACTTTTGCTCGCGAGTGTAGTAACAAACAAATAGCACTCTTAATAACAGTACGAAGTCATTTACAGGTCCTCGCATATATATAACAGACTGATCTACAAAAAGCGGTACAAGCTTATAAAACAAATAAGACTTTATACTTACACTAAAACATACACAAAGTTAATTGTAATTACAAACAAATAAAAAATTTCAAGTACTTACCTACCTAATTAACAATATTATCTTTAAATCAGGTGTTCCTAAGTAGTAGAACCGGAAATCGATAAAATTGTGCGCATTGTGATGAAAGCGTAAAATTTTTACCATGCTTAGGGGACACCACTCAGGCGCGGTCCGAAGGGGGGGGTCACGGGGGACATGACCCCCCCCAAAATCGTACATGTCAAATAGAAAACTCTTCTATATGCAAGCGGTGCGACTGCACTGGGCGCCCTCGTGTGTGGGGCGCCGAAAACGCCCGACCACCGGTCGACAATCAATCGTATTGTTGCCTGGTGATGAGCGACGAAGCGACGAATGAAACTGACTAAAAATCGCACTGCGCGGCCATTTTTTAATATAAACAAGCAGGATTAGTGGATGAAACTGACTAAAAATCGCGCTGCGCGGCCTTTTTCTTTACTATAAACAAACAGGATTATAAGATTAGTAGATGAAACTGACTAAAAATCACGCTGCGCGGCGGATTTTTTACTGTAATCAGCAAAATTAGAAGATTAGCCGATAAAACTCCCTAAAAACTGCGCTGCGCGGCATTTTTTTTTGCTCTAAACAAGCAAGTTTATACGATTATTGGTAGAAACTGACTAAAAATCGCGCTGCGCGGCCATTTTTTTTACCATAAACAAGCAAGATTACAAGATTAGTAGGTGAAACTGACTAAAAAATTGCGCTGCGCGGCCGTTTTTTGACTAACAGGTGAAATTGAAAATCTTGGAATCGCATAAGTAGGGGGCGCCCCGTAGAAATGTCGTCCAGGGCGCTGGTAGTGCTTAAACCGGCACTGCTTCTATAAATTTACAAAATAAAAATAAAAACAATTGTATTATTGTGTGTATAGTGACCCCCTCCAAAATTTCAGGCTGCGACCGCGCCTGACACCACTGTGATTATTTTAAGATGTAAAGGCTATCTGGATTTGACCCCTAACGTATTTTAGAGGTCAAATTCGATATCGAGAACGTTTTATTCCGTATTATTCCGTTTTATGTCATTTTATGAAGCTAAATAGGAAGGTTATAAGAAATTGACATATGCAAACACATTGACACATCACCCCCTTTCCAATGACACCTCAGTCATCAAAATCGGTTCAGTAATTTAGGCAGCAGAAGTCATTTTTTACATTTGAGAGATAATCAAATGAGTACTGAATAGTACTGATTACTGGTTGCTGAAAGAAAAGAGTACAAATATCGGCATAAAAAAATATAATTAGAAAGCCACATTAATACCAATTTAAAAATATAAGTTTAATTAAACTGTTTCATAAAAAATGCGTTAAAAAATATTATACTCAGCGCGGCAATTACACAAAAAAAATTTTAACAGTTAAAGGCCTGTACAGTTATCTCTGTGATACCATATCACATTTTTTTATGTTGTTCAACATTTTATTCTCTCTTAAAAACCGTCGGGAGACCACCTGTGAAGTGCTTTGTTCCGGAGATATGACGTCATCAAAATGGCGACGGACATATTTTGAAAAAACTAATAATTATGATTCTATGAACCCTATATACATGTATGGGGTATCAAATTAAAGGGAATTAAGTGTTTTATATTAATTATCAGTTTAATATTAACGGTAATTTAAAATGAAATAAAAAATGGAAAGTTTAAAAAAAAATTATTTCCATATAATTTAATATATTTTTGAAACTGTACTACTCAGCCTATGTTTTGTACTATAACATTATAAAACACTTAATTCCCTTTAATTTGATACCCCATACATGTATATAGGGTTCATAGAATCATAATTATTAGTTTTTTCAAAATATGTCCGTCGCCATTTTGATGACGTCATATCTCCGGAACAAAGCACTTCACAGGTGGTCTCCCGATGGTTTTTAAGAGAGAATAAAATGTTGAACAACATTAAAAAATGTGATATGGTATCACAGAGATAACTGTACAGGCCTTTAACTGTTAAAAATTTTTTTGTGTAATTGCCGCGCTGAGTATAACATTTTTTAACGCATTTTTTATAAAACTGTTTAATTAAACTTATATTTTTAAATTGGTATTAATGTGGCTTTCTAATTATATTTTTTTATGCCGATATTTGTAATCTTTTCTTTCAGCAACCAGTAATCAGTACTATTCAGTACTCATTTGATTATCTCTCAAATGTAAAAAATGACTTCTGCTGCCTAAATTACTGAACCGATTGTAGTAAAACTCCAGCTGGAACTATAATCGTTTATTTTGTGTTTCTTAAATGGCATAACATCAATAACCACTCGACATGACTTTAACTCGCAATACAATGATAATCTTTAAATTCCGAATACATCAATTCACAATAGTTTACAAGACATCAGCATACGTCTGTTCTGTCCGAGTGCCCGACCGAGAGCCCGCCATCTTGTTTTCAACCGTCAAACTACGCTAGTCAATTGACGTACTTTTATTTTCTAAATCACAAATATGACTATTTTAAATCATAAACCTTACACTCGTCCATCCTGACCTCGTGCATGTCCCCATGCACGGTGCCAGAATAAGCGGAATCCTATGCTCAACCCTTACACTCGGCGAGTAAGGGCATCAACAAACAAATAACTAAATTAACAAGGCATCCTGTCAACCCATATAATACTTACAGGAGTAAACAAAGATATTAAAGTACAATATAACAATTAAAAAATTTTTCACGATTTTTAAAAGAAATATAAAAGTTAGAACATATCTGTATTGTAGTTTAGGTTTTTCTCTTAGTTTCACCAATTTTTTTTAATAGGTAATGTTAAAGATTTGCATCCCCTTTGTGGGTTCATATTACAAGCTATTTTGTTACACTTAGGACCATTTTGTAACAATATGAAACAATAAACATAGACTTAAGACTTATTTATTACTACTTACGACTAATTGACTAACCACCAAGGGGTCCCATAAAAGGGTTTCTCGTTACACTTACACAAACAAAACCGTCAAAGGGTCCCATTCAAGGGTGCCCTGTTAATTAAGGCATTAACATGCGTCAAATCGTAATATACAATTCAAAATATTGAAAGACTACGCGCGTGAAGCTATCATAGAAAAATATATAATGCAATTGAAATAATACACGACAGATTTAATTGAAAATATTTATAAAAATATTTACCATCTTTTATGTAAAAAATATCCCGTGGACCTCGTTTTTGGTTTTATTTGCAAAACTTCTTGGAAACAGAACATTCGTTTATGTTAAAACCAAAGCATTAAAATCTGCGATGCTAATTTCTTTAATCTTAATTGAACAGTTTTTTTAACTAATTTAAAAGCGAAGAAATTAATTAAAACATGTAAAAATCTAGGATTCGGCGCTCAACCTCTACGTAATCGCTGCGTTGGAACGCGCACTGATTTGGACCCAAAGCGTATAGAGTTACGTTCGATTTCACTCTTTCACAGATCGACCCGCTCGGATTGATGCATGTTAAGGCCTTAAACAACCAATCATCAAGGGGCTCCTGTAATCCCATACAGGGGTTACCCGTTACACATAAATAACTAATCCTCGCGGGGCCCTGTAATCTGTTAGGTATTCTCATAACTCATTCTCATAACTCATAACTAACCAAACATCAAAGAAACCCTGTAATCTAATACAAGGGTTGCCCGTTATTCATAACTAACCAAACCTGTAATCCCATACAGGGGTTCCAACCATTAAGGGGCCCTGTAATCCCATAACAGGGTTACACTTTATTCATAACTAACCAAACCTATAATCCCATACAGGGGTTCCAACCATTAAGGGGGTATTCCCTGTCCCATACGGGCAAAACAGGGGTCCCCGTTACTAATTTTTGTAATACCCAGTCAAAACAGTCAGTTATTTAAGTAGATACTTAAGGCATAAATAATATAAAAATTAAATTATCTCTAATATCACAAAACTACAACATACCCATTGAATTGCCGCTATTTGTTGTCATTGTCGCATCATCAATCATTCCATGATATCAAAACTCAACATGAATCGTCTGTCATAACTTGAATAATAACTAAACATCCTTTTAGTTCTAATTTAACCATCAATTCAATAATTTTATTGGTTGAACCTTAAGTGCTTATTACAAAATATATCATACAAAATGTGATTGATCATGATAAAGATAAAGATGCTAGGTTTTATTGTCATTGTCGCATCATAAATCATTCCATTATATCAAAAGTATCGAAACACAACATTAATCATCTGTCATTACATAAATAATAAATTAACTAAACTTCGTTTGAGTCCTAATTCAACCATCAATTCAATAATTTTATTGGTTGAACCTTATGTGCTTATTACAAAATATATCATACAAAATGTGATTGATCATAATAAAGATAAGGCTGCTAGGTATTATTGTATTGTATGCAGTCAATATACCAACTTTTCACACTTTTATTTTACTTTGTCTATGATTCATTTTTTTTTCTATTTCATTAAGTAAACGAAAGCTTTACTTCTCAAACCAAGTGTTAAAGTAGGTAATCCCCTTCTGTCAATCATACCGTTCTGCAAATAAAAGACTTTATTGTCTATTTGGTTTAGCAGTTTTATTTTTGTACCTTGTGAACCCTTCCTTTGTCACATCAGTACCTACAGCAGATTTTTACCCTTTTTACCACGTCTTTTTAAAATAAATTCCATTCTCATATTTACCAAAATAACTTATTTATTCCCTATATACTGACAACTATTTTAATTTTGACATTAGTTAATGTCAAAATGAAAATAATAAATAAAGATAGACAGATTACGTAGTTACGTAATCTTGTAAGGACACAGGAATCATATTTGTAGACTGGAACTCAGCTTCAAGCTTAATATAGGTGGGTCAGACAAAGATAAAATCAATTAGAGATGAGAGTAACGTAACCATTTAACAGAGTTGTATCGTGTTTTGTAAATAAGTATTAGATCCGTAAACTCGATCAGTCTCACCGACCTTTCTTTAGATATTTTATAATACCTACCTACTATGTTACATTTAGTAAAGCATTGTACCTTTAACAAGATTTGTTGTCTAAGACAAGAACCACAATAATTTAAGTCAAAGTCTAGCAATTCAACAAAAATAATATTTGTATTGAATTACCAGACCACAAAAATAAATATTACTTACGGATGTTTATTAAAATCAATAAACAATCAAAACGACGACTCATTGTGTCGTTATTACCTATGGAAAGTGTCTATAGTGTAGTTATAATCTCATAGTATCACTATAGTTAGAATTTCGTAGCAATTTTCAACTAAGTATCTAACAATGAGGACGAGTTAACGATAGACCATTTACAATTATGCAATAATTGATACAATAAGTAGGTACGGTCAACGGCACGCTGGGCCCCCACGACAGGGCAACTATATTTAATCAATTTCATTGTTAAACGCAAAGCTATTAAGGATCAAAACAAATTACAGACTTTCGACAGTTATGTACAACCTCATGTGCTGCTGACTGTATAATTCAACTCAATGTGATTCCAATGTATGAGAGACAAAATTTTTTGAAGTAATGTTCAGTTGTCTGACAAGACGAAACTAACGTAAAATTCACTAATTTTACTAGTATCAACCATTATTATTATTCATTAAACAACAACAAAGATGTCGCAAAACCTATCGATCAAATCACAATCAGATATATTATAGGACATTATTTAAAATAGGTACCTAATTCATCTTAGTAAGTAATCAATACATCAGTTTCCAGTGTATAATAAGGTATTATTATTTTTCCATCTTCTAGTTTATATTAAAAGATATTACATTAAAAACATGGAGAGCACTTTTACTTACAAGACAATTTAATAGAGACTTACAAAATTATGAAAGTTGCGAAATGTAGGTATGTTTTTTTATGCACAACGGGTTAGAACGCCAGAAGGGAATGTATTAAGCAGATATGGTATTCAATTGAATAAAGTGTATGTACTTATTTACCTCCTTTTTTTTCAGACAAAGTACTATCAATGTCGTTATATTTGCATTATTATTTGTTATTGCTATTATTATAATTACCATCATCATAATTACAATCGTTAAAAATCATCAACATCTCCATCATCTTATCTTAAACATTGTCATAGTAACTATCGTCATCGATCAAATACCATCCGTCAGTGACACCCAGGAGCCATCCGTGGTACCATACAGAAGCTATACCATGTGTCGACAACCACCGGTCACTGCCATCCGTCGGCACCATCAAGAAGCCACCCGGCGTCGTCGGTGCCATCCAGACGCCACCCATCGGCACCATCCGGAAACCATCTGACAGCACCATCCAGAAGCCATCGGACAGCATCATCCAGAAATCATCTGAAACTAAACACAAAAGCGACAGCAACTCCTTCCAAGTATTTATCACAAGACTATGAAATCAAAATGACTAGGAACATTTTCAATCAGAATATCGGAGTCAGAACCTTGTCGAAACTAATAATTAGCACGAATCTTTTTAGTTTTAAAGTTAAAATTAAAACTCTTCATTTAAACAGCTGCTGTTCCCTTGAGCCCTCTAGAATGTTCTCTGGAGTAGATGCAACCATTCTCTTCCTAATACAAATAATGTATATTATATAGGTACATATATACCTATATACATTATAAACTAAAAACTTGTATGTGCAAACCCTTACTATTATATTATAATAATCCTATAATGATTCAATCTTTTCCCCATAAAAATCGGCAATGCTAAAATGTGAGCATATATGTATTGATTAGTAATTAATTAATTTTGCTTTTATCAATGATAAAATAATTAAACATAGTCTATTCAGTGTCAAGATCAAGGTAACACTTAGTTAATTCAAGTAGCAAACCCAGTAATGGCCCTAGTAATGCCTAGTTGCTGTCAACAATTGATACTTGATACCATCCTATCGCAGGCCTAATTATGTTAACAAGAGATAGAGTCTTACGCTTTTGACGTACTATACAAAACAGGTCAACTTTTTGAGGTTGGTGTGCATTTTTAGCATCATTGCGCCCAAAGAGTATTGTAATAAAACTATGGCCGGGTCACACTACTGACAATGTGTGCGTGTTTTGGTCACCCAACTGTTGGGTGATATTTTTTTAGACGCTTTCGTTGCTTCGACTGTCTATCTAAGGTTAACAATAAGAGGTAAATTACCTCGCGACTCTTGTAATTCATATTCAAGGAACTTGGTTTGTTACCACTTACTAACCATCTTTATGTGTATGTGTAATGTTGTACAATGAGCTACTAAAATAAAGGGGATATTAAAGTACTAGATCTAAAATTATTTAAGACAAAATCATTTAACTAATCGTTTCAATAGTATGAAACATTTCTTGTACATGATTACATGAAATATGTACAAATAGTAATTTTGCAGACTTTATGCATTTGTATGTATATCAATGGACAATACTATATTGCACCTACCTACAAATTCATGTTGTGACCTTAGAATATTATGACATATCTTATATCAAATTAAGAAATATTATATTCTATTGTTTGTACAACACACAGCTTTTGCATTAGCAGTAGATACTGCGCCAAAATCTGGCGACCAGTGACTAGGAAATCGCGTCCTTCCACAATAAACTTGTGATCACGCTACCTTACTTACTCAATCAGTGAGCAACTAGTATTTTTTTTTAATAATATCCTTACTAATTTGTAGTCACATAATGTGAAGCAAACGTGGTGGGTTACCTATAGTTGATTACTTCAGATATCTAGCTACCATGTAACTATGTGTTAATTTGAAATCAAATTATTGTACATTGGTACAACATAATGCATAAATTAGGTAACAGCAAATAGCGTTTGCGCACCTTACTTTTGGACTGATTACAGTGACAGAGAAACCACTAATGTGATTTTGGTATAATACTTAATACTCTATGAAAAAACATTATAATTCATCAGGGGGACAGTGACTTATCGTTATCATCATCATCATTCAGTTCAACTGGATCAACGTGAATGTGGCTACCAAGGCAAGGAGTAAGCCTTGGCCACGTGGCTGTGCCCAAGACTTATCCGGCAATCCACGCACTGCGCTACTAGAAATTTGACCTGATCAAACGCTACGCGCAATCCACCATCAGCCTTACCATATCTATGTTAAATTAATTGTATGTATTCAACTGTCCTACCTTAATCATATCCAGGACAAGCGTGCGTATAGAGGTGAGTGTCATTATACCATCAAGGAATAGCTCTAGCCAAGCATACGCACACACCTCCATACGGGTTAACATCCACCCATTTTATCACCCGAGATTTGCCCTGGCTTAACATAATGCGTAAATCAAACTGCCACCCTACATGATAATTACACTCTCAGTTTAAAGAGAAACTCAAATTCAGAAACAGTGAGGCACTTACGGGGAGATAATGGTTCGATTAGAGTATTATTTTGGTGAACAAGTTTTTCTGCCAATGCAATGAAAACCTCAGAAGAATAGTTATACTCTGAGATGAGTACTTATTCAAAACATGGCACATTACCAGTAAGTATCCACTGTCAGCCAAATAGTATGTAATAAAACCCACGTTTTTACCCATCTAATATGATATCCATTACCATAAAACAACAATATTACCACAAAAGTGTAAACAGCAAGTAATTAGGTAAGTGTAAGAGTGTAATTGATTTTGGAAAAACTTTCACTCATAAGACCAAAATATAACACGTGCCTGTCATGACACATTTTTAGAACTTGCGGCAACTTCACCACCATTATTAAAATGTATGTCCTTTCATATACAAAGTGCAGAAAATCAGAATCATTTACTCAAAATGAGAATCATATTAAGTGTTCACGCAAAGCGCCCTTACAAACTGAACCATTTCCTTTAAATGTATTATCCAAATTACACTCCTTTTTGGCAGTCGTGTAATAATACGAAACATTTGTGAATACCTTACTTTTCGATCGTATAACATAACTCATGATTCTCATGAAATAGTAAAATGAATTGAAAATCCAGACCTTTAAACTGCTTTGAAGAGGACACCTCAGCATTCCACCCTCGGTCCCGCTTCACCGCCACTTCACATCCCCATCCTCGCATCTCGAAGCAGGACCCCTCGACACGTTGCCACTGCTTGCGTGCAGCCAGTCTCGCTCCGATGAGTATTAAACAGAAAAGAATGCAAATTTTAGAATATAGGATATGAGTACGTGTATACCAAGTTAGCTTTATCTCGAACACTAAATATACTGGAATAGTTGACAATCTTTTGGCCAGGGGCCTGGCTGAATGTAACGATCAAAATTATTGAAAATTTCAAGCTCCACTAGAAATTATAGTTTTATTAACACTTGTAATATACTATTTCTCGTGAAAAGTCTCTAAAGTAAAAAGAGCGTGTACTTACCACTTCTGATTTGTAGTAAAACTCCAGCTGGAACTATAATCGTTTATTTTGTGTTTCTTAAATGGCATAACATCAATAACCACTCGACATGACTTTAACTCGCAATACAATGATAATCTTTAAATTCCGAATACATCAATTCACAATAGTTTACAAGACATCAGCATACGTCTGTTCTGTCCGAGTGCCCGACCGAGAGCCCGCCATCTTGTTTTCAACCGTCAAACTACGCTAGTCAATTGACGTACTTTTATTTTCTAAATCACAAATATGACTATTTTAAATCATAAACCTTACACGATTTTGATGACTGAGGTGTCATTGGAAAGGGGGTGATGTGTCAAAGTGTTTGCATATGTCAATTTCTTATAACCTTCCTATTTAGCTTCATAAAATGACATAAAACGGAATAATACGGAATAAAACGTCCTCGATATCGAATTTGACCTCTAAAATACGTTAGGGGTCAAATCCAGATAGCCTTCACATCTTAAAATAATCACAGTGGTGTCCCCTAAGCATGGTAAAAATTTTACGCTTTCATCACAATGCGCACAATTTTATCGATTTCCGGTTCTACTACTTAGGAACACCTGATTTAAAGATAATATTGTTAATTAGGTAGGTAAGTACTTGAAATTTTTTATTTGTTTGTAATTACAATTAACTTTGTGTATGTTTTAGTGTAAGTATAACGTCTTATTTGTTTTATAAGCTTGTACCGCTTTTTGTAGATCAGTCTGTTATATATATGCGAGGACCTGTAAATGACTTCGTACTGTTATTAAGAGTGCTATTTGTTTGTTACTACACTCGCGAGCAAAAGTATGGAATCATAGGCCTATTTTCATACAAACGGGGTAACTTTGAGGCCTTGGTTCTCCGCTAAGGATTGACCTAGCTGTGATCTGATGATGGCCGACCAGGGAGTGAATGGAGGAGATTCAGATCGCTATACACACCCAACTGATATGATCAGCATTCTAAGAGATATAAAGATTAGAGTTCTCAGTGTCAGGATTTTCATACATTTTTATGACATTTAAATGAATAGGTTTTTTTAAACATATCCTAATATCTCACAGAATGCTGATCACATCAGTTGGATGTGTATAGCGATCTGAATCTCCTCCATTCACTCCCTAGATGGCCATCATCAGATCACAGCTAGGTTAATCCTTAGCGGTGAACCAAGGCTTCAAAGTTACCTCGTTTGTATGAAAATAGGCCTATAATTCCATACTTTTGCTCGCGAGTGTAGTTGTTGGTCTTCCTTAAGATTAATAAATACTGATAAATAATGCTCACATAAAAAAAACATTAAGTACCTACTTAAAATATGTAAAAAGACCATCTTATGGGTGACATACATTGAAATCATCTCTAAATAACCTAAAAATTAATCCATCCAATCCATGGTTGGCCGCAATGTAAATAAAACTATTTATAAAGAGGGTAGCAATGTCGTCGTCCGTCATCCGACGCGCGCGGTCGACTTCTGAACTTACTTGCCGAAGAACTTACTTACTTGCCGAAGTTAATCACCGTTTGGACGCAACTTGCCGTTTTCCGATTAAGTGAGTAAGTAGAAGGACAGTTGAACTTACTTACTTACTTATGGATGTGTAAATCGTCCTTTAAAGCAGCGGACACCTTTAATGAGTACACTATTTGGAATATAAACTCGCGGGGTGGGGTGAGGTAATTGATTCTGGAGCGGGGCGGAGTGTCCTTTCTGTACGGTAGTACCTTAGAATAATTACACATAGAAGGCGAGTCCGCGTCCGTATAGTGAGGCAACTCAAACCAAGCCAGAATGGCTTGGTATGACTATTCGGCCCGTTAGTGCTCAAGTGATATTCGTGTCGAACACAACTCCCGAAAATTTCACTAAAAATGAGGGTTTACGCAATGAACGGATGTCACAATCAGGTCACATTACATCGCAGAAACACAAGAAACATTGTAGATTACATTTCACGTGTAATTAATGCGTTTGAACTTACATTTTTACGTAAAACATCCATCAAAAATAACCATGACGTGCCACTTCACATTTTACGAAAATGTTGCCAGGACGGGGAAAAAAATCTCCCGCATTTACTGTTGTTCAATTAAAAGCAGGGATTGAAATACCGTTAAAAAAAATAACGATATAAAAAAATAACGTTAAAAATACCGTTAAAACATTTTATCAGTAAATTTACCGGTAAAAATAACGTTAAAAATATATTACCGGTAAAATTAACGTTAAATATAGCGTTAAATTAAGTACCGGTAAAATTATCGGTAAAAAATTAACGTTATTAATTGGAATAACGTTAATTTAAAAATTAACGTTAAATTAACGTTATTTCAGTAAATAACGTTAAATTTAACGTTATTTCTCAAATTAACGTTAAAATTAACGTTATTTATTGACATAACGTTAATTTTAAATATAACGGTAAAAAGAGTAAAAATTAACGTTATATTTAAAAATAACGTTAACATTCCCTGATTAAAAGTTAAATGAGTCAATTATATTCCATGCAATTTGACAATTACTTATTTTCTATTAGGGTAGCATTGAAAAAAACGCAATGTTCTCATTGAAATAAAATGTATGATGATTTATAAAGAAATTGTATGACAAAAATTACGCAAGTACGGAAGCGTTGTCACAAATATTAAAGGACATCAGGCACATGAGACCCCAAAGTGTATAAACATAATTCTGTTATCTATAAACACTTTATGTTACTAGAATCATAAAACAGTAGCAACATTATTTTTTAACTCCTTCATTTAGCTTTAATTAATTTAAGAAAAAAACAAAAGCATATCAATGAAACGGACATCTTTGTTAGCGATTTCACAAGTCTCCCCTGAGTATATTTGTTCTGTGGCACAAGTGATTGCGCATTAAAAACAAATGGCCGAATGTCAGTCAACTCAACTGGCAAAAGCGTTTTGTTACGTGCGACATATGCACAGATTTTCCGTTTGATCTGGATCCAACTCGTACTATGGGCAACAGCGTCGCTTAACCAGTTTTCAAGAAAATTCGCGTGCGCGCGTATCGCCCCTGCACGAACTAAACGTATGGTTGTGACGGCGCGGCGTGCAAGCGATTTTAACCTTAGCAGTGGTTAAGCGACGCTGTTGCCCATGGTACATTGTGGTGCTAATCTGTATCACTAACGCAGCTAACGAAACGTATTGTCGTGAAACTGGCGTTGCTATTTAGTGTCAGGGTTACCAAAAAAAACTTTCAAACGTAAATAACTCTTAAAACATAAATTTTCGTAAAAATCTGAATATTTTCTATGACTAACTAATTACATGCCTACATTTTGAAAAAAACAGAAACGTTATACATTCTGTGGTTTTTTTCTATGGGACTCTGCCTGATGTCCTTTGGAAAGTGGATGTATTTTACGACCCCAAGTGGTACATATTTGTATTGCGAAATTATAAACTCGCAGAAGGTTGGTTTTATCTCGTGTTAAAATGAATGTAAGTACTTATTTGTAGGTAATTTGTTATGAAATAATTTAGTCTAAAAGCTGATATCATTTAAATGAAAACTTTCAATACTAAAATAATTAATTAGGGGTAGCATATTTTTAAATAAAGGTTTTATAAAATGATTTCTTTATACGCTGCCGCTTGCCGATGACACCGCACTCACTCGTAGTTAGTTTGTTTCAGGAATCTTGCTCGATTGCTATAGTCGCACGCAGGGTTCGGGAAACAGGTAAATATTATAAAAAAAACAAAATGGCGGCTAACTTTTTGTTTGTTGGCTGATTTTGATAAAACTCGGTTTGGGGTACTATTTTTAAAAGAAAACAGCAACGCAATGTTTATAATATGAAAAAACCTAAGATATCGGCCAAATATATTTTTAGTGGGCCGATTTCGATGTAACTCGATTTTTAGGACTATTTTGTCAATAATACAGCAACGCAATGTAAAAAATAAAAAAAAATCCAAGATGGCGGCCAACTTCTTTGTTTGTGAGCTGATTTCGATAAAACTCGGTTCGGGGTACTATTTTCGAAAGAAAACAGCAACTAAATGTTAAAAATATTAAAATCCAAGATGGCGACCAGCTTTTTTGTTTGTGGACCAATTTCGATGAAACTCGGTTCGGGGTACTATTTTGACAAGAAAACAGCAACACAATGTTAAAAATACAAAAAATCCAAGATGGCGGCCAACTTTTTTATTTCTGGGCTGATTTCGATGAAACTCGGATCTTGTGACTATTTTGACAAGAAAACAGCAACACAATGTTAAAAAAATAAAAATTCCAAAATAGTAGCCAATTTTTACTTATTTGTAACATTGCGTTGCTATTTTCTTGTCAAATAGTACCCTGAACCGAGTTTCATCGAAATCGGCCCACATACAAAAAAAGCTGGTCGCCATCTTGGATTTTTATATTTTTAACATTTAGTTGCTGTTCTCTTTCGAAAATAGGACCCCAAACCGAGTTTTATCGAAATCAGCTCACAAACAAAGAAGTTGGTCGCCATCTTGGATTTTTTATATTTTTAACATTGCGTTGCTGTTTTCTTTTGAAAATAGGACCCCAAACCGAGTTTCATCGAAATCGGCTCACACACAAAAAAGCTGGTCGCCATCTTGGATTTTTATATTTTTAACATTAAGTTGCTATTTTCTTTCGAAAATAGGACCCCAAACCGAGTTTTATCGAAATCAGCTCACAAACAAAGAAGTTGGTCGCCATCTTGGATTTTTTATATTTTTAACATTGCGTTGCTGTTTTCTTTTGAAAATAGGACCCCAAACCGAGTTTCATCGAAATCGGCTCACACACAAAAAAGCTGGTCGCCATCTTGGATTTTTATATTTTTAACATTAAGTTGCTATTTTCTTTCGAAAATAGGACCCCAAACCGAGTTTTATCGAAATCAGCTCACAAACAAAGAAGTTGGTCGCCATCTTGGATTTTTTATATTTTTAACATTGCGTTGCTGTTTTCTTTTGAAAATAGTACCCCAAACCGAGTTTTATCGAAATCAGCTCACAAACAAAGAAGTTGGCCGCCATCTTGGATTTTTTTATTTTTTTCATTGCGTTGCTGTATTCTTGACAAAATAGCCCTAAAAACCGAGTTACATCGAAATCGGCCCACTAAAAATATATTTGGCCGATATCTTAGGTTTTTTCATATTATAAACATTGCGTTGATGTTTTCTTTTAAAAATAGTACCCCAAACCGAGTTTTATCAAAATCAAAAAAACAAACAAAAAGTTAGCCGCCATTTTGGATTTTTTAATAATATTTACCTGTTTCCCGAACCCTGCGTGCGACTATAGCAATCGAGCAAGGTTCGTGAAACAAACTATTGCGTTACTGTTTTCTTGTCAAAATAGTACCCCAAACCGAGTTTCATCGAAATCGGCCCACAAACAAAAAAGTTGGCCGCCATTTTGATTTTTTTATATTTTAACATTGCGTTGCTGTTTTCTTGTCAAAATAGTACCCCGAACCGAGTTTCATCGAAATCGGCCCACAAACAAAAAAGTTGGCCGCCATCTTGGATTTTTTATATTTTAAGATTGCGTTGCTGCTTTCTTGACGAAATAATACCATATTCTTATGATAGTACCCCGAACCAAGTTTCATCGAAATCGGCCCACAAACAACAAAGTTGGCCGCTATCTAGATTTTTTCATATTATTAACCTTGCGTTGCAGTTTTCTTGTCAATATAGTGCCCCAAATCGAGTTTCATCAAAATCGACCCACAAACGAAAAAGTTGGCCTCCATCTTTTTCTTCTTTTTTGACATTCTTAACATCGCACAGTCGACTAACTATAGTTACAGTTAAATGGTGAAATCCATAAAATCGCAACTATAAATACGACGATGGTTTCAACTTCCCTACTTTTAAGGGAAAATTTCGGTTTACTAATGTTTTCCCTAATTTTAAATGCAATAATTTCATTTGCCATAATTGCATATGCCATAATTTCATTAAACATAATGTTTTATTTGCCATAACTAACAAATGACATAAATTTATTTTCACTAATTTCATTGGTCATAAGCAATCAAATGACATATTATTCTTATTACATAATATAATTTGCCATACTCATCATTTAAAATATTGTTATCATCCATAACAATGATTTTCCATAATACTTACTTATTACAATATTTGGCAAAACAAACATTGGTTTCTATTATTTCAGCAAAGAAGTAATGAAAGAAGCCAGCATAATTCATATTTATTAAAGAATTAATAAGATTTTGACCAATCAAGATAATTTATTTATTATAATAATGTAGAATTTTTGAGAGCGTTGGCATTGAATCTCAATTTAAAATGACAAAATTGTGGAACTTAAATTAAATTGTTTATATTTGATTTATAAAATTATAACTAGCTTTATAATTATACGATTCAGGTTTTTTAAAAATATATTTAAGTTTTAAATATAATGAGTAAGCATGCAATTGCCATACAGCATGCAAGCAGGCATGCAGCATGCAAGCAGGAATGCAGCATGCAAGCAAGCATGCAAGCAGGCATGCAGCAGGCAAGCGGCAAGCAATCAGGCATGCAGCATGCAACATACATGCAAGCATTAGGGAGCTCCGCTCGCTTCGCTCGCTCCGCTGCGAGTGGTCAAAACACTAACCTAACCTAACCTACTGGTAGGTGCATTAAAAGTTTTACTTTATAGCGGGGGGCCTCAGGCCCCCCGACCCCCCCGAGCAGGGGGGCCAGCCCCCCTGCACCCCCCGGCAAGCATTCTACATGCAAGCAGGCATGGAGCATACAAGCAGGCAAGCAGCATGCAAGCAGGCATGCAGCATGCAAGCAGGAATGCAGCATGCAAGCAGACATGCAGCATGCAAGCAGGTATTCAGCATGCAACATGCATGCAAGCATTATGGAGCTCCGCTGTGAATGGTCAAAACACTAACCTAACCTACCAGTGGTGGTCGCATTAAAAGTTTTCATTAATAACCCCTAGGTACGTTTAGGTGAAGAGATATGTTATAAGTTATGTATATTATGTCAATTATTGATTATGTCACATAATATTTATAGGAACTAATCATTATGACACTTGTTATTATGGCTCCTAATTTTATGGCAAATGAAAGTTATTGCTAATGGATTATTATGTCATACGTTGTTAGTATAAAAGACATTATTACAAATGAATATTATGACCGAGGATCATTATGGCAAATGAAATTATTACAAATAATATTATGATAAACGAAAGAATACCGAAAATTTCATGTACTGGTAACATCATCTTTTTTGCTGTGTGCGTTTCGTCGAGCGTAAACACAAGCACCTTACGCACACATAAATTTCATTTGTGCCTCACTTTTGACAGACCACTTTCTAGGAAACTATCGTTCTAGGTGTAATTATTCTAAGGGTAGTACTTATATCTATTCTGTGTTTGTACTCCGCATTGATTGACTTAACATTATTTGTTTCAGATATTCTCAAAACGATGATTATTGAACAAGCTACAAAATTAATTTATATTATACAAGAAGCTACTGAAGCTAATGAACTCTATTATTTTAAAGAAGGCGAATCATTGCGTATAATTTGCAGTCTACCCGAATATAAAGGGACACAACTTCCGACTGGCACCACACTTAGTTTGTGTCATAGTAAAACTGGTAAGTTGCCGCGTAAAAGCTGCAGTAGTTTTTGCAGGTTCCGAATTCGAAAGCCGTAGGATCTAAAATTGAAAGGGTAGTATTTAGGCCGGTAACAATATATTCCCATTTTGGGTATCAAAAATATTGAAATATAGCGTACTGAAATACTAAGAGGGCGACGGACTGAGAGTGACTACAACTATTGAAAATGGGTGACTTTAAGATACAAATTGAGTAATTAGTATTCAGAACGAGCGACTAAATTTCAAATTGGGCGACAACCTTAGAAGTCTAGGGCTATCGACTACCGTGTGCAGTCTTTATTGGTTAGATAGGTAGGTACTTACTCACCCAGAAACTTTAGTAAAAATTATGGATGGTCACTCACTGTATTCCAAAGCCACTTTTATCGTAACTGGGTTTTTTAAAGTCACAACAGGTACCTACCTACTTACTCATTTCTCTCCCTTCTCGGATCTCGTTTGAGCTAGACGTGTCTAAAGTAAATTATTTTGTCAGAATTTTAAAATTAATTTAATAGTACATTATGATACAAGTTAGCTTAGGTTACTTATTGCACACAAGGCTGTAGGTTGCAGCCCGAGCCGCAGGCGAGGGCGTAACTCAGCCGAGTGTGCAATAAGTAAGAGCTCACGAGTTTCATACGACGTTTTTCAACACATTTGCGAGGAAAAAACAAAGTAATTTACCACACAGCAACAAATACGACAAAAACAAAATGATAATCATGATGAGAAAAGGTGCGCAGGTTTTTTTTTTTGTTTTTTTCACACGCCCAATGCAAGACTATTTTGCGAAGAAAGGGGTTAGTGAGCATACAGCCTACTTCAAAATTATAAATTTAGGTGATAAAATGCTAATATTTTAATATTTTTTAACAAAATATTGTAAATAAGAAATAATTTGATAATAATAAATATTTGTTTGACTTAATTAAGGACCTACACATTTATTTATTCCAAAAAATGCAAATGAATTTTCAGCGGCATAAAACCTCTTTGTTGTTACTAAAAAAATAACTGTATTACCCGGTAAATTGAAAATGCTCTGTTTACTCGCATAGAACTTGCAGTAAGGTACCTATTTGACTTTGTAGGGATAATTCTATAACCAACTAGTGTTTTATATATTATTGCACGCGTTTGTTATAGTTCGGTTTATGGCCCTAAAAGCGATGTATTAGGGCTCACTTTACGAGCAAGTGTGTTGAAAATAAAGTTATCGTTTATTCGTTTGCAATAATAGGAGCGCATAAGTGACGAGAACTTGCTGATAACACAAATTAGTTGTGTGAGTATTCTGTTAAAAAAGCCAAAAAGAAACAAGACACTAACCACGGAACCCGCACATTATTGGAAGGAAAAGGATAACCATAGTGACTTTGTACCTCACGAAATTGTGCACACGCACACGGCTAATCACATCAACAGCCGCATGCGGAGAGCTCTAGTTACGGTGGATGGTTAGAAGATTTGTACTGGCCCGTCGATAGCGCCCAGATTACGCTGACCCCTGCTCACAGTAGTTTTGAAATACTACTTTTCGAGAGTTATTTATCCCTAGTATTTTGTTGCAATAACGGATCATGCCGCTAAAGAAGACTACCCCACCGATGTCAAGTGAAATTGACGTTGACTCACCGCGATCTGTAGCACTACCATGAGTTTACAAAAACCATTCTCGATATCGACCGCGTTAGCAATTTGTATGGGAAATTGAAGCAGAGCCTCTAGCGGATACGCGAAGAACTAAAATCTATAGTAAGACTGCTCACCATCCACGAGTTCACCATCCTCGCTAATGTGAACTCGATAAGGTAAATGTCCCATATTTCGGCATGTTAAGACTCTTAATGACTTCAAGATTTTAAAATTGTAATATTTTAGGTTTTCATGATCGAGTATAGTGCCCCGATTTATGAAATTGTGTTGTGTCATTTGCCTGTAGTATCGCAGATATGATAGATGTGCGGATGGGCTATTAAAAGGTTTCATATTTAGAACCAAATAAAGATATTTTAGTATTGAAAATTCTGTTTTTTTTTGGGAAAATCGAAATTGGCGGAAAAAACGCCAAAAATTCTTACCAGATGAAATAAGGATAAGGAGTAAGAATAGAAAGCTGCATAATCAGCGAGAAATATAGGCTATAGTTGTTTAAAAAATAGAAATATCTATAACCTCTATAGTAATTGCAATAGTGAAAACCTACCAAAAAAAATCCTATAAAATTATTTAGCGTGAACTGTAAAAACTATTGATAATAAATAAATAAATAAAATATTTTAATATAGTCTTCTTTAAATTATTCTAATCGGACGTTTCGTTTGGAAGTTACTACGAGTATATGGGATCATTTTACTACTTAACTATTTAAAGTTTTATTCAAATTGACTTTCTGTGAGCTTAAAAAGTAGGTACATACGAGCGCTAATCTTATGGTGGTGACAAGGAATACACGCCATAAAGCTGTCTGTGCCGACGACTGAGAGTTTTGAACGTAGCATTGCCCTCAGTCACGGTAACGGATAGATACCGTAACCGTGTCTTAGTTCAGTCACCAAAATGTTGGTACTTGATTTTTAGACAGTTTATGTGCTATATTTTGTACTAATGTAGGTGTAATAATTAATAATTTGTGACAGAAAAAAAAACTAAACGAAATAACTTACTAACACGAAATATTGGTCGTTTACCTTAGTTGCTGTAGTTTGCAATTATAATCCGACTAAGTAAAAAATCATTAGTTAGTGCGTGTATACCGAATGGAAGTGAGTTTTGAATTTATGTTGGTTACTATCTTTTTACTTTCCTCTATGGTTACTATTTATGTCAAATCTTCCTGTGAGTATAAATGTTCCTTGTGTCAAATCGAAAATGTCAAATGTAATTTTCACGTTTTAATAATTATTTATTTTGTGTTTTCTTTGCGTATTTTGTTGTGTAAAAGCTAGCTTGTTAAGATTGATAAGAATAAAATTAGAAGCAGTCGATTAGAGGAGTTTATGGAAAGGTGAAATAAAAGGTTGGTACTTGATACAAATCCTCGGACGATTCGTCCAAGTACAAATCATTAGAAAACTCAGATAAACCTAAATCCAACCAGAAAAATACTTTCATGAAAGTTTTTATTAAACCTTACGCTGTTTTAGTTTAAGTTTCTCTTAATAATTGTTTCTTTATATTTATGATTAGCTATCCATGACCTTGATTTGTTTTTACTATCGGCCATAGATGCATTAATTGCAATTTTTTAAAGACGACCTGCCCCATGCTCCAATTGCCAATCTTACTTTTAAAGCTTAAAATATGAGCAATAGACGATTAAATAACGTGTCGTAAGCTTATGTAAATCTCAGACTTTGATATTGTGTGACAAGCTTACGACACGTAATAACGTAGCGTTCAAACGCATAGAATGTTGGCCATTTGAGTAGGGGGACAGCGTGATTACGATAATAGCCTAGGTCTTATTTTAACACGATAGAGCTTAATGAGAATCCCACAACTTATACAACTTATGGTTTACTTATTTCATTACAGATAATGTGTGTATCATCCCACAATCGACAAAAATATCCAGTTTCCTTCCAAATTAATAAAAACGTACAAGTTGGACGAAATACAACATGGCAGAGCGACATGCGGCAGATACCTAGGTTTTTTGTGCCTTATTCAAATATGATATTAAATAAACAAATAAGGCCCCAAATGATACAAATCTACGAGTTAAAGTGAGATCTTTTTTTAGGAATATATAACATAAATCTTTACTTTGTAATAATAAATATTCAAATTTATTGATAAGTTGTTTTTATTTAATATTTCAAATAACCTCAAAAACCTCAATTTCAAATAAAAAAGTTATAGGCCTTAATTTAATAAGTGTAATAGATTTATTACGGCCAAAGTCAAGTTTTCGGAAAATTAGATTTAGTTAGAACTGTTTTCTTATATTCCTACTGTTAAATAATTAAATAATATATAAAGACTTAAAATTAGATAGGCCTTATTTGTATCAAGTATTACGTTGATATGGACGGAATTAACATATTTGCAACTAAGTAGATTATTATTTAGATTTAACACAATATTTTCTAATTTTGTAACATGCTTGATAGGAAAGTACTTAATTTTTTTTTTACATTAGTTTCAAAGTGGAGGAATGCGTTACGTTACGGCGTATTTGAATGGTGACCTTAGTAAGCCCACGGAATGGAGGGCCCACCTAGAAGGGCCACTATTCAGCGTTGGGCACAACCTGACCCACCCCCTGACTAGAGGATTTCTAACACGGGTTTTCATATTTATCGGTTTATAATTTGCCCTTGATTTCGTTGCATTATGCAGCTGTGGCGCACATATTTTATGCTAAATAAGCTCTGAAAGACATTATTTAGACTATTTTAGACACAAAAAATACTAAATTAAATTAAAATAGAAGTATTCACGCCAATGACTATGCTGTACCGCGGTTTGATTACATTCTCTTTTGTTGTACCTATTTTTTACATTCCTCTATGCCATAGAGGATAGTAAAAGGTATACTCATTGATCTCACGCCTCAAAACGCAAGTGAGTAACTTTACTACTATAGTTATGGTATTTCTCGATACTATCTGTCAATTAGTAACTCATGGTACCGAATTGCTATGAAAAAGGCCAAAACGTTACTCGATGCTCGCTAGCGAGTATAGTAAACTATTGTAGTTTACTATACCAACTCATGGTAGAGCTACTGGCTCGGAACAGAATTTAACGATCGTCTGTGATTCTCACGACAATAACAACTTTAATGTCACTCAACGTTTACTAAAACGTAAAAGGGAATGTGAAACTGATTTTGACTCCCTAAAAAGTAATTTGATGAAAATGTTTGATAGTAAGCTGTCGGTTTTTTTCTATGGATAAAAACACAGAACTCGGCCATTTCAGACTCCATTGATTTTGTCACTAAACAATATGATGCAATAGTGGTGGAACTACAATCATTAAGAGAAGAACGCCGTGAAAACTTGGAATATATACAGGAATTAGAAACCAAAATTGAAAACATGGAGCGTAAATACAAAGCCTCAAGTTTTGAAATTAAAAACATCCCGAAAATTGGACCGGAGTCTAAAGATGATTTACTCAACATTGTAGTGAAAGCTGGAAATGTTTTGAGTGTACCCGTCCAGGCTGCTGATATTCGTGATGTCTACCGAATTAACACAAAAGTGGAATCAAATAAGCCAATTGTTGTTGAACTGAATAGTGTGTTGTTGAGAGACAAATTCCTCCACAAGATTAAGGATTTTAATCTCAAGAATAAGTCTGACAAGCTGTCCACTAACCATCTACAATATACAGGTGCAGTGAAACTATATATATATATATATATATATATATATATATCTGAAAGCCTCACTTTACGAGCAAGAAAACTGTTTTTTTCGGCACGTGAATTTGTTAAAAGTAATGGATATGAGTATTGCTGGTAGTCCTACGCGTACGCAAAAAAAAACCGCAAATCGATGTACAGCAAATCCCTTTGGTACACGTATACTTGAGGTAAAAACAAAATTTTGGACCCGCAGTTCTTAAAAATTCTTCCCTTAGGAAAGGAGTTATGGTGTCATCTTTTTTTGTATGGGAAAATTTTTTTTTTTTCCTGTAACCTATCGTGCATGGTATTGAATGAAAGGGCTTGCTGAGCCGGTTCTAAAAATATATCACATCATTATATTTCAGCCACTTGTCCTAAATTAAACCAAAAAACATTTTCAAAACATACCAAGTTTGGGCTCCTTCAGATCCGATTTGGTTGAATTATTTCTTGTAAAATACACCTTAAGAGTTACATAATATCCTCATATCAAAACACAAGAAAGTAATTTTGAAAATATGTAAATTTGTTTTTTTTTTTTTTTATTTTTGCCCAAACTTACGTTTGTATGGGATTTTTGGAAATTGATTTTTGGTTTAATTTAAAACAAGTGCTGAAATGTAATTATGTGATATATTTTTAGGAACAGCTCAGACAGCCCTTTCATTCGATATTACACAAGATAGGTTTTAGCACAAACATTTTTTTAAATTAAATATAATCACTTTGTGAAAGCTTTGTAATCATGAAAAAAAAAAAAAAAACTAAATATCAATATTTTCAAAATTGCTTTCTTAAGGTTAGATATGAGAACATTACATATCATTTGAGGTATATTTTATGAAAAATAATTCAACCATATTGTATCTGTAGGAGCCCAAACTTGGTATGTTTTGAAAATGTTTTTTGGTTTAATTTAAAACAAGTGGCTAGAATATAACGATGTGATATTTTTTTAGAACCGGCTCAGCAAGCCCTTTCATTCAATACCATACACGATAGGTTTTAGAACAAAAAAAATTTTTCTTATACAAAAAAAAGATGACACCATAGCTCCCCTCCTAAGGGAAGAATTTTTAAGAACTGCGGGTCCAAAATTTTGTTTTCACCTCAAGTATACATGTACCAAACGGCTATACTGTACATCGATTTGCGGAATTCCATTGATTTTGAGCTCGTAGAACACCCACTATGGGTGAATCATGGAAGTGTCTACGTAAGACTACCGATACTCGATATATCAAAATAATAAGTCGGAACGATTTGAAGAAACCGCAAAAGTGACTATCATTATTATTTTCTCAAACCCTGTGTGTAAGTTAAAACATCTTTATCATTCCTCAACAAAAATATTATTATAGGAATTCCATTAATGGATGCTGCTTGAATGTAATATTCAAATATGAAGACTATGTCATAAACAAGGTCAACCATTTATATCACTTGTTATTGATATTTTTTATAAAGAACTGCAGCATGTTTAATACAACGTTACAGTCGTATCGACAATACTTACCGTTTCCTAATATTAATTACTTAAATATTATTGAGACGCAATCATATTTTCCCTTTATTTATATTTTTATAATGATACACATATAACATTATTACAAGGTTAAATCTTTAAATATACCTAGATTTGTTTGTTCGCATGTTTGCATAACTTTCACCAGTACACTTTTTTAGGGTTCCGTAGCCTAAATGGCAAAAAACGGAACCCTTATAGATTCGTCATGTCTGTCTGTCTGTCTGTCTGTCTGTCTGTCTGTCCGTATGTCACAGCCACTTTATTCCGAAAGTATTAAGACTACACAGTTGAAACTTGGTAGGTTCAGTATTCTGTTAACCGCATAACGAATTTAATACAAAAATAAGAAAAATAAAAGATTAAGGGGGGCTCCCCATACATGGAACTGAAACTGAAAAAAATTGTTTTCTTCAAAACCAACACGTGTTGGGTGTTTATAGATAGGTCTTAAAAAATGACATTGAGGTTCCTAAGACAAAAGATATTCACCGCCAAAGTGGTAAAATGTGTCGTCCCCCCCTTTCTTCTTTAACTTTTGAAATAAGAGAGTGAAAAATCTAAAAAAAATATATGCTGTAGATCTTAATAAACACTTTCAACCAAAATTAGTTTCAACGAGATATAGTAATTAGTTTTTGAGATATAGCACATTTTCCAAAACCGCAAATATAACTTTGTCATTCATACCAACACTGTGAAAAACAAAGTTATTTTTGCAAACGAAAAATGATAGGTGGTATTAAAATATGGTATGGTATAAGGTAACTACGGAACCCTATGGCGCGTGGCCCGACACTCACTTGGCCGGTTTTCTACGACTTCTACGAATCCTTTGCTTAATTTTATACTGTGTTCAACGGAAACTAAAACGCTGCACTGTAAAAATCAAGCCACTGCCTACATGACTAGATTGCCAGTTATGTTTTATTAAAGAATGTTTTGTGGTATGGCTACGTACAGTGTAATGTGTTGGTTCTTTAAGAACTTTATAAATACTAATGAAAGTGTAACAAATGACTGTGCTCATTATCATTGTGCCATACTGCAATTTATGTATATTGCTTCTTTTCGTGTCTTATTTTTTATAATAATACAGTTTCTTTTTTTTGTGTTACTACTAAATATTAAAAGTGAATAGAACAAATCAAATATCTTAAGAGCTAGACAATATTTTAGATTTTAAAGGTATCAGTTGTGATGTGGATGAAGTGCATTTACATGTCATCCCATCTCAGTTATGTTTATCTATCATTACACAAAACATCCGGAGTATAAATTGTAATTTTCTTAATATGGAGACATTGCTTCAAAGAATTGGAAATGATGGCGTTGTTCTTTACCTAAATAAAAAGCTCACTTAGTTACTGAACCAGAGTTTAAAAATGCAAATTGTTTACTTGTGAAAATAAAAAATGATACTGCAATTATCGCAGTGTATAGATCACCATCATATCGTAATATTGATGAATTTCTGGTCTCCTTGAATGAATTGTTATTAATCTTAGCTGATGTTACCAATATTATACTGATTGGTGACGTTAATATTCCAATTTACTTAGAAAAAAAACCGGCCGAGTGCGTGTCGGGCCACGCGCCATAGGGTTCCGTACCTTATACCATACCATATTTAATACCACCTATCATTTTTCGTTTGCAAAAATAACTTTGTTTTTCACAGTGTTGGTATGAATGACAAAGTTATATTTGCGGTTTTGGAAAATGTGCTATATCTCAAAAACTAATTACTATATCTCGTTCAAACTAATTTTGGTTGAAAGTCTTTATTAAGATCTACAGCATATATTTTTTTTAGATTTTTCACTCTCTTATTTCAAAAGTTAAAGGGGGGGGGACACACATTTTACCACTTTGGCGGTGAATATCTTTCAAACGGTTGACTTTGAGAAAAAATTGACTTAGGAACCTCAATATCACCCACCCAACACGTGTTGGTTTGAAGAAAACATTTTTTTTAGTTTCAGTTCCATGTATGGGGTGCCCCCCTTAATCTTTTATTTTTCTTATTTTTGTATTAAATTCGTTAAGCGGTTAACAGAATACATCTACCTACCAAGTCTCAACTGTGTAGTCTTAATACTTTCGGAATAAAGTGGCTGTGACATACGGACAGACAGACATGACGAACCTATAAGGGTTCCGTTTTTTGCCATTCAGGCTACGGAACCCTAAAAAGGTACTCAGACTCTGAAAAATATTTACAATTAGCAGCATACCATGGTCTAGTGCCTTCACACACCATCATTACACGTGTTCAGAGTGGTACATGTATTCCAAACAGTTGTTACACAATCTTCCATAACCGACCACAAAGCTGTTACCTTCTTTCAGCATGAACACAAAATGAAAATCTCACCAGAAATTCATAAAATTATTAATTATGATAGTTTAGCGCTTGACATATCTAATATTGATTTAAGCCCAATCTATCAATATATTGATCCTAATTCCGCTATTAGTTATCGAATTGAAAAATTGCAATTAGCTTTAAATAAAAATACCAAAATTAAGAAAATCCCTAGACGTAAAGTGTTGCTAAAGCCATGGATGACTTAGGTGTGTACGAAATCGTGATAGATTGCATGAACAATATATGCGGTTCCCTAATAATGTTGTATTAAAAACTAGTTATACTCGTTACAGAAACTTTTGTAACAAATTACTTAAAAAGATCAAAAGAGCGTATGATCGGGAACAGGTACATAAGGCAGGCAAGAGCAACAAAATAATCTGGGGAGCTGTAAAAGGCATAATAAATAGTAATAAAGACAGAGATTATCCAAAAGAACTTTTAACTAGTGGGTCTACACCTGAAGCTTCCGTTGAAATAATTAATGATTATTTCGTGAATGTAGGTAAAAAATTAGCAGAGGCCAATGCCGCAAATACAGATACCGATTCTTCATCTGATGTTAGTCATACTTCCAATGGTAACTCCTTTGTTCTTTTGCCAACGGATGAGG
The DNA here is from genome assembly GCA_943789525.1 of Agriphila geniculea. NCBI lineage: Eukaryota > Metazoa > Arthropoda > Insecta > Lepidoptera > Crambidae > Agriphila > Agriphila geniculea. Next base: position 6,690,475 of record OX038898.1, on the reverse strand, counting down.
ATGAGATTAAGCGAATTATTTTGAACTTAAAGACAGCTCGGTGGGCTGAGATGGTATTTCCAACAAGTTTCTTAAAGATTACCATCCAATATTAGTACAACCGCTTTGGGAACGTACCCATACTACGTGACCCATATTTTACCATGGTTTTCACGTAGTATTTCATAGATAAGGGTTTTACATCATTTTCAACAGAAATCTAAAAAAAAATTTGCTCATTTTTGTCGTTTCATTAGTAAGGCGCTTGCCATGTAATGCCAAGAGTGTGTATTATAATTTTACATACAATTACAAGTGAAAAAATGTATCAAGAAGAAAAAAAATTTCGCTGCGTGCCATATTTGAATACAACTTGAAAAAAAAGAACCAGATTTCCATTGAATATATTGACTACGTGCCAAAAAAATAGGGCCCCCCCCCCCCCCCCCCCCCCCACCCTGTGACCAAGCGTGGTATTTTAAAGACCCCCCTCCCCCCCCCCCTTAACGGGTCACGTAGTATGGGTACGTTCCCTTACATTCATTTTAATATGTGTCTGAGCACTGGAACTTTTCCAAAAGCACTAAAGAAATCTGTTATACGTCCTATTCATAAGGGTGGTAATAAAGATGTGATTGGCAATTATCGGCCTATTTTAATATTGTCAGCACTATCTAAAATCCTAGAAAAGCTGATCAACAATAGACTGGTTGACTTTTTAGAAAAGACAAACAGTTTGATGGATTCTCAATATGGTTTCAGAAAAGGTAGGTTCACTGAAGATGCAGTGAACGAATTGACTGACTTTGTTCAAAAAAACCTGGACGCCGGTAGCAAGTGCCTTGTCATTTTTCTCGATCTGGCCAAGGCATTCGATACTGTTTCTGTATCACTACTTCTAAAAAAGCTTTATCGCTTGGGCATTAGGGGGCTACAATGGAAATTGTTTCAAGATTATCTCACTGACCGATCTCAATGTGTACAAGTAGGTGATTATTTGACCTCTGACCAGCCAATTACGTACGGAGTACCACAGGGGAGCATCTTAGGCCCAACCCTTTTTCTTGTATACATCAATGACATCAGTCACCAACTATCCTCTGACGTTGGCAAACTTATAACGTATGCTGATGATACGGTTCTCATGTTTGCTGGGGATACGTGGGAAAAAATCTTTGAACTAGCTCAAAAAGGTGTTGACAGTGTAACAAAATGGCTTAGAAATAATATTCTTACACTTAATTCTGATAAAACACAAATTGTTTGTTTCTCCATTAATAATTGCAGTGAGATACCTGTGAGATAAAAATGACAAAAATCCAACATGGCGGCCAGCTTTTTTATTTGTGGGCCGATTTCATTGAAACTCGGTTTTTTATACTATTTCGACAAAAAAACAGCAAAACAATGTTAAAAATGTCAAAAATCCAAGATGGCGGCCAACTTTTTTATTTGTGGGCCGATTTCATTAAAACTCGGTTTTTGGTACTATTTTAACAGAAAAACAGCAACGCAATGTTAAAAATGTCAAAAATCCAAAATGGCGGCCAACTTTTTTGTTTGTGGGCCGATTTCAATGAAACTCAGTTTTTAATACTATTTAGACAAGAAAACAGCAACGCAATTTTAAAAATATAAAAAATCCATGATGGTGGCCAACTTTTTTGTTTGAGGGGCGGTTTCTATGAAACTCGGTTTTTAGTACTATTTAGACAAGAAAACAGCAACGCAATTTTAAAAATATAAAAAGTCCAAGATGGTGGCCAACTTTTTTGTTTGTGGACCGATTTCGATGAAACTTGGTTTGGGGCACTATTTTGACAAGAAAACAGTTACAAATTGTAAAAAAACGACAATAGTCAAGATCGCTGCCGACTTTGTTTTTAGGTTGATTTCGATGTAACTCAGTTGAAAAAAGTTGGCCGCCATCTTAGATTTTTCATATTTTTAACAATGTGTTGGTGTTTTCTTGTCAAAAAAGTACTGAAAACCGAGTTTTATCGAAATCGACCCACAAACAAAAAAGTTGGCCGCCATTTTGAATTTTATATATTTTTAAAATTGCGTTGCTTTATTCTTGTCAAAATAGTACAAAAAACCGAGTTTCATCGAAATCGGCAAAAAAAATAAAATAAAAAATTGGCCGCCATCTTGGATTTTTTATAATATTAATCTAGTTTCCGAACCCTGCGTGCGACAGTGGCCATCAAGTAAGTTTCGTGAAACTACGAGCGAGTGCGGCAGCATTGGCTGCAGGCTGCCGCACTCACTCGTAGTATAAAAAAAACCGTTTGAAACCTTTATGTTATAAAACCTTTATTTAATAATATGTCACCCCTAATTCATTATTTTATATAATTTCGCAATGCTTTTATGTACCCGGGGGTCGTAAAAGAAATCCACCTTCCAAATTGTAAATTTGTGACAACCCTTCCGTATTTGCGTAAATACCCTACAGGCGGCGGTATCGCCCAACAATAAAGGCGTCGGCCTACTGTAAGGAAAAAAATCTTTATGCTGTGACAAGACTATGAGCACACGATTCGGCACATGAACTCGCGGGGCGGGGTGAGGTAATTGATTCTACTGCGGGGAGGGGATGTCCTTTCTGTACGGTAGAACTTATATATATTCTGTGGTGCCACTATCATACCAAGTAGGTAACTAGATAACTGATTTAAGCTGTTAAACTTAGTATTTTTCTCGTCTTGTTTATGTTAATTAATAGTCGCCTTTTTTTAAATAAAATATATCCCAAATTTTAAATGTTTTTTGTGCCCTAAGGTTGTCGCACAAATAGAAATTTGGTCGCCCTTTTTTAATAACTTGTTTTCAATATTTGTAGTCGCCCTCAGTCCGTCGCCCACTTAGTAAACCGAGTCAATGGTGATAAATGTTCGAAATGAACGATGATCACAGAAAAGTTCGAACTTTTGACATTAAGAGTTGGTAAATCTTAGTTTTACTAGAAAATCTTAGGATTTACATAAGTTCTGGGTTTTATAGTAACATATTATACAAATTTAACTCGACAAAATCGGGCCCCACCCTCGCTCGTCAGCCTACAGCATTTATTTTATTGTCCCTACTGTTGCGTGCGGCACAGAGCCTGTAGCCAATGTCACATTTACAAATTTTCGCTATCGCTTCGCTTCGAAAAATGTATGGAATTGACATTTTATAATTCGATAGTTAATGAAACCTTATGTCAATCTCATACATGTTTCGAAAGCGAGGCGATAACAAAGATTTGCAAATCTTGTACCTACCAATCTTGTAACACCTATTTCAACTTGTGACTTGCAAATAAATATTGAATTGAATTGAGTTACTTTGGCTAGGGGGTCTGGCCTCCCTTATGGGTGGATAAGGGGAAAGTCTCTCGTAAATATAACCTATACTTACCTTTTTGATATTTTCAGAGATAAGCTATTGCACTAATCTCATCAATAATGCTGCAGCAGCTCCTATTACAACAGAGTTAAAAGCTAAAAAGTCTGACGACCAAGATCATATAATCTGTGAATTAAAAAGAGGCATTCAAGTTAAAACACAATTAGTAACTAGGATTATCTTAGAGCCTGATGGTAAGAGACCGAATAGTGCTCCTTGAATTATAGTCAAACATCATTTTAATAATATTATAAAGTGTAAAACCAGACCACTGAAGTGTGACGAAGTGAATGGTGCAGTAGTCAACATTCTGTCTGGTCTACCACCACACAAGAGGTCCCAGGTTCGATTCCAGGCCGAGCAGAAATTTAAATGATGAATTTTATATTCTGTGACGGGTCTGGGTACTATGTAGATTGTAGAGTCTGTCTAAAAAGACTGTTTACATGAGAAATTATTAAATTATTCTTAATAACCTATACCGGTAACCCTGTTGGTGCTGTCAAAATTCTAATTGTAAACATATTTATTTATTTAGATGGGTATTGGTGGGGTGGTTGGGGATTTAGGTGGGTAATAAAATTACCTTTGAAATTACCCATGGAAACAGACTTTTTAGACAGACTCTACAATATAAATGTATAGAATGTTGGCCACTTAAGAAGCTGGTCACCCTAAGCTGCTAATGAAGAATGACGTACAAAATGCTTTAATTAAAAAGAGTGATTTTAACATTCCTAATACAACTAGCAAACCTGCGGGCTTCTTAATTTCGGGGAAAACTGGATCGATGTTCTACGAATTTCTTTTTTTCAGTGCCTCCTACAATAATTATCAATGATATGACTTTTGACAATTCGCTCGCTTCAAATATTTACAAGGGTACAACCGGAGAAAAACTTAGCATTATTTGCCGGAAAAATGAAATTGGGACATTACAATGGGATTATTGCCAAAATATAATACCAGGTACATAAACTTGTTATACCAGTGCCCTGTTTAACAAAACTTACATGCTACAAGTAAAATTTACATGAAAATTTTTACAGGTTAACGTAAAATTATATCTTATTCTAATAAAATTTATCCAAAATAAAAAAAAATTGTCCGACCGAATGGGGAGTCGCCGGACATCCTCAGAAATACTCCAGGAATTTCCATTGAGTTTTTACAAGTTAGATTTTTTTGATTAACATGACTAATATAAGGGTGAAAACATATTAGTTAAATAACAAAAACATTTGTAGCGTTTAATTTAACGTGTTTTGATAAACGGATTTGTGAAATAATTATTTTCATAAGGAAAATACTTGTTTTTGAAAAGTACAAGACTTGTAAGTTTTGATAAATAGGGCAAAGGTAACAGAAAATGCACTGTAAAACTGTTAACCTTGACCGGTTGTCGGTTTTGCGTTCGCTGGAGATGTTGCCATTGAAACTAACGATGCTATATATTTTAGGTTCCCATTGTCTTACGCAAGAAAATAATGGGAAGGAAATAGTGTACACTGCTCTGAACCTTGAACAGACACTGAATAACACGGAAATAAGATGTGTATTCATTAATGTAAACGGACACAAAACAATTACAAGTGTTTTGTTTGACGTCAAACCCAAAGACGAAAGAGGCAAGTACTATATTTGCTTTTTAACTAAACAAAAACAAGTAACTTATAAAAAATATTTTAAAAAAACCAAGCTTTTAATAATTATAAGTTGAAAAAAAACATCGTGCGCGAGTCAGACTCGCGCACGAAGGGTTCCGTGCCAAAAAACGGCAATGAATCACGTTTGTTGTATGGGAGCCCCACTCAAATATTTATTTTATTCTGTTTTTATAGCTTGTTGTTATAGCGGCAACAGAAATATATCATCTGTGAAAATTTCAACTGTCTAGCTATCACGGTTCATGAGATACAGCCTGGTGACAGACAGACAGACACACGGACATTGGAGTCTTAGTAATAGGGTCCCGTTTTTACCCTCTGGGTACGAAACCCTAAAAATAACTAAAAAATTAGTAAAAGAGAACTGAAAAGTTAAAAACAGCTTAAAGCTTAAAGTGCTCTAGGCAAAATAACGCTAGTTATTTTTACATTCTCTTTGGTCAAAATTTTGATAACTACTAGATATGGTATGGTACTAAAGACATCCACGCTTTTATTTTAAAAAAATTTAACTGTCATCTAATTCATGAAAATTTTTTTATTACAAAAAACTTCTAAAAAACAAAACCCTCTTCAAATAAAAAATCACTGATCTCGAGAATTTCACGACCTTCTGGTACACTGAAAATGAATTAAATGAATTTTGTAAAAAAAAAAAAGAACATTCTTTTAAATTTTAATAATTAGTTGATTAATAGTACAGTAGCCCGTAGAACATTTAAATCACCAAAAAGGTTACTGATGAAAATGGTTGGACTTTATCTGGTCTTAAATCTGTGTATGGCTACTTTTTATAGTCTTACTTTTATCTGTGGCAATCAAACCAAGCTGTAGAACACTACAATAGCTAAACTATGTGGTAACCCTCGAAAAATAAAAAAATATCAATTTTGGAGATATACAAATATAGGTTACGGCTGGTTGCGATCAGTAAAACTTGGGTTAAAGTATCTATAATTTCATAATAAATAACTATATCACAACGGCAAACGGTAACCTTTTTGGTGATTTTAATGTCCTACGGGCTACTGTACTATAAGTACAATACTATAAAATCACAGCTAACCCCACAAACCCATTACAAATTATTTTGGATTTACTTTTCTGTATCAATTCGTGTGTAAATATTTAAAACATAAAGACATTTCTTTGTTAAACTTACTTCAAAATTATTATTTTATTGAAAGGTAGGTAGTAACTAAAACTGTATTTTCTTACTTTCTCAAAATATTTGTTTATTTGTTATTGTTGAGTTTTAAGTTATTTGTTTTGTTTGGGACTTTATTGTTTATTGTTATAAAATGGCTGACACCGAAGAGTTCGGCGCAAGATCGTGTTATTTTTGTGGAGTTGATTCGTTAATACATATCAAAGTCTCTCTTAATATCTGCAAAAGCCTATTAAAATGACTCATTTTTTAAACTGGTAACCCTTTCCCTACCGCCTCAGTGGCGTAGCGTAGGGGGGCGGATGGGGGGCCCTCCCCGGGCGGCAAAATTTCACAAAAAATAATAAAAAAATATATATAAGTACTACACTATCATTGATTGTGACGATTTTGACCAAACCATCATCACCGTATGGCCCGGAGCGCGTGGCTACATAATGCACCGAAAAAAACCCGAAGAGTTAATTTTTAGTAAATAAGGGAGATACTTAATGATTTTTTTTTTTTATAAATTACTGATTTTCTTGACTTATAACGAAAATAAGGGGCGGCAAAATACGGGTCCGTACCGGGCGGCACAAACGTACGCTACGCCACTACCGCCTGTTGACATTTAAATTGGTCTAGTCTAGACCTAGATGACCATAACATAATATTTTAGAGCCCATGCATACGTTTTATTTTAGCTTTTAATCTACCCAGTGTTGTCGTCACCAGTTTGACTTTAATAGCTCATAGCTCGGAAACGTGACGTTTCAGAGGATTATGTCGTTAACAATTCTTATTTGTATTGGTACTAGCTATCAATTTACATAGGTGTCACGCGTGGCCGCTATTTGAATAAAAATCAAAATGGCGGACAGGCAGGTATGCTAAAATATTCAAACCCCTTTTGCAATCGATTTTAATCTTGCTTCTCGATGAGCTAAAGACTTGACACTTTAAACCTAGGTGACCTAGGTCAGAACTGGAAGACAATACAATATTTCTATAGGGGTACGTATCAGAATGCCTAAGTTAGAATGTCTAAACTTAAAATGGCAAAGTTCAAAATGTCAAAAATTTGAATGTCTAACAATTAAAATGCAAAAAGTTCAAAATGTCAAAAACGAAAATGTCAAACGGTCAAATAGTCCTAAATTAAAATGTCTAAGTTCAAATGATCAAAACTTAAAATGTCTTATAGTCCAAATACATATAATGACGTATAGAATTTACTTATTTTCTTTCATTTAGGTATCTTATTAATTAGGTTAAATAACTGCGTGTTAACCTATGTGCCTCCGCCGCACATCAACATAGCCGCGCCACTCCCTGATTCGGTAGCTGGTGCCAGTCCCTGATTCAGTAGCCGGCGAACAAAATCCACCAATTGACTTTGAAATAGATTTTTTTCTGGCGCTTCGCCGGCCGCTGCCGCGGCACGCTCGCTTCGCTCGCTCGGCTCGCGCGCTGGGTTCATGTCAACCTAACATGCTCGTCGCTACGCTCCTCGCACCTATCTCGTGACTTGCGGTCTACGGTTTCTAAGTCCCAGTAGACTAGTTTAGACTCGTTTCCGACAGCTAAATTTGCTATAAAGCATATAAGGCGAAGCCCAAAGACACCTCCACAGACTCAATTAACCTCAAAGAAGGCGATTCGTTTTAACATCCAACCCAATTCAAATAAATCATTGTGAACTTAGTCTTAATGACCATTTGATATTTTAACTTTCAAGTATTTGATACGTTTGATACTTTGAATTTTGCTATTTTGAAGTTAGACATAATGATTTTCGACATTTTAAATCATTTGAATTTTAATTTTTGACATAATGAACTTTGTCATTTTAACTTTAGACATTCTGATACGTACCCTTCTGTAGATTCGATACAAGTGTGACTGACGCGTAACGTTACTGTCAAACTTGTATTTAAAGGTCATTGGGACGCTTGACCTACGGCGTACACAAACGAAATAGGGCTAGATAATGTAGACAAATGTATCTGCTACTCAGCGGTATGGGTCGCATTCTTGCAAGCCATGTTTCATTTTTATCATAATATCATAGCATTTCAATAATAATTAAAATAAATAAATAAAAACAATATAAACGTTTACGATGCTTGTACTACACATTTTCACAATGCTGAAAGTAAAAACTTCTGTTTTATTAATACACACACTGTAAAATAACTTTTTCTGCCGGTTGGAACATAAAAATAATACATTTTTTGAAAACTGGGGTTGAATTCTTCAATTTAAAACTGGTTTGGTTTCTGTACGCGAACTTTCATCAAGCAGGTCAAATATGCCCAATGACCTTTGCCTGATGGTTGACGTGATTGGGACATGACTGAGCTGTGTAAATGATCCATTAGGGCTCGTGTTTGTTTATTTGTTTTGTATTCCTTAACTTCGTAAGTTTCAAGTCGAAATGACTATTTAATATTTATTTTCATACAAAGTTTGAACCCTTCAAAATAATGCAATTTTGTTGTTACTAACGACTGCAAATTCAGCAGATGACCTATGCATGTGTTTGTCAATTAAAACTAGATGTACCTATATAATTTTATTTCTATTTTAGTTATCAGGAGAGAAACAACGGAATCAACTACCGGAAGTACTGTACACGAAAGCCGTAAGTGTCTACGCCCAAAGACCCTTTTCCCCCCAAAAAATTTGTTATTCAAAAGGGGCAACTAAAGTCTTGTACTATTAGTTATTCTGTGCCATAAAGGTGTGTCATTCACTTTCATCTGACGCCTCGAGGCATTGAATAGCGCACGCTAAGGCCGGGTCTCCTGCGCCGTGTTTTTGTGTTTTCAAACATCAAAATAATGTTTTCTCAACATGTTTGGGGCGTGGCCTATGAGTTTTGTTTTGCAAAAACACAAAACATGTTTGCCGCGACGAACGGAAAACATCCCCCGCTCTCGCCTGCGGGGAGGGGAAGTAACTCATTTTGTGTTAGCGCTCACTAGATGCAGACGTCTCGCCTGCGTTCGTGTGCCATTGTGTGATTCGTGTAATTGTAGTGATGGAGTGGAATAAGGAGAGTACTTTATTTTTAATTGAGTTACTCAGAGAAAGACCGCTACTTTGGGCGGCAATGGCAAAGTATAAGGTAGCCATTACACGGTAGGTTTTGCTGTCAGTTTAACCACAGTCACGGGCTGCGATGTGACTGACGACGTCTTCTTCGTTGGAACTCATTTTCGAAACTGAGCCGTGATTGGTCGCAAATTTTCTAACAAAACATGTTTTCAAAACAAAACCTAGGCGCAGCGGACGTGCGGTTATGCTAAACATGTTTTGAAAATAATGTTTTTTCAACATGTTTTGTTGAAAATTAGCCGCAGGAGACCCGGCCTAAGGCCGGGTCTCCTGCGCCGTGTTTTTGTGTTTTCAAACATCAAAACAATGTTTTCTCAACATGTTTGGGGCGTGGCCTATGAGTTTTGTTTTGCAAAAACACAAAACATGTTTGCCGCGACGAACGGAAAACATCCCCCGCTCTCGCCTGCGGGGAGGGGAAGTAACTCATTTTGTGTTAGCGCTCACTAGATGCAGACGTCTCGCCTGCGTTCGTGTGCCACTGTGTGATTCGTGTAATTGTAGTGATGGAGTGGAATAAGGAGAGTACTTTATTTTTATTTGAGTTACTCAGAGAAAGACCGCTACTTTGGGATGTTACGGTGGCAAAGTATAAGGTAGCCATTACACGGTAGGTTTTACGGGCTGTGACTGACGACGTCTTCTTCGCCGGAACTCATTTTCGAGACTGAGCCGTGATTGGCCGAAAATTTTCCGAAGGTTTTGAAAACAATGTTTTGAAAACAATGTTTTTTCAACATGTTTTGTTGAAAATTAAGCGCAGGAGACACGCCTTAAGCGTGCGCTTTCGCTTTCCTCTAGCGCTTTCAACAGAGGCATATCTCAAGGCTTGCAATAGCGCATCCAAAAGTGCATGCCCTATGGTACTCTAAGTTATACTCTATAGTATACCGGGTGTAACAAGACATTCAACGAAGCCGAGGTCTACGTATTCTGCCCATCATCAGGACCATTTCTGTTCAAAATTATTGCTAGGAAACGATTTTAATTTTTGGTGTTGAAAAAACATTGCATACATTAATGTAACGCGAACAAAATAACGCTCCTACGAGTGTATGCTACACAGCTGCGTGCGGCCGTGTTGAAAGGCAACGTTCATGTGAGTGCTCATGAAAAACATTGAATCACCTTTTGAAGCCATTGTTTGTTACGAAATACATAAAATTTAAATAATGTTTCTGTACACAAAAATTTTTGAAATAACGAACAAAATAAGATTTTATAAGAAAATTGAAAAAAAATTTTTGACTTTGACCTTCAATAACTTCGTAGCTATTGGTTTCCCAGGTATAGTATAAAAGACAAAAATGATCCTGATGATGGGCGGAATGCGTGGACTTCAGCTTCGTTGAGTGTCTTGTTACACCCGTTATACTCTAAGATATACTACCTATCATTCATCATAGTAACTATGATGAATGAATACTTTGAAGTTAGCGTTTAACTGTTAGTTAAGTAACGCTAACTTCTAAGACTTATATAATGACTAGCGACTGCCCGCGACTTGGTCTGCGTGGACAGTTTTTTTGCTATACCTCGGGAACTGTACGTGTTTTCTGGATGAAAGGTACCCTATGTCATACATTTGTTTTAGGTTCGGTTATAGTGCAGTATTTAGTGGCATCATTTGTATGGGGACCTTGCAAATCGTCAACAAAGGAAGCCGCTTGGCACAGGTGTATTTTGTGGTCATTTGAGCTGATTTAGCCCTGTACCCACGTGGTACCACCATGGTGGTAGCCAGGGGTGGGGGGGAGAGGTGCCTTCTACCACGCTGCACTTTTACATCCATATCTCCATAAGTTTAGCAAATAGGTCGTGTTTGGTATCGTTTTCATATAATTCAAGGACGAGGGATTCATTTCTGGAACAATTTTTACACTCATTCATATAAAAAATAAAAGTTCTGCGCAAAAACAGAAAAATAAGAAAACAAAAATCTTACAAAATCTATGCCTACAAATAAACCACGAGATTGTGCTTTATAAAAAAAAATATGATTAAACAGCCCTGTTTATATAAAATATATAAACATCAACTTTTTCATACAAATTATATTTATAAATGGGTCAAAAAAAATATTTGCGCCGCGCGGCGGTATTTGGGCGCAGTATATTTGGATAGGATTTATCACTTATTGTTTAATAATGACACAAATTGGTCGTGTTTGGTATCGTTTCCGTATAATTCAAGGACGGGGAATTCATTTCTACTACAAAATTATTAGTCGTTCATAGAAAAAAAATAAGTCCAGTGCAAAAAAGCAAAAAATAAGAAAAAACTTACAAAATCTACGTCTACAATTAAACCACGAGATTATGCTTTATAAAAAAATATGTTTAAGCAGCCTTATTTATCTTAAATATATACACATAAAACTTTTCTATAGAAATTATATTTATAAATGTGTCAAAAAATTCAGTTGCGACGCGCGGCGGTATTTTGGTGAAGTATTTTTTGATTTGGATTTATCACTTATTGTTTAATTGGTAGTCCAATAATTTTACTTTCAAAGAGAGTTAAAGTTATAATTATTTTATTTACCTAGTTTAGTAATAACAAATTTTACTGGCAGTTTCCGTTGCATCCACATAGTTCGGTGCACTTTATTTATATTTTTAAACAATTGCACCTTCCTGCGCATTTTTGCTATACACCTACTATACACCTTATTTAATCCATGCAAGCTGTGGCTGCTGGTAGAAGGGTGGGACCAAACATAGGCTCCCATAAGCTATTATTTTTGGCCTGACCCCAATCTGCAGGCCATGGCAGGTTTTGGATTGGTTCTATAAGTTGATCCCAAACATTCCTCCCTGATAAATCGCTCGCAAAATTTGGTTGCACAGGGCGTCTCTGGTTGGTGGAGATTCTCCAGCTGCCTGTCCTTTTTCGTGAATAGCACTTTTCTGCATTGATTAATATCAAGGAGATGCGTTCCAATTCCAACATTTCCAACAATAACAATCACAAAAGCCAATCACCACGTAACTTACTTGTCATACAAAGCAATAACATTTTTTTCTAATCTTATTGGCAAAGCCTGCTCCACATTTCCTTCTTTAGCGTATTTAAATACTTCCGTTGCAATTGGATAAGCGCTCCAAGCTTCAAAAGTGCTTTTTTCCCTAAAGGGAAAAAGTGGATACCGTATCGACTTTTGCTGGTAAAACCAGCAAAAGTCGGTATCCACACCCGGAAAAGGAGTGGAACAGTGGCAATACTTCTGCTTTTTCCGGCCCTAAAAGATAATAATAAAGCAAAAATTCGGCGCTACTGTTTTTTTTTACTCATTTATAAATATAATTTCTATAGAAAAGTTTGTGTATATGTTACGGCTACACCTAGTTTTAGCAGGCTAAAACTAGGTGTAGCCGATAGCTGTTGGCTAAAACTAGGTGTATTCGATTTGCTCGCGGCTAATACTAGGTGTAGCCGGCTAAAACTAGGTGTAGCATGAGGTTTTAAGAAAGTTATTTCTGTTGTCTGTTAAAAAAAATTAACCTGGAAATTTAAATTTCTAACCTATATTCGGGACCTACAGGAGTAAAGCAGATCGGTTCACCTAGTTTTAGCCAACAGCTATCGGCTACACCCTAGTTTTGCCCGGCTTTGGGTGTTAGCCGTAACATATACAGGGTTATTTGTAAAACACCAACAACCCCGCAGGAATAGATTACTAACATCATAAACAACAACATTTGTTCTACGACTTTTCCGAAAACAGACAAAAAAAATACGACTTTCCATACAAATGTCCGAACAGCTGATCGAGTTTTGTATGAAAAGTCGAATTTTTTTTGGCTGTTTCCGGAAAAGTCGCGAAAAAAAAATCTGCTGTTCCATACATTTTGATCTACTCGGTTTTAAATGTTCTATGGAACAGCAGATTTTTTTTCGCTATTTCAATGTTGGTACCATAGCAAAAGTTGTCTGTATGCATGCATGAATACCAGTGGCGAAGGGTGAAATTATGGCGAAAGTAAGCCGCTTTACAAAAATGATGAAAAATGTAGTGATCTGCATAGTGGATCAGTGGGGTGGGATTTCCAAAAGGTAAGCCGATGGGAATCGGCTTGTATGGACCCTTCGCCACTGATGAATACATTGACCCCTTAAAATTTTGTGCACTATTTAAGAAGGACCTTATATTTAAGATAAATAAGGCTGCTTAAACATATCTTTTTCTCAGATCAAATAAAAAAGGAAGATGGAGCGTTGCGCAGTGGTTGCGAACAACTAAGTGAAGCTGGTTTTTGATGGTACATGTGTGCGTACTAGAGGGCGGGCGGGGGCCGGGAGGCAGGGTTCGCCCAATGACGAACGAAAGCCAAGGCGTAGTTTCGTTACATATGTGGGCGTAAACTGTGTATGTACACAGCCAAGGCGTAGTTTTACTGGCTTCACCGCTTTGTCGGAAGACTCCGTCTTTACTTTTTTATTTGGTCTGAGATTTTTTTATAAAGCATAATCTCGTGGTTTAATTGTAGACATAGATTTTGTAAGTTTTTTTTCATATTTTTCTTTTTTTGCACTGAACTTAATTTTTTTCTATGAACGAGTAAAAATGTTGTTGCAGAGATGAATTTTCCGTTCTTGAATTATATGGAAACGATACCAAACACGACCAATTTGTGTCATTATTAAACAATAAGTGATAAATCCTATCCAAATATACTGCGCCCAAATACCGCCGCGCGGCGCAAATATTTTTTTTGACCCATTTATAAATATAATTTGTATGAAAAAGTTGATGTTTATATATTTTATATAAACAGGGCTGTTTAATCATATTTTTTTTATAAAGCACAATCTCGTGGTTTATTTGTAGGCATAGATTTTGTAAGATTTTTGTTTTCTTATTTTTCTGTTTTTGCGCAGAACTTTTATTTTTTATATGAACGAGTGTAAAAGTTGTTCCAGAAATGAATCCCTCGTCCTTGCATTATATGAAAACGATACCAAACACGACCTATTTGCTAAACTTATGGAGATATGGATGTAAAAGTGCAGCGTGGTAGAAGGCACCTCTCCCTCCCACCCCTGGCTACCACCATGGTGGTACCACGTGGGTACAGGGCTAAATCAGCTCAGATGACCACAAAGTACGCCTGTGCCAAGCGGCTTCCTTTGTTGACGATTTGCAAGGTTGATGCCACTAAATACTGCACTATTATGCAAATAATGTCGTAGTTACTTTGCAACACATTTATATACAGGGTGCAGCATTTGAAATCACTCTCCAAATTTTAAGGATGTGTTCAGTCCATGAAACTGAACAACTTTCTCTAAGAAACATAGGGTCAAATATGTAAAAAAAATTGACTTTTCATACAAAACAAAGAGATCACGTGATCAGTTTAGTATGGGATGACCACAATTTTTTGGCGTATTTCGACACATGTTTCATGGAGAAAGTTGTTCAGTTTCGTGGACTGAACACATCCTTAATATTTGGAGAGTGATTATAAATGCACCCTGTATAAATCATCTAATTTACTCCTAATTCTATTGGCATTCAGGTAATAAATTAACATTGGAAAAATTAAACAGATCAACTAAGTAACATCATCTAAATATTATCTAATTAATCGGCTATACAAACTTAAATTAAATAACTAGGACAAGTTTTTTATGGTGTCAATATTTTTAATTAGAATGGCGCCTGAGATTCCTCGCTCGATTCCTCTGAAATATCGCGTGGACCTCGTTTTTGGGTTTATTTGCAAAACTTCTCGGAAACAGAACATTCGTTTATGTTAAAACCAACGCATAAAAATCTGCGCTGTTAATTCCTTCAATCTTACATTACAGTTTTTTTTATTTGAAAGCGAAGAAAACTAATAAAAACATGTAAAAATCTAGGATTCGGCGCTCGACCTCTACGCAACCGCCGCGCCGCGCGCATAAACGAACGCAAATCAGTGTTGATTTGAACTCGAAGCGAATAAAGTTAAGTTCGATTTCATTCTATCACAGATTGACCCGCTCGGATTGATGCATGTTAAGGCCTTAAGGCTTTAACATGCCTCAATCCGAGCGGGTCGATCCGTGATGGTGTGAAATCGAACGTAACTCTACTCACTTTGGGTTCAAATCAGTGCGCGTTCCAACGTGGGGTTGCGTTGAGAACTAGCACCGAATTCTCAATTTTTACATGTTTTTATTAAATTTCTTCGCTTTCAAGTTAGTTAAAAAAAATCTGTTCAATTAAGATTGAAGGTATTAACATCGCCAATTTTTATGTGTTAGTTTTAACATAAACGAATGTTCTGTTTCCGAGAAATTTTGCAAATAGGACCAGAAACAGGGTCCACGGTATATTTTTTTACATCAAAAGTGGTAACATTTTTACAAATACTTTCAATTAAATCTATTGTGTATTATTCCATGTACATTATATATTTTTTCTATGATAGCTTTACGCGCGTAATCTTTCAATAATTTGAATTAAATATTGGGATTTGACCCTTCTTAGCGCCTTAATGGTCTGTCTTCACCGAATCGCTTTAATTTCAAAAGTATATTTTAGAGACAACTATAAACTATGATAATGCAACTTCAGTATACTGTAAATTCATGTGCCATTTAAAAACCAATCTCACTTTTACTATTTTAGATGGATCATAACATAACTCAATTTGTGATGATATAGAAAATCTCAATTCAAACTCATGTGAGCTCATTGAAAATCCAGACAATTTCAAATTGGAACCAAATAGATTTCTCGTAAATCCAAAAAACCCGCTTAACGTTATAATTTTTTTTTTTTTATCTTAAATGGGTTTGCTCTTGACCCCAGTCTAGCCCAAAAGCAAAGACAGGGCCTACGATGGAGCGAACTTGCCCAGAAAGTGCTTATTCACTCTGGCCTTGAATAGAGTCAGGTTGTATGCGCTCGGAAACACAGACGCCGGCAGGGAATTCCATTACATAGCTGTGCGCATTATAAACGATGTGGAGTAGCGCTTGGTACGCAGAAAAGGTATATCAACCAAGAACGGGTGATAGCCCGCAGTGCGTCTGGATGTCCGATAGTAGAAAGGAGAAGGTGGAATGAGCTCATGCAGCTCTTGAGCACACTCACCGAAGTACAATCTATAAAAGACCGATAGGCAAGCAACTTTTCGGCGGTGAGCCAAACTGTGAAGCTTAGCTGTTACCAATTTTTCATCGCCTATTAATCTCTTGGCTCTGCGTTCCACCGAGTCCAGTGCAGCAAGTTGATATTTCGCTGAGCCGTCCCAAAGGTGGCAACAGTACTCCATGCAGGATCGGACTTGAGCTTTATAAAGGGTTAAAAGCTGCCCAGGCTTAAAGTACCGCTTGACTTTATTTAGGATGCTCAGTTTCTTAGCTGCAGTTTGAACTTTGGATTCGATGGAGGTGCCGAAGTTAAGGTCAGAAGATAACTCCTTGCCAAGAAGCTGGAGAGTATCGGTTACTTGGATAGATGTACCTCGGAAAGTAGGAGTTAAGTTGAATGGACTCCTTTTTGCGGTGAACAGACACGCCTGCGTTTTAGAAGCGTTGAAACTGACGAGATTTTCATCACCCCATTGGGAGACGAGACATAACTTCAGGTTCAATCGCTCGACCATGGCCTCTCTCAATATTTTTACCTCATCTCTACCGACTTTCACGCTGGACAGATATCTCTCCATGACAGTACTGTCATCTGCGTACCCAACAATGCCCGATATTAGTAGGTCATTGATGTGTAGCAGGAAAAGCGTCGCAGAGAGCACCGACCCCTGAGGAACTCCGGCATCAATCGCCATGAGGTCAGAGGAGCAGCCGTCAATGACTACTCTGATCGACCGTTCATTCAAGAAGTCGGCTACCCAGCTACAAAAGCCAGCGGGGATTCCGTACGCTGGGAGCTTGCTCAGCAGACTTGCGTGCTTTAGCACGCAAGTCTGCTGAGCAAGCTCCCAAAGGCTCCTCCCAAAGGCTCCTCAAAGGCTTTCGACAGGGTTTGCCCTGTCGAAAGCCTTTGAGATGTCAAGCGAAACAGCAAGTGCTTCGCCGTGTTTCTCAATGGCCTCGCCCCAGCAGTGCGTCATATACACAAGAAGATCCCCAGTTGATCGTCCCCGGCGAAAGCCATATTGACGATCACTGAGGAGATCGTTATCCTCTAGGTAAGTGAGCAGCTTGCCGTTCAGTACTCTCTCCATAACTTTACACAGTATGGAAGTGATGGCGATTGGTCGGTAATTGGCAGGCACGACTACCTTTTTTAGGTACTGGTTGCACATTGGCAAGCTTCCAAGACTTTGGTACGGTTTTGGTCTGAAGGGAAAGGCGGTACAGACGCGTCAATACAGGAGACAACTCAGGTGCACAACACCTCAGCACTCTTGCTGGTATGCCATCAGGGCCACTGGCCTTATGCACATCTAGATTAAGTAGGACTCTACGGACCTCTTTATTGTGTAATGTAATCTCCTGCATCGAAGAATTACAGTGAGGTAGGGTTGGTGGTTGCGGCGAGGATATTCTTTAGACTTTAATTTATTAACGAAAAACACAAATATAATTTCTCAAGACTGACATTTATTGTTTCAAAGAGAACAACACACACACAGAGCAAATACAAACATTAACTAACATAGCCTAAAAATCCGCCCCGCGGCTCGCTCCTCAACATCCTGCCACTCGGGAAAAAAATAGGAGGACACTGTTATACCCAAAATTTTCGGGGTACCTTAATTTGACGTCCTCCGCGTGTAACGTAAGGCTCCGCTTTTGTCCTCTCCTGAATCTTCTCCTCTGGAGGTGTAATAATACTTTCCTGTGCCACCTCATTCTGCGACATTTCCAATGGGTACAACTTACGAACGGCTCTTACGAACTCCCCACCTTCCGTTTTGACCTTGACCACCCTTACAACTCCATCTGGTCCGGGAAAAACTTCCGTCACGAGGGCCAAAGGCCAATTCATCCGTCTCGCCTCACTCTCTACCAAACATATATCTCCCACCTTTAAATTGTGCGTCCTTCTTTCTTGCAACCCCTTCTGACGGTGCACGAGCAACGCCAGATAATCCGCCCGGAATCTTTGCCTCAAATCCTGACGCAACTTCTGCACGTACTTTATGCGATTATTCAGGCTCTGACTGTCAATCACATCTAAATCCCAAACGTCATTACTTGGCAGTGGATGGATAAAATTGCTAGGTGTCAGTGGCACTAAATCATCTGACTCGGACACATATGTAAGTGGTCTCGCGTTGATGGCTGCCTCGATGTCACATAGCACCGTATGTAACTCCACATAATTCAGCCTGGCATTCCCAAGCACCCTGCGCAACAACGCCTTCGTCATCTGTACCATCCTCTCCCAAAATCCACCCCACCAAGGCGCGGCTGGTGGACTGAAGTGCCATCTGATTTGATTAAAATGTGGACTAGTTACAATGTCATCCCATCTGATGTTTTTGATCAAATTATGTGCTCCAATAAAGTTACTTCCATTATCCGAATAAATTACCTTCACTCTGCCTCTTCTCGCTATAAATCGTCTTAACGCACTCATAAACGCTTCAGTTGACAGAGACTCAACTAACTCTAAATGCAAAGCACGATATACCGCGCACGTGAAAAGAACAATGTAACATTTTTCTCCATTTACTAAATACAACGGGCCCGCCAGATCAATTCCCGTTATTTCAAATGCCGACGCCACACATATTCTATCAGAAGGCAGTGCTGCTAGAGGCGTCTTACAAGCATTTGCACTATATCGCTTGCACTTCATACAGCTTCCTAAAACTCGCCTTACTAGCTTTCTTGCTCGCGTCACCCAAAATGAATTTCGTAGTTCAGCTAGCAGTATGTGTAGACCCGCATGCTGCATAACTAGGTGCTTTTCACGCACTAATCTTTCAACTATATCATTATTCCCGGGCAGTAAAATAGGTTGCTTAAAGCAGTCATTTTCCTCTTCGCTCAATAACAGCTTAGTTTCAACCCTTATTAATCCTTTTGTATCGGTCACCGTCTTCAATTTGGGTACCGTCCCCTTAAAATGTTCTGTCTGTATCACATAAAAAAGTTTATCCTGCGCTTCTAAAAATTCCTCTGACTTGATTTGCCCCTGACATTTATTCAATTTGTTACGACAATTATTATAAAATCTACGCATCCAAGCTACTATCCGAACGATTTTGCTGTAACTAGAGAACTTCAATAATCTGGAAGTCATATCTTCTTCTACCAGATCTACTGTACATGATACTCTTTGCTTCCGTTCTGCCTCGACTGCAGCGACTTCATCGGCCATAGCCTCTGCTTTAGGCCAATCTCGTGCATTGAATTTGAGCCAATTGGGTCCTTCCCACCAACGATTTTCCACGAGCCTATGAGCTTGGCATCCTCTTGATAGCAGATCAGCTGGATTATCAGCACCGGGTAGGTGACGCCAATCGTCCTTGTGCGTAGTTTGACGGATTTCATTCACTCTGTTTTGGACAAACGGTTTCCAGGTGGTTGGTGTAGTAATCCACGTTAAAACAACGCTTGAGTCCGTCCAAAAATAACTTGTAAATTTCACCTGTAACCCCTCCGTTGCCTGCTTGTATAGCCTGGTGGAAATTGTAGCTGCTATCAGCTCCATCCTAGGGATACATATATCTTTGCCACTAGGAGCTACTCTTGACTTTCCTGCCAATAATTGGACCGAGACTTGATCCCCACATGCTACTCGAATGAATACGCAGGCCCCATAAGATTTCTTCGACGCGTCACAGAATGTGTGAACCTGTAGCACTACCATGAGTTTACAAAAACCATTCTCGATATCGACCGCGTTAGCAATTTGTATGGGAAATTGAAGCAGAGCCTCTAGCGGATACGCGAAGAACTAAAATCTATAGTAAATGTGCTCACCATCCACGAGTTTACAATCCTCGCTAATGTGAAATCGATACGGGGTAAATGTCCCATATTTCGGCATGTTAAGACTTAGGATATTCATTCTAAATGTATGGGGAAGATGGCGAAATTAATAGTTAAGTTTTAATGTGGCTATGTTATACCTTTAGGTGAGTACATTATAAAAATAACTCTCCCCCTCTCCCCTCTACCACGTCACCCCTCCCCCCTAGAAATGTGACCCGTTTTACAGATTTTCTAAATTTTCAGGAAAACCATACAAGCTAGGACAAAATGGTCAATAATTCAATTATTTACTGATAAATTACCTACAAATAAGTATAATTATTCATTTTGATACAAGTTATAGTTTCCAAGCTATGGTGTGTCAAAGTTTATGGTAGTGTGTGTACACGACAAAAATAATAAAAATTCGGCTATTGCTTAACCAAAGGTTTCCTTCACCAGGATTGATCTTTGTGTTCCTAAGATGGGTTTACGAAGTGGAGCCACCTGGATTTTTCATGTAGGTGGGGGGGAGGGGAGAGTTCAGCCTTCATGAAGTCTGATGTTAATAACTGCCTAAGTATAGTACTAAGCCAAGTTTGGTATCATTTTCGGAAAAATCAATAACGTAGAATTAATTTTTGATTTAAAAAATGCCATCTTAGGTTAGGTCTATGTTTACGTGATCGAGTATTGTGCCCCGATTTATGAAATTGTGACATTTGCCTCTAGTTTCGCTGATATAAAAGGTACGCGGATGGGCTATATATCAAATTGTACGTCTGCCAGAGGGCTTCAAAGTGGAATTTGAATTCCTAAAATAGGTCAGTAACTTTTTGAGATTTTCCAAAATTTTCGAAAATTGCAAATTCTTTTCGCCGACTTGGATCGAGAATTCCCCAATATAGTTTTATTATTACCCACAAAAAAATCCGCGCGGCTATACAGGGTATCCCAAAACATTGCCACACGGAGGGAAAGTACGTTAATATTGAAGATGGGAAATTTTACTGAAAGAAGACTTCATTTTATTTTTAAAAATAATTGGAACTGCATTCAAAGATTTTTGGAAAATCACCTGCCTTAACCAGGAATCGAACCCAACAAAAACTTTTTTTTAAATTTATTTTAACGATACAAATCAAAAGGGTTACTCATAAGGATTATTTTTTCTTAAGTGAGACAGCATCTTAAACAAAAGGAAGACCATGAAATTTAACATTTAAATTATCATTATTACAAATTTGTATCAATTTGTATCGAAACGTAAGCGATTTTAAAAAATCTTTGAATGCAGTTCGGTTTCTTTTTAAAAACAAAATGGCAAGATGGCACTGTTAGATTAATCGTGCTATTGAGTTGTATTGTTAGAAGTATAAGGCATGAGACAATTTTGTTAAAATTAATTATTCCATTACACCTGTCGTGTACTAAGTGGATTTTTATTGAATAGTACACCCTCGAAATCAGGCCTTGGCTGCAACCCTTACTCGAGGGTTGTTCAAAGTTTCTTTCAATAAATTTTCCTATCTTACATATTTAAGGTACTTTCCCTCTATGTGGCAAAGTTTTGGGACATCCTGTATATCTAATTTTTATAGTGTAGTCGCAATGACCACTTTTTGTTCAAATTAGTCAATTAAAACTGGAGTAGAATCGAAAAATGATTACATATTTTGTTTCATGATATTAATCCTTATCCAACTATATAATTTAATGATCAAGGTTGATTATTTACATGTCAATTCTTATTTAAATTATTCTAATCGGACCTTTCGTTTCGAAGTTACTACGGGCATACGGGATCAGTTGTACTATTTAACTATTTAAAATTTTATTCAAATTGACTTTCTGTGAGCTTAAGAAATAGGTACAATACGAGCGCTAATCTTATGATGGTTACAAGGAATACACGCCATAAAGCTGTCTGTGCCGACGACTGAGAGTTTTGAACGTCGCATTGCCCTCAGTCACGGTAATGGATAGATACCGTAACCGTGTCTCAGTTCAGTTACCAAAATGTTGGTACTTGATTTTTAGACAGTTTATGTGGTATAGATTTTGTACTAATTTAGGTGTAATAATTAATGATTAAACGAACTTACCTGTAAGTGAAGTTCTATCATAATTATACGAAGGATTCTTCCGAAGATATTAGTACTATTAACACATGTAGTATCGCTTGCATGTGTTAATAGTACTAATATTGAGGAAGAATCATGAAGTATAATTAATAATTTGCGACAGAAAAAAAACTAAACGAAATAACGTACTAACCCGAAATATTGGTCGTTTACCTTAGTTGGTGTACTTTGCAATTATAATCCGACTAAGTAAAAAAACACTAGTTAGTGCGTGTATACCGAATGTAAGTGAATTTTGAATTTATGTTGGTTACTATCTTTTTACTTTCCTCTATGGTTACTATTTATGTCAAATCGAAGATGTCAAATGTAATTTTCACGTTTTAATAATTATTTATTTTGTGTTTTCTTTGCTTATTTTGTTGTGCAATAGCTAGCTTGTTAAGATTGATAAGAATAAAATTAGAAGCAGTCGATTAGAGGAGTTTATATAGTTTAAAGGTGAAATAAAAGGTTGGTACTTGATACAAATCCTTGGACGATTCGTCCAAGTACAAATCATTAGAAAACTCAGATAAACCTAAATCCAACCAGGAAAATACATTTATGAATTTTTTATAAAACTTACGCTGTTTTAGTTTAAGCTTCTCTTAATAATTGTTTCTTAATATTTATGATTAGCTATCCATGACCTTGATTTGTTTTTACTATTGGCTATAGATGCATTTATTGCAATTTTTTAAAGACGACCTGCCCCCATGCTCCAATTGCCAACCTTATTTTTAAAGCTTAAAATATGAGCAATAGACGATTAAATAACGTGTCGCAAGCTTATGTAAATCTCAGACTTTGATATTGTGTGACAAGCTTACGGCACGTAATAACGTAGCGTTCAAACGCATAGAATGTTGGCCATTTGAGTAGGGGGGACAGAGCGTGATTACGATAATAGCCTAGGCAAAGATGTATTATAATACATCTTTGAGCCTAGGTCTTATTTCAACACGGTAGAGCTTAATGAGAACCCCGCAACTTGTACAACTTATGGTTTACTTATTTCATTACAGATAATGTGTGTATCATCCAACAATCGACAAAATATCCAATTTTCCTTCCAAATTAATAAAAACATACAAATTGGACGAAATACAACCTGGCAGAGCGACATGCGGCAGATAACTACGTTTTTTTGTGCCTTATTCAAATATGATATTAAATAAACAAATAAGGCCCAAAATGATACAAATCTATGAGTTAAAGTGAGATCTTTTTTTAGAATATATTATAACAGGAATCTTTACTTTGTCATAATAAATATTCAAATTTATTGATAAGATGTTTTTATTTAATATGGTTTCTTAACCTCAATTTAACATAAAAAAGTTATAGGCCTTAATTA
Organism: Agriphila geniculea; assembly: GCA_943789525.1. Taxonomy (NCBI): domain Eukaryota; kingdom Metazoa; phylum Arthropoda; class Insecta; order Lepidoptera; family Crambidae; genus Agriphila; species Agriphila geniculea. The sequence goes on along the minus strand of OX038898.1, from coordinate 6,666,799 downwards.
AATAAGTGTAATCGATTTATTACGGCCAAAGTCAAGTTTTCGGAAAATTACATTTAGTTAGAACTGTTTTCTTATATTCCTATTGTTAAATAATAAATTAAATAATATTTAAAGACTTAAAAGTAAATAGGCCTTATTTGTATCAAGTACTTATTACCTTGATACGGACGGAATTAACATATTTGCAACTAAGTAGATTATTATTTAGATTTAACACAATATTTTCTAATTTTGTAATATGCTTGATAGGAAAGTACTTAATTAAACTTTTTTATATTAGTTTCAAAGTGGAGGAATGCATTACGTTACGGCGTCTTTGAATGGTGACCTTAGTAAGCCCACTGAATGGAGGGCCCACCTAGAAGGGCCACTATTCAGCGTTGGGCACAACCTGACCCACCCCCTGACTAGAGGATTTCTAACACGGGTTTTCATATTTATCGGTTTATAATTTGCCCTTGATTTCGTCGCATTATGCAGCTGTGGCGCACATATTTTATGCTAAATAAGCCCTGAAAGACATTATTTAGACTATTTTAGACACAAAAAATACTAAATTAAATTAAAATAGAAGTATCCACGCCAATGACTATGTTGTACCGCGGTTTGATTACATTCTCTTTTGTTGTACCTATTTTTTACATTCCTCTATGCCATAGAGGATAGTAAAAGGTATACTCATTGATCTCACGCGTCAAAACGCAAGTGAGTAACTTTACTACTATCGTTACGGTATTTCTCGATACCATCTGTCAATTAGTAACTCATGGTACCGAATTGCTATGAAAAAGGCCAAAACGTTACTCGATGCTCGCTAGCGAGTATAGTAAACTATTGTAGTTTACTATACCAACTCATGGTAGAGCTACTGTATACATGAGTCGGCGTTGTTCAACGGTATTGATGACATTCTTCTCGGAACTTGACAGGTTTTCAATAAATGCATGTTCCTCTGCCAGGTCGTGAACTCTTTTTCGACATCCGCTGGTACCCGCTCATCCCAACCAATCTTTGCGATCCATACTCTCTGCATCAACAACTTTGGTATCAGTGTCACTGGGCTTGTAAAGCCAATAGGGTCAAAGGTTTTTTGTGCATATGACAGCAAAATTCTCTTCGTAATTATTCCACCTTCTTTAATGTCATATCTACCTACATTACACGACAACGTATCTTCATCTATATCCCATACTAAACCTAATATTGAAGTCGTTTTTTCATGCTCTTTCATGAAATTTCCAGTCCAACCTCGTAAGTCCATTTTTGCGCCTTCCATTAATTGCTTCGACTCGTCTATAAATTTTGATACTTCCTCCTTTGATTCGAAACTAATAATGCAGTTGTCTACGTAATAGCTATCCTTTAATCTTCTTGCCGTATCTCGCAGTTCCTGCGGCGCTCTTTCAAGATGGTATGCAATAGTAGCATTTAGCAAGAAAGGACTACACGCAACGCCAAACACAACTCTGCAATGTCGATAAGTCATCAGGGTTTCTTGTTTTTCAATATCTTCCCACCATAAAAACTTTAAATACTGCCTATCCTCCGGCGTGAGTGAAATTTGTAGGAACGCCTTTCGAATATCGGCCGTCACCCCATATGCATGCATGCGAAAGAGCGTTAACTTCTTCGGTATTACCTCCAACATGTTAACCCCTGCATACAAACATTTGTTCAATGAATTGCCTCTGCCATCCTCCGCTGATGCGTTAAAAACTGGTCTCACTCTAGTTGTCGCACTCGATTCCTTGATAACTGCATGGTGGGACAAATAGTGTCCAATCTTGGGATCGTCATCTGGCACTTGCTCTATAATTCCCAATTCTAACCAATCTTGAAAGGAATCGTGATACTCTCCAAGATTTTTTGTTTTAACTAGTCTTCTTGTAGTAGATTCTAACCTTTTTTCTGCCAAAATTCTATTAGTTAAAAGTCTTTCACAATCTTCCTTCCAAAGTAATCGTACCTCGTATCTACCCTCATTATTCACGGTAATAGTGTCGTTGAAAAACTTCATAATCTTCTCTTCTTGGTCTTTTTGTTTTATCATTTCGGCTGGATCCTTAATCCCTAAAGTTTCTAAACTCCAAAACTCGGTAATATCTAAATTACATGTCGACGAGTTATAAACCGAATTCCTGGTGCTCACCGGGCCTTGAATGAACCAACCAAATTTGCTTTTGATAGCCGTTACATTATTTTCCAACTGAATTATTTCCCCTCCTATCAATATTCCGGAATTATCAGCTCCTATCAACATTTGTATATCTTTCTCCTCGTCGATTGTATCCGATAATTTAATATTGTGTTGAGAAACCTTCTGTAACAACTTCCTGTTCGACACAAGTGGTATAGGTCCACAAATTTCCTCGGTGCCTAAAACTTCCATCGGTAAGCATAAACTCTCTTCAATATTCTTCACGTTCACGTTGTATACATTATGGCTCTTTTGTTTTGTTTCTGACCCGCCAAATACATAATGCCCCAACGTCTCCGTTTCCACTGCTCTTAAGCCCAATTTTTTCGCAAGCTCCTCTTTAATATATGATCTCTGGGCTCCCGAGTCGATCAAGGCTCTGACACGAAGCGTGGTACCTCCATTTTGTACTACCACTTTTACAGTCGGCAACAACGTGACGCAGTCCTTGTGACTTAGCAAAGTATTAGATGCTGATTCATTTTCCTTATTTTCTTTTCCAATACCCTTCTTCTTCTTTTCTGTGCCTTCTTTAATCTCTTTGCACATTATGGTCATATGTCTCTTGGAACATATTAAACATCTTACGAAGACTCTGCATTTCTTTGCGCTATGACCCTTGCGTAAACAGTAGAAACATAAACCTTTCTTTCTTATTACTTCATTTTTGTCTTCAACCTTCATTTTACTTGCTGTATGGCATTCTGCACTGGAATGAGATGGCTTGTCGCACCAGACGCATGCTCCCACCTCCTTCGCTTGTCCTGCAACAATGCACGCTGCTGTGGGTGGTATTTCTTGGCGTGATTCCTGATACTGTTCTATCCCAGCTTTCACGAGTTCCAATCGCTCAAAACTTTCCACCTCTCTCTTCAAAAACTTAAGTAGGCTGTTTAAATTGTAGCTTTCTTCGTCATTCTCGTAATCAGTACTTCGGAATCTTATCCAGGTCTGCAACACCTCACTTGGTAGCGCTGACTCGACTAATGGGTATAGCATAGCGGCGTATTTGTCCGTTGTCACGTTGAGCGTTTCCAAAGATCTTATTTGTGCTGTCAATTTATCGTATAGTACGCTTAAATTTTCCTTCTCTTTCTTTAATACTAACTTCAATAATTCTCTTACATACAGCTCTATTAACAGACTATCTTTTCCGAACCTGTTTTTCATTTGTTCCACCGCTTTCTTGTAATTCTTTCCTGATGGTGGAAAGCTCTCCACTACCCTTCTTGCCGTGGACCCTTCTTCTGTCGCTTGGATTAAATACTGGAGTTTGTCATCCTCATCAATATTTGGGTCTTCGTCAATTTTATGGAATTGCCCCCAAAATCCTAGCCAGCCACTTATTTTGCCGTCAAACTTTCTGAATTCAATCGTCGGTAATTTAAATTTTCTGTCTTTCTTCTCTGACCTCACTGTTACTTCGGAACTACTACTTTTGCATAAATTATCTTCTAACATTGTTTCCTCATATAAGGTTTTCACTTCATGATATCTTTTCCGATATTCTTCTGTCGAATCTAGGTCTTTTTCGAAAGAATCGACGTCAAAATCTTCCTTTTTCAAAAAATCTTCTTTTATTTGTTCGTCTAACGTAAATAAGGCTTCGGCTTTTTCTTCGAAATATTTTAACAGGCTCTTCATCTCCTGCGGCAGCCCTGCTCCTGCTACTCCATCTGCCGCCTTTGTAAACTGCCTTCTTGCCACCGTGCGCAACTTTTTCAGTTTCTCCATTTTTACTTTGTCGCACTTGTGGCTGCGATTTTCGTTCTTCCGTCGTATTTCTCCTCACACTATTTAAATTAACGGTCGCCACATGCGGCGAGGATATTCTTTAGACTTTAATTTATTAACGAAAAACACAAATATAATTTCTCAAGACTGACATTTATTGTTTCAAAGAGAACAACACACACACAGAGCAAATACAAACATTAACTAACATAGCCTAAAAATCCGCCCCGCGGCTCGCTCCTCAACAGCCAGTATCCAGACGCGAATTGCTCGCAAACAGAGTGGCAAATAGATTCGCCTTCTCAACTGCAGAGTGAGCCAGCGTCCCATCGGGCTTCTGCATGGGAGGCAATGTGGGACGGCAGAAGTTAGACTCGACCGACTTCGACAAGGACCAGAACTGCTTACTACCCGGTGGATAGGATGCGAGTTTCGCCCCTATGCGGCTGACATGGTCAAATCTAGCTTTACGCAACACCCTTTTGCATGATTTTGCGGCTAAATTAAATGCTCTCTTTTTGGCCCGGACTCTTCGCACTCGAACCTTGCGATCGCGAGCTTGCACCCAGACTTGGTATGCAGACTGTTTACGGGCTTCAGCACGAGCACAGTCTGCATTGTACCACGGTTGGGCTTTGTGATCGAGCGGTATGTCGGAGAATGGAATGAAATATTCCATTCCCTGCCGAATCACGTCAGCAACCACATCAGCAGAGCAGGAGGGGTCTCCTGAAGAGAAGCATACTTGCCGCCATGGGTAAGATGCAAAGAAGGTACGCATCTCGTCACAATCTGTCGACTCGTATAAATATCAGGAGTGTTAATAAAAATTTAGACAGTTTTTTGATATTTTTAACAAGCCTCAATATTGATATGCATGTCCGTCCTGGTACTCACAGAGAGCTGGTGTGATGAAAATTTCATTGTACCTATGATTGACGGTTACACAGCGTTTAATACTAAACGTAGTTACAACCAAAATGATGGTGTCATTATATATGTTAGCGCAAACACAAATGCTAATGTGTACGAAGTGAATCTAGAAGAAGCTAACTGTTTAGCAGTTGAGATAAATGATAATACTATTCTGGGCATTTACAGACCCTCCGCCTTCAAACACACAAGCGCCTTCCTAGATTCACTGGATCAAGAACTATCAAATATCGAAACGCGCATCATAATTTTGACTGGTGATATCAATATTGATACCCTGAGCGCTAATAATAGCAATGTAAATGACTGGCAATATTTGTATGAGAATCCATTACTAACGTGTAATAATGGATATTCACACAAAAATTGCTGGCGTCTGTCCGGCAATGTTTCTATTAATAGTACACTACTGCCGCGGTATATAATGATTGCATTGCTGGCAGCGATTATGATGGCCGAGAGCGTAGCTTAGCGCAGGTCCAGGCCGTACAGCGCGGTCAGCATTGCAGCCCTTGATGGCCAAGCTGGAATAAAGGCCGAGACCGGAGGTCGAGGCCTTTATAGCGCGGACAGCAAGGGCTGCAATGATGACCAAGCTTGAAGGCCGAGAGCGTAGTTAAGCTTAGCTCGAGGCCATCATAACGTGGCCAGCAGTGCTGTCATTGTGGACCTAGGCTTGTATAGTGCTTTACTCAAAAATGCGAGTACTACCTACTACTATAGTGGGTACTTATAACCTAATTTCGAAAAAATACATAAATGCAAATATTTCAGAAACGGTGCGTCGGAGCCAAAAAATAAGGTTTTTTTCAACCCCCTATAGTGCCCCGGAAGTGGTCAAAAGATATTTAATGAAAGATAAAAAACGGTCAAGTGCGAGTTTTTTATATTTTTCCATACAAGTTTTACATAAAAATACAAACATCAAATGTGTAATAGGGTTTTCTCCCCTCAATCTACAACACCCGCGCAGATAAAGAATGGGATTGACAATGGCGGCTCACCGCGCTTACCACAACGAGTGTGACCGAGAGAGCGATAGGTGTGGCGTTCTATGTTTGAAACAAAACTCGACAATAATGGATTCTCAAAGGAAATTGCTGGTGGCTAAAACAAGACAATAATGAAATCTCATACAACTTTGCCGCGTCACCATCGGAGGAGCGCGGCAACCCCGACTTTGCTCAAAGAAGGTTGTCAAAATAATCACCATATTACAAGCATTTTTGAGTAAAACCACAGACATATATCGAGATAGACCAAAAGAGCGTTTCAAACTGTATGAGAACCTAGTGTGTCGAATTTTTTGTACCTACGATGACGTCACAAGCGAGATTTAGTGATGTGAAATCAAAACCGCGCAGAACCGATTCAAAGGCGCAAAACCGACCTTGAGAACTGAATCGATATAACTATCGATATCGATATCGATTATCGATATCGATTATCGATATCGATTATCGATATCGATTATCGATATAAGGAATAACTTCCTTTGTCAAACTCGATGGAGCAATGATAATCGATTTTAAATATTTAGAATAGGTAGGTACTTATGTGGGACAATACTAACACGCGGCTATCCGATCCCGAACTACAACATCGGTTCCAAGGCATCATATAAGGCAAAAAAAAAACATAAAGCTCAATATTCATAGCTGCATCGGGGGGCACAGCACTGCCCCCCGATGCAGATGCCCCCGCCAAAGTCGAGCGCGAAGTTTTATTAAGTCAAGTTTTTCGATATCTTGTATAGTTTTCGAGATATCCGCTCCTAAAATTTAATACCACTATAATTTTTGGTCTCCAAAAATAACTTCGTTTTTCACACTGTTGGTATGAATGACAAAGTTATATTTGCGGTTTTGGGAAATGTGCTATATCTCAAAAACAACAAAATATATGTCGTTCAAACCACATTTTACCACTATGGCGGTGTATATCTTTCAAACTGTAGACTTTGAGAAAAAATTGTCTTAGGGTCCCCACAGAACTACCGGTTTCTTTTCTTTACTTTGCTGTTTGGCAATGGACCGCCGGCCAAGAGGCTCATTTCAATCTATCGCATATTTTTTAGGGTTCCGTACTCAAAGGGTAAAAACGGGACCCTATTACTAAGACTCCGCTGTCCGTCTGTCTGTCTGTCTGTCTGTCACCAGGCTGTATCTCATGAACCATGATAGCTAGAAAGTTGAAATTTTTACAGATGATGTATTTCTGTTGCCGCTATAACAACAAATACTAAAAACAGAATAAAATTAATATTTAAGGGGGCCTTCCATACAACAAACGTGTTTTTTTTTGCTGTTTTTTTTGCTCGATATTAATAACAACAACAGGTAGACAGTTGAAATTTTGAAATTTTCACAGATTATGTATTTTTGTTGCCGCTATAACAACAAATACTAAAAACAGAATAAAATTTATATTTAAGGGGGGCTTCCATACAACAAACGTAATTTTTTGCCGTTTTTTGGTACGGAACCCTTCATGCGCGAGTCCGACTCGCACTTGGCCGGTTTTTTCAAATATGTTATGTATGTTCTTGTGAGCTTTGTTCCTTAAACGATCGTTATGAAAACACAAAAAGTAGTTCAGGTAGGTAATGATGCCACCCACGACCGTGTTCACAATTTATATAAATATGCGATCGATTTATTTTTAGCAATCAGAGACCATGTTCAGGGTGGCTTATCTCCCAGAAGCTTCCTACTTCGCAACCCAGACGATGATATTTGATAACACCAAGCTAATGGCTATCTTGCCAATTTGATCTGGTCCCAATATGCGATAGATTGAAAATGACCCTGGTTGGCCGGCGGTCTAAACAGCAAGTAGAACAGCATAGCAAAGAAAAGAAACCGGTAGGTCTGGGGGGACCCTTAGGAACTTCAATATCATTTTTAAAGACCTATCTATAGACAACCCGCACGTATTGGTTAGAAGAAACATTTTTTTTTTTCAGTATCAGTTCCATGTATGGGGAGCCCTCCTTAATCTTTTATTTTTGTGTTAAAATCGCTAAGCGGTTAACAGCATACATCTACCTACCAAGTTTCAACTGTGTAGTTTTAATACTTTCGGAATAAAGTGGCTTAGGCTACAGAACCCTAAAAATGCGCCATTCCATTGTCTTTAAGCTTCACCTTAAGCATGTTGATAGACATTCAGGAGCGGATATCTCAAAAACTACGAAAGATATCGAAAAACTTGACTGAATATAACTTGTAGCAAATTTAATAAGCTGTTATTTGTAAAACGTTCCACGTCGCTAGAACGCAAAGTTCCGAGATATATGTGAAAAACCGAAAAATGGAACCTTCAAACTCCCCCGTCCCCCCGGCGGGCGTCGGGGCTACGGACGGGGACTTTTGATATGTTCACCTCCTAACTAGTCCAAAGAAAGTTACGAAGTCAAAAATTGTCTTCCAATCATTTCCCTCTACACCTTTTCGTTTAGTGGGGTATGATAACAAACTTAATAATATTTTTTAAGGATAATACAAACTTTTACTTATTAAACTTTGGATGCAAGGAAATAACATTGTTTATTGATCACATAAAACAACCTCGGTCCACTGTTTCGAAAATCGATTCTTATTTGTTGAATCGGGTAAAAAAATCGAAACATACACAACACTATTCTCTCAATCGGACGGAGGAATTAGGAAATGCTCCTACTATGACATTCAGTGGGTGCAATAGTATCGACAGCTGCGATTTTCATTGCGTGTTTACAAGGCACACAGTAAACATCGCGTCATTTATAACCCGCAATGAAAGTTTACGCGTAGCTATACGTTCACTATGTAATTATCATGGTACAAGTGATACTAATCTAAATTAATTCGTTTAAATATTAAATCAGGGGTTATTTGTGTTTAAAAATACTTACCCGTGAAAGGAAATATCACCATTTTCTAGGCCAATAGTTTTTGATGAGCTCTCGCATGAAATCACTGCACAATTTACCATTTTCGCTTTTGAGTGACACGTGTTTTGACGGCAATGGTCTCAAGCGGACTAACTTAGGTCGGACAAAAGTTTGACTTTGACCGTGGATCAAACTTTTTACACGCGAAGTACGTACACTTTTACCATCTATCTCGCTCAATATATATCTGTCAGTAAAATGAAACACAAATATAGGTATCAAATGTCGCCTTGATGAGCGAGCACATTCCAAAAAATTTTTTTTTATAATATTCGGTATACTGGTATCACGTGAAAAGCCTTGATGAGCACATTCCAAAAATCTGAAAAAAAAAACGAAAAAAAAATTTTTTTTTGGTGCAATATGGGTATCAAATGAAAGGCCTTGATGAGCGCATTCCAAGAAGATGAAAAAAGAATAAAAAATGAAAAAAAAAAATTTTTTGCAATATGGGTATCAGATGAAAGGCCTTGATGAGCATATTCCAAAAAACTGAAAAAGAAATTAAAAACGAAAGAATTTTTTTTTTTTTTGCAATATGGGTATCAAATGAAAGGCCTTTATGTGCAAATTCCAAATAATTAAAAAATCTATCTGTTTTCTTTTTTCAATTACTATAATAAAAAAAAAAATAAAAAGCTAAAACCTTTTAAAACAAAAAAGTTAAAAGTTTAAAAGCTACTTGGTTTGAATTTCCGCGCATTATTTAAGAAAAGTACTATACAAGCCTTGGCCGCAACTAGGCATTGATGGACTCACATATGTTCTTCAATGCCTGTCTTAGTGCCGCTACAGTAATGTACTATTCCATTTACTATTCCATTTCAAACCTTCTCCCGTGGTCAATTCTTTGTCGTAATCCCTGGAAGGGACCATGGAAGTTATTTTATACGTGGCGACAAAGGATTTCAAATGGTTATCTATATATACCAGTCAATTCTAAATGTTTTTGCGCGAATCACTCAAAAACTGCTGAACGGATTTTGATGGTAGTTTTTTACAGTTTGGTAGCTTGGAGCCCAACTTATAATCTAAGCAATTTAGTACAGTTTTCATTTAAAAAAAACTTATATAAAATAATATTATAGAAAGCGGGTTTTGATTTTGATGCATTTTGTTTCTGTGAAATTACAAAAGGCCCAAAACTCGACAGGTTTTTGTTCACTTTTAAGCATTGACCATTTTACTGTGCCAGATGTGGATACACCAGCTGGCCGGTCGTTCTAACAGTATAATTCCCCGAAGATAATTATTAAAACAAATTCAACGTAAACTCTTCTAAAAAAAATTTATATATCTTTTGATTGAGTAAACCGATTGCAATAAAATAAAGACTAAATTAATTTGCATAATATACAGTATTATATTTTGTATGTTAATATTATTACGATTAGGTTAGCGCTTCTAATGTTATCAGCGCACTAACATATAGACAAATAGCCAAAAATCACAAAAAAAAATTGAAATCGATTTTATTGGTTGTTATTAAACATCCCAACCACTTTTTTTCAAAATATTTCCTTTGTACCGACACAACTTTTCTATAGCTTGTAGGTCTGTACGGAACCCTCGGTGGGCGAGCCCGACTCGCACTTGTCCGGTTTTTTATTTATAATATCGTCGCTTACACCTACAAAAACACACCTACCACCACAAAAAAGTTCAAAATAAAAGAGCTTTAAAAAAGGAAAACCTCCTTTAAAAACCTTAAAAACAGCAATTATATAGCAATGATAAATAATATTTCTTGCTTTTTAGACCAGTTTCTTTTTGAAGCTGTTTTTAAAGCATTTTATGGGTTTTCTTTTTCTTTTTAATTTTTAAAAGTTTTCGGCACTTTTTCCTTTGTTTTTCACCCTACCATTTTTGTGTTTCAGCCGCATGGCTACTGCCTGTAGCCGCCAGCGTTTCAACGATGCTTCTTGTAATTCTGATTGGTTTGAGTATCTACTGTTACGTGAAAAGAATGACTCCGCCAACACAACCGTCTGTTGAGGTTCAGCAAAACATAAATGAACGGGTGTATTATACAATAGATGGAGACGAAGACCATCCTTATTCGTACATTGATCCTGTACCAATGATAAAAACAAAACCGTAATTATACGTAAATAAATCCAGTACTGGGATTTGAGAACATTGATACACCACAAGATCAAGTTTTAATAGATAAATACGAAATAGTTATATTTTATGTAATACTAGGCTTTCGCCCGCGACTTCGTCCACGTGGACATTTGGAAAATGGTCCCATAGTAAAGCTCAAGTTCAACATTTATACAATATAAGCACCGACAAATGACAAGTCGTAAGTTTCTCTATCCTTAGTTGTACAGGGTGGATTTTTGAGACGGTACATTAAGGGCAGGTACCTTAACCGTTATAGTTACAGAAAAACGTTCTTAGGAGACCATCCATAACTTTTTAAGATATTCTGAACAGCATTCACAGATTTTGGAAAAAAAATACCGTTAGCAAAATAAGTGGTAAAATACCAAAAAAAATTTTTTTATGCCAATCGATCCGGTTTCGTGTGGAGATCAAAAGGCTCTATGGGACCATTTAAGGTATGAGCACTAGAAACGACAGAAAACGTTAAACACTTTTCCCATACATTTTGTACTGAAAAACGATAAATCAACACGAAATATTTTTTATTGCCAAATAATCGTATTTCTTACTGCATGTGATCAAAAATGCATGCCCTTTAAGGCCAACTGAAATTTAAGTACAGAAACTACAGTAAGTCACAACACCGGCTTTACACGCAGGCACAATCTTCTACAACATTAGATCTAAAAAAAATCAGTTTCTGTACTCAAATTTCAGTTAGTCTTAAAGAGTATTTTGATCACAGTAAGAAATAGGATCGTTTGGCAATAAAAAATATTTCGAGTTGATTTATCGTTTTTCAGTACAAAATGTATGGGAAAAGTTTTTGGCGATTTTTGTCGTTTCTAGTACCCATACCTTAAATAATTCCATTGAGTCTTTTGATCTCTACACGAAATAGGATTGATTGGCATAAAAAAATTGTTTTTTGGTATTTTAGCATTTTTTTTTTGCTAACGGTATTTTTCTTTCAAAATCTGTGAATGCAGTTTAGAATATCTTAAAAAGTTATGGATGGTCTCCTAGGAACGCTTTCCTGTAACTATGACGGTTAAGGTACCTGCCTTAATGTACCGTCTCAAAAATCCACCTGTATAGTCATGTTTATGTTATGTCATAAAATGACTCTTTCTTTTGTAGTTTTGAGTACTCTACACACACAAACACACACTTTTTTTATTTTATTTGTTAGGACAACCAACAATAAGTACACTGATACAAACAATAATTATAACTAGCACATGAGATATATAATTTTAGTGTCTTATCAATTATAGGCAGTCACATCATGCATTGCAGTCACATTAAGCACAATTAATATAAAAATCAATTACGTACAATTTTCAACATACTCTAACCTTATACCTAAACTAGCTTCCGCCCGCGACTTCGTCCGCGTGGATATTAGAGAAAATCCTTAGGGAACCTTCAACCAGGATCCGACCAGCCGTTTTTACGCGATTTTTACCAAGCGCGCTGCCTCGCGAGACAAGACGTTGGCGCGTGTGGCGGGCCTCGCACGAAGCTGCTTGCTTGGTGGGGACTGGGGACCCGCCTACTCGCGTAAGAACGGCTGGTCGGATCCTGGTTAAAGGTTCCCTAAGGATTTTCTCTAATATCCACGCGGACGAAGTCGCGAGCGGAAGCTAGTTTATAACAATAATCAGAATTGGGTCCAGAGATATTAGTATCCCGTCTCCTTCCCCGTCCCCGTCCCCGTCTCTGTCCCCTGGGGCTGAGTCCACTGTGTTGGAGTTCAAAATAAATGTCATTTTCGCAATCACCATCCCATAAAACCTCAAGAACGACATCCGCATCGATATTTATTTTTACTTACCCCATTTACCCCCTAAGGAATGATTTTCAAAATAACAAAATATGTTTTTGCCTATTTATTTTAAGACGTGCTCCAACGAATTTTAAAGTTGTAATGTCTATTTTATATTCTTTTTCTATACAAAATTTGAACCCCATTTTCACCCCTTTAGGGGTTAAATCATGTCGACGGTGCTGGACTTCAAAATAAATGTAATTTTCGCAATCACCATCCCATAAAACCTCAAGAACGACATCTTTATCGATTTTTATTTTTACTTACCCCATTTACCCCCTAAGGGGTGAATTTTCAAAATCACAAAATATATGTTTGCCTATTTTTATTTTTAAACGTGCTCCTACGAAGTTTGAAGTTGTAATGTCTATTTTACATTAATTTCCATACAAAACCCCATTTTCACCCCTTTAGGGGTTAAATCATGTCTACCGTGTTGGACTTCAAAATAAATGTCATTTTCGCAATCGTCATCCCAGAAAATCCCATTAACGACATACATATCTATTTTTTTGTTTTTTTCCCATTTCACCCCTATTTCATTCCCATAGGGGTTGAAATACTACCAATAACAATTTACGTTACGTTAGATTTCCGTCCATAAGCCTAAACTATAAATTTAGCGATTTTTTATAATGAAGGATTTTCTATACACAACTCCATCCCCCTTTTCACCCCTTCAGGGATAGAATTTTCAAAAAAGCTGAGATAAGAATATATTAATTTTCAATCTTCAGCCTAAACACAAAATTTGAAGATCCTAACTTCGAAACTGAGGGACTTTCATACAGACTTTGATCCCCTTTTTTACCCCCTTAGGGGGTGAATTTTGAAAAATCCTTTCTTTGCGAATGCCTTCGTCATAAGATCTACCTGCATGCCAAATTTCAGCCCGATCCGTCCAGTGGTTTGGGCTGTGCGTTGATAGATCACTATGTCAGTCAGTCACCTTTGAGTTTTATATATAAAGATAAATACATACATACACACCAAACATACAGTTACATACAACTCTTAACACAATCTAACTCACATAAGCCAGCATGCACACTTGTCACACAAAACAATTCTGCATGTAAACAATACTCAATCTAATATTGCATGTATCTTAATTTATACAACTACTTTGCTTTAAATCTACTCAGTTTTATTTACAATTCTAATGGCTGAACAATTTCACACGTTGAATGAGATAGTTTGAATATAGCTAAAACTGTTATGTGTGATAGTGGTGATCTTAATAAACACTATAATATTAGAAACAAAAGTGATCTTACGATCATCTCCCAGAATATTCGCAGCATATACTCCAATTTTGATGATTTTTTACTTACTATTTCTGATTTTTGAAGTTGATATAATTATTCTGACCGAATGTCATCTTAACCCAGATAAACCAATCTCCAAACTAAAAAATTACTACTCATATCAAACTACTAACCATGTAAATAAAAATGATGGCGTGCGTGACAGTATATAAGGTCCTTCATAAATAGTGCACATAATTTTAAGGGGTCATTGTACTCATGCATACAAACAACTTTTACTATGGGACCAACATTGAAAACGCGAAAAAAAATCAGCTGTTCCATACATTTTGATCTATTCGATTTAAAATTTTCTATGGAACAGCTGATTTTTCTTTCGCGATTTCAATGTTGGTCCCATAGTAAAAGTTGTTTGTATGCATGAGTACATTGACCCCTTAAAATTATGTGCACTATTTATGAAGGACCTTATATACAGGGTCATTTTTTAACACCATCCAAATTTTTTCTAGGCATTAGGTACCATTAAAACTCTTCAATTTTGAAAAAAAAGGTAGGTAATTTTTTGCAAAAAAATATTTTGTCCGAGTGAATTATGACAACAGCATGGTTACTAGTCAAATACTATCGTCCTACATGTTTTGAATGAGAGGCAACAAGGAGGGGTTCGCGGGGCGGTGGTGCCGAGAGCTGTACGGCAACTGACGAACAACCCGACTGTCTCGTTCTCGCAGACGTGCGGAACATGAGAGAGAAAATCGCGCGCGTAATCATCTGCTACGCACGGTGTATTGTGTCAGCAAATGTAGTTTTATTTTGGATAACTTTGTATAGCCTTAACTTAATATTTTAGTACTGGGCGATATTAAAAGAAAAAACACGTGTTTCATAATTTTTTCAAAGATTAAAATAAATAAATTTGGATGTTGTTAAAAAAATGACCCTGTATAAAGGTAACACTTGCATGTAATATTAAAAAAATTAAAATAACAGAAGCTTCATGTTTGGAGCTAGATCTAGTCAGCAGTGTTTATCTCGAGATGTTATCTAACTATGGTATACTTGCAGGACATACCTTACCAACTAGAAAACAGAGCTGTCTAGATCATTTTATGTTAAAAATAGATAGTAAAAAACATACAGCGTTCATTGCACTCTTACAAACAACTATTACAGATAACTTCACCACTCTTTTAGTTCTGACTAAATCTAGAAGAGGGCACAGGGTGAGAAAAGCTAGAACTGCTAGAAAATGCACGTAAACATTTTCAGAAACAAAATATAAATGAATTACTCTTTTGCGATGACCCAGATATTTTAATTGAAAATCTTTTGAAGAAAATAACTGAAAGTATAGAAAATAATACTAGTATTATAGGTGTTTACCTATAATACTGGTATTATTTTCCTAAAAGTAAATGTGTAATCAAACCCTGGATGACTCCAGGTTTGCTAAAATGTATTAAAAATCGTAAAAAACTTCAAAAATAATCATGTTCAGACCCTTGCAATGAAATTTAAAAAAATCACATTTAAACGCCATATAAATTTTTGTAATGATTTAATAAAGAAAGTTAAAAGAAAATATGAACGACAATTGCTTTCAAATTCAATAAACTGTAGATGTGACAACATACAACGAGCTGGCACTATTAAATATTTAGGTGTGATTATTGATCAAAATTTGAATTTCAAAGCACATATTAACTCAGTCTCAAGTCGAGTTAGGAAAACGGCAAGCATAATGCGGATGCTTCGATCCTCTGCGTCACCAGCTATCCTAAAAACGGTATACGCTGCCCTGACCCAATCGATAATTACCTACTGTATAACTTGTTGGGGAAGTGCACTGAAATCCTTTCTAATTCAGCTAGAAAGGGCACAAAGATCAGTGCTGAAGACCATGTTTGCAAAACCTTTTAGGTACCCTACTCAAATGCTGTACGAGGAAAGTAAGGTTCTTAGTGTGCGTCAGTTGTTTATATTAAAAACCTCCTTGAAGGTACATCGTGTAGTTGTAAATGGAACCGATTATCATAATATGCTTAAGCGCCGTGTGTTTAAAGTCGAATATCCGTCAATAAAAACAACTTTTGCTAGACGGTTTAGTACATTTAAAGATCACCTTGTCTATAACAGGGTGGTCAGCCGCTGTGATATTAAAACATGCACCGTAAAAGCAGCAAATAAGAAAGTCACACAGTGGCTGACTACTATGTCATATGACGCGACGGAAAGTCTTATGGCCAAAATTGAATAATTGAATTTAGCCATACCGCAAATTGGAGACACTTTATAATTTTTATTAAATAAACTTGTATACTATTATTATAATATGTAAATATAATATATATTAATATATAATTATTTATTAAATACTGTTATATATCAACTCATTTTACTTATAATTATAAAATATGAATATGTTTTAAATTATCATCTTACTAAATTTATAAGTCCTTTTCTCTTGTGTGTTAACTGAGAAAATAAATCTTTGGTTAAAATATATTGTTAAACGTAATCGGCACCCACAGGACAGGCTTAGCCTATTGTGGGGCCATTAGATACACTTAAAACTGTAACACTTTCTGTTAATAAACACATTTTTATTTTTATTTTATTATTTTAAATAAAAATAAATAAAACACTTTTACGGATTACAGCGCGTATATTGGTTAATTCAGATGTTATTTTAGAATTATTGTTGTGATTTAGAATATAATTAATGAAAAATAGTACAGAAATTGTTGTCAAATTGTATTGTCCTTTCTAGTTTGCCGGAAATACATTTTATTTGTAACTAAAACTTGCTCAAATCCGAAATTAATATATGAATTTGTGTTTGTTTCAAACTTGCTCAAATCGGAAATTAATATATGAATTTATGTTTGTTATTTTGTTAGATTAAAAGTCTATTTAATTACACTACAATAATTATCTTTGTTACTTTTAAATTAATATTTTCGGAAACGGATACGGTAGACATGTTTTTGTAATGAATTTGTTATAATGTTTTCTGAAATACATTTTATTTGCAACAATATGTAACATAAACTTACTCACATTGGAAATTAATGTATAAATATATATTTGCTATTTTATTAGATTAAAAGTAAATTTTATTACACTCTAAACAAAATTATCTTTGTTACTTTAAATTAATATATTCCGGAAACGGATACGGTACACATATTTGGTATCAACTTTGTTAGAATAATGGTTACAATAAGTTTGCTGTAAAGTAGATTTAGATGGTAGAGGCATTCTTGGTCAAGACGCCTTAGTGTAAGGACTTACTTATAATTGTGGAAGTAAAATAAAATAGTAATCAGACTACTGGAGTTTTATTGTAAGTCAGAAGTGCTACGAACCACGAGCCGCCATGCCGTATGAACATAGTAAGTACCTAATAAGTATCATGTGAATGAATTCCGATCTCAACTTTGGTGACACAATCGAGTCGAAGGCTCAAACTGCGGCCAAAAAACTAGGCATCTTAAACAAGGTTAAGCGATATTTCACGCCGGGACAGCTTCTAACTCTTTACAAAGCGCAAGTCAGGTCGTGCATGGAATATTGCTGCCACCTGTGGGATGGGTCCGCAAAGTACCAGCTAGCCGCACTCGACTCGGTTGAACGCAGAGCCAGAAAACTCATAGGGGATAGTGCGCTATTAAAAACCAAGCTTCACAGTCTTTCCCACCGCCGTGAGGTGGCTTGTCTGGCGGTGTTCTACAGACTATATTTCGGAGAGTGTGCTCTTGAGCTGCATGAGCTCATTCCGCCATCCCCGTTCTACCATCGGACATCCAGACGCACGGCGGGGTTTCACCCCTATTTGGTTGACATTCCATGCATGCGCACGAAGTGTTTTTCAAGGAGTGGAATTCCCTGCCTGCGTCTGTATTCCCGAAAGAATATAACCCAGCGATATTTAAGGCACGAGTGAATAGGCTTCTTCTGGGCAAGCTCGCTTCATCTTCGGCCTCTTCTTAGCCTTATGGTTCTCGAATGTGGCCAAGAGTAAGGCCATTTAATGTAAAAAAAAAAAAAAATATATTTATTGTAAAAGTGCTACGAAGCAGTCTGAAAAGAAGTTTTCCCTTTTCCTGATATCCTGTTTTAAACATAGTATAACGGTTTTGCATAACAATAAAAACGATATTATGTGCCGAGAAGGAAAACATACTGCATACTTTATGAAGAAGCAGTGTGTACTTAGCTTTATGTTGATAGTCTGTGGCGCAAACCATAGACAAACTCGTACTTCCGGTTGCTGTCCGCTAGGTGTCGCCACTATCACCGGCAAGGACGGGGAGGTGCAGGAAGGACTTCCTGCAATGCTGTATGTTTTCCTTCTCGGCACATAATATCGGTTTTATTGTTATGTAAAACCGTTATATTGATGTGCCTCCGGAAAACATACAGCATTGTTTATGAAGACGTGTTTGCTATCTGCTGGTGAGAGTGATTAACACAACGCTATGATGATTATTTGTATATTACTATGTATATGTATTACATACTTTGATAGTGTAAAATAACTTAATGGGTAGTAAGATTAATTTTGTTTATAGTATTGTCTATAAAAAACTATCATAATACAGTACTATTGGTGCTAATTATGAAGTTAACAAAAAGGCAAAATTAATGGACATCTATCAAATTAATCGCGATAAAGAATAATGTCAACTAATATAATTATTAAGAATAAGTTACACTTATCACTGGGAAGGTCAATCAAAATCAATCGTGGGTTGGATTACACCACCCGAGTGTATAGTATAGGTACAAAAAGAATGCTCTTCTCTTGTGTGAAATAAAGCATTGAAAAATAGATTTTTAATGCAAAGGTCTGAATCTGAGACCAATCATTATACTAACTGCTTTATACTGTAGTGATTGAAAAGTATATTTTATTTTTTCAATACTTTGTTTTAGTGTAACTGAAGTAATGTAATAATAGAAAATCACTGTTGGTTTCATAAGAAAACAAATAAATGCTTTCCAACAGTTTGGTCCCTGTACAAGCCTAAAATGGCCACAGCACAGCACATCTGCACCTTCGCTCCGCTATCTATAAGGTCCTTCTTAAATAGTGCACATAATTTTAAGGGGTCAATGCACTTATGCAAACAAACAACTTTTACTATGGTACCAACATTGTAATCGCGAAAAAAAATCAGCCGTTCCATAGAAAATTTAAAATTGAATAGATCAAAATGTATGGAACAGCAGATATTTTTTTTCGCGATTTCAATGTTGGTCCCATAGTAAAAGTTGTTTATATTCATGAGTACATTGACTCCTTAAAATTATGTGCACTATTTAAGAAGGACCTTATATAAAGGTGATACTTACCTAATTTCCTATTCCTATTACGATGCAGCTTTTATGGCTTCACATACTGTGATAAAATTATTTATTAAAGTACCTGATTAATTTAGATCTTCACTCGTATATACTATTCATCGAAATAGTGCAGGTCTCCTAGAGAAAAAAAAATGAGTAAGTAACTTTTAAGCAGTGTTGATATCAGGAAATATTTACCCATGTATTGGAAGACAGCATCCAAGTTGACTGTCTGTGGGAATGTGTCAGTTTTCAAACTGAAAGGTAAATATAAAATTAATATTTGGTCACAATCAATACTGTTGTTAGAGACTTTAAAAGAGTGATTTGTGGACTTTTCACCCAGACGCTAGCGGTAACATTGTTTATTGTTTTACAACCGAGGTTTATAAGTGTTTCTTTGACTTAATTGGATTAAATTGGCTTAGAGCCGTACAAGGAACATATTGTTTTATTGAATTAATAAAAAGATTTATTGATTTAATATGAGGTACACAAAAAAACTTGTGATTGTTTTTTTGTAATTACTACAATAGTACTGTAGGTTAGTTTACCTTTACCTTAACACTGTTACTAAATAGATTAGAAACGTTTTACGACATTGGCAAGTTGAGCGTGTTTCAAGGCACATGTCATGTGGTCAAAGTGGCCAATCAGGGGGTACAACCAAAGTTGTCTTTTTAACTCTGGTAAGTTATTTATTAGACAGTATTTGTGCCAAATTCCTCGTACCCTTACTCACCCGACGCCTCTTCTTCTGAGCTTTGTTTTATTTGACTGCCCCCTCCCCCAACTTTCAAAACGTCCAGGATGAATGCTTTTACCTGTGTATATGTCGTGTGGGTCATCCAGCAATGCAGATACTAGGTCCCCTAAATCTAAACGGTCCGAGGTGTTTCAGGTTAATCTGGTGCGACTAACGGGTATGTTCTCGATACAGTTAGGTCAATGTTCAAATATTACACAATATCATGAGGAATATGCTGGCTGATGGAGCTACTTAGGCTAAGTGGTATCTCCAAGATCTGCCAAGAAGCTGAAGGCTTATAGTTATAATTGTACAAGAATATAGTTCGCTGATGTAACTCGGCAATCTATGAAAACATGTTCTGAATAACATTGCCTTTGGTTGTATGTGCAATCTCTTATTATGCAAAAAAAGTCTTCCGAAGACTTGTAGTTGCTCCGAGCTAGAGATGCCTTTTCGCTGGTAGTAGTCCTGCTGGCAAGCGCTAGGCGGTATGTTATTTTCGTTTCTGTCGCCTTCACATCATGTCGGAGAAAGCTAGTATTTGATGAGTCTGCCTTCAGTTTACTAAGAAATAGTTCTTTATTGTCCACATGCCTGGAATAGACGTTCTATCTACATAGAGTACCACATCTTGAATCCAAAGCATCTGTAGTGATAAAGTATAATTTTCGGAATGATATGTGGGTCCGCGTCACCCTATCATGTCATGATGTAGGTACTTAGTACCTATCTGCCAATAACAACCGATTGAGGTGTATGTCGTGGTCGTTGCGTGTCGAGCCACCTTAAGAGCCTTTATGCGCTAGACGAGCGTCGGACTCGAAATCACAGTTTTTTGCTGCTAGATTTATCGATGATTTATTTAGATTTTAAATGAGTTATTTAGGTCACTAAATTGGAAATTTCTTCTTCTAGTGCACTAGAAGAAAACATTTTAGAATTTATGAGCAGTTTTCATAAGCTTAACATTATTTCACCAACTAGTTTTTGAAATCAGAGGTTGAAGGTCTACTTTGATGAGAGATACACGTTAAAGTATCGGCAGAAACTGAACAAATATAATTTTATGATAAACTCCATCTATTTTTTAAGTACACTAGAAGAAAAAAAGTTGAAAAACTGAGAATTTTCATTCATAAAAAAAATAATCAAAATTGCCAATTCAGTAGTTTTTGTGTTATCTTTTACTCATACTTCCTGACTTTCTCAATTTGAAGTAGATTTTAGTTTTTTTTAATTAACATAAAAAATACTGACCTAAAAATTCTGAAAACATATATATGAGCTTAGAACACTAAAATCTCGAAATGGTTTTCTAATTTTAGTACTTTCTCAAAATGAAATGTCCATTTTGGACCCTGTTGGGACAGCAATTTAGAAGGGAGGATGATTTTTGGTAAAATGTAAAGTTATCGCTAGGTAAGTAATGAAAAAGCTTTTTCTATCAACGCTTCCGCTACTTTTAATATTATTATAGTTAAGTATTTATTTTGATTAAATTATTATTTTTTGCATAGTTATTTATAAGTCTATGGTTATTTGTATTATTATGACAAGTGTAGGTCAAAACGTCTTAACGTGCCTTCCGAAGCTCAAAAGAGCACGAGTTACTTAGTAATTTTTTAGACAATCTGTCGTGCGTGTTCTGAGAATATCTTAATCTATGTAAACCAACAATGTTGTCCAACTTCTCTTCAGGTCACGAAGAGTGTGTCTGATATAACATATTCTTTCTCGTTTACTGATACTTCCCTGATTGTAAAGATGTGTCGTGAAAAGTAAGTATAGGTATTGTCAACATACAAAAGAATTAAATGCACAGACCATACAACAAGTACTGATAGATAAAACTGACCCAGCCTGCGTAGCATGACCGATTTATATCGCGTGATATAGCGTTTTATCACGTTTAACTGTCAAAAAGACATAGGAATTTGACAGTTGAGTGTCGATAAAATGCTATATCAGTATCACGCGATATAAATCGGTCATGCTAGGCAGTCATATATCGATACGAAATATTATAAATCAATCGATAGCTTAGTTGAACGTGAGAAATCACAATATTCAAGTCGCAGAATGCATATATTTTGTTTGCATCTATTTCTGGGTTTTTTGTTCTTATATTAAGGTGGTTGTACTAGCAAAACGTGGTTATTAGTAGGTTTTCATTCTCTATCTCCTCTTTATTTACTGAATATTAAAAGAAAGTAAATATACCATAAGAATCTTCAACATTTTGCCTATCGATTCCACGATTAATATTTGTTATAAATATTTTACATAATGCCAAAAATTTCATAAATAAAATCGACTAACACTTTTGTTTCTGTGCATCTCCTCCGTAACTACGAGTCCTATGGAAATCTCGTTACCACCAATCGATAGAGGAGAAAAAATGCTACAAATTCCACGAAAGACATTTTCGAAAAGACCATTTATGGGATTTTCGCGAGAATTTTTCAAAAATTCAGATACATTTTTGTCAGAGGGTGCCCT
Organism: Agriphila geniculea; assembly: GCA_943789525.1. Taxonomy (NCBI): domain Eukaryota; kingdom Metazoa; phylum Arthropoda; class Insecta; order Lepidoptera; family Crambidae; genus Agriphila; species Agriphila geniculea. The sequence continues at coordinate 6,644,188 of OX038898.1, read as the reverse complement.
CGAGGGGAGCGGGCGGCAGACCGCCACCGGCGCTCGGACGGGGAACACGTATCGCTCATGCTCCCACTGACAGCTACACAGTTCTCTATGTCTCGCTCGTTTGTTTTAGCCTTGCTTTAGCACTGTCAGAATGTTACAATTATGTTTTGAAAATTCATTTCGAACTGAAGGACTATTACAAAAAAGCATCGCGATAAGCGTACGATATTCGTCCAACACCGTGGCACTATTTCCTCACTCACTAATAAGGTTCAATATCAAGTAAATTGAACGACGAATTGCGTCCGACTATCGGTTTCTTTTTTGTTTTGTAATAGGCCCTCTGATGCATTATTTTGCCATAGATATAAAAATTACGCGTAAGGACGGTTAGTATAAAATACCTACCTATTGAATACTATATATATGAGTCTTCAAATCAAACATTTGTAGGTAATAAATCACACGACTGTGAGTTAATTTATTTCACTATAACTTTTTAAATGCCTGAACTGAACAGATTTGGATGCATGCAGGTAGGGTATAGGTAAGAATATTTATACCATCCTGCCCCCCCTAGCATGACCATTGACCAGTGACCACTGAAACGCCATAATAATATCGATTTATTACTTTTAAGGACAAGGGTTTTGACAGTCAAGTGTCGATAAAACGCATCACGCGATCTATAGGCTGTCCCAATACTTTGCCTTATCCAGGAATCGAACCCACCAAATATATTTTTACGATACCAATCGATAGGGTTTCTCATCAGACCCCCTAGTCAAAGTAATATTTGCAAATCGTTATCGCTTCGCTTTTAAAACTGTATGGGATTGACATAGGGTACGTTCAGATGACAAGCGCTCAACGCGCGTTAATTTTTTTCAGATTTGATAATTCGGTATTAACAGCTTCCGTTTCCATTTCGGACGATTTTTGGATGAATTGACAATCAGTTCATCCAAAAATCGTCCGAAATGGACCCTAAAATACGTCTATCTGCGTCAAAAGCGCGCGCTCATCTGAATTCTAAACGGTAACGTAGAAAACCAATGATCTCAAAGCGCGCATTGACGCGCGCTGACAACAGTCGAGCGCTAGCACAGCGTTCAACGTGCACTTTATCAAAACTCGCGTTAAGCGCTTGTCATGTGAACCTGCTCTTAAGGTTTCGTTAACAATAGAATTTTAAAATCATATGTAAATGTAAGTAAGTAATCGAATTTAAGAATCAAACGAAAAATGTATGGATTATAGTCTTAATTCATACATTTTTCGGAGCGAAGTGATAGCGAAAATTTTAATGTGACATTTGGCTACAGGCTCTGGATTATTAGCACGTTTTTAGGGTTCCGTAACCTAAAGGCAAAAAACGGAACCCTTATAGATTCGTCATGTCTGTCTGTCTGTCCGTCCGTCCGTATGTCACAGCCACTTTATTCCGAAACTATTAGGATTACACAGTTAAAACTTGGTAGGTACATGTATTCTGTGAACCGCATTACGATGTTTACACAAAAATAAAAGATAAAGGGATTTATATTTTTAAGATTATTATCTTAAATATATAAATCCCTTTATTTTATTAAGATTATTATCCCCATACATGGAACTGAAACTGAAATTTTTTTTTTCATCATATCTATGCCTGAGGGGTGTCTACTGTCTATAGATAGATCTTTAAAAATGACATTGAGGTTTTTAAGACTATTTTTCTCAAAGTCAACCGTTTGAAAGATATACACTGCCAAAGTGGTAAAATGTGTGTCTAACTTTTAAAATAAGAGAGTGAAAAATCTCTTAATTGTTATTTTATTACTATTTAGACGCAGTGAATGCACACCAACCTAAAAAAGTTGGCCTGTTTTGTTTAGTACCTACCTACTTACGTCAAAAGCGTTTTCATATTACTGTTGTTTATCCAACTTCATAATTTATGAAAAATATTTTATATTATTGAAATCTTTTAAACGGTCGTGATTTCAGGCCTCAAACTTCGTCAATCGATATAGGTTTTAGATTCTATGATTTTTTTTTCGTAGTGGTTAGATTATAAAGTACCTATACTTACCAGAAATATTAATCTCCTCTGGTGATAATGTTTATTATTGCGGATACCTATTTTATCAACAAATACCAATATATTACACCTAGGGCTTGCAAATATTCGATGAAATCCAATATTCGAAAATTTTTAAGGAGGTATTCGAATATATTCGAATATTATTCGAATAATTCTGTAAAATAAGACAGATGGTCGTAATTATTAAATATTGCTTATTTTTGAACGTTAAACCAAAGTTAAATGCTTTGTTTAATGGGAAATTGTGTAAAAATTATCCTCAATTGACTTTTTTTTGCCTTCGCCCCACGTTTTTAGTTTAAAAACTTCTTTGTAGAGTTTTGCACGTTAAACCAAAGTTAAATGCTTTGTTTAATGGGATGGGACGCATTGTGTAAAAATTATCCTCAATTGACTTTTTTTGCCTTCGCCCCACGTTTTTAGTTTAAAAACTTCTTTGTAGAGTTTTGCACGTTAAACCAAAGTTAAATGCTTTGTTTAATGGGATGAGACGCATTGTGTAAAAATTATCCTCAATTGACTTTTTTTTGCCTTCGCCCCACGTTTTTAGTTTAAAAACTTCTTTGTAGAGTTAAAATATTTTATAATTATTAGTCCGTTTTTTTAGTTAATTTTAAGGGCATGTTTTGAGTTCAATTCTGATACTTTTTGGGTTCATTTTTAAAACGTATGTTTTTTGGCTTGATTGTCAGTAAATGTTTATTTTTTGTTTTTTAGTCTTGTATCTGTGTTTTTCTCGGGTTTTTTCCGGCTTCATTATCAGACCAGGGTCTAGTACTATCTCCCATCAGAATAGATGTCAAAACGAATCAAACGAGCTCAAACTTGATGGGGTTGTATGGTATTATTATAGAGATCCTGTACCCTTCTTTCGGCTTCATCACCAGATCTTGGATACTATTTCCCAACAGATTACTTGTCAAGACAAATCAAACGAGCCCAAACTCTATGGAGTTGTATGATTTTATTAGAGAGTTCCTGTAGCCTTCTTCCGACTCAATCACCAGACCCTGGAAATCATCTTCCGTCAAAGTACTATGATTCAAGACAAATTAAACGAGCCCAAAATAAATGGAGCTGCATGGTTTTATTACATATTTTTCGTGAATTTCTTCCGGCTTTATTATCAGACACTGGATACTATTTTCCCAACAGAGTACTTGTCGAGACGAATCAAACGAGCCCAAACTCGACGGATTTGTATTGTTTTATTACAGAGTTTCCGTGATTTTCTTCTGGCTTCATCATTATATCATGGATACTATTTCTAAATACAGTTATTGCCAAGACGAATCAAACGAGCCTAAACTCGATTGATTTGTATGGTTTCATTACAGAGCTTCTGTAGTTTTCTTCCGGTTCCATCATCAGACCCTGGACAATATTTCCCAACAGAGTACTAGTCAAGACGAATCAAACGAGCCAAAACTCCATGATATTTTATGGTTTTAGTACAGAGTGTCAAACATAGGCCCTGACTCAAAAGCACTATTTAAAGCTAAGAATATGCCAAAGAAAATGAAAAGAAGCTTAATAGGTGATACGCCGAAAGACCGTCAAAAATCAGAGGAAATAAGAAGAAGAAAAAAATGAAAGTAAAAGACATAATAAGGAAAATAAGACTGTTAAAATGGCAATGAACGGGTTAAATGGCTAGAGAAAGCAAAGAAAAATGTACCAAAATTATTACAGAGTGGCAACCATGGGACAGACAAAGGAAAAGAGGACGACAAACCAAAAGATGGGCAGATGATATTATGAAAACTGTAGGAACACTTTGATCGTGAAAAGCAAGAGATAGAACAGAATAGAAACAGCTGAAAAAGGCCTACGTGTCGCAAGACAAGCTGATCACTAAAGCCAAAGAGAATGTAACTAAAGCCAAAAGGAATTAAATGAACAAAAGAAAGAAAAATATTTATTTGAGACAATCACGCACTTGTACTTGTCAAGACGAATCTAACGAGCGCAAAAGACACTATAAGATGTCATTGTCTTCCTGTTCTGACCTTTGTTTTAAGTTTCCAGACATTGACTCATTGGGAAGCTAGATTAAAATCGTTTACAATTTGTGGAAAAACAAACAACATAGGTAAACAAATAAATAAACGAGAAAGTGAACGTTAACAATAGCTTTATTCTATGCTCACAAAAGCTATTCGGGTATTTAATGCATGACTTTTGCCTAAATCCAAAAAAGTGGAAAATATTCGAATATTCGAATATCACCGACTTGAGTATTCGAATAGCGAAATAAGGCGAATATTCGAATAATTCGAATATTCGAATATTCGAATTGCAAGCCCTAATTACACCATCAATAAACAAAATGTAGTTGTCAACAAAATTGGTAAATCATTTCAGTAAAATCTCTGTTGTCTGAATAAATGCATTTGAATTGAATTGAAAAATCACGAAAAATGTAGTTCAACTAGTTGAGAAATCACTTTGCTACTCCTAAGTAGGCAATATTTACCAAAAAACACTTGATACAAGATATAAAAAATAATAAAGAAGAAACGCAGTTCTTACAATTCAATATGCGTTAAGATAGGTACTCAGAAGTAGACCCATTCCCACTGGCAGCACCCGTTCACGAGCATGACGCATGAACCAGCCATCGTTTCGCTCAACCATATTTGAGGGAACGTAACGACCCGCCTCACACGACACCACCGCAGAAATGTTTAAAGTGAGCGTGACATAAGACGTACCTAGTTACGAGTATAAGTACTATGCAAAATGTAAAAAAATCGGTTGGCACTCCGGGAGTGCCAGCAGAAGTGAAAACTTGAATATTAACGTTGTGCATTTTTGATATTTTGAAATAAGCGGCAAAGGATTAAAATGATTTCTTTCCTGTTACTATACAGCAGGGGTCTCCAAACTACGGCCCGCGGGCCAGATCCGGCCCGCGAGCACCAACAATCCGGCCCGCGAAAGCAGGCCGGATCGTACCAACAATACTGTAATTTACAGTATGTTGGTACGGAGCTAGCTAGATAATGGCCCTTTGGGACTTGGTGCAGGAGTAAGTCTGGCTCTTTTTCTAAAAAGTTTGGAGACCCATGCTATACAGTCACAGAATTCAATCAGTTTGTAATTAGAGAAAAATTCTAAAGATTTCGCGCCAGTGGCCTTTTTAATTTCTATATGCACGCATTCTACGATTTAAACTTATAGTCACAAAGTATAAATAAGTCTATGATTTCACCGAAGAGATCGCTGCTATTAGTTCTATTTTCAAAATTAGCGCGTTGCTGGTGACACAAGTGTTTACGTCTTAAAATGACGCGCCACCATTTTCAACGCGCCCCGTAGAAAGAGATTACACTCGAAAGTAAGGGATACTTTCGCCGCCAGCTGTCTACTCTCCATCCGTCACATCCGTCTTACGCATTTTCTATCAGCCACGTGATTCTTACTGACGCGAGTTTAGCATTTTTACCCCATTACAAAAGCGTACAACGCCGCTAAAGAAGTTTTCACTTCAAAAAAACAGTAAAATAACTAAAACATGAAACAAACTTGACTTCATAAATAATTTAATTTTAATATAAACTGCGGCTGATTGATTGAACATCGCTGATTTCTTGTTTTTTTATAAAACACTATTTTCAATTTACCTACATAAAATTAAAATTTTAATGTAAAATTTTAATTTTTTTTTTTTTAATCATTGTTTATCATAAAGTCAATCAATAACCATTGAAACTTACACCAGTTTGTTACCAAAGTCAAAACCTTTACTTTAGTGAAAACAGGAATATTGTGCGTTTTGTGATTGTGCAGAAAACAGTGTTTTTATAATACCTCAAAGCGGTCATTAGTGCGATCAGTACCCTTAGCACGAACAGCTATCGAGAAAAATAACGCGCGTAAAATTACTCGAATCTCATAATTTTGTATGGAAATTGGTACAGCGCCACTACGTCCGTAAACGGAACTAAAATTTCGAAGCACGAAACATTTTGACATAAGCTATCGAGCAGCCTTCGAATCGAATTCGAATAGTAAAGTTACAACTTGTATGGAAATCGGTAGCACGAACCCACTTTTGACATACGGTATCGAGAAACTCGCAAGCTGGCTATCGACAACTTACTCACTGACATTTTTTCAGTGAGAGTCATTTCGAGCGACTTTGTATTATTTATTATTAAAATTTAAAAGCATATATGTAGTAACAAATATTAAGTTTGAGAACTATGACATGTCCGCTGAATTATCCACAGGCAATATTACTTAAATTGTCCTCATTATACAAAGAAATTTGTAAAATAAAAATCTCGTAATTTTATGCTATCCACGGTATCCCCCACATCCACCATACCTATATTTTAGCAATATTTTAGAACTTACCTACAAAACTCAAATGAAACCAGAGGATACGGTGTTATACGTTTTATATTTGTTTTCAGCAACAACATCATACAGTTTGCACACAGTAAATTATGTTTCATTAAGGTAGGTATTAAAAAAATAAGACCTTAAAACTATGACGAAAACACTAAATATAACAATGCAAACTTATTAAACTCTTTAATTTGTCGAATCTTCAAACACTATACCTAAGCACTAATTCCGATGAAATTCACATATTTTCATAGCACGTTCAAATGTTTTATTGTTTATGTGTAAACAATTTCTTATTCATTGACGATAATCCAATGTTATTCTTAAAGTTCATAAAAATTAGGTAGAACAATTTGATGAAATTATGACATATTGTAGTTTACTCCTACCTAGGTCATAATATTATTTCCTCGCGATTGTATTATTTGTTAGCCGACACAGATAAATCAATTTAGATAAAAACAAAATAAAGAAATGGCTTTACGGTTTTCTATTTTAGGTTATATTTTTCATTAAATCACAGGATGAGAAAGAAAGAGAGAAAGAATAGACACACTCTTCTTTTTCAAACCAATCACGGGCAAGGTGCAATGACCGTTCAAAACCATGTTTAAAATCATGCACAAATTGAATATGATAATAGTAATTTGCAAATTAATTAAAGTTATTAAATAAAATAAATATTGCAAACAAATTCATTATTATTAATAAGAATAATAAATGTAAAATTATGATGATAAACAACTTGATTGAATTTTAATTTACATATTTATGATTTACATAGATATTAAACATGGTTTTTAAACGCACCTTGCTTCAATTGGATTGATAATTGGATTGTGTCACGTTAGCTTTATTTATCGCTACTATCGAGTTGACGTTAGCCAGCTCTATAAAGTTGGTGCTGCCGATTTTGCTAGCTTTCGAATCGAGTACGTTTTCGAGTAGTATTTTCTTACGCGCGTAAGATTTCTCGATAGCTGTTCGTGCTAAGGGTACAGTTCGTTGCCGTGTCACTCGTCGACAAAGTCGTTGACCTTGAGTTAGCTTTCAACGGGCCCTGACTAAACCGGTCGGACACTGTGCGGATAGTGGCTTGCTAGTTTGCCAATCACTGTAGCGACTCGGTGGCGCAAAGGCTATTCTATCAACTTAACGCATTCGAACTCTGCCGTTCGTGGTTCCTAACCTGACATATATATTTTTTTTCTTGTGACTTTTTTTTTGTTCTTATTATTCGCCGCTTGGGAACATAATATTAATATTACATTTTCTTATTTTAACACTTTTTTTAATCAACTACTATGGCTCCAGAAAAGAAAAAAGTTTGTGCTAGCTGTCTACAAATTATTAAAGATAGACAATATTTATGCTGCAGCATATGCGCAGAGTATCACGACATCATTTGCGCCAATGTTTCTGAGCAGCGGTTCCGTAACACATTAATCGGAGAACACCGACTCAACTGGAAATGTGACGTATGCAAGAGTAAGGAGCCTAAGGCCGATAATAGCAACACACCGGTTCGGGGACTTGATGATAAGGTTACGCACCGTCGTGGAGCCCCGGCTTTGAGTCCGACCGAGATGAGTAGTCCTCTGGCGGTAGCGGGGCATGACAGCGGCGCACTGATTGCACTGATATTTTATGGTTTTAGTACAGAGTGTCAAACATAGGCCCTGACTCAAAAGCACTATTTAAAGCTAAGAATATGCCAAAGAAAATGAAAAGAAGCTTAATAGGTGATACGCCGAAAGACCGTCAAAAATCAGAGGAAATAAGAAGAAGAAAAAAATGAAAGTAAAAGACATAATAAGGAAAATAAGACTGTTAAAATGGCAATGAACGGGTTAAATGGCTAGAGAAAGCAAAGAAAAATGTACCAAAATTATTACAGAGTGGCAACCATGGGACAGACAAAGGAAAAGAGGACGACAAACCAAAAGATGGGCAGATGATATTATGAAAACTGTAGGAACACTTTGATCGTGAAAAGCAAGAGATAGAACAGAATAGAAACAGCTGAAAAAGGCCTACGTGTCGCAAGACAAGCTGATCACTAAAGCCAAAGAGAATGTAACTAAAGCCAAAAGGAATTAAATGAACAAAAGAAAGAAAAATATTTATTTGAGACAATCACGCACTTGTACTTGTCAAGACGAATCTAACGAGCGCAAAAGACACTATAAGATGTCATTGTCTTCCTGTTCTGACCTTTGTTTTAAGTTTCCAGACATTGACTCATTGGGAAGCTAGATTAAAATCGTTTACAATTTGTGGAAAAACAAACAACATAGGTAAACAAATAAATAAACGAGAAAGTGAACGTTAACAATAGCTTTATTCTATGCTCACAAAAGCTATTCGGGTATTTAATGCATGACTTTTGCCTAAATCCAAAAAAGTGGAAAATATTCGAATATTCGAATATCACCGACTTGAGTATTCGAATAGCGAAATAAGGCGAATATTCGAATAATTCGAATATTCGAATATTCGAATTGCAAGCCCTAATTACACCATCAATAAACAAAATGTAGTTGTCAACAAAATTGGTAAATCATTTCAGTAAAATCTCTGTTGTCTGAATAAATGCATTTGAATTGAATTGAAAAATCACGAAAAATGTAGTTCAACTAGTTGAGAAATCACTTTGCTACTCCTAAGTAGGCAATATTTACCAAAAAACACTTGATACAAGATATAAAAAATAATAAAGAAGAAACGCAGTTCTTACAATTCAATATGCGTTAAGATAGGTACTCAGAAGTAGACCCATTCCCACTGGCAGCACCCGTTCACGAGCATGACGCATGAACCAGCCATCGTTTCGCTCAACCATATTTGAGGGAACGTAACGACCCGCCTCACACGACACCACCGCAGAAATGTTTAAAGTGAGCGTGACATAAGACGTACCTAGTTACGAGTATAAGTACTATGCAAAATGTAAAAAAATCGGTTGGCACTCCCGGAGTGCCAGCAGAAGTGAAAACTTGAATATTAACGTTGTGCATTTTTGATATTTTGAAATAAGCGGCAAAGGATTAAAATGATTTCTTTCCTGTTACTATACAGCAGGGGTCTCCAAACTACGGCCCGCGGGCCAGATCCGGCCCGCGAGCACCAACAATCCGGCCCGCGAAAGCAGGCCGGATCGTACCAACAATACTGTAATTTACAGTATGTTGGTACGGAGCTAGCTAGATAATGGCCCTTTGGGACTTGGTGCAGGAGTAAGTCTGGCTCTTTTTCTAAAAAGTTTGGAGACCCATGCTATACAGTCACAGAATTCAATCAGTTTGTAATTAGAGAAAAATTCTAAAGATTTCGCGCCAGTGGCCTTTTTAATTTCTATATGCACGCATTCTACGATTTAAACTTATAGTCACAAAGTATAAATAAGTCTATGATTTCACCGAAGAGATCGCTGCTATTAGTTCTATTTTCAAAATTAGCGCGTTGCTGGTGACACAAGTGTTTACGTCTTAAAATGACGCGCCACCATTTTCAACGCGCCCCGTAGAAAGAGATTACACTCGAAAGTAAGGGATACTTTCGCCGCCAGCTGTCTACTCTCCATCCGTCACATCCGTCTTACGCATTTTCTATCAGCCACGTGATTCTTACTGACGCGAGTTTAGCATTTTTACCCCATTACAAAAGCGTACAACGCCGCTAAAGAAGTTTTCACTTCAAAAAAACAGTAAAATAACTAAAACATGAAACAAACTTGACTTCATAAATAATTTAATTTTAATATAAACTGCGGCTGATTGATTGAACATCGCTGATTTCTTGTTTTTTTATAAAACACTATTTTCAATTTACCTACATAAAATTAAAATTTAGTATTTTAACTATGCCATGCTGCCGTGTCTCCAACTTTCTATGGTCCATGAATTTTGGCCAAGCATTGTGTAGGTTACACATTGGTTTTCAAAAATTTTAATAGATGTCGGTAATAAATTACATCTTAGTTTTTCAATTTTTTTAATAGATGTCGCTAATAAATGACTCGCGAAGTAATGTAGAGGGTGGCAGGGTGAGGGGAGTCAAATCCTTAGCTGTCACTTCACCAAGATCCACATTAATTAGAACCTTACATCTCCTTAATACATGTATCCTCAATCACAGGTAATACAGCATATCAGATGACGTGTAAAAAAAATATAGTTAATTTAAAAGTTTTACCATGTTTTTTTCTGCTAATGTCCACTTTTTCACAAACCCCATTCTCGTAGCACCGTAGCACCTGGCGTAGCACGCGTAGTCGGTGTAGCATCACCGCGCGAATGGCGCGCTACGTAGACCGTACGTCAGTCTTTCGTAGAGAGCTGTACTACCACTTTTTTGTTTTACCCATAGAAGTAGAATGTCAAAGAACAACAAAGTCAATAAACAGGTGATCCGAAAACGAATCAATACATTTTATATGAGATACCTAAAATATGACTTAGATTCTTAGAGCACACAGAACGGGAGTAAGCAAGAGCGCTCTCCTACACTAGATTTTGTTCACCGATTTTGGGGGCAGACGAGATACACACGCACAGCACACAACTTCATATTCACGCACACTTTTGAAGTTTAAAGTCATATTGTTACATTTGTTACACACGCACACAAAAACAGAATGACCACAAAGTTATATTGGCAGGTGGTCAAATTCGGAACTAACCATCTAAGTACAAATTCTGACAGATCACGTAGACGGCAGCGCCAAACTTACCGACATAAATAAGTTTGCCCTTGCGTTAAGGTTAGTGATGGGACATAAAAAGACCGATGAAATTGAATGATTAGAAGCTTTGATTTGAAGATGAGTGATTATGATTACGACCAAAAAAAATCAATGTCTTCATTTTGATTTTGTGATTTGCACCAACAATCACTAAAATACGCTTCAACAATCACTAACATACTTAAAACATCGTTCTGCCCTTTTATCCTAAAATAATGTACAGAAATGAAATTCCGATAGTGAGTGTTGGCGCAAGATGCAAGTGTAAAGGTGTGTAGGTTGTCAAAAAAGAAAATAAATGTGATTAATAATGTAATCATTTATTTACAAGTATCTATGTCCAGTCAGCAGCACATCAAGCTATACAAAACTGTCAAAAATCTCCAATGAATTTTGAGCCTTAAATTGCTTGTTAGGGTTCCGTAGCCTAAATGGCAAAAAACTAAACCCTAATAGATTCGTTATGTTTGTCTGTCCGTCCGTCCGTCCGTCCGTATGTCACAGCCACTTTACTCCGAAAGTATTAGGACTACACAGTTGAAACTTGATAAGTAGATGTATTCTGTAAACCGCCTTACGATATTTACACAAAAATAAAAAAACAAAAGATTAAAGGGGGCGCCCCATACATGGAACTGAAACTGAAAAAAAAGCATAAAGTCTATAGATAGGTCTTCAAAAATGTCATTGAGGTTCCTAAGACTATTTTTTCTCAAAGTCAACCGTTTGAACGATAATATACACTGCCAAAGTAGTAAAATGTGTTCCCCCCTCGAACTTTAAATCAGCTTTTAAACTATTGTTATTCTTCGTATATAGGGAATTTAAAAGTTGCCTACTGTTAGATATCAGGCGGCATCAAGAAAGGAAAGGTAAACAATATCAAATAAAGATAAAAGAACCCTAAAAACAACCCGGTTGACGCATTGGATAAGATGAAGACAAGACAAACATTTGTGTGCAAGAACATGTCATGTGCGCGGGACGCGGTTACCGCGTTCAGATGTGTTTACATACGCTCCTCAATTTTTTAATCATTGTTTATCATAAAGTCAATCAATAACCATTGAAACTTACACCAGTTTGTTACCAAAGTCAAAACCTTTACTTTAGTGAAAACAGGAATATTGTGCGTTTTGTGATTGTGCAGAAAACAGTGTTTTTATAATACCTCAAAGCGGTCATTAGTGCGATCAGTACCCTTAGCACGAACAGCTATCGAGAAAAATAACGCGCGTAAAATTACTCGAATCTCATAATTTTGTATGGAAATTGGTACAGCGCCACTACGTCCGTAAACGGAACTAAAATTTCGAAGCACGAAACATTTTGACATAAGCTATCGAGCAGCCTTCGAATCGAATTCGAATAGTAAAGTTACAACTTGTATGGAAATCGGTAGCACGAACCCACTTTTGACATACGGTATCGAGAAACTCGCAAGCTGGCTATCGACAACTTACTCACTGACATTTTTTCAGTGAGAGTCATTTCGAGCGACTTTGTATTATTTATTATTAAAATTTAAAAGCATATATGTAGTAACAAATATTAAGTTTGAGAACTATGACATGTCCGCTGAATTATCCACAGGCAATATTACTTAAATTGTCCTCATTATACAAAGAAATTTGTAAAATAAAAATCTCGTAATTTTATGCTATCCACGGTATCCCCCACATCCACCATACCTATATTTTAGCAATATTTTAGAACTTACCTACAAAACTCAAATGAAACCAGAGGATACGGTGTTATACGTTTTATATTTGTTTTCAGCAACAACATCATACAGTTTGCACACAGTAAATTATGTTTCATTAAGGTAGGTATTAAAAAAATAAGACCTTAAAACTATGACGAAAACACTAAATATAACAATGCAAACTTATTAAACTCTTTAATTTGTCGAATCTTCAAACACTATACCTAAGCACTAATTCCGATGAAATTCACATATTTTCATAGCACGTTCAAATGTTTTATTGTTTATGTGTAAACAATTTCTTATTCATTGACGATAATCCAATGTTATTCTTAAAGTTCATAAAAATTAGGTAGAACAATTTGATGAAATTATGACATATTGTAGTTTACTCCTACCTAGGTCATAATATTATTTCCTCGCGATTGTATTATTTGTTAGCCGACACAGATAAATCAATTTAGATAAAAACAAAATAAAGAAATGGCTTTACGGTTTTCTATTTTAGGTTATATTTTTCATTAAATCACAGGATGAGAAAGAAAGAGAGAAAGAATAGACACACTCTTCTTTTTCAAACCAATCACGGGCAAGGTGCAATGACCGTTCAAAACCATGTTTAAAATCATGCACAAATTGAATATGATAATAGTAATTTGCAAATTAATTAAAGTTATTAAATAAAATAAATATTGCAAACAAATTCATTATTATTAATAAGAATAATAAATGTAAAATTATGATGATAAACAACTTGATTGAATTTTAATTTACATATTTATGATTTACATAGATATTAAACATGGTTTTTAAACGCACCTTGCTTCAATTGGATTGATAATTGGATTGTGTCACGTTAGCTTTATTTATCGCTACTATCGAGTTGACGTTAGCCAGCTCTATAAAGTTGGTGCTGCCGATTTTGCTAGCTTTCGAATCGAGTACGTTTTCGAGTAGTATTTTCTTACGCGCGTAAGATTTCTCGATAGCTGTTCGTGCTAAGGGTACAGTTCGTTGCCGTGTCACTCGTCGACAAAGTCGTTGACCTTGAGTTAGCTTTCAACGGGCCCTGACTAAACCGGTCGGACACTGTGCGGATAGTGGCTTGCTAGTTTGCCAATCACTGTAGCGACTCGGTGGCGCAAAGGCTATTCTATCAACTTAACGCATTCGAACTCTGCCGTTCGTGGTTCCTAACCTGACATATATATTTTTTTTCTTGTGACTTTTTTTTTGTTCTTATTATTCGCCGCTTGGGAACATAATATTAATATTACATTTTCTTATTTTAACACTTTTTTTAATCAACTACTATGGCTCCAGAAAAGAAAAAAGTTTGTGCTAGCTGTCTACAAATTATTAAAGATAGACAATATTTATGCTGCAGCATATGCGCAGAGTATCACGACATCATTTGCGCCAATGTTTCTGAGCAGCGGTTCCGTAACACATTAATCGGAGAACACCGACTCAACTGGAAATGTGACGTATGCAAGAGTAAGGAGCCTAAGGCCGATAATAGCAACACACCGGTTCGGGGACTTGATGATAAGGTTACGCACCGTCGTGGAGCCCCGGCTTTGAGTCCGACCGAGATGAGTAGTCCTCTGGCGGTAGCGGGGCATGACAGCGGCGCACTGATTGCACTGATATTTTATGGTTTTAGTACAGAGTGTCAAACATAGGCCCTGACTCAAAAGCACTATTTAAAGCTAAGAATATGCCAAAGAAAATGAAAAGAAGCTTAATAGGTGATACGCCGAAAGACCGTCAAAAATCAGAGGAAATAAGAAGAAGAAAAAAATGAAAGTAAAAGACATAATAAGGAAAATAAGACTGTTAAAATGGCAATGAACGGGTTAAATGGCTAGAGAAAGCAAAGAAAAATGTACCAAAATTATTACAGAGTGGCAACCATGGGACAGACAAAGGAAAAGAGGACGACAAACCAAAAGATGGGCAGATGATATTATGAAAACTGTAGGAACACTTTGATCGTGAAAAGCAAGAGATAGAACAGAATAGAAACAGCTGAAAAAGGCCTACGTGTCGCAAGACAAGCTGATCACTAAAGCCAAAGAGAATGTAACTAAAGCCAAAAGGAATTAAATGAACAAAAGAAAGAAAAATATTTATTTGAGACAATCACGCACTTGTACTTGTCAAGACGAATCTAACGAGCGCAAAAGACACTATAAGATGTCATTGTCTTCCTGTTCTGACCTTTGTTTTAAGTTTCCAGACATTGACTCATTGGGAAGCTAGATTAAAATCGTTTACAATTTGTGGAAAAACAAACAACATAGGTAAACAAATAAATAAACGAGAAAGTGAACGTTAACAATAGCTTTATTCTATGCTCACAAAAGCTATTCGGGTATTTAATGCATGACTTTTGCCTAAATCCAAAAAAGTGGAAAATATTCGAATATTCGAATATCACCGACTTGAGTATTCGAATAGCGAAATAAGGCGAATATTCGAATAATTCGAATATTCGAATATTCGAATTGCAAGCCCTAATTACACCATCAATAAACAAAATGTAGTTGTCAACAAAATTGGTAAATCATTTCAGTAAAATCTCTGTTGTCTGAATAAATGCATTTGAATTGAATTGAAAAATCACGAAAAATGTAGTTCAACTAGTTGAGAAATCACTTTGCTACTCCTAAGTAGGCAATATTTACCAAAAAACACTTGATACAAGATATAAAAAATAATAAAGAAGAAACGCAGTTCTTACAATTCAATATGCGTTAAGATAGGTACTCAGAAGTAGACCCATTCCCACTGGCAGCACCCGTTCACGAGCATGACGCATGAACCAGCCATCGTTTCGCTCAACCATATTTGAGGGAACGTAACGACCCGCCTCACACGACACCACCGCAGAAATGTTTAAAGTGAGCGTGACATAAGACGTACCTAGTTACGAGTATAAGTACTATGCAAAATGTAAAAAAATCGGTTGGCACTCCGGGAGTGCCAGCAGAAGTGAAAACTTGAATATTAACGTTGTGCATTTTTGATATTTTGAAATAAGCGGCAAAGGATTAAAATGATTTCTTTCCTGTTACTATACAGCAGGGGTCTCCAAACTACGGCCCGCGGGCCAGATCCGGCCCGCGAGCACCAACAATCCGGCCCGCGAAAGCAGGCCGGATCGTACCAACAATACTGTAATTTACAGTATGTTGGTACGGAGCTAGCTAGATAATGGCCCTTTGGGACTTGGTGCAGGAGTAAGTCTGGCTCTTTTTCTAAAAAGTTTGGAGACCCATGCTATACAGTCACAGAATTCAATCAGTTTGTAATTAGAGAAAAATTCTAAAGATTTCGCGCCAGTGGCCTTTTTAATTTCTATATGCACGCATTCTACGATTTAAACTTATAGTCACAAAGTATAAATAAGTCTATGATTTCACCGAAGAGATCGCTGCTATTAGTTCTATTTTCAAAATTAGCGCGTTGCTGGTGACACAAGTGTTTACGTCTTAAAATGACGCGCCACCATTTTCAACGCGCCCCGTAGAAAGAGATTACACTCGAAAGTAAGGGATACTTTCGCCGCCAGCTGTCTACTCTCCATCCGTCACATCCGTCTTACGCATTTTCTATCAGCCACGTGATTCTTACTGACGCGAGTTTAGCATTTTTACCCCATTACAAAAGCGTACAACGCCGCTAAAGAAGTTTTCACTTCAAAAAAACAGTAAAATAACTAAAACATGAAACAAACTTGACTTCATAAATAATTTAATTTTAATATAAACTGCGGCTGATTGATTGAACATCGCTGATTTCTTGTTTTTTTATAAAACACTATTTTCAATTTACCTACATAAAATTAAAATTTAGTATTTTAACTATGCCATGCTGCCGTGTCTCCAACTTTCTATGGTCCATGAATTTTGGCCAAGCATTGTGTAGGTTACACATTGGTTTTCAAAAATTTTAATAGATGTCGGTAATAAATTACATCTTAGTTTTTCAATTTTTTTAATAGATGTCGCTAATAAATGACTCGCGAAGTAATGTAGAGGGTGGCAGGGTGAGGGGAGTCAAATCCTTAGCTGTCACTTCACCAAGATCCACATTAATTAGAACCTTACATCTCCTTAATACATGTATCCTCAATCACAGGTAATACAGCATATCAGATGACGTGTAAAAAAAATATAGTTAATTTAAAAGTTTTACCATGTTTTTTTCTGCTAATGTCCACTTTTTCACAAACCCCATTCTCGTAGCACCGTAGCACCTGGCGTAGCACGCGTAGTCGGTGTAGCATCACCGCGCGAATGGCGCGCTACGTAGACCGTACGTCAGTCTTTCGTAGAGAGCTGTACTACCACTTTTTTGTTTTACCCATAGAAGTAGAATGTCAAAGAACAACAAAGTCAATAAACAGGTGATCCGAAAACGAATCAATACATTTTATATGAGATACCTAAAATATGACTTAGATTCTTAGAGCACACAGAACGGGAGTAAGCAAGAGCGCTCTCCTACACTAGATTTTGTTCACCGATTTTGGGGGCAGACGAGATACACACGCACAGCACACAACTTCATATTCACGCACACTTTTGAAGTTTAAAGTCATATTGTTACATTTGTTACACACGCACACAAAAACAGAATGACCACAAAGTTATATTGGCAGGTGGTCAAATTCGGAACTAACCATCTAAGTACAAATTCTGACAGATCACGTAGACGGCAGCGCCAAACTTACCGACATAAATAAGTTTGCCCTTGCGTTAAGGTTAGTGATGGGACATAAAAAGACCGATGAAATTGAATGATTAGAAGCTTTGATTTGAAGATGAGTGATTATGATTACGACCAAAAAAAATCAATGTCTTCATTTTGATTTTGTGATTTGCACCAACAATCACTAAAATACGCTTCAACAATCACTAACATACTTAAAACATCGTTCTGCCCTTTTATCCTAAAATAATGTACAGAAATGAAATTCCGATAGTGAGTGTTGGCGCAAGATGCAAGTGTAAAGGTGTGTAGGTTGTCAAAAAAGAAAATAAATGTGATTAATAATGTAATCATTTATTTACAAGTATCTATGTCCAGTCAGCAGCACATCAAGCTATACAAAACTGTCAAAAATCTCCAATGAATTTTGAGCCTTAAATTGCTTGTTAGGGTTCCGTAGCCTAAATGGCAAAAAACTAAACCCTAATAGATTCGTTATGTTTGTCTGTCCGTCCGTCCGTCCGTCCGTATGTCACAGCCACTTTACTCCGAAAGTATTAGGACTACACAGTTGAAACTTGATAAGTAGATGTATTCTGTAAACCGCCTTACGATATTTACACAAAAATAAAAAAACAAAAGATTAAAGGGGGCGCCCCATACATGGAACTGAAACTGAAAAAAAAGCATAAAGTCTATAGATAGGTCTTCAAAAATGTCATTGAGGTTCCTAAGACTATTTTTTCTCAAAGTCAACCGTTTGAACGATAATATACACTGCCAAAGTAGTAAAATGTGTTCCCCCCTCGAACTTTAAATCAGCTTTTAAACTATTGTTATTCTTCGTATATAGGGAATTTAAAAGTTGCCTACTGTTAGATATCAGGCGGCATCAAGAAAGGAAAGGTAAACAATATCAAATAAAGATAAAAGAACCCTAAAAACAACCCGGTTGACGCATTGGATAAGATGAAGACAAGACAAACATTTGTGTGCAAGAACATGTCATGTGCGCGGGACGCGGTTACCGCGTTCAGATGTGTTTACATACGCTCCTCAATTTTTTAATCATTGTTTATCATAAAGTCAATCAATAACCATTGAAACTTACACCAGTTTGTTACCAAAGTCAAAACCTTTACTTTAGTGAAAACAGGAATATTGTGCGTTTTGTGATTGTGCAGAAAACAGTGTTTTTATAATACCTCAAAGCGGTCATTAGTGCGATCAGTACCCTTAGCACGAACAGCTATCGAGAAAAATAACGCGCGTAAAATTACTCGAATCTCATAATTTTGTATGGAAATTGGTACAGCGCCACTACGTCCGTAAACGGAACTAAAATTTCGAAGCACGAAACATTTTGACATAAGCTATCGAGCAGCCTTCGAATCGAATTCGAATAGTAAAGTTACAACTTGTATGGAAATCGGTAGCACGAACCCACTTTTGACATACGGTATCGAGAAACTCGCAAGCTGGCTATCGACAACTTACTCACTGACATTTTTTCAGTGAGAGTCATTTCGAGCGACTTTGTATTATTTATTATTAAAATTTAAAAGCATATATGTAGTAACAAATATTAAGTTTGAGAACTATGACATGTCCGCTGAATTATCCACAGGCAATATTACTTAAATTGTCCTCATTATACAAAGAAATTTGTAAAATAAAAATCTCGTAATTTTATGCTATCCACGGTATCCCCCACATCCACCATACCTATATTTTAGCAATATTTTAGAACTTACCTACAAAACTCAAATGAAACCAGAGGATACGGTGTTATACGTTTTATATTTGTTTTCAGCAACAACATCATACAGTTTGCACACAGTAAATTATGTTTCATTAAGGTAGGTATTAAAAAAATAAGACCTTAAAACTATGACGAAAACACTAAATATAACAATGCAAACTTATTAAACTCTTTAATTTGTCGAATCTTCAAACACTATACCTAAGCACTAATTCCGATGAAATTCACATATTTTCATAGCACGTTCAAATGTTTTATTGTTTATGTGTAAACAATTTCTTATTCATTGACGATAATCCAATGTTATTCTTAAAGTTCATAAAAATTAGGTAGAACAATTTGATGAAATTATGACATATTGTAGTTTACTCCTACCTAGGTCATAATATTATTTCCTCGCGATTGTATTATTTGTTAGCCGACACAGATAAATCAATTTAGATAAAAACAAAATAAAGAAATGGCTTTACGGTTTTCTATTTTAGGTTATATTTTTCATTAAATCACAGGATGAGAAAGAAAGAGAGAAAGAATAGACACACTCTTCTTTTTCAAACCAATCACGGGCAAGGTGCAATGACCGTTCAAAACCATGTTTAAAATCATGCACAAATTGAATATGATAATAGTAATTTGCAAATTAATTAAAGTTATTAAATAAAATAAATATTGCAAACAAATTCATTATTATTAATAAGAATAATAAATGTAAAATTATGATGATAAACAACTTGATTGAATTTTAATTTACATATTTATGATTTACATAGATATTAAACATGGTTTTTAAACGCACCTTGCTTCAATTGGATTGATAATTGGATTGTGTCACGTTAGCTTTATTTATCGCTACTATCGAGTTGACGTTAGCCAGCTCTATAAAGTTGGTGCTGCCGATTTTGCTAGCTTTCGAATCGAGTACGTTTTCGAGTAGTATTTTCTTACGCGCGTAAGATTTCTCGATAGCTGTTCGTGCTAAGGGTACAGTTCGTTGCCGTGTCACTCGTCGACAAAGTCGTTGACCTTGAGTTAGCTTTCAACGGGCCCTGACTAAACCGGTCGGACACTGTGCGGATAGTGGCTTGCTAGTTTGCCAATCACTGTAGCGACTCGGTGGCGCAAAGGCTATTCTATCAACTTAACGCATTCGAACTCTGCCGTTCGTGGTTCCTAACCTGACATATATATTTTTTTTCTTGTGACTTTTTTTTTGTTCTTATTATTCGCCGCTTGGGAACATAATATTAATATTACATTTTCTTATTTTAACACTTTTTTTAATCAACTACTATGGCTCCAGAAAAGAAAAAAGTTTGTGCTAGCTGTCTACAAATTATTAAAGATAGACAATATTTATGCTGCAGCATATGCGCAGAGTATCACGACATCATTTGCGCCAATGTTTCTGAGCAGCGGTTCCGTAACACATTAATCGGAGAACACCGACTCAACTGGAAATGTGACGTATGCAAGAGTAAGGAGCCTAAGGCCGATAATAGCAACACACCGGTTCGGGGACTTGATGATAAGGTTACGCACCGTCGTGGAGCCCCGGCTTTGAGTCCGACCGAGATGAGTAGTCCTCTGGCGGTAGCGGGGCATGACAGCGGCGCACTGATTGCACTGACG
This sequence comes from Agriphila geniculea, assembly GCA_943789525.1. Classification (NCBI taxonomy): domain Eukaryota; kingdom Metazoa; phylum Arthropoda; class Insecta; order Lepidoptera; family Crambidae; genus Agriphila; species Agriphila geniculea. The sequence goes on along the minus strand of OX038898.1, from coordinate 6,623,208 downwards.
GGCAAAGTTGACGCCCTTATTGAAGAAGTCCGCATGTTTCGCAAGGAGTTGGCTGAGACTCGTCATCATGTCCAGGTGGTCGATGAGAAAGTGGCTGAAGTCTCTGTACGAGTTGAAGCTTGCGAGGACAAATTGGGCCGATTGATGTCACGTGTAGAGAAGTTGGAAGGTCGTGAATTAGCAACAGGTGAGAGCGAAGGGACACACAACACTCTCTTGAATACGATCGAGTCGTTGAAAGCGGAACTTAATGAACGGGACCAGGAGCTGCTTCTCAACGATGTGGAGTTTACCTGCATACCCGAGCAGAAAGGAGAAGGACTTCAACACATCGTCATGACCCTGGCTGGCAAACTTGGGGTCCAGCTGGGCCCTCAGGACTTGGTCAGCGCAGTTCGCGTCCGACTGCCTCTAAAAACTGATCAGCAGGGTGCATCATCTCGGCCACGTCCCATCGTCGTCCGCCTAGTACGGCGTGCCGTGCGGGACGATTTATTACGCGCAGCCCGCGTACGTCGCGGAATCACTACTGAAGGTCTTGATCTACCCGGGCCTCCTGGGCGCTTTTATGTAAATGAGCGCTTGACTCGTGTAAACCGCTCCTTGTTCCGGCAAGCCCGTGAGATTGGCGGGCGTTTGGGCTGGCGCTTTATCTGGACGAGGGATGGAAAGATTTTTGCTCGTCAAAGTCCCGCCCAAGATGTTCCTCGCCATCGCTTGCGCACTCAGGCTGACCTCGCTCGAGTTTTTGGGTCGGGTGCCGTTGGTGAAAAAACCTCTTAATTTAATAGTATTTTTTTGTTACTTTTGTTTTTGTCTAATGTACTGTGTAACGTTTGAATTTTTTTTTTTTTTTTTTTATTGGATCAATATTTACTGTGAGTCTTTTTTTTAACAAATGGAACGGATCTTTATTCAATGATCTGCTTCTCAATAGTAATTTTTTGTACCAAAGTTTCTCCTACCAGTTATTCTTGCCATACAATCTTTATACTGCATACCATGTTGTGCTTACCGTTGCTTTTACTATTAATGTTTACTTTTACAAACGAACCTTTATTTTGTATTTAATCTGCTTCTCAATAGACATATTTTATACTAAAGTTTATCCTACCAGTTTTTCTTGCCATACAATCTTAATTGTGCATACCATGTCGTGCTTACTGTTGCTTTTACTATTATTGTTTACTTTTACAAACGAACCTTTATTCTGTATTTTAATCTGCTTCTCAATAGACATATTTTATACTAAAGTTTATCCTACCAGTTTTTCTTGCCATACAATCTTAATTGTGCATACCATGTCGTGCTTACTGTTGCTTTTACTATTATTGTTTACTTTTACAAACGAACCTTTATTCTGTATTTTAATCTGCTTCTCAATAGACATATTTTATACTAAAGTTTATCCTACCAGTTTTTCTTGCCATACAATCTTAATTGTGCATACCATGTCGTGCTTACTGTTGCTTTTACCTTTAATGCTTACTTTTACAAACGAACCACTGTCCTGTATTACCTTTTTATCTTTATACCTGCTTTATTCTAAATGTTCGCTTTTTTGTTACACTATAGGGCTGTGGCCGTGTGTAGCAGTAGCTGGGATCTTAGTTGGTTTCTCATGGGAAAATTTGACGCTGTTATTCACCAAACAAATATTTTACTCACGCATATTATCCTCTCATTATTATAATATATTTAACTTATTTATCATATGGTTTCAATATTTATATCCCACCCACCTTGTCTCACATGCACTCCCGGCTTTGTTGCTGATAGTTTCGAGTAGGCTTATTTTATGTAGAATTATTTCTGCGCTTGTTCATCACTTTTCTGTGCCACTTATCTGTTCGCTTAGGCTTATTAATGTCACTTTGCAATGAACTTGTTTAAAATAGGACTATTTAACGCAGGTTCACTCAGCACAGGCCACGATGACTTCATACATGCTATGGCACGCTGTGATGCGGACATCGTTGCCATTAATGAAACCTGGTTGCCAGAGGGACAAGAAGCACGCGCTCCTACAGTACCTGGTTACAGGTTTCGAAACTCCCCGCGCCCACGTCACATGCGCGGCGGTCGAGGGGGTGGGGTCGGTTTTTATATCAAGCGCCATGTGACCGTTCGATACATGAAGCATCCAGAGGCTGACATTGAACAGATGTGGCTCACTACCAAGATTAACGGGTCTACCATTGCAGTCGGTACAGCTTACAGACCCCAGTGGGTTAATGTCGAAACATTTTTTGACGCTTTAACAGAGTCTGTCTCTTACTTCGGCCAAAACGATCACGTAGTTTTGTTGGGGGATTTTAACATTAATATGTTTGATCAGCACTCTAGTCACACAAGGAAGTTCCAACAATTTCTTTCTTACATGGAGCTAGAACAGAAAGTGACTGAGCCCACCCATTTCACTGCTGAGTCGGAGTCACTAATCGATGTAATTTGTACCAACTGCCGGACATGTGATGTGAAGGTAGCTCATGTTGCTGGCTTGATAGGCCACTGCATGGTAAGTGTTTCTGTATCAGTAAAACGACCAAAAGTTCCCTCCCGCACCCTGTTATATAGGCCGATTAAACATATTAATCTGGATCTGTTTAATGCGGATATAAATGCGATCAATTGGGATGCTATGGTTTCTCTACCGTCGGCTGATGAGATGGTGAATTGTTTCCAGCAGACATTGCTATCCCTTTACGACTACCACGCTCCACTTAAATCAATTAAAATCAAGCCAGATAAGTCATTTCCGTGGATTACCGATACGATAAGGCAAATGATGGACTCGCGCAATCAAGCTTTAGCGAAATGTCGAGCCACTAAATCAGATAGCGACAGAATTTATTGGAAGGAACTAAAAGACATGGTTGAGGTCAGTTTAATTTCGGAGAAACGCGTTTACTATAATCATTTTATAAACTCCCAGGCTTCTAATAGCAAATCCTTCTGGAAAAGCATCAAAGGCACAATTATGGTTGATCCATCTGGCGAAAGGAATCTCCCCAACATTTTCAATGATCCCAATTTAATAAACTCACATTTTATAGACATTCCGAACACTGATGTGTCCTCATCCCACTTAGAATATTTCAGCTCACGCCGCCACAGTGATTCTGTATTTAAATTAAAACCTGTGTCGGAGAGAGATGTTGGTAATTTTATATTTTCTTTAAAATCAAATGCTGCCGGTATTGATGGCTTTAGCAGGGACATGATTATTTTAACTCTACCTCGCACGCTGAAGGTTATAACTGCCATTATAAATTCATCACTACTGACTGGTAAGTTCCCTGCAAAATGGAAGCATGCTTTGGTGACCCCTCTGCCTAAAGTCACAAACCCATCTGAACTAAAAGACCTCAGGCCAATTAGTATCTTGTCATTCCTCTCCAAGAATCTGGAAAAGGCCGTCTATGCACAGCTTTACAAATATCTTGAGGACAACCGCGTCATTCCTTCACTGCAGTCTGGGTTTCGCCGGAATCATGGCACATCTACGGCACTCCTTGATGTAGTAGACAACATCCTGTTTGAGCAAGATAACGGGCGGGGTACTATTCTAGCTCTCCTTGATTTCTCCCGCGCTTTTGATAGTATAAGTGTACCTCTCCTCTTGGCCAAACTTGAGTACTATGGCCTTGACGACGTGTCAGTGAGATGGTTTGCTAGTTACCTCACTGGTAGACTGCAGTCGGTAAAATTATCTGGACGCGATGACGGCTCTACAGCGTGCTTGTCGGCCCCTAGACATACAATGCGTGGCGTGCCGCAAGGCTCAATACTTGGCCCTTTACTCTTCATAGTCTATACAGCTGATCTCATAAACGTAGTCAAAGATTGTAAGTGCCATTGCTATGCAGACGACGTGCAACTTTATGTCTCGACGAGTCCTGCCGCTACTCAAGAAGCTGTCCATAAACTAAATTCGGACTTGAACCGAATCGCCGATTGGTCAAAGGAAAATGGACTTCTACTTAACCCAGTAAAGACCAAGTTCATGGTGCTCGGCACAAAATCACAGTTTCTAAAAATAATTAACTCTGATCCTATTGTGTGCATTGGTAACCAGCCTATAGAAAGAGTTGAAGAGGCCCGCAACTTAGGAGTGACTTTCGATAGTCGGCTGCGTTTCGAAACCCATGTGCAGAACGTGGTCAGGAGCTGTATGTACCGCCTGAAAATTCTGTACAGAGTCCGTAAATTTCTTAGTGAAAGAGCTCGTATAACATTGTGTGAGTCATTGATTCTCTCCCGACTAAATTACGGCGACGTCGTGATGGGCCCTCGTTTATTGTCCAGAACCCAACGTTTGCTCCAGCGTGTACAAAACGCTTTCTGTAGATTCTGTTTTGATATACCCCCCAGGGCTCATCTTTCGCCTTATTTGAACTCGGCAGGTATGCTCAGAACGGATCTGCGTAGGAAGTTGCACTTGGCATGTCTTATTTTCAAGATTATTAAGAACAGGCAACCTGAGTACCTATTCAAGAAGTTAAAATTCTCCTCGGCTTTTGAAAGGTACGGCAGCATCAGATCCGCACGTATACCCTTGGCCAACCACCTGCACCGCACTGTGGCTTTTAGGGGCAGCTTCCGTTTTCAGGCCACCAAATGCTGGAACGATTTACCGCCACCGTTTAGAGCTCTAAAGTCCATAGTTACCTTTACAAGTAAATTACGTTCTCATTTGCTAGAGCTCCAAAAGTTAGGACAATCCTGATTACGACTTCCCCCTTTTTCATTTATATATTTTGTTTCTGATTTCATTAAGGTACTTATATATACTTATATATATTATAATGCATTCCTTTTCCCTTCCATTAATATTTTGACTTTATTTATTCAAACTTTTCATATGTATCCTTGTGTTTTTCGTTTATATTTCCCGTCCACCTTTTAGGTTAGTTAGGGTGAAGGCTGAAAATTGGTGTTTCGCCTACCCCACGGGCGAAAATATTACACCGAGCCTAGACCCTGTTTGCTGCTGCACATAGGCACATCCGTACTACTGTTAGTTAAGTTTTTTTTTCTTCTTCGTATAATGTTATTCTTGTACCTACCAGATGTTTCTATGTGTGTTGCAACAAATAAACAATTTATCTATCTATCTATCTATCTGTTTGTCTTGGTATTTTCTAAGTATTATAAGTGGGTACGTATCAGAATGTCTAAAGTTAAAATGACAAAGTTCAAATTGTCAAAAATTAAAATTCAAATGGTTTAAAATGTCGAAAATCATTATGTCTAACTTCAAAATAGCAAAATTCAAAGTAACAAACGTATCAAATACTTGAAAGTTAAAATATCAATGGTCATTAAGTCACAATGATTTATTTGAATTGGGTTGAATCTTAAAACGAATCATCTTCTTTGAGGTTGATTGAGTCTGTGGAGGTGTCTTTGGGCTTCGCCTAAAATGCGTTATAGCAAATTTAGCTGCCGGAAACGAGTCTAAACTAGTCTACTGGGACTTAGAAACCGTAGACCGCAGGTCACGAGATACGTGCGAGGAGCGTAGCGACGAGCATGTTAGGTTGACATGAACCCAGCGCGCGAGCCGAGCGAGCGAAGCGAGCGTGCCGCGGCAGCGGCCGGCGAAGCGCCAGAAAAAAATCTATTTCAAAGTCAATTGGTGGATTTTGTTCGCCGGCTACTGAATCAGTGACTGGCACCGGCTACCGAATCAGGGAGTGGCGCGGCTATGTTGATGTGCGGCGGAGGCACAGAGGTTAACACACAGTTATTTAACCTAATTAATAAGATACCTAAAGAAAATGAGTAAATTCTATACGTCATTATATGTATTTGGACTATTAGACATTTTAAGTTTTAATCATTTGAACTTAGACATTTTAATTTTTGACTATCTGACCGTTTGAAATTTTTGTTTTTGACATTTTGAACTTTTTACATTTTAATCGTTAGACATTCAAATTTTTGACATTTTGAACTTTGCCATTTTAAGTTTAGACATTCTAACTTTAGACATTTTGATACGTACCCATAAATATACCATCGCACAAGATTCAATTTAATAGAAAAAACACTAGAGTAAAATAGACACCCGTATTTTTTCTAGTGTTTCTTCTATTAATTATCTTAATATAAAAATAGCATTGTGATTTGTTAATGCCTAAAATCTAAAAATGCCAATAAATCACTTGTGTTTTTGAAATCAAGACAACATCAGAGAAACTAATGATTGAACAATTTATGTATTGATCAGATCACATTCATTCTCTTTGACTTCGTTCATTCGTCTTCTTTAACTTTGTCACAGCACTAAGACTTCTACCATGGTGTTTGGTATCGTTTTGCTATCGCAATCTCTGTCGTTGGCTTTACTAAACAAACTGGGTTTTCTTCGTGATTATATTATAGTTTGTTAATAAAATTATACTTACGTGTGAAAGGAAATCCCGTCCTTATTAAAATTTGAAGTTTCAGATCGCCTTTTGCACAATATCACCGCACAATTCACCATTTTCGCGGAGCTGCGTTCGGCGATATGTAGTCTTTCAAAATGGCGAGTGTTCGCGACCAACTAGTTTTTATAAACTGACACGACCAAATTGGTCATGTACTTTGGTGAAAGGGGGTGCCTGTATATGCCTACTACCGTTCTGTATGCTCTAAGCTTAGATTCATAAAATATGACTATATTATGGCAGAGGAAGTTAATAAACTATGTTCCATACTGTTTTCTTTGTCGATAAACGAATAAATGTAGCGAAATTTGGTTTTAGAGAAATGTGTGGCAATATCTTATTTACCTTTGAAAAGTGTGATTACTTGGATTGTTTCTTTTTGTCACATCACAATTACTTAGAGCGGAAGACACCATAGCTCCACGATACCTTTATTTTAAATTCTAATTAAGATTAAAAAAATATTTTAAACAAACTGATTGCTCATTTGCTAGGCGGGACGCTAGGGGCTCTTACTGTAAAAAATGTTGGCACATGTCACTTGATCCTTTGTCTCTTTTTTACATAGACCGTGTCCGTATGATGTTAACTTCTCTTTTCCACGCTATGTTGGTCTTCTTGAGCGCAGCGAAAATTTTTCTATGTCTATGGTTTTACCACACTTTTTCGCGTACCTTTGATGCCGCCTGGTACTACTTTTCCACCAGTCAAAATGCTTAGCGTTATATTCGATTTAGATACATGGTTGGCTTGCTATTATACCACACCAAATCCAGAGCTCTGTAAATTGTATACCTTCAATCGCTTCTTCAGCCCCTTTGTTGCTCAACCACTCCCACCCCCACCACTGAAAATCTGCCAGGTGCCCGGATCTGTTAATAATTGACGTGAAACGCAAAATATGAGTTAGTGTAATTCCAACTTTATACCAAAAGCAAGTTTAGTTTGTCAATGATGTAGGTTGCCCGCCGCCCGCACCGCGCCCCATACGTTGATCTGTGGCAGCGCCTTTTTTAACCGACTTCAAAAAAAGGAGGAGGTTATCAAGTCGACTGTATTTTTTTTTATTATTTTTATGTATGTTGTACCTTATCTTCACCAGTTGTAACCCGATTGAAATAATTCTTTTTTTATCTGAAAGAACATAGTTCCGGTGTGGTCCCATAAAAAAAATACAGGGACCTGGGTGGTAATTTTTTCATAATCCTGAAAAATACATTTTATTTAGCTTACCATCGCACGTGTTTTTCAAGCATAACTTTTTTGTTTATGAACCGATTGCGATGATTATTTTTTTGTTTAAAAGGATATACTCCAAGAATGCTCATATTTTAATTTCATTGGTATTGGACTTTGGACTTCGAAGGTGCATAAGGGAACTCCTCAAAGTCAAATAGGATATGTATAGTGATTGAGATATTGGTAGGTTTATGACAATCCCAAACCAATCGAGCTATGGTCTGCGACGGTGACGTTCTGGACTAGACTTGGACTACGAAGGCACAACGGAACTCCTTAAAAACAAACCACGTAAATTTGGAAATTGAGTTATTAAAAAATACTAACGCTTACATACCTACCACTAAAAAGTTAAAAATAAAAAAGCTTCTTAAAAAAAGAAAAACCGCCATCAAAAAAACCTGAAAACAAAAACAGCTTCAAAATTAAATACCTCTAAAAGCAAGGAATAATATTCAAATCAATAGTTACGCATATCATCCTTACTAATATTATAAATGCGAAAGTCCGTTTGTTTGTTTGTTTGTTACGCCTCCACGTCTTAACTACTGAACCGATCATCATGAAATTTTGCATACACGTTGTCAGGGGTACAGAGAAGGACATAGGGTATATTTTATCCCGAAAAAAAGTATTTTTCCTGAGGGATAGCAAAAAACTTTCCACGCAGACGAAGTTGCGAGCGGCCACTATTTATTAATAAAACACGTCTAATGAAGTCGGGTGGGGCTTTTAGAAATATTAAAAAAATCTTCCAGCCAGGGACCGGAAAACCCCTTTTTTTGGTTAACCCAATTAATAGGGAAACCCTGTTAAAAAGCTTACCAAATGATAGGGTATCCCTTTCGATAGGGTTAGTCGACGTCATGCTGACCGTATTGATAGGGTTTTTAAAAATAAGTCTATGAAATACCCAATCAAAAACCCTTTTAACGGTAAGCGGTTCATGAAATACCCATTCAAAACCCCTTTAACGGTAAGTGGTTCCGATCCTTCGGCCCAAGTGGAACTAGGTATAAATTGCGTGAACACGTTTTAAAACCCCTTCATAAAGCCTTCATAGGGTTTCCCTGTTAGGGTTTTCGTATTCGGTAAGTACTTACCGAATACGAAACTCTATCGAAAGGGTAATCCCTTTCGATAGAGTTACCGTATTGATAGGGTTTTTGGAAACAAGTCTATGAAATACCCACAGAACATAGAAGTAGTTAGAAGTAGTATGAGCTCAATTTAGTATGAAAACCAGTGTAACCAAACTAACACATTAAAAATCGAAGCCAGGCCCCCCATTTAATAGTTACGTGCTACGCACACATACTTTGAGAACACGTAATTGGATAAAAATTAAAAATGTATAATATCCAAAAGGTCATAAATCATAAAGTTTATTTATTTAGATTCAATCGTATTACCATAGCACTTGGTACCAAATTAAATAATACGTATATTTATAACGCTGCTACTCAGCCGCTAGATGGCGCAAGCAAATTTTAATAATGCGATTTACCACCGTATTTGTTATGACATAAAGTACTTTAAGAAAATTTAACGAGATAAGGGAGACCAGGTTGGTTGACATTTTTCACTTAACTTATCCTAATAGTTTCAGATCAAATATTCGTTAAACTCTTTTTCATAATTCGGTGAAATCCTGAGATTTCTTAGTGTTACTAGGTAACAAATATATGAAATTCAATGTTTAGAATTCCAAATAAAATAAATGTATCGGATATCGATTAGTATGTTCAAAAATGAAAATTCGAATTTCGCATATTTATTTATGGAAAAGGTACACCAACAGTATATATATTTAACATTGTTGATATCAGTTATACAATAGAGCACAATACTTATTTATATACCTATTATAGGCGTTTACAACACTTAAAACATTAATTGTGTCAAGTACATGCTAAAATAAATAAAAAAAATGAAAGAAAAAAAATTGAAAGTTATTAATTTTCACTATTATTATTGATTATTAGATACCTAATAATTTAAAGATACTGGACTTAAATTTAGGCAATGAGTCGCGAAAAACATCGATATCATCAGCGATCTCTCTTTTGAGATTAGTATACTGAGCACAACAGCGAAGCAAGGGGGCGTTTCGTCCAAGATTGGCCTTAAAAGTAGGTAGCGCAAAAGTTTTCTTTATTGGTTGTCGTGGAAGACGATATGGAACACTGATTGCGACGTTGTTCACGAGCTCATTAGATTGCAAAGATCCATTGAGAAGTCTGTGCAGAAACGCTAGATCTTGGACAGTTCGCCGACATCACACGGGTGGCGGACGCCGCGTATAACTTATCGGTTATAGGTTTGAGAAAGCCTACAACGAGTTTGGAATTCTAAAATATTACCGATCTCAACTCAACACTCAACTCAGTTATGTTTTCGAATCAACAACTCGGCTTGCTATATTTCCTAATTATAACTTATTTAAAATTTCAAAACTTTATTCACTGAAAATACTACATAATATCAATTTTATCTTAGGTGTATATATATATATATATATATATATATATACATAACATATATATATATATATATATATATATATATATATATATATATATATATATATATATATATATATATATATATATATATAACAATATAATTAAAGTCTAAAATAGCTATTTCGTAGTGTTTTGAGTGAATAAAGTTTCAAAGAACAATGCCATACATGACATGAATTTATTTGATTTAAAATGTTAGCGTTTATAAATGAAAAACTGCCTAAACGATCCAGAATTCATTTTTAGGGCACTTAGCATCAACATTCTTAGTAGGAAATTTAATTTTGTATTTTGAATCCGTCGTAGCAAAAAAGTTGAATTAAATAACTTCTTCTGAGCTCGGATATAATCCGTTCGAGTTAAACTGAATGTTGATGCCCATTCAATACCTACTGAAAATAGACTCTTACACCTTACTGGGTTATACTTGGAAGTCATTTTGGCTATGTATGACTGTCATAGACCAAAAATATAGTGATTATTATATTTTATATTCTCTTTGATATAACAGTTGATTTCTCTGTGATTGATTGATACATACTTATTTGGCATATAAGGTTGGCTTATAATAACTGAATTGGTCATTTAAGTTTTGTAAAATTTATTATTTTTATACAGATTTTCTTGAATTCAGTTAAATTCTTAAACTATGACTTTACTCAAACTTTTGAAAATCATTTTTCTAAACGCTAAACGTATTAATAGATATATTTTCGCTGTTGTTCTTTTTGCCGCGGGTTTGAGATGACACGACTCGTTGGCCAGACTCTAATACACCTTCAACTCTTCACAGTCACAACTTTCTCGGTCTCCCCTATTGAGTAACTTTCTGCTAGTCTATATTTTAATGTTTATGAAACTTCAAGAATATGTCAAATATTGCATTGGAATATGGATCATAAGTCTATACCGCATAAAGGTGGATGTTTATTGTTTTGAAATTTAAAAGGAAAAACTCAGTTGAATTTTTAATTAAAATCAAAATAAATTAAAAAAAGCTTCCCTCTGATATTTTATGCACCCGTTTGCTAAATGATATATGTGGATATGGTTTTTGATCTTTTATATAATGCAACTCGGCATTTTTATATGTTTTTTGTAGATGTTTTTGGTTCGCGTTCGCTCACACGACTGACGTAGCAAAATTCAGAAGTATGCGGAGCTACGCTCACTTGAGGTTACACGGGTCCCGCCTACTTGCGACTTCTACTGGGGGGGGAACATTTTTTCTTTGTTCTGTGGAAATACCCAATCAAAAACCCCTTTAACAGTAAGCGGTTCCGATCCTTGGCCCCACCCGACTTCAATAAACGTGTTTTATTAATAATGATATGCGTAACTATTGGTTTGAATATTATTCCTTGCTTTTTAGACGTATTTAATTTGAAAGCTGTTTTTGTTTTCAGGTATTTTTTAACATTAATTTAAAATTATATTAACAAAATAAAAACAAATTTATTTAAAAAATGCCCTACCTCTTCATACGCTTACTCTTATTTAAAATTATACATATAAATATTATCGATAAATATCTATATGTTTATCGATATCTAAAACACATTCCAACCCTACTAAAGCATCGCAAGCGTCACAACACGTGTTAACACGCAACATGATGCAATCTGATATGGGATTTGGTCGCGTCAGCGACGTGTTATAAGATAAGTGTGAACCTAGTGCATACATTTACTATGAAAACCGATGTCTTCTTCTTCTTATTTTTGTTATGGCAATCTACTTTCCTCTTGGAAGTAATTTTTGCCAATGTCATGTTTTGAATAGTTCAGTATTTCTAGATTTTCTAGTAGATTGTTTCAGTTTACATTAAAATGCGGGTGCATCACATTCCAATGCTGCTTGGAGTATTTGGCAGCAAGTATATCAAGACAGTTTACTCGGTAAGTTTTGCCGAGGTAGGGACCACTACAATAAAAGTCTCAGCTTCACACAACCAAGATCGCGCCTATTTCCATTATCCCACATATTGTTCAGTTGCGTAGACACTTGTACCACAAAACTGCACCAATTTTAAGACACAATATCCACTATGAATCAATTTGCGAATAACTAGAATAGTCTCCGAACTGAACTCGACAAAATCCCGCCAAAAACTCCGAAAACCGATGGTCACATGACGGCGTGTTAACACGTGTTAAGACGTGGCGTCAGACAAATGTGCCCGCACCTTATGTCGCGTTATGCCTAAACGTCATTTCAAATGAGCGTTCAGTCTATATCTCACAGTGACCATTTTACGATTCGACTATGTCGCTATTGGACTATATCTTACTTGTCAAGATACGTATTTAATCTATTCGACATCAGCCGTTTTTCAGAGGAGCTCGGTGGCGCTGTGGTGCCTGGCCCTGCGATTGCGGAGATCACAAGTGTTGATTATGGGATGGGTGAACAAAAATTTATATCACAAGTTCCTCCGTGCTTCGGAAGGCACGTTAATCCGTTGATCCTGTCTGTATTTGCAGTCGTTAACACCCACCAATCCGCATTGGGCCCGCGTGGTGGGTCATCCTCCTTATCCACCCATAAGGAAAGCCTGTGCCGCACATAAAATGGCTGGTTTAATCTATTACGGAGTCTTCTTTCTCTTTTATTGGCGCGATCAATGGCAGATCACAAAATACATCCCAAAAATAAATTGAAATAACTTCCACACAACAGATTTGATACTTTTAATTTGTGATAGGTACGGTAGTTTTTATGCCTACCACTATTATTTAAACAATATTTAACATTATTATGTTTCGAAATTATTGTAAAAAACAGGGGGCCTATTAGAAAAATAACATACGCAATTGCGTAACGCAGTCACTTGGCCACGATAGTCGTCCGCAGTTCGTTGGTTGTAGTTATAACAAACATTTTGATGTTGGCTATCGTAGCCCATATACTAACTACTTGAACGAACGATGTCGGATACTCTAGAGAGAAACTGTCAGACTCACGCAATCACTTCGCAATATCGCATACGAAAGTGATTTGTAATAGGAAACAATCAAAGCGAAGCACGGACGCAGCTGCGTGTATCGCATTGAACTTTTCGTGATAGGCCCCCAGATTTATATCTAAATAAAATTAGGAAATTAAAAACTAGTTCCAAACTAATTATTCGCCAAAATACTTAAAAAAAACAGTGCCAGTATAATTTAAGAGTGTTATACTTCAATTAAATTATATATTACAGGCAGAACTAATGACTTTTTATATCCCCCTACGTGTTTGCAAAATCTCATTATCCTCCGTTGAGTAATAAAATAATTTACTGAATAAAAAACTTATTTTAAAAACACGTTTTTAAAACGGACTAAATGCGCCCCACGATTTTAGGTTTAAAACTTCGGTAGGTATTCGCTGGGTGCGAAGGTATAATAATCGATCGCAGCGCTCATGGTGGCAAAAAGTAGAAATAATGAAGGCTCTGTAATCTGTTTGAAAACGATATTTAATTGATTACTAGCGATACAGGAACAATTATTATGTTTATAATCACTTAATAAAATTATTAAAGTAGCTTTATGCTCTTGTTTTACAAAATCTACAACTAAAAAAGAAGTAAACAAACCACTAAAAATAAAACACTCTTTTTGTATAGATCTTACTTGCCATATTTAATTTAAATGACCAAAAATGATTTCACAACACTTTGTTCACCCAAATCACAGTAATTTTGAAATTTACATTAATAACACAATATGTATAGTATTTATTAATATTTTGTCACAATGCCGCCATTACATATCCAAACGTCAAAACAGTCAGGTCAGAGCCAACAAAGTTGCAACACGCTAGGTGACGCTAAAAGCGTGCACGGAGCCAATAGGGTTATAAATATTTACAGAAGAATTTAATTTAAAGTTTTTAGTCTGTTTTTACTAGTCCGCTTTTTATGTTTTTCGTGCGATTTTTATACTTTTTAAATTTTAGTGCGTTTTAAAAATTTGTTTTAAAAAAAGGTTAGTTAACAAGCCAAAACTAAAAATATACCATCTCCTGTCGGAGCACTCGTCAAGACGATTCAAACGAGCTCAAACTGGATGGGCTTGCATAGTTTTATTACAGAGTTCCAGTGTCCTTCTTCCGGCTCCATCATCAGACCCTGGAAACTATTTCTCAACAAAGTACTCGTCAAGACGATTCAAACGAACCCATATTCGATGGGGTTGTACGATTTCAATATTGAGTTCCTATGGCATGGCCTTCCTGCTACATCAGCAGACCCTGAACCTCGTCTCCCATCAGAGTACTCGTCAATCTGATTCTAACGAGCCCAAACATTGGGTTGTATGGTTTCATCACAGAGTTCCTGTGGCCTTTTTCCGGCTCCATCATCAGATTAGCTAAAGGACACCATAATTCTGTTGCCTTCTAGTTCTTACCTATGTTCAAAGTTTCAAGTCTCTAGCTCATCGGGAAGCTAGTATAAAATCGTTTGCAAAATTTGTGGACACACAACAGACAAACAAACAAACAAGGAAGCAACGATGTGAAAGCTTTCCTCCATTGTAGGTAACATATTATATTTCGTAATTATCTATTAACACTTTATCTTGCGGTGTATCAATGTTCTCAAATTGTACTGGATCTATTTACGTATAAACACGGTTTTCGTATACGTCTCTAGTATTTCGTACGTAGTAGTCATTGGTTTCGTTTAGTAGTCATTGGTTTGGGATCTATGTTCGTATATCATTTCTAATATCTAATATCTCTATCTATGTACGAATAAAGATGGTTTTCATTTCCATCTCTAGTATGGTCTTCGCATTCATCTATAGTATAATACACCCGTTCATTTATGCTTTGCTGTACAGGTAGTTCTGCTGGCGGACGAGGAGTTAATCTCTTCACGTGACAGACACACAATCCAGCAATGAGAATTATGAGAAGCATTAATGAAACGCTGGCGGCTACAGGCAGCAACCATGCGGCTGAAACACAAATAAAAAACGTGTAAATAGGGGTAGACACAATGGAAAAACGTAACATAAATAACATTTGAAGAATTTTGATTTTTTTTCACAGCTTCAAGGGACCGTAAACCTGAGTATAGTATGAAAGTCAAAGTCAAAGTCAAAAATAGCTTTATTCAAATAAACTAATGTAAGTACTTTTGAATCGTCTATATTTTCCTACCACCCGTTCAAGACTTTTTTAACTGACAAGAGTAAAACCATAGTAGAACCAAATAAGTAGGCCAACTCGAGCCTCGAGCGAGCGATACAGCTTAAACACGAAGGGCTGTCACATCGCTAGTTTATTCGGTCGTCAAAAAATGCATAGTCAATCTCTATACAAAATATTTTTTCCTTGTAGGGTTAGCATCAGGGATCTAAAATACAAAGTTTTTTTAATATTTTTTTGTAGGTAGACCAGCGCGTCTATCGACTAAAATAATGAAGTTAATGCTAATTGTAATTTGACTGATGTATGTGATCCATTGGCACTTTCGTTTTGACACCAATTAAAACTTACTAAAGAAAAGTAGCAATGTATCACATCTAGCTGTCAAATTACAGTTTACATTAACCTAACTGTTTTCAGAAATTGACTACAATTTTTCATTGTGTACGTCATGTTATGTGATTTGAAAACTTACGGTCGAAATAGGATTAATTAAAACGTGGCTTTACTAAATAATGTATTTATTCAAATAAAAAAAATATTATAAAAATAAAAAATCAAACCAAATACCAACTGAATACCAAAGTACATTCAATAAAACCGCGCTAGTATCCGTTAAAAAGTGTTTTATTTCATATTATTAAAAAAAAATGTTTTTTTCTGTTTTATTTACCTACACTTCTCAAAATAATAATCTTTAAATTCTGAAATTGAATACTGTCCATAATCTTAAATAATAGGCATTAAAATTACCTTTTCCTGTAGGAATTTGTGATTTTTTAACTAAATTACACAATTGACATAAAAAAAAATTCGTCTGTTTCGACAAGTACGAAATGCCTTATTATTTAAAGTTAATGTAAAATATATCCTCATTCTTACAAATCTTTTTTGCAATAATATCTTTGGAAAGCATGGTATGTATGTACTGTAGGTAGGTAAACGTTCAAATTATTACGAGCGGCAGAACAGCGGCGTGAAGCGTGCGTGAGCGCGGGCGGGATTACGTACGGCGCAGCCACGACTGGCGCACCTTTATCACCTTTAAATTTTGTCAGTGCGTGCGTGTGACGACGCATACGTACGGGCGCGCTCACATACAAACCGCGTTTGTGCGTATAATGAGTAAGATGACTTACTTTTATTTGGTTCTACTATGGTAAAACCATTATAAATAGGAAATTAAAAATTTTTAACTCAATACCTCCACGCATTTTTCAGATAAAGGGTCTTGACAAATAGACAGACAGATAGACGGACAACAAAGTGACCCTAAAAGAGTCTCGTTTTTCCTTTTGAGGTACGGAACCCTATAAACAAAACATACCTACATTACGTGAACATTGGACAATCGAGCAATATGAACCTTAATAAGTTGTGATTAATATAACTGAAGCGACTGGAGCCCCCATCAATATGGGCGTGCCACAGGGATCAATTTTGGGCCCACTGTTGTTTTTGATTTATATAAATGACCTTCTTAGCTACACGAATAATTTATATGAGACAGTGCTATTTCGACGGCGAAGTACCAATACCTCCTAACAGACATTTTTTCGGGCAATTTATTTTCTTAAAGTTTTGAATGCGAATGATGCCTTTGAATTCAAAACCATAAGAAAATTAATTGCTCGAAAAAATGTCACTTAGGAGGTATCGGTACTTCGCCGTCGATTTGCTGATTCTTCTTTAGTTTTAAAATAAACAAAGGTAATAACTGTTCGGACGAAGTAAAGAGTGCCTTCTCTAAAGTTTCATACTGGTTTAATAGTAATAATTTAGCACTCAACCTTAAAAAACTCAATGTGTAAAATTTTCATTACCTAATGTTGGACAGACCAAAGTAAATATTAATTTGAATGACGATGAAGTCAAGTTTATTGAGAGTACAACATTTCATAGATACTCGACTGCAATGGGATCCACATATTGAAGGCTTAGTTCCACAGCATTTGCTGTTAAGAAAATAAGGCTTTTAACTGATATTGAAACGGATAATATTTTTTGTAACTGTAATGTTCTTGAAAAATCAATTTTGAAATGTATTAAATCCGCCCACAGTGGACAAATTGCCTGTATTGAGCACCATCATGTTCCGCCTAAACGGGAAATAATGTGTAGACCAATAAAAAAACACTGTATTGAAAAATTCAGAACCAATGTCACAAGTAAAATTGAAACATTACCAGAACCAAATTTTAAAGCCAATAACTTATAATTTAATCATTTATTTAGCGTAGTTCAAACTGAATTTAGTGAAACTTTTAAGCAAAAAGTCATCAAACGATAGTATGAAATTTAGTGACTAGGCCACACCCGGTATATATAAAAGCAGAAAGAAATTATACGAACTTTATGTTGGATAACTATAGTGGAGGGTCGCTCATATTTCCCAGTCAGGTTAATTTTAAAGTATTGTTGTTACTAACCCTAGTTCGTAAGAAAATTGTTACTAACACCATATGGACTTAGTCTGAAATAAATTCTTATTATTATTATTATTATGCAGAAAAAGCTACTTCCTGTGATCCTAACTTCGTTGAATTTGTCAAGAAGTATTCACAAACATTCAGACAGGTTTGTATCCTAGCAAAGTCCAAGTACTTTGCAAATAAAATAAAATTAGCTGATAATAAAATTAAGGCTACTTGGAATATTATTAATAAAGAAACGGGCAAATCAAAATCCAATATAAATTCCTTCTGTTTAAAATCAGGTAATCAAACTTTTGAGTCTGACAATGAGGTGGCTAAAGTTTTTGGAGATTTCTTTGCTAAGATACCAGTAGAAACTACCAGTACTCTTAGTGCTTGTCCCAACATCGCTGTCTCCCTCTGGAGTCTAGTGTTGATAAGTGCAATGAAGCTTTTTCCTTTAAATATATAAATAGTGCAGATATCACTAAAGCTTTTAAAACAATTAATGTTAAAAAAAACTGAAGATCTTTGGGGCATGTCAACAAGCATTATTAAATCAATTATTGATATACTAGCCCCTTACTTGGCTTTTATTTTTAACAAATGTATTGATGAAGGGGTCTTTCCTGACTTAATGAAAAATAGTAAATTGATTCCTCTTTTTAAATCTGGGGATAAAAGTGACCCAGCTAACTTTAGGCCAATATCAATACTTCCAGCACTTAGTAAAATATTTGAAAAATTATATATTCCCAATTATTAGATTACTTCACATACAATCATATACTTCATAAAAATCAGTTTGGATTTTCCAAGGGTAAAAATACTACTGATGCTGGAATTGCACTTCTCAAACATATTCTTGACGCTTGGAAAGAAAAGCAAGATGTAATTGGTATTTTCTGTGACCTTTCTAAGGCATTCGATTGCGTTGATCACCAAACACTATTAAAGAAGCTAGAACATTATGGTGTCTCTGATAAATCAGTTAGCCTTATGAAATCGTATTTGTATAAATAAAACTGAATCTACTGGAGCCCCCATCAATATGGGTGTACTGCAGGGATCAATATTGGGCCCATTGCTAATTTATATAAATGACCTTCCCAACTACGCGAATAATTTATGTGAGACAGTACTATTTGCGGATGATACTTCTTTAGTTTTCAAAGTAAACAGAGGTAGTAACTGTTCGGACGAAGTAAATAGTGCCCTCTCTAAAGTTTCATACTGGTTTAATAGTAATAATTTAGCACTTAACCCCAGAAAAACTAAATGTGTAAAATTTTCATTGCCTAATGTTGAGCAGACAGAATTAAATATTAATTTGAATGACGATGAAGTCGAGTTTATTGAAAGTACAAAATTTCTAGGTATCACACTAGATTCTCGACTGCAATGGGATCCACATATCGAAGCCTTGTTAAGTAGACTTAGTTCAGCGGCATTCGCTGTTAAGAAAATAAGACCTTTAACTGATATTGAAACGGCAAGGTTAGTATATTTTAGTTATTTTCATAGTGTAATGTCTTATGAACTGCTATTGTGGGGCTCAGCTGCCAGTATTGAAAATATTTTTGTGCTCCAAAAAAGAGCTGTACGCGCCATATACAATCTTTGGCGGAGAGATACCTTGAGAGAATTGTTTAAAGAAATAAATATATTACTTTGGCAGGCCAATACATACCTATATGAAAATTTAGTTTATGTAAGGAAACACTATGACTTATTCGCTAAGAACAGCGATAATCACCAGTAGAAATAAAGATAAACTTGGCGTGCCAAGATTTAGGCTTGCAAAAACTAGAGGTTCATTTATGGGGAAAGGCATAACCTTTATTAATAAAGTTCCACAACAAGTGATTGATTGATCTTCCTTTGTATAAATTTAAAAATCATATTAAAAAGACGCTCATAGGTACAGGTCAAGTACAGGTCATTATTAAGTTGACGATTTTCTGGACGATCGAAATGCGTGGAAATGACTAACACATAACTGTCTAGTATATTTATTACTCTGTAGTTAATAATCATGTTGTGTATTTGGTAACGATATATTTTTTGTTAAGGCGGTTGTATGACCGAAAGTGGCGCCCTCAGAGGTTTTTGTTTATTAAGTTATTAATAGATAAAGATTTTAATAATGTTTATCGTGGAGATTTTAGGGCTCATGGTCTAGTATTTTTAGAAGGTATCACTACATGCCCTCGTAGTCATTCGTAGAAGTAGATAGCAAATATGTCAAAAACGGCAACTTTTAGCAGTTTTTCTATCTACTTCTAGCAGTGACTACTAGGGAATGTAACGATACCATCTTAAAATACTAGACTGTCGGCCCTAAAATTTCCACGATAAACATTATTAAAATTGTGTATTTTTAATTATAATATTAAATAAAATTCACCGCGGCGCCACTTTCGCTCAGGGTACCACCTTAATATCGTTACTTATTTCTGTTAAAGCTGATAAGTTTCTTGCGCCCGTGCTTCTTGTCAGCCAAAGTCTGGAACATTTTACGATTCAAAAGTACTTAATTATTAAGTTTATTTGAAAAAAGCCATTTTGACTTTGACCTTGACTTTCACTAATAAGCTAAAAACTGAATTTACTATTGTGTTGGATTTAATTTAGAGGAGGAGGAGCGGTGGACCTACATAATTACATAGACGAACAGAGGACCTCCTTCTTAGTCCCCCTGTCTAAGTTTCCCTTTTGGGGTACCACCAGCTAATTCTTTTTTTATCCCATGGATTGAATAACCATCTCGTTATTAAATATATTTTTATTGTCCGTGGTACTCCATCTAAAACATTTTAATTTGACATAAAAAAGATTAGGGGTACCACGGCCCATATAATTTTCCCATGATACCCCTTGGGTGTTCCACGGGCTAAAATTTCGCTTTTCCATTTTGCCGCCAGCACGGTGCCATAGTAGAACCAAATAAGTAGGCCAACTCGAGCCTCGAGCGAGCGATACAGCTTAAACACGTAGGGCTGTCACATCGCTAGTTTATTCAGTCGTCAAAAAATGCATAGTCAATCTCTATACAAAATATTTTTTTCTTATAGGGTAAGCATCAGGGATCTATAATTCAAAGTTTTTTTTTATATTTTTTTGTACGTAGACCAGCGGGTCTATCGACTAAAATAATGAAGTTAATGTTAATTGTAATTTGACAGATGTATGTGATACATTGGCTCTTTCGTTTTGACACCAATAAAAACTTACTAAAGAAAAGTAGCAATGTATCACATTTATCTGTCAAATTACAATTTACATTAAATTCATTGTTTTCAGGAACTGACTACAATGTTTTCATTACCTACGTCATGTTATGTGATTTGAAAACTTACAAACGAAATAGGATTAATTAAAACGTGGCTTTACTAAATAATGTATTTATTCAAATAAAATAAAATGATTATGAAATTTTATTTTTTACACTATTAACTGTTTCTTACTTTTTCATTTACCTACACTTATTAAAATAATAATCTTTAAATTCGGAAATTGTTTACTTTCCATAATAGGCATGCATAATAGGCTTTTTTCTATAGGAATTTGTGATTTTATAACAATATTACACAATTGATATAAAAAAAAATTCGTCTGTTTCGACAAGCACGAAATGCCTTATTATTTAAAGTTAATGTAAAATATATCCTCATTCTCACAAATCTTTTTGCAATAATATCTTTGGAAAGCATGGTATGTACTGTAGGTAGGTACACGTTGAAATTATTACGAACGGCGCGGCGGCGTGAAGCGTGCGTGAGCGCGGGCGGGATTACGTACGGTGCAGCCATGACTGTTGCACCTTTATCACCTTTAAATTTTGTCAGTGTGTGCGTGCGACGACGCATACGTACGGGCCCGCTCACATACAAACCGCGTTCATGCGTATAAAGAGTAAGATGACTTACTTATTTGGTTCTACTATGACGGTGCCGCTTAAGCAGGCCATACACGCTAGGTTATGCATGACGGTTTTAACCGAACTGCAAAACCTTCATGCAAAGCAGAGTTCAATACATCGAATAGAACGTTTCTTAATGCTGCGTACACTGGGCTAAAGAACACCAACGAATGTCTCTCTGTAGCAATAAAAATAAGAAAGTGGAAAAAGAGAGCCAACGGCGTTCGCTGGTTTCGTTGGCCCGGGCGGTGTATACTCAGCATTAAATTTACCTTGTGTTGTGGGCTCTACACGCTTCAGTTTTATTAAATCACTCCCAATAACATTCATTGCCTTTTTTGCTTTGCAGAAAAGTCGTACAGTATCAGTGTTGAAGTTCATTGGATAAGAAGCTTCATACAATCTACAACTCTTCTTGTCTTGTTCATAATTTGGATTGTATTTTCCATTATCAACAATACTGATTTTACCATCTGAAAATAAACACATTGCATTGTTACTAGAAAATATATCTAAAAATCGCCCTCAGTATCATGTAAAACAAGGTGGTGCGTGGCATGTAAGATCTATTAAGTAATATGGAACCAGGGTTTTACCCTTATTTACCTGGTGTCATGATGAACATTTGAATGGTAGCATCATCGCCACAAGCGGAACAACTAAACTTTAAAATTTCGTTAAAGGCAAACACTTTTTTTGCCAAGTTTATTCTGACGTCACCTGCAATAGAAAACATTTCATAACTTAATTATACTTTTCTTTTCTTTTTGTCACGACTTAAATAACGATGTTGATCTAAAATACTAATAATATTTAAAAAAAAAATAGAAGTAAAGAACCCATTTACATATTTTGAATCTTATAAAGTAATACACATAAATCATTTCAACAATAAATATATCAAGAAGGCTTATAAATACTCATTATGTCTAATAAAGAATCGACTTATTAATATTATGTTACGATTTAATTAAATTATATGAAGAAATGAGCTTATCGGTCCACTAGCGCCGCCAATCTTTTATTTTTATTACACGTAAACCAAGTCAATAATAAAAAAAGTAAAAACAACCATGCCACTGACATGAAAAACTCTATGCCCTCTTAAATTGTCTCTTATATTTTTTGAAAAACTTTTTGATTTGACCCGAGGATAAATATAGACACAGAGATGGCGCCACTTGTAAAAAAAATCGGGGACGGGGACACATATCACGCCATCAAGGACTGTACGAAAAAAGCCGAGCCACCTAAATGTGCTACATGCTTGCACTATAAGAAGCCATCCAATTAAAATAGTGGTGATGCTGACTTTCCAGCTAAAAAAAACGCCGAACAAAGATACGTCTATAGTAATAGGTTATGTAGGAGCCTAAAAGTACCATTATGTTACTCGTATTATGTAGTTTTAATCACACTTTAATCATTTTAATCACTCGTATTATGTAGTTTTAATCACTGAGACCTTGGAGGACCTGAACACAATGCTCGAAGATCTCCGTAGTGCTTCCCAAAGAGTGGGTCTTAAAATTAACATGAACAAGACGAAAAGCATGTCGAATGCCCATGTTGTGCCCGCTCCAGTTCATGTTGGGAACACTGCACTTGAAGTTGTTGACCATTATGTATACCTAGGACAGGGAAATGGCGACTGCGCACCGGACGACGCTCCGTGGGTAGACCCCCGACAAGCGGGGTGCGTGCCAGACAACCTTCTCGTGGTGCACCCTGGGCGTCACCGCTCTGTTGAGGTGACGGCGAATAGTCTGGCAAGACGGGGATGGCGCTGGTTCTGTCCTGGCGTCATCCGCTCGTAACCCCGTACGTGGTGCAGGAGCGAGGGCCGCCATCCCAATGGATGGGGGCTGCGAGGAAGAAAACCTCTCCAAAAAAATTACGGGCGGGGACCCTACGGTCCTGTCCGCTTCGGCGGATAGTGTGGGCTCCGAGTCAGCGTCCCAGACGTATTCTGGGTAGCGGCGACTCGGTTCGGGCTTGGCCGGCGCCCTGGAGATTCCGGGAAGCGGCGGTGCGAGCGAGGGCGACGGGTTCGTCTGATTGCGGTGGTCGCGATCAGCGGACGGGCTACAATGCCAACCGTCGGCCGAACCGTAACCTTTCAGTCATGTTTTGGGGGCCGGTGGGGCTGCCCTTAGTTGGGTGTCCCTGCGAGGAGAAAACCTCTATAAAAAACCCTAATCCCACGCTTGCCATGGGCTAGGGGATGGATGACTGGTGGGAGACCAGTCCCAATGTGGCCACCGGAGCAGGGGACCGGCGAACCCCCTGTTTCGTTAACCCAACGCTTACCCGGCTATGGGGCCTCTGCCCGGGTGGACCCTTTTGCCACCTATCTCGTGGGACTTATTATGAGCACTAATATTATAAACAAAGACGCTTCGAAGGAGACGGACATTGCCCAGGGTCCAAAGAAAAACTGCTGTCTTCCTTCAGATGGAAGTAAAACAAGAAGTGTTGAAGGCAACTTTGACGACAGTTTCTTACTGTCTCCAGGTTCGGCTATGTACGATTACGATTATGTAGAGAGCTCGTCGAGTGAAGAGTCGAGGCCTAATTCCCTGGCCATCGTAGAAGCAGATGGGAGATCTAGCGCCCGAACTAATAGGAGAAAAAGTCCTGGAGAGCGCATATTTGCGGGACTAGAGGAGAACAAGGAAGATGATGTCCGTTTTGCTGCCATGCCTAAGGCGAACCTAACCTCCACTGGAAGAGGGGGCAAAATTATGTCCCACGGCGGTTTCGCCGGATTGAGCTCTTTGCGCTTCCAGAACTCGCAAGAGGGTCGAGAGGAATATGAACTGGAAGAAATTGTTCGGAAAGTAGCGGATGAA
This sequence comes from Agriphila geniculea, assembly GCA_943789525.1. Lineage (NCBI taxonomy): Eukaryota > Metazoa > Arthropoda > Insecta > Lepidoptera > Crambidae > Agriphila > Agriphila geniculea. The sequence goes on along the minus strand of OX038898.1, from coordinate 6,598,680 downwards.
AAGAAGAGAGAAACGGAGAAGGAAAGACAGAAAAAAGAAAAAGAAGGAGGAAAAAAGAAGAAAAATAAAGGAAAAGGGAAGGGGAAGGCTCCGTCTCTGAGTGATTCCCGTTCGACTGCTCTGACGAACGAACCTGAGGGTAGGAACGGTCCCTCATTCTTCGCAATAGAGATTGTTCTCCTGTGGGTTCGAACCATCCCGTTGAACTGCCGACTAAGAGGTCTGCCGTACAGATTCAAAAAGAGGTCGAGAAACTCTCTCAAAAGCTTTTAAGCGTCGTCGCCCAGTCGGGCAATCTCAAAAGAGAGTATAAAAAAGATGTGACGGAAGCTAGCGACAGCTTCCGCTCCATCATAACCGAAGCACTCAGCTTGACTGCAACAGAAGAGACTGTTCGCCTCCGAGCTGACAACACGAGACTCCAACGACAAGTCGATCTCATGGAAACGCAATTACGTTCTCTAAAAAAAGCGTTTGAAGAAAGGTGCGCTGAGGACAACCAGCGCGCGAAGTCATCTCAGGTGGACATGCACTGTGAGGAAAACTCACCGGCTACTATACCGCCTCTCTCCAATCCGAATGTTCCCGAATGGCTCTCGAAACTCGAAAGGAGCCTGACTGTCACATTCGGAAACATGCTTAACGCAAGGATTGCAGGTCTGGAGCAGCGTCTTCCTCATGCCCCGATTTCAAGACCCGCATTAGCAGTGGATAAAAAGAGGACAGGCCCGTCAACTACTAACTCGGTTGCACCGTCCCCAGCGTCGACTTCCGTCCAACGGTCCAAACAGCAGTTGCAGCCGCCTGGCCCCTTATAAGCTGCTGTTGCGCGGGATGACCCTTGGACGCCCATTGGAAAAAATGGACGTCCAATAAAGCCCCCGGCTCCCAATTCTGCTAAATCGCAGCCTAAGGCGCCTACGGCTCAGAAGTCGAAGATGAAGACCCCTAGAACGACGGCTGTGGTAATGGCGATCACCCCAGAACAGAAGGAGAAGGGGGTCAATTATGCGGATGCCATCGCCAAAGCCAAAAAAGAGATCGACATCACTGCATTAGGGATTGAGGGTTTGCGTGTCAAAGTTTCGGCAACTGGCACCCGAGTTTTTGAAATTCCGGGAACATCCAGCGGTGACAAGGCTGATCAACTGGCTGTAAAACTCAAGGAGACGCTGGGCGACACGGTGCGCATTTCGAGACCCGTCAAGACTGCGGATATGCGTGTGTCCGGCCTTGACGACTCGGTGGTTGAGGGAGAGTTGCGCAACGCAGTTGCGAAAAAATTGTTTAAAAAAACAAAAAACCGACTTCAAAAAACCTACCTCTAAAAAGCAAGAAATAATATTCGTAATAATAAAAACACGTCTATTGAAGTCGGGTGGGGCTGGAGTACAAATTCCTTTTTTTATTCTAAAAGCCCCACCCGACTTCATAGACGTGTTTTTATTATTACGAATATTATTTCTTGCTTTTTAGAGGTAGGTTTTTTGAAGTCGGTTTTTTGTTTTTTTAAACAATTTTTATTTTTTAATTTTTAGTGTAGGTACTTTTTGTATTGGGTAGTGTAGTTATATTATTTGGGTAGAAAAATCGGCTCAGCCAAATGTGAGTTTATCGCGGAGAAACATACATACATGCGGGTCAAACTACGAACCTCCTTTTTTAAGTCGGTTAAAGAACTACACTTAAGATATCCCTTTTCAAACAAAAAAATAATTATCTTATTCAGTTCATAAACAAAGAAGTTATACGACTGATCATCGAGGTAGTTCACACAAAAATCATACTATTTTCGTGCTTTTTTCAAGATTACTTGAAAAGTACTGAACCGATTTCAAAATTTTAAAAAATGGGACCAACTTGAAAGTTCACCTAATCTAATAACGTTTGAATCATTTCAATCGGATCAGCCGTCTTCGAGTAATCGGTGTACATACAAAAAACAAAAAAAAAAAAAAAAAAAAAAAAAAAAAAAACGGGTCGAATTGAGTACCTCCCTCCTTTTGAAGTCGGTAAAAAAGGGTGGCTGTTCGCCCTGTTGTAACGGAAAACTTAAAAGTCTTTTTAAAAAAGGAAAATAATAATTATCTGTAAAAAAGGATATTTATTTGTCTTTTGGACAATAAAGTGAATTTTAAATAGAATTTTGGAAACAACCACACGAGTCGCGGGATAGGGGTAGACTGACTCGAAGAGGCAGTCGCTAATAGTCGTGGGTGCCCAAATTGCTGCATCAGCATAAAACCGTCGATTCAGCAATTTGGGATACAATTTTTGGATATAACACCTCCCCCCTTAAGAATAAACTTCGGGTTAGATTTCCGAAGTTTATTGAAACTTTACAAATCTATTTCATAATTCTGACTGAACACGAGGGGATGTCGGGATTTGATTCCGATTCGGATGTTTTAGCAATTTCCTTTTTTCTAAATATAGCACTGTTACTAATCGGATGGTTGTTTCCGCGTTTACAAAAGAGAACACTTATTTTATATAAAATAAAACTTATTATAGCTAATACTATCACTATAGTTATAACAGAGTAATGAGTACTGTATTTTACAATGTGTGGGCTATGTTGTATTTTATCTATATCTATTACAATGTCTTTCAACTTGTTATTTTCTAAGTTAATATCTTTAAGTTCAATATTTTTTAGTTTTTCTAAATGCCAATTGTCCATTACAGAGTGGAGTTTATTTAAATTGCAACATGTATCATTTATAAGGCTAAATTCTGTAAACAATACAGGGGAAGTGATATTTAAAATATCATTCTGGGTAAATAATACAGTACTTTTAGTGTAGCCGGTACAATATTTGGGTAATGACAGAATTCCGACTCCACGAATGTTAATTTCAAAAGATTTCTTATCTAAACAATCTAAAGTTAATTTTACAGAATTTGATTGAACAAAAATCCATTTGTTATTGGATATTGGTTGCCATAAGTCTAATTTGCCAATTATAAATTTAGTTTTACATTCATTCGGGATTTTGTTAACAACTTTAATTAATAAATCACTTTCACAACTAGGTTTTACGTCAGACACATACAAACTTGGTATTTCACAAATATAATTACTAGGATACAATATATCACACTTCATTAAATTTTGTAAGGTATTATATTTAGTATTATCTTTACTTAGTATAATATATTTTGCATTCGGAATTATAAGACTAAAACTATTAAGTTCGGTAATGTTATGGGGTACAGGCAAAGATGTAGTTTGGAACAACTTATATTCATCGATAGTAACTAAAGGAATTTGTAATATAAATACAATTTTATTTCTTACATAATAACACAATACGTTAGATATTCTTTGGATAATATTTATGGTATTTATATCTAATTGAATCGGTAGTTGCAAATTGTTCGGAAGGTGTTTATAATTATTAGTTAATTCTTCTTGTAGTTTTGCAGGTGTTATTACTGATGGGTGAATAATGTTCTGACTGGTCAACATGACGGCGTCAGTTACATCTTCTACTTGGAAAGATAAGGTAAGTAGTGCTGTTTCTAGACTATTAAATATAAAGTTTATTTCAGATTGCGTTTCCAGATCATTGAAGACATCAGTTATATTTTTAAGTTTCAAGGTAAGTTTCTCAATAGCTTGATTCATTTTTGCTTCATTTGTTTTTACTTGGTGTAAGGTTTTATTATAAGAAGAAATTACAGAAGAAGTAACTAAGATATTCTTTTTCATAAGCGATGCTAACTTCCGCTGATCGTTTTGTATTATTTCTATCGCTTCATTATATTTTAGCCCATCATTTTCATCTAGGTTACCGAATATTTGTTTAATAATACTTCCTATTCCTCCTATCCAAGCGCCACGTTTCATCCTATTCTCTAATAAATGAGAAACAGAGTCGAACTGTTTTATAATATCATGATATCGTGTTGTTAATGGATCCAGAATATTCATGCATTCCATCTCTTTCATAATTCTAGCTTGTTCACATAGGGATTTGACTGTTCTTAAGGCTAAATTTATATTATCTAGATGTATATTAAAATGTGAAATGTCTACGGGCATTACGACATTTAACCTATTATTCTTAACTCTAACAGTACCTAAATAATCAAAATGTATTCCATGCCCTGATGTTATCTGTTGAACACAATCTTGAATACTTTGGGACATTACCCAGCAAAAACCTGCCGCGGCGACTCTGAAATACGACATTAATATAATTATATTCTACTTACTTATTTATTAATACCTATGTTATATATGTACCTACCCTATACATGTACATGTATATATGTATTATAGATGTATATATTTAAACCCTATTTTAACTACTACTACTTAGACATTGACTTCTGCCAACTTAACCTCGTCATAGTGATACTTAACGTGTCTTCTATTCATAAGCAAGGTAAGTGTATTGTTGCCGTTGATTTTAACGACCTTATAGGGGCCTTTCCACACTGGAGATAATGCTTTACGGAGACGCAGATGGTTCTTTACATAGACCATATCTCCTGTTTTATATTTAACCGGACTTGAGCGTTTATCATAATAAGTTTTTGATGTCATTTTAGATTTTAATATATTTTCGATGGCTTTTTCTCTTGAATATTGCAGTCTTTGTTGTAAAACTCGAACATAATCGCTGTATGTTGATTCTAAAGCAGTGTCATAAACGGAAGAGGGAATAAAGGGTTTGTGCCCGAAAAGTAATTCGTATGGAGTGTAGTTGGTTGTGCAATGGACGGTAGTATTATATGTTAACATTGCTGTGTAGACGTAGCGGGGCCAATTGCTTTGATTTTCATCGACGAAAGATTTGAGATATTCTTTCAGGGTCGAGTGACTCCTCTCCAAAGCACCTTGGGTTTGTGGGTGGTACGGAGTTGACCAAAGCTGTTTTATTTTGAGAAATGAGCAGGTTTGTTTGAATAGTTCTGCCGTGAAGTTAGTGCCTTGGTCAGTCAAGATAGTTTTTGGAATGCCAAATTGAGAGATGAAATGGATAAGACATTCGGCGGTTTCTGCTGCCGTTGCATTTGGCATTGGATAACCAGCAGAGTATTTAGTCAGATCATCCTGGATTGTTAAGATATATTTAAGTTTGTTACCACCGGCTTCGGGTAGGGGGCCCACAATGTCCAATGCGACCCGTTGAAAGGGTTGTGTTGATGTTGTAGTTATTTGCATTGGAGCTCGGTTAACCTTTCTCAAAGCTTTATTTGTCTGGCATTGTTCACATTTACGTACATAGTTTTCCACATCACTACGCATGTTACGCCAGTAGTACTTTTCTTGGATTCTGCTTAGCATTCTGTTACCACCTAAGTGACCAGAAATGGGTATGTCATGATTTTCTTTTAGGATTCTCGGAACTTCGCTGGTACTCGGGTAAATAATAGTATTTTTATATATATGAACCGTTATTCCTGTGTTGTGGAATAAATACATGATAATGTTATATATTTTTATGAAATTGTGAGTATCGAATTGGTTGCGAAAGTCAGTTATAGCGAATTCCAAGATGTTTCTTGATAACAATTCAATCTTAAAATTTTTTAGACTTTTGAAGAGATCTTCATAGCTACTTTTATCGAAATAATGAACCTTAACGAAAAGAAGAAAGTAATTGATATTCTCATTTTCGAATGGTAAAAAGGAATTTAATTCTCTTTCTTTGGAGAGTGATTCACTAGATATTAAGCCATTAGCAATAATTTCTGATACATAGTGATTAGACTCATCAAGGTCTAAGGATGTAGGTATTACTATATTCTTTACATCAGTTTTTAATAAATTTTCATTATGTTCTTCAATTTTAGCGTTAGAATTAAATGTTTTACTATTCAATGTTTTCAGGCATTTGGAATACGTGTCTTCATCATTAGGAGGGCTACTTGGAGGAGACAAAGGAGGAATTGCATCAAAGTCATCGGGAATTTCGAAATCATCAGGGAGATTAAATCCACCAGGTAAGTTTAGGAGTTCAGGTAAGTCAATCAGGCCAGGACTTTCAGGATTTATTGGCTGAATGTCAACATCATCTGGGTTACGATCACCAACGGCGGCGTCACCGGCGGGGACTACTTCAGCTTCTGGCGGAACGGATGGATTTTCAGGATTACTTTCTCTGATAGGTATTTCATTTTGTATAGGGTTTACGGGGTATCTAGACAGAACATCTGCATTGCAATTTGTTTTGCCCTTTTTATACACAATTTCGTATTCATACTCTTCTAGCTCTAACCTCCATCTGATAAGTTTTGAGGCGGGATCTTTATGGTTAAAAAGCCACTTAAGAGGCTTATGGTCAGTGACTATTTTGAACTTGCGACCATAAAGATATGGTCGGAACATTTAGTTCCCCAAATAATGGCTAGACATTCTTTTTCTGTTACCATGTAATTTAGTTCTGATTTGTTCAGAGTTCTGGATGCGTAAGCGATTGGACGGTCTTTTCCTACTTCGCCTTGTGACAATATCGCTGAAATTGCATAGTTTGATGCGTCACAGGTGAGTATAAATGGAACAGTAAAATCAGGATAGCATAGGATTGGTGCAGTTACCAATTTATTTTTTAACTGTTCAAATGCAAGTTGTTGTTGGTTATTCCACTCAAATGGTATATCCTTTTTTAGAAGATTCGTAAGCGGCTTGGCTATGCCCGAAAAATCTTGGATGAATCTACGGTAATAAGAAACTAGGCCTAAAAATGATTTTATATCCTTTTGACATTTAGGAACAGGGAATTGGCTTACTGCCTTGACTTTATCGGGATTGGGTCTTAGCCCTTGCTCACTAATGGTGTGCCCTAAGTAAGTGACTTCTTTGCGAAGAAACTCGCACTTATCGGGTTGGAGCTTAAGGTTGAATTTTCTCATACGTTCAAATACATTACGCAACTTTTTGATATGCGTTTCTAAATCGAAGGAATAAATGACAATGTCATCAAGATATACGAAGCATTGCATACCCTGAAGGCCGGAAAGGACAGTGTTCATTAGCCTTTGAAATGTCGCGGGTGCGTTTTTGAGCCCAAACGGCATTCTGGTGAACTCGAAGTGTCCTTCAGGGACACTGAATGCCGTTTTGGGTATGTCTTGTGGCGCCACTTCAATCTGGTGGAAGCCCGACGCAAGATCAAGAGTCGAAAAATACTTACTTTTCCCTAATTGGTCAAGAATTTCGTTGATTTGAGGTATAGGGTAACACTCTCCTATAGTTATATCGTTAAGCTTCCGGTAGTCCACTACGATGCGCCACTTTCTTTTTCCGGAGGCATCTATTTTTTTTGGGACGACCCAAATGGGTGAAGACCAGGGGGAAACAGAGGGCTGGATAATTTTTTCTTGTAGCATTTTTTCAATTTGAGATTTGACTTCCTCCTTGTGGACTTCCGGAAACCTGTAGGATTTTACATTTATAGGTATAGAGGAACTGGTTGTAATTTCGTGTTGAATAGCACAAGTAGAAGTTAGATTTTCGTCTGCCAAATGAAATATGTCGGAATATTCAATGCAAACATCAAAAAGATGACTTGCTTCTTCGTTATTTAAGTGCGACACGCGTAATAAATTTAAAACTTCTTCTGTTCTCTCTGATGCACTCCTCTCAGGATTTGTTAGATACAAATTTTCTTCTTCTACTGGATATATTGTGAGTAAAAGGTTAGAGCTTATAGGTATTGGACTCTCGGAAACGTTAAGAACGGATATATTAACTCTGTTGTTGGGTTTTACTTTAACTACACAATTGGATACTAAGAGGGACTCAGAGATATGTTGATCTAGTATGATGCCTTCTTGTAATTCTGGATTTTTAACTATACATTCAATTACTGTTTCCGTACGTGGTTGAATAATATAGATTGGTTCGTTAAATAATAATTTTATTTTATGTTCGTTTATTTCTAATAAGTTTGTACTGTAATTTATTTTGCAGCCGTGTTGCATCAAAAGATCAGTTCCGATAATACCGTCATAAGGTAAGTTAATATTCTCAAATAAATGAAATTTATGAACAATATTAAGTTCTTGGTTAAGGTGGAGTTTTAAGTCAAAACAACCGAGGCTTTTGATGGTTTCATCTTTAGTGTCGATTCCTTTTACAGCTATCTTATCATCATTAAGAGCCGGCGTATTTGTCAAACTTTTCTTTTTCAGCACACAAACGGATGCACCAGAATCTATCAGGAAGGTAAGTGGTGTTTCACTGGCTGAGGTTTCAACTTTAACGTGAGGTAAGTATTTTTCTCTTATTATTATTTCATATACTTGATCAGGATTATTAATTGTATTATCTTTCTGTTCCAGGAGACCGCGAGTTTGGGGCTGGTTACCCTGTCCATGGGTCAAAGAGGAGCGACCACGAGTTTGGGGCTGGTTACCCTGTCCATGGGTCGACGAGGAGAGACCACGAGTTTGGGGCTGGTTACCCTGTCCATGGGTTAAAGAGGAGCGACCTCGAGTTTGGGGCTGGTTACCCTGTCCATGGGTCGACGAGGAGAGACCACGAGTTTGGGGCTGGTTACCCTGTCCATGGGTCAAAGAGAAGCGACCACGAGTTTGGGGCTGGTTACCCTGTCCATGGGTCGACGAGGAGAGACCACGAGTTTGGGGCTGGTTACCCTGTCCATGGGTCAAAGAGGAGCGACCACGAGTTTGGGGCTGGTTACCCTGTCCATGGGTCAAAGAGGAACGACCGCGAGTTTGGGGCTGGTTACCCTGTCCATGGGTCGATGAGGAGAGACCACGAGTTTGGGGCTGGTTACCCTGTCCATGGGTCAAAGAGGAACGACCGCGAGTTTGGGGCTGGTTACCCTGTCCATGGGTCGACGAGGAGAAAGGACTTGTGTTTGGTGGAGTGGTGTCGACAAGGTTTACTGGACTTTGTCCCGTGCGACACCTTGACGGGACACTTAATAGTTTAAATTATTGTTATTGACTTGGTTTTGGTCAAGATCTTGATTCTGACCTTCTTCAAGGAAGGTCACATGAGGATATGTCCTTGGTCTAAAATTCGAAGTAGGAGGCTGAGCAGGAGTAAATGGTTGGCTGCCATTATTAAATCTTCTGTTATTATTATTATACTGACGAAGTCTGCAATTTTCAAGGAGATGACCTACCTTTTTGCAATACCTGCAGAATGGCTGGTCTCTAGGTGGATTTAGATTATTATTATTATTAGTGTAGGTGTAGTTTGGCCTCGATGGAAGTCTTTGATTGTGAATTACAGGATTTGGTGTTCTAGGTCTGATATTATTAGAATTAATATTGTTATTTCGGGAGGAAAATTGTTGAATCTTTTCTTCAGAAATAGCTTGATTAATCGCTTCATTAAGGTTTTTAGGATCACGACATCTGACTATATTGGAAAGCCGAGGGTGTAGTCCCAAGGTAAATGTGTGAAGTGCTAACTCTTCCATCGCGGCCAACCTTCCCGCAAGTTCACTTTTCTTTGAATTTGAAATTGTCACTTCCGTTAATAATTTTGATAAGCATGTCTCTACTCGTAATGAAAATTGGTTTACGGATTCGCTACCTTGTTTGCATTCTTGTAGATCGGTCAATAGATGGGCGTAGTGTTTCCGCTCGCCAAATTGATTCTTTAGGAATTCTTTAAGAGAATTCCAGGAGTCGAATTCTTTAATGGAACATGCGCTTTCGGCTTTATCTTCTAACTGGCTCAAAATGAATTTAAAAATGATGTCTTCTTGTTGTGGAGACGCAAGAGAAATGGCATTATCGCAATTTGTCAAAAAGGCATTTAGTTTATTACGAGAGCCGTCAAAAGGCTTTATGAATTTCAAAATAACACTTAGAGGAGTTTCCTGATCTTTCGCGTCTTTCGCGTCTTTTGCGTCTTTTGATTCTTTCTTAGTTTCTGTTTTTGTAGACATCTTGGATTTTGTGAAAGGACAAAAGAAAATAACACAAAATTTAAATGTGGAAATGTACCCAAAGAATAACTAAAATGTTGTTAATATGTGCTTAAAACTATAAGTCACGATATTAAAGTTATATTTTTAAACACTTGCAACTAAGTAGCGTTGGAATAGGGCGGAAATCCGTGGGCGTATAGTCTAAACACTAGTCACGGCGGCCAAGGAGATAACGCGAAGAATGCACGGCACTGATTATTAATTAATTAAATCACTCACAAAACAAGTTGTAGTTTCATTTCGATTTTCTTGACTATCAGGATATCAGGAAAAGGATTCCTGCAGACCACAGGAATACACAGGCACCGTCAGCTTCCAGGACCAGGAACAATGGATGAGTTTCGGCGTAAATTTAACGAAGATGAGTGGATGGAGTCTACCCGGATTATTTTTAATTTCACTTTAGACACTTTTCTTTTTCACTTTTCACTTTAGAAAGTACTTTCTTTTATTAAGAGGCGTTCCAGGGATCTCTGAAGATCCCACTTGAGCTGCCACCACTTGTTGTAACGGAAAACTTAAAAGTCTTTTTAAAAAAAGGAAAATAATAATTATCTGTGAAAAGGATATTTATTTGTCTTTTGGACAATAAAGTGAATTTTAAATAGAATTTTGGAAACAACCACACGAGTCGCGGGATAGGGGTAGACTGACTCGAAGAGGCAGTCGCTAATAGTCGTGGGTGCCCAAATTGCTGCATCAGCATAAAACCGTCGATTCAGCAGTTTGGGATACAATTTTTGGATATAACAGCCCGAACATGTCAAGGTTAGCCCTATTCGTGCGGGCCCTGGTGGACTTGGTGCAGCACTGATCAAGTGTCCAATACCAGTCGCCAAGATGCTGGCTGAGTCAGGTCGTCTCCAAGTCGGATGGGTCTCGGCCCCAATCCGTGCGCTGGAGCCTCTTCCGCTTCGTTGCTATGGATGCATGATTACGGGGCACACCAAACAACTGTGCCCTCACAGCGAAAAAGACTTCAGCGACACTTGCTATAGGTGCGGCCAGAAGGGGCACAAGTCGGCTTCTTGTCAGGTCTCAGAACCTTGCTGTATGGTTTGCAAGACCGCCAAGCTCCCTGCAAACCACGTCATGGGGGGAAACAAGTGTCGCCCCCCCAATGTCAGGGCTAAAATCCCCTCAAGTTTTGGGTCGTCGTCGTCGCGTAAATCAGTGAATGTGACTCCCACGGATGGGGTTGAGGAAGGTCATATGTCAACTTAATGGCCACCAGTCACCTCAACCTCTTCCAAGGTAATGTAAACCATTGCGCTGCATCTCAGGGCCTGTTCCTGCAGCATTTGGCGGAATTCGGGATACACGTCGCGGTACTTGCGGAACCTTACCGCGTACCCCAGCGCCCTAATTGGGCTGGGTCGTTCGACGGCACTGCCGCCATCGCGGCCCCTCTCTCTGCCGCCTACTCCCCTCCCCTCTCGGTCTTAGAAAGGGGTCCGGGCTATGTGGCGGCCTCTTGGGGGAACTTACGCTTATTAGCGTTTACTTCTCCCCCAACCGGGGCCTCTCGGAGCTACAGGCATGGCTCAACCTTGTGTACGGTGTGGTGATGCGTCTTTCACCAGCGAAACTGCTGGTTCTGGGCGATGGCGAATGCCCATCACACTGCGTGGGGTGAAAGATCAGACACCCCTAAGGGGGTTACGGTTTTGGATTGGGCAGTTGCGTCTGGTCTCGTTGTGTGCAACAGGGGCCGCGAGTTTACCTGCGTGAGGTGGAACGGCGGGTCTATCGTCAATCTCACCTTCGCGACCCCTGCATTGGCAGCGCGTGTGCAGGAGTGGCATGTCTGCAAGGACGTGGTCACGCTGTCTGACCACGACCATATTTCTTTTAGGGTTGCAGCTGCCACTACTGGATACCCTAGTCTGCCTCCTGGAGAGGCTCTGCGTTGTTTCCCTCGATGGGTAGTCACTAAACTCAACCGCGAGTTAGCGGAAGAGGTGGCGCTAGTGGAGGCCTGGAACCTCGAAGGGGAAAGGCTGGATCAGCTAGGGGTTGAGGATCGTGCCAGGCGCTTAACAGCCTCTCTGAAGACGGTCTGCAATGCGTCCATGCCAAAGGTGAAAGGACTCCCCGCCAAACGAAGAGTTTACTGGTGGTCGGATGAGGTGGCGATTCTCAGAGCCACTTGCCTTGCGTCGAGAAGAGCGCTGCAGCACTGCAGGCGCATATTAAGACGAGACCCAGCGGAGGAGCCCAGGTTGCGTGAAGCCTACACGGTGGCAAAAAGAGAGTTAGCAGGGGCCATTCATAGGGCGAAGTCCACTGCTTGGGACGGATTTTTAGAGGACCTTAACCGTGACCCATGGGGGCGCCCGTATAAGATGGTCCGGAGTCGGCTCCGCAATCAAGCGCCTCCTTCAGAGTCAATGGACCCGCGGCTGCTCTCCCAAGTAGTCGACGGCCTCTTTCCGGCCGAGGTGCCACCAGTTGCCCCCCTCATAGGGCCTGCAACTCATGAACCGGACGAATCCCAGGGGTACTCCCCTGTAACAGAAGAAGAATTTGAGGCAGTTCTGACCCGCCTCAAATCCAAGAGAAAGGCGCCTGGTCCGGACGGTATCCCCGGCCGGGTATTACCTCTAGCACTTAAACACCTCGGGGAAGAAGTGAGACAGCTCTTTTCGGAGTGTTTGCAGACGGGACAGTTTCTAAGGTCCTGGAAGAGGGGAAGACTCTGTCTTCTGAAGAAGGATGGTCGGCCCCCTGAATCTCCATCGGCTTACAGACCGATAGTCCTGCTGGACGAGCTCGGAAAAATGCTCGAGCACATTATCGCAGACCGAGTCGTCCAGCACTTGGACACCGTGGGGCAGAGGTCAACGATTGACGCTATCATGACCCTAAAAGAGCTGTCCCAGAGGGCAGTTGGTCGTGGGGAGAGAGTAGTAGCGGTCTCGCTTGACATCAAGTTCGCATTTAACTCTCTCCCCTATTGCGTGATTCGCGACGCTCTGCGTCACCATCACATCCCCCCTTATCTCGTCCAGATAATTCAGCACTATCTGACGGATAGGGAGGTGATCTACCTTGCGGCAGACGGCCAGTTGATGGTCCGCGAGATGAAGTGCGGTGTTCCACAGGGGTCAGTGCTTGGGCCGCTCCTGTGGAATCTTGGGTACGACTGGGTGCTTTGCGGCGTGCTTCTCCCCCGGATGGATGTCATCTGCTATGACACTCTTGTCACCGCCCGGGGTCGAGACTTTGAAGAAGCGAAGCGCCTAGCCAAAATCGGGGCAGAGACAGGGTCCTCCACCGGGGGCGTACTTAATTATAGATGGGGCTGAAGTGCGTCTGCGCTCTAACATGCGCTATCTGGGCCTCACACTTGACGGTCGCTGGTCGTTCACCGACCATTTTGTCCAGCTTGCTCCCCGATTGGTTGGTTGCCGCAGCGGCAGCACTTGGTAGGATACTTCCGAACTTGGGCGGGCCGAACGGGAGCTGTCGGCAACTTTATGCAGGGGTCATCCGTAGTATGGCCCTCTACGGAGCTCCTGTATGGGCGGATGCCTTAAATGAGGCTAATAAAGCTGCCTTAAGACGGCCCCAGAGGATAGTGGCCTCCCGCATGGTGCGAGGCTACCGCACTGTGTCGAGGACGGCGGCATGTGTTTTGGCCGGTACGCCTCCCTGGGAACTGGAAGCCCAGGTGCTTGCGGAGGCGTACAGGCGTAGGAAAGAAATAAGGGCGGCGGACAGCCGCCTTGCCCCACAAGAGTTTGCCGGGCTTATGCGCGTGGCAGAGGCGCAATGTCTTGAGGACTGGGAGCGGCAACTGGCGGAGCCAGTCGCCGGTCACAAAACGGTGGAGGCGATCCGCCCAGTCCTCAAGGAGTGGAAAGAACGAGCCCACGGGGCTCTTACATTTCGTCTGACACAGGTACTTTCCGGACACGGTTGTTTCGGGAGATACCTGTGTCGGATACAGAGGGAGGAGTCCCAGGTGTGTCACCATTGTGGCGCACTACAAGACACTGCACGCCACACACTTGAGGAGTGTTCGGCGTGGGCGGTGCAGCGCCAGAAGTTGGTCGCTGCGGTTGGGCCGGACCTCTCGCTTCCCAATATCACTGTTGCGATGCTGCGAAGCGAGGGGGGATGGCAGGCCGTGGTCTCCTTCTGCGAGGACGTTATCTCTCAGAAGGATGCCGCGGAGAGGGTTCGCGAGGCGGACGTCGCAGCGAGCCAACTCCGACGTGCGCGGCGGGGGAGAACGAGACGCCAACGTGCGCGTATCGATCTCCCCTAGTCGCAAGGGGGGGCGCAGTAAGGCCCTCTGCCCCCCATAGGGTGGAACCCTAACGGGTCACTCTCCCCGGGTCAAGTGGAGCGTGCCACCGCGTACCCACAGACCCGGCGGAAAGGCGCAGGTCTTCGAGAGGAGTTTAGTTGGTAGTGGTGCCTTCTCCCGTTCGCCCCATCTGGTCTGCCCACATAAGTGGGTAGCCTTATGGGGGGCTGGGGAGGAGGCTCCCTCCCTCTGTCCGGCCCCCTCTCGATCTTTCGAGATAGTTAGGGGGCGGGAGAGAGGTGAGAACAGCCCGACTCTGACGCGAAGCCTACTAGGCTTGGCGGGAGGGCCGGGTGCGGCGAGGGACATGCCACAAGCGTGACCGAGTCCAACATGCCGTTTGGTACGCCTAAAAGCATTCTCCTTCTTGATACAAAAAAAAAGAACCCCACAAAGTGGACCGACGATCTGGTGAAGGTTGCCGGAAGCCACTGGATGTGGGAAGCGCAGGACCGATCGTCGTGGAAATCCTTGGGGGAGGCCTATACCCAGCAGTGGGTGTCGTGCGGCTGATATGATGATGATGATGATGAATCACTTGTTTTCAAATATTGTGTCTTCTGTTGTCATTACCATTTTATAATACATTATTTGTAGCATCAATTTTCTAATCTTACACAAAAATGCATAATTTATAATTTATTATGTTCTAATAACCTTATTTATTAATAATTTACTTTATCTAACAGTTTTAATATATGCGCAAAATGAATCACAATTATTGTAAATAATCTGTAAATAGACTTGACCACAATTTATGCAGCACTGTAATTAAACTAATTATGGAATAATTTTGATGATGCAAATGTCTATCAATATCGAAAAGTACGATTTTTGTGTTATAACATATTATTATAACATATTTGCTCGTAAAGGGTCTCTTATTACACCAATTTCAATATTGTATTGTATCTCATTACGAACTTGTGCGGTAATGTAAAGTAAAACGCACGGTTTCCTTGATAGACCGTGCGTTTTACTTTATATTACCGCACGGTTTATCAAGATGCTTCGTCTAAAACGAACGGTACTTTTTAGGGTTCCGTACCAAAATGGTATAAAAGGAACCCTTATGGTGTGACTCAGTCTGTCTGTCTGTCTGTCTGTCTGTCACAGCTGGATATCTCGAGAACTACTAATGGTATCAACTTGAAATTTGGAATAGTTTACAAGCGTATCAAAATTTTATCATATGGAAAACAAGCAAAGGTGCAAAGTCCGAGTTTTGTTTATTTCCTCGCAAATATGTTATAAAACGTCGTATGACATACGTGCGGTTTGATAATAACAGCACTTATATCATAATGTACTATTATGTACTTATCAAAGTATATTTTTAACCGACTTCAAAAAAAGGAGGAGGAGGTTATCAATTGGACTGTTTTTTTTGTATGTATGTTCCTCGATATCTCCTCGAATTGTGAACTGATTTTCAAAATATATTTTTTCATTTAAAAGGGTATGTGCTCTAAATGATCTTTTTAGGGTTCCGTACCAAAATGGTAAAAAAGGAACCCTTATGGCGTGACCTTATGGTGTGACTCAGTCTGTCTGTCTGTCTGTCACAGCTGGATATCTCAAGAGCTACTAATGATATCAACTTCAAATTTGGAATAGTTTAAGACGACATTTGCCCAACTATTTTGTAAATAAGAAAAAAATAAAAAAATAAATATCTATTTTACAAAAGGGACTAAAAAGGGGTCTTAAAAATTTGAAGTGGGGCTACTAGGCCATGTGGGGTATCATATGAAAAAGCGCCGTTTGCACGTTTTCAATCGATTTTTCTTTTTTTTAGGCCGCATAGTTTTCGACTTAATGATGAAAACTGAAAAAAAATGACCGTTCCCTCCCCCACCCCGAAGTTTGCAAAGAGAAAAATCTGAAATAATTATATGTGATAGCAGTTTAAATAAAGATTGCAGGAAAAAAAAACTGTCTCAATATAGCATACTTTTTTTGAAATTATCCAATTTCAAAAAAAGTTAACAATAGTTCCACTATCGGTCAAGAGATGGCGCTGACCTAAAACTGCAATAATAATTTAATTATTCTACTCTGCTGTGTATTTATTATGATGGTACGGAACCCTCGGTGTGCGAGTCCGACTCGCTCTTGACGGGTTTTATTTAATTTTCATACTATTCGGTATAGTAGTTTTCAAGTAATCCTGAAAGAAGTCGGGTAAATACTATGATTTTGTATGAACTACCTCGACGACTTCGTCGTTTTTTAGGGTTTCGTACCCAAAGGGTAAAAACGGGACCCTATTACTAAGACTCCACTGTCCGTCTGTCTGTCTGTCTGTCTGTCTGTCTGTCTGTCACCAGGCTGTATCTCATGAACCGTGATAGCTAGAAAGATGAAATTTTCACAGATGATGTATTTCTGTTGCCGCTATAACAACAAATACTGAAAACAGAATAAAATTAATATTTAAAGGGGGCTCCCATACAACAAACGTGATTTTTTTGCTGTTTTTTGCTCGAAATTAATAACGACTACAGGTTGACAGTTGAAATTTTCAAAGATGATGTATTTTTGTTGCCGCTATAACAACAATAACTAAAAACAGAATAAAATTAATATTTAAGGGGGGCTCCTATACAACAAACGTAATTTTTTGCCGTTTTTTGGTACGGAACCCTTCGTGCGCGAGTCCGACTCGCACTTGGCCGGGTTTTTATAAACCGATTTAGATAAAAAAAATGTTGTATACCTTAAGTGTAACACGCTAACATACCACAAAAAGTTTGAAAATAAAAAGCTTTAAAAAAAAGAAAAGCCTCCCTCATAAAACAATTAAAAGTATAAACTCTAAAAAGCAAGAAATAATACTAAGTTTATGTTTTTATTTTCAAGGTCTTGAAGAAGGTTTTTCTAAAAAAAAAATTTTTATAATGAAGATTGATTGCTCTTACTGCAAACGTTTTGTTATTTATTTATTTCAACATTATTTAAATTGTATTTTATTGTTTAACTAGCTGCCACCCGCGACTTCGTCTGCGTGGAAAGTTTTTTTGCTAATACAACAATCAGTGGAACAATACTTTTTTTCGGGATGAATGGTACCCTATGTCCTTCTCTGTACCCCTGACAACGTGTATGCAAAATTTCATGACGATCGGTTCAGTAGTTGAGACGTGAAGGCGTAACAAACAAACAAACAAACGGACTTTCGCATTTATAATATTAGTAAGGATAATTTTAAGTAGTTATGTAAGTACTTATTATGCCTGAAATACAAGTTAATCCTAGTTAAGGCACATTGTATCTTTTTTCCCGATATGTACCCATGTTGAGAATATTTTGTAATAGTGTAATGTAAGATTATTTCAATAAAAGATTTATTATGATTATATTATCGCTTTGTTAAATACGACCCATAAAGTAAATCCTAATCCCACCAAAAACATTTTCATGTATAGTGTTGCCAAGACTCCATATGGCTTGCACTGTCAAAAAGTTATCAGACCTCATGTAAAGCCAAGCTTCTAACTCTACGCGCCCTAACTCTACGAGCCCTACCTTCAAAAACTCCTTACCTTAGTCAAAATATGTGGCTTGGCCATTTCGCTACATGGAAAAATGTGTTCACTCTTCAACAATTAGTTCCTGTAGTAACGAAACGGCCAAGCCACATATTTTGACTAAGGTAAAGAGTTTTTGAACGTAAGGCTTGTAGAGGAATTAGGGAGCGCAGAGTTAGAAGCTTGGCTCTACATGAGGACCCAAGATATGAGGGTTCAAAAAAACGACGAAGCGCTTCGAGAAAAGGTAGGTAGTGCCCTTGCGCTTCGCCTGCTCGTCTTGGCGGAAGCACTACCGTGCTCCCAGATAAACGCAACACAGATTTCACTCAGATAACAAATCGTTACATTTGCAATTACTTTTTGCCTGTCCTCAAAGAATACTCATGCACAAAAGGCAAACAAACGCAAAAGTTAAGACCAAACCCACAGACAGCGGCAAAACACACCTCGCCCTTTATTACTTACTATACACTGGGCCACTAATAAAACGGGTCACTACTTTATTTTCATACAAAAATCAAGAAACCAGCTCACTTCAGTCTTATTAATAAAAATAAAACCGGTCAAGAGCGAGTTGGACTCGCGCACCGAGGGTTCCGTACCATCAAATTTGCACCATTAAACCACACTGCAGAGTAGAATAATAAAATTAATATTACAGTTTTAGGTCAGCGCCATCTCTTGACCGATAGTGGAACTAATGTTAACTTTTTTAGAAATTTGATAATTTCTAAATAAGTGTGCTATATTGAGACATCGTTTTATTTTTTCTTTAATCTTTATATAAACTGCTATCACATAGAATTATTTCAGATTTTTCTCTTTGCAAACTTCGGAGATAAGATGGGAACGGTATTTTTTTTTTACATTTTTATCATGTGTCAAAAACTATGTGGCCTAAAAAAAAACAAAAAATCATCGAAAACGTGCAAACGGCGCTCTTTCATATGATACCCCACATGCCCTAGTAGCTCCACTTCAAATTTTTAAGACCCCTTTTCAGTCCCTGTTGTAAAAAAGATATTTATTTTTTTATTTTATTTCTTATTTGCAAAATAGTTGGGCAAATGTCATCTTAAACTATTCCAAATTTCAAGTTGATACCATTAGTAGTTCTCGAGATATCCAGCTGTGAGAGACAGACAGACAGACTTTTTTTTTTTTTATTTACTTAGTCACACCTACAGTTGCTGGCGGGAAACATTCCGAATAATTCCCTTGGAATACTTCGGAAATATTCTGAATTATTCGGAAACATTCGGAATATTTCGATTATCAAAAAACAGGAGTAACGATAAAAAAAGCAAGATCGGTAAAAAAAACCGGCCAAGTGCGAGTCGGACTCGCGCACGAAGGGTTCCGTACCAAAAAAACGGCAAAAAAATCACGTTTGTTGTATGGGAGCCCCCCTTAAATATTTATTTTATACGGTTTTTAGTATTTGTTAATATAGCGGCAACAGAAATACATCATTGCGAAAATTTGAACGGTCTACCTGTTATCGTTAATAATATCGAGCAAAAAACGGCAGAAGATGTTTGTTGTATGGAAGCCCCCCTTAGATATTTATTTTATTCTGTTTTTAGTATATTTGCTGTTAAAGCGGCAACAGAAGTACATCATCTGTTAAAATTTCAACTGTCTAGCTATCACGGTTCATGAGATACAGCCTGGTGACAGACAGAGAGACAGACAGACAGACCGACAGACAGACGGACAGCGGAGTCTTAGTAATAGGGTCCCGTTTTATTCTTTGGGTACGAAACCTTAAAAAGCAGCAGAAATTAGTTGACACATTTTTAAATACCTACCTACCTAGCCTTCCTAGCAAGAAAAAACTCAATCATTCTCTGATCATAGTAAAAGTAGTAAAGTAGGTATGGATAGATATCGTAATATCTAACTCTTAAATACAATTTCTGAGTACTTAAGTAGGTACCTACCTAAGAAGTACCTACTAAACTAAGTATTTTAGCGAATTTTTAATGTTCTTGAATTGCTTGAAAGTCTTGGAACGGATATTCAACATAAGTAGGTAAGTATTTTCTTAATCTATGATAATTTCAAAAATCGGCCAAGTATGAGTCGGTCGCGCACGAAGAGTACCAAAAATGGCAAAAAAAAAACACGTTTGCTGTATGGGAGGCGCCCCTAAATACGTATTTTATTCTGTTTTTAGCATTTGTTGTTATAGCGGCAACAGAAATACATCATCTGTGAAATTTTCAACTGTCTAGCTATCACCACAGTTCATGATATACAGCCTGGTGACAGGCAGACGGACAGACAGACGGATAGCGGAGTCTTAGTAATGGGGTTCCGTTTACCCTTTGGGTACGGAACTCGATGTTTTTTTTATGAACTAAAGTGTAGGTAGGTAACTACTTTATTTT
The DNA here is from genome assembly GCA_943789525.1 of Agriphila geniculea. Lineage (NCBI taxonomy): Eukaryota > Metazoa > Arthropoda > Insecta > Lepidoptera > Crambidae > Agriphila > Agriphila geniculea. Next base: position 6,578,513 of record OX038898.1, on the reverse strand, counting down.
ATTTATAATTTACCTATTAAGGTAGAAGGACTAGGTAACTACTCTTCAGCCTTTTATTTTTAAATCATTACTAACAAATTGAGTACCTACCTAGAAAAACCTCGAAAAATAGAAAATTGGTTATAATTTTGCTTTACATAGGTAATAAAATAAACATTTAAACTTTACTTACCCTTAATAAAAAACAATTCACCATCACCATCAATGATTCACTGAGAACATACTTAATTACTTTTTAAAATCAACCAGATTGAAATATTCCCTCCGAGCGCGAATTATTCCGAAATATTCAGAAAACTTCTCTGCGAGGTGCGGTGAGCGGGCGAATACTTCCCCGGGGGGAGCCGCGCCGCCCGCCACTCCCCGCTCGCCGCGCTCGCGCTGCCGCCACCCGCCACTAGATGGCGCCACGCACCGCGCACGAGTTGTTCGTTCATTCGTACCGTGTTCGTCCGTTAGTCGTCGCCTCGGTCGGTCGGCGGGTATATTTTCTAGCAAGATTGACCTATGAATCCTATGATCGAAGAATAAAATTGATCTGAGCCTATTAATAAAAAAAATATCTTTATTTTGAAAAGTTCTGACTGAAAGAAACTTTCCGAGAAGTATTCCAGAATTATTCGGAATCTTTCAGAAGTTTTGCAACTGTACCATAAGGGTTCCTTTTTTACCATTTTGGTACGGAACCCTAAAAATTGATCATCTCTGCAATGATTTAAATGTCAATGGATGATTTGGGTGTTCAAGTGTGGATTAGGCATGGCAAAAAAATACAGAGCCCCCTAAAGCTTTTTATAAATTTTGACTTACATTTCACAAAGGCTGCTGAATAAACCATGATATAAAACAATAACATAAACATTATTAACACAGTTTTAAAGTTTTAAGCGTACTGTCGTTGCTGTGTTCAGAACTAATATTTATGGAAGTGTAATAACGCACAAAAAATAGGACCATGCAAACTACAACTGATACACCACTTAGGCTGGCTACATACAGACGGAATTCCGATTCGGAATTCCAAAACCAAATATCTATGTATGTATGAATGAATGTGAAATGAACGATAATGTATGAAAATTTCGTACGGAAAAGTGTGTGTGGTAGGTCCATAGATTCATATGGATTCTGCGTTCGGAATTACGTATATACGAAATTTCGTCTGTATGTGGCCAGCTTAAGGAGGCTGTTATACAATGAGAGTCTCGCACGCAAGTGGCGATTTCTTCTAGGCAAAGTAGAAAAATCGCCACTCGCGTGCGATTCTCTCCTTGTGTAACAGCCTCCTTACACGAGCCAAATATCCAACCATGTTTAATCTCATTAGCCAATACAAAACGTCATATGGGCCAGAATAATAAAAATAATAATAAGAGTTTATTTGGAACAAGTTACATTGTTTCACTTAGTATTAAAGGACTACAAAAGTTATAAAACTGGGGCCCTATTTTTGAATCGCTCGGCAGGCGTCGAGCGCTCTTTTCTACTGATTTTCGTTCGACATAATATGACTATGAACATAGAATATGACATAATATGAAAACAATGAGATGTCGAACGAAAATCAGTAGAAAAGAGCGCTCAAGGTCAGTCGAGCGATTCAAAAATAGGGTCCCTGTGTCGCATCACTAACGCCCGTCTCCGGTAAAAACAAACAACATTGTAATAAGATATGTTTTTACTAGTTGATTGTTGAGTTTGCGGCATAGACTTAGAAAAATTTTCGCTGTGGTTTGCCGCCCTTTTGTGTTACAGACTATGTGAATAGGACTCTGGTGCCATTATGTAAGCTATGTTTGTTTGGATTTGGAGTTAGCCCGGCCACGTACACGACGGAATCCCGATTCGAAATTCCGAACGGAATATCTATAATGTATGACCGTACGAAAAAATCCCGCATGTGTGTGGTAGGTCCATAGATGTCTATGGATTCGGAATTCGGAATTTCGTTTGTGTGTGGCCACTTCCTTAGATTCGCTGGCTGTGTTCATACAGGAAAATAATAAATTGATTCGATTCCGATGCGTCAGTGGTAATTTTTGTAGAACATTAATTATTATGATATATTGCGCGTATATTAAATAAAGTAGGTAGTTTACAAATAATAATGTTTCCGTATTGCTTTGGTACAAAGGTTTGATGACTGTAATGGTCTAATTTTGGAAATGACTTAGGACTTTGAAGATAAAAGATACTTGTGCGTTGAAAACCATTTGACGTCTTAAGGCGCTGCTTAATCGAATTTTTAGGTTTTTGAGGGGGTGCGGCAGACGAAGCGCGGTGTGCACGTGCAGCGGCGCCCCTCCCGCGCCGCACCTCACCTGCGCTGCGAGTGTAGCGGTGTAGACTGGGCCGCATTTAGAAAATTTTTGTTTAATTTTAAATTATTTGCTGTTGTGAATAAATGTCATGTTCTCTGATCAGGGTGAACAAAACTTTGAATTACATTTTAAGATATTACAAAAAAAGTATACTTTTAATCACGTAAACGAGCTTAAAGTGTTATAAAAAAAAACTATATTTCCAAGAAAGTTTCTTTGAAATTTTTTCCCACAGTGATGGTCTATTTTTATAAGAAAAATTGTCTTTGGGGTACCTACTATCCTTTTACTATCCCTTGGTTCTTGTAAGAAATTATTTACATGATTATTATTTCCAATTTGTGCACTGTGTTGCCTTTTTGCTAAGCTCATTATTGGCACATAATAATTTTGGTATTTTGCATTTTTGGTGTATCTTAGGCTGTTTCGTTGACGAAACTCTAAAAATATTAGACCGGGCGGCCACCGCACGGTTACCTACCCCATCGAGTTACTGAATATTACCACCTTCCACGAAAAGTAGACCTTAAATAGGTAAGAAAAATGTTGGTCTGCCGGGGCTCAACCTGGAGGAAGCTTGGTGGTGCAAAGCTGTGCTACCTACTTTTGACCATCATTTTACCTCATGTGGTTACTGAACAAAACCTTTTCGTTGCTTTTAGTCTCTATTAGTAGAGTTTAAATAATTATGTCTGCCGAGCGAATTCTTGGAGGGTTCCGCAGTCCAACCATTTTTAGGGGCCGCATGGGGGTGCTATTTTACCTCATCGAGTTACTGGATGAAACCAAGTTCTCCTAGTAGCTAAGATGATCCCCTTTAAATATTAATTGGTCTGCCAGTTCGCAACCTGGCAGTTTTTGCAGTCCAACCAAATAACTACATAGTATAAAACAAAATCGCTTCCCGCTGTCTGTCCCTATGTATGCTTAGATCTTTTAAACTACGCAACGGATTTTGATGCGGTTTTTTTTATAGATAGAATAATTCAAGAGGAAGGTTTATATGTATAATACTTGCATAATATAGTAGAGAAACACTGATAATTTTAAAGGTTTCTTATGTGTTCCGTAAATAAACACATTTTTTTGCGCTTCCATTGCAAACTCTGGCTGAATCCTACGAGATAGATCAAACAAATGTACTACAGTATTGTCCACCTTAAAAAGGTCCACAAAAACGTCTTCAATGATATATGTCTACCCCTTAGGGATAACTCACAATAACCATTTTTATCCTTTCTTTTTATGAGAAATAATGGCTTATTTACGAAGCTATTTTAAGCAATACAACATTAATCCTTATCCAATGTACCTTAAATATATTGTGCACGCATGTGATATAGATTAATATAGCCTTAGTATCAGCACTGCACCCGTGCGAAGCCAGGGTTAGTCGCCAGTTTAATATAGTTTGATTTTAATTTTTCTGTCTATGGACGAAATTTTTGTTTTTTATTTATTTGGTTGATTTCTGTTTACCTTTTATTTTCAAACTGAAATATAAAATACAATTAGTTTATGATATGCGAAAAACTATTCATTTTGTACTTACCGTAAAATGGGGGTATTTTGACATTACGGGGTTGGTTACATTGATAACAACTATCAATTTAAAAATCTCTTATTTCTTGGTTTCTGAACATATTTGAACAGTTTTTTATGGCGTTGGCAGCACTATACTGCGAAAAGCAAATGGCGCCCATACCATTAAATGTCTGCAGGTGTTTTTGTTAAAACATTTTTTTTAGCAGTGCACTGGTGACAAGCTATTTTCAACCAAGAAAAACTCTTAGAACCTTAGAACAACCCCATTACAGTTTTTTTACCCCCAGCAGAAGTCGCATGTTGGCGGTACCCGTGTTATATCAAGAATGCGTAGCTCCGCATACTTTAATATTGCTCCTCCGTCGAGTGAGCAAACGCCATACAAAAATAGTATAAAAATGCCGAGTTGCATTATATAAAAGAACAAAAACTATATCCACAAATATTATTTAGCAAACGGGTGCAATATCAGAGGCAAGCATTATAAAATTTCTTTTGATTTTAATAAAAAAATCAACAGATTTTCCTTTTAAATTTAAAACCCATAATAATAGAATGAAATCGAACGTTACTCTACTCACTTTGGGTTCAAATCAGTGCGCGATCCAACGCGGCGGTTGCGTTGAGATCTAGCACCGAATTCTCAATTTTTACATGTTTTTATTACTTTTCTTTTATTAGTTAAAAAAATCTGTTCAATTAAGATTGAAGGTATTAACATCGCCGATTTTTATGGTTGGTTTAAACATAAACGTATGTTCTGTTTCCGAGAAATTAAGCAAATAAGACCAGATACGGGGTCCACGGAATATTTTTTTACATCAAAGTTGGTAACATTTTTATAATGCTTTCAATTAAATCTATTATGTATTATTTCAAGTACATTATATATTTTTTCCATGATAGCTTCACGCGCGTAATATTTCAATAATTTGAATTGAATATTGGGATCACAGAAGAAATAATGGGATTTGACCCATCTTAAGGCCTTAAATATCCAACTTTATGCTTTATGCTCCAACATTATGATCCATATTCCAACGCACTATTTTGACATATTCTAGAAGTTTCTTACACATTCAAATAAAAAATAGCTGAAATGTTACTCAATAGGGGAGATCGAAAAAAGTTTAGACTGTGAAGAGTTGAAAGTAATATCACCACAGCAAAAATTTGATGACTAAATAATAAACGTATAAATAACACCTGATTTAATACATTCATCACTGAAAACATGTAAGAACAGCGCGAAATTTTAGTAAACTTAATACATAGATAGTACGTTCCAGGTGAGTGCGGGTAGTAGCATTTAAGTATCTTGTAATGGATTGTTTGAAGCCCGAGCCGCAGGCATGATCACCAATTTACCATGTAAATGTGGAACCACTTGCATTTTTTTTTTAAAACAATTAAATTATTTCAGAGCATAAGTGAGAAGAGATACGTTTCATTTCTCATACTTGGAAAGTGATGTTTATTCAAATCGAACAGAGCGTGTGGAAAACACGGCTTTTCACACTAGGGCTGAAAATAATTAAAATTGAGCTTGACGGCGGCTGGCCGCGGCGAGTTCTATATGAAAAATAAACCTCTAAATAATGTACTAGAAAAAAAATTACTCGTCACCAGGATTGTATTTGGCGCGGAACTCGCGACCAGTCCAATGACTTCGTCGTGGGTTCGATTTTTCTGATATATTTTTAGTATTGTACAAAAATAGCATTGTGATTGCAAAAATGTCAATTAAGAAAAAACAAATAAAAAATTGTAAAAAATGAAAATTTTCATTTCCTTTAGGCGCAATTGGTTCAATTCGCGATTGGTCCAATGTTCAAAAAATGACCAATTCGCAGTTGGTCCAATTCGCAATTGGTACAATTCGCAGTTTCGGGTTAGGTTCGGAATAATCGTTCTTTATTACTTATCTATACTATAGGACACACAGACCATACAACAAGTACTTAGTGATAGGACACTACGATATTCTAAAAGCCCTAGTCCAGTAGGACCACGAGTATGTATGTTACATGATAGTAGTCAGCAACTTTTGGCTAGCACAAGTTTTAAATAAATCAGCAGTTGCTGACCAAATATTTTTTGCTGGCCAAATAATTATACTGTTGTCTTTTTTAACGAGTGATTCTAATATAGACTCTCCCTTCCTAATCCAATAAAATCGTTTGGGGGCTCGACGAAAAAATACTTATACATAAATTTACCAGTGGATCGAAGGGAAAAAAAATATCCCTCGATCCACCAGTCGAAAAAACTGTTTTTCGATGTATATTTTCTGACAGGGGGGGGGGTGCAAGTGCACCCCTTTGCACCCCCGTGAAATGATCCGGTGGACCACGGCTAAGAAGAGAGCGAAAGAGACAGAGCCGAGCTAAAAATGTGTGAGTAAAAAATGAGTTACAAAATTGTAGAAAGAGCCGAGTTAAAAATAAGACGAGTTAGGAAAGTGTCAAGCATAAAAAAGAAACCAACTAAGAAAAAGCCGAGTTAAAAATGAGACGAGTTGGGAAAGTGACAAGTTTAAGAAAGAAACCAACTAAGAAAGAGCCGAGGTAAAAATTAGGCGAGATGGGAAAGTGTCAAGTTTAAGAAAATTACGAAGTTGTCCAGAGGGGAATTGATTATAACAAAAGACTGATTGAATTGTATGTTTCTAATCTAGATATTTTGATAGTATTTTTTTTAAAGACGTTGTTTTTTCATCTGTGTTATAAAACGTGTGAACACTGATTCTCATTAAGTTTTTTCTATTAATATGATAATTTCTGTGGTGATTGGTCATTTCTGTGTTTACGATTTTGAGTTTTTGGCTTTTTTGAATTAATTGTTGATTTTCGAGTTGTGTTTCTATATTTTTGTATGAACCTTAAATGAAGTTAAAATTAATACATTGGTATAAAATATCGAAAGTTTTTTTTTTGTTTTTTTTTCATGCTAGAATAGAATGTCCCATTATAATATTTCCATAATTATTGTTTGTTATATCTAAAAGTATACACTATAAGGAATGTGAAGCACAAGGGTTTTTGTTGATTTCGTACCTACTTTAAAGGTTTAAAAACAATCAGAGGTGTCATTGATCAGAGAACGGGTTTACTTTGATCAATAAATCAATGTGGGGTGACATTATTTTTATGATGAAAATTAAAGACTAAAAATAGACTGCTTTGTCATAACTGATTAAGATTTAGTTCTACCAATACTCTATTCAATAAACAATTCGTATCATTGATCAAAAAAACCCCAATATATATGAATAGCTTTAGCGCGAAATCCTGCGGGCCAGTTTTTATTTTTATTATATTTATATTAAAGGGTTAAACATAATAAAAAAAAACTTTCAAACCCCGTTATAAAATATACGATGATCCTTTGATCACCCTATATTCAGCCTCAAAATCAGTTTAAATTTGATAAGCTGAATTTTTCTTTCTTTGAAATGGATGGTTATAAAATATAGTTTTCATTTTATTCTAAAAATATGTAAAAAACGATACTATTCTTACTTAAACTCATTTTTTTTCGTTTTTGGCAATTTGTATAGGAAAAAATATAGCTATTTGAATTTCAAAAGTGATCAAAGTATCCCCCATCTTGCAGTACTTTCCTATTTTAGATTAAGTTCATAAGCAATAACAATAATCGTTTCGTAAGAAATTAAAACATTGTGCTGTGTTGTGTGTGACTTATTTGTTTCTTTTTTGACCCTGTAACATAGTCCATAACATAAGTATGTATAATATATTTCAGCATGTAAATAAATACCTACATAAATCAATACAAAGAAACAAGCAAGCAATTAAAATTTCGTCTGTAGACTGAACATTTAACATTTAAATAACAATTTGGTTGGACTGCAAAAACTGCCAGGTTGCGAACTTTAAAGGCATCATTTTAGATACGAGGAGAACTTACAAACTGTATTAAACTGGCGACTCACCCTGGCTTCGCACAGGTGCAGTGCTGATACTAAGGCTCTATTAATCTATATCACATGCGTATTATCTATATCATATGCATATTTAAGGTACTTAATTGGATGAGGATTAATGTTGTATTGCTTCAAATAGCTTCGTAAATAAGCCATTATTTCTCATAAAAAGAAAGGATAAAAATGGTTATTGTGGGTTATCCCTAAGGGGTAGACATACAGCATTGAAGACGTTTTTGTGGACTTTTTTAAGGTGGACAATACTGTAGTACATTTGTTTGATCTATCTCGTGGGATTCAGCCAGTTTGCAATGGAAGCGCAAAAAAATGTGTTTATTTACGGAACACATTAGAAACCTTTAAAATTATCAGTGTTTCTCTACTATATTATGCAAGTATTATACATATAAACCTTCCTCTTGAATTATTCTATCTATAAAAAAAACCGCATCAAAATCCGTTGCGTAGTTTAAAAGATCTAAGCATACATAGGGACAGACAGCGGGAAGCGATTTTGTTTTATACTATGTAGTTATTTGGTTGGACTGCAAAAACTGCCAGGTTGCGAACTGGCAGACCAATTAATATTTAAAGGGGATCATCTTAGCTACTAGGAGAACTTGGTTTCATCCAGTAACTCGATGAGGTAAAATAACACCCCCATGCGGCCCCTAAAAATGGTTGGACTGCGGAACCCTCCAAGAATTCGCTCGGCAGACATAATTATATAAACTCTACTAATAGAGACTAAAAGCAACGAAAAGGTTTTGTTCAGTAACCACATGAGGTAAAATGATGGTCAAAAGTAGGTAGCACAGCTTTGCACCACCAAGCTTCCTCCAGGTTGAGCCCCGGCAGACCAACATTTTTCTTACCTATTTAAGGTCTACTTTTCGTGGAAGGTGGTAATATTCAGTAACTCGATGGGGTAGGTAACCGTGCGGTGGCCGCCCGGTCTATATGAGTTGCGCGACTCCTAGGCGAGACTTGATAGACTGAGAGGTCACGGGATTTTTGGTAACGATCGAGGAAAAGGTTAGACTCGTTTTTATGGGTTGTAGAGTGGTCCCCTAATGTGAATGATGTCGGTACGCCTGATCTCAGTGGTTGCAACTTCGAGTGATCTAAATATACACGGTTAATTTTTAAGTATATCTAACAATGAAATAGGGATTTCAGACCACGTAAATGAACAACTTTTACTATGGGACCAACCACGAAATCGCGAAAAAAAAAATCAGCCGTTCCATAGAAAAGTACAACATCGACTCCACTATAATGTATGGAACAGCTGATTTTTTTTCGCGATTTGGTGGTTGGTCCCATAGTAAAAGCTGTTCATTTACGTGGTCTGAAATCCCCATTTCATTTTTAGATATACTTAAAAATTAACCGTGTATAAAAGAAGAAACTGATTGGTAACTGACATATCAACGCACAGCCCAAACCGCTAGGTTTAGAGACTCCAAATTTGGTACATAGGTTCCTTTTAAGGTCTAAGGGTGCAATAAGAAAAGATTTTTTCAAAACTGAAACGGGTGTCCAAAGTTTGTATGAAATTCCCTCAGTTTGAAAGCGAGGATCTTCAAATTTTGTATTTAGACTGATGATTGTATTTTTTTTTAAATTCCACTCTCTAAAGGGTGAAAAGGGGATGAAGTTGTGTATAGAAATAATAAATATCCTTCATTTTCGAAGTGAAAATCGCTAAATTTATTATTTAAGCTTATGGATGCAAATTTAACGTAACGTACATTATTATTGTTAGTATTTTGATCCCTATGGGAATGATAATGGGGATGAAATGGGGTAAATAAACCTAAAAATAGATATGGATGTCGTTATTGTGGTTTTCTGACGATTGGGAAAATGACATTTATTTTGGATTCCAACACGGTGGACATGATTTAACCCCAAAAAGGGTGAAAATGGGGTTCAAATTTTATATGGAAAAAGAATAAAAAAGACATTACAACTTTAAGCTTCGTAGGAGCACGTCTAAAAATAAATAGGCATACATATTATATTTTGTGATTTTGAAAATCAACCCCTTAGGGGGTAAATGGGGAAAAAACAACAATCGATATGGATGTCGTTCTTGAGGTTATGGTATGGGTATGGTATAGGTATGGGATGGTGATTGCGGAAATGACATTTATTTAACAGGTCTTACCTGTTTGTTTTGTCATTTTTTTTTCACTTTCTCATCAATTTTAACACTAGAAAAGCCAAAAAAACATCCAGTCACACAGTTAAAGTCTATTAATAATTGTTTTAATATATAAAGCTTTAATATTCCCAACGAAAAAACAAAAATATCGACTGCCACAACTAATAGTGTTGAAACTGCAAATCACGTACTTTACAGTAGAGCAGTTTAAAGTTTTTTTTACACAAAAACATAAAATCGTAATTTTGAATTGTATCATTAAAGTTTCTTTACTAAATAATAGCTTATTTTTGTCTCTTTTTTTGTGCCTAATAACAATTTTATTATAAAGTTATAAAAATATTTTCCAAGATATTTCACATTCGATAATATTCCATGCTTTTAAAATCAGGAATTTTATCGAATATGGCTGATTCAATAGTATTCAATGCTTTTGAAATCTGGAATTGTATCGAAAGTGGCAGATTCGATAATATTCTATGATAATTTATTAAGAAATAGCTATATATTTGCACTGAAATCTCTCTATGAGGATTCCCGTGCATGCGTCAGGATTGACGGCGTATACACTGACTGGTTTGGCATCTCTAGGGGTGTCAGATAGGGATGTGTTGCGTCACCATGGCTCTTTAATCTGTTTTCGGACAGTTGTATGAAAGGTCTGAAAGAACGTGACTGTAGAGTTATGATGAATGGGACTCAAATCAAGTGCCTCCTCTACGCTGACGACCAAGTTATACTTGCGTCTTCTGCGCAAGAGTTGCAGGAAATGATGTCTGTTATGAATGATGATTTTGTGAGAAAAGGGATGAAAGTGAATGTAACTAAGACGAAAGTGATGGTGTTTGAGAGAGATGAAGAAATGACTGACTGTACGGTAATGTTAGGTGGCGAAAAAGTGGAACAAGTCCGTGAGTTTGTATATTTGGGGAGTTTGTTCACAAGGGACGGAAAGAGAGAGAAATATATAGAAAGGCGAGTGAAAAAAGGAAATTCGGTGAATGGCTATACACTCGGTTATGAGGTCAGATCGTTTCGGCAAAGGCGCGAATGGCTACGGAGTGCTGGTACCGACACTGATGTATGGAAGTGAATCTTGGTTATGGCAGAAGAAGAATGAAAGCAGAATAAATGCGGTAGAGATGCGATCGTTGAGGAAAATATGTAGAGTAAAATTGAGTGATAGAGTGAGCAATGATGTGATTCGTAAAAGGTGTGGTCTGAAAGATGATATAGTGACAAGAATTGAGAAAGGAATGCTTCGGTGGTTTGGTCACTTAGAGAGGATGAATGAAAGACGAATCACGAAAGAGATATATTGTGCGAATTTAGAAGGAACGATTGCGCAGGGGCGTTCCAGAAAAACCTACGTGGACTAATTAGAGGTTATTATAAAAAAGCTTGGTGTACGCAGTGACAAAAACCGCAGGGCATGTATGAAAAGACTGATGGATGTGAATGAAGCGAAAGAAGTGTGCAATGATCGTAGCAGGTGGCGATCTATAGTCTCTGCATACCCCCATGGGAAACAGGCGTGAGTATATGTATGTATGTATATGTCGGAGCGTGGGCACTGGATCCCCTAGCGCCATCTATTGAGTGTAGTTGTAACTATCAAGTCGGAAACGTCAAGTGGCTCACTTGGGTAAGGTCGATACAGCGAGTGTGTGATCTGTGCAGCAAGCGATGTCTTTGTCAATGACACAGTTTGACAGTTTGACGTGTGACAGTTGACAGATTTGATGTTTGTCAGTTTGACAGTTGACAGTCTTGACGTTTCCGGAGGCGGGAAAATGTGAAGAGCGCGATCTCTGGATGGTCTGTGGGACATTCTGTTACCGGCAGCCGTAGTGAACGGTCGTTGATTTGAATTCGCCTCACTGTGTCGAACTTGCCGCGTTTACCGACTTGAATCCGTGTGAATCTGTTCGATCATCCTTTATTTTCTGCTAACTTGATGTTGATTGTAAGAATAGAGGTTGTGCATTGTAAAGAGACAATTATTTCATGCTCGGTGAGGAATAATCTTATCCTGACGACACCCCGCTCCCCTTCGCCGTCATCAGAAGTTGGGATGCAATCCAAACGTCCCACGTGGTGAAAAAAGTGAATCAAATGATATGAGGTGTGATAACGAGACACGTGCAACAGAAAATCAATGTGATTGACGAAAAATGGCGTCTATTATGGAGCAGTAAAATCGCAATTTTATGGCTTTGGAACAAGTTATGCGTGCGTTTACTTCGAGTGCCGATGTTCGTTCCTGATTTTGACCCCGACATGGAGCGATTTCAAGGAGCTGTTCATGCAAAGGTGACGCATAGCAGGACAGCGCAGCATCGACTGATTTCAAGGATAACAGGTCATGTGATCGTTCTACTTTTTCTAGTGCTTATTCTCATGTCAAACAACAACCAAATGCGCCTGTGTTTATCTTCTTCAGGTGCTTCACCAGACAACAGTTGTGCAATGCAACTGCAGTGGCAACAGTTGTGGAGCTGAGCAAAGCAAATCAGCGCAGGCAAGGTGATGGAATGGCGGCAGCGAGGCAACGGTGGCAGTACGATGGCGACGCATTGGTGGGTGCAGCCAGCGTAACGAATCTACAAGGTCACTTTATAAGGGTCAGTCGTAACAATTTTATTTGGATTTTGTTTTACAACTGAAAAGTCACTAAGTAATTCTGTTGGTTATGATTATGACAAAAAAGAATTGATTGGCGTAGAAATAGAAAAATTACCAAGAAAACGGTCCATATTGAGTCTCAATCTGTTTCAAAAGTATTCAAGGGAGTTAATTTAACTAAAATTAAAAGAGCTAAGTAATTTGTTGTTGGTGACATCATTCACCAGAATTGATATTGGAATTTAGAGCAAAAATAAGGAAATAGAATAAAATCTTTCTGTAGTAACGTCATATTCTGTGGTAATGTAATGTTAGTACTTTTCTGTTGTAATGTAACCACTTTTCTGTTCGAATTCACTGCTAACAGTTGGTAGATGCATCAATGTTTCTGAATATGTTTACTTTTGGTGTAGTGTTAGTACAGTGTTAGTACAGTGTTAGTACAGTGTTAGTACAGTGTTAGTACAGTGTTAGTACAGTGTTAGTACAGTGTTAGTACAGTGTTAGTACAGTGTTAGTACAGTGTTAGTACAGTGTTAGTACAGTGTTAGTACAGTGTTAGTACAGTGTTAGTACAGTGTTAGTACAGTGTTAGTACAGTGTTAGTACAGTGTTAGTACAGTGTTAGTACAGTGTTAGTACAGTGTTAGTACACTGTAAGTGCACTGTTGGTACACTGTTAGTACACTGTTAGTACATTGTTAGTACACTGTTAGTACACTGTTAGTACACTGTTAGTACACTGTTAGTACACTGTTAGTACACTGTTAGTACACTGTTAGTACACTGTTAGTACACTGTTAGTACACTGTTAGTACACTGTTAGTACACTGTTAGTACACTGTTAGTACACTGTTAGTACACTGTTAATGCACTGTTAGTACACTGCTAGTACACTTGGTAAACTGATAGTACGCTGTTAGTACACTGTTAGTACATTGTTAGTACACTGCATGTACACTATTAGTAAACTGAAAGTACACTGTTAGTACACTGTTAGTATACCGTTAGTACACTGTCAGTACACTTTTAGTCATAGTGTGGTGAATTTGAGTAAGCAGCTGTTGCTATGTAGGAATATGAATTCAGTTTAGTCACTAGTGTTCGTAATCATGAAATTAATTAGTTCCTGATTTAACAAAGTTAGACCCAAGTTCAGGGGGCCGTTTAAAGTCATAGAAATACTTGATAACGATCGTTATGTTTTAAAAGCCCTAAACTCAAAGCGTACTTACAAGTACGCATATGATAGGTTAAGAAAGATGCCTGAGGGACAAGTACCTGATGACATCAGTGATTCGCAGTGTTCTGAAAATTTTGAGTCTTAACTGATTATTTTATTGTGTCCTCTTAAGTCATTTTTGTTGTGTAAGAGCCACAGGGATGGTTCTGAGAAGTCACAGGGATGACTTCATTTATGAGCTACAGGGATAGCCGGACTAAAGATCACAGGGATGATCTTATGTGTGAGATCACAGGGATGATCAAATGTGTAAGAGCCACAGGGATGGTTCTGAGAAGTCACAGGGATGACTTCATTTATGAGCTACAGGGATAGCCGGACTAAAGATCACAGGGATGATCTTATGTGTGAGATCACAGGGATGATCAAATGTGTAAGAGCCACAGGGATGGTTCTGAGAAGTCACAGGGATGACTTAATTTATGAGCTACAGGGATAGCCGGACTAAAGTGGTACACAGTAAATTGATAATTCAGTTGTTTGAAAATAAAAAAAAAAAGGAAAAAAAAACAATTGGGTACTTGGCCCTCCAGCATATTTGGCTGTAAATTCTGTAAAAAGTTATCATTAGTTATTATGGTGATGATGGGGAATATGATGATGATGGTGATGATGATGATGATGAAAGTGAACGAAAGGGAGCTTCAACTAGCTTAATTAGTTCAAACAAAACATTTTTTTTTGTGATTGTTCATTCAATAGTATGCAAGTCGCTCAGATTGGTTACATCTTAAGTGCATTCGGAGGCGTAGGTGTAAATCGGGCCTGATTTCCCGTCTCATTGCGGCCACGCTTGTGAGTGGCGTGCGTTTAGCTCAAAGATGTAAGCGATCGCTGTTGAGTCGCCGGATAGAGGCGCTGTGTTGTTAAGGGTACCGGATGGAGGTAGCCCTTGTTTTGGGTGATGACCGGATAGAGGTTGTCATCTGGATGGGAGCATCTGAATTGTAGAGTATTGCATACTACACTGATTACACAATCTATTTAGTTTGATTTGGAAAGATTGGGTTGATGAGTTTTGTTGAATTTTAAGTGAATAGTTATTTTGATTTGTTTACTTTCATCACTGTTATTTCATTAGTACCTATGGATTTTGAGTAAGCAATGTTGTAATTTTGAATAAAGAGTTGTGGTATAGAAATTGTGGTGTTACAAGACCTGACCCTTTTAGTCAGGAAGGCCGAGCGATTGAACATTTTACTGTTCAGGTATTATCTCTCTTTGCAGGATCTTCACCAGCAACCTCACACGAGGACGTGTGAAATGTCAAGATGGCCGTGTCGGAGCGTGGGCACTGGATCCCCTAGCGCCATCTATTGAGTGTAGTTGTAACTATCAAGTCGGAAACGTCAAGTGGCTCACTTGGGTAAGGTCGATACAGCGAGTGTGTGATCTGTGCAGCAAGCGATGTCTTTGTCAATGACACAGTTTGACAGTTTGACGTGTGACAGTTGACAGATTTGATGTTTGTCAGTTTGACAGTTGACAGTCTTGACGTTTCCGGAGGCGGGAAAATGTGAAGAGCGCGATCTCTGGATGGTCTGTGGGACATTCTGTTACCGGCAGCCGTAGTGAACGGTCGTTGATTTGAATTCGCCTCACTGTGTCGAACTTGCCGCGTTTACCGACTTGAATCCGTGTGAATCTGTTCGATCATCCTTTATTTTCTGCTAACTTGATGTTGATTGTAAGAATAGAGGTTGTGCATTGTAAAGAGACAATTATTTCATGCTCGGTGAGGAATAATCTTATCCTGACGACACCCCGCTCCCCTTCGCCGTCATATACTAATCTTGTCATCATCAGTTTGTAAAATAGGAAAAAATTCGTAATAAATATTGTTTTAACTCACTCCTCCACTGTAAAGTCGTTGTGGACTTGTAGTATATCGACTCTAAATGAAAAAAAATATATATTTTATATCATGTTACTTTTGTTAAGTAACATGATATAAAATATATTTAAAGCAAAAGAACAATGAAAAAACAACTCTTTAATTAAATTATTATCTAAAAAAATAAAAATAAAAAGGGTTACTGATATAATATTCTAGTTCCAATCATTCTCACTAGTTCCATTGGATACAGTTCCATGGTACTACTAATACTTTTTGTTCTGTAGTTCCATATATTCTTCTTACTAGTTCCATTGGCAATGGAACTAGTGAGAATAATCAGTATCAGTAGTTCCATGGAACTATATCCACTGGAACTAGTGAGCAGTAAGAGATTGCTCCACGTAGCCCTTTGATGCAACCTTGCGTACCCTTTAGGGTACGCGTACCACTGATTGGGAAACACTGCTTGAGACAATCGGTATAGGCGTGTTAATACTAGGGCTAACTCAGAGGCGCAAGTCCTGAGAACTATGGCTGGTATACTATCCAGACTACTGGCTTTATTCACGTCCAGAGGCCGTATTACAAGCTCTTAAATCCTGCCAGGTTTATAAATTGCTGTAGTGACATCTCTTTCTCGGTGTATAGCTAATAAAAGAGATAGATTGATAGCCAGTCAGAAAACTGACTGGAAATAAGAGGTCATAATACAGCCCCAGATCAAGCAATGCTTTTTTTAAATTCGGTCTCTCTGATGTGGATTTCCGACATTAAAATCCCACAACTTGGTAAGACCGATGGTACAACATTGCCAGGATCTAAAGAATCTAAACGAGAACACTCGGAAAATAAATTGGCAAAACGGTATGTGCCAAAGATCCTCCTGGTTCCCGCAGAGGAGGCATTGAGGGACGGCAGAAGTTGACTTCCACAGATTATACCAGAATTTTTCAAGAAACAAGTTTTCCCTATGCAGGACTTGGCGGCTTTGTTAAAGGCTTTCCTCTTTTCACGTGTATTTCTAGCTTTACAGGATCGAGCATCAACCCAAGCAAGATATAACTCATGTTTCGACGCTACTGCATCTCTATATTTAGCATAATACCAAGAGTGAACTTTGTAAGAGACCCTGACAAAGCAGAACGGTCACAGCATTCGTGAAGCAGAAGGAAACATAACTTTACCTAAAAAAAATTTTTTTTCTGCTTAAAAAAACTAGTATAAAATCGATACACAGGAGCATTAGCCTTTAGCCATAGGCCTTGTCCCGCTACATTTTGTTATTTTGGTTGCATTATATTCATTAGGTAAAAAAACTTATCCATAGTAATATAGTGACAGAAAGTTTTGTTAGCTTTCCTTGTGTTAAAATTGATAAGAAAGTAAAAAAGAATCACAAAACAATTAGTTCTTACTTAAAAATTACGATTTTAAACTGTTTCAAAATCCAATATGTATTGATTGGATTGGACAATTTTAGGCGCGCGTTAATAGTGTAGGATTATTGTAAACATGTGAAATATTGACGCAGAAGTAGTTTTGAGGCGGAAAATATTAGGAATTAGCCGTAAGAGCACATTGAATGTCTCACTCCATACAAAAAAAACATAAAATATTTTTATCCAGCCAAACTTTTCGTTTTAGACACAAATATCTTAAGAATTTTTTTTATATAATATAGAGTTCTATCGATTAATATTAAAAAAAAATACTATTCAAAAAAAATAGTCGTAACTTGCGCGCGTCATAGCTCTAAAACGAAACCACTGAGAGCCGGCAGACCTCATCGTTTTAGCTACGGAGAAGCCATACTTTAAATAGGTACTGACAATTTCTCTGATCGTTACTTTCTCGTAACAATGAAGCCTCTTATAAGCGCTATTACTGGAAGTGGCAACCACTGAGATCAGGCAGACCGACATCATTCACATTAGGGGACAACTTTACAACCTATAAAAACGCTATGATGTCGACGACGACGCGTCATCGACATCAAGTCTTGCTAGACGCAGCGCGACGAGGAGGCGGGCGTTTACCTACTACATCGCTTCTCATACTAACACTATTTTATTTATTACTAAAACCTAAAACTACAAAACAAACAGCTAAAACTATTACTTAATTAACACTAAATAAAATTATTGAAGTGAAACCTTCTTTATCGGCGTTGTACGCTTTTTTGTTGAACTCGCGTCAGTCAGTCAGGATCACGTGACCCTGATCGAAAATTCGTAAGACGGATGTGACGGATGGAGAGTAGACAGCCGGCGTCGGAAGTATCCCCCTCTCTTTCTACGGGGCGCGGCGAAAATAGCGGCGCGTCATTTCAAGACGTAAACACTTATATCACCATAGCAACGCGCTTTTTAAGGTTCCGTACCCAAAGGGTAAAACCGGGACCCTATTACTGAGACTCCGCTGTCCGTCTGTCTGTCTGTCTGTCTGTCACCAGGCTGTATCTCATGAACCGTGATAGCTAGAAAGTTGAAATTTTCACAGATGATGTATTTCTGTTGCCGCTATAACAACAAATACTAAAAACAGAATCAAATAAATATTTAAAGGGGGCTCCCATAAAACAAACGTATTTTTTTTTTGCCGTTTTTTGGTACATAACCCTTCGTGCGTGAGTCCGACTCGCACTTGGCCGGTTTTTTACATTCTCTTTGGTCAAAACTCTAGATATTCTGTCAAGCTATGGATAAGCCTTTCGTACAATACTGTTCTGTATTTGTAAATTCAAATGCAGAGTAAATTCGTAAGACGGCAATTCGTGCAAAATTATTCTATAACCATTCCAAAATATCAAAAATGCACAACGTTAATATTCAAGTTTTCACTTCTGCCAGCACTCCCGGAGTGCAACCCGATTTTCTTTTATTTACTTAAAACAAACAAAGTTTACAAAACTTTCCAAAATCCAAAAGAAAAATACGAGACCGACTTGACCAACAAGTTTCGATATGAAATATGAAATGAAAAGTACGGCCCCATCCATTCTCGATACCACCCGATGCAAGCCCCGGGCGTTCACCCCGCGCGCCCGCGCCCGCCCGCTTCATATCTCTGTGAATGCCGAATACTAGCAAATATTTTTCTAAGTGTATTGCTTTTTACATTTTTCAGGCGCTAAAAAACCTGTTTATTTTGATTTTAATAGTGATCCATAACATTTGCATTCTTTTTTTTTTTGATAAGTCTTTAATTCATCTTATGTTCGAATTGTATTTTGAAAAAAATATGCTAGTTGCCGCTGAAAATTTCGAGTATTACGCGACGAAAAAACTTTTAAGAAAAACATGTTTTTTTCACTAACTAAGCTTTTACTTGAAATTATTTATAGCTAAGTCTTTAATTCAGGATATGTCAAATACAACAATATTTTTTTCTACCTTTCAAAATGAGTGGATTCTTCTAACTATGCGACAAAACTTTATATGTTTTCATTGACGCTACGTTTTGCAGGTCCTTAATATAAAGTGGTACCAAGTAGACGTGTGCGCCGATCGGCGTGGCGCACGCCGCCGGTCATTTTAGCCACGCCGCCGCCGCCGAAGTTTTCGTCGGCGTCATCGGCGTCAAAATCCAAGTGTAATATGTGTAAGAAACAAGTACAAACAGCTGAAATAACTTGCATCTAGGGACATAATTATCTCATATTTTTTATTATTTTCCTCTCTTTTTTGGATTAGTACGATTGGTGCCATTGAGGTTTTTTTTATAGTGATTTTATAATTTAATCTTTATCATATCATCCGCACAACACCCACTGCTGGGTATAGGCCTCCCCCAAGGATCTCTACAACGATTTGTCCTGCGCTGCCCGCATCCAGCCACTTCCCGCGACCTTCACCAGATCGTCGGTTCACCTTGTGGGGGGCCTACCCAAGGAGCGTCGTTCAGTGTGCGGTCGTCATTCCTACCTTTTCGCCCCAACCGCCAGTGTTTCTTCTCACTAATATGTCCCGCCCACTGCCACTTCAGCTGAACAATCCTCCGAGCGATGTCAGTTACTTTAGTACTCCTACGCATCTCCTCATTTCTGGTTCGATCACGCAGGGAATGCCGACCATGGCTCCCTCCATTGCATACTGGGTGACCTTGCCTTCTTATGAGACCCGTAGTTAGCGACCACGTTTTATCGCGGTAACTCAACCCTGACAACACACACTGGTTATAGACTTTTGTCTTGAGACACTGAGGTAAGTTGGACGCGAAGATTTGTCGAAGCTTCCCGAATGCTGCCCATCCGAGCTGGATTCCATGAGAGATCTCTTTTTCGAAGTCGAACTTACCTAACTGCACTGTCTGTCCTAAGTATACGTAATGGTCAACAACTTCGAGTGTAGTGTTCCCAAGATGAGCTGGAGTGGGTACAACATGAGCAGTCAATATGATTTTCATCTTATCCATCTTCATTCTAAGCCCCACTTTTTGGGAGGCACTACGGATATCTTCGAGCATTGTGTTCAAGCCTTCCATGGTCTCAGCCATAAGAACTATATCATCGGCAAAACGAAGGTGTGTTAGGTACTGGCCATTAATGTTGATACCGAGTCCTTTCCAGTCCAAGAGCTTAAAGATGCCCTCCATCGCAGCTGTGAACAGTTTCGGAGAAATAACGTGAGACATCACACCTCGCTGTAGTTGGATGGGATCTGTGCGTTGATTCTGTACCTACTTGGGCCGACACGACATGGTGGCATTTTCTTATAAGTGCCTCAACACCTCGATATACCTAGTCTACTTGGTGCACCTCTGGAGACTGCAGCACTGCCCAGGTCTCAATCGAATCAAAGACTTCAACATAGACCACGAACGCCAAGCAAAGTGGCAGATTATACTCCCCGGTCTTCTGTATAACCTGCCGCAGCGTATGGATGTGGTCTATGGTGCAAAAGCCTTTTCAGAACGCGGCTTGTTCTGGAGGATGGAAATCGTCGAACTTGAGAGCGCGACGATTCGTAAGATTCGTATTCTTCAAGAGGGTCTTGTTACCCTTTTTAAAGAACAGAATCACCTCACTTTCACTTCACTTATGTTCCATGTCTTCGGCATTCTGCCCTCGACGATGACGAAATTAAAAAGCTTCTGGAAGTCTTCTATTCTACTTATTTTGACCATCCTCGCCGATTACGCCGAAGACGCCGCTGCCGCCGACAATTTAGACGCCAGACGCCGCCGCCGGTCAAATGACCATCGGCGCACTTGTCTAAACTACCAAGTGATGCAAAACGTAGCGTGAATGAAAACATATAAAGTTTTGTCGCATAGTTATAAGAATCCACTCATTTTGAAAGGTAGAAAAAAATATTGTTGTATTTGACATATCCTGAATTAAAGACTTAGCTATAAATAATTTCAAGTAAAAGCTTAGTTAGTGAAAAAAGAATGTTTTTCTAAAAAGTTTTTTCGTCGGGAAATACTCGAAATTTTCAGCGGCAACTAGCATATTTTTTTCAAATTACAAATCGAACATAAGGTGAATTAAAGACTTATCGAAAAAAAAGAATGTAAATGTTATGGATCACTATTAAAATCAAAATAAACAGGTTTTTTAGCGCCTGAAAAACGTAAAGAGCAATGCACTTAGAAAAATATTTGCTAGTTTTCGGCATTCACTGAGAGATTTGGCGCGGGAGGGCGGGGTGAACGCCCGGGGGCTTGCATCGGGTGATATCGAGAATGTGGCCGTACCGGCTAACGCATCGAACTTCGAAAAGTCTGCCAAGTTTCAAATTAAAACAGATAAATCGAGCCCCAATTGGGCCAAAATGGTGAACCCTAATTCATGAGGTCACACAAACATCAATATCTTCCAAATAACTTCAACAAATAGTACAATAAGTAATTCCTTACTTCAATTTATCTGTTTTAATTTGAAACTCGGCATATTTTCCGAAGCTCGATTAATTCGTTAGCCGGTACGGTAGCGTGTCGGTCAAGTCGGTCTCGTCTTTTTCTTTTGGATTTTGGAAAGTTTTGTAAACTTTGTTTGTTTTAAGTAAATAAAAGAAAATCGGGTTGCACTCCGGGAGTGCTGGCAGATGTGAAAACTTGAATATTAACGTTGTGCATTTTTGATATTTTGGAATGGTTAGAGAATAATTTTGCACGAATTGTCGTCTTACGAATTTACTCTGCATTTGAATTTACGAATACAGAACAGTATTGTACGAAAGTCTTATCCATAGCCTGACAGAAAATTTAGAGTTTTGACCAAACAGAATGTAAAAAAGTAGCGTTTTAGTTTGGCATTGAATTAAAACATTAGCGCGTTGCTATGGTGACACAAGTGTTTACGTCTTGAAATGACGCGCCGCTATTTTCGCCGCGCCCCGTAGAAAGAGAGGGGGATACTTCCGCCACCGGCTGTCTACTCTCCATCCGTCACATCCGTCTTACGAATTTTTGATCAGAGTCACGTGATCCTGACTGACTGACGCGAGTTCAACATTTTTTCCCCATTACAAAAAAAGCGTACAACGCCGCCAAGACAAGAAGCTTTCACTTCAATAATTTTATTTAGTGTTAAGTAATAGTTTTAGGTGTTTGTTTTGTAGTTTTAGGTTTTAGCAATAAATTAAATAGTGTTAGTATTAGAAGCGCTGTAGTAGGTAAACGCACGCCTCGTCGCGCTGCGTCTAGCAAGACTTGATGTTGATGACGCGTCGTCGTCGACATCATAGTCTTAGAGGTCACGGATTTTTTGGTAACGGTCGAGGAAAAGGTTAGATTCGTTTTTATAGGTTGTAGAGTGGTCCCCTAACGTGAATGATGTCGGTCTGCCGTCTGCCTGATCTCAGTGGTTGCCACTTCCAGTAATAGCGCTTATAAGAGGCTTCATTGTTACGAGAAAGTAACGATCAGAGAAATTGTCAGTATTAATACCTATTTAAAGTATGGCGTCTCTCAGTGGTTTCATTTCAGAGCTATGGGCTGGTTTACATTATCTTAGTCTTTAGTAGAGTGCTTTAGGAGAGTGCTTTAGTGGAAACATGTACGCGGTCGTCTTATGACTAAAGAGAGTAACGTTCTAGTAGCCTTTCTACTCGCTTTCCAGTAGCACCCCCTGCGCGCCCGCTCACCCCCCGCGCGATATTTTACTCGCACTCGCACTGGAAGCATGTAAATCGACATTTTAGTAGCGTCTTTAGTAGAGTGCATTTGCCGGTGAACGCGTGACGTGTTATTGAATTAAATAAGTATGGCGAAAATGACACTCTATTGGAAGCGTGTAAACGGTCACTAGAAAGGCACCAAAACAATGAAAATCGGGCCTTTTCTCCGGACTTTTGATTTTTTCATATGGTAACACTAAGCGGGACAAGGCCTATGGCTAAAGGCTAGTGCTCCTGTGTATCGATTTAATACTAGTTTTTTTAGCAGAAACACATTTTTTTTAGGAGAAGTCATGTTTCCTTCTGCTTCACGAATGCTGTGACCGTTCTGCTTTGTCAGGGTCTCTAACAATGTTCAATTTTGGTATTATGCTAAATATAGAGATGCAGTAGCGTCGAAACATGAGTTATATCTTACTTGGGTTGATGCTCGATCCTGTAAAGCTAGAAATACACGTGAAAAGAGGAAAGCCTTTAACAAAGCCGCCAAGTCCTGCATAGGGAAAACTTGCTTCTTTAAAAATTCTGGTATAATCTGTGGAAGTCATCTTCTGCCGTCCCTCAATGCCTCCTCTGCGGAAACCAGGCGGATCTTTGCCACATACTGTTTTGCCAATTTATTTGCCGAGTGTTCTCGTTCAGATTCTTTAGATCCTGGCAATGTTGTACCATCGGGCTTACCAAGTTGTGAGATTTCAATGTCTGAAATCCGCATCAGAGAGACCGAATTTAAAAAAAGCATTGCTTGATCTGGACGTGAATAAAGCCAGTAGTCTGGATAGTATACCAGCCATTGTTCTCAGGACTTGCGCCCCTGAGTTAGCCCTGGTATTAACATGCCTGTACCGATTGTCTATGGCAGTGTTTCCCAACCAGTGGTACGCCTACCCTAAAGGGTACGCGAGGTTACATCAAAGGGGTACGCGGAGCAATCTCTTACTGCTCACTAGTTCCAGTGGATATAGTTCCATGGAACTACTGATACTGATTTATTCTCACTAGTACCATTGGCAATGGAACTAGTGAGAATGAATATATGGAACTACAGAACAAAAAGTATCAGTAGTTACATGAAACTGTATCCAATGAAACTAGTGAGAATGATTGGAACTAAAATATTATATTAGTAACCTTTTTTATTTTTATTTTTTAAGATAATAATTTAATAAAAAAGTTGTTTTTTTATTGTTCTTTTGCTTTAAATATATTTTATATCATGTTACTTAACAAAAGTAACATGATATAAAAATTTTTTTTTTTTATTTCATTTAGAGTCGATAATTACAACGACTATACCGTGGAGGAGTGAGTTAAAGCAATATTTATTACGAATTTTTTCCTACTTTACAAACTGATGATGACAAGATTAGTATCAGTCTTGCCAATTAAACCCACTACATTGCACGGACAGTGAAAAAGGTATCTAGACTCTAACCATGACCCAAGTGTATATAATTGGCACTTTGCTTGGCGTTCGTTGACTATGAGAAAGCTTTTGATCGAGACCTGGGTGGTGCTGCAGTAGTCTACCAGAGGTGCCATGTGGAGCCATGTAAACTACAGGTATATCAAGATGCTGAGCTACTTCGTAAATGCCACCATGTTATTCCGATTGCAGAACCAAAGCATAAATCCCATCTAACTGCAGCGAGGAGTGAGACGAAACTGTTTGCCGCTTTTACCTTCTTCACTGCCAGTTTCAATGTTGTGGGACTTATTGGCCAGATTGACACTAATCTGGTCATCCTCTGTTTGTGTAATAGATATCGTCTTAACCCTCCACTTCTTAAAAGTATTGTCGTCGTCGATTCTAAATAAAGAAGAAACATATTTGATATCATAGAGTTAACACAGCCAATACTTCAGTGGTTGAGGATTCCGGATGCAAACCTAATGTTAAGTGAGATCATCAAGAGAACATCAGGTGAGATTTAGGCCAAGCACTGACCCGTTGTGAAATTTAAAAAAAAGAAAGAGAAAAATAAAATTAATTGGCGCTTGACAAGATTTTCGTCTAATCAAGTTTCATCCTGATTTCTACTCTTTGGGAGGCACATGGATATCAGATCATCAATCATTGTATTCAGGTCTTCCCAGCTAGAACTACATCATCGGAAAAACGAAGGTGTCTAATGATAGTCGCCATTGATATTTATGCCGAATCCTTTCCAGTCTAGGAGCTTAAAAATATCCTTCAACGCAGCCTTGAAACAATCCCTACCAACAACCCAACCGAGTATAAATGTACACCTTTCTGGTAATTGAACCGAGACCCTAGCGGCTTAAACGGGTGGGTGAACCACTAGACCACAGAGGCCTAAAGTTATTGTTAGGAACACTACACTCGAAGTTCTTGCTCACTACCAACGTACACCTAGAACAGACACATGTTAGCTATTTCATATTTACATTTCTTAAATGATAATCTGTGGTAATCACCATGAGTGACGACATCCCTTATATAGAAGAAATATAATCTATGCAAAAAGATATGATCTGTGGGGAGCTGTCATTAATGTTCTGTATTGTTGATTTGGTGTTTTTTATATAAAAAATGGTTTTGGTTAAGTTACTATTGGATATTTTGAAGAAAAATACTTGGACCCACCGTTTACGGGACTGTTAACATGTATACGAAAGGAATAAAAAGAAATACTATACACTAATCAGTGGCATTTTATTAATAACAAGCATCCTTGGAAAAACATAGAAGTAGCTACCTACCTACCTTTAAGAGAAGAATTTAACATATCAGAAGACGGGAAAAAAAGATCCGCCCAGGTTTGCATAAGTATCCAAAACAAAAGGTAAGATAGACAAAATAACGCTCTAGTAAAGATAAGTGAAATAAAAAAAAGCCAGCTTTGTTTAGTTTCATTATTTACATCAATCCAAAATAAGTGAGTTTAGAACATCACAAAGCTATCAAGTTCTGGTTATGTTTCAATCGTCTAAAGAATTTGAAATGTTTATTTACTAATACTGTGTAATACAAGTTGTTGTAAACACCTTAGTACATAAACAAGTAAGTATTTAAAGTGAGTAGCTTTGCTGAACAGAAATAATTTTATTTATTTATTGACACAAAGATGTCAAAATGATTCGTGTTTAAACAGAATTTTATTTTATTTTATTTTATTTAGAACGGCACAATAACAGACATCAGACAAAATGACTTACGATAAAGAAAAGAGTATTAAAACTAAATGCATGCCTATGTCCAATTACAATTGTGCACAACATTTGTAGAAATGAGAATAATTATACACCCAGATGTTTAAAATACAAATACATACAAAAACAAAAAATTATACAAAAATCAAATATATCGGTAATAGTTCTTTTTTAAATTGTCGACTTTAATGAGACTGATGAGTCATTAGACTGTAAGGTTGTCAACAGTAATTTCTTGAAAGAAAGGATACTACAGTTGAATATGTCATAATTTAAACAGATATTATTATAATATGAACACATTCTATCCAAAGGACCATTTCTGGAAACATTGTTAGTGTAGAAGGGTACACAAAATAATTGTGGCTTACGCACAGATCGAGTCGGTACCTTGAATTTTAGTAATTTGACCAAACCGCTATCACCACCAGACCCATTGGCAATCCGATGAAGAGAGCACAAGTCTCTCACCCACCGTCGACCCTCCAGAGTGACCATACCAAAATAGTTAAGACGGTCCGAATAATTTTTACGCAAACCACACTTCATACATAATGATCGCACAAATCTACGCTGAACCGCTTCAATTCTGTCAATGTGAACGCTATAAATAGGGGACCAGATCGAAGAACAGTATTCAAGCAAACATCTTACCAATGAGTTGTATAGAATTATCCATGAAGTAATTTTTTTAAAGGGTCTAGCATTCCGAGTTATGAAGCCCAGCATTTGATTCGCTTTACTGCAAATATGGTCAAAATGCGGCCGAAAAGATAAAGATGAGTCAAAATATACTCCCAAGTCACGCACTGTATTAACACGGCTCAATAAAGAGTTATTTATGCGATAATCAAATTGAATGGAATTTTTATTTTTTGTAAAAGAAATAACTTGACATTTGGTAACGTTCAGGGACATTTCATTGTGGTCACACCATTTAGAAACTACATCTAGATCCTTCTGCAACACCTCACAATCTATAGTACTAGTAATACGCTTAAAGATTTTTAAATCGTCAGCGAAGGCAAGACAGTCGCATTCAATGATGTTAAGAAGATCATTTATAAATATCAAAAATAAAAGCGGTCCCAAATTGGATCCCTGTGGTACACCCGAACTGGGGATGAATGGCAGAGAGTCGTAACCGCCCAACGCTACCAATTGGGAACGATTCATGAGATACGAAGCAAGCCAACGCAATAAGTTTCCGTGGATGCCCATATAATCAGCTTTGATAAGAAGGATAGAGTGACTCACACGATCAAAAGCTTTCGCAAAATCCGTATATATAGCGTCAACTTGCTTGCGCTCGTTGAATGAATCACATAAAAAAGTGGTATAGCTTAGCAGATTGGATTCAGTAGACCTACTCTCAACAAATCCATGCTGTTTAAGACTTAGGAGAGGTTTGACGTGGTTATAAAGATGTAGATAGATAATTGACTCGAATATTTTAGCAAACCAATTTAATTTACTAATGGGTCGGTAATTCATAACATTCTTTTTGTCTCCTGATTTATATATCGGAGTGATATTAGCAATCTTCCATAAGGATGGAAATATTCCCTCAGTAAGCGATTTATTAAATATACAAGTTAATGGTCCAGCAAGAGCAGAGGCACAAAGTCTGATGAATATGGACGGTATACCATCGGGCCCAGCCCCCTTGGATACGTTGATGTTCTTTAACTTTGCTAGAACTGAATCTTGCTGTATTTGTATCTGACCTAAACAGGTATTATGATATTGAAGCTCTGGGTAGCAAGTGAAAGTTGTAGCATTGCTGTCAGTATAAACTGACGAAAAAAATTCGGCAAAAAGATTTACAATTTCGTCACCTGTTGTGGCTTTACGATTTTGAAAATACATGGTGTTTGGTATGTTATTAGTGGCTCGCTTACTTTTTACGTATCTCCAGAAAGACTTTATATTTTTAGTAAGATCATTTTCAATATTAGATATGTATAATTTAAAGCAGTCCTCCAATATAACTTTTGCGCGTGATCTTAACCTAGAAAAATCATCGAAGTCTCTTGGATTTTCAAAGCGTTTATATTTCTTATGATACTTGGCTTTATCTCTTAGAACCCTTTTCAAGTCTTTGGAAAACCAAATAGGATAGCAAGAAGTACGAACTTTCTTCTGTGGAGTATGTTCATTAATTATTGTATATAATTGGTTGTAAAAGAATTGAACAAGATCGTCACAATTGAGTGTGTCAGCATAGTGTTCCCAATTAATTTCCTGGAGTTTTCTAATACAAGCTTCGTAGTCCGTTTTATGAAAACATAACCTGTCAATATCACTTTGGCGCAAAGGAGTAGAGTGACCAAGTAGTTCAAGTTCAAATGGAGGATGGTGTGCATCAAGACGGCTTATAGGAACCGTAGGATGGAGCGAGAACGCATCAACATTATTAGTAATGGCTAAATCCAATATCCTGTCATTGTGGTTAGTAATACCATTTAACTGCGAGATGTTATTTGAATAAAATAAATCACAAATAATTTCAGACTTTGCGCAATTGCCGTTCAAAGGAGCGCCTGTTTCTTTAGACCACAGAATGTTACCTAAATTAAAGTCCCCAATAATACACGTGATATGAGTAGGATATGAGGTAAGTATATTAGAGCACCTGTTGGTGAAATCCGAAAGCTCCCTAACAGGTAAATATTCAGGTAAATATACAATACAGAGATTAATAATTGTATTTTTGTTTATGGTTACCTGAATCCATAGATCTTCTACAAATTCGGATTGCCAATCAGTCATTACAGTAAAGTTAAGATTTTTGGAAATACCTACTAAGACACCACCACCATGATGTTTATTAAATCTTTTCAAGAAGGTATCATCTCGGTCCCTACGTATAACCACATATCTGTCATCAAAAAACTCAGATGAAAGTACAGAATCATCCAACCAGGTTTCAGAAAGACATATGATATCGTACTTATTACTTAAAATAGAATTATATATATCAAACGACTTACTTTTCATGCCTCTTATGTTTTGATAATAAATATTGATTGATTGAGCCATTGGAAGATTAACATATTTGCCAAATAACATATTTAGACATTTTGGAATTTAACGAATTAAATCTAAACTATCAATGTCCCTTATATGAATATGTGGAGAATCTGGGGATTTTCTAACGTAGATGCGCCCCCCACGGATCCAAATAAATTGATACTTAAGCTCTTTAACCTTTTTTCTCGCTGCTGCATGCAAGTTCTTGTTAGCCGGAGATAGGTGCTCCGATACATAGACCGGTTTTGTGTCGCCCGCCATCCCGAGCAACGAAGTGTTAAGTTTGGAGCTAGGGTTTGCCTTGTTGTATCTATAAACGTCCGAATAGAATTGATCGCGACATGCAGGGTTCCGAAACTTAGCTATGATTGTACGGGGGAATTTACTTTGCTTGTTCAGCTTAGCTACTCGTACACAGCTGACGATGTCTTCGTTTTTAACCTTTGAGCCTACAACAGAAGAGCATTGTTCCAAGAGCTTTACTAAGTTTTCATTGTGGTTTTCGGGAATACCATGTATTTCTAAATTATTTTCACGTAAATATTGTTCCGTGCTATTTAAGCGTTCGGAAAGTTCCTTCACAGTGTTTTCCAATTTAGTTGAAGCCTTCTTATAGCACTCATTTTCAGCTTTCAGAGTTTTTATTTCATTTCTCATCTCTTCGTACTTATTGTTGAAAAAGTCGAGAGATGATCGGAAATCCTGAAGTTCCATTCGAATAGGTGCAAGTTCCTGTTGTAGTATGGACGTTAACATTAATGGGACCTCAATTTTTATTGACTTAGAAACTCTTTCGCAAATAGCGGTTATAAGACCTTCATCATAGGGTGTGTTGGTAAATGATGCGCTGCTGCTGTCTTCAAAATCAGAAGGCGACGAGACAGTCCGTTTGGACTTCGACTTACGGACAGTTATGTTGTCAGTAGTCGTTTCAGTTTCTTGACGCGGACATTCAGATAGTGCTCGTACCGGTGTGTTCGTATTGTTTGATTTTGGTTGTTTGCTCTTGCATTCGCCACAAATCCATTGATCTTTATGGTCTTTTGTCATGGTGTTATGAAAGCGTTGTACTGATACATTCGCACAGTCAAGATCATAAATTTTTGAGCAATTGTTGCATTTTAAATGTTCAGTTGTTGAGTACTTTCTACGGCAACCACCACAAACAAATTGAATAGGCGCCATTTTTATCTAATAAAACAATTGCAGATTACTTATAAAAATCACTCTTACTCTCAGAGAAAAATGCAACAGTATTCGGCGCGAAAGTCGCTTCTGACTCGGGTTATTTTTTACACTGTTTCTTTCTTGATCATGCTGAATGCATGTAAGTATACAATTAATTGTATACTTACATGCAATTAGTAGTAGATTGTAAGTATACAATTAATTGTATACTTACATGCATTCAGCATGATCAAGAAAGAAACAGTGCTAATTATTGAGATTCATTAAATTATAACAAAAATAACAAAGTCTGATCATACTTATGGAAAAACAGAAAGTAATAGCCATTATTTTTATAACTACCTAGTACTTATTCTGCAAACATTATTTGATCTTATAAGAACACAAAGGTGCCAAGTTATCTATTCCTGAGGGCTTTTAAAATGGCTATCTACCTACTGCTAACTAACACCAATTATTTATTATTGTTTGTTGCTGTTGGCCGTCCTAGAAATAAATGAATAAGTTAAACTATTCACTTACCAACAGAGTACCTAATTGATATAATAGACAATGTTGTTTAAACAAACTTTGATGATGATTTTTGTCACTGTCATGTGTGTTCAGTGTATTTGAATGTCATTATGCAAGCGCATAATGGTCGCATACCTAATGCTTGTTTTAAGTATTTTCTCAGTAGCAATTGATGTGGATGGAACACAGAGCACAGACATGGGCAAAGGGCATGCATTGTAAACTATACCGGCACACTAAGTGAGTGTAGTGCTGGTGGTTGGTGAACATGTGTGGAGTGCCTGGTACTGTACTAACTGAAAGTAACCTGAGTAATGGAAGAAAAGTGACCGCAGTAGTCTGTGCTGATCATTGCTAATATAATTAGTATCATATAATGTGAGCAAATGGACTAGCAAACCCCTCGGTAAGGTACATTTAAGTCAGTTACTAATGTTTACCTATCTATTTTTATTGCACCAAAAGTAATAGATGAAAACTATCATTTAAAAACAAAATGATTAAAATGGAAACAAGTTGTTGAATACTTTCCATTTATGTTTGATTGGAGGATGTCAGTAGGTTTGTTAAATCAAATGGAATTTTCTGCGATACATAAGTAGTAATAATAATAGTAAAAGTTTAGTATTTCTGACCATTCATATCCAAATTCATACTGTGTTAGTAACAAAAAAAAATGATGAAACACACAGTCCAGTTGTTTATTATGTGGCAGTATACACATGTAACAAAACAGTTTGTATATAATGTAGGTTATGTAGGTAGGTATTAGTGATAAAAGTTATAATTTACTCACTATATAATATCAATATTAATCATTTTTAAAAAGAATAAGAATGTTCAAATTATAATAATGATACAATACAAATACAGACTTAATAAGATTTATGGTAGTTAACTGATGTTAATGCTACTTACCTACTGGTTTGGTTGTGACTAACGGGTCCTTATTGATATAATAAAGACTTAATGAGATTAATAGTATTGAATTGATATTCCTGCTACTTACTGGTTTGGTGGTTGTAACCAACGGGTCTTTATTAATATAATACAGACTTAAGGAGATTAACAGTACTCAGTTAATTGATGTTCTAGCTACCTATTGGTATGATTTTGTGACCAACGGGTCCTTATTAATATAATACAGACTTAATGAAATTAACAGTAGTTATTGATATTCTTACTACCTACTGGTTTAGTTGTTGTGACCAACAGATCCTTATATAATTTTAGACCCTTAATATAATACAGACTCCTTCAATGGGGTTAACATAGTTAATTGATGTTCTTGCTACCTTTTGGTTGTTTTGATCGACGGGTCCTTTTAACATTTAATAAATTAAAGAGCTGTTGGTATCAGTTGTCAAAGTAACAATGATAAATAAGAGTTGCGGTTTAAGCAGTCTTGACTGAGTATGACTTATCAATAAGGAATATACTGTGTTTCCTTAAAGGAATCAAGCGTCATTTGAAGAATTACTTTTTGAATTCATTTTTATATTCAGATAGGTACTGAGACCGAAACACTCTGCGTAAGCAGTAGCCCAACATTTTGGTATTGAATTGGGACGAGGCCGATGCGCCCTATGTGTGTAAGCGATAGCCCAACACTTAAGTAATAAATTGAAACAATGCCAATGCGCCTTGTGTGCGTTAACGGAAGCCTAACATTTTGGTAAGTATTGAATGAGATGAGACCGATGCGCCTTATGTGTGCAAGCGGTAGCACCTTGTGTGTGCAAGTGGTAGCCGAACATTTTGATGATTAATTAGAAACCGTCGCACCCTGTGCGTGTTCGCGGTAGCCCAACATTTCGATGATTAGTAAGAGCCGTTGTACCCTGTGCGCGTACGCGGTAGCCCAACATTTTGATGATTAGTTCGAGAGCATTGCATCCTGAGCGGGTACGCGGTAGCCCAACATTTTGTTAATTAGATAGAGACCATTGCACCCTGTGCGTGTACGTAATAGCCCAACATTTTGATGATTAGTGAGAGCCGTTGCACCATGTAAACATGTCGACGGTTAGCCTAAAGCTGATGCTCCCTGTGACTGCACGTGTTGGTCCAGGGCAAAGTCGCATGGATGATGCTGATGTGGCCTATAATCTTTCAGCGATCTCAGTATAGCATTACCTACATCAAAAGTGTTCATTTTCTTAGAGATCACCTTCAGTAATCGCGTTTGGCACTGGCTGTAAGAATGTTACACATTTTGAATAATCGTAGTTGTTTTATGTCTATTTGTTACGTTGCCTTTATATTTGGCTAATAAATGTTAACGTACGGCTGTTTAAATGAGGCTGATATTTTACGTTCGTCAAATCTAAGTTACTTGATTCGTTATTAACTAAATGCATTCGATAGCACGATGGGTTGGGCATTTGAACTGCGATGGCAGTTTTGTTACATACAGCGTGCATGAGGTCGGTCTCAGGGTCTGCGTGTATGGCCTGACGTGTTGTTGACTGTACCCACTTGCTTGATAGAACTAATTTTAGTCACAGACGGTTCTGCGATGCCGTCGCAGTCGCGCAGAGAGCGCGAGAGTGCACTGCTGTCGCCGCTAAGTGGGCGCGATAGCGCGCGCCGACGCAGTAGCGCAGAGGGCGCGAGAGTGCGCCGCTGCAGTGGCGTAACGATGGGGGGGCGGGGGGGGCGGCCCGCCCCGGGCGGCACTTTTTGGGGGGCGGCGAAATTTCACAAAAAATATTAAAAAAATATATAAGTACTACACTATCGTTGACGATTTTGATCAAATAATCATATCGTATGGCCCGGAGCGCGCGGCGCGCTTCGCACGCCGCGACTAGGCTACACTGCGATTGATTGTAATGATTTTAACCAAATAATCATCACCGTGTATGGCCTGGAGCACGCGGCGCGCTAAGCTACACTATCGTTGGTGGTAATGATTTTTACCAAACTATCATCACCGTATGGCCCAGAGCACGCGTCTACATAAAAGATTATGCACCGAAAAAAAACCTGAAGAGTTAATTTTTAGTAAATAAATAAGGTAGATAATTATTACTTATTTAAAGAAATTAATTACTGATTTTCTTGACTTATAATGAAAATAGGGGGCGGCATAATTCGGGTCCGCCCCGGGCGGCACAAACACACGCTACGCCACTGCGCCGCTGTCGCCGCTAAGTGGGCGCGATAGCGCATCGCCACCGCAGTCGCGCAGAGTGCGAGAATGCGCCGTTGTCGCCTCGCAGTGGGCGCGATAGCGTGTCACCGCCGCAGTCACGCAGAGGGCGGGAGAGTGCGCTGCTGTCGCTGCGCAGTGGGCGCGATACACGTCGCCGCCGAAGTCACGTAGTGAGCACGAGAGTGCGCTGCTGTCGCCGCGCAGTGGGCGTGAAAGCACGTTGCCGCCGCAGTCGTGCGTATGCGTGAGAGGGCGCCGTCGCAGCTATCATAGTGTACATTATTATACTAGAGATGGAGTTATCAGTCAAACCTAATGATTATCGCCATCTAGCGAAATGTGACAAAATGTGTGTGTACGATATACTATGAAGGTACTAGTAGGTTTCTATAAATCTTGACCTGTGATTATTTTAGAGAGGTAATGGCTGTATTTGTCAATTTCTTGAAGAAATTTTTTATTAATTCGAATTATTACAAGTCAGCTTTGACTATATATAACTGTGAAATCCACACGATACCGCGATTCAGCACGGTATAGCGACATCTATCGACTGTTTGAGAAACGAAAAATATACGCCATCTAGCAAATCGGGATGTAACTAAAATCTTAGGCCGCGCTTCCTTAGTAGTGAGTCAAGTACTAAGTGAAAACTGAAAAGCCCCTGGCAGCCATGCAGTTGTGACGTATGAGCGCGGGAGTACGCGCTGCCGCCGCGCAATGGGCGCGAGGGTGCGTCATCGCCGCAGTTGTGCAATGGGTGCGAGACCGTGCCATTGCAACCGCGCAGTGAGAGCGGGAGTGCACTGTCTCCGCCGCCGCTGTTTTCCTCACGTCGACGTCGTCTCGATGGTGCCATACCGAATCCACGTGACATAATGTTGTCCGTTATGCTATGCGAGGTAGCCCTTCGAATGTCGCAGGGAAATTTTGTAATTCCTAACAATTATGTTGTTATAAATCAAAGAGTTATAAATCTCATTAAGCACCCATTACTTTGGGTGAGCCGCAGGGATCGATATTGGGTCCGTTATTTTTCTTATTATAATATTTACTGACCTTCACCTCACTGTACTAAAACATGCGCGAAACAGTGTATAACCTAACTGTTGGGGATGACACCTCTTTAAAGTTTAAAGTCAATAGAGGATGTGATTGCAGTGCCTAAAGCGTTATATCCAAGGTAATGCGTTGGGTTGCACTTAATAGTCTAAAGCTTAACTGTAGTAACACTAAATGTATTTGAGTTTCACTTCCTAGTGTGAAGCAGATTCATACGATCGAAAATAAAATGGTGATGCAGTCGCATTGGCAGATTCCTCAAAATCTTCAGGCATTACTATAGACTTGCAGCTGAAATAGGACCCTGATATCAATGCCTTTGTCAAATAGGTAGACATGGTTCCGCTGCCTTTGCCGATAAGAAAATAAGGTTTCCGACTGTCTTATTATGTCCTATGGTTTTTGTTAATATGTTCTTACAAGAAAAAAAAAAGGCAGTAAGAGCCTTAGGCAATTTACGGTCTAGAAACGTTCTAATCTATTTAAAGAAATTACCCAATCTTACAAGCAAAGGCGATTAATTAGAGGCGAATAAGCATAATAACTTTTGCAACTTTTTAATCATTACTCGTAGCTTGAACTCTATAAAATGATTAATTAGGAAATGACATATAATTTAAAATTTAATTAAAGATTGAAGTTCCTTCTGATAAAGCTGATAAGTTTTGTTTTGAGATCGTATAATATTATTATAAAACCGACTGGTGGTTAAGATATATATATAAAAAAAAATGTTTTGCAGATGCTTTGAGTTAATTTGATTTGCCAGTTAGTTATGAAGTTATTTACTATTACGTGGTGATTCTCATGTTGTGTTCTTTTAGTTAAAGGACTGAAGAATTAGAAAAATATATTCTGCTGTAGAATTGGTTTTCTGTTTTAGGTAATAGAGAGCATATGTTGACCGATGTAAAAGTGACAGATCCTGGAACTCTGGAGTGAGCGTGCTGCCAGTGTCTGTTATTTGAGCTCGTGAACCATTGTGAGCAGATCCTGGAGTGAGAGTGCTGCCAGTGACTGTTATTTGAGTTCACGAACCGTTGTGAGCAGATCCTGGAGTGAGCGTGCTGCCAGTGACTGTTATTTGAGTTCACGAACCATTGTGAGCAGATCCTGGAGTGAGAGTGCTGCCAGTGACTGTTATTTGAGTTCACGAACCGTTGTGAGCAGATCCTGGAGTGAGCGTGCTGCCAGTGACTGTTATTTGAGTTCACGAACCGTTGTAAGCAGATCCTGGAGTGAGCGTGCTGCCAGTGACTGTTATTTGAGTTCATGAACCGTTGTGAGCAGATCCTGGAGTGAGCGTGCTGCCAGTGACTGTTATTTGAGTTCATGCACCATTGTGAGCAGATCCTGGAGTGAGCGTGCTGCCAGTGACTGTTATTTGAGTTCAATAACCGTCGTGAGCAGATCCTGGAGTGAGCGTGCTGCCAGTGACTGTTATTTGAGTTTACGAACCGTTGTGAGCAGATCCTGGAGTGAGCGTGCTGCCAGTGACTGTTATTTGAGTTCATGAACCGTTGTGAGCAGATCCTGGAGTGAGCGTGCTGCCAGTAATTGTTATTTGAGTTCATGCACCATTGTGAGCAGATCCTGGAGTGAGCGTGCTGCCAGTGACTGTTATTTGAGTTCAATAACCGTCGTGAGCAGATCCTGGAGTGAGCGTGCTGCCAGTGACTGTTTATTTGATGTGAGCACATCCTGGAGTGAGGGTGCTGCCAGTGACTGTTTATTTGAGTTAATGAATTCATGTGAGCAGATCCTGGATTGAGTGTGCTGCCAGTGACTGTTATTTGAGTTCAAGAACCGTTGTGAGCATAACCTGGAGTGAGCGTGCTGCCAGTGACTGTTTATTTGATGTGAGCAAATCCTGGAGTGAGCGTGCTGCCAGTGACTGTTTATTTGATGTGAACATAACCTGGAGTGAGCGTACTGCCAGTGACTGTTAATTTGAATTCATGAATCGATGCAAACGAATACTGGAGCAAGCGTGCTGCCAGTGACTGTTAATATTTGATGTGAGCATAACCTGGAGTGAGCGTACTGCCAGTGACTGTTAATTTGAGTTCATAAATCGATGCAAACGAATACTGGAGCAAGCTTGCTGGCAGTGACTGTTAATTTGAGGTCAAGCCTCACAATAAGTGTCTGGCCGCCATTTAAGTCATAGATCATGTAATGAGCTGAGCGCACTACTGCTGCGGCTGATTAATATAGAGGTCAGATCAGAATGAGGTCATTCTTTTGTGAGGATGGCCGGAGCCTATTCAGAAGTTTCACTATAGACCCTAAGAAAGGAGAATGTCCATTGTTGTGTGGGAGTTGAGCAGTAGACGCGTCTGAATGAAATTACAGGCAAACAGTTAGAAATGGCTCTGGATTAAAGAAGATCGTTCGTTGAGTTATAGTTTGAATCTTGAGAATCCATTATGTGAATACTAATAAATAAGTTATCATGCCTGAGGTCAGGCATAGAGTCAGAATGGCCGAATGTTAGCTATTTCATATTTACATTTCTTAAATGATAATCTGTGGTAATCACCATGAGTGACATCCCTTATAGTCATAGACATTATGGTCACTTTTTGGCCTAAAGCTGCATTTTATGATGGAAGCAAGCCGCTTTGCACAATGATAGTGGGGGCCAAACTAAGCGATTTCATCCGAGGATAAACGAGATTCACCCCTTAGGAACAGAGATGGCACCACTTGTTTAAAAAACTCTTTAAAAATTTCTAAAACCTAAACGGATGATTCGATTTTGATGATTAAGGTGTCTATCGACAGACAATCAGTTGTTTTACTATTTAAAAAATAATAAAGTAGCAGAAAATAATAATAAATACCAAAAAACCTTCATTATTGAAGAAAAAAATATTTTTTTTTCAGTATTTATTTAATTTTATAAAAATAATGTATGAATATGGTCCTTTTTTATTTATTCGTATTATTGCCCATTTAGTTGCACGTTTAATAAAAAATACCGCATATCAATATCTTGTATAGTTCCAAAGTTATTGAAGAAAACACTACATGGTGCCGGTATATCCCTTAATTCGCTGAACAAAAAAATCTCAAAAGTGATATTTTTTTCTTTACATATGCTTTATTTATGATCTCTATGTATACAGAAAAATAAAATAAAAAAATCTATAATATACCAATCTTGAGAAATTATATGTATAATTCGGCGAGTGATCTTTATTCTTGAGTTTCGAAGGTGCTGGTTACCCTGAAAATAAAATAGCAATGAAATCATAACAATAAAAGACGCTAAATAACATTTGAACTAAATCTTTATTTAACTTCCGTTTTATTTTCGCATTCGCCTTTGCAGGTTTTGCACTGTAAAGTGCAAGGTAGGCCAACGCCTCGGCAGCCACAACGCATTGAGACACAGTTCAATTTACATCCACAATGCTCAAGGAGGCTTAATTCTGGCCAAATTGCAGTAACCTTCGACCATCGTGGAGTCCATCTATCTTTGACATCTTTCCATCCCCAAGAAGATGGACTTTGGATTGATTTATCCATAAGGCATTTCCCCATAATATATGTCGCCCTCTTAGACGCTGCACGCAGATCATGTTGTTCAAGGGCGGCTGATGTAGGAGGAAGACTTGTCACCAGCCTGCTTTTAGTCGATGATTATAATTGATAGAGATCGCTGGGCATAGGCAAGGAGCAACCCATATGTTAATGCGATCTTCGGACACAAATGTGTTGTTTATGTCGATGTCGACGGGGACAGCTAACAAACGCCGTTACGTAGCAGTAGTGCAAAAAATAGCTTTATACTTTAGGTCATGAAATGTCAACTGCGCTTCGAGGCTTTCATGATTTCACAGGGTGTTATTTGAATAAAAAAATAAAAAATTGTTTTAAAAAACAAAAAACCGACTTCAAAACCCCACTCTACCTCTAAAAAGCAATAAATAATATTCAAATCACTAGATACGCATTATCATTGTAATAAAACACGTCTATTGAAGTCGGGTGGGGCTGGAGGACAACTTTTTTTTATTCTAACAGCCCCACCCTATACTTCAATAGGCGTGTTTTATTACAATGATAATGCGTATCTAGTGATTTGAATATTATTTATTGCTTTTTAGAGGTAGAGTGGGGTTTTGAAGTCGGTTTTTTGTTTTTTAAAACAATTTAATTTTTTTTCTTTTTAGTGTAAGTACCTTCTGTGTTAGATATATTATCTAGGTAGAAAAATCGGTTTGGCCAAACGTGAGATAATCGCGGACAAACATACATACATACGAGTCAAACTCAGAACCTTCTTTTTTTGAAGTCGGTTTTAGCACTAAAACCTTCTCCTAAGTATAACAAATACTTTTCTGAAAACCGTATCAAAATAGGTTCAGCCAAACGCGAGATAATCGCGGACAAACATACCTACATAATACGAGTCAAATTCAGAACCTTATTTTTTTGAAGTCGGTAAAAATACTAAAACCTTCTCCTAAGTGTAACAAATACTTTTCTGAAAACCGCATCAAAATCGGTTCAGCCAAACGCGAGATAATCGCGGACAAACATACATACATACATACAGGTCAAACTGAGAACCTCCTTTTTTGTTTTTTGAAGTCGGTTAAAAAAGGTAAAACACTTGTTTTAAAACATGGGTTTCACACCCTGAAGTAACTACTGCTTTTGCAAGTATGTCGAGTCCTATCCTATAGAAATTCCTCTGAAGAAATAATGGCTCATTTGGAAAGGTTTGTACCCATTGTTTTATTGTATATAGTGTAACTGTAAGTTAACATAATTATTTCACTCGTTCTCAAATAAAGCTAATCTTGCTTCCAGATGCACTTGCCAGCTGTACGATGCACAAACAGAGAACATTACTGTTATGGCGGTTCGGAAAGATTTATTTTCGACTAAAGGCAGGCTAGTGACAAGTCTTACGCCTACTTCAGCTGCCCTTGAACAACATGATCTGCGTGCATGGGGAAATGCCTTATGGATAAATCAATCCAAAGTCCATCTTCTTGGGGATGGAAAGATGTCAAAGATAGATGGATTCCACGATGGTCGAAGGTTACTGCAATTTGGCCAGAATTAAGCCTCCTTGACCATTGTGGATGTAAATTGAACTGTGACTCAATGCGTTGTGGTTGCCGAGGCGTTGGCCTACCTTGCACTTTACAGTGCAAAACCTGCAAAGGCGAATGCGAAAATAAAACGGAAGTAAAATAAAGATTTAGTTCAAATTTTATTTAGCGTCTTTTATTATTATGATATTTTTCATTGCTATTTTATTTTCAGGGTAACCAGCACCTTCGAAACTCAAGAATAAAGATCACTCGCCGAATTATACATATAATTTCTCAAGATTGGTATATTATAGATTTTTTATTTTATTTTTCTGTATACATAGAGATCATAAATAAAGCATATGTAAAGAAAAAAATATCACTTTTGAGATTTTTTTGTTCAGCGAATTAAGGGATATACCGGCACCATGTAGTGTTTTCTTCAATAACTTTGGAACTATACAAGATATTCATATGCGGTATTTTTTATTAAACGTGCAACTAAATGGGTAATAATACGAATAAATAAAAGAGGACTATATTCATACATTATTTTTATAAAATTAAATAAATACTGAAAAAAATATATTTTTTCTTCAATAATGAAGGTTTTTTGGTATTTATTATTATTTTCTGCTACTTTATTATTTTTTAAATAGTAAAACAACTGATTGTCTGTCGATAAACACATAAATCATCAAAATCGAATCATCCGTTTAGGTTTTAGAAATTTTTAAAGATTTTTTTAAACAAGTGGCGCCGTCTCTGTTCCTAAGGGGTGAATCTCGTTTATCCTCGGATGAAATCGCTTAGTTTGGCCCCCACTATCACTGTGCAAAGTGGTTTGCTTCCATCACAAAATGCAGTTTCCTTTTCATAATTACTATGACTATTATATAGAAGAAATATAATCTATGCAAAAAGATATGATCTGTGGGGAGCTGTCATTAATGTTCTGTATTGTTGATTTGGTGTTTTTTATATAAAAAATGGTTTTGGTTAAGTTACTATTGGATATTTTGAAGAAAAATACTTGGACCCACCGTTTACGGGACTGTTAACATGTATACGAAAGGAATAAAAAGAAATACTATACACTAATCAGTGGCATTTTATTAATAACAAGCATCCTTGGAAAAACATAGAAGTAGCTACCTACCTACCTTTAAGAGAAGAATTTAACACACATGAAGTCCAAATAAGGAAGGAATCTTTGAGACGGAAGACCCTCATCGAATACAGATAGGAGGAACCCAAGAATACGGAATGCTTCAGAAAATTATCGTGACCATCTTACCTATGGAGAGACCCGTGCTCGGCATTTCCTTATGTTTGATTTAGGAACCTATTTCTGACCTATTTCTGTTTTACGATTCCACTGTTATAGCTCATTCAATTGACAAAAAAGTAACGAAAGTGTTAAATATATAGCTATTTCTTAATAAATTATCATAGAATATTATCGAATCTGCCACTTTCGATAAAATTCCAGATTTCAAAAGCATTGAATACTATTGAATCAGCCACATTCGATAATATTCCATGCTTTTAAAATCAGGAATTTCATCGAATGTGGCTGATTCAATAAATCAGCCACATTCGATGAAATTCCTGATTTTAAAAGCATGGAATATTAAATTCAATAAATCAGCCACATTCGATGAAATTCCTGATTTTAAAAGCATGGAATATTATCGAATGTGAAATATCTTGGAAAATATAACATTATAATAAAATTGTTATTAGGCACAAAAAAAGAGACAAAAATAAGCTATTATTTAGTAAAGATATTTTACTGATACAATTCAAAATTACGACTTTATGTTAAATTTTGTGTAAAAAAACTTTAAACTGCTCTACTGTAAAGAAAGTGATTTGCAGTTTCAATACTATGCGTTGTGGCAGTCGATATTTTTGTTTTTTCGTTGGGAATATTAAAGCTTTATATAATTAAAACAATTACTAATACACATGAAATAAAACACTTTTTAACGGATACTAGCGCGGTTTTATTGAATGTACTTTGGTATTTAGTTGGTATTTGGTTTGATTTTTGGTTTTCCCGACGTTTCGGCACCTTTGCAGTTGCCGTGGTCACGGGGGACTGAAGCTACCCATGAGCCTACCCTCAAGCGATGAATTTTTTTAGACGTTCAGAAATTAAAATTTAACAAAATTTTTAATTATTTTATGTTGATTTATAATTTAATTTTATGAATTATTTAATGCTAAAAAGAGAGAGAATCTACTGAAACTACCACCATTTCATAAAATTGGGAGGCCCCTCCAAGAAAGAAATGGAGAAAGAAAACTTGGAGAGGAAGCCGACCTCCGTCTTTTGTATTAATTTATTTATTTGCAAAAGGAACTAACCGTATCATTAGATCTTACAGTGTGTGTGAGGGGCTTTAGCTTGTGAATGATAGGGTCCCAAGCTGGTGGAATTTTCCAACCATCATCTCTATTGAAATTAGGATATTTATTTATTTCGATAGCCTCGCGGAGCATTCTAGCGATAAATCTACGTTCCCTAGCAAGGATTTGGGGTTTGTCAAATCTAATATAATGGTTGGGCCCCTCAAAGGCGTGTTCACTCACTGCAGACTTGTTATCGCGTCTATGTTTCATGTCAGCTACATGCTCTTTGGCGCGGGTCCCTATGCTTCTCTTTGTTTGCCCGATGTAGGAGAGTCCACAGTCACAAATCACAATCTAGTTTGTAGACGCCTGCAGCTTGAAGGGGGATATTACACTTGACAGGTCGTAAGAATTGGTTGATCTTCTTCGGCGGCTTGAAGTAAGTTTTGATTGACGCTCGCTTCAGAATGTTTCCAATCTTGTCAGTGACACCCTTCAAGTATGGTAGGATGACAGGTTGACGCTCTACTGTGGCTGGTTTGGCATGCACATTCTGAAGCGAGCGTCAATCAAAACTTACTTCAAGCCGCCGAAGAAGATCAACCAATTCTTACGACCTGTCAAGT
This sequence comes from Agriphila geniculea, assembly GCA_943789525.1. Lineage (NCBI taxonomy): Eukaryota > Metazoa > Arthropoda > Insecta > Lepidoptera > Crambidae > Agriphila > Agriphila geniculea. The sequence continues at coordinate 6,535,540 of OX038898.1, read as the reverse complement.
GTAATATCCCCCTTCAAGCTGCAGGCGTCTACAAACTAGATTGTGACTGTGGACTCTCCTACATCGGGCAAACAAAGAGAAGCATAGGGACCCGCGTCAAAGAGCATGTAGCTGACATGAAACATAGGCGCGATAACAAGTCTGCAGTGAGTGAACACGCCTTTGAGGGGCCCAACCATTATATTAGATTTGACAAACCCCAAATCCTTAATCCGCTAGTATCCGTTAAAAATTGTTTTATTTCAAGTAAAAATATATTTAATTGCTGGTTAATTGAAAAATATTTTTCGGCTAACAGTTGCTGAATAAGTTACCATTTTGGCTGACTGAAAAATATTTATCAAAAAATCCTTTAAATAGCTTCTAGCGCCATCTCACGAATCTCGTTTTAAACGCTAACACTCAACTCTCTGTACAAACATGGACAAAACTACACCATTGTGTAGCGACATCTGTTGCCTGCTTTTAAAACTACCTCTTAGTTGTGTTCTTTCTGTACTTTCACTTTTCTTGGTGGACAAATAGATAGATGGCTCTAGGTGTTCTCAGATTCGGCAAAAATCGGCGCGTGGCTCGAGCATAATAAAACTATTATTTATTTATTCTTATGGCTAGAGTCGAGGTCCAACGTCAACACTTGGCTTGATCTTGATGCAGAGCGAGGCGCGTTCTTCTTGCTCTCGCCCGGAGGGAGCGTACTCCGAATGCAACTTTTATCTAACGGCGAGCGTTCCAAACATTGTGGGTTGACACAACTTTCCCGTTGCAATGCAAACTACCCACTGACCTGCATATAATTTACACTGGACTGGCTGCTGTCAAACTGCTCTTGTGCCTATTTGATTTCCGCCATTTTGGCGCTGTAGGACGTAGCGTGAGGGACATGGTACTAAAATCTGAAGTCTGGAGAGACCATCACGGCAACCATTTTCATTGTACACGTCAAAATTAGTTCTTTAGACTCACGCTAGTGGCGTTTCAAATAGGCACAAGAACTTTGCTGCTTCAGCTTGGGCAAAAATTCTTTCGTATGTCCTTCCGGCGGCTGTCCGTTTGTTCTCTTCTACAGGTCGCATTTCTCAACCGATTCTCGTGAAAATATGTGAACAGGTTCGAAAATTAAATAAAAAATTGATGTCGAGCCAGTTTTCGAAATTTCAAAATGGCGGAGATATGTAAAAAAAAACTTATTTCAGTCCGGTTTTCCGGCTGTGGCTGTTCTCCTCGCTCCTCGTACAGGGTTCTACTGATTTTCGGTCGACATATGACTCAAAACAATGAGATGTCGAACGAAAATCAGTAGAAACGAGCGCTCGACTGGAGTCAAGCGATTCAAAAATAGGGCCCCAGTGAAAATTTCAATGAAATGAAAATTAAATTTATATGAAATTTATGAAATATTTCAAAACGGGTTGAAATATACTATACTGTGATGCTGGCGCGAACCTCTGCGAGTGTGGAACAGTTTGGGCAATTTTGTCGTAATTCGCAAGTGATCCGCGCCGCGACTTCACGCCGTAATTCACGCGTGAGTCTGGAGAGGCCATGGTACAAAGTTTTCTTTAGACTTTGACACTAGTGATGGCATATCATCATCAATATCGATAGTTTCATTGTCGATTGTAAAATTTTATTAACACGTGTTTTTTTTTGCGATATTAGTTTATTTCTGGATTTGTAGTCGACTTGTTTCTTCGCATACAGTATAAGCATATCCGGAGTTCAGGGCTAGGCTAAGGGCCTTAAGGTGGCGACTCTTATAGCAGTTCCTGCTAAACAACTGCCTTGCTTTTCTTATGGCAATAAAATTGTTCGGCCTTGAAATGAAGACCTCATCAAAGAAACCAGTGGCCTTGTACGAGTCGGACTCGCGCTCGAAGGGTTCCGTCAAATTCCCTGCCCATCCCTTGTTTTGTTACATAATAAATAATTCTCATAAGTAGTTGAAAACTATAGCTTATCCCATTCGGGAATAGAAATTGCTTTTAGGTTTCAAAATTAAAGATCTAGTGAACGCAATGCTTAAATACTTAAATTAATACTGGGAGAGAAATTAAAGATTGTGCCTTAGTTTTATTTGTTCCTGTTTATACTGTGAAGAATGCTAGCATATCTCCGAAATATTTCCCTCCACCCCTGGAAAAAACACATGTTGAAAACAACCATCACGATTTTGGTTATATATATATACGTCATGTGGGCAGATGATTTACTTACCAAAATTAATTTATTTGCAAATTACGGCATATTTTTACAAATGAGAAGCCGATACATGCCGATTTGATGAGCCTTAGGGCTTTGCCCTTACGCCTCACATCAACCTACGGTCGATCGAAAGAGCTCAAAATGACCTCATCCAATGCAGTGGTCTCGAACGTCAAAATGCAAAATCGGTAGATTTGCCAAAAAAATTCGGTAGATTCATACCCAAAATCGGTATATTGTGAAAAAAACCATTATACCTGCTACTAAAAAAAAATAAGGGCTACAATATTGTTTTGCATACAAACGAGCTAAGTTCCGAATTGGGAAATGATAAATTTCGCGTGTTTTTGTATAAAAATCCAATTCCTTTTTATTCCAACTGACACACGGCGAATAGAAGAAATTATACAGGAAAGTCCACAAGCTGACTATTATAGCTTTCAAACAATATCAAATTCAAGCAAGCACTTTAATGTTCCTTAGGGCTGAGTTTTCAATCCTCAGATAACAGATATCTGTCAGTTAAAATAAACAAATATAAAGTTTGAATTATCGCTTTGCAGAGTCGTAGAGGATTCCCCTGTAAACAAACGAATCGACACGGGTTGCTAGTTCGATTCGGTAAATAAATCCGGAGAAATTCTTTATATTCTCAGAAATCGTGAAAATATCTTTGCATTTCGGTATTTCGGTAGGAGAGGCTCCATATCGGTAGAAATACCGAAAAATCGGTAGGTTCGAGACCACTGATCCAATGACGTTTACAAGCTGGATGTCACGTTGACGGATCATATCAATCTACTTTTTACTTTTTAATAACATGTAACTACAGACAATAATTGAGTCCACTTCGAATATTTTCTGATTTCTCAGACCGCTAGCGCAATCTTTTGCGGGACTTAAGCACTAAACTCTATTCAACTAATGAGTTTAGATGAAAAAAAATATAACTATTTTTAAATAAATATAACGTTAAAAATGCAACGTTACATAGTGAAATGTGTTTTATTTACTTTTTGATATTTACTTACCCATTATTCCATGGTGTAAGGGGCAGCTTCCCGAAGCCGAAAACCATGGACTCGGACATAACAGTTTTATAAATTAAATAACAATAACAATTTTTAATATGCATAAATAATTCCATAGAATAAGAATACATTTTTGACAAGTTTGAAAGGAAGTTTTAAGTTGTATAAAGGGCTATCTAGCTAGCTATTGTATATTTGCGTCGACATAAGCACATCACTAGATTTAGTACCATGTACGCACGCCACGTCCTACAGCGCCAAAATGGCGGTACCTAATCAAATAGGCACAAAAACAGTTTTTAATTAATTCTAACATACTTATGTGACTCAGTACTAGTTAAAAAACGGAGCATTGTGCCATGTTAGTGGAAATTTTAAAATTATTCCTTAAGTAAGCGCAGTTCAGTGCATACATCGATATCGATAAAAATTTTAATACTAGGTCGCCCATCTCTATTTTTTTTCCTGTAGGTTGGCAAAATATTGTTTTACAGTCGCTAGGTTGGCAACGATGAGGTATGTTTGATTTGACATTTCATAGATTTTTTTTTGCTCTATGAAGTCCCGTCTCTTCTTACGTAGTTATTGCTTTCTCTGTGATTATAGATGTAGTTGATAAAGTACAACTATTTATTATGTATTCTGTGGTACAAGTAGTAAGCAAGAGCGCCAAAGTCAAGCGCTCTGAAGTCGGTCACACTTTTAAGTATTGTTTTATAAAGTTTACAAAATGGATAGTCATTGGAAGACATTCACGCAAGCGTAGAATAAGTGTTCCGTTTCGAATCGCGTAACAAGAAAAAGAGACAAAAAGATCCCACCACATAAAGCGAATTGACAAAGCGCGCATTTCACCAAATCAAAGATAAGAACACTTGAGACTTTTCAAATTGGCCGTATTATACGATCGAATAGTGGTGAGGGATGACTGGGCTAAGCTGATTTTGCACTGTGGTCCACAGCAATAAGAACAAATGTGGCTTGTAGTATTTTGACAGATTGTGGTGTTGGCCTAGCCGCCATTTTCCATTATGGCAGCATTGGCTGCGAGAAACGCGACATCTATCGTACAGTTGTAGTAGTTTTTAGTTAGTGTCATCGCGAGCTTGCGTCGTTGGAGTCGTGTGTGCGGTGTTCGTGATCTCGCGGTTATTATATTGTTTGCAACAACCATTGTATTGTGAATTTATCATGGAATATCATTGTGTGCCGTCGTAAAACTCATTTAATAGTCAGATCGTAACCTTACGAAAGTGTATTGAGTAAATTTTCTAATGTGTACCATTTTATTCCGCGTTTCTGTTAGTAAAATAATGAATTTGACACGCCGCCGCAGTCTTCTGTTTGAATTGTCGTGAACCTTGTTGTGGGATCGATTTTTAGGTGTTATTAATGAAATTACAAAGGTGCTCGCGAGTGATACTGTTATATAAAAGAACCTGTTTCCTGGGCCTACAGTTACGAAGCCCGTACGTTGCTGCTATAGCTTTGCCCCGCTTAGAATCGATATGAGTTGATAAAAAATGCATATTTCCCCCATGGTTCCATAAAGGATCGGGTCAATACCGTGTTACCGGCTCGAATGTCGCGTTTATCAATCGAATGTTTTGTTTATCTGTTAATACAATTGTTTTGATAATAGTGTCACCGTTTATGTCATGATTAAAAGTGTCATAGTGATGATTTCACCCGTTCGTGCAGTGCAGTGTCCTTGTGTCCAAGAAGGTTAGTAAACAAAACCATTTTAATGTATTTTTTTAGTTTTTAATACATTTTAACGACACTGTCTTTTCGGTCGGATATTGATTCTATGAACAAATTGAAATTCAAAATTTAAAATCTGTGGTGGTACGTCATGTCAAATTCAAATGTTTTTCTTTATATTTACACTTAACTCTGTTGTATAGAGCAAACGCTTTGAAAAGAGTTTTTTTTAATATATTTTTGTACACCAATCTACTGATAAGTTCTGTTAACCTATTTTTAGGATATAGAATCAATTTATGTAAATAAATGATATTGGTAATCAATCATTTTAAATCCTTTTAGATGATCTTTAAATAGGTATTGATACCAATTTGAGTTTTTAATCTCATTTGTAATGTTGAAAACAAATTAAAAGAAAACTAGTGATAGGATCTGTCAGAAAACTTACATGTTTTAAATCGGCTAGATCTAAAGCACCTGGTAAATGTTCAAACTGTTTACTTGTCAGACATTTGGCAGTGTTTCTCACCCTTAAGAGAATTTTCACTTAAATTTGGGCGACTATGTTGTTTCCAGATATACTTCTATTCATGTAATCTCTGGATTTTATTTACCATAATTAGGGTAAATATCTAAGTTGTGAAATAAATTGAAGCATGACTTACCTGTGATCTGATGATGGCCATCTAGGGAATGAATGGAGGAGATCCATATTACTACACACACCCAACTGATCTGATCAGCATTCTAAGAGCTATTTGGGTAGGTATTTAAAAAAAAACATGAAAATTGCATTAAAATGTATGGAAATCCTGAAACTGAGAACTCTTATCCTTGCAACTCTTAGAATCTGATCAGATCAGTTGGGTGTGTATAGTGATCTGGATTTCCTCTATTCACTCCCTAGATGGCCATCATCAGATAAGAGCTCAATCAATCCCTGGCGAAGAACCAAGTCTTCAAAGTTACCTCGTTTGTATGAAAATAGGCCTGTGATTCCATATTTTTGCTCACGAGTGTAGATTCTATAAATTGACAGTATGATGTGATTAATTTAACTATACACAACAGAAGCGACAACTTCACATGAGAATGTATTGCAAACGGTAAATTGTATAGGTTAAAATTTAAAAAAACCGGTCAAGAGCGAGTCGGACTCGCGCACCGAGGGTTCCGTACAATCATAAATATACTTGGATATGTTATTTTAGGACAGTCTTTAAAAAAGTAGGATAAACGGCAGACAGGTGGAAGGGCGAACAGGCGGACATTTAATTTACAAATGCTGCTTATGGTGACTGAAAAACGTTTTAGCCACTCCACATTGCAAAATGTTTATATTACTAGTCCATCAGCCATTTTAATGTCCCCACTGCTGGGGCACAGGCCTTCCTTATGGGTGGATAAGGAGGACGGGCCATAACCCACCACGCGGGCCCAATGCGGATTGGTGGGTGTTAACGACTGCCAATGCAGCCGGGACCAACGGCTTAACGTGCCTTCCGAAGCACGGAGGAGCTCGAGATAATAAATTTTTGGTCACCCATCCCATGACCGAACCTTGCGAACGTTGCTTAACATCCGCAATCGCTGGTCCAGGCGCTAAACCACTGCGCCACCGAGCTCCTCGTTATTATTATATTACTATATAGTAATATATATAATTACTTAGTAAAGTATGAACTTATTCTTCGTTTATTCGTACGGCAAATAGTAGGTAATTATATTATTTGAACCAGCCACCAATTTATTATTGTAGTGTTAGGTTGCGCCATCTCTTGACCCATAGTGGAACTACTTTTTGCCCTTAGGTTAGCATGCTTAGGACAGCGCCATCTGTTGACTGGTAGTGAAACTAAAAAAAATTTGTTTGTTTTTTGAATTTCTAAAAAAGTGTGTTATATTGAGACATTGTTTTATTTTTCCTGTAATCTTTACATAAACTACTATCACATAGAATTATTTCAGATTTTTCTCTTTGCAAACTTCGGAGATAAGGGGGGGGGAACGGTATTTTTTTTTTACATTTTTCATCATAAGTCGAAAACTATGCGGCTTAAGAAAAAAGAAAAAAAAGTTTTAAAATGTGCAAACAGCGCTCTTTCATATGATACCCCACATGTCCTAATCACCTCACTTAAAATTTTTAAGACCCCTTTTCAGTCCCTGTTGTAAAAAAAATATTAATTTTATTATTTCTTTCTTATTTGCAAAATAGTTGGGCATATGTCATCTAAAACCATTCCAAATTTCAAGTTGATACCATTAGTAGTTCTCGAGATATCCAGCTGTGACAGACAGACAGACTGAGTCACACCATAAGGGTTCCTTTTTTACCATTTTGGTACGGAACCCTAAAAAGGTGTATTGTTTTATACTGCAAGCACTCTGAATTTGTTCTGTTGTATATTAACCGCCTCTGTGGTCTAGTGGTTCGCCCACCCGTGTAAGACGCAGGGGTCCCGGGTTTGATTCCTAGGGAGGTACAATTTGTACTCGGTTTGGTTGGTGGTAGGACTTATTTCAAGTCCGCCTGGCTAGCTTCCACCATCTTACCTAAGTCTGATGCCATAACAACAATTTAAAAATTGTTGTTCAGGCAGTTAGAGGTAGGGACCGGAAAACCCCGTTTTTTGGTTAACCCATTTGATAGGGAAACCCTATTAAAAAGCTTACCAAATGATAGGGTTTCCCTTTCGTTAGGGTTAGTCGACGTCATGCTTACCGTATTGATAGGGTTTTTGAAAATAAGTCTATGAAATACCCAATCAAAAACCCTTTTAATGGTTAGCGGTTCATGAAATACCCAATGAAAACTCCTTTAATGGTAAGCTGTTCCTTCGGCCCAGGTGGAACTAGGTATAAATTTTATAATGAGGCATATAATTAAAATCATTTATAATGTCACTTTCTTTATGCATGCCTCCGACTGCATGTTATTATGTTGCCTTTTATATTTTATCTTGGTTCCATCTTTTCAGTTGACTTGTCTTTTTATGCAGGCGGGGTTTTTAAAATAATTTTTAACCATTACTTCAGTTTTTTTTATTCAGTAAATTCAGCCAGTAAGTAGCTTAGTATAACAACAGCATAATGAGCTACCAAAACAGTATAATCAATAATAATTTCAATTAAATTTAAACTTAAATGCAAATAATTTAAGGTTCAAAATTAATTGGAGATTTTTGACAGTTTTGTATTTAAGTTGAGGTGCTGCAGACTACAATGTAACTTGAACCCAACCATAGACAATGAGGCTTGCGCACTAAACATTTTTGTACCTAAAATTGCTAGTGCGCAATTCACGTGGTATTAAAATATGGGTCAAGTTATTTTGCATCCACTACATTACATCATATTCATATTGTAGGTACCTACTACAAGTGCTCTGAATTTGCGGTTTTGTTGAACAGTCAGCAGCACATCAAGCTATACAAAACTGTCAAAAATGCAGTCATGTATAATTATAATACAAAAGTGCTACATGACATAAATTATGTCTGACAAAAAGTTATAAATCTTATTCTGTAAGCAGTAAGATTCCTTTTTATTTGTCAAATCAGCGCGCACGCAGTTCTTTATTATTGAAATACCAGTTTCAAAGATATTCAGTTACTTGAAAACCTGTAATACTAGGGTAGTTTTGTTGGAATCCCGACATTATTTGAATAGTAATCCTTACTAATATTATAAATGCGAAAGTCCGTTTGTTTGTTTGTTTGTTACGCCTTCACGTCTCAACTACTGAACCGATCGTCATGAAATTTTGCATACATATTGTCAGGGGTACAGAGAAGGACATAGGGTATCATTCATCCCGAAAAAAAGTATTGTTCCCGAGGGAAAGCAAAAAAACTTTCCACGCAGACGAAGTCGCGGGCGGCCGCTAGTATAGCTCATAAACTGTTAATTATACAAGTACGCTGGACAGGCGAACGTCACCAATCGTTTGATCCGCGGGCTGATTATCTAATTAGAAACCACCTAGCGACCGGTTGCAGTTCATAGATGATTGTGATCCATTGCTACTTCTTTTTGGATAAAAAAAAAACATACCAAAGAAAAGTAGCAATGTATGTGGAATGAAACCGGTCGCTAAATAGTTTCTTTTTAGATAATCAAGGTGCTGATTTGAAAATCGCCATATTGGCGCTGAGAGCAGTAGATTCTACTATGGCAGTAGTGAGTGTACTAGGAATAGAGGAATAAGTTCCAAGTTCCACTCACTACTGCCACAGTAGAATCTACTGCTCTTCTCAGTGCCAATATGGCGATTTTTAAATCGGCACAAAAATGCTGTCATTTCATGACCTGTCCATCCAGCGTACTTGTATAATGCACGTCAGTGGGTCACACTGCACTTGTTGTCTATTATGTATATTTTGTGTTACATTATTGACCGAGCAAGCGCGAAGCGCGAGCGAAGCGTCTCTGCTTCAGCTTGGGCAAAAATTCTTCCGTATGTCCTTCCGGCTGTCCGTTTGTTCTCCTCTACAGGTCGCATTTCTTAACCAATTCTCGTGAAATTTTGTGAGCAGGGTTCGATAATTGTATAGAAATTTTCATTTTCAGTCGAACCAGTATTTCGAAATTTTCCAAAATGGCGGAGAATGTAAGAAAAACATATTTCAGCCGTTTCGAAAAATTATAAAAAATGTAACAAAACATTTTTAGCGGTGCAAAGCCGCAATATTTTTTTTATAATAGCTCGAAATCAATCAAAACGTTTCTGGCCAATATTCGCAATTTAATAACTGCGTAGATAGGTATATTATTTAGTTTTTAAACAACATTCAACGAAGCCACTACTGAATGCCACTGTAGGGCTCCTCATTATAGCAGGAATTCACAAATCGCCCACCAGTCGACGCACTACCGCTAACTTGGCGTTAGTGTATAAGTAGAACTGTCATTTTGGGGATTAGGACTTATCACCGACAATCAGTTCACCGAATGCCATTTGCCAACCGCCATATCACCGAAGATTCATTTCACCGACAGGCTATTTTACCGACGGGTCATTTCACTGACAAGCCATTTGACTGAAACTCTTTTCACCGATAGTACATTTCTTCGATCTCATAAGTGTACTTGATTCTTATTGATTAATAATAATGACATATTATTTCGATTTGGTTTGATGACAAATAATGTCTGAAATAAAAATTGTTGATTTACTACATGCATGATTATGTTTCACTTTCGATAAAATCGGTGAAATGAGTTTCAGTCAAATGGCTTGTCGGTGAAATGACCCGTCGGTAAAATAACCTGTCGGTGAAATGAATATTCGGTGATATGGCGGTTGGCAAATGGCATTCGGTGAACTGATTGTCGGTGATAAGTCCTAATCCCGTCATTTTGTTGTTTTCTATGTTGGAAGAGAATTTTCAAAGATATCTATTTTTCTAACAACGCATTTTGGTTTTTTGCAATCTTTAATTCGTTTACTGTCCAACTTTCATAATAATAATAATTATTTTCAACCGTTTTTAGACAACTGAAAAATAACCGGGAACATAACCCGTTACTGAATAAAACCGGCCAAGTGCGAGACGTACTCGCGCACGAAAGGTCCCGTAAAAAATCACGTTTGTAGTATGGGATGGGAGCCCCCTTAAATGTTTATTTTGTTTTTAGTATTTGTTGTTATAGCGGCTACAGAAATACATCATCTGTGAAAATTTCAATTGTCTAGCTATCACGGTTAATGAGATACAGCCTGGTGACAGAAAGACAGACAGACGGACAGTGGAGTCTTAGTAATAGGGTCCCGTTTTTACCCTTTGGGTACGGAACCCTAAAAACCATTTAAATAATCAGGGAGTTAGAATCCTCCAAATAAAAACATCAAAAAAGATTGGGGTCATAAAAAATACTACACCATAGAATGCCATAGATAGACATAGACAAATAGAGAAATCCCGACACAATCTTAAAATGTTAACACCCACTTCAATAACATCAAAAGTTGTTTCCGGCTAAATTCCCCTTTGATGTTGCCGACCCAGTTATGTTTTAACCACAACAGCCATAACGTAAACATCTAGTTAACTGCTAATACGTGTTTCTGAATTAGATAGTTTCACCATATTTGTATTTTTAAATTATGCTTGTACGTATTTGGTATAACTGTACGTAATTATTATAATAACTAGGAATTGTGACGTTACAAAGAAGCAAAAAAACACATAATTATCGCCTCAATAAAAATAACCGACTATGGTTGAAGCAAAAAGGATATTCTGTTTTTAAAAAAAAACTGCTATTTCAGTATGTACCAACCCTGCTTTTTGCCCAATTTCATGATTTTCGCCGCTTTTCTTTCGCCCCGCAAAAAACACATAGAATCAATTAAAATTATAAGAACTATTCTATAAATACTAGTGACTATGTGAGCTGTAGATCTCGAGTTAAAAAGTAGGACAAATTGTATGTTATTAAAAACAAATAGCACAGAATAGATATTAGTTTTTTCAACTAATAAGTATCTATACCACATGAGTAACGAAATAGGCTATTTGACTAATTTTGGAAAACAATTTTAAATTATTCCTTATTACGTAATAAACGCACCACATTGATATTTCAGGATAAAACAATGTATTTCATTAAAAAAAAAACAGTGTTAAAGTTTACAATTTTAAAACCGCGCCAAAAACGCTATGGCGTTGGACACGTGACTTGTTGACGTCACAAGCCTGTAAACATTTGACAGCCATCAATCGCGGATCCTTAGTCAATGGTCTTGTCAAACGCCTGAAGCCATATTTATTTACAAGCAAGTGACGTCATCAGTGATCTTAGAGCGTTTTCGCCACAGAAAAAAAATCAAATATTATTGCATTTTCTAGGTGAAATTAATCAATTAATAGACTTAATTTAGTCTATATAATAGTCTATATAATATTTAGTTTTTTTACGCCAATATGTGTTAGGATGACCACAATTTGTAGTATATTTTCAATGTTGTCAAATACCCTATTACTCATGTGTCTATACTGTGCAAATAATATACGCAGTCCTAGGTTGTGTCAAAAAGTCACAACCTTATTTATTTTATTTTCTCGAATATTGGCCACAAATGCTTTGATTGATGAACTTTTGAGTCTTTTAAAAATAAATAACAAAATCTGCTTTGCACCGCTAACAAAAAAGTTTTGATACATTTTTGATCATTTTTCGAAAACATATTTTAGAAACTTGGCAATGGCGGGATGTTACATTATCACGCTTGGTGGCGCTACTGCTGCTGGAGACCTTTGTACGGGCATTTATCCCCAATTTTCCCATTTATTTTAAATTATATCTACAAATTATTGATACTAATAAATAATTATTATGGAATTTTTACAGTAAACGAATTAAATATTGAATAAAACCAAAATGTGTTGGAAGAAAAATTGATATTTACGTAAGATCGCTTCCAACATCCAAAAATTGATAGCAAACTCATAGAAAACAACGAAATGTCAGGTCACTAGCGCCAAGTTAAGGCTGGTTTACATTATCTTAGTCTTTAGTAGATTGCTTTAGGAGAGTGCTTTAGTGGAAACATGTAAACGGTCGTCTTATGGCTGGTTTACACTATCTTAGTATTTAGTAGAGTGCTTAGTAGCGTGCGAGTAGATTCGAATGCGAGTGCTTTAGTAGTTTTGGTGCCTTTCCAGTGACCGTTTACACGCTTCCAGTAGAGTGTCATTTTCGCCATACCTAATACCTATTATTTAATTCAATTACACGTCACGCGTTCACCGGCAAATGCACTCTACTAAAGACGCTACTAAAATGTCGATTTACATGGTTCCAGTGCGAGTGCGAGTAAAATATCGCGCGGGGGGTGAGCGGGCGCGCAGGGGGTGCTACTGGAAAGCGAGTAGAAAGGCTACTAGAACGTTACTCTCTTTAGTCATAAAGGCTGGTTTGCATTATCTTAGTCTTTAGTAGAGTGCTTTAGTGGAAACATGTAAACGGTCGTCTTATGACTAAAGAGTCGTTTTTTGCTTGATTTGGAACTATAATTTGATTGTGAATGTAAATCCAACAAAAAAAAGTAACAACTACGCAGTATTTTTTTGTATTCGTTAATTTAGTTGGATTCGTAAATATTATTGTTTTATAATCACATCAAAGTCAGATTGCAAAATTACAGCTTATTGCCATTTAATGTTTTGCGAACCCGCAATTTTACTGAACTACTGACGTAACTGCAAACTACACGATTTCGAGAAAAACGCGTTTGAAGCTTTTTATTTACTCTTTTCTCAATTACTCATTTTAGAATTAAAAATTGTATTTAATTTAACTTAAAATTATCCTTGTTATATTTACTTTCATGTATGTTTTGCTTCAGTACTTTGTAGTTTTATTAGTAATTAAAAATTACATTTCTTACCTTACATACCAAATCAACAAAATATACCCAAATAGATAACACAAGAACAATGACTTAAATAGTAACAAGCGTCATTGTTCCTTGAAATATTTAGAGAAATTCTTGTAGTCCTAGTTGAAAGAAGGACACAAAGTACAGGAAAGTCAATGTTCTTCTTCATTTTTTGTAAACAAAAAATGGCCTAATTACCTGAGCGTCGTTGTACCACTGTTAGGCAACTAACTCTTCTCACTTCCCGCGACGCGAGTAACTGACCAATGAGGCATTGTTGTCTTTCTCGCTCAATTTAGACTTACAGTCTTTTACCACAATATAGAAAGAGTACAGTAGTTGAGCTTAGCACTTGCGCGCTCAAGCAACGCACACATAGACATCTCTCACCGACACTGTATAACTGCAATCTCATACCACTCTCAAAACAGCTCGAGTACGTGACGCAGCGGCGAGAGCTGTCTTTGTGTGTGTGCGATGCTCGAGCGCCCGTAGTACTAAGCTAAACTTCTGTTAGTCTCTCTATTTTGTGCTTTTACTTAATACTACAGCCATCTAGCTGTATTTACGAGAATTATTAAAGAGTCAATGTTGCTTACGTTACATGTTACTTTGTTATTTTTTAGGCGTTTGGTGTACTTAAGTCAGTTTCACGATTTTTTGCATTTGCGTCATTGTAATTCTAGAGGTGCGAAATATTGACCCTGTGTCGTTGTAGTCATCGATGAGCCTATGTCATTGTCGTCTTCTCGAGGTAGGTTAGGTACCAAGTTCAAAATAGAAACGATATGGCAACAATGGATGTGTTGTTTTATCGTCTTTGTATTTCTTAGTAGTTATTATATGTATTAAATTTACATTGGCAATATACCCATAACACGAAATTCTGGCCACTATCCTGTCTAATGTTTGCTTTGCCCGCACATAACAGTTCTTTGTTTGTTAATCATTAATATTATACAAACGCCCACATCTCGTATTACTATGTACGTATTTAATAGAAATTGCAAAATCATATCACTAACCGAATATTGAAATATTATACTCTGAAAATACTTGGATCCAAAACTAACTTTAGGGCGTTTTTGGCAGGGCAGTCGTGTTTTTTTTAAACTTTTTAAATTTTATGTTTGGGTACAATATAATATGGGCATCAAATGAAAGGCCTTGAAACCTTTCATTACCCAAATAAAAATTTTTTTTTTTCACATTTGATAGTGGCGTCGTACAGTCGCAATATAGATTTTTTTTTTCAAAAAAGAAATGCCAGTGTCACTCGAGACGATGTAAAGATTCTAACGATACCCCATAAGTATTCCAAATTCCTTATGAATTTAGAAGTTATGGTAGAATAAAAAAACACACACCCACAAACATACATGAACTCTCAGATCAAATAAAAACATGAACTCGGAACAAATTACTAAAGGCTGGTTTACATTATCTTAGTATTTAGTAGAGTGCTTAGTAGCGTGCGAGTAGATTCGAATGCGAGTGCTTTAGTAGTTTTGGTGCCTTTCCAGTGACCGTTTACACGCTTCCAGTAGAGTGTCATTTTCGCCATACCTAATACCTATTATTTAATCCAATTACACGTCACGCGTTCACCGGCAAATGCACTCTACTAAAGACGCTACTAAAATGTCGATTTACATGCTTCCAGTGCGAGTGCGAGTAAAATATCGCGCGGGGGGTAAGCGGGCGCGCAGGGGGTGCTACTGGAAAGCGAGTAGAAAGGCTACTAGAACGTTACTCTCTTTAGTCATAAGACGACCGTTTACATGTTTCCACTAAAGCACTCTCCTAAAGCACTCTACTAAAGACTAAGATAATGTAAACCAGCCTTTACACTCTATTTTTTGGGCAGTCGTGTATAGTTGTATACTGTAAACATTACTGTTTCTTTGTCCATCAGCAATTTTTAATGTCCCCACTGCTGGGGCACAGGCTTAATTATGAGTGGATAAGGAAGACGGGCCATAACCCACCACGCGGGCCCAATGCGGATTGGTGGTTGTTAACGACTGCAACTGCAGCCGGGACCAACGGCATAACGTGCCTTCCGAAGCACATAGGAGCTCGAGATAATAATAAGCTCTGCATTCTCTCCACTCTAGCTCCTGTTTCTTTTAGTCCGTGAGCCCGCGACAGTATTGCCTACGTCATATCGTCGCCCACACGACATACAGACGTAACTAACATCAACCAAAATGTTCACAGCAACGTATTTTCGGTTTTGGTGTCAATATTTCACGATATAACTTTTTAATTATAAATTCTATCAGGAAATCAATAATGTTATTTAGTTAAGTATATTTTTCTCTTTATTTCTGCATACATCATTATCAATATGTATTTATATTATTTGTGTAATACAGCTTTAAAACAGATAAGACACTTTGTGATAACTTTGTTTTTTGTAGGCGGGATAAAAATGTAGTTACGACACTACATTCGCAAAGTAATAAAAAGTAATTTTATACAAATGAATTAGTTTTTAATCACCTTATTCAAAAACAAATAAACAAATTACTATTTTCTACTAATTTCTATCATAATACAACAACTTTTTAATCATAAATCAATAAGTAGCATTTTAAAAATGACCATACTAAAATAAGACTCATAATCTAGTTCCTAATTTTTACAGCACAATATTAAAATTACATTATTCAGTCAGTACACAGATTTAAACAAGTTAACCACTTTATATAGTTAAAATAAAAACACTTTTACCTTATAAATAATCAACTCAAATAAGACTACCTACTCTTAATTAGGTTTTTTTTGGCATTTTTGAAGGCTGCTAGTTGCATCGAAAAACAAGTTATCGAAAAAAATAATACATTGAATCATAGAATAATTAATAAGTAAAAACATTTCTTGCCTCCCCTCTTGACGTGTCGGCCAAGAATAGCATCACCCCCTCATCCCGAGCAGGGATCATAATACCAGAGGACATGAAGCAGCGTTTCCCTGTGAATAAGTTTACCAACATACTGCGATAGCGTGGAGATTGCAACATTTACCTAATCCGCATCAGACAGACCGAAGTAAGAAAAGCATTTCGTGATCGACACGTGATACCATCCGAACCACTGGCTTTATTCACATGTCTGGTATACAGCAGCCATAGTCCTTAGGACTTGTGCGCCTGAATTAGCTCCGGTATTAACACGCCTGTACCGCTTGTACGGCAAAGGGACAAGTACCAAAGTCATGGAAGTTGGCCAACGTGCAACCTGTGCCTAAAAAGGGCAGTCGAGCTGGCCCTGCCAATACCAGGCCCATCTCGGACACGTCCATTCTTTGTAAGATAATGGAACTTTTACTCAACCATAGGCTCCTGTCGTATCTAGAAACAAACGACCTGCTCATTGACCGCCAATACGGGTTTCAGCAAAACCGATCTACTGGAGATCTTCTAGCATACGCCACTAACAAAATGGAGCGAAGCCATCGAGAGGTATGGAGAGGCACTCACCATTTCTCTTGATATTTCGAAGGCTTTTGACAGCGTGTGGCATAATAAATAGCCTTATTGGCAAGCTTCCATCAAACGGACTTCCCACCGGTTTGTGTGTCTGATATCGAACTTCCTGAGTGTTTGGTCGATTCGGGTTGTCATTGATAGCTGCTCGTAGTGCTCGTCCGACCAGTTGGCTATAAATGCCAGAGTCCCTCAGGCATTTATAGTATCGGTACTCTCTGCAACGCTGCGGCTGTTCCTGCTGCATGTTAATGACCTGCTAAAACTCGGTATTTTGGGATATGCAGACGACAGCATCCTTGTAGTGTAGAGAGCTACGTATCTGATGCTCCAGCCAGTGCAGAACAAGTCCAATGTCTTATGGAGGCGATGGTCAGACAGTCTCCGAATGGGGCAAAACCCAGGCGTGTCTGTTCTCTGCTAAAAGGAGTAGTTTCTATCTGACTCCTTACTTTTCGGGGTGTATCCGTGCCGATTACTGAACAACTAGATCATTGACTCCAATTTTGGCTTTTTCATTGAGAATAAAGCACAATTGGCATCTAAAAAGCTTGGCGTTCTGGCAAAGGTGAGAAAATACTTTACGCTGGAACAGCTGCTCAATCTTTACTAAGCGCAAGCTCGATCGTGTATGTATGGAGTACTACTCTCATCTTTGAGATGGCTCTGCCAAATCCACCTCAACATCCTCCAGATGCTTGAATTCATTGAGCTGAGGGCCAGGAAGCTCATCGGCAACGATAACTTTTTCTGTAATAAGCTCAAAAGCCTCGAGCATAGACGCAAGGTTGCAAGTTTATCGTTTTTTTATCGAATACATTTCGGAGAGTGTGAAGTGTAATTGCACAACCTAATTCCGCCATCTCCCTTATTCCATCGGACAACCAGACGTACGAATCAGCGCCACCGTTTTTAGTGGATATAATAAAGACTCGCACTAAGCGATTTGCTTCAAATTTTATCATCCGTACTGCCAGAGACTGGAACTCCTTACTCCTGAGTCTGTGTTTCTCGGTAGATACAATCTGGGGGCCTTCAAGTCGCGAGTGAATAGGTATCTTCTAGGCAAGCGTGTTCCATCGTAGATCGCATCATCGCCTACCATCAGGCGTGATAGCGAACAAGCGCTTGCCTAGGTATCTATAAAAAAAACAATAAGAAACTTACCAATTTTGAGTAGATATCCAAGCAAGCAATGAGGATTAGTAACAGGTTTGAATCCTCTAGTTTTATTGATATAATATAAACACATATTGATAGCTATGAAACATAGTGAAATAATTTTTGAAATCCGTTTAGAAATAGTTGAGTTAAAATGGTTTGAAGGAAATGCCAAACTCAATGCAATATGTGCTTTATCACGTACGACATAAGGTTCGCGTACGTCACAATGAGGTCATAAGGACCCCCAAGAAACCAGTATTTTAGCTCTTATAACTTCTCAGGTTTAAGAGATATCGTAAAAAATTTTTCACAGTTAATCATGTGGTGGCATAAGCTTTCTAATTAGCCACTAAACAAAAATCGTTACTGATCCTCATTCACGGTAAACTCTCAGATCAAATAAAAAAGTAAGATGGAGCGTTGCGAACAATGAAGTGAGGCCGGTTTTTGATGGTACATGTGTGCGTACAAGGGGGCGGGCGGGGGCCGGGCCGCAGGGTTTCATATGGGAAGCCAAGGCGTAGTTTCGTTACACGTGTGTGCGTGAACTGTGTATGTACACAGCCAAGGCGTAGTTTAACAGGCCTCACCGCTTCGTTCGGAAGACTCCGTCTTACTTTTTTTATTTGGTCTGAGCGGTGAACTGTAAATAGCGACTTCTAGTCTTGTTGCAACGTGTTGTGGCCATCGGCGCTGAGGGTGCGCAGGTGTCGTCGGAGTAGAAATGCCCCTTACCTACTTATACTCCATTATAATCCCTAAGTTGTACTAAATACAACACTGTTTTGTTTGCACTTTTTATAAATCGAACAGTCGTAAATGGTAATAACTTCATTAATTTTACACCACTAACCGTCGTAAGTTACTTACGTTTTTTAGATAAAACAGAAGCTTTATTTTTAAATTTTACAAAGAGTCTTAAGTTACATATGTCACATAGTAAAACGAAAAAAAAATATTTTTTTGAAGATAAGTCGTTCCTAAACTTGTATATCTCTGAAACTATGTTACCTACAGGTGCGACACTTTGTGACAATGAAAAGCAATAGAAATTATGTATGTTACAGCATTCAGTTCAGTTACGACAAAAGTGTAAGATACGTCAGTATGTCGTGTGGGCGACGATATGACATCACGATGAAATGCAAGGCACACGGTCCGAAAAGTTGTGCTGAGCGAGGATCAGAAGATTATCGCAAATAAAATTGGCCGGAAGCTTGAGAAAATCTTCCACTTCCGGGCAAAATTTTAAGATTATATTTACGTCATGTGACATCAATAAGAGACTTGTGTCATCATTTAGTTTTCAATCGTAGAGAGAGTAAACATAAGTATGTCAGTTCTGAAATGGCCGGAATACCTTAAACTTAAAATTTTTGTTTTTATTTTCAGAAGATTATCGCAATTTTATTTGCGATAATCTTCTGATCCTCGCTCAGCACAACTTTTCCGACCGTGTGCCATGCATTTCATCGTGATGTCATATGTCGTAGGCAATACTGTCGCGGGCTCACGGACTATTTGAGCAATCGTGTGATAAAAGATTTTTTGAAGGAAATGAAAAAAAAAACGTTTCATTCACGTATCATGCACGTAGTTCCATGAAGATTTATCATAATTGCTTTCAAAAACAACGTCAGACTCGCTCTAAACTCGCCAGCTTTCGAAGTTCAAGCTAATTTGAATTTTACAAGCGCCAAATGACCCGTGAACGTTCATTCGCTTTTTCACAGCCAACAGGATAAGTTTTGAGCTAAGTTTAACTTGCGATAGCGTAATGTTTATTCAATATTAAACACCTCGCAGATTATATCTTGAAATAAGTTAGCTTCTGTCAAAAATGTAATGAGCCGGCATTACCTCACGTCGACAGTATTGGCAAATTCATCGTACGTTGCCGGTTTTGTAACAAATGCTTCAAAGAGGTTATTTCAAAAGCATCAATGGGCCGATGCTTGGCAAATATGTAGTGATTTTTGGTACAAGCTTCGGCTTGCTGTCATCTTGAAGTGACATTTAGTCAAAATTTAGATAACTACTAGATATGGTATGGTTCTAATGTCATCTAGTCAAAATTAAGATAACTATATTGTATAGTTATGATTTTTTCTCTCTTGCTTTCACTATGTCATACGCTTTTGATTTGCTTACAGGCGGACGGACAAACACCGGATAGGTGAAACTAAATAATGGGTAGTATTTAATCGGGTAACAATAAATTCCCATTTTGGATATCAAAAATACTGAATAAAGCGTACTGAAATACTAAGTGGGCAACGGAGAAAGGGCGACTACAAGTGTTGAAAATGGGTGACTTTTAAATACAAATTGAGTAACTAGTTATCCAGAACGGGCGACCAAATTACTATTTGGGCGACAACCTTAGGGCACACAAAACATTTAAAATTTGGCATTTTTATTTAAAAATAGATGACTTATCCTAATCAAGATGACAAAAATACCATGTTGGGCAGCTTAAATCAGTTAAATAGTTACCTACTTGGTATAATAATAGTTGCCCACTCAGTATTTATGTCACTCATTTAAAATTTTCACTGCTAACTTAAATTATTTATCTCCTACATGTAGTCGCCCGTTTTACGTAGTTTTTGTAATCCACAGTTTGCCGCCTGTTTATTTTTTTTGTCGCCCAAAAAATAAACCGCTACCAGGTTTAGTATTTAAGTATCCCATTTAAAAAAAAAAAAAAAAACCCATTAACAGTCACACTTAATTATTTCCTTTCAACCAATTAATTAATTCCCCTAAATAAAAGCTTATAATAATAATCCCTTTGCCTTTTTTCTTCTGTTCAGCTATAGAGGAATTCAGTTAAAAGAAAAAAGCTAACCCGATGTCCATTAGCGGTGCGTTTCGTTACTCCAAATCCGTACTACTACGAATGCATTAGCGTAGCGAGATATCTGATTACTCTATGCATCTCAGTCGCAGGCGCTTTCCGTACGTTCCAAATTCGAATTTTCAATTTTAAAAGTTTCGTGTTCCCGCCAAAATAGAGTTCTTTCATGACAGCCTCGTGTAGTTAGTCTATTTCGTCTGTGCCGTGGTAGAAATGAGAATAAAATCACGGTTGTCGTGATCTATCCAATAATAAAAGCTCAGAATTAAATACTCGTAATAGTACTATAACTAGTTGTACTAACTTCTATTACGGACTAGATTAGGACATAGTATACAGGGTCATTTTGAACTTACCATCCAAATTTTAAGGATGTATCCAGTCTATGAAACTAAACAACTTTCTCCAAGAAACATGTGTCATTCGCCAGAAAATTTTGGTCATCCCATACTAAATTGATCACGTGATCTCTTTGATTTGTATGGAAAGTCGATTTTTATTTTACATATTTGACCATGTGTTCCTTAGAGAAAGTTGTTCAGTTTCATGGACTGAACACATCATCAAAATTTGGATGGTAAGTTCAAAATGACCCGATATAGACGGGAAAGACATATAGATGGGCGCTCAGGGTTGCTGCTACTCGAAATAAAAATAATTTTGATACAAATTGAAAGACAACTAGAACATTACTCGCTTTAGTCACTAATACAACCGTTTAAAATTCTACTAATGCACTCTCCTAACAACTAAGATTATGTGAACCGGCTATAAATTAGCGGTCTAACTAAGCAAACGAAGTCGCGAGCGGTCGCTAGTAAATAAATATATTCCTAATATCTCTTTGCCGTATTAAAATTGCCTACTTGCCTATTGCCTACGTATTGCCTACTTGTCAAATTGGCAGAATATTTTTTAATAGGTAGAATAAGCTCCCTTAGAATAGAAAAAGTGCCAGAATTTTCGGTTGCTGCGTGAAAAAATTAAAATATTGAAGTCGAAGAGACTTTTTTATTTTTTTTATTTTTCACGCGACCAAAAATTCTGATATTTTTTTCTATTATTGAGGGAGCTTCAGCTAATTTGATTTTTCTCAGACATTGACATTTCGTGACCTTTAATTTCTTTGAATATAAATCATCTGAATTGCATTAAACAACAAAAGACAAACTAATTAACTTTAAATTTTTTTGCTCATTCGTAATGAGAAAGCACTAAGTGAGAAACACAATTTTGTTTATTTATTTTCCGACTTTAATTACTTTTTCAATTAACGTTATAATACAATATTAAGGAATGTCTTAATTTTAATTAGGGACATAATTGCAACAAAGTAGATTTCTTTTAGAAGCAAAAAATTTAGGAAAAATCTCGTTGATCATTTAATTTTCAATTTCAGTGTAAAAATACTTGCAATCCGATTAATTTAACAATGTACAACTAAAATGACTAACTTCAGAGCGCTTGCATACGACGTATTTGAATCTACAAATTTTTTCTTTGCAATCGACTTACCACCATAACTTTTATTTTAATAAAAAAAATTACCGCCTCTGTGGTCTAGTGGTTCGCCCACCCGTGTAATACGCAGGGGTCCCAGGTTCGATCCCCAGGGGGGGTACAATTTGTAACTCGGTTTGGTTGGTGATAGGGCAAGTCCGCCTGGCTAGCTACCACCATCTTACCTAAGTCTGACGCCATAACAACAATTTAAAAATTGTTGTGTTCCGGCAATTAGAGGTAAGATAGCCAGTTCCTCAGTGATGAGGATTCCGGGTGTAGTGCGCTTCCACCTTCGGCCTTAGGTGAAGGCCAAGCACTATTCCGTGGTGCATAAAAAAGATAATAACCGTGAATAGGGACTTATACTACACTCGACGTCAGAAAAATCGCACCTCTTCGAAAGTAAGTTTAGACTTGGCCACCTGCTATTGCTATTGCTAGCTAACGTTCTATTGTGTAAATGTTGATATCTATTGAAAGTACATTTAATGAGCTTTCAATTAATATTTGTTTGATTTAATTAACATAACAGTTACCAAAATTAAACGCTTAAAACGTTATTGCTTGCGCCGCCATATGAGGGAAATAAAAGGGGTAAATTTAAGAAATGCGGGTAAATTCGTTATCGAGATGATGGAGAAAATACACTTCAACAGTTCAATTAAAAAATGGAATACCCAAGATGTTTACTATTGCCCATGAAGTTGCTCAAATATTGCAAAATAATGAGGCAATGCAGGGTTGGGAGATCCAGATTTTGAAATTTCCCCATATTCAAGAATTCTTTTCCCCAAAATGATACGTTTGGCAACTTTTTCCCCATTTTTGTTAAACAGGAAATAAAAAGAATTGAAAGATATTAAACTAAGTTTATTAAGAATAAAAACGTGTTAAAATATAATAAAATAAAGATATATCAGAAGTTCTAAACTGAATATCTAAAACGTTTAGAACTTCCGAAACTTCATCTTCGCTTATCATGGTCAGATAAACATTATCGGAGTTAAATATAATACTCCAACCAAATTCTTCCTTGTATATTTTCTCCCCAAACATTTTCCCAAATATTTCATTTCCCCAAAATTTCGCCAAGACCGTTATTTTTCCCCAAAAATGCGAAAAAAACCCCCAACCTACCAACCCTGAGGCAATGTAATGTTGCTCGGAAACTGAATAATTGATTCCGTTCAAAGAGTATTCCGACGATTTCTAGAAACTGTTGGCTATGTATGTTGCTATGTATGTGTATGTTGCTAATTACTGTGATTCAGTTTCCGAGCAACATTACATTGCCTAATTTTTTTGCAATATTTGAGCAACTTTATCGGCAATAGTGCCTATCCATCTTGGGAATTCCATTTTTTTTATTGAAGTGTTGAAATGTGTTTTCTCCATCATCTCGATAGCGAATGTACCCGCATTTGCTGAATTTACCCCTTTTATTTCCCTTTTATGGCGGCGCAAGCAATAACGCTTTAAGCGTTTAATTATGGTAACTGTTATGTTAATTAAATCAAACAAGTATTAATTGAAAGCTCATTAAATGTACTTTCAATAGATATCAACATTTACACAATAGAACGTTAGCTAGCAATAGCAGGTGGCCAAGTCTAAACTTACTTTCGAATATGTGCGATTTTTCTGACGTCGAGTGTATTATGTATTCTGTGAATAGGGTTGCTTAGTTTACGATCGTTGCTGTTTGTTTTTTAAATTCTCCCATTGTAGAAGCTTAGGGATGGCAAAGAAATCTATGTCCATACAGCCAAGTATCGAGTCTGCTTTCTCAGTGACTTCTGCTGAAGTCGTCATCACTAGCTATAATAAAACTCTCAACTTCACAACACAAAAATTGCGCCTATTTCTAGGATTCCACATATGCTCCAGTTGCGTAGACACTTAAGACACAAAACTACACTAACTTTAGGTCACAAGTCACAATATCCACTTTGTACCAATTTGCAAACAATTTTAAATAGCCGGTGGGCTAAACTCGACAAAATTGCACCACAAAAACTCTATTTCGCCGCAGAGTAACTAGACCAGTGGTTTCCAACTTTTTAACCTGTGCGCCCCACCCAACAGTATGCAATAATATTTACGCATGCAGAAACGATGAAAATATAAGTTGATGTGTTTATTCTTATTAAAATGTAGATTTTCAACAATTAAACACAAGTGGTGCACTAGTACTACGCCTTAGATTATTTATATGTCTAGAAAGACAGTCGAAGCTACGACAGCGTCGAAAAAAATATCGCCCAACAGTTGGGTGAACAAAACACGCACACATTGTCAGTAGTGTGCCCCGGCCATAGTTTTTATTAAAATACTCTTTGGGTGCGATGATGCTAGAAATGCACACCAACTTAAAAAAGTTGGCCTGTTTTGTTTAATACGTCAAAAGCGTCAATACTCTATCTAGACATATAAATAATCTAAGCACTAACATCGGTGGCACCGTTCATAGTCAGAAAATATGTTTTTTTTATAAGTACTATCTGGAGCCGCTCATCGCGTCCCCCTTTGGATAGCTACGTCACCCTGGGGGGCCGCCCCACTGGTTGGGGAACCCTTGAATAAGACTATCAGATGCAGTTGCTAACTATCTAGAGCCGCTCGTCGCGCCCCCCTTTGGATAGCTACGCCCCCCTGGGGGGTGCCCCACTGGTTGGGACCCAGGAACTAGATACACATAACGCCGCACTGGTTGGGGAACCCATGAACTAGACTATCAGAGGCAGTACAAACTACTAGAGCCGCTCGTCGCGCCCCCTTTTGGATATCTACGCCCCCTGGGGGGCCGCCCCACTGGTTGGGGAACCCTTGAATAAGACTATCAGATGCAGTTGCTAACTATCTAGAGCCGCTCGTCGCGCCCCCCTTTGGATAGCTACGCCCCCCTGGGGGGTGCCCCACTGGTTGGGAACCCAGGAACTAGATACACATAACACTATCAGAGGCCACCGTCAATCTGTCAGGAGATCTCTCAATTATTAACGGCGTCTGTGCTCTTGCTTTTAACCACATGTAGTGACACCATGATTTTTATAATTATCGAGGACAAAATGGGTATAATGGGAGAAAGAAGCTGCGTCAGTTATTCACGGCTAGAATCTTGAAATGGCTGCAAAACATCGGAAGAGTGGTATTTTCTGAGTTTTATGTCCCTGCTAGGGATAAAGCATCACCAAAATCATCATTTTGTTTACTTAAAATACCTATTAGTCTTTTTTAGAACTTGTGTTTCTAATAATAACATAACATTCAAAAAGTATGTAAAAATTCAAATAAATAAAGTAAAATTATATCGCTATTTCATCTTAATCAATTGTCAAAACATCTGGAAAGATATTTCAATTGAATGTCGAGGTTCCTCACCTTGGTGAAATAACGCTGGCTTGCAGTGTAAGAGTGGGATATACTAGAAGAAATTTGACGATGCCACTAGTGACTCGATAGCTCAGTGGTCAGAGCATTGGACCGGACATCCAAAAGTCGCGGGTTCGATTCCCGTCCGAGAAATTGATCTGGTGCCAGTTGTATTTTTTCTGGTATATTATTTAGTATTGTATAAAAATAGCATTGTAAATACAAAAATGTCAAAGGACATTATCCATTTTGGTCCAAATGTGAAAGTGCCGGCCAAAAAGCAGAAGTGCTTTATTTTGATAGATTTTGTCCACCTAAGCATTTCTTATTAAGGCACCGAAGCTGTAGCACCGCTATACTCGATTTTATATAAGTTCAAAAAGTCTATTTTTTATACATTTTGGCACAAATGTAAAAAAAAGTCAGCCAAAAAGCAAATTCTAAAAGATTTTGTCTGCCTAAGCATTTCTTATTATGGCAACAAAGCTGTAGCACCGCTGTGCTTGATTTTAATTGAGTTCAAAAAGTCTGTCTTTTCATACATTTTGACACAAATGTAAAGCGGTGCTACACTACAGCTTCGGTGCCATTATAAAAAATGCTTAGATGGACAAAATCTTTCAGCATAAAGCACTTTTGTCTTTTGGCCGGCACTTTCATATTTGGACCAAAAATGTATGAAATGTGGATGATATCCTTTAAAAAGTTCCTAAATAGTTTCATTTAAGATACTTTGTCTTTAACAAGTTAAGCAAAATAAAATTCCTACTCCCCAAAGTCTTCGCCGGTTATTCTGTGACGGAGGTCATTTTATCTACCCTATTATCTCGTGTGGTAACCCCACACAAGGAGTACTGCTTTCTACCTCCCCGTGATAATTGCGGCACCGATTTAGCCAAATTGCTGTAATTACGCGCTGGCTCCTAGCCTGGCTGAATTAATCGTGTTCCGAGGCCGTGACTTGGTCTATGGTACTAGATAAAAACTAGCTTTGAGCGCGCGAAAAATGACAGGTTGAAGACAAAAGAGGTTTTCACCTTTTAGAATGAGAGGTTTCCAAAAGTTTATTCTCATCTCAACAGATGGCGTTGTACTGAATTGCTAATTCGCATTACCATTCAGACCTGAAATACTTTTGAATCTTTTGATAATCTTGACCATAGGGAACGAACGACATAAGGTTACCTTTTGACGAGAAAATAAATATAGTTGTAATAAGGGGAAGAAGTTCTGCCTCTGGGCCCTATTTCACCAAACTGACATAATAAATTTTTACAAGTCGACATATTTGTAGATTTGTCAAAATTTTTCAAAAGTTTGGAGCTGAGTTAAGTTAGCTTGACGCTTGTGGACTTGTAAAAATTATCTATGTTTCACAACATAATTGTCTCTCGAAACTAAAGGAAGGAAAGAAGGAAAAGGAAAGGAGCTCGATGGCGCAGATGGCCACAGAATAGCTAATAGTACAACATGGCCCAGCGATTGCGGAGGTCAAGCAACTTTTGTAGGAAAGGTAGGTAGTGGACCCCCACAGTAAATCCTCAGTAGACGAAATTTACAGTATGATAAAGTATCATAAATTAAACATATTTTTTAAATTATCCAAATGGTTTTTTTTTGTTTTTTGGATATTTGTACATAGATTTTGGTTCATACTATATTACATCCCTGCAAAGTTTCAGCGACTAAGGATTTAATGTTGGGGTCTCCATACAAAAGATCGCTTCATTTCCTACATTAAACTTTCACAGAGGTCAGTCATGAGGTGGGTGACTCCTCCATGCTTTGGAAGGCACGATAAGCCGCTAGTGCATTTCCCCTTGCAGCACGGGTGCATTTGCATTGCGCCCGCGTGGTGAAATATGGCCCATCCTTATTCACCCATAAGGAAGGACTGTGCCTCAACATTGGGGACCTTAGATGAAAATTTCATCTAAGTTGGGGACATTAAAATGGTGATGGTCAAAGTAAGGACAATTTTGTAAAATTCATCGACATAATATGTCACTGACAAATGTCAATTTGGTGGAATAGGAGCCAGAAACAAAGTGCACGCAGAAGAAGTCGCGGGCAGCGAACTGAAATCTTTGGAAGTTAGTGTAGGAAATGAACCGATTTTTTGTATGGAGACCCCAACATTAAATCCTCAGTCGATGAAACTTTGCAGGGATGTAATATAGTATGAACCAAAACCTCCAAAACAAATATCCAAAAACAAAAAAAAAACGATTTGGATAAATTAAAAAATATGTTTCATTTGTGATACTTAATCAAATCATACTGTAAAGCAACGGTTCCCGAATTCTTTTGGCTACGGAACCCTTTTTGGTTCACCGCTTTTGGGCGGAACCCTAGTTTAAGTAAGA
Source organism: Agriphila geniculea (assembly GCA_943789525.1). Lineage (NCBI taxonomy): Eukaryota > Metazoa > Arthropoda > Insecta > Lepidoptera > Crambidae > Agriphila > Agriphila geniculea. The sequence goes on along the minus strand of OX038898.1, from coordinate 6,507,456 downwards.
AGAAAACTAATCAGGGTAATTACATTCAGGTAAAGAAAACCTAGGACAAAGTTGCGCGGCGAGCGCGAAGCGTGAGTCGCAAAAAATTTTTGGGTCCATTTTCTAACTAAATGTACGTTGAAATCATTAAAACTGGCAGTAAAACCACTGTAGAGTTAGTTATTCTGTGGTAGAGTCTGGTAACTGGTAAATGAAGGACATGTTGAATGTATGTAATTAAAATACTCAAAATCAATGGAAACAAACGGGCGGGTCAGCAAAGTAAGAGAAAAATAAAAAAAAGGAGAACCACTTAACTGAAGGGAAAAATAGACTTTTGATTTAATGTATTAGGTATTTTTATTTAGACTCTGTTTCCATGCTAATTTTCTATTACTTCGGGCCTCTCTCATTAATTGCGGGTCATTTTTATATTTACTTACGAATTCCGGACAAGACATGTCTTTAGCAATTCTGCTTTCAATAAATCTACTGAGCAACGATTTCTGACATTAGAACATTTAAGCGTCATATGGGAAAACCTCGCTCAACATTTGAAAGCAATATGCTTAAAGCGCGAGATACAACACAAAATAAGGCATTTAAGATGTTGAACTTTATGCTTTTAAACATCTGGACGCATTTTTATTAATACTTTGATTGTGATCGCGTGTTATCATCAAAAATCTGGACAAAATTAATGGATTGTCGGGACGCGGGACAATATCATCGAAGTCGGGACTGTCTTTATACCTAAACTCTTGAATTTTCGCGGAACCCCTGCGAGCCTCTCACGGAACCCCAGGGTTCCGCGGAACCCCATTCGGGAACCGCTGCTGTAAAGTTTCGTCTACTGAGGATTTACTGTGGGGGTCCACTACCTTCCTTTCCTACACTAAGTGTAATTGCAAACAAATATTACCTAAAAACTGGCACCACGGCACAGAATAGCTAATATGACCACGGGGCCGAAAAAGTACAACCCGCTCAGCTTTAGTCGGATCAGCCACGCACCCGGTGACTGACGTTAGCGTTCTTTACAATAATTGCAGTTTGTATTGTAGAGAAACGAGAGAAAGAGAAAGTTTATTAGAAATGAAGTCCTGTGTGAAAATGGTGTAGAAGGCAGTAAAATTAGGTATGCGGAAATAACGTATCATATTTTTTCGTTTAAGTATAGAAAATATCTATGAGTATACAAATTATGGTCGCTAATAAGCAACTAAATTTGTGCTGCATAATTAAATGTTAGCATTTTTAACTCCATCCACTTAGTTGTACTTTTCGTGTGATGCCATTCTTTGAGCGCAATGCTTGTTCCATAGATTTTAGTTCGCTGGTCGCAGGCGGCCGCTAGTTCTGTCATAAAGTCATAATGTATATGCTTGGCTCTACTATGTTAATTTAATGTTATTTCAGAATTTACTGCTTAAATCTGATTATTCGCATGTGCTTTGTATCAAAGAGCTACACAGGTGATATGTGGACGTTAATGTTGGGGCTTGGTGTTTGTTAAAAGATGTGAGCGATTTGACAAATATGTTCAATATTAACAAAGTCAGTTTTCTTTTCCATTAACACACCAATTATTACCACCAAGTGTAATAAACTAGACTGAGGAGGCGACAAAAATGTCCATATTTTAAGTTCATATTTTTCGTACGTAGGTAAGGTGGGTAGGTAAGGTTAACAGGTAAAATTGAATTATATTATACTAAGCTTGACCTTCTGTTCTCCCGCTATTTTGTGATAAGAGTGTTTGGTTTTTACTGTGCTTTTGTTTAACCCATGACCGTACCACAGTCTAAAAACTGACAAATATCAGGCCCGCTCTGTTGACGGTGTCCGACGCAGCGTTAAGCAGACAACCCTTGTCCTAAACATGATGTTATCATGAAATTACAGTGAAAATATTGGTTTGAACGTTCAGCTGTCTCTCATTTTTAAGGCTACTGAATATATACCTCAAATGGCCGGATTACTTAAGTATGGGCAGAAAACGTTTCCCAAAATATCACATCGCAAACTATTTTACGCAAATTTTCATTTGGCAAAAAACATTTGTCAAAATAACTTATAGGTTTTTGTTGTACAACGAAAGATGAGATTGAAATGGTGGCGCCACTTTCCTTGTTAAATTAACGTTTAGAGGTTAATTTATTGGAAACTGACTTCTAAAATAAGGTACTATTTTTTTTGAAAAAAGAAATATATGTAGCTTACTTCCGCAAGATGCAATGCCCGCCCGCCCGCAAAAATATACACATGCACACCACAAAGTATCAGTGCACAAACCTGCATTTAGCAAGCCAGCAACACACCTTGCACCTTCACCAATTAGGCTACCCTACACGTGTTTCGCCCCAACCCGGAGCATCCTCAGGAGTTAGATCGTGCGTAAACCAACACCGAATGAGCAACTAACGCCCTCCGACACCGTATTTATTGTCCCTTCCTCCCCACTCCGCACCGAGTCACTGACAACGTTTGAAGAAGAATGTAGAAAGAAAAAATGAACTAAATTAGTTCCTTTTCCTACCGAGTCTCATCTTTCGTTGACCAGACTCTATAACCCATGACTCGTACCACAGTCTAAAAACTGACCCACATCAGGCCCGCTCTGTCGACGGTGTCCGACGCAGCGCTTAGCAGACAACCCTTGTTGTGAACATCATGTTATCATGAAATTACCGTGAAAATATTGCTTTGAAAGCTCACCTGTCTCACATATTTAAGGGCCATATTACATCTCGGCTGTGATTTTTGCGTAAAATTACCAATTTTGGCGATCTTTATCTCAGAAACAAAAACACTTATTGAATAGTGCAGAGCTATTGGCATAGTTCGTAGCGCCCTTTTCTTAACTTTTTAATTAAACCCAAAATGGCAGAGAAACATATTCATAAAATGAGCGAAGGCACTTTTTTGAGCTCCTGAATTGAACTACTGTTCTAAACAAATGAAAAAAAAAGTTATCTCTTATATGATAGAGTGTTATGTCTTGTATACCCGTATAGTTCGTATTTGAAATATTTATGGAATATGTAAAAAAACATTCTAATCAAAAATCATAAAACTACCTAAAACTACTAAAAACGCTCAGAATTAACTTTAGTTTTCTTCTAGATACATTAATTCATATTTGAATAATCTTTACTTCTTAAGAAAACCAAATTTCATACTTTTAGTTGTCTTTTGTACTTGTTTGTCTTACTGTGTATGATCAAAGTTAACTCTGAGAAAGCGTCCACTAACTTTTATCTGGGGGCACGGGAGTGCCCCCGCCAAGACGAGGAAGCGAAGCGCAAGGGCACTACCTACCTTTTCTCGAAGCGCTTCGTCGTTTTTTTGAACCCTCATATCTTGGGTTTGGAGTATACTAGATAAACAAAATTCTCGGAATGTGATATCAGTAGTAGACTTATTAAATACACAAAATTTGAATTGTATAGCTTTTATAATATAGATTTAATTGATATCTAAAAAACCCCGATTTCGTCACTGACTCACTCATGATCATCAAAATTCAAAGGGTACTTCCAGAAGTCCTAGAAAGCTGAAATTTGGTATGTAAGCTAGTATTAGAATAAAATAATAAGGAAACTATTAACATATCACTATTAGCCGCATATTTTAACTAAGGTGTAGAGTTTTTGAAGTTAGGGCTTGCAGAGTTAGGGCGCGTAGAGTTCGAAGCTTGGATCTACATGAGGTCTGATAACTTTTTGACAGTTCGAGGTCTTGGCAACATTATTCATAAAATGATTTTGGTGGGATTTTAATTTCTAACCACAAAACTTTCCAGTGAATCATCATATAAGTTTTTGGCGGACACAAATATAAATGAATTTAGTAGACCCAAAGGTTTCTATAGGTAGTATAAAATCCATCAAAATCGAAATTTCGACAAAGAAATGTAATAGGTCTCTTAATGTGTATTGTGTAATCATTTTTAAGGACAGAGCTGTAGCTTTTGATCTATCATATATTTTTGAAATACCTTTAACTAAAAAAGATACATAAAAGTTGTTTTATTTAGTTTTTAGCATTTTGCTTTGAAAGCCTGTGATATATAAAACCTAATTCATGGCTCGGACTAAAGCTTAGATTCGATATATTTTAAAACCATTGTGATTTTTCAATCCTGTCAAAAGCACACTGATATCTATTTTGCACAGTATATTTTAATTTTAATCCTACCCTCTGGCTTTGAATGAAACCTAAAAGGTATTCGAAGTAGGTAAAATGTACTTTATTTTCATTTTTTTGCATGTTTATCAAAATGAATTTGGAGTAGAATCAGTATTAAATAAAAATAAATATGATATCAGAAATATTGATTAAACTTTTTTTTAAACGACTGCCAAAAAAAGAGTGTATTGTGTTTAGGGTTCATGCATAATAGTTCATGTATGTTTTTATTATAACCTTTGAACAAAGATCAAAGAGTGAATAAAGTTTTGTGGTAAATGCTTGTTAAAAAAAATATATATTTGGAAGTTTACATTAGTTTTAAAATTCTACCCTTAGGCATAAGAATAAATTTCTTATACCTTAGGAAGCTTTCAGACGAGCGAGTTTCTTAAAGCTACTCGTGCGAGTTGCAATATGGTTAGGGTTACCTTACCAGACGTCGGGATTTGTTCTGACATTTCTGTTTTTTTGGATTATTGACATTATAGTAAAGCAAACCTTATAAATTAAGCTCAATAAACCACTATAACTTAAAAAATACCGAAAAACCGCTGCTACGGGTGAGTCCATTTTTTCTAGTATTTTTTATATTTAAAAAAATATCATAATATAAAAATAGCATTGTGAATGCCTAAAATCTAAAAATTCTAAAATATCCTACTAATATTATAAATGTGAAAGTTCGTGGGATATTTGTCACTCCATCACGCAAAAACGGCTGAACTGATTTGGATGAAAATAGGTACACAGTACAAGCACAGCATACAATAATCGTCTCTGTGTTCTAGTGATTCGCCCAACCGTGTAAGACGTAAGACGCTGGCATGGACAAAAATATATCCATGACGCAGGGGTACCGGGTTCGATTCCCAGGGGGGGTACAATTTGTACTCTGTTTGGTTGGTGGTAGGGCTTATTTCAAGTCCGCCTGGCTAGCTACCATCATCTTACCTAAGTCTGTAGCCATAACAACAATAGGGAACATGCATAAGTCACCGATTTTGATAAATTTGAGCTTGATCGCTGCGGACACGTATAAAAACATGATGGAACAGAAAAATAAAAAATAAAATGTATTACTTTAGTTTTATCACACAAGGGAAAATAGCGATATTTTTTTTCGTTTTCGGAAATAATGCACTTAACAGTCGGATAGAACATCAAATAAGAAATAATATTTTGTATCACATATATGTACTTAAACGCAATATTTAGGGAGATATTTGAAAATTCTTGGCTAACTCCGTACTAATGCACTGAAACGTGACATGAGTGACGTCACAAATGTTGACCTTTTTGTATAGAGCGTTTTCGGCGGGTGCTGCTGCGTGCTACCTTCAAGTAACTATATCACGAGAAAAAAACACAAGAGAAAAGTTTTAATATTACAGTTGATTTTCTCACGCATTATACTTTTGATACAAAAAAAATTTGATGCATGTTCCCTATTAAAAAATTGTTGTGTTCCGGCAGTTAGAGGTAAGATAGCCAGTTCCTCAGTGGTGAGGATTCCAGGTGTAGTGCGCTTCCACCTTCGGCCTTATCGTCACTTAACTTCAAGTGAGATGAAGGCCAAGCACAGTGCCATGGTGCATAAAAAAACAGATAGTTTATAGCCTGGATACTTTTTATCGTGTACCTAACTATCCATTGTCGCTATCAAAGCATCGCTTGTCTATAGGCTCCCTAAATGGTACAGAGATTGTAAAATTTGGGAATCCATATCGTAAGCGTTATTAGAGTTCGCCTATGTGCCAATATCGCATTTGCGCTACAGCCTACAATATAGTCGTAACCTACAGCTGTTTGCGATGGAAGTCATTTCAAATATACTGTAGTTTAACGGCAATATCCTATGCATGCGATTTTATTATTAAGTCATTATAATATGCCATAAAAAACGGGTAGTATTTAATCGGGTAACAATAAATTCCCATTTTGGGTGTCAAAAATACTTAATATATTGTACTGAATTATAAGTGGTCGGCGGACTGAGGGCGACTACAGAAATTGAAAATGGGTGACTTAAAAATACAAATTGAGTAACTAGTTATTCAGAACGGGCGACCAAATTTCTATTTGGGCATCAACCGTAGGGCACACAAAACATTTAAAATTTGGCATATATTTTGTTTAAAAAACTATTAACCTAATCGAGGTGATAAAAATACCACGTTGGGCAGCTTAAATCAGTTATAATTTAGTACCTACTTGGTATAATAGTTGCCCACTCAGTATTTTAGTCACTCATTTAAATAATTTATCTTCCACATGTACTTAATTGCTCGTTTTACGTATTTTTTGTAATCCACAGTTTGTTGCTCGTTTAGTTATTTTGTCGACAACAAAAAAAACCGCTGCCGGGTTTAGTATTTAAGTATCCCATTAACAGTCGCTCTTTATTATTTCCAGTCACCCAATTAGAAAATCCCTAAAAATCCAAAATAATTATTGTCTTGTCCATCTGCCATTTTTAATGTCCCCACTGCTGGGGCACAGGCCTTCCTTATGGGTGGATAAGGAGGACGGGCCATAACCCACCATGCGGGCCCAATGCGGATTGGTGGGTGTTAACGACTGCAAATGCAGCCGGGACCAACGGCTTAACGTGCCTTCCGAAGCACGGAGGAGTTCGCGATGATACATTTTTGGTCACCCATCCCATGACTGACCCTTGCGAACGTTGCTTAACCTACGCAATCGCTGGGCCAGGCGCTAAACCACTACGCCACCGAGCTCCTCCTCCTTTAGAACGCTGATCAGATCAGTTGGGTGCGTATAGAGATCTGAATCTCCTCCATTCAGGCCTGGATGGCTATCATCAGATCACAGCACGGTACATCCCTTGCAGAAAACCAAGGCTTCAAAATTACCTCGTTTGTATGAAAAAAGCACCTGTATCCTGTATCTCTAGACAAAGTTGATGAGTATATGTATGTATGTACATGAGTTTTTTAAACTTGCTTGCCCAAAGTAATATTATCGCATTTTCAATATCAGTAAAACCGTTTTAACATTAACGTATCTTAACTAAAGGTCAACATTGACAAGCTATTAAATGCAAGTATACCAATAAAAATGCCGAAAAAAACTTCACTTTTCAATTATTATTTTTAAATGTCACTTGTTTTTAGGGCGTTTTCACTTATGCTACTTGTTGTATATTACTTAAGTAATATTAAAGGCACAAGGTACCAGTGGCGAAGGGTCCATACAAGCCGATTCCCATCGGCTTCCCTTTGAGAAATCCCTGAACTGATCCACCATGCAGATTATAACATATCATTAATTATTGTCAAAAGATTGTGAGGAGAAATACATGGACAGTATTATTGTATCATTATTTCAAAGCGCCTACAATTATTTCCATAGCAAAGTTCGACGAGTTAAGCCGCTTATTTTTGGCTTCATGTTCGCACTGCGTCTGGCGTGCGTTGCCATGGTAACCGTAACATTGTTATTACTCTGTCTCATTCACACGCACGCATGCCTTTTGGCTAAAATAACCCGATGCACCACCGGGTTGTATTTTTCTATCTCTTTCTATTTCAAGCGATTTTACGTTTCCCTTCTCTGTCTATTACGAGAATACGCGAATATGACGCGAATGAAACGAAATGACATCCGAGTGATTAATAAATAACAAAAACAATTAGTACCTGTCCGCCGATATTATTGTTTATGCGTGTTTGGAAAGTGATCAGTTTTTTGCAAAATAGTGAATTAGTGAGTGAAAATGGATACTTTTCGCAAGTTTTGTTTATTTTACTGTGTTTAATCTTATACCGATTTGTTCATTGCGGTAAGTTTTATTTGCCATAATGGCTTTAATTCATATGGAGTGTTGTTTACGTGTCTACTTACTTACCGGTAAAACTTTGTTTTCCAAACTTAGTTACGCAGTTATAGTTACGTTAGCAAGACGGGTTTTTGAAACATTTTCAATATCAAACCTACATCTTTGTACGAAAAATATACGTGGATGACAGGCAGTTGCAAACTCAATAAAATTATTTGTTTTCCATGTTTATTATTTTCTGATTCCAACTCAGTATGAAATAGCACGGGCTAGACACTGTCACTATCTTATCAGTGCCTTTTTGAATGGTGAAAGTGGGGGCCTAACTTCTGAAGAAACGCTTGAAGCTTGCAGCACGCGGTGGTTTCTTTTTCGGCTTACCTTCGCGATATTTCGACCCCTCGCCACTGCAAGGTACTAACTATTAACGATACTATTACGAAAAATTCGAATTCTATTTATTACTTATACAAAAATATAAATAAAATATCGGCCAAGTGCGAGTCGGACTCACGCACGAAGGTGCCGTTTCAAAAAACGGCAAAAAAAAATTACTTTTGTTGTATGGAAGCCTCATTTTTAGGGTTCCGTACCCAAAGGGTAAAAACGGGACCCTATTATAACAACAAATACTAAAAACAGAATAAAATAAATATTTAAGGGGGGCTCCCATACAACAAACGTGATTTTTTTACCATTTTTTGCTCGATATTAATAATGACAACAGGTAGACAGTTAAAATTTTCATAGATGATGTATTTCTGTAGCCGCTATAACAACAAATACTAAAAACAGAATAATATTAATATTTAAGGGGGGCTCCCATACAACAAACATGTTTTTTGGTCGTTTTTTGGTACGGAACTCTTCGTGCGCGAGTCCGACTCGCACTTGGCCGGTTTTTTTATATTTATTCTGTTAGTAATGTTTGTTGTTAAAGCGGCAACAGAAATACCTACATCATCTGTGAAAATTTCAACTGTCTAGCTATCACGGTTCATGAGATACAGCCTGGTGACAGACAGATAAACGGACAGTGGAGTCTTAGTAATAGGGTCCTGTTTTTACCCTTTGGGTACGGAACACTAAAAACGATCTTTAAATAATACCCAGGTTACATTTCGTGCCCAGGTACATTTTGCGAAAGGATAAATTTTGGGACTTTAAAAAAATTGAACTACGTATGTCTCTTTTTCATTTCAAGAAATCATTAGCCTTTTATCAATAAAAAAATTACGCTCTCCGATAAATAAAGTCTGCCTATTTTCTTTCTCCCAAACAACCTAGGTTAGTAACTATTATACAACGTGTTACAAAATTCCTCGTTTGCCCCACTGAGTTTTGTCCCACATTAAAAAATCACGATTCGTCCTAAAAAATATGCCTGCTTCGCCCCAAAACAGAAATTATTAAAATTATTATTCATCATCATCAGCCATTTTAATGTCCCCACTGCTGGGGCACAGGCCTTCCTTATGGGTGTATAAGGAGGACGGGCCATTAACCCACCACGCGGGCCTAATGCGGATTGGTGGGTGTTAATGACTGCAAATCCAGCCGGGACCAACGGCTTAACGTGCCTTCCGAAGCACGGAGGAGCTCGAGATAATACATTTTTGGTCACCCATCCCATGACCGACCCTTGCGAACGTTGCTTAACCTCCGCAATCGCTGGGCCAGGCGCTAAACCACTGCGCCACCGAGCTCAAATTATTATTATTTAATAAATAAAAAAAAATAAAAAAATATTATTTAACCCCTAATGCCGAATATGGCAGATAGAGAACAACTGGGACCAACTCTGAAATCGCGAAAAAAATATCAGCCGTTCCATTTTGATATTTTCGTTGTATTTTTTTTGTATTAAACAGCAAATTTTTTTCGCGATTTCAGGATTGGTCCCTTAGTTTTTACTAAGTTTGATGGTCTCTATTCACCATATTAGGCATTAGGGGTTGGTTTGTAACACGTTGTATATTCTGTGACTATAGTTTAATTAATCTGTGTCTCAAAGAGTTCACCAGTGGTTCCCCAATTTTAAGAAAATAGTTAGCCCAGCTATACCTTAACACACATGGGTTTAAGATCATCAGTGCCAGACAAACTGTAACAATACTATAACAACAATGGCCGCCAAATTGCCGATTTTCGGCTACGTTGGTTTCTCGAGATAGTCGCATGACCTCATGACCTTTCCCCTTTTGGCGACGCTAGCAGAAAAAAGTCTTGCCACCGAGTCAAGAGGTAGTGTTGCGCGGCATGTAGTGTCGATGGAAAAATGGCGGCAAATAAAAGTTAATCTGACAGTTTTATTCCAGTTTCAAAACTTTTTTTAAGAGTGCGCAAGTTTTTGTCATGTGTATGGTATGGTAGTCGTGTGAAAATAGATAAATGGTTTTGGTGAACTTATGAAATCAAAAAAATAAGACAAAAAACAGAAAATAATATGAGATATCCCATCCCATCCTAAGACTTTTTGTAAACGCAAACCAATTTTACAATTTATTCAACTTTTGTTTGTAGATAGATAGATAAAACTCTGTAATTGTAATATAATCATGATACTATAACCAAAGTCCAAACCCTCAGTATTCGATCCATTATTGTGATTTGTGTTTTTTTCCTTTATTCTGCATTTATCTAGGCAAAGTATTATTGTTAGTAGTCTTAGGCCCGTATTTATAAACCGCTCTCAACGTTGAGAGCTACCTTGAGATCATACCTGAGACAAATTATTCTATGCCTGAGGACTGGTGCTATCTGTTCTTATAAGAAGAGCATCTCAAGTATTATCTCAAGATAGCTCTCAACGTTGAGAGCGGTTTATAAATACGGGCCTTAGTCCCTTACCTCTTACCTGTAATTGTGGCAATTTATTTTGTACACACGACGGCACCTCAGACTATACATGTTGACCTTGAGACCGCCTTTATGCCCTACGTAATAAAAGCTGTTTTCGCAGTTTAACGGTATAACCTGATGTGCTTTCGTGTACCAATGAAGTCTTTAAATGTACATATCTGGGCGAGCGAGCTTTGCTCGGTTATTATTATTTATTGTAATATTGTGGTGTTTAGGTGATAATCTACATTGTTATCTCAAACATTAACTACATTTTTTTAAACTTGTCTAAAAACAATAAAAATTAAAAAAATATACAAAAACTTGAACATATAAAAAAACAAAAGTAAGTCACCGAACGGGATTCAAACCCATAACACTCGTTTCTTGTTATCCGCGTCTTAACCCGCTGAACCAGACGAACAGTGGCCGGCCGGACGAAATTAGCGACCATATTCTGCGTCGAAACAAAAACGCATGAAAACTCGAAAACACGCGTTTTCCCAAACATAAGACTAAATCTAGATCGATTGTTTACCCCCGAAAACCCTCATATACCAAATTTCAGCGAAATCATTAGAGCCGTTTCCGAGATCACAGAAATATATAAATAAATATACAAGAATTGCTCGTTTATAAATAAAAAATAAATGAATAAATGCTTGAACAATTTCACACAGCGCCATTTAGCCCCAAACTAAGCAAAGCTTGTAATATGGGTGCTAGACAACTGATATACTACACTTATACATATACTTTTTAAATATATACTTATTATACATAGTAACACCCAGACCCGTCACAGAAATTAAAATTCATCATTTCAATTTCTGCCCGGCCGGGAATCGAACCCAGGACCTCTGCGTGGTAGGCGGCATGTTGACCACTGCACCACTCAGGTCGTCAATAGATACAAGAGATACAGTAGCGGTCACATAATTAAAGACACCAGTCGATTTTTATACAAACGAGGTAACTTTGAAGCCTTGGTTCTCCGCCAGGGATTGACCTAGCTGTGATCTGATGATGGCCATCCAGGGACTGAATGGAGGAGATTCAGATTGCTACACACACTCAACTGATCTGATCAGCATTCTAAGAGATGTTAGGATCAGAGTTTTAAGTTTCAAAATTTCCATACATTTTTATGCTAATTTCGCGGTTTTTTTAAACATATCCTTATATCTCTTAGAATGCTAATCAGATCAGTTGGATAGCGATCTGAATGGAGGCGAGTCCATTCACTCCCTGGATAGCCATCATCTGATCACAGCTAGGTCAATCCCTGGCGGAGAACCAAGGCTTCAAAGTTACCTACTTCGTTTGTATGAAAATCGACAGCTGTGTCTTTATTTATGTGACCGCCACTGTATTTCTTTTACTTATTTATTGTCTATCTCTATATCATCAAGTAAAATGTTGACGTTAAAGGTTTCTAGTTTCTACCCACTACACCGTACCATACCATGACCGTGCTAGGAACGTATCAGGCAAAAAATATTCTTTGTATTAAAAAGTATGACACTATTCCCACTAGACCGTTCCGTCACCGGCCATTCACTTTTCATACTTTTCAATACACAGAATATTTTTTTGTCTGATACGTTTTTAGCACGGTCATGGTGTGGTACGGTGGGCAGAGACCTTAATGGTCTGACCGTCTTCAACATTTATATCGATATCGATAAAAATATTCACATCCCTCTACGTTCACCTGTTTAATTTGAAGGGCCCTTGGCTGCACTCTCAAACTCGACCCATTTTAGCGGAGAACGCCTTTGTTTTGGACCCCGCCGTCAGTATTAAACGTTTTTTTATATATTTTTATGATAAAAGATCCAATTAATCAAACAATACTGTGATTAATTAGTTTGGATAGAATCTTTAGCGATAATCTTTCTTGGTTATCCGTCAGTTTCTTTTTCAATTAATAATTAATTTATTTGCTAACTATTTTTAAATAGAAGTGGTAGAAAACACATATAATGGTCAGTAATAGTCATTGTATCAACATTTTTAACGAGAAAATAGTGTCTGTTAAGGTTAAATATTAGCACGTGACTCGCTATTGTAGGCACATAACGTGGGTTCTCAAGATTTTAGCTTTTACACAGTATATTATAGCGTTTTCCGACAGCTAACCCCAATTCTTCACTATGAATTATTTTAAAGCAAAATATACTCGTAGAACACGCTAGAACAGAGGTTTTAAGGTCGATCGCCAAGGATAACAGATTTGCACCCAATGTAGTTTATACTTATGCAATTTTTTTCTTGGTGCTTAAATAATTAATAGGTTAATAAAATGATTAAAATATCGATCTTTTAGTCTTAAATTTTTGCTAGGTCGATCTCCTTAAGAAAAAGTATGGGCACCCCTGCGCTAAAATATATCGTGTAAAATTAAAATCCTGGGAAACCACGTTATAGCGAGTCACGTTCTAATGTTTAACCTTACTATTAGTTTTAAACATGTTATTAAGTAAATTTTAAAATATTATCTTCGATTGCCATAATCTCCACGCTTAGACTCGGTGCGGAAACATTTGTCCTGTCTTTTTCTTTACGTGTAAAAAGTATGGAAAATAACCTCACTTCTGCACTTTCTCGATGTTTTTCGTAGTTTTTTCATCATTATCTTTAGCACAATTATGTTTTCACCTCTCCAGCACGAAAAGGTTGCTTTTGGCGCGTAAAAACTCGCAGCAAAATCGACTTTTGCTGCGAGCGTGAGGCAAAGTGCTTTTTTATCAAAAACTCGCAGCAAAATCGACTTTTGCTGCGAGCGTGAGGCAAAGTGCTTTTTTAATTTCTAACACCTTTTCTCGCTGGTAGAGGTGAAAAGTTGTATGTTTAACACGAGAGCAAATTTTTTGATGTCTCGTGCCTTTAAATCACTCACTGTGCTCAGTAGTCTATATTAGAATCACTCGCTACGCTCGTGATTCAATTCTAGACTACTTCGCTAGTTCGTGATTTAAAAGTCAGCACTCGCAGCAAAAAATGACTTTGCTCTCTTGTATAACAAATAACTATTCTTGAAAAAAAGTTATTGGAGAAACTTCACAGTACGTTAAAGTATTTTGATGTAGAATTCGTGAATTGCCTCAGAAAATCAATACGTTTCCGCTATTATTTACGACAAAAATATGGCCCGCGACAAGCGCTTTTGATGATATTCCGATTTTTTTAACAATCACCTGTGGGGTTTATACGCAATTTAATACTAGAGAATCTCTTTAGCTTGTCGTATGTTTTTTTTTTGTTGCTCCAACTTTACGTTTTCTATATAAAAATATGAACCCCGCGAACCATGTTTTCCTATAATGGACCCTTAAAAGAGATCCTTCAATGTGTTTTATATACGTGCGTTAAGTTTGATTGTCAATTATTTAATGATAAATAATGGCTGAACTACCTAAATAATCCAGTTTAAATAAAAATCTCTTATTAAGAGCTCTATAAATGTTTACAAATTGAAGTCCTTGTAAAGATTTAAATTGAACAATAAAATCTTTATCAATCCATTCAATTAAATTAATTTTTGAAGGGAGTTGTGTTCTAAAAATGGATGGGGAATGTAGACCTTATGCTATTGTATTTAGAGACGAGGGACACATTGGTTAGGTATTACTGATTGAATGATGTCCTGATTGTGACACAATAGGTTTTGGGTATCCGTGGTCGGTGACCTATAGAATATATCAATTACATTTTTGTTTGAGTTATGGTGAGTCCAAACATTTGTCGAATATATATACGAATACCGTCATACGATTGTGTGAATTAGCGATCATCGTATGTCTGTCTGTATTCGCCGAATACCAGCGAACTAAAATCTATGGAGCAAGCATTGCGCTCAAAATATGGCACCACACGAAAAGTACAACTAAGTGGATAGAGCTAAAAATGCTGGCATTTAATTATGCAGCATAAAGCGTCTGAGCACTGGTTGCTTATTAGCGACCATAATTTGTATACTTATAGATATTTTCTATACTTAAACAAAAAAAATATGATACGTTATTTCTGCATATTTTTACTGCTTCTTTTACACCATTTAACTACTAAACAGGACGTCATTTCTAATAAACTTTCTCTTTTCTCTACAATACAAACTGCAATTATTGTAAAGAACATTAACGTCAGTCACCGGGTTCGTGGCTGGCCCGACTAAAGCTGAGCGGGTTGTACTTTTTCGGCCCCGTGGTGCCATTTTTTAAGCAATATTTGTTTGCAATTACACTTCCATAGATTTTAGTTCGCTGCCGAATACCGACGAGCATGCGGAGAAAATAAATAGGTAAGAGATATCATGCACGACAATTAATCAAGGCGAGTATAGCTAATACTTAGCTCGAAACCGTAAAAACCTTTTTGAATATTGCTGTAAATTAAAAAGGTCTATTTGTTTAAAAAACTAATTAAAAAACTACTAGTAAAAAGGTCGGCTACCCCTAAAATAGTTTGAATTAAAAAAACCGGCCAACTACGAGTCGGACTCGCGCACGTAGGGTTCCATACTAAAGAACGGAAAAAAAATCACGTTTGTTGTATGGGAGCCCCCCTTAAATATTTATTTTATTCTGTTTTTAGTATTTATTGTTATAGCGGCAACAGAAATACATTATCTGTGAAAATTTCAACTTTCTACCTGTTGTCGTTATTAATAATAAGCAAAAAACGGCAAAAAAAAAACATGTTTGTTGTATGGGAGCCCCCTTAAATATTTATTTTATTATGTTTTTAGTATTTGTTGTTATAGCGGCAACAGAAATACATCATCTGTCAAAATTTCAACTGTCTAGCTATCACGGTTCATGAGATACAGCCTGGTGACAGACAGACAGACAGACAGACGGACAGCGGAGTCTTAGTAATAGGGTCCCGTTTTTACCCTTTGGGTAAGGAACCCTAAAAAAAGTTTGAGAGCAGGTGTCGCAGTCATTGGAAAATGTCAAACGACTTTGAACTTTAAAAAGAGAGAGGTTGCACAGGTTTGGATTTCGTAATTAATTTGTTACATGACTTTTACTTACTGATTTTTTTTATGTTATTAAAAGTTTTTGGCAAATGAATAGTTAGGTACTGACTTTTTGGAAGTTAAAAGTTAATGGCAAATACCCAATGATATTAAAAGTAAAGATAAGTTCTACGCCAACATCATTGCTATTTAAAACAGCGCAAAGGTACCATAGATACACACATTGACCGCTGAATGCCCATTGGCCGCCAATTGACAGCGCGTCAGCTGTTTCCTTCACTCACACACGCAAAGCAGACAGCTCGCTCTTTGTAAAATACTTTGCATAATTTGGCCGAATAAAGTAATAGAAAATACATATTTTTATTAAATACAGATCTAAAGGTATAAGCAGATGAAAAATGATACTGGTATTAAATAAAGTATGGTATATGGTAACTACGGAACCCTACTGCGCGTGGCCCGCCCGACACGCACTTGGCAGGCTTTTTTTACATCCGCAAGTACACCTATTCATTCGCATTTTTACAGAATTTAGTTTTCCTCAATATACCTAGCGAGGTTGTTTTACTTTGTTTGTTAGGCCCCCTAGCATGACCACCGAAACGCGATATGATTATCACGTATATCTGTCAAAAGACAATGGATTTCGACAGTGAAGTGTCGACAAAACGCTATATCACGCAGCGATATACATATAAGGTGGAATCAAATTATATGATGATACTGAAACAGCCTATATATTGTCTAATTTCAAAATCTATCGCAATCGCTTCCATGTAACAGATTGATGCTTCTTTTTGGCACCAAACTTACCAAAGAAATGCAGCAATGTGTCACATCCAACTGTCAAATGAAAGCGTTTGCGTTAGATTTTGGAATTAGACAATTAGCCCGCGTTTGTTTTTTTTATTCATAACGGGATAGTGCTTGGTCTTCACCTCACCTGATGTTAAGTGACGATAAGGCCGAAGGTGGAAGCGCACTACACACGGAATCCTCGAGGAACTGGCTATCTTACCTCTAACTGCCGGGTCACAACAATTAAGGCGTCAAACTTAGGTAATATGGTGGTATCTAACCAGGCGCACTTCAAATAAGCCCTACCACTAACCAAACCGAGTACAAATTGTAACCCCAATTGAAAATGGAAAAAAAAAAATCGTGTTTCCGTGGTCATGCATTGCTAGGGGGGGCAGATCAAGTTAGCATTTGAGAGACCACATACAGTGCCACTGCCGCTTCGATCATCTACTTGAGGATATTGCATGACAGTGGATTTTGTGGCACATCTCAAACTCCCTCAAAATGCTGCAAGTCCCCCATTACAGTACTAGGCACGTATCTTGAAATTTTTTCGACGGAGCGGGGATAAGTTCTTCCATGTGCTCTTGTGAGCGACCAATAGCGCGCGCCCCTCTCCCGCCGCCCGCGCCCCTCACCGCTACGCATACCCAAAATACGCGTTTCGCGCAATCCCCACCCGATTTCAAGTTATATGCCTCGTACTGTACTCACGACTTGTCGTTTAGTCTTGCGTGATTTGTCAAATGGTAAACATCCCGAAGGGTTCTATTGCAAATTATAAAAATCACAACTTGTTTAAAAAAAGATGGTGTTACGAATCATCGGTAAGTAGAAATGTTTAAGATCAAGTTCATGCAAAAACTAGCTTGAAATTAACTTAGGTTATTTATTATCATATTTGTATCATGCATCAATACCACATTTGCATATTTCCGTGATGACTTGTGCGAAAACTAACTTCAAACCTTGTTTTACCGCTTGAATATACTAAACGAACAGCGGCGGCAACAATTTTATATATGGGTAACATCACCTCCAAAGAAAAAAAAAAAGATAGAAAAAAAAAATAGTAGCATGTTGCTACTCCACTGCTCTGTCTGTTCCTGACATGACAGCCTTCTGTCAGCTTCTAAAAATCAACTTACGTAGCTTCTTGTTTTACATTACTGCTTAATGACGGAAGAAATTTCATAGGACGAAGCCTAATGGTGAAATTCAACGCTTGTGCCATTTCAGTTTTGATATTGTATGACGTGCAATATCCTCAGGAATAAATGATCGAAGCACTGCCGCAAAGATAAATCGGTCGTCCAAAAAAACCAACATCCACTCAAAACACTGGCTGCAGTCTCAAAACAAAAGTATTGCACTCGTCACAGTCAAACGAATGATTTACGATCGCCATCTTGCTTTTTCTCCCGCCTTTTTGAGTTACCGGGCCCTTTCATCAAGCATCGTCGCGGCGGCTTTTGTTTTTTTTACTTTTTCTTTTTTTAAACTTAAAGTTCTGGATTCAGGTCTGGTTGTTCGTCCGTATTCATCCTTTGTAGTGTTTTGTGAATATACTATGGTAATTTTATGGCTTAGAGTAAGACGGGCTTCTAAAGAAAGAGAAGCCATACGAAGCGTTCCCCTCTGCCGAAGTACAAGCCCAAATGGGCATACGCATTAGTAAAACCAGTTGCGCCCGGATTTCTTTCTAGACCGAGTCCAGTCGCGCATGTGAACGCTGCTGTGTTTAAAATGTCGAATTTATGAGTTTTTTGCTGTTAAAAGAGGTCTTGAACATCAAGTATACAAAAAGACGGTGTTACATTTCACATAAAAGTAAATTTTTATCGTATTATTGCTATTTGTTTACATTTAAACATTAAATTCGTATATTTTATTCTTGATTAGTTGTCAAATTTGTTCAGTGACATCGGGTCTGCTAGTTCATGGCTCGTCCGTACAAATTTCAGATCCGTCGCTAGATAAATCCGAGTTCTCGCCGATGGGCAACTTAGTGATGTTACCGTTAAATAATGTTTGTCGATAAAGTGTTGGTCAATCTGGCCCTGATTATGCGTCAAATACATTTGCGAGATGTTTGCATGATTTGCTTTGCACTGATGTGAGCGCGACGCGACAGATATCGCGAAATAAATTTCGAAATAGTAGATTATACAACAAGTGAATAAAAAGGGAATTTAGTTCGAGGTATACAAAGAACCGAGATGAAATTTTTTTTCACGAGTTGTGTTGTGTACTCTACTTTTTACCATTGACTGCGAGAAAGCAAATAGGTACCTAACAGTACTTTATACTTAGTATTTATAGTTGACCATCAGCCATTTTTAATGTCCCCACTACTGGGGCACAGGCCTTCCTTATAGGTGGGAAGATGGGCGATAACCTACCACGCGGGCCCAATGCGAATTGATGGGTGTTAACGACTGCAAATGCAGCCGGGACCAACGGCTTAACGTGCCTTCCGAGGCACGGAGGAGCTCGAGATAATACATTTTTGGTCACCCATCCCATGACCGACCCATGCGTAAAATTAGAAGTTTTCCAATGACATAAAACAACCACGCTAAGAGAGATGGATGGTAGGTACCCCCCCTTGGTAGGTAAGGAGGGGTGGCATTCAAAGTTTCGCGCCGCCGCACTTCAGAAAAAAATCATATCTCCTTCAATATACCTACCACCTCGAATGAGGTATCATATTATGATAAATCAGGGATGATGAAGCCATTTTTGAGACATTGAATGTACAGTTTCTTAAAAAAATAATGATATATTTTACTATATTGACGACATTATCAAAATCAGTTTGCTATTTTTTTATTCAACAGTCGGTCGGTATCTTTCAAAATTCAAATTGTTGGGTGTGCAGATAGCAGTACTGTCATGGAGCGATGTTCAGTGTCAGCAGCCTGAGCCCAACTTCCCTGGGTATACATTAATCCCAACCTAATCACCTACACTCTCAAGATTTTTGTATAAAGCTCGAGCGTATAAAAATGACCTCTTTGTTGTTATTCACCCCATCGTAAAATGATTGAGTTTGTAACCTTTATCCTTTTTCCGTATCGATATTGCTGCATCGACAGTTGAGCCCAGCCCTTTATGTCAATAACGTGTCATATTTTGATGTGTGACTCATCCGTACACAAATTTTTGCTGTTTTGTTTTATTTTTTATGTGTGAGCGTCGTCATTACAGTGTTGTTTTTGTATGTGGGTATGCGGAACTGCACTTGTGTGCATTTCCCTCCCCCCGCAAAAAATGCCAGAATAATTTGAATAGAGTAATAATCGCTAAGGCTTCTCCCTTTGTGACGAAACAAAGCCTTTGTTGCTCGAAGTTTTATGGTATCAGATTTCTTTTGGGAAGTTTTTTTTACAATTATTTTTAAACTGTTAAGTTAGCGGTGTGCAATGAGGTTTATAAAAAAAAATATCTTAGGTTTTGTGGCTTTTTTTTAGTAATAATAAATATTAATTCAGTATTTAGTTAATAAAAATCAGTTGACAAACAGGGTAGAAAAAATCCCTCATAACCAACTGAAGATACTGAACTGTTAATTTTGTATTTAATTATAATATTCTCTGTGATTTTATATTATTGGATTTCAGGTCCCCTAAAGGCCACATTAACAATTTTAAATCTAAAATAGTAGGAATCCTTATTTATCTATAAATAAAAGTACCCTTTGCTCATGGTCTTGGAAAAGCATTATGATTGGTAATATGTGGACCGTAAAAAGGTTAAGATGTGCCATAGTAAATTATTATCAGAGGGTGGTTTTATTCAAGGGCAGGGTTACCCTATAAATAAATAATTAAAATTTATACATAGTTATAATTTGGTTCGACACTTTCATGGAGGCAATGATGCAGATATTGAAATTGGTGACTAATGTTGCCCATTTTTAGGGTTCCGTACCCAAAGGGTAAAAACGGGACCCTATTACTAAGACTCCACTGTCCGTCTGTCTGTCACCAGGCTGTATCTCATGAACCGTGATAGCTAGACAGTTGAAATTTTCACAGATGATGTTTTTCTGTTGCCGCTATAACAACAAATACTAAAAACATAATAAAATACATATTTAAGGGGGGCTCCCATACAACAAACGTGTTTTTTTTTTGCCGTTTTTTGGTACGGAACCCTTCGTGCGCGAGTCCGACTCGCACTTGGCCGGTTTTTTTATGCGGGATAGTGCTTGGCCTTCACCTCACCTGATGTTAAGTGACGATAAGGCCGAAGGTGGAAGCGCACTACACCCGGTATCCTCATCAATGAGGAACTGGCTATCTTACCTCTAACTGCCGGAACAACAATTTTTAATTATTGTAATGACATCAGAGATGATGGTAGCTTGGCCTTCACCTCACCTGATGTTCAGTGACGATAAGGCCGAAGGTGGAAGCGCACTACACCCGGAATCCTCACCCTGAGGAACTGGCTATCATACCTCTAACTGCCGGAACACAACAATTTTCAATTAATGTTATGGCATCAGACGAAGGTAAGATGATGGTAGCTTGGCCTTCACCTCACCTGATGTTCAGTGACGATAAGGCCGAAGGTGGAAGCGCACTACACCCGGAATCCTCACCCTGAGGAACTGGCTATCTTAACTCTAACTACCGGAACACAACAATCTTTAATTGTTGTTATGGGCGTCAGACTTTAGTAAGATGGTGGTAGCTTGACATTCACGGTGAAATAAACAAAAAAATCACAAGAAGCCATAAGTAAAAGATTACTGATGCTAATAACCTGTAAGTAACGATTCGATTTCTTCCTGTAGTATACCTCATTTTCTCATTACATTACAACACAAACATTGTTTAATGACTAATAATATTTTTACTTGTTTTCTACCAAATAATAACGAAGTTGTCACAAAACTGCCTGGAGGAAACTGTGTCTTTACCGGACTTAGGAAAAACTGTCTTGATAATTGCTTGTAATACACTCGATGTCAGAAAAATCGCACTTCTTCGAAAATAAGTTTAGGCTTGGCCACCTGCTAGTGCTAGCTAACGTTTTATTGTGTAAATATTAATATCTACTGAAAGTACATTTATTGAGCTTTCAATTCAATTAATATTTGTTTGATTTAATTAACATAACAGTTACCATTATTAAACGCTTAAAGCGTTATTGCTTGCGCCGCCATAAAAGGGAAATAAAAGGGGTCAATTCGGGAAATGCGGGTAAATTCGCTGTCGAGATAATGGAGAAAACACATTTCAACAGTTCAATCAAAAAAAGAAATATCCAAGATGGAAACTATTGCCCATGAAGTTGCTCAAATATTGCAAAAAAAATGAGGCAATGTAATGTTGCACGGAAACTAAATCTCAATAATTGATTCCATTCGACGAGTATTCCAACGAGACTGTTGGTTATGTCCGAAGGGAAAGAAGTATAATAACAACACTTAGCAAAATTAGATAGGATTAAATTAACTTTGTAGAAATTTTTGAAAAGGTGCGTGATTTTCCTGACGCCCAGTGTAGCTGAGCATTTTGTAGTGCTTTGACATTTTTAACCGACTTCAAAAAAAGGAGGAGGTTATCAATTCAACAGATTTTTTAGGAGGAACATATCCTCGAATTGTGAACCGATTTTCTAAATTCTTTTTTTATTCGAAAGGGTATATGCTCTAGTCTAGATGATCCCATTTAATTTCCATATTAATCGGTTTTTTATTCGCAATTCACGACACGATAATGAATTTGCTAGTCACGTCGCCGGCCAAACGGTCCACGTGGCAGGCCGCTAACTACAAGACGACAAAAATTAAATATTAAACAGCCATACAATGCTGGAAGCAATTTTCATGGTAAAAATTACCGAAATTATTGTCAATTTTATTGTTTTTAATTAATTATTAATAAACTATTTCTTATTTTGGAAAACTGTCTATCACAAAACTAAATAGCTATAGTTGAGTTTTATTTTTATTATAGTCCGTAAGCCCACGACAATATTGCCTACGTCATATAACATCACGATGAAATGCATGGCACACGGTCCGAAAAGTTGTGCTGAGCGAGGATCAGAAGATTACCGCAAATAGAATTGGCCGGAAATTTGAGAAAATCTTCCACTTCCGGTCAAAATTTTAAGATTATATTTACGTCATGTGACATCAATACGTGACCCGTGGCATCGTTTAGTTTTCAATCGTAGAGAAAGTAAACATAAGTATGTCGGTTCTGAGGCCGGAATACCTTAAATTTAAAATTTTAGTTTTTTAGTCATTTCAGAACTGACAGACGAAGATATGAGAAGAAAATAGGCCGCTTTAAAAACACTGCCCTAAATGTACTCATTAATGGAGAAAAAATAGAGCGTGTGGATAAAGCTAGGAATCTTGGACTAGTATTGGATGAACATCTAACCTTTGAGAACCACATTGCTGAGTGCTCACACTCTTTCTACGATTGAAAACTAAATGATGCCATGGTTCTCGTAATGATGTCACATGACCTAAATATAACCTTAAAATTATGACCGGAAGTGAAGGATTTTCTTAAACTTCCTGCTAATTTTATATGCGAATATCTTCTTATCCTCGCTCAGCACAACTTTTCCGACAGTGTGCCATGCATTTCATAGTGATGTTATGACATCAATATGAAATGTCGTCTTCACTATGTTGTCACTATGTTGTCGCGGGCTTACGGACTATTATACTAGTTTCAAGATTATAGGTTTATTATTGGTTGTTACATCAGTCAATTACAAAACTAAGTACTTACTTTAATCTACATTCTACATTATTCTAAGCATTCTACATTATTTTTTTGGGGCCGATAAATTAAGTACCTAATACTGTGTGAATTTTTTATTCAAAAACGTGTATTTGGTGTTCTGCGGCCTCTTAATGTAGGAGGAGGTCAGAGAACAGAACTTTTACATTGCGAGTAAAATAATTTTGTGTTAATATTTCATTACCACACTACACACAGTACTGAGTGGTACTTTCAGGGAAAAAATACCGGAAAATGCGTTCCAACGCTGCGCAGTCGGCGAAATAATTAATTAAAAGCCCGTTGTCTGTGATGAAACGAAAATACTGCACTTCTGCAGACTGCGTAAGGGCCCTTAGTACTAGACCAAGGGATTATGTCCAAAAAAACTCCTTTGTGTTATTAAAACTGCCTCTGTGGTCTAGTGGTTCGCCCACCCGTGTAAGACGCAGAGGTCCCCCCGGGTTCGATTCCCAGGGGGGGTACAATTTGTACTCGGTTTGGTTGGTGGTAGCTGGTAGGGCTTATTTCAAGTCCGCCTGGCTAGCTACCACCATCTTACCTAAGTCTGACGCCATAACAACACTTTAAAAATTGTTGTGTTCCGACAGTTTGAGGTAAGATAGCCAGTATTCTGGGTGTAGTGCGCTTCCACCTTCGGCCTTTTCGTCATTTAACATCAGGTGAGTTGAAGGCCAAGCACTACTACCCGTTGTGTATAAAAAAAATTCAAAACAAAAAACTCTTTTTAGATAATATAATTTATTTTGTCATAGACTGAAGTTACTGGATCTCAAACAAATACTGGCCCCCTAAAATGAGCACCGAAACACGATATATATCGCGTGATATAGCGTTTTATCGACACTCAACTGTCAAAATCCATAGTCTTTTGACAGTTAAACGTGATAAATTGGTATAATCATATTGAGTTTCACAATGGTCATGCTCATGCTAGGGGGTCATAGGTATTTAATTTTATGACAATCTCAGAGAACGTTCTGTGATGTTTGAATTACTATGGCTGTCTGATATTTGTTTAATTATTTACTAAAAGTAATAATACAAAAACCTCACAAACAAACTTATAAGAAAACTTTCTAGAGATAGTTTAAGAACTAAGTACAGACAATGTGTAACATTTTTACAAGGTTTTATTTAGTTTCACCTGTCCTGTGTCCATGTGTAATCAAATGACAGTCAAAGTTTTTAAAAGCGTAAATGTCAATAGTACCTACCATACCATATCCAGTAGTTATCAAAATATTGACTAGATGTCACTAAAAACTTGTTTTTTTATTTATTTTTTTAAATAGGCTTGTTATTTAATGCAAGTCCCCTATCCCTCAGCCTATCCGTCATTAGCACTGCTTTCACAGGGCCTGAGCAGAAATCTGATATTACAAGAATATAAGAACACGCTTATTAAGTGTTAATGCATTAGGTTGGTTTATTATAGCACTCTATTTGTACAGGGGTAGAGTTGAAAGTCTAATGACAAGGGGATGGGTAGCTTTGACAGCAATGAATAAGGGCGTAGGTGGATTATTGAATGAAAACATGTACTTAATGCAGTTTTGTATGAAGATTTTTCATGTTGTATTTTCTTTATTAACATTTGTTTGAGGGAGCGTACACTCATGTTAATGAAGGTATACAGTTTAGAACTTTGTCTCACTAAAATTGTCACTTTTTTGCACAGAAATCAATGACAAATGACAACTTTCTACAACAAAGTGACAAAGTTCTGAACTGTACATGTTTTTAGACGTAACTGTATAACACTGAAAGAAAACTTCATAGTCGAAATTATTGAAAATCTAAGTAGTAACACGGTAAAAGACTGTTGTCACATCATAATTTACAAATCATAAAACTTATAATTTTTGCTAACACAACAGAATTTAAGAAGTTTACGACGAAATAATTAATGAAGGCTTTATACTTGAATTATTATTAAATTTTATTTTAAAAAACCTTTAAAAACACTTTTACTGTCGCTATGTGCAAAGATTAAAATACTAGCAAAGTGTGTAAGTTTTCGAACTAATTCTCTTTATTGAATAAAATTACACTGCGGTGCAGTGAAAGTAGGTCAATTGGAATACATTTTTAATTCCATCACTTAAGTTCGCGTCTACTGGCATACTTACAAGAAGTTTCTATACAAAGTTATCCTGTTGTATGAATTTGTATAAAATATTTGTAAGAACAGTATTTTCTTTTGTTATAATTTCATAAAAAAACGTTATCTCAAAGTTTTTACTAAACAAAAGAACTTAGTTACTACATACATAATAAAAGACGCCAGTCTATTTTCATAAACGAAGTAACTTTGAAGTCTTGGTTTTCCGCCAGGGATTGATCAAGCTGTGATCTGATGATGGTTATCCAGGGAGTGAATGGAGGAGATCCAGATCGCTGGACAACCAATCTGCCCCCCTACTAAAATGGCCACTTTTCTATTCGTTCGCTAACTTAAAAATAAGCCATAAACTCTAAAATTACGTGTCGTTGGCTTGTCAATTCCATACAATACAACAATGTCTGTGATTAACATAAACTTGCGATGTATGACTTGATCGTCTAATTGCTTATTTTTAAGCTTTAAGTTAGCGAACGAATAGAAAATTGGCCATTTGAGTAGGCGATCTGATTAGCATTCTAAAAGATGTAAGAACAAAAGTTCTCAGTTTCAGCAGTTCCATACATTTAAATGCCATAAATATAATAATATTTTCCGCGGTTTTTTCAAACATACTTATATTACTTATCCTTACATCTCTTAAGATTATTGATCAGATCAGTTAGATGTGTACAGCGATCTGGATCTTCTCCATTCACTCCCTGGATAGCCATCATCAGATCACAGCTAGATCAATTCTTGGTGGAGACCCAAAGCTTCAAAATTATCTTGTTTGTATGAAAATCGACGGGTGTCCTTAATTATATCACCACCACTATATGCATTATGATTATTTTAATTTAAATATTAATTATCGTAAACACTGACATGAAAAAATTACTAATTTTGACGTACAATATGAAAATGGTTGCCGTGATGGTCTCTCCAGACTTCATACTTTAGTACCATGTCCCTCACGCTATGCTCACGCTATGTCCTACAGCGCCAAAATGGCGTTAATCAAATAGGCACAAAAACAGTTTGACATAAGCCTGTCTAGTGTAAATATATGCAGTGGGTCTATTGCCCAAGTGTCGTCGACTTCGCCGTCGGCTTCATTTGACAGATGGTTGTTTTTTGGTACCAAAAAGAAGTAGCAATGTATCTCATCCATCTGTCAAATGAAGCCGACGGCGAAGTCGACGACACTTGGGCAATAGACCCCACAGGTCAGTGATCGTAAAAAACAGAAGACAGTGTCGTGTCAACAGTTGTTTATAACTGAAAAAGAATACCACAGATAATATAATACTAGTATAATAAGTTGGTATGGTAACTTTATAAAAACTAAACGAAAATCAGACCATGTACTTATTGTTTAATTTCAAAATCTATCGCAATCGCTTTCATTTGACAGATGGATGTGACACATTGATACTTCTTTTTGGCACAAATAAAAACTTACCAAAGAAATGTAGCAATGTGACACGTCCATCTGTCAAATGAAAGCGATTGCGATAGATTTTGAAAATTCGACAATAAGAACGCAGTTTTAGGGTCCCCCCAGACCTACCGGTTTCTTT
The DNA here is from genome assembly GCA_943789525.1 of Agriphila geniculea. Taxonomy (NCBI): domain Eukaryota; kingdom Metazoa; phylum Arthropoda; class Insecta; order Lepidoptera; family Crambidae; genus Agriphila; species Agriphila geniculea. Next base: position 6,480,389 of record OX038898.1, on the reverse strand, counting down.
TCTTTGCTTTGCTGTTCGGCAATGGAGCGCCGGCCAAGAGGCTCATTTTCAATCTATCGCATATTTTCAATATAAGTACATTTCACATATGTGAGCTTTGTTCCTTAAACAATCGTTATGAAAACACAAAAAAATAATTCAGGTAGGTAATGATGCCACCCACGACCCTGTTCACAATTTATATAAATACTAGCGGCCACCCGCGACTTCGTCTGCGTGGAAAATTTTTTGCTTTCCCTCGGGAACAATACTTTTTTCTGGATGAAAGGTACCCTATGTCCTTCTCTGTACCCCTGACAACGTGTATGCAAAATTTCATGATGATCGGTTCAGTAGTTAAGACGTGAAGGCGTAACAAACAAACAAACAAACAAACAAACGGACTTTCGCATTTATAATATTAGTAAGGATGCGATCGATTTATTTTTAGCAATCGGAGACCATGTTCAGGGTGGCATATCTCCCAGAAGCTTCCTACTTCCACAACCCAGACGATTATATTTGATAACACAAAGCTAATGGCTATTTTGCCAATTTGGTCTGGTCCCAATATGCGATAGATTGAAAATGACCCTGTTGGCCGGCGGTCTAAACAGCAAGGTAGAACAGCAAAGCAAAGAAAAGAAACTGGTAGGTCTGGGGGGACCCTTACCGAACCAATTCTCGCATAGTTTATAGTTATTGATTTGTATTAATATAATATTTTTCTTTTTTTTTCAGAAACTTCACCTAACGAATGACGCACCACACGCCAACACCAAAAACTCCAGTGAAGTTAAAATCAACAAATAAACCAGTATTATGTGATAAGTGTTCTGTGTAGTGAATTAGTTACCACGTAGCGGCCATTTTGAAAATGGGCACCATTTTGTATTGTACGAGAATCGGCGACTTATTGGCGCAGGCTGTTCTGCTGCTGACTGTTGGGGTGTATTCTTCATATGGTAAGTTTATGATGTACCTAAGAAAAACGTCAATTATTGTTGTTTGATTACAAAATATTACAATACAATCAAACGCACCATGGGCAACAACACTCCTAAGGTCAGAATCGCTTGCACGCCGCGCCGTCACTACATACGTTTAGTTCGTGCAGGGCAATGATGTTAAAAAAAGTAAAGATACGTTACTTGCTCTCCAAAATGGCAAGACGAAAGTCAGGTAATTGCCCGACTTTCAATTAGTCAGGCACAGGCTCGCGACACGGAAACACACGCGGCTCTCGTCAGTCAGACGCGATAAAATTGTGAAATTCCATTAAAAAAATGTCTCCTTGCGTCTTTAGACGAGGTACAAATTATACAGCAACAGTCAGAGATCGGAAAAATGTTTAATTTCACACGTAAGTACTGTATTTAATAAAAATACGTATTTTCTATTACTTTATTCGGCCATATTGTACAAAGAGCGCGCTGTCTGCTTTGCGTGTGTGAGTGAACGAGACAGCTGACGCGCTTTCAATTCACGGCCAATGCGCATGCAGCGGTCAAATCTATAGTACCTTTGCGCTGTTTTGAATAGCAATGGTGTTGGTGTATAACTCATCTTTACTTGTAATATCATTGGTGCAGGGGCGATACGCGCGCACACGAATTTTGTTGCCAACTGGTTAAGCGACGCTGTTGCCCATATAGTGCAATAGCTTAAATTTTTAATTATCAAAAACACACTTATGAGAGCAATGAAATCAACTTGCCTTCTAAGTTTTTTCACAACTTTTTTCAGCACAGAAACAAATTGATGTAAAAAAAAGGTGCCACAATTTTAAAGTCTTTAATTTGATGATTGAAAAATATCAATTTCAGTTAATTGTCTTAAGGCGGTTGTATGACCGAAAGTGCCGCCCTCAGAGGTTTTTATTTAATAAGTTATTAATAGATAAGATTTTAATAATGTTTATCGTGGAGATTTTAGGGCCCATGGTCTAGTATTTTTAGAAGGTATCACTACATGCCCTCGTAGTCATTCGTAGAAGTAGATAGCAAATGTGTCAAAAACGGCCACTTTTAACAGTTTTTCTATCTACTTCTAGCAGTGACTACTAGGGAATGTAACGATACCGTCTAAAAATACTAGACTGTGGGCCCTAAAATCTCCACGATAAACATTATTAAAATTGTGTATCAGATTTATAATATTAAATAAAATTCACCGCGGCACCACTTTCGCTCAGGGTACCACCTTAACTGATTCTATGTCGGAAAGAACTTAAAAGAAACTCAGCTGAATCAATTTGTTTGCTCTCAAGTGTATGTTTTTGAACTTTTGTGCGGAAAGACGATAATATACTAAATATCCACGAAATCGATGGAATTCAGACAATTCCCAATCAGCATTATAATAACATTTTTCCCCGAATATTTATTTAAATATTTCCTTTTTTTTCCAGATACCTTTCCTGTTCCCAGATTCCCGAAATTTCTTATTGTTTGAAAAAGAAGATATTTTAATAATTTTTCGTCGTTAACAGAGTTTTGTTATTAAATGTTAGTTATTTTTATTCGTAAACGTGATGTTTTGTGTACTAAAATCTACTTTTGTGTAGCAGTGTATAATCCATAATAATGTTTGTTGCATTTATTGGGTTTAATAAAGAATGCTTGATACAGTGGTGGCCGGATAATTAGAAAAACCAGACGATTTTCATACAAACGAGGTAACTTTGAAGCCTTGGTTCTCCGCCAGGGATTGATCTAGCTGTGATCTGATGATGGCCATCTAGGGAGTGTATGGTGGAGATCCAGATCGCTTTACACACCCAACTGATCTGATCAGCATTCTAAGAGCTATATTTGGATATTTAAAAAAAACCGTAAAAATAGCATTAAAATATATGGAAATCCTGAAACTAAGAACTCTGATCCTTGCAGCTCTTAGAATGCTTAAATCAGACCAGTTGGGTGTGTATAGCGATCTGGATCTCCTCCATTAACTCTCTAGATAGCCATTATCAGATCACAACTAGATCAATCCCTGGAAAACCAAGGCTTAAATTCAAAGTTACCTCGTTTAAGTGAAAATCGACTGGTGTTTCTAATTATCCGGCCACCATTATATGTAACTTAGTGATAGGTACCTACATAAAAATATTGAATAGTTAAGACACGGAGTAACTAATAGTCCGTGAGCCCGCGGCAGTATTGCCTACGTTATATGACATCACGATGAAATGCAAGGCACACGGTCAGAAAAGTTGTGCTGAGCGAGGATCAGAAGATTATCGCAAATAAAATTGGCCGGAAGCTTGAGAAAATCTTCCACTTCCGGTCAAAATTTTAAGATTATATTTACGTCATGTGACATCAGTAAGAGACCCGTGTCATCATTTAGTTTTCAATCGTAGAGAGAGTAAACATAAGTCTGTCAGTTCTGAAATGACTAAAAAACAAAAAAAAAATAGTTTAAGGTATTCCGGTCATTTCAGAATTGACAGACTTATGTTTACTCTCTCTACGATTGAAAACTAAATAATGACACGGGTCTCTTACTGATGTCATATGACGTAAATAATCTTAAAATTTTGGCCGGAAGTGGAAGATTTTCATAAGCTTCCAGCCAATTTTATTTGCGATAATCTTCTGATCCTCGCTCAGCACAACTTTTCCGACCGTGTGTAATCGTGATGTCATATGACGTAGGCAATACTGTCGCGGGCTCACGGACTATAACGCTTAACTCAATAAAATAACCTACTATTTAATTCACACAGACGTATTATAAAAGTTCATTAAAACAACCAATTTATTCTCACTCTATCTTATTACTTATCATAAAAGTGGACTACATATTTAGTTCACATTATAATGATACTAAAATATTTATTTACCCTCATTAGAATGCAATCGTAAAAAAATGACCACAAGATTCATAGTGAACTTTAAGTCAGTGCAACAAGACTTTTACAACACAGAAAAACCGGCCAAGTGTGAGTCGGACTCGCGCACGAAGGGTTCCGTACCAAAAAACGGCAAAAAAAAAAAATACGTTTGTTGTATGGGAGCCCCCCTTAAATATTTATTTTATTCTAATCTTAATATTTATTTGTTGTTATAGCGCAGAAATAGGTACATCGTTTGTGAAAATTTCAACTGTCTAGCTATCACGGTTCATGAGATTACAGCCTGGGTCGACAGACAGACGGACAGTGGAGTCTTAGTAATAGGGTCCCGTTTTTAGGGTTCCGTACCCAAAGGGTAAAAACGGGACCCTATTACTAAGACTCCGCTGTCCGTCTGTCTGTCTGTATTTCTGTCTGTCTGTCTGTTACCAGGGGCCGTACCGGCTAACGAATCGATTATCGAAAAATCTGAATCGGTTTCAACTTAGAACTGAAAAATCAAAGTAAGGAATTTCCTCTTGTACTTTCTGTTGACGTAATTTAGAACGATGTTCGTGTGACATCATGAAATGGGGTTCGCCATTTTCGCCCAATTGGGGCTCGATTTATCTGTTTTAATTTGAAACCCGGCAGACTTTTCGAAGCTCGATTCGTTAGCCGGTACGGCCCCAGGCTGTATCTCATGAACCGTGATAGCTAGAAAGTTGAAATTTTCACAGATGATGTATTTCTGTTGCCGCTTTAACAACAAATACTAAAAACTTCTTTTTTATTTTAAATATTTTGGAGTTGTCAAAAGGGTGAAAGCAAGCAAAGCCACGGGCAAAAGCTAACAATATATACCTACATATTTGAAAAGTGCTCATTAAGCCCTTTCATTTGGTACCCAACACGGCATTTTAAAAAAATATTTTTTTTTTTAGTTCATGTCTTTAACTCCTCTAGAGGGCGCCACATTCAATTTAATGTGACGTCATATAGCCTATGTTCATTGGACGATTAAGACGCTTCTAACGATACCTCATTTGTCAAATTATAACAAGTAGTTTAGAAGTTATGACGGAACAGATGAATTTACAAACATACATACATACATACATACAGGTCAAAATCATATACCCTCCGTTTTGGCTTCGCCGTAGTCGGGTAAAAACAGAATAAAATTAATATTTAAGGGGTGCTCCCATACAAAAAACGTAATTTTTTGCCGTTCTTTGGTACGGAACCCTTCGTGCGCGAGTCCCACTCGCACTTGGCCGGTTTTTACCCTTTGGGTACGGAACCCTAAAAGTAACGTAACGATTTAACTCGCCCGAATCCAATTTTACGGTAGTCAAGTCAGCTATGTTAATCGTCTTTAAATTGTGTTTAAATTGTAATGTTTTTTGATACAGTTCTTGTTTTTTAAACCCAAAACCGAAACACAATCTGTTTCTAAAGAAACATAATGTGTTTCGGTTTTGGGTTTAAGGCTCGGTTATGCGAAATCATTTGTCTCTGTCTTTTTCTATACGTGTAAAGAGTATGGAACATAACCTCACTTCTGCACTTATTTGATGTTTTTCGTTGTTTTTTCATCATTACCTTCGGCACAATTATCTTTCTTCAAAAAAAGTTATTGGAGCAACTGCTCAGTACGTTAAAGTGTATTTTGATGTAGAATTCATTTCTTTTCCGCTATTATACTTCAGATTCGTCCTCGATATTAGTATATTAACACATGTAGTACCGCTTGCATGTATCACCACTTAGCACGTTATTTTAAAGCAATAACCTAAAAAACCTAAAAAGAGAAGGTTTTTGACTTAAAATTGACAGATATTTTGACATTTCCGGTCCAAGTTCGCCCTGTCACTGCTACACGCCAACCACTTCATTCGCTTTTCGTGCTTCGCCACGGACGCACGTATACAGTCTCAAAGTGAGACTTCTTTAGAATTATATTTTTACAGTGAAAATTAAGTTATAGTTAAGCATTTACTTCGTGAAGAAAGGAAAAAGTTTTCAAGACGCAAGAGGACAAGAAGAAGAAGTCAAGACGGAGGAACACTTTTGAATGCCGTTTAGTTGGTTAAACAGCATAATTGTCTGCTATTTATCTGATGCGAACTTACCATACTGGGTACTTTCTGTCAGTTTTTTATTTATCTGATGCGAACTTACCATACTGGGTACTTTCTGTCAGTTTATTTATTTGTCTGATGCGAATTTACCATACTGGGTACTTTCTGTCAAAGCATTGTGTTTAAGACACAATTAAATATCTATTGCACTCGAGATAGTCATACTGGACTATTTCACCGCATAGATACGTCAAACAACGCTACTGCAGCAACTCAAAGTGCCGTTGACGACGCGACATTGTAAAAAATCAGACTACCCTCAAAGGTTGCCACGTTGTTGGAACCGCTGCCGAGCACCAATCGGGTGACTCCGTCGTCCGCTGAATCGCCGCCATCCACCTTCCAGGCAGGCGGCCGCTGTGCTGGAGCTGCAAGAGCAGCCCTGACAACAGCGTTGCTCATCAGGTATGAATTTTGACATCATGATATCCTTGGTGTTGAGTTAATCTCAACGGTATTATAGTGAACCATCGGTACTTAGATAAATTTATAGTTTACAAAACTGACAGAGTTAGCTATAAATGCTTAAACTTAATGGAACCAGATATTGAGTTATACAGCAAATAGCTCATACCTGATACTTCACACACCTATTATGAGAAATAGCTTAGCTGCTGAAATAGCTAGCTGCTGGCATGCTGATAGAAATTTCAACTAAAAATGGAATAACAGAATCGTTACATTTTATTATCAATAAATGAATCATAATTGCATTGCAATTATCCTACTAATATTATAAATGTGAAATTTTGTGGGTTTGGATGTTTTTTCCTCAATCACGCCAAAACTACTGGATGGATTTGGTTGAAATTTGGCACACATATGGTAAGTAGCCTAGATTAAAACATAAAATGCTTTTAATCTTGATATTCCCACGGGAACGGGAACCACACGGGTGAAAAACCGGGTGGCTGCTAGTAAATCATAAATGCAATTTATGTTTGTTGGAATACAGTAAAAAATTTAATCATTTGCCTTAACTAGGAAACCTTGTATTTCAGGCGGGTAGACCTAACATGTTGAACTTGTTCATCACTAACTATTTAGTATGTTTCTTTCTAAGCTATGGCCTTGTACAAATTATCTCTATTACTTTTCAAATTTAATTTGTGTGAGTGTGTACAAAATAATGTTTCTGATGTGGGAAAATTATTAGCTACAAGTGTCAGTGAAGTTTTAGGCAGCTTTCCAATACAAAACTATATTCACCTTTTTATGACAGTATTTCGAATTTTTTACATAATGTGGGGCATTACGACATTCAATTATACCGTACACGATCAACACTAGTGTAGCTGAGGCTGTTCACTTAAAAGGCCACCGACAGGTCAGTCGAATATGAATGATGCATTGGCCACAGGTCTGATGTGAACGATATCCATCAACAAAAAAAAAAAAAAAACTGTAAGTAAATCAGGCGCAGTACTCAATAAAACAATTTTAAAACTGATTTATATATTTATTTGCCTTAAAAACGACAACAAAAGACGTAGGCAGGTATGTCACATGCTTCATCTCCGACGGCAAGCGAACAGCGAGACGCGGCGAGGAAGCCCCATCAGCTATTTGTTTCGTCAGTCACAGCAGACTCGCAGACGGGCATTACGGCCCATCCAAATAGTTGCCGATGATGCATCATCAATTTTTGCCTTCAATCATCATACGTGAGGTAAGGACACCCGTTAAGATAATGTATTCGTGAGGGTGCGTGCTGGTGTGATATCTGTGTTCAGCGAATACAGGCAGTGGTCACCGACTACAGACGCAAAGGTCCACTTAATCGTTTGCGCCGGTAATCGTCTGTGTGAATATACCATTTAGCTGCGCTACACAGGTCACCCAGATTATTATTATATTTTTCTATTATATATATATACTATGGTATATCATCTCCAGTCGAGCAGAATGCATAACAGTTATAATACCAAATAATAGTTTTGTTACAATTTGTTGAAGGTTCAACAAAAGGTGACATGAGTAAAAAAAAAAAAAAAAACATGTCATATTATCAGATTTAGTTAAGAACTGTTTAAAATTTAATTTAGCTTTTATAAAAAATTACGTACTCTAAGTACTTGAAAATAATTTTATCACGATTAAAAGTGTAACTTATTGTTTTTAAAAACACAGTCTAGACATCCCATCACCTTTAAGGTTTTAATATTGATAAGGAAAGTGATAGAAATAAACGAATTTAAAATCATAAATTTTGGGCATTTTAGTGCCCATATTTTTATTACATAACTACCGCCGCCGGCTATAAAGTTTTTTTTTTTAAATAGCATGATTTCCCTGTTATTGGACAATATTTACTATTTATAAGGGTCTCAGAACATTTTTTAAAGAAATGAAATTCATCTTTTTATATACAATTTTTTTTTTTTTATATACAGCTACTGTTGCAACTTTCCATTATATTACAGATGTTAGCAATTATGATCTTTACAGGACAAACGTTCACAAAACTGCAGAAATCACTTAGTTGAATGTCATCGATACTTACACAGAATTCCGCGTAAGTCTAATTAGAGACGACATATTTTCTTTTGGGCCTTTCAACAACGGGGTGGACTAGGAGACACTAGTGGTCACATCAGGAATCACAAATTGCAAAATATTTGCATATCAATTATCTAGAACATGCAGTTCAATATGCTTTCATTGCAATTTTTTCTTATTGTATTCAGAGCGGGCTGTTAAGTATTCTAGATATTATTATTCTGATGCTAAATAGAAATTATTCAATTCATAAATCCAAAAACTAATCACCAGTTTTGGTTTTTTTTTCCAGATTGAGATTGAGTAAATTCAAATGCAATGCAAGTCGAATTAAGCAGTGGAGATAAAATGCAGTAGATTTTTTTGCTCTATTTCTAGCATTTGATTTCAAAAATATTTATTTTCTAATTTGAGATTATAGCATTCACAATGCTATTTTGGTTTAGTATTGTACAAAGACTATTCTGACACTAAGATACCTATTATTTTAATTCTTTTCCACCAGTTTTTTAAACGAAGGTGTAACAATTGTGCTATCATAATCGTCACAATCTTGAGCCTCGGTTTGGCACCTCTTATTCACATGTAAGGTACTTCTTCGTATATCTTATTCTAATATAAAGTATTAACATTCTATAACTTTTAAATTCAGGGACGGAAATTAATCGCACAAATAAATTGGTTTTCATAACATTATCAAGGTGGTATTATTTTACAGGTATATTATTTATGTTATTATTGAAGCTGCTGTCTGTTAATACTATCAGGAAGTACAGAGTTTGGTAACAGAAACGGTTCGATTATTTAACAAATACTAATATAGACATAATAAACAATTTTTTTTTACAGATGTGTAAAACACAATTATCAGTATTACATAATATTGCGTTCATTATTGAATGGACAAAATGAGCTAATCTCAAGGTTTGGTAAAGAATTTAACTAAGTACGCCTTTGCGTAGACTTCACTGTACAAATACAATGAATATCTTAGATGACTTAAGACATTTTATTACATATTTTCCAATTTTATTCTTTTTTTCATCATTTTTATCTTAAAAGTTTAACTTAGATTACCTTGCCTATTGCACAAATAATGCAAACAATACAACAAAAAAAAAGTCAAAATGGATCATACATATTTATATTAAATAAACAGTTCATAATCACTTCTTATTTAGAAAGAAATTAAATTCTATATGTAATGTAAGTAATAGATTGCTGAAATGAAACATTTAATGAAATGAAGTAGACTTGTGTTGTGTCCAACCAGTTTTAGTACTCGACGTATGCCGATACTTTTATAGCCCCAACAAAAAATGTTACTATAGATGTTCCAGGTAACACGGCGAAATGGTCAATGACTCCGCTATATTTGCAAAATATTAAAACATATTACCACCGATAATCAAACTGAGTTTACCAAACCAACCTTGTATATTTTATATGTATATATGTGCGTGTACATATATATAATTATATATATTGTACCAGCCATCTATAGGTACCGTTTTTAGTATATGTAATCATGTAAAACGTTCAGAATGATGTTAAATGGTATTCTTTTCTTTTTTAAAAAGACTAATACGCAAGAAATGATATTTCCATTTTCTTTTTATAATGCTTTTAACATCTACATGTGTTAATATACTAATATCGAGGACGAATCTGAAGTATAATTAATGATTAAACGAACTTACCTGTAAGTGAAGTTCTATCATAATTATACGAAGGATTCGTCCGAAGATATTAGTATAGAATCCCACCCTCCCTACTCATTATTGTAAATTACAATAACTGTTTACCCACTGGAGAAAATGAGGAAATATCATAGGATTTGGACTTTAAACTAAATGAAGTGGTTGGCGTGTAGCAGTGACAGGGCGAACTTGGACCGGAAATGTCAAAATATCTGTCAATTTTAAGTCAAAAACCTTCTCTTTTTAGGTTTTTTAGGTTATTGCTTTAAAATAACGTGCTAAGTGGTGATACATGCAAGCGGTACTACATGTGTTAATATACTAATATCTTCGGACGAATCCTTCGTATAATTATGATAGAACTTCACTTACAGGTAAGTTCGTTTAATCATTAATTATTTACGCCAAAAATATGGCCCGCGACAAGTGCTTTTGATGATATTCTGTTTTTTTTACAATTATCTGTGAGGTTTATACGCAATTTAATACTTGTAGCAACTAGATAATCTCTTTAGCTTGTCGTATGTTTTTTTTGTGGCTACAACTTTACGTTTTCTTTATAAAAATATGGCCCGCGCAAACCATGTTTTCCTATCATGGCCGCTTAAGAAACAAGAACTGTGTCAATCAAAAGCTTTACCATTCAAACACAATTGAAACACGATTATGACGTTAACATTAGCAGACTTGAGCCCCAGGTCACAGGTTCAATCTAAAGTTACTAATTAATTTTTAGTCATTACTGGTTTCGTAAACAAATAAAATTGGTTAAGTTGGGTGAGACAGAACAGAACTGTGACAAAAAAACCGGCCAAGTGCGTGTCGGGCCACGCGCAGTAGGGTTCCGTAGGTACATTATATACCATACCATATTTTAATACCGCTATCATTTTTCGTCTGAAAAAATAACTTTGTTTTTCACAGTGTTTGTATGAATGACAAAGTTATATTTGCGGTTTTGGAAAATGTACTATATCTCAAAAACTAATTACTGTATCTCGTTCAAACCAATTTTCGTTGAAAGTGTTTATTAAGATCTATAGCATATATTTTTTTTAGATTTTTCACCCTCTTACTTTAAAAGTTAAAGGGGGGGGGGGACACACATTTTACCACTTTGGCGGCAGATATCTTTCAAACGGTTGACTTTGAAAAAAAATAGTCTTAGGAACCTCAATGTCATTTTTAAAGACCTATCTATAGACACCCCACAAGTATTGGTTTGATGAAAAAAAATATTTTCAGTTTCAGTTCCATGTATGGGGAGCCCCCCCTTAATCTTTTATTTTATTTATTTTTGTGTAAAAATCGTAAAGCGGTTCACAGAATACACGTACTGACCAAGTTTCAACTATGTAGTCTTAATAATTTTGGAATAAAGTGGCTGTGACATACGGACGGACAGACAGACAGACATGACGAATCTATAAGGGTTCCGTTTTTTGCCATTTTGGCTACGGAACCCTAAAAACGAATAAGCGGACCAATTCAATTTGGGCTAGTTAATTACCTATCCCAGACGATGAATGTAAATATTAATTTGAATACTTGCTTCTATTCAACTTTGAATACAGAGTTTTGTTTTACATAAATTCAACATTTCATGTTATTTTCTTTAAAAATACTGAAATATTTTAACCTAAAAGCTTAAACATAGGCTCAACGAAATATTTCTAAACTTTCTGGTTAGTATGAAAAAATATTTATGCACCTTATTAAAACTAGACCAAGGATCTTACACTTTTCATAGCGTAGCTTAGCTAAGCACTGATGGAAAGCGACGAAGCTGTTTTTTGATGGAAGGATAGGCTGCTTAGTATTTGATGGTGCGTGGTTGCTAAAGCCGGCCATATAAAGTCCATTCGTTTAGATAGTGTCGGTACACCCGCAAGCACTTGGGTTCAGAGACAGGAATACCGGTAAGTTTTTGGGAACGTTATACAAAAAACGTTACGGATAACGGTAAAAAATGCGATGATTCACGCAATAGTTTTAACATATTAAGTGTTTTATACTTAAATCCATGTTTTAGAAATGTATTGACATTTCGCAGAGTCGTACGTTTATACGGAAAGTCCGTATTATTAGCTTGTTTATTATCTTCCAGAATTGTGTCTAGTGTGGGAAGTTTTTTATTAGCATAAAATCTGTATACTGTTCGGACGTACTACATCACATTCAAAGTGGTCCGTTTTCGATAGTGGGATTCTTACGTTTTTACGTTTTTTTGGTGTTAATGGGCCTATTTTTAATATTATTCCGACGCTAATTCTTGGTACCCCATTATTTTTGAAGTATCTTTGATAGGTGCAGACAAACTGATTTCAAAGCAATGCCGATGGACATTGATTATAAGTTGTTTACATGTTTTACAAAACACCCGTATTTTTTTATCAGGCACTTAAACTGTCCTTCCAAGGATGAAAAAATATTTTCAGTATACGTAGCAGAGTCAACAATCACAAGCTTTCACTACGGCGGTGCTTCGATGTAAACTGCCAAAATCCAAATTGACTTGCGGGTGTAGGCCGCACGCGGTATCCTTTGTTTATGCGGCGGCATCCTTTGACATGAAGCGGCACGTGCAAAGGCGGTGCGATAAAAGGGCGACACTATCTGAGCGAATGCGCTTTACATTAGGTTATGCATGATGGTTATGCCTGTAAAGCGCATTCACTTAGATAGTGTCGCCCTTTAATCGCGCCGCCTTTGCACGTGCCGCTTCTTGTCAAAGGATGCCGCCGCATAAACAAAGGATACCGCGTGCGGCGTACACCCGCAAGTCAATTTGTATTTTGGCAGTTTGCATCAAAGCGCCGCCGTAGTGAAAGCTTGTGTTTGTTGACTCTGCTACGTATACTGAAAATATTTTTTCATCCTTGGAAGGACAGTTAAGTGCCTCAAGATGAAACTTTAAGTGAACCCACAAAAAATACGGGTGTTTTGTAAAACATGTAAACAACTTATGATCAATGTCCTGTCCATCGGCATTGCGTTGAAATCAGTTTGTCTGCACGTATCAGAGATACTTCAAAAATAGTGGGGATACCAAGAACTAGCGTCGGAATAATATTAAAAATAGGCACATTTACACAAAAAAAAACCTAAAAACGGAAGAATCCCACTATCGAAAACGGACGACTTTGAATGTGATGTAGTACGTCCGAACTCAGATCAAATAAAAAAGGAAGATGGAGCGTTGCGCAGTGGTTGCGTACGATGAAGTGAGGCCGGTTTTTGATGGTACATGTGTGCGTACTAGGGGGCGGGCGGGGGCCGGGCGGAAGGGTTCGATATGGAACGCCCAATGACGAACGAAAGCCAAGGCGTAGTTTCGTTACATATGTGTGCGTATACTGTGTATGTACACAGCCAAGGCGTAGTTTATATGCCTCCCCGCTTTGTCGGAAGACTCCGTCTTTACTTTTTTATTTGGTCTGAGCGTCCGAACAGTATACAGATTTTATGCTAATAAAAAACTTCCGACACTAGACACGATTCTGAAAAATTTACAAGCTAATAATAATACGGACTTCCCGTTAAATGTACGTCTCTGCGAAATGTCAATACATTTCTAAAACTTGGTTTTAAGTATAAAACACTTAATAAGCTAAAACTATAGGTATTGCTTGAATAATCGCTATTTTTTACCGTTATCAGTAACGTTATTAACGTTATTTGTATAACGTTACCAAAAACTTACCGGTATTCCTAGTCTCTGAACACAAGTGCTTGCGGGTGTACCGACACTATCTAAATGAATCGACTTTAAGGTCAAAACCGTCATGCATAACCTAGCGTATATGGGCGATACTGCATGGCTGTTCATGCAAGCAGCTCATGCAAGCCGCTCGGTTGTGCCTGTGGTTAAAACCGTCATGCATAACCTAGCGTATATGTCTGCTTAAGGATTGTGGCTGGCTACGTATGGGAGTTGTCAGTGAGCTAAAATCTATAAAACAAGCATTGCGCTCGAAAAATGGCACCACACGAAAAGTACAACTAAGTGCCAGTTCAGCTGAGCATAATTATAGAATATAAGAAAAGAGCATAAATAAATATACATAATTATCTTAATTTTAGATCCGTAGGACCTATCGGCAACCTATGGCATTACATCAAAGTGTTAATTTTCTTTATAGATCGCCTTGTATACACGACTCTTACCATAGCATTTTATGGAAGCTGTTTCATAGTTTCTTAGCTATAGGTTTGACCTCGCTCATGACACAAATACGTAGCTCATCTTTGGTGGAAAGGCAGCCTAAACTCGTCCGTCAATCACAGCTTTAAGATATCATACTGTCATCAACTGCATTTCTTCAAGAGCGTGTCAGCAATAAAATAAATTGGTCTCCTCAGTCCCTCACCACAGAATGCCCTCACGATAACACATCCGTGCGTTCGACACGATTCGTGAACAATTACGTATTATTTCATATAATTTCCTCCAATGTAGACTTAACAAGAAGAGAAATATATTATTTTGTAGATAAATTATAGTTAAAACATTTTGAAAATAATTTAATAATTGAAAAATGTAATGTGATGTCCGAAATAATTTTGGGTTTAATTTTCATTTACAAATTTTATGTAATGTCAGGACTTTGGTTTTGCGCCAAAATTAAATTTCAAGGTTTCTTTTATTAGTTTTCGTTTCAATGTCAAGTGTCAAAGTTTTAATAATTCTTCTCTTTCACTATTTAATTTAGTTTATTAAAAAATAAATTGTTTATTTTATTTTTTCTATGAAACAGCAAACAGCTGATCACTTTTCTAATGAGGGCTTTTTAAAGTGACATTTAAAAAATAAAATTAGTAACTATTTGCCTCATTAGATGGCATTGATGAAAAGACAAGTGTCAAAATTGACTTTTAAAAATAAACGGCCTTTACCAAAGAGGCAAGCGCTCGCTGGCTGACATCTGCCCAAAGAGAAACATTTTAGGGTTACATCTGCCTGCCTACCTGAGTACTCTTCGAAGCTTAGTAAAAAAAAACACTTTGAGACATACATTTTTATCATCGCCACCTCAAAACTCATTTCGTTTTCATACTTTCAAAGAACGTTTTAACACTTATGGTCACTTACGGGACTTTTTACCACAACATTATACCTTTTATGTGATAGGGTCAAAGAATACATCTGCCTGCCTACCTGAGTACTCTTCGAAGCTTAGTAAAAAAAAAACCGGCCAAGTGCGAGTCGGACTCGCGCACGAAGGGTTCCGTACCAAAAAACGGCAAAAAAATCACGTTTGTTGAATGGGAGCCCCCCTTAAATATTTATTTTATTCCGATTTTAGTATTTATTATTATAGCGGCATCAGAAATACATCATTTGTGAAAATTTCAACTGTCTACCTGTTGTCGTTATTAATACCGAGCAAAAAACGGCAAAAAACACGTTTGTTGTATGGGAGCCCCCCTTAAATATTTATTTTATTCTGTTTTTAGTATTTGTTGTTGTAGTGGCAACAGAAATACATCATCTGTGAAAATTTCAGCTGTCTAGCTATCATGGTTCATGAGATACAGCCTGGTGACAGACAGACAGACGGACAGCGGAGGCTTAGTAATAGGGTCCCGTTTTTACCCTTTGGGTACGGAACCCTAAAAAACACTTTGAGACATACATTTTTATCATCGCCACCTCAAAACTCATTTCGTTTTCATACTTTCAAAGAACGTTTTAACACTTATGGTCACTTACGGGACTTTTTACCACAATATTATACCTTTTATGTGTTTGGGTCAAAGAACGAAAAACTCATAACGCAATATGCATTCTGAGAAAATTATGAACATAGTGAAATTAGTGTTATGACTATGACACTCATAAACCGAAGTGTGATGTGAGTGTGTGACAAACACAGAAATTAAGGTAAACTACGCGATTGTTGGCCCTCTAACTTAAAAAAACAAACTTTTCATTAGCCAAAATTTTTTACATATTTGATTGCCTGTTCATTACTTTATGGAATTTGAACACATCCAATTTATGTTTTTTTTCCGTTCAGTTGTAATAAGTAATTCTATACTTTTTGTTTTTATTAGACATGTAAAACATTTTACTAGCACCTATTTAAAAAAATCAACAGAAATAAACGGATCTTTTTTAAAACAACAACTGATTGAATTGGTCAATGCATTTGCAGTCGTTAACGCCCACAATCCGCATTGGTCCCTCGTGGTGGGTTATGTATGGCCCATATCCATCCAAAAGAAAGGCGAATGTGCCGCAGCTTCTTGAATTTATTAAAAATGTCGATCCCATATTTTTAGGCCTTAGGGGTCGTCCATTATCACGCGAGCCTCGAAAGGGGGGGGGGGGGTAGTTGAAAAAATCACGAAGTATCACAAGGGGGGACGGGGGGGGGTGTAGTGAGATATCACGTGTATTAATTTTTTATGTTGAACGAATGCTGGAAAATGTTGAGATTTTTTTGACCAAAAATACACGTGCTTTAAGGGGGGGGGGGGTAAACGCAAAACCTCACCATGCATCACCAGGGGGGGGGGGTTTAAAAATAAAACATCACGTGATTAATGGACGCCCCCTTAGTAATGTTCGATTTCATATTCGGTCCTTTAATAATATTAATGTTATTTAACATCTGGCAAGATGAAGGTAAAGGGGGGTATTAGAAGCTCAAAACTTGTCAGCTTTCTGAACGGCTATCAATTAGGTCTCTTTCTCTAATAACCCCCCTCCCCGCCCCCCCTTTTTGCATTGGAGCTTTGGAACATACAAACTGGAACCATCACCACCTATAATAAGTAGTTAGTAATCAATAAAGTAAGTGTTAATTACATCAAAAAAGGTGAAATTAAAAAGTATAAAAATGTCTATTACAAAAATAGTTTAAAAAGTTATTTTCGCACGCGATTCGCTAATTTATAACCTTTAATTACAAGGAAGTTAGAAATATACGATGTAATATATCAGAGTGAATTAAAAAGAGTTTAAAAATAATCGTTTCAATAGTATGAATGTTTTGAAAATTTAATATTTTGAGAACCAAAGTTCAACGGGCATTGTACATAAAATTATTTTGTCTGAAGTTTAAATTGGCAAAAATATCCCGCAGCCCGACCTAGCAAACGTAGTTAAACATTATTTTGTTATTTTTTCATTTTATATACAACAACAAAAGTGTGATTTATCAATTAAATCAACGCCTACATGGATGTTCTAGAATTTTTATAGTCTATGGTTTAAAATTGTAATGTGTTTTAGATGGGCCTTAAAAAAAGACGTTTAGTATACAGGGCTTTTTACAAAGTGATTTTTAACTGAACAGGATACGGTAATTTTAGATGAAAACCTCAAATTATGTACATGATTCTTAGTTAATACCTACTGTATAATATGCAAAGTACCTACCTAGAATGTTTGATCTGTATATCCTAAAATACTTATAGACTAGGAGGCCATAACAAATTTGGTAACGATCGCGTAAGTGGCTGACTCTTGGTTCACAGGATGGAGAAGCACTCTCTGATGCTAAATATGTCAGTCAATTTGCGTGAAGTGGTTGCGTTCTTTTTATATGCAGGCTGAAAAAAGGCTATATTTATTCTGAAAATAAATTATAGCTCATGTTACTCGCTGATAATGTAGCTTTCTATAGGTGAAAAAATTTTCAAAATCGGATCAGTACTTTTTGAGTTTATACATTACAAACAAACAAAAAGTTAATCGCTTATACCTACGAAACGCAACCGAATTTTGGTCAGTCCTTAGACAGTTCACGTGAGTACAACTAGTACTTACTTGCTGTACTATTGTCAGCCATTTACCTTATCGTTATTTTTTTTGGTAACGATAACACATTTTTCAGCCTGCATATAAAAAGAACGCAACCATTTCAGGCAAACAGACTGACATATTTAGCATCAGAGAGTGCCTCTCCATCCTGTGAACCCAGAGTCAGCCACTTACGCGATGGTTACCAAATTTGTTATGACCTCCTAATATATTAAGGAATTTTGTGAATGTGTTATAGGCAAACGCCGACTAGTGACTAGTCAAACCTCAGGTTTAACAAGAAGCCTTAGTCAAAGTCCAAAACAAAAGCGTGTTTCGGCCTTTGACAAATGAATTTATGGAAAAAACTAGGTCAGTCAATCGCCGAAACTCAATACGATGAAATCGGGGTTTGACCAGACTTAAATTAGGTATAGGTACCCAGAATGGTACACAGAATATGTTATTTAATATGTTAGTCATCCTACTAATATTATAAATGTGAAAGTTTGTGAGTTTGGATGTTCAGATGTTTGTTTCTCAATCACGCAACAACTACTCAACAGATTTGGTTGAAATTTGGCACACAGATAGTAGATAGCCTAGATTAAAACATAGGATACTTTTTATCCCGATATTGTTACGGGAACGGGAACCACGCGTGTGAAACCGCGGGCAGCTACTAGTTTTATCAAAATTCTTGCTGCAAACCAAAGATTTCTGTTGTCTTTTAAAAAAAGTTAGACTTACTTAACCTCAAGATGTATAAAATAACAAATTCTGTACCTAATTTAAGTTTGAATGGTCAAACCCCGATTTTATCGTTTTGTGTTTTTGCGTTTGACTGTCCAAGTTAGTCTCTCCTAGGTTTGGCCATAAATTCGTTAATGTAAGGCGGAAACACGCTATTAGTTTCGGACTTTGACTAAGCCTTCTAGCACAGATCAGATATAAGTACTACCGTACAGAAAGGACACTCTCCGCCCCGCCCCAGAATCAATTACCTCACCCCGCCCCGGGAGTTCGTGTGCCGAATCATGTGCTCATTTAGTCGTGTTTGTCAACGTCAACTTATTTTGATATTCAAAGCAGTGCGTCGTAACTTTATTTACCAAAAAGTTCGAATTATGAATTGAACGCCGCTCATACAGTACAAACTGCACGGTAGCCCGAGACTTACACACACAGTTGCGCGTGTACAATACGTCATATGTTTATAATGGCGCGGTTGTATGGAGTGTCCGGGGTGTGCTTCTAGTCAAACCTAGGAGTGCCGGAGCTTCCGCGTTTGACTATAACATATGGAAATTAGAAACAATACTGACAACACAACCCAATCATGAACACCCCATTGAGAGTTTAGGAAATGTCACAAAATGGCGCTGGCCCAGTTAGGGTTGCCAACTTTTTTGGCATAAAATATAGTATTTTTAAGATTATTACTTGTAAAAATATAGCAGATGGCGAAAAAGTCCAGAAAATATAGTAGGTTGCCGTTTTGTATGGAGGATTTTAAAGAAGTTGCATTTTTCATACTAACATTTTCATAATTTATTCAACAACCATAAACACATGTGTTTAAACACAAAAATTATTACGCAATTACCTACTTATGTGCATATAAGTAATATTTTCTTGCTGCTTTTGACTAATTTTTTCAATTGAAAAAATATAGTAGTTTAACCTACTATATATTTTTTCAAAAAATATATTAGGTGAGCCCTCAATATAGTAGGATACTATATAGTAGAGTTGGCAACCCTAAGTCCTATTCTTGTCGTAAGCATTTTGAAAATAAAAAATCCGAAATCGTAAAGTAATCGACTGCTTATTTAGACAATATCTCTCAATTCTGCTATAATTACATTAAATCTATCCAATCACATGACCACAATAATTCTGTAATTAACCCTAGCCTGCGACCGCCGAATCTGTCGGTCTGAATGACTGCACAACGGTATGCGAGGCATTGCGAGGAATGTGCGAAGGGTTAACACATAGTGCAACTTATGAACAGTAGGTACCATTGCTTGTAACTTGTTCACGAAATATATTAAAGTCTAAAACGAAATATATATCAAAAAGTGATTTAAAATACTATGACTAAATGTTGGCATTTGTCGACTAAACCAAATGTGGGTTGTTATGTCAATGTGTACGAAGTGTGTGACCGCCACTGTGTTCTAGTTAGTGGTTCTAGTGGTGTGGTGCCCACACGTGTAAGACGCAAGGGGTCTCGGGTTCGATTCCCAGGAGGGGGTTACAATTTGTCCTCGGTTTGGTGGCTTGTAGTTAAAGCTTATTTCAAGTCCGCCTGGCTAGCTACCACCACCTTACCTAAGTCTGACACCATAACAACAATTTTAAAATCGTTGTGTTCCAGCAGTTAGAGGTAAGATAGTCAGTTCCTCAGTGGTGAGGATTCCAGGTGTAGTGCGCTTCCACTCGGCCTTATCGTCACTAAACATCAGGTAAGGTGAAGGCTAAGGCCCACTGTGGTTAAAAAAAGTGTAAAATGGTACTTTTGGTAGTGTTGCAGTAAATAAACTAGTCCAAGACACACTCTAAAACTCAAATCACAAGCAAAAAATCTTAATAGAATCGTAAAATCGGAAGTAATTTATTCAACGAACTTTTTAAAAACGAATGAACATAAACACTCAAGTCATAATCTAGAACTCTGGCTATAAATCAGTGTGTAAGCCCTAAGTTACTTAAGTTCAAGTTATTTACCTTAAAGCTGCGCTTAAAGTGAACTTAAGGGATACTCGAATGTCATAAATTTCAGAACGCTACGCCTAGTAATGTATCAATAGAGCAAAACTGGAATGGAGTCGTTGTGGACAAAGTAATTTTTGAAACTGTCAATATATGTTTTAAGATTTTTTACTGTATAAGACACTAGCGGCTGCCCGCGGTTTCACGCGCGTGGTTCTCGTTCCCGTGGGAATATCGGGATAAAAAGTACTCTATGTTTTAATCTAGGCTATCTACTATCTGTGTGCCAAATTTCAACCAAATTCTTTCAGTAGTTTTTGCGTGATTGAGAAACAAACATCCAAACCCACAAACTTTCACATTTATAATATTAATAGGATTATACTAGTATTATTATCTAGTATAGTAACTTAGTTATCAAAGTAATGGCAGATCGTGGGCATGTAAAGAGTGATCATTTGGTATCATCCATCTGTCAATAACATCAAGGTTCCAATTGAAAACCGGCGACAGATTCAGATTTCTTATGCTGAATTGGTAACCTGTTTTAGCACAGCTGTGAAATACCTTTATTCTTACTTCTTTAGCTTTTTTCTGCTGTAATTTGAAGTTTTGTTTGTTTTAATACACTAGTTTAGTATAATACTTATTACTGTGTCTCGAGTCTGTTAAAATAAATTTCTTTCTTTCTTAATATTATTATAAAAGTTATTTTGAAACTTCATAAAAATAATAGGATTTATATTTTTGCCTTGAAAAATCTGTTATTTATCTGAAAAGTCTCAATACGAATTAAGTATTATCTTGCTTGGTAATAAAAACTCTTAATTATTTAAAAAATACTTTCGATTTTCGTTTACCAGGGGCCCTACCGGCTAACTTACATGGCTATCGTAATCGCTTTGATGCA
Source organism: Agriphila geniculea (assembly GCA_943789525.1). Classification (NCBI taxonomy): domain Eukaryota; kingdom Metazoa; phylum Arthropoda; class Insecta; order Lepidoptera; family Crambidae; genus Agriphila; species Agriphila geniculea. The sequence continues at coordinate 6,458,851 of OX038898.1, read as the reverse complement.
TTTGACAGATGGATGTGATACATTGCTACTTTTCTCTGGTACGTTTTTATTTATGCCAAATAGAAGTAGTAATGTGTCACATCCATCTGTCAAATGAAAACGATTACGATAGCCATGTAAGTTAGCTGTTAGGGTACTTTTGGCGTATAATGAGACGTTATTCAGCAGCTACTTGCTGCACATGCATTGTCGAAAATTTGATAAATGGTTAAATTACATTTTTACAACGGAATAATTTGCGACTTCAGAGTTCATTGGTACAGTAACAGTTACAGTTTATCATCATACTGATTTAATACATTGTTTCTGTAGGTAAAAATAAAAACCCTGAGCGACTCCATGCTAACCTTGTTCATTCTTAAAGTGCATTTTAAACTCCATGGATTTATTTTGAAGTTATTTCCATAATACAAAAGGACGTCCCCTCTATTTACAACCATATTGGTGCAGTTATAACGAGATAAACTGTGACAGTTAATTTATCAGTTACTTTTAATAAAAAAAATGTTTCTTGAAAAATATAATAGATTCGCTAAATAAGCTTAGACTTAGATGAAGTGTGGCATGGTACGAAGCGCTCATGGCGGAACTTGACAGACTGATCGTACTCGATCACGTTTGTTAAGCAACGCTCGGTCCGGCCAGGTGTCGGATGGGTGACCGTTAAGTGGCATTACAACTGAGCGCTTCCGTGCTTCGGAGGGCACGTCGGTCCCGGCTGTTGTCATCTGATAATAGTCGTTAAGCCAAGTTAGAGGCCTTTCAGGCGGCTTGATAAACTCTAACACCAGAGGTGGCCACTAATCCTCATTCGATAAGAGGAAGCAGATGGTAACATAATGTTTATAGTTAAATTTATAGTATGTAGCTTATTTAAAAAATAAACTCTTTAAAAACCTCATTTTGTAAAATCGTTTTCTTAACCCAAACGTCATAAAACCTAATACTAATATCACATGCCGTTAAGAAAAAACAAAAACCATAAAGTTCCATGTTTAAAATCGTAGCACCTCGTCGCTAATAGCCGAAACGTGCCTCCATGCTTAATTTCAAATATGGAACGCACCGAGCTAACGCGACGGTGTTTTCAGAAATCCCGCCTTATCCCGCTCACAACGCCATCTGTCATCGGGTTTGACAGTTGACAGTGAAACGTTTTAAAAATAGAACGCTTCCGAAGAAAATGCAGATTGGTTGAGAATAGGGTTGTCGTTATAACAGCAACTTATCTAATATTATAAATTGACAATTCTATTTTTTAATAATGACTAAAATGTTTAAAATGTCTGCTAGATTTTGAATTTTACAAATACAAATTAATACAAAATACAAAAAACTTTATTCGATTCCACAACTTTAGGGAGGTAAGTAATTTAAATTAAATATTATTTGTTATAAAAACTTTGATATACCTAATTATACTATTTATCTCTATAGGTAAAACTATTATAATACTAATCTAGCTTTTTTATTGTTAGGTAACTATCAAAATGTGGATTAGATTTTTTTGGGTACTATTTAATCGGGTAACAATAAATCCCCATTTTGGGTATCAAAAATACTTTATATAGTGTACTGAAATACTAAGTGGGCGACGGACTGAGGGCGACTACAAATGTTGAAAATGGGTGACTTTAAAATACAAATTGAGTAACTAGTTATTCAGAACAAGCGACCAAATTACTATTTGGGCGACAACCTTAGGGCACACAAAACATTTAAAATTTGGCATATACCTACCATAGACATAGAAAAATTTTCGCTGCGCTCAAGAAGACCAACAAAGCGTGGAAAAGAAAAGTTAACATCATACGGACACGGTCTATGTAAAAAAGAGACAAAGGATCAAGTGACATGTGCCAACATTTTATACAGTAAGAGCCCCTAGCGTCCCGCCTAGCAAATGAGCAATCACAGTTTGTTTAAAATATTTGTTAATCTTAATTATAATTTAAAATAAAGGTATCATGGAGCCATGGTGTCTTGTGCTCTAAGTAATTTTGATGTGACAAAAAGAAACAATCCAAGTAATCACACTTTTCACAGGTAAATAAGATATTACCACACATTTCTCTAAAACCAAATTTCGCTACATTTATTCGTTTATCGACGAAGAAAACAGTATGGAACATAATTTATTAATTTCCTTTGCCATATATATAGTCATAGTTTATGTATCTAAGTCATATTTTACGTATCTCATATAAAATGTATGCATTTATTTTCGGATCACCTGTTTATTGACATTGTTGTTCTTTGACATTCTATTTCTATGGCATATTTTATTTAAAAAAGGTGACTATTATCCTAATCGAGATGACAAAAATACCATGTTGGGCAGCTTAAATCAGTTATGTAGTAAGTAACCTACTTGGTATAATAGTTGCCCACTTAGTATTTATGTCATTCATTTAAAATTGTCATTGCTAACTTAAATTATTTATCTCCCACATGTAGTCGCCCGTATTACGTACTTTTTGTTATCCACAGTTTGTGGCCCGTTTAGTTATTTTGTCGCCCAAAAAATAAACCGCTGCCAAGTTAGTATTTAAGTATCCCATTAACAGTCGCCTTTAATTATTTCTAGTCACCCAATTGAATAATTCCCCTAAATAAAAGCTTATAATAATAATCCCTTATAACTAAATTCCTTTAATTGTTTCCAGTCACCAAATTAATTAATTCGATTTTTTTCAATGTTTATACTGTTTCTTATTGTTCTTGTAAAAAATACTTGAATACGATATTTTCAAGAATTTTTACCTTTCTACTGCATCATATTGATCTCTCAAGAATAATGAGGTTAAATGCTTGCGTTGCGATTGTGACAACCCTAAACTAAATGAGTTTTGAGAAGCTATGAAGTGACTCTGTTCTGTTACTTTCTTACCAAGAAATATTTTATTATGTAACTAGATATACAGGTAATATTATACATATTCTACCAACCGACGAATCTACTGGAATATTTTAAAATTTTACTATCAACATAACGCTTGTAAAGTAATTAACATATATTATGTATTTGTATGTAAGTAATATACTTGTACTATTATGTATTCTGTGGTAATAATAACGATATGAGTTAAAAGTGCCAATAATAATACTTTGGTTTGATAGGTACTTTTACATGCTACAAGCAGTAATATAATATAAGTCTATGGCTACAAGACATTTTATTTATGAACTATCACATGAAAAAGCTAAGTAGACTGTTTTCTACCGTGCGTTTTTTTTGATAACTTGATTGGGAGCTATTTTGACTAATATTTAAATAATATAGACACGGCATCTGAAATTCTGAATGTTTCAAATAAACATTCCAATAAAACAATTTAACAAGTACTTACCGAAAGTTTATGAAATCCTACCTAATTTGCGAATTTATTGTTTAAATTCTTAAACAAAAATCAAAAAGTAAATAATAAATAACGGTTGACTGGTACACCTAGTACTTAATCAATATACGGACGGAATTCTCAATTTACAAAAACTTCAAGTTCTTCCTTGGTCCTAATGTCACTGGGTGCATTCGACAAATCTTTGAGTAATTTGTATAGAATGTTCAATATTTTACTTTCCATGGTTAATGGCGATCGATGACTCAAAGATTTGTCTGGCAGAATGCACCGACTGTCAACATAACTTTTTAAATCGGTGACATCGCGCGGCGTCGTCGAGACACGCGAACGCCATCTGTCATCGGCATCGATTCTGAATTTGAAAATAGAATGGGTTATGGTGCGGGATTAACGGAATGGCAGGATAATTTTGCTGATTCACAAATCGTCCACCAGTCGGCGCACTACCGCTAACTTGGCGCTAGTGTAAACCGGTACCGACCGACATAATCAGGACCGGAAAACCGATATCTTTTATGTTAACCTACTGTGCAGTGGCTGACTTTACGAATTTTTAGTGGCTCCGTTTATTTCATTCTTTCATTCATTGTTATTTTCTTCCGCCTCCTACTTTATTTGGTTCGGTTTGTTTTACATTAAGTAAATAAAAACTAAAGACTATTAATTATTTTAATATTATAAGACGATATCCTATAGGCTTGTCATCCCTTTAGACAAGCGTAATTGTAACTCTTTGAAATTTGAAAATAGAACTGGTTCTGCCAAGCGCGAACCGCCCAAGTGTTTGAGCGTTTAATTTATGAGCTCTCGCCGCTCGTTACGTTCCAAATTTAAATTTGTTAAGCCCAACGACGGTCATGATTTTATTCTGTGACATTTTGTAGCAAATTATCAGGAATGGACCGTTCAAAATGTTTGGTGATATGTATTGCGTGAGAGTTTTGAGACGCTTAAACCATAGAGTTAAAATTATGCAATGGCGAAAAGGAGTGTGCGATGTGTCTTGCCCAACCTGCCTTTCTATTGTCTAACTTCAAAATTATCGCAATCGCTTTCAGGATGTAATCCATTGAAGTTTCTTTTTGGCACAAATAAAAACTTACCAAAGAAATGTAGCAATGTGTCACAATATCCATCTGTCAAACGAAAGCGATTGCGATAGATTTTTAAAGTTAGACAATTAGCCCCCAGGCTAGGGTTACCAGATGACAGGAATTTTCCTGAATTGTCAGGTTTAAGGCATCTGTCAGGAAAACAGGGAAAAACTGTAGTTGTCAGGAATTTTTGATATCCCAAAAAGTGTTAAATTTGTTAATCATATTTTTGAGAAAAATACCAAACGTCAACTAAATGAAGAATATAGATGTAGGTGACGAAATGTCAGGAAATTTACTGAAAAGTCACGGAAAAAGTCAGGACAGGAAATCCCATTATTAGATCTGGTAACCCTAAACCAGGCTATAGTACTTAGGGAATGCAATCTTGCAGCAAAATCTTCAATCTCGGTATCTGCAAGATTTAAGGTGTCTAATCTCGCAAGATCTTAGTATTTTGCGAGATCTCGCAAATCTACGAAGTATATCGAATTATTTTATAAGTATTCTATTAAAACTTAGTGAAATTATTGTTCTAGGGACGAATTAATGAAATAATATACCTACTTAGGTACATACTACATATACAAAAATACTGAATCATTTAAGTATAAAAAACAGATTATTCTAAAAAAAATTTTCCTAAGAAAACATATAAGAAAGTAATATTAATATAGTGTCTTTTTCACTATTAAAAATTATGGGAACACTGCGTAAACAAATTAGTAGGTAACAGTCGCGAAAACAATTGCAATATGGCGAAAAATTGTCATTGCAGCACGCGATCTATTGCTCCTAATCTCACGCCCCGCCGCCGGGGCGCCGATCGCGCACCCCCCTTTCACTCTAGCAAGCGCCAGGAGCCCGGGAAGAACCGGGCGAACGGCGTGCGCAGGAGTTCTGGGGGTCAAGTCTGCTAATGTTAATGTCAAAATCGTGTTTCAATGGTGTTTGAATGGTAATACTCCTCCTTAAAACCAAAACTGAACCCAAAACCGAAACACAATCTGGGGCCGTACCGGCTAACAAATCGAGCTTCGGAAAATTTGCCGAGTTTCAAATTAAAAAAGATAAAATTGAAGTAAGGAATATCGTATTGTATTATTTGTTGAAGTTATTTGGAAGATATGGATATTTGTGTGACCTCATGAATTAGGGTTCGCCATTTTGGCCCAATTGGGGCTCGATTTATGTGTTTTAATTTGAAACCCGGCAGACTTTTCGAAGCTCGATTCGTTAGCCGGTACGGCCCCTGGTCGGTTTTGGGTTTAAGAAACACAATGTGTTTCGGTTTTGAGTTTAAGAAACAAGAACTGTGTCAAAAAGCATTACAAGTTCGTTTGCTTAGATAGTGTCGGTACACCCGCAAGCACTTGTGTTCAGAGACAGGAATACCGGTAACAAACACAATCTTTCACTAGGCACTTCTATGTAAACTGTTAAAATCCAAATTGATTTGCGGGTGTAGGCCGCACGCGGTATCCTTTGTTTATGCGGCGGCATCCTGAAGCGGCATGTTAAAGGGCGACAATATCTAAGCCAACGGACTTTAAGATTGAAACACTATTTTGACGTTAACATTAGCAGACTTGATCCTCTGTTTGCTCTTGGTATAATTCTATTCCTCTATGGTTTGCGCGCGGCCGAGCTCTCGAATGGTTATGCAATGTGTTGCTGTGTAATCTTGCAAATCTTGCGAGATCGCGCATGATTTTGGGTGCAAGAAGATTTCTTGCAAAATTGGTGCAAGAACTCGAAATTTCGAGATCTCGGAATACCGAGATTGCAATCCCTATAGTACTGTAGCAGCTCCAAGCAAGAACAACATCAGACGGATATTTTTTTTGTCTGTTCTGTCTAAAACAACAGAACAAATTCAATTTTTCTGTAGATGTTTGCTGTTAGAAGTCCACACATATGTTATATGGTCGTGTGTGCCACAAGCAGACAAAAGCTCGATCACATATCACATCACATCTACGTGTCATAAAATGATAATAAGCTTACAATCAAAATATATGTTGTGTCAAACCATCCATAAAGAAAACAGTGTCTATACCAAGTATACCAACCAACCCTCTTAGAATTGAAATTGAATCTTACCAAAAAAAAAGTGATCATTATAATATTTTTCGACAAAAACACAATGGAGGAGCGTCGAAAATGGCTAATCAAACGTAAAATATATAAATAAGACTTGCAGACTGGAAATGTGCGGCGGACGGTGAACGTTTAACAAAACAAGATGGCCGCTAAGCATTGTTGATAGGGCTACCATGCTTGTAGTGTATTCTAGGATATTTCATAATCTCTTTGCCCTCTCTATTCCAATTTATTTAGGGGTCGGTGCAGTGCATCCTTCTTTTCCATTCTTTCCTGTTACTCGTCATCTACTCATTAACTAAGACAATTAAATTTATTTATAATACTTTAGTAGTTATGATACAAGGTTGGTAAAAACGAGCTGACGTTTTATAAGCCCGAGCCGCAGGCGAGGGTTTATAATCGTCACGAGTTTTAAAAAACCTTAACAACCGTGTGCCATACTACGTTTTTCAATACATTTGCGAGAAAACTTTATAGGTACTACTGAAATTGTAATCTATACATATAATAAAACTGTAAATTCTAAATATTTGTGCGCGTATTACGCAAAACCACTAAAAGAATTTTCATGGGCTTTTCACAGTTTTGTAGATTAAGGTCCAACTAAAAATCTAAGCTATATTTCATTAAATTCAGGTGGGTGGAACCAGGGAAACAGCTTGAACTCTCCTTAGTACTAGCTTTCATACACTAAAGAGGTCATTTTAAACTGGTATTTATATTTTTATACTGTCCACGCGGACGAAGTCGCGGGTGGAAACTAGTAGAAATTAAAAAAAAACGTATGTAAACAAAAATGCACGGCGCGGGCGTGCGGTAAAATCAACTTACCGCACGCTGTACTAAACCGAAAACAAAAACGCACGGCGTGCGGTAAAATGAACTTACCGCACGCTGGATTGTCAGCGTAAGTTCACATTTTCGAGCAACTGTATTGAAAAATAATTTACTTTAATTTCAAGGCCAAAATAACCTATATTACAAATTGAAAAGGTAAACTATAAAGTAAACAAGTACACATACAATTTAAAAATATTTAACACAGGCTCGGTTGTGCGGAAACATTTGTCTCTGTCTTTATCTTTACGTGTAAAGAGTATGGAAAATAACCTCACTTCTGCACTTTTTCGATATTTTCTTTGTTTTTCATCATTTTTTTAGCACAATTATCTTTCTTGAAAAAAGTTATTGGAGCTACTTCACAGTACGTTAAAGTGTATTTTGATGTAGAATTCTATTGAATTATGAACGTATTCGTTGCCGCTATTATTTACACCAAAAATATGACCCTACGTAAGAGCTTTTGATGATATTCAGATTTTTTTACAATAATATGTGAGGTTTATACGCAATTTAATACTTGTAGCTACTAGAAAATCTCTTTAGCTTGTCATATGTTTTTTTTGTGGCTACAACTTTACGTTTTCTATATAAAAATATTACCCCCGCAAACCATGTTTTCCTATCATGGACCCCTAAAATAAAACTGCCCGAAGCAAATACACCGTCTCTCTCACTGCTCACAGTGCAGGCTAGCCCAGTATTCCAGGATCGTCAGCCCGTCACATCTATCGGTTTTCATGCATCATTATTTGTTCCCACACAATCCATCCATTTTAGGGGTTCTTTACCTTATTAGGGACGCGCCTCCTTTATGGCAAAAAAATCCCCCCTCCAAATTGATTGATTTATGATTTTGATATAATATTGGCGATCTGTTTGGTCAGCTAGCAACATTCACTGCGAAATTTTCAGTCGTTGGTTCGAATCCCATAAAGTAGATAATGTCATGACAAAAGTACATACTGTAAGTAGGTACTCGTACTACCTGAATCTTGAGAACGTAAATGACTTATTCGTGTATTCTAATTATTCAACCCAAAGTATATAAAATAGCAAATAATTATATACAAGCTTCGCTCGAAATCGAAACAAGACGATTTGGTGAATGATATGATATCTCTAGATAATAGTACGAGTGTTATACGTAAATATGGTCACCCCAGCCGCCACTGTGATCGCGCCAAAACGTCCCGCCATTATTGACTTTTTTCTTCGTCACCAACGTTTGAGAAATGGGCGAAGGAAATATGTTCGTGCGGTCGCAAGTGTCCTTCCCGTAATTACCTTTCTTTGCGGAAAGTGGTAACATAGCACTAACACTGTTTAATAACAACGAAATCAAATTAATTACATAGAGAACCAATAATCAAACTTTTCAATTATCTTTTTAACAAACTTTTCACGGTTTTTAATCTACATTTTTGGAAGTATCATTTTTTCTCACATGACACTAAAATCTAGATTTGCTTTTGTTCTACGAAATACAGTCATTGCAAAATGTGTTAGCTAAAATTGCTTTGTCATACTTTTTATCATTAAAACTAGCAGTTAAAACGTCTATAATATTGTTTATAATACTAATTAGTTGGAAGTTTATTTCAAAAGGCAGTGCTATCGAAACTCAACCTTTTATCAATAGAATAAACAACGCCATTAAGACTTTACCAGTTAAACGCATTAACTTTATCTAAAAATAAATTGTGTTTCTGTTTCTTAGTTTACATTCCAAGCCTTTGAAGTTTGTTTGTTATTGTATTTTTGTATTTAATTTAAGTTAAAAATTATTCTGTCTGTACACGTATCATTTGTTGATAAACCTAGAAGAATAAATATATGTTTACTAAAACTTACGTAACTTAACATTAAAAAAATACTTTTTAGTAACTACGTACTTATTAGTATTTTTTTATGTTAAGTAGGTACTTAATATTTATTTTTCAATCGAATAAGTAATATACATGATGGTTTTACGTTTTTATTGAAATATTGTATTTTTTTAGAGTTTGAAGCAATAAAACCTCGAATAAACAAATGTTTATTAAAAATTAGGCCCTGATCTGGCATAGGTACCTAAGTAATTTGACAGTAAATTAAAAAAAATACTGTTCTATTCCAAAAATGTCCCATGGGTCATGTCCCGACCCGACTGCGGGGTAAACCCAGTTAACGACCATAGACCATTTTGTTGAACTAAATAAAATCTTTAGAAATAAGTGATGTTTCGGCTTTTGAATATTTTTGTGTATTGATAACAAGAAATTGTTTCCTTAGCAACATCACATTTGACATATCAAAAGAAATAAAAAAAAATCACAACACTATTGGACGACACCACTGGGGTGTCACTTACAATTTTTTTTTTGTAACCGCAGCACTGCAAACTAGTGATGTGTAACATGTCATGATCTTACGAAAAATAGATAATTGATATCGATAAATGTCAATTTAGTATTAGAACTTCACTACAGTTGTGTGAAGGTACCAGTAATAGCTGGAAAGGAATATTTTAATATCAATTAAAATATTCTACATTTTTTCAATGGATATTAACTAACAGTAGATTTTGCAGTCCCCGCAAGAATCGGAGCATTGAAAATGAATACAAACATTTACGAAAGACCGAAATAAAATCAAATGCTAAATCCTATTATATTTTTAAAGTTACCTAGGTAGTACCTATTTATTTTTACAATTGTGACACTCGGCTTTGCCTCGTGTCACAAAAGCGCCCCCTGACTGCCTCGACGCGGCCGAAATATTATTAACTGATTTTTAAAAATTCCAACGAATGGACTTCTCGTCTGCTTTTGTTTGCATCTTTTAACACTATTACCATGACGATCGGTCAACAATCATAGAAGCTACATCACTTTTTTTATGTACGGAAACAACCGTTTTTCTACAATTCCAAATCTGAAGGGACCACGGTCACAATTATTAACCGATTTTTTTTTGCCATTTTGTAGCCAAACTAATACTCTAGGACCCATTTTTTCATAAGCCGGTTTTTTTTTTTGAAAAAAAAAATTCGAAAAACACCCGCGAAAAAACCCAAATTTTGCCGAATTTTGCAAAATTCCATACAAGTTCCAGTAGATTTTCAAAATTCTAACGTTTACACGTGTCTCGATAAATTCCTCAACTGTTGGTACTATTCCCATCTCGAACTTCCCAAAATCCTCGGAGATATGGCCTAAAATACGTCTCAGGCGATTTGCATCTGATAACCAGTTTCAATGGTAAAACTGTAAAAAGTTTCTATAACTATAATGTGGGTTTTTATTGGGTTTAAACCCAGTGATCGGGTTTAAATCCGGACCTTTGCCCATCTCTACCCATGGTATAAATAGTTTACTCATTGGCATCCATAATGAGTTCTAATTTCAAATTCTTCGAAAAATAAAACACGCTCAGACGGCGAGTTGACATGGCGGCACTCCAGTATTGCCATCAATTCTGCCCGCCCGTTCGGGGTAATTTGCTGAGACGTGTACCGACCTATTATTTATTCTGCGTTCATTGCCTCAGACGTTCTAAGTCGTCTGCGGTGTTTAATTCCCGTTTTAGTGACGTTTGTTTTGAATTATTTAATCTGTGGTACTAATTACCGCCCGACGAGTTGCTGTTAAATTGTTCTAGTTAAATCTTAAGTTGACTTCCTAGTGTAACGTTGGGAATAGTAATGACATCTTTATAATTAGGTTAAAGCTCAACTCTTAAGCAACATATTTTATTGCCTCATCATTATTATAATTAGTTGAATAAATAAAAAAGTTTAATTCTGTTGAGTCATAGATTAGTTAGGCAACAGATATTCAAAGTCGAAACAAGATTTATTAAGAATAGTGTAAAAAGCGTCTTTGAAATACGTGTTTCCATAAAGTACAAAATATAAAGAAGAGCCGCTCGGAATAAACGCGGTTTTCCGTACACACACACACACACACGCACAGACATTTCGTACAGGCAATCTCAGACCAAACCAGGAGGGCGTGAACTCTGGTCCATCTAAGGAACAAGTGTGCCAAGTCTCATACTTTAATGCAAAAAAATTGTTATCCTATAAGTATCCCACTTCTGAATGCTCTAACCAGTACAATGTGTTTTCGAATCACAGAATTCTATAACCAAAGCGGCGGCAACATACAAAAATTTAAGTTAGTAAAAGTAAAATATACCCTCAGAAAATGTATAGCCTTTAGTTAAAATATCAAAAAAAACAATTTTTCAACGATATCATATCTTATAACCAATTACACCGCCCACAGTTAATTAAGCACTTTTCGTCTAAATATAAAGTAATGAGCTGGAACTATTAATATATCAGCTGTTATTTCCTGAAATCTGGTCGAACATGGGTGCTGAGTGCACGTGCGACGCATATGCTTGGAACAAGAACACCATTGAGTAGGTATAAAATCTACTGTTAGTTAATTTCTATTGAAAAAACCGGCCAAGTGCGTGTCGGGCCACGCGCCATAGGGTTCCGTAGTTACCTTATACCATACCATATTTAATACCACCTATAGTTTTTCGTCTGTAAAAATAACTTTGTTTTTCATAGTGTTGGTATGAATGACAAAGTTATATTTGCGGTTTTGGAAAATGTGCTATATCTCAAAAACTAATTACTATATCTCGTTCAAACCAATTTTGGTTGAAAGTGTTTATTAAGATCAACAGTATATATTTTTTTTAGATTTTTCACTCTATTATTTCAAAAGTTAAAGGGGGGGGGACACACATTTTACCACTTTGGCGGTGAATATCTTTCAAACGGTTGACTTTGAGAAAAAGTTGTCTTAGAAACCTTAATGTCATTTTTAAAGACCTATCTATAGACACCCAACACGTGTTGGTTTGAAGAAAAAAAAAATTTTCAGTTGTATGGGGAGCCCCCCCTTAATTTTTTATTTTTCTTATTTTTGTATTAAATTCGTTAAGCGGTTAACAGAATACATCTATCTACCAAGTTTCAACTGTGTAGTCTTAATGCTTTCGGAATAAAGTGGCTGTGACATACGGACAGACAGACAGACATGACGAATCTATAAGGGTTCCGTTTTTTGCCATTTAGGCTACGAAACCCTAAAAATGTAGAATATTTTAATTGATATTAAAATATTCCTTTCCAGCTATTACTGGTACCTTCACACAACTGTAGTGAAGTTCTAATACTAAATTGACATTTATCGATATCAATTATCTATCATTCGTAAGATCATGACATGACATGTTACACATCACTAGTTTTCAGTGGTGTGGTTACAAAAAAAAATTGTAAGTGACACCCCAGTGGTGTCGTCCAGTAGTGTTGTTGACAATACACGATACTTTCCAGTATTCAAATAACTGAAAACCCCCTATGATATAGGTGGTTAAGCCGTGAAAAGGTAACAGTTAGACACACGGCCTTATTAATACACGAAGTGTAAGTTTACACCCGGGTTTAACCAAAAATATAGCTTATCAATATTACACCTTACGTTTGAAGTCTTTTTTTTTTTAAATCTTTATTGATTTAGGGACTTTTAACACATGTTATGTCAGTCCCATCATACCCTAAACTATGTTAATTCTACTACTTATAATATTATATTTACAAACTAATACTAAATATATTATTATTGTTGTCGGCTCGCGCGGCTAGGTTTGAAGTCTTAAAGCGTCAAATTCCTCAGGACACTCTTCGTTTATTATAAGAGGAACACAGTTACTTTCACATTAATAATATGACTAGGGTCTAGGGCAGCGTTTCCCGAATACTTTTGGCTATGGAACCCTTTTTGGTTCACCGTTTTTGCACGGAACCCTAGCTCAAGTAAGAAGTAAACTAACTGTAACATTGTTTTTTTTACGAGAAAGCACACCATACTGATGCTTTTTGGCTTGGTGTTCGCATCTTATAAGTATAGTTTGACTGTATAAGAAGGACTCTTAAAGATAAAAATATGTATTTAGTTACAACAAAAAGATATATAAAATTAACTCTTGAATTTTCGCGGAACCCCTGAGGGCCTCTCCCCCCCCAGCCCCTCTCCAACCCCAGCGGTTCCCGAATGGGGTTCCGCGGAACCCCATTCGGGAACCGCTGGTCTAGGGCATGGTTTCCCAACCAGTGGGGCGCGTCCCCCCAAGGGGGCGAGCTATCCAAAGGAGGGCGTGAAGAGCGGCTCCATCTCCAGATAGATTTTGATTGTTGATATCTACTTAAATTGTAATAAAAATAAAAACATCTACTTTATATTTTCATCGTTTCTTTGTTGTGTGTGTGTGTGTGTGGGGGGAGGGGGGGGGGGGGTTAGTAAATATTTTAGCATACCGTTGCTTGAGTGGGGCGCACAGCATTAAAGGTCCGGAGGACACTGGGAACCCCTAGTCTAGGGGCTATACATTTATTATTATTATTACTACTATATATTATTACTATATATTTAAGTTTTCGCCGTTTTGAAAAGTCCATATTAAATGCAACACACAAAATGGCGTTGAAAATTCCACAGGTAGCGCCAACTCCACGGCTTTTTATAACTTGTGGAGATCTCCGACGCCTAATGAATGGGTTGAGGATGCCGCCCTCATATCTCACGTCGTCACAATACAACACCTTTTTTTTAAACGGCTTTAGAAGCTACCTTTTTGTGACAGTTGTTTTTTTAAAAGTCGGCAAAATGTCGTTAGTCAGTCTGCCAGATGGTGAGCTCAAGGACGATTTCAAAGACCAATAAGATTTAGACCGATATCTGTGAAATTCTTATAACGCCCTTAGAGTACAATATAATAATTTGGCAGGCCAATACATATATGAAAATTTAGTTTATGTAAAGAAACACTATGATTCATTTGCTAAGAACAGAAATATTCACCAGTTTAATACAAGAAATAAAGATAAACTTGCCGTTCCAAGATTTAGGCTTGCAAAAACTAGAGGTTCATTTATGGGGAAAGGCATAGCCTTTATTAATAAAGTTCCACAACAAGTGATTGATCTTCCTTTGCATGAATTTAAAAACCATGTTAAAAAAACGCTCATGAGTAAAGGTTATTATAAAGTAGATGATTATCTTAAAGATCAAAATGCGTGGAAATGATGTAACACATAACTTGCTACTATAAGTACTTTGTTGAAGTAATATATGTAATAAGTCTATGTTGTTGCCAATAATCCTGTCACCCTGTTGTAATTATTTGGTAACGATATATTCAAGTTTGTAAATATCGTTACTTATGGCTGTTACAGCTGATAAGTTTCTTGCGCCCGTTCTTCTTGTCAGCTAAAAAAGTCTGTAACGGGTGGTAGGAAAATAGAGACGATTCAAAAGTAAGTCGCTCCAAGCTCCGAACTAAACCATCATCGCCGCACCACAGAATCCATAATGCCGCACTTCTCAGAGTACCATCATTTGCAATGATTTTGTCTAACTAAACTTTAGTTAGACATAATCATTACAAATGGTGGTGTAATGAGTTTAACCGAGCACGATTGAAAATCCGGTCTCGCCCGGTCTGGGGCTGTATTATGACCTCTTATTTCCAGTCAGTTTTCTGACAGGCTATCAATCTATCTCTTTTATTTGCTATAAAGCGAGAAAGAGATGTCACTACAGCAATTTATAAACCTGGCAGGATTTAAGAGCTCGTAATACGGCCTCTGATCTCTTAAAATCTGGTCAAGACCGGATTTATCCTGTCGGATAGTAACCCTAACTGCAGTGCCTCAGGTATTTATTTATTTTATTTATTTAATCTTTATTGCTTATGTATAAAATACAGCAAATGGCGGACTTAATGCTAAAAAGGTATGTTTGTCGATGTACACATAGAAGACATTTTCGCATTAATACTCAAGAAAACAGCCTCAATAATGCAGCGAGCGCTGGGGAGCAGCAATAAAATTCTGGTAATGATTGCCGAGAGGTTGGACTCGGCGCTGTACTGTATCACAGGTTCATCGACTTACATGTCAAACGTGCAGTCAAGTCTGCTAATGTTTTCGTCAAAATCGTAGTTCAATGGTGTTTCAATGGTAATGCTTTTTGCCACAGTTCTTGTTTCTTAAACCCAAAATCAAGATTGCATACCACTTGAAAGACCAAGAAGCAAACCGAAAGCTTAGTGTCGGGAAAAACGTCAACGAACGTCTATTTATTGTGGTGACAATAATTCTGTCTATGGTCCAGACAGCGCCGCCCTCTACTGAAATATCGGCGCAAAAACGCAGAGCCATAGATCAGACAGACCCGCCCACTGCGAATGTTATTTTGATTCCCGCCTTTAATGGGTGCTTATTTAGTTTGATTTTTTTTATTGACTGCTAAGCTATCTTCATGTGTAACGCATTCATAGCTTTCAGTGACTTACAATGTTGGTAATCAATGATAATATTCATACTAACTAATATAACCTACTTTACCGTAGCCCTATGTCGCACGTAGATATTATACTATCCCCGCAATAGGGAACATGCATCAATTTTTTTTTTATCAAAATCAAAAGTATAATGCGTGAGAAAATCAACTGTAATATTAAAAAAAAATCTCTTGTGTTTTTTTCTCGTGATATAGTTACTTGAAGTTAGCACGCAGCAGCACCCGCCGAAAACGCTCTATACAAAAAGGTCAACATTTGTGACGTCGCTCATGTCACGTTTCAGTGCATGTATGGAGTTAGCCAAGAATTTTCAAATATCTCCCTAAATATTGCGTTTAAGTACATATGTGTCATACAAAATATGATTTGTTATTTGATGTTCTATCCGACTGTTAAGTGCATTATATCCGAAAACGAAAAAAAAAAATCGTTATTTTCCCTTGTGTGATAAAACTAAAGTAATACATTTTATTTTTTATTTTTCTGTTCCATCATGTTTTTATACGTGTCCGCAGCGATCAAGCTCAAATTTATCAAAATCATAGACTTATTTATACTCGTGGCTATAAGTTTAAATCGTAGAATGCGTGCATGAAGAAATTAAAAAGGCCACTGGCGCGGAATCTTTAGAATTTTGCTCTAATTACAAACTGATTTAATTGTGTGACTGTATTAGTAATAGGAAAGAAATAATTTTAATCCTTTGCCGCTAATTGCAAAATATCAAAAATGAACAACGTTAATATTCAAGTTTTCACTTCTGCCGGCACTCCCGGAGTGCCAACCAATTTTTTTATTCAACACTGAGCGACTCATCTAATCCGTTAGCTTTGTTTAGCATTATGGGCCTCCGCCATTCATTCTCTGAATTGCCAACATCAGATCACACCCCGTTTAATCCTGGGCGGAGAACCAAAGCGTCTAAGTTACCTCGTTTGTATAAAAATAGGCCTGTGATTCCATACTTTTGTATCATTTCAAAAACCTGGCAAGATTTAATACCCTGTTGTAATACCCTCCCCTACAATAATGTTTGATTCGTCTTCTAGTTAATTTATGGTCATTAAAGATTCCATTTTGTAACATCCATGCCCTGGGGTGCAGATTAATTTTTCAAAACGCTAAGAAATTTGTGTAAATACTACAATGGATATTAAGGGAATATTAAATAAGCTCGTACGTAATTCGTTTTTAATTATTCATGACGTAGAGCTAAGAACGCGTAGAATGAACGAAGGGAAATGCGGTACAAAATGGCTCCTTATTTTGGCGCGAACATCGTCCAACCAAAACTTTTTTTTTTAGTTGAAAATAATTTAGTAATAAAATCTTTTTACATGTATGTTGCTTATCTCAGTCTGACTAAACCGAACCGATCTAAAGGTGTTTTCTTTCTACCGAACCTGAAGGAAAAGCACTCTAAATATTTAAGATAACATTTTTTACTGAAAGACATTTGTTTATTCGACGCCCTGTGTAGTCGAGTGGTTCGCACCCCGATTTTGGTGTCGCCATCTCTACAAAGTAGTGCCGACGGACGCTCCGCCAATATTTTGTGCCATCTCTAAGTTCTGGTTCGATTCCCGGCTATGTCGATCTAGAAAACGAACTTGTCGATATTGGCTCCGGTCTGGGTGTTTGTAGTGCTGCCGTTGTCTCAGATTTCTAAATAAACAATGTAACATAAGCTGTCTCCGAAATTGCTAACAAACAAGGTACACGGTGTAGGTTTAGTTTTAATTGCCTCGGTTAGTTCTAACTGGATCATGCCAAGTTTCCAATGAAAGTTAGGTAGGTACCAATAGTTGCAAGTTTACTTTGACTCGAGATGATAATGCAAGCACCTAAGTTGGTTGTTAAACTTCGCAGTAACTTCACATCTATTTTTGTTACAACTTTTACAACCTTTTTATTATGGTCAATGGACATATTACGTCGGCTGCCCATGACTTCGTTCGCGTGAAATTTCATTCATTTTCGCGATAAAACGTAGCCTATGGGACAGGTGCAGGCCCCATAAGCTGTTACGTTAATTTTTATTTAACTTATATTAAGTATTATACTTATCTATATATTTTTTAGGTCTGTGACAGCTATGTGTCTTGATATCTCACAGAATTTTAAATGTGCCTTCTTCACAAAATTCTGCCTTCACACAATCTTTTTGCAATACATTATTCAATAACTCATTTTATACATCAAAATTTACAGAAAAGTTAATTTATACTCCCTGCATCTAATTTTAGAACAACGTTCGATTTTTAAATGCGCACCGTCGAAAATAATATTTTTTCAGGCAAACGAATAAAAACATGTTGCCGTCGTGTTTAAAAAAGTGACTAGATATAGGCACTTGATTCTCGATATTTTCCCGAGTTGATCCAACGAATTAGCTTCATTTGAATTCAGAACGCGGTCCATAGAGAATGAATGGTATTTTTCATAGCTTATTATTCTTAAAACTGGCCGAATCAAATTTCATCAGTACTGTTTCCCAACGCCGAACCGAATCACTGAGATTTTTAAAAACATTTCATAACTTATTTTCTCACAAAAAACGGAGACGCAGCTTTTTTTGCTGATATCCCGTTTTATTTGTATTGTTAAATACAATGACGCTTTGTTTTTCAAGGTATTTTTAGGGTTCCGTAGCCTAAAGGCAAAAAACAGAACCCTTATAAATTCGTCATGTCTGCCTGTCCGTCCGTCCGTATGTCACTCATAACCACTTTATTCTGAAACTTAGGATTACACAGTTGAAACTTGGTCTTGTAAGTAGATGTATTCTGTGAACCGCTTTACGATGTTTACACAAAAATAAAAAATAAAATAGATTAAGGGGGGCTCCCCATACATAGAACTGAAACGGAAAATATTTTTTTTCATCAAACCAATACATGCGGTGTGTCTAAAGAAAAGTCTTTAAAAATGACATTGAGGTTTCTGAGACAATTTTTTCTCAAAGTCAACCGTTTGAAAGATATAATATAATTTACTTATACACTGCCAAAGTAGTAAAATGTGTGTCGTCGTCGTCCCCCCCCCCCTCTCTAACATTTAAATTAAAAAGTAAAAAATCTGAAAAAAAAATAAACTGGCTCGACACGCACTTGGCCGGTTTTTTTGTTGTTGTTTTTTATGCGTATTACACTTTCTTACTTCAATGTTATACATATTCTTGTGAAAGTTCTGCCAGTATCAAAAAAGGAAAAAATAATAGGTACAATTTCGCAGCCTTTATGAAGCATGAATTTTGCGTGTTATATTTCTGGCAATACTAAACTTAAGCGGGATTGTAATTATATTGTTTGACAGCTAACTTTCTGGTAATAGCGGCAAAATTGAAACAAATTGAAAATTGTCTTGCATTTTCATATTTTAAATAATTTGTATTAGATACGGTTTGCAATTCTTTTTCGATAAGATTTGTAATGTTAACATGGGCGTAGCGAGGGGGAGCAGGGAGGGGCAGCTGCCCCCCTCTGGATTTTGTTTACCTCCAACTAACTAGTTATCAATTTTTATCAATAAAAGTTCTTATTTGCCATACAATACAATATATTCGATTTACAATAAGTTTGCCCCCCACCCCGGCCAAGAACCTGGGTACGCCCATGAATATTAATTAAGAATATGCTTTCTCGAATACTACTGCAAAAAAATGGTTCCGTAGCTTCAGGTCTGGTAATTTTGATGATATCGATGTTCTTCGCTGTGGTATTTTTATTATTTTTAGTACAAAAATGCCGCGAACTTTTCCTTCTAAGTAGCTACCTAATATTTTAAGATTATGAGTTTCATTTTCGTATAAATTCCCATCTATTTGTAGTGTCCATAGGGTTTCATAGACAACAGAGGTATACGACACCGGAAATGAAGGCACTCTAGGGTGAAATATCATATCGAAGCCATTGACATAGTAACGGGGTCGACGCACTATGGAGAGCATAGATAAAGTAGTCTTTTTCGCGGGATAGTAAAAAACCGGCCAAGTGCGAGTCGGACTCGCGCACGAAGTGTTCCGTACCAAAAAAACGACAAAAAAATTACGTTTGTTGTATGGGAGCCCCCCTCAAATATTAATTTTATTTTGTTTTAGTATTTGTTGTTATAGCGGCAATAAAAATACATAATCTGTTGAAATTTTAACTGTCTATCTGTTGTCGTTATTAATATCGAGCAAAAAACGGCAAAAAGAATCACGTTTGTTGTATGGGAGCCCCCCTTAAATAATAATTTTATTATGTTTTTAGTATTTGTTGTTATAGCGGCAACAGAAATACATCATCTGTGAAAATTTCAACTTTCTAGCTATCACGGTTCATGAGATACAGCCTGGTGACAGACAGACAGACAGACAGACAGACAGACGGACAGCGGAGGCTTAGTAATAGGGTCCCGTTTTTACCCTTTGGGTACGGAACCCTAAAAATACCATTTCCTTTTTACACGATTGCCAAAAAAAGTGTATAGTGTTCAGGGTTCATGTATGTTTGTGAGTTTCTTTAATCCACCCCTAACTTCTAAAATGCATAAACAGATTTGGATGAATGAGGAGGTACTTACATCATTAGAATCCTTAAGGCTAGTTTACATTAGCTCAGCTGTTAGTAGAGAGTAGACGTACATTGCGTGCTGTGTTTGACGTTCTTTTAAAATCAACGAACATGCCAGGCAACGTACCTCTACTTTCTACTTGCATCTAAGATAATGTAAACCAGCCATAACATCACCCCGATGCCCCGATGGTATTAGTAAACCAGCTATAGATTTTTTGAAAAAAAAAAAAAAAAACAATTTATGTCGGCTGAATGGAAGCCATTTTTTACACGACTACCCAAAGCAAAAAGAGTGTATATGTGTTCAGGTTCAGGGTTCATGTATGTGGGTAAGTGAGTTTCTTTATTCCACCATAACTTCAAAATGCCTGAACTGATTTGGATAAATTTGGATAAGGCCTTGATGAGCACATTCCAAAACTAAATAATATGTCACTAAAATATGTGAAATAAAAATAAATAAATTTAAAAAATATCAAAAACACGACTGCCCTGCCAAAAACGAACTAAAAAATTAAATTAAACAACCAGAGTCATTGCTGTCGGGGGACCTCTTTCATCAAAAATTGTTCCATAATAAGGTCCCCCGACTGCAATGACACTTGTTGTTTAACTTTTTAGTTCGTTTTTGGCAGGGCAGTCGTGTTTATTTTTAATTTTTTTTTTTACATAAAAAGTAGTAAGCTATCAAAATAACTTTAGTAAACGCAACCTGACTGACTAGAGCTGAAAAAAATATGTAGATGAGAGCTATTAATAAAAGCATTAAGGCTGTATATTCGCATTTCAAAGAAATTAGCGTTTTTCCTAGGAAGTTATCTAAAGAATGAAGTTAACTTTGGTTTTAGAGAGCAAAATTCTTAAATTATTGCCGTATACAGATAAAAACAAAATATTACTAGGTATTTTGATACGATGACAATCTGTTCAAGTAGAATTTCAAATTTGCTTATCGGAGGTATTTTTCACAAAAGTTTCAGCTAGAATATACGACTCATATTTATTTTTTCACTTATTGTATGTATTGTCAAGGAGTGCACTATAGAAGAATATTTAAAAAAACGTTTTCAATCACAGAAAATAAAATATTAAAAAATAAATACATTTTATTAAACACGACTGCCCTGCCAAAAACAAAAATAGAAAGTTAAATAACAAGTGGCATTCTGGGGACCGTTTTGTGGAACAGTTTTTTATCAAACTTTTACATGTTTTTTTTTACTGATATTTGAAGATTCTAAAGTATTTATTTATTTTTTATAGGAATAAAGAGGTATTTATTAATGTATTACGTATTTTATATATTTAATAACATTTCTTAAATTAATAGGAATTTTTTAAAGATCGTCTTCATAACTGCTCGCGCAGAGATGTTTCGATCATTTGTATTGAAAATTTAAAAATGGAACGTGATCGGAATATACAGCCTTAAACTGTAAATCAAACTAAAATAAGTAGTTTGCGTGTTATCCTTACAATGACTCACTTTTAAACGTGCAAATTAAAAATGGCTGCCATTTCTGCGAAGACGAATGACTAAATTCCAATAATAAACGTCCCATTTTATCTCTAAACCGTAATTTATATCCCAGATCAAAGATTTAAAGAAGGCAACAGATTTACGTACCACTAAAGCAATCAATCGTAATAAATTAAAGGAAATACCAAATAAGAGATAACTGCGCTCGGAAACCATAAACATTCCAAACGATTTCAAAGACAAACTTAGCGATGTTTGGAGTTGTCAACACAATGCTTAAATTTCTGAAAGAATTGAGAAAAAAAACTACGGACGTAGCTGAATGTTGTTCTACCATTGCCTTTTATCTTTTAGAAATAGCATGTAGCGCCTTTTGGCTTTGGCGGTAAAATAAAATGTTTGATTTCTGGATTGTTTTTTAGTAATTTACATAATAATATTGAATTACTAAGTGTTCCATTCAATAACTACCATAACTAACACAAACCCCATAATGGGGTCATTGTTAACTTGTCACATATGTAAACTCGTCCTGTGGGCTGATTGTCTAAAGCTGTTGCTATCAATTCTCGTTTGAAATTAATGAAATTGTTGCTGTCGAGTTGCTTTTGCGATTATGGATGTACGATTTGACAGTTTCAGTTGCTAACAGAATGCTATTGCAATTGAAACCGAAATTTGGCTTATCGATAGAAATTATTCGTATGAAACACCGATTATGTAAAGTTGTTGCATTCAAAGTGACAGCTTGGATTGGCAACAATTGTCATTGCAATTGAAACAACCCAGAAGCTGTTTCTAAAGGTGCAATTTTCAAGTTTTTTATTTTCTTTAATCTAAATTTCAAAATGTAAGTATCGGAATTGAATACTAACGTGATTTTCTGTGTTTTGTATATACAGAATATGTAAATAAATACAACTCGAAACAATTTCTGTACAACAATGGCAGGCACAATATCATGGAATTTGGTGGAGAAAGAACGGCGTAAGAAGGAGTTAAAGATCAGTCAGCGTGCTATGAGCAGTGGTATCGAACCTACCGATTTTTCGGTATTTCTACCGATATGGAGCGAATTAGCGCCATATTATCTACAAAACAAGTTAAAGTTAACATTCTTCGTGATGTGTTGATAAAGGGCATAATTGTACAAAATACACTTACTTTCTTTCACAGCACGTTTTTATAAAATGAAAACGTGCAATACAATAATAAACTAAAAACTTTTCACTTCTTTCGGTCGAAGCAGTGGGTGCATTATCCCAGACATATCTCTGAATCATCGATCGCCATAGAATACATTTTAACCATGGAAAGTAAAATATTGAACATTCCATACTTCGTTGGTTAAATTTTACTCTATGACGATCGATGACTCAGAGATTTGTCTGGCAGAATGCACCCAACAGTTGACAGATACAATTTCAAAACATAAACAATATTATAAAACTGTTAAATTAAAATGTTTCGTTTATACATGACACTGCACTGCAACACTGGCTTTTTAAATAAGTCGGGTTATCCGAGTTTCGCAGTAACTTCATGTTAGTGTTTTATCGATAGAAAGACGATAGCAATGCAACAAATCTTTCTGTATCACTTTTACGTAATCGCATTTCATCGATAGAAATTTTACTGTGTTAGCAACAAAACATCGATTGAAATAATTTCATTGAAAATTAGATAATCAGCCTGCTGATTTGAAAATACATTGAAAGTAAATTCGTCACTCATCATAATGGTACATCATTACACCCATGAACAGGCAATGTAAATTGATTTCCGTACAAGGCTTGTACAGTGCTTTTCTCAAGAAATGCGAGGAAATTAAAAAATAATTAAAATTTAATGAAATTTAATTAAAATTATTTATTACACCTACTAGGGAAAATTGTACCAACGCCATCTACCGGCGAAAAGCGAAATGTGATATCTCGTAGACCTACGATAGAGCTTTTTTTATGAACAATGGGATAGTACTTGGCCTTCACCTCACCTGATGTTAAGTGACGATAAGGCCGAAGGTGGAAGCGCACTACACCAGGAATCCTCACCACTGAGGAACTGGTTATCTTACCTCTAACTGCCGGAACAACAATTTTTAAATTGTTATAGCGTCAGACTTAGGTAAGATGGTGGTAGCTAGCCAGGCGGACTTGAAATAAGCCCTACCACCAACCAAACCTGGTACAAATTGTACCCCCCTGGGAATCGAACCAGGAACCCCTGCGTCTTACATGGTTGGGTGAATCACTAGACCACAGAAGCGATAAATTAAAGTAATTGTCTATGATCTCGGCGGTAGATGGCGCTGTACAAATTTCCCAAACAAAATTACTCTAATAGAAGATTTGTCTATGAGAAATCTCATTTCGCATTTTGGCGGTAAATGACTGTGTACAAATTTACCATACAAAATTATCGAATTTTTTTACGCGTGTACTTACCGCCACCGTTTGTACTTCCCGCACAAGAATTGAAATTAATTCCTGGGCTGAATTTCAAATTTAGAACGTGATTCACCAGACTGCCACGTTAATGTGGAACCTCCGGCATTCCTTTTTCAAAATTGTAATGATCATAATTTCAGAGCATGATTCTTGAGTTTGAGGTCCTACCGATCTTACCGATTAACAGGCTTACATTATATCTGAATTTTCGCGATTACGTTTTTGTTGAATTATTTATTTGATTGGTTTTATTGGACGAATGGATCTAGCGGTTCTTCCAACTCACGATATTTTTGCTACTACCAAATAGTACCTAACAATTATTTATTTCTTTTGATTCTCAGAATATCAAATAAGTAAGTGTTGTTAGTACATAATGCACATAATTAAATAATTAAGAAATAATGTAAATCTTTTTAAGCTTATTTATGGCAGAAACTTACATCAAACGACGAATGAATGGCAACATAATGCGTAAACGTCACTTTTCAATGACAAACGCGTGCTTATTTTTAACCACAAACAAACTATGAATGGTCGAAATGTTTTGATTTTAGAATGCCGTCTCAGAAACGGACCATTTGAGACTCAAGAGACTTCACGCTGGCTGGATAAACAATAATATTTACTTGAGTCGAGACCGGCCATCTTGCGTTTAGCGCTGCCGTTCTAAATTTGAAAAGCGCGCGATTTTAAAATGAGGTTTTTTTTTATATCAGCCATTTAAGTGCGAAACACACCGGATGCGTAAGCGTAAGCGTGCACGTGCACATAGACGTACCGTGACGTTGTAATGTCTGAAACTTTGAGACATGGCACACCGCTTGCGTACGCGTGCACGAAGACTGATCCGTAACCCTACGCATTGCAGCTTCCATGAGACAAACAGGCTGCGTACCTACGCAGAGCGGAACGCATTGATGCGTGCAGTATTGTAGCTATGGCATTCCCCCGTTGTACTCAATGGCATTCCCTGTTGGACGTCACACCGAACAAATTCAAACAGCACGTATCTTTGCTGCGTGTCACTACGCGCGTGACTACGCATTCAGTTGTATTTGTTTACGAATAGCACCGGTAGTAAAGTAAGTGATGTTTTATTTTGTTTTTAAATAATGAATGACGATATTAAAGAAATACTAATTGAATTAGTGCAAAAAAATTGTCTGTTTACTCAATCTTCGTCTGACATCGCGCACTAGAGTTGCAAACATGGCTGCCGCAGCGGCTGGGTACGCAAGGGACAGGTTGCGTTGCGCGCACAGCACGTATGCGTAAGCGTAAGCGTAGACCGGTGTGTCAGGGAGTCACGTGCGTGTCTACGCAGCCGGTGTGCCTAAGGGGCTGATTATGTAACTTTGTTGCAATCAACTCTGGCAGAAATCGCCGTTACATTGCTGCTTTAGTAAGAACCAATGTAACAACTATCTTTGTTAAAGCAGCAATGCAACTGCGATTTCAATCGAGAATTGTTAACAACAACGTAATTCGGGGTCAGGTGTTTATTGTCCCCACTGCTGGATGGAGCACAGGAATTCATCATGGGTGGATGGATAAGGAGGATGGGTCATAACCCACCACGCGGATTGGTGCCGCTTAACGTGCCTTCCGAAGCACGGAGGAGCTCGAGATAATTTTGGAGAAATTTTTGGTCACCCATCCTATGACCAACCCTTGCGAAAGTTGCTTAACCTCGACAATCGCAGGCCAATACGCTAACAAACAAAATGATGTGTTTCTAAAAATGATGTCAACCTAATCTAATAATAAACAACCTACACTTTAAGTAAACACCAATATTGTCTTCGGCCGCGAGACATCAAAAGAGCCTTCAACTAAGTCTGTGTGACTACATTTCCCGTTAAGCCCCCTAAAGTTGAGAGGAGCACGAACTTGACACCCCTACACAATAGGTACACAGTGCAATCAAATGCAGTTAATTCATAAATACATTTAAAAAGTATGTGTTCTAATACTGACACTCCAGAAAGCTTGTCAGTTTTCTGAATGGCTATCAATAATTAAAATTAATTTATAAAGCGAGAAAGAGACGTATTGATAGCACGGGAGGGTCTGGATTGGAATCTGGATGTTATGAATAATAAAAATATCATACAAAATATATGAAATGGATTAATTTTGGAATACGGTATTATGTTTTCATTTAATCACTAATATTAATAAATGTGAAAGTAAGTTTCTTGTTTGTTCCGCTTTCACGTTTTAACTATTCAACCGGAAACTCAACGTCTTAACTCAGTCACACCCCGGACACTTCATACATGCGCCGCGTTTCAACTAACTATTACACAGACGCTACACAGTAGTTGCAAATAATTGCCTAATAAAATTGACAACCCACCACTCTCACTGTCTAAATGCACTTAATTACTGAATAGTAATACTTAATCAACATAATTAATGTCATGCATGTCGCCCGTCCATGGAATGTATTTGTATTACTGTTCGCATAGTTTTCTGTGACCACTTTAAAACATAATTAAAGGATAAAGGATATATAAGTATTATATTATTGTGTAGATATTTCTAAATATATATATATATATATATATATATATATATATATATTCTGTACCGCATTCGCGAATATCGTATTTCCCAAAGGTTGACTGGTAGAGAATGCTACGAGCATTAAGTCCGCCTCTTGTACCATACTGTATTGTACAATAAACTTTATTGAATAAAGATATTTAAAATAAAATAAAATAATTATTTATACAGTCGCAGGTGGCAATATCATTTGACAGTGAGAAATTGAGGAGAGAATAAACACAAACAGTATACC
Organism: Agriphila geniculea; assembly: GCA_943789525.1. Classification (NCBI taxonomy): domain Eukaryota; kingdom Metazoa; phylum Arthropoda; class Insecta; order Lepidoptera; family Crambidae; genus Agriphila; species Agriphila geniculea. Next base: position 6,431,781 of record OX038898.1, on the reverse strand, counting down.
TACCTAGGTATTAATAATTTAACAATAATCGATTTTCAATTTAAGAGTGTTGAAAATCCTAATAAGAATAAAACTTTTGTGTATTCTAATGGGGTATTTACACGGAGCAACTTGGCAGGTGACTTTAGTCAATTAGCGCTTTTTGTCGACAATCGCTTGTTAAATCGAATCGCCATGGCATTGAAATTAGATTTTCAACACTCTTGTTCGTAAAGTGAGCCCTAATACATCGCTTTTAGGGCCATAAACCGAGCTATAACAAACGCGTGCAATAATATATAAAACACTAGGTTGTTATAGAATTATCCCTACAAAGTTAAATTAGTACCTTACTGCAAGTTCTATGCGAGTAAACAGAGCATTTCCAATTTAACCGGGTAATACAGTTGTTTTTTTAGTAACAACAAAGAAGTTTTATGCAGCTGAAATTTCTAATTCATTTTTGATATAAATCAATGTGTAAGTTCTTAATTAAGTCAAACAAATATTTATTATTATAAAATTATTCATAATTCACAAAATTTTGTTATAAAATATTAAAATATTTGCATTTTATCAGTTAAATTATAATTTTGATATAGGCTGTATTTTCACTCACCCCTTTGTTCGCAAAATATTCTTGCATTGGGCGTGTGAAAAAAAAACAAAAAACCTATGCGCCTTTTCCCATAATTGTCATATTTTGTTTTTGTGGAATTTGTTGCTGTGTGGTAAATTACTTTGTATTTTCCTCGCAAATGTGTTGAAAAACGTCGTATGAAACTCGTGAGCTTTTGCTCATTGCACACTCGGCTGAGTTACGCCCTCGCCTGCGGCTCGGGCTGCAACCCACAGCCTTGTGTGCAATGAGCAACCTAAGCTAACTTGTCTCATAATATACTATTGCGATTAGATTTTACAAGCGATTGTCGATAAAAAGCGCTAATTGACTAGAGTAAATTTTGTTATTTTGGAAACATAATATTATATTGACGTTTATTACTATTAGACTTGATGTCCTAAAATATTATTATGGGTAATGTCTTTCGGTTGGGGGACACAATATTGTTTAGGTTTTGGCAGAATACCAGATGCTGTGGGTGGGCTGTGGGAGTCATAAACCTTTTTGTCAAATTGTAAAATATTTTATAACATATTTGCTCGTAAAGGGTCTCTTATTACACCAATTTCAATATCGTATTGTATCTCATTACGAACTTGTGCGGTAATGTAAAGTAAAACGCACGGTTTCCTTGATAAACTGTGCGTTTTACTTTACATTACCGCACGGTTTATCTTACTTCGTCTAAAACGAACGGTCCTTTTTAATTCTTAGCAAAGAGTTTTTATGTCAGAAAAGAGGTCAACATTTTATGGATAAAATTAACTTTAGGAGATAAAATATAATAAATTAACATTTAATTATTCAATTTAATTAATGTTGACAATAAATTACAACCATTTATCTGTAACAAAAACACAAAAATATTAATTTACTTTATTAGTAATACTGGCTGTTTTTATGCCTTTGCCTTAAAAAAAGCGCTGATGAGCGCGCATTGCTAATTTAATTTTTTTTGCTGTATTGTTTTTATTTGAAAATGTCGTCAAGTACTGATGAATTTATTAATTTAACACCGCCAGAAGTCTCAGAGGCTGCGAAAAAGGCTACTCTAAGCCTTTTGCCCGAAAAATTGAAACTTACAAGCTTAGAATAAGACGCGCTTCTGTCCCAGAAAGAGAAGCCATACGAACCTTTCCCCTCTGCCGAAGTACAAGCCCAAATGGGCATACGCGGTTAATAAAACCAGTTGCGCGCCGCGAAGCCGCGATGCTCTAAGCTTACAAGCGTATCAAAATTTAATCATATGGAAAACAAGCAAAGGTGCAAAGTCCGAGTTTTATTTATTTCCTCGCAAATATGTTATAAAACGTACGTGACATACGTGCGCTTTGATAATTACAGCCTCGGCTTTCTTGTAGCCCTCGCCTACGGCTCGGGCTAGCAATATCGCCTCGGCTGTAATTTTCAACGTACCGCACTTATATCATAATGTACTATAACCATTGCATGTATACTTTTGATTTGAGACAAATAAATTATTTTATTATTATTATATATAATATACACATATTATAATAGTACTATACGTCTATTACTTAAATTTGTACGCGTATTAGGTCTCTTTTCTGTGGTAAAACAGTACCAATGTTATTATTCTAAGCTGTTAACTATTTTGTTCTCTACACTGTAACATAATAAGTGCTGCAACAAGATTCCAAGCTTGTCAGTTAAAACTAAAAAGAAATTCCTTTGTTTCAGGTATGTTCTTCACTTACACTGTAAACGACGTAAAATGTAAGAAATACAATCTACTCGTAAGAACAACATACTATACACATCAACTTTGTCTAGGGATACAGGTGTTATTTTCATACAAACGAGGTAACTTTGAAGCCTTGGTTTTCTGCCAGGGATGTACCGTGCTGTAATCTGATGATGGCCATCCAGGGAGTGAATGAAGTAGATTCAGATCGCTCACACCCAACTGATCTGATCAGCATTCTAAAAGATTAATGGGTTAGAGTTCTCAGTTTGAGGATTTCCATACATTTTCATGCTATTTTCTCGGTTTTTTTAAACATGTCCATTCCATTACGTTTTTAGAATGCTGGTCAGATATCATTTGGGTGTGTATAGCGATCTGAATCTCCTCCATTCACTCCCTGGATGGCCGTCATCAGATCACAGCACAGTACATCCTTGGCAGAAAACCAAGGCTTCAAAGTTACCTCGTTTGTATGAAAATAACATATCCCTAGACAAAGTTGATCTGTGTATTTAAGAAACATCCTAGTACTCTTCTAACTTAATTATTAGGTGTTTTTATGCACAACGGTATAGTACTTGGCCTTCACCTCACCTGATGTTAAGTGACGATAAGGCCGAAAGTGGAAGCGCACTACACCCGGAATCCTAATCACTGAGGGACTGGCTATCTTACCTCTAACTGCCGGAACACAACAATTTTTAAATTGTTGTTATGGCGTCAGACTTAGGTAAGATGGTGGTAGCTAGCCAGGCGGACTTGAAATAAGCCCTACCACCAACCAGTTGAATTGGTTAAATTGAAATAGGTAATCTCCGATTTCAAAATAAGTTGCAAACGCCCTTGTGTTATGGAATCAAAGACAACTGTGTTACCTATCACAAACACCCAGATCTGAGACAATATAAAAAAGGTCGTTTTCTAAATGAACCCAGCCGAGGATAGAACCCGTACCTCAGACATCTTGAAAACCGACGGTACTAGTCACTCGACCACGGAGCGTCTAACTTTGTGCCGACACTACAAATTTGGCTATCATCTGCACAATTTATCGTACGTTGATGTTTTTGAAAGAACCTCTTTGAAGCATTTGTTATAAAACCGGCAACGTACGATGTACCTATTGTGCCGATGATGGGCGAATATATATGGAGTGCCGGCATTATGAAAAAAAAAGTCTTGAACGGGTGGTAGGAAAATATAGACAATTCAAAAGTACCTACTTAATAATTAAGTTTATTTGAATAAAGCTATTTTTGACTGTGATACTTGATATGAAGTTATCGACAAATACACTTATACTTACATAATAAAATCGTAACAAGCCGAATAAGAGAAAGAGAAGCCATAATTATTTTTTTACACTTTTTTATTTATGTCTGTCTGTATGTTTGTACGTGCATCATACAAAAATTAGTGGCACGAAATTAGATGCAATTTTCAGGGTCTAACCACTCTAACCAAAGAAAATAATAATTTAAAGTACCGTAGCAGTACTAACGTCATTATTCTGTAACGTCACATTTTAATAGTCAACATCCAAAGATTTAAATCTTTAAATACGCCCTTACTAGTATGAGCCCTTTTTATTTGGTCTGAGGTATGAGCTCACCGAAATATGTCAACATGCAAATGAGTGAGCCTCACTTCTTTGCTATTAGATGGCTATCAGTGCTCATTTGAACACAGTGTCAGTTATTTCGAGAAACCACGTGAGTGAGTCCTTTTTCAACATGCCGTCTTGTGCCTTTTATCTGTGCACCAACAATAGTAGAAATACAAATAAATCAAAATGGTGTAACATTACATGCGTAAGTATTTAGATTTCCATTATTATCGAAATTTATTTTCCTTCCGTTGTCAATTCCGATGGACGTAAACAACGCATCACGCATGCGTGCGCCATTTTGACAGATTTGAAATAATGCTATAGATTTTCAGTACGAAGGCATATCTAACGATTTAAATCATTGGTCAACACTCTTTTGTCACTGGACCATTTAGATTTTTTACCAGCTTAGTAAAATTCGTCAAATCGAGCCAAAATTTTTTGGCTCGGGATTTATCTGGGATTTATTTTACTTCCTTTTCTGCTGTATTATACCTCAAAAGTGGAATCCATTCTCAAGTCAAATACCCAATTCTTAATGATGATTATTCTTCTTCTAATCGTATGAGGATTAGTGGCCACCTCTGGTGTTAGAGTTTATCAAGCCGCCTGTAAGGCCTCTAACTTTTCTTAACGACTGTTATCAGATGACAACAGCCGGGACCGATGGTTTAACGTGCCCTCTGAAGCACGGAAGCGCTCAGTTGTAATGCCACTTAACGGTCACCCATCCGACACCTGGCCGGACCGAGAGTTGCTTAGCAAACGTGATCAGTTTGTCAAGCTCCGCCATGTGATGGACTCTACTTTTAAAATGTTTCAATATTTTTATACTTACGAACTTTTTAGTTACATTCGTCCGTGAGCCCGCGACAGTATTGTCTACGTCATATGACATCACGATGAAATGCATGGCACACGGTCGGAAAAGTTGTGCTGAGCGAGGATCAGAAGATTATCGCAAATAAAATTGGCCGGAAGCTTGAGAAAATCTTCCACTTCCGGTCAAAATTTTAAGATTATATTTACGTCATGTGACATCAGTAAGAGACCCGTGTCATCATTTAGTTTTCAATCGTAGAGAGAGTAAACAAATGTCTGTCAGTTCTGAAATGACTAAAAAACAAAAATTTTAAGTTTAAGGTATTCCGGCCATTTCAGAACTGGCAGACTTATGTTTATTCTCTCTACGATTGAAAACTAAATGATGACACGGGTCTCTTACTGATGTCACATGACGTAAATATAATCTTAAAATTTTGACCGGAAGTGGAAGATTTTCATAAGCTTCCGGCCAATTTTATTTGCGATAATCTTCTGGATCCTCGCTCAGCACAACTTTTCCGACCATGTGCCTTGCATTTCATCGTGATGTCATATGACGTAGGCAATACTGTCGCGGGCTCACGGACTATTCGATCCCTATGATCGAAGGATGCAACTAAAAAAATTGCATTATCAAATTCCGTTTTTATTTTTTCACCTTCTGAATTTGTTTTCAGTATTACTCAGTATTACTCAATATTGGTTCTGAAGATTACTATGAGTCATGTAACCCAGAATTTTATTAATATTTGTAGTGTAAGCAGTCTAATCATTATGACTCAAACTTCACAGTAACCTTACGTTTAGTTTGCTGACTTATAAATAACTTTTATCGAAACTGGATATTAACACTTTCGTGGGCGCAAGAAACACGTGGCGAGTTCATAAAATGACATTAAAAATTCCATACCTACATTTCTAAACAACTTACAATGTCATAACTAGAGACCGAATTATATGCAACATAAAAAGCCCAAAATATGCAAGAAAAATAGCTAAAATATGCACAAAAATCCATAAAAAGGGCCAAAATATGCAAAATTTAATGAAAAAAAAGACGTTTTTAGGGTTCCGTAGCCAAAGGGTAAAATCGGAACCCTATTATTAAGACTCCGCTGTCTGTCTGTCTGTCTTTCTGTCACCAGGCTGTATCTCATGAATCGTGATAGCTAGAAAGTTGAAATTTTCACAGATGATGTATTTCTGTTGCCCCTATAATAACAACAAATACTAAAAACAGAATAAAATAAATATTTGAGTGGGGCTCCCATACAACAAACGTGATTTTTTACTGTTTTTTGTTACGGAACCCTTCGTGCGCGAGTCCGACTCGCACTTGGCCGGTTTTTTAAGGTTTTTTAATTCTTAAAAGGTATTATTACTCAACAATACATTTTAAGAACTAAACAATCGTATTTGAGAAAATATCAATTACTTATATTAATTAAAATACATACATGCAGGTCAAAATCATATATCCTTTGTTTTGCTTCGCCGTAGTCGGGTAAAAAAAATATTTCAAAATGTCCTGGAGAAATAAAAGTTGCGACAACCCTATTAGAATAGTACTATTAATAATAATAATAATAAATAATAATAAAAATGTTTATTGTTTTATTTTAAGATTGTTGGAGAAAACAATTAACATTTTTATTATTGTTATTTATTAACATTAACTATTCTAATAGGGTTGTCGCAACTTTTGTTTCAAAGTCAAAGTCAAATAAGCTTTATTCAAATAAACTTAATTATTAAGTACTTTTGAATCGTCTATATTTTCCTACCACCCGTTCAGACTTTTTTAGCTGACAAGGAGAACGAGCGTAAGAAACTTATCAGCTGTAACAGCCATAAGTAACGATATTTACAAATTTTAATATATCTCCGGGACATTTGGAAATCATTATTAGTCCATCCATGATACATGATTTGGAAGTAAAGGCAGGGTTGCCAAACGTTGGTTGTAGCTATTTTAATAAAATACGAGCGATCGCCCGCGACTACGTCTACTTGGACGATTATTTTTTCCAACATCCAACCTTTGTCATTTATTGACCGAGCGAGCGCGAAGCGTCTCTGCTTCAGCTTGGGAAAAAAAAACCGGTCAAGAGCGAGTCGGACTCGCGCACCGAGGGTTCCGTACAATCATAAATATATTTGGATATGTTACTTTAGTACAGTCTTTAAAAAAGTAGGATAAACGGCAGACAGTTGGAAGGGCGAACAGGCGGACAGTTAATTTACAAATCTTAACCACAGCTGCTTATGGTGACTGAAAAACGTTTCAGCCACTCCACATTGCAAACTGTTAATATTACTAAGTAGGAACTTATTCTTCGTTTATTCGTACGGCAAATAGTAGGTAATTATTTTAGAACCAGCCACCAATTTATTATTGTAGTGTTAGGTTGCGCCATCTCTTGACCGATAGTGGAACTATATTTTTCCTTAGGTTAGCATGCTTAGGACAGCGCCATCTGTTGACTGGTAGTAAAACTAAAAAAAAATTGATTGTTTTTTGAATTTCTTAAAAAGTGTGTTATATTGAGACATCGTTTTATTTTTCCTGTAATCTTTACATAAACTACTATCACATAGAATTATTTCAGATTTTTCTCTCTGCAAACTTCGGAGATAAGGGGGGGGAACGGTATTTTTTTTTACAATTTTCACCATAAGTCGAAAACTATGCGGCCTAAAAAAAAAAGAAAAAATGTTTAAAAACGTGCAAACGACGCTCTTTTATATGATACCCCACATGCCCTAGTTGCCCCACTTCAAATTTTTAAGACCCCTTTTCAGTCCCTGTTGTAAAAAAGATATTTATTTTTTTATTTATTTCTTATTCGCGAAATAGTTGGACAAATGTCATCTTAAACTATTCCAAATTTCAAGTTGATACCATTAGTAGTTCTCGAGATATCCAGCTGTGACAGTCAGACAGACTGAGTCACACCATAAGGGTTCCTTTTTTACCATTTTGGTACGGAACCCTAAAAATGCTTTGATTTCGTATGTCTGTCCGGCTGTCTGTTCTCCTAAACAATCTACAGGTCGTATTTCTCAACTGATTCTCGTCAAATTTTGTGAGCAGGTTCGATAATATTTTTTTTGTCAAGCCAGTTCTTCGAAATTTTGCTAAATAAAAACACCTATACTAAAATAATCAAAATTTGAAGCACTATTAAAATTAGTAGGACGACAAGAACAAAGTTATGATTTTATATTTCGGTTGGCAACCCTGGAAACGTGAGCTCATAAGCGGATTGGTTAAGTTATACCATATTCTGATGCACAGAACCAATGTTCATCCGATTAGATTATGCTAGTTACTAGCGTAAGCTACTAGCGGCTAGTAGCTGGAGCATAGGCCCGCGATGCCGCAGTGGGTTAGCGCGTCGCATGGCGATTGCGTCAGTAAAGCAACTTTCGCAAAGGTTGGTCATGGGATGGGTGACCAAAAGTTTATAATCTACCTTCTCCATGCACCAGGCACGTTAAGCCGCTGGTCCCGGGTTTTCTGTTTCCATTTTCCATTCGTTATTTTCGAAGAGAAAATCCTCATTTTAATTCTGAAAACTTTTCCAATATCCCGGAACATATCGTTTCGGTAAAATAATCGGTTTTATGCTCGCTATCGAACTAAGCTGGTATACTACTTATACTATGCTTAAGTAAATCTTTTAGAATACTTAAGCATACTTATTATATACTTATGCTTTATACTATACTTATGCTATGCCCGACTACTGTCGGGCAGTGCAGATTATCACCAACCCTTCGTTAAATGCGACTAATGCACTGACATGAAAAAATTTTTTTTTATTTAACTGGACTGGCTGTCTGTATGATTTGACAGCTAAGTTTTTGTGCCTATTTGAAACGCCACTAGCGTGCGTCTAAAGAACTAATTTTGACGTACAATATGAAAATAGTTGCCGTGATGGTCTCTCCAGACTTCAAACTTTAGTACCATGTCCCGCACGCTATGCTCACGCTACGTCCTACAGGCTACAGCGCCAAAATGGCGGAAATCAAATAGGCACAAAAACAGTTTGACATAAGCCTGTCCAGTGTAAATATATGCAGGTCAGTGGACGAAATGACTTAGAGGTAAGAATCACATAATATTATTATTATATGAATATTAATATGCAGAAAATTAAAAGGAAAAGCGCACGGTTTGGAGGCAATATTGCATGCGTCTCACGCAAGTTGAATTAAAAGTTGAAGCGACTCGGTGAAGACAAACCATTACACCTTAGTGGACCAGAAAATAGATTGCATGCAGTGCATGCAGAGCGTTGCAAAATATCTTTTTAGGGATCCGTACAAAAATAGTAAAAAGCCGGCCAAGTGCGTGTCGGGCCACGCGCCGTAGGGTTCCGTAGTTACCTTATACCATACCATATTTAATACCACCTATAATTTTTCGTCTGCAAAAATAATTTTGTTTTTCACAGTGTTGGTATAAATGACAAAGTTATATTTGCGGTTTTGAAAAATGTGCTATATCTCAAAAACTAATTACTATATCTCGTTCAAACCAATTTTGGTTGAAAGTGTTCGTTAAGATCTACAGCATTTATTTTTTTTAGATTTTTCACTTTCTTATTTCAAAAGTTAAAGGGGGGGGACACACATTTTACCACTTTGGCGTTGTAAATCTTTCAAACGGTTGGCTTTGAAAAAAGTTGTCTTAGAAACCTCAATGTAATTTTTTAAAGACCTATCTATAGACACCCAACACGTGTTGGTTTGAAGAAAAAAATTTTTTTCAGTTTCAGTTCCATGTATGGGGAGCCCCCCCTTAATCTTTTATTTTTCTTATATTTGTATTAAATTCGTTAAGCGGTTAACAGAATACATCTACCTATCAAGCTTCAACTGTGTAGTCTTAATAGTTTCGGAATAAAGTGGCTGTGACATACGGACAGACAGACAGACAGACATGACGAATCTATAAGGGTTCCGTATTTTGCCATTTAGGCTACGGAACCCTAAAAAGGAACCCTTATAGTGTGACTCTGTTTGTCTGTCTGTCACAGCTGGATATCTCGAGAACTACTAATGGTATCAACTTGAAATTATAATAGTTTAACTTTAAGATGATATTTGCCCAACTATTCTGCAAATAAGAAATAAAAAAAAAATTTTTACAACAGGGACTGAAAAGGGGTCTTAAAAATTTGAAGTGGGGCTACTAGGACATGTGGGGTATCTTATGAAAGAGCGCCATTTGCACGTTTCCAATATTTTTTTCTTTTTTTTAGGCCACATAGTTTTCGTCTTATGATGAAAAATGTAAAAAAAAATACCGTTCCCCCCCCCCTTATCTCCGAAGTTTGCAAAGAGAAAAATTTTAAATAATTCTATGCGATAGCAGTTTATATAAAGATTACAGGAAAAATAAAATAAAGTCTCAATATAGCAAGTTTTTTAGAAATTATCAAATTTCTAAAAAAGTTAATATTAGTTCCACTATCGGTCGAGAGATGGCGCTGACCTAAAACTGCAATACTAATTTTATCAATCTACTCTGCAGTGTGGTTTGATGGTGCAATTATGATGGTACGGAACCCTCGGTGCGCGAGTCCGACTCGCCCTTGACCGGTTTTTTTTTATGTAGATAGTCAAGCGCTTGACTGTTATCACGCCTGGTATAGTGCGAATCACGAAAGATGACCACAAATGGCGCCCATCTTCGCGTCATTACTCATGAAGAAAAGAATTTAGACAAAATAATATTTCATATTCTAATAGATATATCGATATTATTCAAATATATGAAATATTATTTAGTCTAAAGTCTTTTTTTCATGAGTTATGACGCGAAGATGAGCGCCATTTGTGGTCATCTTTCGTGATTCGAACTATAGTAAGCGATGGTGCGACCTACCGATGAAACGCGCTTGCCTAGAAGTAACCTTTTCACAAGGAAATTGTAAGTACTTAGTACTTACAATTGTCTTGCCTATTCACTGGCTCAGACCAAATAAAAAAGTAAAGACGGAGTCTTCCGACAAAGCGGTGAAGCCAGAAAAACTACGCCTTGGCTGTGTACACACACAATTTACGCACACATATGTAACGAAACTACGCCTTGGCTTTCGTTCGTCATTGGACGAACCCTGCCGCCCGGCCCCCGCCCGCCCTCTAGTACGCACACATGTACCATCAAAAACCGGCTTCACTTAGTTGTTTGCAACCACTGCGCAACGCTCCATCTTCCTTTTTTATTTGATCTGAGTGGCGCCCATCTTCGCGTCATTACTCATGAAGAAAATACTTTAGACAAAATAATATTTCATATTCTAATAGATATATCGATATTATTCAAATATATGAAATATTATTTTGTCTAAAGTCTTTTTTTCATGAGTTATGACGCGAAGATGAGCGCCATTTGTGGTCATCTTTCGTGATTCGAACTATAGTAAGCGATGGTGCGACCTACCGATGAAACGCGCTTGCCTAGAAGTAACCTTTTCACAAGGAAATTGTAAGTACTTAGTACTTACAATTGTCTTGCCTATTCACTGGCTCAGACCAAATAAAAAAGTAAAGACGGAGTCTTCCGACAAAGCGGTGAAGCCAGAAAAACTACGCCTTGGCTGTGTACACACACAATTTACGCACACATATGTAACGAAACTACGCCTTGGCTTTCGTTCGTCATTGGACGAACCCTGCCGCCCGGCCCCCGCCCGCCCTCTAGTACGCACACATGTACCATCAAAAACCGGCTTCACTTAGTTGTTTGCAACCACTGCGCAACGCTCCATCTTCCTTTTTTATTTGATCTGAGTGGCGCCCATCTTCGCGTCATTACTCATGAAGAAAATACTTTAGACAAAATAATATTTCATATTCTAATAGATATATCGATATTATTCAAATATATGAAATATTATTTTGTCTAAAGTCTTTTTTTCATGAGTTATGACGCGAAGATGAGCGCCATTTGTGGTCATCTTTCGTGATTCGAACTATAGTAAGCGATGGTGCGACCTACCGATGAAACGCGCTTGCCTAGAAGTAACCTTTTCACAAGGAAATTGTAAGTACTTAGTACTTACAATTGTCTTGCCTATTCACTGGCTCAGACCAAATAAAAAAGTAAAGACGGAGTCTTCCGACAAAGCGGTGAAGCCAGAAAAACTACGCCTTGGCTGTGTACACACACAATTTACGCACACATATGTAACGAAACTACGCCTTGGCTTTCGTTCGTCATTGGACGAACCCTGCCGCCCGGCCCCCGCCCGCCCTCTAGTACGCACACATGTACCATCAAAAACCGGCTTCACTTAGTTGTTTGCAACCACTGCGCAACGCTCCATCTTCCTTTTTTATTTGATCTGAGTGGCGCCCATCTTCGCGTCATTACTCATGAAGAAAATACTTTAGACAAAATAATATTTCATATTCTAATAGATATATCGATATTATTCAAATATATGAAATATTATTTTGTCTAAAGTCTTTTTTTCATGAGTTATGACGCGAAGATGAGCGCCATTTGTGGTCATCTTTCGTGATTCGAACTATAGTAAGCGATGGTGCGACCTACCGATGAAACGCGCTTGCCTAGAAGTAACCTTTTCACAAGGAAATTGTAAGTACTTAGTACTTACAATTGTCTTGCCTATTCACTAGCGACTTGAAGGCCCCCAGATTGTACCTATCAAGAAACACAGACTCAGGCGAGGAGTTCCACTCTCTAGCGGTACAGATGATAAAATTCGAAACAAAACGCTTAGAGAGAGATTTTATAGGGATATTATTGTATAACTCATTTCTAAATTCCACCAAGTCGTTTGCAAGTAAAAGGTGGTTTTAAATCTAGAGAATGTTATTATTACATAAAATTATATTTTTTTCAACACACTTGCTCGTAAAGTAAGCCCTAATACATCGCTTTTAGGGCCATAAACCGAACTATAACAAACGCGCGCAATAATATATAAAACACTAGTTGGTTATAGAATTATCCCTACAAAGTTAAATAGGTACCTTACTGCAAGTTCTATGCGATGCGAGTAAACAGAGCATTTTCAATTTAATCGGGTAATACAGTTATTTTTTTAGTAACAACAAAGAGGTTTTATGCCGCTGAAAATTCATTTGCATTTTTGGAATAAATAAATGTGTAGGTCCTTAATTAAGTCAAACAAATATTTATTATTATCAAATTATCCCTAATTTACAATATTTTGTTATAAAATACTAAAATATTAGCATTTTATCACCTAAATTTATAATTTTGAAGTAGGCTGTATGCTCACTAACCCCTTTGTTCGCAAAATACTCTTGCATTGGGCGTGTGAAAAAAACAAAAAAAACCTGCGCGCCCTTTCTCACCATGATTATCATTTTGTTTTTGTCGTATTTGTTGCTATGTGGTAAATTACTTTGTTTTTTCCTCGCAAATGTGTTGAAAAACGTCGTATGAAACTCGTGAGCTCTTACTTATTGCACACACGGTTGAGTTACGCCCTCGCCTACGGCTCGGGCTGCAACCCACAGCCTTGTGTGCAATAAGCAACCTAAGCTTACTATGGCTTACTTGTATCATAATGTACTATTATCAAACCTTTGCTACGGCGTAGACGACTCCGTAGTCGTCGTAGCACGTAGTAGACGCCATCGTTGTTCGTAGTCGGTGGTGACGTCACTTTATAGCTATTTCGTAGCGGGATGCCTACTATCGAACTTAGCTAGCCGATGTTTTCGCACACAAAGACATTAATAACAGGGTTGTTACGAATAATTTTTATAGAATTTGTAGCACAAAGACATTGCTCTAGTAACTGAATTGTTACGACTGTCATACTTTTGTTTTTTTTTTAATAGTTAATGGGTTTGCTTTTGAACCCAGTCTAGCCCAAAAGCAAAGACAGGGTCTACGATGATGGAGTGAGCTTGCCCAGAAGGTGCTTATTCACTCTGGCCTTGAATAGAGTCAGGTTGTATGCGCTCGGAAACACAGACGCTCGGAGACACAGACATTTGATAATATGAACGTTTGAAATGGCATAAAAACATAATATTTGTTACCATATAGTTTTTATAATAATAATCAGTAGTCTTTCAACTCTTATAAACTCTGTTTATATTTTTTAAACTTTATTGCAATATTGTACAACATGCAAGAGACTAGCAACTTATTTGTGCCTGCCTATACTGAATTAGATTAAGTGTTACCTATCTCCGATGTTATAAAGTCACAGTACTTATTAATATAACATAAAAAGTACAGATCTTTTGAAAACTTTAATTTATAAATGGTACCCGAATAAATTTATCTGCCCCTTTACAAATTAGTAATTAAATATAAATGAATAGCAACGAGTTTACATCGCAAAATCTCATCACCTGGGTTAAGGCGGTGTTTGTAGAAAATGAGCGATGTATATGAAAATATTTAAATATGGAATGAAATATTGCCATTTCATAGTATGTTCATCCATCATTATCAGCCATTTTAATGTCCTCACTGCTGGATGGGCCAAACATAATCCACTTTCAATTGTTTTTTTTTAATCTCTACTCTACCATAGATGCCAAAATATGGACTATACAATTATTTTATTTATATTATGATTATTTCTACTACTTATGTTCTTTTTAATTAAATTCAAATCCATTTATTTTTAATTCTTATATTAAGCGCCAAATAATGATAAAACAAAAATAATGTGCACCTTGTTTTAAAGTTGATGATTGTGATATTGATTAGAATTAGTCAATTTTATGTACTTAGTTATAACACTCATTTTAACTAAAGAAAAGAAAGAAAAATACATTTATTTGGGACTTAACTAAACTACTTTTTACTAATGTTCTAAACTCGTGGCTTCATTTATAATCATCTTTAAAAAAAACCGCATGCAAGATATATAAGAAATGTGTATCATCTTTTGAATATAACACCACATGTATTTTTACCGCATTTCAAGCAAATAAAATATCTTTATCTTTAAAAATTTTTTTCGACTTTGTTGAACATGGCACTTAACAAGTACTGAAACATAAAGAAATCGCTGCGCTTATGCAATATAACAGTACCTTACCTTGTACAGACACCCTGTACAAATATTAAGAAAGGAATGGTATTTTTTCACTAAATTTGCGTTTTGAATACAAAATGCTACGGCCGTCGGCCGAGAAAGAGAAAATTACATATTTCACAAAAAAAACTCACCATTTTTCTTTTGGCAAAATATTTCTTCTCCAAAAAGTTCCTATTAAGAAACTGTTACTAAATAAATAGGACTATTGGCACTATTGACTCGCTATATTACTCCGATTCCTAAGCAATGTTATGGAAATCAGCGACAACAACATGACCACAAACACCCAGGCTTGAAACAATATAGAATTTATCTAAATAGGGTATTTGACTGTTGTTGAAATCATCATCATCATCATATCAGCCGCACGACACCCACTGCTGGGTATAAGCCTCCCCCAAGGATCTCCACGACGATCGGTCCTACGCTGCCCGCATCCAGCGACGCGCCGCGACCTTCACCAGATCGTCGGTCCACCTTGTCGGGGGCCTACCCACGGAGCGTCGTCCGGTGCGCGGTCGCCATTCCAGAACCTTTCCGCCCCAACGGCCATCAGTTCTTCTCGCTATGTGTCCCGCCCACTGCCACTTCAGCTGAGCAATCCTTCGAGCGATGTCGGTTACTTTAGTTCTCCTACAGATCTCCTCGTTTCTGATTCGATCACGCAGGGAAACGCCGAGCATGGCTCTCTCCATTGCACGCTGGGTGACCCTGAGCCTCCTTATGAATCCACGTTCCATTGTTGTTGAAATGTAGATATTCAATTATGACATTCAAAAATATTGAATTCAATATAATTAATGAATATTGAAATTGGACATTATTCAATAATAAATTTGTGAAAAAGGAAATTCAATCTGTATTTTAACGAACGAATTATGAGCTACTTAATTGTGACTCTAGCTATCTCCTTCTAAAACGATTTGTTTTTTTTATTTATGGCACATTATTCAGTATCAATACTTGAAAAATAGTGAGGAGAAATAAAAATTGTTTTATCGATAACGTCACATCACTATCGCGGGATCACGTGCTGTTCGTAATGAAATAAGTTGCGGCCCTGTCTGTATCATGCTGCGATCTGCGGACCACTTTCACGGCGATAGGGCTGTCACTTAGATGTTTTAGTGACGCAGTTTCTCTGAAAGCCAGTAACATGAGTTAGGGGGCAAATCGTCCCAATCTTTTGTTATTTTTGCCTACAACTTAACTTATATAATAACGTAGAAATTTTTGCGACGCAGTTTCTCTGAAAGTCAGTAACATGAGTTAGGGGGCAAATCGTCCCAATCTTTTATTATTTTTGCCTGTAACCTAACTTATGTAATAACGTAAAAAGAATGTTATCACTAGTTATGTGGTCGTATGACATCACCAATATATTTGAATTGCTGAGTTTTAAAGTTGTTAAAATCAGCGGCAAAACGAATAAATATACAAAATATTTTTTATTTTTGTTTCATGAAATCGTCAACCCTAACATGAAAGGTGCTTCGCCGCGAAAACTTGCAATACATTTCACTAAGACGTTTGACGGAGGTTGGAATATATTACACGAGTCACATTAAAGTCAACTAGCATATTTCACACTGTACACTCACTCTTTGATACCTACTTTAAAAAACTTGGTAGAAAACTTTTTTTATGCACAACGGAATAGTGCTTGGCCTTTAGCTCACCTGACGTTAAGTGACGATAAGGCCGAAGGTGGAAGCGCACTACACCCGGAATCCTCATCACTGAGGGACTGGCTATCTTACCTCTAACTGCCGGAACACAACAATTTTTAAATTGTTATGGCGTCAGACTTAGGTAAGATGGTGGTATAGTGATGCAACATGAAAAAAAAAATTGTTTTTTTTCACAATGTTGAAAAAAAACACAGCACCATTGTTTTTTTTATAAATTTGGTGTTTTTTCAAGAACACAATCTTTGGAAAATATATATTTTATTTAATCAAATCAATGATTTATATATTAGATTTTTATTCTTCGTCAGTGTCTCCAGATATGAATTTCAATTTTTTCCCAGATCTCATTTTATTTTTCCCATAAATGGTACATTTGTATGAAGAGAAAATTAAAAAAATTCCCCCAACGCGAATTATTGTTCCCTTAAATGTTACGTTTTGTATAAAGAACAGATTTTCCTTTTTTCCCAATAATTAAAATTTACCACACAATGAGGAAACCCCCCCAAACCGAAGACACTGTTCTTCGTTCTTACTAAGTTCATAGGTACCTCAAAGAAAAACATAAACCGAATGATGTTTTCTTTAAATGCTGCCAACTGTTGAAAACTTGATACTTTTCAATCAAGGAAGTAATGTAGATTCAAAAATGATCAGAAAACTTTAATATGAACTCATAAGTATTAATCTTTAACGGAAACTTCCTTAATAATTTTAATTTCAGTACTCTTGAAAAAAACATGCTCCAGAAAAAACCACGTTTTTTTTCATGTTTTTATTTTCACTTTTTTTTCACGTTAGAAAAAAAACTGTTTTTTTACATCACTATGGTGGTAGCTAGCCAGGCGGACTTGAAATAAGCCCTACCACCAACCAAACCTAGTACAAATTGTACCCTCCTGGGAATTGAACCCGGGACCCCTGCGTCTTACACGGGTGGGCGAATCACTAGACCACAGAGGCGGTTAAAAAATTTAGTTTGTTTTTTTTATCTTGAAAATTGACACACATGTTCTTTAGTCAATGCCTCTTTTCTAGCTAATAAGTTATTAATTAATTTAATAACCGCATGCCAAGGAGATAATTGCAACATCCACCCTCGGGAGATGTTTACATCGTGGAGTAGACTGTATAATGCAGCGAGAATTTTCTTAGTTTTTCAACTAACAATTTATTGAAATACATAGTATTAGTGCAGTAGCCCGTAGAACATTTAAATCACCAAAAAGGTTACCGTTTGCCGTTGTGATATAGTTATTTATTACGAAATTGTAGGTACTTTAACCCAAGTTTTACAGATCAGAAGCTAATTATCCGTCCACCACTGTAATATGTTTTATCTACTCTCGTTTTTAAATTGCCTCTGTGGTCTAGTTGTTTATTACCAGGATTGGCTTGTTCACTTCTCAAGCTTACGCGCTCACTAGACATGAAATAAAACACTTTTTAACGGATACTAGCGCGGTTTTATTGAATGTACTTTGGTATTTATTTGGTATTTGGTTTGATTTTTGGTTTTTCCCGACGTTTCGGCACCTTTGCAGCTGCCGTGGTCACGGGGGACTGAAGCTACCCGTGAGCCTACCCTCAAGCGATGAATTTTTTATACGTTCAGAAATTAAAATTTAACAAAATTTTTAATTATTTTATGTTGATTTATAATTTAATTTTATGAATTATTTAATGCTAAAAAGAGAGAGAAATCTACTGAAACTACCACCATTTCATAAAATTGGGAGGCCCCTCCAAGAAAGAAATGGCGAAAGAAAACTTGGAGAGGGAGCCGACCTCCGTCTTTTGTATTAATTTATTTATTTGCAAAAGGAACTAACCGTATCATTACATCTTACAGTGTGTGTGAGGGGCTTTAGCTTGTGAATGATGGGGTCCCAAGCTGGTGGAATTTTCCAACCATCATCTCTATTGAAATTAGGATATTTATTTATTTCGATAGCCTCGCGGAGCATTCTAGGGATAAATCTACGTTCCCTAGCAAGGATTTGGGGTTTGTCAAATCTAATATAATGGTTGGGCCCCTCAAAGGCGTGTTCACTCACTGCAGACTTGTTATCGCGCCTATGTTTCATGTCAGCTACATGCTCTTTGACGCGGGTCCCTATGCTTCTCTTTGTTTGCCCGATGTAGGAGAGTCCACAGTCACAATCTAGTTTGTAGACGCCTGCAGCTTGAAGGGGGATATTACACTTGACAGGTCGTAAGAATTGGTTGATCTTCTTCGGCGGCTTGAAGTAAGTTTTGATTGACGCTCGCTTCAGAATGTTTCCAATCTTGTCAGTGACACCCTTCAAGTATGGTAGGATGGCAGGTTGACGCTCTACTGTGGCTGGTTTGGCGCGTTTTCTGTGATTGAGGTGTGGTACTTGCAACTTGTTGTTACGCAGTACTTGTTGGACGTGCTGAAGCTCAGCAGTCAGGTGTTGTTTGTCACAGATTCCGCGGGCTCTCTGAAACAAAGATTTCCCTACGGTAGCTAACTGTATAGGATGATGGTGAGAGTCACCATTAGGGTATCTGTCTGTATGGGTTGCTTTACGATACACTGTGTGGCTCAAGGTTTGGTTCGGATTCCTGATAATGAGAATGTCTAGGAAAGCTAGTTTATTGTCTGCCTCTAACTCCATAGTAAACTGTATGTTGGGGTTTATGGAGTTAAGATGGTTAAGAAATGCAGGGACACTGTCTCTAGGTAGTATTGTGAAAGTGTCATCTACGTACCGTTTGTAGAACCGGGGAGTCACTGGTGCTGTGGCTAGTGCTTTCTCCTCAAAATCCTCCATGAAAATGTCAGCAACGATGGGGGATACAGGAGAGCCCATTGCTACGCCGTCCACTTGCACGTAGAACTCCTCGTTCCATAACAGATAGCCAGATGTTAGGCATAATTCTAGTAGTTCTGCATATTCAATTGGCATGTTGTTGTCAACTAGCTTTTTCCTGATGATATCAATGCAGTCCTGTACTGGTAAGCATGTGAATAAGGACTGAACATCAAAACTAACCATAGTTTCATCATCAGCGAGATGTAGATGTTGTATCTCACTGACAAACTGGTAGGAATCCTTTACAAAGGCTGATGTGTTACCTCTCAGTGGTGTAAGTGTTTTTGCTACGTGTTTAGCCAATTTATAAGTTGGTGAGTCAATTTGGCTTACAATCGGACGCAGCGGAGCATTGTCTTTGTGTATTTTCGGTAACCCATACAGTTTCGGCGGTGTAGGGCAGGATGGAATAAGATAATTGACATCAAGATCTAACTGTTCTGAATATTTTTTGATGAGTTCACTCGTTTTCTTAAGGATCTTGGCGGTTTGATCACAATTCACATGTTTATACGTTTTCTCATCACTTAAAAGTTCTTGCATTTTTGTGTTATAATCCGACGTATCCATAACTACCGTTGCGTTGCCTTTATCAGCTCGGAGGATAGTTAATTCGGGTCTAGTGCGTAAGTTCTTCAACGCGACGTGTTCATCATATGGAAGATTGTGTTTGGGCAGTTTACTACGTCGTAAAACGGATGAAATATCTTGACGTATAGCTTCACTATCCTCTTTTTTGAATTGGTTTTTAACTAGACAATCCTCTACGTTGCAAATAATATCCTCATACGGTATTCTGCGAGGTGTTACCGCGAAATTCAGACCCTTATTTAATACTTTTAAAGTCGGTTCATCCAATATTTGTTTTGATAAATTGACAACTGCACGAGTTTGACATTGACGGGTGTCATCTTCTACTCTATGGTTCGTATCGGCATGATGACGTTTGTACAACTTCTCATATTTAGAAGTTTGTCTATGCTTACATTCGTTGTACACGGCTGTTTCGCGTTTATTAAGTATCAGAATGTAATGGTTAAAGTCCGCCGTGGCAAGTTTTATTTTCAAATCATTGGATAAGCGATCTATTTGTTGATTTAATGCTACTGATTCGGAACGATGTTCGCGGATTAGACTCACGAGCAACTTTTTGCTTGCCTGTTGTAGGATCTTGGCGCTCCCTCGTATGTCATGTTTTGGAGAAATCCTGACACAGTGCGGGATGAATCCTGACAAAGTACATTCAATAAAACCGCGCTAGTATCCGTTAAAAAGTGTTTTATTTCAGGATTGGCTTGGTTGGTGGTTAGTAGAGTTTGTTTCAAGTCCATCTGGCTAGCTACCACTGCCTTGCCTGAGTCTGACGCCATATCAATTTAACTTTGTTGTGTTCCGGCAGTTAGATGTAAGATAGCCAGTTCTTCAGTGGTTAAGGATTCTGGGTGTAGTGCGCTGCCAGTATCTGCCTTATCATCACTTAACATCAGGTGAGATGAAGGCCAAGCACTGACCTGTTGTTAATGGCGAGGAGTGAAATTATGGCGGAGGATAACCGTTCTACAAAAATGTTATGATCTGTATAGTAGCACAGAATAACTAATAGTACAAGTACAGAAGCAGCATTCCGCAAAGTCATTTAAATAAATAGCGACTTTTGTTCAAAAACAATAAAGTACAATTTAGGTCACGCAGCGCTAATAGTAGTTGCCTCTCTTTCTATCGCGTGCTCTTACCTTTTCTGACGACGCAACGTTAGGGTCGTCTTCCTTTATATAAACTGTGTAGCATATATATCATAATCATAATGTGAAAAACGACAACTGTTTATTGGTTTTTTGATTCTGACACCGTACACGGCATAGTGATGGCGATTCGACATTGTTACTATTATAAAGAGACAATACCTACGCGACTACACAGGCGGGCGTGTGGCGGCCCGCTGCTCACTTGTGCCTTCGTAGGCACGGCTAGCGGTAGGTGCTTATCGCGCGACCTTGAGCGAGTGAAGTAAGCCTGATAGTAGATCGGTGGTGGGGTGGGATTTCTAAAAGATAAGCCGTTGGGAATCGGCTTGTTTGAACCCATCGCCACTGCCTATTGTAGATAAAAAGAAATCGATATCGATAAGAATATTTATCGACTCTGTTACATCTCAACAAAGGTCACGTACTCGCATCGACGTATTCTGAAATGAATACAATTTATGTGCACAACATTTGTGTGCCTTCCATATCGGACGGCAATATACCTTCTTACGACAGCCGTATGGTTCAAATTTGCGTAAAAGTTAGTTGCAGAAATTGGTGAATATTTCTATACATGTCTACGTTATGTAATCTAAACTAATGCGATAAAGATGTATTGTGTTATTCGTGTAGTTGACTCAAGCTTTTGTTCTGTCGTAAAATGTGGAGTTCTTTTCCAATTGGTTGCTGTAAGTGAGTTAGTGACCGGTTTTTTAGTCGTACGGCATCGTTATTTACCCTCTATCTATAGGCCTTCCCCTAGGAATCTGCAGCGATCGGTCCTGCGCTGCTTGCATCCAGCGGTTTCCCAAGACCTTCATCAGATCGTCGGCCCACCTTGTCGGGGGCCTACCCACGGAACGTCGTCCGGTGCGCGGTCGCCACTCTACAACCTTTCCGCCAAAACGGCCATCAGTTCTTCTCGCTATGTGTTACCCACTGCCACTTCAGCTGAGCAATCCTTTGATTCGAACGATGTCGGTCGCTTTAGTTTTCCTACGGATCTCTACATTTCTGATTCACGCTCACATGGCTCTCTCTCCATTGCCAGAAATGAGCCTTCTTATGAGACCCATAGTGACCACGTTTCACTACCGAAAGCTATCACCTCACCGTGTTTTCCCTTCTCTATAAATTCTTCCATTTGTATAAAAAACGTTTAGCAAATTCTAACTAAGTGCTAGTAGATGAGGTATAATTTAGCAGTTTGCAGTGTAAAGATCCTCCCCTGACCCATACATAATGTGATTAACCCGGAGTCTCGTGAAGCTCACGGGACCGACGTAAGTTTACCGAACTTTGGAAACACACGGGCGCCGATAGTGGGCAGGGACGCTGCGGTTTCACACGCCAACGAAACCTTTTACAATTGCTATGTCGGCTAAGCGAACTTAAAGATATTTTTATTACCAAAAGCTCTTTCATTGGTTCGCCTAGAACCTGCTGATTTTAATTGTTAACGTGATCGTGGCCTCAGTGATGTTTCAATAGTATTTCAGTGTTTTAGTAACAAAATCTGTGTCAAAAATTATACCGGTTAATTGCAAAAAGCCGCATTGAAATCGGTTTAGTAGTTTTTGAGATCTCTTCAAGTGCCGACTTAAATGGTTGCTGTAACGCCCCCTGGTGATCAATCACCATGAAACATGTCTAAGAACCTGCTCTGAAATGAAACCTTTTGAATGCAATAAACCGCGTCGAAATCGGCCCAGTAGTTTTCGAGGAAAATGGTACCTAACATACATACATTCAAACAAAGAACCTCTAACTAACCCCAAACGCATATACCGCCAGCTCCATTCCGTTCCGTCTCTATCGCTTTGACAGAGGCCAGGCCAGGTTTGCTAGGGACTGTATCTAAATGTCAAACCCATCTGATGCATTTGAAGATTATACAGGATGTTACAAAACAACCCGCAATGCCGAATATGGTAGTTAGGGATCAGCAAACTGTTTTTTTTTTACTATGGGACCAACTCTGCAATTGCGAACTCAGAAGTTAGCCAATTGACGTGCAACAAGTCAAGAATAACGAGTTTTGGCCAATATTTGACCGAAACCGAAACTGTGGCCGAACATAGTTTTTTTGGCTGAAACTTGCTGAAACCGAAAACAAAACCGAAACTTCGGTCGGTCACTAGCACATAGTAGATATTTTCGTTACTAATTCTTGTATGAAACAGCTGAATATTTTTTCGTGTTTTAAGAGTTGGTCACATAGTAAAAGTTGTTCAGTTTGATGGTCCCTCTTATCTACCATATTCGGCATTGCTGATTTTTTTTTGTAACATCCTGTATTTTTCAAAGAATCCCAGCGGGTGAAAACGTCATACCACACCGTACATTTCGCGCTAAGTTAACAGAAATCTCTGGTTATCAAATTATATATGCAGATAACATTTTGATGGTCGTAAGTGATACGATAGGGCTCCTCTGTGCCGGCTCGGTCTCAAGCTGGGTAATTGTTTAGTAATTTTGTACGAATATCAACTTGCGTGCAAAAATAATGGGCGAAATTGAGTTTTTATCCAAACATTCTTATTTTACAACTCCCAAGTCCAAACTACTGTCGTCCTACTTTTATCCATCCATACTATTATAAAACTGTAAATGTCTGTCTGTTTATGCGCGCAGCACGCAAAAACTGCTAAACTGATTTTGATGGGCTTTTCACAGTTCGGTAGCCGATGTTTCATCTAATTCGGTCGGATAGAACCAGGGAAACAGCTTGAACTCTCCGTATAGTACTAGCTTTCATACACTAAGGAGGTCATTTAAACTGGTCGTTTTATTTTTCTGTTGTCCATGCGGACGAAGTCGCGGGCAGAGACTAGTCAGGTATATAAATTTAAAAAAAACCGGCCAAGTGTGAGTCGGACTCGCGCACGAAGGGTTCCGTACCAAAAAACGGCAAAAAAATTACGTTTGTTGTATGGGAGCCCCCCTTAAATAATAATTTTATTCTGTTTTTAGTATTTGTTGTTATAGCGGCAACAAAAATACATCATCTGTGAAAATTTCAACTGTCTGCCTGTTGTCGTTATTAATATCGAGCAAAAAACGGCAAAAAAATCACGTTTGTTATATGGGAGCCCCCCTTAAATATTAATTTTATTCTGTTTTTAGTATTTGTTGTTATAGCGGCAATAGAAATACATCATCTGTGAAAATTTCAACTTTCTAGCTATCACGGTTCATGAGATACAGCCTGGTGACAGACAGACAGACAGACGGACAGCGGAGTCTTAGTAATAGGGTTCCGTTTTTACCCTTTGGGTACGGAACCCTAAAAAAGGTTCCATTTAAGTCTTAAGTCAATCGCAAATTGACGCTAATTCGATTCCGGAGTGAATCACTATGTATGCTGTTTGCGTAGGCGCATCACTTCACTAAGTATATTTTGTTTACTTTTCTGTAACCGTGTTGAGTGTTATCCGTCTGTACGTTGATTGAGCGTTGACTGAGCGGTTTTAAGGCATAAGCTGAAGCGATTTAGATTTATTTACCAGTCTTCTTAACTTAACCAAATAATTTGTAAACAATATCTTTTTGTTTTACTACTTAGTTGTTGTTTCTAATATTTTTAAAGACAAATCGGGTACCATGCCATTCAATGGAAGTAGGAAAATTGTTTACTACCTACTACGAAACAATTTTCCTACTTCCATTGAATGGTATGGTACCCGATTGCATACCTGTGTGACCAAACATCAATTATGTTTGGTCACAGACACTTGGTTTCGAGACTTTCGGAAAATACTTTAGCCATGTTAGTCAATTTAGACTTTAATTCAATTTAGACAGATGAAATAATAGTTACCAACACTAACAGACTATTAACAGTCAAGAAGACACCACACTTTATATTCATAAAGTGTGGTGACTTCTTAATTTATATTCAATTCATTCATATACAAAAGAAAGAGACAAAACACTTTTCACTAAAATAGATTAATTAATAGTTTTTTTTGTTATCTTTTATTATTTGTGTTTTATTGGTTGTTTTTATGTTGTTATTCGTTAATTACTAATGAATGTTCTTATTATTTTTGTTGCAGGTAAGTTCCTTCCTAGTGTTCGTCAGAAAACCGTCAAGAAGAGCACGTCATGTAAAATAATTTGATTCGCCCATTGTAAGTAATTAATTATATTTAAACATATTACTTATTTCTAGGGCATTCTAGGCAAACAACATCGTAGCGTTGCGACATATTCAATGCTATTAATATTAAAATGGATTTTGTTTCACCCATCCCCGGTTTCTGAGGTACTTTATCGGAGGAGACCATATTATTTGGTTATAGTAATAAAATTAAACTTTAAACTAGATAATCTGAACACCACCAATAAACCACCGATTACCTCATAAACCGAGCACCAGTTATCCAACTCAGTTACACCACAATATAGAGAGAGTACAGTAGTTGAGCTTAGCACTTGCGCGCTCGAGCAACGCACACATCTCTCACCGACACTGTATAACTGCAATTTCATACCACTCTCAAAACAGTTCGAGTACGTGACGCAGCGGCGAGAGCTGTCTTTGTGTGTGTGCGATGCTTGAGCGCCCGTAGTACTAAGCTAAACTTCTGTTAAGGCGTGTCTCCTGCGCTTAATTTTCAACAAAACATGTTGAAAAAACATTGTTTTCAAAACATTGTTTTCAAAACCGCACGTCCGCTGCGCCTAGGTTTTGTTTTGAAAACATGTTTTGTTAGAAAATTTTCGGCCAATCACGGCTCAGTCTCGAAAATGAGTTCCGACGTAGAAGACGTCGTCAGTCACAGCCCGTAAAACCTACCGTGTAATGGCTACCTTATACTTTGCCACCGTAACATCCCAAAGTAGCGGTCTTTCTCTGAGTAACTCAAATAAAAATAAAGTACTCTCCTTATTCCACTCCATCACTACAATTACACGAATCACACAGTGACACACGAACGCAGGCGAGACGTCTGCATCTAGTGAGCGCTAACACAGAATGAGTTACTTCCCCTCCCCGCAGGCGAGAGCGGGGGATGTTTTCCGTTCGTCGCGGCAAACATGTTTTGTGTTTTTGCAAAACAAAACTCATAGGCCACGCCCCAAACATGTTGAGAAAACATTGTTTTGATGTTTGAAAACACAAAAACACGGCGCAGGAGACCCGGCCTTAGTCTCTCTATTTTGTGGTTACACCCACTTTGTTTTTGCAATAAGCTGATTTCTGTTAACTTGTACCACACAAAATAACATCGGATACAATTATCAATTCTTTCGTACCTACTTGTATTTACAATTACCTAATGCACGTTTATGCAGTACGTTGAACTTAAAAAAAAGTTTAATTAGGGTCACACGATGAGGGTTTTTACAAAAAAAAAATACGATTTTATTTATTTTATTTAAGATTATTGAGAAAGCAAAAATCAATGCAGTAGACGTGCTAAGTGCTAAAGTAAAGAAATGTAAAAAAAACCGGCCAAGTGTAAGTCGGACTCGCGCACGAAGGGTTCCGTACCAAAAACGACAAAAAAATCACGTTTGTTGTATGGGAGCCCCCCTTAAATATTTATTTTATTCTGTTTTTAGTATTTGTTGTTATAACGGCAACAGAAATACATCATCTGTGAAAATTTCAACTGACTATATCTATCACGGTTTTGAGATACAGCCTGGTGACAGACAGACGGACAGCGGAGTCTTAGTAATAGGGTCCCGTTTTTACCCTTTGGGTACGGAACCCTAAAAAGCGTTTAATGAAAATATCATAGTTTGATTATGAAACAACCCACAAAATCTATGTATTTTTGACAGAATGTGGTTGCCAAATATCGCACGAAATATGATGTATGCTTGTCATAGCGGTTCACCAGACAATCTTGCTGCTGTACGTACATGTGGATCTATAAAATGTATAATATGTAAATATGGGCCTAGGGTTACCATCCGTCCGGATTTGTCCAGATTTGTCCGGACTTTTAGACATTTGTCCGGACCTTGTTCGGATTTTTAGATTGGGCGGTGTAATACTAGTTATAAAACGTACATAGCAGTAGTGTTCGAAAGATATGTCCCAAAATGTATGGAGTTACTGGTTACTGGGCTACGTTCATGTACAGTATACCAAAAAATAGGAAAAGACACGAAAAACAGTTTCTAATCATCAAATTTCTCTAAAATCACTTTGTTTTTGGAAGAAATATTTTATCTTGTGCTTCAAAATGTAAGCACAAAACAAAAAATACATTATGGCGGAAGATATCAGTTTTCAGTCAGTTCTTTTTGATAAAAATATGGTCCGGACTTTTATTGAAATGTCCGGCTTTTTGTCAGGACTTTTTGAAATGGTAACCCTATCGGTGCCTGGTACAGAAGTTACGGCAACGACAAGCTAAATTCGGGGCAGGACTTTATGTAACTATAGTATCTATAGACGAGGACAAATGAATAAAAAACGAACTACTTGTGTCATTATTTCTATTTAGATTTTTTTAAATTCTTACTTGTAGGTGCCAGCCGTTGACAAATGTGATGAAGTTCGATTTAAGTACTAAAACTTAAGATTAAAATACTAGCGTGGCGCAACTCTCTCAGTAAAAAACGATCTATGAAACGGAAGCGAATTTTTAACCCGTCTAAGTTTGAAAGAACGTTGACAATCCACAAAGCAGTAGATAATTGACAACATTCGAATTTAGGCGTATTATACTTCGCCCCATCAAAGAGTATTTCTTCATCTTTGACCGTTTTACCGCCAATGCCGTTTAACGTTTCTCTTTTGTTTGTTTTCGTTGAATTCGCCTCCGTTTCATACTCACGCTTTTTGTATGACACTCCCGTCTCTTATAACGCTAGTTATTTTTACATTCTCTTTGTAAAATACAAATTGTATTTTTTACAATCTTATATTTAAGCTTTTTTTATATTTCTAAAGAAATCGTATTTTTTATTAAATGTGGACATTTTAAGGCTGGCATTTTCGTTTTATCAATGTCATTTATTATATTATATTCAATGAAAACCTTAAAATTATGATTTAGAATCCAGATTTTTCATATTTTAATTTCACTTTTTAAAAGTGTTTGCAGTTTATTTATTCTTACGCGTATCGGTTTCATACATTTAGTATGGTTAGAAACACATTACTACAGTGTGTCGTGTCGACACAACAACAATAGTATGTCTCTAGTCATACTAAATGTATGAAACCGATACGCGACAGATCGCGACATGACATAACACAACACAATAGTATGTTTCACGCGTTATGGTTTCAGGTTCAAAACATTTCAATCATTTCATGTTTCATCTAAAATCTTGCAACTTTAACCTCGCATAACAGCGATTCATGTAATTCTGTGCTAGAATAGAATTCAACTTTACATTTAGTAGTCAAAGTCAAAGTCAAATAAGCTTTATTCAAATAAACTTAATTATTAAGTACTTTTGAATCGTCTATATTTTCCTAGCACCCGTTCCAGACTTTTTTAGCTGACAAGAAGAACGGGCGCAAGAAACTTATCAGCTGTAACAGCCATAAGTAACGATATTTACAAACTTTAATATATCGTTACCAGATAATTACAACAGGGTGACAGAATTATTGGCAAGAAGTAGAAGAATTCTATACTTACCCCTAAAACTGCATAATCCAGAACTACTGTCCATTATTATTATTAACAAAAGGGTGACACGCAATATTTTATTCATAACTATATTTACAATAAACATTAATTTATTATATTATTCGATTTGTCGGTTTTAATTCTGAAGGGTTGTAAATTTTGGGGTGCCGAATAACCAAATGTGGGTTGTCATTTAAAATCGGTATTATATCGAGAATTCTTCGTTTGGTTTTATTTAAATGAAAATTTCAAAGGAATAACGTAGCTTTATAAACGAAAAACTTTTGTAATATGGTTTTTACCGACTTCAAAAGGAGGGAGGTACTCAATACGACCCGTTTTTTTTTTGTATGTACACCGATTACTCGAAGACGGCTGAACCGATTGAAATGATTCAAATGTTATTACATTAGGTAAAAATTCAAGATGGTCCCATTTTTTTAAATTTTGAAATCGGTTCAGTACTTTTCAAGTAATCTTGAAAAAAGCACGAAAGTAGTATGATTTTGTGTGAACTACCTCGATGATCAGTCGTATAACTTCTTTGTTTATGAACTGAATAAGATAATTATTTTTTTGTTGGAAAAGGGATATTTTATATGTAGTTCTTTAACTGACTTAAAAAAAGGAGGTTCTCAGTTTGACCCGCATGTATGTATGTTTCTCCGCGATTAACTCACGTTTGGCTGATCCGAGTTTTCTACCTAAATAATATACCTACACTGCCTAATACAAAAGGTACCTACACTAAAAATTAAAAAAAATAAAAATTGTTTAAAAAAACAAAAAACCGACTTCAAAAAACCTACCTCTAAAAAGCAAGAAATAATATTCGTAATAATAAAAACACGTCTATTGAAGTCGGGTGGGGCTGGAGTACAAATTCCTTTTTTTTTATTCTAAAAGCCACACCCGACTTCAATAGACGTGTTTTTATTATTACGAATATTATTTCTTGCTTTTTTAACCGACTTCAAAAAAAGGAGGAGGTTCTCAGTTCGTCGGAATCTTTTTTTTTTTTTTATGTATGTTACTCGATTACTCGAAGACGGCTGGACCGATTTGAAAAATTCTTTTTTTGTTTGAAAGTATATACTTCCAAGTTGGTCCCATTGTCATGAAATCAGGATCTGATGATGGGATCCTGGAGAAATCGAGGGAACTCTTCAAATATTATAGGCACATTTATAGCGATTTTAGTATTTTCTTAAGTAACTTGTGCATTTGCTTTCGAAAAGTACCATTTTGGTGAAGTGGAATTGATGATGAAGACCAGCATAGATGATCATCGGAACTATTCAATACGAAGTAGTTCCCTGGTACAATACGATTACTTTAAAATGGTTGCTAGGCTATTTATACTCATCATAATTCATATGGTGAAGTGGAGCTGATATTGAAGTACCAGGAGAACTCCTCAACAATAAACGCCCCTGCGTCGGGAAAAACAGTACTATGTAAAAGGTGATGAACCTTTGACATAAGGCGATTGTAACTTAGATAATATCATCACCAAATATACTTACCACAAAAAAGTTTAAAATAAAAAAGTTTTTAATAAAAACAAAACCTCCTTCAAAAACCTGAAAATAATCTAACAAAAAACAGCTTCAAAAATAAATTAATGGCTCTAAAAAGCAAGAAATAAAATATTGAAATCGGCATAATAACTAACTCGAAAGTTTGTATGCATGTCTTATATTAAACAACGTCTTATGAAGTCGGGTGGGGTTTAAACCCATGATTAAAGTTTAGATATATTAGTTTAGATAGAAAATATCCTTCGCCCCCCCCCCCCCACCCGACTTCAAAAGGCGTTGTTTAATATAAGATATGCATACAAACTTTCGAGTTAGTTATTATGCCGATTTCAATATTTTATTTCTTGCTTTTTAGAGCCATTAATTTATTTTTGAAGCTGTTTTTTGTTAGATTATTTTCAGGTTTTTGAAGGAGGTTTTGTTTTTATTAAAAACTTTTAGAGGTAGGTTTTTGAAGTCGGTTTATCTGTGCTTACGTAAACATTTTTAAGTGCCTTACTTAATCGTGCACATTTTTTTGAAGTTTTAATCAAAGGTTTTTCTGAAGTGTGAAGACAATTTTAAAATGGCGCTCATAAGACATTATTATGACAAATCTGTACTATACCGTAAAAGCATGGCTATTATATCACACCATTGACCTCTATATTATAACACTGGACTGGCTGCTGTCAAACTGCTCTTGTGCCTATTTGATTTCCGCCATTTTGGCGCTGTAGGACGTAGCGTGAGCATAGCGTGAGGGACATGGTACTAAAGTCTGAAGTCTGGAGAGACCATCACGGCAACCATTTTCATTGTACACGTCAAAATTAGTTCTTTAGACTCACGCTAGTGGCGTTTCAAATAGGCACAAAAACTTTGCTGTCAAATCATACAGACAGCCAGTCCAGTTGATAAGAAAAAAAAAATTTATGTCAGTGTATCCCATTATCACATTAACATCTGCCCGCGACCTCGTCCGCCCAGTCTATAGGATTAAATTATCCTACGGAAACATACAACTAACATAAAATCCTAGATATTATATAATCCAGGCTATGAACTATCTGTGTATCATGTTTCATCTAACTAAATCCTACCAGTGGTGTTGAGTAACATTTTTTTTATTCACCACGGGATAATGCTTGGCCTTCACCTCACTTGATGTTAAGTGACGATAAGGTGGAAGCGCACTACACCCGGAATCCTCATCACTGAGGAACTGGCTATCTTACCTCTAGCTGCCGGAATACAACAATTTTCAAATTGTTATGGCGTCAGACTTATGTAAGATGGTGGTAGCTAGCCAGGCGGACTTGAAATAAACCCTACCACCAACCAAACCGAGTACAAATTGTACCCCCCTGGGAATTGAACCCGGGACCCCTGCGTCTTACACGGGTGGGCGAATCACTAAACCACAGAGGCAGTTAAACTAGCATGGCCAGTTAGATGTGTGATACAACAATTTATATCACACTAGCTTCAAATTTGTACTCATTTATAATTTCCCATCACTAAAATAGTCGATACAGTACAGCACTTGCGCAATTTAATAACCAGCCGCCATAGATTATGATCTGTACACATAGGCTTTGTCCGTCCGTTCGTCACACGCTACCAATTATTGGTGGGCGACAATCAAATAACACATTCATATATCATCGGCGGCTAACGGTTCGAGTTACACAATTTTTTCGGGTTTAGAGATGGGAAGTGACGATAAAAATATCGATGACATTTCCGTGTGGAAAAAACCCTCTTTAAATAATGAAAAAATAAAAAATATCGATGTTTGTTACCAGTCCAAAATTATGATAGTACATTCGATTTTTTTTCATTTTAGGAATATAAATTAATTTAAAAAATATGTTCATAACAATACGTAGTAAATTACTGTTAATCCTACTAATAAGAAAGTCTGGATGTTTGTTTCTCAATCACGCAAAAGGAACTGAGGATTTGGATAAAATTTGGCACACACGTAGTTTATAGCCTGGATTAAAAAACAGGATACTTTTTATCCTGGTTAAAGGTTTTCTAGTAGCTCATACACATTATGCAACATACAACAAATATGCCTCCCTAGACAAAGTCATATCTATAAATATTCGCCATCGCTAAAGATGACTGATGAACGGATTTGGTTTTAAAAATCTATACTTACTTATTTATCAATAACTTAACGTCAACGTCAATCGTCAACGTCAAGCGATAACGAACGAAAATTTGCAAAAACATTGTAAAGCACTAACCCTAAAGTAATATTTGCAAATTCTCGTTATGGCTTCGCTTTCGAAACATATAAAGGAAAATTAATTTTAATTTTACATACTTAGGGTGTGTACCCACTTAGGTTCGCGAACCTCCACGCTCCGCGAACCTAGAACAATCCACTATAGCAAAAATAGAATTTTCACGTTGGCTATAGTATGTACGTGTGCGAACCAGGTCCTCGTACGTGTTCGCACACGTACACACTATTGCGCACTGTTGCATACAGGATAAACATATTTTTTTTTGTACAGGTTCGCGGAGCGCGGAGGTTCGCGAACCTAAGTGGGTACCTACCCTTACATGTTTCGAAGCGAAGCGATAACGATGCAAATGTTACTTTACTTTGGCTAGTGGGGCCGATTACAAGAAATATCGATAACTTTATCGACACTTCCGTCTCTAATCACATCCCTAACGCAGTGCTATCCCATTATAATAGGCGTTTTGTTTACAATGCCCACTGAAGGGGAATCCTCATCCATCCAACCGAACAACGACACATGTCCTTCAATTCCTGCATTCAATTACCCACCGTATTTCTAAACGGAAAAAGTTTTATATCCCCTAACAGATAAACCACGGAAACCACATTCGATTTCAGAAGTGGCGTTAGAGAAGAAGATGCTTGGGAAAAAATCGACTTTATAACTTGAAATTTAAGTGGTTTTTTTGCGTGAAACGTTTTGTTTTTAGGGTAACATGTTCGCAGTTAGTTTAAAGATCGATAACGCAAATTGAGACTGTCACCTATCTTCGTGTGGGAACCTTAATTTTTTAACTTTGTAGTTTCCTATCGGGAATTAAGAAAATAACTATGTAGGTACGTTTCTGAAAAACAGTTTAGTTGGACTCCCTCATTATTTATAAAAAGTTTGTAACGTGTATGAAAAAGAAGTGTTTCGTCATTGACTATAAATTATGTTTGTAAAACGTAGTTTTGCTGTGCACAGTGCACACCCACATGGACATTGCGTATAGGACTTGTATTATTATGTATTTTGTGGTATTGGAAATCTCATCTCATGCCCAACTGGGCTTTAGTCAGTCTGTACTGTAGCAAAACAGCAAAATAGCACAACAAAATATGTAAGTTGTGCTATCTCCTGATAACTTTAATATAAAATGTCATTTAAGTGACATGTAGAAAGTTGTTCAGTTATGAAACTAGTCTATGAAGACTGAACAAGATATCACAACAAAATATGTAAATTGTACTGTATCCTGATAACTCTAATATGAATTTTAATTTAAGTGACATATGAAGAAAGTTTTTCAGTTTCATAGACTGAACAGGAACACATCCTGAAAGTTTGTCTCATTACGTGTAGAAACTTGTTCAGTTTCATAGCCTGAACAAGAAAGCACAACAAAATATGTAAATTGTGCTATCTCCTGATAACTTTAATGTAAAATATCATTTAAGTGACGTCTAGAAAGTTGTTCAGTTTCATAGACTGAACAAGATAGCACTACAAAATATCTAAATTGCGCTATATATCCTGATAACTCTAAAATAAATTTTAATTTAAGTGACATAAAGAAAGTTTTTCAGTTTCATAGACTGAATAGGAACACATACTGAAACATCAGGTGAGGTGAATCCAAACACTGTCCCGTTGCGGATAAAAAAAGTTGCATAATCACCAGGATGAATGCTTGAACCAATGCATCATCGAACTTATTCGTTTTTAACCGACTTCACAAAAGGAGGAAGTTCTATGTTCGAAAGGACATCATCCATGTTTCACACATTTTTGGTCTAAATATGAAAGTGCCGGCCAAAAGACAAAAGTGCTTTATTCTGATAGATTTTGTCCATCTAAGCATTTTTTATTATGGCACCGAATTTGTAGCACCACTTCACATGTGTGTCAAAATGTATGAAAAGACAGACTTTTTAAACTCAATTAAAATCATGTACTGCGGTGCTACAACTTCGGTGCAAAATCTATCAGAATTTGCTTTTTGGCCGACTTTTTTTAAATTTATACCAAAATGTATGAAAAGACAGACTTTTTGAACCTATCTAAAATCAAGTATAGCGGTGCTACAGCTTTGGTGCCATAATAAGAAATGCTTAGGTGGACAAAATCTATCACAGTAAAGCATTTTTGGTTTTTGGCCGGCACTTTCACATTTGGACCAAAATAGATGATTTCCTTTGTCTCATTACCTGTAGAAACTTGTTCAGTTTCATAGACTGAACAAGATAGCACAACAAAATAATGTAAGTTGTGCTATCTCATGATAACTTTAATATAAAATAAAATGTCATTTAAGTGAAATGTTGAAAGATGTTCAGTTTCATAGACTGAACAAAAGAAACAACGAAAATATGTAAATTGTGCTATCTCCTGATAACTCTCTAAAATGTCATGAAAGGGACATGTATAAAGTTGTTCAGTTTCTTAGACTGAACAGAAACACAATTTCTTAATTGTGCTATATATCCTGATAACTCTAATATAAATTTTAATTTAAGTGACATGAAGAAAGTTTTTCAGTTTCATAGACTGAATAGGAACACATCCTGAAAGTCTCATTACCTGTAGAAACTTGTTCAGTTTCATAGACTGAACAAAATAGCACAACAAAATAATGTAAGTTATGCTTTCTCATGATAACTTTAATATAAAATAAAATGTCATTTAAGTGACATGTAGAAAGATGTACAGTTTCATAGATTGAACAAAATATAGCACATCTAAAATATGTAAATTGTGCTATCTCCTGATAACTCTCTAAAATGTCATTTAATGTATAAAGTTGTACAGTTTCATAGACTGAACAGGAACACATCCTGTAATTTTGTCTCATGCATTCATGACTATTTTTTTTTTATCTGATGCTAAACAACACAGAAAACATCAATAGTAATGTCAATAGTACATGTCTAACAGTTAACATTCTCACCACAGAGTTTATTCGCGTAGTGTAAATTACAACACTCAAAATTAATTAATTCAACCTCAATTATGATGTATGTCTGTCTGTCCCGGTGTCTAAAACAAAGGGGTCATTGACCACGGTTTTTTTAATTAAACACTTCCCTTTCATGTGTTTCAAGTTAAACGGAACTCAACCTTAATGAATTGGCTTAAGTCTTCAATTAGAAATATCTGTAAAAATTGTGAGTTTGTTCAGCAAAATTTATTTCAAATTGAATGCATGTTTTAGCATCCCCTTTTGTGAAAAATAAAAAAGGTGCGGTGATGTTTTTTTTTCCTTTTACATATTTTTTTCTTTTCATTAAGTAATTCGGAATAGCAAAAATGTGAATTGGCCGAATTGGCGTATTTGTTAGATCACAAAAGTTTGGCGTTAGTCGGTTATTGGATGGATTTGTCACTTTGACCATCAGCCATTTTTAATGTCCCCCACTGCTGGGACACAGGCCTTCCTTATGTGTGGATAAAGAAGATGGGCCATAACCCACCATGCGGGCCCAATGCGAATTGATGGGTGTTAACGACTTTACATGCATGTGCCTTCCGAAGCACGGAGGAGCTCGAGATAATAAAATTTTTGGTCACCCATCCCATGACCGACCCTTGAGAAAGTTGCTTAACCTCCGCAATCGCCGGACCAAGCGCTAAACAACTGCGCCATCGTGCTCCTCACTTTATTTGTCACTTTATTATCTTGATATCTAATACTAATTTCCCAGCAAAAATGTAAACAAAAGTGTTGCCAGAACAAAACAACACAAAAAGAAATAGTATATTGCTAAGTCAAGAAATAAACACACTTACATGTTTTTTCATCACAAACCTAATAAAAATAGATTAGATAAATATTCTGAATCATGAGTTTTGCGGCAAAAACAGTTAGTAATATAATTTAATATTTCATAATAACAGTTTTATAGTAGGAAACATTTTTATGATGCTGTGCACACATCAACTGCAAACCGTTACACATCAACCTTTGGTCATTTTATAAAATTTCATTAAAATTAGTATTACGAGTAGTAGCTGTACAACAACAACATTTGTTTTTTTGTATTGGGGGGATCAGGCGAAGATGCTACGTATTTTTGATAGTTTACATACAGTCAATATCTATGGCAGCCATTACACACGTCAATCTGGTTTCAATCTGATCAAAACCGCAGATTGATGGAATTTGATGCGGTTGGTTTGCGACGTTACACGGTCAATCCAGCAAGATCTGGATCGCAGTAGATCTTGGTAGATTGACAATCTACCACGATCCACGGTGGTCTTTGGTAGGGTTGCCAACTTTTTGCATTAATATTCGCGTGATATCGATCGATGACCTGAGTGGTGCAGTATTCAACATGCCAGTCTACCACGCAAGAGATCCCGGGTTCGATTCCCGGACGTAATTGAAATGATGAATTTTAATTTCTGTGACGGTCTGCGTATAATAAGTACTTATCTATTTCGAAAAGTAAGTAAGTACCTAGTAAAATCTGTTGTCTACCACCCATTTTATGCCTTGATTAGTTAGGGTTAGATGAATATTGATATTTAATTTTACACACACAGGTGTGTAAAATTACCTAAATATCGATATTTATAATACGATATTACCCAGCTATAAACTGAGTGCCAAATTTCATCCAAATCAGTTCAGCTTCAGAAGGCTGAACTGATTTTGATGAAATTTGGCACACATCATATTATTTAGTTTATAGCCTGGTATAGTAATAACATCGAGGTAAATAGTATTTTTCAAAACATTGCAAAAAATATAGTAGGTAGGTTTATGGGAAATTTATGAAAAAATATAGTCCTCATTTATTTTTAACTAGCTTCCTTTAAAAATTAAAAATAGGGTACATAGGGTACCAAACTAACTGTGTGCCAAATTTCATAAATATTATCTATTATTATAAATTTCATCCAATATTTTAACCGACTTAAAAAAAGGAGGAGGTTCTCTTTTCATCTGTATATTTTTTAAGGGATTCTTCAAATGCCCACGCGCATGTAGTCACGGCCGGAAAGCAAGTTAAAAATAAATATGGGCTATATTTTTTATAAATTTCTCAAAAGTACTTACTAAAGTATTTTACCCTAAGGTACCTTTGATTGACCAGGATAAAACATATCCTATAATTTAATCCAGGCTATAAACTGTGTGTCAAACTTCATTCAAATCAGTTCAGCCTTAAAAACTAATATAACTACAGACGAACAGAGAAACAAGCTCCTACTTTTTTGAAGTCGGTTAAAAATATTGGATCGCAGTATATTGTGCTAGATTGTCAATCTACCGTGGTAGATTGACAATCTACCGCGATCCGATACAAGCAGATTGTGGTAGATTGACAATCTACTACAATCTAATGCGATTCGATATTTTTAACCGACTTCCAAAAAGCAGGAGGTTGTTTTCCTGTTCGTCTGTATGTTTTTTTTCGGGTATTTTTCAAATGTCCCCCCGGATGTAGTCACGGCCGGAAGCTAGTTAAAAATAAATATGGGCTATATTTTTTGTAAATTTACTAAAAGTACTACAAAGTAATTTCGATGTTTAAAAAAAAATCCCTAGGGTATATTTGACCGAGATCAAAAATATCATAAGTTTTAATCCAGACTATAAACTGTTTGCCAAATTTCATCCAAATCAGTTCAGCCTTCATGAAAAACAAATATATACAGACGAACAGAGAACCTCCTCCTTTTTTGAAGTCGGTTAAAAACATCGGATCGCAGAAGATTGTGCTGTGCTAGATTGTCAGTCTACCATGGTAGATTGACAATGACAAGCCTTAAAAACTAATATACAGAGAAACAAGGTCCTGCTTTTTTTTTGAAGTCGGTTAAAATATTGGATCGCAGTATATTGTGCTAGATTGTCAATCTACCGTGGTAGATTGACAATCTACCACAATCTACCTAGATCCGATACAAGCAGATTGTGGTAGATTGACAATCTACCACAATATACTGCGATTCAATATTTTTAACCGATTTCAAAAAAAGCAGGAGGTTGTTTTTCTGTTCGTCTGTATGTTTTTTTAGGGTATTTTTCAAATTTCCACCCGGATGTAGTCACGGCCGGAAGTTAGTTAAAAATAAATATGGGCTATTACTCCGGGCAATGAAAAATACTTTGTTCGCAAAAATCACAATAAATCCTACAGAGGTGATTTTTGGAAACATGATTAAAATAAGTTTGTCAATGATAAATTTCAAGTTTTCCCCAAAATATCTGGGGTGCTTTTTTTACAACGGTGGTTTAAATATTGTTTTTGTCTTAAAACATCGAGATTAAATCGTACACAAAGGGAATTTCCTTTATGAATTTCTTAAAACCATTAGAAATGAAACCTCAAAAATCACCACTTACATTTCAGAGGAATTTGCAAAAAAGGCTAATAAATAAAAAAAAATCATAACTCAGAAACAAATATTAAAAAATCAGTGATTTTGCAGTATAAAGTTTCTTATAATTAACTATACTAAAAACAAAATTTTCACTCAGGTGACTAATATAGTTTTTTTTTTAATGCGTTTTATTCATTTTTAAATATGAAGCATAAATTCTACAGTCGTAAAAGTTCAGAAAATCACATTATATCCTACAGAGGTGATTTTTGAAAACTTGATTAAAATAAACTTGTCAATGATAAATTTCAAGTTTTCCCCAAAATATCTAGGTTGTTTTTTAGGGTTCCATAGCCTAAATGGCAAAAAACGGAACCCTTATAGATTCGTCATGTCTGTCTGTCTGTCTGTCTGTCCGTATGTCACAGCCACTTTTTTCCGAAATTGAGGTTTCTAAGACAACTTTTTCTCAAAGTCAACCGTTTGAAAGATATACACCGCCAAAGTGGTAAAATGTGTGTCCCCCCCCCTTTAACTTTTGAAATAAGAGAGTGAAAAATCTAAAAAAAAAATATGCTGTAGATCATAATAAATACTTTCAATCAAAATTGGTTTGAATGAGATATAGTAATTAGTTAGTCATATATTATTTTTTCTTAATTTTACTATTATTGTTTCCTTGATTTTCTTACAATTATTATAAAGAACAATCATGTAGCAATCATAAATAACAAAAATTACAATGCTGTAGTTCAATTTTAATATAAATATTTTAGATTTAATCTCTAAAATTGCTGACGTGGCCGAATTTAGGGCATTTCACCCTAGGAATGAAAGAGAGCACCAAACAGGCGAACCGACCCCAGTCGGTGAGGGAGCGGGTGTAAATGAGAGAACTACATACACGTCCGTTGGTGCGTAATGAGGCCCCGGTTAATCACTACGGTTTCGAGAATACCTGCTGTCCTTGCACTTGCACCGGTCTGCGCGAGCTCATACTAGTGATACTCGATCGTCGTATTTATGCCGCTGTTTCTTAGCGGACCTTAACTTATCTACTAACCCGAACTTCTCGCAACTCGATGCGAACAGTTGCAACCAATTTAGTGTGAAAAACGATCAAGTGGTAAGAGTGGCAGACAGTAAAACTTAAAAAACCCGCCAAGCGATAAAACTATTATGTATTGGGGACGAAATGATATTTTCGATCTGTCACTTGACTCCGTCCGATTGATGCGCAATTCAACTACAGCTATTAATGGCTAAAACTTCGTATGCTACTCATAAAAGCTGGTGATTTTTTTAATGAGGGTTTATTGCAAGGGTAGAAATGAAGACGAGATAAAATATTTGGTGTAGGATTTTTTGTTGACTAAAATAAATGGCAAAAATCACGTAAAAACATAAAAATCACTAGATATATTAAAGTCACTGGAGTGAAAACTTAAAGATGCTCCTGGATTAAGCTTAAAAACATCTAATAAAAAAATCACCTTGTGTACGATTTATTAAGATACATTACTATACTTTCTCCAAAAATATGATTGTAACGCACCCTATCTCCTTAACCTTAAACATGAAATCAGTGATTATTTTTTAATTAAATATTAAGTATGTAAATAAGCAAACGCATCATAAATCTCCACTGTAGAATTTTATGAACATTACTTTCCAGAAGTTAGGTATTTTTTACCTATATCTCATAACGCTTATGGTGGAGAGGAAAAGCAGCCATAGTAAGATGTTATAATAACCCTAATCCTTATTTAGAAAAACGAAAATGAACTGTAGGATTTAATGTGATCAAAATTTTATTTTGCCTGGACTATATAGTTTATAGCCTGGTAATATAGTATTGAATATCGAGGTAAAAAAGTATTTTTTCAAAAAATATAGTACTTAGTACCTACAGTAGGTATGCTACCTACTTAGCTTACGCACGCGACTTCGTTCACATGGACATTCGAAAGATTTGACTGGTATTAATTGTTTTTTTTTTATGAGATTTTTCGAATGTCCACGCAGATGTAAGTTTTAGGCGGAAGCTAGGTAGTTAAAAATAAATGTGGACTTATAATTTTTTATAAATTTATCAGAAGTAAGAAATACTTACTACATATCAATTTCTATGTTAAAAACAAATACCTGGGATACCTTTGCCGAGATAAAAAGTATCCTATGTTTTAATCTTGGCTAATAAACTGTGCGCAAAATTTCATCTAAATCAATTCAGCCTTCAAAAAAAAACATGTATCGGACAGCACAGCAGTAGATTGCGATGAACAGACTGCAAGTTCTCTGTTCGTCTGTATCACAGACATATATCGAGAGTCTGTATGTTTGTTTTTTAGTGATTTTTCGAATGTCCACCCACGCGGATGAAGTCGCGGGCGGAAGCTAGTTAAAACTAAATGTGGACTACATTTTTATAAATATCCCAAAAGTAAGTACCTACATACTATAATTTTTTAATGTTTTGAAAATAATACTATTACCTCGAAAAAAAGGTGCCAACCCTAAGCCAGATTGACGTAGATTGACAATCCAGCACAATCTGATCACGCCAGACCGCGCCAGATTGAAACAGATCACGAACAACGTTACACAATCAATCTCTGTCAATCTGGCGCGGTCTGGCGCGATCTGGCGTGATCAGATTGTGTGTGTAATGGGTGCCTAAGTAATTTTTCTAATCAGTTCGTTTCAAGAACTTTTAACATCATAAATTATGATAGTTTATAAAGATAACATTTCTAATTACCATTCTATTTTAAAATTACCCTGGATGACAATTATATTTATTATGTCTCAAAATATAATAAACAAATTAAAAAGTTATATAAGTGACCAAAGGTTTTCAATATCTGAAAATGTCACTATCAGGGTCAGTTTGTCAATTTGCCAGTGACGTTTCTTTGTTTACATTTTTGCTGGGAAATTAGTATTGCGACTTTAGAAGGCGTTTCTAATTTGGCGACCTCGGCCGTGGTAGAGTGGTTCGCACACGGGTTTCCATGGTGTCGTCATCTCTGAGGTAGGTGCGATCCAATATAAAAGAAAATAATTTGTACACAAGATTTATACGTATCATCACTCTTCGGTAGGTAAGCGGCGGCAATACAAAATAAAGTCGTATGTTCTAGAAATCTAGACAAAAGCGCCGCTCTGCCCGTAGCATGACCACTGAAATACGATATTGCGTGATATAGAGTTTCATCGACACTCGACTGTCAAAATCCATTGTCTTTTGACAGTTAAACGTGATATATCGCGTTTCGATGGTTATGCTAAGGGGGGCTGCCCGTATACGGGAAAAAATCCCTCTATTGTTTTGTTACGTTAGGCACTGCTAGTACTACAGTATGGCTACATTACTGACTATAGCTTGATTTGACCCGAGATTCCCTGTACCTAATGTCTTTGTGTGCGTGTACGGAATACTACGTTTTTTCCGAGCGGGTCTTTCTACTTTATATTATGTGGTGGCGGTGTATGATTGGTTGGAAGTATGAATCTGGACTTTCTAGTTTAAAACAAACTTCCCTCACCGTGCAACCTGCAACAGTTAAATCGACCAGCAGATTGCATCAAACAACTTTTGGATTGCATATTTTTGCATTCATAGCGTTTTAGAATTAGATTTCGAAACTACAAAAATAATTTGTGTTATTCTGAAGAAATGTTTGTATTTCTGGTATTTATTTGTCATATTGTTAAGTCAGTCAGATAGTATGTGTTTTCAGTGAATTAATTTAATTTAAAATGGATTAATTATTGTTGATTTATATATTCACTAGCGGCCGCCCGCGGTTTTACCCGCGTAGTTCCCGTTCCCGTGGAAATATCTGGATAAAAAGTATTTTATGTTTTAATCTAGGCTATCTGCTATCTGTGTGCCAAATTTCAACCAAATCCGTTCAGTAGTTTTTGCGTGATTGAGGAACAAACATCCAAACCCACAAACTTTCACATTTATAATATTAGTAGGATAACGGAGTGCTGGTACTGACACTGATGTATGGAAGTGAATCTTGGGTATGGCAGAAGAAGAATGAAAGCAGAATAAATGCGGTAGAGATGCGATCGTTGAGGAAACTATGTGGAGTCAAATTGAGTGATAGAGTGAGCAATGATGTGATTCGTGAAAGGTGTGGTCTGAAAGATGATATAGTGACAATAATTAAGAAAGGAATGCTCCGCTGGTTTGGTCACTTAGAGAGGATGAATGAAAGGCGAATCTCGAAAGAGATATATTGTGCGAATGTGGAAGGAACGATTGCGCAAGGGCGTCCCAGGAAAACCTACGCAGACCAAATAATAAAAAAGGCTGGTGTACGCAGTGACAAAAACCTCAGGGCATGTATGAAAAGATTGATGGATGTGAATGAAGCGAAAGAAGTGTGCAAGGATCGTAGCAGGTGGCGACCCATAGTCCCTGCCTACCCCATGGGAAACAGGCGTGAGTGTATGTATGTAATTGTATGTATGATTTATATAAGCTTTACCGTTTTCAGACTTTTTTTTTCAGATTTTTCAGAGGTTAGGTAGTGTACCTGTATACTTTAATAATCTTTACAATTTTATTTGTCACTACCAATATTATTCTATTATAATATTATCATAAATATTAATACAATTTATACTGTCTAACCTTGTTTTTGAGTCGTGGTAAACAATGACGTCAAACAATTATTCCGTCTTGGATATTTGTTTTCTGTCGGCCAATTTGCGCCAAGTCACTCCATCCACCTTTATCTGGCGTTGACAAACAAAATTATCTTGATGATTTAAAGCGGGTGAATACGGGACCTTATTGCGAACAACAAGTGACGATAAGGCTGAAGGTGTAAGCGCACTTCACCCGGAATCCTCATCATCATTATCATCATATCAGCCGCACGACAAGCTGATAAGTTTCTTGCGCCCGTTCTTCTTGTCAGCTAAAAAAAGTCTGGAACGGGTGGTAGGAAAATATGGACGATTCAGTAGTACTCAATAAATCAGTTTATTTGAATAAAGCTATTTTTTACTTTGACTTTGACTGCTGGGTATAGGCCTCCCCCAATGACCTCCACGACGATCAATTCTGCTCTGCCCGCATCCAGTGGCGCACCGCGACTTTCAGCACATCGTCGGTCCACCTTGTCGGGGGCCTACCCTCGAAGCGTTGTCCGGTGCGGGGTCGCCATTCAAGAACCTTTCCGCCCCAACGGCCATCGATTCTTCTCGCTATGTGTCCCGCCCACTGCCACTTCAGCTGAGCAATCCTTCGAGCGATGTTGGTTACTTTAGTTCTCCTTTGGATCTCCTCATTTCTGATTCGATCACGCAGGGAAGCGCCTAGCATGGCTCTCTCCATCGCACGCTGGGTGACCTTGAGCCTTCTTATAAGACCCATAGTTAGCGACCACGTTTAACTGCCGTAAGTCATCACTGAGGAACTGGCTGTCTTACCTCTAACCAGGGCCGGATTTAAGAACTATGGACCGGGTGGCTCGGGGCCTCGGGCCTTGGGTTACCAATACCATCTACGTATGATGATTTAAATTTAAATAATTTATGGGATGGGAGGATGCCTGTCTAGGATGCACGATTTTTCAGAGAAATGCCTGTCTATAGTTTAAAAAAACGGCCGCGCAGCAGGATTTTTAGTCAGTTTTATCCACTAATCTTGTAATTTTGCTTGTCCGTTGTAAAAAATGGCCACGCAGCGCAATTTTAGTCAGTTTAAGCCACTAATCTTGTAAATATGCCTATCCGTTGAAAAAAGGCCGCGAAACGCGATTTATAGTCAGTTTCATCCACTAAGCTTGTAATCTTGCCTATTGATTGTAAAAAATGGCCGCGCAGCGCGATGTTTAGTGTGTTTCAGCCACTAATCTTGTAATCGTGCCTGTCTTCCGTAATAAAACGTCCGCGCAGCGC
Source organism: Agriphila geniculea (assembly GCA_943789525.1). NCBI lineage: Eukaryota > Metazoa > Arthropoda > Insecta > Lepidoptera > Crambidae > Agriphila > Agriphila geniculea. The sequence goes on along the minus strand of OX038898.1, from coordinate 6,387,055 downwards.
GATTTTTTGTCAGCTTCATACATTAATATTGTACTCTTGCCTATCTTTAGTAAAAAAGGCCGCGCAGCGCGATCTATGGTCAAGTTTCATCCACTAATCTTGTAATCTTACCTGTCTAAAGTGAAAAAAAACGGCCGCGCAGCACGATTTTCAGTCAGTTTCATCTACTAGTTTTGTAATCTGTGGTTTCATCCGCGTAATTCAAAAATGCAAAAAAATATGTGGTAAACTGACTTTTTAGACAGACTCTAGCAACAACGTGAAGGTATTTGAAATCCGGGACAGTAAGGTGTAATTCCTGGACACGGGACAAGGCACGTAATTCCGGGACAATCCCGGAAATCCCGGGCGTCTGGCAACCCTATGCGGGCCCCTAGTAGGGTTGCCAGATGGTCGGGATTCGCCTGGATTGTCCCGGAATTTCCAGTGATCTCCAGACTCCCGAGAAATCTAAAAATCTCCTGGAAAAACAGCTGTTCCAAAAGTTCTCTAACAAACAATAATTTCGCGTATGAAACCACACATTACAAGATTAGTGGATGAAACTTACTAAAAATCGCGCTGCGCGGCCGTTTTCTTACTATACTTTATTTATCTTAAATATTTATTTCTCCCGACAACAACCGCAAAATCCCGATATTTCAAATTTTCTCCAGATATTTTGGACTTCCGATCTGGCAACCCTAGCCCCTAGGCTGCAGCCTATGTAGCCTGTGCTTAAATCCGGCAGTGCCTCTTACTGTCGGAACACAACAATTTCAAATTGTTGTTATGGCGTCAGACTTAAGTAAAATGGTGGTAGCTAGCCTGGCGGACTTAAGTATAATTATAATATAACAAGCCCTACCATACCACCAAACAAAATACAACAAGGTATACCCTCTCCTGGGAATCGAACCCGGAACCTCTGCGTCTTACAGCGGGTGGGCGAACTCTTAGTTTAGTATGTCTGGAATTCATAAAATACTTAGCCGAAATAACTTTCATTCCATATATTAATTTTAAACGAAAGCGGCCAGCTTCTCTTCCCTCCACTCAGCCGAAATTTTTGTTTTTCCATTTCTACAAAACTCTAAACTTATTTATTTCATTCTTCTCTCGCTAGATGTCGTATACAACTTCGTTTTCTACGTGATACCGAATATCTTCCCGTGTTCTCCCAAGATGATTTAGTAGGGGGTGGTGGGGTGGCGGGTGAATTATAAATTTGTGAATAATTCACGCGGGGCATCAAAATACTAATGTTAAAATGGAGGCGTATAGGCCAGGGTGCACTGGGAGCAAGGCAGATTTTCTTATGTTGACAATTATTTGTATTTGTATTTATTTAGCACACAAGACAGATTACAATAATTAAAATACACAATTTATACAAACATTCAAAACAGACCAAGACTATAAGCCAACATTATGTATGCCTAATAGCTTATTGTATAAAAGAAATAATCAACCTATGCTAGAGATATTTAAAAAAGTTAATAATTAATTAAACAGAATATAAATTGTATTGAATTAATAAAAATCATGGAAAATAATAGAAGAAATCAGTAAATTAAAAATATATACTTACTTAAAACTAAGACAAAAGAAATTATTGTAAATTACAAATAATTACATTATCTACGTTACGAGGGCGATTTGATAAGTCCATGACTTTGAAAAGAAGAAATTCTTTTTTTCAAAATTTATTTTTGTATCTTAAAAAGAAACTCCTTAGGAATCTTTACACTACATTTTTTTCAAAGTCGGCAAAAGATTATTACTTTTGAAAACAAAAAGCTCAAGCGACTTCTAACTTTTCTTAATGATCCTGTGGACCCTCTCGGCAGCACTCATGACAACAAACTCATCGAATGAAGATGCGAATCCTTCCTATTTTTTAGATTTAGCCCACTGAGATTTTTTCTCCTACCAAACATGAATAAATGTCTTGGCGGGCAAAGATTTTCATCAAGCCGAAAGATGGTGTCTGAAATGGGCCCTCATTTCAGTTACCACAGTTTTCAGGCGATGAAAGAAAAAAATAATGGGTTAAAGAAGTAGGAACTTAGTTGGACTGAATATGCAGAGCTACAAAAAGATTATGTAGAGAAATAAAACAAAATATGACGAAAAAAAGCGTTTCCTTTTTACAAAGTCATGGACTTATCAAACCACCCTCGTAATATTTAATTGACTAAAGTGTTCATTGGGTCAGACAATTTAAAACTAATAAGTATTTTCTATCAAACAAAAAAAAAGAATCATCTAAATCGGTTCATTAATGAAGCTATGGTATATCATCTATACTATACGTTCATTATAATGGTAACGAAAACGACAGTAGTTGTAGGATTTCCTGAAAAGTACTGAACCGATTTCAAAATTTCAAGAAATGGAATCGATTTGGAAATAAATCTGACGTAATGAATGACGTTTGAATCATTTCAATCGATTCACATGTCTTCGAGTAATCGGTGTATGTACACAGTAGATACATACATACATAAAAATATGCGCGATGAATAGATAACCTCCTAATCTCCTATTATTCAAGTCGGTAATATGGGGACAAAGAGAATTATAAACAGGAAATATACTGATCGAAGTAGATAGTAGATCGAGAGTAGATCGAAGTAGCCTTTTCGAGGTAGGAAAATATAGACGATTCAAAAGTACTTAATAATTAAGTTTATTTGAATAAAGCTTATTTGACTTTGAGATACTCACAGACCTCAAGCAAAAATTTACCTATTATTGTCATTGTAATTTACAAAAAATTACATTTTCATGAAATAGGGTCGTTGTGTTAAGAGCCCGTAGCGATTTCGCCGCTGACTGCAGCTCTCTCGCTCGCACATTTCATGTTTTCTCAAGATTTCTTAAATCTGAATATAAGATTACAGACACTTTAAAATATATTTCAGTTTTTTGTTGCTAAAGTACAAAAAGTTATCGTTTCAAACAGTTATTTGAAATGGCAAATACGATAACTTTTTGTAGTTTAGCAACTCGAAACTGAAATATGTTGAAATGTACGTAATCTTATATTGAGAAAAGTGGCCAAGACACATTTTTTAATTACGCACTCAGATTTAAGAAATCTTGAGAAAACATGAAATGTGCGTGCGAGAGAGCGGCAGTCAGCGGCAAAATCGCTACGGGCTAGCTCTACCTATGCCCCCGTCTTTATCGCCGGAAGTAAGAACTAATCACTCTTACTATATTAAAGTCATCACATTTATTAATGATTGTTTCTCGTTATTACCTGCCCGTCTGCTATCTCAATTATTTACGCCAGAAATCCATTTATGAAAATTATATTAATTTTGTTCATAATTTTGCCACAGAATAGATATAAGTACTACCGTACAGAAAGGAAACTCTCCGCCCCGCCCCACAATGAATTAGACGTGTGCGCCGATCGGCGTGGCGCACGCCGCCGGTCATTTTAGCCACGCCGCCGCCGCCGCATTTTTCGTTGGCGTCATCGGCGTCAAAATCCAAGTGTAATATGTGAAAGAAACCAGTACAAAAGCTAAAATAACTTACGTAGATGCAAGTTATTTTAGCTTATGTACTTGTATATCTGATAAAATTCTATTCTTTTCCTATATTTTTTGTATTAGTTTGATTGTTACCATTACCATAGAGGTTTTTTTTTGTGATTTTATAATTTAATCACTATCATATCAGCCGCACGACACCCAATGCTGGGTATAGGCCTCCCCCAATGATTTCCACGACGATCGGACCTGCGCTGCCTGCATCCAGCGGATTCTTGCCAACTTCACCAGATCACCTATCCACCATGTGGGGGGCCTACTCACGGAGCATCGTCCGGTGTGCGGTCGCCATTCCAACCTTTCCGCCCCAACCGCCATTGATTCTTCTCGCTATGTGTCCCGCCCACTGCCACTTCAACTGAACAATCCTCCGAGTATGTCGGTTACTTTAGTTCTCCTACGCATCTCCTCATTTCTGGTTCGATCACGCAGGGAAAGCCGACCATGGCTCCTTCCATTGCGCACTGGGTTACCTTGAGCCTTCTTATAAGACCCGTAGTTAGCGACCACGTTTTACTGCGGTAAGTCTTAACACTGGCAACACACACTGGTCATAGACTTTTCTCTTGAGACACTGAGGTAAGGTGGACGAGAAGATTTTTTAGATGGAGGTGGTGGATGGTCGCGAGGATTCGATGAGAGATCTCATTTTCGAAGTCAAACTTATCTAACTGGACCGTCTGTCCTAGGTATACATAATGGTCAACAACTTCGAGTGTAGTGTTCACATGAGCTGAAGTGGGTACATCATGAGCACTCGACATGATTTTCGTCTTATCCATCTTCATTCTAAGACCCACTTTTTGGGAGGCACTACGGATATCTTCGAGAATTGTGTTCAGGTCTTCCAAGGTCTCAGCCATAAGAACTATATCATCGGCAAAACGAAGGTTTGTTAGCTACTGGCCATTAATGTTGATACTGAGTCCTTTCCAGTCCAAGAGCTTAAAGATGCCCTCCATCGCAGCTGTGAACAGTTTCAGAGATAACGTCTCCCTGTTTCACACCTCGCTGTAGTTGGATGGGATCTGTGCTCTGATTCTGTACTCGGGCCAACATGGTAGTATTTTCATATAAGTGCCTCAACACCTCGATTTACCTAGACCACTTGATGCATTTTTGGAGACTGCAGCACTGCCCAGGTCTCAATCGAATCAAAGACTTTCTCATAGATCACGAACGCCAGGCAAAGTGGCAGATTATATTCCTTGGTCTTCTGTATAACCTGCCGCAGCGTATGGATGTGGTCTATGGTGCCAAAGCCTTTTCAAAACGAGGCTTGTTCGGGAGATTGGAAGTCGTCGAACTTGCGAGCGCGACGATTCGTAAGATTTGTATTCTTCAAGAGGTTCTTGTCATCACTCTTTTTAAAGAACAGAATCCACTCTGTTTCACCTCACTTATCTTCCATGTCTTCGGCGTTCTGCCCTCGACGATGACGGAATTGAGAAGCTTCTGGAAGTCTTCTATTCTACTTATTTTGAGTATCCACGCTGATTACGCCGATGACGCCGCCGCCGCCGGCAATTTAGACGCCAGACGCCGCCGCCGGGCAAATGACCATCGGCGCACATGTCTACAATGAATTACCTCACCCCACCGCGCGAGTTCGCGTGCCGAATCGTGTGCTCATTCAATAGCCCTGGACTTCACGCACACAGTTGCGTGTGTGCAAAAACGTCACTGTGTAGCGTCTGTGTAATAAGTAAAGACATAGAAAAATTTCGCTACGCTCAAGGTAATAAGGTAGTTGAAACGCGGCGCTTGTATGGAGTGCCAGGGGTGTGCTTTTGCTCTACAATTTGTCAAACAGGTGAATGAACTTGCAACCTCTTGGATATCATAATATACTTCGTATTTTTTTCACAAATGAACATTATGGATTTTAATATGGTAAATTTGGATTGGACTATGGGATGGGAAGCACCAGTTTGTCGCGGATGTCAATTAATATGGAAGGGAGTAAAATAGTGGACGGCAGCACAGAATACAGTCAAATTGAAAGTTCGTATGGGATCCGTAGCTCTACCATGATGAGATGCAAACTGTTTCCGCTACCGTAAACTATCGGATATACTGCTCACGGTCAAAGCGAGTGAAAGAGAGAAAACGATAGTTTACGGTAGCACAGAATAAGGTAGTGAAAACAGTTTGCATCAACTCATGGCACAGAATAGATATAAGTACTATCGTCTCATGGTAGGGCCACTCGAAACAAAAGCCACGCAGACGAAGTCGCGGGCAGCCGCTTGTACGGAATAATTAATTTTTGCCTCTCCTCGATCATCATAGTTTATAGGGTTCCGTACCCAAAGGTAAAAACGGGACTCTATTACTAAGACTCCGCTGTCTGTCTGTCTGTCGCTCTGTCACCAGGAGGCCGATCGCGCTAATTTACAACGTGAAAGGTTCACATTAGGCTGCTCTTGTTCCAGTTCTGTCAATGATCCAACTGTGGTGAAAAACCGTATCGCCATAAAGTTCCACCGCCAACCAAACTACCATCATTGTTGAACGGCTGTCAGAGTTGAAACGTTAGGGATGTCATACGCTATTTTTAGCAATCGACGGTCGACTTAACAATTTTACCACATCACTAGGTGTAATTTGACGCTTCTTTTTTTTAAGTGTTTGTTTTGAGTTGAGAAACAGAGGTTATGTTATTATTACAAATAGAATTAATATTTAATTAAGTATTATAAAGCAATTTTAAAGTAATAATTTCATAACAGAGAGTGAATTTTATTGAGATCATTTAATATTGTGAAAATATTGTAGTGCTGCTAAACGAACAAATATCTTTGTAAACGAAGCGATTGTTTAAGTTGTTAGTATTTTGTGATTTATTTGTGATCACATATAGTCATAAAACAAACGAACTACCACTAACTACCACTCTTTGAGGTGTAACGATAAACAAAATACGACCGAGCCCCAGTCAACAAGGTACCTCAATAATCAAAGGTATGTAATTATGTATTAGCAGTGAACTTTTTATAGCTATGCCAAAATGTAGAAGTAATAATGAAAGTGAATTTTTTTACAGAAGTGCAAAGCAAGATCAAAATTGAGCATAATGCTGACCAAAGAGATAGAAAATACACAACAATCCAAATGCAGCTTTCATATAATAATATAACAGCATTGGAGGAATTTTGCTTCTTTATTACCGAATGAAGAGGAAATTTATGTATAATGATGAACGGTAAGATCAAAACCTATTACTTCTCTGTTTTAGAAAGGTAATAAGTACTAGTGAAACAATAAATAGAATTTAGAATTTCTTCCGTTTAACTTCCTACTAATATTTTGTGCCCTTTGATTTAGTGTGCCCTTTTTCATTCAATATTTAATAACATCAGTTCAGACTCCAATAAGTATTTTAGTATTTATTTATGTAATTTCCCTAATATTTTTTATTAATTTCAGGTTATAGAATATAATAAGCATTACAAAAATTAAGATAAATAAAAATTGGTTCTACAATAGATAAAATGAAGCAACATTGCAGTTTGCAGAGATTTAAAATGTTTGCAGAAGGCGGAAGTCAGAGACCTTATGTATAAAAAAGGTAATATTATTTTAATCTAATCTAGATATTAACTCGTCAACGCCCGTAAAACGAGACACAATCGATTTTCTATTGTTGTCCGGTCGCCTACGACCGCTAATGAATTAAAATAATATGCCCCAATATTATTAAATTTATGTTTAAAAGATACAAAACATCTAGTTATCATTAGAGTTGAGGTTTTGCATCTAGTGTGATTAGATTAATATTTATTTTAAATCATATACTAGAACAAAATGACTCGTCACTAGCTCGTCAGATGTGGCCATGGGACTCGAACCCACAGCCTTTGGATCTACATCTAGTTATGTTTTTATTACTAACTGCTGATTTGGAATCATATTATTAAAATAATCATGTTATAAAAGTGACTAACAATTTTTTTATGTTTTGTTTTAGTATTGCTAACAAGGATATGCAATTGGAGGAGAAGATAGCAGTTTATGCAATTGGAGGAGAAGATAGCAGTTTAGTTAGTAATTAATAAGAAATACCATTAATAAAGTTTTCTAAAATAATTTATTATTATCATTCAGTTGTCCTATTACCCCGAAACAATTAGGTAAACGATACAGTAGCATAAACTGAATGAGTGTAGCCGCGGATCGTGCTCAGTGGAGTGCACTCGGAGAGGCCTATGTTCAGCAGTGGACGATGATAGGCTGATGATGATGATGAATTAGGTAAACAACTCTAATTTTGTCAAGAGCATCAGCGAGCACCACACCTAGCTAGTATGTTACACTTCCACTAGTCCTCAGTCTGCTCAGACCCACGGATTCTGCCACCAACAGAGTGAATAACGCATTGCCTCTTTGTGCTTTATGTCTAATGCAGCACACAGCATGCATTGGTTATCTTCGTAGGCACCTAAAACAAAACATGTTAAAAGTTAAAGGACTATAGATGATTCAACAATAATGTTAAAATAAATAACATTGTTCTTAGCCTATTACAGATGCCGGCATATAAATTGGCAAGAGAAAGATGAGACAAAAGATGTGCCGAGTTTAGTGTTTGTGGCTACTGCACATCTTTTGTCTAGTTTTTATGTTGCCAAGTTACGTGCCGGGCAGTATACCTAGGTACTCATAAATGTTTTAGTTGTATGTATGGACAAGGGTGAGTAAATTAAAATTGTAATACCTAAATAGGTAGGTACTTTTACCTAACTTACTTAATGAGAAGTTTAGATTCCAGTGGCATTTTATGGCTAATACCACCAAAATCTAGGTACCTATACTAGTAAGTAATTAATACAAAAACAAAGAAAGAATGAAATTTATTCACAGTGAAAATTTTTAGGTTAGGTATGGTTATCTTACCTTTATCTTGTTTCCACACCGAAGGCATCCGAATTGGCATAATTATGGTGTTCATATCTCATAAGTAAACAAACTAAATGATTTGATAGTCTGTAGCTTTTTACAAATTTGCAGAATGGACATTTGAATACACTTTTTCACGACTTTTTCACAGTTCATCCATTAAATTTAGATTATTTAGCACTCTTACAGAAGATCTTCTTACAATAACCATAAAAGCATTGTATATTTTTGCATTTAGACTGAATAAATATCACAAAATTGTGAGAGTAAACACCAAATAGTTGAGAAATAGTCCAAAAAAAGTAGCATCCTTTTAACTTTGTCTTGGACGGCAAGTTACGGTCCAGTTCCGCATGAGATCTGTCTCAACTAGCTGTCAAAACGTTAGCGCGATACGGAATATGTCAAAAGTTATGATTGATCGCGGTTCAGTCGAGGTCCAGTTGATCTAAATATTAGCGCGATTGGCCCCCAGGCTGTATCTCATGAACCGTGATAGCTAGTCAGTTGAAAATTTCACAAATGATGTATTTCTGTTGCCGATATAACAACAAATACTAAAAACAGAATCAAATAAATATTTATCCTATTACTTCATAATATCCCATACAACAAACGTGATTTTTTTACCGGTTTTTTTTTGCTCGATATTGATAAAGAGAACAGGTGGACAATTGAAATATTCACAGAATATTTAGTTGTATATTCACTTTATAAATAAATAGTTTAAATAAAATATACATTTAAGATGGGCTCCCATACAACAAACGTGATTTTTTTACGGAACCCTTCATGCGCGAGTCCGATTCGCACTTAGCCGGTTCATTTATTGACAGTTGTTAATTGTTATTTTTAACAACAAACCACTTAATTTCATTTTCTATCCGGGCCGCGTTCCGAATGATAGATCGAGATTTTAAAATTATACCATGTTTCAAAAGCTTTCATTACGCGGAGTCTGTTCAAGAATAATACTCAATGATTGTAACTTTTTTTTAACTTAAAACTACTATATTATTTTCTCCCCTCACCACTTAAAATCGAATGAAAACATCAAAAGAGAACAATCAATCATAGAACAGTTAAGTCACTGTGGTCGATTCGGAACGATTTATGCATTTGACTATAACGCTAGAAACATACTATTGTGTCGCAATCTGTCGCGTATCGCTTACATACATTTAGTATGACTAGAGACACACTATTGTGTTGTGTTGTGTCGACACGACACACTGTAGTAATGTGTTTCTAACCATACTAAATGTATGAAACCGATATGCGACAGATAGCGACCCGACATACCACAACACAACACAATAGTATGTTTCTAGCTTAACTATAAAAAAAATTGGCGGGATTTTGTAGAAGTCTTGTTTCGAATTTGTGTTTTAAATGTTCGTTTGCAAACGCATCCCATCGGAGCCTGCACTAATAATGGGTTCATTCCAGCCTTGGACGAATTCCAGCAGACTAAACGCTGAGTCATCGGTCGCCATGGAGTACATTTTAACCATAGAAAGTACCTAATAAAATTGAACTTTCAAACAAATTACTTTCCATGGTTAAAATGTATAATGTGGTGATCGATGTTTCAGCGATTGTTCTGCTTGAATGCACCTAATAATTACATAAAGACATGCTTTATTTTTAGCTGTCTCTGAATAAGTTCTCGGTTTGTTTAGTGGCAGGTTAGGCTGGCTAGGCAGTGTATTATTTTAAGCTGTGATGTGATTGGTTCATTCATGCTATGACGTCATATCATAGTATTTATATTAGTGATACACATGAAATATAGTGGCATAAGCTCGATGGTGCAGTAGGTTAACGCAGTTTGCCCTGTGATTGCGTTGCGGCGGTTAAGCAACTTTTACTTAGGTCGGTCACGGGATGGGTGACCAATTGACCATTGTCTCGAGCTTCACTGCGCTTTGCAAAACATGTCATTTTTATATAGGTAATTAATATCAATGAAAAAGTTCTCCTAATAATCAAAAGACAAACTCATACCTATATCGTTTTAATTAGGTAGAGTATTATTAATTATTATTATTTTCTGAGCAACAACCGAATTTCCACGGCATTTCACGTTTTTCATCTAAATGTATTAGTCCACTAACAATATTAACACTAATCGAACCTTGGACTATCGGTAGGAAAGTGTCATTAATCACTGAACTGGAGGGGTGGCAGGGCTGCCGCCCTTTTGAAAACTTTTATTTCTGACTGCGTTTGTAAGTGACATTTAAAAAAAATCAAGTGTCGTCGTATCGTTGATCAAGTGAAGTCAAGCAATGTGTCAAAATTGACTATGAAAATTAAACGGCCTGTGCTTAAAAAAACATTACCTTTGTATCAACACCATCGATCGAGCTTACAGTTATTTGTTAATGAGGGCTTTTCAAAATGACAAAAAACTGTACGCTCGATAGATAGCGTTGATTAAAATACATGTGTCAATGTGATTTTTTTACTAAGCTTCGAAGAGTACTCCGTTAGGCAGGCAGATGTTACCCTAAATAAATTGTTTCTCTTTGCGCAGATGTCAGCCAGCGAGCGCTTATTTGCCTCTTTAGTACAGGCCGTTTATTTAAAAGCCAATTTTGACACTTATATTTCCATCAACGCCATCTAGTGAGGCAAATAGTTACTATTTTTTTTTTTTAAATGTCACTTTGAAAAGCTTTCATTGCATAGAAAAAACATATGGGTTAGGGTAGGTAGCCAACGAAAATAATATTTATTGTAAAAGTTTTAACTTGTCCCACGTGGGGACGAGTTATCCAACTACTATTGTAATCAGGGATTGTAATACCGTTGAAAAAAATAACGTTATAAAAAAATAACGTTGAAAATACCGTTAAAACATTTTATCGGTAAATTTACCGGTAAAAATAACGTTAAAAATATTTTATTGGTAAAATTTACGTTAAATATAGCGTTAAATTTAGTACGGTAAGTACTAAATTAGGTAAAATTATCGGTAAAAAATTAACGTTATTAATTGGAATAACGTTAATTTTAAAGTAACGGTAAAAAAAGGAAGAATAGCGTTAAATTTAACGTTATTTCTCAAATTAACGTTAAAATTAACGTTATTTATTGACATAACGTTAATGTTAAAATTAACGGTAAAAAAGTAAGAAATAACGTTATATTAAAAAATAACGTTAACATTCTCTGATTGTAATAAAATATCAAGATTTCTTTTCCGTGGCAACCCTATTCATGCCCCGGACAAAAATAGAAGGGGCCAAATAATTTCCCCGTGACATATCGACTGCGCACTTAGCGACGCCACGTAATCACCTACGGAAACGAAAACACTGCCAAAAGAGAGAGAGAGAAAAAAAATAAATTGATGAAAATGTAATAAAACAAAAATATGGTCAGGGATAAGCTTCTTTGGTCTACAATTTCCCATTATGAGACGACCATAAACTTTTTGACTATCAATAGGTGGTACCAAATGATGTATTGAAACTAACAGGTGAGTGTTGTTTAAACTTAAAGAGGAAACGCCACGCTCGAGAGAATTGAAAAATTCCTTCTTCGTCTTATTTCAGTTTGGCAATCTACTCTCCTCTTTAGGGAGTAATTTTTGCCAGCGTCAAGTGTTGAATAGTTCAGTGGTAGATTGTTTCAGTTTACATTAGAATGCGGGTGCATTGCATTCCAATGCTGCTTGGAGCATTGGCACCAAGTGTATCAAGACAGTTTACTCGGTAAGTTCTGCCGAGGTAGCCCCCACTACAGTAAAAGTCTCGGATTCACACAACCAAGATCGCGCCTATTTCAATTATCCCACGTATTGTTCAGTTGCGTAGACACTTTTACTACAAAACTACACCAATTTTAAGACACAATATCCACTATGAATCAATTTGCAAATAATTAAAATAGTCACTGAACCGAACTCGACTAAATAGTGCCAAAAACTCACTAAAAAATGATCTGTTGACAAAATCAACGTTTCCTAGTCCTCTGTTTCCCCCTCCAAAACTAGACCTATTTAAATTATTTTTTCATCAAAAAAAAATGCTTTGGCTGTGTTTCTATGTTTTGCTTTTTAGAGTTCCGTACCCAAAGGGTAAAAACGGGACCCTATCACTAAGACTCCGCTGTCCGTCTGTCTGTCTGTCACCAGGCTGTATCTCATGAACGGTGATAGCTAGACAGTTGAAATTTCACAGATGATGTATTTTTGTTGCCGCTATAACAACAAATACTAAAAATAGAATAAAATAAATATTGAAGGGGGGCTCCCATACAACAAACGTGTTTTTTTTTTTTTTTTGCCGTTTTTTGGTACGGAACCCTTCGTGCGCGAGTCCGACTCGCACTTGGCTGGTTTTTTACATTAATCTCATCAAAGATTGCTAGATGTCTAAACAATGTATTTTTTTTTTGTTTTTGACGATGAATATCTCTTTAAATAATCAATTTATGAAAAAAAGGAAAACAGGGACAAAGCCAAATCCTTTCTTTAAATTTTAATAAAAATAAATATGCAAATAGGTCTAGTTTTGGAGGAGGAAACAGGGGTCTACAAAATGTTGATTTTGTCAAATTTCTATAGGATTTTTCTATTCTCTCAACCATGGTGTTTCCTCTTAAGAGCATTACTGCGCTACGAGTAGCCACACTAGCGCCGCCAATTGAAAAAAAATCGTAGTGCTTAAATAAAGGCGAAATTGTGAATTGTGTTCTTCTAGTGTACTCCGAAGAAGCTTTGTTATACCTATACTTTTTATCGTTTTAACAATATTTTATAACCTGTCGTTTAGTTGTCGTTTAGTTTATTGCTAAAAGTGGCCACTTTTAGCAATAAACGTCTATTAAACTAAACGACAAACTAGAAAACATAGTTAAAGCGATAAAAAGTACCACAAATCTTATTCGGAGTACACTAGAAGAACACAATTCACAATTTCGCCTTTATTTAAGCACTACGATTTTTTTTCAATTGGCGGCGCTAGTGTAGCTTCTCGTAGCACAGTAATCCTCTTAACCAACTAATTAAAAAAACCGGCCAAGTGCGTGTCGGGCCACGCGCCATAGGGTTCCGTAGTTACCTTATACTATACCATATTTAATACCACCTATCATTTTTCGTTGCAAAAATAACTTTGTTTTTCACAGTGTTGGTATGAATGACAAAGTTATATTTGCGGTTTTGGAAAATGTGCTATATCTCAAAAACTAATTACTATATCTCGTTTTAACCAATTTTGGTTGAAAGTGTTTATTAAGATCTACAGCATATTTTTTTTTAGATTTTTCACTCTCTTATTTCAAAAGTTAAAGGGGGGGGGGACACACATTTTACCACTTTGGCGGTGAATATCTTTCAAACGGTTGACTTTGAGAAAAAGTTGTCTTAAGAACCTCAATGTCATTTTTAAAGACCTATCTATAGACACCCAACACGTGTTGGTTTGAAGAAAAATTTTTTTTTCAGTTTCTGTTCCATGTATGGGGAGCCCCCCCTTAATCTTTTATTTTTCTTATTTTTGAATTAAATTCGTTAAGCGGTTAACAGAATACATCTACCTACCATGTTTCAACTGTGTAGTCTTAATACTTTCGGAATAAAGTGGCTGTGACATACGGACAGACAGACAGACAGACAGACATGACGAATCTATAAGGGTTCCGTTTTTTGCCATTTAGGCTACGGAACCCTAAAAAGTAAGTTATCGTGCAAGTCGTTACACAACATATTGCCGTGGTTTTGCTCCTGATTCACTAAGATTAATAGTTAGTTATTCCAGCTTCAACCATATATCCCCAAATCGTGAGTTTGCGATTTTTGACCCTTTATATTTTTTTTTCCCAAAATTGTAATCTGGCACTGGGTTACAAAAACGAGCGTTTATTATGTAATTTTTCTTTAAGTTGTAGCGCTGAATTGATTTCTAATAAGTTTTGGATAGCCTTATATTAATTATAATATCTTTTTATTTAAATAATAAAAAAAAGGAATCACTAAGGCAGAGCATACTTTCTCAATACGGATGCAAAAATCTTTATGCTGTGACGGAAGGATCTATAAAAATTTTTCAGAAAACCACAGTAGGTTATAAAACAGAATACATAATGTATTAGGTATGTTCTACTGTTACTTTATGTGGCTGTCGGATGAGAAAAAAAAGTTAAGTATATCCCGATAATTGAAATAAATTTCAATTCGTCATTAGAATTGTCAATTTATTGGAAACGAAATGGTGTCACTTTGTCGTTTCATTTTCCATAATAATAGAAAAATAAAAATTTTAGATTACCTACTGATTACTGATGCTAAAAAACATGAAATGGAATGAATAGTAAAGGAATAAAACAACTTTATATTTTTTTACGTATTTTTGTAAGTAATCTTTTACTTATGACTTCGTGTGATTCTTTTTATGTTTATTTCACGTAGAATTTGATCACTTTGATTTAAAAAAAATGTTCTAAAGTTATCAATATTCTAAGTTTAAAAGATCACCAATGACTTCGATGTCACCGTATAGCTATTATTTAAAATGAAACAGATGCGTGTGTTCGAAACGCTCAAAAACCGCGTCGTTTCTCCATCCCAGTGTGTGACCACTTAGCAACATATGTCACTTCAACCCTACGTGCAGTTGCATTATTTTGCAAGTCATTTGATTTGGCAGATAAATCTGAAACCCCAATCTGTTGGCTTACATTAATTGAGTTATTTAGCAATTGTTACCACAAATCTGTTGCGTAGTCATTTTGGTTAATCATATTATGTTTAAATTTTGATATACCTATTAAAATATTAAGTACAAGCTTTCCGCCCGCACCTTCGCGTGGACTACGGGCTACGGGTTATGTTGTGCAAGCGGAGACCCGTGTCCAGAAGTGGGATAAAAAGTAGCCTTCCCCAAGGTCCCATCTATAATCTATATCCGTACCAGATTTCGTCAAAATCGGTCCAGCGCGGTGTAGGCGCGAAAACTTAGCAGACAGAGTTACTTTCGCATTTATGATATTAGTTAGTATGAGTATAATAGCAGCGACCGCCCGCGACTTTGTCTGCGTTTATGTATTCTGTTTCTGTGTCTGCAATGTAATTTTTTTCTGAATAAAATGTACTCTAAGTGCCTTTCTGTACCCCTGACTACGTGTATGCATCATGACGATGATGATCGTTTAAATATTATGTAGATAAGATTTAACAATCAAACGAACTACAGTACGAGGCATATATCGTGAAATTTTTTCGGCGGAGTGGGGATAAGTTCGCTCATGTGCTCTTGTGAGCGACCAATAGCGCGCGCCCCTCTCCCGCCGCCCGCGCCCCTCACCGCTACGTATGCCCAAAATACGCGTTCCGCGCAATCCCCACCCGATTTCAAGATATATGCCTCGTACTGTACCTAAATCACATTTGATTTGTAGAAGTGCCATCAGATTGGATCTAGAATCTACTACACAGAATACCTATACAATAATAGTACTAATAGTCTACGCCATCTCGGTTTATTACGCGATATAAATTACGCTTCCCAATTTTCCATAACCAGTGGATTAAAATAACCATAATTTTTATTACTTAAACCCTAATAAAACTAGACATTTCGCGTAACCGCAGATTTACGAGTTGCACCGCAACACGCTTTGATGTTGGTGCATGATTAATTTCACAGTCGACTTTATGCGTGCCATAGATAGATAAAAGGTGCAGGTTTCAACCGTAAACTACCTGGGGCCCTATTTTTGAATCGCTCGGCAGGCGTCGAGCGCTCGTTTCTACTGATTTTCGTTCGACATTATGACTCAAAACAATGAGATGTTCGAGCACACGACGCCAGTCGAGTGATTCAAAAATAGGGCCCCAGTGCCTTGTTTATCAAAAGATACAGGTCTACAAGTACTTTACAAAAGAAAAATTATACAAGTTCATGTAAATTATGTCTTTTTAGAGTTCCGTACCCAAGGGGTAAAAACGGGACCCTATTACTAAGACTCCGCTGTCTGTCTGTCTGTCACCAGGCTGTATCTCATGAACCGTGATAGCTAGACAATTGAAATTTTCACAGATGATGTATTTCTGTTGCCGCTATAACAACAATTACTAAAAACAGAATAAAATTAATATTTAAGGGGGGCTCCCATACAACAAACGTGAATTTTTTGTCGTTTTTTGCTCGATATTAATAATGACAACAGTTAGACAGTTGAAATTTTCACAGCTGATGTATTTCTGGTGCCGCTATAACAACAAATACTAAAAACAGTATAAAATAAATATTTAAGGGGGGCTCCCATACAACAAACGTGTTTTTTTGGTACGGAACCCTTCGTGCGCGAGTCCGACTCGCACTTGGCCGGTTTTTTCAAATAATTTATGCAAGACACTTGTAAAAACTGTCAAACCGAATGGAGAGTCGCCGGACACTCTCAGCAATACTCAGGATTTTCTAAAAGTTGTAAGTTATTTATACAAGTTAGGGATGCGCCGATCCGATCCGATCTTTTGAAATAATGGATCGGCGGGCATACGATCCGGAGATTTTCGGATCGGATCGAGGCCATACGATTTTTTGCCGGATCGATACAAAACTTGGAAGATCGGATCGCTTGGATCGTATAAACGAAAATGCGGTTTGTTTACGAAAAAATGGTGACTTTGGTTTATTTGTTACGAAATTTATCTTTGTCTACATTCAGAACTTGGCCGAAAACCGGCGCCTATAAAAATTGTACCTAACTATTAGTAGTTAGGCGCGTCTTCAAGTATAAACTTTTGAGAGAAATTTGTCCTTAAGTTCTCTGAGTACAATATTACTATTCCACATTATTTTATACATTGTTTTGCATGGGTTTACTTAATAAAGACATAAAATTAATTGTGTCTTACTTATTTGCATCCGATCCGGATCGATATCCTGAAAATTGGATCGAAGGCAATCGATCCGATCCGCGGATCGGATCGTGGAATTACGATCCATTACTATCCGTAAAATCGGATCGACAACCCCGGATCGCGCATCCCTAATACAAGTTATGATTTTTTTGATTAACGAAATCACGAATAAAGGTGAAAACATATTAGTTAAATAAACAAAACCATTTGTAGCGTTTAATTTAACGTGTTTTGATAAATGGATTTGTGGATAATTATTTTCATAAGGAAAATGCTTTTTTTTTTAAAGTACAAGACTTGTAAGTTTTGATAAACAGGGCACTGGTCTCAAAATATACACCATGTATATTTTGATATTCCATAACTCCAAGAGGTAATATTCTATAGGTCAAAATAATAATAAAAAATCCTAGAACATTGTGGTGAAGCAAAAATAAATAGTTTTGGAGATATCATCAATGTAAATTAAATTACTTCAAAAGTTATTACTTATTACCTATATGACGATTCTATTTTTGCATACATACTTTTTACTATCAAAGCTATCACTAAATTACGTTTAGTGACAGCTTTGATAGTAATCTTTTAATTTTTTAAAGTCGAATCCTACCTCTATCCAAAGCGGAGATTCGCTCCCACGAAAAGTACACCCATTATTGCTAAATTAATTAAACTGAGATTTGGTGTTATTATTATGCTGTGTGTTATTTTACTCAGAACTTATTCCACGAAAAGATTGGCCGTATTATTACAGAAAAATTTTAAACACTGTTTAACTTAGACACCTATTTCAATCTGATGCTGTCATTGTTTGAAAGAAACAGCATCTTATTTAATTTTAAACAGGCGTCTAATTAAACGGTGTTTAAAAATCTTTTGTAATAACACGGTAGGTGTTTAAATTTTTTCATTTTTTTTTTGTTATCATTAATGTAGCCTATTAAACTAAACAAAACAACATTGCGTTTAGTGACGTCACCAATAAATCTAAATTACCCACAGCAATAAACCGAATTCAATTTACAACCATTCATCAAACACCCAATAATCACCCTTACAACTTTAAATTAAGACTACTTTTTCTTTACACACCAAGGGAGGTACAACTGTCCCATTTAGGCGCGATTGGTCCAATTCGCGATTGGTCCAATCGTCAAAAAATTACAAATTCGCGATTAGTCCAATTCGCGATTGGTCCAATTCGCGATTGGTCCAATTCGCGATTGGTCCAATTCGCTATTGGTCCAATTCGCGATTGGTCCAATTCGCAATTGGTCCAACAAAATAAAACAAAGGAGATCATTATTTGTATGGTTTTTAATTATTGTACATTAATAAACATTCATACAACAAAATCAACTAAGTACATTGATGCCTAATTTTTCCTTTAATAATGTGAAAACGCGCAGGTAAGTTCGTTCTTTTTTATTGGGTAACAGTATATAAAAAACAGGAACAATGTTGGTCTTTGTTTTGGTGGAGTTCAAATCCAAATGAACCGTATAAAGTTGATAAAACGGTTTTGGTACTGACTTAAATGTACCATCCGCAAAATAACTTTCATGATTTTTAGCAATATTTTTGCTTAGTCTAGTCCCAAATATAAAAATTTTTTCCTCGGCCTCACCACTATCTTCAATTAACAAAAAATTTTTTGTAAATGCTTTTGGTAATTTCAATTCTTTTGTGCTGTCATAATTTAATAAATCGGTTTTTAAATATTTCTTTCGACTTCTGTACAGTTTATCTTTTACCGACTTAAATTTGGGGACTTCTTTAGGATTTAGATGCTGAGTTTTCTCTTCGAAAATATTTTGCACCGGACCTAAATCATTGCATACAGCTTGTTTTAATGATGTAAATAATCTCACTTGTTCATTCGAAGTACGATCCGATGATTCACATGTGTGCGTTGCTTTAGATTTCCTCAAAATAGTTTTCCTTGTTACATCAATTGTAACAGAAGCACTACATAATGTTCTTTTATGACATCTCCACAGCGAACTTCCATTTTTATTCTTTATATTCAGGTTGTATCGGTGTCCATTGTAAATCAATGTGTCGTTATCTCGCTCATTTTTTAAAAATTCAAATTGCTCACTTGTTTCCTCCATTTTAAATTTCCATTTGTATATCTCAAAGACAGTAATCACAATATTAAACCGACTAATGCTAATATCACCACACACAAATCAAGGCATATATTGAGACAAATGATATTTTTTTACTAACTACCCTCACTTCTTCGGATATTTATTTTGCGTTTTGTTATTGCAATAGACCATGCCAAACGGGCATCATTAGTGACTCAATTTTCTAGACGTTTACTAAGCTAGTTACGAATGTGCATTATGCAAGACCCACAGTAAACTTATTGGCATTGCGTATAATATCGTTATTTAAAAATTATAGGAACAAATGTTTGAATGTTTTTTATATTTTAAAACTGAAAAATATGACTTTGTTATTTTCTACAGTAGTAAAAGTTGTTTTTTTTTATATAGTTACTTAGTTGATTTTGTTGTATGAATGTTTATTAATGTACAATAATTAAAAACCATACAAATAAATGATCTCCTTTGTTTTATTTTGTTGGACCAATTGCGAATTGGACCAATCGCGAATTGGACCAATAGCGAATTGGACCAATCGCGAATTGGACCAATCGCGAATTGGACCAATCGCGAATTGGACTAATCGCGAATTTGTAATTTTTTGACGATTGGACCAATCGCGAATTGGACCAATCGCGCCTAAATGAACTGTCCAAGCGAAACGAAACCCACCTGACAAGATATATGATTGTTTTTCGTTCAAGCGACATGCGATGGATGTGTTTTGAAGTGGTGCTCTAATTTGAACTTTAGCCGCCATAGAATAGGACACGTTTTCTTTGTATTTCCCTCCAAGCCTCTGAAGAGCTGTAGAGAACAGGTGTCACTTAGATCTTGTACAGCTCACTCACTCCCAAAGGTACCTTGATGTTGATATTTCACGCGAACCGTTCAGCCAGCTTAGTTATAACGGGTGTAACAAGACCCTTAACGAAGCCGAAGTTCACGCATTCCGCCCACCATCAGGATCATTTTTGTCTTTTAGACTATACCTGGAAAACCAGTAGCTACGAAGTTATAGAAGGACAAAATAAAAAAAAAAATTTTTTCAAAATTTATATGAAATCTTTGTTTCCTACGTTGTTGAATACGTTATTTCCTAATTTTTGTCCAAAGAAACATTATCAAAATTTTTAGTATTTCGTAACAAACAGTGGCTTCAAAAAGTCATCACTCAATCTATTTCATGAGCACGCACATAAACGCTGCCTTTCAGCTCGGCCGCACGCAGCTGTGTAGCATACACTCGAAACGCGGTTTGTTGTACGCGTTACATTGCGTGGTAATGTATGCAATGCTTTTATAACAATAAAAATTTAAATCGTTTCCCAGCAATAATTTTGAAGAGAAATGGTCCTGATGATGGGCAGAATACGTAGACCTGAGCTTCTTCTTGTTACACCCATAACACAGTAAAGTATTTTAAAATCGACCTTATGCCAAGAGCGGCAAAGCACAGAAGAATACTGCAGTCTTATTAGTCACCAAATTAAAATGTGGAGGTAATGAAATGTGAGCCTTTTCCCATCATCCCCCACTTTTGTCTTATCAGAAAACTTTTTTTCTCGATATCCCCCAGTGGTGGACAACGAGAATAGATCGTCCATACTTTATTAACCGATATCCACCAGTGGAGTGGAGGACAAACCATGGTGTATTGTCTTAAGAAGGTTTCAAAGGGCAAGGGAATAGTGTTAGGGTTATAATCGTATTATTACTAGCCACAAAACATCCACTGCTGGGCATAGGCATCCCCCTCTCCACGATAATCAGTTCTGAGCTGATCGCATCCAGCGATTTCCTTCGACCGTCACCAGAATCTAGGTCCACCTTAGGCGATGAGGAAATTCTCTCTTAATTGCTCGCTCAACTCTCTAATTCTTACTGCTCAGCGGTTAATTTTCAATTCGTGGCATTACACACGTCACTATAATTATGACTAGTTAGCGCATCGCTTTGCCGTTCGCCGCTTCGTTAAGGCTGTTTCCCTCACTCTTCATTTCCTTCTTCCTTTTCTTTGTTAATAATCATCATCATCATATCAGCCGCACGATACCCACTGTTGTGTATAGGCCTCACCCAAGGATCTCCACGACGATCGGTACTGCGCTGCCCGCGGCCTGCCAGCGGCGCACAGCAACCTTCACCCTCACGTCGGTCCACCTTGTCGGGGGCCTACCCACGGAGCGTCGTCCGGTGCGCGGTCGCCATTCCAGAACCGTACCGCCCCAACGGCCATCGGTTCTTCTCGCTATGTGTCCCGCCCACTGCCACTTCAGCTGAGCAATACTTCGAGCGATGTCGGTTACTTTAGTTCTCCTGCGGATTTCCTCATTTCTGATATTTGTTAATAATATTCTTCTATAATTTTCAACGCCTAGCCAGATTCAATGCAACTCGTGTCGATATTTTAAGGTCAAATGTAAAATTTCTTTCTACATACTTGTGTTGATTTGAGACTGTCTGATGTCCAGAATATTTTTATTCAAAGTCAATCCTTCGAACACGGTTATTACTGTCAGTTAGAGTTTTCGCCTGTGAAAGTGACAGAAAATTGTAAATCTTGGTGGATATTTTTGTATGTTCCTTACATTTTATAGGCAACTAGCAACCCGCCCTCGCCTCGCTTCGGTGTAGTGTGGAATTTGACACCATGTATTATACATATAAACCTTCCTCTTGAATCACTCTATCTATTAAAAAAAACCGCATCAAAATCCGTTGCGTAGTTTTAAAGATTTAAGCATACATAGGGATATAGGGACAGAGAATGCGACTTTGTTTTATACTATGTAGTGATGTCCAGGATAAGAAAATAGTTTCTCTACTGGCCTTCCAATTTAGTTTCATATTACACTCCACGCCAAACAATTATTTGTATGTCGTCCTGAAATGGGGATACGTCGTCGGGACCCACGGGAGTTACGGGACACGGAGCAATCTTTTACATATTATTCTTGACTTTTATATAGGTTTTAAGTACTGTTTTAACATACATTACCTAGAGAAGAAATGTTAATTTAGAAAATTGTATTAATCTATTCATTTCTAAGGAGCGAACTAAAACTTACTAAGTACGTAGTCATGTAAATTAACTATTTTTATTATGATACGGTTATTACTGGAACACTGAACACAAACTATCGCCTCGAGGTCTAGTGGTTCACCCACCCGTGGAAAACGCAGGCGTCCCGGGTTCGATTCCTATGAGGGGGGACATTTGTACTCGGTTTGGTTGGTGGTAGGGCTTATTTCAATTCCGCCTGGCTAGCTACCACCATCTTACCTTAGTCTGACGCCATAACAACTATTTAAAAACCCGCGGTTTCACCCGCGTGGTTCCCGTTTCCGTGGTAATATCGGGATAAAAAAGTATCCTATGTTTTAATCTAGGCTATCTACTATATATGTGCTAAATTCCAACCAAATCCGTTCAGTAGTTTTTGCGTGATTGAGGAACAAACATCTAAACATCCAAACCCACGAACTTTCACATTTATAATATTAGAAGGATTATTGTATTGCGGAAGATAGCCAGTTCATCAGTGATGAGGATTCCGGGTGTAGTGCGCTTTCACCTTCGGCCTTATCGTCACTTAACATCAGGTGAGTGAGACCCAAGCACTATCCGGTTGTGCATGAAAAAAATATAGCGGTTATGAAGCCTAGACAAATGTTGCACTTTCCTAGTATTTCACTAAATATATAACAATTTCTATCAAATAACATGCTAAACAGAACCCCGCCCGGTCACTTACAAGAATTGCTCTGCGTTGGACCATAAAAAATATAGGAAAGCGGAATACATTATTATTTATGTCACCACCGGACGCATAGTGAAAGAAATGAGCAGTATCGAATAAATAATAATATTTTTTTTGGAATTACCAAAAATTGTGCTTTTGGTGCCTTCCAACACTGGTGTTATACTAAATAATCTACACATTAACCTTAAATTATTAAATCTGCCGCCTAATTCATATATTATCATAAGGGCTGCTTTTTAGGGTTCCATACCCAAAGGGTAAAAACGGGACCCTATTACTAAAACTCTGCTCTCATGAACCGTTATAGCTAGATAGTTAAAATTTTCACAGATATATTTTCTGTTGCCGCTATAACAACAAACAAATGTATGGGATCTGGAAACAAAAGACGAAGTCGCGGGCAGCCGCTTGTATGGATTTTTTTTCCTTGCCTCAATATAGACTCCGCTGTCTGTCTGTCTGTCTGTCGCTCTGTCATCAGACCAGGGGGTCAAGTCTGCTAATGTTTTCGTCAAAATCGTAGTTCAATGGTGTTCTAATGGTAATGCTTTTTGACACAGTTCTTGTTTCTTAAACCCTAAACTGAAACACATTGTGTTTCTAAAACCCAAAATGGAAACATATTGTGTCTTGATTTTGGGTTTAAGAAACAAGAACTGTGTCAAAAAACATTACCATTAGAACACCATTGAACTATGATTTTGATGAAAACATTAGCAGACTTGACCCCCAGGTTGAATGTATCTCATGATAGCTAAGCTCAAGTACTTGTTGTATGGTCTGTGGCTAAGCTAGACAGTTGAAATTTTCACAGATGTATTTCTGTTATGCCGATAGCGGCAACAGAAATACAATACATTTTTAGTATTTGTTGTTTTATAACAACTAATACTAAAAACAGGACAAAATAAATATTTAAGGGGGGCTCCCATACAACAAAACATGATTTATTTTACCGTTTTTTTGCTCGATATTAATAACAACAACAGGTAGACGCTTGAAATATTTACAAAATATTTAGTTGTTTATATTAAAAATAAATAATTAAATTAAAAAAAAAACAAAAAACCGACTTCAAAAAACCTGCCTCTAAAAGCAAGAAATAATATTCAAATCATTAGATACCCATTATCATTGTTATAATAACAACACGTCTATTGAAGTCGGGTGGGGCTGGAGTACAACTTCCTTTTTTTATTCTAAAAGCCCTACCCGACTTCAATAGACGTGTTGTTATTATAACAATGATAATGGGTATCTAATGATTTGAATATTATTTCTTGCTTTTTAGAGGCAGGTTTTTTGAAGTCGGTTTTTTGTTTTTTAAAACAATTTTTTATTTTTTCATTTTTAGTGTAAGTACCTTCTCTATTAGGTAGTGTAGGTATATTATTTCGTAGAAAAATTGGCTCAGTCAAACGTGAGATATTCGCGGAAAAACATACATTCATAGAGGTCAAACTGAGAGACAACCCTCTTTTTTTGAAGTCGGTTAAAAAGACTACACTAAAAGTACCCTTTCCCAACAAAAACAAACATCTAATTCGATTTATTAATAACAAAGTCGTCAAGGTAGTTGATGCAAAATCATAGTATTTTCAGGATTTCTTGAAAACTAAACCGATTGAATAAAAATTAAATGGGACCATCTCGCAAGTAAACTCAATCGAACAAAAAAAGAATCATCAAAATCGGTCCATAAATGTCGAAGATACGCGCGAACAACGATAAAAAAAAAGTATACAATCGAATTGAGAACCTCCTCCTTTTTGTGAAGTCGGTTAAAAATATAATTTATATTTATTTTCCTATACAACAAACGTATTTTTTACGGAACCCTTCGTGCGCGAGTCCGACTCGCCCTTGACCTGTTTTTTTTCCCTGTATATTTCATACAGAGACGTCAAAATTGAAAAATGACCTCAGCATTTAAAGTGAGGTCATTTTCCATCACATCACATCAAAAATAATGTTTTTTTATATATTACGCACGTTGTACTTACATCTAGTAGGTTATAATATAGCTTTCTTCAATTATGTAAGTTCTCCTAGATATACTTTTTATTGTAACCAGTTTTGTAAGCCAAATAAAACAACAATAATTAACAAACAACAATGGATGATAGACCCTAGCGATAGTTTTCAGCCGCCGAAATCACAGCCTCACATGTCAAATGCGCTAATATACTACCACAGAAATCAGAATACATAATAGTACAAGTAATATTACGCCATCGCGAGCGTAACCAATGTAACTGTTCACAATTTGACTATGCCAGCCATTTCTCCGCGTGCCCATTTCGCGAGTTTCACCGCGACGCGAACTGTCACACAGGTGCATGTTACCAAATGGGTTTGCGAATAAGTATAATTTTGTTGAATGCGGAGATATTTTTTTGTGTGACGATTTAGTGGTTTAGGGTTGGTTTGTTAAATAGAAAAACCTAACGTCTCCGCCTCTATAAAAAGAAAAGTGTTTTTTTTACATTACTAGAGGTCGCTCGCAACTTTGTCCGCGTCAACTTTGATCCAGCTTTATTTTACTCCATTCGATATTAATTTGCGCGACAAATGGTAGCTGATGTCCTTCTCCATGGTCAAATCTATCACTTTACCAAAATTAATCAAAGTTGGTATAGTAGCTCAGGCGTAAAAAGGTAACTTCTAATTTTCGCCAGACTTGTTGTCATTAAACAACGTGTCCAGTCCAGACGGGGAAACGCAATCCCGTTGTAGTAGCAAGATCCCGGAATCCCGGGATTAAGGGATTATGGGATCACCGGACCCAATACACGGAGCGCGATTAAAAACTAATAGGATTTTGCTTGTTTCTTTTATTCAAGTGGAAGTGTTGGCGAGACAAACTTTGATTGATTGAATTTGTATTTTTATAAAATAAAAAAAAGTAGGCAAGGTACAGCTAGTAAAAAAATATTAGGTCCTTGCATATTAAAATTGGCTTTGTTTGTATCTTAGAGCAACGCGCTCGTACGGAAGCCGCCGGCGCCGTTGCGCGTGTATGGAGAATTTTTAACAAGTTGCATTTTCCATACATTTTCCATACATTTTCATATTTTATTTAACCGTGAACGCTATCGTAACAAAACTTTTATGTAAGTACAAATGTTTGAACATTAAGCTAACTTAAGCATCATAACTTAAGCGAAAAAAAAATTAGTTTACAATTTTAAACCAGTGTGCCTAAACTTTCAACGATATTGAAAACTAGATAGATAAGTACTAAATAATATACTAGAAAAAATACGACTCGCACCAGATCACAGATCATAGATAGATAAGTACTGAAATAAATGCATGTGGAGAGAGAGCCCATTAGGCTCTCCCTCCACATGCGTACGTCCGGCCTGCAGGATTGTACGGAGAGGCGCGGCCTTCCGGCCAAATATCAGCGTGTGTGGGGAGACGCGGCATCTTCAACAAACATAGAATTCATTGATGGCATAATCTTCATTAGTAATTTGAGTGATATTTGATTTTAACACTAAATATTTTATAATTTATTGATTGAAAAATGTTTGACACTTCTATTCTGTGACTTTTTTATTAATTTGATAATTAATTTATTAAATTCTCTTTGTTAATTTGGATTGAGACAATAATTATTCTGACTCAACAATTTTGCGTGCTGTTTGTTAATAGCGAAATGAGAGGAGTTTAATATTTATAAAAAAATAAAAAAATCTTTATTGAAATAATTTTACATCAAAATAAAACAATTAAAATCTAGACATAGGTACATAAAGCTAAAATACAGAGTGCCTGAACTAGGTTTAAATAACCTGTATCTAAGGCAAATAAGAACTTACATCACTATGTATCGTAATATTATTATAGAATAAAATATAAAAAATATTAAATATTGGAAAAATGAAAACAAAATAGAATCAAAAATAATTATTACCAACATCTACAGAGTGTACCTTGTTCATGTGCAGAATAAATCAATTTCAATTTCATTCTTGAGGAAGCCGCGCCTCTCCTTACGATCCTACAGGCCGGGCTTGTGCATGTAGAGGTCCCATAACATTGTGTTCCGGCAGTTAGAGGTAAGATAGCCAGTTCCTCAGTGATGAGGATTCCGGGTGTAGTGCGCTTCCACCTTCGGCCTTATCGTCACTTCACATCAGGTGAGGGGAAGGCCAAGCACTGAACCGATGTGGATAATAAAAAATACGTTTTTTATTTGCGTATGTTTGTTGATGATTTTATCAATTTTCATAATCTTTCCCAACTCGTTTCGTTTCAGATTAAGATATCCCTAAGGATCACACGTGATTCACTAGATACAAGATAACTCCTGTAATCCGTACTTGAAATATTGGATACAGGATAGCCCTGACATGTCGGAAGTTCAATTTTAAAACTTATTTTGATTAAGAAAAGTTACAAAATTGCTTGCAAGAGTAAAGATAATCCCTGAAGATTTTTTAATGAATTCGTTGTCTTCTCAATTCCAAAATAAGTTAAAACTAATAAGGATTTCCAAGTTTTTCCAACCTAAGCCAATTCAGAATTGGATTAGGTGATGAGGTCAGCAACAAAAGTCGCTGACAAGTTTTAGTACTTTGTCATAGAAACTTTTTTGACATATTTCTCGCAGTTTATAACATCAGTATTATTACGACGTAGTTGAACATAGTAACTTGAACCCATTAATAGACAATGAGGCTCGCACACTAAACATTTTTGTATCAAAAATTGCTTCTGCGCAAGTCACGTAGACACCCCGGGCACTCCATACAAGCGCCGCGTTTCAACTACCTATTACACAGACGCTACACAGTGACGTTTTTGTACACGTGCAACTGTGTGCGTGCTATTGAATGAGCACACGGATCGGCACACGGAACTCGCGCAGTGGGCGCCGGTGGGGTGAGGTAATTGATTGTGGGGCGGGGCGGAGAGTGTCCTTTCTGTACTTATATTTATTCTGTGGTGGTACTAAAATTTGGGTCACGTTATTTTGTATCTACTACATCTGTACTGTAACGCGTACGCGTAAGTGTACCTTCGTCAATTACGCGTTGCTTTACGCGTCGTTCGTCAGTGACAATGACGTAACGTCGTCGTCGGCCATACGAAGTTAATCACTTTTTGATAAAGGTTGTTACTATTTTAAGCGTCGTCCAAGGCAAACAATGTTAAGATGTATTAGAGAAACAAAGATAAATATCAACAACCCCGTGCTAATTTGTTTCCGTAGATAACTGGATCCCGCGATAGATCCCGTAATCCCGGGGCGCGGGATTCGGTCTAATCCTAAGGATTGTGTACGCAAACATACCAGTTATGATTTATTGATGTATGTTTGTAGGCATTGCTTATTGAACTAGTTTACGTACTTATTAAATAGAATATACCATGTAACTATACAGTACAGTGCAGTTTTGAAAGTTACGTGCCCAACTTTCAAGATATGTTCAGTTTAGAACAACTTTTTCTAAAAAAACACAGTCAAAGGGTAGTACGTTAAAAAAATTATGCTCGTCCATACTCAACCCATTAGGTACGTTATTAGCTGTTATTACTATGATTTGCATGAATGAATAGTATTTTTTTCATGAATGAGCAGCCCTGCGACATGTTTTTTGACCTCAAATTATGTTATTTTGTTTTTTATTACTAGTGTTATTTTTCTTTATTGTTGTTTTTCTTTTTCTTTAATGTAATCTGTATTTCTGTTACTGTGTCTGTCAAAATACTTATATTTTTCTTTGTTTATTTATTTCATCCGCCCTCGAGTACGCGTGGACATAAGAAAATAAGGCGTCCAGCTTAAATAAACTCGTTAGTGTATGAAAGTTAGTACAAGAGAGAGTTCAAGCTGTTTGCCTCCTTCTACATACTCAAATTAAATGAAACATGGCTTAGATTCAAAGTGGACCCCAAGCTACCAAACTGGGAAAATAATAATATTTTATTTAATAATACAATGTTGCATATTCATTCATTCAATAATCATAATAATAATAATAGAAATGTCAAATAATTGAAAAGCCCATCGAAATCCGTTCAGCGGTTTTTGAGTGATGCGCGCACGAACAGACGACACATATAATATCATTGGACATACACAGTTGTAATACGTAGTATAGATAGATAGATATAGTATATATAGATGTTAGTCAGAGCACAATCTGAAAGTGCGGGAACCGGACTGGAAGATGTGTCATGTTTATAATGGCGTGTCGTTTGAAGTAAAATAAAAGAAGACAAATTAATAAAGTATTTCATTAACGAAACCTTGATCCTACAAACATTAAAGTCGAGTAGGTATTGCGCTTTTGTATAGAACATCAATTTTTCTTTTCGCGATATCAAAGTTGGCCTCATAGTAAAAGTTGCTTGTAATATTGAGTGGAATCCCCCACTGCGGGAACCAAATGATTACTATTTCGGCGTGTATGTTTATCGCCGTTTTACCGCCTCGTTTATCACTCTCTAAGACGGATACAGCATTTGCGATCAAAATTAAAAAAAAAATACATGCGATAAATTGTTAAACGTCATCTATAGAAGTTTTTTGAACAGTTTTTGAAGTGAAAACTTCTTTAGCGGCGTTGTACGCTTTTTTGTAATGGGGAAAAAATGTTATCTCGCGTCAGTCAGGGTCACGTGACCCTGATCGAAAATTCGTAAGACGGATGTGACGGATGGAGAGTAGACAGCCGGCGGCGGAAGTATCCCCCTCTCTTTCTACGGGCGTGGCGAAAATGGCAGCGCGTCATTTCAAGACGTAAACACTTGTGTCACCATAGCAACGCGCTAATTTTTTTATTCAATGTCAAAACTCTAGATTTTCTGTCAAGACCTTCGTACAATACTGTTCTGTATTCGTAAATTCAAATGCAGAGTAAATTCGTAAGACGGCAATTCGTGCAAAATTATTCCCTAACCATTCCAAAATATCAAAAATGCACAACGTTAATATTCAAGTTCTTACTTCTGCCGGCACTCCCGGAGTGCAACCCGATTTTTTTATTTGAGCTGTTAGAAAATCGCTCATTCCTTACCAACTTATCTTACTGCAGGTACTTAGATTCCAATCTAATTTCGCAAGCATTTTGTCTTCGTCGATCTGGAACTAGATTTAGCTCAGTAAAGAATCGGTAAAGAATGCATCAATTTCTTTCCCCCGTCACAGATTGTATATATATATTAGAACTATGCTTGTTGGTTAAAAAGCACCCCGAATACTTTTTAAAATGTAGTGAAAAAAACGATAATTTACGAGCATCGAGAAAGAATAAACTAGCAATACCTAAATCCAATCTAGCTATATTTCGAAAGAATGTATATTGTATGGCTATCAAAATATTTAATAAGCTACCGCTGGACATTATTAATCAACCAATAGAGAAAAATATTTTCAAGAATAAATTATTTAATTGGCTCCTACAGCACAGTTTCTATTCGATCAAAGAATATTTGGAAAATAAATGACATCTCTACTCAATCTGACATAGTATTAAGGATAATTTTGCATAGCTGACATTTAATTTTGAATATGAGATTTCTATTGACAATTTTGTAATTATAATTGACATCAGTAATACTTAGTAGTAATAATATTCATTATAGATACTTACACTTACTAACATTTGCATGCCTACAGATTTAAGGCAGAATATTGTTGAAATTTTATTAGGAACATTGTCATCGATCTCAATGTAATGTACACAATATTGTGCAAATAAATATTCTGATTTCTGATTTCAGAATAGATAGCTATAACTTCGCTAAATCTTGGGAGACAAAAATAAGAAAATTTATGCAAGTGCAGTTTGATGATTCGGAAACTGAGTGAGTAATATTTATTAAGAAGAAAAAGTTGAGCTGTCTTTATTGACAGGTAATTTCGTTTAAAATCGGTTCAATTTTAACCAGAGTTAGGTAATATCTTAAAACTGTGGTGCTGGGCAGTGCTGTATGAAACTGGTGCAAAAGTGCTAAAAAAACTGCTTAATGATGGAAAATAAACAGAATAGGTCTACAAAGGTAGTATTTGGATTGGAACTGCCTTAGTTAGGTCATCCAAAAATTTACAAATTACGCAAATTAATATTCCATACAAACAGTGATATGTCGCTAGTCTAAAATATTTCATACGAGTGCTTAACAAGAAAAGGGTTAGGTGACATCTTAAACCTGACAGTGCTGGTGTAAACACAAACACTTGGTGCACAAATGTGTTAAAAATTCAGCTAATTGATGGAAATTAAACAGAGTAGGTCTACAAAGGTAATATTTGGAACTGCCTCATCCAAATATTGACAAGTTACCAGACTAAAATATTCCATGCAAATAGTGACACGTTGACTATAATATTTCATACGAGTGATATCAATAAAAAAAAACAATTTTCCCCAGAAACCGGTCAAGCAATAACGAAATTGTATGCTAAACAAATGTACTTCTTCTTCTTATTTTGGCAATCTACATTCCCCTTGGAAGTAATTTATGCCAGTGTCAAGTGTTGAATAGTTCAGTTCAGGTAGATTGTTACAGTTTACATTAAAATGCGGGTGCATCGCATTCCAATGCTGCTTAGAGCATTTGGCACCAACTATATCAAGACAGTTTACTTGGTAAGTTCTGCCGAGGTAGCCACCACTACAATAAAAGTCTCAGCTTCACACAACCAAGATCGCGCCTATTTCAATTATCCCGCATATTAATAATAATAACTTTATTTGTCCATTCACAATGATATTATTTTCATTAACAATGAAGATAGAATAGTAACAGCGGTAGCAGATAATGACAGCTACCCTCCACACTAGTTAAAAAACTGTGTTGCGGCAGAGTAGTATCGTCCTCTACTAGTAGCCAACATAAGTTTACAGTATACGCAAGGTGAACAGATCAAATTAACTTAGCTAAACTAAACTCAACTTACTAATATTAATGTGTCAACTTTATACCATTATTTAGTTTTATTTTTAAATGTTTAGATAATAAGTTTGTTTTATATATTTTGGTTAGGTATTTATATATAAATATGTATATATATATTATTTGTTTATATTATGATATGCACACACAATGTGTATTATTATAAACCAAATACATATTAAAAAAAATGTATTTATTATACCCACATAATTTGTAGGAATATATAATTACATGTGTATATTGTTCAGTTGCGTAGACACTTGTACCACAAAACTGCACCAATTTTAAGACACAATATCCACTATGAATCAATTTGCGAATAATTAAAATAGTCACCAAACCGAACCCGACAAAATGGCGCCAAAAACTCTCTAGTGACACGTTGCCTAAAATATATCATACGAGTGCTATCAATAAAAAAAACAGTTTTCCCCAGAAACCGGTCAAGCAATAACGAAATTGTATGCTAAACAAATGTACTTGTCGTGTTAAACTCATATTAAACCGTTCCGTTTCCCCCAGTAGATGTATATCACCAAAATACTCCCCAAGAGGCGAACCATTTAATACATTAAGCGTTTGATAGACAGTTTTTCGGAGTGGCACTCGTTTTAGGTGTTCCTACGATTTTATGGGTTTAGACGGTTTTAGTGTTTTCCTTGACGTTTTAGGCATAATGTTTTATGTTTCTCATGCGTAAAATGGAAGTGACAGTTGCGGCTGAATAGATTAAATTGCTTGCCTTTTTTACTTTGACATGACATTTGACAGTGTAATAGGAGTTTTTGGCGCCATTTTGTCGAGTTCGGTTCGGTGACTATTTTAATTATTTGCAAATTGATTCATAGTGGATATTGTGTCTTAAAATCTTGTGGTACAAGTGTCTACTCAACTGAACAATATGTGGGATAATTAAAATAGGCGCGATCTTGGTTGTATGAAGATGAGACTTTAATAGTAGTGGTGGCTTCCTCGGCAGAACTTACCGAGTAAACTGTCTTGACCAAATGCTCCAAGCAGCATTGGAATGCGATGCACCCGCATTTTAATGTAAACTGAAACAATACAGTTACCACTGCTCTATTCAATACTTGACACTGCCAAAAATTACTCCCTAAAAGGGGAGAGTAGATTGTCAAACTAAAAATAAGAAGAAGAAGACAGTGTATAAATTGGAAGTATAGAAATCACTGACGTCCATTATCACTGACCTGCATATATTTACACTGGACAGGCTTATGTCAAACTGTTTTTGTGCCTATTTGATTTCCGCCATTTTGGCGCTGTAGGACGTAGCGTGAGCATAGCGTGAGGGACATGGTACTAAAGTTTGAAGTCTGGAGAGACCATCACGGCTACCATTTTCATATTGTACGTCAAAATTTGTTCTTTAGACGCACGCTAGTGGCGTTTCAAATAGGCACAAAAACTTAGCTGTCAAATCATACAGACAGCCAGTCCAGTTAAATAAAAAAATATTTTTCATGTCAGTGTCCATTATACATAATGGACGTCAGTGATAGAAATGTAAAAAAATAAAAAAAATAAAAAGTTATGTCCATCGGTTTTTTAAATAAATACGAACGAATATATTATGTTACTAAAGTAAACATATTTTATTTATAATTCAATTTGAAAAACATTCAAAGAACCGAAGAATTTAAATCTTTGTAAAGAACCCTTTGTAGTCACTTTTTTTAATATAGCCGCGGGCAGCTAACGTCAGTTGCAAAATTGTGCAGACAAAAGCGGTTTTTAACAAAATAAAATCTATGTTTACTTATTTACTTTATACATATACATATATCTAATATGTTCGCGAACCTTACAGAAGTTTAGTACTTAAATAAAATTTCTTGGCCTTCATCTCTCCTGCTGTTATAATCAAAATCATTTATTCAGATAGATTTCTGCATTTACAGTGCTATTTTTAAACATACTAAATACCTGTTGTTGTGACCACTACGTATACCTAGGACAGGCAGTCCAGTTAGGTAAGTCCAACTTTGAGAAAGAGATCTCTCGTCGAATCCAACTCGGGTGGGCAGCATTCGGGGAAGCTTCGAAAAATCTTCGCGTCCGACTTACCTCAGTGTCTCAAGACGAAAGTCTATGAACAGTGTGTGTTGCCAGTGATGACTTACGGCAGTGAAACGTGGTCGCTAACTATGGGTCTCATAAGGAGGCT
This sequence comes from Agriphila geniculea, assembly GCA_943789525.1. Taxonomy (NCBI): domain Eukaryota; kingdom Metazoa; phylum Arthropoda; class Insecta; order Lepidoptera; family Crambidae; genus Agriphila; species Agriphila geniculea. The sequence continues at coordinate 6,352,748 of OX038898.1, read as the reverse complement.
CAAGGTCACCCAGCCCAGCGCGCAATGGAGAGAGTGGTTAATTCATCCAAGGGAGAGAGCCATGCTCGGCGTTTCCCTGCGTGATCGAATCAGAAATGAGGAGATCCGCAGGAGAACTAAAGTAACCGACATCGCTCGAAGGATTGCTCAGCTGAAGTGGCAGTGGGCTTGACACATAGCGAGAAGAACTGATGGCCGTTGGGGCGGAAAGGTTCTGGAATGGCGACCGCGCACCGGACGACGCTCCGTGGGTAGGCCCCCGACAAGGGCGACCGACGATCTGGTGAAGGTCGCGGGAAGCCACTGGATGCGGGCAGCGCAGGACCGATCGTCGTGGAGATTCTTAGGGGAGGCCTGTATCCAGCAGTGGGTGTCGTGCGGCTGATATGATGATGATGAAATACCTAATATAAGTACTAGAAAAAAATACGACTCGCATTAATAAGATCTGGGGCTCTATTTTTGAATCACTCGATTGGCGTCGAGCGCTCGTTTCTACTAATTTTCATTCGACATCTCATTGTGCTCTCGACGCCTGCCGAGCGATTCAAAAATAGGGCCCCTGCCCCTGGTGCGAGTCGACTTCTGTAGTATATTATTTTAGTGTCATTTCTATAGCACTTATGAAGGAAGCTACGCCATCGGTTCGAAACTTGGGAGACCTTGTGACGTCAAGAAGTGACAAGAAACTTGTCAAGGGCTGTTTTTTGCCGTTTTGTGACGACACAATTCACCTGTAATGGAATCCTCAACCTATGAGGAATCAGCTATTTTACCTCAAAAAAACAAAATCGGTCGCTTAACTAAAGTATCTTAGGGGATAACGTATCCGTACTGTATACGGGTAGGGACCCGTATCTAGCATTGGAAAATTGCGCGTATCTGACCAAAACTAGCCAATTCACGAAATATGTAAAGCGCATTCATTTAGATAGTGTCGCCCTTTTATCGCGCCGCCTTTGCACGTGCCGCTTCTTGTCAAAGGATGCCGCCGCATAAACAAAGGATACCGCGTGCGGCGTACACCCGCAAGTCAATTTGGATATTGGCAGTTTACATCGAAGCGCCGCCGTAGTGAAAGCTTGTATTTAACTAACCGTCCTGTGTGGTCTAGTGGTTCGCCTACCCGTGTAAGACGCAGAGGTCCGGGTTTGAATTCCAGGAGGGGGTACAATTTGGACTCGGTTTGGTTTGTGGTAGGGCTTATTTCGAGTCCGCCTGGCTAGCTACCACCATCTTACCAAAGTCTGACGCCGTCAATTTAAAAAGTGTTGTGTTCCGGCAGTTAGAGGTAAGATAGCCAGTTCTTCAGTAATGAGAACTCCGGGTGTATTGCGCTTCCACATTCGGCCATCAGGTGAGATGAAGGCTAAGCACTATCCCGTTGTGTATAAAAATAAGTCTAGATGCCGACTGCCGTTGAAATAAGAAAGTTATAAAGATAGAACCTTCGCCTGAAAAACTAGTTCTAGTGTAGATACGCACCTTTTACTTCTGCTAGATACGCGGATTTGCACTATCTCCGACGATATCCATTTTTTATTTAATTTACAAACAAATTAAAACTATTATGAAACCCAAAAGCTTCATAAAACAAAACTTGTGCACAATATGATTTATGAAGGGTATAATTAAAAAACTTTATAATCAAACTACGCTTCATTCAATCATCTGTACAATTATAAAAAATCGGCCCCAACAATATTTCGAACAATTCGCACTCCACAAATAGAATAATCTATCCTTACATTTACTGGGGTACGTAAACCCCCCTTAAAAGTCCCCCCTTTAATTCTATTGTCAAGCGGGAACCGCTTTTATAAGGGACTTATTTGTAAGCAGCGATGCGTACGTTCATTGTAGTACTTACAACCTTTTTTGTTTTCAACGTGGGGTCCATTTTGTTTAGTCTGTGGCCGGATGTAAGATTCTTTTTTAAATTCTCTTTTTACCCGACTACAAGAGGGTTATGTTTTTCGCGCGTATCTTGTATGTAAGTTTGTTTGTTTGTATGTAATATTCTTTATTACCTCATATCTTTCAAACGGCTGAACGGATTTCCATGATTAACATATCGTTAGATTTGTCTCGTCAGCCCAAGTGTTCTTAAGAAGGTGGCGTTATAAAAAACCAACATGGCGGCTGTACGGTGCTATTATACGTAGCGGAATATTTTTTTTTAGAATACTGCAATATTGGTGTCAAATTAAAGGGCTTATTATAAGGATTTCAAAAAGGTATATCATATAAATAATAACTAAAAAGAAATAAATAAACATAAATTTAAAAAATTAAAAATCCGCCTGCCTAAAAAGACAAGTCAACTGAAAAGATGGAAACAAGATAAAATATTAAAGGCAACATTATAACATGCAGTCGGAGGCACTCAAATCATTCATAATGTCACTTTTTTTATGCATGCCTCCGACTGCATGTTATAATGTTGCCTTTAATATTTAATCTTGTTTCCATCTTTTCAGTTCACTTGTCTTTTTATGCAGGCCTTTTTTATTGTGGTTGTTGTTAAAATTCTCCTATTATTGGGAAGGCAAAGGAGTCGTGCATACAGCCAAGTCTTCGATAATATTATTTTCTTCGGGCTTATCGCATTGCTCTAATGTTTCTTATCTTAGAGTGACCATCAGCCATTTTTAACGTCCCCACTGCTGGGGCATAGGCCGTCCTTAATGATGGGATAAGGAGGATGGGCCATAACCCACCACGCGGGCCCAATGCGAATTAGTGGGTGTTAACTATCTTTAATTTAAAAACGATGTAAATATCAATATCAGTTTAGGTGACTAAAAAAGGCCACGTTAGCATGACCGGACACTCCATACAACCGCGCCATTATAAACAGGTGACGTCAGATGACGTTTTTGTATACGGGCAACTGTGTGTGTAAAATCCAGGGCTACCGTCAGCGAACTAAAATCTATGGAAGTGTAATTGCAAACAAATATTGCTTAAAACAATGGCACCACGGGGCCGAAAAAGTACAACCCGCTCAGCTTTAGTCGGGCCAGCCACGCACCCGGTGACTGACGTTAACGTTCTTAACAATAATTGCAGTTTGTATTGTAGAAAAAAGAGAGAAAGAGAAAGTCTATTAGAAATGACGTCTTGTGTAATCAAATGGTGTAAAAGACGCAAAGAAAGCAGTAAAAATATGCAGAAATAACGTACCATATTTTTTCGTTTAAGTATCGAAAATATCTATGAGTATACAAGTTATGGTCGCTAATAAGCAACCAGTGCTCAGACGCTTTGTGCTGCATAATTAAATACCAGCATTTTTAGCTCCATCCACTTAGTTGTACTTTTCGTGTGGTGCCATTTTTTGAGCGCAATGCTTGTTCCATAGATTTTAGTTCGCTGGCTACTGCGCAGTTTGTACTGTATGAGCGGCGTTCAATTCATAATTCGAACTTTTTGGTAAATAAATACGATGCATTACTTTGGATATCAAAAGATGACAGTTGTCAAACACGACTAAACGAGTATACGATTCGGAATACGAACTCACGGGATGGGGTCAGGTAATTGATTCTGGGGCGGAGAGGAGAGTGTCCTTTCTGTACGGTAGTACTTTACTTACATCTATCTATTCTGTGGTTATAGCCAATATCAGGCAAATTATGCTATTTTCGTATATGTATTCCAACAAGTCAAAAACTAGCGTACGTTCGAAAGTAGGCCAGCGCATTTGCCTATTGGATAAGTCGGTTCATTGCAGATCATTCGATTTTGGAGCTAGGAGTGTGCAGCGAAATCCAATTTCAACGCTGTTGGCAGTAAATGTTTATTTTTCTTAACACTTCTGGCGTTTTCATACTTTTTCTTTAACCCGTCAAGCTTGTTATTATCATCATCTCCGTGCAAAGTACAGGCATTGTTCATAATCAAGTAACAATCCCCTAAGTACAATGATTGCTGTCAAAACACATTTCATATTTCATGTCAAACAAGTTGTATAACGCTTAATACTAAATCATCATCATCATATCAGCCGCACGACACCCACTGCTGGGTATAGGCCTCCCCTAAGGATCTCCACGACGATCGGTCCTGCGCTGCCCGCATTCAGCGGCGCACCGCAACCTTCACCCTCACGTCGGTCCACCTTGTCGGGGGCCTACCCACGGAGCGTCGCTCGTCCGGTGCGCGGTCGCCATTCCAGAACCTTTCCGCCCCAACGGCCATCGGTTCTTCTCGCTATGTGTCCCGCCCACTGCCACTTCAGCTGAGCAATCCTTTGAGCGATATCGGTTACTTTAATCTCCTATGGATCTCCTCATTTCTGATTCGTTCGCGCAGGAAAACGTCAAGCTTGGCTCTTAACAATAATATTAAATACCTAATAAATTTTAATCAGACTACAATTTTTTTCTGCCTTTCTGCTGAACTTTTTACTGGGGAAAGAACCGAGAGGTTTTTTTTACTGCACAAAAGAGGCGAATGCAATCGATCGGTACAATTAAATCAGAATCATATTTCTCGATTGGTAGATTCTGTCGGCATTCGATTATCCCGCATGAGCAGAGTGTAAAAACGTAGGTCCTAATAAAAGTAGTTCTCCTATAAATGTTGGCGCATTCGACACTTTTCTATTATTGCGTTGCGATCTTACTCCTTGTTAACTGTTCTTTGATATTATAAAACACTATGATAAATATACACATCAACTTTGTCTAGGGATACAGGTGTTATTTTCATACAAACGAGGTAACTTTGAAGCCTTGGTTTTCTGCCAGGGATGTACCGTGCTATGATCTGATGATGGCCATTCATGGAGTGAATGCAGGAGATTCAGATCGTAATACACACCCAACTGATCTGATCAGCATTCTAAAAGAATAATGGGTCAGAGTTCTCAGTTTGAGGATTTCCATACATTTTCATGCTATTTTCGCGGTTTTTTTAAACATGTCCTTTACGTTTTGAGAATGCTGGTCAGATCAGTTGGGTGTGTATAGCAATCTGAATCTCCTCCATTCATTCCCTGGATAGCCGTCATCAGATCACAGCACAGTTCATCACTGGCAGAAAAGCAAGGCTTCAAAGTTACCTCTTTTGTATGAAAATAACACCTGTATCCCTAGACAAAGTCTGTTGATGTGTGTAATACAATAATTTACTATTCTAGAGTTTAAATATTTTTCAAGTTTATCTTGATGTTTTATTTATAGCTTCTTTTCGTTCATGCGCATTTGGTCCACTTCGCATTTGGTCCACTTGCCGAAAAAACGTCCACATCGCATTTGGTCCATTTAGCGAAACGTCCATTTCGCGGAACGTCTATTTCGCATTTGGTCCATTTCGCGGAACGTCCAGTTCGCATTTAGTCCACTTGCTAAAATTTCCTCCTTTGCGAGTAACAAACACGTTTACCTAATTGTTAAAATATATAAGTTCATATTCTCCATATTTATGTGATCCTGGTAATTTGGTGCCTTTCGGCGCCAGGCGTCTACTTATCAAATAGCCAATTTATCATTCTGCCTACTTCTCAATGAAACATCTTCGCATCTAGCCAACCTAGCAATTATCCTACTGTACTAAGAAGAAAAAAACAAAATATATATCAAAAAGTGAAAATAGGCTAACAATCTCCATAAACGAATATATAGCATATTTATGTTGAAAGTTGACCAAATGCGAAATACGAAATGGACCAAGTGGACCAAATGCGCATGAACGATTTTACCCCTCGTATCAGATACGTTATTCTTTTAGTCACATGAAGATTCGTTACTATGAAAGGACTTAGAAACAGAGGTGCCCAAATGGTCAATTGCGAGAGGTTTTAAGGTCGAACGCCAAGGATAACAGATTTGTATTCAATGTAGTTTTACTTATGCAATTTTTTTTCTTGATAAATATTTGGTGGGTTATACGGTCAAAATGTCGATCTCTTAGTCATAAATTTTGTAAGGTCGATCTCCTTAAGAAAAAGTATGGGCACCTAGAGGATATAATCATAAAAGTAGCAATGCAATTGCAATGTCATATACTGTCAGTACGATAAGCGTAAAGCAAGCTTTTGGAATTCGCAAGCAAGCAGAACTTACTTACACTTTTTCTTTATTAATCTTTTAGTAAAATTATGTTGGCGATATTAGCACCTGACATATGTCCAAATCAAATCTCTGTCTCATGTTTCACAAGTTCGCAGGTTTCCACGTTAGGTATCATGTATTTGCTCTCTCACATAATTATTGTAAATTATTTTTCATAGGTACCTGGAATTTATTCACAATTTGTGCTGTATTTTTGAATTTAACCTTTAACCACAATAATTATTTTTACTTTAAAAACGGAAACAAAAAAGCATCAGTCAATATTTTCAACAAAGCAAAAGACAAAGGATCATAACCTCTCAAGCGTGACCGGCTTTAATGAGCAAGCGCAGGAATAAATCGAAGCGTATTTTTTCCGTTTCAATTTCAATGTGCATTGAATGCGGTGACCGTAACAGGAGTTCTGTTTTCGCTCCGAGCGTGGGGTGCACTGTTTTAATTTAGCTACGGAACCCTTGATTCGGATAATATTATTTTGTAATTTGGTTACTCGAAATGTTGAAACTCATTTGATATTTTACTCTATTGCTAGCCAGTAGTTGGTTTTTTTAAACCGACTCATCCATATGTAAAAGTCAGCGATCTAAAATCTATGGAAGTGTAATTACAAACAAATATTGCTTAAAAAAATGGCACCACGAGGCCGAAAATGTACAACCCGCTCAGCTTTAGTCGGGACAGCCACGCACCCGGTGACTGACGTTAACGTTCTTTACAATAATTGCAGTTTGTATTGTAGAGAAAAGAGAGAAAGAGAAAGTTTATTAGAAATGACGTCCTTTATAGTCAAATGGTGTAGAAGATGCAAAGAAGGCAGTGAAAAGCTGCAGAAAAAACGTATCTTATTTTTTAGTTTAAGTATAGAAAATATCTATGAGTATACAAATTATGGTCGCTAATAAGCAACCAGTGTTCAGACGCTTTATGCTGCATAATTAAATGCCAGCATTTTTAGCTCTATCCACTTAGTTTTACTTTTCGTGTGGTGCTATTTTTTGAGCAGTGAACTCAACAGTTACCTTTTCACGACTGAATGAATGAAACAATTTTGATGATTTTTTAAATGCCTTAATTTTATTAAATCAAGCTTAAACCATTACGCCATATAGAGCTCCTCAAAGCTTATGTTTAGTTAATTAATTCCTTGTTTATTTTTTTTAAGTATTCGTAATATACAGGGTGCATTTGTAATAATCACTCTCCAAATTTTAAGGATGTGTTCAGTCCATGAAACTGAACAACTTTCTCCATGAAACATGTGTCGAAATACGCCAAAAATTTTGGTCATCCCATATTAAACTGATCACGTGATCTCTTTGATTTGTATGAAAAGTCAATTTTTTTTACATATTTGACACTATGTTTCTTAGAGAAAGTTGTTCAGTTTCATGGATTGAACACATCCTTAAAATATGGAGAGTGATTTCAAATGCACCCTATATTATCATGGTTTAATAAAACCATGATAAGATGATTAAAAATGTTGATATGTTTTATTCACTAATCATACGCAATATGCGTAGATAAGTATTTATATATTTATGGAAACGTGGATAAATTAAAGAATCCATTAAGTACCTAATAAAAGCAAAAATAAACTCAAAAATTAATTAATATTTCTCCAATTATTTATCTTCAAAATTAAGGGTCCATGATAGGGAAACATGGTTTGCGCGGGCCATATTTTTATATGGAAAACGTAAAGTTGTAGCCGCAAAAAAAAACATACGACTAGCCTAAGGGATTATCTAGTAGCTACAAGTATTAAATTGCGTATAAACCTCACAGATGATTGTAAAAAAAACATAATATCATCAAAAGCGATTGTCGCGAGTCATATTTTTGGCGTAAATAATAGCGGAAACGTATTGAATTCTACATCAACACATACTTTAACGTACTGAGAAGTAATTGTGCTAAAGATAATGATGAAAAAGCAACGAAAAACATCGAAAAAGTGCAGAAATGAGGTTATAATCCATACTCTTTAGGCCGCTTCCTGACTTGGCGGTGCGGTATCGGTATGCGGTAATTTATATTTTACCGCGACTTTACTAATGTCGCTCAGATCTCCTCACTAGGCGGTATACTGTCGGTATGCTTTCGGTATAAAACGGTATAAAGCAATTTCTGCCCACGCTTTTTCTGTCAGATCCTTTCTTGAATACTCAGGTAACTTATAGTTATATAAAAGTGGATATTTTTCAACTTCGGTCACCAAAGTAATACACGTGGTTCTTTCCGCCGCCATTTTGTTTACCAAATACACGCGGTGTGCGCTCGGCATGCAGGCTTTTACTGGCTGTCCGACCCGCGACGCGGTATGCCGCAAGTTTACCGCCCCGCTCCCGCGCGCAGCCCGCGCCAATCAGGACGCGTGCATTCAAACATAGGCGCTCGGTAAGCTTTCGGTACCGATGCGGTATACCGAAACGATACCGCACCGCCAAGTCAGGAAGCGGCCTTACACGTAAAGAAAAAGACAGATACAAATGTTTCCGCATATCCGAGCTTGTACTATTATAAAAAAAATATAGTTATTATTGTATTATAGTTACTCTGTGACCGAGCCTTAAGATAGTTTGAAAAAGACAGTAAATTGTGAATAATAATTGGTCACCCATCTTACATAAATCGTTAACTTTCACAATCCACAATTTCTGAAATTGAACTTTTCTCCGACCAATAAAAAAGCTCAGTCCACTCGACACACAATACTGTTACATACGGAATCATTTCCGGTGCGAGATTGGATAATGGCTAGCGGAAATAGCCCCGCCTGTGACGTCATAGCAGTTCCGGTACAGTACAGCCTACCTAGTCATAGTTATATTTGCTATGATATAATTCATTAACTTTATGTAGTATACTCAACTTTTGTTTTGCATTAATTATTCTCAGTGGAAACTGTGTTAGCCTATTACTAACATAATGCTTTCCATTCATATGTTGAGCTGTATGTTTCCCTTATCCAATAAAAAAAAAATAGAAACAGCGTTGTAGTTATACATATTTGTGATGGGAAAATAAACAAACATTTTATTTATTTATTTACTTTTCCGAAAACAGACAAAAAAATCAATTTTCCATACAAATGTCCCGAACAGCTGATCGAGTTTTGTACGAAAGTCTATTTTTTGTCTGTTTTTGGAAAAGTCGTAGAACAAATGTTGTTATTTATGATTATGATATTAGTAATCTAGGCACTCCTGCGAGGTTGTTGATGTTTTACAACTAACTAGGGTTGCCAACTTTTTTGCATGAAATATAGTGTTTTCAAGATTTTTAGTGTAAAAATATACATAGTCCAAAAAAATATAGTAGGTTGCCGTTTTGTATGAAGGATTTTAAAGAAGTTGCATTTTTCATACTTAAGTTCTAACATTTTCATAATTTATTTAACAACCATAAACACAAAGTATTTTATCATAAAAAATATTATGCAATTACTTATGTGCATAGAAGCGATAATTTTTTGTTGCTTTTGTTAAATTTTTTCACTTGAACAAAAATATAGTAGTTTTGCCTACTATATATTTTTTCAAAAAATATAGTAGGCGAGCCCTCAATGTAGTAGGATACTATATTATATAGTAGGATTGGCAACCCTACACTAACCCTGTATACTAAACTAGCTTGAAACTTTGAATATAGGTCAGAACTAAAAGACAATACACTATTATGGTGTCATTGAGCTGATCTGATGATGGAGCCGGAAGAAGGCCACAGGAATTATATGATTACACCATACAACCCCATCGTGTTTGGGCTCGTTAGAATCGTTTTTACAAGTACTATGACGGGAGACGAGGTCCAGGGTTTAATAATGAAGCCGGAAGGCCATGCCATAGGAACTCAATATTAAAACCATGCAACCACATCTTGTTAAGGGTCGTTTAAATTGTCTTCACGAGTTCTCTGTTGAGAAATGACTATTTCTCATACCATTTTGATACTTCCAGGGTCTGATGATGGAGCCGGAAGAAGGCCGCTGGAACTCTGTAAAAAAACCATGCAACCCCATCGAGTTTGAGCTCGTTTGATTCGTTTTGACAAGTACTCCAATAGGAGATGGTGTATTTTTAATTTTAGCTCGTTGACTAAAAAGCAGAAAATGACAATTTACTGAAAAACAACTTTTTCATAAAAAACACGTTTTTAAAACGAACTAAAAAGTATGAAATAATTTCTCCCGCAAAGATTTATAACCCTACTATTTGATTCGGTGCGATTCACTATCCCTTAGAAACAGAACTTTTTTCTGACAACGTGTATGCAAAATTCCATGATGATCGGTTGCGTAATTGAGACGTAAAGCGTATAGCCCGCCGGTAACGATCAATTGCGATTGTCAATTTTTCCGTCAATGCCATTGTTGAAGCAATTGACAATCGCTTCAATTGCACGCGTAAACGATCAATTTTTCCGTCAATGGGCGTCAATTACGGAAAAATTGACAATCGCAATTGATCGTTACCGGTGGGCTTAACATATTTTCCGCAGAATATTTTCTATAAGAATAAATAATGGGCGATACCTCATCATCAATATTAGTTGATTTATATGACAAGTCAGTAATGTCCTTAATGGATTGCTAAGGGTCTGTTCACACGACGTTATTCCCTAATAACAATAATGTGTCTCACCCCCTTTTTTAACTAACCCAAATTCAGTTCTATGAATACTTGGCATGAAAATCATTAGTTTTTTTTTACAATATTTTTTCCGTTTGCGCTTGTTAGACATTAGATCAGTCACATTTTCTGTATTGCTCCTTACACGTACTTAAATAAGTTACAATAGGTACAGATAACTAATTGTTTGCAATAAAAAAAGCTCACAAAGTAAATAAAATGTGAGGAAATGTTATTAGGCGGAACCCCTGTCTAATGAGCAAGTAACACGCTCTGCACACACCATAGACCAGAAATGGGCATAGATAGACAAGACAGTTTTTTTTTCTTTTAGTATTTAAGCCTTCCACAATTCCAAATAGATGGATATAAGGAGTTTATGCCATAACATAAAATAACCCACCACGCAGGACCAGTGCTTATAGGTCTTCTTCTTATCGAATGAGCATTAGTGGCCTCCTCTGGTGTTAGTTTATCAAGCCGCCTGTAAGGCCTCTGACTTGGCTTAACGACTATTATCAGATGACAACAGCCGGGACCGACGGTTCAACGTGCCCTCCGAAGCACGGAAGCGCTCAGTAGTAATGCTACTTTAACGGTCACCCAACCGACACCTGGCCGGACCGTGCGTTTCTTAACCAACGTGATCGAGTACGATCAGTCTTTCAAGTTCCGCCATGAGCGCTTCAAATCCCAGCCTAAAATCGCCCAAAAAGGGCCCAAATCATATCACTTAAAGGAAGGGCGGACCTGGAATGGCCGGCAGATTTCGATGTCTTCTGATGACGGAACCTACCCAGCAAAGGTTGTTTAACCGCCGCAACGCAATCGGAAGCCAATTGGCCGACAAACCATTGTCTTGTCATATTATCCATCAACTCTGGAAGCACAAGTTGAAATCTTGCCTAAATACTTCTAGTCATTTGTAGGGTTCCGTACCCAAAGGGTAAAAACGGGACCCCTATTACTAAGACTTCGCTGTCCGTCTGTCTGTCTGGCACTTGGCCGGTTTTTTAATCTTACGACTGAATAATTTGAAATTCTAATAAAAAATTTCGTAATGACCTTTCTACTCGTTCATACGTCTATGGTACCCAAATACTGGCCACCTACAAACAAAATGATTGTTTGTCTATCAATACACTGGGCTCGTGGAGATAATAATAATTGGATGATATTGACACAATTATTATGAAGTCATCGACATTATTTGGACACACTGCCACGCACCACTACCTACATCATTAGTGACTTCACGTGCTCGGCCTTTATGACACCTCACCTGATGTTAAGTGACGATAAGGCCGAAGGTAGAAGCGCACTAAATCCGGAACCCTCATCACTGAGGAACTGGCTATCTTACCTCTAACTGCCGGTACACAACAATTATGACATTTTTGTATGGCGTCAGGCTTAGGTAAGATGGTGGTAGCTAGCCAGGCGGACTTGAAATAAGCCCTACCACCAACCAAACTGAGTACAAATTGTACCCCCCCTGGGAATCGAACCCGGGACCCCTGTGTCTTACACGGATGGGCCACTGAATACAGAGGCGGTTAAAAAAGGTAAGAAGGTGGTAGCAGCCAGGCGAACTTGAAAAAAGCCATATCAACCAAACCGAGTACAAATATACACCCCTCTTTAAAGTGCCAAGTTTGTATAGAAATCACCTTTTGTTTTGCCTCTAACTTGGCTTAACGAATATTATCAGATGACAACAGCCGGGACCGACGGTTTAACGTGCCCTCCGAAGCACGGAAGCGCTCAGTAGTAATGCCACTTTAACGGTCACCCAACCGACACCTGGCCGGACCGAGCGTTTCTTAACCAACGTGATCGAGTACGATCAGTCTGTCAAGTTCCGCCATGAGCGCTTCAAATCCCAGCCCAAAATGGGCCCAAATCATATCACTTAAAGGAAGGGCGGACCTGGAAAAGCCGGAAGATTTCGATGTCTGCTGATGACGGACCCTACCCAGCAAAGGTTGTTTAACCGCCGCAACGCAATCATTTGCATTGTCTTGTCATATTATCCATCAACTCTGGAAGCACAAGTTGAAATCTCGCCTAAATACTTCTAGTAATTTGTAGGGTTCCGTACCCAAAGGGTAAAAACGGGACCCCTATTACTAAGACTTCGCTGTCCGTCTGTCTGTCTGGCACTTGGCCGGTTTTTTAATCTTACGACTGAATAATTTGAAATTCCAATAAAAAATTTCGTAATGACCTTTCTACTCGTTCATACGTCTATGGTACCCAAATACTGGCCACCTACAAACAAAATGATTGTTTGTCTATCAATACACTGGGCTCGTGGAGATAATAATAATTGGATGATGTTGACACAATTATTGTGAAGTCATCGACATTATTTGGACACACTGCCACGCACCACTACCTACATCATTAGTGATTTCACGTGCTCGGCCTTTATGTCACCTCATCTGATGTTAAGTGACGATAAGGCCGAAGGTGGAAGCGCACTACATGCGGAATCCTCATCACTGAGGAACTGGCTATCTTAACTCTAATTGCCGGAACACAACAAGTACAAAATTTTTGTATGGTTAATTAAAGCTTCGTACAGACTGAGGCGAATTCCGCGCGAAATTCGCGAGTGCGATCACGTAACTCAAAGCGATAGCCATAGCCATAGCCATTGTCAAAGAAATTGCTATGGCAATGGCTATGGCTATTGCTTTGAGTTACGTGATCAAAATCTGTCAAAATGAGCGACGCGCGCGATTCGCTCGCCTCAGTATGTACGAAGCTTTAATTCAAATCTCCGTCAACAGATGGCGGTATAACAAAAATTTTAATTAATTTATATTTATTTTGTGCCGAGACGTAGCCGCAGTGTGTAAAGGCACAAATTATTAAATCCATGAATACGGATTTCACAATGCCTTTTTTTATGCACAACGGGATAGTGCTTGGCCTTCGCCTCACCTGATGTTAAGTGACGATAAGGCCGAAGGTGGAAGCGCACTACACCCGGAATCCTCACCACTGAGGAACTGGCTATCTTCCCTCAAACTGCCGGAACAAAACAATGTTTAAATAGTTGTTATGGCGTCAGACTTAGGTAAGATGTTGGTAGCTAGCCAGGCAGACTTGAAATAAGCCCTACCACCAACCGAACTGAGTACAAATTGTTCCCCCCTCCTGGGAATCGAACCCGGGACCTCTGTGTCTTACACGGGTGAGCCACTGAATACAGAGGGGGTAAAAAAGGTAAGAAGGTGGTAGCAGCCAGGCGAACTTGCAAAAAAAAGCCATATTAACCAAACCGAGTACAAATGTACACCCCTCTTTAAAGTGCCAAGTTTGTATAGAAGTCACCTTTTGTTTTGTATTCTGTGATTTCGTTTACTTTGTTACCTTAGATTCTTAATAAGTAACACAATTTAAATATTTTATATTTTAACTCCACCCAAAATATTCAACGAATTACAACCAGAGATAGCTAAACATTCCTGACACATACGTATTCAAAATCAATTACGACCCATAAGGGCACGTACGCATGTGCGCTGATTAGCCCAGTGTGTTCGCGCCCTTATTAATATGCCGCACACGTACAGCCGTACGGAATTATTACGGATCCGTACATTTGGTATGAATATGTTTGTTAAATAATAACGGTTTTGTGCGGCCGTTATAATTAGTTTTCGCATTGGGGTGGTTTGTTGTGGTGCCATCTAGCATTTGGCGACGGAACTGCTTGCTTGCTGTGCTACTGTTTTATTAAGCTGATGGAAATCTGGTTTGGGTCCATATTAATGTAATAATTACTTTAAATATGATCTTTTTACCGACTTCAAAAGGAGGGAGGTACTCAATTCGACCCGTTTTTTTTTTTTTTTTTTTTTTTTGTATGTACACCGATTACTCGAAGATGGCTGAACCGATTGAAATGATTCAAACGTTATTACATAAAGTAAACTTTCAAGTTGGTCCCATTTTTCAAAATTTTGAAATCGGTTCAGTACTTTTCAAATAATCTTGAAAAAAGCACAAAAATAGTATGATTTCGTGTGAACTACCTCGATGATCAGTCGTATAACTTCTTTGTTTATGAACTGAATAAGATGAATAAGAGAATTATTGTTTTGTTGGAATAGGGATATCTTAAGTGTAGTTATTTAACCGACTTAAAAAAAGGAGGTTCTTAGTTTGACCCGCATGTATGTATGTTTCTCCGCGATTAACTCACGTTTGGCCGAGCTGTATTTTTCTACCTAAATAATATGCCTACACTACCTAATACAAAAAAGTACCTACACTAAAAATAAAAAAAAAATAAAAATTGTTTTAAAAAACAAAAAACCGACTTCAAAAAACCTACCTCTAAAAATCAAGAAATAATATTCGTAATAATAAAAACACGTCTATTGAAGTCGGGTGTGGCTTTTAGAATAAAAAAAAAGGAATTTGGACTCCAGCCCCACCCGACTTCAATAGACGTGTTTTTATTATTACGAATATTATTTCTTGATTTTTAGAGGTAGGTTTTTTGAAGTCGGTTTTTTAACATGCATATTGAAAAACTGATGTTAATGTAGCGTGCTGCCTGTCGCTCTTAAACTCTTAGTTTTTATCTAGTTTTAATTAGTTTAAGTTTTCTAGGGCATAAATATTTTTGGCCGTAACTTTCCAAATTCTTTGAAAATAAGCATTTGCTCGGCAACAATATAATCATAAAGGACATCAGGCACATGAGACCCAAAAGTGTATAAACATAATTCTGTTATCTATAAACACTTTATGTTACTAGAATCATAAAACAGTAGCAACATTATTTTTTAACTCGTTCTTTTAGCGTTAATTAATTATTGAAAAAAACAAAAGCATATCAATGAAACGGACATCTTTGTTAGCGATTTCACAAGTCTCCCCTGAGTATATTTGTTCTGTGGCACAAGTGATTGCACATTAAAAAAAAGTCTGCCGGATGCATGGAAATAGTACTATAAACCGGAATGAGCGCTTCGCCCCAAAACGAGCCGACAGAGAGGTCAAGTAGATGTATGTGTCCTTTTCTTCATTAGGGTGACCAAACCGTATGGTTGGCCGGAGACATACATAATACTTTAAACTGTTTAATATAAACTTAAATACCTAGGTAGTTCTTTATTTATAATTAACACTTTTTACCGCGTTTTTATTAGGTTGCTTGCTCTTTTGTTTGTTTGAGCACAAATTTTGCAAACGATTTTATACTGAATTCCCGATGAGCTAGAGACTTGAAACTTTGAACACAGGTCAGAAATGGAAGGAAATGCAATATTACAATGCCGTCAAAACTAGTTTTGTCCGTCAGCTACCGGCAAACCTAGTTCTGACCTACAGCTACCGGTTAAACTAGTTTTGTCCAACAGCTACCGGCAAAACTAGTTTTCTGCAATAGCTACAGGCAAAACTAGTTTTGTCCAACCGCTGCCGTCAAAACTAGTTTTGTCCATCAGCTACCGGCAAACCTAGTTCTGACCTACAGCTACCGGCTAAACTAGTTTTGTCCAACAGCTACAGGCAAACCTAGTTTTGACAAACAGCTACCGGCAAAACTAGTTTTGCGCAATAGCTACAGGCAAAACTAGTTTTTTCCAACCGCTGCCGTCAAAACTAGTTTTGTGCAATAGCTACAGGCAAAACTAGGTTTGTCCAACCGCTGCCGTCAAAACTAGTTTTGTCCATCAGCTACCGGCAAAACTAGTTTTGTCCAACAACTACAGGCAAAACTAGTTTTGACCTACCGCTGCCGTCAAACCTAGTTTTGTCCAACAGCTCCAGGCAAAACTAGTTTTGTCCAACCGCTGCCGTCTAAACTAGTTTTGACCATCAGCTACCGGCAAAACTAGTTTTGTCCAACAGCTAACGGCAAAACTAGTCTTGTCCAACAGCTACCGGCAAAACTAGTTTTGTGCAATAGCTACAGGCAAAACTAGTTTTGTCCAACCGCTGCCGTCAAAACTAGTTTTGTCCGTCAGCTACGTGCAAACCTAGTTCTGACCTACTAGCAGGCAAAACTAGTTTTGTCCAATAGCTTCCGGCAAACTTAGTTTAACCTAAAGCTACCGGCAAAACTAGTTTTGTCCAACAGCTACCGGCTACACCTAGTTTTGTCCTACAGCTTTCGACAAAACTAGTTTTGTCCAGCAGCTACCGGCAAAACTAGTTTTGTGCAATAGCTACAGGCAAAACTAGTTTTGTCCAACCGCTGCCGTCAAAACTAGTTTTGTCCGTCAGCTGTGGGCAAACTTAGTTCTGACCTACAGCTACCGGCAAAACTAGTTTTGTGCAATAGCTACAGGCAAAACTAGTTTTGTCCAACCGCTGCCGTCAAAACTAGTTTTGTCCGTCAGCTACGGGCAAACCTAGTTCTGACCTACAGGTACCGGCAAAACTAGTTTTGTGCAAAAGCTACAGGCAATACTAATTTTGTCCAACCGCTGCCGTCAAAACTAATTTTGTCCATCAGCTACCGGCAAACCTAGTTCTGACATACAGCTACCGGCAAAACTAGTTTTGTCTAGCAGCTACCGGAAAAACTAGTTTTGTCCAACAGCTACCGGCAAAACTAGTTTTGTCTGGCAGCTACCGGCAAAACTAGTTTTGTCCACCAGCTTCCGGCAAACTTAGTTTAACCTAAAGCTACCAGCAAAACTAGTTTTGTCCAACAGCTACCGGCTACACCTAGTTTTGTCCAACAGCTTTCGACAAACCGAAATTAATAATAATAATCAAATTCATGTTTGTGCGCCTATTTCGATGAAACTCGGTTTCTGGTACTATTTCAACATGAAAATAACAACGCAATGTTGAAAATTTTAAAAATCCAAGATGGCGGCCTACTTTTTTAACTAATACTTTAAATAATAACAACGCAATTTTTTAAAATACTAAAAATCTTAGGCGGCAGCCAACTTTTTTGTTTTTTGGGGCGCTTTCGATGAAACTCGGTTTTTGGTACTATTTTGACAAGAAAAAACAACTCAATGTAAACTGATGGAAAAATAAAAAAAGATCAAAATGGCTGCTAATTTGTTTTTGAAATCGGCCCAAGAACAAAAAAGTTGGCCACCATCTTGAATTTTGTAAGTTTTCAACATTGCGTTGTTATTTTCTTGTCAAAATCGTACCAAAAACAGAGTTTCATCAAAATCGGCCCTAAAACAAAAAAGTTGGCCGCCATCTTGAATTTTTAGTTTTTTTAAAATTGCGTTGTTATTTTCTTGTCAAAATAGTTCCAAAAACCGAGTTCCATCAAAATCGGCCCAAAAACAAAAAAGTTGGCCGCCATCTTGGATTTTTAGTTTTTTTTTAAATTGCGTTGTTATTTTCTTGTCAAAATAGTTCCAAAAACCGAGTTTTATTTAAATCGGCCCAAAAACAAAAAAGTTGGCCGCCATCTTGGATTTTTTAATTTTCAAAATTGCGTTGTTATTTTCTTGTCAAAATAGTACCGAAAACCGAGTTTCATCGAAATCGGCCCATAAACAAAAAAGTTGGCCGCCATCTTGGATTTTTAGTTTTTAAAAATTGCGTTGTTATTTTCTTGTCAAAATAGTTCCAAAAACCGAGTTTCATCGAAATCGGCCCAAAAACAAAAAAGTAGGCCGCCATCTTGGATTTTTAAAATTTTCAACATTGCGTTGTTATTTCATGTTGAAATAGTACCAGAAACCGAGTTTCATCGAAATAGGCGCAACTATCATCGAAATTCGCACAAACATGAATTTGATTATTATTATTAATTTTACCGTCTCGCCTGCGACCTCTAGCCATTTCAATAGAACAATTTCGTTTTTTTTGGAAATCTGAAATGGTGAAGTATTTATGGTCACACTAGTTTTGTAAAGTTACATATCCTATAGATTGAAATTCTTAAATTGAAATTCAAGGTCAAAATCGGAGTTGCCAGGATTGACACTTCTATTTATTACCACCTCACCGATGATTGCTGATTAGCATTATTGTAGATATCTAATTAAATCAAAAAAGTTCTGTTTTATATTACAATTATTATGTGTCATTCTAAAATTAATATTTAAATAGTATATAATATATATACTATATATTCGACTTCCCACTCCGAATCATTAATTTTGATACACTACTTGATTGGTAACGTACATATTTTTAGTCCTACTATCGTAGTATTATTGTTTAGTAATGGCAATTGTGCGAACGAGACACCGACCTCCACCTGGTGTTGTCTCATTCACACAGTAGTGCCTTCAGTCAATGTCGTCGATAGAATTTCAACTCTATGAGCAATGCAATAAAGTAGAATTTCTTTTAAACGATAGGTGAAAATTTTTGAAGTGTACTCACTCCCTATTATAAACCTCCTTGGCCGGATGTCAGTCAACTCAACTGTCAAAAGCGTTTTGTTACGTGCGACATATGCACAGATTTTCCCTTTGATCGGTTCCAACTCGTACATTGTGGTGCTAATCCGTATCACTAACGCAGCTAACGAAACGTGTTGTCGTGAAACTGGGGGCTAATTGTCTAATTTTAAAAATCTATCGCAATCGCTTTCGTTTGACAGATGGATGTGACACATTGCTGCATTTCTTTGGTAAGTTTTTATTTGTGCCAAAAAAAAGCTTCAATGTGTTACATCCTGAAAGCGATTGTGATAGATTTTGAAATTAG
Source organism: Agriphila geniculea (assembly GCA_943789525.1). Lineage (NCBI taxonomy): Eukaryota > Metazoa > Arthropoda > Insecta > Lepidoptera > Crambidae > Agriphila > Agriphila geniculea. The sequence goes on along the minus strand of OX038898.1, from coordinate 6,333,370 downwards.
ACAATAGAAAGGCTGGTGTTGCTATTTAGTGTCGGGGTTACCAAAAAATAAAACTTTCAAACGTAAATAACTCTTAAAACATAAATCTTCGTAAGAATCTGAATATTTTCTATAACTTACTAATTACATGCCTACATTTAAAAAAAACAGAAACGTTATACATTCTTTGGTTTTTTTCTATGGGACTCTGCCTGATGTCCTTTACGGCGATTCTTATTATGTTTGTAGTTTCATCCTCTCTCATACAATTTTATTGAATTTCGTCGTGAGTTACAAATAACTAGAACTAACAGATTTTGGAATTATCTCGATGATGTCGGTTCCAAAATCCACCGTGTGTCTTTGGATCCTGCAACCTGCGCTGCCCACATCCAGCCGCTTCCTGCGACCTCAAGCATATTGCCGTTCCATCTTTTGCAGTCGTTACGGCCTTTTGTTATTTTAACCGCCTCTGTGGTCTAGTGGTTCGCCCGACCGTGTAAGACGCAGGTATCCCGGGTTCAATTCCCAGGAGGGGGTTACAATTTGTATTAGTTTTAGTTGCTGGTAGGGCTTATTTCAAGTCCGCCTGACTGCCACCATCCTACCTAAGTCTGACGCCATAACAACAATTTAAACATTGTTGTGTTCCGGCAGTTAGAGGTTAGATAGCCAGTCCCTCAGTGATGAGGATTCCGGATGTAGTGCGCTTCCACCTTCGGCCTTATCGTCACTTAACATCAGGTGAGGTGAAGCACTACCTATCCCGTTGTGCATAAAAAAGTCATTGTGAAATCCGTGATAATGGATTTAATAATTCGCGTCGGTCGTGTATTATTTCAAGTTTTTGTTATACCGCCATCTGTCGTCGGAGATTTGAATTAGCCAACTATTTTTCCACTACGATTTTTCACTTCTGTTTCCAATTTCACAGGCTAGCCTAGGGGTTTATGTCCTATAAAACAAATAGTTATCATCAGAGCTATGGAACTTTTTACGGTGGCGTAAAATTTTTATCACTTTCTGAAAACATAATAGGTTTTCTAGCAGTCTATAGGCTTTTTATGTAGATTTAGACTCTATGTCGTTGGTTTTATGGTTCAAATTATCATCTTGGTTTTGTCTCTTGACATGACACGTTTGCTTAGCAAATAATTCTTCTATTATAGAAGAGATGTGATTGATAGTCTGTTCTTCTTTGCTGTTTTTAAACAGTAAATTTTCTTTAAGGGCCATAGCAGACACCACGATACTTTTAGCAGCATCACAGATTACTAAATAGTCGCTGGTCGACGTTTTCACTTGGTACTTTAAATAATATATGATAATAATACACTGCGGTGTAGAATTTTGCAGGTTTAGGTCAGCGCCATCTCTTGACCGATAGTGGAACCATAATTATAATGTAATTTTTGTTGATGGTCTCTGAGAAAGTGTGCATCGTATATTAAATTTGTCCTGTAATCTTTACATGAACTTCTATCAATGAAATAGTGTAAAATTTTTCTCTATGCAAACTTCGGAGATTAGGGAGGGGGGCAGTATTTTGTTTACATTTTTCATCAAAAGTCGAAAACTATGCGGCCTAAAAAATGTTTGAGAATGTGCAAATAACGCTTTTCATATGATACCCCACATGCCCTATTAGCCCTATTGCGAATTTTGAAGACCCCTCAGTCCCTGTTGCAAAAATATGTATATTTTATTTTTCTTTTTTATGCAAAATAGTTGGGAAAACGTCATCAAAACTATTCTAAATTTGATGTTGATAGCATTAGTTCTTGAAATATCAATGCTGTGACAGACAGACAGACTGAGTCACACCATAAAGGTTCCTTGTTACCATTTTGGCACAGAACAGAAACTGACAGAACCCTAAAAATTATCGCGGCAATCGAGTAGTCTACTGAACCAGTTATTCTGTGACTGAACCCAAACCCTACAACCAGGGATTGAAATACCGTTAAAAAAATAACGATACAAAAAAAATAACGTTAAAATATTTTATCGGTAAATTTACCGGTAAAAATAACGTTAAAAATATTGTACCGGTAAAATTACCGTTAAATATAGCGTTAAACTTTAGTACCGGTTAAATTATCGGTAAAAAATTAACGTTATAAATTGGAGTAACGTTAATTTTAAAGTAACGGTAACAGAAAGTAAGAAATAACGTTAAAATTAACGTAATTTATTGACATAACGTTAATGTTAAAATTAACGTTAAAAAAAGTAAGAAATAACGTTACATTTTATAATAACATTATCATTCCCTGCCTACAACCGACGTTGTTTTGACAGAAACTAACCAAAATCAACCTAATTTGTTGACGATTGAACTTTAGTTTTGCCTATTCTCCTTTTTTTGTGGACTCAAATACACTTTACACTGGCAAAAATTACTTCCAAGAGGAAAGTAGATTGCCAAAACAAAAATAAGAAGAAGAAGAAAACGATTATCCATTTCGTTAAATCATGACATGAGTTGTTATAGTCTTGAGTTCAATATAAAGTCCCTTAAAAAATGTTAAGTTTTTCCCTGATTTGATAAATCGTACAAAGTTCAAAATTGTTTAATGTATGATTGTAGAAAGATAATACTTATTTCTAATTAGATTCTTAGACTTTAAAGTTTTCACTTGAACGAAAATTAATTATGAAAACTGGTATCTAGAAAGATCTACAGTTATCTAGTACCCTTACCGTCTTTCAAAGGATATTTTTCTTTATAAATCGATTTCAAAGTAACCGAATTGAAAATCCGTAAGAAAATTAACTGATAGAGCTAGTAATTTGCCAAAGTACCACATTCAATGTGGGCTCGGCGTAGATGGGACCTTGTGTGATTTAGTTACGGTCCAGACGTTGTGACACGCAGAGTGGGGATGCAGACGAGCGGTTGAAACGTTCGACGATCTTGAAATAGCAAAACCATATAGGTTAATACAAACCATAACCATAAGACACCTCGGATACTCCATACAACCGCGCTATTATAAACAGAACACGTCATATGACGTTTTTGTACTCACGCAACGCAACTGTGTGTAAGTCTAGGGCTATCTACCGTTCAGTTTGTACTGTATGAGCGGTGCGTTCAATTTATAATTCGAATATTTTGGTAGATAAAGTTACGACGCATTGCTTTGAATATCAAAAATTTGACAGTTGACAAACACGACTAAAAAGTTACGACGCATTACTTTGAATATCAAAATAAGTTGAAATTTGACAATCACGACTAAACGAGCATACGATTCGGCATACGAACTCGTGGGGTGGGGTGAGGTAATTGATTCTGGGGCAGGGCGGAGAGTGTCCTTTCTATACGGTAGTACATATAATCAATTCTGTGCCATAAGGCTGACACAATGGGGTGTGATACTGAGGAACCATTGGCGCCACAAGCGACTGTCCCAAAATCGTTTGATTGGTTGTTTCAAATGTCAAATGTCATTTCTGACGTATTTTAACCAATCAAAACCCTTGATAGCGGCCGGGTCGCCGCTGGCGCCATCTGCTATTAGCTTTGCGTGTGGATCCCCATTGCCAAGCTAAGCTTATTGAATTTGCTTTGCTATTTGCGTGGCAACTGCAGAGACACTATTCTCTTATTTTTATTAAGAGATTTTATTTATTTCTGTTTAATCATAAAACTTTATTGTACAATATACATAAAGTAAAAAAAAAACTTAACTCTCTCATATTCACTTCCGAGACTTACTTAAAATGTTCTTTTATTGTAAGAAAGGAAGGTAGTGGACCCCACAGTAAATCCTCAGAAGACGAAACTTTACAGTATGATATTACATCCCTGCAAAGTTTCATCGACTGAGGATTTAATGTTGGGGTCTCCATACAAAAGATCGCTTCATTTTCTACACTATTTGGTGTAAAGACAGTACAAAAACGTGTAAAGATAAGATTGATTTATTGTTTATTTTATTTTTGGGTTTTTCGACGTTTTAGCACCTTTGCAAGAAGTTTAAACCATTTTGAACCTCTTTCTGAGTCTAATCGCTAAAATAATATTTAAACATTCTAAATTCATGTTTGTTATAAAAATTCCAATCTCTGCATCAACAATTACAACCACACTTGTACCCGTAAAAATGTTTTACTTGATTTTTTTATATCAATAGCCGCGTTCAGCATTCTACCCGCCCGTCTGCTCCGCCCGATCGTCCCAATAGATATCCACTCCCACCGCAACCCGAAGTCTGAAAGGTCCTTAACTAGATTTGCGTCCATACATACACCGTTTTTGTGTATGGTTTCGTGGGATGACTGAGCAAGGAGCTACTATCATTGCGTCGTTGCGCCAGCTAAAGTAGCTATGTGTTTTTTGCATACTTTACACGAGACGCAAAAAACTGATTTTCCCGAAAAATTCTCAGAGCATCTAGATAATTTATATTTACTTAAGGCCAGTATATTCGAAATTATCGAATTTGGCCTATTTTTGATTCAACAATAAACAATCAAATATTCTTAATTTTGAGCAGATAAAAATATATGTTGAAGTTTCATAAACGATCTTGATTAATTTACGGTTAAAAATTCGATGTTCGTTTCTTCACTCGATTAAAAAAATATGCAAGGACTAAGAAAATTTTCATTAATTTTATATTTTTTGGATAATACTTAAAGTCTATTAATCCCTTATTCTCGAAAAATATATAGAAAAATAGGTAATGACATATAGAAGAATATTCAACGGTTACTTTTTCAAAAAGTGACTTTATGCTCAAAATATCTAGAAAAAGTGAGGTTATTTTCATTACTCTTCACATCTAAAGAAAAAGACAGAGACAGAGTTTTTGGAATATACTGGCCTTAAATACACATAACAAATTTACGTAGTTTTAGATCACTTTTGAATATAACAGTATTAATAATTGAATATATATCTTAGGCTCAAAGACCGATTTCGGTCTTTGTGGTAGGGCTTATTTTAAATCATACCTAAGTCTGACGCCATTGTTCCGGCAGTTAGAGGTAAGATAGCCAGTTCCTCAGTGATGAGGATTCCGGGTGTAGTGCGCTTCCACCTTCGGCCTTATCGTCACTTAACGTCAGGTGAGGTGAAGGCCAAGCACTATCCTGTTGTGCATAAAAAATCGCAGAGCGATGCGCTAACCCCAGGGATTGAAATACCGTTAAAAAAAATAACGTTATTAAAAAAATAACGTTAAAAATACCGTTAAAACATTTTATCGGTAAATTTACCGGTAAAAATAACGTTAAAATATTTTACCGGTAAAATTAACGTTAAATATAGCGTTAAATTTAGTACCGGTAAAATTATCGGTAAAAAAATAACGTTATTAATAGGAATAACGTAAATTATAAAGTAACGGTAAAAAAAAGAAGAAATAACGTTAAAATTAACGTTATTTCAGTAAATAACGTTAAATTTAACGCTATTTCTCAAATTAACGTTATTTATTGACATAACGTTAATGTTAAAATTAACGGTAAATAAAAGTAAGAAATAACGTTAACATTCCCTGGCTAACCCACTGCGCCATTGAGCTCTTCAAAAATCATTATTTTAATGCATTTAATTTAAGGGGCCATAATAGGAAAACATGGTTTGCGTGGGCCATATTTTTATATAGAAAGCGTAAAGTTGTAGCCACAAAAAAAACATACGACAAGATAAAGAGATTATCTAGTAGCTACAAGTATTAAATTGCGTATAAACCTCACAGATGATTGTAAAAAAAAAATTAGAATATCATAAAAAGCGCTTGTCGCGGGCCATATTTTTGGCGTAAATACTAGCGGAAACGTATTGAATTCTACATCAAAATACACTTTAACGTACTGTGCAGTTGCTCCAATAACTTTTTTTCATGAAAGATAACTGTGCTAAAGATAATGATGAAAACACAACGAAAAACATCGAAAAAGTACAGAAGTGAGGTTATTTTCTATTCTCTTTACACGTAAAGAAAAAGACAGAGACAAATGATTTCGCATAACCGAGCCTTAACAGACTTGCCTGTCAACCCTTTTTGCAGTCCCTGGCGACTAAAAGTCGGATTAAGATCATTAGTAAACTAACTTAAGGGCCCGTGGAATCGTTCACAGCCCCAAATTGACCCCTAAAAAGATAGTGCCCCTAAAACTCAGACAAACAGTAATATGTGGCCGACTGTACTTAATGCGCATGCGTACACTTCAGGACAAGGAAAAGGGAATACATTAATTTTAGGATAAGGTAGTATTTTGTGTAATATTGAATTTTTTACAAGTATTATATTTGTAACTTTCTTCTTCTTTTATTTGATTAGCTGTAATTTGAATCAATCATTCAATTACTTTTAACGAATTATTATGTTTGAAATTTTGAGAAACAATTCTTTGTTTATAGTTCGGTGGTACTACTAAACTAGCCAATAGTTACTTACAGTTCACAACAAAAACTCTTTGAGAAACAATTCTTTGTTTTACTTATAGTTTGGTAGTATTACTAAACTAGTCAATAGTTACTTACACTTCACAACAAAAACTCTTTGAGAAACAATTCTTTGTTTATAGATCGGTGGTACCTACTACTAAACTAGCCAATAGTTACTTACAGTTCACAACAAAAACTCTTTTTTTTATTCATTCAATTTTCGAGATCAGTGCCCAATTTTCGTGGCCCACAGTGTACCGGCTAATTAAGCGCACTCATGTTTGTCCCGCAACTTTCATTTGACCCGCCAGGGGGCGCAGTTAAGTGCACGCGTTTGTACTGTTGACAATTTGTTGGTTGTTTACTTTGCCCTTAGTGTACGGCAATGAATCGTGATTGTAACTTTTTTGAAGTAGTACTATTATACAACGTGTCACAAAATACCCCTTAATGCCGAATATCGTAGATAAGGCGAAAATATCAAAATGTATGAAACAGCTGATTTTTTTCGCGATTTCTGTGTTGGTCCCGTAGTAAAAGTTTTTCAGTTTGATTGTCCCTATTCACCATATTCGACATAAGGTTATTTTGTAACACGTTGTATATTCTGTGGTATTATTGAAGTATTTAACTTAGAACAACTGAGTGAATAGAAACTGGGCGAATAGCAACTAAAATTCCATCTAAATATGTCCGCAAGTTGCTCAAGTATTGAAAGTAGCTCAAAGTGGAATACTTATTTAGTTGCTTTTCGCTCAGTTGCTCTAAGTGGAAAGTGAGTATTCGCTTCTTTTTAATTTTCTTATTTAACTTAAGTAAATTACTTTACTTAGTATTTTACTTTTCTTAGTATTTTAATTCTAAGTTGTTAATTCTAAGTTTAATTCTAAGAGCATAAAAAAAAACTATAAGTAAGGTTTAAAATACATAATAAGGTTTGTCGAAAACTGTTCACTAAATAGAATAAATAAGAAAAAACCGGCCAAGTGCGAGTCGGACTCGCGCACGAAGGGTTCCGTACCAAAAACGGCAAAAAATTACGTTTGTTGTAGGGGAGCCCCCTTAAATATTAATTTTAATCTGTTTTTAGTATTTGTTGTTATAGCGGCAACAGAAATACATCATCTGAGAAAAGGAGATCGCCCATTTTCTAAGAGCACAACATCTTACTCTAAATATTTTTGTGCCCTAATAATTTTAATTGATTTTAGTAGCTGATAGATTCCTTAATTAAAATCAGTAAATAGTTTTTGATATCTTACCCAAGTATAATTTTATATTACAAGTTTTCTATAACCTTTTTAGGTTATGTTTTTTTGTAAACGTCTTGTTTTGGGAATAAAATGTAAGTAACAAGTTCAGGGAAGGAGTTCACAGCTGGTTAGCGCTGCGGGGCATACTGGTTTGCAAGGGTTGGTTACAGGATGGGTGACCCGAAAATACTTTTTTTTCTCCTCCTCCGTGCTTTAGAATCAGAAAGCACGTTAAACCGTTGGTCCTAGCTTAACTTAACTTGGTAAATTGTCACAACAGAATACTACGTGTCCGTTCACTCTCACAAAACACAAATGACCAAAGAACTAAGCTCAACTCGGAAATTGCACAGAAAACAAACGATCATATCAAATCATCATGTACGATGACAATAACATACACCGCCGTCTCTTGACAAGATAGACAGTAGTGTTTTTTTAAAAGCTTTTAAAAGAGCTTTTTAAAAAAATCAAAACCTCCTTCTTCTTCTTAATAAATGGCTTGCTCTGTGGTCTCGTTTCCTTCCGTCACCGTCAATGTGACTGTATTATATTAAAATCGATTACTATTTGGGTTTGTTTTTATTTTTTATTTTTCTTAAGAAGTTACCGCAAGGAAAGCATTCAAATACAATCATATGAATCAAAAATGTAATTCAACATGACTATGAAACTATTTTCACATACTCAACTATCAACAAAAGAATCGGATTCGGTATACCTACTCAGAAATCGATTGTTATTTTAGATCTGCACTTTTATTCTGTGGCAACATTTTCAATAAAGACAAGATGGATGGACCGTTGAAAGTTTTAAATGCTTTGACTACTAATAAAAACTGTTTTCAGTCCCAGGCTTAGACTAATAGTTTTGTAAACATTTTTGGGAATAAAAAAAAACAAATATTTTTATGGTTTTTGTTTTGTTAAGGCACAAAAGCCCAAAAGGCGAGATGTTTTATGGGCGTTTTCCTTTGGGTACGGTTTATCACGGTTCATGAGATGCAGCCTGGTGTGGTGACAGACAGACAGACAGACGGACAGCGGTGTCTTAGTAATAGGGTCCCGTTTTTACCCTTTGGGTACGGAACCCTAAAAAACGGACTACACCTATACATTACTTGCATTTTTCATGTAGGCCACTATTTTGTAACAAAGGAAAGAAGACGGAAAATGTGTAGTTGAAGAACTACATCTTGGTCGGTGTGGCGCGCATAGCAACTAACTTCGTCTAATATACTTAGAGATCTTGTGGTTAAAGACTTAAGCGACGACTGTTATAAAAACTGTCAATAAACTCCAGGAATAGATCTTTACTGGAATTGTACCGTTTCGTACTCTTCATTTGCTACACCAGCTCCACAGTGGGATAGTATCAGGGATTGAAATACCGTTAAAAAATAATAACGTTATAAAAAAAATAACGTTAAAAATACCGTTAAAACATTTTATTGGTAAATTTACCGGTAAAAATAACGATAAAAATATTTTACCGGTAAAATTAACGTTAAATATAGCGTTAAATTTAGTACCGGTAAAATTATCGGTAAAAAATTAACGTTATTAATTGGAATAACGTTAATTTTAAAATAATGGTAAAAAAAGTAAGAAATAACGTTATATTCAAAAATAACGTTAACATTCCCTATTTCTAACATTAGATCATTTAAGCGTCATATGGGAAAATTCGCTCAACATCGAAAGCGGTACTTAACAAGATACAAAGCAAAATAAGGCATTTAACTTGCTGTCCTTTATGCTTTTAAATATTTCGACCCATTTTTTTATCGACATTGATTTTGATTGCGTGTTCTCATCAAAAATCTGGACAAAACTGATGAATCATCGGGACGCGGGACAATTTCATCGAAATCGGGACTGTCCCGGCAAAATCGGGACCGGTGGCAACCCTGGTCTGCGGGCACGCTAAGTTTGCTAATTGCGATTGGAATTGACATCGTTCAGTCCGTTAGAATGACCGTTCAACTTAGAGTAACTGAACGAATAGCAACAGGGAAGTATTCCACATAGAGCAAGTGAACGAATTGCAACTGAGCGAATAGCATTTGAAATGATTCCACAGAGAGCAACTGAGCAAATAACAACTGGGCGAATAGCGTTTAAAATATTCCACATAGAGCAACTGAGCGAATAACATTCAAAGTATTCCACATAGAGCTACTGAGAGCGAATAACAACTGGGTGAATAGCATTTAAAACACCTATTCCAAATAGAGCAACTTTCAATATTTTCGCAAGTTGGTCCTGAGTATTGGATTCCTCAGTATGTTTAAGGGCCCTATGACATTTTTTGCCGAAATTTCGATTTTGACGGATTTGAGCGTTAAAACCTAGAGAAACCTTTGGGTCTACTAAATACATTTATATGTGTCCGCGACAAAAAGTAATATGATGATTCACTGGAAAGTTATGGGGTTAGAAATGAAAATGAAAGTTGGTGAACGATTTCTCAGTGTCAACTTTGAACATACACAGAAAGACAAACAAGTACAAACAAATACAAGTATGACAATCGATTTTTTTTATGAAGTGAAGATTATTCTGATATACGTAATAATAATAATGTATCAAGGAGAAATTCACAGTTAATTCTGAGCGTTTTGGTAGTTTTATGGTTTTTGATTGGGATTTTTTTCACTTATTCCATACATAATTTCAAAATTTCGAGTCCGCTATAAACTATTCGTCTATATATAAGAGATACCATTCAGTTTTTTTCAATTTCATTTGTTTAGCACAGTAGTTCAATCCATGAGCTCAAAAAAGTGTCTTATCGCATTTTATGAAAATCTTTCTCTGCAATTTTGGGTTTAATTAAAAAGTTAAGCAAATTTTCCAAAAAGCGAGGCCGCTATGAACTACTCCAATAGCTATTCTGCACTATTCAATAAGTCAAAATTGTAATGTATTTTTGTTTCTGAGATCGAGAACGCCAAAATTGGCCATTTTACGCAGAAATCACAGTTGAAACGTAATATGCCTCTTAAGAGCTATTAGTTTTTTTTAATAATCTGCGGTGGGAAAATCTTATTAATCTTATAGAATCGTCAAAAAAAACTCGGCATAGGTTTCTTCCGCTGTCGCGTATGACTTGTAACGTCGTAATAATTTAAAGGAATGGCAAGGAAGTGTCTTTCGGCTAGGAATGCGCTGACTGCCTCAAGCGTACAGTAATGCGACCTTGTCACTTCAGTACCAAGATCGATTCTTACGTGAGGCCAAGTTTTATTAAGCACCAACAAAAGCTACACACTAAAAAATGGGAAAGTTTTGATTTTTGTGATAGTACGTTTGTTACGCAATCAGGCAAAAACAGCTGAACGAATTTGTGTTAAAATTGTTCCAACAAAGGTGTCAACAAAAAATTTGGCCACCCCTGCCCCCTGCACCCTAAAATAAAGCTATCACATTTACACTAATAGTATAGTCAAATAAGATCGAATTTTCAAAAAGATCGGAAGTAATTCGTGTAGTAGTATTTTTTTATGGAATCATTAGAGGACATGAATATAAGTTTCCTCCAAGTTTGCACCATTCCTGTTATGAACATCGTTTAATGTTAGGTATTAACACTAAAGTCTCAATATTTTTTTTATATAATACCTACAATAACAGTTTCTTTCCATGTTTTGTTACAATTTTAATTACCTATCATTGCATACCTAGCTTACTTAAATCAGATATGAAGTTACCGAGATAATTGATAAAATCTAAACCTAGGAGGCGCCACCTTTGTGACGTCTCGTAGGTACTTGTTCTACTACTTTGCGAGTGACAAAAGTTATTTGATGATCTGTAACGCATACGCAACGATAGGTGATTAAAATTGTAACAAAACATGGAAAGAAACTGTAATTGTAGGTATTATATAAAAAAAAATTGAGTCTTTAGTGTTAATAGCTAACACTAAACATTGTTCCGTACATAACAGGAATGGTGCAAACTCAGAGGAACCTTATATTCATGTCTTCTAATGACTCCTTAAAAAATTACAACTACACGAGTTACTTCCAAAATTTTTGCTTATTTGACTATACTATAATTTGTATGAAGTCTTAATTTTTTATATACCTTAGAGTATTCCTGAAAGTTTAACACGTAATTTTTAATTATAAGATTTTAGAATCCACAATACCATTTTTATACGAGGTGTATTTTTAACCACTTTCCGAGAGTGGTTAAAAAAACACCTTGGATAATACCAAATAATATACTTAATGTTTTTTTTAGATTTTAGGCATTCACAATACTATTTTTATATTAAGAAAATTAATTTAATAGAAAAAATAATCTTAATATACTTAGTAAAGAAAGATAAAAAAAAAATATGCTCCATGATAGGACAACATGGTTTGCGTGGGTCATGTTTTTATATAGAAAACGTAAAGTTGTAGCCACAAAAAAAAACATACGACAAGTTAAAGAGATTATCTAGTAGCTACAAGTATTAAATTGCGTATAAACCTCACAGCTGATTGTAAAAAGAAAATCAGAATATCATCAAAAGCGCTTATCGCGGGTCATATTTTTGGCGTAAATAATAGCGGAAACGTATTGAATTCTACATCAAAAATAACTTAACCAATAACTTTTTTGCAAGAAAGATAATTGTGCTTAAGATTATCATGAAAAAACATCTAAAAAGTGCAGAAGTTAGGTTATTTTCCATACTCTTTACACGTTAAGAAAAAGACAGAGACAAATGTTTTCGCATAACCGAGCCTGGCTTGTAGTGAAAGAGTAGGACATACGCTAGCAATAATATTTCGATGGATATACTAAAAAAATTTTGACGATGCCACTAGTGACTCGATAGCTCAGTTGGAAGTGGAATAGATTGGTTAGACCGGACTTCCAAAGATCGCAGGTTCGATTCTCGCTCAAGCGAAGCGTTTCTTAAGAAACTGATCTGTGGGCTGATTTTGTAATTTTGATGCAAAAACTCTGACAGAAATCGCAGTCACATTGCTGCATTAGTAAGAACCAATGTGACAACTATCTTACTTAATGCAGCAATGTAACTGCGCTTTCAATCGATTTCAATCGAGAATTGTTAGCAAAAGACTTACGTAATTCAGGGTCTGGTGACAAGCCGAATTTGTCAGGTAACTTATAATCATCATGTTGATTCATGGAATTTACACAATTACTAATAAAAATTTTGTAAAAAAAAAATGTGCTCTTTTTGTGTCTAATACCTAATTAATGCGCTACACCTACACGGCAGTACCTTTTATTATTTATTTTATGGCACTACCACTACATTGTAGTGATTTTATCTATCAACAATAACACAAATCAGCGCACGATAGATAGGTACCATATAATTTAGTTTTATGACAAAGGAGTTACTAAAAACAGGGCCCTATTTTTGAATCACTCGACTGGCGTCGAGCGCTCTTTTAGACTGATTTTCGTTCGATATATGACTCAAAAAAAATTTATGGATAAATATAATTATGGAACAATTTTTGATCAAAGAGGTCCCCCGACTGCAATGACACTTGTTCTTTAACTTTTTAGTTCGTTTTTGGCAGGGCAGTCGTGTTTAGAATATTTTTTTTATTTATTTATTTTTTATTTCGCACATTTTAGTGACATATTATATGGTTTTGGAATGTGCTCATCAAGGCCTTTCATTTGATGCCCATATTGTAATAATAGAAGAAAAAAAATCTTTTTCACATTTGAAAATGGCGTCGTACAGTCGCCATATTGATTTTTTCTAAAAAAATTTATAGCCAGTGTCACTCGGGATGCTGTAAGGATTCTAACGATACCCCATTTATCCAAATCCGTTCAGGCATTTAGAAGTTATGGTGGAATAAAGAAACTCACATACCCACAAACATACATGAACCCTGAACATATACAACGTGTAAAAAAAGGGGGTATCGACCCGAAAAGAGGTACTCGTGAATCTGAACACCTTCCAACAGAAAAAAAATTAAAATCGAAAAAAAAATTTTGGTCTCTCCATAGAAAAATTGAATTTGCCGCCAACATTTTGTATGGAGAGTTCAATTTTTTTTATTTTATTTGAATTTTTTTTCTGCTGGAATGTATTTAATTTCACGAGTACATTGACCTCCTTTCGGGTTGACACCCCCTTTTTGTTACACGTTGTATACACTCTTTTTGCTTTGGGCAGTCGTGTAATGTAAACAATGAGATGTCGATCGAAAATCAGTAGAAACGAGCGCTCGACTGGCTTCGAGCGATTCAAAAATAGGTCCCCAGGTCAGTTATAGACAGAAAATCGATCGATAGCTGAAACATGCAAAAGGGAGTTACAATGTATTTTTAAACCTCGTATTTCCAATACGTTTAACTTTTTGTTCAACCAGTTGAATATTTTGAATTCACTAAACACATCATTTTATTTAGGTTATGTTATGCAAATGTAAAACTAAAATTTTTCAAGCAATTAGTAAAATTTGGGCATTAGTTGACCGAAGATAACTGGTAATTCTTGAATCTAGGGCGCATTGCACCATAAATTAACTATTGTTTAAGTCACTTCAACGAAAAATTAATTTAATTCATGGTGCAAATCGCCCTTAATTTATTTTCTCGCACCTCCTTATTTTTTTTTTTATTTTGTGTCAATTGAAATGTATTAAAGAATTCGGATTCTGGAGACCGACCAAATTAACTGAATATGATTAGTGATCATTGTTCGATACTTTTTAAATTGATTTTGTGTCAATTGTGTCAATATCATGCCTATATTGAAGAATTCGGACTCTGGAGAGCGGTATAAAACCACTTTTATAAAGTTTAGTTTTAACGTCAGCATTGCAAAGTTTTACTTTTACCAAACTCATAGTGAAATGTTTAACAGTAAAAAAAAGTCTAAAAAGACAAGATTGTTACAGTACGAGGCATGTAACTTGAAATTTTTTCGACGGAGTAGGGATAAACTCGCGCATGTGCTCGCCAAATAGACCAATAGCGCGCGCCCCTTTCCCACCGCCCGCGCCCCTCACCGCTACGCATACCCAAAATACGCATCCCGCGCAATCCCCACCCGATTTCAAGTTATATGCCGGGTACTGTACCTGTACACAAGCAATCGACGAATGGACGAAGAAATGCAGGATCAGCGAAAAAGGGCAATATGTAAACATTACGCAGACGTGACGTCGCACTACGTCAAGCTAATATCAAGACAGAAATGTATGGAGACCTGACTCACGATATCGAAGTTTTCTAAGCATAAATACAAATTCCAACATCAAGCAGTTGGACCGCGGTCACCGAGCACAGACACCGAGGTCGGTGGAAGTACTTCCCTTTTCGCTAAATATATATCAGTAAAGAGATTCTGCCACAACATTATCTACTTTGAAACAGGTACCTTTGCACCAGGGAATGTTAACGTTATTTTTGAATATAACGTTATTTCTTACTTTTTTTACCGTTAATTTTAACATTAACGTTATGTCAATAAATAACGTTAATTTTAACGTTATTTCTTCCTTTTTTAGCCGTTACTTTAAAATTAACGTTATTCCAATTAATAACGTTAATTTTTTACCTATAATTTTACCGGTACTAAATTTAACGCTATATTTAACGTTAATTTTACCGGTAAAATATTTTTAACGTTATTTTTACCGGTAAATTTACCGATAAAATGTTTTAACGGTATTTTTAACGTTATTTTTTTTATATCGTATTTTTTTTTAACGGTATTTTAAAAACACCTCTTAGTGCAAAGCAGGGATTGCCCTGCTTTGCACTAAGAGGTGTTTTTATTTTACATCAACATCCATTTCTAATATCTCCACTGCTGGGGCACAGCACAGGCCTTTCTTATGGATGGATAAGGAGGATGGGCCATAAACCACGACGCAGGCCCAATACGGATTGGTGGGTGTACATCGACATCAGCCATTTTTGAGTCCGCACTGCTGGGGCACAGGCCTTTCTTATGGGTGGATAAGGAGGATGGGCCATAACTCACCACGCAGGCCCAATGCGGATTGGTAGGTGCAAATGCAACGGGGACCAACGGCTAAACGTGCCTTCGGAAGAAGCAAAGAGCCAAGTGTTAAACCACTGCGCCACCGAGTCAGGTGTTTAAAATTAATTAATAGAATACCCCGGGCGCCACCGAGTCAGGTGTTTAAAATTAATTAATAGAATACCCCGGGCACTCCATACAAGCGCCGCGTTTCAACTACCTATTACATTACACAGACGCTACACAGTGACGTTTTTGCACACGCGCAACTGTGTGCGAGCTATTGAATGAGCACACGGATCGGCACACGGAACTCGCGCGGTGGGCGCCGGTGGGGTGAGGTAATTGATTGTGGGGCGGGGCGGAGAGTGTCCTTTCTGTACGGTAGTACTTATATCTATTCTGTGTTAATAGGTTACTTCAAAAAAGCTTTCAGATTATTCTATTTCAGTATCGACAACACCTAAAATTAATTTCAAATAACGGATACCAACTTTTGACGTCTATTATAATATAAATAAGGTTAAGTGCACCCTTTTAGACTTTATGAAACTTTTTCATTTTAAATAGTTCTACTGTTCAGAGTCTTTTGTGCGATGTCCGTTCTTTAGTATATTACGGAGTTCCCTCGGGACGAAACATGGGCTTTCCATTTGTAGGGATTTTCCTAAGGGAGATAGTTATAGCCATCTCTTTCTGATTATTGTAAGTCCGTGAGACAAAAACGGTTTCGTTAAGTGAACAGGAAATGTTTGAATTCAGTTTTTTTATAGTTATTTCGGTGAGAAAGCAAATTGAGGCGTGATGTGACAAGTTGCCAGTTACGAGCATACAAAACACTGGAACTATAGCAAATTATTATCTTATATCTTGACCGTGAATACATAATAGATATAACATAAATACAAAAATCGTTTTGTCAGTTCGTCGCAAAGCCAATCACTTAACGACGCGTAGTAACGATCAAAACTTGGGAAGTGGTTATAGCTGGCCTGATTCGTTTTGATACTAAATAAAAAAAAAGGAAGACAGAGTCTTCCGAACAACGCGGTGAAGCTGGTAAAACTACGCCTTGGCTGTGTACCATACACAGTTCACGCACACGCATGTAATGAAACTACGCCTTGGCTTTCAATATAAAACCCTGCCGCCCGGCCCCCGCTCGCCCTCTTGCACGCACACATGTACCGTCAAAAACCGGCTTCACTTCGTTGTTCGCAACGCTCCATCTTACTTTTTTATTTGGCACCTAACTTTTCACGTGTCTGTACCACAGACTGTACTATATACTATACTTGATATCGCTATACAGTCGCCTGTAGTAGGTAAGCAATGTTGAATGAAATTACGCACAGCGCCTAAAAGTTTTCATACAAATCTTGCCTACAATCGCTTTTATGATGGTTATACCTCCGAAAGTGGGCGCCCTCAGAGGTTTTTATTTAATAAGTTATTAATAGAAAATTATTTTAATAAAAATTTTCCTCAAATTCTCAGGGCCCATGGTTTAGTATTTTTAGAAGATATCACTATATTTCCTCGTAGTAATTCGTAGAAAAAGATAACATATGCGTCAAAACGACACTTTTAGCAGTTTTGCTATCTTCTTTTAGCAGTGACTACGTAATGATACAGTTTAAAAATACTAGACTATGGGCCCTAAAAAATTCACTAAAGTTTTATTCAAATTGTGTATTAGAATTACAATATTAAATACAATTCACCGCGGCGCCACTTTCAGTGATACAACCGCCTTAAGTGAGTATAGAAAGCGTAAACTCATAATACGCCTACTGAATGGGCATTGCTGTAGTTAGTACTGGCTAGTTAGTACTAGCTAGTTAGTACGCTAGTACTATTACCTATTCTGTGGTACTAGTCCATCATTTGTCTGCATTCATTATTACACTATGCCATAGATATCTTTAATTCAGACGATAACACACGACCCGAGCTCAACCCGAACTCAAATAAAACTCAACTCAACCGCAGCCCACTCCTTGAAATGCATCGCTTACAATTTTGAGTCTTATCTTATGGTATAATTATGAGTATAACGGCTCATCACCTTTTACATAGTACTGCTTTTCCCAACGCAGGGGCGTTTATTGTTGAGGAGTTCTCCTGGTACTTAACTATTAGCTCCACTTCACCATATGAATTATGATGAACATAAATAGCCTAGCCTAGCAACCATATTAAAGTAATCGTATCGTACCAGTGAACTACTTAGTATTGAATAGTTCCGATGATCATCTATTTAATAAGCTTCGTTATATTTTGTCTATACAACTGCACCCACCCCGCGCTGAACCCAAACTCGACTCAAACTCAACTCAAACTCAACCCGAACGCAACTCAAACTCAACCCGAACGCAACTCAAACTCCACCCGAACTCAACTTAAATGCAGCTCGCGCCTTATTATTGTGTTATTGTCATTAGACTCAAAATTGTAAGCGATGCATTTCAAGGAGTGGGCTGCGGTTGAGTTGAGCTCGGGTCGTGTGTGTGTTAAGGTGCTATTCGAAGCACGCTGCCAACTGCAACTGCCGACAGCACGTGCAGCGGTTGCATGAAGTCGGCCGCGGCTGCACTACTGGTTTGTATGTATTTATATGAAATGGCTTTCGAGCGCCGCTGGAGCTGCACATGCAGCCTACGGCGACTGCTGCAGCGGCGCTTGAAAGCTATTTCACATAAATACATACAAACCAGTAGTGCAGCCGCGGCCGACTTCATGCAACCGCTGCACGTGCTGTCGGCAGTTGCAGTTGGCAGCGTGCTTCCAAATAGCACCTTTATCGTCTGAACGTAGTCGCTATACTGATGTATTAAGAACACCGGTCGTAGTACATTCTCCTGACAAATAGTCGGTCGTCCGGTGTTCCCGCCATTTCTCGTTTCCTGGTACATTTCTGTTTTCCATAAACATTATTACCGTACAATATATATATAAGACAGAAGAACCGCTCAGAACAATCGTTTTCCGTGCACTCGCACCACACATAGACAAAGACATGTACAGGCAAACTTGGGCCAAGCTGTTCCTAAAGTTCTATAGAAAACAATAATTTTCGCGGATGAAACCACAGATTACAAGATTTAGTGGATAAAACTGACTAAAAATCGCGCTGCGCGGCCCTTTATCTACAATAGACAGGCAAAATCATAAGTGGATGAAACTCACTAGAAATCGCGCGGCACGGCCATTTTCTTATTATCGAAAGGCAAGAGTAGGTACAAGATTAATGGATAAAACCGACTAAAAATCGCGCTGCGCGGCCGTTTTCATACCATATACAGTAGTCATTTAAGTTACATTATATTTTAAATATTTATTAATTCCCGACATTTTCAAATTTTCTCCATATATTTTGGACTTCCGATCTGGCAACCCTAACTGCGCTAGTCACGTGGTACCTACTAAAATTTGGGTCGAGAAAGTTATTTCGCTACTGTACAAACTTTAATGTTTTCTGTGCTAGCTAACACACAGAAAGACAGTTTATTTTTTATTTTTCGCATTTATAATATTAACTTTGGATGAACATGATGGTAGGAATTTATTATTCAAGTAAGCTCTGTTTAGTAATAATAATAATAAAAGTAATTTAAAGAGAATGTACAGCGCTGGACGAAATAGTAAAAATTATAGAAATTATTAACAACATTGTCGTTTTTAATTAATAACTAAGTAATAAACTATTTCTTTTTTTCGAAAACTGTAAATCACTAAACTAGCTAAGATTTTTTTAAATTATATTTTCAAGATTATAGGTCTGTTATTTATTGGTTGGCACTTCAGTTAAAAACTACAAAATTGGAGGTCACGTTACGATTTTTTTTATCGAGAAAATTTTTAAGATATCTTGTTTCTGTCAATCACATAACTGAGTTGAGTACTATAATCTAATATCTACATATTTTTTTGGGACTGAAAAATCAAGTTTCTGTGTGAAATCGTTGTTCAAAAATGTGTATAAGACGTTGTAGTTTGTACGGCCCCTTAAGAGGCTTGTCAAGCAAATGGTCTCCATACAAACGGCGATAACGTTTCCCACCTTAGAGCATTTAACCAAATGCTCTAAGTTTCCCACCCTCTAACTCAGGGGTCTCCAAACTACGGCCCGCGGGCCAGATCCGGCCCGCGAGCACCAACAATCCGGCCCGCGAAAGCAAGCCGTATCGTCCAACAATACTGTAGTTTACAGTATGTTGGTACAATGAGCTAGCTAGATCCTGGCCCTTGGGACTTTGTGGAGGAGTTAGTCTGGCCCTTAGGCTAAAATGTTTGGAGACCCATGCTCTAACTCATTGGTTCCTAACCTGGGGCCGTACCGGCTAACGAATCGAACTTCGGAAAATTTGCCGAGTTTCAAATTAAAAAAGATAAATTGTAGTAAGGAATTTCGTATTGTACTATTTGTTGAAGTTATTTGGAAGATATGGATGTTTGTGTGACCTCATGAATTAGGGTTCGCCATTTTGGCCCGATTGGGGCTCGATTTATCTGTTTTAATTTGAAACCCGGCAGACTTTTCGAAGTTCGATTCGTCAGCCGGTACGGCCCCTGGGGGTAATTACCCCCGCAGGGGTAAAACAGCTATTCTATGGGGGTAACAGAGGTGGTACCAGTAAAAATGACAATCTTCGATGACACAATTTGTGTACTGTGGCAACCCAGCCCCAAGCCCACGATGGGGGTAAAGTTTGCTTTCCTACTAGGTGATATGGGTAACAATATTGAGAAGGTTAGGAACCACTGCCTAACTAAACCTTAACCTACAGCTATGAATTTTTGGTATGTTTTTGAAATGCCTAAAAACTAGGACTGTACGTTTTGATCTTTTAAATATCTGTAATAGATTGAAATATTTGCATTTTAGTGATTACATACAAAACAAAAAAGTGCCAATATTTTCAAATCTACAATGAATATTTGAAAAAATCAAAACGCCCTAGTTTTTAGGCATTTCAAAAACATACCAAAAATTCATTGCTGTAGGTTAAGGTTTAGATAGTGAGTGGGAAACGTTATCGCCGTTTGTATGGAGACCAGGGATTGAAATACCGTTAAAAAAAACGCTACAAAAAAATAACGTTAAAAATACCGTTAAAACATTTTATCGGTAAATTTACCGGTAAAAATAACGTTAAAAAATTGTTCCGGTAAAATTACCGTTAAATATAGCGTTGAACTTTAGTACCGGTAAAATTATCGGTAAAAATTAACGTTATTAATTAAAATAACGTTAATTTTAAAGTAACGGTAACAAAAAGAAAGAAATAACGTTATAATTAACGTTATTTACTGAAATAACGTTAATTTCGTTAAAATAACGTTAAAATGAACGTTATTTATTGACATAACGTTAATGTTAAAATTAACGGTAAAAAAGTAAGAAATAACGTTACATTTAAAAATAACGTTATCATTCCCCGATGGAGACCGCTTGCTTGACAATCCTCTTAAAAGAATGAAGTTATTTTGGCGATGTGTTATGTTTCTGTGTCTTCTGCGAGATTACAAAAGCCAGTTGATTTCGGCCAGGTACTTGGACGAAACGCTCTGGCTTTTGTAGTATTTTTTTTTTATACCACAGTATTTCACCATTTTGTCCCAAGTACCTGGCTGAAATCACCAGGGTTTTGTAATCTCGCGTCTCTACTCTAAAATATCTGATTGTTATTTGTTTGTTTGTATGTTATTAATAATGAGAAATGTCTTGTTTCAGGTACGATTTATGTGGTGCTTCTCAATACATCATTGTAACCATAAGTATTCTTTATTTATTACAAAAATATAGTCCATATTACAATAATTACTTGCAGCAATATACAACGTGTTCCAAAATAACCCCTAATGCCGAATATGGTAGATAGGGACCATCAAACTGAATAACTTTTACTATGGGACCAACTCTGAAATCGCGAAAAAGAAAACAGCTGTTTCCTACAAAAATTAATAACGAAAAATGTATAATCATAGCTATCGTATTTAATCCTTACTAATATTATAAATGCGAAAGTCCGTTTGTTTGTTTGTTACGCCTTCACGTCTTAACTACTGAACCGATCATCATGAAATTTTACATACACGTTGCTAGGGGTACAGAGAAGGACATAGGGTACCTTTCATCCTGAAAAAAAGGATTGTTCCCGAGGGATAGCAAAAAACTTTCCACGCATACGAAGTCGCGGGCGGCCGCTAGTAATCATCTAAATTGGTTCAGTGGTTCAGGCGTGAAAGGGTAGGATCGTGGTTAAATAACTATTTTTTTTACAACGTTGCAAACAATACACCTTTATTTCGAATATCATAAAATATTACTTTTTCAGACCCGTGTTGAATGAGAAAAGTGCTATTTTTCATAAAAATCCTTCATGACTTGAAAATGCATATTAATGGCTGGCTATTACGTTAATTTGGCATAATTTAAAAGTCGAAAAAGTCGCGACGAAATACCGTAATTTAGACAATTTACTTACTGCCACAATTTATGAATTGTCGCTACGATCCTGAAGATTTGCTGTGATATTGTATGAATGAAAATGTTTAAAGAATATCGAATAAATAAATAAAATAAACTAGGGGCTCTGTGAGCTAGACCTCGCTTTTGTGACATTGTTGAACACTTTTCGAAATGGCTGAAATGTGTTTTTTTTCGAAATATTTCAAAAAACTAGCTCGGCAAAAAAGACAATGGATTTTGACAGTTCTGTGTGTCGATAAAACGCTATATCACGCGATAATATCATGTTTCGGTGGTCTTTCTAGAGGGCTAAAGTCAATATAGAAAAGTTCGTTTTTTTAATTGACCCAGCCGACATCGAACCGGAGACCTCAGAGATGCTAACACCTTTAAACAAGTGAACATGAACAGGCACTCAACTACACAGAGGTCATCAGTATTTACAGAGTTGGACTCAGGCCATGTGGTCAGGCTCTCTCTAATGTTAAAAACACTCTAAATAGACCGTGGATATATGACGTCACATAGTGGCGGAAATATGGCGGAGTTTGACATCTTGTGTAAAAACAAACATCTGAAACAAGGAAGATTCTCTTCTTGAGACATGGAATCACGCCCAGGAGGGCATAATACTAATTCCTAATACCAAAATAACTCAATAAATTGATAAAAAAGCAAAAGTGCCAACGTTCTCATGTTTGTTTTTACCCAATTTTACGTACTTCCGAGATTAGATCAGCAAGCAATGGCGGGCTGTCACAAAAATTATCCCTTTTGGTGGCGCTACCGCTGCTGGAGATCTCTGTACGGGCAATTACCCCCGATTTTCACAATAATTTATTTTAAATTATATTTAAAAATCGTTGATACTAATAAATAATTATTATGGAAGTCGGACGGTAAACGAATTAAAGATTGAAGAAAACCAAATTGTGTTGGAAGAAAAATTTAAATTACGAAAAATCGCTTTCAACATCCAAAAATTGATAGAAAACAACAAAATGACAGGTCAACATCTACACTAGCGCCAAGTTAGTGGTAGTGCGCCGACTGGCGGACGATTTGTGAATCAGCAAAATTATCCTGCCATTGTCAATCACTCGAATGACTCGGTCGATATGCAATCGAGGTTGTCAAACGTCAGAATCTGGCGTCAGTCGAGAACTGTCAGGATTCGAGATTTTAAGGACTACGTACAGATTCGGGATGTGTCAATCCAGCTAATTGGAAGTCAATGAAAGTGGAGAAAAGCGATGCAATTCAACCGTGCTGTATACAACGTGTTACTTAGTACAAAATTAAAAAAAATTAAAAACCCCCGACCCCTAGGATTGCCAACCCTACTATATAATACTAGCGGCCGCCCGCGACTTCGTCTGCGTGAAGAGTTTTTTCGCTATCCCTCGGGAACTATATGTTTTTTCTGGGTAAAAGGTACCCTATGTCCTTTTCTGTACCCCTGACAACGTGAATACAAAATTTCATGACGATCGGTTCAGTAGTTAGGACGTGAAAGCGTAACAAACAAACAAATAAACAAACAAACGGACTTTCGCATTTATAATATTAGTAAGTAAGGATAATGATAGTATCCTACTATATTGAGGGCTCGTCTACTATATTTCTTGAAAAAATATATAGTATGCAAAACTACTATATTTTTTCAAGTGAAAAAATTAAACAAATGCAGCAAAAAATTACTACTTAAGAGTAATTTATTACGTATATTTTTTGTGTTATGAAAATGTTTAGTGAGTATGAAAAATACAACTTCTTTAAAATCCTCCATACAAAACGGGAATCAATATAATTTTTTGGACTTTTTCGCCATCTACTATATTTTTACACGTATTAATCTTGAAAATACTATATTTGACGCAAAAAAAGTTGGCAACCCTACCGACTCCGGTCAGGGTTACCTTACCATATACTTTCAATGTTATTGAAGTGACACGGTACTAAATTTCGAATCGATCGGACATATGAAAAGTAGTCAGACCCCCTCATCAACTATTAAAGAGCTGACAATCTTCAAATGGCTGATCAGGTCATGGTTATCTCACCGTATACTTCCAATATCATTAAGTAACACGGTACCAAATTTCGAATCAATACTAGCGGCCGCCCGCGACTTCGTCTGCGTGAAGAGTTTTTTCGCTATCCCTCGGGAACTATATGTTTTTTCTGGGTAAAAGGTACCCTATGTCCTTTTCTGTACCCCTGACAACGTGAATACAAAATTTCATGACGATCGGTTCAGTAGTTAGGACGTGAAAGCGTAACAAACAAACAAATAAACAAACAAACGGACTTTCGCATTTATAATATTAGTAAGTAAGGATAATGATAGTATCCTACTATATTGAGGGCTCGTCTACTATATTTCTTGAAAAAATATATAGTATGCAAAACTACTATATTTTTTCAAGTGAAAAAATTAAACAAATGCAGCAAAAAATTACTACTTAAGAGTAATTTATTACGTATATTTTTTGTGTTATGAAAATGTTTAGTGAGTATGAAAAATACAACTTCTTTAAAATCCTCCATACAAAACGGGAATCAATATAATTTTTTGGACTTTTTCGCCATCTACTATATTTTTACACGTATTAATCTTGAAAATACTATATTTGACGCAAAAAAAGTTGGCAACCCTACCGACTCCGGTCAGGGTTACCTTACCATATACTTTCAATGTTATTGAAGTGACACGGTACTAAATTTCGAATCGATCGGACATATGAAAAGTAGTCAGACCCCCTCATCAACTATTAAAGAGCTGACAATCTTCAAATGGCTGATCAGGTCATGGTTATCTCACCGTATACTTCCAATATCATTAAGTAACACGGTACCAAATTTCGAATCGATAGGACATATGGAAGGTAGTCAGATCCCCTCATCAACTTGAAAAAAGCTGATGATCTTCAAACGGCTGAACAGATTTTCATTAAACATGGCTAAGAACACTCGGGATAAAATTATCTATGACACAAAAAAAACTAAACTAAAATCGGTTCATCCGTTTAGGAGCTACGATACCACAGAACAGACAGATACACAGACACGTTAAACTTATAATACCCCTCTCTTTTTGCGTCGGGGGTTAAAAATCCCCTAATGCTGAAAATGGTAGATACTTAGATAGGGACCATCAAACTGAAACTCCAACCTTTACTATGGGACCATCTCTGAAATAGCGAAAAAAATCTGCTGTTTCATACATTTTTATGAAACAGCTGATATTTTTTCGCGATTTCAGAGTCGGTCCCATATATGTAGGGCTGCCATCCGTCCGGGTTTCCCCGGATTTGTCCTAGTTTGGGGGGCGTCAGGGGAGCGTCCGGGCGGGGTTCTGATTGTAGTCCGGGTAAAACCCGAACTATAATTAAAGTCCAGGTTTTGGATCAAACTCTGCTCAAAAAATACTATATTCATTCAGCGCACGCGCTACCTGCGAAAAAAATCGCGCTGCGTGGCCCTTTTTTTACTATAAACAAGCACCGCGCACCCCGCAAAAAATCGCGCCGCGCGGCCCATTTTCTTTACTATAAACAAGCACCGCGCACCCCGCAAAAAATTGCGCTGCACGGCCATTTTTTTTGTACTACAAACAAGCACCGCGCACCACGCAAAAAAAATATCGCTTTTTTACTATAAACAAGCAAGATTACAAGGCTAGTATATGAAACTGACTAAAAATCGCGCTGCGCGGCCAATTTTTTTCAACGAGCCGCCCCTGGCTATTTGGACATTTATTTTGGCCCGCTACGGTTGCAAAACTACTATACCTGGACCCTGGCTCTCCACAAAATTGTCTTGGACACCCCGGCGGCCGGCTCTACATCATAACTAGTAAAACACACTTCGGTACTAGTACGCTTCCGGTCCTGGGTGGCAGGTTTTAGAGATGGCAGCCCTACATATATGGGACAATTCAGAGGGGGTGGTCCGCAGCCGCAGCCCATAGTAAAAGTGTTCAGTTTGATGGTCCTATCACCATATTTGGCATTAGGGTTTTTTTGTAACAAGTTGTATGGTAATAATAATGTTAATTTATATCTTGTATCTTGTATACCTCTACTGGTTGCGCTGCGCCATCACTGGTTCTAGTGAGATATGGCCCTAATTTTTAATCAATATTGCATGCATCGTAAAATAAATCCAGCTATGTACTGATACGATGTCCCTGTTTCATTATAAAGAATGTTTAAAATCCGTCTTCTCAGTAGTTGGCTTTCTAGACTCCAGGGCGTCCCGCGGTACACAGTAAAACAATATTTGTCATATTTTGATAGAATAGATGCCTGCAGTTTAGTGATGCGCAGGCCGCCGGTAGGAAATCCGTTTATCGATAGTTTACGACATGACATGAAATTCATAATAATTTTAAAAGTTATGTTTATTGACCTCCGTGGTCGAGTGGCTTGTACACCGGTTTTTAAGATGCTGCCTATTATAAAAAATGTTTAAATTTCGTCTTCTTAGTAGATGGCTTTCTGGAATCTAGGGCGTCCCGCGGTAGGTACACAGTAAAACAATATTTGTCATACTTTGATAGATGCCTGCAGTTTAGTGATGCGCTAGCAGGTAGGGAATTCGTTTATCGATAGTTTACGATATAACATTCATATTTTATGAGTTATTTTGAAAGTTATGTTTATTGACCTCCGTGGCTTGAACACCGGTTTTTAAGATGTTGCCATCTGTGTGGTCACGGGTTTGATTCCCGGCTGGGTCAGTTTAGATATGAGGATATGTATGTACCTACCCTTTGCTGCGGTTGTAGTCTACTAAATAAGTTTTTCATTGTAAGTATGTTATTAGCAAATAAATCATTTTTGTTTTGCATTTATAATTATTAATTTGATGTTCAAAGTCGAGTTTCAATAGTTAATTTTCGAGTGTTCATCGTATTTCAATCGAATATCTTTCCCTCACATTTTGAAATAAATCTCAGCACTTATCGATACCAAGTCGACAGTTTTTAAACTACGTTTCCCATCACTATAGGATGGCTCGCTGCGACCGCGACACAAGAAAAACGTCTTTATAACACACCTGGGTACCGTCTACGCGACCGAACAGACTCGATACTTTAATCTTGTGCAGGTGCAACTTGCATTCTAAGCAACTTGTTTAAATAAAGAGAGATTCCATTTCATTAAGAGATACTTATTTTGTAAACAAACAACTAATCTCGTTCGTATAGTTCGAAATAAGGAATAAATAAAACTAGGTATATTTTTCGCAACTTCGCTATTTGAATTTCGTTTCATATGGGAATTTCGGAAATAATAGCAGCTTATGTCCAATCGAATTTAGAACCGAAAATTAAAATGGAATACATATTGCGGTTTATATCAGTTTATGATACACTAGTGACCGCCCGCGACTTCGTCTGCATGGACAGTTATTTTTTAATTGGGATCAGTAATTTTTCTTTGATGAAGTGTTTTTTTTTCTAGACGAAAAGTACCCTATGTGCTTTTGTACCCCTGACAATATGTTTGCAAAACTTCATGATAATCGATATAATAAACTATCATACTTAATATTATAAATGTGAAAGTTTGTGGGTTTGGATGATTTTTCCTCAATCACGAAAAAACTACTGAACGGATTTCGTTAAAATTTGGCACACAGATAATAGGTAGCCTAGATTAAAACATAGGATACTTTTTATCCGGATATTCCCACGGGAACGAGAACCACTCTGGTAAAACTGTGGGCGGTCGCCAGTAATATATAAAATATAATAAACTTAAACTAAAATAAACTACTCATATTTTAAATGTGAAAGCTTAACGTACTATCATTTTTTCTGTGGCGTAACAAACAAACAAACTTATTTTCGCATTTAATATTAGTAAGAATATTAAAAGAATACACAAATCTTAGAGTAGTAACACCTAGAAGTCGTGTCCTCGTATGCAAAGTGAGGCAACTAATACTGAGCCAAAATGGCTTAGTTTTCAGATTGATATCCTTCATACGTTACCAAATCGTAACTAAAATCCAATAATATAGTAACTAATCTCCTAAAGGTAGGGAAATTGAAACTGTTTCGTACTTATTAGGTATGATCATGTAATAATGGACAATAAAAATCAGAACCGTCGCCATCATGGCTGTTTTAGTTGCCTCACTTTTGACAGTGCGCTTTGTAGGGAATTATCGTTCTATGTTTTATTATTCTAAGACACAAATACATCAAGTATCAATATCTTTACAGTGCCGTATAGCGCAGGTGTTCTCAACCAAAGCTACCCACAAACAATTACGGGCATATTATTAATTTATATTTATTTTACCTCTTTATTTTATTCACGTTTGCACCCCTTGAATTTAAATGACGCCACCGCGATCTGAGTAATGTGATATTCTTGTTTTTTTTTCATTGTTAGTAAATACTACAGCAATAACTAAATATTTTTTTATCAGAGCTGCCGACTTAATTGAGTGTGAAATGCTATCCCAAAATATGAATAATCGAATCACGTTAACCCAAATGAACGAAATCCCAAATCACGCTTTACCAAAAACTAAGCCAAAAAAACCGGACAAATGCGAGTCGTTGGCGTTCAAGCACATTTGCGGTGCATGCGTCAATTTGCTACCCTCAAAAATATTAAAAGTAAACGAAATCTTATTCTTAGGTATATTGTACTAGTATAGTATTATAATATCTGTGGTACATACTCATAGGCAAAGGAAATAGTGTTTAAAGTCTAGTCTAATAGGTACATAACATTTCTAAATATATTAGGTAAGTATTTCTGTTTTTATACTGCATTTATTTTATTCAAAGTACATAAATAAGATTATGTATAGATGTGGTCTTTAAAGGAGAACTGATTTTTTGGTAAAGAGCGATTAGGGATTTCGTTCATTTGGGTTAACGTGATTCAATTATTCATGTTTTGGAATAGCAATTCACACTCAACTTAATTGAATGTTTAAAAAATGTTTAACGACATGTTTGATTCTTGTAGCAACGTTTTGTTTAAAGATTTATTTACTATTTTCTCCAATAAAATTATATATAAGTAATAGTATACATTAAGTACCTATACCTACATACATTTAAATTTTTGCTAAATTAAATATTAGACTGCACTTAGCTCAAAAGTTTTATAAAGCTAATAAAAATACATTTAGGTACCTATTTAATTCAAAATTATCAACAAACAACGTCATTTAGTTCATATTTATTTGTAACTAGCTTCCGCCCGCTACTTCGTATGCGTGGACATAAATCCCTAGGAAAGCTTTGACCAGGATAAAAAGAGTATCTTGTCCAGGCTATAAAAAACTATTCCGTTTTGCGTGATTGAGTAACAAACATCCCAACTTTCACAATTATAATATTAAGCAGGATTTTTAATAGTACTATTTCAATATCAACTCTATTGTAAGTAGGAGCCCACTATCTCTTTAGCTTTACTTTCTGTGCCCCTGATAAGGTGTATTCAAAATTTCATGATGATCGGTTGAGTAGTTAAGTCGCTGTTATAGTTCTACTAGCGCAGCCAGTTTTCTCGTAAATCAAGTCAATATTTTAAAAAAGCTCATGTAATAATTTCTTAAATTATCTCTAATATTTTTTGAATAACTCTTCAACAGTTTTCATACTTTCTGTAAGTTTTAAAATTTTAGCTCAATGTTTAATCAATGAAAAGTACCAATAAGCTTCTTCGGAGTGCACTATAAGACACTTTTTACGGATTACAGCGCATAAATTGGTTAATTCAGATGTTATTTTAGAACTATTAAGTTTTGATTTGTTGGTTTTTTGGGTTTCCCGACGTTTCGACACCTTTCCAGGGGCCGTGGTCACGGAACGACTAAAGTAAAATATGCGCTTATACCAATATACGCGCTGTAATCCGTAAAAAATGATTTATTTCTAATGAACTGTACGCGCGGAAGCCTTAGAAGTGTATAATATGCACTATAAGAATTCACAATTTCGTCTTTATTATGCACTATGTTGTTTTTTCTGTATAAACCCTATTAAGACGTGAAACCGTAACTAACAAAGTCACTCTCACATTTATAATACTAAGTTAAGATAATTAATGTTATAGTAAGTTGGGCTACCATCGATAGCATTCCTTTGAAACCTGTAATTTCAAATAACACATCATCAACACTATCAGATGATAATCAACTGACATTTCAACACGGCACGTCATTGCTGTGGGAACTACTTACAGCTAAATCCCGACCCAGCTCAAGTATCATTTAAATTGATCCCGCTACAATTGTGTTTGACAACTCCAATTGTATAATGAGACGTGTCTGTTTCCTGCGTTTGATGTGCCATGTTAGCGATGTTCGGCAAATATTTTAAGTGCTTAAGATTGAATTGGAACCAATATCTAAGTTTTGATAGATGATTTAATAAGGTCACGCCTTTCTCCCAAGGGTAGACAGACCGTTTTAACCGTCTCTATGATCTAGTCACTATTTTTTTTATGTATGGACTGTCTGCGCGTTTGACCTCACTTTCACCTGATGGAAAGGAGGAGGACGAAGTTGGAGCACGCGCAGTCAGTAAATGCCTATTTACTCTGGCCTCAAAGACGCCCAAGTTGTATTGTTCGGGGAGTTCTACATCTTAGCTGTTCGAATTAAACAGTTGGAACCGAAGCGTTTTGTGCGGGTGCACGGAATATTGACAACATAAGGATGAAAGGCCGCCCTGCATTTGGTAGTCTGTATATGAAGATCTACTAGACCATAGATGATGATTGATGAACCACTAGACGAGTGGTTCATCATGGTGGATTACGGGTGCAGTGTGCTTCCACCTTCGGCCTTATGGTCACTTAACATCAGGTGAGGTGACGGCCAAGCACTGACTCGTTGTGGGTATAAAAGACAGAAATCACTTCTTTCCTATTGCTACGGTCCTGTGTTTTTTCTTTGGCTTCACCTACTCTTATCAATCATCATCACTATCATCACAGATGCCCCCCGATTTCGACTACTTCTTGGTTTGGCTTTTGGTTTAAATTTTTTTTGGACCTACGGATTTACTCTGAATCTCTATCGACATTAAAATTGTAACGCTTCGTACTCTTGGTTTGCGTTGCGACATCGCCAATATGGACCTTAACAAAAAAGCATTTCAGGATTTCAAAGTGATCAACTTTTGTTTAAATACTCTCATCAAATTAATTACACCAAATGTTTTACACATCGTCCTTATTTTCTAGTACTAGTGATGTCCATTGACAGCAATTTTATTTTAAATCTATTGAAAATAAAAATCTTTTGACGTAATATTAAATCTCTTTCCTTCTTTCTTTACAATGACAGGTTCTGAATAGTACTATCTGCGAGATTCATTTAAAGAAAAAAACATTCAAATTAAATAACAATATTCTTTATTGGAAGTTATCCAAAACTTGTAAAATGTACAATTAAGTAACATACTGTGCCCTTACTGTTCCATAGCTCTTAAAACCTTAATAATTCAAAGTTCGATCCATAGTTTAGAATTTCAGTAATTCGATTTAACTAAATCAAAGTAAATATGTTTTTCTGTTATTAATTCTTATACGTCACAAATCTAAAACATGTACGTATCATTCTTAATAAAACTTTTACATTAATTCATTATGTATTTAGCTGTGTGCTGTTCCAGAAATATCCATTAAGGTGGTACCTTGAGCGAAAGTGGCGCCGCGGTGAATTTTATTTAATATTATAATTCTAATACACAATTTTAATAATGTTTATCGTGGAGATTTTAGGGCCCACAGTCTAGTATTTTTAGGCGGTATCGTTACATTCCCTAGTAGTCACTGCTAGAAGTAGATAGAAAAACTGCTAAAAGTATTTGACACATTTGCTTGAAAATCTCCACGATAAACATTATTAAAATCTTGATCTATTAATAACTTATTAAATAAAAACCTCTGAGGGCGCCACTTTCGGTCATACAACCGCCTTAAAATAATATTTTTTTAAATTATAGATAAATAAAAATAAATACTTAATTTTACAAGAAATAAAAACCGATTTCCATTTATTCTTTTTATCAGGAGATCGTTTTTAACTGCACCGCAGTCTCTTTTGAACGGCAATATATCGATACTTTTTATCGATGTTCGATTAATTCAATCAGGGCCCGACACTAATCGACACAAATTGGTCGATGCAACAAGAATTGTAGATTCATTTAATAGATAAAACGCCCCTATAAGTTACAATATCCTAATGGATCGTAATTATAGTATTGTCCCGCTTGTCCCATTGTCCCCTAACTATTATGGGACACTTACGATATCGAGAAACATTGTTTGTACACAAGTTCCCTTAATGATTGAGGAATAACGGGACTCGGGAGCAATGAGACGACGTCTTCACGGTAATCCAAATGTATTAGTTCTGAAGCGAGCACACACACATCAAACGGGCCATACAAAAGTTTTACATATACCCCCAAATAGCACATACATTACACCTCCCAGGTTATTTTGACAATACTACATAACTAATAACAACTTAAACTTACAATAGAAAAACGTACAGAGATTGTTTCTTAACTTAATAGGACCTCTCCACCATCGATTGACAATCCTACAAAGTACATGATTATGACACTTCAAAATTAACTACCGGTTTTCTGATCCTTTGGGAATATCTGTGTCCGGGCTGAGTCGATGGAAGATCAAATGGAATCTGAGGTTGTTCACCACAATCCGTTTTATCAGATTGAGTTTCATCAGTTGACTGTGTTCCAGGTAGGTTAACACATTCCAATTGATCTTTTTCCGCAACGATAACATCCTCATCCGACCTCTTTTCCGTACCGCAGGTAACATCAGAAAGTGTGGATCTTCGTCTAATTTGATCTACATGTCTTTTTAGAAGTTGACCGTCATCCCTTACCACTGACAACCTTCGCGCATCGTTACCTTCCCTTCCTTGCTCAGTGATAGTACCCTTGACCCACTTATCATTACCCGTATACTCTCGCACCCATACTGTATCGCCCTCTTTAAATTCCCGCCTGACACCCCCAGCGTATTCAGTCTGGCGCTGCTGGGCCGCGCCGACTCTGTCCCGCACGCCGCGCCCCGGCCGCAGCAGGGCCAGCCGACTCCGTAGCGGACGACGTTGCAATAGTATAGCTGGCGTCTCACCCGTACTAGCGTGTAATGTATTACGATATGCTAACAAAAACGTTTGTAAAGCTGCGTCTACATCTATATGGTCCTTAAATGCCTTTTTTATTGCGCGTTTACAAATTTTCACCGCATTCTCGGCGGCACCATTCGACGACGGATGATAGGTTGGAGAAAAGCTTTGGCGAATACCGTTACTAATTAAAAAGTTGCGAAACTCGACACTCGTAAACGGAGGCCCTTGATCTGAGACTAACTCCTCCGGTAAACCGAATCTTGCAAATGTTCTGCGTAATACTTTGATAACGTTAGTCGCGTTGGTTCGCTTCATTTCAAAAATCTCTAGCCATTTAGATGTCGAGTCAATTAAAACTAAGAATGTTAGATTTTTATAGGGACCGAGAAAATCAATATGCAACCTCGTCCATGGTCTAGAATGGTAACGCCAAGGCTCGGGCGGCGCCCGAGGAGGCGCGTCGGCTACCGCCGCACACGTTTCACAATTGTTACAAAGTTGTTCTATAGCTTTATCTATGTTAGGCCACCACACATAGCTACGGGCGAGGCCCTTCATTTTGACTATGCCCATGTGACCACTATGTAACTGTACTAAAATGTCTTTTTCCAACGCACTAGGTACCACTATGCGATAACCCCACATGACGCAACCGCCTTCTATGTATATTTCATGTCGTCTCACAAAATAAGGCTGCAATTGCTCATCTTTGCATTCCTGGGGCCACCCTGACTGTGCGTACAACATTATTCTACTAAGTATTACATCAGCTGCCGTCGCTTTTCTAATCTCACTGCTCGTAATCGGCAAAAATTTTTCTACAAAATTCAAATAACTACTTTCTTTACTGTTTTCGCGTTCAGTTACTGTTTGTGGCAATCGCGACAAACCGTCAGCACAGTTTTTACTCGATGACACATACTCGATATCATAGTTGTAGCCGGATAACAGAATCGCCCATCGCTGTAAGCGTGACGCGGCCATAAGTGGTATACCCACCTTATTACCAAATATGTACGTTAGCGGTTTATGATCCGTTTTAAGTATGAATTTGCGACCATATAGATATTGATGAAATTTACGCACCCCGTACACAATGGCAAGCGCTTCCCTATCTATTTGTGCGTAATCCTTTTCTGCGCGGGTGAGAGTGCGCGAAGCGAACGCCACTGGGCGCTCGCCCTCGCACGTTAGGTGTGATATCACCGCCCCCAGCCCCACGCCACTCGCGTCTGTCGTTAGCACTAACGGCAACTCACTCGAGTAATGTGTTAATACTTCGCTGCTAGCTAGTAATTCCTTTACTTTAGAAAAAGCCTGCGCGCAAACTGAATCGAAATTGAACTTTACCCCCACTCTTAACAGCCTGTATAACGGAGATAAAATTGTACTAAGATTTTTTATGAATTTACCGTAGTACATGACCATGCCAATAAATGCTTTCAATTCCGAAACTGTCGTAGGGGCTGGCGTTTTTATGATTGCTTGAACTTTCTCGGGACATGTGTGGACCCCGTCCTTACTTATAATGTGTCCTAGATATTTCACAGAATCGGCAAAAAAAACACATTTTTCCTTCTTTACTTTTAACCCAAATTTTTGTAAACGTTCAAATACTTTATGTAAATTATCAATATGATTTTCCTTAGAAATCCCCGTTATAATAATGTCATCTAAGAAAACCCCCACATGAGGCAAATCTGCAAAAAGCTGCTCGAGTCTTCTTTGAAAAATGCCGGGACTGGACGACAGACCAAATACCAACCTATTATACATAAACAACCCTTTATGAGTATTTATAACGGTATACTTCTTCGTGTCATCGAGTTCGAACTGTGCGTACGCTTGCGATAAGTCTATTTTGCTAAAATGTATTCCGCCTTTTAAGCGAACTAACAAATCTTCCATCCTAGGCAAGGGATATCGATCAACTTCTATCACTTTGTTTAATGTTAATTTATAATCGGCACAAATTCTAACATTACCGTCCTTCTTCATGACTGGTACTATCGGCGTCGCCCAGTCAGAGCGCTCCACCGGTGTGAGGATGCCATCGCGCACCATGTCAGCGAGCGCGTTCTCCACGGGCTCGCGCAGCGCGTACGCCAGGGGGCGCGCGCGCATAAACACCGGCCGCGCGCCTTCACGCACCGTGATGCTCACGGT
The DNA here is from genome assembly GCA_943789525.1 of Agriphila geniculea. Lineage (NCBI taxonomy): Eukaryota > Metazoa > Arthropoda > Insecta > Lepidoptera > Crambidae > Agriphila > Agriphila geniculea. The sequence goes on along the minus strand of OX038898.1, from coordinate 6,297,942 downwards.
GCCGCCCGTAAATCGACCCAGCCCGTCCGCAAACACCTCACAATATATAGAACTGAAAAGTGATACATCGAATTGATTAATGTTCTGTACCGGCAACAAACTATTTTCGAATGGTGGCAATTGAATGTTTAGAGACGCCATCCACTGTCTGCCTAATAATATAGTTTTGCCATTCTCTATGACATAAAGATCCAACCGATCAGATTTACTATTATATTTTACAATTGGACGAATTAATCCTAACGGTTTTATCGTTTCCCCTGTATAATATCTTAAAATTATATTACAAGGTTCTAGAGGTAAATCTTTTAACAAATTCTGATAACATTCTCGGCTTATGCAAGAAATAGCACTACCTGTATCACACTCCATATCAATGTTTTTTCCTTCAATGTTCATCGTGATATATATAGGCTTGCACTGTGATAACGATAATTGTGAAAGTTCAATAGTAATTACCTCCTCATCACTGGTAACATCTACGTTGTCTTCGTCTCCCACCTGAGTGTCCGTCGCCACACTATGCTGATTCGTCATGTTCGGACACATGCGCCGTAGATGCCCTCGCTGATTGCATACACGACATACGTAACGCAGGAACTTGCATCCAGCCGAATCATGTTCAGCCCCGCACACCGTACACTGCCGCTGCTCCCGCCGGGCCCGCTCAGCTGGTGGCGCGGGCGCATGCTGAACGCGCGCACCCCGCTGCCCGCGAATGCCGCCGCCGCTCGAGCCGCCACGATATGCCCCCGCCATCGTTGATCGCTCCGCCCCCGCTCCCATAGGTCGCCGATCCACTCTCAATGCCTGACATTCGACTGATGCACTCGATGTCCTTCTTTGACCTTCGACCACCGCTGCATCCTTCTCTGCTGCTTCCATGCTGATGGCTAATCGATAGGCTTTTCCAAAATCCAGCTCATTTTCCGAAAATAACCTCTGGCGAATAACTTCACTGCGTATTCCGCACACCAGTTGGTCTCTCAGGTTCTCTTCGAGTCCTGCTTGAAATTCGCACGTCTTTGACATTTTTTTCAAAATAGCTATAAATTCCGAAATGCTCTCATCGGCCATTTGCTTTCTATTCCTAAATTTATATCTTTCTGCCAGTATGCTTGGTTTTGGTTGAAGGTATTTTGTCATTACCTCACATAATTCGCCGAACTTTTTATCCTTCGGTTTAATCGGCGTGCACAAATTCACTAACAGCTCATAACTTTCTGCGCCCATAACTGTTATAAGCGTTGGGACTTGGATATCGGCCGCTATTTTGTTCACTAAAAAATATTGTTCCAACCTTTCCACATACAGTTGCCAATCGTCTTTATGCAAGTCAAATTCGGTTATTTTTCCAATTGACATTGTAAATACACTTTAACACACGCGTAGGTTACAATTACTAATTATTTTTAATAATTATTAATTATCACTATCTCGCCGTCACTGAGGAATAACGGGACTCGGGAGCAATGAGACGACGTCTTCACGGTAATCCAAATGTATTAGTTCTGAAGCGAGCACACACACATCAAACGGGCCATACAAAAGTTTTACATATACCCCCAAATAGCACATACATTACAATGATGTCGGTACCTACCATTTTTTTATAAGACTAGCTTTTAAAATTGCTCTAAATAATAGGTAATGACTTTATTTGTTGACAAAAGCCTAAACTAATCTTATTTTAATGAGGGCTTTTCAAAGTGACATTTATAAAATAAAAATAGTAACTATTTGCCTCACTAGATGGCGTAGAAGGAAAGAGAATTGTCAAAATTGGCTTTTAAAAATAAACCGCATGTACCAAACAGGCAAGAGCGCTCGCTGGCTGACATCTGCCCAAAGAGAAACATTTTAGGGCTACATCTGCCTGCATATATGAGTACTTTTCGAAGCATAGTAAAAAAAAATACATTGATAACACACACATTTTTTTCAACGCCATCTATCGAGCCTACAGTTTTTTGTCATTTTGAAAAGCTCTCATTCAAGTTCATCCTTAAGGCTGTAGAGTCGCATCACGTTCCATTTTTAAAATATTCAATACAAATGATCAAAACAACTCTGCGCGAGCCGTAATGAGGGCGAACTATGAAAATTCCTATTAAATGATTAAATAGATATAAGTATATAGAAAATACGCAATACATTAGACAAATACCTCATTATTCCTAAGAAAAATTAAAAATTACTTTAGACTTTGTAAATACCAGTAAAAAAACATGTCAAAGTGTACCAATTTGAGCATTTTTAATATTTTATTTATCTGTGATAAAAAGCATTTTTTTAAATTTTCTCTCTATAGGGAACTCCTTGACAATACAAACAATAAGTGAAATAATAAATATGAGTCGTATTCTTATTTGTTACAGCTGAAACGTTTTTGAAAAATACCTCTGACAAGCAAATTTGAAATTCCACATGAACAGATTGTCTTCGTTTTAAAATACCTGACAATTTATTATGTTTTTCTCTCTATACGGCACTAATTTAAGAATTTTGCTTCCTAAAACTAAAGTTTACATAAATAATAATGCTTTCATTCTTTAGATAACTTCATTGGAAAATCACTAATTTCGTTGAAATGCAAATATACAGCCTTAAGTTTATCCACATACTTAATATTTATACTTTTATACCCTTTTAAATCCAATATCCACTTAATTCATTAGTTTTAAATTCAAAACAACTTGTTTTTCACTATCGACTAATTGGCCGTCAAGATGGCGGCTTGATTACGATAAAAATTCAAAATGGCGTCTACATTTTAAGTTGTTTATCGCGAAAATAGAGGCTTGTGGCCTTCCAACTTAATTAATCCTTTAGAATTAGTTTTTAAGACAATACGACAAGTATTTAATGGATTTTGACGACTGTTTGGCGCAGTGCCTTTCTTTTGAGTCAAAAGTTCCGGATTTGAATCCTGATAGGGGAATAAGTAATATTATGTTTGTGTAATGAGCAAATGGTTTTAACTGCCTCTGTGGTCTAGTGGACGCAGGGGTCCCGGGTTCGATTCCCAGGGGGGGGGGGGGTACAATTTGTACCTACTCGGTTTGGTTGGTGGTACGGCTTATTTCAAGTCCGCTACTAGCCAGACTCAGACAGACCGTGGCAGCTAGCCAGCGGCTAGCTAGCTACCACCTTCTTACCTAAGTCGGACGCCATAACAATAAAAAAAAATTGTGTTCCGGCAGTTAAAGGTAAGATAGCCAGTTCCTCAGTGATGAGGATTCCGGGTGTAGTGCGCTTCCACCAGCCTAATTAGGTGAGAGATGAAGGCCAAGCACTGTCCCGTTGTAAATAAAAAAAATGAGCATAATTTTTTTATTTCTGTAATTTTGTTTTACCACTTTGGCGGTGAATATCTTTCAAACGGTTGACTTTGAGAAAAAGTTGTCTTAGGAACCTTAATGTCATTTTTAAAGACCTATCTATAAACACCCAACACGTGTTGGTTTGAAGGAAAATTTTTTTTCCGTTTCAGTTCCATGTATGGGGAGCCCCCCCTTAATCTTTTATTTTTCTTATTTTTGTATTAAATTCGTTAAGCGGTTAACAGAATACATCTACCTACCAAGTTTCAACTGTGTAGTCTTAATACTTTCGGAATAAAGTGGCTGTGACATACGGACAGACAGACAGACAGACAGACAGACATGACGAAACTATAAGGGTTCCGTTTTTTGCCATTTAGGCTACGGAACCCTAAAAATAAATTGCTGCCGGGTTTAGTATTTAAGTATCCCATTAACAGTCGCCTTTAATTATTTCCAGTTACCTAATTAATTAATTCCCTATTTTATTTAAAAAAGGTGACTATCATCGTAATCGAGATGACAAAAATACCATGTTGGGCAGCTTAAATCAGTTATAAAGTTATCTACTTGATATAATAGTTGCCCACTCAGTATTATTGTCACTCATTTAGAATTTTCACTGCTCACTTAATTTATTTTTCTCCCACGTGTAGTCGCCCGTTTAGTGATTTAGTCGCCCAATAAATAAACCGCTGCCAGGTTTAGTATTTAAGTATCCCATTAACAGAGATGTGCAAAATACTTTATTAAAAGTATTTAAATATAAAATACAAATACTTGGCTATTTTTTGTATTTCAAATAAAAATACAAAATAGTTTTCAAAAAAGTATTTAAATACAAAATACAAAATACGTATTTTCAAAATACTTTTTTCAAATAAAATACCTTTTCTCGTATTTTATTTTTTATCATTGTTATTATTTTTATTAACAGTTACAAGTGTACTACCACACTAGGTACTACACAGTCCATAATAATTAATTAGAAGACGTTATCTTTATCTTTTGCAATAAACAAAAAACACAAAGTTTCAAAAAGCGTTATAAATGTTTATTGCCTTTGGTCTTGAACTAACGATAATTTAAAGGCGTGAAATATACCTAATTTTATTGACAAACATGTTGGGGTCTATCCGCACTCCTGTTGGAATGGCCGCCATTTTAAATTTGACTTTTTTTTAGATGACCTTGCGGAACAATATAAATTTCTCCGGATTTAGAAGTCCTAGAGTTATAACAAAAATACTGTTCGAAAGCTAATAATCCACCTATCAACTCAAAAAAATAATGTGTGAACTTTCAACTCAAATATGACATAAAAAATTACTGAAGTAAAATTTTATACGAAATTTGTGTACTTTTTTTGAGTTTTTATTACATTTCTCAAAAACTAGGACATTTGCATTATTCAAATACACAGGGATATTATCTACAAAACGACTTCAAAATTTATTGCTCTACGTTGCATTTTTTGAGAGTTATTTTTGTTTGAATTATGACCCTTAAAATGGCGGCCATTCCAACAGGAGTGGGGATAGACCCCAACATGTGGGTGTTTGTATCGATAAAATTAGGTATATTGTTATGAAAACAACTGCCTCCCTCATGCCTAATACATAACATAAGAAAACAAAGAGCATGACCGTGGCCGACACTAGATTATTTCATGAACTTTCTTCTAAAGTAAAGTAAAAAATACAGTTTCCAAAAAACAACGCAATTAGACAATGCAACCACCACTCTGTTCCCTTGACCTGTGGCCCGATTTTTAATAAAGTATGATACAGAAATGAAACTTGTTTCCAAATATAGATATTATCAATATCATTCGGGTTGTCTTTTTTCAACAGACTTCAAAAAAGGAGGAGGTTCTCAATTCGATTGTATTTTTTATAGTTGTTCGCGCGTATCTTCGATATTTATAGACCGATTTTGGTGGTTCTTTTTTGTTTGATTGAGTTTTCTTGCGAGATGGTCCCAATTTTTATTATTTTTTTAAACGTTCCAGTACTTTTCAAATAATCCTAAAAATACTTGATTTTGCGTTAACTACCGTGACGACTTGGTTATTATGAACCGATTTTTTGTTGGAAAAGGGATACCCTTAAGTGTCCTTTTAATTTAATTGACATTGGACCTTGGACTTCGAAGATATTCAAGGGAACTCTTCAAACTCAAATAGGATATGTATAGTGATTGTGATATTGGTAGATTTGTGACAATCCAAAACAAATCAAGTTATGGTCTGTGACGTTCTGGAATAGACTTGGACTACAAAACCACAACAACTCTTTAAAAACAAGCAGCGTAAATTAAGAAATTGAGTTATGGGCATTTTGAAAATATATAAAATCAAAAATATTACATGCTTAGACACTTACCACAAAAAAATTAAAAATAAAAAAGCTTCTTTAAAAAAGAAATACCTTCAAAAACCTAAAAATAAAAACAAAAACAGCTTCACATAGCTCTAAAAGGCGAGAAGTAATATTAAAATCACCAATACGCATATCTATTTTAATAAAAAATAACGTCTAATGAAGTCGGATGGGGATTTTAGAATAAAAAAAGTTTTCCTCCATCGAGCCCCAACCGACTTCAATAGAATTTGTTTATTAAAATTTATATGCGTATTTGTGATTACAATATTATTTCATGGTTTTTAGAGCTATTTTTAAAGATTTTTGTTTTTATTTTTAGGTTTTTGAAGGAGGTTATAACTTTTTTTCACTGGGATACATTTTTTTGGTGCCATATTATAAGTCAACCCTAATGATAATAATATCTAGAGAAAGAAAATTTTAAATTTGTCGCGGGTTTGAGATGACACGACTCGTTGGCCAGACTTTATACTTGGAAACAAGTTTCGTTTCTGTACCATACTTTTTTTTTTAAATTGGGCCAAAAACGGCAGACTAATTTTTACAAACACTCTAACTTGGGATCTTTGTAGCTTCAAAAAATATTAGTGTTAAAACTGGTCAAATAAATAAAATATGGTATAAAATAACTTCATATTAATTCACCGATTTTTAACACTAGCATTTGTTCAAAGAGATCATCCTTAATATTATACGCAGATCGGCATACGTGGCCCACGTCTGCCTAGTGTAGAACTCTTTAGCGATTAGTCTGCTGAAATGCACCCATTAGAACCCATTGCTAAAGATAGAAATTAAACGAAGTGTCATGACAAATTACCGAGCTCTGTAATTAGTTGTTTTGTTTTTTTGACATTGACATGACATACTATACCACAGAATACATATACCAATACACAGAAAAAAGTAATTTGTATTTTAAAAATACTAAGTACCTCATAAAAAGTATTTCAAATAAAATACAAAATACATTTTGAAAAAAAGTATTTTAAATACAAAATACAAATACGTATTTTGTATTTTGTATTTGTATTTTAAATACATGTATTTCAAATAATTCACATCTCTGCCCATTAACAGTCGCCTTTAATTATTTCCAGTCACCCAATTAATTCCCTAAAGTAAGGAAACTTTCAATTGCTTATATGAAACATCCATAAAATTTACTCTTACAAAAGTTGCTTCATATTTCAGAACGTAGGTACGTTTAATTTAAATTCTAGCCAAATAGAAAATTAATTGATTCCTTTTACAATAGGAGAAAATCGTGTGGCCGGGTCGTTTAATACAATGGAACGAGTACACATATTCGTCTCTTTCTAACGTTTTCCTATTCGTAAGAGTGAGAGAGAGGGGTGTGGACGACATTCATTAGGCATTCAGAAAATGAAACTCGATCATATTATTTTCCGACGCGTTTAAAAAGGGACAGGGTTGTGCGGAAAAGAGCAATTTTATAAAAAATACTATTAAATAACTTCTTATGTGACATGAGAAGCTAGGTAGCGCAAAAATTCGCAGGTTAAGTAACTTTCGCAAGGGTCGGTCATGGGATGGGTGACCCAAAATTTATCTCGAGCTCCTCCGTGCTTCGGGAGATACATTAAGCCGTTGATCGCGGTTGCATATTGCCACTTATGTTTATTCTGTGATATTGCAGGGAGTCATTAACAATAAGAACCACCAATCCACTTGGGTCCGCGTGGTGGGTTATGTTATGGCCCATCTTCCTCATGCGTTTAAAAGGAAAGACTTTACGAGTTATTGGTTACACAGTTATTTTTCTTTTTAATGTCAAACTTCAGTAGTTTGACAAAGAGCTACCAGTTTCGTGTAACTATTTATACGCTATATTATGTTACTAGCAACCCGTCCTCGCTTCGCTTCGGTGTAGTGTGGAATTTGACACCATGTATTATACATATAAACCGTCCTCTTGACTACTCTATCTATTAAAAAAACCGTCTCAAAATCCGTTGCATAGTTTTAAAGATTTAAGCATACATAGGGATATAGGGACAGATAAAGCGACTTTGTTTTATACTATGTAGGTTATTATATTAGTGATTATTTTTATACAACATAATTATTTTATTGACATATTGTTAAGTACTTGATAAAAAGCAGCAAGTCTGTGCCTAAACAAAAGGAAATCTGGCAAATTTTTATTATGAACTCTTTGTTTTTTTTTTGTCTTGGTCGTGATTAATATTGAATAAACACTTTATATTTAGAATCGTTTTTCGGACATCCATCTAACAATAATCCTACGCAATCCATCCAACTGAAGTTAATCGAACAAAGTTTATAATAAATTACGCACCCATCTTGGTTCTTTCTCGCCTAATCCCGTCAAACAAGCTTCGGAAATGAAATTAGGAAAAGCTTTGACGTGAGCTAAGTTGATTACTGTTCAAATTATCGCCAGACACCGCGAACTGTCAGTGTCTTTTGTCTATGCGATTTGCTATTAAAAAGATATAACGAACTATCAAAGTACCTATTTTTTTAATTGAAATGAGAGCTTTTCAAAATGACAAAAAACTGTAGGCTCGATAGATGGCGTTGATAAAAATGTGCGATTTTTTTTTACTAAGCTTCGAAGAGTACTCAGGTAGGCAGGCAGCTGTAATCCTAAAATGTTTCTCTTTTGGCAGACGTCAGCCAGCGAGCGCTTACGCTCTTTGGTACAGGCCGTTAAATTTTAAAAGCCGATTTTGACACTTCTCTTTCCATCAACGCCATTTAATGAGGCAAATAGTTACTAATATTTTTATTTTTTAAATGTTACTTTGAAAACCCCTTAATAAAGATATATAACGAACTATAAAATAAAAGCACCTATTTTTTTATTCATTGCTATTTTTATGCCCGTTTGCACTAAACTTGGGTAAATTTGGTTTACACTAACAGTTCTCAGTCTCAGCTGTGACGAAACTACGAAATTGCCTAGTAAAGTGAATGATGAACGAATGACGAACGATTGGAATGATATTGTTTAAGGTCTATTATTAAAAAAACAAAATCTGTTTGAATTCGTCAACGTCGTTTAGTACGAAATTTTGCTTTATGTTAACTGTTACCGGCGGCGTGGACTAGCGCCGATAAGCGTCGGTCGGCAATCAGCTTTCTCGCTGTATACATACGGCCTTACGCATTAGGCGCTTCCTATTCGGATTCATGAATTAGGAATCTCCTAAGTGGAGTTAGGAATGGTTTAAAGTTAGTGCAAGCCTAGGAATACCCCAAACAAATTAGACATCATGAACTTAGGCATTCTTAAGTTTAGTGCAAACGGGCATTAGTCCCATACAGAAAGTGGCGCCCTCAGAGGTTTTATTTTATAACTTGTTAATAGAAAAGAATTTTAATAAAAGGAAACGTGGATTTTTTAGAAGGTATCATTACATTCCCTCGCAGTCATTTCTAGAAGTAGATAGCAAAACTGCTAATAGTGGCCGTTTTTAACACATTTGCTATCTAGGTACTTCTACGAAAGACTACGAGGGAATGTAATGATATCTTCTAAATAAGTACTCTTTACAATGAATCCTTAAAATTCCACATTTAGTTTTATTGAAATTATATTTTATAATTTACAATATTAAATAAAATTCACCGCGGTGCCAATTTCGGTCTGAGTACCGTGTTGAGACCAGCCTAGACTGAACAAATGATTTTTTAAATAAATTAACTTTTAGAAGACAAAAAAATAATATTTTAATAACACGGTTAGCTTGTAATACTGTTGTACCTAGGGTTAGCAGATCTAATAATGAGATTTCCTAACTTTTCCCTGACTTTTCAGTAAATTTCCTGACATTTTGTACACATACTCATTCTTCATTTAGTTGACGTTTAGTTTTTATTCTCACTAAAATGATTAACAAGTTATGTGTTTTCATTAAGTACTTACACTTTTTGGGATTTCAAAAATCCCTGATAACTGCAGTTTTTCCCTGTTTTCCCGACGAACGCCTGAACTAAATCCTGTCGTCTAACCCTAGTTGTACCTAATACCTACTTAGATATATTTTGTTCTTCATATTATTATATCGAATTGCGTTTTATTCTGTCTTCAAAGCGACAAAAATGTATACTGTTCAGTGAACCGAGATTGTTTTGGCAATGTTTATACTATATTTGTGATCATAACCAAATGTACGATTTGAATGAACAATTTGTAAAGGGATAAATAAGGAGACCAACCTCGGATGGTATTTAATTTATACATACAAATATGTAAATACATTGCGATTAAAATGAGGGCTTTTCAAAGTGACATTTAAAAAATAAAAATAGTTACTATTTGTCTCACTAGATGGCGTTGATGGAAAGAGAAGTGTCAAAATTGGCTTTTAAAAATAAACTGCCTGTACCAGAGAGAAAAGTGAGCGCTCGCTGGCTGACATCTGCCCAAAGAGAAACATTTTAGGGTTACACCTGCCTGCCTACTTGAGTAGGTACATTTTTATCAACGCCACCTATCGAGCCGAGTTTTTTGTCATTTTGAAAAGCCTTCATTATCATGGTGGGTACGGCACGTGTGACGGAACTGCGACTTCACTGATATGTGTGAATCAGTCTCCTTCCATAGATTCGTCAGCGCTAGCGATGCATCTCCTTTTCAGCATGGCAAAAATGCTTTCGTACATACATTTCATGTAGCAATGTATTTTTTTGCTAAGCTTCGAAGAGTACTCAGGTAGGCAGGTAGATGTAACCCTAAAATGTTTCTCTTTGGGCAAATGTCAGCCAGCGAGCGCTTACTTGCCTCTTTGGTACAGGCCGTTTATTTTTAAAAGCCAATTTTGACACTTCTCTTTCCATCAACGCCATATATTGAAGCAAATAGTTACTATTTTGATTTTTTTAATGTCACATTGTTTTCAATGAGCTTTTGCCCTCATTCTTTCATACATTTTCTATGAACGCATCCACAGTTCCACACCTGTCATTGTCTTCTTCTTCTTATTTTTAGTTTGGCAATCTACTCTCCTCTTTTAGGGAGTAAAAGTGAGTAGTGACTATAGTTGTAAAACAGCGGTTGTTATCGGATAGTTATCTAAAGCAGCCGATAATATCGTATAGACAGCGGCTGACAACCGGCTGCTTAACCGACTCAATACCAAAAGGTCTTACAACTTTTACAATTCCTGAGTCGAAATTGTTATAATATACGAGTCGTTAAATGCAAATAGGTATTTTTAGTAAATTAAATACCTACTCTGTCATGATGAATTCGTGGGCGATGAATTTGTAGAACATCAAACTGGAAATTCTGGTGTTCTCGTCAATTTCTCTGCACCACAAAACTGTTTACTGGTTACTGTAACGTTTATAGTAAGTAGGTAGTATGTAGATAGACAAAAATAATCACTTAGGACATAAAACGGCTTCAATAAAACATAGACATGTTTCAACTGTAGCCAGCCGCGGTTTATGGGTGATCACCAGACCCCGGATTTTCGGTGGCACGAATAAAATGACGTTTGACGTGGACACGTGGACAACTTGATTATCTATTTGTGTAATTTATCGATAAAAAAAATATAATTATGTAACGTGATATATAGACTTACTGTCGGAAATAGTAGAAATTACCTACCTACATTAAGAAAAGTGAAAATCGTGAAATGTATAAATAATAAAATTCACTGCAGTTTTTCTTGATGCAAAGATAGCAAAGTCAAAGTGAGTGAAGTAGAATGTCAAATTTTTAAGAAATACATCCTCCTTGGTAAAATATAAAAAATAAATACAGACGCGATCAAAGAAGTTCCACTTCAAAAATATTTTCAAAACATCGATATATAAAAACATTTACGATAATTTGGTAATCACTAGCAAGTTTGTATACCTGCCACCGCAAATCCGGCCTTTAGTGATCACCGTAGTCAGCGAAAAAAGCGGCTGGTCAGCGGCTGGCTGACTAAGATAACAACCGCCTTCACATCTATAGTAGTGACGAGACAGTGCTCTCAGTATCAGTGAACGCGTGTTCATAGATAATGTAACAAGATGGCGGTACTGTGCCGGAACTGTGACGATTTATGTTATTGCACAGAAAACAAAGGGTTTTATTTGTCAACGTTCGGTTGTCTTTCGTGTAACTGTGTGTCACCCAAATTGTTTGCCATAAACGGTGATTATTCGCCAGTTTTAATAATTCAATCATGGCTGAATGGCGGCTTGTACCTACTTGAAAACAGGGATGGCAATCGGTAAATTTAATATATCTACAACGTCTTAATGAATGAACCAAAGAGGGTAAAACCGTTTCTTCAGTCGGACCATCAAACTGAACTATGCGACTAGGGTTACCAGATGGCATTAAGGTATACCTAAAAATCCTGACAAAAAGCTTGATTTCTACTAAAAAGTCCTGACATTTTGCTTTCCATCAGCCATTTTAATGTCCCCACTGCTGGGGCACAGGCCTTCCTTATGGGTGGATAAGGAGGACGGGCCATAACCCACCACGCGGGCCCAATGCGGATTGGTGGGTGTTAACGACTGCAAATGCAGCCGGGACCAACGGCTTAACGTGCCTTCCGAAGCACGGAGGAGCTCGAGATAATAAATTTTTGGTCACCCATCCCATGACCGAACCTTGCGAACGTTGCTTAACCTCCGCAATCGCTGGTCCAGGCGCTAAACCACTGCGCCACCGAGCTCCTCTTTTTGCTTAGTAGATAATATTTATTGCAAAGTTAGTTGATTATTTAACTAAAATGTCCTAGTTGATTGTTACAAAAAAATGAAAATAAAGCTTAATTTTTAAGGTTTGTCTTTTATAATGACATGTGAATAGTTAATCCAAAAAAGCCTGACATTTGCCAAGTCCGGCCGGAATCCTGACAGGGACCCAAAAAGCCTGACATGTCAGGACAAATTCTGACGTCTGGTAATTCTATGTGCGGCCGAGTTGAAAGGCAGCGTTTATGTTGCTCATGAGATACATTGAGTATTGACGTTTTGAAGCCATTGTTTGTTACGAAATACTAAAAATTTTGATAATGTTCTTTGGACTAAAATTAGGAAATAACGAATAAAATATTTAATAAAATAAGGAAAAAAAAATTGACTTTGACTTTCAATAACTTTGTAGCTATTGGTTTCCCAGGTACCTATAGTATATTCCAGGGCGGAATGCGTGGACTTCGGCTTCGTTGAGGGTCTTTTTACACCCGATAGTTCTGTGTAGTAAGTAGGCAAGTACTTAGTTAGAGGTAGTAAAAGTGTTATTATTTTATAATTTTGTTAGGTAGATAGGAATAATATTCTCCAACTAAAATCAAACCATCCCTATTTTTCAGCGGTGACAGACAACCCTATTTGTCCATTCAGTGAAATAGCCCGTTTATTAATTTCAAATAAATGATACGGCGATAATTAATTCCGAGACGCCTAAATTTAATTATTGGTAAAAAGGTTCTTTGTTCTCATGTTTAAGCTACAGTTCTTTGTTTGATGTCAGTCGAACTGAGGGCTACCAGATGAAGCCTGATTTCTACAAAAAAGTCCTGACATTTTGCTAAAGCGCATAACACGGTGCGACGTAATTACGATAACATTTACATTTTCTTTAATAAATGAATAATTATTGTTTTAATGAATGATGTGTAAAATTAATATTTCAAATTCTTAGTTTTTACTTACTTTCAAATACAAAAAAGTTTTAGTTTTTGATTATTTATAACTTTAAATGTTGATTATTTTGAATAGTTTTTTTATTGCAAAATTAGTTGATTATTCAAAAATGTTCTATAAAATTGTTACAGAAATAGAAAAATAAATAAAGCTTTATTTCTAAGGTTTGTTTTCTCTAGTCTGTAAGCCTGCTTGTATTTTTATAAAATAAAGTAAAATAATGTGAATAATCCATAAAAACCTCTGACGTTTTCCATGTCTGGCCGGAATCCTGACAGTGTCCCAAAAATCCTGACGTGTCAGGACAAATCCTAACGTTTGGTGACCCTAGTCGAACTTCATAAACAGAGCGATTTTGAATACGGCCTCCATGGATTCCCGCAACCAACCAGTGGGGCGCGGCGAGCGGTTCCAGATTTAAACTTCACTTATAAAAAATCATTATTTTAGGTACCAATAGTTAATTACCTACTTGCCATTCGAATTATATGTAGACTGTATAGGAATTGTATGGAATGGTATGGAAGTAGGTAACTACTGATAGGAAGGCCAATCAAAAGAATGATCTTCCTCCAGACTAGATAATAGTTAGCCCGCGGTCCAACCGATGATGATTGGAAGTTGTATGTGTCGTAGGATATTGGTACAAATCGGATCTTCACATAAATCCTAGTGTGATTGTAAAAAACCGGGTTCCGTGTAGGGTTACCAGACGTCAGGATTTGTCCTGACATGTCAGGCTTTTTGGGTTCCTGTCAGGATTCCGGCCGGATTTGGAAAATGTCAGGCTTTTTTGGAATATTCACAAATAGAAAACAAACCTTAGTAATTAAGCTTTTTATGTGTATCGTAATTACTACGTAAGTACGTCGCACCGTATGGGCGCTTTAGCAAAATGTCGGGACTTTTCATTAGAAATCAGGCTTTTTGTCAGGATTTTTAGATATACCATCTGGAAACCTTTGTTCCGTGTCGGTGTTCGTTACTCGAGCGCGCATAGTACTAAGTTTAACTTATGTAGTCTCTCTATTTTGTGATTCTACTCTGCTTAGCCCATCCGTCCGTACACACATAAAGTCAATAAGTTTTTGAACTAAACTAATCGAAACCCGTAAAACGCCGTTTCCTGCAAACACCTGGCTTCATTCAATGCAAAAACAAAACGCATTCGTGAAACAATGCGACTGCGTTCGATTCAGTGCGCGGTGCATTAACGAAACGTCGGCATTGTTTTTAATTATTTATTGAAAAGGATTTTTCCAGATGGCCAGTTGTGACTTGTGATGAAGTTCGATGACCTATTCAATGAGGGCTTTTCAAAATGACAAAAAGCTGGAGACTCGATAGATGGCGTTGATAAAAATGTATGTTTCAATGTGTTTTTTAGGGTTCCGTACCAAAATGGTAAAAAAGGAACCCTTATGGTGTGACTCAGTCTGTCTGTCACAGCTGGATATCTCGAGAACTACTAATGATATCAACTTGAAATTTGGAATTGTTTAAGATGACATTTTCATTTGCCCACACATTGACACATTGACATCAGTGTTTCTTTCAGGTACTACTCCGGGGGGGCAGTGCCCCCCCGAAGCAACCTTAGTGCCCCCCCGGAGAAAAATGGGTTGTGTGTAGGTAGACGGGTAAATTAATGTAGTGATCGTCGGACGAACTCCCCCGAACCTCTTAATTGCCCCCCCGGAGAATTTTGTCTGAAAGAAACACTGATTGACATTTGCCCAACTATTTTGCAAATAAGGAATAAATAAAAAAATAAAAATCTTTTTTACAACAGGGCCTGAAAAGGGGTCTTAAAAATTTGAAGTGGGGCTACTAGGGCATGTGGGGTATCATATGAAAGAGCGCTGTTTGCACGTTTTTAATTTTCTTTTTTTTTCTAGACTGCAAGGTTTTCGACTTGTGATGAAAAATGTAAAAAAATACCGTTCCCCAGCGAAAATTTTTCTATGTCTATGGTTCCCCCCCTTATCTCCGAAGTTTGCAAAGTGAAAAATCTGAAATAAATTCTATGTGATAGCAGTTTATATAAAGATTACAGGAAAAATAAAACGATGTCTCAATATAACACACTTTTTAGAAATTATCAAATTTCTAAAAATGTTAACATTAGTTCCACTATCGGTCAAGAGATGGCGCTGACCTTAAAATGCAATGCAAATTTATTATTCTACTCTGCAGTGTGGTTTGATGGTGCAATTATGATGGTACGGAACCCTCGGTGCGCGAGGCTGACTCGCTCTTGACCGGTTTTATTTTTTACTTATCACAATGAACACCATATATGTAAAGCGAATAATTAAAATAAAAAAACCGAACTTCATTACCCTAAAAAAACAAAACGTAATTAAGCTGGGATCATAGTATTAGGTACCTATATTATTTGTGCCGGGAATCCGGGATTCAAAATTTCCTAATGTCGCTGTGACCGTTAAATATCATAAAAAGTATCAAGTGACAGAACCTGTTACAAAAATATCGGATGACAAAAATGTCGGGGCAAAAAGAAAACCATTTTTAATCTACCACGTCGGAACTCAGACAAATGAAATTGATAAGCTGTAACAGCACCATAAAACTATTGTAGTGGAGGGTGATGCTGGATTTACGACGGCAGAACACAGATCTTGCACTTTACGAGTGCAGTAAAACCGGAGGACGCTTTTTAGAGATATCTGCAGCAGCGTACTCTAATAAAATTACGTAATAATGCTGGTTTTTATTATAACTTATTTCACAATATAATTGACCTATATCTGTAGTAGCCTGGAAACTTATTACTGTACTTTCACGTGCAAAAAGAAGCAAAATACTTCCAATCAAATTGGTACTAATTAATAAGTTAATTTTTATTGAAGTATTTAGATTTTAATTAACTTATAGGTTCAGAAATTAATAGGTGATTTTGTATCGTCTTTTATTCTATCAGACATGACCTTATTTGAGTATTTTATGATTTTTATTTTGTTTATTTTTAACAGAAACTTGTTCATGTTTCTGTTAAAAATAAAATGTTTGTTACAAGCTTTTATTGCCGACTGCCTTTTTATCCGCCATATTGGATTTAGAGTGACGTCACTTTATTTTACGAGTTATTCTCTGCAAGCCCTTTCATTTGATAACTAGAAATACATTAAAAATAACTTGTTCGCCATTTTGGGCGTTCCGCCATGTTGGATTTAGAATGACGTCACATAGATAACCATGCATTGTCATCCAAACTAAACGTGTATTACAAAATTTTAGCTCAATTGGTTGAACATATCTGCTCCAAAATTGAGTTGCAAGATTCCAACCGAACATACATACAATGCAAGTTAAATAAAAGCTTATAATTACAAAATACATATTTTTGTTACAGGCGGAGGCTGCACCTTTCCAGAAAGTTGGACAGGCAGTTGGTTCCAGTCCGGATTCCCTGGACTCATAGCCATCAACTCCTCACACATACAGTCCAAGGGGGAGTGCGCCGAGACCGAGTCGTACGACAAGTTTCTACTATACGACAGGTGAGCAAAATATCGAATGACAAACGTCGCTGTCAAAAATATCACATGATAAATATCACGAGTAAAATATACAGATGCAACAGAGTTCAATTTTTCAATCGCAGAATCGTTTGAACGATCGAACTTGATGTAGTTTTGACACTTTGCCTTTTTTATGTTTCAGGAGCGACGACTCCTACAGATGCATGGTGATACATGAAAAGCACAAATATGTACTACAGTACAAAGAAAGTAAGTGTACCTACTTAATTTTTCTTTGTACCTATTCACTTTATTTGACGACCTCCGTGGTCGAGTGGTTTACAAACCGGTTTAAAGGTGTCGCCATCACTGAGATCCTGGGTTCGACTCCTGGCGGGGTCAATTTAGAAAAAAAAAAACTTTTCTATATTGGTTCAGGTTTGGGTGTTTGTAGTGCCACCGTTGTCTCTGATTTCCATGACACAAGTGCTTTAGCTACTTTGGAATCAGAGCAATTAATGAATTTGATTACCCCAATAAATGAAAAAAACAAAAAAAAAATTGATATTCTCTAATATCTATACTGATCGTTTATCTTTTATTTAAAAACTGTTACTAAAATCACTGTGACGTATTTCACAGTTTCACACTGTAACATATCTACATACCCAGAGAACGCACCATATGCGGAGAAAAATTATTTTATTAAATTATTGTGCCTAGAGACATTATAACGCATATCATCAAATAACGTTTTGCAAATTAGGTAATTTTATTACGTAGAATGTAGATACTGAGAAATTGGCTAAAAAATAACCCAAGGTACAATTTTATTGTATTAATTGGTAATACCTTAATTTATAATAATAATATTGTATTCAATTAATACTCTGTTTTAATTGAAATATTTATTCATTGCAGTCTTGTTATATAACAATAGTCTTTTGTTGGGAAATGTACTACAAAAGGTGCAGTGAACAAAACAAATAATATGAAAACGCGCCCTTTTCCTCGCAAGCATAAATTTTTTTTTTTTTTTTTTGCATTTATCTTTGGTGTAGTTTATCATACATTGTATTAAATTGTCACAATGAAGATACGTTATAGAAGCTGAGTCAATAATCAAACCTCTGCTACAAGTACTATATTTACCTTAATAAAAATTTGCGTCAACATTCTACCCGTTGGAAGAAGATGACATGACTCAGTAGGTATTTTCAAAATATTTTTATATAATATGTATATTTTTCAGGTCCGAGTTGGCCCAAGGACTCATTATCGACGATATGCGAGCAGATCAGCGGAGATGCGCCTCTCTACTCTATGTTTAGGAAGGAGCCACGGCCGATCCCGCAGGAATGCCCGTTCCACCCTGCGCCTTTTACCTTCACGTATAACAGGTATAAATATCACATAACAATTAGTTCGCATCATTATACCAATCATTCTAAAAATTTATTTTATTTGAGAGAAGGTTATAGGTATGTGTGTGATCTTCCGTATGTTGTTTTCACTTGTTGCGCTAGGCTAGAAGCTTAGATTAAAGGCTAGAAGCTGCTTCAGTACTAAACTGACTTTTGCTCAAGAATGTATGTAAATTAAAAAATAGATAAAATTAAGATGACAGCCTTGTTAATTTATGAAAGTATTATTATCAATATTCAAATGTATGAAAAGACAGGCTTATTGAACTTATTTAAAATCAAGTATAGCGGTGCTACAGCTTCGGTGCCATAATAAGAAATGCTTAGGTTGACAAAATTTATCAGAATAAAGCACTTTTGCTTTTTGACCGGCACCACATTTGGACCAAAATGGATGATGTCCTTTGTCGCCATTTTAGATTTCAACCTGTATATTTAATGACACGGCCAATAATAACGGGTTTGTTTGCGAACACAGAGGCACAGGCGACTGCGCCAATCCGCCGTCGCGCGCGGAGGCGTGCACGGACAACTCTCGCCTGCTGCTGCGCTACATGGCCTGCCCCGACGTGCCCGGCACCGAGAGCAACGGTCAGTATGCGACCCTACACGATTGTATATTGATGCCAACCGCCGTCGCGCGGAGGCGTGCACAGACTCCACGGACACGCTCCCTTTCTACGAAACAAAAAATCCGCCCCCTCTTCTAACTAACCCATATAATTTTAGGTAAATAGCAGGGAACTAACCGCTCGCTGCGGTTAGTGCGTTGAGTAGGCGCTTTCAACAGGTGTGCAAACACCATACATTCCTACGGACGTTGTTTCTTGGTCATCTCTAAATAAATTATTTAACTACACAGGTCTCTGTGCCCCCCTTGATAACCCCTGTTGTATAACAACGTTCAGTCTCCTTTAGACAACGTGTTGATGAGAAAACCGTTTCTTTGGACCATCAAATTGAACAACTTTTACTATGGGACCAACTCTGAAATCGCGAAAACAAAAGCAGCTGCTTCATACATTTTGATATTTTCGTTATTAATTTTTGTATGAAACAGCTAATTTTTTTTCACGATTTCAGAGTTGATCCCATAGTAAATGTTGTTCAGTTTTATGATCCGAAGAAACAGTTTTCTCATTTTGCGTAATTCATTAACATGTTGTATTATTGACATTACAGTGGAGGAACTGGTCTGCCTAGCGACGTGGAAAGAAGGTTCCACGCGCTACCTCGTCGGGCAAATATCGCAGGTGCAGCGGCGGAACTCGATAGCGTCCGACGAAGACACTTACAGGTAAATAACTGTTACATGACAAAGTATTTGTCGCTGCTACTTTTATCGGAGTGAAATAGACGCTGATACGAGTATTTTACTTTTATCGGTAGAGAAAAGTCACAGTGACGGGTACTTGTACCGTCATTTGGGTAGTTCAATATTACGATTTTCTACTATTTCACACATCCATAGATTCTAGTTAGCTGGATAATTATCTTATACCTTTAAACGAGCAATTCTTGTATTTTTATTTTTTTATAAATTTATTTCTGTGATCTCTTAAACGACTCTAACGATTTCGCTGAAATTTGGTATATGGGGGTTTTCGGGGGTAAACAATCGATCTAAATTAGTCTTATGTTTGGGAAAACGCGTGTTTTCGAGTTGTCATGCGTTTTTCTTTCGACGCAGAATATGGATATTTTTGTGTAATCTAACGACATCTAGCAAAGACTTGAAATAGGTGCTTGGCTAGCATGCTATGCGGCAAGCAGAGGCTGTGTAGTAAAGTAGAACCACAGAATAAAATGTACACAGCACTTCAAAGATGACGACACTCCGACTATTACCAATTAGTTTTTTATTTATTTATATATTTAGTACACACAACATTTTTACAAGAAAAATAATGGACAGAAGAGTAGTACAAGGGCTAGGCTAGTTTTAGTCTTTGGAAAATAAAAAAGAAATTATAACTACTTTTACTACGTTTTATAACACTACCATATTACAATAAATAATAATAACCGCCCAGATATTGATAAATTATGCAAGCAATTTTTTTTTATAGTTTTGTGTCAGTCGTTCAGAATGATTGTAAGGTAATAATTACAACAATGATTCCAGGTGTTTCATCTACAAAGGGCAGCACGGTGATAGAAGTATGACATATAACATCGCGCAATCGGGCGACGCCACCTGCAATGGAGTCTCCTCGCCGACCGACGGCAGCCGCGTCATGAAGCTCACTACCAGTTAGTATCAGACACAATATCAGTAACAGTATCACGTACAACATTAGTATCAGGTACAACATCACCTGCAACGGAGTCTCCTCGCCAATCGATGGCAGCCGCGTCATGGAGCTAACTACCAGTCAGTATCACGTACAATATTAGTAGTAAGTAGCATGACGTACAATACAAGTCGTACAACATCACCTGCAACGGACGTTGTTTCTCGATTATCGGACGTTATAATGCAACCGAGTGTCCTCGTCCACCGACGGCAGCCGCGTCATGAAGCTCCCTACCAGTTAGTATCAGACACAATATCAGTAACAGTATCACGTACAACATTAGTATCAGGTACAACATCACCTGCAACGGAGTCTCCTCGCCAATCGATGGCAGCCGCGTCATGGAGCTAACTACCAGTCAGTATCAGATATTACATCAGTATCAGTCAGTATCACGTACAATATTAGTAGTAAGTAGCATGACGTACAATACAAGTCGTACAACATCACCTGCAACGGACGTTGTTTCTTGATTATCGGACATTATAATGCAACGGAGTCTCCTTCCGACCAACGGCAGCCGCGTCATGAAACTCACTACCAGTCACTATCAGACACAACTTCAGTATCAGTATCATGTACAACATCACGTGCAACCGAGTGTCCTCGCCCACCGACGGCAGCCGCGTCATGAAGCTCACTACCAGTTAGTATCAGACACAACATCAGTAACAGTATCTCGTACAACATTAGTATCAGGTACAACATCACCTGCAACGGAGTCTCCTCGCCAATCGATGGCAGCCGCGTCATGGAGCTAACTACCAGTCAGTATCAGATATTACATCAGTATCAGTCAGTATCACGTACAATATTAGTAGTAAGTAGCATGACGTACAATACAAGTCGTACAACATCACCTGCAACGGACGTTGTTTCTTGATTATCGGACGTTATAATGCAACGGAGTCTCCTTCCGACCGACGGCAGCCGCGTCATGAAGCTCACTACCAGTCAGTATCAGACACAACATATGAGTATCACGTAGAACATTAGTATCAGCATACAAACAACATCACCTGCAACGGAGTGTCCTCGCCCACCGACGGCAGCCACGTCATGAAGCTCACTACCAGTTAGTATCAGTCACAACATCAGTAACAGTATCACCATGGGGTCTCACTGGGAACATCAGATATGGCTTTGTTAGCAGGTACCGTCATCTAGTGTCTAATTCCAACATTAGTTTAAATTTACCTCACTAGATGGCGGTACCTGCTTCTATTTGTTTTTGTAATATTCAAATACAGAAAAAAAAGTAATAAAACTTTTAAATTGTTTCTTAAAAAAAACCAAATGCAAAATTGTTGTGAATTCTTTGAAAATTTGTTAAAGTTTGTTGCTATCTGTGCTAGCATGCTGCGATGATAGCGGCGTCATCTAGCATTCTACATGAAAAACATTTTAAATCGCCCCGATAGTCGCCTTATAGCACAGTAAAATTCTACATTTAAAACGCAAAACGCGATGTAAAGCTGCATTTTTGGTATGGTTTATGGACCCCCAAAGGGAGAGTGGAACCATGTTTTGCAAGCAAAAAAAATTGTGCTAGCTGCGTTACAACGCAGCTTTTTTTTTGTTTGAATTTTTTTTTTGTTTCTCACGTATACTTGAGAAACTGTTTTTTTTTTTCAATTTTTGCAGTTTTATTAATAAAGTATGGGCTTTTGACATTAGTTGCTAATATCATTTTAAAAATGTATTAAATTTCAAACAATTATAGCTAACCCACAGCTCCGTATGTCTAATAGTTTTTGAAATATGATGCTTGAAACATTGACACTCACGCAGTTTTTCAATATAACGCAGCTAGCACAACATTTTTTTTTGCTTGCAAAACATAGTTCCACACTCTTCTAAGGGGTCCAAATAACATACTTACCAAAAATTCAGCTACACATCGCATTTTGCGATTTTAGGAAAAACATTTGTAAGATTTTACGACGGGCCATTTCTTTACTATGGGATGGATGAGGTATCTGTACTATAAAGTAATCTGTGGTACCTCGTATTTTTTTAACATTTTTTAACACCACCATATTTTTTAATGAAGCGGTGCGAAAAACTAATGTTTTTATTTATTAATTATTAGCTTTCTTTTCACAGGTGACGACGAACATAACCGCTGTCATTTCCCCTCGTGGATCCTAGAGCATCACAAGTGGTTTAGTCTTGATCACTCGCATCAATACCATTTTACCACAAGGAACGCCACACTAAAGGTAAATATTGAAATGTAAACCTTATTCTTAAAGAGATAAGGACTAATTTGCTATTACCGGCGATAACATTACTTTTCGTGGGACTTCGAGTATTAAAAATAACTTGAAGTAGGTAGGTAGGTACAACATAGTAGGTATTTGGAAGAAATACTACGCTTAAAAAAAATTGCGAACTAGTTTACCGCTCGCGACTTCGTCTGCGTGCTCAGTTTTTCTCTATTCCTCGGGAATAGTATTTTATTCGGGATACTAGGTATCATAATGTCCTACTCTGTACTGTACCCCTGAGAACGTGTATGCAAAATTTCATGATGATCGGTTGAGTAGTTAAGTCGTGAAGGAGTAACAAACAAACAAACTTACTTTCGCATCGAATTTATGATATAAGTAGTAGGTTTTTAATTCGTTGATGTCTGTAAATCAATCATGTATAATTATCTTTTTATCCTTGCAGTTGCGTGTAAGAGGGCATTTACACGGGTCGATTTTCCGGTCGATTTTCTGGTCAATTTTGACGAAAAAACCGACCCGTGTAAATCCCACATAACTCATTCGTCCATTTTACGTCTTTACTTTTTCAGGTGATGAATTCAGACGGTTCGTTTGAAGAAAAGAGACTTGTGTGCCACTCCATATTGGAACAGAAAGAGAGGAAACACATCAAACTGGTCGCGCACGTCACTAGGGGATGGTGAGTTTCATCACTATCTTCATCATCAACACCAGTAGCCGGCAAACATCTTGAAATCGGGTGGGGATTGCGCAGAACGCGTATTTTGTGTATGCGTAGCGGGAGAGGGGCGCGCGCTATTGGTCAAATACAAATACAAATATCTTTATTTGCTTTAAATAGAGTACAATTAATGGAGATCTTAAAAGTAGGTGAATCAGAAGCCATTATTTAGCCAACTTAAGTAGCATGCAAACATAAACAGAAAATATTAATGTTATAAAGGATTAAATTAAATTAAATAATGTCATTTCATATTAATTATTAAATTTGTTGTAGTCGACTGATAGTTAGGTAGTTTTTTTTTTAATTTATTGACAAATTAAAATTAAAACCCAATTTCAAACTTTTTATAATCTCTTATCGACCATAAATCCATTTTTTTATTTATTACACAATTATTTATTAATTATTTATTAGTTTTAGGTCGCTCGCAAGTGCACATGCGCGAACTTATCCCCACTCCGTCGAAAGAGCGTCAAGATGTTTGCCGGAGTCTATACCCTTGTCACGTAGAGCAATAAAACAACAGGGCTCCACAGTTTAATCCAACATATTTCCCAAAATAAAGAACCTAAAAATTACAAATATTTTTATAAAAACAGTCCGTCTTATTGTAAAATTGGTTGAAGGCCCTACGTACACTACATAAGCTACTACTGGACTAACGTACAGAGAGTTAAAAACGTCTATAGACAGCAAATATATCACATTTGATTTATCATTTTTCGGAATAAAATGAAAATTTGACATAGTTTCGAATTTAAAATTCAGAAATAATTTTTTACACTGGGGAAAGAGTTCGCACGGCCGCGTTACACCCTTAGACTGGCCACACGCAGACGGAATCCCGTTAAGGAATGGCTACTTTACTCGCTACTCGCTGGCGTATGAGCTTGTTGCTAGTAAACTATCCGCGTGTCATTATATTTTATAATAATAATAATAATAATAATTTATTTCAGGCAACAGAAATATATTTTACAATATTAGGCCCATATAATAGAGAGTTTTACCTACCAATAAAACTTACCTATTATTTTTCCTGAGATATCCGGAATCCATATTGAGTCAAGCACCTGTCTTTTTAGCGTTCTTACCGTGTTTTCCTCCCTCTATGCGCCACTTCCGCCTTACCCCTCCATGCGTTTCCGGATCCGGTGGCGGGGTTACGCCCGAGAGCGCGCTGCGCGCGGCGACTTTGCTTCATTATAGAACTCAATTATTACCAGGTAGGGATTACCTGGATTCCGGATATCTCAGGAAAAATAATGGGTAAGTTTTATTGGTAGGTAAAACTCTCTATTATTTGTTCCGTCATCGATATCCGGAATCCATATTGAGTGATGTGTTTGGTTTCTCCTGGTAACTAAAAACAATAGAATGATGCTATAATGTGTCAATGAAACTATGAATATAATAGAAAATAACAAATATTATTTATTCTTTTTAAACAAACGATATGTAATGTAACGACATGCAATGAAATAATTAATCACTAAGTAATTATGATTCTAGATTATTAAATGAAAAATCGACACTATTTGATAGCTTCAAAATATCGAGATAAAGAAACTGATCTCTCTTGGGATTTTTGATTACAAATTATTTGTTTATGGTAATATTTCCGAAATGTATGTTCTCGAGTCCAGTTACCTGTGGCAAGTATTTTATCAATTGTGAAATTCTCAAGCCAATTAAGAGATGCCACTGCCGAGCGAACAGAACCTGGAGCTGCTTCTACTCCAGCTTCTCTAAGAACGGATTTTATCCAACCACCTATTATTGTTCTCGAAGCTTCTTTAGGATCTCCTCTGGTGGTAATGAATAATGATAATAAATTACCTTCTGCACGACGATCTTGAGTTATTTCCAGAAGACGTCGAATCCAGTAAACACAACTCAGGTTCTGGTCAGGGTGATCTAAAAGCTTCCATCCAGATTGTCTGTAATTAGCCGTGTCAGTTTTGGAACCGAAGGATGGCCATAGTATTATACAATTACCGTCATCAATTAAATTATCTACATCTGTTCTTAACAAGGTGAGGTCGTGGACCCTGCGGCCTGATGTGAGTAAAAGCAAGGCTGCTGTGCGCTTCGACACCTCATAAATGCTATTTTCATTAGGTGACTGCGATGACAAATATTGTAGCACAGTATTTGGATCCCAGATGGGGGGTTTAGACTTTTTAATCTTTGCGACAGAAATAGCTTTCAATATGTGTCTGACAAAAAAATTTGAGGAAATATCCGTACCTGATGTAAGTTTAGCAAACGTAGCGATAACAGACTTGTGCACTAGTATTGTTCTATAAGCCAAACCGAGATCACTATGTAGATAAGCCAGGTAGCGTGCAACATGTGTCGGCTCAGGGCTTTTGAAGTCAACTGCATTTTTGACACACCACAATTTCCATTTTCTCCATATTGGTGTATAATTTTTGATTGTGGATTCTCGCCAACTGGACATCAACAATTTCTTTTCCCGTTCCGACCAGTCTTCGATCATGTCTGCCCACCCTGTATCAACCAAGCTTCCAAGTGAATGTTCTGAATGTCTGGTGGGTGTGTTTTGGTCCTTGTATCTATGAGTACCTGTTGAAGGTCCGGGATTCGATATGGTCTCCTGATGGCTCGCTGTTGGAGGTCTGCCATCCAAAACACTTTGTTCCAGTTCGGCGCTATTAGTATGTACTGACCTTGAGCCTTGTTGAGGTGAATTAGTACTTGCGGTATCAGGTTGGGAGGAGGGAACAGCCATGCTAGATCGTAGCTCCACTGGTGATGAAATGCGTTGTGGAAAAGGGCCTCCTGATCGTGAGGATCCATCGACACATAGTTCTCTACTACGTGAGCAGTTCTCGACGCAAATAAGTCTACTGTCGGTGTTCCCCACATTTGAAATATTCTCTCTGTCGCAACTGCTGTTAGATGCCATTCCGGACGAGTTTTCCCTCGAGATAAAGCGTCCACATCTGCGTTGAAACGGCCTGGGAAGTATTGGGCTGTTAAGCAAATGTCCCTTCTGTCTAGGAGTGTTAATAACTGTCGCGTTAACTCTAGGAGCCTTGCAGATTTCGTCCCACCTTCCTTGTTGATGTGTGCTACTACTGTCCGATTGTCCGTTTGCAAAAGGATGCGCGATTTCTGTAAGCGTTGCTGCTCGTGGGAAATCGTGGCAAACACCGCGTAAAGCTCCTTCATGTTCGCATGCCAAGAACTCTGATCTTGTGTCCACTGACCTGTTAGCATGGTGTCTCCTAGCTGAGCTCCCCATCCGATATCGGAAGCATCGGTCGTCAGTATGTGCGATATCTGTTGTAAATGTATCGGTAGTGACATTGATGCAGCTTCTATCCACCATTCCATCTCCGCGAGTACAGGTTCCGGCAGTGGGAACTGTCTGTAAGGGCGAGTTCGAGACAACCGTCGACTGTGGTATTGCATCGTTCGACAGTGCAGCCTCCCGCGTGGAATCACAAAAGTGGCAAAGTTGAGTCTCCCAAGAAGCGACTGGGCTTGCTTGTAAGACCAACTGCCCTTCGACATCTGACATTGCAAAGCCCTGCGTAGCGTCATGCATTTTGGTTCCGACAGGGATCTCGTATTGTGTTTGGTATCCCAAGTGACGCCTAGGAATTCTAAGTGTTGTGTCGGAACCAGCACA
Organism: Agriphila geniculea; assembly: GCA_943789525.1. NCBI lineage: Eukaryota > Metazoa > Arthropoda > Insecta > Lepidoptera > Crambidae > Agriphila > Agriphila geniculea. Next base: position 6,270,757 of record OX038898.1, on the reverse strand, counting down.
GATTTGTCGAAGTTGATTGTCCATCCGAGCTCTTTCAAAAACTTTACCGTGTAGCTGATCTGGGCTTGGAGCATCTCGTGAGATTGACTTGCGAGGAGAAAATCGTCCAAGTATACTACGCACCTGATGCCTTGTCTTCTCAGGAATTCTGCAATCCAGTTCGTGACAGAGGCGATGGTTATCGGGGCTGATGACAGTCCGAAGGGAAGGCAAGTCATTTGCATGAGTCTTCCCTTGTAGCTCATCCTCAGGAACCTGCGGTGGTCTGGTGCGATAGGTAGGTGAAAGTATGCCTGGCTTAAGTCCAACTTTACCAACCAATCCTCGTGTTGTAAGAAACTGGGTACTCGAAAATGGCTGAATAATTGAAAGTCTTTCGCTATTACAAATCTGTTCAGACCTTTGAGGTTGAATATCGGCCGTAGAGACCCATCCGCTTTTGGAACTAGGAAGAAGGTCGATAGATAGCTCGGTGATGGTTGCACCTCTTCGAGAACTTGTGTATCCAACATGCTTTGAATTTGAGCAGTCATTTGTTGACTTTGTTTTGTCCTGAAAATCTCTAGTACCTGTTGGTTGGGGTATATTAATGGCGGTTTCATTACAAAAGGAATGTGGATACCATTCAACAGTTTGCATATTGAAACGGGTGCGCCTAAGTTTCTCCAAATATGTTGAAACCGCATTAGACAGCCCCCTCGAAACCGTTGAGAGTCATGCACGGCGTCCTTTAAAAGTTGGTGGTGAAGGAGAACGGCGTTTCTTACCTTTTTGATTCGACTCGTTTCCTTTGTTAAGTTGTCGCCCTCGAACATTAGCTTTTGATTGGTTCTGGTTTGGATTGGCTTTACGCTTAGAGTTGCTGGGTCGAAAAAACTTTTCATTTGATCGCTTACTTGTAGATGGCTTAGCGAGCTCGTTGGATCCACCTTGGCTTGTAGATGCTGACTGCGTTGCAACCTTTGAAGCGAATAGTTTATCTGCGCCTCCTATTTTCTGAACAAAGGAATTGAACTTATCCAAATTAAACAGAAACTCTTGACTTGGCGGGATTTTTTGTAAAGCGTCGCTAATATATTCGTCAGGTATTTGTTTTAGAATAGTTTCTCTCCTTGACTCAATCACGTCGGCCCTCCTTCCGCAACTTATTTGCAAAATGTCGTTAGTCGTTTTCATGTAACTAGATTGTTCGTTAAATAACAGTTCAATTTTTTCAAAAAGTGTCGAGGGTGACAATGTTGTGGTCTTTTCACTAGACCAATCTATCAAGCTTTGTAAATTATTGCGTAATTCATCTTTCTGTGTAAGAATTGCGTTAGACAAGGAAGCAAATGTACGATCTAGGAGACGTAGTTTATGATTTTCATGAGATGATCCAATACGCTTTAGTTCATCATTTGTCGACAATTCTATAAACCCGGGGGTAGTAGCATATTTTTTCTGAGCCTCCAAATATCTAATCGCATTCCAATCATCTGCGTCAAAACGCTGAAGCTTTGATAATTTATTTAAATGTAAATCATTCGACTTGGGAAACATTGGCTCCTTCACCGTGGTGGTAGGGTCGGAGAGCTTTAATTCAATTTTTTCTGTACTAGTGGTTGGTGGCTGCAATGCCAAATTCATATCCGAATTATCAACTAGATTTGTACTAGGACCTGACTCGCTTCTCGTTTTTAAAGTACTGGGGTTGCCCCCGTTAACATGCACACTGGGAACTTGCGATTCTGCCGTTAATTGCGTTGGGACTTGCGATTGAGTCATTAATTGCGTTAATAAGGCCACTTGTTGCAATAAAAATTCATATTGAACACTTACTTGTGAAGCCCGCTTTGACTTACGAGGTGGTTGTACTTCATTGTCAGAGCTTTCACTCGAAGATGTTGAATTTCCGGCACCGTCGCTCGATGCACCGCTACTCTTCCTTTTTCTTGATTCTGCCGTAGGCTCACTCGTATTTTCCGATACGTTTTCCATAAGGGAGGAATAAAATTTACTGATATTTTTTTTTTTAAAGAATGCAAAATACCGAACCAAAAATCGTAAAACTGTTTGCTTGCTTCTACTTTGCTTAAAAATCAGAACAATACTCAAAAGATTGCACTATGTGAAATAGTAGGAACGTCTGAACGCTGTGAAAGACGATGCTATAATGAAGCAAAGTCGCCGCGCGCAGCGCGCTCTCGGGCGTAACCCCGCCACCGGATCCGGAAACGCATGGAGGGGTAAGGCGGAAGTGGCGCATAGAGGGAGGAAAACACGGTAAGAACGCTAAAAAGACAGGTGCTTGACTCAATATGGATTCCGGATATCGATGACGGAACAAATAATAAATACCTTACAGACTAACATACTTAACATAATATATTATATCCTAAATCCTAACTAATTTACACGTAAAGAAGGCGGCGACGTGTTACGCAACGCGGTGTCCGGTAGCCGACCTCGAAACCGGCGGAATAGGACACCCTTCGGCCAAAAATCTTCCTTCATTTTTGGCCGAAGCCCTTTATGCTTAAGCCCTTTATGCTTAAGCCCTTTATGCACAACGGTATAGTGCCTTGGCCTTCACCTCACCTGATGTTAAGTGACGATAAGGCCGAAGGTTCCTCATCACTGAGGAGCTGGTTATCTTACCTCTAACTGCCGGAACACAACAATTTTTAAATTGTTGTTATGGCGTCAGACTTATGTAAGATGGTGGTAGCTAGCCAGGCGGACTTGAAATAAGCCCTACCACCAACCAAACCGAGTACAAATGAACCCCCCTCCTGGGAATCGAACCTGGGATCCTCTTTTTTGTTAACGCTGGGGCAATCGGTTATCGACTTCCGGACATGGCGGGGGCCAGTCCGGCGAGTTTAGGACTCTCCTACGTACAGTTCCGACAGCCAGAGCCAAGAACTCGACACTCGTCTTCTGCGAGAGAATACTAATGTAGAATTCCTGGTCAAGGATAATCGGATCCGTACGAAGGCATACCCGCTGAACCCCTGCGGTGTTCCGACTACACATTAATCGTGGCAGACGGAATCGTTGTGTCAATCTCCGTCTCCCCGGCCCATGCCGGTCCTAAAGGACTCCGGCTTTGTTGACGCATTGCGTCTCCTACGTCAAGGGGCGCTCGGAACACTTGAGCGTCCCTCCTCCACAGGGCCCTGGGCGTACAAACCCACCAACCACCCATGACCTGACGAACATCTAGGTTATGCAGGTCGAAGCAGCGGGAGATGCGCGCGGAATGGTCTCGAAATCTGTCTCCTTTGTCCCTATGGTCCCTCTCCCCTTTCTGGGGCGGACGTACACGAAAACGCCTCCGGTGCCTCCCAGGTCGCCCCGTGCCCACTACGAAGTGGTACCGCTCCGGCTCCGTTTCTTTTTTCTTCGCCTCGGTTCTTCTTTCTTCCTGTGGACCCTGGGCGGACAACGGGATCCCCGGTTCCGTCGCCCTGGCCCTTAAACACTATGGGGGAATGAGGTGCGCGTGGCGCCTCCTCGCGCCTCCCGGCCGCCTTCCGCGGATAGAGTTCGCTAGCGCTTCCGCCTCTCGGACCCATTTTGCAGCCTCCTTTTCGGACATGACCTCTTCAGCGAAGTCGACCATTGCCGGCCATTTTCCATCTTCCCCAGCATGGCATTAACAATACCAGGAAGAGAGACGTCCCTTCCTATGGCTGAACAAAGTGCAGATGTTTGTGACACCCACGCAGGACACTCCTCGATAACGTGCCACGCGGTGTCCTCCGGTGCACCAAAGTCGTGGCACACCGCCTCTCTCCTATTCATGCACAGGTACTTACCGAAACAGCCATGCCCGGTAAGTACCTGTGTCAACCGATATGTCAAGGTACCATGTGCTCTCTCTCTCCACTCCTTTAGAACGGGGCGGACGGCCCTCTGGCCATATGCTGGACAAGCTGCTGGAAATGGGCTTCAAATTTCCAACGCCCGTCGAGCACTAGCCCCAGATATTTCCTTGTCGGGTGCAGTTTAACCACCATCCCATCAATAACTATATCCGCCCCTAGGTCCATCCAATCCTAATCCGACCAGACTTAACCACGACCTTTGCCGCATTGACGGGGCTCTTGACCAGGACTGATCCCAGCCCACCTGGGCCCACCCGGATAGTTCCAACACGGTTCTGTTCAGCCAGACATCCTCCTTTCACAGGATTGCGACCACTCAACCATGGACCATCAAATTGAACAACTTTTACTATGGGACCAACTCTGAAATCGTGAAAAATAGTTACATTTCTTACATTTTCATATTTTCGTTATTGATTTTTGAATGAATTATTACAGCGAGTCAGGCCACGTGTGCCTGAAGTTCTACCGTCGCGAGGGCGGAGTCCTGGAGCTCCAGCAGGGCGCAGGCCTCTGGGAGAGCCCTGAAGACGCTTGCAGCCTGCCCGAGGACCAGCCGCCATTTGTAACGCTCATAAGTGAGTATTATACATACGGCGCGAAGGACCATGTTTTTACTTATAGAAATCTGGAACTCATTTTTTTATGCACAACGGGATAGGGCTTTGCCTCCACCTCACCTGATGTTAAGTGACGGTAAGGCCAAATTCGGAAGCGCACTACACTCGAAATCCTCACCACTGAACTGAGGAACTGGCTATCTTACCTGTAACTGCCGGAACACAACAATTTTTAGATTGTTATGGCGTCAGACTTAGGTAAGGTGGTGTTAGCTTGCCAAGCCAGTTAAATAAGCTCTACCACCAATCAAACCGAGTACAAATTGTAATGTACCCCCACTGGGAATCGAACCCGGGACCCCTGCGTCTAACACGGAAGGGCAAACCACTGGACCACAGAGGCGGTTAAAACTTAGCATGCAGTTAAGAAGTAACCAAACCACCTGTACTAGTAGGACCCCGGCATAATGATTTTCTAACTTCCATCTGCTAAGCAATCGGCTGCAATCGGCGATAATTTTGAAATAGTCGCAAATTGGCAATCACGGGACTATACTATACTACTTATAGGCGCTAATTTAATTCGTAACGCTACGTTCACTCGAAGACAAATCGGATCGGTTTTTTGCAGGCACGTTTTAGTCACAATATGATTTAAATGTACGAGTTCAAACGTGCATTCGGTTTCAAGATCCGACAAAAAACCGGAACGGGCAAAGCCTGACATCCGATTTGGCGATTGCAATCGAATCACGACACACGATAAAATACCGTATCCGGTTCAGTGGCAATAGCACTTTAGTACATACATGCGTTCACACGAGCGCCGATCCGGTTTTTTATCGGAGGCCGCGTATGACATACCATCCGGTTTTTCGCAGAAAAGCAAAACAGAATGCCGTGTGAACAGAGTATCCGATTCTGCCGTACACCGTAAAAAACCGGTCCGGGAAATCGTGTCTCCGTGTGAACGTAGCGTTATTTGTTATTTATCGCAAAATTAGTCGCAATCCAGTTTCTGTACTAGATTAATTACTTATACATAATATCTTTGCCCTTTGGCAACTTTTTTTATTCACCTCTCAAGCTTACGCGCTCACTAAACATGAAATAAATCACTTTTTAACGGATAGCGCGATTTTATTGAAAGTACTTTGGTAATAAGTTGGTATTTGGTTTGATTTTTTTGAAGTGAAAACTTCTTTAGCGGCGTTGTACGCTTTTTTGTAATGGGGAAAAAATATTAAACTCGCGTCAGTCAGTCAGGATCACGTGACCCTGATTGAAAATTCGTAAGACAGATGTGACGGATGGAGAGTAGACAGCCGGCGGTGGAAGTATCCCCCTCTCTTTCTACGGGGCGCGGCGAAAATGGCACCGCGTCATTTCAAGACGTAAACACTTGTGTCACCATGTGCAAATTTTTTAATTCAATGTCAAAACTCTAGATTTTCTGTCAAGCTATGGATAAGACTTTCGTACAATACTGTTCTGTATTCGTACATTCAAATGCAGAGTAAATTCATAAGACGGCAATTCGTCCAAAATTATTCCCTAACCATTCCAAAATATCAAAAATACACAACGTTCATATTCAAGTTTTCACTTTTGCCGGCACTCCCGGAGTGCAACCCGATTTTTTTTTATTTTCCCGACGTTTCGGCACCTTTGCAGCTGCCGTGGTCACGGGGGAAAACGTGTTTTTTTTTTTCTTAAAAAAGATATTGTGGCGGGCGCGGCGGGCAGACGACGACGAAAGCACTTGGGATATCGTCCACACTAAACCACACGCGTCACAAATAATAATATCACTTGATAACTCTCAGTTAGTGGACTGTAAACACTAAAATAGGCACTTAAAAACACTTCATAGGTTGATCGCCAGCTGGACGAGGAAGGCGGTTGAACACTTGGTCAGAAAACACTATTACGGAACACACAATCAGTCACAGAGTTCATAAGTTAATGTTATTTCACTTCACAGTTGTTCGTATCACTCACTATTAACTTTATAAAATGTCACACCAACGTACAACACAAATACTTGTTCAATTTAACACTTATAATTCACTATTCACCACTGTTTCATAGTCGGCGCACAGTCAATGTTCGTAGCACGACTCGTAGCTTCGTAGCAAACTCGTAGTCCGTAGCACTTGACACTATCTCACAATCCGAACATAGTCACAGATACTAATTTACCACACGAAAGCACTCAAACACTTATTCGAACACTAAAACATTAACTTTGCCGCGCCTTTTGTCAGAACACACTAACTTGGACACTAACTATTCACTTTGACTAACTTTTACTGGAACCTTTTCTTTATAATGAAACCACTATTTACTGTTTCTTCTTTTATTTCTTCCTTTTTCTTCTTTTACAAAGGTATCTTCATTATCAGAAAACTATATCAGAAAACTATATCAGAAAACTATATCAGAAAACTATGCGCTTACTTCGACCTCTCCGATTTATATATTGATCGATAATTAATACTAGAAAATTCGGAACCAATCAAATTACTTGGAATTTTCTTGAAAATCAATCTAGAACTTTCTACTCTTTCTAGAACTCGGACCTCTCTGTCTTACAATATGTCTGTCCTGTTCACGCGCAACTGTCTTTGTCTAATTCTAAACAAAACTATCTCTATCTCTTTCTAACATCGAAATAAGCGCTTGTTTTTACAAATCTTTGATAAGACTAACATAATCTTAATTTCTAAAGATAGAACTATGAAAATATAATCGAATACTAACTATTTTATAACAAAACTTCAATTATTTCAAAAGATATTTACCAAAAACTTTCGGGGACTTTCTATGTGGTATTGCCCCTTTGGTATGCCTAATTTACAAAATTGGGGCTTTGTCTACAAGGTATTGCCCTATCGGTATACCCTAACTTTTACCCAAACATTTGCTAAAACCTTATTTATTTACTATAAAAACAATGAAAAATTACTTAAGATATTGCTTAAAACACAAATCCTACTTATTAGATAACAACAAACAGAACTTACATGATATAAGAACGTAAGAAATTATACAAAGTCTTAACTACCTATCTTAGATAACAATATTTTTAAAATATGAATCTATCTCAAACATATTAAAATACGAATCTTAAAATATCAATGTCACTATTTACAAACACTGATCACTTTCACTTTGTTTTCACATCGTGTTTTTAGCACTTAATCACTTTCATATCATATTGTGTCACTATCACTTATCACTTTACATTGCGTCGCTAACAATCTCCCCCCGCAGTGCGAAGCACTTCATCCATTTGGGGGCGACGCCGCTGCCGGGACCAGAACGATGACTCGTCGCGTCGGTCGTCGAAGTATACCTCCTGGAGTTCGCACGTCCAATATCCTCACTCTTCCATCGGGCCCTGGGTATACTCGTTGCACTTGACCGCGAGGCCACGTGTTTCTGGGTAACGTGGCGTCCATGATGACTACAATGTCTCCGACACGTGGATCTTCAGTTTCCCTTCCAGTTATCTTTCGCGGCATCAGCGTTGGTAGATACTCCGCCACCCATCGCTTCCAAAAATGGTCTGCCAGTCGCTGTGCTGTTCGCCAGGTAGCCTTTCCGACGAGCTCGCTGTCTTCGAATTCCCCTGGAGATAGGGCCCCACATGACCTTCCCAATAAGAAGTGGTTAGGCGTGAGGCTTTCTTCATCTTCGGGATCTGCGCTGACATCGGTAAGTGGGCGGGAGTTGACGACGTGTTCCACCTCAGTGAGCAGCGTGTGGAGTACCTCTTCTGGCGGGTTTTTGGTGTGCAGGACGGCCATCAATGCGGTCTTCACTGATCTTACCATCCTCTCCCAGGCGCCACCCATGTTTGGACACCCTGGTGGTATAAACTTCCAAGTGATACCTTCTTGGTCAGCCGCTTCCTGTAGCTCTCGATTTGCACCCACGAAGTTAGTCCCGTTATCGCTAAATATGGTCTTCGGGGTCCCTCTGCGAGCAGCCATCCTCCTTAGTGCCATGATCATGGAGCTGGTGCTCAGTGAGCTTGCTAATTCGAGGTGCACCGCTCGCGTGGTGAGACAGGTGAACAGCACTCCCCAGCGCTTCTCCACTCTTCTCCCTATGGTGACCTGCATCGGGCCGAAATAGTCAACGGCTGTGCTGGTGAAGGGGTACTGATGGTGACTCAGGCGCTCCGATGGTAAGTCTCCAGGCGGGGGTACTTGCGGGTTACTCTTCTTGACCTTGCACCACTGGCACTGGTAAATTTCCTTTCTGACGCTGGAACGCAGGCCCAAGATCCAATACTTCTGCCTTATCTCGTTGACTACCGTCGCGGTGTTGCCATGAAGAAACTTCTCGTGGTAATATCTTATGATAAGGCGACTGATGCCGTGCTTGCCGTCTAGTATCACGGGATTTGTTTCTCTATCCTTGATCTGGATCTTCTTTGTCCGACTTCTTAGTTTGATGATGCCTTCCTTACTTAGGTACACGTCGAGCTTTCGTAGACGGCTTGAATTTTCTAATTTCTTATCTTCTTGAAGACACTTGATTTCTTCCCCAAAGCTATCCTTCTGGCTTTGCTTGACGAGTTCTTCTTCAGCCCTCTTCAGCTGAGATGCTTCAATTGGGATGAGGTTCATCTTCTTAACTTCAGGAAGTGGATTTATGGTCATCTTCTTCTTGGTGGTGCGCTTCTGAGGCTTCCAGTCTTCATCGTTCTTGGTAGCGGTGACGGTTTCTTTCTTCTGGCTCGTACGTTTCTTGAGTTCTTCAATGAATTGAAGTACGCGAGCTGTACACCGTACCAGGCGCTTCCAGCTGGAGAACCTTTCATGACGAGGTAAGTATGGTTCGACGGTCTTCACTGTAGCGACGACTTGCGTTTTCTTCTCTTCACCGGTTTCCTGGATGTCCGAGGCTCCAAAATGTCTAGTTGGCCACGATTCTTCATCTTCATATAGGAAGCGTGGACCTCGAAACCATCGCGCGGTGTGGTCGAATTCGTTCGGTGTTCCCCTGGTAGCGTCGTCTGCTGGATTTTCCTTCGTCGGTACCCAACGCCAGTCTTGCGGTCTTGTCAATTCCTCAATCTCGGCGAGCCTATGTGCGACGAAAGCCTTGAATTTTCGAGGGTCGGATTTGAGCCATTGAAGTACTGTGCTAGAGTCCGTCCAGAACACTTTCTTCTCGATCTTCAGGCTCGTCTCGTTCTCTACGGTGGTCGCTAATCTGCTTGACAACAGCGCCGCTTGTAGCTCCAGACGTGGAATTGATACTGGCTTCGTAGGTGTCACCCGGGCCTTTCCTGCGATCAGGGTGATGTGGACTCTTCCGTCGGGTTCGACCGTCCTCCAATAAGCTGTCGCGGCGTAAGCTTCTTCACTCGCATCGCTGAATATGTGAAGCTGGCCTTGATCTTGACTCGGCGACAGACACCTCGGAATCCTCAGTTCTTTTAAGATGGCCACCTCCTGTAGATACTTGGTCCAGGTCGTCATCTGTTCGTCGTTGATTTCTTCATCCCATTCAACCCTAGTCCGCCAAATATCTTGTATGAGCTTCTTTCCTTGTATCAAGACTGGCGTGGCGAATCCCATAGGGTCGAAAGTTGACATGACGGCGCTGGTGACTTCCCTTTTTGTTGGTTTCCTTCTTGCTTCTAGCACTTCTGATGGGGTGTTACGAAGGCCGACGTTGAAGGCTAGCTTATCTTCATTTATCAGCCATCTAAGTCCGAGGGTCTTCTCTTCTTCGGCCAATTCTACGACCTTTTCTTCTAGTAATTCTTGGATTCCCTCAAGTACTTCTGGTTCGTTGCTTCCCCATCCTCTTAGGTTGAAACCGGCTTTAGCATGTATTTCCTTAACTTCTTTAGCCAGTTTCCGTGCTTCTTCTATTGTCCGGAAGCTTTGTAGATAATCATCCATGTAGTGGTTCCTTTCAATGGCCTTGACTGCTGCAGGGTATTGCTCCTTGAAGTCTTCGGCATTCTTGTTCATGACGTAGATTGCTGTGGCTGGTGACGACGTGGCTCCGAACACTACTGATGCCATGCGATATTCTTCAGGTTTGCCTTGTCTTCTATTTCCGCGCCACAGGAACCTTAGGCTGTCTCTATCTTCTTTCTTCATTTTAATCCGAAGGAACATTTCTTTGATATCAGCGATGACAGCCACTGGTCTTTCTCTGAATCTTATAAGTACACCGAAAAGTGACTGTAGCAAATCTGGTCCTGGTAATAGCGCGTCGTTCAGACTTTTTCCGTTGAACTTGGCGGCAGCATCGAGGACTATTCTTGGTTTCTTCTTGACTGGATGGATGACGGCGAAGTGTGGCAGGTAGAACGTTCTTCCTTCGGTCGAGCTTGATGGGGCTTTCTCCGCGTACCCGTTGACAATCAGTTGGTTCATCTGTTCTTCATAAGCCTTCTTCAGATCTTCATCTTTGTCCAGCTTCTTTTCAGTGTTGATGAGTCTTCTATAGGCTTGATTGTAGTTATTGGGCAGCGTTTCCTCTTCACTCTTCCATAGCAACCCTGACTCGAACCTGCCGTCTTGCGTCCTCTTCGTTGTCTTCTTCAAGACGTCGAGCGCCTTCTTGTCTGCGTCGTTGCTTGGACGTCGCGGCTGAACTCCCAGTGATTCTATTTCAAAGTGTTTCCTTACCAAGACTTCAGTTTCATCTTCACTGGAGCTCACGTGGTTTACGAACTTCACCGGAACCGTGTCTCTTCCATCGCACCCATGCAGTACCCACCCTAGGCTGGTGAGCGACGCGACTGGTTCGGAGGCCTTACCCTTCTTTAATCTTCTTGTGATAATAAGCCCCCAGTTATCTTGCCCTATGAGCAGCCGCGGTTCTTCTTTTGCATAGATAAGTTGGCTTCCGATTTTCTTCAAATGTGAGCATTTTTCAACTAATGCGTCGCTTACTTCTTGTTTAGAGAGCTTCAGTCCATCGATGGTCCTAACTTCTATCTTCTTCTTATCTCGTCGATGAACCCCTTTGATGTGGAGGGAGACCCTTTGGGAATTTTCTTTCTTCATGTTTCTTCCCCCAACCACTTCTATTGACAGAGCTTCCGTCTTTCCTTTGGCACCTATCTTCTCAGCGATGGCGGAGTCCAGTAGCGTGACCGTGGATCCTTCATCCAGCAGAGCTAAGACCTTAATAGAGCCCCTTGGACCATAAAGCATCACCGGAGCCATCTTCAAATATGCCTTCCCGTCGCTGGCGTTATTACTTGTATGCACGGAGGTGACGACTTCTTCGACTGGATCTTCTTCCTTCTGGACAGCGTTGCATCTTGGCTTGTCTTCTTGCTTTACAGGAGGAGCGTCGGAGTGCAGAATTGTATGATGCCACCTGGAACACTTCTTGCATACTGGTGCTCTGCAGTTCTGTCGGGCGTGTCTGAAGCGAAGGCACTTGAAGCATATCTTCCTCTTCTTAGCTATCTCCCACCTTCCGTTCACGTCGGCTTCCTTAAGTTTGCGGCACTCGATGAGCCAATGTTGCCCGTTGCACTCAGGACATTCCACTTTGGTGTGAGTGTCTTCTCTATCTTGCACGGCGTGGACGGGTCTCTTCATAGTATTCTTCCATGGCGCCTCTTGGGGTGCGTATTGCGGACGGGTCCTCTTCATCTCCCAAGACACTTCAGGTGGAGCGAAGTCACCGCACATGTCCGCTTCCAATTCCAGAAACTCGCTGACAGTGATGAGCTCCGGCTGTTCCTCTTCACGCTTAGTTCGGTGGAAGATGTACCACCTGTACTTCATCGAAGCAGGCATCTTTTCAATCAGCACCTTCATAGTCTCTGGTGAACTTAAGTAGCTTGTCTTCCCCAGTGCCTTGATGGTAGCCACGGAGTTCCTTACTTGGCTGGCGAAGGTGCACACTTCAGTAGGGTTTTCGGCGACGCGCGGCAGGCTCTTCAGTTTCTCCAGTTCAGATAACGCCAACGCGCCCGGTCTCCCGAACCTTGCCTCCAGCCCCTTCATGACTTCGGCAGGATCTTCGGCGGTGAACAGCAGGCTCTTGACTGCGTCTCTTGCTCTTCCTTGCAGCGTTCGTCGTAGACGAGCCAAATTCTGAGTCGGCGTGAAGGCGTGGGCGGTATCGTTGTATGACCGCCTGAAGGCCAACCACTCCTCGCTTGCACCGTTGAAGAAAGGAAGCTCGATGATTTGCTTCGACAACGTAGTTTCCGACGCCTTCTGTGAGAGACTCGTGATAGCTTGAGCCAAAACTTCGATATCCGACTTCTTACTTTCTTGACTCTGTTGCGGCGGTGCTGGCGGCGGCTGCGGATTTGACCGGTTGAACCAATCTTCAATGTTCTGCTCCCGGTATACCTCCTCTTCTTCTTCTTCCATCTCGGAGTCCGCTTGAATCATTTCCAGTTCCGCCTGGGCTATCTTCGACCTGGCAACGGCCACTTCCAACTCTCGCTTGGCGATCTGCATCTTGGCTTCGGCCTCGGCGCGCCTCCTCGACGACCTTACTGAGCGCGTGTCTGGCTTCTTCATTACTTCCCTCGGTGCGTGCTGTACTCGTCTCTTGTCGACTGGTGCAGGAGAGACGAAATAAGCATCTTCTTCAAGTCTAGCTTGCCGTTTCCTTTCGATCTCTGCGATGCATGCCATCACTTCATCATGCATCTGATCCGTAGTAGGAAGAGTAGTGGGGTCCCTTTTTTGAATAGTTTCACCGGCGGCGGCGCGCGTATCCCTTCTTCCCGTCGGCGTGGCGGTGATGTCTCCCGGTAGGCGAGCGGGTGACGTACCTCCTTGGGCTCGAGCGGCTGGTCTAGCGACGTCCCCTTCAAGGCGTGAAGGTGACTCGACTCCAGTAGGGGGGCGCTGCGGTGACATCCTCTTGGTGTGCGCTGACCTCGTTGTTACCGTAGATGCAGTGGCAGTTTCCGATGGTGTGTTCAAACTCCAATCTGAGACGGATGGTTCCGCAGTTTTCTCTGTTGCTTTACTTTTCGCTTCTTCCGACCTGGTATTAGGCATCTTCCTCGATTCTCACGATCCGGCTCGAAGGACCAGCAATTGTGGCGGGCGCGGCGGGCAGACGACGACGAAAGCACTTGGGATATCGTCCACACTAAACCACACGCGTCACAAATAATAATATCACTTGATAACTCTCAGTTAGTGGACTGTAAACACTAAAATAGGCACTTAAAAACACTTCATAGGTTGATCGCCAGCTGGACGAGGAAGGCGGTTGAACACTTGGTCAGAAAACACTATTACGGAACACACAATCAGTCACAGAGTTCATAAGTTAATGTTATTTCACTTCACAGTTGTTCGTATCACTCACTATTAACTTTATAAAATGTCACACCAACGTACAACACAAATACTTGTTCAATTTAACACTTATAATTCACTATTCACCACTGTTTCATAGTCGGCGCACAGTCAATGTTCGTAGCACGACTCGTAGCTTCGTAGCAAACTCGTAGTCCGTAGCACTTGACACTATCTCACAATCCGAACATAGTCACAGATACTAATTTACCACACGAAAGCACTCAAACACTTATTCGAACACTAAAACATTAACTTTGCCGCGCCTTTTGTCAGAACACACTAACTTGGACACTAACTATTCACTTTGACTAACTTTTACTGGAACCTTTTCTTTATAATGAAACCACTATTTACTGTTTCTTCTTTTATTTCTTCCTTTTTCTTCTTTTACAAAGGTATCTTCATTATCAGAAAACTATATCAGAAAACTATATCAGAAAACTATATCAGAAAACTATGCGCTTACTTCGACCTCTCCGATTTATATATTGATCGATAATTAATACTAGAAAATTCGGAACCAATCAAATTACTTGGAATTTTCTTGAAAATCAATCTAGAACTTTCTACTCTTTCTAGAACTCGGACCTCTCTGTCTTACAATATGTCTGTCCTGTTCACGCGCAACTGTCTTTGTCTAATTCTAAACAAAACTATCTCTATCTCTTTCTAACATCGAAATAAGCGCTTGTTTTTACAAATCTTTGATAAGACTAACATAATCTTAATTTCTAAAGATAGAACTATGAAAATATAATCGAATACTAACTATTTTATAACAAAACTTCAATTATTTCAAAAGATATTTACCAAAAACTTTCGGGGACTTTCTATGTGGTATTGCCCCTTTGGTATGCCTAATTTACAAAATTGGGGCTTTGTCTACAAGGTATTGCCCTATCGGTATACCCTAACTTTTACCCAAACATTTGCTAAAACCTTATTTATTTACTATAAAAACAATGAAAAATTACTTAAGATATTGCTTAAAACACAAATCCTACTTATTAGATAACAACAAACAGAACTTACATGATATAAGAACGTAAGAAATTATACAAAGTCTTAACTACCTATCTTAGATAACAATATTTTTAAAATATGAATCTATCTCAAACATATTAAAATACGAATCTTAAAATATCAATGTCACTATTTACAAACACTGATCACTTTCACTTTGTTTTCACATCGTGTTTTTAGCACTTAATCACTTTCATATCATATTGTGTCACTATCACTTATCACTTTACATTGCGTCGCTAACAGATATCTTTCTAAAGTTATCTATGTTACATATTTAAATGTTTCTGATTAAAACACATTCGTTAATTATAGCTGGTTATTTATTTCATTTTTTTTTCATTTTCAGCTACAAACCTAGTGCCGATGCGATGTCCTATAATTGGAAGATATAACGTCGTAAATTCACTCGCCGATCGCCGACGGAGAAGACAACAGGCCACTATAGGTAAGAGAGAAATAGAGAGAGCGAGATTAAGAGAGAGAAAGAGAGAGAACGCGGGAAGATTATTGTATAAACCACATAACAAAGAAAAAATATTAACAACAAAAGACATATTTTACAGAAGAGAGAAATCTCTTTTACCTAGCTAGACCAAGGGTGCGATTTGTATAGTAATCGTATTCATTTGACAGTTAAAACGTATGATTTCATTTTATCAAACTGTCAAATGAATATGGCTGTACACAATCGCATGCATGAATGTATATTCTTTATTTTTTTTACCTTAGTTTGACGGACTACTAAGGTAAAAAAAATAAAAATTAGATACAACATACCCTCCTCCTTTTATGAAGTTGGTTGAAAATAGCAATGTGAACGCTAAAATCTAGCGCTGCGCCACGAGCAAGTTTTGTCTCCGCAACTATTTCGTCTCACATCAAGTCTACGGGTTTGTATGAAAGCGCGCACAAGTAGCGACGTGACGGTCGGCAACTTTTCATACAAATCATGTGAAAGACAAAATAGTTGCGGAGACAGAAGTTGCTCGTGGGCGCTCACCCTAAATCTAGGTTAAAACTAGTACTTATTGTATGGTGGTTAAAACACATATTGTATCCATTGAAATAAAACAATTACCAGTTGCAAGTTGCAACGTTTTTGTTATATTAGGTGCTGGAAGACTATTAATTTTATTGGTTTAATCATAGCACACGTCAATATTCAAGAAGTTAATACTCTATTGAATTTTATTTAATACAATACTAGATAATATACTACAAAAAATACGACTCGAACCAGATCAAATCTCGGACGGGAATCGAACCTGCGACCTTTGGATATCCGGTCCAATGCTCTGAGCGCTGAGCTACCGAGTCACTAGTGACGTCGTCGATTTAGCAGATATCCATAGGTCACGGGTTCGATTTCCGTCCGAGAACTGATCTGGTGCAAGTCGAATTTTTTCTAGTATATTATTTAGTATTGTATAAAAATAGCATTGTGAATGCATCATCATCATCAGCCTATCATCGCCCACTGCTGAACATAGGCATCTCCGAGTGCACGCCACTGAGCACGATCCGCGGCTATACTCATCCAGTTTATGCCAGCCACCTTGCGAAGATCGTCGCTCCACCTTGTCTGAGGGCGTCCCACACTACGTTTGCCCATACGCGGTCTCCATTCAAGAACTCGTCTGCCCCAGCGGCCATCGGTTCTACGGCTAATATGGCCGGCCCACTGCCACTTCAGCTTGCTAATCCGGTGGGCTATGTCGATGACTTTAGTTCTCTGTCGGATCACCTCGTTCCGGACCCGATCTCTCAGAGAAACTCCTAGCATAGCCCTCTCCATAGCTCGCTGCGCGACTTTAAATTTGTGAACCAGCCCTACCGTGAGTGCCCCACGTTTCGGCTCCGTATGTCATGACAGGCAGGACGCACTGGTTGAAGACTTTCGTCTTTAGACTCTGTGGAATAGGCGACTCAAAGACTCGACGAAATTCACAATCAATTCCTGATTGTGAATGCAAAAATCTCAAATTTAAAAATGAATTAAATTTGTTTACAATTGTATATTTGATAAAGTTGTATTTGTTTTCACAAATGATTAAATTCCATTTTAGGTTCTGAAACGGGTATGGAAAGTGCAGCGGAGTGCGTTTCCGGGGACTACTCTACCGTGAGCTTCGGGTGTGGAAACACTCAGGACACTATCGAGTTCTCATCGCACTGCGCCACTACTGGTTAGTACAAAATAGTTACTTTTTTAGGGTTCCGTACCCAAAGGGTAAAAACGGGACCCTTTTACTAAGACTCCGTTGTCCGTCTGTCTGTCCATCTGTCTGTCTGTCACCAGGCTGTATCTCATAAACCGTGATAGCTAGAAAGTTGAAATTTTCACAGATGATGTATTTCTATTGCCGCTATAGCAACAAATACTAAAAATAGAGTAAAATAAATATTTAAGGGGGGCTCCAATACAACAAACGTGAATTTTTTGCCGTTTTTTGATTTATATGCTGTGTCAATGTGTCAATGCTGTGTACAATTGTTATTGGGATACAAATTTAAAAAGTATTCTTTAATGTAGATTGCAATGTAATAGTTTGTATTTTGTTATTGTACCTTTAACAATAAAATAAAAATAAAAAAAATATTAATAACGACAACAGGTAGACAGTTGAAATTTTCACAGATGATGTATTTCTGTTGCCGCTATAATAACAAATACTAAAAACAGAATAAAATAAATATTTAACGGGGTCTCCTATACAACAAACGTGATTTTTTGGTACGGAACCCTTCGTGCGCGAGTCCGACTCGCACTTGGCCGGTTTTTATACACAACGGCATAGTGTTTGGCCTTCACCTCACCTGATGTTAAGTGACGATAAGGCCGAAGGAAGCGCACTGCACCCGGAATCCTCATCACTGAAGAGCTGGCTATCTTACCTTTAACTGTTGGAACACAAGAATTTTTAAATTGTTGTTGTGTATAATACGGGGGCTCGGCGCCGCGTCAGCATAGTAAAATAAAATTTTGCCCCCTAACAAATTTACTGGTCACCCTTGGTATACGGCCTCTTAAGAGGCAGTAATAGGAAAACATGGTTTGCGCGGGCCATATCATTCTATAGAAAACGTAAACTTGTAGCCACCAAAAAAATCATACGACAAGCTAAAGAGTTTACCTAGTTGCTACAAACATTAAATTGCGTATAAACCTCACAGATGATTGTAAAAAAAATCTGAATATCATCAAAAGCGCTTGTCGCGGGTCATATTTTTGACGTAAATAATAGCGTAAACGTATTGAATTCTACATCAAAATACACTTTAACGTGTTGCTCCAATAACTTTTTTTCAAGAAAGATAATTGTGCTAAAGATAATGATGAAAAAACAACGAAAAACATCGAAAAAGTGCAGAAGTGAGGTTATTTTCCATACTCTTTACACGTAAAGAAAAAGACAGGGACAAATGATTTCGCGTAACGGAGCCTTAACAAATGGAATTACGTCGTACTATTATAGATGTGAAGCTGGTTACTAACATTTCTAGCCTAGCGGCTAGAAACGGCTTATATGGCTCGTTATCATTTCTAGCAATAACTAGCGGCTCGAAACGGCTTACATTTCATTGATATATTCACATGGTTTAGTTTGTTGTTTTTGTTGTTTCTCTTCTGATTTATTTATTATAGGATACATTTAACATACATAGACACAAACCATGACATTTTCATCTGTATTGTGTTAAAAACTCAAAATTATTATACAAAATGTCACACAGCAGTGGAAGGACTATTTTAAATCCATTAAATATGTATGGGCCCTAGATACCTAGTATAATAGTAAACATTTAGTTGTATTTCTTTAATGCACCAAAAACGAAAATAGCATAACAATAATGTTCTACTGTATTAGAAAAATAAGAGTTTAACAATAAAAAATGTAATAAAGGTTTTATTTTTCGATCCTCAGATCGGGTATCTCCCCGGTATCAAGCTGCTCGTTATTCGTTTCTAGCCGCTCGTTTCAGTTACTACCGGCTCACGAGCCGTTCGTTCACAACTATACGTACTATTAATTAGTGACAGTGTTTTTGCTAAAAATTACATTATGCTCTATTGACTGTCCCGAGTTGCTGTCTCAGATATCACTTAGAGTTCCCTCAAAGTCCCTTAGAAATAACTCCCTCCTGTTTTTGCCCCTAGTCGATACTGATTACAGGCAGAATGAGTTTATGGCGTGCTAGTGATAAATTCAATGATCTGTGTAGAACTTTTGATTTTGACCTTTTCAACTCAAGTACGACCATTGTGAGGAATGCAATTAGTAGGCATTTTTTTTTTTTAATAATTTTACGATAGAATCTTATCTGTATAACTCCATTAATAACGATGTATAAGCGTTAGTAGTGCTATTAACGTGTGTGATTTTAGTTCGTAAGTGTTAATTTGATATTTTTAATTGCTATTTGTACCTTACCTAGGGCCTTTAATTGGCTATCTACTGCAATACCCATTATTAGGGTTCCGTACCAAAATGGTAAAAAAGGAACCCTTATGGTGTGACTCAGTCTGTCTGTCTGTCACAGCTGGATATCTCGAGAACTACTAATGATATCAGCTTCAAATTTGGAATAGTTTAAGATGCCCAACATTTGCCCAACTATTTTGCAAATAAGAAAGAAATAAAAAAATAAATGTCTTTTTTACAACAGGGACTGAAAAGGGGTCTTAAAAATTTGAAGTGGGGCTACTAGGGCATGTGGGGTATCATATGAAAGAGCGCCGTTTGCACGTTTATAATCATTTTTTTTAGGCCGCATAATTTTTGACTTATAATGAAAAATGTAAGAAAAATTAATTACCGTTCCCCCCCTTATCTCCGATGTTTGCAAAGAGAAAAATCAGTTTATATAAAGATTAAAAGAAAAATAAAACGATGTCTCAATATAGCACACTGTTTTAGAAATTACCAAATTTCTAAAAAAGTTAACATTAGTTTCACTATCGGCCAAGAGATGGCGCTGACCTAAAACTGCAATACTAATTTAATTATTCTACTTTGCAGTGTGGTTTAATGGTGCAATTATGATGGTACGGAACCCTCGGTGCGCGAGTCCGACTCGCTCTTGACCGGTTTTATTTTTTAATTACTATTGTGAGGGCCTTTAATTGGCTTTCTACTGTAATACCCATTATTTATTATTCTTTGGTGCTGTTGGCCTTCCTAGAAACAGAAATTTAACAAATGCTGTTTGTTTCCAGTGTACACGTGCTACGGCAGTTGGTCCAGCGCCGGCGTGGGGTTCCTGATAGCAGCGCCCGTCGCGCGCGCCTCCAGCCATCCCAGGACACTGTGCTTCATGTACCAGTCTGTCACCAGTAACGGTCAGTGTTGTCACAGATTACATAAAGTACAGATACCTCATCCCATACTAAAGTAAGAAACACACTGGATGCGTAAGCGTATGCGTAAGCGTGCACGTAGACGTACCATGACGTTGTTATGTCTGAAACTTTATGAGACATGGCACACCGCTTGCGTAACGCGTACACTGATGCGTAACCCTACGCATTGCAGCTCGTGACGTTGTACTCAATGACATTCCCTATTGGACGTCACACCAAACACGCACGTATCCTTGCTGCGCCTCTACGCGCGTGTCTACGCAGCCGGTGTACCCAGGCCTTTAAGAAATGGCCCGTCATAAGGTGACTATCGGGGCGATTTAAAATGTTTTTCTTGTAGAATGCTAGATGGCGCCGCTATCGTCGCAGCGTGTTTAGCACAGATAACAACATACTTTAGCAAATTTTCAAAGAATTCACTACAATTTTGCTGTTGATTTTTTAATGAAACAATTTAAAAGTTTCATGACTTTTTTATTTGTATTTGAATATTACAAAAACAAATCGAAGCAGGTACAGTCATCTAGTGAGGTAAATTTAAATTAATGTTGGAATTAGACACTAGATGGCGGTACCTGCTAACTAAGCCACATCTGATGTTCCTAGCGAGACCCCATGGTGTTATACAAAGTGTAAAAATACCCTGAACGAAGCCGAGGTCTACGTATTCTGCCCATCATTAGTGCTTATCATCAGGACCATTTCACACATCGATATCTTGGAAGATACTTGAAACTTGGAAGTTACTTAGAAGTAACTTCGCCAAATAGTTCAATAAGAAATTTCGTACTTTGATTTATTTGTTTTAAGTTGAAGCCCGGCAGATCCGCCGAAGTTCGAAAATATAGCCGGTGTAGGCCCCTGTTCAAAATTATTGTTGGGAAATTATTTTTATTTTTGGTATAAAAAAGCATTGCAAACTATACCATGCAATGTAACGCGCGCAACACACCGCGCCTGCCAGTGTATGCTACACAGCTGCGTGCGGCCGAGTTAAAAGGCAACGTTATGTGCGTGCTCATGAGATACATCGAGTGACGACGTTTTGAAGTCATCGTTTCTTACGAAATACATAAAATTTTGATAATGTTTCTGTAGACAAAAATTAGGAAATAACGAATAAAACAAAAAAAAAACGACTTTGACCTTCAATTACTTCGTAGGTATTGGCTTCCCAGGTATAGTCTAAAAGACAAAAATGATCCTGTCGATGGGCGAAATGCGTGGACTTCGCCCACAGAATAACTAATAGTACAAGTACAGAAGCAGCACTCGGCAAAGTCATTTAAATAAATAGCGACTTTTGCTCCGACACAATAAAGTGCAATTCAGGTCGCGCAGTTCACCTAGTAGTTGCCTCTCTTTCTATCGCGTGCTCTTACCTTTTCTGACGACGTAACGTTAGGGTTGTCTTCTATTTAATGAACTGTATAGCATAATATCATAATGTGATAAACGACAATTGTTTATTGGTTTGTTGATTTTGACATCCGTACACGGCACAGTAATCTCGATTCGACGTTGTTACTATTATAAAGGGTCAATACCTACACTTGTGCAGTAAGCCGCGCTTGTACACAGGCGGGCGTGTGGCGGCCCTCTGCTTACTTGTTCGTTCGAACGAACAGCTAGCGGTAGGTGCTTATCGCGCGACTTTGAGCGAGTGAAGGAGGCCTGCTTCGGCTTCGTTGAGTGTCTTGTTACACCCGTTATTCTGTTTTGTGGTTGATTATGTTGGTATGTGTCCGCAGAGACGCGGTCGGGCGGCGCGGGCGCGGGCGCGGTGTCGCTGTGGGGCGCGGGCGGCGCGTGCCGGCGCGCGCCCACCGCACACACAGACAAGGCATACAACCTCACCCTCAACGGTAAGACATTATTAGTATAGTCCATTCGTTTAGACTTAGAGTTTAGATAGTTTCGGTACACCCGCAAGCACTTGTGTTTCTCTTATACCATTAAGCCCTGTCCTAATTGACCATCATCGGTCGTGCGATGGTGCGTCCGTCCCATAGACATATAAAAAAATTTCGCTGCGCTCAAGAAGACCAACAGAGCGTGGAAAAGAGAAGTTAACATCATACGGACACGGTCTATGTAAAAAAGAGACAAATAGGATCAAGTGACATGTGCCAATATTTTTTACAGTAAGAGGCCCTAGCGGCCCGCCTTGCAAAGGAGCAATCACGATTTGCTTAAAATATTTGATAATCTTAATTAGAATTTAAAATAAAGTTATCGTGGAGCCATGGTGTCTTGTGCTCTAAGTAATTGTGATGTGACAAAAAAAACAATCCAAGTAATCACAGTTTTCACAGGTAAATAAGATATTGCCACACATTTCTCTAAATCCAAATTTCGCTACATTTATTCGTTTATCGACGAAGATAACAGTATGGAACATAGTTTATTAATTTCCTTTGCCATATATATATAGTCATATTCTATATATCTCATATAAAATGTATGCATTCGTTTTTCGGATCATCTGTTTATTGGCATTGTTGTTCTTTGACATTCTATTTCTATGGTCCGTCCGATGAAACTGGCGTGCGATCAAACCTAGTGATATCTATTGAATGTCCTAATTGACGGTCGCGCGATCATGCGATGCGGCCATTTTGTCTATTGTTCAGTTTCATCGTACGATGAAATCGCAACGCATGATCGCACGACCGATGCCGATTAGGAGAGGGCCTTAAACGAGCAATTCTTGTATATTTATATATAAGTAAATTTATTTCTGTGATCTCGGAAACGGCTCTAACAATATCGCTGAAATTTGGTATATGGGTATATTTGGTGGTTTGGTATCCAAGTGTAAACAATCGATTTAGATTAGTCTTATATTTGAGAAAACGCGTGTTTTCCAGTTTTTTTATTTTATTTTATTTATTTATTTATTTAGATTTACCAACGTTTGTTTACATTAATTCTTATAATAAATACAATACTATTAATTAATATCTAAATTTAAATGTAACAAACACTTATAGGTAAATTCAACATGCATTTAAAAGTACCTAACTATTATTTATCTAAAAGACTGAAGATCAAAGAAAAAAATTAATGATTATTAAAAGACAGGATGATCAAAAATAAAAAAAACCTAGGTATTATACTAACTGTTGGCTATAATCGTACGGATACTACCAAGCGAGTCAAAATTAAAGTCAACCATGTCACTGAAGTTGTTCACAAGCCTGCAGAATCGGGGAATGGGAGAATTGGACCCGTAAACTGTCCTTCGCAACGGTGCGGAAAGGGGAGTTATTCTGTGTCTTGGATATCTTCTAGGCACACGTAGGTTTAACATAGCTACAAGTGAAGGGCTATCTATGCAGTGATTTTGTAATTTCCATACAAAAGAAGCATCCGCTAGCTCGAAACGTTTAGATAAGGAGATCATTTTAAATCGAGCTAAACGTTCATTGTACGGTATTCTCCACTTTTTCTTAGAAATTCCGTTGGAAAATGCGAGATGCCAAAGGAACCTCTTTTGTACACGCTCTAGTCGAAGGCTGTGTACAGCAAAGTGTGGTCTCCAAACAACACATCCAAACTCTAGCAGACTTCGAACTAAGCAGTTAAACAGTTGGATCTTAACTTTATTACTGTGAAAAACTTTAGCATTTCTGATTACAAATCCTAACATTCTGTATACCCTCTTTACGATACTGTCTATGTGAGGTATGAAGGTAACTTTAGCGTCAAAAATAATTCCTAGGTTCCTAATCTGTTCCACTTGTTGTATTTTACTCCCACTAATGAAATAATCCATTTGCAACGTATTATGTTTGCGAGCATACTTGACATGATAGCATTTTGATATATTAAGGTCCATTTTATTCTGATGACACCAGTTCGATAGCTCATTTATATCTTTTTGAAGTTTAATGCAATCCTCTATTGAATCGATCACTCTGCAAAACTTTAGGTCATCTGCATATAAATATGATTCCGAGTACTGTAAAAGTTGTGGGACATCGTTAATAAATATATTAAATAGTATGGGCCCCAGATGAGAACCCTGTGGCAGACAACTTTTGCGTTTTCATGCGTTTTTATTTCGACGCAGAATATGGTCGCCAATTTCGTCCGGCCGGCCAGGCCCGGCTACTGTCCGTTGGGTCGGCAAGAAACGAGTGTTACGGGTTCGAATCCTGCTCGGTGACTTACTTTTGTTTTTTTTAATATGTTCAAGTTTATATGTATTTTTTTAATTTTATTGTTTATGGACAAGTTTAAAAAGTGTAGTTAATGTTTTAGATAACAATGTAGGTTATCACCTAAACACCACCATATTACAATAAATAATAATAACCGAGCAAAGCTCTGTCGTCCAGATATTTTTTATTATTATTAGGCTAAGTTCATATGAAGTACGAGCATTCACATGATGACGTGAGCCATAAAGAAAAATGAATATACCAAAAGTAATAGAGAACCTACTCGTCACGATAATTTATCCCCCCAATTTGACGCACCGCCATATTTGAATTAAACACACCCGCCCTCTGGTTTTTGGTGTCATCAAACTGGTTTGTATTTAGGTACCTATCTAACCTATTATTATTTTTATTTATTTTCGGAAAAGTCATTAAACTTAGGATGAAAAGGCGTGAGCATGCGCGGCTGTCTGGTATCAACATTGACGAGAAGGCAATTTGTTCCGCAAACCACACGGCTCAACCACAGAATAGATATAAGTCCTACCGTACAGAAAGGACACTCTCCGCCCCGCCCCACAATCAATTACCTCACCCCACCGGCGCCCACCGCGTGAGTTCCGTGTGCCGATCCGTGTGCTCATTCAATAGCTCGCACACAGTTGCGCGTGTGCAAAAACGTCGCTGTGTAGCGTCTGTGTAATAGGTAGTTGAAACGCGGCGCTTGTATGGAGTGCCCGGGGTGTGGCTCAACTGAACAGGTCGATGCAGATCTAACTCAGCGGTTCCGGAATGGAGTTCCGCAGAACCCTGGGGTTCCGTAAGAGGCTCTCAGGGGTTCCGCGAAAATTTAAGAGATTATAAATTCAAAAAATATACTTAATTTTACATCTTAAAAGTCCTTCTTTTAAAGTCAAACTATACTTACAAGATATAAACACCAAGGCAAAAAGCCTCACTATGGTGTAATTTCACGTAAAAAACAATGTTTTATTTAGTTCCATGGTCGCTACCAATCCCGATTCTGCCGGGACAGTCCGGATTTGGATGATTTTATCCTGCGTCCCGACGATCCATTAGTTTTGTCTCGATATTTGATGAAAACACGCGATCAAAATCAAAGTGTTGATAGAAAGTGCAACCAAACCAAAAATACAAACATTCACATACAATCAACATGTCCTTTATTTGCCAGTTACCAGACTCTACAGTAAATATTCTGCCAGTTTTAATGACTTCAACGTACATTTGGAAAATAGATTCAAAATCTTTTCGCGCTCGCCGCGCACCCTTATCCTGTTTTCTATTCCTAAAGGTGGCAACCCTGGTTAGTTTACTTCTTACTTGAACTAGGGTTCCGTCCAAAAACGGTGAACCAAAAAGGGTTCCGTAGCCAAATGAATTCGGGAACCGCTGATCTAAATTACCATCTTATTCATAAAATGTATAAACGACTTTTAAATACACAATTACGTATCTTTATTATCAGTATGTTCTGTCTTCTTTCAAAGTATGAATTGAGTTTAAACGTAAAAGATTAACACTCTCTTAAGTACACATGACATTTGTTTATTGAACTTCTTTAGCGGCGTTGTACGCTTTTTTGTAATGGGGAAAAAATGCTAAACTCGCGTCAGTAAGAATCACGTGACCCTGATCGAAAATTCGTAAGACGGATGTGACGGATGGAGAGTAGACAGCCGGCGACGGAAGTAGCGGCCCTCTCTTTCCGCGGTGAAAATGGCGGCGCGTCATTTCAAGACGTAAACACTTGTGTCACCATAGCAACGCACAAATTTTTTAATTCAATGTCAAAACTCTAGATTTTCTGTCAAGCTATGGATAAGACTTTCGTACAATACTGTTCTGTATTCGTAAATTCAAATGCAGAGTAAATTCGTAAGACGGCAATTCGTGCAAAATTATTCCCTAACCATTCCAAAATGCACAACGTTAATATTCAAGTTTTCACTTCTGCCGGCACTCCCGGAGTGCAACCCGATTTTTTTTATGAATAAGGGGTTAATTATGATGTTATTTTACAGGTACATGCGAGCAAAGCAGCAAGTACAACAGTGATGGGAATCGAATCTCCGCCACGTTCATACTTGTGTTCACTTTACTAAGTGTCAGATGATGGCGCTGCGAACGTTCGGCCGTGGTTTGAGTTTGACATGTTTCGTTACGTTTGATCGGTGGTAGGTTTGAAGTTGGTGGCAATAGGCATGATGACAATTTTTTTTAATTTTATGTTACATAAATTGCCTCTCAAAAAAAGAAACATTGGTAAAATAATTTTTTCGCTAGCATGAAAACTACCCGAGATATCACAGTTTGAAATGCACACAAATGGACTCAAGCAAAAACGCTCCATACTAACGGCTACTCAGTTATGACGTCACGCCTGAGTAGTTTGTATGCAACGCGTAAGAAATTTGTTCGCTAGCTATATTATATTGTGTTTATCAAAATGGTTTCTTAGACAAATTTGCTATACATTTTACGGACTAATTAAAGGTATCATTTATTTTTGTAATTTTTATACTTTTTAAATGAACTTGTCCACTTTGAAGGGTCATAAAACAAATAATACGCAATATATAAAACCAAGAGGTGTACAAACTACTCTAAAAGTTTAATATGTTTACGATTTTTATTGGTATTTCGTTATTTTATTCATTAGTCGTCATCCCAATTCTACGTGTATTCCCCTAAAGCTTCGGTCACACACAGCGAATTGTCGCGGCAAATACTCGCAGCGACTATTCGCTGTATGTTACAGGGTACTCTCTACGAATAGCCATTCGGTCAGCGCGCCACTCTATTTGCACACCAACAGATTGTCGAAATTCTCTTGTAGAACTCGCTATTATGTGTGATATAGCGTTGCCAAGTGTCTTGCCTTGATTTTAGCGGGATGTCCCGCGAAAAAGCCGATTTTTATAATGTCTCGCCGGGACAGGTTTATGATATTTTTCAGAACGACAAAGATAACAAAACAATCGAAGAGTGCTATTACACCGAATAATACATTTTAAGTAATTATTTTGAGCACCTATCTCAATGAGGATCAATTCGAAAATTAAAAATATATTTATTTTGTATATCACATCAAATATAATATAAATGCCTGAGTAAATTTCTTTTAAATTACTCAAATCGCTCAAGAAATGAAAAAGTTATTAAAGTATTAAAAAGGGAGTTTAATGAAACATGTGATGACATCACGTGCCACGATAGCCCGTCGAGCGTTTTTGACAATGCCGCACTTCGTCATTTTTGGTCCAATTTCAATAATTCTTTCACTTAAATATTTGATTTAGATGTGACTGTAACTCTTCATATTTAACTAAAAACCTCGTTGATCCTCATTGCAGTTGGTTTAAATTACCCGCGCTTTAGGCGGCACACTGATTGAAAGCTTGTTACTATTCATATCTTGTTGTCCCGCGTCAATATGCTTTGTCCCGGATTTTTTTATTCAATTTAAGTACATTTCTGAGTTTCTGACAAAAATACCTGGCAACCCTGTGACTTGTCGCTGCGAGTATAAATCATTTGCAGCGAGTATTCGCTGTGTGTGACCGAGGCTTAAGACCCGATTTCACCATTGAAAATAAACGCGATTAATTCGAGTTCTCATTTTATGGGTTGCAATTAGTTCCGAGCTTAATTTAAACTCGGATTAAATTCTAAACAATAGTTTACTTAAAAAAAATGTGTTTATTACCTCACAAAGAAAAAAATTGGTTACAAAAATTGGGCTGATGATAAATGAAGAATTCTATAATAATAATGAAGAATTCTTTGTAAAACCTTGTATCAAATTGTATCAAATAGCTGGTGAAATTAAGATATGCAAAACGCGCTTTTTCATACAATTAAATTGGCTTATAATAATATGGATTGACAGAATTTACTCTAATGAGATCTGCCATTTCTCTCACGAGCGGCGCTACTGTCTGTGGAGACCTGTCAAAACTCTCAATTTCATTGCTACCACCCTTCTTTCCAAGTAACACTGATTTTCTACCATTTTTTTTCATAGTAGCAATATAATATACAGGGTTATTTGTAAAACACCAACAACCTCGCAGGAGTGGATCACTAACATCATAAACAACATTTGTTCTACGACTTTTCCGAAAACAGACAAAAAAATCGGCTTTCCATTTCAAAAATCCGAAAAGATGATCGAGTTTTGTATTGAAAGTCGTTTTTAGGGTTCCGTACCCAAAGGGTAAAAACGGGACCCTATTACTAAGACTCCGCTGTCCGTCTGTCTGTCTGTCTGTCACCAGGCTGTATCTCATGAACCGTGATAGCTAGAAAGTTGAAATATTCACAGATGATGTATTTCTGTTGCCGCTATAACAACAAATACTAAAAACAGAATAAAATTAATATTTAAGGGGGGCTCTCATACAACAAACGTAATTTTATTTTGCCGTTTTTTGGTACGGAACCCTTCGTGCGCGAGTCCGACTCGCACTTGGCCGGTTTTTTTCTGTTTTCGGACAAGTCTTGGAACAAAATGTTGTTGTTTATGATGTTAGTAATCTACTCCTTCGAAGTTGTTGGACAACAACCCTGTATAGAAACACATTCTACTACAAACCATTACCGAACTATTTAGATAACAATTGTGTGTACTTGATTAAAATTAGAATTTGATTGTGATACCAGCATCCAGTGACATAAGATTGGAAATATTTAAGCTAAAATTTTAAGTTGAACGTGGTTAATGTTTTAGAGAAGAAATATAGTACGAGGCACGTATCTTGAAATCGGGTGGGGATTGCGCGAAACGCGTATTTTGGGTATGCGTGGCGGTGAGGGGCGCGGGCGGCGGGAGAGGGGCGCGCGCTATTGGTCGCTCACAAGAGCACATGCTCCTACTCCGCCGAAAAAAATTCAAGATACGTGCCTAGTACTGTAACCATGTTAGACTCAAAATATAGCACAAATTTTGAAAATACCATTGAATTAATATGTTAATCATAAAATTTTGTTTATCACATTTTATGTTTCGAGATTATCTTTTATTTAGTAGTTTTAACCGATACTATGGCAACTTAATTTTCTTATGTGATTTTTGACAGCTATTTTCTTTAATGATAATACAGACATTTCGAGAAATGTAACAGTTCGCTTTTTGTTATTTTGTCTATGCTTTAAAAAACATGATATTAAATGTATAATTTTTAATAAAAAAATAATCTTAGTAAAGACAGGCATCTTTAGCTTTATGTTTAAATTATTTATTTGACGCATAAGTTCTCGAAATGGATGTATTGTTGATTTATATATTTTTTAATAATTAAGTACGTCACACACGACGAAGATCCTATAATATTTTATCGGAAAGTAATTTATTGACGTTTGAAATTTTTATTTATGGCAAAATATTATAGAATCTTTTAGCTAATAATATGACGTTTTAGGCTAGGAAGCAACAAAACAATGTTAAAATGAAACGAAGGAAAAGTGATTAAATTGTATATAAATCTTATATGAGTTGGTGATGAGACGAGAATGATAATATGCGATTTAAATAATGTTACGTAATTAATTGAAATACTGTGTTTCTTTTTTATAGGACTTACGTAATCGATATCTCTGCCCTAGTTTTTAAAAAGTTAATATGATAAATATTTTTTTTAATTAAAAATTATGGCAGAGTTAATTGTACAATACTTATAAACAATATACATAATTATTTATAGAAAAAAACGCTTTTGAAGTATACATAAAATTTGTACTGTATGCTAAAATATTATACAGAATAAAAGTTAAGACTTAAATTAATTAGATAGACATAATGTAGAAGAAATTATGCTCAGCATTTTTTTCTATTTTGTTTTTTTAATACGTCCATTTTCTTTTTATCGTTATTTTTGTTGCTTTTGTTCAATAATTACGGATTTTTCAAAGAAATCTGGAAAAATTTACTCACTTAAGGCGACGTTTCCGTATCGACTGTCTTGCTCAAACTCTCGTAAATCACACTTAACTATCTCACTCCTGGCAAGCAGTTTTGCAACGCCTAACCGTTTGTTTAAATAAAAATCTATAAAAAAATCCAACTGACATTTTGAAATGTGTGTTTAGACTAAGAAGTCTGTAAAATTCAAATCTTTGTTTTAAAGAGGTTTCTTTGATATTTTTTTCTCTATTAAAAAAGGTATCCTGTTTCTGCTACTAACTGAAACAATCTACTAGAAAATCTAGAAATACTGAACTATTCAAAACATGACACTGGCAAAAATTACTTCCAAGAGGAAAGTAGATTGCCATAACAAAAATAAGAAGAAGAAGACAAAATGTAATCAATGAAATAAATAATCAGGTTATCAAATATTTATCTATTACTTTTATATGATTTGTAATTGATGAGCAAAATCAAGATCCCTGCTACCAAAATGTCGGATGCGTCCTCATAAGTTTCTATTAGGTAATAAAAAGCAAAGATTACTAAAATCTATGAGGAGCTCGGTGGCGCAGTGGTTTAGCGCCTGGCCCAGCGATTGCGTAAGTTAAGCAACGTTCGCAAGGGTCGGTCATGGGATGGGTGACCAAAAATTTACTATCGCGAACTCCTCCGTGCTTCGGAAGGCACGTTAAGCCGTTGGTCCCGGCTGCATTTGCAGTCGTTAATACCCACCAATCCGCATTAGGCCTGCGTGGTGGGTTATGGCCCGTCCTCCTTATCCACCCATAAGGAAGGCCTGTGCCCCAGCAGTGGGGACATCAAAAAAAAATGGCTGATGGACTAAAATCTAAATATAGCCCATAATTTTAGTTATGAGGTTATGACATCGAAATAGGAGTATACATTTCCGTTATTATTGGACAAAATATTACGTATTCTTACTAAATAGTATCTAATATGATTTATATCTGGAATACCAAACTTTCGATACTTTTATTAAAATCTCTGTATCAATATTGACCAATAGTAGTTTAAAAATATAATTGCTCAGACGAAAAAAAATAGTTCGGAATTTTATTTGTGATATAAAATTATTTGTAAGGTATATAAAAATATGTAAATATTTCTAGAATCAAGTTCCTGACTGCACTTTTTTATTTTCTTACTTTTGTGACAGATAGTCAACATTTTTATTTTATTTACGACTATGAGAATTGAATCGACAATGCTTGCCTATTAAAAGAACCTAGTTGTTTTAAAAGAAAACAAATATATAAAAATGTAGCCGAAAAGACTATTGTAAATAAACTTAATTGAATATAATTTATACAAGGTGTTACGAAAAACTCCAAAGCCGAATATGGTAAATAGGGACCATCAAACTGGACCAACTCTGAAATCGCGAAAAAACCAGCTGTATACAAAAGCGAAAATTTTAAAATGTATGAGCTGATTTTTTTTTCGCGATTTCAGAGTGGGTTCCATAATAAAAGTTGTTCAGTTTGATGGTCCCTATCTACCTTATTCGGCTTTAGGGATTTTTTGTAACGCGTTATATCGGGTCATTTTGAACTTACCATCCAAATTTTAAGGATGTGTCCAGTCCATGAAACTAAACAACTTTCTCTAAGAAACATGTGTCAAATTTCGCTAAAAAATTTTGGTTATCCCATACTAAATTGATCACGTGATCTCTTTGATTTGTATGGAAAGTCGATTTTTATTTTACATATTTGACCATGTGTTCCTTAGAGAAAGTTGTTCAGTTTCATGGACTGAACACATCCTCAAAATTTGGATGGTGAATACAAAATGACCTTGTATTTTATAGACGTAAACGCATTTTTAATAAAAAATACAGGACAAAAGTATTAATTTTTGAAATAACCGATGATAATAAATAGTTGTAGAATATATTGAGGATGATAATTTAATAATAAGTTCTTGCAGCCATTTAATTAAAAGAGTTTTAATAAATAACTTGTTTGAAAATGTTAAGTGCACTAAAAGTTATAAGTAAATCACGGTATAGAGTTAACGGGAGCTTTTTCATTTATAAATAAGCGAAAATTCACTATGTGAATAAAGTGCACTAAAGATTTATGTAAAAAAAACTATAATACTCTAAATTTAACCGCTTGTAAATAATAAATTTTAATTTCTGGCTATAGATCGATTTAATGTTTACATTACTTGTGATAATTACAGTTTTAGCTTCGTGAGTCATAATTGTGGTTAATTTTGCATTATTTTTTTTTGTAAAACATTTGGTCATGTCACGAGATACGATTCGTACTATTAATGTGTAAGCCTATTATTATATTTTGATTACTGAAATATATTTGAAAATCAAAATAATTTGTTTTATTTATTAATTTACTTAAAACTCCTATAGCCCTCAAGTGGCGCTATCGACTAAATTAAATTTATTATTTATCAAGGCTCAGAATAAGTTTTGATAATTTTGCGCAAATAGAAGAGTAAAATTCACTTTCTAAATATAGTTCTAGCATCGCAACAGTGCCAAAAGTGGCCATAATTTACCAATATCGAGATTCATAACAATCATTACTTATTGCTTGCTTATATTTGAGGCCATGCAAAAATATTCAAAAATTGAACTTTACTCTTTTATTTGCGCAAAACAACCAAAACTTTTATTCTTTCACGAGAGCCACGCGAAAACAGGA
Organism: Agriphila geniculea; assembly: GCA_943789525.1. Taxonomy (NCBI): domain Eukaryota; kingdom Metazoa; phylum Arthropoda; class Insecta; order Lepidoptera; family Crambidae; genus Agriphila; species Agriphila geniculea. Next base: position 6,237,823 of record OX038898.1, on the reverse strand, counting down.
ACAGGGGGCGCTACTGAGCTCATCGAACCACCTTATAAGGTAGTTCGATGAGCTCAGAATTAGTTTTTGGCGCCATTTTGTCAAGTAAGGTTCGGTGACTATTTTAATTATTCGCAAATTGATTCATAGTGGATATTGTGTCTTAAAATTGGTGCAGTTTTGTGGTACAAGTGTCTACGCAACTGAACAATATGTGGGATAATTTAAATAGGCGCGATCTTGGTTGTGTGAAGCTGAGACTTTTATTGTAGTGGTGGCCACCTCGGCTGATCTTATCGAGTAAACCGTCTTGATATACTTGGTGCCAAATGCTCCAAGTAGCATTGGAATGCGATGCACACAAACAATCTACCACTTAACTATTCAACACTTGACACTGGCAAAAATTACTCCCTAAAGAGGAGAGTAGATTGCCAAACTAAAAATAAGAAGAAGAGCTCTGTAATGAGGGATTTTCCAGGCAACGTTCCTTAAAAATTTACTAGATGGCGCTGTCCAATTCCTGGCAGTTGAGTATAGTATGAATGAACGTGGTACAAATAGTCTAACCAAAGAGAAGCATCGTAAAAAAAATACGTCTATGATTTTGACAGTATCAACTGTGTTTTTTCTTTATAATCGTTTTGCGGCGACAAAAATGACGTTGAAGATAATATTAATGTAATATGGTTAGCTTAGCTTATATGTAGTGTATTGTGCAGTTGTACAAACTTGCCTTTGAAAACCCATGTAACTTATACGATTAGGCGATTCTCACACTGCCGGCGCGCGCCGTCGCGGGGCGCGGTTTGGCGTTTGACGCGCGCGGCGACGGCGCAGCGCGCCGCCTATTCGGGCGGTTTTCGACGCGCCTCCGCGCCGATCGGTGTCAGACGACGGCCCCGCGGTTACGTACAAAAACCGGCACGATACTATGGAGCGCAGTGTGTTGTACCCCGCGATTTCCGCTCCTACTGGCGCGCGACGCCGCGTGCCGCTGGCGGCACGCGGCGTCACGCGCTCCCGTGCCTCGGCGCGGGTTCGGTGTGTTGGACCAAGCGGTTTTCTATACAAATTGATGTACTTGCATACAAACTAAAACACGCGCGCGGGAGCCCCGCGACCGCGCGTGGTGCCAGTGTCTTACCCATAAGATCGTTCAGTCCATCCGTCCGTCCGTCAGTCCCTGTCTGTCTTTATTTTATTTTATTGGATAAGGGAAAATACAGCTCAATAAACCTAATAAGTACGTATTAATGAACAGTACCTACCTATAAAGCTTCGTACAGATGAAGCGTATTCCGCGGGCGATGCGGTATTTTGACGGATTCTGACCACCGAACTCAAAGCGATAGCCATAGCCAAAACAATCACTAGAGCAATGCTTTGACTATAGCTATGGCTATCGCTTTGAGTTCGGTGGTCAAGTTGCCGCATCCCTTTCGCTAAATGTCCCCAGGTCACAAAATGTCCCTTTCGCAAAGACAATGGATTTTGACAGTTGGGTGTCGATAAACGCTATATCTCGCGATATAATATCGTGTTTCGTCGGTCATGCTAGGGGGGCTGGTAATAAAAAAATATCACATCAAAAAGTTGTCTTTTATGCGATTTTCAGAGGGGTACAAGGGGGACATTCTGTGAAAGGGACATTTTGCGAAAGGGACATTCTGCGACGGAGCCTCCTTCCTGCATGTACGCGACGGTCAGGCATAGCTTGTCAAGCACGTAAATTTTACGGCAGTTTAATCAAATTTTGATCGTCTAGGGGCGATGCTTGATGGCTTGACATCAAGCACGTAGGTATCACGTGAATACTGTGGCCTAGATTCCGGCAAACATCTTGACGCTCTTTTGAAGGAGTGGGGATGAGTTCGCGCATGTGCACTTACGAACGGCCTATAGCGTGCGCGCGCCCACCGCCCGCGTACCTCACCGCTACGCATACCCAAAATACGTGTTCTGCGCTTAGAGAAGGGAAGTAAGGGGAGCAGGCATAAACTGCAATAACAAAGCATTCGTGACGTCAGGCGCGTGCCGTTTCCGCCATATTTGTTTCCTGTCACATGTTACAATTTCAACTCTATGCTGTTAACATAAGGTGTAAGTACACTAAGCTAAGCCGCCATGTTTTGTTCCATTACAATGGAGAACAATGAAGTAGGTATGTACGCTTTTTTCGTAGGTATGCCTGGTCCCTTACTTCCCTTCTCTAAGATTCTGCGCAACCCTTACCCGATTTCAAGATGTTGGCCGGCTACTGTATCAAAGGTAGGCCACGCCCCCTAATAGTAGTGGTGGTGGTAATTACGTGTACATGCTAAAAGCCATGCTTGACCGTTTAAGGGGTACATTATAGCGCTGCTAGTGTCCAAGAACCGTAGTCTTGATTCATTGGTCGACGGTTATCGGAGTCCAAGAAAGTTACAAGGTCTTCACGCATAGTAATAATACATAGATGCCTCAAAGCAAAAAATACTTAGGTGCTAGTGAATAATATTATAATAAATTAATATTAGTCATTTTCAACATTCACAACAATATTACAGAAAGATTACAATGAAAACAAATTGTCAAAATCATGTGTTTTTAAGATGGTACTCTTTATTACTATAGATAGCACATTCATATACCATAGTATCAAGTAAGGTTGTTGGAAATTGGACAGCGCCATCTAGTAGATTTTTGGGGAACGTTGCCTGGAAAGTCTCTCATTTGAATTAGAAACTATTTTTCGATGGTGATAGAGATTAGAAATGGATGAATATAACGGTTTTACATAACAATAAAACCGATATTATGTGCCGAGAAGGAAAACATACAGCATTGTTTATGAAGAAGCAGTGTGTACTTAGCTTTATGTTAGTAGTCTGTGGCGCAAACCATAGACAAACTCGTACTTCCGGTTGCTGTCCGCTAGGTGTCACTACTGTCACCGGCAAGGGCGGGGAGATGCTCGCCGCCATGTTCGTAGCTCATAGTCTCCACCAGGAAGGACTTCCTGCAATGCTGTATGTTTTCTTTCTCGGCACATAATATCGGTTTTATTGTTATGTAAAACCGTTATATTGATGTGCCTCCGGAAAACATACAGCATTGTTTATGAAGACGTGTTTGCTATCTGCTGGTGAGAGTGATTAACACAACGCTATGATGATTATTTGTATATATGTATTACATACTTTGATAGTGTAAAATATAACATATTGGGTAGTAAAATTAATTTTGTTTATAGTATTTTCTATAAAAATATATCTTAATGTAATACTTATTGGTGTTAACTATGAAGTTAACAAAAAGGCAAAATTAGTGGACATCTATCAAATTAATCGCGATAAAGAATAATTTCAACTAATATAATTATTAAGAATAAGTTCCACTTATCACTGAGAAGATCGATCAAAATCAATCGTGGGTTGGATTACCACCTGAGTGCATAGGTACAAAAAGAATGCTCTTCCCTAGTGTGAAATATAGCATTATAAAATAAATATTTCATGCTAAGGTCTTAATTTGCGACCAATCAATATACTTACTGCTTTATACTGTAGTTATTAAAAAGTATAAGTAAGTATTTTATTTTTTCAATGCTTTGTTTTAATGTAACTGAAGTAATGTAATAAAGAAAAACTCTGTTGGTTTCCTAAGAAAACAAATAAATGCTTTCCAACAGTTTGGTCCTCGTACCAGCCTAAAACGGCCACAGCACAGCACATCTGCATCTTCGGGGTTGCTTAGACTCCGCTATCTATAAAGGTGATACTTACCTAATTTCCTATTACGATAGGATAGGTGATGCACATACTGTGATAAAATTATTTATTAAATTACCTGATTAATTTAGATCTTCTTTCGTACATACTATTCATCGAAATAATGCAGGTCTCCTAGAGAGAGAAAAAAATGAGTAAGTAACTTTTAAGCAGTGTTGGTACCAGGAAATATTTACCTATGTATTGGAAGACAGCATCCAAGTTGACTGTCTGTGGGAATGTGTCAGTTTTCAACTGAAAGGTAAATATAAAATTAATATTTGGTCACAATCAATACTGTTGTTAGAAACTTTAATAGAGTGATTTGTGGACTTTTCACCCAGACGCTAGCGGTAACATTATTTGTTGTTTTACAAGCGAGGTTTATAAGTGTTTCTTTGACTTAATTGGATTAAATTGGCTTAGAGCCGTACAAGGAACATGTTGTTTTATTGAATTAATAAAAAGATTTATTGATTTAATATGAGGTACACAAAAAAAACTTGTGATTGCTTTTTTTGTAAGTACTACAATAGTACTGTAGGTTAGTTTACCTTTACCTTAACACTTTTACTAAATAGATTAGAAACGTTTTACGACATTGGCAAGTTGAGCGTGTTTCAAGGCACATGTCATGTGGTCAAAGTGGCCAATCACGGGGTACAACCAAAGTTGTCTTTTTAACTCTGGTCAGTTATTTATTTGACAGTATTTGTGCCAAATTCCTCGTACCCTTACTCACCCGACGCCTCTTCTTCTGAGCTTTGTTTTATTTGACTGCCCCCTCCCCCAACTTTCAAAACGTCCAGGATGTATGCTTTCACCTGTGCATATGTCGTGTGGGTCATCCAGCAATGCAGATACTAAGTCCCCTAAATCTAAACGGTCCGAGGTGATTCAGGTTAATCTGGTGCGACTAACGGGTACGTTCTCGATACAGTTAGGTCAATGTTCAAATATTACACAATATCATGAGGAATATGCTGGTTGATGGAGCTACTTAGGCTAAGTGGTATCTCCAAGATCTGCCAAGAAGCTGAAGGCTTATAGTTATAATTGTACAAGAATTTAGTTCGCTGATGGAACTCGGCAATCTTTGAAAACATGTTCTGAATAACATTGCCTTTGGTTGTATGTGCAATCTCTTATTATGCAAAAAAGTCCTCCGAAGACTTGTAGTTGCTCAGAGCTAGAGATGCCTTTTCACTGGTAGTAGTCCTGCTGGCAAGCGCTAGGCGGTATGTTATTTTCGTTTCTGTCGCCTTCATATCATGTCGGAGAAAGCTAGTATTTGACGAGTCTGCCTTCAGTTTACTGAGAAATAGTTCTTTATTGTCCACATGCCTGGAATAGACGTTCTATCTACATAGAGCACCACATCTTGAATCCAAAGCATCTGTAGTGATAAAGTATAATTTTCGGAATGGTATGTGGCTCCGCGTCACCCAATCATGTAATGATGTAGGTACTTAGTACCTATCTGCCAACAACAACCGATTGAGGTGTATGTCGTGGTCGTTGCGTGTCGAGCCACCTTAAGTGCGTAGTAATGCGATTAGCGGTTGTCAGGTCTGCGTTGCGCTATGGCAAACCCAAAGTTGGAAAAGTTCAGTTTACCCGGGCGATGTAGGAGCCGTTAAAGGGTTTGATACATCTTTGTTGCAAGGTCGAGGTCTTGTAACTTGATAAGGTTAACTTGTTTGTGAGTAAGCATTGTCATTGTTTTTTCTATAGTTAATACAATGTATATTTTAAATCTTTTAAAATCGATACTGAGGTAGTTTCCAGCCCCAAATTTTCCTCATATCTTATGGATTCCGTAGCCTGGAAGAATAACCTGTACTGGTCTAGGTGAGTCCCCTGGCTTCCGCAGCCTGAAGTCATAAGCTACATTTGATTCAAGAGTCTCACTTGGTGCATAAATCAATAAATAAAATGTCTTACTGGTCAAGGTGAGTCCTGGCTTCCGCAACCTGAAGTCATAAGCTATATTTGGTTCAGGAGACTCACTTGGTGCATAAATCAATAAATAAAGTGTCTTATAGCTTCCGCAGCCTCCAGACAGCATGTCTCACGGCTTCCGCAGCCTCAAGACATAGCTTGTATTGGATCAAGTGCCTCACAGCTTCCGCAGCCTGAGACATAACTTGGTTAGGTCCTGAAGGACCAAAAAGGAAGTCGTCTAGGCAGACTAGCACTCGACAACCTTTTGCATGCAAGGTCTCCGCGACCTAGCATGTTCCTGATGAAAAGAAGTGAAATGTTGATGACCCAAGGGATGCATGTCATTTCGAGTAACTGACCTTGACAACTGACCTTGACTTTTGACCTTCATAACTGATCTTACCAATTGACCTTGATAACCTATCTTGACAATTGACTTTGAAAGTGTCCAACTCTGTCATTCAATACTAAAATTGGAGGAACTCAACTGAATGTGAAATTGTTCAAAACGACTAGGTTTTAATGAATTTCGTTCAGGTTCCGAAGTCAAAAATTGATCGCTTACGCTTTTCTTCCGCAGAAAAAGCTTGGAAATAAACCACGGGCGTCTGTAACGCCGCGCCGGTTAAAGGTCGAAACGTTGTTAGTTCCTTATGGTGCTCGATAATTTCCAACATTATTAGCGATTGTATTTGACTTTGAAAAATACTAAGTAACTTTTAGTAAATTCTTTCCGAAAAACAACTGAACTATCGTACTGATCACAACGCAATCTGAGCGACGATAATTTCAAAAAACGATCCACTCCACAGTAAAGTATAATCTCCAAAACGAAAATAAGGAGCAGCGGAAATTTCACGAAAGAAATCATTTCACTGCCATCATTATATAAAACTATCACACTAAAAAACTGAGCATCTGAATTTTAAGGTTGTTGTTATTCAGTGCCGTCAGGCCTTCGTGAGCCAAATCAAGAATGCCTTGTGAGTTTGATTATTATAATTCTCTCAAACCGGATAAGTATTCATTAGAGCAGCTATGACTGTTTGATAGGTACCAAAATGCCATACTTTTATTGAGCCGACATAACGCATCCTTCAATTTTAGATTGTAGAACCCGACCGGGCTATCATATGATGCAAATTAAACAATGTTGCCTTGTATTGTAGGCGAGTAAAAGGCACTTATCTTTTTACGTCAGCAGGTCTAGAGAATTTAAAGAAATTGTAAGCAAAGTGGTGCAACCGTCGACGGTCTTTTGCTGATTGAACAGCGTTAAACGGTTTATATACAATAAACACCATTTGTTTTAAGCAAACAAAGATCGAAACTCAGTATTGGCATCATTGGCTTGCTCAAAAAAATCCATAAGAATTCATTGGTGCATGAAAATAACACAATTTTATTTGAGGGTAGACTGACCTGATTGATTACTAACGTGTCGATCCGATGATCAACCGTTACCTGTGGATTTGCTGCTGCTGCTGCTGCTTGCTGCTGTCCCTGCTTGATGCTGCTGCTACAATCTCGTACGCTGGATCCTTCTCTGGTTTCGAGGTGCGTCAGTCGTATGCCGATGACGCCATTTTTCACAAAAACCGTATAAAAACGTGTTAATTAAAAATAAACTTATTTTTTAATTTTGAGCAATCATTTATACGAACAACCGAGCTCAAAACGCGTTCATTTTATAGGATTGAGTAGATATAAGCGGATTTACGTCCGCTCGCGGCAAAAGTACACAACGCTATGTGCTACGAACATGGCGGCCAGTGGTTTTACTATTTATTTGCTCTTAGCAAGAGCGTCGCCACCCCCCCCCCCCTAAAATTGAAGTAGGTGAAAGAGAAAAATGAGAATTATCTATTAGAATGCTTGGTGTACCATAAAAATACTAATTAGAATTTGTATAATTTTAATAGATTCACCAAACATTCAACCAAATAAATGCAGCAGGCCAGCAGGTAAATACTTAATCTATTAAAATCTAAAAAAGCGCTAGATTTAGCGCTAGGCGCTAAAACGCGCTGCGAGACAAAAAAAGCGCTAGATCTGGCGCGAAACGCGCTAAGTTGGCAGCACTGATGGCGGCGAGCACCTCCCCGCCCTTGCCGGTGACAGTAGTGACACCTAGCGGGCAGCAACCGGAAGTACGAGTTTGTCTATGGTTTGCGCCACAGACTAGTAACATAAAGCTAAGTACACACTGCTTCTTCATAAACAATGCTGTATGTTTTCCGGAGGCACATCAATAGAGATTTCTAAGGGTGATAGTTGAGAATGGAGATAGACCGGCGACATGACTCGCGCGTAAGGTTACCAGATGGCAGGAATTTTCCTGACATCAGGAATTTAGTGCATCTTTCAGGAAAACAGGAAAAAACTCTAGTTTTCAGGGATTTTTCATATCCCAAACAGTGTAAGTATTAATGAAAGTTTAAAACACAAAATTATGTAATTTATTTATTAACTTACTGTACCGTCATTCGAAGCCTAAATAATGAGAGTGGCAACCCTGTTTTTCTATTCTGTGGCGGAAATAGTGTGTCAATTGACTAAAATTCACCCCCCCTTCCTGTCGTAGCCGGTTTTAGTTTTCAAATTCTCCACCAGGTGGCGAAGTTGTGCTGTTTAGCACGAAGCCATTTTTGAGTCATTGGTGATTCGTTTTTCGATCTGTGCGGACGTTTCGCGAATAACTCGTAGTCGCGAATAAAAGTGTGTCGACACAACGTAATCAACAAGAAAACGTAAGTACTATTATAATAATCTTTATATAACGGTGTTACCGTTTGGTTTTTTAGTTTGAATAATCTTTGTTTAACGGTTTTACTGTTTGGTTTTTAGTTTGATATGAATTCAAAAAGTTCAGATGATGATTGTTCCTCATCGTCAAATTCTTCTGAGGAATCCAATGCACCTCAGTCGGCACCTGCAAAATTGCACGCGCCAAAGAAAAGAAAAGCCGTTGTCCAATCTGAACCAAATAATGCTAAGCGATCTAAAAAAATCCGAAAAATCGGCTGAGCTGCGCAAGCTCGCGGAGCAAGTTAATAATATTGAAAATTTGTTATCTCGTGGTATGCTTCCTCAATCAGCCTTTTATAATTGCCCGTACCCTGTGCCTTTACCAGTGAATAGTGACGATGAGGTCAGTCTTAATGTTAGTAATGAATTATTTTCCGATAACGAGTGCAATGATGAGTCTAAGTCTGTACAAATTGACTCTAGTGTTAACTTTTCTATCAACACAGTTTTAAAGGAACCGCCTCTTCCTAAATCATCTAAAGTTCATCTAGATTTATTGCAAAAAGTTCAACATTTTGATAATCCCGAATGGCGTGACGTACGTTACTCGGAAGTTCAAAAAGCATATTCTACTACCCCCGGGTTTGTGGAACTTGAATGCAATGACGAAATTAAACCTTTTGATAGGTTTTCAAATTTTTGTGTAACAGAGCGAAGTTACGCCGCCATAACACAAGCTCTGATGAATCAAAAAGACGCCGCGCAGGCTGGTTTTGAAGCACTTCTCAGTTGGGCTTCAGCTCATCCGAAAGACTTATCTGCATCAACAATTAAAGATAAATTAAATGAGGTTTTTATTGAGGGTAGTTACAATAAAATATCAAACCACTTATTGCAACTCGCATGCGGCCACAGGGCCGATACAATCGAACAAAGACGAGACTCTATATTGAGATCTGTGAAAGATAAATTCTTGCGATCCAAGTTACGTAATATTCCACCCACAAGTTCTTTTTTATTTAACAAAGATGCTTTTTCTAATGCAATAGAAAAAGCCGGTGGTGTGAGCAAAGCTTTTTGGCCTATTCGTAATACATCTCAGAAATCGAGTTGGACAGCTGCGCAAGCTGGACCGTCAAATACAAAGACACCCGCGCAGGGTTTTCAATTTCAAGGTCCAAAGGGACCATATGGCAGGTTCCCGCAGAGCCAGCCCATACAAAACGTGTATTCATATGGGTATCAACCCTATTATGTCCCACCACCGGGAGGTCCGTCATTTACCAACTATTATCCCACGATTCCCACGCAGGGAAATAATTACCCGGTTCACTTAAATAGAAGGTTTGCGCAAAACCATTATAAACCGAGACCTGATTCTAGCAGAAACAATCAGCAAAGGTCTAACCTTGATGACAATGTTGGTAAAAGTCAATCAAAGCTGAATAATAAAAATTTTCGCTCCAAGCGAAAGTTCTGACTCAGACACGTTCGAAGCGGGTCGTCTAGCGCATTATGCACATGTGTGGGAGAAATGTCATGCTCCAGAGCCAATTTTAAACATAATCAAGGGTTACAGAATCCCATTCAAGCGCAAACCTCCTCTTTGCATGCCTCAGTCATTAGCCCACAAGCGCCAGACCAAAAGTACACCTCAAATGGAGGCTGCCATAACTGCTTTGATAAAAACAGGTGTATTGGAACATGCACCTATCTCCCCCAGTTTTGTATCACCCATGTTTTTGACGGCCAAAAGCGATGGAAGCATGAGGCCAATATTCAACCTTCGCACGCTCAACGAGTATGTGATTCTATCCAAATTTCGGCTGATAAATATGCAAAGAATACCAAATTTCTTACAGCCATACGATTACCTTGCAAAAATAGACTTATCAAATGCTTATTTTCACGTGCCGGTGGCTCCCGCTCACAGGAGGTTCTTGAGGCTGATATTCAATCGAAAATTGTTGCAAATGACGTGCCTCCCCTTTGGCCTTGCAACTGCACCACATGTTTTTGCAATGTTGAGCAACTGGGTCGCGCAGACTCTGAGGGAACAAGGAATAAGGATCGTGACGTATTTGGACGACTATTTAATAGCCAACCAAAACAAGGAAGTGTTGACAGATCAAATTCGGTACACGGTGAAACTACTAGAGGATCTGGGTTGGCAATTAAATGTCAAAAAATCAATCCTTACCCCCCAAAAGTCAATAGAGTTCCTAGGGATTTGCTGGGACCCTTGGTTGGGACTGAAATGGCTTCCTGTCAAAAAGTGTTTGTCCATAAAAGCAAAGGCAGAACCGATCTTGTCCAGACAAACGGCCCATTTGAAGGAAATTCAAAGCATAATAGGTCTCATAAACTTTGCAAGTTTCGTGGTGCCTCGCGGTCGATTGAATCAAAGAGAACTTCTTCGCTTTTGCAACCATCTTTTGAAAATGCATTCCTCTCGCCGCTTAAGAGTCCCAAAAGAGGTCATATACGAACTAAAATGGTGGATAGAGAACAAAAGTGCTCATTCTCGGCTTCACCAATTACCAGCCAGTCACTTTATGACGACCGATGCATCGGGAATAGCGTGGGGAGCCCGAGTCGACGACCGAGAACTTTGTGGCATTTGGTCCCCCCAAGAAACAAAACTGCATTCGAATGTGAAAGAAATGCTCGCTGTGCTTTACGCTCTGAGAGATCAATGTCTTTACCTAGCCAATTCCACGATTTTGCTTCAGAGCGACAACAAAACAGTAGTGTCATATCTGAAAAAAGAAGGGGGTTCAAAATCCCAACATTTAATGAAACTGACACGCGAAATTCTCACTATTCTAGACTATTACCATATAAATCTGGTCGTTTATCATCTGCCAGGGACATTGAACAGCGAAGCAGATCGCTTGTCACGAATTCAACTTCCTCCGGAATGGCACCTATTACCGGAAATAACCCAAGTAATCTTCAACAAATGGGGCACACCCCACATAGACTTGATGGCGTCCAAGACAGCACATGTAGTGTCACGGTACGTGAGCTTGGACCAGAACGATTTGAATGCGGAATTTCACGACGCCTTCAGCCAGCAATGGGACTATCCTCTTGCATGGGTGTTCCCTCCACCATTCCTCGTCCCGAAAGTCCTAACTCAGCGAAGGGCGTGTTCCTGATTGTAGTTCCAATGTGGGAAAAGGTGTTTTGGAAACCAGATCTCAAGAATCGATCCCTAGCACCTCCGTTTACAATACACCGCCTTCACCAAGTTTTAGTGGACACAACAACCGGGCTACCTCCGCCGAAAGTCCACGAGATGACCCTGCAAGTCTGGAAATGTGGGGGTGGACATCGAAGCTGACAGATTGGACTCCAGAGCAAAAAGAACTACTGAAATCTGGCTGGCGAGACTCCTCTCTTAAAACTTACCAACATGCATGGCGCAAATGGTTGCAATGGTGCTCAGGTAATAATATTAATAATCCTTATAACCCTGATGGCTCTCAATTAGCCCGTTTTTTAATTGATCTGTTCCAAAAACAAAAACTAGCATACAGTACTATTTTAGTATACAAATCTGCAATATCTACACTTTGTAATCCAGATTTTTCTGAAAGACTCAGTTCGAATATTTTAGTTAAAAAAGCTTTAACTTCTATTTCAAATCAAAGGCCCAAAGATATTATTAAACCTCCTATCTGGGATGTTGACAAGCTAATAGATTGGTTGTTAAATACAAATTCTGATCCTAATAATTTACATCAGTGCTCTAAAAGAGCTGCTACCTTACTGTTACTTTGTTCAGGACGCCGAGTCCACGATCTAACACTCTTAGCAGTAGATAATAATCACTGTTCTATTTCAGATAACATGATTATCTTTTGGCCCAAGTTTGGGTCGAAGACAGATAATTCTGATGTTCGGCAGTCTGGCTGGCGGCTAACTCGTAACACTGAGCAAACTGCAATTGATCCAGTTTATTGGGTGAAGCGAGTGATACAATTGTCTAAAGTAAGGCGAGCTCAATGCAGTATCAATAATCTATTCATCACGACATGTGGTGAACCAAAACCAGCCTCCCGTACCGTCATTGCAGGCTGGGTAAGGCGTCTCCTGAATGAGGCTGACATCAAAGCAAGCGCCGGAAGCGTAAGACCTGCAGTAGCCTCCAAAAACTGGATCTCTAACTGCCCACTAGATGAAATCCTAGCTCGAGGTAATTGGCGTTCCCAGGACACCTTCAAGAAATATTATTGCCGAGAAATTAAACCCTATCGGAATCAAACAAATGTGGTATCTGCTATGTTTTCACCCATAGCCAATTAATAACAAAATAATCAACATACTTTCTGATTTTTCATTTAATTATTTTGTTGATTTATTTACAAAAAATAGTTGGTAATCTTACTTATACATATGTACCTTAATATATTTAATTAATCCCAGTATCATTTCTTGATTAGCGACTAATAACTAGAACTTCTATTAAATCTTACCATCATACTTAATGTAAAGGTGAATTTTAAAATCTGTTGTATAGCTCTAAATATTAATTAGAAAATTTGATGATAAACATTATGTCGTAGCTGTTTTTAAGAGAACAGGATAAAATTACAGAATAAAACAATCATTAAATTATATAAAAGGTTTATTGTTCTGTTTTTACATTGATTTTTTTTTCTTTCTTTAATGGTTCTAAATATTAAATAAAATATGATTCTGCTCAGTACACGATCTTCTTATTAACATCCTTAACATAGTTCCCTATGGGTCCATGCTAGTTATTTTTGGGCTTCACATATTTCTCCACCAGGCGATATCAAACAGCTCTCATTATTTAGGCTTCGAATGACGGTACAGTAAGTTAATATCAGCGTTTTACCTAACAATAAAACGCTTATTAACTACTTACCTCATTCGAAGCCTACTTTTATATCTGCCTGGCTAATTCGAGCCAATGACTCAAAAATGGCTTCGTGCTAAACAGCACAACTTCGCCACCTGGTGGAGAATTTGAAAACTAAAACCGGCTACGACAGGAAGGGGGGGTGAATTTTAGTCAATTGACACACTATTTCCGCCACAGAATAGAAAAACAGGGTTGCCACTCTCATTATTTAGGCTTCGAATGAGGTAAGTAGTTAATAAGCGTTTTATTGTTAGGTAAAACGCTGATATTTATCTATCTATATGAAATGAAATGAAAATAATAAGAATACATTTTTAATTTAACACATTGAATCCAATTACTAATTTAAAAATAATTTGTTTTATTATTATTATATTAATGATCATAAAATGCATGTTAATTATAAATCTCGAGCACTTTTTCCCTCAGTGCCCTCTATGGTTGCGGCTGAAAATCAGTGATTTGCTCTAAAAAAGCAAATATAACGCTGAGCTGTGACCTTTTTACACTACTACAGTACACATACTTAATATTAGTGTAAGATGCATGATAGTTTTAGGTCATTTAAGTTTCATTGCTTTTATGCACTGTTTTATGTGTGTGTCTGTAGTTGTCAAATAAAGATGTTATCTATCTATCTATCTAATCATTTTGGTGAGAAAAAATATCAAACGTCAATTAAACGAAGAATGTAGAGGTGTACAAAATGTCAGGAAATTTACTGAAAAGTTAGGGAAAAAGTCAGGAAATCTCAATATTAGATCTGGTAATCCTAACTCGCGCGCGATGAGAATGGGATGGAACCATGTGAAACAGACTGCAGCAACTTCAAATAAGATAATAAGTAAACAATTAGGTAGTTCATTCATTAAATTAAAATTAACTAATTAATCAATTTTCAATTCACTTTCACAAGGTTCCATCACATTCATCGCGCGTCGCTTGGATTGTTAATAATAATTGCCTACCTTTTTCAGGCGGTTGCGAATAAAACACATTAATACACGTTAATTATTTATTTGATTAACACTTTGACTAGAGTCATATACAATTACTGTTATAAACTACATTTTAACGCTTAATATCTATTTATGTAGTAACATAACAACTTAGCTATCAAATTGGTTTTATAATACTGATTAACTCTATAATACTTACTTAAAATTATATTCAGCGTTTTAATTATTATTTGGATTAACGGCGAAAAAATTCACATATTAATTTACCTTTTTTGCCACACTTGAAATGCCACATTTACAGAATGACACACACTAAAATAAATAAATTCGCAAAATTACCACAGGTTTCAGTAATTCAATAGAATTTTTGTGCTTTTTAACTTAATTATTTTTTGACACCTTTTTCTTAAACTTACAAGCCTCACACTGAAATGTTAAGTGAAGCCTCATTAACTATTATAAGCCAAAATATACACACAATCATTATTACTAAGTATAGTACTTATAGGAACATTATTCTACCTTTAAATTCCATCGACATTAATATTTTAGACACAAAATAAAAAGTTACCTACCAAAAATGTAAAAAGTTGCCAAGTCTTAATTAAATTTTATTTCGTAGTACGAACTGTAAATTTTTATTTTCGCATTTTTTAAGTTTTTATTGAAGAACTTATAGTACAGTAGCCCGTGGAACTTTTAAATCACGAAAAAGGTTACCGTTTGCCGTTGTAATATAGTTATTTATTACGAAATTATAGATACTTTAACCCAAGTTTTACAGATCGCAACCCGCCGTAACCTATATTTGTATATCTCCAAAAAATATTTTTTTTATTTTTCGAGGTTTACCACATAGTTTAGCTATTGTCGTGTTCTACAGCTTGGTTTGATTGCCACAGATACGATAATATGTTGTTGGCCACAATAATTTAACAAATTTTGTTAAAACAAGTTTGTTGAGTAAATATACTTTTTACATTAGAAGCCAAAATAAGTGATCTTTTAACATACAATGCCACAAAACAATGTGCACATTGTGTGACGTCATCATGTCAAACCAACACTTTACATAAATGAAAAACCACTGGCTGAAGAGAAGTTGCTTTAACAGGATATGACGTCACTCTGAAGTTGGTTTGACAGGATGACGTTACACTGAAGTTGGTTTGACAGGATGACGTCACACTGAAGTTGGTTTGACAGGGTGGCGTTACACTGAAGTTTTTTTGACGGGATGACGTCACACTGAAAAGTTGGTTTGACAGGATGACGTCACACTGAAGTTGGTTTGACAGGGTGACGTTCGTTAAACTGAAGTTTTTTTGACAGGATGACGTCACATTGAAGTTGATTTGACAGGATGACATCACTTTGTAAAGAATCTTCATCGCAGGTAACATAATATAGTAGGAAACTTAACTATTTTATTTAACTTTGACCATGTTTATTTAGGGGATAGTTTTTCAAAGAACTCTTGTAATGCGAGCGCTTTTGCTAGACGTCTTCTGAAGTCCTGAAAAGCAAAAAAAGTGTCAAATAAATTAAAATAGAGCTGAAAAGCTTTATAAGTTACTATAATACTCAGACTACTGTTACAACAATTCTAATGGCAGAATCTACGATCCTACAACCTGTCAAGTCTGCTAATGTTTTCGTCAAAATCGTAGTTCAATGGTGTTCCAATGGTAATGTTTTTTGACACATTTCTTGTTTCTTAAACCCAAAATCAAGAGACAATATGTTTCAGTTTAGGGTTTAGGAAACACATTGTGTTTCAGTTTTGGGTTTAAGAAAAAAGAACTGTGTCAAAAAGCATTACCATTCAAACAACATTGAATTACGATTTTGACGAAAACATTAGCAGACTTGACACCCTGTTATCTCATTGGTCCACAAACAAATTCCCATTTGACACACCCATAGAGCATCGCGGCTTCGTTCCGAGAAGCCGCGATGCTCTATGGACACACCAGACAAATGTACCAAAGGCGTACACTGTATTTCAGTAGGGAGAACCATTAAGATTGTGAGAAAATTTGAATGAATAATATTATAAGAAAAATAGAAATAAAATAGTTTTTACGAATTACAGTAAGTACCTATTAATTAAATTATTTAGTTATGATTATTGGTTTTTTCAGGTATTTTAATTTCCCGACGTTTTAACACTTTTTCAGTGGCCTTGGTCACAGGACGGGATGACGTGACGTCCCGTCAAATTAATACCTACCAATAAGTATACGCGCAGTAATCCGTAAAAAGTGTTTTCACTTCTCATGCTCGTAAAGTTCGTCTTTATGTTGGGTATAGGCTGCATAAAATCGCTTTTTATGCTCTAGTGCATAAAGTAAAATCTTCGTCTAAGTCTCAGACTTTAAGACAAAGGTCGTCAGGTAAACAGCCACACACGCAATTTAACTTCGTTAAATTAACTTGTTATTTCATTGTTTCTTCATTTTTTGTTGTGTTATACTTAATACTTTTTTATTTTTGAAAATGGGTATCAATTTTATTGAAATACCTTGATAAATTTTTTTTTTTCAATTTTTGGATATGGGTATCAAATGAAAGGCCTTGATGAGCACATTCCAAAATTATATTTTTTAAAATAAAAAAATGAGTTTTTTTTTCAATTTTTGAATATGGGTATCAAATGAAAGGCCTTGATGAGGACATTCCAAAAATATATATTTTGTCACAAAAAATTAAGAGATTTTATTTTTTTTTCAGTTTTTGAATATGGGTATCAAATGAAAGGTCTTGATGAGCACATTCCAAAAATATATATTTTGTCACAAAAAATTAAGGAAAAAAAATTTTTTTTCAATTTTTGAATATGGGTATCAAATGAAAGGTCTTGATGAGGACATTCCAAAAATATATATTTTGTCACAAAAAATTAAGAAAATAAAATTTATTTTTTCAATTTTTGAATATGGGTATCAAATGAAAGGTCTTGATGAGCATATTCCAAAAATATAGAATTTGTCACTAAAATTTAAGAATATTTTTTTTTTAGATTTTTACATTATTGTTGTTTAATTTCCTCACAATCGAAGTGAAAAGCAGAGTGTATAACTCGTACATAAAACCCATTTTATGCACTTGTTGTACAATCTACTATTTATTTTTAATGAACTGTTTGTGCGGAAGTTTTATGGGCCCTCCACACGCACAGGCCCGGCCTGTGTGATCCTGCTAAACCGCCGGCCAAGAGGCTCATTTTCAATCTATCGTATATTGGGACCAGACCACATTGGCAAGATAGCCATTAGTTTGGTGTTATCAAATATCGTCGTCTGGGTTGCGAACTAGGAAGCTTCTTGGAGATATGCCACTCTGAACATATGGCCTCCCATACAATGATCTCCGTTCGCAAAAAATAATCGATCACATATTGACTTTTAATTTATTTTAATTGATTAACATTAATTTTAATTCATTAACAGTTGTGTGATGTATTTACTAACCCTAGTTTTATAGTGATCATTGTTACTAACACTAATATGGGCTCTGCCTGAAATAAAGAATTACATAATAATAAAATAACAATAATAATTAATATAAATGGTGAACAGGGTCGTAGCTGGCATCATTACGAACATGTTAGACATCGGATTGGTTAGTTTTCAGGAAGCATGCGCGCGGCCATGGTAGAAACATGTAGCCTTGTTTCCAAAAAATAATCGGCACCATATTGGCATGTAATTACATTCAGAGGGTGGGGCAGGTCCCAGGCATATATAAATCAATCTTGCGTCGCTTCAGGAAGCGTCTAGGTAGGAGGTCAGGGCAGGTAACTACATTTCACATAATATATGCTTCTGTGAGCTTTGTTCTTTATCCAACCGATATGAAAAGTTGAAAACTAGTGTCCGACCGAAACTGGAATTCCAGTTTCGGCCGAAACCGAAACTGAACTTTCGGCCCTGGTTCAAGTTTCGGCCGAAACCGAAACCGAAACTTACTTTAACACATTATGTGGACGTCCACGTTATGTTTTTTACATTATACATGGTTGGTATAGGGTATGGTTTGTTTCAAGCCCGCTAACATTGGACGGATAATAAAATTAAAAACACCAGTCGATTTTCATACAAACGAGGAACTTGGCTCTTCGGATCTCTTAGGGATTGATCGAGCTGTGATCTGATGATGGCTATCCAGGGAGTGAATGGAGGGGATCCGGATGGATCCCCTCCCTCCCAGCTATCATGTGCTATGCACAACCAACAGATCTGACCAGTATTCTAAGAGCCATTTGTATCAGTTTAAAATAGCTTACCTAATACCTTTATTCATTCCCTGGATAGCAATCATTGGATCACAGCTCAGTCAATATGGGCGGGCGGAGAACCAAGGCTACAAAGTTATATCGTTTGTGTGTAGAACGGCTGGTGTTTCTAACTATCCGTCCGACAATTAAATAAAATAGAAAACAATCATTAAAGTAGGTATGCAACAAAAATATTTATTTTTTACGTTTATATTAACAATAAAAAAAACATTATGATAAAATAGTCAATAATATGTTAAACTTACTTTTGAAAGTCAATTTTTTTAATAATCAAAATTATTTCTTGTTTAACTATAGTCGTATGATTAGTTATTTGTTGTGTTTTATAATTGTACTACCCATCAGAATTGACTAAGCTTTTGACGCTCTCGCGCAGTAAGAGGAACAGTTCCTAGATGACTAGTTACTGTTATATTTAGTTCATAATTCATATGCATGAGTTATAAATACTTTAATGTTTTTTCACAATTAAAATCAATCACTTAACTGAAGGTACACACATTAAACCACGTAAGACATCAACTCAATTTGATCGCGCTGATTCACGCCGGCTGGCGAATTTCGAAGATAGCCGATTGACTTGCGACAATTCACGAACAACCAGTTTCAGCAGAGCCGAAAGTTTCGGCCAATGTTTGGCCGAAACCGAAACTGTGGCCGACACTAGATTTTTTGGCAGAAACTGGCCGAAACTGAAACTTCTGTCGGTCACTAATGAAAAAACAAAAAGTTGTTCAGGTAACGATGCCAATGCCACCCACGACCCTATTCACCATTTATATAAATATGTGATTGTTTTTTTTTTGCGATCGGAGACCATATTCAGAGTGGCATATCTCCCAAAAGCTTCCTACTTCGCAACCCAGACGATGATATTTAATAACACCAAGCTAATGGCTATCTTGCCAATTTCGTCTGGTCCAAATATGCAATAGATTGAAAATGAGCCTTTTGACAAGCGGTCTATGCAGGTTGGTCCTGTGCATGTGGAGGGCCCATTAGAAAAATAAGACTTTTTAAAATACTAACCTGGTGCAGCATATGCCCGTTGTTCGGCACCCGACTCGCGAACATTTCTTTAGTCATGAGACAAAGCGCCTTCCCGTTCATCGGGAACCGCTCGGGCAGACCGCCGCGTCGCGACACCCACCGGCCTACGTCCGAGCGGCACCACGTGCGGGGGTCTGTACGCGAAAATAAAGAGAAAATAATAGATTAGATTAGAAAACATTAATACATTATGTAACAAGAAACCCAGCGAACTAAAATCTATGGAAGTGTAATTTCAAACAAATATTGCTTAAAAAATGGTCCCACGGGGCCGAAAAAGTACAACCAGCTCAACTTTAGTCGGGACAGCCACGCACCCGGTGACTGACTTTGCTGTTCTTTGTGAAAAGATAGAAAGGGAGAGTTTATTAGAAATGACGTCCTTTATATAGTCAAATGGCGTAAAAGATGCAAAGAAGACAGTAAAAAAATGCAGAATTAACGTATCTTATTATTTCGTTTAAGTACAGAAAAGATCTATAAGTATACAAATTATGGTCGCTAATGAGCAACCAGTGTTCAGACGCTTTGTGCTGCATAATTAAATGCCAGCATTTTCCTCCTGCCTGGTCCTGCGCTGCCCGCATCCAGCGGCGCGCCGCGACCGCGCACCAGATCGTCGGGGGCATACCCACGGATTTGTTATGGATTTTCTTTTGATTTAGATTGTTTGCTTACCTAATGGTAAGTCGTCTTCTTGCAGCGCCCTCAGTGCCAGTGCGTCCCACTGGGCCCCGTCCCACTGGCTCCCAGCGTCCGTTGGTGGGACGCGGTCGCAGCGTGCTTGCGTTGGCATTCTGTATGCAGACAGTTGCGAGTAGGTCTGTAACAACAAAATACAACTTAGTTTGAGAGCAATCCTTACTAATGTAGGGTTTCCAGATCTATTTAGCAGACAAGTGATTTCTCAACTAGCTGTTGAAAGTTATTTACTCTCACAATTACCTATCCGATATGTAGTAGGTAATTAATTTCAACCTACCCCATTATGTGTAAACTACAATAATTATTGTGATGGAAAATGACCTTACTTTAAATGGAGGTCATCTTTCAACGTCTCCCGCTTAGGGTTTGCGAACCGATGGCGTAGCTTCTATGACATTCACAAGTGCTTGTAACAGCATAGACTGAATAAATTAATTTGAATTTTGAATTTTTTGAATTTAATACTGAGATTTCCTGACTTTTTCTTAATTTAGTTGACGTTTGATATTTTTTTTCGACCAAAATGATTAACAAATTATGTGTTTATAATAAGTACTTACACTTTTTGAGATTTCAAAAATCCCTGTCAACTACAGTTTTGCCCTGTTTTACTGACAGATGCCTTATCCTTTTTTTAGGGTTCCGTACCAAAATGGTAAAAAAGGAACCCTTATGGTGTGACTCAGTCTGTCTGTCTGTCTGTCACAGCTGGATATCTCGAGAACTACTAACGGTATCAACTTGAAATTTGGAATAGTTTAAGATGACATTTGCCCAACTATTTTGCAAATAAGAAAGAAATAAAAAAAAAAAATATTTTTTTTACAACAGGGACTGAAAAGGGGTCTTAAAAATTTGAAGTGAGGTGACTAGGGCGTGTGGGGTATCATATGAAAGAGCGCTGTTTGCACATTTTAAAACATTTTTTCTTTTTTCTTAGGCCGCATAGTTTTCGACTTATGATGAAAAATGTAAAAAAAAATACCGTTCCCCCCCCCTTATCTCCGAAGTTTGTAAAGAGAAAAATCTGAAATAATTCTATGTGATAGTAGTTTACGTAAAGATTACAGGAAAAATAAAACGAGGTCTCAATATAACACACTTTTTTAGAAATTCAAAAAACAAACAATATTTTTTTCAGTTTCACTACCCGTCAACAGATGGCGGTGACCTAAGAATGCTGACTTGCGAATTAAAATAGTTCCACTATCGGTCAAGAGATGGCGCAACCTAATACTACAGTAATAATTGGTGACTGGTTCTTATATAAATTACCTACTATTTGCCGTACGAATAAACGAAGAATAAGTTCCTACTTAGTAATATAAACAGTTTGCAATGTGGAGCGGCTGAAACGTTTTTCAGTCACCATAAGCAACTGTGGTTAAGATTTGTAAATTAACTGTCCGCCTGTTCGCCCTTCCACCTGTCTGCCGTTTATCCTACTTTTTTAAAGACTGTACTAAAGTAACATATCCAAATATATTTATGATTGTACGGAACCCTCGGTGCGCGAGTCCGACTCGCTCTTGACCGGTTTTTATTTATTCTAAAAGCCACACCCGACTTCAATAGACGTGTTTTTATTGTTACGAATATTATTTCTAGCTTTTTAGAGGTAGGTTTTTTGAAGTCGGTTTTTTGTTTTTTTAAACAATTTTTTATTTTTTTAATTTTTAGTGTAGGTACCTTTTGTATTAGGTAGTGTAGGTATATTATTTAGGTAGAAAACTCGGATCAGGCAAACGAGAGTTAATCGTGGAGAAACATACATACATGCGGGCCAAACTGAGAACCTCCTTTTTTAAGTCGGTCAAAGAACTACACATAAGATATCCCTTTTCCAACAAAATAATAGTTATCTTATTCCGTTCATAAACAAAGAAGTTATACGACTGATCATCGAGGTAGTTCACACAAAATCATACTATTTTATAAGAGTACTTTCCCTTCAGGTGGAAAAAATCTCCTCCAAAAAATTCCAGCCTGTATAGAGATCGACAGTGTTAACGAAAAATCAACTTTGTCATTAGATTGGGTACTTATTGAAATAAGGAAGTGACCACAATTTATCGGTTTTACATAATCAATTACATAATGGTGGGCATTTTAATCCGCCTTTGGCGCGCGTGGCCCACATCCGGTTTCCGGTGCGACACAAAATGGCGGGAATTTGTACAAATGATCGGTTTCCGCGAATGTATAATTCAATGGCATTCGACGGATGTTCAGTGTGAAGTGATATAAAGAATATCCTTTACGATTGTTGGGCTAGTCGGGAAGCTGAACCGTCAAAATTAATGGACAGTGCGACAAAGCGGGTAATTACCTATGTATGCAGGCAAAGATTATCCGGATTTCCGGAATAACAAAAATTAAGAATTTTTGGACAGTGTTGCCAACTACAAGGTTTTCCCGTCAGATTTAACGGATTAGGGTCATGCTAGGCATTAACGGGAGAAAATGTATTTTGACGGCTAACGGATTTATTGGCGGGAATAGTTTCACTAAAATGAAACGTATTTTGACATTATTTGTGTTACTAATCATGTCATTTCAGGATGTTTTCAGCCTGTTGAATGGGGTAAAATCAAAATAAAAGGAAAAAGAGCAAAAAATTCACAGATCTCGTGCCTTTCACGACCTTCTGGTACATTGAAAATGAATTTAATGAATTAACTAAAACAAAATTTATTCGTAAACATTTTTTATTATTATTAAATATACCTATTTAAGTATTATAACTAAAAACATCTTAGAATTTCTACAAAAAAATACCTAATAAAAAATTCTAATCAAAATATCAAATGTAGTCTTGCGCTGATTTCATCATCATTTGAATATGTGCGATAACAAACTATGTTTATCTAGGCATCATCTTCATATTCTCATTTAGAGACCGTTGTAAAAAAAAATCATTGGGAATCGTAGCGTACTAAGAAAAACATGAGACATGCCCGATCGAGTAATTTTTAAATCTCAAAATTGAAATAACAGCAACCCACGAATATACAGCAACATCTATAACATTAACATAGGTACCTATTTATTTCACTTTTTACACGTTTTGAGTGTAATTTATCTTAAAAATTCTAACCAATTAGTGCAAATGCTTTTCTGTATCTACTACTAAGTATGGAAACTACTAACTCTCTTCTATTCAACCTTCGCTCAAGATTCGTTTATTCGTTTGCCTATACAAAAAGTGCCGGGTATCACGAAATCCCACGGTGCGGTGCAGGCAATGGTCAGGAAATATAGCCAAAACAATAGAAACAGATGCGCCGAAATAGTTTTTTCCATGCTCACGTGCAACTGCAAGGCAAAGCCCGGCCTTTTGCATAAGTATAAAGAAACGCGTTATTAACCAAAATAGTTTAATTGTTCTTCGTATGGGTAATACTAATGGTGTTTATTTAACTTAGTTGTTTTACGTTAGATTTGACACCTAACCATTAAAAAGTCATAAATAAATAATTATTAAAAAATCACATTAATAAAATTTTATACAAACATAATCTCATTTAATCTAATTTTACTTGATTGAAGAATTTTACATAAGTATCAATAAATTAAAAATATATTTTTGTTTTGCTTTTAAAAACACTTTCATTAGGTACCTATCCGATTTTTTATAATAAGAAAATAACATTTTATTACATTTACAACTCAAAATATAACTATAATTATACATTGTCTTTTAGACCATAGCGTTGATACGACTAGGTACGTACGTACGTAGACTACTGCGCTCAGCGCTCACTCACGCTCCGCGCAAACTTTACTTCATAAAGGTTAAGCTACAGAATTATCCTTTTATGTTATTTACCTCAAATATTTTTTTTAAAGTAGACCAATGTCATATCTCGAGGTGTTTTTAAAATCGACCCGATATCGCGTTTCGTTTACGAGATATGATTTTTTTCTCGCCGAAACCGGGCGAAAATCGACCAAATTTTTCACATTTTTGCGATTTTCAAAAAAAAATTGAGATTTTTGAAAAAAATTTTTTTTAGTTTATAGCCCTTAATAAGACGCGTCATTTGATATTTCAATCATTTACGTAGCTCTAATATCTACGACACCAGGGTGAAATCGCACTTTGGCTGAAAATCGGGCCTATACAGATGCCTCAAAAAAAACATTTTCAATGTTAAAATGTGCTGAACACCATTGAAAATATATTTTGGTCTGAAAGAATGGCAAGGCATGCCACTCGTACGATTTACTCAAGGAACGATTTACCCGATGAAATAATCGGTATTATATTTGACGGATTTCATTGATGGAGAAATATTTAATTTCGACGGATTTTTGACGGAGAATACCAACTTGCTTAGCGGAATTCAAAATATCTTGGATTTGGATAAAGTTTGGTAAGCTAAGTACAGTCAACAGCACGTCATGAGGTTATACAAAACTGTCAAAAATCTGTAATTTATTTTGAACATTAATTGGATTATCATTACTTTGTCGTGGAAGCTCAGCATTCCGTTGACCGTACACATATTTCATAGTCTGGATCAAGATCCAGATCCGGATAAAAAGTATCCTAATTAATCAAGTTAATTAGGATACTTTTTATCCGGTCAAAGCTTCTCTAAAGATTTTCCGAATGACCACGCGTCATCGCGTGGTCAGTTGCGGGCGTAGAGGTACGTTAGTACGTTAATATATCAGTTATTTCCTCCTTTTAAATAGGTGAATCTATAGATTCCATGACTGCGCTTGACTAACAAAAGGGTTGACTTTTTTGTGTTGTATCGCTTGTATCTCTCTACGCACCCTATTACAACGCACGCGTTATTTTTTCATGACAAATGATTTGACTAATACATCCCACAACTCAATTTTTTCAGACTATTTTTTAAAGTCAGTAGATCACCCGAGCGGATGCCCTCGCGCCATCTTTCCCGGATGCGCCATATTTGAAATCGACACTTCCGGTGTATTTGGAAAAGGAACTGTGCGTTTTTTATTGCTGGCAATCTGCCTATGTCGTTGGTTTATTTTTTATGTTTAATTTAGAATTGATTACATCGGAAACAAAATGTAAAATTGATGACTGGACTTTGTTTTATTTATTTTCCAAATTTTTACATTTAAGTTTAGTACTAACTTTTCTGTCGCTAAACTGCAATGACAGTTTGTCGGCGTAGCGTAGCGTAGCTGCATTCGGGAATTAGAGATGTGACATTTTTCGTTATGTAAAATTAATTTCAATATGAGCAAGAGAGATGGACGAATCATTTATCTACTGAACACACATCGTTTTTAGGGTTCCGTACCAAAATGGTAAAAAAGGAACCCTTATGGTGTGAGTTGTGACTCAGTCTGTCTGTCTGTCACAGCTGGATATCTCGAGAACTACTAGTATCAACTTGAAATTTGGAATAGTTTTAGATGACATTTGCCCAACTATTTTGCAAATAAGAAATAAATAAAAAATTAAATACCTTTTTTACAAGGGACTGAAAAGTGGTCTTAATTCAGTAAATCATAAAGATTACAGGAAAAATAAAACGATGTCTCAATATAGCAAGCATTTTTAGAAATTATCAAATTTCAAAAAAATTAACATTAGTTCCACTATCGGTCAAGAGATGGCGCTGACCTAAAACTGCAATAATAATTTTATTCTGCATCAAATCACACTGCAGAGTAGAAACTCTGCAGTGTGGTTTGATGGTGCAATTATGATGGTACGGAACCCTCAGTGCGCGAGTCCGACTCGCTCTTGACCGGTTTTATTTTTAAAGCCTTTGGTGAATATATCCTTACTAATATTATAAATGCGAAAGTCCGTTTGTTTGTTTGTTTGTTTGTTTGTTTGTTTGTTACGCCTTCACGTCCTAACTACTGAACCGATCATCATGAAATTTTGCATACACGTTGTCAGGGGTATAGAGAAGGACATAGGGTACCTTTCATCCCGAAAAAAAGTATTGTTCCCGAGGGATAGTAAAAAACCTTTCCACGCAGACGAAGTCGCGGGCGGCCGCTAGTAGTGATATAAAGCGTAAGGAATGAAGTCAACAAAACATGCTGTTAGAATAGGTGAAAAGATTATATACAAGAGTTACGAAATCACGAAACAAAAGTTATTTTCGAAAATGAGTCTGTTTGTTTCGCTTTCATTTCACGTCTTTTTAAAACTACTCGACCGATCATCATGAAATGAAATTTTGCATTCACGTTGTCGGGGGAACAGAAAAGTACATAGGGTACCTTTCATCAAGAAAACTGTTCCCGAGGGGTAAAAAGTAAGTATAAGAACGCTAGGAAGGGCCCAGATGCAGAAGTCCCTTAGTCCAAAAACCGAGTTTACCGAAACTCAATTAATCAAATTTAAACAGAAATAAAATCACTGAAATATTTCTATGTAGGTAGGAATAAAATAAAACTTCACTGTGTTAGCCATTAACCTGTTATTTAACATAAAACATAACATTATTACTATACTTTTTAATCAAATTGACATTTTCACCCTTTTGACCCTTATTTTAAGGACTTAGGCACTTTAGTTACATATTTGGTGGACTTCTAACAAATATTGTGGAGTTAGGACTTTAGCACTAAATTATATATTGAAATATCGGTCGGACTTAAGGTCTTTATATTAAAATAAAAAATAAGGTAATTTAAACCACAATTCGTTGGGACGTAGTGTCTTATTAAGCCAAGTTACTTTTTTACCTCAAAATCTTGTATTAAAAAATAAAAACTTTTTCCTATTTCAGCCTAGGTACTTGTTAGCAAAATTAGAAAAATGTGATTATATGCTATTTGACATACTCTATCTATACTACACTTTGGTGTTATCAGGTGAAAAAGTACCTAAGTGGACTTAGAGACTTCTGCATCTGGGTCCTTCGTTATACTTAATTATGTTATTGGAAGGTTTCATTCAGCTTTTGGCTCTGCCCCCCTACTCAAATGGCCAACATTCTATGAAGTCTGTTCATCCTTACTTGTCTTATTTAGTAAACAGTTTTTGACAGTTGTCAAACGTCTTTTAAACTTAAATCGTTATTTAAAAATATGTTAGTAAGTTTAATTTATTAACAATTTATTTCGTAATCTATGTGTGGAAAACCATTTGTTTTATTTTATAAATGATTATTTCAATAAAGAGTTGGGTGTAGATTGTTTACCATATAAGACAAGTAAGGATGGACAGACTACGTTTGAACACTACAGACTTTTAAGGCTGGTTTACATTATCTTAGTCTTTAGTAGAGTGCTTTAGGAGAGTAGAAGTTCATTACGTGGTGTGTTTGACGTTCTTTTAAAATCGACGAACATGCCAAGCAATGTATTTCTACTCGCTACTCGACTCGGTCGTCTACTTAACTAATGTAAACCAGGCCTTAAAGCTTGAACCAACCAGCAGTGGATGTCGCTTTATGTAAATCACAGACTTTGATATTTTAAGGAATTGACGAGCTAACGGCACGTAATTTTATAGTTTACTGCTTATATTAAAGCTTTAATAATAAAACGCATACAATTTTGGTTTTGGCCATTTTGAGTAGGGGGCTGTGCAGAAAAGTGTTCGTTTGCCGAACGAACTAGGTATCTAACGTAACAACGCTAAAACTCCCTAGTCTCCCTGCCTACCAACATTTAACACAACACAACCAAAGTCTTAACAAATACACATTATAAATCACGAAACAGACCTTTCTCTTTCCCGCCATTGTTTAAACCGGAAGTGCGAAGCGCGGGAAAGGAGCTGTCAAATAATACCGGGAAACAATCATGGCGTTAATGGCGGGAAACTGCAACAATGGCGATGATACCATAATGTGGGACTTGTTTTTATTTGGGTTAGGAAGTCTGTGGTTTGTAGCTAAGAAAAATTATGAGACGTTTCATAATTGCTTGGTTTGTTTTCTTGGGAAACTTTGTTTAATATGTGAAACTTTTGTGCAGTCGGTATAGTTTTGTTTTGAACATGTCGGCACAGATTCGATTGATGACTAACTTTCTACGTAAACGGTACTTTTTTTTTTTTAATTGATTCCACACTTTTGGGTAGGAAAGTACAGATAATGTAAGGTAGGTACATTATGAAACCGAAAAGGTTATAAGGAAACAGCATAAGTTGCAGCATGATCAACACCTGCAACGCTGATATTCTGCGGAACCTTGAATTGTACGTAGGTGCATGCCAAACAAAATAAATAGGGCTATGTTAATTACATTCATATTTTTAACTTTTAGATTTTTGCATTCACAATGCTATTTTTATATTAAGATGAATAAACAATGCAAAGCATTGGGCCGGAATCCTAAGGGTGCGGGTTCGAATCTCGTCTGAGTTGCTACGGGTGAGTCGATTTTTTCCAATACTTTTCATTATTTATTCATCTTAATACATTCATATTGCCATTGAGCTACAATAATACTTTGAGCTACAATAATTCTACTGCTAAAAACTTCTACTGTAAAGCGCATTCACTTAGATAGTGTCGCCCTTTTATCGCGCCGCCTTTGCACGTGCCGCCTCTTGTCAAAGGATGCCGCCGCAAAAACAAAGGATTCGTAATTCGTAAGGAAGTGCGGCGTACACCCGCAAGTCAATTTGGATTTTGGCAGTTTACATCGAAGCGCCGCCGGCGCCGTAGTGAAAGCTTGTATTTGTCAACTCTACTACGTATACTGAAAATATTTTTTTATCCTTGGAAGGACAGTTAACTGCCTCAAGATGAAACTTTAAGTGAACCAACAAAAAAATACGGGTGTTTTGTAAAACATGTAAACAACTTATAATCAATGCCCATCGGCATTGCGTTGAAATCAGTATGTCTGCACCTATCACAGATACTTCAAAAATAGTGGGGATACCCAGAAC
This sequence comes from Agriphila geniculea, assembly GCA_943789525.1. Classification (NCBI taxonomy): domain Eukaryota; kingdom Metazoa; phylum Arthropoda; class Insecta; order Lepidoptera; family Crambidae; genus Agriphila; species Agriphila geniculea. Next base: position 6,208,635 of record OX038898.1, on the reverse strand, counting down.
TAGCGTCGGAATAATATTAAAAATAGGCCCATTAACACAAAAAACGTAAAAACGGAAGAATCCCACTATCGAAAACGGACGACTTTGAATGTGATGTAGTACGTCCGAACAGTATACAGATTTTATGCTAATAAAAAACTTCCGACACTAGACACGATTCTGGAAAATTTACAAGCTAATAATACGGACTTTCCGTATAAACGTACGACTGCGAAATATCAACATTTCTAAAACTTGGATTTAAGTATAAAACACACATAAAACACTTAATAAGCTAAAACTATTGCTAGAATCATCGCTATTTTTTACCGTTATCTGTAACGTTATTTGTATAACGTTACCAAAAACTTACCGGTATTATCTCTGAACACAAGTGCTTGCGGGTTTACCGACACTATCTAAATGAATGGACTATAATATGCATTTATTTATAGTTATTTGACGATTGTACGCAGTCAGTAAAGATTGAGTGGTCTGAATTGTCTTACATTTACCAAAAAGCCATAAAATTGAGATAACAAAAGCATCTTTTGTATAAAACATTGGAGGCAGGTAAAAGACGAACTTTTAGTGCCATTACCATCCTAGCAAGCGAATTTGTTTTCAAACTGTTATGCCGGCCGGCACTACATATATTGGCCCATGATGGGCACAATTCATCATACGTTGCTGGTTTTGTAACAAATGCATAAGAATAAATAAGTTATTTATTCTTGAAATTATCTCTAACAATGATTCGAATCGATATGATGATTCGAATCCTTATGATGATTCCAATCAATGTGATGATTCGAATCAATACGATTACTCGAATCAATAAAGTCCCGTCACTAATAAATACTTAATTAATTTTATTTTTAAAGAATTATTTTGTGTTTTCAATTGTGTATTAAAAGTAGTCGTTATGACTTAATCGCAGATGTAATGACAATTTAATATGAGTTAAAACAATAGTGCCGCAAATATTTATATATAAATATTCGGCTATGTAAAAAAACATGTCTAAAAATGTTATTCCCAATTTCCCCACTGCATATTAATTATGTGGTCAGTGGGAACAAGTACTCAAACAATTGTATTAATAATTATGATGTATCTGTACTGTAGAACGATTAGGAAAAAACCGGGTACAGACAAATAATAAATAATTGTGGTACTTATAGGTAAGGTACTAAATAAATAAAATATCGTGATGTAAAAAAAATATTTTTAACGAAAAATGTGTTATAATTTGTTTGACAGGTTTCGAGTAACTCTATTTCCCTGTTTATTTAAAAAAGGTACAGAATTTGTGACAAATTAATTGGGACTTATAAAGTAACCTGTCATACTGGTTCATGTTAGTTCAGTATAATTATGTTTATAGTAAAATCCAAATTAGTAGTATTAGAATTAATAGCCTGCGTTCATCCATACTTACGTGATCGCTCATTCTCTATTTCTCTTTTTAAATAGTGATAACATTTTTTTCTAAAGATTTTTTACAATGTTTATGATAGCACATGTCGTGACTGCCTTTAATTAAGACAGCACTTAGCTTATAAATTTTACTTGTATTTTTTTAAATTGTCATGGTGTATGTTTTGTTGGCGGTCCATACAAATAAAATAAAAGATTATTATTAGAAGGTAATTAAAAATTAAACAGTCCCTATTTTTAATGCATATTATCTATATTATTATATAAGTATTATCTTGATTAATAAGACCTTAAAATAGATAAATTATAAAGGGCACTAACTATTGTTATTAATTTATCAAAAATGAAACTTACCATTAAAATTTAAAACAGTGCAAACTCCTTAGTTTCCTCTTTAGCTCTCCACAAAACAGTTTTCACAATTTTACACAAATCACAATTTCCGCTGTAAAGCTTTCTCGCGTAATAGTTTACGAGAACGTAAGTAAAGTATTTTTTGAGACACCACTGACCACCTCTCCATACGGTTGTTCGTTCACGAATGAAATTGAATTGAATGAGTATCTTCTCCTTACTTGAATGAGTGCAGATGTTCCTTGAGCGAATGAAACGATATAGATTTAAGCGGGAAACAGTTCTCGAGAACTTAAACCTTAAAAACAATATTATACGGTATAAAATGGCATGGATTAAATCGCTAATTTAAAACCTTTTCTGATTGTGACAGGATTTGCAAGCATGCGCCGTTTGTGGCCGGATGCGGGTGGTATCTTTTGTCCCTTTCGTTTCAATACTGTCTGCTACGGGTGTAAGCAAGACAGGCTATTGTTTTTGAATCGATAATGTGTTCTCGCATCCTGCCGTCAGCGTGCGGTTTGAAACTAATCGTTTCCGCGTCAATAAATTCTCGTAAAAAGTCTCATATGCTTAAAAGTTTCAATTAAATTTTTATTTTAGGACGTTCGAATAAGGTTTATTTTAAAATGCATAGATCTTGCTACATTTTATTTCATCTAGCAACAGATAATTACAGACGAATGTTTCCGCCGGTGCTTCGGTTTCCCGCGCAAATGTATTTTCGTAAATGGCGGACTCCGTTTTAGTTTTTATACACTATTTTTTTGATGAAGTCATAAATCAAGGGATAGGAAGGAGCAGTTTATTTTAGGATTTGGAATGTTCGATGACTTAATTAGAACGTTTTTAGCTGATGAGTTAAACAATATTAGTGAGAACAAGATTATTGATAAATTGCTTCAGCAAACTTGCCATTGTTGTTCTTGATATGGCAATTGCCGTATTCTACGGTAATCCGGATTTTGACTCGAGATATGGCACCATGCAACAACGCTGTTCATACAAATACGGCAATTTTCATTGCCAAAATTTACGTATTTTTCAAAAATACGGCAATTATTTAGAATATTTGGCAATTTTTGATTTTAAATACGGCAATCCTAAATTTGTTAGGAACATTAACAACACTGAAACTTGCCCTAAAGACTAGGGTTGCCAACTTTTTTTGCATCAAATATAGTAGTTTCAAGATTATTACGTGTAAAAGTATAGTAGATGGCGAAAAAGTCAAAAAAATATTGTAGGTTATCGTTTTGTATGGAGGATTTTAAAGAAGTTGTTTTTTTCATCATTTATCATACTAACATTTTCATAATTTATTCTACAATTATTATCACAAGTGTTTAGACACAAAAATTACTACCTATGCAATTACTTATGTGCATAAGTATAAGTAATTTATTTTTGCAGCTTTTGTTTAATTGCAACTAACTGTATGCATGTATAATTTTTTCACTTGAAAAAATATGGTAGTTTTGCCTACTACCTATATATATTTTTTCCAAAAAATATAGTAGGCGAGCCCTCAATATTGTAGGATACTATATTATATAGTAGGGTTGGCAACACTGCTAAAGACGTTTAGTAGGTAACCTACTATCACAGCATAAAGATTTTTTTCCTTAGAAATTCTTTATGCTGTGCTACTATTATGTATTACTTATGTGCTTTTTTTCACTTAAGGCAGCGCGCACACTGCGGCATTTGGCCGCAGCGGCAAAACACCGCAATTTTGTGTTGTGTTTGTATGTTAGCAAGTAGGTGCGCGCACAAGCGGTGCATTCGCCGCTGCCGCCAAAATTCTGCGTCCGATCCGATCACAGAATATTGGCGGTGCGGCGACCGCAGGTTTTTTGTAATTAGTACTATTTGTTTTGCTGCGACGTTGTCGCCGCTGCGGCAAAAAGCCGCAGTGCGCGCTTAGCCTAACCTCTTGCCGCTAGTGTAGTGTCGCCAGCCAGGGGCTGTGTGGGGGGCCGTGGTTGGCATTCTCCCCAAATGTATTCTGTGCCTGAAGTAGGGTTGCCAACCCTACTATATAATATAGTATCCTACTATATTGAGGGCTCGGCTACTATATTTTTTGAAAAAATATATAGTAGGCAAAACTACTGTATTTTTCAAGTGAAAAAAATAAACAAAAGCAACAAAAAGAAATACTTATACGAGTTTGCACATACTTGTTTTTGCGGTTGTTGAATAAATTATGAAAATGTTAGTATTAAGTATGAAAAATGCAACTTCTTTAAAATCCTCCATATAAAACGGCAGCCTACTATATTTTTTTGGACTTTTCCGCAATCTACTATATTTTTACACTAAAAATCTTGAAACTACTACATTTGATCTAAAAAAAGTTGGCAACCCTAGCTAGCCTGAAGGCTAACTAAAGATCGGAAAAAATAGAAGGTAAAGCCTTTGGCATCCATTACACGGTAGGTTTTGCTGTCAGTTTAACCACAGTCACGGGCTGTGGCTGACGATTAACCTACCGTGTAATATTGTAGTGAGTAATGACTGATGGTTGCATGAAGTTAATTTCTTCTTTCCATCAGTCAATCAGTCAAACGTAATTCATGACTGATGGAATTTGACTGACGCTTGCATGACCATGTAATGGCTGCCTTAAGCACGAAATGTAAAAAAATATAAATATTTTCATCCAAAAGTCATTTTACATTTTACAATCCAACTAGGAACATACCTACCTACTCGTTCGTATTATACATTTAAGTACTTACAGTGAAACTTCGTTTGTTTGCATATTTGTTACTACCTAACCTAGTCAGTCACGTAAAAACGGCTAAATTTAATTGATTAGTCTTTTGCCTTCGCAAATATGATCACGTTTCATCGTACAGGTCTCAGCTGAAATGGCTTCCTATCCGCCAGCGCAGACAGTTGCGGCTGCTCTGCACTCTCTATTCCATTCTTAACAACCCTCATTCTCCCGATTACCTAAAATGCAAGTTTCAGCTTCTCTGTGATTCACATGATCGTCGCCTCCGCTCTGCCAATTCTCTTTCTCTATTTACTCCTCTCTTTCGTTCTGGGTATATGTCAGACTCTTTCACACTGCAAGCGACGCGTCTTTGGAATGGTCTCCCCGATTCTATTAGAAGAGCTCCCAGTAAGTTTTCTTTTAAGAAACAAGTTCATGAACATCTGTTGGAGGGCTTATGCCCGTGATGTGGAAGGGTCAACGTCACTACTGATCTAAACTCGGTATTTGGTATATATATTTATTACATATGTATATATATATATATGTATATGTATATTTTTATTTATTTATATAGGTATAGGTATATTAATATTATATGATTATGTAGACATGTATTTATTGGTATGTATTAATGTATTTTGTATGCATTTAAATATCATTCTTCTTTGTTTGTGCCGCATTCGTGTTTATCTGTTTACTGTTGGTTGACTGGTAGAGAATGCTCTTAGCATTAAGTCCGCCATTTGTACCTTACTTTATGTATTTGTGCAATAAAGATTAATAAATAAATAAATAAATAAATTAGAATGAAAGACGCACAGATACCTACCTCGTTAATTGCCAAACTCCATTAGGGTTGCCAACTTTTTTGCGTCAAATATAGTATTTTCAAGATTATTAGTGTAAAAATATAGTAGATGGCGAAAAAAGTCCAAAAAAATTTAGAAGGTTGCCGTTTTGTATGAAGGATTTTGAAGAAGTTGCATTTTGCATACTTAAGTAAGTACTAACCATTTCATAATTTATTAAACAACCAATAACACAAATGTTAAATCACAAAATATATTCGGTATACAATTACTAATATGTGCATTTAAGTAATAATTTTTTGTTGCTTTTGTTGAATTTTTTCACTTGAAAAAATATAGTAGGTAGTTTTGCCTACTATATATTTTTTCAAAAATATAGTAGGCGAGCCCTACATAAAAATATAGTATGATACTATATTATATAGTAGGGTTGGCAACCCTAAACTCTATGCAGATGAACTGGCCGGCAAATGCTAGTATGAAATAGTAATAAATAATAAATAACAGTTTCAACCTTGCCTCACTCGTCGACAGGATGGGTTTACACCAAAATGCAATTAGACAATAGCCCACCTAACAGACGAACGGACGCCGAACAATTTCAATATAATAATATAAAAGGATCGTTATTGTCCGTTCCGGAAACGGAAGCAGATTGTAAACATGTCTGCGGGACGAAGATTTTAAAAAAGTTTTTATAACTTCCTCGGTCGGCTGTAAGCGTGCGTTTCCTTCGCTTTGTTTTGTAGTCTTAGCTCTAAAAAGGTTGTTAAAGGGATATAAAAGTAATTGAAAAGTACCTTTGTGTATTTTGTGAAGAGATAAATGGCGTAACAGCTCGGGGATTGTCCTTTTCAAATTGTTTAACTTTAAGGTCATTTTCATCTACATTCTGCATCCCTGTTGACACATATTTCAATGGTTGTTAGGGTTCCGTACCCAAAGGGTAAAAACGGGACCCTATTACTAAGACTCCGCTGTCCGTCTGTCTGTCTGTCCATCTGTCTGTCTGTCACCAGGCTGTATCTCATGAACCGTGATAACTAGAAAGTTGAAATTTTCACAGATGATGTATTTCTGTTGCCGCTATAACAACAAATACTAAAAACAGAATTAAGGAGGGCTCCCATACAACAAACGTGATTTTTTGCCGTTTTTAGCTCGATATTAATAACGACACGACTACAGGTAGACAGATGAAATTTTCACAGATGATGTATCTTTGTTGCCGCTTTAACAAGAAATACTAAAAACAGAATAAAAATAATATTTAAGAGGGGCTCCCATACAACAAACTTATTTCTTTTGCCGTTTTTTGGTACAGAACCCTTCGTGCGCGAGTCCGACTCGCACTTGGCCGGTTTTTTTTTATTATAAATATATTATAATATTTTATAAATGAAGGTCATAATAGTCAAAGACAACAGTGAAATTCTCTAAATAAGTTGTTTATTGTAATAATGCTGAGAATCTCGTGAACAGAACTCCACACTAACATTTCAATAATGTATCAAATATGTATCTGTATCATGTATCATTATGTATGGTACAGTACATAGGTAGTTTAGCTACTAAAGGTACTAGGTAAAAGTAAATAAATTATATACCTTGATAATTATTCGTGTGATGCTCCGGGGCGGGACCACCTTAAGCTAGGTAAATTTAATAAGCAAGAAAAAAATGTATATAAAATGTATATAATTGTATACTCAATAAAAAAAATTGTATATCTATAGTTTCGTTGTAGACATTATATCAACGTGGGTCCGCTGGAGAGCATACTCCCCAGCGGGACCACCACGATAATTCCGTTATTGAAGGCTTTTCAAATTCGTTTATGACACCAAAAAAATGTATATTAAATGTATACAAATCTACTATAGTCAATTTGATATTTAGTTAAGTCTATACCAATTAACGACTACTTTTAAATTTCCTTTCGGAACATTAGAGAAGCATGAGAGTCAAAATGGCGGGTGTATCATGGCGAATTGAACTGTCGCAAATACCAAAAAAATAGGTACCTAAAATGTACTATTTAGTACCTGGAATAAAAAAAATGTACCTAAATTAGAAACCATTATACATAAAATATAATTACATAAAAAAAGTACCTAAAAGTACCTCAAGGCAAAAAAACACATGCTCGATTACTTAAGTAGTTTCTGAGAAATCAAACAATTGTTTTTTTATGAACGACAAGATGGCGGGATCCCATAAGGTTTTTGAAGAATTTCATGGCTAGAATTTAGTGCTATTCATATTTTGGTATTTGGTGAGGAGCTCGGTGGCGCAGTGGTTTAGCGCCAGGCCCAGCGATTGCGGAGGTCAAGCAATGTTTGCAAGGGTCGGTCGTGGGATGGGAGACCAAAAACTTATTATCTCGAGCTCCTCCCTGCTTCGGAAGGCACGTTAAGCCGTTGGTCCCGGCTGCGTTTGCAATTGCTAACATCTACCAATCCGCATTAGGCCCGCGTGGTGGGTTATGGCCCGTCCTCTTTATCCACCTAAAAGGAAGGCCTGTGCCTCAGCAGTGGGGACATTAAAATGGCTGATGGATATATTTTGGTAACTACTATTTAGTACTATTCGTTTGGGACTATTTGGTACCATTCATTAGGTACTATATATTTATTATAATTTATTTGGTGCCATATAATGAGATTCATTTGTTGCTATTTAGTACCATTCGTTTGCTACTATTTAATTTAGTACCATTCATTAGGTACTATTTAGTACAATTTATTTGGTACCATATAGTACTATTCCTTTATTACTATTTAGAACCATTCATTTCTTTCGGTACATTTAGTACAAATTATTTGATTAATTACAAACGCATGGTACTCCATGCATTTGTAATTAATAAGAACCATTCATTAGGTACTATTTAGTACAATTTATTTGGTAACATATAGTATAATTTATTTTGTACCATATAGTACCATTCGTTTGTTACTCTTAAGTACCATTCATTAGGTACTATTAAGTTTGAATTCTTTGGTACCATATTGTACCATTCTTTTGTTACTATTTAGTAATATTAATTAGGTACTATTAAGAACAAACTATTTGGTACCGTATAGTACATTTTATTTGGTATCATATAGTACATTTTATTTGGTACCATATAGTACCATGCAGTTGTTACTATTCAGTACCATTAAATGGTAATACATTTTATTAGGTACTATTAAGTATCATATGGTACCTTTTTTGTTACTATTTAGTACCATTCATTAGGTACTAATATCTGGGTGACCGAGCTTTGCTCGGTTATTACTATTTATTGTAATATGGTGGTGTTTAGGTGATAATCTACATTGTTATCTCAAACATTTACTAAATTTTTTTAAACTTGTCTGAAAACAATAAAAATAAATATATAAACTTGAACATAAAAAAACATAAGTAAGTCACCGAGCGGGATTCGAAGATTCGAACCCGTAACACTCATTTGTTGCCGTCCGCGTCTTAACCCGCTGGACCAAACAAACCGTGGCCGACAGGACGAAATTAGCGACCATATTCTGCGTCGAAAGAAAAACGCATGAAAACTCGAAAACACGCGTTCTCCCAAACATAACACTAATCTAGATCGATTTTTTACCCCCGAAAACCCCCATAATACTATATTTCAGCAAAATCGTTAGAGCCGTTTCCAAGATCACAGAAATTAATTTATATACATACAAGAATTGCTCGTTTAAAGGTAAAAGATTTAGTACAGTACTGTAGCGCTCGTGCGCTTCTACAAATGAAAACGATTCTTTGGACTGGAAAACTTTTATTTATTTAAGAGAATTTGTAGTTTACAAGTTTCAATTGATCTCGGCCCTAAGCCGGTTCGTAACAGACTATGTCAAAACATGACGTAATCCTTCTTTTTAAATTTACTTTACGTTTCAGTGATTTGAAATAAAATAAATTAATTAAAAAAATGTAAATAAGAAAAATTGTGCTAAATAGTATCTAATGAATGGTACTAGATAGTAACAAACAAATGTTACTATATGATACCAAATTATTTTCATAAATAGTGCCTAATAAATGGTACTAAGTAGTAAAAAACAAATGGTACTTTATGATATGATACCAAAAGATTTTCACTAAATAGTACCAAATGAATGGTACTAAATAGTAACAAACGAATGGTTTAATATGGTATCAAATAATTATATGGTACTAAATAAATAGTACCTAATGTATAGTACAAAATAATTACAAACTAATGGTTCTGGTACCAAATAACTTGTACTTAATAATATTTAATGTAAAAAGTAGAGTTGCCGCGAATAGTGGTTATAGCGAATAGTCGAATAACTCGACATTACTATTCGACATAAAAAAAAACATTAAACACATTAAAAATATTTCTAATTTCTTCTAAGGTTGTGAGAAAAGAAAACAATAAAGTTATAGAAATCTGTTTCATGTTATACATACCTACATATTATATGTAGTAAATTTAATTTTCCATTTTTAAATGCTGGCAATGGCAACCCTTTTTTTGTACATAATTTACGGGGAATACCCCCTAAGCTCTGTTTATTCAGAAAGACTACTTTCCGAGGCAGGTTTAATTTACGAGGAAAAACGAAAGCGACTTGCTCCCGAACTTGCAGAAAAATTGTTTTTTGCACCACAATCTGCCTCTGTTGGATTTTAAAAATTAATTAAAAAGCCTTACTAATTTAATTTCATGAATATGATAGGCATAGGCACATATTATAGATAATAATTGATATTGTGTATTTTATTATTAGGAAAAATAATTAAAAAAATGATTATTTTTAACTCATTAGTTTTTTTGTTCGTTAAAAGTATATTTTAGACGTCTATTCGCTGAATGCCGAATAATACTAGCTAATATTCGGTATTCGACGAGTATAAAAAAAAACCGGCCAAGTGCGAGTCGGACTCTCGCACGAAGGGTTCCGTACCAAAAACGGCAAAAAAAATTACGTTTGTTGTATGGGAGCCCCCCTTAAATATTAATTTTATTATGTTTTTAGTATTTGTTGTTATAGCGGCAATAAAAATACATCATCTGTGAAAATTTCAACTGTCTACCTGTTGTCGTTTTTAATATCGAGCAAAAAACGGCAAAACAAATCACGTTTGTTGTATGGGAGCCCCCCTTAAATATTTATTTTATTCTGTTTTTAGTATTTGTTGTTATAGCGGCAATAGAAATACATCATCTGTGAAAATTTCAACTTTCTAGCTATCACGGTTCATGAGATACAGCCTGGTGACAGACAGACAGACAGACAGACGGACAGCGGAGTCTTAGTAATAGGGTCCCGTTTTTTACCCTTTGGGTACGGAACCCTAAAAATGACTAGTAATGCTGAATACCGAATAATAGCGAGTATTCGCGGCAACTCTACTAAATAGTACCTTATAAATGGTGGTGAATAGTAAAAAAATACTATATGATACCAAATAAATTGTACAATATGATACCAAATGATTTTTACTAAATAGTATCTAATGAATGGTACAAAGGTACTAAACAGTTACAAATGCATAGTACTATACGGTACCAAATAATTTGTACTTAATAGAAGGTACCTAATGAATAATACTAAATAGTTACAAACGAATGGTACAATATGGTACCAAATAATTTGTACTAAATAGTACCTAATGAATGGTACTAAATAGTAACAAACGAATGGTTTTATATGGTACAAAATAAATTGTATTATATAGTACCAAATAAAATGTACTAAATAGTACCTAATGATTAGTACTAAATAGTTACAAATGCATGGTACTATATGGTTCCAAATAATTTGTATACTAAATGTACCTTAAGTAATTAATGGTACTTAATAGTAACAAACGAAAGGTCTTAAATGGTACCAAATAAATTGTATTATATGAAACTAAACAAATTGTGATAAATAGTACCTTATGAATGGTACTAAATAGTTAAAAATGCAAGTTACTATATGGTACCAAATAAAATGTACTATAGTACCAAACAATTTGTACAAAATGTACCTAAACTAATAAATGGTTCTAAATAGTAACAAACGAATGGTACTATATGGTACCAAATAAATTGTACTATATGGCACCAAATAAATTGTACAAAATAATACCTAATTCATGGTACTAAATAGTCACAAACGAATAGTATTAAATAGCACCAAACAAATCCCATTATATGGTACTAAATAAATTTTAATAAATACATTTATTATATATTATATATTTACATGTAAGTATATATCTATTTATTTATATTATATTATATATGCCATTTTGCACCCCCTGTATTCCTCTTCTATCAATCTCACCATACCGTAGGTTGTCTGGAAGAGATCGCTCTTAGCGATAAGACCGCCCTGTTTTGACACTAAGTTTTATTGTTATTTCTTTGTTATATGTTACTGTGGTGTTGAAATAAAGCATTATCTTATCTTATCTTATCTTATAGTACCTAATGAACTGAATACTTCAATACCATAAGGGATCCCGCCATCTTGTCTTTCACAAAAAAAACTATTGTTTGATTTCTCAGAAACTACTTATAGCCCAGTAAAATTCTACATTTAAAATGCAAAACGCGATGTAAGGCTGCATTTTTGGTACGTTATTTGGACCCCCTAAGGGAGGGTGGAACTATGTTTTGCAAGCAAAAAAAAAGTTGTGCTAGCTGCGTTATACGTGAAAAATTGCAAAATTTTTCAGTTTTTGTAGTTGCATTCAAAAACTATGGGCTTTTGACATTAGCTGCCAATTTCATTTTGAAAACGCATTAAATTTCAAACAATATATGATGATTGAAACATTGACACTCACCGGCACATCTAACCGCCCACACCGTTATTTCATACAAACATGCTCACTTCACAGTCTCATAAATATAAATGTTTACGCACCTCTGCACGGGTTTGTATGTTTATAGATTAGGAAAGTGCTCGTTTTTCGAATAAGAATGTTAAATAAGCATAGGCATCTCTCAATTTCGCCAAACATAGAGTAAAGCAATGCATAAAATTAATACTATATATCATTGTATGGAACCAGAAAATTAGTTTACCTTTATATAACGCAGCTAGCACAACTTTTGTTTTGCTTGCAAAACATAGTTCCACTCTCTTCTAACTTCTAAGGGGTCCAAATAACATACCATAAATGCAGCTATACATCGCATTTTGCGTTTTTAGGAAAAATATTTGTAAGATTTTACTGGCCAATTAAGTATTCGAGCATGTGTTTTTTTTTGCCTTGAGGTACTTTTTAGGTACATTTTTTTGATATAGTTATATTTTATGTATAATTTTTCAACGTTGATTTATTATTTATGAAAGAACACCCGCCATATTGACGTCAATATGGCGGATGTACCTTTAATTTCGATATAACTTTTGCTAATTTAGGTTAACCCATTTTTTATTCCAGGTACTAAATAGTACATTTTAGGTACATTGTTTGGTATTTGAGACAGTTCAATTCGCCATGATACACCCGCAATTTTGACTCTCATGCTTCTCTAATGTTCTGAAAGGAAATTTAAAAGTAGTCGTAAAATGGTATAGACTTAACTAAATATCAAATTGACTATAGTAGATTCGTATACATTTAATATACATTTTTTTGGTGTCATAAACGAATTTGAAAAGCCTTCAGTAACGGAATTATCGTGGTGGTCCCGCTGGGGAGTATGCTCTCCAGCGGACCCACATTGATATAATGTTTACAACGAAACTATAGATATACAATTTTTTTTATTGAGTATACAATTATATACATTTTATATACATTTTTTTCTTGCTTATTAAATTTACCTAGCTTAAGGTGGTCCCGCCCCGGAGCATCACACAATTATTCTACAGATGTGAGTCATGTGACTGTAGGGTTACCAGATGACAGGAATTTTGCTGACAAGTCAGGAATTTGAGGCATCTGTCAGGAAAACAGGGAAAAACTGTAGTTGTCAGGGATTTTTGAAATCCCAAACAGTGTGTTAGTGCTAAAAGATTATCAAACGTCCACTAAATTAATAATGTAGATGAAGGTCCAAAGCAGCCTGAAGTACCAGGAGAAGCTAACAACCCATGTAAATGAACTTGCCCAGACTCTGAGTGGAAGAGGTGGACTTCAGCATAACAGACTAAAAAGATATGACATCCCCAATCTTGTCAATAGATTTCCACAATAAGATATATAGAGAGTTTGCTGAAAATAAATTTTTCAACAGTTTATGGCTCTCATAGATAACATAACACAGATATTTATCAGCCAAAGAAGTGGCTTATTGTTCCTAGAACAGATTGCCATGAAGCAGAAAATAGAATAGAAAAAAAAAAGATGAAGGTGTACAAAATGTCAGGAAATTTATTGAAAAATGTGGAAAAAAGTCAGGCAATCTCATTATTATATCTGGGGGGTATTACAACCTCTTAAAACTTGCCAGGTTTATGAATTGCTATAGTTACATCTCTTTCTCGCTGTATAGCAATTAAAAGAGATAGACTAATAGCCAGTCAGAAAACTGCCAGGTAATAAGAGGTCATAATACGGCCACTGGTCTGGTTACCCTATGTGAGTGAGAGACTGGTGCCCGTAATGTAATAGGACTCAAGAATAATGTATGTATTTTTAAAATAACATCCTTCTTCTTTGTGATAGCATTGGGGATAGAATATATACATGGGGACATCGAAAATATTTTTTATAAAAATTCCACCGGGCTACGTGACTACCACCGCTATGGTAGCACGTTCAGAAAACCCGCTGATATTGTAAAGCATTGTCCGAGCCGGACGTCCGCGCTGTGCGTAGTGTAGTTTTAGGACTTTTGATGTTTTTGCGTCTGTTCGATTTTGAATGGGAATGTTGGAATATACAAAAATAAATACGTCCCTTTCTAACACAGTTAACTTCTTTCTTTCACACAATTTGTTTATATTAACTTTATGAAACAACGACTCTTTGTTTCTTAATCCGAGAACATTTCCTTTCTGATTTTTATTAGTCTAAGTTCTGTTGTGGCTCTTGCTTAACCTAACCGTGTGCTACTGTAATATTAAATAACGACACCCCTTTCTAAATATAAAATTAGATTGAATATAGAAGATTCAGTTCGCTATACACACTCAACTGATCTAAACAGCATTCTAAGAGATATAAGGATCAGAGTTTTCAGTTTCAGGATTTCCGTTACATTTAAATGCTAATTTTGCGAATTTATTAAACATATCCTTATTTCTCTTAGAATGCTGATCACATCAGTTGGGTGTGTATAGCGATCTGTTTCTCCTCCATTCACTCCCTGGATGGCCATCATCAAATTACAGCTAGGTCAATCCCTGGCGGAGAACCAAGGCTTCAAAATTACCTCGTTTGTATGAAAATCGACTAGTGTCTTATAATATGTGACCGCAATGGTCAAACTAAAGTACCTAAAGATACAGTTAGTTCGTTTTGTAGATATGGATCAAAAGGGAGGCCGACACAAGCACACAACCTCTCTGAGTTTTCTCCGCCAGTTCTTTCTCGGAGAGGCCTCCCAATTTGTGAACTGGTGGTAGATTCAGTAGCTAGATCGCGTTTTCTAATTAATTTCAATCAATTTAATTCAATAATAATTATTAAAATCAGAACGCAGCTATAAAATAGTTTAATAAACTTGAATGCATTTTTATAAAGTTCCGAGCGGGTAATTTCATAAAAATAGCTGCTCAAGCCACGTATTCACTAGGGGACAAAGTCGCTCGACATGTCGCGAGAAGTCGCTGGACATTGTTCGTTCGACTGTCCGGCGACAATGTCCGTGGACATTTTGCTCGTCCACATACTGAAGTTGTAGTCGCGAGATGTAAGTACTCTACTGCCAAAGTCGGGGATGTCGAGGAACACAGAGCGACACGCGTCTTCACTGCGGAAATGCCGTCGGGCGACTATCGAGGACACGAATCACGATTAGGGTTGCCAACTTTTTTTGGGTCAAATATAGTATTTTCAAGATTATTACGTGTAAAAATATAGTAGATAACGAAAAAGTCCAAAAAATTATAGTAGGTTATCGTTTTGTATGAAAGATTTTAAAGAAGTTGTATTTTTCATACTCACTAAACATTTTCATAACACAAAAAATATAATGCAATTACTCTTAAGTAATAATTATTTGCTGCATTTGTTTAATTTTTTCACTTGAAAAAATATAGTAGTTTGGCCTACTATATATTTTTTCAGGAAATATAGTAAGCGAGCCCTCAATATAGTATGATACTATAGGTATTATATAGTACGGTTGGCAACCTTAGACACGAATTGACACGATACACGAAGTCGCGCAAGATCGAGACGCTCGCCGAGCGTCGATACGCGACAAGTCCCGCTACACGTAGATGTCGCCTGCGATGTCGGGCGATGTCTCCCGCGACGTCGCCCGACACGTTGATTTCGTGTCAGGCGACAAGGTCGCCGGACAAATCTCCCCTAGTGAATACGAGGCATAAATGTCCTGCGACTTCTTGCGACATGTCGAGCGACTTTGTCCCCTAGTGAATACTTGGCTTTACTTCAGTCGTCCCGTGACCACGGCCCCTGGAAAGGTGTCGAACGAAACGTCGGGAAACCCAAAAAACCAACAAATCAAAACTAAATAATTCTAAAATAACATCTGAATTAACCAATATACGCGCTGAAATCCATAAAAAGTGTTTTATTTCTAATAAAGTACCTACTTAAGTAACTCTTTTAAAGCTGTATTAATAATTATTTAAAAAAACATAGGTACCTAACCTACCACAGTAAATAATTGTTCATTATAATTTATAGCTAATTGGTTAAAATATGGTAACAGGAAACAGACGACCTACACCACACCGAGATACCCATAGAGGAAATAATCACTACGTTTTAGAGATACCGAAAAAAAATATTTTGAAAAAAGGCATCTCATAGACAATTTACCGTCACAGCTACTGTTTCTTATTGCAAAGCAATAAAGCTCATTTATAACCACTATTCCTTAAAATTTAATAGCAACATCTAAGAAGTTTAGTTACTTCATAAATAATTCCAAACTTTTTCTTCCAATTTTCTTATAACATAGACTCAAAAACAAAACAGTTTTTATAGGTTTGGCGGGAAAAAACGGGATGAAATAAGGACGTGCCACGTGCAAGATTCAGCCGGAAGGCGTATGCATGCCGCCGACGATTAGAAAAGTAAAAAAGTCAGAGAAGAACAACCTTTGTATTTAAAATATAATGAAGGCGGCAACAATATCCACTCAAATGTCAAAAATTATTGAAAATGGCGTTTTATTAATCTGTGGATAGTTTAGAGTTTAGGTAAATAGGTACCTCCTACATTACATATTCCTGGCATTGTCTTTAAACAAATCAATAAAAAATAAAAAATAAACTTAGTTCAGTAAGTAGTACCTAGGTACCTATTTATCATTTTTTCAAAATATCATTAAGTGGATATTTCCGTGCCGCCTTTGATATAATATGACTCATTTATTGAAAGGGAACAGGCACAACTTTTAATGGGTACGTATCAGAATGTCTAAAGTTAGAATGTCTAAACTTAAAATGGCAATGTTCAAAATGTCAAAAATTTGAATATCTAACGATTAAAATGTAAAAAGTTCAAAATGTCAAATACGAAAATGTCAAATGGTCAGATAGTCCTAAATTAAAATGTCTAAGTTCAAATGATCAAAACTTAAAATGTCTAATATTCAAATTACTAATTCATAATAAATTCCAATTACATTTTTTCATACAAAACTGTAAATCGCAATAATTTTTGTTTGGTTTGGTATTTTGGATTTTTTATTTAGTTAAATATTACTAGATAAGTAATGTCTTT
Organism: Agriphila geniculea; assembly: GCA_943789525.1. Lineage (NCBI taxonomy): Eukaryota > Metazoa > Arthropoda > Insecta > Lepidoptera > Crambidae > Agriphila > Agriphila geniculea. The sequence goes on along the minus strand of OX038898.1, from coordinate 6,191,478 downwards.
CTTTATCCAATTAATAACATCACAAAAAAGTAGTTTGATAATTAGTTAGTATTTGGTTAGATTTTAGATTTTCTTGACGTTTCAGCATAGCCATAGCCAAGGGGGACTTTGAAAATTGTTGTGTTCCGGCAGTAAGAGGTAAGCCAGTACCTCAGTGGTGAGGATTAAATATGTTCTAATCGCAAATCATTTTGGTATTACCTACCACAGATAATTATGTATTACGTTTGTATGGAAAGCTCACTGTTTGCCGGAGTCTTTTTTCATGGAGGGGATCGCTTATTTTCCTGCTTTAATGTTTGGTCATAAGTGTAGCAGTCTACCAAAATTGATGTTGAGAAAGTGTGATTTGAATAAGTTAAGAAATAATAACAACTTGATTACGACAACGTCAGCGCGTGCACAACACGGGCGCGGTGCATTGGTCGAGCAGCATGCGCTCCGCGTCTCGTGGTGGCTTAGTCTTGACTGGTGATCTCGGCGAGTGCATCCAATTGATATATTGCAATGAATCAAAGAAATGCACACAAAAAACTGGAGGACAATAGGCGCACGTTAAGGTGGGTACTCACTTAGGTTCGCGAACCTGCAGCAAAAAAAATATTATCCTGTGCTGAAAATAGTTTGCCATAGTGTGTACGTATGCGAACTTGATTCGCACAGGTAAATTTTTTTTTTTTACATTAAATGGGCTTACTCTTGGCCACATTCGAGAACCATAGGGCTAAGAAGAGGCCGAAGATGAAGCGAGCTTGCCCAGAAGAAGCCTATTCACTCGTGCCTTAAATATCGCTGGGTTATATTCTTTCGGGAATACAGACGCAGGTAGGGAATTCCACTCCTTGGCTGTGCGCATTAAGAAGGAAGATGAAAAACGCTTCGTGCGCATGCATGGAATGTCAACCAAATAGGGGTGAAACCCCGCCGTGCGTCTGGATGTCCGATGGTAGAACGGCATACACACTATAGCAAAAAATTGTTTAAAAAAACAAAAAACCGACTTCAAAAAACCTACCTCTAAAAAGCAAGAAATAATATTCGTAATAATAAAAACACGTCTATTGAAGTCGGGTGGGGCTGGAGTACAAATCCCTTTTTTTATTCTAAAAGCCCCACCCGACTTCAATAGACGTGTTTTTATTATTACGAATATTATTTCTTGCTTTTTAGAGGTAGGTTTTTTGAAGTCGGTTTTTTGTTTTTTTAAACAAATTTTTTTTTTTTATTTTTAGTGTAGGCACCTTTTGTATTAGGTAGTGTAGGTGTATTATTTAGGTAGCAATTAAATTCGGCTCAGCCAAACGTGAGTTAATCGCGGAGAAACATACATACATGCGGGTCAAACTGAGAACCTCCTTTTTTAAGTCGGTTAAAGAACTACACTTAAGATATCCCTTTTCCAACAAAAAAATAATTATCTTATTCAGTTCATTAACAAAGTTATACGACTGATCATCGAGGTAGTTCACGCAAAATCATACTATTTTCGTGCTTTTTTCAAGATTACTTGAAAAGTACTGAACCGATTTCAAAATTTAAAAAAATGGGACCAACTTGGAAGTTTACCTAATGTAATAATGTTTGAATCATTTAAATCGGTCCAGCCGTCTTCGAGTAATCGGTGTACATACAAAAAAAAAAAAAAAAAAAAAAAAACTGGTCGAATTGAGTACCTCCCTCCTTTTGAAGTCGGTAAAAAAGTGAAAATAAAAGGGAACAAAATTTTCTGTCACCTAAGTTTAGATGTGTCACTAATCTGCAATACCCTAATAATAATATCTATTCCACAGAAATATATTAGTTATCATATTTACCAAAACTGTCTCTAAAGTATAAATCATCGGATTAATGTAAATATGTATCTTAAATTATAGTTTGATCACTTTTTTCTATAGCCTGAATATACCTAAGATCTATGCTCTAAAAAGTAAGTTACGGGCAGGAATAATACACCTACCTAAAATAATAAACCTGTCACTATAAATCTAATCATCTAACTATTAGCATCGATTAATTCGTTCAATTGTCGAATTTATAGATCTGTTACCCAATTAATAGAAAAAATCCTAATAGGGGCGGAGTTTTTATAACGGAGTATTTAAAACCATTTTGATATTGTTTGGTGATTCAATTTCAGTGACACTTTTATTATTTTGATAATTGATATTATTTCCAAGTTATTCTAAATTAATATTTAGGTAATCGTTTTAACATTTATTTGGTGATTCAATTTAGGTGAGAGATCTACTATTTTAGGAACAAATATTATTAACTAGGTCACTGAAAACGCATTTATTAGGTAATTGATAAAATCATACCCTTAAAATATTAGAAAATAAATATGATAAAGAGGTAAGAAAATCATAATTTATATTTACATCATAATATAAAAGCTTTACATCTAAGTACCTAAATAATCACAGTAAGTATATTATAATAGTAAAAAAACTTTATTTTTACACAATAGTGTAATGTTACATCTTAGGTAAATAATCACAAATTTCGAAAACGTAAGTATACCCTCCTCCATGTTACAATTTAAAAATTGCGATACACGCCATTACTAGAAACTACAAAGAATTGCTCACAAAATTTTGCAAGGCGATAAATGAAAAAAAAGGCGCATTGTTGTTTTCAAATCATTGTAAACCTTTGACTTATGGACCATTGATATTTTAACTAGTTTGATGTTTGAACCGTTTGACATTTTGAATTTTGCTATTTTAATTTTAGACATTTTAACTTTAGACATTCTGATACGTACCCCTTTTAATTTGAGCATGGTAGGTAATAGGGAAATAGTTTCAGGATTTTTGGTTGCGAGTAAAAATACTAAAAAAAATTGTTTAAGAAACAAAAAACCGACTTAAAAAACCTACCTCTAAAATGCAAGAAATAATATTCAAATCACTAAATACGCATTGTTATTGCAATAATAAAAAAAAACCGGCCAAGTGCGAGTCGGACTCGCGCACGTAGGGTTCCGTACCAAAATCCGGAAAAGAATATGTTTGTTGTATGGAAGCCCCCCTTAAATATTAATTTTATTCTGTTTTTAGTATTTGTTGTTATAGCGGCAACAAAAATACATCATCTGTGAAAATTTCAACTGTCTGCCTGTTATCGTTATTAATAACGAGCAATAAACGGCAAAAAAAATCACGTTTGTTGTATGGGAGCCCCCCTTAAATATTAATTTTATTCTGTTTTTAGTATTTGTTGTTATAACGGCAACAGAAATACATCATCTGTGAAAATTCCAACTTTCTAGCCTGGTGACAGACAGACAGACGGACAGCGAAGTCTTAGTAATAGGGTCCAGTTTTTACCCTTTGGGTACGGAACCCTAAAAAACACGTCTATTGAAGTCGGGCGGGGCTGGAGTACCTTTTTTTATTCTAAAACCCACACCCAACTTCAATAGACGTGTTTTTATTATTAAATGCTAAAATGCGTATAGATCACTAGATGTAGTGATTTGAATATTATTTCTTGATTTTTAAAGGTAGGTTTTTTGAAGTCGGTTTTTTGTTTTTAAACAATTTTTATTATTATTTATTTTTAGTGTAAGTACCTTCGGTATTAAGTACCTATATTACTTATTTAGAAAAATCAGCTCAGCCAAACGTGAGATAATCGCGGAAAAACATACATACATACGGGTCAAACTGAGAACCTCTTTTTTTGTAGTCGGTTAAAATACCAAAACCTTCTCCTAAATGTAACAACGCAGCAACGATTGAGTGAACGAATGAAACGGATGTTGAAAACTAAAAGCAACTCATGTACACTTCCGTTTCCATTTAATTACATTATTGATTTTCAACAAATTGTTTAATGAATAATTAATTAATTATTTTTTGTAATAAAAATACATAAAGTTGTTACTCCCGTACTTTTGAGAAGACGAAGTAATTTTTTTAGAGTTATTTCAGGGCCCAATGACATTTTTTTGTCGAAATTTCGATTTTGACGGATTTTAGGGTTACAACCTAGAGAAACCTTTGGGTCTACTAAATACATTTATATGTGTCCGCGACAAAAAGTTATATGATGATACACTGGAAAGTGAAAATGAAAGTTGGTGAACGATTTCTCAGAGTCAACTTTGAACGTACACAGAAAGACAAACAAGTACAAACAACAAATAAAAGTATGACATTTGATTTTCTTGTGAAGTAAAGATTATTCTGATTTGAATTTTACGTAATAATATTATATCTAGGAGAAATTCACAGTTAATTCTGAGCGTTTTTGGTAGTTTTATGGTTTTTGATTGGGATTTTTTTTCACATAATCCATACATAAATTCAAAATTCCGAGGCCGCTATGAACTAAATATTCGACTATACAAGAGATAACATTCAACTTTTTTTATTTCATTTGTTTAGCACAGTAGTTCAATCCATGAGCTCAAAAAAGTGTCTTAGCGCATTTTATAGAGAGTTTTACCTACCAATAAAACTTACCTATTATTTTTCCTGAGATATCCGGAATCCATATTGAGTTAAGCCTTCCGTTTTTAGTGCGTTTCCGTCTAGTCTTACCCTCTTTCCGCTAGGAGCGCCACCTGTTTCCGTATCCTGTTGTCCGTGTTTCCGGCAAATGGACGCCATGTTTGCGGCCGGTTATTTCATCATTATACGTCTTAATACCAGGTAGGAATTACTTGGATTCCGGATATCTCAGGAAAAATAATAGGTAAGTTTTATTGGTAGGTAAAACTCTCTATTATTTGTTCCGTCATCGATATCCGGAATCCATATTGAGTGATGTGTTTGGTTTCTCCTGGTATACAATGTGATGCTATAATGTGTAGTATACAGGTAAACGAAGTGTGACCTTGAGTTGTAAAAGAGCATGATAAAAACAGACAACAAGTTACATATTCGCTTTGAAATAAAATCAAATCCAGCTTAACAATTTTGTAACACGTTAAGTAAATTCAGAACTGCGTTATGTAGCTCATTCGACAGATTTCGTTAAATAATTGGAAATAAAATTGCATTGTGGTAATAATACTAAAATGTCTGTTCTTGTCACCAGTTTCCATTGGCAAGAATCTGATCTATAAAAAGTTTTCTAACCGAATCAATGAAGAAACCGCTGATCGAACAGATCCAGGTGACGCCTCAATTCTAGTCTCCTCGAAGTACAGCCTACGATAGGGAGGGATAATACCTGATAAGGACGCCTGTCTGTCCCAGTTGTGCTCATTAGACCATATTCGTGGCAGGCACGTCGAGTGCTTGTGTAGCGGTGTTGAACTCGAAGCCATCTTTACTCACCAATTAGTCGGCTGAAGCATTGCAGTGTCCGACAGCGGTGCATATCCCTCGGGATAACGGACGAGGCAAAATCGAGTCTCCTCATTATGCGCTGGGCCTGTCTGAAGGACCAACTGCCTCTCTGTTCTGTAAGTGCACTGCGGAGCGCGTGGCACTACGGTTCCGACAGGGACTTGAGTTGCCTCGTGTATCCCAGGTAACGTCTAGAAACTATAGACGTTACGTCGGAACCAGAACAGATTTCTCAAAATTGAGACTGTCCATCCCAGTAGTAGTAAAATGACTATTCCTGACCTATAGTTCAAGCCAATAGTAGAAATCGTCCAGGCACACCACGCAAGCGGACGTTAGTGATAGTGTGAGGCCTGAGATATTCCGTGAATCACTTGGTGACTGAAGCGGGAATACCTGGCGCTGTAGACAGGCTGCAAGGCAGGCGTGACATCTGGTAAAGTGTGGCTCACCTTGAAAAGCTGCGGTATTGTTGAGCGGTGCTGTTCAGCTACAGAAACAAGCCAGGTTCAGGTTAAATAATTGAATTATGTAAACGTAAATTTTTCCACTTACTCCATGTAGATGCATATAAGTATGTTTGAATGGTCGACTATTTCCAGTTTGCCATGAACAAACAGTGACTTTACATGCAAAAATAGAATTGTCTCAAGAACACGTTGCTAACATTCAATGTATTTTGATTTTGTCTCGAAAAACTTGTGGCAGGTGCTGAATCTGACGTAAAACGTGAAATCTGAACAGCTTCTGTTTTAGGTCTATCGACCAAAATACTTTGTCCCATCTAGGCGTTACAAAAGGGCGCGAGCAGAGTTGAGGTGATGTGACTACGAGCTGAGTTGAGGCGATAAGGCCACGAGCCGAGTCGAGACGATTTAGAATTAGGGTACAAGATTGGGCGCAAGGAACTTCTATGCAAGCTGTAGATAGGTCGTCCTAGCGACGAAGAAATGCATTGTGAAATGTAGCATTGTGGTCTCGTGGATATATCGATACGAGTTGCGACACGACGTGCGATGCTATCGAAGCAAACAGGGCCACCGCTGGCTTCCCTTGGCGTTAGAGCACGACCGTGGTTGCCAGCTTTAACAGGTAAGAGGACTCACTCTGGATCGATCTTATGTGACAGTGCAATCTACTTCCTCATAGTATCAACCGGGGAAGAACTGTTACAAACTGTTGTTATCATAGTTACATTTAGATAATCGAACAGGGTCTGCGGTTGTCTGGTCAGTTCTACAACTTTTGTGGTCCTCGTTCTACATTCTAACTTTAGGCAATGATCAGTTACCCGTTTGTAGGAGTATGTCAGGTTATCTCGGATGCTGTTGGACAGATGTATCGCAACCAGCTCATTACAGTAGAGGTGCCAGTTCCATTGTTTCGTGGACGACTGACCTGATACGGACTTCTGTCCTAGTTGTGCTCCACGTCAGATGCGTCCGTATTGAGCACGATGGACTTCGTGTTCACTTGTGCAGTGGTATTGAACTCGATGCCATCATCACCTACGAATTCATTTCGGCAAGACTGGTTCCAGAAATGAATATGTAAGTATGGTTGGGATTTAGGCAGCTGTCAGCTGAAGTATTGCAGTGTCCGACTGCTGTGCCTTTCCATCGGGATGACGGACGAAGCAAAGTTGAGTCTCCCCATTAGGAGCTAGGCCTGTCTGAGGGACCAACTGCTTCTCTGTTCTGTAAGTGCACTGCGGCGCGTGTGGCACTACGGTTCTGACAGGGACAAGAGTTGCCTCGTGTGTCCCAGGTAACGCCTAGAAACTCAGATGTTACGTCAGAACCAGAACAGATTTCTCAAAATTGAGACCGTCCCATCCCAGTCGTAGTAAAGTGACAGTATTTCTGACCTGTTGTTGCAGCCACTTGTACGACCGATTAGCCAGTAGAAAATGAGCCAGGTAGCAGCGAATGTCAAGGTTCGTCAGAGGTTTTGTGACCAAGTTGGTGACTGATTTGAAAATACCTGGCGTTGCAGACAGCCCAAAAGGCAAGTTTGTCTGGTAAGTGTATCAGTAGCTCGGCCTGAGAAAGCTGCGGCGCTGCTGAGCTATTAGCAATAGAACATAAGCATCGCTCAAATGTAACTGTATTGTATGCCGTCCAATTGCAGGACTAAGGCAAGTAATAAAGTTAAATGAAAGTGAAGTAACTTCTTGACATACAAACCCGTTCGTTTTATCCAACTGATAAATTGATCGAAATGATCCCTCGAAATCAGGAAACGAGTTGACAGGAAGTTGGATGACGGAACCGCTCCCTTGATCACACAGTGTTGATCATGTCATTTATCTGAATTGACATTTGAGATGATCGTTTTGTTGCAAAACTTGACATTACCAGACATGTGGTTTTAAAATGAAAGATTTTGTATATTTACCTTCAGAGTTTGTGGATATGTTTAATGCAGCACCATGCAGTCAGATGTAAAAGGTACCAAAAGTCAATTTGCGGAAGACCTCTCGAACGGTCGTCAAATCAAGCACGACAATTTCTGCATCTTGCTGAGAAGCGGTAGCAGATCGTCATGTCCTTGACTGCTTTAGTTTCTGTTGAGAAGTCCTGTTTCTTTTGAATTGATTGTCTTACCTTTGCTTTGGTAGCCTTGGCATGAAAGAGTTTTTTCTTTTAGTTGGTTGTAGGCAGGAACCTTCCTTCTGGGACCACTACTAGTGCCGAGACTGCTGAGAATGCCTCGAGCAAGAATCAGAATAAGACTTGACCATAGAGAGCGAAAAGCATGAAATAATACCTCTGCACGGAGCAGAAAAGGCAACCCAGCGCTTAAATATTCATAAAAAATTCAAGATATAACTAAGTTATCATCATCATTACATTATCTTGTTTAAGTCTCATATACAGGTTGACCTCATATGAGAGCAGATCAATATTGCAATGTAAAAGTGTTTTTGCAAATAAATTGATATTTTTTTTTGTTAATCATTACAACCCTCCTATATTCCACTGCAAGACAAAAACCTCTTCCACGCGAGGATGTCGCTATAATCTCCATGCTTGGCAGCCTGAATGGAGATCGCAGCGTTAACTAATCTGCTTTATGTGCCGCATGCTATTTGTAAATAATTGTCGGTCACTTTCATAAAAGCTGTTTAAAATAACTGGTATTGGTGTCCACTCAGTATCTCTTTACGCGACTAATCGAGAATATGATTAAGAATGATCATATTTAAATATGCGTTACATTCGTAACTAGCAATGGCAAGTAACTTCACAGTAAAGAAGAGTTATAAACATAAATCCTTGTTATTAAGAGACTACGTAAATCTCTATAAAATTTTGTTATTAATTTTAAGGTAGATAAAGCCAGGGTTTATAAATATTTCTTTTTCACATCGGCAACAAATTGGATAGAATGTTACTCACCGGTATTAAAACGACGTGCCACTAACATCGGATCAACTTCGGATTAAGATCCTTGCTTCCACTGCGCATTCCAGAATACTCCGTACTCGTGGCAGATAGTGGTCACAAAATGAATACATTAACAGAATCGCTATTTTCTAACCTCTGCGTAATATCGAGTGGGGCTCATTTTCATGCCAGATATTACAATGATTAACTGTCGGTGTGTAATCAAAGTAGTAATTTTAAAAACTCACTCGTTACGATAAAACAGATATTTCAAATCACTTACATGACGTGGCCCGCATACTAGGCCGCGGGCCGGCCCCAGCTGCTGCCGGCTTACCCGACACCGTCTCCGATGTTTGAACTTGATGACTGCGACGTGTAGCGGCGCGATCATACCGCTACATAAGCAATCGACGAATGACGAAGAAATGCAGGATTCTGTCTCAACACGACGCACTGCTTTTACTTAATTTAGTTTTACTCGACGATTGCACTTTTTTACTTTTATTCGCGAAAAGAGGGCAAAAATAACTTAATTTAAAATAGGGAAATGTCCCGTAAAATTTCTTAGACGTGTGAACGCTACGAAAAACGACGCTATAATGATGAAATAACCGGCCGCAAACATGGCGTCCATTTGCCGGAAACACGGACAACAGGATACGGAAACAGGTGGCGCTCCTAGCGGAAAGAGGGTAAGACTAGACGGAAACGCACTAAAAACGGAAGGCTTAACTCAATATGGATTCCGGATATCGATGACGGAACAAATAATGAAAATCTTTCTCTGCAATTTTGGGTTTAATTAAAAAGTTAAGCAAAATTTCCAAAAAGTGTGGCCGCTATGAACTACTCCAATAGCTATTCTGCACTGCACAATTTAATAAGTCAAAATTCTTAATGTATTTTTGTTTCTGAGATCGAGAACGCCAAAATTTGCCATTTTACGCAGAAATCACTGTTGAGACGTGATATGCCTCTTCACGCAACCAAAAATTCTGAAACTTTTTCATAAGGGACCTTATTCCTACATATGTTTTTTAACCAATTTGATTTTTTTAAACTGTTCACCACCCCTGCTTTTTTTGCGACCCGCCAAAACCTGTCACATTCTGACAGCCGCCCCAGTATAACGGATGTAACTAATTTCTATTTTTCATCCCAAAATAAGCTGTTTAGCCCAAATCCGGCTTTACGCAAGGCGGTGGGCAAAAATAAGATCTATTTTCGTAAACCATTGTGATCAATGTGTTATTTTTTTCTGTTGTTCCCGCCTTTTACTTGTTGACAATTGTTTTTTTTCTGGGTGCGTGTCTGTGATACGATACTTATTATGCCAATTTTAAAGCAGGAAACTGTATTAGTCACGCTCAAATTACATTCTATACGATTTTAGAGAGTTTTACCATCTTATTTTTAAACCAATAAATTATATTGTTTTAGGATAGGCAATGGGGAATGTCCGAAAAAAATCAAATTGGCTGAAATTTTTTTTATAGGTAGAATAAGCTCCCTTAGGGGTAATCCATAAATTACGTCACACGTTAAGGGGGAGGGAGGGGGTCGACGAAATGTGACAATGTGTGACAAGGGGGTGGGAGGGGTCCTTAATTTCATGACGTCACATTTTAAAATCATTTAAATTGAAATAAAACAAATTTCTGAACTGGTTTTTAATTTAATAATTATTTTTAGATGCAAAATTGTAAAATATGTGACGTCACACCAGGGAGGGGGGGGGTCTCACAAATGTGACCAGCTGTGACAAGGACGGGGGAGGGGGTCAAAAACCATGAAATTCGTGCGACGTAATTTATGGATGGCCCCTTAGTAATAGAAAAAAGTTTCAGAACTTTCGGTTGCGTAAAACTTTTTTAAAATTAAAGTTTCGTCGACTTCACAAATGGACGAAAGTAACAGCATAATGGAAATTATACCTTTGCCACCACCTGCCACAACCACAACATAGTATTAAAAAAAAAGTTTCAATACATAATGTTAAAACCTTTTTTTTCGTCGAGTTCAGTTCGGGAGTTTTTGGCGGGATTTTGTCGAGTTCAGTTCGGTGACTATTTTAATTTTTCGCAAATTGATTCATAGTGGATATTGTGTCTTAAAATTGGTGCAGTTTTGTGGTACAAGTGTCTACGCAACTGAACAATATGTGGGATAATGGAAATAGGCGCGATCTTGGTTGTGTGAAGCTGAGACTTTAAATGTAGTGGTCGCTACCTCGGCAAAACTTACCCAGTAAACTGTCTTGATATACTTGCTGCCAAATGCTCCAAGCAGCATTGGAATGTGATGCACCCGCATTTTAATGTAAACTGAAACAATCTACTAGAAATACTGAACTATTCAACACTTGACACTGGCAAAAATTACTTCCAAGAGGAAAGTAGATTGCCAAAACAAAAATAAGAAGAAGAGAAGAACCTTTTTTTTATATATACTATGTTGTGGTTGTGGCAGGTGGTGGCAAAGGTATAATTTCCATTCTGCTGTTACTTTCGTACATTTGCGAAGTCAACGAAACTTTAATTTTTAAAAAAAGTTTTACGCAACCGAAAATTCTGAGTTTTTGGCGCCATTTTGTCGGGTTCGGTTTGGTGACTATTTTAATTATTCGCAAATTGATTCGTAGTGGATATTATGTCTTAAGGTGCCTTCCCACGGTGCGTGCTACCACGCACCACACCGAGCCGCACGAGGGCGAGCACGGGCGCACCGTGGGAAACGCTGGCACGGGCCGTGCGTCGTTCGGCCATGTTCGGCGCACGGCCCGCTGTACCGTTTCCACGGTGCGCCCGCGTCCGTGCAACGACGCACGAGTGATGATGGCACAGTACAAATAGTCTTCGTAGGTACTATTTATTTATTGATTGAAATACCTGTACTTACTATGGTAAAGTGCAGATAGTGCTGTTTTTATTATATTTATGTAGGTAACCAATTAATTCAGTGATAAAAAATCCGAAAGCTCCGAAATATAAGATTAAATATAAGTAAATACTTTAAATACTGTTTAGTATATAGGTATTACCTACTAACTATGGCCAAAAGGATTTGTAACTAATTTTTTATACAGGCTGTTTGGTAATAGCTTTATAAAGCCGATTAATTATGGTAGGTAAGGACCATCAAACTGAATAAGTTTTACTATGGGACCAACTCTGAAATCGCGAAAAAAATCTGCTATTCTATACATTTTGATATTTTCGTTATTAATTTTTGTATGAAACAGTTGATTTTTTTCGCATTTCAGAGTTGGTCCCATAGTAAAAGTTGTTCAGTTTGATGGTCCCTATCTACCATTTTCGGCTTTATTAGGCTAACTAAAAACCCTATATAGGTTTTACGCAATTTTTTGTTTTTTGTTTTCACTATTAGTTTTGTAATTTACTAACCTAGGTATTTTATTGCTTAGAAAGTATTTCGCATTGAAGGTAGACCCTATATAATATTGATTCTAAAATATTATTATTAATAATAAAAATAAAAACACTTAATTGCACACTAAGACAGGACATATACAAAGAAAAACAGCAAAGCACACAAAAAAGCGGCCTTATTGCTAAAAATCATTTTACGTAATACGTACAATCACAAAACTAGAAAGATACGAAAGTACTTAGATGAAATTAAAATACTGTAGGTAATTATTTAAAGGCCAGGGCCGATTGACAACTGATAGATATCATACTATGACGCGCGGCATATTGACAAAGGCGACGAGCCGCCACGAACGCGGACGCACAGCGCTACGCACCGATCCTTTGAAGTAACCGACGCTCGATGGATCGTACGCATGACGCACGACGACGCACCGCGGCGCACGGTCGTTTCCCACGGTGTGTCGGTTCGGTCTGGTGCGCTCTCGTCAGTGTTGCCAGATGAGCACAACGAAAATGCGGGTGCTGTGCTTAAAAAACGCGGATTTTCAACAAAAAAGTGGAATTTCTTGATTTAACATTTACATCGATTTTTCTCTCTCGATTCGTGTGCCTATTCATTGTTTTTTCACACAAAAGCAAGGGAATTTGCAAATTAAAGAGTAAAAACAAAAAATACAGTCCTTTCTTTATTTAATGTACCCCTAAACTTATTTAGAAACCAAAAGAAAATACATCCTCAGCATCGTTTCCTGCCTTTCTATTGTCTAATTTAAAAATCTATCACAATCGCTTTCAGAATGTAACACATTGAAGCTTCTTTTTGTCACAAATAATAAAAATAATAAAAATTTTATTGACACAAATTCCCCCCTGGGGCCTAATTGACTAATTCAAAAAATCTATCGCAATCGCTTTCGTTTGACAGATTGTGACACGTTCCTGCATTTATTTGGTAAGTTTTTATTTGTCCCAAAAAGAAGCTTCGATGTGTTACAACCCTGAAAGCGATTGCGATCGATTTTTTAATTAGACAACAGAAAGGCTGGTTCTACAACCTCCGCTTTTGGAAAGTTGTACAATTTTGGTTTTGTACCTACATTACACATGGACCTCTCGCTCGCCACGCGGCTCGAGTTGCTCAAAGAATCAATGCAAATTCAATACGCGCAAAAGAGATGGCACGATAACGGAATTAAAGAATCAAACTTCTTCTTCGACGTGCTGTATAATCTTCGACCGACGACGTGCTGTGTAACCGCCAAAAAGAGGTTGTTCAAGCTATTAGATTCGAAAAAAGCGGAACCGCGTAGGTTAAAAGTGGAAAGCGAATCCATTGCCAAAAAGGCGGTGTAAAAAGTGGAAAAGCGGTACATCTGGCAACACTGGCTCTCGTGCGTCTCAAGACGCACCGGTGGGAAGGCACCTTTATGCCCTATTCAGGAGTTTCTGCGCTAGTATCGCTTATTTGCTAGTAGCGCCATCTAGTTGTCTTTTATGTAAAATATGAAGTAGAAACTTTTTTAGCGCCATCTAGTTGATTTTTATGTAAAATATGAAGTAGAAACTCTTCTCAAAAGCATAGCATTATAGAAGCAATTCAGCATTCAACAGTGTTGCTATTCCTCAACAGATGTCACCTCATCAGTATACAAATTCATTTGTTATTTTTTAATTAATTAGAAATGATTTTAATTTCGTATAGGTAGATATAAATTTTTTTAAGTGTGTAAAATGAACAAAAGTCAATAAAAATAATTTTATTGTTAGGTCTTTTAAAGTTTTAAGGTATGTTTATTCTAATATCCTTGGTCCATCCATGGTATCGTACCTACGTATCTTTCAACTTTTTTCATTAGCAAAGGTTTCCTTCTATTTCATTTGTTTCTATTCCTATTGTAACAAGGGCTATCTATTTGTCTACTTATAGAAGCTAGAACTATGACGTGCTCGAATGCAGCAAAATCCTTCTTTACCGTACCTTATAACCTTTCAGTTGCATTTCGAAAAGAAATCAATATGAGCACTGACGTACTACCTACTTGTTTGATCGTTCAAAATTGCCGCCAGTGACGTAAGCAGATTCGCCTGACGTCATCAGCTTAGTCGCAAGACAGAGATATCACTACCCATCTCTGTTTTACACTTAAATAATGAATGAGCGCAAGCAAGACAGCGATACCCGTGTAAAGGTTTGTGAATCGAGGACTTTTTTAGTGGGCGAGGGCCATTCAACTGAGTCCTCTACGCATTGATAACAAAACTACTGATAAGAACATATCAGCAGATGCCTTTTTATAACAATTATCAAGATTAAAAAGATAACCTTAGATTTGATAAATATTTTGGGTTTAAAAAGTAACATTTTATGAATTCGATATTTAATTTAATGCGTTTGTTAATGAAACATCGCGGCATCCACATGATCGTCCCCTGTGGAGTGACGTGAGCGATGCTAGCGCCACTGCGGCAGCCACGCCGAACTAATGACAGTAGACAAAAAAATTCTCAGTGAAGTAGTGTTATCGGACAAGATCCCAGTTTTCCACGAAAATGGATAGTGAGATAAAACCAATGCACAAAAGCAAACACTTCCCAATAGACCAGTTAGTGTGTGTCGGCAACTATGAATTGGAAAAGACAATTGGAACAGGCAATTTCGCTGTTGTAAAACTTGCTACACATGTTATAACGAAAACTAAGGTGCGTACATAGCATCGTCTTGGTGTATTTAAGTGGTTTTAGTGTTGTATGTCTGTGTTTTTTTTATTTGTAACTTGTGTCCAGACGTTTGTGAAACGTCTGCCGTGATAGTGCTCGTTTAAAGAAAAGCTAGACGTAGGTTTTTTTCCATACAGCCTCGGAACCATCCGTCAAGTTCGCAGAGTATACTAAAGAACTCGTTTCATCTGATGTATGGGGGCGAAAACGTGTTTTTTGTAAAAAAATAACATTAATACAACCAGTTTCGGACGCACATTGTTTACTATGTGGCTGTATGCGAAACCGGACACTTTCAATCGGTCGGTTTATAGCTAGGCTACAATTTTCCCACTAAAAAGTAGTGAAATTCTGCACCAAGTAGGTAGTTTTTACCTCACTTTTTTCTTATTAGTTTTCTGGCAAGGGAATGTAGGCTTTTGGCCTGACCTCCAAAATGTTTTTGCTACAATTATTCCCAATTGACAAGTTCATTCTGTCCTCTTGTTCAATTATGATGAAGACTTCTTATTGGATAGGTTTTAGTACTACATTATTTATCTAGCATCTCTTGACACAACATTTGTTACAAATGAAAATTCAAAATTCACCTTTATTTGTATGTGCTCTAAAGCTCACCGCTTTCATTATTCAATGTTGTTATTTATCAGTTGATTAGGCGGATTTACATAGTTAAATTCCCCATACCATATGGCAGGAGTTCATTTTTCAAGTAAATACAGTGCATTTCACAGTTTACTTCTGATTAAGATATTTTTTCACATAAATGTCATTTTTAGAGGTAAAATAACTGTGAACGCACTACATAACATTAAACCTTCTTTTGTATTTATTAGAAATTGATGTTAAACAAAAGACTATTAATCCACCATAGATTGAAAAAGAAGTTAAATATTTACAGTATTATTAGTTTTCTTTTACTATCAACAATATAACTTTTAAAAATTTTGTATCACTTGGTATATCGGTTCATTTTGAACTTACCATCCAAATTTTAAGGATGTGTCCAGTCCATTAAACTAAAGAACTTTCTCTAAAAAACATGTGTCAAATTTCGCCAGAAAATTTTGGTCACCCATACTAAATTGATCACGTGATGTCTTTGATTTGCATGGAAAGTCGATTTTTATTTGACCATGTGTTCCTTAGAGAAAGTTGTTCAGTTTCATGGACTGAACACATCCTCAAAATTTGGATAGTAAGTTCAAAATGACTGAAATAACACTCTCCGAGATTGACAAGTTTTAGAACTGTTGATGATTCATAAGTATGGGATTTAATCCTATGTCCCATGTTTTTATCATTAGGGAAACTATAAAACTTCATATACCATATAAACCAACTGGTTAGAAACTTATTACATATGGATTTTTATATAAATAAATTAACCTTATTTGTATTTGAAGTGGCTACTACTTGGACCATTTCTTCTTCCTAAAACGAATGACACAAAATTCATCAGATGGAGTCGTCGATTTCTGCCCACGCACACAAACATCCTACCTACAGACTACCTCAGATCACGTCGGGCTATATTCAATACTGTAGCACAGTAGCAGTAACCAATGAATTCCTCGGATACTGCTTTTGGGTCCTAAATGGTCTGACATCACCGAGTCGCTTCAACTCTCAATTCAACTTGCGTCAGACGTAAGCAATATTGCCTCCAAACCGTGTGCTTTCCCTTTTAATTTTCTGCCATACTTGACGGTTTCATTTCAATATTGCTCTAAACCAGGGGTCTCCAAAACGGCCCAACCACAATCCACATTAACAATCTGGCCTCTGGATCATACCGACAATGCTTTACAGTACTATGGGCGCCAAATAAGAATAGTATCGACAACTTCACGGCACTGGACAATTTTGTTATTGCTTGGTAGAATTGATAACTTCCATAATGTATAGGATGTGCATAAAAAGATACAAAATATATAAAAATATGATTTTTATTATTGCTGGCATCGATCAGCATGGCAAACGATCATTGGAGTTTTTGCTGGCAGTACCAAATTGACCAGTGACGTGAAGTTGTCGATACTATTCTTATTTGGCACGAATAGTATGTTGGTACGATGATCTAGCTAGATATCAGGGATTCCCAAAGTGGTTGATATCAACCCCTTGGGGTCGAAATCGGTTTTCCAGGGGATGGCAAAAACAAATAATTATAATAATAATTATTAATTACACTTGATATTTGAATTACAAATGTTATTTTGATGGATATTTGACAGGATTTTTAAAGTAATTTGGTCATGGTGGTTTGAGGTATCAATTCATTTTGGAAAGGGGGTATCTTGCCCAATATAGTTTGGGAATCCCTGAGCTAGATCCTGGCCGTTGGGACTTCATGGAGGAGTTAGTCTGGCCCTTATGCTAAAAAGTTTGGAGACCCATGCTCTAAACCAGGGGTGTCAAACTTATTTTTTTAAAGGGCTATTTATAAAATTTTGGATGCTCAAAATTAAAAACTCGAATACGTACTAAATTATTTTATATAAAGTGCGCGCAATTTTAAAAAATACGTAGTGGCATCGAATGTCGTCTAAAATCCTTACTGGATAGATTCTGGTCGCGGGCTGTATTGAGATGGCTAGCGGAGCGGGTCGGATGCGGCCCGCGGGCCGTATCTTTGACACCCCTGCTCTAAACTATTCATTTTTCCTTTCAACTTTCTGCCATTTAAATTTGAAGTTTTTTAGAAGATAGGGCATGCACTATTTGTTTGTATGCAATGAGGCATGCCTCTCTTTTTGTGTGGGCAAAAACAAGATGAGTGACCAAATTAGGTTCGATAAAGATTGTGCAGATACTTCTGATGTGGTCAAATAAGTGACCAAATTAGGCTCGAAAAGTATTGTGCATACGATTTTTGTGTGGTCAAAAGCAAGGTGGGTGACCAAATTAGGCTTGCAGCATCTTACAGAACCGTGACGTGCTGCAAAATCTGGTGAGCTGCGTATTTGAAAAGATACGAAATGTGACGAGCTGCAAAATCTAGCTGCGTATAGACGAGATGCGAAATGTGACGAGCTGCGAAATCTGGCAAGCTGCGTATTGACGAGATGCGAAATGTTACGTGCTGCGAAATCTGGCGAGCTGCGTATTGACGAGATGCGAAATGTGACGTGCTGCGAAATCTGTCGAGCTACGTTTCTGGCGAGCTGCGTATTTGACGAGTTGCATAAAATGAAGAGCTGCGAAATCTGGCGAGCTGTGTATTGACGACATGCAAAATGTAACGAGCTGCGAAATCTGGCGAGCTGCGTATTTGACGAGATGCGAAATGTGACGTGCAGCGAAACCTGACGAGCTGCGTATTGACGAGATGCGAAATGTAAAGAGCTGTGAAATCTGGCGAGCTGCGTATTGACGAGATGCGAAATGTGACGAGCTGCGTTTCTGCCGAGCTGCGTATTGACGCGATGCGAAATCTGGCGAGCTGCTTATTTGACGAGAGAATCAAAATGTGACGAGTTGCGAAGTCTGGCGAGCTGCGTTTTTGACGAGAGATGCAAAATGTGACGAGCTGCGAAATCTGGTGAGCTGCGTATTGACGAGATGCGAAATTTGACGAGCTGCGTTTCTGGCGAACTGCGTATTGACGAGATGCAAAATGTGACGAGCAACGAAATCTGGCGCGCTCAGTATGGACGAGATGCGAAATGTGACGAGATGCGAAATGTGACGAGATGCGAAATGTGACGAGCTGCGAAATCTGGCGAGCTGTGTATTTGAAGAGATGCGAAATTTGAAGAGCTGCGAAATTTGAAGAGCTGCGAAATTTGAAGAGCTGCGAAATTTGAAGAGCTGCGAAATCTGGCGAGCTGCGCATTGACGGGATGCGAAATGTGACTAGCTGCGTTTCTGGCGAGCTGCGTATTTGACGAGTTGCGAAATGTGACGAGCTGCTTTTCTCGCGAGCTGCGTATTTAACGAGTTGCAAAATGTGACGAGTTGCGAATCTGACCAGTTGCGAATCTTACGAGTTGCGATTCTGTCGATATGCGTTTTCTGGTGAAATGAGTGTATGACCACTTGCTTTTATGACGTTCTGCATGTGATCTCTCTCTTCATTTATTTATTTATTTATATTAAATCAACTAAGCATCTACTACTTGTTCACTGTGCATTGATTAGCTGAATTTTTAACTAATTTGAAATCATTAACTACCTAGTTCTATTAGTTCAACATCAACAGTAACTAAAATACAATATTTAAAAAAAATCCTAAAGTTATTTAGTACCTATAAAAATATAAAGCATGAAAACTACCACTCCACTGTAAAATTTTGTTTCTTTTTATGGCGAACTGCATAGTGACAAACCTAGACCGAAATGGTGTTTTGGCATAAGAATAATTGGTATTGCCCATTAAGGCTCCGTTATGCGGAATCACTTGTCTCTGTCTTTTCTTTACGTGTAAAGAGTATTGAAAATAACCTCACTTCTGCACTTTTGCGATGTTTTTCGTTGTTTTTAATTTCATCATTATTATCACAATTATCTTTCTTGGAAAAGAGTTATTGGAGCAACTATCGCAGTACGTTAAAGTGTATTATGATGTAAAATGCAATACGTTTCTTCTTTTATTTACGCCAAAAATATGACCCACGACAAGAGCTTTTGATTCTTCTGATTTTTTTTACAATCTTCTGTGAGGTTTATTATACGCAATTTAATACTTGTTGTAGCTATTAGATAATCTCTTTAGTTTGTCGTAAGTTTTTTTTGTGGCTACGTTTAGGTACTTTACGTTTTTAATATGAAAATATGGATTACCTAATGGAACGCATAACTTTATTAGTCCTAAACATAAAACGCATACTGTTAAATGGCATAATCATCATTTAGCATAATAATTTATAGCACAATTTCAAAACGCATAATATCATAAGGCTGAATTTTGTTAAGCATAAATATTGAATGGCATATCTTCAAAAGGCATAAATATCAAAACGCATATTTTTTTATTGGCATATTGTCTAAAAAGCATAATCATCAAAAGACATAATCTTATTACGCATTGTAATAAGAGACTTAATTTCTTTAGGCATATTTTTTCGAACTCAAATATTTTATGAATAAGTAATCATTAAAAATATGAGTAATTCTTCTCCCCGCACCTCCCGGCACTCTGCAAGCAAAAACCCAGCATGCAGCATCCATGCAAGCAAGCACCCAACACGCAAGCAAGCATGCAGGCAAGCAGGCAAGCATGCAGCATGCAGGCAAGCATGCAGCATGCAGGCAAGCATGCAGCATGCAAGCAAGCATGCAGCATGCAGGCAAGCATGCAAAATGCAGCATGCATGCAAGCACTATAGAGCTCCGCTCGCTTCGCTCGCTCCGCTGCAAGTGGTCAAAACACTAACCTAACCTAACCTACCTAGTGCATAAAAAGTTTTTCTTTATAGCGGGGGGCCTCAGGCCCCCCGACCCCCCCGAGCAGGGGGGCCAGCCCCCCTGCACCCCCCGGCAAGCAAGCATTCACAATGCAAGCAAGCATGCATGCATGCAAGCATGCAGCGTTCAACATGCATGCAAGCATTATTAAGCTCCACCCGCTTAGCTTAGAGTGGTCTAAACTCTAAACACTGACCTAACCTAACCCACCAGTGGTAAAAAAAAAACTTTAAATGTGACCAACATTTAAAGTTTTTTTTTTACAAATTAGTTTTCAAATAAGTTATGTTTTTTTATATTATGCTATAAAACATTAGTAGTTATGTATATTAGGCATAACAAAATTATGCCTTTCAAAATATGCTTACTAACAATATGCCAATTGAAATTAGGAATTGTAACTATTATGCTTTGAAATATTATGCTTTTTAAAAGTTATGCAATTCGATGGTTATGCGTATCGAAATTTATGCTAAATAAATACTATGCTTTGTGATTATTATGCCAATCGAGTTATGCCAAGTGACTTTAGGACAATCGAAATTATGCGATGCGAAGGGCACCCGAAAATATGGCCCGCGCAAACCATGTTAATGAAATTGATTATCAAAAAGAACAGTCAGCTGACTCTACCTAGATAGAGTATATCTGCGTCTAGGGTTATCACAAAACAAATTTTCTCATTAAGTCCAAATGGTGGTTTTCAGGGTTTATAATGTTCAACCGCCTCTGTGGTCTAGTGGTTAGCCCACCCGTGTAAGACGCAGGGGTCCCGGGTTTGATTCCCAGTTTCACAATTTGTATTCCGGTTGGTTGGTGGTAGGGCTTATTTAAAGTCCGCCTGGCTAGCTATCACTATCTTACCTAAGTCTGAGGCCTTAACAACAATTAAAAAAAAAAGACTTTTTCCGGCAGTTAGAGGTAAGATAGCCAGTTCCTCAATGATGAGCGTCCCGTGTGTAGTGCGCTTCCACCTTCGGCCTTATCGTCACTTAACATCAGGTGATGTGAAGGCCAAGCACTATCCTGTTGTGCATAAAAAATCGGGTTGCACTCCGGGAGTGCCGGCAGAAGTGAAAACTTGAATATTAACGTTGTGCATTTTTGATATTTTGGAAAGGTTAGGGAATAATTTTGCACGAATTGCCGTCTTACGAATTAACTCTGCATTTGAATTTACGAATACAGAACAGTATTGTGCGAAAGTCTTATCTATAGCTTGACAGAAAATCTAGAGTTTTGACATTTAATTAAAAAATTAGCGCGTTGCTATGGTGACACAAGTGTTTACGTCTTGAAATGATTTCACTGAGCCCCGTAGAAAGAGAGGGGGATACTTCCGCCGCCGGCTGTCTACTCTCCATCCGTCTTACAAATTTTTGATCAGGGTCACGTGATTCTTACTGACGCGAGTTTAGCATTTTTTCCCCATTACAAAAAAGCGTACAACGCCGCTAAAGAAGTTTTCACTTCAAAAATAAAAATAATGAAAACACTTTATTGCACACTAAGACAGGACATATACAATGAAAAATAACAAACAGATAAAGCGCACAAAAAGGCGACCTCATTGCTCAATAGCAATTTCTTCCAGGCAACCTTGAGTAGTAGAGGGAGAGGAATTTTCCAGGGTTGTAAGCATGCATACTCTATCTATCATATTTGTGATTATAGGGGTAATGAAATGAGGGCTTTTCAAAGTGACATTTAAAAAATAAAAATAGTAACTATTTGCCTCACTAGATGGCGTTGATGGAAAGAGAAGTGTCAAAATTGGCTTTTAAAAATAAACGGCCTGCACCAAAGAGGCAAGTAAGCGCTCGCTGGCTGACATCTGCCCAAAGAGAAACATTTTAGGGTTACATCTGCCTGCCTACATGAGTACTCTTCGAAGCTTTGTAAAAAAACCGGCCAAGTGCGTGTCGGGCCACGCGCCATAGGGTTCCGTAGTTACCTTATACCATACCATATTTAATACAACCTATCATTTTTCGTCTGCAAAAATAACTTTGTTTTTCACAGTGTTGGTATGAATGACAAAGTTATATTTGCGGTTTTGGAAAATGTGCTATATCTCAAAAACTAATTACTATATCTCATTCAAACCAATTTTGGTTGAAAGTGTTTATTAAGATCTACAGCATATATTTTTTTTAGATTTTTCACTCTCTTATTTCAAAAGTTAAAGGGGGGGGGACACACATTTTACCACTTTGGCGGTGAATATCTTTCAAACGGTCGACTTTGAGAAAAAGTTGTCTTAGAAACCTCAATGTCATTTTTAAAGACCTATCTAAAGACACCCAACACGTGTTGGTTTGAAGAAAAAAATTTTTTTCAGTTTCAGTTCCATGTATGGGGAGCCCCCCCTTAATCTTTTATTTTTCTTATTTTTGTATTAAATTCGTTAAGCGGTTAACAGAATACATCTACCTACCAAGTTTCAACGGTGTAGTCTTAATACTTTCGGAATAAAGTGGCTGTGACATACGGACAGACAGACAGACAGACAGACAGACAGACATGACGAATCTATAAGGGTTCCGTTTTTTGCCATTTTGGCTACGGAACCCTAATAAAAAACTATACATTGACACATACATTTTTATCAACGTCATATATCGCGCCTACAGATTTTTGTCATTTTGAAAAGCCCCCATTGATGAAGATAATTATTGAAATTGAATTTCAAATACTATTTTAAGTCTTATAATAAACCAATCATTAATCTTTTGATCTCAAAACTATTTACAAAACAAAATATAATATTTCACAGCTTTATTTACTTTGGCTGAAAATCGTTATTGCTGTTTGTTTTTACTAATTAATAATTTAACGGTGTCCTAATGATACCAATATCAAAATATTATGATTTTCTTTGATGACCGTTTAGTGGAGTGAGGGCATGCAGAATTTGGCTACCAGAAAGTCCAGAAGTCGATGCTTGTTTTCTTAGCTACCCAAAGCGCGATTATACACTGTAAAATACCCTTACTTATTAGGGTTCCGTACCCAAGGTTAAAAACGGGACCCTCTTCACTCCACTGTCCGTCTGTCCGTCTCATGAACTGTGATAAATAGACAGTTGAAATTTTCACAAATGTATCTGTTGCCACTATAACAACAAATACTAAAAACAGAATAAAATAAATATTTAAGTGGGGATCCCATACAACAAACGTGACTTTTTTTGCCGTTATTTTCTCGATAAAACGCTTAAAATATTCACAGAAAATTAAGTTGTGTATTCATTTCAAAAATAAATAATTAAATTAAAATAAAATAAATACTTAAAGGGGGCTCCCATACAACAATCGTGTCTCTTTGCCGTTTTTTTGCTCAATATTAATACCGGCAATAGGTCGACGCTTGAAATATTCACAGAATATTTAGTTTAATATTCACTTCAAAAATAAATAATTAAAATAAATTAAGGGGGGCTCCCATACAATAATGTTGTACAGATAATGGCACGGAACCCTTCGTGTGCGAGTCCGACTCGCACTTGGCCGGCTTCTTATTTCTATTTATTCGCCTTTATTGCCTACTTAATAATTTACACAATCTTAAAATTAATACAAAAAAAAAACTAACTATTTAAAGCCTCCTCCAGTGTTTTCCAGTCTTCTTTCTACTCCATAATCGGCCCGCAACGTTTTTGATTTCGTCGGACCAGCGTTTCCTTTGCCTTCCTCTTCTTCGTTTTGTTTTTAGGGTTCCGTACCCAAAGGGTAAAAACAGGACCCTATTACTAAGACTCCGCTGTCTGTCTGTCTATCTGTCTGTCACCAGGCTGTATCTCATGAACCGTGATAGCTAGACAGTTGAAATTTTCACAGATGATGTATTTCTGTTGCCGCTACAACAACAAATAAAAGTAAAATAAAATAAATATTTAAGGGAGGCTCCCATACAACAAATGTGATTTTTTTGTCGTTTTTTGCTGGATATTAATAACGACAACAGGTAGACAGTTAAAATTTTCACACATGCTGTATTTATGTTGCCGCTGTAATAAAAAATACTAAAAACAGAATAAAATAAATAGCAAAGAGTACAACAAACGTATTTTTTTTTGCCATTTTTTGGTACGGAACCCGTCGCGCGCGAGTCCGACTCGCACTTGGCCGGTTTTTTTATCTAGGGGTCCACTCTGTTTATCTCTTGTATATTTGCTCTTCCTTACCCTTAACATGTGACCCACCCATTTCCACCCGTTTTTTGGTTTGGACCACCACAACCTCAATTTTTTATTAATTTCCACTGCCCTTTTAACGGGTGGAACAGCCCTTAGGCTGCCTACGCACCGACTGGTGCGCCTAGATTACTGCCTAGAGCCTAGATATGTAACCAAGTAAAAAGAACGTCCACGAATGTTCGCAACAAGCCGCACTGCGTGCTAGGCGCCTTGATATATCCAGGACTACCTAGAATGTATCGTAGGGGCAAGGCTTACAACCAAAGACTATGAGACCAAGGCGACTATCCTAGCGACTCACCTACCAGTGCGGTCGTCAAGTAACCTGGATATATCTAGACACCAATCTAAGCATCTGTCGGTGCGTTTGCTGCCTTAGGCCGTAAGTATACAAAAAGAAAGCTGGAAGCCGGCGCCGATCTACCATTCGGCGCTTATCGGCGCTTGTTCATGTAAATGCCTGCGCCGGTTAGGCTGCGTTCAAACGATAACGCACGACTCGCCCTCAACCCGAACTCAACTCAAACTCAAACTCAACTCAACTGGAGCTCACTCCTTGAAATACAGCGCTTACAATTTTGAGTTTTATAACACATTAATAAGCTCCGTTATATTTTGTCGATGCAACTGCACACGCCTCGCCCTCAACCCGAACTCAACTCAAACTTAACCCGAACACAACCCGAACTCAACTCAAACTCAATTCAAACTCAACTCAAACTCACCTGAACATTACACAAGAGCTTATTAATGTGTCATAAGACTCAAAATTGTAAGCGATGTATTTCAAGGTGGACTGCGGTTGAGGTGTGTTTGAGTTGAGTTCGGGTTGAGGTCGGGTCGTGTGTTATCGTTTGAACGCAGCCTAACCTGCGTGGACCTGCGCTGATAAGCGCTGGTAGATCGGCGCCGGCTACCAGCTTTCTTTCTGTACGGCCTTAGTGTCTAGACACATTATACGCGACCGAAGTTTGGCCTAGTTACGCCTGCAAGGCTAGAAAGACATCTGCCGAAGCGTCTCTTCATAATAAAAGCTTTGCCTCTGATCTTCGGTCGCGTAACTTCGGCATTATGTGTCTAGACACTTAGGCTGCGAACGCACCGACAGGAGCCTAGATTGTTGCCTAGATATATCCAGGTTACTAGGTGCCCGCACTGGTAGGTGAGTCGCTAGGACACTCGCCTAGGTCTCATAGTCTTTGGTTGTAAGCCTCGTTCCTATGATACATTCTTTCTAGGTAGTCACCTAGGTCAGCGGTTCCCGAATGGGGTTCCGCCAAAATTCAAGAGTTTATTAATTCAAGCTATATATGTACCTATACTTACTTATTATCTTTTTGTTCTAACTAAATAAATATTTTATATCTTAAAAAGTCCTTATTTTAAAGGCAAACAAACTTACAAGATGTGAACTCCAAGCCAAAAAGCCTCAGTATGGTATGATTTCACGTAAAAAAAACAATGTTACAGTTAGTTTACTTCTTACTTGAGCTAGGGTTCCGCCGTACAGATGCCGGCATATATCGGGTCATTTTGAACCTACCATCCAAATTTTAAGGATGTGTCCAGTCTATGAAATTAAACAACTTTCTCTAAGAAACATGTGTCAAATTTCTCCAAATAATTTTGGTCATCCCATACTAAATTGATCACGTGATCTCTTTGATTTGTATGGAAAGTCGAATTTTATTTTACATATTTGACCATGTGTTCCTTAAAGAAAGTTGTTCATTTTCATGGACTGAACACATCCTCAAAATTTGGATGGTATGTTCAAAATGACCCTGTATATTGGCAAGAGAAAGATGAGACAAAAGATGCGCGTAGCCATAAACTTTAGTGTTTCTGGCTACTGCGCATCTTTTGTCTCATCTTTCTCTTTCTCATTTTAATCTTGCCAATATATATGCCGGGCAGTATAGAACGCGGTACCAACAACCCATTTTCTTGTCCAGGAAGGTGGTAAAAGAAGGGTACAAGTGTGAAATTTGAAATGTTGGATGCTATTCGGCGCACAATAATAAAATTTAAATTTAATAAAATTAAGTAAACAGGCAAATGACCGTCCATTTCTGCCGACCTTCGTTAGAGAAACCGTGGAAATAAAAAAAAAACTTTAGATTGTCTATGACCAGAAGTTTTCCCAACTTTCACCAAATGACCAAGGAAGTTGGACGGAGGCTCAAAAGACTCCGCGAAGACTTAAAAAGTATGGGCCGACTTGCGAACTTAAAAAAAATATGGTTTTAATTCGCGAATGTTAAAAACCTGTTTTTGTAAAGTCATCTGGCAGTAGTCTGTATATGGCAATAAAAACTATTCGATTCTATTCTATCATGAATTCTCGAGAAACGTTATGATGATATTTGTATGATTTATGATTGTCTGGCGTCATAGCTAAAAGTTAGGAGATGAAAGTTGACGGGTCACGTAAAATATTTAAACGGTCATTTAACAAAACAAAAATTGCTTAGTAATTTTACTTTCGTTTTAAACGAATAGTACGAGAGTTCGCAAAAAATACTGCAAGAGTTATCTCAAGGTCCTTCTCTCAATATGATAGAGTGTTTAGGGTGTACATGAGTCAGCACCTACTCCCAGCGTCAGGAAGTGGAACACCTGGCGTCAGCACTCTTCCAAACATGTAGCATTTCGACATGCTCTACAAGAGTTATCTCTGTTATTTTCAGATATGAATTTTCAGTCTTGAGATAGCTCTTGTACCGACCTCGAAATTCATACAACTTACGTGGCGTGCTGACTCGGCATGTTCCATGACATTGCGGTCTGACTGCCGTCTTATTTTTTTTGTGCTGTTCTCTACTATGCTGCCAAATTTGAACCTTGAGAAAACTCTTGTAGAGCATGTCGAAATGCTTGACTAGCTGTGTCTTTGCAACCAATAGACCTAAACTACTCAAATTAAACTCAAATTGTAGAAAATTTAATTAACTTTACAGAAATATAAACAAAAAATCTGAAAAAATGTTTCTGAACGAAACGAAAACCTTTTTTATTCCGTGAAAAAAAAATGCATATTTTTGACTAGCTGTATGCCCAAACAATGGACCTAAACTATAGGTACTTGGGTTAGGTTCAAATTGTATAAAATATAGTTAGCATAACAAAAGCATATAACAAATTAACCTGAAAAACGCTTCTTTAAAGTAGTTTTTTTGAAAATACTGAAACAAGTGCCAATACCTAAAATAAAAAATGAAGTTTAAAAATGTTGGTTATTGTGTAATTTTTCAGAAACTGCTTAATAAATTGCATTTTTTTATATCAGAAATAAGTTTTACGTTATTGATTTATCCGAAAATGATACCACATTTGACCTATTAGCTGAACCTGAATTGTTATAGTTTTTAGAATGAAGCCGGGAAAAATGCGCTATTCAACCCGCCGCCGTATGGAACTGTATGTAAGGATAGTTTGGCCCAGCTCAGCCATATTAGTTAGGAACAGCCTACAGATCAGTTTCAACGTTTTCAACTTTATCACGACTTGTAACTCCCAACTTTTTTTTGTATAGAGGTTCATACCTACTATTAAGGTGGTCCTTGAAAATGTACTAGATTTCCAAGGGGTCCGCTGAAAAAGATTAGGAACCGTTGGCATAGCACATTAGACCAGGGCTTCTAAGTGCGATTAATTTTTCGATAGGTAACTAGAGGAGCTCGGTGGCGCTGTGGTTTAGCGATTGCGGAGCTTAAGCAACTTTCGCAAGGGTCGGTCATGGGATGGGTGGCCAAAAATTTATTATCTCGGGCTCCTTCGTGCTTCGAAAGGCACGTTAAGCCGTTGGTCCAGGCTGCATTTGCACCAATCCGCATTGGGCCCGAGAGGAGCTCGGTGGCGCTGTGGTTTAGCGCCTGGTCCAGCGATTGCGGAGCTTAAGCAACTTTCGCAAGGGTCGGTCATGGGATGGGTGGCCAAAAATTTATTATCTCGGGCTCCTTCGTGCTTCGAAAGGCACGTTAAGCCGTTGGTCCAGGCTGCATTTGCACCAATCCGCATTGGGCCCGCATGGTAGGTTATGGCCCGTCCTCCTTATCCACCCATAAGGAAGGCCTGTGCCCCAGCAGAGGGGACATTAAAAATGGCTGATGCACAAGGATCCGTATCCCGACGATGCAAAGCCTTTTTAGGGTTCCGTACCCAAAGGGTAAAAACGGAACCCTATTACTATGACTCTACTGTCCGTCTGTCACCAAGCTGTATCTCATGAACCGTGATAGCTAGACAGTTGAAATTTTCACAGATGATGTATTTCTGTTGCCGCTATGACAACAAGCCCATATTATTATTTACGGAGATATTAAAGTCATATATAAAAACTCTATGCTTATATGAGGCTCGCGGTAATTTTAAGACTCTAGCTTTTTTGATGGCTCGAGCTCTTTTGAAGGCACGAACTCTTTTGAAGCCTCGAGGCGTGGTGGCTCAGAGAGCTTGTGTCTTGGCTAGGCCTGGGTTTACGAGCCTACCGAGCTCACCGAGTCATGCCAATCCGCCTCGAGTCTTCAAAAGTAGAACTCGACGTCTCGAGTTTTGTACATCACTAGTCCGACTCGCACTTGACCGGTCTTTCTGTGTAGGCATAACACAGACAGCCTGTACTTTTCACATAAAAACGAGACATGTTCTAGTATTTCTATTTAGTACATCGATCATTTGTCGACGCAAGATCATCGACCTACCTTGGCTCCGACCTCGATGACGCAAGAAAGGGACAAAAAATCCGATTGTTTTTTGCATTTGCTCGTTTTTGTTCACTCTTACTTATTATTACGTAGAACTGCTTTTTATTGTAATCTAGTTTATACAAAAAAACAAGTGCTAGTCTGTCTCGCGCACCAAGAGTTCCGAACACTGACATGAAAAAAATTTTTTTTATTTAACTGTACTGGCTGTCTGTATGATTTGACAGCTAAGTTTTTGTGCCTATTTGAAACGCCACTAGCGTGCGTCTAAAGAACTAATTTTGACGTACAATATGAAAATGGTTGACGTGATGGTCTCTCCAGACTTCAAACTTTAGTACCATGTACGCACGCTATGCTCACGCTACGTCCTACAGCGCCAACATGGCGGTAATCAAATAGGCACAAAAACAGTTTGACATAAGCCTGTCCAGTGTAAATATATGCAGGTCAGTGGTTCCGAACATTTTTTTTTATGAGATCAGCAAGTTTCTCATGTTCCCGCTACTGGGGCACATATCGTCCTTACAGATGGGTCATATAACACAACCCACCATGCGGGCCCAATGAAGATTGGTGGGTGAATCCAATCTATAATGACTGCAAAATACAAAATAATCTTAATTGTAGGGTGATTCTGCTTGCTTCTTGCTTTCAGTTAGGGTTGATAAATTTGCAAAACAAAACTAGGTTGCTAGCAAAGCTAAGAAAAAACGAAATGGTCTTGCAGTTTTTTGAAGTATGAACGGAATAGCGCTTGGCCTTCACCTCACCTGATGTTAAGTGACGATAAAACCGAAGGTGGAAGCGCACTACACACGGAATCCTCAACCACTGAGGAACTGGCTATCTTACCTGTAACTGCCGCCGGAACACGTCAATATTAAATTGTTGTTATGGCATTAGACTTAAGTAAGATGGTGGTAGCCAGCCAGGTGGGCATAGAATAAGCCACCATCAGCGAACTAAAATCTATGTAAGTGTAATTGCAAACAAATATTGCTTAAACAATGGCACCACGGGCAGGCTAGGCGCACTCCGCGCTTTAGGTACGAAGCTACAAGTAGCCAGCGGGTCCGTCCGGACGGACTAATTTCAGAGGGCTGCCGCCGTTGGCTGGCTGTAGCAGTTCAATTTCGATAGTCACTCACTCGCCGTGTTCATCTTAATACTACTATAAAGGATCCGAACCTCACGTTTTTCACACTTCCAAAAGTTCAAAACGACATCGAAACGTAAGAAGTGCTTGTCTACTACCTAGATATTATTTAGTATCCGTTTATTCTTAGATACTTACTTGTCTTATTTGCTAAACAATCTTCACGCAACTAGGTATTTATTGCAATAATAATTTATAGATGAGGTAGGTACTACATACCTACTTTCGAAATAAAGCTAATTATTAATGACAATGTTATTTCGTAAGAAAGCAAATTGCCTCAAAGTCAGCATGTATAGTCTAATGTGGCGTCGACTGTACCTACCTAGTCTTTGTTTTGTATTTAAGTACATTAAGTACCTATTATTTGATTATTATTTAGAAGAACAAACCCTAAAATCGTTAGAAGAGATAAGAGCTACGCGATAGAAAGAGAGGCAACTTCTAGGTGAATATAACTGTAGGGTGGGAGCGGCGTGCGACCTGAATTGCACTTTATTGTGTATGGGATAGAGTCGCTATTTACTTAAATTACTTTGCGGAGTGGATCTTCTGTACTTGTACTATTATGTATTCTGTGCCACGGGGTCGAAAAAGTACAACCCGCTCAGCTTTAGTCGGGTCAGCCACGCACCCGGTGACTGACGATAGCGTTCTTTACAATAATTGCAGTTTGTATTGTAGAGAAAAGAGAGAAAAAGAAAGTTTATAAGAAATAACGTCCTGTGTATAGGGTTACCACATGAAAAAATCAAAAGTCCAGAGAAAAGGCCCGATTTCCATTAAAAAATCCTGAGATTGAGATTTTTAAAATCCGGCCGCAATCCTGAGAATAGTCCAAAAATCCTGAGATCTCAGGACAAATCCTGAGATATGGTAACCCTACCTGAGTAGTCATATGGTGTAAAAGACGCAAAGAAGGCAGTAAAATATGCAGAAATAATGTATCGTATTTTTTCGTTTAAGTATAGAAATATTTATGAATATACAAATTATGGTCGCTAATAAGCAACCAGTGCTCAGACGCTATGTTCTGCATAATTAAATGCCAGCATTTTTAGTTCACCATCCACCATCCACTTAGTTGCAATTTTCGTGTGGTAACATTTTTTGAGCGCAATGCTTGTTCCATAGATTTTAGTTCGCTGCTTACCATACAAATCTACCCCCTTACTGTATGTATCGAATCCGGAACCCCTGCGCGTATACGGGTGGACGAACCACTAAACAACAGAGGCGGTTTAACCTTTTCATTGGTTTTACACGTGTAGGTACCTAACTCCTATCACTTGGATAGTCAACCTCAAAATTAAGGTCACACCCTGTACAGTGTAACGAGGTCGCAACGTGACCTTGGGTCAAGGACGGCAGGTGCCATGGCAACAGATGGTGTCTGCTACAGATTATTCGCTTTTTATTTTTTTTAGTAACAAAATAATACGCACAGGGGTAAAAATTCGCAAATCCTATAATGAATCATAAAATAAGCATAAAATGTCATATAATTCCGATCCAAAATTATTGTATGTACTATGATGTTCTACAAGGTGTTTGGTAAAAGCCTTATAAAGCCGAATATGGTAGATAGGGACCATCAAACTGATAAACTTTTACTATGGGACCAATTAATACAAAAATTAATAACGAAAATATCAAAATGTATGAAAGAGCTGATTTTTTTTCGCGATTTCATAGTTGGTCCCATAGTAAAAGTTGTTCAGTTTGATGGTCCCTATCTACCATATTCGGCTTTATAAGGCTTTTACCAAACACCATGTATAAATTAATGTCATTGTCATTTTAGGGCTCTCGAGAGTTTTCTGTAAGAAACCAGTAAATGTTTCTTTTATTATAAACTGGCGGCCGATCGCGCGAAAATACTCTATGGCCTTCTCTGTGTACCCCTGGCAACGTGTATTCAAAATTTCATGATGATCGGTTCAGTAGGTAAGACGTGAAGGCGTAACAAACAAACAAATAAATAAATAAACAAACTGACTTTCGCATTTATAATGTTAGTAAGGATGAATCATTTATAATTTTGCCTTTTTAATTGCTATAATCATAATCATCATGTTTCGATGGTTATGCTACAAGTTGTGCTACTGGGGGGGTCAAGTCTGCTTATGTTAACGACAAAATCGTGGTTCAATGGTGTTTGAATGGCAATGCTTTTTGACACAGTTCTTGTTTCTTAAACTCAAAACCGAAACACATTGTGTCTCGATTTTGGGTTTAAGAAACAAGAACTGTGTCAAAGAGCAGGGTTGTTAAAATAATGATTTATTTGTTTTAGTCAAAAAGTCAGATATAAAATAATTCGTGTTTTTTTTATTTATTTGATTATTTTGATTTTTATTAGGTTTTGCGATCAATACCCTAGTTTTTCTAGTGGGCTACATTTTTAATTCTGAATACATAACTGTGATTATTATTTTCATTGATTACTTTCATTGCATGTAATGAATGGAAGTAATCAATTAAATGTTATATTTTTACTGACACAAAAAAAAATTCTTAATTTGATTGTTAATTTTTATTGTGATAAATAACTTAGCTTGCACCTATTATACTTTGTATTAAAATTGTTTTCGAATATATTAGTTGATGAATATGCACTCCCAGCGTTAAATTAATTCCTTTTTTGGATTTTGATTTAAATCAGTGATTTTTATTTAAAAAAATCATGCAATAAAAATCGTGATTTAAATCAACTTGATTTAAATCATACAACCCTGTCAAAAAGCATTGCCATTCAAAGTTTCAAACACCATTGAACCATGATTTTGTCGTTAACATTACCAGACCCCCTGTTCTATTGTAGAACTAATTACCTAAGACTTCTTTCTCAACGTTAGAAAGTAGGCCCAAGAAGTTTCAGCTAATGAATCCCTAATCCCACTGCGGATAAAAAAACCGTTCTCTTTACTTTCCTTTCATTTCGATAGTTTTTTTAATGCACTCAAAAGGTGGCATCGGAAGAAAGTGACCTAGCAACGGCTGAAACCTTGACCTCTCGTTGTCTGGCCTCCGTTCACATGTACCGCGTGCCCAAGGATATCTGTAACATCCCAATGATATTAAAAGTTCATTATAATATCCCCAAGAACCTTATATTCATATTCTATGAATATCCCCCATTTTTATATTCACTTCGAATACATACTTCGGTCCATAGAAAGTCTATACCTGAGGATATTGCATGACAATGACATTCGTGACACATCCCAAAGTCAGCCAAAACGCAGTATGGCTGACTTTTCATTTTAGTATCGCGTGATCCGTCAATAGAGTAAAATGACGAAGTGCTCTATACAAGGTCATTTTGTATTCACCATCCAAATTTTGAGGAAGTGTTCAGTCCATGAAACTGAACAACTTTCTCTAAGGAACATATGGTCAAATATGTAAAATAAAAATCGACTTTCCATACAAATCAAAGAGATCACGTGTTCAATTTAGTATGGGAATTATGGGATGACCAAAATTTTTTGGCGAAAATTGACAAATGTTTCTTAGAGAAAGTTGTTTAGTTTTTTGGACTGTAAGTTCAAAATGACCCGATATAAAATTGCAAAAATCACTCCTCAGTTGACTTAGTTCGGATTAAAAAAGATGGTGTGACGTATCACCGGTAAGTAAAAGAAATTAATATCGAATTTATCCAAAAACTAGCTCGAAATACACTTCAGTTACTAGCTTCTTCTCTAACTTCAGAAATTCAACGCATGTGCCACACTTCAGCTTTGTTAGTGTATGGCGTGCTGCATCCTCAGATATAGATGACCGAAGAATACACTTTAAAATTCAGATAAATAAATACTAGAAAAATAGACTCACCCGTACCACCTCAGACGGGACTCGAACCTGTGATTCCGGCCCAATGCACTGACCAATTAAGCTCCCAAGTGGGAGTGACATTATAATTTATAATTGATAAAATAACATTTTTTAATGGATACTATCGCGGTTTTATTAAAAGTTTTTTTTTGTAGTTGGAGCGACCGACGACGTCTTAGTTTTTTGTTTTTGTTTATATTTTCATTTACTTTTATCTAATATAAGTATTTAAGAAAGGAGATAACCGGGAACCACATTTTCGTATCTACGTATTATTTTTCTAATCTTTCGGTCTTTATCTCAACGTATATCTTGAATGTATTTGATTTGGCAGAAAAAACGATTTTTATCTTGAATATACTTTTCTATGAATCTGCTTGGCAATACTACGAAGTTGTTTTATGTTTATGTCTGTCCATCAGCCCTTTTTAATGTCTCCACTGCTGGGGCACAGGCCTTTCTTATGAGTGGATAAGAAGGACGGGCTATAACCCACCACGCGGGCCCAATGCGGATTGGTGGGTGTTAACGACTACAAATGAAGCCGGGGCCAACAGCTTAACGTGCCTTCCGAAGCACGGAGGAGCTCGAGATAATACATTTTTGGTCACCCATCCCATGACCGACCCTTGCGAACGTTGCTTGACCTGCACAATCGCTGGGCCAGGCGCTAGACCACTGCGCCACCGAGCTTATGTTTTTGTACCTTCTCGAAACTATAGTACCATCCGTACTTTGAATACTCATGAACTAAGAAGAAATATAAAAAAAAAAACAGTTAAGGCTGCAGAGCATTTGTATAGTCCAAATTTATATTACCTTCGGTTCACAATTCTTTGTGCTAAACTGAAAACTAGGAAAACTCAAAAACTTAACTTAAAGTTCAAGGTTAGTTCTAGTCCCTAGCTAGGGTATCTCTTAGAAGTTAAAGAATACTATCTTCGAAATACTATACTAAATAATATAGGTACTAAAAAAAATCGACTCCTCACTAGATCTGTCAGGTGGGAATACGATCTGTGCCCTGTTTATCAAAACTTACAACTCTTGTATTTTTAAAAACAAGCATTTTCCTTGTGAAAATAATTATTCCACAAATCCATTTATCAAAACACGTTAAATTAAACGCTACAAATGTTTTTGTTTATTTAATTAATATGTTTTCACCCTTTTATTAGTCATTTCGTTTATAAAAAAAATCAAAACATTGTAAAAAAAACTTACAACTTCTAAAAAAACTCAACGGAAAATCCGGAGTATTTCTGAGGGTGTCCGGCGACTCTCCATTCCGTCTGACAATTTTTACAAGTGTCTTGCATAAATTATATGGAAAAATACATAATTTACATGAACTTGTAAAAGATTTCATGTAAATTTTACTTGTAGCTTGTAAGTTTTAATAAACGGCACAGGTGACAACCTGAGCCACAGATCACCTGATCTGTGACCTGAGCAAATGAGAATATGTTCTAGTGAAGAGTCAACATTTTTTCTAGTCTTTTATTTAGTATTACAGACTTCTTAGTAACTATTGTATAAAAAAAGTATTGTGAATGATAAAATCCCAAATTTAAAAATTAAATGTATGTTAAATTAATCTTGATTTCCTAAGTACATTCCTTCTGATAAAAATGCAACACGTTAAAGTTGCCATAGCAATAATAACTCGGTAAAAAATAATGAGGTTGGTATTACGACTTGTTATCAAGATGTTACGTAATCTTTTATCTATGACATTGTGATGTTTCAGTATTATTAGACTGAAATCCAACTGTAGCACTTTATCTTACATCATTTTCAATCGTAACATTACTAACTATTGTAAAGATTACGGGACCTAACACTGATCCCTGTGACAGCCCAATTTTGAAAGTGAATACTAGCCGTATACTAATGTTTTGGCGCTCTGGAGAACTAAACCATATGTTATTATAGTAAATCCAGTTAAAATAATGCACAATAGGACTTAGAATACTTTTTTAAGTATTCTCAGGAAGATAAGATAATGATGATAATGGCGACCATACACTGACCGCATATATTTACACTGGACAGGCTTATGTCAAACTGTTTTTGTGCCTATTTGATTTCCGCCATTTTGGCGCTGTAGGACGTAGCGTGAGTATAGCGTGAGGGACATGGTACTAAAGTTTGAAGTCTGGAGAGACCATCACGGCAACTATTTTCATATTGTACGTCAAAATTAGTTCTTTAGACGCACGCTAGTAGCGTTTCAAATAGGCACAAAAACTTAGCTGTTAAATCATACAGACAGCCAGTCCAGTTAAATAAAAAAAAATCTCATGTCATTGCGACCATAGGTGTTTCTCTTCTAATCTCCGCTACCGAAAAGTGGGATTGACATAAGTTTTGTTCACCATCGATTTTTGAAACGTCAAATCCGTATTTACTTTGAAATCGAATCGATAGATACCTGTAGTAGAGCACTTTGTCATTTTTTTTCTCTATTGACTGATCACGCGCAAGAAGCTTATTTCCCCCAATGGAGATTGCACGACCGCCAGTGTCATAGTGAAGATTGAAAAAAGGTCCTTAAGTGACGTGACGGCTTATTGCTATCTCTTTCTTTAGTGTTACAATACGTTTTCGTTTCTCACGAACGAACGAACGACGAACAACGAACACGAAACGTTTTGGCTGATTTTGGGATGTGTTTTGAATGTCAAGTCATGCAATATCCTCAGATATAGATGATCGAAGATCGAAAGCGAAGATTTGCGTGTTCCGGTGGAGCTGTGGACGAGCTCATGGTCGAACTTTGATGTCATCTACATGAAGACTAACCTATTTGGGCGTCCCAGTGTTGTCGGGTTCACAAATCCGTCGTACACGACGATCAACTTGCGTGTAACTCATGTGTTTTAAGATTAGCAGAAAAAATCGGGTGCGCGCGTATCCCCTTGCACGAACTAAACGTACTATATGTTAGTGGCGCGGCGTACAAGCGATTTTAACCTTAGACACTTCTACCACTGTAAAGCGGAAGTGTTGTCGGTAGTACACGATTTTCCGCGACATGCAATATAGGCAACAGGCCATAGCAGCACAGTTTACTGTAGCACAGTTCCTAGGGCAACAAAGTGGCGGAAGTGTTTTCGAATTACGGATACGGCTAGAGCGGCGCTACTGTCTAGACATAGACACACAGACTTTATAATTTTGTGCCATAGCAAAGTGAGCCATTGGCCTCCTTTTCCAACAATTTATAAATAATATTTTATAAAATCTGTGTTCGATAAGACCCAAGTTCATAAACTACCTTTTACATATGTTTTTTTCATATGTCATTTTCTCCATACATAAACACGTCAAAAACAAACGGTTTAAGCCCGATTCACACATATTAGTGAAGTCACATTTTCGGCACAGTACCGCCACCGTGATGATTCTTCTTTCATATATACACATCAACTTTGTCTAGGGATACAGGTGTTATTTTCATATAAACGAGGTTGAACGACTTTGAAGCCTTGGTTTTCTGTCAGGGATGTACCGTGCTGTAATCTGATGATGGCCATCCAGGGAGTGAATGGAGAAGATTCAGATCGCTATACACCCAACTGATCTGATCAGCATTCTAAAAGATTAATGGGTCAGAGTTCTCAGTTTGAGGATTTCCATACATTTTCATGCTATTTTCGCGGTTTTTTTAAACATGTCCATTACGTTTTTAGAATGCTGGTCAGATCAGTTGGGTATGTATAGCGATCTGAATCTCCTCCATTTACTATAGCCGTCATCAGATCACAGCACAGTACATCCCTGGCAGGAAACCAAGGCTTCAAAGTTACCTCGTTTGTATGAAAATAGCACCTGTATCCTTAGACTAAGTTGATGTGTGTATTCTCTTTGGACGCGTCCACACCTGTCATTGTCAGTGACGAGACAGTGCTATCAGTGTCAGTGAACGCGTGTTCATAAAAAATGTACTAAAAAATAATTATCACGGTGGCGATGGCGGTACTGTGCCGGAACTGTGACTTCACTGATATGTGTGAGTGTGAAGCAGGCTTAAAACTTAATTTGTTGGTGAACTTCAGCCAGAATACTAGATACTTATTATTTATATTTCTTCTGTTTCAGGTGGCAATAAAAATCATAGACAAATCAAGACTAGATGAAGATAATTTAAAGAAGACTTTTAGGGAAATAGCAATAATGAAGAGGTTGAGGCATCCGCACATAGTTAGGTTATATCAGGTACGTTTTACGCGACTGCCCAAAAAAGAAGAGTGTATTGTGTTCAGGATTCATGTATGTAAGTTTCTTTAACTTTTAAACTTAGAATAATAACACCTATTACGATAATTCCCTACCACTGACATCCATTATACAAGGTACTTTGTATAATGGACGTCAGTGTTCCCTACAAAACGCACTGTCAAAAGTGAGGCAACTAGAACAGCCATAATGGCGCCGTTTTCAGATTTTTATTGTCCATTATTACATAATCATACCTACACAACACAAAATAGTTTCAATTTCTCTACCTTAAGGTGATCAAAATACTATATTATTGGATTTTATTGACGATTAGGTAACGTATGAAGGATATAAATCTGAAAACTGAGCCATTTTGGATCAGTATTAGTTGCCTCACGAGGACACGGCTTCTAGGTGTTATTATTCTAAACTTCTAAATGCCTGGAACAGATTTGTATGTGATACCTCAGTACCATTAGAATCCTTATATCACCCAAGTGACACTGGTTATACAAGATTATTTTTAGTTTATATTTTTCTCGTCCTTGAACCTTGAAATCGCGAAAAAAAAAAATCAGCTGTTCCATACAAAAGTACAATCCTACTCCATCGAAATGTATGAAACAGCAGATTTTTTTTTCGCGATTTCAAGGTTGGTCCCATAGTGAAAGTTGTTCAGTTGTATGGTCTGATCAACCCCACGAGAGGTTTTGTATAAACTAAAAATAACCTTGTAGATTTAAAAAAAAGTTTAGTAATGTGTGTGAAAAGAAAGGTTTTGATGATTTATTAATTATTAGCTCTTGCCTGCGTCTCCGTCCGCATGGGATTTCTTTTTTCTGTCTGTATTTTGGGAATTAATTATATCTATGCTACTCCAAGATCAAATGTTTCTGTATACCAAAATTCATCAAAATAGCCTCAGCTGCGTAGAAGTAAAAATTCTGTAAATGCCAATGTTTGTGTGTTTGTTACCTCTTCACGCCTAAACGGCTAGACGGATTTGGATAAAATAATGGACTAAGAGCTAGCCCCGGAAATAGGTACAATTTACAGAGCGACGAAATCCCTCTTGTTAGTGTCCCATACTAT
The DNA here is from genome assembly GCA_943789525.1 of Agriphila geniculea. NCBI lineage: Eukaryota > Metazoa > Arthropoda > Insecta > Lepidoptera > Crambidae > Agriphila > Agriphila geniculea. The sequence continues at coordinate 6,152,048 of OX038898.1, read as the reverse complement.
CATTATTAACAGATCTGGGCACCTGGCAGATATCCAGTGGTGAGGGTGGAAGTGGTTGAGCAACAAAGGGGCTGAAAAAGCTGTTGAAGGCATACAATTTACAGGGCTCTGGATTTGGTGTGGTATAATAGCAATCCAATCATGCTACAAGGCACACAGATAGAAATTCTGTAGAATTAATGCTGCTGTTGTATGAAAAGAATGCTAAAAGCTATTTACCTTTCTGATTGTTACAGGTTATGGAGAGTACATACACAATATATTTAGTAACAGAATACGCTCCAAATGGAGAAATATTCGGTATGTAAAATTATTTATTATTCATTTGTATCACTAGTTTCGGTTATTTCTGGAATTAACTAGTTATAAAGAGTTTTGGTCCCATGGTACAACCCTGATGTACTCTTTTTTGTCTTTATTGTAACTTAAAGCAAACAAATTAACAAGATAATAATATTAATCATAGATCTTTGTTGGCTACTATAAATACTTTTTTACCTAAAAACTAACAAACCATTATAAAAAACGCTATACCTTGTGTCACACTGTGTCAAATGCCTTTGCAAATACTTTTTCCCACACTATTTTAAATATTTAATATTTGGAACATTAAAAAAGAACTGAAGATAGCTACGTTGATTTTAATTTTTTTTTAATTATTTTTGCAGATCATTTAGTTTCACGAGGTAGAATGCCAGAATCCGAAGCAGCGAGAGCATTTGCACAAATGGTGGCGGCTGTAGGCTACTGTCATGCAAACGGTGTGGTACATAGGGATCTGAAGGCAGAGAATTTGTTGTTGGATCGGGATATGAATATTAAGGTAAGAAAAGTAGTAAAACATGGCACCAATTTGATATTTTAAACAAAAATCATTTTCTGTTATCCAGAAAAGAAGATAGTCGAAATTAAATCTTATTCAGCTGACATAAGGAACTTGATAAAATCTGTCAAAATGTGTGTTCTAGTAGTCGCACTATATTGTAAAGCCGCGTTGACATGATCAAAGTATACTTGGACCAAGTAACTTGGACAAAGTAGCTTTGATCAATGTTTACTTGAATACCTCTGTTGACATGGTTGACACGACAATGGGATTAACTCTTAGAGCATCGCGGCTTCGTCTCGAAGGGAGACGGGAGAAGGGGAATTCGGCATTTTAAACACTGCAGCGTTCAAATGCGCGACTGGACTCGGTCTAGAAAGAAATCCGGGCCCAACTGGTTTTATTAACCGCGTATGCCCATTTGGGCTTGTACTTCGGCAGAGGGGAACGCTTCGTATGGCTTCTCTTTCTGGGACACGTCTTACTCTAAGGGATTAACTGAATCAAAGTATAGTTAGACCAAGTAGCTTTGATTAGACAGTGACTTCAAAGTGCACTTTGATTGCTCGTTTACATAAGTAGCGTCTAAGTAGTTATCAAAACTATTTGGTTCAAGCAGGCTTGGATAAAAGTAGAGCATGGTCCAAGTTTCTGTGATTAAAATTTTTACCAAACTTCGTTTCGATTGCTCGTTTACATGATCCAAGTAGTGCCTAAGTAGTCATCCAAAATACTTGCTACAATTATACTTTGATCATTTCAACGCGGCTTTACGTTGCGGCTTCACATTTAGTTGGTTATCAAATTCGGCGACCGATTTCGGATTAGCGAATTAATCGAATTGGGTTGTTCATATTTGCATTGGTTCTTTAAACTCGATGGTCGCTTTCGGTTTAAGGCCAGGTTTCCACCTGCAAGAAGTGTCCCATAGTCTGTCAGACAGTAGCTTACAAGTGTTAACTAATAGCAAATGCACTGGCGACAGTTTGTCACTCGTTCACAAGCTACTGTGTGACAGGCTGTCAGTGTTAGTTCTCGCAGAAGTTCTTGCAGGTGTATTCGCGGCCTAAGTATTGTGTAATAGTCAGTAACTGAATACGGGTTGCAGCAATAATGTAAACGCATCATTAATACATCGTCCTCTTTTTCTAGCTAGCGGACTTCGGCTTCAGTAATGAATACAGCTCTGGGTCGCCGCTAGCGACTTGGTGTGGGAGTCCGCCTTATGCGGCGCCAGAGCTGTTTGAGGGGAGACGGTACGACGGACCTAAGGCGGATATTTGGGTGAGTGACTCTTGGTAGATTATGGGAGCCTGGTACTTTGTGTGCGGTGCCCCGGAAGGAGAATATGGGTGAGTGACTCTTGGTTGATTACTTTGCGTGCTGCGCCCGAAGGCGGATATGGGTAAGTGACTCTTGGTAGATTATGGTAACCCTGGTACTTTGCACGCCCGCCGCGACAGAGGAACGAGGTTCCAATGGGGATAGCGATATGGCGCTATCTCGGTGTGACTACTGGTAAAAAAAATCCCCGTAGTTACACTGGTGTGGTAAGACGGTGTGACCACGGGTCGGTCGCGAGAAGGTTAAGAAGTGGTGTCGTACATATTATTTCTCGCTCGCACACTCTATCGCCTCACACATATCGCTCTTTCTCACACACTCCAGGGGCCCTATTTTTGAATCGCTCGTATGACATTTTGTTGTCGCATGCGACTTAAGTCACACTCGTTTTCCAAGTCGCATGACGCCGGTTTTTCGTATTTTTGAATCGTTCGTTTCCGATGCTGCTAACATAATACGAAATGTTGGATTTTATCGGTTCCACGCAGAATTTAGAGAAACCGGTAACTACCGCAACGAAAACGGAACGTAATATCCATGTTTCTATTGGCTGTTAAATAAAAATCTTTGCTTTTTAATAGAAAAGAATATCGCTCGCTGTGCCGTATTGCTCGACTGCAAACGAGTGGGTGAGGGCACTCGTTGCGGTCGACCGATTCAAAAATATGGAAAGTCAAATGTCGAACGAAAATCAGTAGAAACCAAGCGCTCGGCGCCAGGCGAGTGATTTAAAAATAGGGCCCATGGTGGTAAGCGCGATGAGCCGCTCTTTTAATCTTATTATTCTAGATTGGCGCGGGTTGTAACTTGTAGTCCTTTTTTGGAGTGCATTCCGAAGCACAGAAGAGCCCGAGATAATAAATTTTTGGTCTGGTTACCCATCCCACGAGCGACCCTTGCGAAAATTGCTTAACTGTATCTTCCTTTATTATATTAAATTAAATATATTGTTAAGATAATTATTATAATAGAAAAAATCGACTCACCCGTAGCCGTACCGTCACCCGTAATTATCTTAATATAAAAATATCATTGTGAATGCCTAAAATCTAAAAATTCAAAATTATATAGCTGTTTCACCTTAATCGATTGTCTGACATCTGTAAAGGTGTTGCATTCGAATGCCGAAGGTAATTCTTCACATTGATGACGCTGGCCTACAGCGTGAACGTAAAAAGTACTAGAAAATTTCGCCGCTCCCATTAGCGACTCGGTAGCACAATTGTTCAGTGCATTGGGCCGGAATACCAAGTAGTAGGTATGAACCTCTATACAAAAAAAAGTTGGGAGTTACAAGTCGTGATAAAGTTTGGCCACATGATAGAATCTGATCTGTAGGCTGTTTCTAACTAATATTGAGCTGGGCCAAACTATCCTTACATACAGTTCCATACGGCGGCAGGTTGAATAGCGCACTTTTCCCGGCTCCATTCTAAAAACTATAACAATTCAGGTTTAGCTAATAGGTCAAATGTGGTATCATTTTCGGATAAATCAATCACGTAGAACTTATTTCTGATATAAAAAAAATCAATTTATTAAGCAGATTACACAATAACCAACATTTTTAAATTTCATTTTTTTAGTTTAGGTATTGGCACTTGTTTCAGTATTTTCAAAAAAATTACTTTAAAGAAGCGTTTTTCAGGTTTATTTGTTATATGCTTTTGTTATGCTAACTATATTTTATACAATTTGAGCCTAACCCAACTAGTTTAAGTCCATTGTTTGCGGACATACAGCTAGTCAAAAATATGATTATTTTCACGAAATAAAAAAGGTTTCCGTTTCGTTCAGAAAAAATTTTCAGGTTTTTTGTTTATATTTCTGTTAAGTTAATTAAATTTACTACAATTTGAGCTTAATTTGAGTAGTCTAGGTTAGAGGTGGCTAATATAGCATCTAGCGCCATATTATAGCGCGCTATCTGTACATAGCGCACATAGCGCGCTATGTAAGTAGACGCTATGGCGCTATGAACATCGCGCGTGGCAACAAGTAGCGTTATCGTTGGCAGGACGGGGGCGCGGGTATTCGATAGTTAAAAAACATCGCGTGCGCGCTTTTGCTACCGGACGCGTTACGCGCGTTTCTCTCGCAACACGCTAAGTACGAGTATAATATCGCGCGCGACCTTATATTGTGTTAGTTCGATTAGGAATTTTATGAATGCAAGCGATTTTCGACCTTATTGACATTTACCAAAATCACGGTTTTTAATGAAACATCAGAATTAGTAAACGAGAATACGGCAAAAAACAACCGAATAGCAAACGTCAATAAGGTCGAAAATCGCTTGCACCTGTTTTTTTTAACTAGAAAACATTGTCTAGTAATCACAAGTTAGAAAAATGAGTGCAAGCGATTTTCGACCTTATTGACATTTATCAAATTCACGGTTTTTAATGAAACATCAATGCAAGCGATTTTCGACCTTATTATGAAACTTATTTTCGAACTTTAGACAGTTCTAAGCCCGAAAAGTATAAGATAAAGTTCATTAGTTTACATTACTGCTTTATTTTATTTAAGACTAAAATGTAACGTATTAATAAATAACGTTTTTGTAAAGCGCGCGATCTGTCTAACGAACGACGTGTGAAGTAACGTGTTACGAAATCTAACGTGCTGCATCTAACGCGCCAGCCAACCGCCCGCATGCTACCTGATAAATAGCGCGTTATAACATAGCGTATTTAATAGCGCGCTAGAAATCAATAGCATATAGTCTGTAGCGTGCTGTTGCTTTATAGGCGTTATGAACAACTCTAGTCTAGGTCTACTGGTTGCAGAGACATAGCTGGTTAAAAATGGGCTTTTTATTGAAATTAATTGAAAAAATCTTATCTTTGACTAGCTGTGTCTTTGCAACTGTAAACCTAGACTACTCAAGTTAGGCTCAAAATGTAGAAAATTTAATTAACTTTACAGAAATATAAACAAAAAAACTGAGAAATGCTTCCGAACGAAACGGAAACCCCTTTTATTTCGTGAAAAAATGCATATTTTTGACTAGCTGTGTCTCCGCAAACAATTTACCTCAACTACTTGGGTTAGGCGCAAATTGTATAAAATATAGTTAGCATAACAAAAGCATGTAACAAATTAACCTGAAAAACGCTTCTTTAAAGTAGTTTTTTTGAAAATACTGAAACTAGTGCCAATACCTAAACTAAAAAAATGAAGTTTAAAAATGTTGGTTATTGTGTAATTTTTCAGAAACTGCTTATTAAATTGATTTTTTTTTATATCAGAAATGAGTTCTACGTTATTGATTTATCCGAAAATGATACCACATTTGACCTATTAGCTAAACCTGAATTGTTATAGTTTTCTCAACACACTTGCTCGTAAAGTGAGCCCTAACACATCGCTTTTAGGGCCATAAACTGAGCTATAACAAACGCGTGCAATAATATATAAAACACTAGGTTGTTATAGAATTATCCCTACAAAGTTAAATTAGTTCCTTACTGCAAGTTCTATGCGAGTAAACAGAGCATTCCCAATTTAACTGGGTTATACAGTTATTTTTTTAGTAACAGCAAAGGGGTTTTATGCCGCTGAAAGTTCGTATTCAATTTTGAAATAAATAAATGTGTAAGTCTTTAATTAAGTCAAACAAATATTTATTATTATAAAATTATTCATAATTCATAATATTTTGTTATAAAATATTAAAATATTTGCATTTTATCACTTAAAATTATAGTTTTGAAGTAGGCTGTATGTTCACCCACCCCTTTGTTCGCAAAATATTCTTGCATTGGGCGTGTGAAAAAAACAAAAAAGAAACTTACGCGCCTTTTCCCATAATTGACATATTTTGTTTTTGTCGTATTTGTTTCTGTGTGGTAAATTACTTTGTATTTTCCTCGCAAATGTGTTGAAAAACGTCGTATGAAACTCGTGAGCTTTTACTCATTGCACACTCGGCTGAGTTACGCCCTCGCCTGCGGCTCGGGCTGCAACCCACAGCCTTGTGTGCAATGACCAACCTAAGCTAACTTGTCTCATTATGTACTATTAGAATGGAGCCGGGAAAAGTGCGCTATTCAACCTGCCGCCGTATGGAACTGTATGTAAGGATAGTTTGGCCACAGAATACATAATAGTACAAGTACAGAAGATCCACTCCGCAAAGTCATTTAAATAAATAGCGACTCTATCCCAGACACAATAAGATGCAATTCAGGTCGCACACCGCTCCCATACCTACAGTTATATTCACCTAGAAGTTGCCTCTCTTTCTATCGCGTAGCTACTATCTCTTTTAACGACTTCAGGGTTTCTTCTTTTAAGTAATAATGAAATAATAGGTACTTACTTTATTACAAGTTATGTGTTTGTGAAATAAAATGTGTACTTAAACACGTTTCAAAAATCCTAGTCTAGATACAGTCAACGCCACATTAAGGGCCCCGGTAACGATCAATTGCAATTGATAAATTTTTAAGCAAATGACGCTCATTGATGTGAAAATTGATCGTTTACACGAGCAAATGAAGCGATTGTCAATCGTTCTAACAATGGGATTGATGGAAAAATTGACAATCGCAATCGATCGTTACCGGAGCGCTTTAGACTATACATGCTGACTTTGAGGCAATTTGCTTTCTTACGAAATCGAATTGTCATTAATAATTAACTTTATTTCGAAAGTAAGTAGGTACGTACCTACCTAATTTATAAATTTTATTATTTCAATAAATAGTTGGGTGAAGATTGTTTAGCAACGTGAGGTTCGCATCCTTTTTATTACTATTAAGGCAGCCCATTGCGATGCAATATGCCTTCATTTTCGTTAAATATAATAAATGTGCGAACGAACGACGCGACAATACGCAAATGCAGTAGTACGCGAGTGAGTATAGAAATCGAACTGCTAACGTGCGACTCAGCCGGCACGCGGCAGCCCTCTGAAATTAGTCCGTCCGGACGGACCCGCCGGCTACTTGTAACTTCGTACCTAAAGCGCGGAGTGCGCCTAGCCTGGTTTGGCCCAGCTCAATATTAGTTAGAAACAGCCTACAGATCAGATTCTATCATGTGGCCAAACTTTATCACGACTTTAACTCCCAACTTTTTTTAGTATAGAGGTTCATACCTACTAAAGGGTGCGGGTCGAGTCCCGTCTGAGCTGCTACGGGTGAGTCGATTTTTTCTAGTATTTTTTCTATTAAAATAATTATCTTAATATAAAAAGAGCATTGTGAATGCCTCTAATCTAAAAATTCAAAATTAAGTATATTGTATTGTTTCAGTCGCTCGGCGTGGTTCTGTACGTGTTAGTATGCGGGGCGTTGCCGTTCGACGGCGGAACCCTACACGAGCTGCGTAGCGTCGTATTGGCTGGGAAATTCCGGATACCATACTTCATGTCGCAAGGTAAGATTGTAAATTTAAATCGTTATGTTTTTAATAGTAACGAGTGTTTTAATACCTAGTTATGTGCAGTTTCATACACTACTTTATCTACACTCATACAATTTGGGATTGAACCTACTACTTTAAATAAAAGATCAAAGTTAAAAAAGAGAGAGAGACTTTGCTGATATTACCGTACTACCTTGATATAAGAGTCGTTTCCGCGCTGCATCTAAAATGTCGGGCGGAGTCAATTTTTTGTCACATTCACTGCTATCAGATATTTTAAAGCAAGAATGAAAAAAATCCTACGAAATTCAGAACCTCAACAAAAAGTGAAAATTGAAATTATAACTTTTTGTTTTGCGTTAAAAATGACGCGCCCCGCACCACAGACCATAGATATTACAATAAGCCCGTACACGCCAATAAATTAAAAAGTAAAAGTGTGCTGTAATAGTACATTATGAGACAAGTTAGCTTAGGTTGCTCATTGCACACAAGGCCGTGGGTTGCAGCCCGAGCCGCAGGCGAGGGCGTAACTCAGCCGAGTGTGCAATGAGCAAAAGCTTACGAGTTTCATACGACGTTTTTCAACACATTTGCAAGGAAAATACAAAGTAATTTACCACACAGCAACAAATTCGACAAAAACAAAATATGACAATTATGGGAAAAGGCGCGTAGGTTTTTTTTTTGTTTTGTTCACACGCCCAATGCAAGAATATTATGCGAACAAAGGGGTGAGTGAGCATACAGCCTACTTCAAAACTATAATTTTAAGTGATAAAATGCAAATATTTTAATATTTTATAACAAAATATTGTGAATTATGAATAATTTGATAATCCTACGAAAGTTTGTGGGTTTGGATGTTTGTTCCTTAATCACGCAAAAACTACTGAACGGATTTGGTTGAAATTTGGCACACAGATAGTAGATAGCCTAGATTGAAACATAGGATACTTTTTATCCCGATATTCCCACGGGAACGGGAACCACGTGGGTGAAACCGCGGGCGGTCGCTAGTAATAAATATTTGTTTGACTTAATTAAGGAATTACACATTTATTTATTTCAAAAATGACTACGAATTTTCAGCGGCATAAAATCTCTTTGTTGTTACTGAAAAAATAACGGTATTACCCGGTTAAATTGGGAATGCTCTGTTTACTCGCATAGAACTTGCAGCAAGGCACTAATTTAACTTTGTAGTGATAATTCTATAACAACCTAGTGTTTTATACAACGTGTAACAGAAAGGGGGTATCAACCCGAAAGGAGGTCAATGTACTCGTGAAGTTGAATACATTCCAGCAGAAAAAAAAATCAAATAGAATAAAATTTTTTGAACTCTCCATACAAAATGTTAGGGGCAAATTCAAATTTTCTATGGAGAAACCATTTTTTTTTTCGATTTTAACTTTTTTTTCTGTTGGAAGGTGTTCAGATTCACGAGTACATTGACCTCCTTTCGGGTTGATACCCCCTTTTTGTTACACGTTGTATATTATTGCACGCGTTTGTTATAGCTCGGTTTATGGCCCTAAAAGCGATGTATTAGGGCTCACTTTACGAGCAAATGTGTTGAAAAAATTTTAAAAGTTATTTGACGATGCAGTTCACTGCACTGTAATGAGTTTTTTTTAATTTAGAAAATAAAGTACGTGTTTATACGATGTTCTTTGAAATCATATTTGGAACATTACGTTGTGAGTGTAGATAAAAATATATTGTTTTTTTAATGAGGCTGAGGTACAAAAAGTTGTTTTCCTTCAGCAAAACTCATTATGTGGGTGGTGAACCTTACGTCGTATGTTATAATACTAAAATTTTAACCGCCTCTGTGGTCTAGTGGTTTGCCCACCCGTGTAAGACGCAGGGGTCCCGGGTTCGATTCCCAGGGGGGGTATAATTTGTACTCGGTTTGGTTGGTGGTAGGGCTTATTTCAATTCCGCCTGGCAGCTACCACCATCTTACCTAAGTATGACGCCATAACAACAATTTAAAAATTGTTTTGTTCCGGCAATTAGAGGTATAGCCAGTTGCTCAATGGTGAGGATTCCGGGTGTAGTGTGCTTCCACCTTCGGCCTTATCGTCACTCAACTTCAGGTGAGGTGAAGGCCAAGCACTATCCCGTTTTTCATAAAAAAAAGAATAGATATACATATTTCAGTGCGTTTTTGAAAATTATTTGCTCGATTTAAATGAAACTAAAATAAGCGTATTGGTGGACATTTAGCTACATGCTCATAAAAGTTTAAGTAATTTAACAGAGCCACTGGCCTTCTCCATTGTTCTTTTCTGTCATCCTGCCAGCGAACTAAAATCTATGAAAGTGTAATTGCAAACAAGTATTGTTTAAAAATGGCACCACTGGACTAAAAAATGACAACTCGCACAACGTTTTTTACAATAATTGCAGTTTGTATTGTAAAGAAAAGACAGAAAGAGAGAGTTTATTAGAAATTACGTTCTGTGAAGTCAAAAACCGGCCAAGTGCGTGTCGGGCCACGCGCAGTAGGGTTCCGTAGGTACATTATACCATACCATATTTTAATACCGCTATCATTTTTCGTCTGAAAAAATAACTTTGTTTTTCACAGTGTTTGTATGAATGACAAAGTTATATTTGCGGTTTTGGAAAATGTACTATATCTCGAAAACTAATTACTGTATCTCGTTCAAAACAATTTTCGTTGAAAGTGTTTATTAAGATCTATAGTTTATATTTTTTTTAGATTTTTCACCCTCTTACTTTAAAAGTTAAAGGGGGGGGGACACACATTTTACCACTTTGGCGGCATATATTTTTCAAACGGTTGACTTTAAAAAAAAATAGTCTTAGGAACCTCAACGTCATTTTTAAAGACCTATCTATAGACACCCCACAAGTATTGGTTTGATGAAAAAAAATATTTTCAGTTTCAGTTCCATGTATGGGGAGCCCCCCCTTAATCTTTTATTTTTTTTATTTTTGTATAAAAATCGTAAAGCGGTTCACAGAATACACCTGCCTACTAAGTTTCAACTATGTAGTCCTAATAGTTTCGGAATAAAGTGGCTGTGACATACGGACGGACAGACAGACAGACAGACAGACAGACAGACAGACAGACAGACAGACAGACAGACAGACAGACAGACAGACAGACAGACAGACAGACATGACGAATCTATAAGGGTTCCGTTTTTTGCCATTTTGGCTACGGAACCCTAAAAATGGTGTAAAAGACGCAAAGAAGGCAGTAAAAAGGTACAGGAATAACGTATCTTATTTTTTCGTATAAGTAAAGAAAATATCTATTACAAACATTGTCAGAAGTACAAAAATTGTCGCTATTATGCAACCAGTGTTCAGCCGCTTTGTGCTGCATAATTGAATGTCAGCATTTTAGCTCCGCCCACTTTGTTGTCATTTTTGTGTGGTGCCATTTTGTGAGCGGAATGCTTGTTCCATAGATGTTAGTTCGCTGCATGCATCCTGCCAATAAATAGAGACACTAACAGAAGTTAAGCTTAGTACTACTAGTGCTCGAGCAACGCACACACACATACACAGCTCGCACCGACTGACGATACTGTATCACGTGCTCGAATTCATTTCATCTCACTTCATTTGAGATTCCAATTAAACAATGTCGATGAGAGGTGTCTATGTGTGTGTTGCTTGAACGCGCGAGTGCCAACCTTAACTACTGTACTCTCTCTACCGGGTGTAACAAGACACTCAACGAAGCCGAGGTCTACGTATTCTGCCCATCATCAGGACCATTTCTGTTCAAAACTATTGCTGGGATTTTAATTTTTGTTGTTAAAAAAGCATTGCATACATTACCACGCAATGTAACGCGTACAACAGACCGCGCCTGCGAGTGTATGCTACACGGCTGCGTGCGGCCGAGTTGAAAGGCAGCGTTTATGTGCGTGCTCATGAAATACAATGAGTGATGACGTTTTCAAACCATTGTTTGTTACGAAATACATAAAATTTTGATACTGTTTCTGTAGACAAAAATTAGGAAATAACGATTAAAATAAGATTTCATAAAAAAAATTGAAAATATTTTTTTGACTTTGACCTAGAATAACTTCGTAGCTATTGGTTTCCCAGGTATAGCCTAAAAGACAAAAATGATCCTGATGATGGGCGGAATGCGTGGACTTCGGCTTCGTTGAGTGTCTTGTTACACCAGCTATACAAGGTTATTTTTAGTTTATACAAAACCTCTCGTGGGGTTGATCAGACCATCAAACTGAACAACTTTAATTATGGAACCAACCTTGAAGTCGCGAAAAAAAAACTGCTGTTTAATACGTTTCGATGGAGTAGGATTGTACTTTTGTATAAAACAGCTGATATTTTTTCGTGATTTCGAGGTTGGTCCCATAATGAAAGTTGTTCAGTTTGATGGTGTGATGAAACCCACGAGAGGTTTTGTATAAACTAAAAATAACCTTGTATTGTGAACCTGCCGTTGAAACGTTCCGTTTGTGTGTCAGAGTGCGAGCACCTGATCCGTCACATGCTGGTGGTGGAGCCGGATAAGCGGCTGTCGCTCAAGGGGGTGGCGCGCCACCGCTGGCTGGCCACCGCCACCGCCACCGGGCCCGGCCCGCCGCCACCGCACGGTACGTGCATTATTTGTTAATACACCAACACACTTACTCATACCTCACGAACCTTCAGGTTCAAACTGTACTTTTCCCATAATGTACCTCGGTTTCAAAAGATACCTTTCCCAAAATGTACTTACCCTTTGCAAAATGTACCTTTCCCAAAAAGTACCATTTCCAGAATGCACCTTTCCCATAATGTTCCCTTTCCCAAAATGCACCTTTCCCAAAAAGTACCTTTCTCAGTATGCACCTTTCCCAAAATGTGCCCTTTCCAAAATGCATCTTTCCCATAATATTACTTTTCCCATAATGTAGCCTTTCCCAAAATGTACCCTTACCAAAATGCACATATCCCATTATCCCAAAATAAACCTTTACCAAAATGTACCTTCTTAGAACAGATAGAATAAAAGATTGGATCGATTTTGGCACCATCTCCTTGTTGATTATTGCATTTACAATGTTATTTTTTTCCAATGTTGTACACAGACGCGTCAGATGGCTCGTGCGGCTGCCACCCCGCCGGCAACTCGCACTCCACCAACGATGCGCACGACACTGTACTCGCGCACATGCTCACTCTACCGGGGCTCACCAGGCAATCTGTGCTACAGGTAAACATACACTACTTGAATCGCCTTAAAAACCGTTTAGGTGAACTCCAGCAGACTCATCGCTAAGTCATCGATCACCACATAATTTGTTTCTACTGTTCAATTTTTTACTTTCCATGGTTAAAATGTACTCTTATGTATCTATGGTGATCGCTGACTCAGCAATTACCCGGCTGGAATGCACCCATCGTATATAAATTCCATTAAACGCCTATAAGCACTAAAAACCAAGTGTAAACTCTACTATAGTTATTGTAATTGAATTCCTCATTGCCAGTTTCCTAACAGGTTAAAGAAAAACACAAAAAAACACTCACACACATAAAAATTTAGAATTCAAGTCCTCAAAGCGAGAGAATTAGGATAAAAAGTACTAGGATCGCATAAACGTCAGAAGGCTCGTGCGGCTGCCACCCAGCCGGCAGCTCGCACTCCACCGGTGACGCGCACGACTGTGCTCGCGCACATGTTCACTTTGTGATACATTTACATGTTTTTTCATCACAAACCTAATAAAAATATATTAAATAAATATTCTCAATCATAAGTTTTAAGGCAAAAACTGTAATAACGGGTGTATCAAGACACTCAACGAAGCCGAAGTCTACGCATTCCGCCCATCATCAGGATTATTTTTGTCTTTTAGACCATACCTAGTAAACCAATGGCTAGGAAGTTATTGAAGGTTATAGTCAACCATTTTTTTTTTCAAGTTTTTTATGAAATCTTATTTTATTCGTTATTTACTTATTTTTGTCTACAGAAACATTATCAAAATTGTATGTATTTCGTAACATACAAGAGCTTCAAAACGTCATCACTATATATTTCATGAGCACGCACATAAACGTTGCCTTTCAACTCGGCCGCATGCAGCTGTGTAGCATACACTCGCAGGCGCAGTCTTTTGCGTTACATTGCGTGGTAATGTATGCAATGATTTTTTAACACCAAAAATTTAAATCGTTTCCCAGCAATAATTTTGAACAGAACTGGTCCTGATGATGGGAAGAATACGTAGACCTCTGCTTCGTTGAAGGTCTTGTTACACTCGGTATACTTAAATATTTCATGATAACAGTTCTATTGTAGAAAACATTTTTATGATGCTGTGAACACATCAACTGCAAACCGTAGACATCATTGGTTAATTTTATAAAATTAAATATCATTTATATTAGTATTTACTACGAGTATGTAGTAGAGTAGCTGTAGTAGTAACATTCGTCTTGGTATTGGGGGGACAGGTGAAGACGCTAATTTTGTTATGAGTTTTTCAACACATTTGCTCGTAAAGTGAGCCCTAATACATCGCTTTTAGGGCCATAAACCGAGCTATAACAAACGCGTGCAATAATATATAAAACACTAGTTGGGTTATAGAATTATCCCTACAAAGTTAAATTAGTACCTTACTGCAAGTTCTATGCGAGTAAACAGAGCATTCCCAATTTAACCGGGTAATACAGTTATTTTTTTAGTAACAACAAAGAGGTTATGTGCAGCTGAAAATTCATATTCATTTTTGAAATAAATAAATGTGTAAGTAAATAAGTCCTTAATGAAATAAATAAATGTGTGAAATAAATAAGTCCTTAATTAAGTCCAAAAATATTTATTATTATCAAATTATTCATAATTCACAATAATTTGTTAAAAATATTAAAATATTTGCATTTTATTTTCATTTAAAATTATAATTTTGAAGTAGGCTGTATGCTCATTCACCCCTTTGTTCGCAAAATATTCTTGCATTGGGGGTGTGAAAAAAACAAAAAAAAAACCTACGCGCCTTTTCCCATAAATGTTATATTTTGTTTTTGTCGTATTTGTGGCTCTGTGGTAAATTACTTTGTTTTTTCCTCGCAAATGTGTTGAAAAACGTTGTATGAAACTCGTGAGCTCTTGCTTATTGCACACTCGGCTGAGTTAGGCCCTCGCCTCCGGCTCGGGCTGCAACCCACAGCCTCGTGTGTAATGAGCAACCTAAGCTTACTTGTCTCATGATGTACTATTATGTTATTGAACTCATAATATCAAAAATGGTTATCACTACATAGTATAATATAAAACAAAGTCGCTTTCTCTGTCCCTATATACCTTACCTATGTATGCTTAAATCTTTAAAACTACGCAACAGATTTTAATGCGGTTTTTATTAACTACTCCGAAGCGAAAACGCGTCGCTAGTGACCAATAAAGAAACAACAATAATTTTTTATCCTACTTTAAAATTACCCTGAATGACATACTACTTATTACTTATTATGACCCACTGACATGAACAATTTTTTTTCTAATAACTGGACTGGCTTTCGGTATGATTTGACAGCAAAGTTCTTGTGCCTATTTGAAACGCCACTAGCGTGAGTCTAAAGAACTAATTTTGACGTGTACAATGAAAATGGTTGCCGTGATGGTCTCTCCAGACTTCAGACTTTAGTACCATGTCCCGCACGCTATGCTCACGCTACGTCCTACAGCGCCAAAATGGCGGAAATCAAAAAGGCACAAGAGCAGTTTGACAGCAGCCAGTCCAGTGTAATAATATAGAGGTCAATGTTATGACCACAGATTACATAATAATATAGTACAGATACCTCATCCCATACTAAAGAAATGGCCCTCGTAAGGCGACTATCGGGGCGATTAAAAATGATTTTCTTGTAGATTTCTAGATGGCGCCGCTATCTTCGCAGCATGCTTAGCACAGATAGCAACAAATATTGAAACGCAAAAAGCTAAACAATCTTAATAGTACAAATTATTGCCGATAGGTGTCGTTCAATTTTTATTGCAATTTGTTGAAAAAAAACCTTCATTTTACTGTTTCAACACAATTTTGCATTTGGTGATTTTTTTAAGAAACAATAAGTTTAATGACTTTTTTATCTGTATCTGAATATTACAAAAACAAATCGAAGCAGGTACCGCCATCTGGTGAGGTAAATTTAAACTAATTCCAACGTTAGTTTAAATTCACCTCACTAGATAGCAGTATCTGCTAACCTCCAAATCCCCCCCCTCGCTACGCCCTATGGTCCATATTTGCTGCCTTGCTTTAGCCGCGCGCATTGACCAATGAGCTGCAAGTATTTTGTTCCCTAGGAGTTCGAGTCGTGGAACGGTGTTTATGAGTACCAACAATTGTTCACAGTCAGTCCAAGAAGAGAGGTTCGACCACATATCCGCGATCTACCACTTACTGATGGACAAGCTGCACCAGCGGCACCACGCGCGCGCCATGCTGCATAGGGGTAACTATCTAATAAACACATCGTTATTTCATACACACATGCTCTTAGAATGCTGATTAGATTAGTTGGGCGTGTATAGCGATCTGAATCTCCTCCATTCACTCCCTGGATAGCCATCATCAGATCACAGCTAGGTCAATGCTTGGCGGAGAACCAAGGCTTCAAAGTTATCTCGTTTGTATGAAAATCGACTGGAGTCCCGCCACTGGTATATACTCTCGGGAATAAGAATGTCAAATAAGTATAGACACGTCTCAATTTCGTTAAAAATTTAATGAAGAATGAAGAAAACGTCAGGGCGTACAGCCAGCGAACTAAAATCTATGGAAGTGTAATTGCAAACAGGTATTACCTAAAAAATTGCACCACGGGGCCGAAAAAGTACAACCCGCTCAGCTTTAGTCGGGCCAGCCACGAACCCGGTGACTAACGTTAGCGTGCTTTACAATGATTGCAGTTTGTATTGTAGAGAAAAGAGAGAAAGAGAAAGTTTATTAGAAATGACGTCCTGTGTAGTCAAATGGTGTAAAGAACGCAAAGAAGGCAGTAAAAATATGCAGAAATAACGTATCATATCTTTTCGTTTAAGTATAGAAAATATCTATGAGTATACAAATTATGGTGGCTAATAAGCAACCAGTGCTAAGGCACTTTGTGCTGCATAATTAAATGCCAGCATTTTTAGCTCCATCCAGTTGTATTTTTCCTGTGGTGCGATGTTGGACGGTCGCGCAACGGATTAGTAATAATAAGACAGTATTTAAGTGTAGTGATTAACTTTTATTTTAGGCTTACAGCGCCTTATATACTGGTAGAAGGTGAGTGTGTGTGAGTACATGGTACACACATTACAGTGGTGCACTTTTTTGAGCGCAATGCTTGTTCCGTAGATTTTAGTTCGCTGCGTACAGCAGAGGAATAGAATTATTATTATACAGGGTCATTTTGTATTCACCATCCAAATTTTGAGTATGTGTTCAGTCCATGAAACTGAACAACTTTCTCTAAGGAACACATGATCAAATATGTAAAATAAAAATCGACTTTCCATACAAATCAAAGAGATCACGTGATCAATTTAGTATGGGATGACCAAAATTTTTTGGTGAAATTTGACACATGTTTCTTAGAGAAAGTTGTTTAGTTTCATGGACTGGACACATCCTTAAAATTTGGATGGTAAGTTCAAAATGACCCGATATACAACGTGTAACAAAAAGGGGGTATCAACCCGTAAGGAGGGCAATGTACTCGTGAATCTGAACACCTTCCACGAGAAAAAATTTTTAAAATCGAAAAAAAAATTTTGGTCTCTCCATAGAAAATTTGAATTTGCCGCCAACATTTTGTATGGAGAGTTCAAAATTTTTTTTTCTGCTGGAATGTATTCAATTACACGAGTACATTGACCTCCTTTCGGGTTGATACCCCCTTTCTGTTACACGTTGTATAAATATGAAATAGAACTCGCAGACGAAGTCGCGGACGATCGATAGTACTATATAAATAGCATTTTCAATGCAAAAGTATAATATTTTTTTTTTGTTACAGATTCTTTAGATTCAACGACAGGGCAACCTTTAGATCTCACTAGTTGTAAGGTGAGAATTTAAATTTTACTGGAATAAATACGGAGCCAGATCTTGTAATGGAGACCCGGCCTTTTAAGCTAAAGTTGTATACATTTTTAATGTTTTTAATCTATGATTCATAATCTGCCGTCAAGAAGCTTATACAATACGTGACAATACGTGTTCGATGTTCGTCGTTCGTGAGAAACGAAAACGTATTGTAACACTAAAAAAAGAGATAGCAATAAGCCGTAACGTCACTCAAGGACATTTTTTCTATCTTCACTATGACACTAGCCGTGCAATCTCCATTGGGGGTATAAGCTTCTTGTCTGCCGTGCTTTTTCACTTATTAGTCTGTGGTATCTGTCAATGTCAACCAAATGACAGATCATTGGGCGCATTCTGCCAGACAAATCTTTGAGTCATCGATCGCCATAGAGTACATTTAAACCATGGAAAGTAAAATAGTGAATATTCTATACAAATTACTTTCTATGGTTAAAAATTACTCTATGGCGATCGATGACTCAAAGATTTGTCTGGCAGAATGCACCCAATGCCAAATCGAAAGTCAAATTGACATTTCGTTTTCTAAATTTCGTAGAAAAGAAAAGTATTATGGTTTATGCAGCCACGCTTTTACATTTTATAGTGACCTCACTGCCCTTTGAAAACTTCCAAAATTCGTCGCTGTCGTCTATCTAGTTTATGGCATAACCTAGGTAACAATATGCAATAACGTAGTTCCAGTTTTGGCCACCGGATCAGATAATTTTGTTCAGTCAACTGCGGCCTAGGCCGAATTAACATTTACCAAAGATTTAAATCGTTAGATCTGCCTTCGTACTGACAATCTATAGCATTATTTTAAATCTGTCAAAATGGCGCACGCATGCGTGATGCGTCGTTTACGTCATCGGCATTGACAACGGAAGGAAAATAAATTTCGATAATAATTGAAATCTAAATGACGTAATACGTGAAATGTTACGCGATTTTGCTTATCTGTGCACCAACAATTGTAGAAATACAAATATTTCTACAATTGTTGGTGCACAGATAAAAGGCACAAGACTGCATTTTGAAAAAGTTCTGACGTGGTTTCTCGAATTAACTGACACTGTGTTCACATGAGCACTGATAGCCATCTAATAGCAAAGAAGTGAGGCTCACTCATTTGAATGTTTACACATTTTGGTGAGCTCATACTATGGTAAGGGCGTTTCTAACGATTTAAATCTTTGCTATTTACACGGTCGATTTTCGCTGTATGGCGAAAGTTGTGCGGCTTTAGTCACCAATGTAAATACCACATAAGGTTTTACTTTATGTAGGAACTTTATTTTCAACACACTTGCTCGTAAAGTGAGCCCTAATACATCGCTTTTAGGGCCATAATCCGAGCTATATCAAACGCGTGCAATAATATATAAAACACTAGTTTGTTATAGAATTATCCCTACAGAGTTAATTCCCAATTTGACCGAGTAATAGTAATTTTTTTAGTAACAACAAAAAGTTTTATGCCGCTGAAAATTTATATTCATTTTTGGAATAAATAAATGTTTAAGTCCCTAATTAAGTCAAACAAGTATTTATTATTATCCGATTATTCATAATTCACAATACTTTGTTGTAAAATATTAAAATATTTGCATTTTATCAATTAAAATTATAATTTTGAAGTACCTATGCTGTATCATCTCTTTGTTCGCAAAATATTCTTGCATTGGGCGTGTGAAAAAAACAAAAAAAAAACTTGCGCGCCTTTTCCCATCATAATTATCATATTTTGTTTTTGTCGTATTTGTTGCTGTGTGTTAAATTACTTTGTCTTTTCCTCGCAAATGTGTTGAAAAACGTCGTATGAAACTCGTGAGCTCTTGCTTATTACACACTCGGCTGAGTTACGCGCTCGCCTGCGGCTCGGGCTGCAACCCACAGCCTCGTGTGCAATGAGCAACCTAAGCTAACTTATCTCATAATGTACTATTATTTGATAAATTGTTATACAGAGTTCAGAGGAAGAACAGATGGACGCAGAAGAATCTACGTCGCAGGAGTGTCTCGTGTCCATACCTTGTGTCAGCGTAGACTACCTGACACATCGGACTGACAGCTTGGAGAAGGTAAATATCAAACAATACGTGAATAGAATCTTGTCGATGAAATATGAGCCTGATGGTGGCTCCATTTTCCGTGTTAAATTAATAAGTTATTGGAAACTGACTAGCCTAATCCTAGCTTTGAACACACATATAGATTTGATGTCATTTGGTAGCTAATATCCATAGATTTGATGTCGTTTTGTAGATAATATCCCCAGATATGATGTCGTTTTGTTGATAATATCCTTAGATTTGATGTCGTTTTGTAGATAATAATGAAATTCTTCTGTTGTGTTCTTTACAATATAGTATAAATTAAGCTCCAGCCTGCCTTTCATTATTCAACAATAATATCTCTAGATTTGATTGAGTTTTGTCGATAACGTACCTAGATTTGATGTCGTTTTGTAGATAATATTCCTAGATTTGATGTCGTTTTGTAGATAATATTCCTAGATTTGATGACGTTTTGTAGATAATATCCCTAGATTTGAGCACGTTTTGTAGATAATATCCCTGTGATAATTACGATATTAGAAAAAATACTAGAAAAAACTCGACTCACCCGTAGCACGTGGTAGACGGGATTCGAACCCGCACCCTTGGGATTTCAGCCCTACGCACTAACCAATTATACTACCGAGTCGCTAGTGGGAGCGGCAAAATTTTCTAGTAATTTTTACGTTTTCGCTGTAAGCCAGCGTTATTTCACCAATGTGAAGAATTACCTTCAACATTCGAATGCAACATCTTTACAGATGCCAGATAATGGGGAATGTCCGGAAAAAATCAAATTGGCTGAATATTTTTTCATAGGTAGGAATAAGCTCCCTTATAATAGAAAAAGAAATCGGATTTTTCGGTTGCGTGAAAAAATTTAAAAAAAAACTAAAGTCTCTTGGATTTCACAAATGTAGGAAAGTAACAGCGGAATGGAGATTATACCTTTGCCAACACCAGCCACTATGACAACAAGAATAAAAAAAAAGTTATGACATTTTGTGTTGACATTTTTTTAATACCATGTTGTGGTTGTGGCAAGTGATGGCAAAGGTATAATCTCCATTCTGCTATTACTTTTGCATATTTGTGAAGTCGAAGAGACTTAATTTTTTTTAATTTTTTCACGCAACCGAAAATTCTGTTTTTTTTTCTATTACTAAGGGAGCTTATTCCTACCTATAAAAAATATTCAGCCAATTTGATTTTTTCGGACATTCCCCATTGCAGAGTATATGCCTAAAATTTAAAAATTAAATATCCATGTGAATCAGAATAATGCAAAAAAAGTTCTAGATTTTGTGGTATGTAAGGCTCTCTCACCCACACTCGTTGTGGTAAGCGCGGTGAGCCGCCATTTTCAATCCCATTCTTTATCTACGCGGGTTGTAATTTTCAATATCGTATAATTGTAGATTTTTTCATGTCTCGTTTGCGTCGGTGTGTTAAAAGGCCAAAATAGGAAAACATGGTTTGCGTGGGCCATATTTTTATATAGAAAACGTAAAGTTGTAGCCACAAAAAAATCATACGACAAGCTAAAGAGATTATCTCGTAGCTACAAGTATTAAATTGTGTATAAACCTCACAAACGATTGTAAAGCCCACCGGTAACGATCAATTGCGATTGTCAATTTTTCCGTAATTGACGCCCATTGACGGAAAAATTGATCGTTTACGCGTGCAATTGAAGCGATTGTCAATTGCTCCAACAATGGCATTGACGGAAAAATTGATCGTTACCGGCGGGCTTAAAAGAAATCAGAATATTATCAAAAGCGCTTGTCGCGGGTCATATTTGGCGTAAATAATAGCGGAAGGAAACGTATTGATTGTATTTTACATCAAAATACACTTTAATATACTGTGCAGTTGCTCTAATAACTTTTTTTCAAGAAAGATAATTGTACTAAAGATTATGATGAAAAAACAACGAAAAACATCAAAAAAGTGCAGAAGTGAGGTTATTTTCCATACTATTTACACGTAAAGAAAAAGACAGAGACATATGATTTTGCATAACGTAGCCTTAAAAACAAGTATGAATAAATTATGTTTTTTCTAGTTCGGCGATGGCTCTACCCCAGTGGTAGAAGAAAGGTCCCAACTACCGACAACTACTAACAACGAACCGCACGCCACGAGGCGACACACGGTCGGCCCCGGCGACTGCAGGCACACGCAGGTATGGGCCTTATTACTGTGTACTCTAGGTCGAGTTTACTATGTGGCGACATCTCAATGTATCACGCCACCAGGCGACACACGGTCGGCCCCGGCGACTGCAGGCACACGCAGGTATGGGCCTTATTACTGTGTACTCTAGGTCGAGTTTACTATGTGGCGACATCTCAATGTATCACGCCACCAGGCGACACACGGTCGGCCCCGGCGACTGCAGGCACACGCAGGTATGGGCCTTATTACTGTGTACTCTAGGTCGAGTTTACTATGTGGCGACATCTCAATGTATCACGCCACCAGGCGACACACGGTCGGCCCCGGCGACTGCAGGCACACGCAGGTATGGGCCTTATTACTGTGTACTCTAGGTCGAGTTTACTATGTGGCGACATCTCAATGTATCACGCCACCAGGCGACACACGGTCGGCCCCGGCGACTGCAGGCACACGCAGGTATGGGCCTTATTACTGTGTACTCTAGGTCGAGTTTACTATGTGGCGACATCTCAATGTATCACGCCACCAGGCGACACACGGTCGGCCCCGGCGACTGCAGGCACACGCAGGTATGGGCCTTATTACTGTGTACTCTAGGTCGAGTTTACTATGTGGCGACATCTCAATGTATCACGCCACCAGGCGACACACGGTCGGCCCCGGCGACTGCAGGCACACGCAGGTATGGGCCTTATTACTGTGTACTCTAGGTCGAGTTTACTATGTGGCGACATCTCAATGTATCACGCCACCAGGCGACACACGGTCGGCCCCGGCGACTGCAGGCACACGCAGGTATGGGCCTTATTACTGTGTACTCTAGGTCGAGTTTACTATGTGGCGACATCTCAATGTATCACGCCACCAGGCGACTCACGGTCGGCCCCGGCGACTGCAGGCACACGCAGGTATGGGCCTTATTACTGTGTACTCTAGGTCGAGTTTACTATGTGGCGACATCTCAATGTATCACGCCACCAGGCGACACACGGTCGGCCCCGGCGACTGCAGGCACACGCAGGTATGGGCCTTATTACTGTGTACTCTAGGTCGAGTTTACTATGTGGCGACATCTCAATGTATCACGCCACCAGGCGACACACGGTCGGCCCCGGCGACTGCAGGCACACGCAGGTATGGGCCTTATTACTGTGTACTCTAGGTCGAGTTTACTATGTGGCGACATCTCAATGTATCACGCCACCAGGCGACACACGGTCGGCCCCGGCGACTGCAGGCACACGCAGGTATGGGCCTTATTACTGTGTACTCTAGGTCGAGTTTACTATGTGGCGACATCTCAATGTATCACGCCACCAGGCGACACACGGTCGGCCCCGGCGACTGCAGGCACACGCAGGTATGGGCCTTATTACTGTGTACTCTAGGTCGAGTTTACTATGTGGCGACATCTCAATGTATCACGCCACCAGGCGACACACGGTCGGCCCCGGCGACTGCAGGCACACGCAGGTATGGGCCTTATTACTGTGTACTCTAGGTCGAGTTTACTATGTGGCGACATCTCAATGTATCACGCCACCAGGCGACACACGGTCGGCCCCGGCGACTGCAGGCACACGCAGGTATGGGCCTTATTACTGTGTACTCTAGGTCGAGTTTACTATGTGGCGACATCTCAATGTATCACGCCACCAGGCGACACACGGTCGGCCCCGGCGACTGCAGGCACACGCAGGTATGGGCCTTATTACTGTGTACTCTAGGTCGAGTTTACTATGTGGCGAAATCTCAATGTATCACGCCACCAGGCGACACACGGTCGGCCCCGGCGACTGCAGGCACACGCAGGTATGGGCCTTATTACTGTGTACTCTAGGTCGAGTTTACTATGTGGCGACATCTCAATGTATCACGCCACCAGGCGACACACGGTCGGCCCCGGCGACTGCAGGCACACGCAGGTATGGGCCTTATTACTGTGTACTCTAGGTCGAGTTTACTATGTGGCGACATCTCAATGTATCACGCCACCAGGCGACACACGGTCGGCCCCGGCGACTGCAGGCACACGCAGGTATGGGCCTTATTACTGTGTAATTTAGGTCGAGTTTACTATGTGGCGACATCTCAATGAACCGCACGCCACGAGGCGACACACAGTGGGCCCCGGCGACTGCAGGCACACGCAGGTATGGGCCTTATTACTGTGTAATCTAGGTCTAGTTTACTATGTGGCGACATCTCAATGAACCGCACGCCACGAGGCGACACACAGTGGGCGAGTGCTGGCATAAGTATAGTAAGTAGAAAAACTTATCTAGTAAGTTATTCCGTAGACGGTATACCGGGTGTAGCAAGACACTCAATGAAGCCGAGGTCTACGTATTCTGCCCATCATAAACACCATTTTTGTTCAAAATTATTGCTGGGAAACGATTTTAATTTTTGGTGTTAAAAGAGCATTGCATACATTACCACGCAATGTAACGCATACAACAGACCGCGCCTGCGAGTGTATGCTACACGGCTGCGTGCGGCCGAGTTGAAAGGCAGCGTTTATGTGCGTGCTCATGAGATACATTGAGTGATGACGTTTTGAAGCCATTGTTTGTAACGAAATACAAAAAAAAAATGTTTCTTTAGACAAAAATGAGGAAATAACGAGTAAAATTAGATTTCATAAAAAAATTGAAAAACATTTTTTGTTCTTCAATAACTTCGTAGCTATTGGTCTCCCATGTATAGTCTAAAAGACAAAAATGATCCTGATGATGGGCGGAATGCGTGGGCTTCGGCTTCGTTGAGGGTCTTGTTACACCCGTTATGTTAGCACTTTTGACAGGATGTTGACCTTTATTACAAAGGCATAGGGTTTATGATTTACAGTTTATTGATATTTTTGAACAGGGTGGAGAGTTGGGCGTTTGTGGCGCGGCATCAGCTGATTTGAGAGCAGCCCCTCTATACGGATCAGCTCATTTCAACGTAAGCATATTTACTGATTTTTCTAACAAGAATGTAAAAAAATCGTTATCGTATTTTTAAGTCATACTGTTGGTGACATTTCTTCAAATGTCCGAACAGATGATAGAGTTTTTATGAAAAGTAGTTTTTTTGTCAAAATTTCGGAAAAGTATAATAAAATGTTGTTGTTTATGATGTTAGTAATATACTCCTGCGAGGTTGTTAGAGTATTACAAATAACCTTGTAGATACGAGTGTATGTAATTTAGCAAACTAAAATCTATGGAAGCGTGATTGCAAACAAATATTGTTTAAAAAATGGAACCACTGGGCTAAAAAATTACAACCTGGACATCATTTAGTCGGGCCAGCCACGCACCCGGAGACAAACGTTAGCGTTCTTTATAATAATTGCAGTTTGTATTGTAAAGAAAAGAGAGAGTTTATTAGAAATGATATCCTGTGTTGGACCGTCGGCCTAGAAGCTCATTTTCAATCTGTCGCATATTCGTACCAGACCACATTGGCAAGATAGCCATTAATTTGGTGTTATCAAATATTGTCGTCTGGGTTGTGAAGTAGGAAGCTTCTGGGAGATATGCCACCCTGAACATTTGGCCTCCCATACTATGATCTCCGATCGCAAAAAATAATCGATGGCATATTGATATAAATGGTGAACAGGATGGTAGATGGCATCATTACAAACATGTTAGACATCGGCTTGGTTAGTTTTTAGGAAGCATGCGCGCGGCCAGGGAAGAAACATAGAGCCTTTTTTCCAAAAAAATTATCGACTGCATATTGGCATGTAATTACATTCAGGGGGTGGGGCAGGTCCCAAGCGAATATAAAACCATAGTCTTGCGTCGCTTTCAGGAAGCGTCTAGGAGGTCAGGGCAGGTAACTACATTTCACATATATGCTCTTGTGATCGTTGTTCCTTATTCGATCGATATGAAAATACAAAAAAATAGTTCAGGTAATGATGCCATCCAGGACCCTGTTCACCATTACGTAAATACGCGTTCGATATTTTTTTAGCGGTGGGTGACCATGTTCAGGGTGGCATATCTCCCAGAAGCTTCCTACTTCGCAACCCAGACAATGATTTTTGTTAACACCAAGCTAATGGCTATCTTGCCAATTTGGTCTCGTCCCAATATGCGATAGAGCGAAAATGACCCTGGTTGGCCGACGGTCCATGTAGTCTAATGGTGTAAAAGACGCAAAGAAGGCAGTAAAAATATGCAGAAATAACGTATCATATTTTTTTGTTTAAGTATAAAAACTATCGTATACAAATTATGGTCGCTAATAAATCAGACGCTTTGTGCTGCATAATTAAATGCCAGCATTTTTAGCTCTATTCACTTAGTAGTACTTTTCGTGTGGTGCCATTTTTGAGCGCAATGCATGTTCCATAGATTTTAGTTCGGTGCTGCCACTGAACTATTAAACACTTGACACTGGCAAAAATTACTCCCTAAAGAGGAGAGTAGATTGCCAAACTGAAAATAAGGAGAATAATGTAATTAATATTATTATTTTCGTGTTGATTTCTGTAGCAACAAGCGGGGCCGAACGTTTCACTACTTCCCAACACTAACTTAGCGGCGAAACTTCCCGCCGTACAGCACCAACCGCCGCGGTACTTCAGCGTCAAAGACCAGCACTTACTGAAGCCGCCGCACGCCATGCAGTCTCACGGTGAGTCGACCTCTTTAAATTTCATGATAGCCTGGTACTTTCAGCAGCGGTTATTGAAGAAAACTATTGAAAATGATGATGAAAAAACTTAATGGGTTGAAATGAGATGAATGAGCGAGGCTTTTAACAGTATTTTAATAATATATTTTATCACACACAACCAGCGAATGACAGGTAACAGCGGCACAGTCTAATCAATCAAAAGCAGTATCATAGTATAGAAAAGAACAATAATTCAAAAGTAAAAATATGTATCAAAAGGAGGCCACATACAGGTACGCAACATTCAAGATAGCCATATTTTCAGCAAGGTATCAGTAGGTGTTTGTATCATCCATCTTTTTCCCCAGTGCTGTTTCATCCTCATACCTATACGACGAAAATATTGGTCACCCATCTTATTCTTTAACGTATCGTTATTATGACGTCTGCGTGATAATCACTCATCCCATTTTGGGATATTTTAGCTCTCCAACCCACGAAATAGTTCAGCGTGAAAGACCAGACCGCACTCACTCACGTAAAGAAACCAATTGATGATGAATTCAACCGAAATGATAACAACGAAAGCTCTTCAAAGATAACCTTGTACTTTCAGCCAGTGTCACCCTTCTTATTCTCCAGTTCTGTCTAAGGGTATGTCCAGAAGACAAGCGCTCAACGCGCGTTGAACGCGCGTTAAATTTTTGTATAGTGTTCACATGGTGCGCGCTTGTCAGGCATTAAACGCGCGTTGCCGCGCGACCGCCCTGGTTCAGTTTGAGTTCTAAATTTGTCGAAGATGGACGTAGAAACAGTTTTAAGGCTGTAGAGTCGCATCACGTTCCATTTTTAAATGTTCAATACAAATAATCAAAAGAACTCCGCGCGAGCCGTAATGAGGGCGAACTTTGAAAATTCCTATTAAATTATTAAATAGATATAAGTTTATACAAAACACGCAATACATTAGACAAATACCTCATTATTCCTAAGAAAAATTAAAAAATACTTGAGATTCTATAAATACCATTAAAAAAAACATGTCAAAGTGTACCAATTTGAGCATTTTTTAATATTTTATTTCTCTGTGATTAAAAGCATTTTTTAAAATTTTCTCTCTATAGGGTACTCCTTGACAATACAAAAAATAAGTGAAAAAATAAATATGAATCGTATTTTTTAAATTTGAGATTTTTGCATTTACAATGCTATTTTTAAACAATACTAAATAATATACTAGAAAAAATACGACTCGCGACTCTCGGTAGCTCAGCGGTCAGAGCATTGGACCGGATATCCAAAGGTCGCGGGTTCGATTCCCGTCTGAGTATTGATCTGGTGCGAGTCGTATTTTTTCTAGTATATTATTTAGTAATGAATAGTATTCTTATTTGTTACTGCTGAAACGTTTTTGAAAAATACCTCTGACAAGTAAATTTGAAATTCCACTTGAACAGATTGTCTTCGTTTTCAAATACCTGACAATTTATTATGTTTTTCTCTCTATACGGCACTAATTTAAGAATTTTGCTTCCTAAAACGAAAGTTTACATCAGTAGTAATGCCTTCATTCTTTAGATTTCTTCATTGGAACACTAATTTCGTTGAAATGCAAATATACAACCTTTACGGTGATTTATATGGTAATTCGATATTAAAAACTTCCGTTTCCATTTCGGACGATTTCTGGATGAACTGAGCGAACCTTAAAATACATCTATCCGCGTCAAAAGCGCGCGTTCATCTGAACTGAATAGAAAACCAATGTTCTCAAAGCGCGCATTGACGCGCGCTGACAATAGTCGAGCGCTAGCGCAGCGTTCAACGCGCGCTTTATCAAAACGCGCGTTAGCATGTGTACAGCTTTAATAAAATGTATGTAGTTCTTATGTGGTTGTAAATGCGCGTTATCCGCTTGTCATGTGAACCTGCTCTAATGATCACCTATCCCAGTATGGTATATTCTATTCTATACCATCAAGAGACATCTATACATATAAAACTCTAAATTAATTGATTGTTGGGATATGCGTAGAGCCCTTACGACTGAAAGTAGAGACAGGAATGGTTTGGTTGGTGGTTCGGCTTATTTCAAGTCCGCCTGGCTGCCACCATCTTACCTAAGTCTGACGCCATAACAACAATTTAAAAATTGTTGTGACCCGGCAGTTAGAGGTAAGATAGCCAGTCCCTCAGTGATGAGGAACCTTCGGCCTTATCGTCACTTAACATCAGGTGAGGTGAAGGCCAAGGCACTATACCGTTGTGCATAAGAAAAACTTTTATGTTAAAAATGTATTTTGTCCCCCAGCGTCGTCATTCGGCCGACGAGCTTCAGACGGCGGCGCGCACGTACCGAGAGGGAGGGAGAGAGCCTGTTGCCATTCCGCTCCCACGCACCATGTACGTACTATATACGTTATTAATAAATTAGCCATGATAACTTTTTTTTTTGAAATGAAAACTTCTTTAGTGGCGTTGTACCATGGGCAACAGCGTCGCTTAACCACTGCTAAGGTTAAAATCGCTTGCACGCCGCGCCCGCTGTCACATACGATTAGTTCCTGCAGGCGCGATACGCGCGCACACGAATTTTGTTGCAAACTGGTTATGCTGTTGCCCATAGTACACTTTTTTTGTAATGGGGAAAAAATGTTAAACTCGCGTCAGTTAGGGTCACGTGACCCTGATCGAAAATTCGTAAGACGGATGTAGCGTAGACAGCCGGCGGCGGAAGTATCCCCCTCTCTTTCTACGGAGCGCGGCGAAAATGGCGGCATTCGCGACGCGTCATTTTGGCGTTCGGCGGGTTGATTTTTCTGAGAGATTAACTTTTTAATGTAACATAAATTGTCATGTTTGTGTACGATAGCGCAATAAATAAATATTTTATTCTACCTCATAAATGATAGTAATTTTATACTGATAATTAAAGCAATTCGTGCAAAATTATTCCCTAACCATTCCAAAATATCAAAAGTGCACAACGTTCATATTCAAGTTTTCACCGGCACTCCCGGAGTGCAGCCCGATTTTTTTTATTTTATGTAACATAAATTACCTCTCAAAAAAAGAAACATTGGTAAAAGTATTATTTTGCTAGCATGAAAACTGCCCGAGATATCACAGTTGAAATGCACACAAATGGACTCACCCAAAAACGCTCCATACTAACGGCTACTCAATTATGACGTCACGCTTGAGTAGTTTGTATGCAACGCGTAGGAAATTTGTTCTACAGCTATATTATATATTGTGTTTATCAAAATGGTTTCTTAGACAATTTTGCCATACATTTTACGGACTAATTAAAGGTATCATTTATTTTAATAAATTTTATACATTTTAAATGGACTTGTCCACTCAACTTTGAAAGGTCATAAAACAAATAATACGCAATATATAAAACCATATATATAAAACCATAGGTATACAAGCTACTCTAAAAGTTTAATATGTTTACGATTTTTATTAGTATTTTGTTATTTTATTAATTAGTCATCACCCATTTTGGGGAAACTGTCTCTGCTAGTACCAATGTCCTTTTTTGCCATTTTATATAAGAATATGCTTCTTACGTTGAGAGCGTTTTGTTTGAACTTTTTTAGAGATCATAAATAACTTGATTTATTTTTGGTTTAGTTCACTTTATCATACTTCATAGTTTATTTATAGCAACAAATGGTACATACATTTGTTATAAGTACATTTTCCAGCATATCATATCTTATTATATTTGTCAACTAACTGGTACGGAAAAATTAGATGATATGTCAGTTAAATGTTTTTAATATAAATTACAAAATAAATAAAATGTTTAATTCTTATGTCAATAAACTGTTTCATCCACAGAACAAAGAAAAAATATGGTTTCATCCAAAATCTAGCGAAATTTGCCCCGCAGTATATCTATTGGTCCATATGGACCACTGCCCGTACAAAAAAGAACAGTCTCCTTTAATTGATTGTTATTTTTATTGTTTTTTCTTTTGCCAGGCTTCAGATAGTGGCACTCCACAACGCGCAGAAGATTCCGCGCAGACGGACGAACAGAACGCAGACTACAACACTAATCTCTGCAGGTAAACAAAACAACATGTGAACAAAATGTATGACAAAAGGAATGAGGGCTTTTCAAAATGACAAAAAACTGTAGGCTCGATAGATGGCGTTGATAAAAGTGTATGTGTCAATGTGTTATTTTTTTACTAAGCTTCGAAGAGTATTCAGGTAGACAGGCAGATGTAACCCTAAAATGTTTCTCTTTGGGCAGATGTCAGCCAGCGAGCGCTTACTTGCCTCTTTGGTACAGGCCGTTTATTTTTAAAAGCCAATTTTGACACTTCTCTTTCCATCAACGCCATCTAGTGAGGCAAATAGTTACTATTTTTATTTTTAACTGTCACTTTGAAAAGCCGTCAATTGCAGTGATACCAAATACGAGAAATCTCGTATATAGTATACAAGTACGAGATTTAGCAGTTTCTTACGAAATACTAGAGAAATAAAAATCTCTTAAACTTTACCTATACTAGACTCGTTTTGTTACTTGTTCACTTATTAGTCTGTGGGTGGTATGTCAACTAAATAACAGCTATCAATGCCAAATCGAAGTCAAATTGACATTTCGTTTTCTTCATTTCAAAAAAGCAAAAGGATTATGGTTTATGCAGCTATGTTTTTGCATGTCATAGTGGTTTTGAAGATTTAATGTGGATAATGAAATTTTTTTCGATGGTTGAATGGTGTGTACAAAATTTTGTTGCCAAAATACGAGGTTTTCGACCATGTCTGTACGGGGAAAATGCGTAAATGAGTTTTTCTCGGTATAAAAATAAGGTGTCCCGTTCTAACGACAAATATAATAGGTCATGTTGTATTGTAGGAAGCTAAAACTTAACTTAATTATTTTTGTACAAAACTGTGTTTTATTGGCTATGAATCTAAATATTGTAAAACAGTTTTTTTTCTCTATTTGAGTTATCTAGTTTTGTTTTATGAAAATTAACGAATGGGTCGTTTTTTCCTTACATTAAAAAGTTGATTCACTCAACGGCAATCCGCCATTCTGACGCTGTTAATGTCAAAATAGTAATCCTAGTTTTAATGAGGACTTTTCAAAGTGACATTTAAAAATAAAAATAGTTACTATTTGCCTCACTAGATGGCGTTGACGGAAAAAGAAGTGTCAAAATTGGCTTTTAAAAATAAACGGCCTGTGCCAAAGAGCAAAGAGAAACATTTTAGGGTCACATCTGCCTGCCTACCTGAGTACTCTTCGAAGCATAGTAAAAAAAAAACATTGACACACACATTTTTATCAACACCATCTATTGCGCCTGCAGTTTTTTGTCATTTTGAAAAGCCCTCATTTCAAAAAAGCAAAGGAATTATGGTTTATGCATCTATGTTTTTACATGTCGTCATAGTGATTTTTCTGCCCTTTGAGGATTTAATATGGATAACAGAACGTTTTTTGATGGTTGCATGGTGTGAACGAGATTTTGTTGCCAAAATACGAGGTTCTCGACCATGTCTGTACGGGAAAATGCGTAAATGCATTTTTCTCGGTATAAAAAAATCGGCCAAGTGTGTGTCGGACCACGCGCCGTAGGGTTCCGTAGTTACCTTATACCATATTTATAAAATAAAAATAGTAACTATTTGCCTCACTAGATGGCGTTGATGAAAAGAGAAGTGTTAAAATTGGCTTTTAAAAATAAACGGCTTGTACCAGAGAGGCAAGTAAGAGCTCGCTGGCTGACATCTGCCCAAAGAGAAACATTTTAGGGTTACATCTGCCTGCCTACCTGAGTACTCTTCGAAGCTTAGTAAAAAAAATCACATTGACCCATACATTTTTATCGACGCCTCTATCGAACCTACAGTTTTTTGTCATTTTGAAAAGTCTTCCTTAAACCTAATGTTTAATTATTTTTGTACAAAACTAAGTGTGTTTTTACACGATTGCCCAAAAAGGAGTGTATGTGTGTTTAGGGTTCATGTCTGTTGTGGGTATGTGAGTTTCTTTATTCCACCGTAACTTCTAAATGGCTCAACGGATTTGGATGTATGGGGTATCGTTAGAATCCTTACATCAATCCGAGTGACACTGGCTATATATTTTTTGAAAAAAGTCTCTATGGCGATTGTACGACGCATTTTCAAAAGAGATTTTTTTTTTCAATTATTACAATATGGGCATCAAATGAAAGGCCTTAATGAGCACATTTCAAAACACTATGATTTGTAACTAAAATGTGTAAAATAAAAATAAATAAATTTAAAAAAATATTAAAATCACGACTTCCCTGCCAAAAACGAACTAAAAAGTTAAATAACAAGTGTCTTTGCAGTCGGGGGACCTCTTTGATTAAAAATTGTTTCACAAA
This sequence comes from Agriphila geniculea, assembly GCA_943789525.1. Lineage (NCBI taxonomy): Eukaryota > Metazoa > Arthropoda > Insecta > Lepidoptera > Crambidae > Agriphila > Agriphila geniculea. The sequence goes on along the minus strand of OX038898.1, from coordinate 6,119,143 downwards.
ACGGTCCCCCGACTGGACACTTGTTGTTTAACTTTTTAGTTCGTTTTTGGCAGGGCAGTCGTGTTTTTAATATTTTTTAAATTTATTTATTTTTTATTGGCAGGTATATGCTGAACCGCGGCAGCGGCAAGCGGCACACCATCGGCACGCAGGAGGAAGCCAACGCGGCTACTTCCGTCTGTAACACTATGGTGAGTTAAGGGTCCATGATAGGAAAACATGGTTTGCCCGGGTCAGGAAATGAAAACGTTATTTTTAAATGTAACGTTATTTCTTACGTTTTTACCGTTAATTTTAACATTAAAGTTATGTCAATAAATAACGTTACTTTAGATAACGTTACATTGAAATTAACGTTATTTCAGTAGATAACGTTAATTTTAACGTTATTTCTTACTTTTTGTTACTGTTACTTTAAAATTTCCGTTATTCCAATTAATAACGTTACTTTTTTTCCGATAATTTTACCGGTAAAATTTAACGCTATATTTAACGGTAATTTTACCGGTACAATATTTTTAACGTTATTTTTACCGGTAAATTTACCGATAAAATGTTTTAACGGTATTTTTAACGTAATTTTTTTTTGTAACGTTTTTTTTGACGGTATTTCAATCCCTGACCCGGGTCATATTTTTATATAGAAAACATAAAGTTGTCGCCACAAAAAAACATACGACAAGCTAAAGAAATTATCTAATAATCTAGTAGCTACATGTATTAAATTGTATATTAACCTCACAGATGATTGTTAAAAAAATCAGAATATCCTCAAAAGCGCTTGTCGCGGATCATATTTTTGGCGTAAATAATACCGGAAACGTATTGAATTTAACATCAAAATACACTTTAACGTACTGTGCAGTTGCTCCAGTAACTTTTTTCAAGAAAAAATAATTGTGCCAAAGATAATGATGAAAAAACAACGAAAAACATCGAAAAAGTGCAGAAGTGAGGTAATTTTCCATACTCTTTACACGTAAAGAAAAAAACAGAGTCAAATGATTTCGCATAACGGCGCCTTAAATTGCCATCATCAGATCATGCCCCGTTCAATCGTGAGCGGAGAACCAGTTTCAAAGTTTATATGCAAATAAGACTGTGATTCCATTTTTCTTCTCGCGAGTGAAGTTAATAGATTGTGTATGTAAGTAGGCATTTAGGGATGTTACGGATATTCGCATCCGCATCCGCATCGCTCAAAAACGCTCCCCAATTACACGATTCGCTGATGACGTCATCAGCCACGTTCGCGGCGCGGCGGGTGTTTGTTTGGGCGATCGTGGCACGTGACGTCATCGCATATACCGCAAGGGCCGACCGTGTTTTTAAACTCACTTTAAAACTTTAATAATTTTGTCATTTCTTGATGGATTTGAGTTTAAACAGAGATTTACTCAGACATTGATATTGTGTTTGATGTGATATACAAAATTGATATATTCAATTGTCGTGTTGATCCTCATTGTGGAGCTTAGGGATTTGAACACTGCTTAAAAGGACATCATCCATTTTGGTCCAAATGTGAAAGTGCCGGCCAAAAAGCAAATGTGCTTTATTCTGATAGATTTTGTCCGCCTAAGCATTTCTTATTATGGCACTGAAGCTGTAGCACCACTGTACTAGATTTTAATTGAGTTCAAAAAGTCTGTCTTTTCATACATTTTGACACAAATGTGAAGCGGTGCTACAGCTTGGGTGCCATAATAAAAAATGCTTAGGTGGACAAAATCTATCAGAATAAAGCACTTTTGTCTTTTGGCCGGCACTTTCATATTTGGACCAAAAATGTATGAAACATGGATGATGTCCTGTAGCTGCATCCGTATACAAAAGTTAATGCAGGTATACAGTGGCAGTCACATAATTAAAGACACTAATCGATTTTCATATAAGCGTAACTTTGAAGGCTTGGTTCTCCGCCAAGGATTGACCTAGCTGTTATCTGATGATGGCCATCCAGGAACTGAATGGAGGAGATTCAGATCGCTCTATACACCCAACTGATCTGATCAGCGTTCTAAGAGATATTAGGATGTGTTTGAAAAAACCGCGAAATTAGCATAAAAATGTAAATCCTGAAACTGAAAAGTCTGATCCTGATATCTCTTAGAATGCTGATCAGATCAGTTGGGTGTGTATAGCGATCTGAATCTCCTCCATACAGTCCCTGGATGGCCATCATCAGATCACAGCTAGGTCAATCCCTGGCGGAGAACCAAGGCTTCAAAGTTACCTCGTTTGTATGAAAATAGAGTCTTTAATTTGTGTGACCGCCACTGTATATGCAGATACGGAGGTGGTTCATCGTGAAGAATTTCTCAAATCAAACGCATATAAATCATATTTTAATTAAAATGTGTTTTGTCTTCTTCGTTCAAACTTATTCATTCAATCTACTTCGTTCAAATAAAAAAACAAAACTCTTTTTGACTTAAATAGGTTTATTAAGCGTTTGAATTTCTTATTAAGGCTCGGTTATGCGAAATCATTTGTCTCTGTCTTTTTCTGTACGTGTAAAGAGTATGGAAAATAACCTCACTTCTGCACTTTTTCGATGTTTTTCGTTGTTTTTTCATCATTATCATTAGCACAATTATCTTTCTTGAAAAAAGTTATTGGAACAACTGCACAGTACCCTAAAGTGTATTTTGATGTAGAATTCAATACGTTTACGCTATTATTTACGCCAAAAATTAGGCCTGCAACAATCGCTTTTGATGATATACTGTTTTTTTTTACAATCATTTGTGAGGTTTATACGCAATTTAATACTTGTAGCTACTAGATAATCTCTTTATCTTGTCGTATGTTTTTTTTGTGGCTACAACTTTACGTTTTCTATATAAAAATATGGCCCGCGCAAACCATGTTTTCCTATTATGGCCCCTTAATAACTCGATATATCTTTTGTTTGGATCAAAAGTACGTAAAATTATTAATTATATTTTAATTTCTTCCTCGCAGCCTAGCACATCTCCGTCCTCCACAACGAGCATACGTATAAGAAGGACGGGGTTACTTACAGTAACGGAGCGACCGCCCGGTAAGTCACCTTAAATATTCCTGTCTTAGAGTTCATTTTTGTATAGCAAGAGTGGCAAACATGCATACGGCCCGTATGGTTCTCTCGCTCTAATAAAAGATGTTTGAAAGGGATAGAAACTAAAACTCAAGATAATTTATTAAGTTCGGTATAATCACTTGTGATTCGTGTGCCTTAAGGGCCCTATACACGGTTAATTTTTAAGTATATCTAAAAATTAAATGGGGTTTTCAGACCACGTAAATGAACAACTTTTACTATGGGGCCAACCACGAAATCGCGAAAAAATATCAGCTGTCCATACATTATAGTCGAATCGATGTTGTACTTTTCTATGGAACAGCTGATATTTTTTTTCGCGATTTCGTGGTTGGCCCCATAGTAAAAGTTGTTCATTTACATGGTCTGAAATCCCCATTTCATTTTTAGATATAGTTAAAAATTAACCGTGTATACCTCGAAGTGGCGCCCTGAACTTTATTAAATTTATTGCTCACTAAGTACATAATGTATCGAAAATTCCTACTACAGATTGAAGTTAAGGTTCTATAGTTTATTTACAAACGATAACCTCAGTAAAATATAGTTCGTTGTAGCAATAGTAGCAGGCCTCCTTCACTCGCTCAAGGTCGCGCGATAAGCACCTACCGCTAGCCGTTCGTTCGAACGAACAAGTGAGCAGAGGGCCGCCACACTCCCTCCTGTGTAGTCGCGCGGCACCTTACTGCCTGCGTAGGTATTGTCTCTTTATAATAGTAACAATGTCGAATCGCCATTACTGTGCCGTGTACGAATGTCAAAATAAAAAAAACCAATAAACAATTGTCGTTTTTCACATTATAATTTAAGCTACACAGTTCATTTACGCGAAGACAACCCTAACGTTGCGTCATCAGAAAAGTTAAGAGCACGCGATAGAAAGAGAGGCAACTACTAAGTGAATATAACTGTAGGCCATTAGCGCTGCGCGACCTGAATTGCATTTTATTGTGTCGGAGCAAAAGTCGCTTTTTATTTAAATGACTTTACGGATTGCTGCTTCTGTACTTGTACTATTATTTATTCTGTGGTAGTAGGCAAAAGAACAAAAAGTGACCACTTTAGGCAATTTTGCCTGTTACCTTAGCTTCAATCTGTGCATGTGAATTTCCGATACATTATGTACTTAGGGAGCAAAAAATTTAATTTAAGATGAGGGCGCCACTCGAGGGATATAGGAGCCTTAAGAGGGAGACCTAGACTTGTAGATTGGCATAGAGAAAAACGTTAAATTTAAAAATGACATCAGTCATCTTCCATTACAATGAATCAAAATAAATTTAATAAACATATTAATTAAATAAATGGTGACTGATTTATTAACAGATGTGCCGTATTGTTTGATTGTTGCTCTAATATTTAAATAAAGGTGATGTCCAAAAATGTATGAGGTCTGGGCCACGTCTTTGTACAGTATACCAAAAAATTGATAAAAACACGATAAACAGTTTCTAATTATTCAATTTCTTTAAAATCGCGTTGTTTTCTGGAAGGAACCTTAAACAAAATGCAAAAAAAGATGTTAACAACAACTCGCAGCACAGAGTAGGTAGAACTCAATGACAGTGACAATGGGCGCATTCTGCCAGACAAATCTTTGAGTCATCGATCGCCATAGAGAGTACATTTATTTTTAACCATGGAAAGTAAAATATTGAACAATACCTGCCTGCAGCAAGACCGCCTATTTCAAAGCGATAGCAATGCTCTATCCATCCTTGTCATGACGATGACAAAGACGACAGTGCACTGACGTCATAAACCGAAGCAATTATCTAAGCAATCGAGCCGCAGGCCTTCACTCGCTCGTCGGTCGCGCAATAAGGGTTCTACACTACACCTACACGGTGCATGTAGCTTGCGCACGTTGAGGCGCGGGTTACTTGCGCGGGTGTACAATGCTATGGAGTTGGACCCGCTTTACGTGTTTCCATGGAGCATGTAACCTGCGCAAGTGCTCAACAAATGCTGGGTCCATAGCGCGTGTTTTGCTCTACACAATCAACAAAAACATCTCAACATTCAACAAAAAAAAAAAAACGTATGAGGATTTTGTTTTGCGAAACAATGTTTTGTTGATTTTGTAGGGCAAAACGCGCTATGGACCCCCCCAAACGTGGGCTAACTTAACTACTTGCACCATGTAAAAACATCCTTGGTACCTACCGATATACTTTCTATGGTTAAAAATGGCAATCGATGACTCAAAGATTTGTCTGGCAGAATGCGCCCACTGACAGCTTTTTAACGGAGAGTTGCCATATTGGACGCTTTATTTCTAGTAAAAAATATTGATCTGTTTTTAATAATAACCATTTAGTCATGCATTCTTTAAAATTATTTGTATTTTTCTTAGAATCAGTATATTTTCTCCATCTTTGAGGGTGGTGTACATAGACGTGGCCCAAATTAGGACATGTCCTTTAATATTGATGTGGATTCTAAATTGTGTTTACTGTTCTGTTCGTAATCGTATGTATTTTTGTGTGTTAGTATGACTGTTTTGAAGATGCGATTTTGTTATTTCATTTTGTGATTTAAAATAATCCAATAAAATAAAATAAATACGAAAAAAAAAATTTTTTTTTTTTGCAGATTCTGGTCTATATTTGAGTTATGTTCAGAAATACGCAATTTTAAAACGAGTTTTTTTGATTAAATAAAATTACTTACTAAAATAAAAAAATACAGAAATCGCATTTTTAAAACAGATCTCGTAGTTAGATTGATTATCACCTCATATTTGATAATGAGTATTTAAATTCATTTTTTGGTTTGAATTAAGACTATTAGTTTGCTGCGTATGAGTATTTGGATGTTTTTGATGTTTTTTTTATAGCTTTATTTTTAAATATCATGGTATCAGAATAATATGTATAATGCTATTTGTTAGCATGATTTACACAGTTTGCGTATCAGTATGGGATCCTAAAAGTTTCAGTAAAAACTAATTAACTGTAGGAAAACTTGAAAAATATTAGATCTACCTATAAAATTGACGATATTTTGTCACATACAGAGAAAATGATGTGATTTAAAATATTTTACTATATCTTAACATAATTAACGAATTATGACCACGATAGTCAACTATCAGTAAAAATAAATTCCTTATTTTAGCTTTCTTAACATTAAAAAAAGATCTTGGGTGTGACTCTTTTTTTGTGTGCAAAAAATGGTTTGTAACTTAGCTAAAACTTATTTTTTCCGCTTATCGTAAATGGAATAAGTTATAAAATAAAAATAAATATCGACACATAAAACACCTATTTTCAAAATACCGAACATTCAAAATATCGATATCCGATAGACCGAAACTTGAAAGATCGATTATCAAATGTCCGAATGTTCGAAATCCCGAAAGGTCGAAATCCCGAAAGGTCAAAATCCCGACGGTTAAAATGTCGAAACTTACTTCACCTACACATACATTTATGAAGGTAGGCGTTGCGGTTAATTTGTTTTACTCAAAAATACTTCTAAAATGGTCATTATTTTGACAAAATCCACCAATCGAGTTTGAAATAGTTTTTTTTCCTGCGCTTCGCCGGCCGCTGCCGCGGCACGCTCGCTTCGCTCGCTCGGCTCGCGCGCTGGGTTCATGTCAACCTAACATGCTCGTCGCTACGCTCCTCGCACCTATTTCGTGTCGTGACCTACGGTCTACGGTTTCTAAGTACCAGTAGACTAGTTTAGGCTAATTTTCGGCAGCTAAATTTACTATAAAGCATTTCAGGCGAAGCCCAAAGACACCTCCACAGCCAATTCGGTATTAATTAGTTCGGGGTATAGAACTTAGGTACCTTCGGTATTTTAAGCTTCGGGATTAAGTATCTTAGGTAAAATGTCCTTTCGTGATTTTAAACGTACGGCCAAACAACCATTCGGCCTTTTAATTTTCGGGATTTCGTCCATAGTTATTGTAAAATTCGGTCTTTTCTATTTCGGCATTGTAACACATACCCGTTCACGGTTGTTAAATGAACAAAGAAAATGCTAGTATGAAAAATGTAACTTTTTCAAGATTATCCATACAAATCGGAAATTTTATAGCTAAAGACCTAATATTACTTTGATTTGATGAAAACGTTTATTAATAAATAAAAACGTGTTAGGAACTGACCACTTCCAATTCTAGTAAAGATTACAGTATTCAAGTACCATGATAATTTTAAGTAGAGCAGCTAGCATGTCGCCTTTTTTGCATTTTCCCTAATTTTCTTTTTTTTTTACAAATTAATTTTTAGTAATAAGCCCTGACCTTGTAATGGAGGTAGAAGCAAGAATGAAGAGGAATTACCTACCTCCCTCCATAGGATACCAATACCAGAACCAAGGGTACCAAAGTCCTCCGACACCCACCAGTATGCCACAGAGTCCAACACAGGGGTCAATAACCGCTGGAACCCCAAGTTACTCCAACCAAAATAACCAGAAATCTATAAAACCAGCATTGGAAACGATACCACAAGGCAGTATGATTGGTACCAAAGGATCTATCATGTCTGGTACCCCTGTCACTAGTCAAGCGATATCCCCTTTCACCCCCACCTTAAACCAATTTTCCCCCACCCACGGCACAATCGTCAATAACACCGGTACTCCAATCCAAAACCAAGGTTCAATCTTATCCGGTACACCCGTCAACCCAAATTATGATACCAAAAACTTCACGTACAACTCAAATTATACCAACCAACAAAATTTTGGTACCAATTATGGTACAATACAATACCCGAGTCAGAGTATACAAGGCTCTATTACAAGTGGTACACCGATGCAAAATATGCCTACCGGGTCGATTACGACCGGTACCCCGTACCAGAACTCGGTATCCGGTACCCAGTACCAGAATACGGTATCCGGTACCAGTCAGTATAACCAAGGACAATATAACAATAGACAAAGAAAACATTCTGGGCCGCAGCGCGTGAAACTACAAACTTTAGCCACTGTACAAGAAATGGGTAATTTATTACTTTTTTTTGCCTCGGTTATTTTATCTGTTGATTTCGCAATCCTATATTCTCATCGAGTCACACTGTGATTGGTTGAGAAAAAAATTAGCAACGAGTAACAGGGGTGACTCGTTGCGAATTTTTTTTCCGAACTTGTCACACCATACGCGTACAGTGTTACTGGATGAAAATAAAAATTCGCATCGAGTCACCCCTGTTACTCGTTGCAAATTTTTTTCTCAACCAGTCACAGTGTGACTCGTTTCAATGTGACACGATCAGAATATAGGCATGCAAGTGACTGCTTAGCAAATATCGTAAGGCGCGAAGCTTATATACAAGGTTATTTTTAGTTAATACAAAACCTCTCGTGGGGTTGATCAGACCATCAAACTAACAGGGACCGGAAAACCCCTTAATTTGATTAATCCTATTGTTAGGGAAACCATATTAAAAGGCTTTCCAAATGATATGGCTTCCCAAATGATAGGGTTTCCCTATCGATAGTATTTATTTTATTAAGCCTATTGTTAAGGCAACGGTATTAGAAGGCTTCCCAAATGATGGGACTTCCCAAATGATAGGGTTTCCCTATCGAAAGTGTTTATTTGATTAAGCCTTTTGTTAGAGAAACCGTATTAAAAGGCTTCCCAAATGATAGGGTTTCCGTATCGAATGGGTTTCCCTATCGATAGTGTTTATTTCATTAAGCCAATTGTTAGGAAAAGCGTATTAAAAGGCTTCCCAAATGATAGGCTTTGTCTATCGATAGGGTTTCAAAAATATAATTCAAATGATTTATAGTAATATTTTTTTTCAAGCGATATCTACAGGTATATAATCGAGGGTTTATTTTATTTTTATGGTGGCGGGACTTGAAAGATACAGAAAGTTATAGTTTTTAAAGGAAAACATGTCTATAGTAATGTCAATTATTATGGTTATAAAGGTAAAGTACAAAATAGAAAAGGCATTTACAATCTCCACATAAGTTTTAACCATTAATTGGGATATTTTTTTATTCTTTTTATTTTATTTGGTAGCTCAAACATGCGTTCCGGTCATCCGATCCGATCCGCAGATCGCTGCGATATATATGGAATGAGGGCATTTCAAAGTGACATTTAAAAATTAAAATAGTAACTATTTGCTTCACTAGATGGCGTTGGTGGAAAGAGAAGTGTCAAAATTGGCTTTTAAAAATAAACGGCCTGTACCAAAGAGGCAAGTAAGCGCTCGCTGGCTGACATCTGCTCAAAGAGAAACATTTTAGAGTTACATCCGCCTGCCTACCAGAGCACTCTTCGAAACTTTGTAAAAAAAAGACATTGACACACACATTGTTATCAGCGCCATCTATCGAGCTTACAGTTTGTGAAGAGCTCTCATTCTCTTATCCCTTCCACACTGGTTGTGTTCCGGTCCCATATATCGCATAGATCGCAACGATCGGATCGGATGACCGGATCGCATCCTGTGTGTTTGAGCTTTAATTCGTTTAATGTACAAGGTAACTTTTTATAAGTTTAAACACAGGGCAAGGAAGACCAATATGGAGATTGTAAAACCGGTATTTTTTTTGTGTTTTTGCATCTTTAAGTGTGTGCACTTTTTTGTGACAAAGTAGTTAGTGTGTTGTTTGGTACTTTAACTTTTCTTTCTACCATGCCTACTTGTATAAATCACTTTTATAATGTATGTTTGTTCACGAACAGCTCGCGAGCACGCCGAGCGATATTCGCCGGTTCGCCGAGCCGAATGTTCGCCGCCGCGGGTGGCACATGACTTGGCTTCGGCGAAGCTTGAATATCAGCAATTGCAGGTTAATTTTCCCATTATTATTAAAAAATCTAAGTTCCACCTCTTTAGAATTTTATTTATTTATTTCTTAGGTAACGCGACAAACATTAATACAAACAAAATTATCCTATCCTACTAATATTATAAATGTGAAAGTTTGTGGGTTTGGATGTTTGGATGTTTGTTCCTCAATCACACAAAAACTACTGACCGGATTTGGTTGAAATTTGGCACACAGATAGTAGATAGCCTGGATTAAAACATAGAATATTTTTTATCCCGATATTCCTACGGGAACGGGAACCACGCGGGTGAAACCGCGGGCGGCCGCTAGTCCTACTAATATTATAAATGTGAAAGTTTGTGGGTTTGGATGTTTGTTCCTCAATCACGCAAAAACTACTGAACGGATTTGGTTGAAATTTGGCACACAGATAGTAGATAGCCTAGATTAAAACATAGAATACTTTTTATCCCGATATTCCCACGGGAACGGGAACCACGCGGGTGAGCGCTAGTCAAATATATAGGCAAATGGTTTGGGTCAATGACACATGGACTATTTATCAAAGCAAAATTATCTTATTAAATGCAATAGGTATAGTATTTGCGGAAAGATGGCGCACATCCGACAATCTACAAACTATTCGACAAATACTACAAACATATTGCACTTAATGATATAATTTTGCTTTGATAAAATAGTTCATAGTGAAGAATAGGGTAGGTATTTTCCAAATTTTTGAAAACTGCTTATATTTAAAGATTGGGACGAACAATTTAACAGAAAAATAAAAATAAATTAAATAATGACCTTTTTTCTCCATTAAACCAATTAAAGTGAATTTCATTTTTAATGGTTTTAAATTTACCGCCAAAACGCTTGGTTCGTTGATGTTTGCTGTGTGACGTCAACTTTGTGTAATAGTACATTATGAGACAAGTTAGCTTAGGTTGCTCATGAGTTTTATACGACGTTTTTCAACACATTTGCGAGGAAAATACAAAGTAATTTACCACACAGCAACAAATACGACAAAAACAAAATATGAGAATAATGGGAAAGGCGCGTTGGTTTTTTTTTTGTTTTTTTCACACTCCAAATGCAAGAATATTTTGCGAACAAAGGGGTGAGTGAGCATACGGCCTACTTCAAAATTATAATTTTAATTGATAAAATGCAAATATTTTAATATATTATTACAAAATATTGTGAATAATGAATTATTTGATAATAATAAATATTTGTTTGACTTAATTGAGGACTTAAACATTATTTATTTCAAAAATGAATATGAATTTTCAGCAGCATAAAACCTCTTTGTTGTTACTAAAAAAAATATAACTGTATTACCCGGTTAAATTGGGAATGCTCTGTTTACTCGCATAGAACTTGCAGTAAGGTACTAATTTAACTTTGTAGGGATAATTCTATAACAACCTAGTGTTTTATATATTATTGCACGCGTTGGTTATAGCTCGGTTTATGGCCCTAGAAGCGATGTATTAGGGCTCACTTTACGAGCAAGTGTGTTGAAAACAATTTTAACACCTTTGTAGTCTGGCCTATAATTTACTCTATGATTTACACAAAGTTGACGTCATCGAACCGAGCGTTTTGGCGGTAAATTTAAAACCATTAAAAATAATTTGATTTTAATTGGTTTAATGGAGAAAAAAAGTCATAAATTAATTTATTTTTATTTTTCTGTGGAATTGTTCGTCCCAATCTTTAAATATAAGCAGTTTTCAAAAAATTGGAAAATACCCTATTGTCGTTAGTTGTCGGGACACGCTAAAATATGTTGAGTAAAAGCTGAAATCCTGAGAAAACCACGCTGTTTCAATCAGCGCCATCTATCCGGGGGCTGATCACGTAACTCTGTTGCTAACAGTTCTCGATTGAAATCGATTGAAACCGCAGTTGCATTGCTGCTTTAAATAAGATAGTTGTGACAGTGGTTTTCACTAAAGCAGCAATGTAACTGCGATTTCTGTCAGAGTTGATTGCAACCATAGACATAGAAAAATTTTCGCTGCGCTCAAGAAGACCAACAAAGCGTGGAAAAGAGAAGTTAACATCATACGGACACGGTCTATGTAAAAAAGAGACAAAGGATCAAGTGACATGTGCCAACATTTTTCACAGTAAGGGCCCCTAGCGTCCCGCCTAGCAAATGAGCAATCATATTTTGTTTAAAATATTTGTTAAGCCCACCGGTAACGATCAATTGCGATTGTCAATTTTTCCGCAATTGACGCCCATTGACGGAAAAATTGATCGGTTACGCGTGCAATTGAAGCGATTGTCAATTGCTCCAACAATGGAATTGACGGAAAAATTGACAATCGCAATTGATCGTTACCGGCGGGCTTGAATCTTAATTAGAATTTAAAATAAATGTATCGTGGAGCCATGGTGTCTTGTGCTCTAAGTAATTGTGATGTGACAAAAAGAAACAATCCAAGTAATCACACTTTTCACAGGTAAATAAGATATTGCCACAAAAAAAACTAGAGGTTCATTTATGGGGAAAGGCATAGCCTTTATTAATAAAGTTCCACAACAAGTGATTGATCTTCCTTTGCATGAATTTAAAAACCATGTTAAAAAAACGCTCATGGGTAAAGGTTATTATAAAGTAGACGATTATCTTAAAGATCAAAATGCGTGGAAATGATGTAACACATAACTTGCTACTATAATTACTTTGTTGAAGTAATATAATGTAATAAGTCTATGTTGTTGCCAATAATCCTGTCACCCTGTTGTAATTATTTGGTAACGATATATTAAAGTTTGTAAATATCGTTACTTATGGCTGTTACAGCTGATAAGTTTCTTGCGCCCGTTCTTCTTGTCAGCTAAAAAAGTCTGGAACGGGTGGTAGGAAAATATAGACGATTCAAAAGTACTTAATAATTAAGTTTATTTGAATAAAGCTTATTTGACTTTGACTTTGACTTTGAAATTTCTCTAAAACCAAATTTCTCTACATTTATTCATTTATCGACGAAGAAAACAGTATAGAATATAGTTTATTAATTTCCTTTGCCATATACCGGGTGTAACAAGACCTTCAACGAAGCCGAGGTCTACGTATTCTGTCCATCATCAGGATCATTTCTGTTCAAAATTATTGCTGGGAAACGATTTTGATTTTTGGTGTTAAAAAAACATTGCATACTTTACCACGCAATGTAACGCGTACAACAGCCCGCGCCTGCGAGTGTATGCTACACAGCTGCGTGCGGCCGAGTTGAAAGGCAACATTTTTGTGCGTGCTCATGAGATGCGTCGAGTGACGACATTTTGAAGTCATTGTTTGTTACGAAATACTTAAAATTTTGATAATGTTTCATTGGACAAAAAATAGGAAATAACGAATAAAATAAGATTTCATTGAAATTTTGGAAAAAAATTTTTGACTTTGACCTACAATAACTTCGTAGCTATTGGTTTCCCAGGTATAGTCTAAAAGACAAAAATCATCCTGATGATGGGCGGAATACGTGGACTTCGGCTTCGTTGAAGGTCTTGTTACACCCGTTATAGTCATATTTTATGAATCTAAGTATTTTTTTACATATCTCATATAAAATGTATGCATTCGTTTTCGGATCACCTGTTTATTGACATTGTTGTTCTTTGACATTCTATTTCTATGATTGCAACAAAGTTACGTTATTAGGGTCTGGCCTATTAACACTAAACGGCCAATAATTAGATAGTTTACCCTACTAATAATAATTTTCCTACAGCGTGGTTTGGAAAGGCGAAGTGGAGGGGCGGCGGGCGCATCCCCCCCACTCGCGGACACCAGGCTGCACACGCCCGCTGCCAGTCTACCGGGTAAGACGTGCCTTTCGTTATATCAAACTTATTCGACTAATGAAACTTATGCAGAAGTCAATGTCGTGTGTTATGCATGATTGATTTAATACTTAATTATTTTATAGTGCAATAATTACAGATTTGTACAAAATAAAATATCTAGTAATAGTAGAGACAAGTGTCTGAACTAAGCAGGGCTGGGAAACCTCAGCAGCTACATACATTATTATGCAGCTATATGTAGCTATATACCGCGCAGCTTCATACATTTTGAACAGAGCGTTTTTATCTCTCGCTCGTCGAAACCGGTATTATTTCTGGTTAAGCTCGTAGACCGTTTTGGTTTTGATTCCGCTCCCAAAACCTGGTTAATACCAAAATGATTTTGTTCGCTCCGCCCACCCGATGTAAATGCAAAAAACTATGAATTCATCGATCCCGCCCGCATTCAAAAAGAGACAAAATATATCGCTGCACTATTCACGCGCGTCGTGGAATTAACCAGGTTTATCCCAGAAGCAATATCGCTCGCGAATCGGTTCCGCTCCGAGTGAACACTTACGAAAAAACCTGTTTGAGATCGAAATTAACCTGGTTAATTAGAAACCGGTTTCCAGCCCTGGAACTAAGTTGTGAAAAGGAACAAAATTCAACATTATACAGTCAAAAATTGTGCTAACACTATAAGGTTCTTTTTAAATAAATTAAAGTTGATTAAATTTAAGATTTTAGTATTCTCAATGCTATTTATTATACAATACTAAAAATATAGCACTAGGGAAAATTCGACTCGCACCAGATCATATTTTTGGACGGAAATAGAATCGGGCATTGTATAAAAATAACACTGTGAATGCTAAAATCTTAAATTTAAAAATTATATTGCTGTTTCATTTTAATCAATATGGAATATATGCATAAGTCATCGATTTTGATTTTGTGCTTGATCGCTGCGGACACGCAATAAAATCATGATGGAACAGAAAAATAAAAAAATAAAGTTTTATTTTAGCTTTATCACACGATGAAATCAGGGGAAAATAACGTTTTTTTTTCATTTTGCGGATATAATGCACTTAACAGTATAGTATACTAATAGTAGAATATTGAATCAGAAATAATATTTTGTATGACACATATACTGCCCGGCATATATATTGGCAAGAGAATGAAAGAGACGAAAGATGCGCAGTAGCCATCAACTTAGTGTTTATTTATGGCTACTGCGCATCTTTTGTCTCTTTCTTTCTCTTGCCAATATATATGCCGGCATCTGTACTTAAAGTCGCATTACTAATTTCCCAGCAAAAATGTAAACAAAGGTGTTGCCAGAACAAAACAACACAAAAAGAAACAGTATATTGGTAAGTCAAAAAATAAACACACTTACATGTTTTGTCATCACAAACCTAATAAAATTAAATTAGATATTCTGAATCATGAGTTTTGCGGAAAAACAGTTATATAATTTAATATTTCATAATTACAGTTTTATAGTAGAAAACATTTTATGAAGCTGTGCACACATCAACTGCAAATCGTACACATCAACCTTTGGTCATTTTATAAAAAAAAATAAAAAATAGTGTTACGAACCTTTGGTAATTTTATAAAAAAAAATAAAAAATAGTGTTACGAGTAGTACTAGTAGCTGTAGTACAGTACGAGGCATATAACTTGAAATCAGGTGGGGATTGCGCGAAACGCGTATTTTGGGCATGCGTAGCGGTGAGGGGCGCGGGCGGCGGGAGAGGGGCGCGCGCTATTGGTCGCTCACAAGAGCACATGCGCGAACTTTTCCCCACTCCGTCGAATAAATTTCAAGATACGTGCCTAGTACTGTAGTAACATTTGTCTTTTGGTATTAGGGGTAATACAGGCGAAGATGCTACGTATTTTTGATAGTTTACATACAGACAATATCTAAGTAAAGCTTTCTTATCAGTTCGTTTCAAGAACTTTTAACATCAAAAATTATGATAGATTATAAAGCTAAATTTTTTAATTACCATCCTACTTTAAAATTACCCTGGATGACATTATTTTTATTATGACTTAAAATATAATAAACAAATTAAAAAGTTATAAAAGTGATCAAAGGTTTTAAATATCTGAAAATGTCACTATCAGGGTCAGTCTGTCAATTTGACAGTCATATTTCTTTGTTTACATTTTTGCTGGGAAATTAGTAATGCGACTTTAAACGCAAAATTTTCTTGGCTAACTCCATAATAACTCCATAATAAATGCGCCTGAAACGTGACAAATGACGTCACAAATCATGACCGTTTTGTATAGAGCGTTTTCGGCGGGCGCTGCTGCGTGCTAACTTCAAGTAACTATATCACGAGAAAAAAACGCCAGGGAAAAGTTTTAATATTAGGTACAGTTGATTTTCTCACGCATTATACTTTTGATTTTGATACAAAAAAATATGCATATTCCCTATTGTCAAAATATCTGGAAAGGAATGAAAAACGCTGGCTTGCAGCGTAAGTACAATATACTACAAGAAATTCGATGATGCCATTAGTGACCTCGGTAGTTCAGTGGTAAGAGCATTGGACTGGACTTCCAAAGGTCGCGGTTTCGATTTCCGTCCGAGAATGTGATCTGGTGCGAGTCGAAAAAAAAATTCTCTATAGAAAAAAATTGTAAAGTGACCTCCAATTTTGTAGTTTCTCACTGATGTGTCTACCAATAATATAATAAACCTATAATCTTGAAACAATAATAATAAAATTCTTTTAAACCTTAACTAGCACTCTAGTTTTGCGATTTTCATTTTCCAAAATAAGAAATACACACATCAACTTTGTCTAGGGATACCAAGTGTTATTTTCATACAAACGAGGTAACTTTAAAGTCTTGGTTTTCTGCCAGGGATGTACCGTGCTGTGATCTGATGACGGCTATCCAGGGAGTGAATGGAGGAGATTCAGATCGCTATACACACCCAACTGATCTGATCAGCATTCTAAAAACGTAATGAACATGTTTAAAAAAACCGCGAAAATAGCATGAAAATGTATGGAAATCCTCCAACTGAGAACAATAACCCATTAGTAGTATTAGTAATCTTTTAGAATGCTGATCAGATCAGTTGGGTGTGTATAGCGATCTGAATCACGTGCCGGACTACAGCTGCGCCACAAAAAAAAAAGTTGGAAATCTGACATTTTGACTATGCCATGATGAAGTCTATAGTTTGTCGGAGTTTGTCGCCAAAAACCAGAGTTTGTCGGTCTTCCGTTTAGGAGATACATGTGGCTCAGCTGTAGAGACGTCTCTACAGCTGCGCTACACAGATCTCGAAAACGGAAGGTCGTAGTGAAAATCTGATTACTTGTCTGTATAGCCGTTAGTTTGTCGCACAAAAACCAGAGTTTATCGGTCTTGCGTTTAGGAGATACGTGTGGCGCAGCTGTAGAGACGTCTCTACAGCTGAGCCACACAGATCTCGAAAACGGAAGGTCGTAACAGAAATCTGATTACTCGTGTGTGTAGCCGGTAGTTTGTCGGAGTTTGTCACCAAGAACCAGAGTTTGTCGGTCTTGCGTTTAGGAGATATGTGAGGACGCTGTGGAGACCTTTCTACCTGGATCTTGAGAACGGAAGGTCGTAGCGATAATCTGATTAGTCATATCTATAGTCGGTAGTTGGACCGAGTTTGTCGGTCTTGCGTTTAGGAGATATGTGAGATTTTCGCTACGACCTTCCGTTCTCGAGATCCAGGTAGAAATATCTCTACAGCATATCCCCACATATCTTCTAAACGTAAGATTGACAAACTCTGATTTTTGGTGACAAACTCCGACAAACTAATGGCTACACACTCGAGTTATCAGATTTTTGCTACGACCTTCCGTTCTCAAGATCCAGGTAGAAAGGTCTCCACAGCGTATCCTCACATATCTCCTAAACGCTAGACCGACAAACTCTGGTTTTTGTGCGACAAACTCCGACAAACTAACGGCTATACATACAAGTAATCAGATTTTCGCTACGACCTTCCGTTTTCGAGATCTGTGTGGCGCAGCTGTAGAGATGATTCTACAGCTGAGCCACATGTATCTCTTAAACGAAAGACCGATAAACTCTGGTTTTTGGCGACAAACTCCGACAAACTATAGACTTCATCATGGCATAGTCAAAAAGTCAGATTTCCAACTTTTTTTTTGTGGCGCAGCTGTAGTCCGGCACGTATCTGAATCTCCTCCATTCAGGCCTTAAATGGCCATCATCAGATTACGGCACGGTACATCCCTGGCAGAAAACCAAGTCTTCAAAGTTACCTCGTTTGTATGAAAATAACACCTGTATTCCTAGACAAAGTTGATGTGTATAGTTTAGTAGTTATTAATTAAAAAACCGGTCAAGAGCGAGTCGGACTCGCGCACCGAGGGTTCCGTACAATCATAAATATATTTGGATATGTTACTTTAGTACAGTCTTTAAAAAAGTAGGATAAACGGCAGACAGGTGGAAGGGCGAACAGGCGGACAGTTAATTTACAAATCTTAACCACAGTTGCTTATGGTGACTGAAAAACGTTTCAGCCGCTCCACATTGCAAACTGTTTATATTACTAAGTAGGAACTTATTCTTCGTTTATTCGTACGGCAAATAGTAGGTAATTTATATAAGAACCAGTCACCAATTATTATTGTAGTATTAGGTTGCGCCATCTCTTGACCGATAGTGGAACTATTTTAATTCGCAAGTCAGCATTCTTAGGTCACCGCCATCTGTTGACGGGTAGTGAAACTAAAGAATTCTTGTTTGTTTTTTGAATTTCTAAAAAAGTGTGTTATATTGAGACCTCGTTTTATTTTTCCTGTAATCTTTACGTAAACTACTATTACATAGAATTATTTCAGATTTTTCTCTTTGCAAACTTCGGAGATAAGGGGGGGAACGGTATTTTTTTTTACATTTTTCATCATAAGTCGAAAACTATGCGGCCTAAGAAAAAAGAAAAAAATGTTTTAAAATGTGCAAACAGCGCTCTTTCATATGATACCCCACACGCCCTAGTCACTTCACTTAAAATTTTTAAGACCCCTTTTCAGTCCCTGTTGTGAAAAAAAGATTAATTTTATTATTTCTTTCTTATTTGCAAAATAGTTGGGCAAATGTCATCTTAAACTATTCCAAATTTCAAGTTGATACCATTAGTAGTTCTCGAGATATCCAGCTGTGACAGACAGACAGACTGAGTCACACCATAAGGGTTCCTTTTTTACCATTTTGGTACGGAACCCTAAAAATGATAAAATTGACAATAGTCTCGATAATGGGGAATGTTCGAAAAAAATCAAATTGGCTGAATATAGCTAGGAATAAACTCCCTCAGTAATAGAAAAAAGTTTTCCAGCGTCGTTCCGTCTGAATGTACAGTCGTTAACGATATAAGTTGTCGTGTCACAGGTTCCCCGGTGTCAGTGTGCGGCGTGGCGGCGCTGGACCTGACGCTGGTGTCGGCGGAGGCGGCGCGCGCCGTGCTGTGCGCCGCGCGGGGGCTCCGGGACCCCGCCGCGGGGGACCTGCCGCGGACCAAGCTACTCACACAAGTAAGTATTGTAAGACGTTATACGGCGACGTCTGTCGACAAGCTTCTATAGTGCTCCATATAGAGCAAATCCCAGGGCCGCCAGACCTTACTTATTTTCTAATGAACGAAATGTATGGGATTCAATAGTGCATGTATGTACTTTGAGTGTATGCGTACTCGCTAGCTTGTGTCGACGGCCAATTAGCAGGTACGCGGTGCTAGAGGTGAGAAAAAATGGTCTTAACTTTTCTTATTTTCTCGTATGTTTTAGGGAATATAATTCAAAATTAATAATCAATACTGCCAGACACTTTCCGTGGGCGGTTTCTTTTGCCAGACGCCTTAAAGTCCCAAAAAATAAGGTAATTTTACTTATTTTCTCAGTACATTAGGAACACAGCTTTAACACGCGTTTTTAACTAAAAATAGGTGTCGAACACCTACCTTTCCCGACGTTTCGGCCGAGTTGCATCGGCGGCCGTGGTCACGGGCTGACTGGAGCTGCGGTATTACGCCTCCTCCTCTGCGGTGGAATCTTCATCCACCGTCGAACAGTTTTTCCAGCTACCGCTTCACACAATACTAACGGTGTCCCTATTCCGTATCATAGCCGTATTCTGGTAGTTAGCCAACCGCGAACAAAGAGGTAGTGCGTTTGTAATTACTGGATTCCACAGCTTATTTTCTCAAGCTTGATGTTTATACATGATATTCAGGGAACTATTTTAATACTTTTTGTAAGCAGCCAGAGCAATTGGATGGGCCAAACATCCCCGCAGACACACACAAAGTGTCGCTATGAGTATGAGCGAGAGTGTGATAATTAGTTAGTTTTTTAACATAGCTTTATAAAAAATACTAGCGGCCGCCCGCGGTTTCACCCGCGTGGTTCCCGTTCCCGTGGGAATATCGGGATAAAATGTATTCTATGTTTTAATCCAGGCTATCTACTATCTGTGTGCCAAATTTCAACCAAATCCGTTCAGTAGTTTTTGCGTGATTGAGGAACAAACAGCTAAACATCCAAACCCACAAACTTTCACATTTATAATATTAGTAGGATGTTATTTACAGTGCAAAAAAATAAAATGATTAATGGAAGTCTTCTGTAATAATTAAGTAATATTTGACACTTAATTATAACGAACACATTTGAACTCGTCATTAAAATTATGAACAAACCGTTACTGACTTTTAAAGGGTGTTTTTGTTACAGACTTTCAGGAAAATAGCAATCAATTTAATAAAACAAAAGTTTATTATATCGTCTTACAATGAGCAAAAAATCAAGCAAACTAATTTACAGACAATTTGTAAACTTGCCAATTATTGGCCCTTAGAGCAATAAGTTACAAGAAAGCTCCTCAAATATTAAAGATTTCTTACATTTATTATTGATTTATACGTTCAAAAAATAAATAGGATAAACCAGTCAATTATTGGCCCTTTAAGCAATACCTTACAAAAAAGCTCCTTAATTATTTTATTTATATTTATTTGTTAAAGATTTCCTACATTTATTATTGATTTATCCGTTCAGATAAATAACTGTATTGTATTTATTACATACAATATGATTATTCCAGTATTTTCAGTTCTTTTAAGACATTACACTCGTTTTTACAAAAAACAGACCCATAGTCCATTTATTGCTCCCCTTCGACCACTTATTGGCCTGTAATGCGCCAATTATTGGCCATGCCTAATATCAATACATAGGCATCAATAAATCATATTTTCAGTAGGTATCTACTATATTATAAAAGTAAAATTCAAAATTCCAATAATAAGGTGAAGACTATGTGGAACGTAATAAATGAGAAAACAAATAAAATAAATAAAAGATCTAAGTGTAATATAGAATTAAATATAAATAAATCCCTACATTCGGATCCTAAACTAGTTGCAAACGCGTTTAACAGCTTTTTTGTTTCTATCGGGCAACTCGACCTCGACTCCCAGCAGGTGCAGTGTGGCAGCACTACAGGAGCCCAAAGAGCGGACTGCGCTCGCGGTCGCCCTGTACTTAACCCGATTGAAAACTCTATGTTTCTTAGCCCGGTTGACTGCCATGAGGTTAACAAAATTATAAAAAGTTTAAAAAATAAAAATAGCTACGGTGTGGATGAGCTGCCGCCTAATTTATTCAGAGAATGTGCTGATGAATTAACTCTACCGTTCACTTTGCTAATAAACCAGTCTTTTACTGAAGGTATTTTTCCTGATCTATTCAAAAATACACTAGTTAAACCAATCTATAAGAAAAATGATAAAACTGATCCAAGCAACTATAGACCTATTGCTATTTCGCCAACAGCATCAAAAAATTTTGAAAAAGCCATGTATAACCGGGTGAGCAAATTTTGTGAAAAATATCAAATTTTCGATGAATCGCAAAATGGATTTCGAAAAAACCGCTCTACGATTTTAGCCATATATAAATACATTAGAGAAATTACAAAAGTCATAAATGATAAAAAATACGGTGTAGGTATCTTGCTAGATATGACTAAAGCATACGACAGAGTACAACACAATATTCTATTAAATAAGTTATATGGTATAGGCATCCGTGGATCAGCTCATAATTGGTTTGCATCATATTTAAAGGATAGACACCAGTGGCCCTACCATGAGTTGATGCAAACTGTTTACGTTACAGTAAACTGACGGATATACTGCTCACAGTCAATACGAGTGAAAGAGAGAAAACGATAGTTTACGGTAACGTAAACAGTTTGCAACAACTCATGGTAGGGCCACAGTTCGTAGAGATAGAGTACTTCGATAACGATACTAAAAGCATTACTCGCGTACGCTCTGACTGTGAAGTTGTGAATGCATCTATACCGCAGGGAAGTGTGGTTGGCTGTTTTTTGTTTTTGGTATACATAAACGACCTCCCAAAGATCATGGATGAGCCCTGCATTTTATTCGCCGATGATATCTCCTTACTTACTTCATGTAACAATAACAACAACAATGAAATTGATCAAAATCTAAATTCCTTACTCACTAAAACTTCAGATTGGTTAAATGATCACAATTTAAAAATTAATTATTCCGAAACTAAAATAATGACTTTTCACCCTCATCAAAAAACCGCACTGAATTTAAATTATTACTTTAATGGTACGAAATTGGATTGTGTGGAAGAATTTACGTTACTTGGTATTGTAATAGATAAACATATAAATTGGA
The DNA here is from genome assembly GCA_943789525.1 of Agriphila geniculea. NCBI lineage: Eukaryota > Metazoa > Arthropoda > Insecta > Lepidoptera > Crambidae > Agriphila > Agriphila geniculea. The sequence continues at coordinate 6,096,710 of OX038898.1, read as the reverse complement.
AAGCCCATGTACAAAAAATTAAATCAAAATTATCTAGTTTCACTTATGCTCTACGCGAGGTAAAAAAGACAACCGACATACAAACAGCAATAGTTTCATACTACGCATATGCATATGCTTGGCTATGCTACGGAGTTGTGTTGTGGGGTAACAGTACCGACGCGACATCACTGTTTACCGCTCAAAAAAGGTTGATCCGTATCATAGCCAACATCGAGAACACTGAAAGCTGTAAGCCTTATTTTCTAAAATACCAGATACTTACTTTGCCATGCTTGTATATACTGGAAATATGTAAATTCGTACGCAAACATAGAGAATTTTACACAAGGCTACAAGATATACCTTCAAAGTATTCATTGCGACGATGCAAAAATAAATTGATAATACCCACTTGCAGATTAAAACTTACCTCTTCAAGTACATTCCACGCATCAATTAAAATTTATAATAAATTACCCGAAACACTAATAAATGAAAATAATGACGTAATATTTATAAGAAAATTAAAACAGCTTCTAATTAATAAATGTTACTATAATATAAACGAATATTTAGATGATAACAATTTCAATCTATTTTAATCAACAAAACAATATATGTTTTTCAATAGCATGTTAAAATTGATAAACTTAAAGTCTCCATTACCTATCCAATTCTTATGTTATTATTATATTATTATTATAAGACCTCTAAATAGAATAGCGCTTCCTCTCTTCTTACACCTGATTGCTTGCCCGACGGGGTCCATACTGATCTAACTTTAATTTATACCACCTATGTATGATACTATGGAATGCAATAAACGTTATGAGTATGAGTATATTTATGTATATGTTACCGGCAATGTATGAAATGCAAGCATTGTATACAATGCCTAGGCATTGTATATGTTACCGGCAATGTGTATAATCCGGCATTGTATACAATGCCTAGGCATTGTATACAATGCCTAAAACGATCAGGCAATGTATGAAATATAATTCATTTTATACTTTGCCTAGGCATTGTATACAATGCCTGCTGGTCCGGTAAGTATATTTCTGTTGTCTGTTATAAAAAAATAACCTCGAAATTTAAGGCTCACGCTTCACGCTTCGCGCGCTTCGCGCTCGCCTTAAATTTCTAACCTATACGCGGGACCTACAGGAGTGAAGCAGGTTCGATTCCAAACTCAAATTTCTGTTGTCTGTTATAAAAAAATAACCTCGAAATTTAAGGCTCACGCTCCGCTGCGCTCCGCGCTCGCCTTAAATTTCTAACCTATACGCGGGACCTACAGGAGTAAAACAGGTTCGATTCCAAAGAGCCCCCCTCGAGCCCCCCTCGAGCCCCCCTCGAGCCCCCCTCGAGCCCACCTCGAGCCCCCCTCGAGCCCCCCATCGAACCCTCCTCGAGCTTTCCCCGAGCCCCCCCCCTCGAGCTTTCCTCAAGCCCCCCCCCCTCGAGCTTTCCCCAAGCCCCCCTCGATCCCCCCTCCAATCTATTCTCGAAAATTTTTTTATTATACACATTGCCGGTGGACCAGCAGGCATTCTATACAATGCCTAGTCATTGTATACACTGCCTAGGTAATGTGTGAAATAGATATCAATATTCATTATATTTCATACATTGCCTAAAAGGGCCAGGCATTGTATACAATGCCTGCATTTCATACATTGCCGGTAACATATACAATGCCTGGCCCTTTTAGGCAATGTATGAAATATAATGAATATTGATATCTATTTCACACATTACCTAGGCACACCAATGACTAGGCATTGTATAGAATGCCTGCTGGTCCACCGGCAATGTGTATAATAAAAAGATTTTCGAGAATAGATTCGAGGGGGGATCGAGGGGGGCTTGGGGAAAGCTCAAGGGGGGGGGGGCTTGAGGAAAGCTCGGGGGGGGGCTTGAGGAAAGCTCGAGGGGGGGGGCTCGGGGAAAGCTCGAGGAGGGTTCGATGGGGGGCTCGAGGGGGGCTCGAGGGGGGCTCGAGAGGGGCTCGAGGGGGGCTCGAGGGGGCTAGAGGGGGGCTCGAGGGGGGCTCGAGGGGGCTCGAGGGGGGCTCGAGGGGGCTCGAGGGGGCTCTTTGGAATCGAACCTGTTTTACTCCTGTAGGTCCCGCGTATAGGTTAGAAATTTAAATTTCGAGGTTATTTTTTTATAACAGACAAAAGAAATATACTTATTTTACACATTGCCGGTGGACCAGCAGGCATTGTATACAATGCCTAGGCAAAGTATAAAATGAATTATATTTCATACATTGCCTGATCGTTTTAGGCATTGTATACAATGCCGGATTATACACATTGCCGGTAACATATATAAGCCAGACACATAATGGATCATGAAAAAACATTTTCCCATCGAAAATGGAGGTCTTTTAGCTGTCTTGTTTATATTTTATCCTTGGCTTCATATTCAGTGCCTTAAACCAAAATATCGGCATGCCTTCACCAGTTACTGACAGTACTAAAAATTGGATCTTCGACTATTGGCATGAGGCTATTATTTGGAAAGCTTATAGAAAAATGATTATTTTCATTAATTGATGAAAAAATCATTAAATAATTCTTAAAATGCACATAATATATCTACAGTAGGCAAACAATTGGAATAGAGTTTTATTGATATATCAATTATTGGCCGGGCAATAAATTCGCTCGGGCGACCGCCTATTGTTTTCCGAAGATCACATTCCAGAGTAATGGATGCGTATGCTCATAGTAGTTTATGATACAAGGTTGGTAAGGAGGTTTTTAAAACGAGTTGACGTTTTATAAGCCCGAGCCGCAGGCGAGGGTTTATAATCGTCACGAGTTTTAAAAAACCTTAACAACCGTGTGCCATACTCCGTTTTTGAATACATTTGCGAGAAAACATTATAGGTACTACTTAAATTGTAATCTATACATATAATAAAACTGTAAATTCTAAATATTTGTGCGCGAATTACGCAAAAACCGCTGAACGAATTTTGATGGGCTTACCACATTTAATATATTGGGGTCCAACTTAAAATCAAAGCTATGTTTCATCAAATTCAGACGGGTGGAACCAGGAAAACAGCTTGAACTCTCCGTAGTACTAGCTTTCATATATTAAAGAGGTCATTTTAAACTGGTCGCTGTATTTTTCTACTGTCCACGCGGATGAAGCCGCAGGCGAAAGCTAGTAGAAATTAAAAAAAAACGTACGTAAACAAAAACGCACGGCGCCGGCGTGCGGTAAAATCAACTTTCCGCACGCTGTACTAAGCCGTAAACAAAAACGCACGGCGTGCGGTAATAATATACGTACATTATGATACAAGTTAGCTTAAGTAAGAGCTCACGAGTTTCATACGACGTTTTTCAACACATTTGCGAGGAAAAAACAAAGTAAATAACCACACAGCAACAAATACGACAAAAACAAAATGAAAATCATGATGAGAAAAGGCGCGCAGGTTTTTTTTTGTTTTTTTCACACGCCCAATGCAAGAATATTTTGCGAACAAAGGGGTTAGTGAGCATACAGCCTACTTCAAAATTATAAATTTAGGTGATAAAATGCTGATATTTTAATATTTTTTTACAAAATATTGTAAATAAGAAATAATTTGATAATAATAAATATTTGTTTGACTTAACTAGGGACCTACACATTTATTTATTCCAAAAATGCAAATGAATTTTCAGCAGCATAAAACCTTTCTGTTGTTAATAAAAAAATAACTGTATTACCCGGTTAAATTGAAAATGCTCTGTTTACTCGCATAGAACTTGCAGTAAGGTACCTATTTAACTTTGTAGGGATAATTCTATAACCAACTAGTGTTTTATATATTATTGCACGCGTTTGTTATAGTTCGGTTTATGGCCCTAAAAGCGATGTGTTAGGGCTCACTTTACGAGCAAGTGTGTTGAAATAGTAGTTTATGATATAAGGTTGGTAAGGAGGTTTTTAAAACGAGTTGACGTTTTATAAGCCCGAGCCGCAGGCGAGGGTTTATAATCGTCACGAGTTTTAAAAAACCTTAACAACCGTGTGCCATACTACGTTTTTCAATACATTTGCGAGAAAACATTATAGGTACTACTAAAATTGCAATCTGTACATATAATAAAACTGTAAATTCTAAATATTTGTGCGCGTATTACGCAAAAACCGCTAAAAGAATTTTGATGGGCTTTTCACAGTTTAGTAAATTAAGGTCCAACTTAAAATCTAAGCTATGTTTCGTTAAATTCAGGTGGGTGGAACCAGGAAAACAGCTTGAACTCTCCGTAGTACTAGCTTTCATACACTAAAGAGGTCATTTTAAACTAGTCGCTATATTTTTCTACTGTCCACGCAGACGAAGTCGCGGGTGAAAGCTAGTAGAAATTAAAAAAAACGTACGTAAACAAAAACGCACGGCGCGGGCGTGCGGTAAAATCAACTTACCGCACGCTGTACTAAACCGTAAACAAAAACGCACGGCGTGCGGTAAAATCAACTTACCGCACGCTGGCCTGTCATCGTAAGCTCACATTTTCGAGCAACTGTATTGAAAAATCAACTTACCGCACGCTGGCCTGTCAGCGTAAGCTCACATTTTCGAGCAACTGTATTGAAAAAATATATGTAAAACAACGATAGATTTGTCCGGTTGTACGTTAAAAAATATTAAAAATAAAAAAAATTGTACAATTATTAATTTAGTATGAGGTTTAGTTAATTAACCTCATGTTTTTAGTCCGTTATATAATATTTTAAGTTTTAATATATATTTACAAATATAAAACCATTTATTTCATGTTTTTATTTTGATGAAAAAGTATAGTAAGTATTAATAAAGGTATGTTATAAAATTAACTAATTATCACACTCTCGCTCATACTCATAGCGACACTTTGTGTATGTCTGGGGAGATGTTTGGCCCATCCGTTTGGTCTGGCTGGTTACAAAAAGTATTAAAATAGTTCCCTGAATACCATGTATAAAAATCAAGCTTGTGAAAATAAGTAAAATTACCTTATTTTTTGGGACTTTAAGGCGTCTGGCAAAAGAAACCGCCCACGGAAAGTGTCTGGCAGTATTGATTATTAATTTTGAATTATATTCCCTAAAACATACGAGAAAATAAGAAAAGTTAAGACCATTTTTTCTCACCTCTAGCACCGCGTACCTGCTAATTGGCCGTCGGCACAAGCTAGCGAGTACGCATACACTCAAAGTACATACATGCACTATTGAATCCCATACATTTCGTTCATTAGAAAATAAGTAAGGTCTGGCGGCCCTGGGATCTTAGACTAGCTACAGAGTTATTTGTAAAACATCAACAACCTCGTAAAAGTAGATTACTAACATCATAAACAACAACATTTGTACTACGACTTTTCCGAAAACAGACGGGGTTACCTACGAGGTTGTTGGTGTTTTACAAATAACCCTGTATATTTGAATGCATACAATTTGGAGCCATAATATACTATGGCATAAGATTTTTTGGTAGAATGATCAATTCGCATAACATTAATACCGAATGAATGTTTACGCATACTTTCATTCCGCATAAATACTATTATAATGATGATCAAAAACATAAAACTTTTGCCCATAACAATTACTGATCATAAATTTTTGAATTTTTAGATTTTAGGCATTCACAATGCTATTTTTATATTAAGATAATTACTTTAATAGAAAAAATACTGGAAAAAATCGACTCATCCGTAGCAGCTCAGACGGGACTCGAACCCGCTAGTGAGAGCGGCGAAATTTTCTAGTACTTTTTACGTTCACGCTGTAAGCCAGCGTTATTTCATCAATGTGAAACAATTCATTCACCTTCAACAATTTCGGCACTTCCACTGGCTAAATAAATTTTATTATTATTATTATTACTGGCGACTCGGTAGCATAATTGGTCAGTGCATTGGGCTGGAATACCAAGGGTGCGGGTTCTAGTCCCGTCTGAGCTGCTGGGTGAGTCGATTTTTTCTAGTATTTTTTCTATTAAAGTAATTATCTTACTGATCATCAAGTTTATTACCATAACTTGAGGCAAAATGTATACATGGCAGCAGGTCGGCTCTGGCTTCCGCTTATTGGTCGCAATGATACTTAACCTCCTCGCTCGCTACACTCGCTCGTCGTCGTACCTATTTTTTTTAGGTGCCAATCAAATTATGACTATGACGGTTATAGTATGAAATTATGCCATTTGTATATTATGTTAAATTACTATTATGCGTGTTAAAGTTATGCGTTCAACATTTATGCTCACCAAAGTTATGCCAAATGAAATTAGTACAAGTAATCGTTATGCCAATAAAATCATTCTGCTAATATAACACATTATGCGAAAAAAAATTGTCCTCTCATACTAACTAGACAGCTAAAACGTAATTAGTTTAGGAATAGTACATTATGAGATAAGTTAGCTTAGGTTGCTCATTGCACACAAGGCTATGGGTTGCAGCCCGAGCCGTAGGCGAGGGTGTAACTCAGCCGAGTGTGCAATAAGCAAGAGCTGACGAGTTTCATACGACGTTTTTCAACACATTTGCGAGGAAAATACAAAGTAATTTACCACACAGCAGCAAATACGACAAAAACAAAATATGACACTTATGGGAAAAGGCGCGTAGGTTTTTTTTTGTTTTTTTCACACGCCCAATGCAATAATATTTTGCGAACAAAGGGGTGAGTGAGCATACAGCCTACTTCAAAATTATAATGTTTCAGTGAAAAAATGCAAATATTTTAATATTTTATAACAAAATATTATGAATTATAAATAATTTGATAATAATTAATATTTATTTGACTTAATTAAGAACTTGCACATTTATTTACTTTAAAAATGAATATGAATTTTCAGCGGAATAAAACCTCTCTGTTGTTACTAAAAAAAATAACTGTATTACCGGCGGGCTGATTATCTAATTAGAAACCACCTAGCGACCGGTTGCAGTTCATAGATGATAGTGATCCATTGCTACTTCTTTTTGGATTAAAAAAAAACATACCAAAGAAAAGTAGCAATGTATGTGGAATGAAACCGGTCGCTAAATAGTTTCTTTTTAGATAATCAGGGTGCCGGTTAAATTGGGAATGCTCTGTTTACTCGCATAGAACTTGCAGTAAGGTACTTATTTAACTTTGTAGAGATAATTCTATAACAACCTAGTGTTTTATATATTATTGCACGCATTTTTATAGCTCGGTTTATGGCCCTAAAAGCGATGTATTTGGGTTCACTTTACGATTAAGTGTGTTGAAAAGTATTTCTTTGTTGTTCTTCGACCCGTGTTTCTTTGACAAAAATGTTTAGTTTTATTGGTAGAACACAGGAAGATAAAAAAATTCTTTTCCAAACTTACTGATTACGTTTAGCTGTCTTAATTAGTATGGGAGGACCAATTTTTTTGTCGTTTTTCGACCCAAACATATTTAGTTTCATTGGTAGAACACCCCTTAAGTTAATTTAACCGACTACAAAATAATTCATAAAATATCTTCTTCTATTTCAGGAGATCGCTTTAAAACTCGGTATAAACCTGCACACCCTCTGCCTCCCACAAGTGAACGCGTCCCAAGAAATCCTCAAAGCGATCCACGCTTACAGCAATTTTGCGTTACTATCGGGACACACTTCTCCAGTCAGCCCCGGATCGCCCTTACACCAAATAACTGAAGGACTCAGCTATCTCCACACAGGTTCCATAACACGTGGAACGCCCCAACCAAACGCCACACCTTTAGACTTAAGAACGGTCGAAATGGAAACACAACCGTACCCCCAATTACACCCAATGGTACATCCACAAATCCACATGGTAACACACAGATCCTTAAACAACTCCCCTATATCAAACCCAGGGTCACCTTTAGATATGATACAAGAGGAAATAGGTAATGGGCAAAACGGTGATCCGAAATTTTTCACCCAAGAAATGACAAGGAACTTGCAACAACAATTCCAGAACTATGTTTCGACACATCCACAAATCAGTCTGACTGATTGCTTAGGGTCGGAAATAACGCTTGTAGCTTCGTCTTCTGAAGACAGCATGGATAGTTTGGAGAATACGAAGTATTCTTTGCCACAATTCGTGATTTCTGAACCTACAGATTTGGACGATAGACCTTCCATTACTAAAGGGATTGGTAGAAAGATAAGTCAAGAAACAGAACAAACAGCCGAACCACCTAAAGAACTGGATCTTAATCTAGATAAAGATACAGAAATGCAGTCCCCTAAAGAAAGTATAGATGAGACTCATAAGTTTTTAAGTGAGGACTTAAAATATCTGAGGCGGGGCAGCGACAAATCTTTGGGGTTCAGCGATGATTCTTTAAGCAACGATTCGGCTAACGTTTCACCGAATTGCGAACAGAATATACATTCTATATACTCAAATATTGTGTCTATTAGTTCAGGGTTTAGTGAAAATAGGGGTAGTTTTTCGGAGCATAGAGAATCCTTCTCGTTTTCTGATAGGGGGAGTTTCTCTGAGAGAGGAGACTTTGGGAGATCTTCCTTATCTGAAAGAAGTGACTTCGGCAGGGGTAGTTTTTCCGAAAAGGGGGAGACGCCTAGATCGTCTTTTTCTGCTCAAGGGGTTTTAGGAGAGGTTAGGGAATATTGTGAAGATGTCTATATGCCTAGAGATAACAGCAGGCATTGTTTAGAGAAATGTGACGAAGAAAGTCCCCCTGCCAGCGAAGAAATTGAGAAATTACAAAGGTCTACTATGGATTTAAGATTGACGGAAGTCTGTAGGCCTGAGGAACAAAAAATACCTATTCTTTTGAGTCCCCAAAAAGTGAGTGTTATGCAAGAGTATTACGAAGTCAGTTTGTCAACTGTCTGCTCAAAATTAGACTCGCAGAGCATAGTAGAGTTGCTTAAAGAAGCGATTAACTCGAGAGTGCCGCCTCAAAACATATTTGTTGAAACGAACGGACAGAAAGACAGCGATGAAGAAGCCCTAACTGGGTTTTTAAATTTAGAATATTCCGGCGGTATACAGATTGAATTGGTAGTTTGCGAAAATAAAGCGAAAGAGAAGAAAGGTCTAAAAATGAGACGGATATCTGGAGACCAAAGGGAGTACGGAAAGCTTTGTCAGCAACTGATCACCAGCTTGACAGTTTAATTGACAGCTGTCAACTTTGACATATGACTCGATTTGAAGCTATGTTATTGGCCAGTTTTTAATGTTCTGTTAACTGTGCATATGTTATGATCGCTTTTAACAGCGCAGTCTGTTTGAAATTTAATTTCTTAATAGTTAAAAATTAAAATCTTTGTATTTTATTTAAGTATGATTATGTTTAAAACATATTTATTGACTTAATATTTGCAACCATTTACGGAATTGTTAAACTGGCCATTTTGACAGCTGTAAAAACGACGAGTTCAGATGGAAGTGATAATGTGCAATATTAGGTACGTTTCAAATACGAAACTAATAACGATTATGTATAAAATTCCTTCGTATTAATTGGACACTGCTAAAAATGCATTCCACATGTTTCTTTAAGTGTAATGGTTGTGTTTTGTCAATTTACTTGCAATCAAAATGGCATAATACGTAATCCAGTACGTTGAATAAAATTTAATTTCTTGTTTTATCTTTGAAGGGTACAGTCAGTTTTTTAGTTCGCTGGTTTAAAGCTATCCACTGCTATACGTCCATTTGGCAGTACGTCCATATTTAAGCTGTGGGTCACCGTTGACTATACATCCATTTGGACGCACCAAAGCCGTCATTTCTATAGCTTAAATCGGACGTATATCCATTTGGCCGACTGCCAAATGGACTTTATGTCGATGGATAGCTTTAGACTGACTCAGTTCTCGATTCTGCTAATCTTATAAAAGTTACACATTTTTTCAACAATATCGAGCAGTCCACAGAATCAAAATATGACTTTATTGTTAAAATGTACATAAGTATAAATAATGTTCCATAGATAAGTATATTTCCTTTTTACATATCTGTATATGCTGATTTTGAGAGAAAAGTTATTAAAATATATTTATTCCAAAATTTTAGTCATAATTCCATTACTAGTATTTAAAGTAGACTAAATAAGTTTAGTGACGATGTAAATATAGATTTAAGCGAATTATTTCATTTGAAAACTGTATTTATAACCGTTTTTGTTTCTGAGCTTATGTTTTTGCAATATTTTGATCAAGCATACATTTCTCGTTGTGATATTTTTGTAATAATTATATAGTTTTATTAGAGGCTAGGACTTAGGATGACACTTACAGCTTGACCATAAAGAGTTGACAAAAGTTGAGGGCGCCACTTTCTAAGCAAACAAGTCAAAATCACGAATAACTTGGCAACACTGACTTTTGTACTGAAAAATTTAATTTCTACCCTTTTTGGCCAAGCTGTACATAATTCACTATTCGATTAAAATAAATCCTTTAGATTCATAGAAGCCATAGCAATGCAAAAATAATTAACAATATTTGATATCTTTTCATATTTTCTATGAAAATTCAAGTAATTTCCCTCAGTAAATTGATGATACTAGCAAGCAATGGTAGAAAATTTAATTTTTAGCCATGCATCGGAAATGTGTCTGGTTTTTAAAAAAAAACTTCTAAGTTTTCAAGCTATATTATAATTCTACCATAATGGTAGTATGTTTTTTTTACTTTAATATATTATTTTACTTGTAAAGTACCTACTCGTTATTAATTCGTTTTGTATATGATATAAAAAATATCTTTTTATGTTTTTTGTAATACCTATATATTTTTTTATTACAATTTAATGAGATTATGTTCAAAATAGTGTATTAACATAAATTATTATCTTGTTTAATGATTATTTTTAAATCACAGACAACATAGTTTTTTTAAACACCGTATAGATATATACAACTGTGTACCTACCCCCTTAAATTTGATAAGTCATGACTACTCATGACGTAATGGGGAATGTCCGAAAAAAAACAAATTGGCTGAATATTTTTCTATAGGTAGGAATAAGCTCCCTTAGCAATATAAAAAAGTTTCAGAATTTTCGGTTATATGAAAAAATTTAAAAATATGAAAGTCTCTTCGACTTCACAAATGTACGAAAGTAACAACAGAATGGAAATTATACCTTTGCCACAACCACAACAAGTATTTTAAAAAAAAGTTTTGACATTTTGTATTGAAACTCTTTTTAATACCATACAACCGAAAATTTTGAACCTTTTTTCTATTACTAAGGGAGCTTATTCCTACCTATAGAAAAATATTCAGCCAATTTGTTTTTTTTCGGACATTCCTCGTTATCATCATGGTATAATTATGTTTCGCCAGCCGCCTAGCATGACCACTGAAACGAGATAGTATATAGCGATTTATCACGTTTAACTGTCAAAAGACAACGGAATTTGACAGTCAAGTGCCGAAAAAACGCTACATCACGAGATATTTCATTATAACGTGTTTCGGTGCACAGCTTAGTATTACATTACAGTGAATGAATTAAAAAAAACTATATATTACAACCTCTTAAAACTTGCCAGGTTTATGAATTGCTATAGTTACATCTCTTTCTCGCTGTATAGCAAATAAAAGAGATAGATTGATGACCAGTCAGAAAACTGCCAGGAAATAAGATGTCATAATACGGCCCCTGGTTTTTGAAGTGAATACTTTTTTAGCGGCGTTGTACGTTTTTTTGTAATGGGGAAAAAATGCTAAACTCGCGTCAGTCAGTCAGGATCACGTGACCCTGATCGAAAATTTGTAAGACGGATGTGACGGATGGAGAGTAGACAGCCGGCGGCGGAAGTATCCCCTCTACGGGGCGCGGTGAAAATGGCGGTGCGTTATTTCAAGACCTAAACACTTGTGTCACCATAGCAACGCGCTAATTTTTTAATTCAATCTCAAAACTCTAGATTTTCTGTCAAGCTATGTATAAGACTTTCGTACAATACTGTTCTGTATTCGATAATTCAAATGCAGATTAATTCGTAAGACGGCAATTCGTGCAAAATTATTCCCTAACCATTCCAAAATATCAAAAATGCACAAAACGTTAATATTCAAGTTTTCACTTCTGCCGGCACTCCCGGAGTGCAACCTGATTTTTTTTTCTACCATGGACATATCATGAAATGAAACACAAGCCATCGAAATCCGTTTTGCCTTTCTGCAACCCCCATAATAAACCTTTTAAAAGTGTAATTATGTCGTCTGTGAACTATCTTCATAAAAAAATTAATGGCGACATTAAAATTGAACGAAGTTCTTTTCGATTAGCCATATTGTTTTTCTTTTTTCTCAAAAATGTTATAAAATTAAAACTGAATATTGTATCATCAATAAAACTAAAATATCTGGATGCACTTCCGAATTTAGCAACTGTCTAGTAGAATAGTGGATATAACGCCATAAGTCATAGATTAGAAAATGTTATGAAAAACTTTAATATTGTGTAAATATTATTTTAATAAACAATTCTGATTCCATAATGTTACTTTTTCGTTTAATTTTAATTTTAAGTATCTTTAAGCCCAAAATAGATACGACAGAAATCGAGTTCGTAAGTACTTTGTTCAGCGTCGTAGCTAGGGGCTGTAAAGGAGGGCAACTGACTGCCAGGGGCGCAACCCTCAGGGGCGCACTTTGCCGACCCACAGATAGCTACAAAATATGTCTTGGGGCACAAAATTCAAATCTTGCCAGGAGCGCTCATGAGCTAAGGCCCGTATTTATAAACAGCGGCCCTATTTTTGAATCGCTCGGCAGGCGTCGAGCGTTCTTTTCGACTGATTTTCGTTCGACATACGACTCAAAACAATGAGATGTCGAACGAAAATCAGTAGAAATGATCGCTCAACTGGAGTCGAGTGATTCAAAAATAGGGCCCCAGCTATCTTCAGGTTTAGACCAAACCATAAAGGTCTATCTACACAGTGTGTTGTGTCAGGGGCCCAAGCTAAGTTGGGCGTATCTATGTTCTACATAAAGGTCCAACATATTTTGTACTCCGGATCTGAACGAAGCCGCCGATGACGGAGCTCAACGTTTATTTGTTTCACATACAGAATCTTAGCACGACCAACGTAACTTGGGCCCCTGACACGACCTGAATATATTGGGGACAAACCTTAAGCGTGCCCGCAGACTACAGACTTTCTATCGGTATCTAGTTTAGTCGGGCTCTCAATCAGTATAAAGGTGTATGCAAGTGCGCACACTAGAACGATTCGGTATCGGCCGATTTTTCATACAAACCAACTATTGGCCGACAGTTTTGGTCTATAGTCTGCGGGCACGCTAAAAAAGAAAAGATGGACGAATATACTCGAGTCGATTTTATTCGATTATCAAATACAACAACCATAATTCCATTCTCAATGATGTTCAACTACTTTATATCTTTTACGCCATCGTAAAAAATATATACAAATTAATGGTAAAGACAATCAATTACTAAAATTAAATAGTAATTTTCTTACCATTTCTGTTCCATTCGAGAAAAAAAACTTGTCTATGAACGGTACAATAGCAAGTTTCATTAAAATTTTAAACCGTTTTTGTACAACTTCTTTTGGTCTATCAGATTTTGTCGCATGGTAACATTGTTGGTATGAAGAAGTACAGTCACCATCAAACTTTTGACAACAGTCTTCATGGCCATACAGTTAGAAATCTAAGTTATCTAAAAAAATCTGAACATGCGATGGTTTGAAATCTCGAAAGCTCATTAAGTACTGTCAACGGCACGCTGGATAACAGGTTAACCAATTTTAAACTTAATAACGAAAACATTAAGGTACAAAATACATTGGAGATTTTTGTATTACTGGACGTGTTGCCGACTGTACGAGAAAAAAATTGCAAAAAGTATAAGTAGGTACTTGTACGTTCGGCGATGACGTATTTAGTTGTATGAGCGTGTTCACACACCAGGGGTGGCCAACTAGTCTAGGGCTGCGAACGACTTTAAAATTTCCTGGCCTATTGAGATCAACTTAAAGCATTTTAATTTTTGGGGTATTTTTCACTATAAAAACGCCACACCCGCCTCCCGTATCTACCGTTCGGTTGCTACTTGCTTTGCTACCACAAGCAAAGCACTTTTTGTAATGTCCCTCGCGATCGACCGCGCTGTCTCCAGAGATCGACTTGTTGGCTACCCCTGCAATACAGTATTCCGGATCCAGTAAATACAATCCGATTTAATTTTGTTACTGTACCCAGTAGCGAGGGACCCTGTAAATGCGATGAGAACACTACGCCCAGTAAAGACGAATCGTCAAAAACGGTAAATAAAATAAGATTTAAGACAGACTTTCCGATTCGATTCGGAAAGTTGGTTTCCGACAATCGTAAAAACCCCCCTGTAATGTGGATTTATGGGGAAAGGATAACCTTTATTAATAAAGTTTCACAACAAATATGGCCACCCTCGCAATAGACCATCGAAGTTATGACGTAGACTTGGTTAAAAACAAAGACGAGATCGTTGGCACTTTTGCTTTGAAAACAAATTATTGAATTACTTTGGTGTTAGGAATAAGTATTATGCCGTATTGTTTTGCTCTCGGGTGTAATTGCACTCAAGAAGAGAAAGGACATCATCCATTTTGGTACAAATGTGAAAGTGCCGACCAAAAATGAAAAGTGTTTATTCTGATAAATTTTGTCCACTTAAGCATTTGTTATTATGGCACCGAAGCTGTAGCGCCGCTTTACTTGATTCTTTAAATAAGTTCAAAAAGTCTGTTTTTCATACATTTTTGCACAAATGTAAAAAAGTCGGCCATTAAGCAAATTCTGATAGATTTTATCCGCCTAAGCATTTCTTATTATGGCACCGAAGCTGTAGAACCACTGCACATGATTTTAATTGAGTTCAAAAAGTCTGTCTTTTCATACATTTTGACACAAACGTGAAGTGGTGCTACAGCTTCGGTGCCATAATAAAAAATGCTTAGATGGCCAAAATCTATCAGAATAAAGCCCTTTTGTCTTTTGGCTGGCACTTTCATATTTGGACCAAAAATGTGTGAAACATGGATGATGAAGAAAAGGTTCTTGCTTCATAATATGTTTGTTTTTACCCAAAATGTCAAGCTTTGCAATCATGTGACGTCACATTTACACGGTCTATACTATAAAATATAGACCATAGACTATAGTGTTAGAGATTTTGTTATTCGGTTTATTTTGCATTCGACACATTGGTACAATCCTTTTCAAAACGCATGGACAAAACTAACATATTATTTGATTTTGACTGTAAAATTGATTGTGAAAAAACGCACAAGAATAGCCCCGTTCATAGACAAACAATAAAATGTACAAATACATTTTAAATAATATTTAACATTAACAAATATTAGTTCTAGCAGATAAATTAATACAATACTTTTAACTAATACAAAATGAGTCGATTGTATAATCTTCTAATAGCAGGTTTTTTTATGAAATCTCAAAATCGCTTTTTTATCAAAAAAGACCTTTTATATTTTAGCAAAAACAAAAATCAGAAAACTACAACATCGACTCTTAATAAATAAAAAATGAATGAAGAAACGATACATTTAATAAATTTACGAAATTATTTATGCTGTGATTTTCTAATAGATATAGAAGTCATTGATTTTGTCTAAAAAAATAATGAACAAAGATTAGTGCATTAAAGAATGTTAAATTGTACCATTCAAACCTTTTTCCCGACTGACAAAAAATTGAGGGTTTAATGTATAATTTAAACACAAAATTTGGAGACCGTGGCGCCGCCGTCAGAACATGCATACGTTACTAAATGGTTTCAAACACTTTGTAATTATAATCATGGGCAATATCAACCGAACCTATGTCTATCGCCGTCTGAGTAGGCTATTATTTGAGATTCAATGGGTTGGGTGCATTCCAGCAAGCTAATCGCTGAGATATCGATCACCATAGAGTACATTTTAAACAAAGAAAGGGAAGAAAATAATCTTTAGAAACTAATTTCTTTACATGGTTAAAATGTATACTATGGTGATCGGTGACTTAGCGTTTGGTCTGCTGGAAAGCAACAGCATATAATTAATCCATGGCATCGTACAATTATATATCCACGTCCATATGGAATTATCAACACGAGCTATAATGATCAAACCAGCATAAATAAACATCGTACATTTATGTGCAAATCGTTTCGTAAAATGACAAACTATAAAAGTGAAAATGCCACACTAATATTAAATGAGGATTCGAGGAACATGATTTTTAGTATAATCAAACCTATAAGACGTGCCAACGCATAAATATCACAATTAGGAATTAGGAAAAAGGAAAAAAAATAGGACTACGATAGGATATGGAGAGAAAATAAGTAGGCAAGTGGAAATGATATTGGGGGATAGGAGATGTTTAAATAAGCAATAAAAGGAAATATTCAAGCATAAAATACTTTATTAAATTTAGTTTCATTATTTAACATATTTTTAAATTAAATTATCTCTAAATTATAACTGTTTTGAGTACGATCTTCGTTTATAATACTAGTAATCTGTATTAACAATTAATTTCAATATACGTAGTGGTCAATTATATAAATAGGATAAAAGAAATAAATATACTATGTTTGATAATATGTTTAACTCATGAGTTTAGAACTATTTTACCTGATTGTTTACTTTTTTTTGTTTAAAAGCTATTAACGAGCTTTATACTAAATAATAATTTAAAATCATAATTAACTAATTTTTTCAATAATGATTATGGTCGAATTTCGATCGTTAGATGAACAATAGTTATTTTAATCGTTCTAAATGGAAAGGGAAGGGAAAAGATAAAAAAATATGTGATAATATGCGAAACACGTTCCGACACAAAATGCAATAGAATTTACTTTAAAATTCCAAACCAACGCCTATCTTTACAGTTATAATAATTAATTAAATACTTACCAGCGAAATTAAATAACAATAATTATCAACAAAATAAAAGATGGCCGCGCGCTAAACTGCTGACTTATGTCATAATTAAAAGCTGTCCGAAATAACTTAATAATATCGAAACAAACAACGAATTAACTAATTTTGTTACTTTTATATTAAAATGGGTGATAATTACTTTGGTAAATATTTTGATTAATATCAAACTAAATACTTTAGATGCAGTTATTTCAACAACTATTAAATAATAGCAAACAGCACAATTATGTTTTTGTTTAAGATTTGACATACCAATATGTGACTAGGGATTTTTAATAATAATATAATGCAAATAACTTAATATTTTTATAATTATCTATTTCACATTTCTTTACGTCAGAAATATATTGTATAGATTATTACATATTATACTTGTTTTTACATCAACAATTTACAGATTTTTTAATAATCTATATAATATAGTAATATACAATTGGCAAGTTTATACAAATACTATTAAATTTTTAATAAATATATTTATTACATAATTTTTATACTTTGCTTGCGTTTTAGAAGACTAATTTCTGTGGACGTTATATAATTGACCAGAATGTACAAAACCACATATTAAATTAGACAAGGAGAATTATAAATAATACATTTTTTATCATAATCGCTGATAATATCTACATTGCTTTTGCAAAAAAAGACTAGAAAGTGTCCAATAGTACTAATTTAATAAATATATTTTTTGTAAACATTTACATAACCAGAAATTATCTTTTCTATATTTTATGTACATATGGCTACGGTAGGGAGCTTATACGGCTTCCCATTGTTGTCACTGCCAAATATGGAATATTTGGTGTTTTTTTTAAAGTTACGTTTCAGAACTATTTAGTTATGATGGGACAGTGAGAATAAGTTCTAAACGATAATAAAAGTGTTAATAATAAGTAAAATAAGTTTTTGTTTTATATGTTACAATAACACATACAATAACAGTAACATAAGTAATATTACTTTTGCGAGGAGACTAGAAATTGGTAACGATAAAAAATTAACGATATATTTTTTGTTATTTTGGGTGATTCTTTCATCTATGGGTGCAAATGCTGTCATTTGAAAGAAAAATGTTTACTTTATGAAAATGCAAGATTTTCTGGACACAAGCATTATTGCTTGGACAGACAGACAGCATTTAAACAAAAAAAAGAGGGCACACGGATCTGACTTCTATTAAGAATCACCCATTTATTAAAAATAAGGTCAATGGATATAGCAAAAGCACACATTGAAACTCAAAAAATATAATTTCGTAAATTATATTATGATATAATGAAATGCAACAGCATATCTTATAAAAACATGCTAGAATAACAGATTTAAAATATGGCCAATAAAAGCTAAAATAATAAATAAATAAATAATTGCTAACATTTAGCAAATATCTATTAAAATCCGTTTTTTACAGAATTTAAAATGGTTAAATATCTGAAATATAATTTATAAATTATAAAACATATTTATTTTAATAAATATAGTTCTTTATAATATTTACATTTGTTATTGCTTTATTACATTTCTGGTCAATCATATTTGACAATAAATAAATATACTGTAATTTTCTCTATTTATTATTATCAATATCATTATAGTTAATAGTTTCAGGCATTTGTACAATTGTGTAATTTATAATTATAACGAATTTATATAACATCTTTTTTGTCAGAACTACAATATATTTTTTGCATTGTGTCCATAGTGGTGTTAAAGTATCTAAACTAAGGCTCGGACTTCATCGCAAAACAAATACGGAAAAAGAACAAAATGCAATAGAGTCGCCATATTTGACATAAAGGCGGTCTCAAAGTCAACATGTATAGTCTGATGTGCTGCTGACTGTACATAATAAGTTCTATTGCATGCCTTTTCAAATATTTGTTTGCGATGATTAGTCCGAGCACTGATCAACACTACAGTTTTTGAAATTAATATAACTAAACTGTGAGAATAAAGTCTCAGAATCATTATGTAAACACTTTAAGTCATTATCCCATCACCTTTTATTCCTCCCTAAAGTACCTACTTATACAGGTTGTTCGGTAATAGCGTTATAAAGCCGAATATCTTGCATAAAAATATTATAAACCCTGAAAAACCATCACATGGCTGAGAAATAGTTTTTTTATTTGTATGGAAAACTGCGGTGACAACCCTAGACGCAAATAGACTATTGTTTTCAATAATAAACCCTATTAATGGGCAACAACAACACACTATTTCGATATAGGGTTGCCACTATGCAGTTTATCATAAAGATTTTTTTCTTTTTAAGTTTTGATTTTTAGGGTTTATAATAATTTGTATGCATACCCTATCTACCATATTCTGCTTTGTTAACGATTACCAAACACCCTGTAGACATTTTTTATCCACAACATTAAGTGTCGATAAGGCCGAATGTGGAAAATATTTGGATAACAACATTCGTAATTCAGATAATATTCCAAAAGTCTAAAATATTGAGACTGTTTTTCAAAAAAACCATACGCAAGTTGTTCTATGTCTTTTTCATTTTCGTAATTTGTATCTAAAAGTGTTTTTAAAACGAATCCGTACTTTTTATTAACAACTACATCTTTTGTGCTTAAAATGTGTACATTTTAAAGTATAAATTACTAGAGATTTTTTCTCACAATTAACAGTGTAGTTTTTATGTATTCCCACTATCGCTTCTTCCCTAAACTATAATAAAATTAGCATTAATATAACACTGTTAACTCTATCAATTCCCATTAGCCACTAACTATTTATATGAGATTTTCTTAAGGTTAAACATCCGCACTGGACTCGAAACTATAGGCCAATAGATGGCGCTGATTGAAACATAGCGTGGTTTCCCAGGATTTTAGCTTTTACACAATATATTTTAGCGTGTCACGACAACTAACGACAATTCTTCACTATGAACAATGTTATAGTTCACTATGAACTATGTTATAGTTCATAGTGAAGAATTGTCGTTAGTTGTCGGGACACACTAAAATATATTGTGTAAAAGCTAAAATTATGGGAAACCACGCTATATTTAAAACAGCGCCATCTATTGACCTATAGTTTCAAGTCCAGTGCTTAAGTTTAACCTTAATATTGCATTTGAACCGATCACTAACCCCCGTTATCCTTAAAGTGTGTACATATGAACACTCGACATTATTTTCTCACATGTGTAATTGCAATCCCTCCCCACTATCCCTTTATTCCCAAACTGTGTACATTTGCTTGCGTTTTCACAGTTTGTCTTGTCCCACTGTCCCCGTTTTTGTATAATTGAGGGGTATAGTATCAAAATCTGCCAAGACAACTTTGTCAAAAATTTCGAAGACCATAAAAAACTATTTAAACTTGAGCAATACAACTTACCATGATTTTTTTTAGTCTAACCAGTTTATGACATGGTAACACTAAGTTCAGCTGGACCAATATTTGGTAAAGTAATAAGGTTATAGGGGCTTTTGATCCTAAATCTGTTTTTTGTTAGGTTTTACTTGATTTTTTCTTCAATACTAGCCGAATATTTTAAAGCTATTTTTAAGAGCTTTCTAACTATGGTCTAATTCGAATTTGGTCACTAAGTATTTTTTGTTACTATACCCCTTGTATATGTATAAGCATGAACATATTATATTCAGTGGCAAATCTTGATTCCGATATTCCTAAACATGTGAAATTTAATTTGGATTGATTTCCCATTGTCCCCATGTGTACATATTAACACTTTTATCAATTAAGGATGTGTACCACTTGTTTTTTCAAACATTTCAGTTATAAAGTGTATACGGAGGTGAATTCTAAAATTGTGACACCGATTTTAACCCTTTGCATTATTAGTTCCCTTGTAAAGGCATACTAATTAGCATTTTTAACGTTTTCTCAATAGTCCCCACTTTGGTGTATGCATATGAACACTTTATTTCACGTAACTTTGCCCACTATCTCCCACTTTGCCCCTAAAATGCGCGCATATTAGCAAGCTAGCGATGCTGAGCCGTTATTTGCGCGGCTATGAGCTGTTGCGCGCAAGTTCGTAGAATAGTACGTACGCTTCGGATGACACCACGTTCCTAGGGTTAATTGGGGATACCCTGTGAAAAGAATTATACAAAGTGTTAATGAATTAACGCAATATGAGAAAACTGTTTCTTCGGACCATCAAACTGAATAACTTTTACTATGGGACCAACTCTGAAATCGCTAAAAAAAAGTCGGCTGCTTCATACATTTTTATATTTTCGTTATTAATTTTTGTATGAAACAGCTGATTTTTTTTGCTATTTCAGAGTTGGTCCCATAATAAAAGTTGTTCATATGTACTTAAGGTAAGCTAACCCTGAGCGAAAGTGGCGCCGCGGTGAATTTTATTTAATATTATAATTCTGATACATAATTTTAATAATGTTTATCGTGGAGATTTTAGTATTTTTAGACGGTATCGTTACATTCCCTAGTAGTCACTGCTAGAAGTAGATAGAAAAACTGCTAAAAGTGACCGTTTTCGACACATTTGCTATCTACTTCCACGAATGACTGCGAGGGCATGTAGTGATACCTTCTAAAAATACTAGACCATGGGCCCTAAAATCTCCACGATAAACATTATTAAAATCTTTTTCTATTAATGACTTATTAAATAAAAACCTCTGAGGGCGCCACTTTCGGTCATACAACCGCCTTAACGAGATAGTGCTTGGCCTTCACCACACCTCATGTTAAGTGACGATAAGGCCGAAGGTGGAAGCGCACTACACCTGGAATCCTCATCGCTGAGGATATTCACGTTTTCTATGGAACAGCTGATTATTATTTTGCTTTGATTAAGTTGGTCCCATAAACAAAGTTGTTCAGTTGGACGGCCTAGTAGGGTTGCCAAAAAATGAGAAGCAAAATATTGTAATTTTCATTTATGGGGTCAAAAAAACAGTATCCATATAAAGAATATAGTATCCTTTATTTATTAATGAGAAACAGTTTTTACAACCTTAATTATTCGACCTACGACACCCTTTAGTCAAAGGGTTTTTTTATTTTGTGGTTTTCGAACGCGGTAAATTGAAATGGAATGGATTTTTTTGAATTAATAACCCGATCAACAGTGTTATCGCTGTATTGCTGAAATATAGTAGATTTGGTTATAATACATCGTTAATTTTAATCTTTTGGTTTCCGCAGTAGGGTGGTTCCACTCATGGTTACAAGCAACTTTTACTATGGGGCCTACACTGATATCGCGAAAAAAATCAGCTGTTCCATACATTAAGGTCGAGTAGGTATTGTATGGAACAGCTGATTTTCGCGATATCAGACTTAGCCCCATAGAAAAATTTGCTTGTAATCATGAGTAGAACAGTCGAGTACAAAGATATGTATACATTTGAAAGTTACAAAAATATGTATCCATTGATGATGTTAACATTGTTTGTTACAAATACTTCTAAACATAATATATGCCAGATTTATGTTTCATGAAAGTGTACCAAATTTATGTATACAGTTAAAATTACACTGTTATGTGTACGCTCTGAAACGAATTCATGTGTTCGTCTTTGGTTACAAAGATATGTATACAGGTCTGATATTCTATTTTCAAATTTTAGAATAGCGCGGGAATACTTTTCTCCTTCATTTCGTGCATGCGTCATTGGCGTGTCATTTGGTTGGCTAAGATTTTTGCCACTTATTTACATTATTTTTCAGCCGACGACTCGTAAGGGCGATCGCGCACTCACTCGGTTTCGGTTCGAATTCGGGACGTGAAAAGATGGCCGCAAAAGAACAATGACCACTATCCCATACAACCCGCGCAAATAAATTAAGATTAGAAATATCGTCGTTCATATTCACTTTTCGTTCGCATACTGAACGGCACACATATCGATCTCTCACTCACTCTCGTTGTGGTAAGCGCGTTGAGTAGGTGCACAGAATATAATCCGATGAGGCGCCATTTTCAATCCCATTCTTTATCTGTGCGGGTTGGAAGTGGTCATAGTTCTGTTGCGGCCATCCCTTCACTTATCGGATTCGAACCAAAACCGAGTGAGTGCGCGATTGCCCTAAAAGAGGGAGTTCTCTCATAAAACAAAAAAAATACGTAAATTATACCATCCAAAGAGCTTCTAATGGTTATGAATGAAATTTGAAATTAGAATGACGGCTTGTATACATATTTTTGTAACAAAGTCTGAATAGCTTAATTTGTCCCAGACCGTACACATTACAGTGTCCATCTTGCTGTGTACATTAATTTGGCACATAAAGTGAATACATATTCGTCATTAATCATGTGCACAATAATTTGTAACAAATTATGAACACTTATTTAAATGGGTACATGTATTTGTAACTCTAGGGGGTATACATCTCTTTGTACTCGACTGAACCACCCCACTGTAGGAAACAAATTATTTAAATTTCAGCGTGTATATTTTTCCAACACAACGTGTTACCAGATAACCCCTAATGCCGAATATGGTAGATAGGGAGCACTAAACTGAACTTTCACTATGGGACCAACTCTGAAATTGCGAAAAAAAAATCTGCTGTTTCATACAAAAATTAATAATCAAAATGTATGAAAACAGCCGCGTTGGCTCAAAATATTGTAGGCTACTACACTCGCGAGCAAAAGTATGGAATCACGGGCCTATTTTCATACAAACGAGGTAACTTTGAAGCCTTGGTTCTCCGCTAAGGATTGACCTAGCTGTGATCTGATGATGGCTATCTAGGGAGTGAATGGAGGAGATTCAGATCACTATACACACCCAACTGATGTGATCAGCGTGCTGTGAGATATTAGGATATGTTTAAAAAAACCGCGAAATTAGCATAAAACGTATGAAAATCCAGAAACTGAGAACTCTGATCCTTATATCTCTTAGAATGCTGATCAGATCAGTTGGGTGTGTATAGCGATCTGAATCTCCTCCATAGACTTCCTAGATAGCCATCATCAGATCATAGCTAGGTCAATCCCTGGCGGAGAACCAAGGCTTCAAAGTTACCTTGTTTGTATGAAAATAGGCCTGCGATTCCATACTTTTGCTCGCGAGTGTATATTATACATCATGTATCAAAAAACCCTGTCAGATCTTGAAACATTATCCAAGGAACATAGGTCGAAATACAATTTTTTTTTCGCCTTTCCATAGGAAGTCGGTCAGCTGACCAATACATATTGTATGGGATAATGTTTTTTTTTTCGTTTTTCGACCTATGTTCCATGGAGAATGTTATTCAGTTTCAGCAACACTATCATCTGTTTCAGGTTTTTTGATACATGATGTATAATAGTTTTGGCAACCCTAGGTCTAAGCCACACCACAAAAGGACATCAGGCATATGACATTCAAAAGTGTATAAACATAATTCTGTTATCTATAAACACTTTGTGTTACTAGAATCATAAAACAGTAGCAACATTATTTTTTAACTCCTTCATTTAGCTTTAATTAATTATTGAAAAAAGCAAAAGCATATCAATGAAACGGACATCTTTGTTAGCGATTTCACAAGTCTCCCCTGAGTATATTTATTCTGTGGCACAAGTGATTGCCCATTAAAAAAAAGTCTGCCGTATACAACATATGCACAGATTTTCTGTTTGATCTGGTTCCAACTAGTAATTGTGGTGCTAATCTGTATCACTAACGCAGCTAACGAAACGTATGGTCGTGAAACTGGTGTTGCTATTTAGTGTCTATACAGGGTCATTTTTTTAACACCATCCAAATTTATATATTATAATCTTTGAAAAAAATTATGAAACACGTGTTTTTTCTTTTAATATCGCCCAGTACTAAAATATTAAGTTAAGGTTAAGTTAAGTTATCCAAAATAAAACTACATTTGCTGACACAATACACCGTGCGTAGCAGTTGATTACGCGCGTAATAGATATAGTGAAAATGAAACTATAGAAAATAATGTAATGTCATAGTTACAATGATTGATGTAAAGTTTATTATTTGTTTGTAAGTTTATGTAATATTTAAATTTGATTACTTGATCCATGACGATTTGCTACCGTTTCCTGTTATTTGATTATTTGTTGCATAATGAACGTTCCTATTAAATTGTGTTACTTATTTGAAGTGGTTAATAGAATTGTTGCTTAATGAACGTTCTTTTATGGTAAATGTGTTACTTATCTGAGTTGGTTTATAGAATTGTTGCTTAAGGAATGTTCCGATTGTGTTAATTATTTAAAATAATAAATTATTTGAACAAATTGTTAAAGGACTTCTTACGTTTTATTAAATGGTATTTCCCCTTAGTTTTCCTACATTTAGTTAGCCTACATTCAGTTGAATAGTCTACCTACATTCAGTTAAATAGTTCAGTTCATTCAGTTAAATAGTCTAGACTCAATTCAATAGTTTACCTTAATTGCAATTTAAACTTAAGAGATACAATAGACGATAGGTTAGTTTTAGGTTAAATATTGCTCTATCTTTCAAAATCTATCACGCGCGATTTTCTCTCTCATGTTCCGCACGTCTGCGAGAACGAGACAGTCGGGTTGTTCGTCAGTTGCCGTACAGCTCTCGGCACCACCGCCCCGCGAACCCCTCCTTGTTGCCTCTCATTCAAACCATGTAGGACGATAGTGTTTGACTAGTAACCATGCTGTTGTCATAATTCACTCGGACAAAATATTTTTTTGCAAAAAATTACCTACCTATTTTTTTTTTCAAAATTGAAGAGTTTTAATAATACCAAATGCCTAGAAAAAATTTGGATGGTGTTGAAAAAATGACCCTGTATACTGTATATCTGTGTATAACTCTTAAAACATAAATCTTCGTAAAAATCTGAATACTTTTTATGAATTACTAATTACATGCCTACATTTTGAAAAATACAGAAACGTTATACATTCTTTGGTTTTTTTCTATGGGACTTTGCCTGATGTCCTTTGTAGTGTTAATAAAATCACCCAGTACATATTGTGATCTTACCTAGAGTCGTTATATTCATGCCAGTCGCCGGTGTAGGGGTGCTTGCAGTACGCCGTGTAGTGCCCCGAGTACGTCGTGCCTGGTGACAAATTAACCATAGGTACGTTAGTAAAATGCCGGCCAAGTGCGAGTCGGACTCGCGCACGAAGGGTTCCGTACCAAAAAAACGGCAATAAAAATCACGTTTGTTGCGTGGATTGTTTTTAGTATTTGTTGTTATAGCGGCAACAGAAATACATCATCTGTAAAAATTTCAACTGTCTAGCTATCACGGTACATGAGATATAGCCTGGCGACAGACAAACAGACAGACGGACAGCGGAGTCTTAGTAATAGGGCCGCGTTTTCACCCTTTGGGTACGGAACCCTAAAAACCGGCCAAGTGCGAGTCGGACTCACGCACAAAGGGTTCCGTACAAAAAAGGCAAAAAACACATT
Organism: Agriphila geniculea; assembly: GCA_943789525.1. Classification (NCBI taxonomy): domain Eukaryota; kingdom Metazoa; phylum Arthropoda; class Insecta; order Lepidoptera; family Crambidae; genus Agriphila; species Agriphila geniculea. The sequence goes on along the minus strand of OX038898.1, from coordinate 6,070,371 downwards.
TACCTATTTTTAAATTTGAGATTTTTGCATCCGCAATGCAATTTTTATACAATACTAGAAAAAATATGACTCGCACTGATTAAAAAATTATATAGCTATTTAATCTTAGTCAATTGTCAAAATATCTGAAAACATATTTTAATTAAAGTCGAGATTATTCTTCAAATCTGTGAAATAACGCTGGCTTGCAGCGTAAGAGTAGGATATACTAGAACAAATTAGACGATGTCACTAGTGACTCGGTAGCTCAGCGGTCAGAGCATTGGACCGGATATCCAAAGGTCGCGGGTTCGATATCCGTCCGAGAATGGATCTGGTGCGACTCGTATTTATTCTAGTACTTATATTAAATAATATACTAAATAGTATCACACTTAACTATTTATTTTATTATGTTTTTAGTATTTAATGTTAGGAGTTTAAGGAGGCTCAAGGTCACCCAGCGCGCAATGGAGAGAGCCATGCTCGGCGTTTCCCTGCGTGATCGAATCAGAAACGAGGAGATCCGCAGGAGAACTATAGTAACCGACATCGCTCGAAGGATTGCTCAGCTGAAGTGGCAATGGGCGGGACACATAGCGAGAAGAACTGATGGCCGTTGGGGCGGAAAGGTTCGACGGACGACGCTCCGTGGGTAGGCCCCCGACAAGGTGGACCGATGTGAGGGTGAAGGTCGCGGGAAGCCACTGGATGTACCACGGGTAGCGCAGGACCGATGGTCCGACCGTCGTGGAGATCCTTAGGGGAGGCCTATACCCAGCAATGGGTGTCGTGCGGCTGATATGATGATGATGATTTAATGTTATAGCGGCAACAGAAATACATCCTCTGTGAAAATTTCAACTGTCTAGCTATCACGGTTCATGAGATACAGCCTGGTGACAGACACAGTGGAGTCTTATTTATGATTCGTTTTTATCCTTTGGGTACGGAACCCTAAAAATACATGGGTTTAATGGGAAAGTTTCTTGGGACCACACGGGAAACAGCGACATATGGGAAATAGTAATAGCTGATAACAAAATGGTTCAAACGTAAAAAGGTTAAAGGAAAAATGGACCAAATGGGAAAAAGGTTCTAATAAGAAAGTTCCACAAAATAAAAAGTTACATCTAACGAGAATAGTACCTTTTGGGATATATAGACAGGAGTCAAATGGAAAATAGGATAACGCGGAAAAATGGTGTTAACCAAGAATACAAATCTATCAAAAAAAAAAAACACGACTGGCCTGCCAAAAACGAACTAAAAAGTAAAATAACAAGTGTCTTTGCAGTCGGGGGACCGTTTTGTGAAACAATTTTTAATCAAAGAGGCCCCCCAACTGCAAAAACACTTGTTATTTAACATTTTAGTTCGTTTCTGGCAGGGCAGTCGTGTTTTTAATATTTTTTAAATTTATTTTTATTTCACACATTTTAGTGACAAATTATATAGTTTTGAAATGTGCTGATTAAGGCCTTTCATTTGATGCCCATATTGTAATAATTGCAGAAATATAGATTTTTTCAGATTTGAAAATGGCGTCGTACAGTCGCCATAGTGACTTTATTAAAAAAAAATATAGCCAGTATCACTCGGAATAATGTAAGGATTCTAACGATACCCTATACATTCAAATCCGTTGAGCCATTTAGAAGTTATGGTGGAATAAAGAAACTCACATACCCACAAACATACATGAACCCTAAACTCCTTTATATACTCCTTTTTGGGCAGTCGTGTACAAAGTAGGGTCTAAATGGGTATAATATCTAGAGGATAATGGGAAATTAGGCCCATATATGAAATGGAGAAAATGGGTATATAATAGGGATTTTGGAAATAGTAATTAATGGGAAAATGTAGTCTAATGGGAAATGGTCGTGAAAGGAGTCCAATAAGATGGTGTAGTGAGAAAAGTTCCATTAAATAAAAAATGAGGTTTAATTGGAATAATAGGGACTTTGCATAAGTCACCGATTTTGATAAATTTGAGCTTGATCGCTGCGGACACGTATAAAAAAAACATGATGGAACAGAAAATAATAAAAATAATGTATTATTTTTACTTTTATCACACGACGAAATCAGGGAAAAAATAACGATTTTTTTTTCATTTTCAGATATAATGCACTTAACAGTCAGATAGAATATCGAATAAGAAATAATATTTCATATGACACATATGCACTTAAACGCAAAATTTAGGGAGATAATTGAAAATTCTTGGCTAACTCCATAATAAACGCGCCTGAAACGTGACGTGTGACGTCACAAATCATGACCGTTTTGTATAGAGCGTTTTCGGCGGGTGCTGCTGCGTGCTAACTTCAAGTAACTATATCACGAGAAAAGTTTTAATATTACAATTGATTTTCTCACGCATTATACTTTTGATTTTTATACAAAATAAAATTTAATTAAAAATGCATATTCCCTATTGTAGTCTGATGGGACCAAATGATAAATTTTGATTCATACAATATTTGCACAATTTCTCACCTGAATGATTACTGACGGCGTATAAATTGTATACGGGCGCCGGTTGCGGCGCCGGACGGGCGGCCGCGTACGGCGACATATCTAATCCGGTCAGTGGGAATTCCACCAGTACGTTGAGTTTGCCGCGAAAGCGTTCCGTGGGTGAGAACCTGGGGTGAAAAGAAATACGAGCTTTTTAATAAATTCTGATTGCAATTAAAAAAAAAACCGGCCAAGTGCGAGTCGGACTCGCGCACGAAGGGTTCCGTACCAAAAAACGACAAAAACGGCAAAGAAACACGTTTGTTGTATGGGAGCCCCTCTTAAATGTTTATTTTATTTTGTTTTTAGTATTTGCTGTTATAGCGGCAACAGAAATACATCATCTGTGAAAAGTTCAACTGTCTAACTGTTGTCGTAATTAATTTCTAATATAAAATGGCAAAAAAGTCAAGTTTTTTGTATGGGAGCCCTCCTTAAATATTTATTTTATTCTGTTTTTAGTATTTGTTGTTATAGCGGCAACAGAAATACATCATCTGTGAAAATTTCAACTATCTAGCTATCACGGTTTATGAGATACAGCCTGGTGACAGACAGACAGAAGGACAGCGGAGTCTTAGTAATAGGGTCCCGTTTTTTTCCTTTGGGTACGGAACCTTAGAAATTAGGAAACGTTTTAAAAAAAACCTCGAAATTAGCATAAAAATATATGGAAATCCTGTGAAATGCTGATTAGATCAGTTAGATTTGTATAGCGATCTGTATCTCCTCCATTCAGTCCCTAGATGGCCATCATCAGATTACAGCTAAGTCAATCCCTGGCGGAGAACCAAGGCTTCAAATTTACCCCGGTTGTATGAAAATCGACTGGTGTCTTTAACTATGTAACCGCCACTATATATTATATAATATACACTATATAAAAATCAGCTGTTTCATACAAAAATTAATAACGAAAATATAAAAATGTATGTTTAATAAAAATGTTTTTTTTGCTATTTCAGAGTGGGATTAACTCATAGTAAAAGTTGTTCAGTTTGATGGTCCGAAGAAACGGTTTTCTCATTTAGCGTTTATTCATTGACACGTTGTATATAACTGACCTTTTGAGATGTATGACTAGCACTTGCGGGAACTTTTGCACTGTGAACCATTTGAGGCACTTACGGCGAACCCCACACTTGGAACAAGTCTGTAACATAAAATATTACCGGGTGTAACAAAATATTACCGGGTGTAACAAGATATTACCGGGTGTAACAAGACCCTCGACGAAACCAAGGCCAATGGGGATCTCCACGCAAAGCTAAAGCTAGATGGCGCCTAGCGGCGAAGCGACCGCTATCAATGGATTTGATTGGCTAAAATACGTCAGAAATGACACTTGATATTTGAAACAGCCAATCAAACGATTTTAGGACAAACGCTTGTAGCGCCATTAGTTCCTCAGTATGCATCCCCATTTTCCGTTCGGTCTTTGAGCCTAACACATTACCACGCAATGTAACGCGTACAACAGACCGCGCCTGCGAGTGTATGCTACACAGCTGCGTGCGGCCGAGTTGAAAGGCAGCGTTTATGTGTGTGCTCATGAGATACATTGAGTGATGACGTTTGAAGCCATTGTTATGAAATACTTAAAATTTTGATAATGTTTCTTTGGACAAAAATTAGGAAATAACGAATAAGATTTCATAAAATGTTGAAAAAAATTTTTTTTTGACTTTGACCTTAAATAACTTTTTAACTATTTTTTCCCCAGGTATAGTCTAGAAGACAAAAATGTCCCTGATGATGGGCGGAATGCGTGGGCTACGGCTTCGTTGAGGGTCTTGTTACACCAGTTATGTTTAAGCTTCATATAAGGTCAAGTATTTAATATCTATTCGTTGAGGATATACACTCGGCGTCAGAAAAATCGCACCTTTTCAAAAATTTCTTCAAAGTTAATTTAATCCTATCTAATTTAATTGTAAGTGTTGTTATATACTTCTTCCCTTCGGACATAGCCAATAGTCTCTAGAAACCGCTGGAATACTCGTCGAACGGAATAAATTAAGTACTGAGATTCAGTTTCCAAGCAACATTGCTTCATTTTTTAGCAATATTTGAGCAACTTCATGGGCATTAAGTATCCATCTAGGGTATTCCTTTTTTTAATTGAATTGTAGAAGTGTGTTTTCTCCATCATCTCGATAGCGAATTTTCCCGCATTTCCTAAATTGACCCCTTTTATTTCTCTTTTATGGCAGCGCAAGCAATAACGCTTTAAGCGTTTAAATATGGTAACTGTTATGTTAATTAAATCAAACAATTATTAGTTGGAAGCTCACTAAATGTACCTTCAATAGATATCAACATTTACACAATAAAACGTTAGCTAGCAATAGCAGGTGGCCAAGTCTAAACTTAATTTAGAAGTGGTGCGATTTTTCTGACGTCGAGTGTAATAAATAGTGATAGTTCATACCGGTTTCTCGTCCCCGTCGAGCTCCTCCTCCTTGGTGAAGTGCTGCAGGCACTGCTGCAGCTTCAGGCTGCCCGTGCGTGATGGAATCGGCAGGCTGAGGGCAGAGACAAACAATATTTTTTTTTTATTTATTTGGCTCTTCAACAAAGTGTACATTACAATAATAGTTAACAGTCTCAAAAAAAGTGACACATTACTTATAGAAAAGCACCACATGCACGAGATATTGCGTAAAGTACTTAATTAAATAATATGATAATATTATTATTTAATTATTGCAAATTATAATTATACAAAATTTAAATATTATTTGTTGGTAATTAGTAATATTATTATTATTTAAAATATAATTATTTGTATTATTTAAACACTATAAGAAATTAAATTATTATAAAGCTAGGGGAAAACTGACCCCACGTACGCAACGTATGCTACGCAATGTTATCTGAGTCTGACAGTGAATTTGAGGACGATTAATTACATTTGTTATTTTTAAATATATATTTCCGCGCCAAAAGAACAAAAAAAGGGTTAAGAAGAGAAGATATTGGGTTTTGCTATTTCTTCCCATGCTGCAATGCGAAAAATAGAATCGCGATATTCAATGGATTTAATATTAAAAATGGCTTCATATCGCCTAACCAAATCAATAAGTCGTTGGTCTCCCATTTTAAGTGGGGGTACTTATACCGCTACGTCTCCGTGTCTGACGCGCTGCGAACGTAAGATCTAGAAACACACTAGTCGTACGCGTGGGATAGCGTATGTATATCCCCTCCACCTTCCCACGCCGATCTGGCGCGACAGATTGAACGTTGCATGGGACGCGTGTGATAGCATTGCGTATGACAAGTCTGTTTCTAGGCATACAAATTCTACCGTTTAGATTTAATAATGCGTTGCGTACGTGGGCTCAGTTTGTCTCTCGCTATATACATATGCTATCCCACGCGTACGACTAGTGTGTTTCTAGATCTTACGTTTGAAGAGCGTCAGACACGGATTACACGTAGCGGTATAAGTACCTTTTTTTTATAGTAGGGGGAATGCGGTTATGCATCCCGAAGGTATGTGGGACTCGCCGGGGCCCTACCCACTAAACCCCCTACTGTTCCTTCACTAACACACAGGACCTACGGGGACCCCGAGGACTAGGGGGGAATGAGGCGCGCATAGCGCCTCCTTCTCCTCCCTGGTCGTCGTCGTCGGAGTCGATCTGCGTTGGCGTCTGCCTCACGGATTCGCTCCGAGGCCTCCTTCTGTGAGATGACGTCCTCACAGAAATGGGAGACCAACAACTTATTGATTGGGTGAGGCGATATGAAGTCATTTTTTATTATTAACTCCATTGAATATCGCGATTCTATTTTACGCAATGCAGCATGCTGCATCCCATGGGAAGAAATAGCAAAACTCAATATCTTCTCTTCTTAACCTTTTTTTTTGTTCTTTTGGCGAGGAAATATACATTTAAAAATAACAAACGTAATAAATTGTCCTCAAATTCACTGTCAGACTCAGAAAACATTGTACCCTGAAGAAATCCTAACAGCATCTGATGTCAATATACGTGGGACAAGTGTGCACACCAAGTCACCCACGTTGCGTACGTGGGATCAGTTTGTCCTTACCTTTATAGTAGCATTAATCAAATATAAGTAATTTTAAGAATTTGGATGGAATTTGGAAATTAAAATTATTATCGATTATTAATTTATTACAATATTAAGTATTTTATTTATTTTATTACAATTTACATTATCCTACTAATACCACATCTCTTTTCATATGTGTATGAAAAGCGAAAGTTTATTAGAAATGACGTACCTGAGATCCCAGATGGGGTCAAAAGTGACGCTGTCATGGCGACAGTGCGTGCAGCGCAGGGTTGACTTCAGTTGTCCCACGAATAGGTCGCTCACTCGGCTGTCTTCAGCGCGCAAGTACCGGCTCCAAGCTTCCGCTGCCTTAGCCGAATCGCTATGGGAGAAACAATACTTTTTAAGGTTCCGTACCAAAATGGTAAAAAAGGAACCCTTATGGTGTGACTCAGTCTGTCTGTCTGTCTGTCTGTCTGTCACAGCTGGATATCTCGAGAACTACTAATGGTATCAACTTAAAATTTGGAATAGTTTAAGATGACATTTGCCCAACTATTTTGCAAATAAGAAAGAAATAAAAAAATAATATTTTTTTTAATACAGGGACTGAAAAGGGGTCTTAAAAATTTAAAGTAAGGTGACTAGGGCATGTGGGGTATCCATGGAAATAGTACTATAAACCGGAATGAGCGCTTCGCCCCAAAACGAGCCGACAGAGAGGTCAAGTAGATGTATGTGTCCTTTTCTTCATTAGGGTGACCAAACCGTATGGTTGGCCGGAGACATACATAATACTTTAAACTGTTTAATATAAACTTAAATACCTAGGTAGTTCTTTATTTATAATTAACACTTTTTACCGCGTTTTTATTAGGTTGCTTGCTCTTTTGTTTGTTTGAGCACAAATTTTGCAAACGATTTTATACTGAATTCCCGATGAGCTACAGACTTGAAACTTTGAACACAGGTCAGAAATGGAAGGAAATGCAATATTACAATGTCATTAAGCTGATCTGATGATGGAGCCGGAAGAACGCCACAGGAACTCTATGATGAATGAAACTATACAACCCCATCGTGTTTGGGCTTGTTAGAATTGTCTTGACAAGTACTCTGACGGGAGACGAGGTTCAGGGTTGGATGATGAAGTCTGGAGGCCATGCCATAGGAACTCAATATTGAAATCATGCAACCCCATCGAGTTTGGGCTCGTTTGAATTGTCTTGACGAGTGCTCTGTTGGGTAATAGTATCCAAGAGTCTGATGAAGGAAGCCGGAAGAAGGCCACAGGAACTTTGTAATAAAACCTTTCAACCCCATCGAGTTTGGACTCGTTTGAATGGTCTTGACGAGTACTCTGAAAGGCGGTGGTATATTTTTAATTTAGCTCGTTAACTAAAAAACAGAAGATAATTATTTATAAAAAAAAAATTTGGAACAATTTATTTATCACGTTTTTATTAAATTGCTTTTTTGTTTTTATTTTTTAAATATGGTAGTTCAACCAATACAAAATCTAGTTTATTAAATTCAATTTAGGTTCAAGTGTAAATAATTACGCAACTTTAAAGTTAATTCCATTTTTTTTATAAAAATACAATGTGCGTGAACTTCGGAAAAACAAATGAATGTTGGAGAAACAAGTAAAAGTAGGAAAACATTGTCTAGTGATCTGTAGTCAAAAAAAGATGCAAACGATTTTCCACTTTATTGACCTTTGAAATTCGGTTGCTTTTTCCCATAATTATACTTGTTCATTTACTTTGCTGTTTCATTAAAAACTGTTATTTTGGTGAATATGTCAATAAGGTCTAAAATTCTTGCACCAATTTCTTTACTTGTGAAGTTAATAAAATGGGTTCATGAGATTTACGACGACACAATGTTAAAAATATAAAAAGAAACCAAGATGGCGGCCAACTATATTGTTCGTGGGCCGATTTTGATGAAACTCGATTTTGTTACTTTTTTGATAAAAAATAAAAACGAAATGTTAAAAATATAAACAAATATGGCAGCCAACTCTTTTATTTGTGATTGGGGCTGATTTTAATGAAACTCAGTTTTAGGACTAATTTGACAAGAAAACAATAACACAATATTGAAAAAATTAAAAATCCAAGATGGCAGCCAACTTTTTTGTTTTTGGGCCGATTTCGATGAAACTCGGTTTTTGGTAATATTTTGACAAAATAATAACAACGCAATTTTTTAAAATACTTAAAATCTTAGGCGGCGGCCTACTTTTTTGTTTTTTGGGCCGATTTCGATGAAACTTAGTTTTTGGTACTATTTTGACAAGAAAAAACAACTCAATGTAAACTGATGGAAAAATAAAAAAAGATCAAAATGGCTGCTAATTTGTTTTTGAAATCGGCCCAAGAAAAAAAAAGTTGGCCACCATCTTGAATTTTGTAAGTTTTCAACATTGCGTTGTTATTTTCTTGTCAAAATCGTACCAAAAACAGAGTTTCATCAAAATCGACCCTAAAACAAAAAAGTTGGCCGCCGTCTTGGATTTTCAGTTTTTTTAAAATTGCGTTGTTATTTTCTTGTCAAAATAGTACCGAAAACCGAGTTTCATCGAAATTGGCCCAAAAACAAAAAAGTTGGCCGCCATCTTGCATTTTTAGTTTTTTAAAAATTGCGTTCTTATTTTCTTCTCAAAATAGTTCCAAAAACCAAGTTTCATCGAAATCGGCCCATAAATAAAAAAGTTGGCCGCCATCTAGGATTTTTAGTTTTTTAAAAATTGCGTTGTTATTTTCTTATCAAAATAGTTCCAAAAACCGAGTTTCATCAAAATCGGCCCAAAAACAAAAAAGTTGGCCGCCATCTTGGATTTTTAGTTTTTTAAAAATTGCGTTGTTATTTTCTTGTCAAAATAGTTCCAAAAACCGAGTTTCATCGAAATCGGCCCAAAAACAAAAGAGTTGGCCGCCATCTTGAATTTTTTAAATTTTCAACATTGAGTTGTTATTTTCTTGTCAAAATCGTACCAAAAACCGAGTTTCATCAAAATCGGCCCTAAAACAAAAAAGTTGGCCGCCATCTTGGATTTTTAGTTTTTTAAAAATTGCGTTGTTATTTTTTTGTCAAAATAGTACCGAAAACCGAGTTTCATCGAAATCAGCCCAAAAACAAAAAAGTTGGCCGCCATCTTGGATTTTCAGTTTTTTAAAAATTGCGCTGTTATTTTCTTTTCAAAATAGTTCCAAAAACCAAGTTTCATCGAAATCGGCCCATAAATAAAAAAGTTGGCCGCCATCTTGGATTTTTAGTTTTTTAAAAATTGCGTTGTTGTTTTCTTCTCAAAATAGTTCCAAAAACCAAGTTTCACCGAAATCGGCCTATAAATCAAAAAGTTGGCCGCCATCTTGGATTTTTAGTTTTTTAAAAATTGCGTTGTTATTTTCTTGTCAAAATAGTTCCAAAAACCGAGTTTCATCGAAATCGGCCCAAAAACAAAAAAGTTGGCCGCCACCTTGGATTTTTTATTTTCAACATTGCGTTGTTATTTTCTTGTCAAAATAGTACCGAAAACCGAGTTTCATCGAAATCGGCCCAAAAACAAAAAAGTTGGCCGCCATCTTGGATTTTTTATTTTCAACATTGCGTTGTTATTTTCTTGTCAAAATAGTCCCAAAAACCGAGTTTCATCGAAATCGGCCCAAAAACAAAAAAGTTGGCCGCCATCTTGGATTTTTTATTTTCAACATTGCGTTGTTATTTTCTTGTCAAAATAGTACCGAAAACCGAGTTTCATCGAAATCGGCCCAAAAACAAAAAAGTAGGCCGCCATCTTGGATTTTTAAAATTTTCATCATTGCGTTGTTATTTTCTTGTCAAAATAGTACCGAAAACCGAGTTTCATCGAAATCGGCCCAAAAACAAAAAAGTTGGCCGCCATCTTGGATTTTTAGTTTTTTAAAAATTGCGTTGTTATTTTTTTGTCAAAATAGTACCGAAAACCGAGTTTCATCGAAATCAGCCCAAAAACAAAAAAGTTGGCCGCCATCTTGGATTTTTTATTTTCAACATTGCGTTGTTGCTTTATAACATTATGGTTGCAATAAATATATTGAAATTGAAATTGAAATTGTTATTTTCTTGTCAAAATAGTACCGAAAACCGAGTTTCATCGAAATCGGCCCAAAAACAAAAAAGTTGGCCGCCATCTTGGATTTTTTATTTTCAACATTGCGTTGTTATTTTCTTGTCAAAATAGTCCCAAAAACCGAGTTTCATCGAAATCGGCCCAAAAACAAAAAAGTTGGCCGCCATCTTGGATTTTTTATTTTCAACATTGCGTTGTTATTTTCTTGTCAAAATAGTACCGAAAACCGAGTTTCATCGAAATCGGCCCAAAAACAAAAAAGTTGGCCGCCATCTTGGATTTTTTATTTTCAACATTGCGTTGTTATTTTCTTGTCAAAATAGTTCCAAAAACCGAGTTTCATCGAAATCGGCCCAAAAACAAAAAAGTTGGCCGCCACCTTGGATTTTTTATTTTCAACATTGCGTTGTTATTTTCTTGTCAAAATAGTACCGAAAACCGAGTTTCATCGAAATCGGCCCAAAAACAAAAAAGTTGGCCGCCATCTTGGATTTTTAGTTTTTTAAAAATTGCGTTGTTATTTTTTTGTCAAAATAGTACCGAAAACCGAGTTTCATCGAAATCAGCCCAAAAACAAAAAAGTTGGCCGCCATCTTGGATTTTCAGTTTTTTAAAAATTGCGCTGTTATTTTCTTTTCAAAATAGTTCCAAAAACCAAGTTTCATCGAAATCGGCCCATAAATAAAAAAGTTGGCCGCCATCTTGGATTTTTAGTTTTTTAAAAATTGCGTTGTTGTTTTCTTCTCAAAATAGTTCCAAAAACCAAGTTTCACCGAAATCGGCCTATAAATCAAAAAGTTGGCCGCCATCTTGGATTTTTAGTTTTTTAAAAATTGCGTTGTTATTTTCTTGTCAAAATAGTTCCAAAAACCGAGTTTCATCGAAATCGGCCCAAAAACAAAAAAGTTGGCCGCCACCTTGGATTTTTTATTTTCAACATTGCGTTGTTATTTTCTTGTCAAAATAGTACCGAAAACCGAGTTTCATCGAAATCGGCCCAAAAACAAAAAAGTTGGCCGCCATCTTGGATTTTTTATTTTCAACATTGCGTTGTTATTTTCTTGTCAAAATAGTACCGAAAACCGAGTTTCATCGAAATCGGCCCAAAAACAAAAAAGTTGGCCGCCATCTTGGATTTTTTATTTTCAACATTGCGTTGTTATTTTCTTGTCAAAATAGTACCGAAAACCGAGTTTCATCGAAATCGGCCCAAAAACAAAAAAGCTGGCCGCCATCTTGGATTTTTAGTTTTTTAAAAATTGCGTTGTTATTTTCTTGTCAAAATAGTTTAAAAAACCGAGTTTCATCGAAATCGGCCCAAAAACAAAAAAGTAGGCCGCCATCTTGGATTTTTAAAATTTTCATCATTGCGTTGTTATTTTCATGTTGAAATAGTACCAGAAACCGAGTTTCATCGAAATAGGCGCACAAACATGAATTTGATTATTATTATTAATTTTACCGTCTCGCCTGCGACCTCTAGCTATTTCAATAGAACAATTTCGTTTTTCTGGAAATCTGAAATGGTGAAGTATTTATGGTTTTGTAAAGTAACATTTCCTATAGATTGAAATTCTTAAATTGAAATTCAAGGTCAAAATCGGAGTTGCCAGGATTGACACTTCTATTTATTACCACCTCACCGATGATTGCTGATTAGCATTATTGTAGATATCTAATTAAATCAAAAAAGTTCTGTTTTATATTACAATTATTATGTGTCATTCTAAAATTAATATTTAAATAGTATATATTCGACTTCCCACTCCGAATCCTTAATTTTGATACACTACTTGATTGGTAACGTACATATTTTTAGTCCTACTATCGTGGTATTATTGTTTAGTAATGGCAATTGTGCGAACGAGACACCGACCTCCACCTGGTGTTGTCTCATTCACACAGTAGTGCCTTCAGTCAATGTCGTCGATAGAATTTCAACTCTATGAGTAATGCAATAAAGTTGAATTTCTTTTAAACGATAGGTGAAAATTTTTGTAGAGTACTCACTCCCTATTATAAACCTCCTTGGGGGTATCATATGAAAGAGCGCTGTTTGCACATTTTAAAACATTTTTTTCTTTTTTCTTAGGCCGCACAGTTTTCGACTTATGATGAAAAATGTAAAAAAAAATACTGTTCCCCCCCCCCTTATCTCCGAAGTTTTCAAAGAGAAAAATCTGAAATAATTCTATGTGATAGTAGTTTATGTAAAGATTACAGGAAAAATAAAACGATGTCTCAATATAACACACTTTTTTAGAAATTCAAAAAACAAACAAATTTTTTTTTAGTTTTACTACCAGTCAACAGATGGCGCTGTCCTACGCATGCTAACCTAAGAAAAAAATATAGTTCCACTATCGGTCAAGAGATGGCGCAACCTAACACTACAATAATAAATTAGTGGCTGGTTCTAATATAATTACCTACTATTTGCCGTACGAATAAACGAAGAATAAGTTCCTACTCAGTAATATAAACAGTTTGCAATGTAGAGTGGCTGAAACGTTTTTCAGTCACCATAAGCAGCTGTGGTTAATACTTTTTTAAAGACTGTACTAAAGTAACATATCCAAATATATTTATGATTGTACGGAACCCTCGGTGCGCGAGTCCGACTCGCTCTTGACACGTGCCGGACTACAGCTGCGCCACAAAAAAAAGTTCGAAATCTGACTTTTTGACTATGCCATGATGAAGTCTATAGTTTGTCGGAGTTTGTCGCCAAAAACCAGAGTTTGTCGGTCTTCCGTTTAGGAGATACATGTGGCTCAGCTGTAGAGACGTCTCTACAGCTGCGCCACACAGATCTCGAAAACGGAAGGTCGTAGCGAAAATCTGATTACTTGTATGTATAGCCGTTAGTTTGTCGGAGTTTGTCGCACAAAAACCAGAGTTTGTCGGTCTTGCGTTTAGGAGATATGTGTGGCGCAGCTGTAGAGACGTCTCTACAGCTGAGCCACACAGATCTCGAAAACGGAAGGTCGTAACAGAAATCTGATTACTTGTGTGTGTAGCCGGTAGTTTGTCGGAGTTTGTCACCAAGAACCAGAGTTTGTCGGTCTTGCGTTTAGGAGATATGTGAGGATACGCTGTGGAGACCTTTCTACCTGGATATTGAGAACGGAAGGTCGTAGCGATAATCCGATTAGTCATATCTATAGTCGGTAGTTCGACCGAGTTTGTCGCCAAATATCAGAGTTTGTCGGTCTTGCGTTTAGGAGATATGTGAGATTTTCGCTACGACCTTCCGTTCTCGAGATCCAGGTAGAAATATCTCTATAGCATATCCCCACATATCTTCTAAACGTAAGATTGACAAACTCTGATTTTTGGTGACAAACTCCGACAAACTAATGGCTACACACTCAAGTTATCAGATTTTTGCTACGACCTTCCATTCTCAAGATCCAGGTAGAAAGGTCTCCACAGCGTATCCTCACATATCTCCTAAACGCAAGACCGACAAACTCTGGTTCTTGGTGACAAACTCCGACAAACTACCGGCTACACACACGAGTAATCAGATTTCTGTTACGACCTTCCGTTTTCGAGATCTGTGTGGCTCAGCTGTAGAGACGTCTCCTACAGCTGCGCCACACGTATCTCCTAAACGCAAGACCGACAAACTCTGGTTTTTGTGTGACAAACTCCGACAAACTAACGGCTATACATACAAGTAATCAGATTTTCGCTACGACCTTCCGTTTTCGAGATCTGTATGGCGCAGCTGTAGAGACGTCTCTACAGCTGAGCCACATGTATCTCCTAAACGGAAGACCGACAAACTCTGGTTTTTGGCGACAAACTATAGACTTCATCATGGCATAGTCAAAAAGTCAGATTTCCAACTTTTTTTTTGTGGCGCAGCTGTAGTCCGGCACGTGCTCTTGATTGACCGGTTTTTTTTACCATCGCCACTCGAAAAAGTGCGTTTAATTGAACGATAAAAGTGAATAAAAAGCGATTTTATTCACTCTAGATAAAGCTTTATCTGTCAGATAGCGTATTATACCGCCAAATTAAAAATGTTTGTCTTTCATTTGACTGTCACATTTTAAGAATGACATTTATTATATTTGGTTAATATTTAAACTGACTGATATGTTAACTGAGGATTGAAAAATCAGCCCTTAGTGTCTTATCTTTGGGTTCTTTTCTATATATTAGAGGGAGATTAGAAGTTCAGTCTTGCATCAGTCCATTCCATCAGTTTGGTACGATCTTCAGTTCAGAAAAATTGTCTATACAAACTGATGAAATGGACTGATGCCAGACTAATGTAATTTCCCTCTTAGCGTGGTTGTTTTATGTCATTGGAAAACTTCTAGTTTCACTATTTTCTAATTATTAACGGGCGCGATGTCGTCCTTCGTCGGAGAGCGAACTGTCTTATTACTTACGACCTACCTACAAAATTGATAATTTATCAATAACCATCATTGTTTAAATAAGTTATGTGTATGTATGTGTTTCTTAAATAGTTTGGATTGTGCTTAATGTATAAAGACGACGAGTTACGGTGTACAGAAAAACCCTTAAAGGTTTATGAGACACCGTCTTTGCATAACTTTAAATTGTAAATGTGTTTTTCTAATAAATAAACAAAATTAAAATAAAATTAGTAAGGGGGTATAGGTATAAGTACTGCTATTTGTTTTCTCGCAGTCAATGGTAAAAAGTAGAGTACACAACTCATGAAAAAAAGAATTTCATCTCGGTCCTTTGTATCCCTCGCTTCGCTCAGGATTCTACTTTTGAATCTCTCGCTACGCTTGGGATTCAACTCTAGAATCCTTCGCTGCTTTTGGGATTCAACTTAGTCCTTTGAACTATAAATTCCCTCTTTTTTCACTTTTTGTACAACCTACTATTATCCTAAGATGAAATTAAAATTGGTTTTTCTTTTATGCATAACGGGTCAGTTCTTGGCCTTCGACTCACCTGATGCTAAGTGATGATACCCCGAAGGTAGAAGCCCACTACACCCGGAATCCTCATCACTGAGTAAATATTGCCTTACTACATTTTAGTAAGTAATTTAAATATTGTTAAATTTATTCTTTATTCAATAAAATATTTATTATGACTTGATGAAAAGGGTATTTTTTTTAACATGTATTTTCTTTTCCAAATTTTTGAAAACTGCTTATATTTAAAGATTGGGACGAACAATTTAACAGAAAAATAAAAATAAATTACACAGTGTCCTTTTTTCTCCATTAAACCAATTAAAGTCAATTTAATTTTTAATGGATTAGAATTTACCGCCAAAACGTTTGGTTCGTTGGTCTTCTGTGTGACGTCATCTTTGTGTAAACAATTTTAACACCTTTGTAGTCTGTGCTACAATTTACTCTAAGATTTACACAAAGTTGACGTCACACAGTAGACGTCATCGAACCGAGCGTTTTGGCGGTAAATTCAAAACCATTAAAAATAAATTTGTTTTTAATTGGTTTAATGGAGAAAAAAAGTCATTATTTAATTTATTTTTATTTTTCTGTTGAATTGTTCGTCCCAATCTTTAAATATAAGCAGTTTTCAAAAATTTGGAAAATACCCTATTGTGTTATTTACCTCAAGTTATCGTCGATCTCCGTGAGGATGGGCTTCGGCTTAATGGTGACGCGGTTCACGTCTTCAT
The DNA here is from genome assembly GCA_943789525.1 of Agriphila geniculea. NCBI lineage: Eukaryota > Metazoa > Arthropoda > Insecta > Lepidoptera > Crambidae > Agriphila > Agriphila geniculea. Next base: position 6,054,067 of record OX038898.1, on the reverse strand, counting down.
GTAGACCCTCCAGCAAGTACCGGAGGAATTCCTGAGGAAAAAATATATTCAGTACAATACGTTTTAATTCAATGGAGGAATGTCACAAAAGGAGATGTCCCAGCGTTGCCCCAGTTTCATTGTATTTAATTACTTTCATAATTCTTGTTGTACCATATTTTTGCAATAAATGATTATTATTATTATTATTATTATTTAAAAAATGCTAATTACATTTTATTTAGATATAGTATCAGTCAAGAATTGTTTTATATTTAGAAAAACAATTACAAAAACATTAAGTTATTTTCTGAAGTATTTTGTGAAAAAAATGTAAGTAAATAGTACTATCATGATAAAAAATTGTGATTTAAAAGCGTTTTAACTTAAAAATCCAACTTTTTAATGCAGAAAATAATTATTAATCTGATTCTAGAATTAAATACCTACTCTGACATACTACTTTGATTAAGACGCGATAGACTTTCATTTTTTGAGAATGGTGGGGCAAATGACATAGGCGCGATGGGACATGTCCTTTTATCCCGCTTGGTGGCGCTACTGCTGCTGCAGTCCATTGTACGGGCATTTATCCACGATTTTACCATTTATTTTAAATTATTTCTAAATCAAAATAAAAAAAGGAGCTCGGTGGCGCAGTGGTTTAGCGTCTGGCCCAGCGATTGCGGAGGTTAAGCAACTTTTGCAAGGGTCGGTCATGGGATGGGTGACCAAAAAATTATTATCTCGAGCTCCTCCGTGCTACGGAAGGCACGTTAAGCCGTTGGTACCGGCTGCATTTGCAGTCGTTTACACCCACTAATCCGCATTGGGTCCGCGTGGTGGGTTATGGCCCGTCCTCCTTATCCACCCATAAGGAAGGCCTGTGCCCCAGCAGTGGGGACATTAAAAATGGCTGATGGACACATCTAAATGTATTGATACCAATAAATAATTATTATGGAAGTCAGACAGTAGATTGAAGAAAACCAAATTGTGTTGGAAGAAAAATTTATATTTACGAAAAATTGCTTCAAACATCCAAAAATTAATAGCAAACACATACAGAACAACAAAATGACAGATCTGCATCTACACTAGCGCCAAGTTAGTGGTAGTGCGCCGACTGGTGGACGATTTGTGAATCAGCAAAATCCATTCTGCCATTGCTGCTCTGAACATCGCGTGAGTCAATGCGCAGAACACACACAATTTCGATATAAGTGGGAGAGAGAGGCGGTGGTGGGCAGTGTTGCCAACTAGATATCTTGAATTCCGCCAAGCATGTTTGTATTTTCCGTCAAAATGATACATTTTTCCGTCAAAAAAAAAAATCGTCAAATAAAATACCGATCACTTCATCGAGTTAATTCTACGAGTATAGTATCATGCCTTGTCTTTTTTTCAGGACAAAATGTATTTTTAAAATGGTATTGACCATATTTTCTGCACTTCTTTTCCTTTATTTTGATTTGACTTCATTCATCACGCTGAAAATGTCTTGACATGACATGATTAGTACATAAAATATGTCAAAAAACAAAATAACAGATTTCTGACATGACATTTCTGACAGTTTTCACAAAATAACAGATTTCTGACATTTATTCGATCATGATATGAACTCGATCTCGTTGAGTAGGAGGGCAGATGCCGTTAGTTCGATGATCTAACTGGAGGAGTTGATGACGCATTATTCAGCATTGTAAGTTTTTGTCGCATCATAAGGGGCTGGGTATGGGTAGACACATCAATAATCATAGTCCAATATGAGAAGAAATTACTGCTATCTATCATTTCCGATTTCTGCCGCGTACAAGAGTTGTTGTGATCGAAATCGGGTATATTTAGTATAGCTTTCGTTTTACATTGTTACTACTAAATATACCCGAAGTGGGCCGAGTCGCTGTCTTATAGAGGTTCATTTAGGAGTGCTAGCTAGATTTGCTTCATCTTCTAACTATACCCGAGGTCGACCAGGCCTGTGACGTCACCGGTCCTCACAAGGTACATTTTGTAAACGCGCGTTGATGACCCTGGATGAAACTGACAATTGATAAACAAGTTCTTTCCACGTCATGCTACCCTGGTACTTGGCTGTAGTTTAAGCCCGACCACATACACGACGGAATGCCGATTCGGAATTACGAACGGAATATCGATAATGTATGAAAATTCCGTACGGAAAAATCCCGCATGTGTGTGGTAGGTCCATTGGTTTGTATGGATTAGGTGCGTTTGGAATTATCATAATCATAATCATAAATATTACGTAACACGAAATTCCGTCTGTGTGTGGCCACTCATAGAAGGTTTCTAATGTTATATGCTCGTGAACGGGTGCTGCCAGTGGGAATGGACCTGCTTCTGAGTACCTATCTTAACGCATATTGAATTGTAAGAATTGCGTTTTTTTATTTTTTATAACTTGTATAATTTGCGGTAAATATTGCACTTTCGAGTAGCAGACAGAACTGTACCCTTAGCACGAACAGCTATCGAGAAATCTTACGCGCGTCAAAAAATACTACTCGATAACGTACTCGATACGAAAGCTAGCAAAATCGGCAGCACCAATTTTACAGAGCTGGCTAACGTTAGCTCGATAGTAGTAGCGATAAATAAAGCTAACGTGCATGAAGCAAGGTGCGTTCAAAAACCATGTTACATATCTATGTAAATCATAAATATTTAAATTAAAATTCAATCAAGTTGTTTATCATCATAATTTTACATTTATTATTATTATTATTGTTAATAAAATTGTTAACAATATTAATTTCATTTAATAACTTAAATTAATTTGCAAATATTAAAATAATTTTTCAATAAGTGCATGATTTTGCCCATGCTTTTGAACGGTCATTGCACCTTGCCCGTGATTGGTTTGAAAAAGAAGAGTGTCTCTATTCTTTCTCTCTTTCTTTCTCATTATGTGATTTAATAAAAAATATAACCTAAAACTTAGAATAATTACACCACCTAAAATAATAAAAAGCCGTAAAGCCATTTCTTTATGTTGTTTTTGTCTAAAGTGATTTATCTGTGTCGGCTAACAAATAATACAATCGTGAGGAAATAATATTATGACCTAATAGTTAACTACAATGTGTCATAATTTCATCAAATTGTTCTACTTATTTGAAGATTTTTTATGAACTTGAAGAATAACAATGGATTATCGTCAAAGAACAAGAAATTGTTTACAAATAAACAATAAAATCTTTGGACGTGCTATGAAAATATGTGAATTTCATCGGAATTAGTGCCTGCCTATAGTGTTTGAATATTCGATAAACTTTATAAAGTTTGCATTGTTATATTTAGTTAGTGTTTTCGTCATAGTTTTAAGGTCTTATTGTTTTAATACCTAAATTAAATATAATTAATTAACTGTATGCAAAATGTGTGATTTTGTGACTGAAAACAAATATTATAAGTATAACACCGTATCCTCTAGTTTTATTTGAGTTTTGTAGGTAAGTTCTAAAATATTGCTAAAAATGTAGGTATGGTGGATGTGTGGGACACCGTGGATAGCGTATAATGAAGAGATTTTTATTTTACAAATTTCTATGTTTAAAGAGAACAATTTAAGTAATATCGCCTGTGGATATTTTAGTGGACATGTCATAGTTCTCAAATTTAATTTTTGTTACTACATACATGCTTTTAGAATTTAATAATAAATAATACAAATTTGCTCGAAAAGTCTCTCACTGAAAAAATGTCAGTGAGTAAGTTGTCGATAGCCAGCTTGCGAGTGTCTCGATACCGTATGTCAAAAGTGGGTTCGTGCTACCGATTTCCATACAAGTTGTAACTTTACTATTCGATCTCGATTCGAAGGCTGCTCGATACCTTATGTCAAAATTTTTCGTGTTTCCAAATCTTAGTTCCGTTTACGGACGTAGTGGCGCTGTACTAATTTCCATACAAAATTGTGAGATTCGAGTAATTTTACGCGCGTTATTTTTCTCGATAGCTGTTCGTGCTAAGGGTACTGATCTCTCAACTAGTTGAAAGTTATTTACTCTCACAACTACCTATCCGATATGTAGTAGGTAATTCATTTCAACCTACCCATTGCGTGTAAACTTATGTTAATTATTGTGATGGAAAATGATAAAATTATTTCTATTGATTGCAATGATGCAAACCGCACTATAGCGGAGAGGCGCGGCGCGGCGCGGCGCTGCAGACTTGGGAGCGAAAGAATATTTTGCCGCGCCGCGCCGCTCCGCTGCCGCTAGTGCGGTATAGCTCGCGGCGCGGCGCGACCGAATATTCTTCATAATTGAGCTTCAGTCTACAGAGGGCATTTGGAAATATCTGTAGCGGCATCTACCGTACCGCCGCACATAGCAACACACGGTTACAACAAGATTCAACCACCATGTTACTAGATGGCGCTAGTGTCGAATGAACACAAAGATTAGTAAAGAATAACATCTCGTAGTATGGAGACCAATATGTTGAAACCTACATCTCGCTATCGGAGTTTTCTCCGCCACCAAACTATATATACAACTTCCAACCATCATCGGTTGGACCGCGGTCCCCGGGCTAAGATCACCCAGCCCGGAGGAAGATCTTCCATTTTGGCCTTCCTACTAGTGGCTACCTACTTCTCTCCATACCATACTACCCTACTACATATCCTACATATCTATTTCTACTGACTGATATTTCAGTGTACAAATTTTGATCAATTCACAAAGTGGTATTTTACGTGATCATTTCATAAATCATCATAATCATAACTCATCATAAATAAATAAAAAAAATATATATATAAGGATGTGTTGCTAAATCGTTCCTTGGAAATTCGTTCTAGGGAACGCGTGACCGAGCGTTCCCTTTTCGTTAGTGCGTCCAACTTCAATGAAATCTTGCCAGTCTGGCATTTTCGGCCGCTCCGCTGCATCGATAGTGCGTTTAGGAGAGGCCGCGCCGCGCAGCGCCGCTCCGCTGAAGTGCGGTTTGACCTTTAATTGTATTTTGGTGATGACCAGACCCCGGATTTGCGGTAGCACGAATAAAATGACGTTTAATAGTGCGTGGACAACTTGATTACCTATTTGTGTAATTTATCGATAAAAAAATATAATTTTGTAACGTGATATATATAGACTTACTGTCGGAAATAGTAGAAATTACCTACCTACATTAAGAAAAGTGGAAATCGTGAGATGTATAAATAATAAAATTCACTGCAGTTTTTCCTGATGCAAAGATAGCAAAGTCAAAATGAGTGAAGTAGAATGTCATTATTTTCAGAAATACATCCTCCTTGGTAAAATACAAAAAATAAATATAGACGCGATCAAAAAAGTTCCACTTCAAAAATATTTTCAAAACATCGATATGTAAAAACATTTACGATAATTTGGTAATCACTAGCAAGTTTGTATTCCTGCCACCGCAAATCCGGCCTTTAGTGATGACCCAAAGACGTAACCCTACAAATTGGTAAGTTCTTTCCAGGTTATGCTGCCCTGGTACTTCTTCTGCTATTATTACTTATGCACACGGATATGCTCGATTGCGAGCAAGATTTTTTCAGAATAGTCCTGGGTTTGGTACTTGTCTGTAAAACCTTGGCTACGGATATAAGAATTATAGATGGGAATCGAACCTGTGCGTCCTGCTGGCTGTACCCCATGAACCTGGGCGCGAACCGCTGCACTTGCGATTTGAGTGAGGTAGTGTTAACTACTGAGTCCTTCTCTCCGCTGCGCCATAACTCTTTGATCACGCTCGCGAACGCTGCAAACAAAAAAAAAAACAGTAAATAATTTGTCAAAAAATATCCGGTAGTTCCCATTTGTTCTATAGAACTGACGTCACCGGGACAAAATAAGACTATTCTGTGCTATTTTTTTCCATAAAAATGTAAACAAAGGTGTTGCCAGGACAAAACAACATAAAGGGAAATAGTACATTGCTAAGTCAAGAAATAAACACACTAACATGTTTTTTCAGCACAAACCTAATAAAAATAGATTAGATAAATATTCTAAATCATGAGTTTTGCGGCAAAAATAGTAATATAATTTAATAATTAATAATAACAGTTTTACAGTAGAAAACATTTTATGATGCTGTGCACGCACACATCTACTGCGAACCGTACACATCAAACCTTTGGTTCATTTTATAAAATTTACAGTCAATTTCTAAGTAAAGTTTTCTTATCAATTCGTTTCAAGAGATTTTAACATCAAAAATTATGATATATTTAAATAAAAGTTCTTATTACCGTCCTATTTTAAAATTACCCTGGATGACATCATATTTATTATGACTCAAAATATAATAAACAAATCGAAAAGTCATAAAAGTGACCAAAGGTTTTCAATATCCGAAAATGTCTCTATAAGGGTCAGTTTGTCAATTTGACAGTGACATTTCTTTGTTTACATTTTTGCTGGGAAATTAGTAATGCGACTTTAGATTAGGTTAGGTAGTAAGATCCACTTGGAACACTGACTACATTTTGAACCTTAATCTTTACGCAATAAGGTCCACTTACCCTTAATAAGTGCGCCCTTCATAGTGGATAGAGTGGTGTTGATCTCGCATTTGTCTTCAGATATATACTCAAGCAATGGACGAGTATTGGACAAGCACTGGAGTACTGAGTTCATGAAGCACGTGTTCCCGATGTTACGAAGGCCGTTTAGACCTGGAAAAATACAATTTTGTTGTCCAAATATACAGGGTGTTACAAAATAATCCGCAATGCCGAATGTGGCCATCAAACTGAGCAACTTTTACTATGGGACCAACTCTGAAATCGCGAAAAAAAATCAGCTGTTTCGGACAATAATTAATAACGAAAATATCAAAATGTATGAAACAGCTGATTTATTTTCGCGAATTCAGAATTGGTCTGTTCTGAAATCAAGACGCTTCTAACGATATCTCATTTGTAAAAATATATCAAGTCATAGACATAGAAAAATTTTCACTGCGCTCAAGAAGACCAACAAAGCGTGGAAAAGAGAAGTTAACATCATACGGACACGGTCTATGTAAAAAAGAGACAAAGGATCAAGTGACATGTGCCAACATTTTTTACAGTAAGAGCCCCTAGCGTCCCGCCTAGCAAATGAGCAATCACAGTTTGTTTAAAATATTTTTTAATCTTAATTAGAATTTAAAATAAAGGTATCGTGGAGCTATGGTGTCTTCTGCTCTAAGTAATTGTGATGTGACAAAAAGAAACAATCCAAGTAATCACACTTTTCACAGGTAAATAAGATATTGCCACACATTTCTCTTAAACCAAATTTCGCTACATTTATTCGTTTAGCGATAAAGAAAACAGTATGGAACATAGTTTATTAACTTCCTTTGCCATAATATAGTCATATTTTACGTATCTCATATAAAATGTATTGATTCGTTTTCGGATCACCTGTTTATTGACTTTGTTGTTCTTTGACATTCTATTTCTATGGGTCAAGTAGTTTTTTGAGCTACGATGACCCATACAAACAAACATACATATACCTGTTAACTTTATTACCCTTTCTGCCGTAGTTGGGTAAAAACAAGCAGAATTGAATGGCAATAAATAAGTTAAAATTAAGTGGCCAATGGTAGCTTAAGCCCTCTAGTCAAACTAACTTTATTTGCCAAAGTTATAAATGAACTTCGATATCCAGTGACATAACCAAAGATTTATAAGATGTCAAATTATATCGAAAATGTCTTTTTGTATCGGTTTTAAACAGTTGAATTCAAATGCTGTATTTCTTTTCCATGGCAAATCGACCACCGATTTTAGCTGTCATTGCTGGAACACAAAACAATTTGGTTAAAAAATCTAGTTATCTTAGGCTGGTATTATAGAATCAAACTCAGACTCAAATCTCTGCTTGAGTACAGTTAGAAAGAGATGGTGCTATATGCGATGAATAGCACCATCCCCTTCTAACTGTACTCAAGCAGCAAGCAGTGCTTGGGTCTCGTTCTGTAATACGAGCCTTAGATTACTAGATTTTTCAAGCAAATCGGGATGATGACTAATTAATAAAATAACGAAATAAAATACTAATAAAAATTGTAAACATATTAAACTTTTAGAGTAGCTTGTATACTTCTTGGTTTTATATATTGCATATTATTTGTTTTATGACCCTTCAAAGTTGGGTGGACAAGTCCATTTAAAAAGTATAAAATTTATTAAAATAAATAATTCCTTTAATTAGTCCGTAAAATGTATAGCAAATTTGTCTAAGAAACCATTTTGATAAACACAATATTTAATATAGCTGCCGAACAAATTTCCTACGCGTTGCATACAAACTACTCAAGCGTGACGTCATAATCGAGTAGCCGTTAGTATGCAGCGTTTTTGGATTTGTGTGCATTTCAAACTGTGATATCTCGGGCAGTTTTCATGCTAGCGAAATAATTCTTTTACCAATGTTTCTTTTTTAGGGAGGTAATTTATGTAACATAAAATAAAAAAATAGTCATCATGCCAATTCTTAAATTTTTTTTAGAAAACTTATTTAATATCTCACCGCTGGTTTGGCTTTGTTTGCTCGTCTCTATGGCAGAGTCGGATCGCTCGCTGCTACGCCGCTGTACGCTTGGACCGCTTTTTCCGCTCGTAGTAAGCTCCTGTAGTCATAAGTACTTTTATAAAAAAAGTCTCAAAAAATGTTGTTCAAAAAACACCTTGAAAATACAAGTAAAATTAATGATTAGCAGAACATAAAACACATGCGACACTAAAAACACATCTGCACTTTTTAGTGCTATTGAAAAAACAATAAAAAAAATCTAAATACACTGCTTAAAATATGTTTGTTATACTTACTTTTTCAGTTGTTTTGTAAAGATAATTTTGTGTCATAATAACATAAATACATTTTGTAATTGTAATAAATAAATTCTCTCTACTTTACTTATATGTTCCAAAAATTGATATTTCTTTCTTAACATACAATCTTCAATCATACAATACAATCATAAATAATATTCAAACATTCATACCACTCCTGCATACTTAATAAACATATATTGTATTAATAATTATATAGTATTTATAATTATACAAAGTGTAACAGAAATAATGGTTAATCAGAATATGGTAGATAGGAACCATCAAACTGAACAACTTTTACTATGGTCCCATAGTCTAACTAACTCTGAAATCGCGAAAAATACATTTTCATGTTTTCGTTATTTATTTTTGTATGAAACAGCTGTTTTTTTCACGATTCCAGAGTTGTTCTCTTAGTAAAAGTTATTCAGTTTGATGGTCCCTGTCTACCATATTCTGGTTAAGCTATTAATTCTGTTACATGTTAAGTACAAATACGTATACACGGTTAATTTTTTAGTATATCTAAAAATGAAATGAGTGTTGATCGAGTATGTACAGTTAAAAGTTTCAATATTCAATAATTGGTCAAGATATTGAGGTTTATTATGTCCCAAAATTTCACTAATTTCTGGACTTAAGAGCTCATTCATAGGATTACACGCGCGTAATCAAAAGAGACGATCTTGTTTACCTACGTAAATAATGAAAAGAATGAATCTACGCACGTGTTTAGATGAGTAAATGTTTCTGCCCGGGCGGGAAAATTGGGAAAAAACCCAGGCACTTTGGGAATAAACCCATAAGTGCCCAATAAATGCCCAATGCGAGGGCAGGAAAGAAACATAGTTCAACGACGCTTAAATGAAAAACTATTATAGAATTAAAACAAAATATTAGTGATTTAACAAATATTCATTAGAATTTGACTTTTTGGTATATTTTTTCTAATTTAAGTTTAGTTAAAACCGTACAAAAAGCAATCAATAAAATCATAGGTAAATCATAAATGCGAATGCGAATTTGTTTGTTTGTCCGTAAAGTTTAGTAAAGAAATTTTGCACACACGGGGTGTTTTCAGCCAGAAAAAAGTACTTTTCTCGACTCCTAAGGGATAACTATAAATGTTCACGTAGACGAAGTCACGAACGGTCCTTTGATTGCAACATTAGTGGATGAAACTGACTAAAAAGCGCTCTGCGCGTCCGTATTTTATTATACACAGGCATTTTTCTGAAAATTCAGGCAGGCGTCCTTCACTCGCTCAAGGTCGCGCGATAAGCAACTACCGCTAGCCGTTCGTTCGAACGAACAAGTGAGCCGCGGGCTGCCACACGCCCGCCTGTGTAGTCGCGCGCATGGAAATAGTACTATAAACCGGAATGAGCGCTTCGCCCCAAAACGAGCCGACAGAGAGGTCAAGTAGATGTATGTGTCCTTTTCTTCATTAGGGTGACCAAACCGTATGGTTGGCCGGAGACATACATAATACTTTAAACTGTTTAATATAAACTTAAATACCTAGGTAGTTCTTTATTTATAATTAACACTTATTACTGCGTTTTTATTAGGTTGCTTGCTCTTTTGTTTGTTTGAGCACAAATTTTGCAAACGATTTTATACAAAATTCCCGATGACCTAGAGACTTGAAACTTTGAACACAGGTCAGAAATGGAAGGAAATGCAATATTACAGTGTCATTGAGGTGATCTATAATGGAGCCGGAAGAACGCCACAGGAACTTTATGATGAATGAAACTATACAACCCCATCGTGTTTGGGCTTATTAGAATTGTCTTGACAAGTACTCTGACGGGAGACGAGGTTCAGGGTGGGATGATGAAGTCTGGATTCCATGCCATAGGAACTCAATATTGAAATCATGCAACCCCATCGAGTTTGGGCTCGTTTGAATCGTCTTGACGAGTGCTCTGTTGGGTAATAGTATCCAAGAGTCTGATGATGGAGCCGGAACAAGGCCACAGGAACTCTGCAATAAAACCTTTCAACCCCATCGAGTTTGGACTCGTTTGAATGGTCTTGACGAGTACTCTGATAGGCGGTGGTATATTTTTAGTTTAGCTCGTTAACTAAAAAAAAGAAAATTAATATTTATTTAAAAAAAATATATTTTTTAAGAACAAATTATTTATCACGTTTTTATTAAGTTGCTTTTTTGTTTTTATTTTTTAAATATGGTAATTCAACCAATTAAAATCTAGTTTATTCAATTCAATTTAATTTCAAGTGTAAAAAATTACAAAACTTTAAAGTTTATTCCAATTTTTAATAAAAATGCAATGTGCGTGAACTTCGGAAAAACAAATAAATGTTGGAAAAACAAGTAAAAGTAGGAAAACATTGTCTTAAAAAAGATGCAAACGATTTTCGACTTTATTGACGTTTGAAATTCGATTGCTTTTTCCTTTTTGATAATTATACTTGTACATTTACTTTGCTGTTTCATTAAAAACTGTTATTTTGGTAAAGATATCAATAAGGTCTAAAATACTTGTAAGTTAATAAAATGGGTGCAAGAGATTTACGACGACACAATGTAACAATACAACTAATATTATAAATGTGAAAGTTTGTGGGTTTGGATGTTTGGATGTTTGTTCCTCAATCACGCAAAAACTACTGAACGGATTTGGTTGAAATTTGGCACACAGATAGTGGATAGCCTAGATTAAAACATAAAATATTTTTTATCCCGATATTTCCACGGGAACGGGAACCACGCGGGTGAAACCGCGGGTGGCCGCTAGTGTTTAATATATAAAAAAAAACAAAATGGCGGCCAACTATATTGTTCGTGGGCCGATTTTATGAAACTCTATTTTGTTACTATTTTGATAAAAATATAACAAAGAAATGTAAAAATATAAAAAAATATAGCAGCCAACTCTTTTATTTGTGGGCTGATTTGAATGAAACTCGGTTCTTAGTACTAATTTGACAAGAAAATAATGACACAATATGTATTGCAAAAATTAAAAAATCCAAGATGGCAGCCAACTTGTTTGTTTTTGGGCCGATTTCGATGAAACTCGGTTTTTGGTAATATTTTGACAAGTAAATAACAACGTAATTTTTAAAATACTAAAAATCTAAGATGGCGGCCAACTTTTTTGTTTTTGGGCCGATTTTGATGAAACTCGGTTTTTGGTACTAATTAGACAAGAAAATAACAACTCAATGTAAACTGATGGAAAAATCAAAAAAGATCAAAATGGCTGCTAATTTGTTTTTGGGTTGATTTTGATGTGACTCAGTTGAAACAACAAATAAATAATTTGGCTGCCATCTTAGATTTTTTTATGACATTCCGTTGCTGTTTTTTTGTCAAAATAGTACCAAAACCCGAGTTTCATCAAAATCGGCCCATAAACAAAAAAGTTGGCCGCCATCTTGAATTTTTTAATATTTAAAAAATGCGTTGTTATTTTCTTATCAAAATAGTGCCAAAACCCGAGTTTCATCGAAATCGGCGCATAAACATGAATTTGATTATTAATATAAACTTTACCCCTCGCCTGCGACTTCCAGTTATTTCCATTGATAGAACAATTTCGTTTTTGGGAAATCAGAAATGGTGTTAGTATTTATGGTCACCCTAGTTTTGTAAAGGAATATTTCCCGAATATTGAAATTCTAAAATTGAAATTTGGCGCCAAAGTCAAAATCGGATCGGAGTTGCCAGGATTGACACTTGAATTTATACAACTACAATAATGCTGATTAGCATTATTGTAGAAATCTAATTAAATCAAAAGAGTAAGTTCAGTGTTATTTTACAATTACTATGTGTTATTCTAAATTAATATTTAAGTAGTATATTTTCAATATTCCACTCCGAATCCTTAACTTTGACAAACTACGTGATTGGTAACGTACATTTTTTTTTCCTACTATCGTGGTATTATTGTTTAGTAATGGCAATTGTGCGAACGAGACACCGACCTCCACCTAGTGTTGTTTCATTCACACAGTAGAGTCTTCAGTCAATGTCATCGATAGAATTTCAACTCTATGACAAAGGTAATACAGTTGAATTTCTTTTAAACGAATTGTGAAAATTTTTGTTTAGTACTCACTCCTTATATGAACCTCCTTGGTCGCGCGGCATCTTAATGCCGGCGTAGTATATTTTCTCTTTATAATAGTGACAATGTCGAATCGACATTACATACCGTGTACGGATGTCAAAATCAAAAAACCAATAAACAATTTGTCGTTTTCACATGTCGTTTTCAAATTATGATATATGCTACGCAGTTCATTTAGAGGAAGACGACCCTAACGTTGCGTCGTCAGAAAAGGTAAGAGCACGCGATAGAAAGAGAGGCAACTACTAGGAGCGCTGCGCGATCTGAATTGCACTTTATTGTGTTGGAGGTAAAGTCGCTATTTATTTAAATGACTTTGCGGAGTGCTGCTTCTGTACTTGTACTATTAGTTATTCTGTGATTCAGGCATCTTGTGCGTCCTAGGCGTCTTCCCTTACATAGATGGTAACCCTACTCCACCGATATTTTACTTATACAATGTTTGTCGTGAAGAATGCTACCGGCACGGTTGGAACATAATTATATTTAGGCTTTAATCAATGAATTATGACAAATTTATCTAAATAAATTAACTTTCAAAGTAAAATATATTTTGTACATATATTATGTTATACAAAATAAATGCCCAGTGGGCGGGAATTTATGGGCGCTTGTTGGGAATATTCCTAATCCGTCTAAAATGCCCGGCATTTTCCCCATCACTAGGCACGTGTATTGACATTTTTGTGAGTTTGCCGATTAATCAAGATATTTTTCCGATATTTTCAAACTAATTAATTTTTAACTTTTAACTGCACGTTCATATTCAGAGACGGGGTCTGATTTCCCTATTTAATTGTTAGATATATTATACTTAAAAATTAACGATGTATTTTTAAGTATTGACAGGTAATCTTTCACAAAAATTCGCATGCAATAATGACTCCAAAGCCTAAGTAATAAGGTTCACATGATAATTGTTTGATTTCATTACTTTCAATAAAACGCATGCAATTTTGAACCTTAAATCTGGGTTCTAAGGTACCATTCGAACGATAGCAGTTGCCGCTAGCTGATATCGGCTGCGTGTAGACACCCTACCCACTGTTTGTGAAAGAATAATTATCAATTTAAAAAAAAACACATAATATTTTAAACTTCTGCATTATAAATACTAATAGAACACTATCAATAAATATATGAGTTAAAGCAACCACAGCCTACTTATTACAATTTCTTAAAATTTGACAGTTTTTCAATGACTTCAATGTATCTCTTTTATTTGCTATTGCAATACATGATGTAAAAAGACCCTCAACGAAGCCGAGGTCTACGTATTCTGAACAATAGCCCATCATCAGGACCATGTCTGTTCTAAATTATTGCTGGGAAACGATTTTCATTTTTGGTGTTAAGAAAGCACAGCAAAAGGTACCACGCAATGTAACGGTACACAGCCGCGTGCGGCCGAGTTGAAAGATGGAGTTTTTGGCGCCATTTTGTCGGGTTCGGTTTGGTGACTATTTTAATTATTCGCAAATTGATTCATAGTGGATATTGTGTCTTAAAATTGGTGCAGTTTTGTGGTACAAGTGTCTACGCAACTGAACAATATGTGGGATAATTGAAATAGGCGCGATCTTGGTTATGTGAAGCCGAGACTTTTATTGTAGTGGTGGCTGTCTACCTCGGCTAACCTTACCGAGTAAACTGTCTTGATATACTTGGTACCAAATGCTCTAAGCAGCATTGGAATGCGATGTACCCGCATTTTAATGTAAACTGAAACAATCTACAACTGAACTATTCAACACTTGACACTGGCAAAAATTATCTCTAAGAGGTAAGTAGATTGCCAAAACAAAAATAAGAAGAAGAAGAAGAAAGGCAGCGTTTGTGTGTCTGCGCATGAGATACGTTGAGTGATGACGTTTTGATACCATTGTTTGTTACGAAATACTTAAAATTTTGATAACGTTTCTTTGAAATAAAATTAGGAAATAAAAAGAGTTTTTATAAAAATCTTGAAAAACGATTTAAACAAATCGACTTTGACGTTCAATATAGCTATTAATTTCCCAGAAAAATGATCCTGATGATGGGCGGAATGCAGCGAACTAAAATCTATGGAAGTGTAATTGCAAACAAATATTGCTTAAAAAATGGCATCACGGGGCCGAAAGAGTACAACCCGCTCAGCTTTATTCGGGCCAGCCACGCACCCGGTGATGACGTTAACGTGCTTTACAATAATTTCAGTTGGTCAGTGGCAGTAAAAATATGCAGAAATAACGTATCATATTTTTTCGTTTAAGTATAGGAAATATCTGAGTATACAAATTATGCTAATTTAAATTAATTTAAATTAATTATGCTAAAATTACGCTAATAAGCAATCAGTACTCAGACGCTTTGTGCTGCAAATGCCAGCATTTTTGGCTCCATCCACTTAGTTGTACTTTTCGTGTGGTGCCATTTTTTGAGCACAATGCTTGTTCCTTTAGTTCGCTGGCGGAATGCCTGGATTTCTGATTCGTTGACGGTCTTTTTACACCCTTTATACAGCGAGAAAGAGATGTAACTATAACAAATCATAAACCTGGCAAGTTTTAACAGTTTTTAAAACCCTTGTGTCGCTTTACTATTCTTTCTACCCTAATCCAAGACTGAATCAAGCGTTCCTTCCTACCCACTAAATAATCACTACTATCACCAATAAGACACGTATATACCTGGTAAGTAAGAGTAAGAGGAGCTCGGTGGCGCAATGGTTTAGAGTCTGGCCCGGCTATTGCAAAGTTTAAGCAACTTTTGCAAGGGTCGCTCATGGGATGGGTGACCAAAAATTTACTATCTCGAGCTCCTCCGTGCTTCGGAAGGCACGTTAAGCCGTTGGTCCCGGCTGCATTTACAGTCGTTAACACCCACCAATCCGCATTGTGCCCGCGTGGTGGGTTATGGCCCGTTCTCCTCATCCACCCATAAGGAAGGCCTGTGCCCAGCAGTGGGGACATTAAAGTGGTTGATGGACATACCTGGTAAGTATTGACAGCGTATGCCCTCGCGGGCAGCCGCGGCGCCGCATGGCCGGGCGCGTCGCTGCGCGGCCGCGGCTCGAAACAGCGCCGACAGCCACACCTCATGCCTTAGCAGCGCGGTCACGCATGCTAGCAGCGCCAACGCGTAGTACTGGAGCATGCAACGGCGAGCCCTCCCAGGGGTTGAGCGGGATTCAAGCCTCGAGAACGCTTGAGAGTAGCGAGTACAGGCAGGCGACCACGGATTTCCGACTACGAGGAGCGTACTTGACTACGAGTGTAGCGAGTACAGGCAGGCGACCACGGAGTTCCGACTACGAGGAGTTTAGCTATTGTCGATCGATTGTCAAACGAGATCGAACGCTTGACTACGAGTGCAGCGAGTACAGGCAGGCACCAAGGAGTTCCGACTACGAGGAGCGTAGCGATGGTCGAGAGATTGAACGCTTGACTACGAGTGTAGCGAGTAGAGGCAGTCACCAAGGAGTTCCGACTACGAGGAGCGTACTTGACTATGAGTGTAGCGAGTACTGGCAGGCGACCACGGAGTTTCGACTACGAGGAGCGTAGCTATTGTCGATCGATTGTCAAACGAGATCGAACGCTTGACTACGAGTGCAGCGAGTAGGCACCAAGGAGTTCCGACTACGAGGAGCGTAGCGATTGTCGAGAGATCGAACGCTTGACTACGAGTGTAGCAAGTACAGGCAGGCGACCACGGAGCTCCGACTACGAGAAGTGTAGCGATTGTCAAACGAGATCGAACGCTTGATTACGAGCGTAGCAGGAATAGGCACGCGAGAGTATATTTTGACTACGAGAGCATAGCTGATTTAGCAGGTGACTGACTACGAGGCTCGTAGCAAATTTAGGCACTCAAGATGAGTCGATTTTAAACTCTTTTGACTACGAACGTAGCTAGGTAAATACGTTTGCTGATGCTTAAACTTGGGTGCTATCGGAATGCTTGGATTTTTGCTGTCAGTATAACTTTTCTTCGCTTAGATGATGGGATGATAGAACACAAACTGACGAAGCTTCAAATACGCGATCTTACCAATAGCTGTACAGTTAATTTCCAGATTTTGTAACTTTCAATAAGTTAATACAAGCAACAAATTCCTCCGTTTTATTATGTCGGGTCAACTTTGTTCAAAAAAGTATAGAATATTAACAAGCGGTTTCTCTATCAAGGTTTGTTCTAGTAGCGTAAAATGCTATTTCACTTGATACATCAGCAGAAATATCGCAGGATATGTAGCAATGTAAAAGAGACACGGTGGATGCGTGTTATGAAGTTATGATGCTATTTAATATCCAAAGTTTCGTTTCGTTTCGGGGGACTACTGCATCTAAATCAGTTTGCAAGGAATCGACAGGTGGTCTTGGATTCTTTCAGTTGCTAAATTCAGCGGGAGATTCTTTTTAGCTGCCTTGTAGCAAAACAGAGTGAAATCAACAGATAATGCGTTAGGGTTTGTAGAAACACGTAGAACTTTTCGATCCGCGTAGCACTGAATGCGTTCGTAGCCGTAGCACAGTTTTTAACACAAAAATTTAATGTCACCAACTCGAAAAAGTCAAACGATAAAGTTCACAATTCACAACGTAACGTTCAGTATTTTATTAACCGCAATGATTCTCACGAAGGAACTAGTAAAAATAACTTTTTAACGCTTCCCGTAAGTTTGCATTCGGCTTGGAAGGCAAAACTTTAGTTGAGGGCATTAAAACCTATAATTTGTACCACAACCTTTTTCAACACTTTTGTTTTTTTATCTATTATGATAACCTATGGTAATGTTAAAGAGTTCTATTGGTAGATCTAGAATTCTATTCGTATGTACTTAAATGTTTCTGGTTATATTTATTTCACAGCACAATTTCCACATAGACGAAAAGTACGATCACATTGCTCCACAATGTTGCGTCATGGATCAACACTGCACAATATTATCACTTTCATTTGACAGGCAAAGCCCTATGAAAACGATACCAAGGTCACCTCAATCTACATCACAGCTAAGCCGAAAGAAACGGTGGCCGTTTGCGCGCGTAACCATTAAAAAAGTTGGTTGTGTCAAAGTGACAGCGGAATCAAAATGGCGATCAAGTTATTCCCGCGGAAAACGGCATTTTAGACTTGGAACGGCGATGACGTCATCGAGTCTAGCTCGCGGGCAAGAGGCTCACTGATCGCGCGGCGCCGGCTCGGGAACGCCAATGATCATTGCCAAATTTCACAATCACATCTTACAGACGTAGAGTTTAAGACAGGTCATAAAAGCAGTAGTTTAATACCGCATCTTGATAATAACTACTACTGATATCAATATTAAGGAAGCTCTTAGCGACCATTTTTGGAATAAACCACAAAAAGCTAATCAGAAAAACTCTGGATAAAAATCTAGGATGTATTCATACGGCTTTATTAATAAACGAAGACTAAGTGTACACCCTGGCTAAACCAAAAATATTGCTTAGCAATATTACTCTTTACGCTTGACGTCTCAAGGCGTCATATTCTTAAGCAAACTTCTTGGTTTAACGAGGGTGTAAACTTATTCTACGTTTTAAAACCGAGAAAGCTTGCAACTTCTACAAAAAGACAGGGACAAAGTAAGACAGAGAAAAACAAGCAGCTTTTGACATGTTTCTTGCCGGTTCTTCTCGTCACAAAGTTATGGAGTAGGTATCTTCTTTAACATTCATAAGTGCCACACTACACATCTCGGTGTTACCAGGCCAGGCGCACTCCGCATTTTAAGAAGCTAAAAGTACGCGGTGGACCTCTTTAACGAGGCCAATTTCATACGCCAGAAAAGATAAGAGCTACGTGATAGAAAGAGAGGCAACCATAGGTAAATGTAATCATAGGGAAGGGAGCACTGTGCGACCTGAATTACACTGTATTGTGTCGGAGCAAGAGTCGGTATTTATTTAACTGATTTGCGGAGTGCATCTTCTGTACTTGTACCATTATGTATTCAGTGGCGTTACTGCTTCGATGTTATCTATGTTAGTGATTTAACATATTGATATCCATTCACTACTTTTGTCACCTGTGCCCTTGACTCTTTGCTAAGTATAAATAAACATAGCCAATATTTGTACTCTGAATTATGTGAAGTCAGGCTCAGTGAAGCGATACGATACCATATAAAAGTTAGGATAGGCTCATTGAAACCGTTTTCTAGACTCAACAATAGCTTACGGGTATGCCTGTTCATAAATGACGTAACATATGACCATTTTAGTCGGATTTCACACTGCAATGGGACATTTGAAGACCAGTGGGGAAAATTTGGAAAGAAATATACTGATGAAAAAAAACGGGAGAAAAGTTGAATCTGTCAATGTTTTGGCAAAACAACACATCTCCAACTAAATTCACCGACTCTGTTGTCTAGTGGTTCACCCATCACCCCTGAAAGACAGTGCAAGGGTTTCGGGTTCAATTCCCAGGAGGGGGGGTACAATTTGTACTGTTTGATTGGCGGTAGGGCTTATTTCAAGTCCGCCTGGCTAGCTACCAACATCTTACATAAGTCTGACGTCATAACAACAATTTAAAAATTGTTGTGTTCCGGCAGTTAGAGGTAAGATAGCCAGTTCCTCAGTGAGGTTTCCGGGTGAAGTGTGCTTACATCTTCGGCCTTATCGTCACTTAACATCAGGTGAGGTGAAGACCACGCACGATCTCGTAGTGCATTAAAAGATGTGAAATTTGGCAACAATACTGGCATATTATGAAAGTTGAACGGTAAATCATAACTTTCTGAAGTTCAGGTATGTTTTATAAGCCGTACCTAAAACAGTTCTATTTAGATAAAAGTGTGACGAGAGACAAGAAAGAATGGAAGAGAAGGAAACACCGCCGACCCAAATAAATTGCGGTAAGGGTGAAGGGGGAATTAGAGATTCCTGTATCTTAAAAGCATTACTCGAGGAATAGCATAAAGCAAAGATTTAATCTTTCGTAAAAAGTAGGTAAATAGACTCACTTATGTAGGTAATTTTTTATCTACATACCGATGGAAAAATATACAAACAGACAATTTCGCGTCAACACAACCAACTTTAAAATGATATAAACGAAAAGCACGCATACATTATAAAAAATCACTTGTAGAATCAATCGAAAGGTCACAAAATTACGTCCAAATATATTTTGATACTTGACGTTTCTTTCATAGATAATACTAAAACCAAAACAAATGTCAGTGTCAGATCAGCCAGCCAGTTTAAATAATACGCGCCAAAATTGTTGAAAAAGAGGTTTGTTATCAGATTTTGTAATAAACCCGCCAAGTAGTCCAGAAAATACAGTCGATTTCAAAATATTTTACAAGTCTGTTTTGTAGGACTCCATTGTGAAAAAAGGACTCCATTGTGAAAAAAGAAATATATATACTTCCGCAAACAATACATGCAAGATGCACCTCAGATGCAGACGGTGGTGTGCATGTGCATATTTTTGCGGGCGGGCGCCCGCAAAAATATGCACATGCACACCACAAAATATCAGTGCACAATACCTGCATTTAGCCAGACAGCTACACACCATGCACCTTCACCAATGCACGTAAACCAGCACCGAATTCGGTGCTGGTTTACGCACGATCTAACTCCTGAGGATGCTCCGCGTTGGGGCGAAACACGTGTAGAGTAGTCTAATTGGTGAAGGTGCAAGGTGTGTTGCTGTCTGGCTAAATGCAGGTATTGTGCACTGATATTTTGTGGTGTGCATGTGCATTTTTTTGCGGGCAGGCGGGCGGTGCATCTTGCATGTATTGTTTGCGGAAGTAAGCTACATATATTTCTTTTTTCATAATGGTTTGAGACTTCCGCCAAGTGACACTTGATTTAGTCAAATACTTGTAGGACTCCTTCATGTTTCTCTATCTAAAAGATTGCTATGTATTTAGCGAAAGAAGTATGTAAACACGTGTAAATGCTCATACGATAATACATAATGATAAGTAGCTACAAACGTTGATCAAGACCTTTGGATCACGACTAGGTTAGGTTATTTGGTGATGTTTGTGATGTCACTAAAATTGTTACATATATTATAAGTTGGTAAGTATAGAGATCTATAGAAAAAATAGGTTTATGGGATAGCCCACTATTGATGTTTTTTACGAGTGGGAAGAGAAAACGAAAAGTGGCAGTAGCTCACAAAATGAGGTTAAGTATATTTTATATTCCTTGTAAACATTTCTGGATAAAATGGACTTAAAAGAAGTACGTTATCTGCAATAGATCAACTGTGAAAAAAGATTTTAATTTCGCTGCAAAACTATGATTCATTATATAAATCTACGAATCCTAAATATAGGTATCTGTCAACAGTTATTTCACTGCCTATAAAATTCAAAGGTCAGCGGCGCATACGTAGGATACTAAGACATTGTGCTATTTATAAACAACGAGAATTTTTTTAAATTCTTAACAATACATAGAGAAAAATAATAGAAAAATTGAGAATGAACTCGAAAGAATGTTACCTCTTTTTCAATTCGAAAAAAAAATAAAACCAGACCACAGATTAAGTTTGCGTCGAAACGTCACTTTGCTGTCAAAAAGCGCGGAAAATGGAACTCAAAATGGCCACCGCTTCTAATAAAATCGCACGTGGTTTTGAAAAACGTGGTCACAGGCCGGCCAAGCGATTTCCCCGTGTTATTTTAGCAACGTTACATTTACTGAGTTATATTTAGAGCACACTATTAGAAAGAGGACGCAACGTGTCTACATGCATTGTCTGGGGAAATTTCTGACTAATGCCATTCTAAAATCTTTGCCAAAAAGACAAAATGGCGGGAAATACTTCCAGAACTCTTCTCAGGAGCTCGATGCCACAATGAAATCACCCTGCGATTGTCGATTGTGAGATGCTTCCATCTCAATGGGGCTGGAGGACACCTTTTTTTTATTCTAACAGCCCCACCCGACTTCAATAGACGTGTTTTATTACAATGATAATGCGTATCTAGTGATTTTAATATTATTTATTGCTTTTTAGAGGTAGAGTGGGGTTTTGAAGTCGGTTTTTTGTTTTTTAAAACAATTTTTCCTGTAAGTTTTAAAATCCATAAGATTTTAAAACTTACAGAATGAATGATAACTGTTGAAGAGTTATTCAAAAAATATAAGAGACAATGAAATAAAACACTTTTTAACGGATACTAGCGCGGTTTTATTGAATGTACTTTGGTATTTAGTTGGTATTTGGTTTGATTTTTGGTTTTTCCCGACGTTTCGGCACCTTTGCAGCTGCCGTGGTCACGGGGGACTGAAGCTACCCGTGAGCCTACCCTCAAGCGATGAATTTTTTTTTTTATACGTTCAGAAATTAAAATTTAACAAAATTTTTAATTATTTTATGTTGATTTATAATTTAATTTTATGAATTATTTAATGCTAAAAAGAGAGAGAAATCTACTGAAACTACCACCATTTCATAAAATTGGGAGGCCCCTCCAAGAAAGAAATGGCGAAAGAAAACTTGGAGAGGGAGCCGACCTCCGTCTTTTGTATTAATTTATTTATTTGCAAAAGGAACTAACCGTATCATTAGATCTTACAGTGTGTGTGAGGGGCTTTAGCTTGGGACCCCATCATTCACAAGCTAAAGCCCCTCACACACACTGTAAGATCTAATGATACGGTTAGTTCCTTTTGCAAATAAATAAATTAATACAAAAGACGGAGGTCGGCTCCCTCTCCAAGTTTTCTTTCGCCATTTCTTTCTTGGAGGGGCCTCCCAATTTTATGAAATGGTGGTAGTTTCAGTAGATTTCTCTCTCTTTTTAGCATTAAATAATTCATAAAATTAAATTATAAATCAACATAAAATAATTAAAAATTTTGTTAAATTTTAATTTCTGAACGTATAAAAAAAAAATTCATCGCTTGAGGGTAGGCTCACGGGTAGCTTCAGTCCCCCGTGACCACGGCAGCTGCAAAGGTGCCGAAACGTCGGGAAAAACCAAAAATCAAACCAAATACCAACTAAATACCAAAGTACATTCAATAAAACCGCGCTAGTATCCGTTAAAAAGTGTTTTATTTCATGTCTAGTGAGCGCGTAAGCTTGAGAAGTGAATATATAAGAGACAACTTAAGAGATTATTACTTGAGATTTTTTTAAATATTGACTTGGTTTACGAGTAACAAAAATAAATGTAGTGGCGGAGTTGGGCCCGTGCGCTAGGTTATGATGACCCAACCTTTATATCAATTCATAAGGAAAGCCTGTGACTCAATAGTTGAGGACATTAAATAAGAAACGATGGTGGGTCGTGGACTTCCAGAACGAAGTCTTTAGTCATAAAACTATTTAACACTTCAGTGACTGCATTTTATTTTTACATCACATCAGAAAGGTTGACTCAGAACTTCAGAAGTATACAAGGTTATTTTTAGTTCAATGAAAACCTCTCGTGGGGTTGATCAGACCATCAAACTGAACAACTTTCATTATGGAACCAACCTTGAAATCGCCAAAAATCTGCTGTTTCATACATTTCGATCACATTTGTATGGAACAGCTGATTTTTTCGTGATTGCGAGGTTGGTCCCATAATGAAAGTTGTTCAGTTTGATGGTCTGATCAACCCTACGAGAGGTTTTCAATGAACTAAAAATAACCTTGTATAATGCGGCAGTTCGCAATTTCCTATCAAGTTGTCGCCAAAAGCTCGCTTTTCTGACTATGATAATTATCGTTTCCACTTTGTGTTTACGACATACGGACTATATTTAAATGTCTTGAGGATCCAGAAAAAGCACAGCTTAATAAGATTGACTATTTGACATACATATTTTATGAGTAATCTGGTACATCAGGTCAATCTTTGGTTGGTGGTAGTCCGCCTGGCTAGCTACCACCATCTTACCTACGTCTGACGCCATAACAACAATTTAAAAATTGTTGTGTTCCGGTAGTTAGAGCTAAGATAACCACATTAAAATCGGACCAGTGGTTTTGGAGATAAATGGAAACATTGGTTTGCACAAACATCCTCTCACCCCAAACGCATATATCTTCCCCGTTCCGTCGTGGGTAAAAAATGCATATACCGTCTCCGTTCCGTCGTGGGTAAAAAACGCATATAATATACCGTCTCCGTACCGCCCTCGTGGGTAAAAAACGCATAAACAGTCTCCGTTCCGTCGTGGGTAAAAACGCATATACCGTCTCCGTTTCGTCGTGGGTAAAAAATCAGAAAAAAAGAACAGAAATAAACGGTCAGCTAGCAAAACAATCTCAAAAGCTTATGTTATGTTATGATGTGCTGTTGATAGTTTGTTTGAAGACCTGTCACAGTGAAGAAAACTAATTAGAATACTGAACACAGTAAAGAAGCTTTTTTAGGGTTTCGTACCAAAATGGGCATGGGGATCCTTATGGTGCGACTCAGTCTGTCTGTCACTGCTGGATATCTCAAGAACTACTAATGCTATCAACTTGAAATTTTGTAGCTTTAGATGAATTTTGCCCAACTATTTTTGAAAATTCTAAGTGGGGCTACTATGGTATGTGGGATATTATATGAAAAAACGCTGTTTGTACGTTCTCAAACATCTTTTCTTTTTTTAACCGCATACATTTCGACTCTTGGTGATTTTATTAAAATAAAATACCGTTTCTAATCTGCAATTATTCTATGTGATAGAAGTTTATGTAAATATTATAGGAAAAGTAAAAGAATGTCACACTTTTTCAGAAATCATCAACTAAAACTACATTACTACCATTGTCCGTAAAAAGATGGCGCTGACCTAAAACTGCAATATTCTACACCGCAGTGTATTTACATATGGTGTTATACGGAGCCCTCAGTGCGCGAGTCCCACTCTAGTTTTTTCTAACAAAAGATTAATAAAAGGGGCAAGGTGACGTTTGACTTTTTTGAATATTCTGTTTGACTTTTCCTTACCGAAAGTGAGGTACCGTCGACTAGGTCGTCATTTGCCTACATTTGCGCTGAGACAAATATGAAAAGATAGGTAATAATTATGTTCCCACTATTGTATGGGTTGCGCTTGCAGTGTTATTGCAAACCAAAACGACCAAATGAGATAAATATCACAACCACAAATAACCGCCCTCGTTACATTAAAGCCAATGAACCTAGCTTTTTATAAATCAAATGTATGAACCCGACGCTACGAAACGAGTTTAAAATTTAATAATAGATTTCTTGTTTCATCGAAATTCTAAGAAATGCAAACAGGTGAAACCTATCTTTTTGGAAAGTAAGTAATTATATCAGGATTTTTAATGTATGTATCCCGAAAGAGATAGAACAGCTAAAGATTTGTTGCCCTAGATATTTAATTATCTGTTATATGATGGGAAATAACGACAATGGGGAATATCCGTAAAAAATCAAATTGGCTGAATATTTTTTCATAGGTAAGAATAAGCTCCCTTAGTAACCACAAATATAGGAAAGTAACAGCAGAATGGAGATTATACCTTTGCCAACATTTACCACTATGACAAAAAGAATAAAAAAAAAGGGTTGACATTTTGTGTTGAATTTTTTTTAATACCATCTTGTGGTTGTGGCAGGTGATGGCAAAGGTATAATCTCCATTCTGCTGTTACTTTCATATATGTATTTGTGAAGTCGAAGAGACTTTAATTTTTTTAAATTTTTTCACGCAACAGAAAATTCAGATTTTTTTTTCTATTACTAAGGGAGCTTATTTCTACCTCTAAAAAACTGAACCAATAGTAGATTTCGATTAGTACGAATCAGTTTTTTGATGGATATTCCAAAGAGCATTATGCCTTTTGCTTCAAATTTTATCATCCGTACCGCTAGAGAGTGGAACTCCTTGCCTGAGTCTGTGTTTCCCGATAGGTACAATCTGGGGGCCTTAAAGACTCCTTGCCTGAGTCTGTGTTTCCCGATGGGTACAATCTGGGGGCCTTCAAGTCGCGAGTGAATAGGGATCTTCTAGGCAAGCGCGTTTCATCGATCGCATCATCGCTTACCACCAGGCGAGATAGCGGTCAAGCGCTTGCTTATCATTAAAAAAAAAATCGGAAATACACACATCAACTTTGTCTAGGGATAAAGGTGTTATTTTCATACAAACGAGGTAACTTTGAAGCCTTGGTTTTCTGCCAGGGATGTACTGTGCTGTGTGTGATCTGATGACGGCTATCCAGGGAGTGAATGGAGGAGATTCAGATCGCTATACACACCCAACTGATCTGACCAGCATTCTAAAAACGTAATGGACATGTTTACAAAAACCGCGATAATAGCATGAAAATGTATGGAAATCCTCAAACCGAGAACTCTGACCCATTAATCTTTTAGAATGCTGATCAGATCAGTTGGGTGTGTATAGCGATCTGAATCTACTCCATTCAGTCCCTGGATGGCCATCATCAGATTACAGTACGGTACATCCCTGGCAGAAAACCAAGGCTTCAAAGTTACCTCGTTTGTATGAAAATAACACCTGTATCCCTAGACAAAGTTGATGTGTATATAATGAAGTTGGAAATGTAAATGATGGTTCAATTAACACCATAAACAGGGCGAATTATTAAATTATTATTTTTCATAGTTTTGCTTATAACTTGGATTCTGGAGTAATATTTTATTAAGTATTGCTGAGTATTATTTAACCTAATTAAGAAATCTGTCAAAGCTCATTACATTCCATAACTTAACGAAGTTCGTTATCGTTTTTGAGAATGTTTTTGATACTCATTTAACCATATTATTCTTGAAATTGTAAGACATTTTGCTTCGTGAACTTCTAGCTCATACTTCAATACTAAAAAAACTCATGTAATTTATTTTTCGACCTACTTACACAAAGCTTTCGACGTTACCCACTTTGGATTTGCCAAGGCTTCGGTTTTAGAAACGTTGGATGGATATTATATTATTTCTGATCTAATGATCAGAAAAAGATATACTTACAGGTAGTGGGAAAAGTTCGCGGCCTTTTTGAAGCATGAATTTTGCGTGACACATTTTTGGCAATACTAAACTTAAGCGGGAATGTACTTAATTTAATTGTTTGACAGCTGAATTTCTGGTAATTGCGGCAAAATTGATAATTGTCATGTTTTTTTCATATTTTTAAAAGATAGTTATGCAATTTTTTTTTTTCGATAAGTGTGGTTAACCCTTAAAAAAATAATTGCTGCTAGTGGTCAAAGAAAGATTTGTAATGTTAATGAAGATGCGTTGTCGAATCGAATACTACTGCAAGAAATGGTTCAGCAGCCTCAGGTCTGGTAACGCCATTTTGGCCCAATTGGAGCTCGATTTATCTGTTTTAATTTGAAACCCGGCAGACTTTTTGAAGCTCGATTCGTTAGCCGGTACGGCCCCTGGTAATTTTAATGATAAAGATGTCCCTCGCTGTGTTATCTTTATTATTTTTTGTACAAAAAAGCCGCGAACTATTCCGACTACCTAATAGATCTCTCGAGCTCTCGCAGACTACAGACTTTCTATCGGCCAATAGTTGGTGTTTATATGAAGAATCGGCCGATACCAAATCGTTGCGATGTGCGCATTTGCGTACTCCTTCATACTAATTAAAGGACCGACCCAACTATCTTCCGACAGTTTGGCCTGTAGTTTGCGGGGACTCTTCATGTGATGAACGAACGATCGATATAATAAAATATACGTCGGCGATGTCATTTGTTTCGATGTGGCATACGACCCTAGATACACAGAGCTAAGGACAAAACCTTAAAATTAATATTCACATATTC
Source organism: Agriphila geniculea (assembly GCA_943789525.1). Taxonomy (NCBI): domain Eukaryota; kingdom Metazoa; phylum Arthropoda; class Insecta; order Lepidoptera; family Crambidae; genus Agriphila; species Agriphila geniculea. The sequence continues at coordinate 6,026,389 of OX038898.1, read as the reverse complement.
CTGGTGGCGTGAATATTTTATTTAAACTGATGATGCATACTTCAAAATTGTCACAAGTTAATAACTCAACTTTGTTATTACCTCATTTTATAAAAGACGTAAGCAAAAATGTACGAACGCAATATAATTCATCATTACTTAAGGAAAACGTTAAAGTAGATTATTTAATATTTTCCGTAACGTAATGTGCACTGCGAAAAACAGCAGTTGTCTGTCTTATATTAATAGGTCAGTTTATCAGGTATAAACATCACGTTACATATACATACATACATACAGTTATATTATGATTATAACTTTCATCATATTTTTTTCATTATTTCCATTGAACCATTCTTTCAAATAACTTTCATGTCAAAAACACACACAATTATACACACTTCATAATAAGATACCTTCATTATCAATTTTTGGAACATCTCGTCACTACAATAAAAATATTTCTATAACGTTCTTCTCTTCTAAAAGAGAAACCAAGCACGCTTTTAAAACCATCAGAATAACGTCCTAAATATTTGTCAAAAAAAGACCTCTCTGAAAAGAACACATCAGGAGAAAAAAATAGAAAAGAGCATTAAAAAATCTAGGAGTGTTTTAGAAATCAAACTAGTGCAAAAAAAGAGCCACATAGTACAAACAATAATGATATGATCAACTTTTTAAGGGCATTAAACGAAGTTAATGACAAATCTATAATTTTAAATGAAAATCGACACATATTGGTACACTTATGTGTTGCTAGCGTTGATGTTATAAATTTTATTGAACAAAAAGCTCTCAAATTCCTACAGCTTATCAATACAACCGACGAATTTGAAATTTTGGAAGAAAAAGAACAAGCCCTTAGAAAATTGAGCCGAACGAAACTATTTATGATAAACTCACCGATTTGATATCGTCATAGTCTTTCGTGTCCAATACTCTTCTCCTAGACGAAATCTCAGGACTAGAATCTTCTGTCGCTTCACTAAAAGTGCTCTCCGTGCTTGTCTCCATAGACTTTGCTCCATCTTGACAAGGTTCCTTTTCGTCTACCCCGTTTTTCTCTATTCGTTTCTTCAAAAAGTTTTCATGCTCAAAGGTTTTATTCTCAAAACCTGTACCGCTAGGAGATTCTATGTCGTTATCGAGTAACAATCTGTCGTCTTGTTCACAATCTATGTACTTTAAGTTGACTTTGGATCTTCTTTCTGGTGGGATTTCGCTTTTTTCTTCTTGGTTATCTTTCTGCCCAGCACCGGAAGCTATCGGTTGTGATATCTGTATATACGAAGCGAAGTTAGATGTGTGTTTTGGCATTTTTACCTGTTTCTCAATGTCGCTCTTTAGTATCTCCTTCCGGGTTGCTACTTCGGGGCTATTTCTTACTTTTTTGTAATCAATATCACCGTTTTCAACGTGTATCACTGTGGATTTTTCTAGAATTTTCCCTATTGGATTGTTTGGGTCTAATTGGCTTTTGATACTGGCGAGACGGTCAGAAGGCAGTTTTGTCGTTAGTGAAGTGGACATAGAACTTGTTTTGTCTACAATTGGCTTTGCTAAACTCACTGGTTCAGATATAGTTTTGCTAATGGATAGATCCGAGTTTGAATTTGATTTGGAAGATGATGAGCCAGCTTCCCATCTGTGGTTGACGCCATTTTTTTCTACGTAAGGTAAATGCACTGGTACAGGCTTGTCGTAGTTTGATACGATTTTCGTGTACCCAGTGCCACCGTTCTCGCATTCTTTTAACTTACTTAAATACTGTTCCACTGAACTTTTAGGGGAATATGTCGTGTCGTTCGCAGGGAGTTTTGTTACAGTCATTTTTGGATCGAACTTCTTTCGGATCTCAGAAACGGATGGAACCTCGTTACCATTATTATCCTTAATGCCATTCGTCATAGAATTCCTTTTGCCGTAGCTTGGCGAACTTTCTTTATAGGATCTTCTGCCTTCCGGTCTCTGGTGTTAAAATGAACACTTATTTTGGGGATTCTACGTATATTAAAAAAATAAATTTGTGGCTTGTGGATGTGTGTGTTAGTACAAACGTGCTCCACTGACATTTAAACTCTTTGCATTTGAATTTCAGCCAGTGGTTTTCAGTTTTCTCAATAGTTCATTACTATCTTTTAGACCCAGAAAAAAGCTAAGATTCAAAGGCATTCGAGTTTAAATGTTACGACAGGAGATCAACAAATATAATGTCACTACTTTGCAAAACCACAAGATAGGCAAATGCGTTTTTTTATTCACATTAGGCCCATTTTGAAAAGAGTTCAACAAATGATATGAAAATGAGGAAAAAATGTCATAAGGATGCTGATATTTTGTACCTTAATTTTCTCTTTTATGAGATGTTTTATGTATGAAAGTTGATAACACAAGTCAGAGTTTTAGAATACATTTACATTAATAAGGGACGACCGAATTCAGTATCGACTTTTCCAAATTAGTAAAAAATAGTATATATTTTTGGGAATCGAGCGCATACTAGTTGCTGCCTTTTTAATGTATCAAATACAGTAACAAACATTTATGATTGATACTTGAACTCACGTTTTTATTGGATCATTTATAAAATACTTGAGACAAGTATGCTTATAATTAGTTTTTCGATAGCTGCAAATATATTGAATCAGAAAAAATATCATTTTGATCTAAAGACAATTAGACCTCATTTTCTTAATTTATTGAACTTAGGCCTTTAAGTCCAAAAGGTGCCTCTCAAGCGCGAAAATCTAAAGCTGAATGGCTCTTCATCAAAGTCTATGCATTCAGTGTTGCCTTTTCCGCCAAAACTGACAGTTGTCAATTGTTAAAAAAAAGAAAGTCTATAGTTAAGACATGAGTTTGTATACGACGCGTCTTTTATGCAACCTTGATTGTATAGACCTCGTCACTTCTTAGTGCGTTTTGTTAATGTACATACACACACACGCACACGCACACATTTCTTTGTGTGCCTGCGAAATCTGTCCAGAGAGTATCATTCTGGTTATTGGTAAACTAAACAAAACGGTATGTATAAGTGGGGTATATTAACACATGTTGATGTCAATTCAGACTAATGAATTTAATTAATATAAAAATGAATTCAGCTATCTCGATTACGTAAGAGTAGCTTAATGAAAGTGTGCCAAACAAAAAGAGGCTTTATGGCAACCAAAAAGTAGGAATAAATTCTGGTAACCGTCGGTTCCAGTTGCTGTGGCAACCGTTAGCATCCATCTATGAAAGTTCGAGAAACCTCCTAGTAGTTCATGCTAGCCTAGTACTTCAGTTGGAATTTTGGAGGTGTTTTTTATAATTATTGCAACAAAAAAAGGCATAATTTTATAATTATTGCAACAAAAAAGGCATGTATGTGGAGGACTTAATAAAATAAGCATTCTACACCAATCTGAAGACGTTTTTACAGGTTCGATGTTTATATCCGTTTTCGATATAAAATAAGGTTGTACAAAGTTTTTTTTCTGAATTGACACCTTAAAAATATAAAATGGTATAAAAAAAGCTACAGGATTATTCACTGACTCTCATATCACAAATTTACCTCCCTGTAACATCACTGGGGTTTGTAGTTTTAGTTCCTAGATGGAATAAACATTTAATTTAAGATCTAATTTAAAAAAGTCTACACCCACTTATAGGGTTTTTGCAAACGATATTATTTTGTAAGTATAATAAAGCTTCCCACCCACGAGCGATTAATCACTGAGCGATTTTATGTCGCAGAGTAAAGAGCATTCATAGTTCGATGCCCACAAAATCGTTGACAAAATTAAGGCCGAAAAAAATCGTCGCGATTATCGCAGCTACAAAAAAGTAGTCCGTTTGCGTTTAGCCTAAGAATTTACCAAAAATCGAAAGACGAAACTTTTTAATTCGAAGTTTGATTTGTTCGGAAGTTAATATTTGACAGATTTACATCAAAGATAATTTGGTTTCGACAATCCATTTTTTATTTTAATTTTTGATTTTATAAAAAAAGTATTTCTCTTTTTAGAAAAACCTAGAATTGACAGTGTTACAATGGCTAAATCAGTTCACGTTTAGTATTTACATTGTAATATAAGTGTGAAAAAGACGGATAAATACAAACTTGTCCATATTATTGAATGAAATATTGTTTTAGTATTAGATACGTACCTAGTTCATATCGTTTGCAAAAACTTAAATCATAGCTAATAAGTTTCAAGATACTTTGCCATTATTGTGCTCAAATAAACTATCAAAAGAACTATGCCTTAGTAACTAACCAATAGCTATCAAACAATTTTGAATATAATATAAACCATTCAAACCTAAAATTCAGCATACTATAGCTTTAAAAATTAAAGCGTTATATTTTTTCCACTGTTGTATATTCTTATCTATCTACAGTATTTATTAAAAACGATTTCGGATCGCAAACATAAGAACAATGCCTATATTCATAAGAAAACATTTCAAAAGATTTACTTGAATTATTTGAGCACAACAATAACTAAACAAGTCCATAAAAATCCATACACGTAACAAAAAAAGGTTTAAAATTATAAAATATCAGTCGCGAATTTCGCAGACACCCAAAACAACATGTAAATCACATTTAAATTCAAAGTACTTTGACTTCTAATTTAAATACGAATACATAAATGTAGAATAAATAAAAAGATTCATATTTACCTCAGCTATGGTGGACGCAGTGGAATTCCTAGCCCTTCGTATCGTCTTCGCAGGATCAGCAGGCGGTCTTCCGATATCATTGGAAATGGATTTAGACCTCGCAATCTCCCCACAACTATTCTGGTTTTGTTGCTGCTCCTTTATTCTTTGCGTCAAAGGCACATAATTCGCTGGCGAGTACTTATTGTACAATTCCGCCGTTGACATCGTTAAAGCTGCTGTACTGATCACATTTCTCTTGTTTCTTGGCAAAGGGTCACTGGAAGTTTTGCTACTCTCGCTTCTAGTAGTAGATATATCTCTAGACCTCGATTTGCTTCTTTCAGATCTGTATCTTGTTGAAATTCCACTATCAGAGTCGGTTACGCTAGGAGCACGGGAAGTTCTTGAATATTCTACAAGAGAGGCCTTTCTTTCTCTTTTGCCATCTACGTCTGAGAATCTTGAACGGTATTCGGTGGTTCTATCCCCACAAGTGCTTCGTAAAGTAGAGGAAACGTATGTCCCACTGCTGGTTCTGTAGTAAGGTTTGTCGAAGCTCGAAGATGAAGTCAGAGTAGACCGGTACGAGCCGGTCAGATTCGAAGATGTGGAGGTATACCTCGATGGGGATACGACAGGCATGATTCCGGTTGAATAACACCTTCTTTTAACTTAACCTGTATATCATTGCCTTACTCTAAGTATATTCTAGTTTAGTTTTAACCTGGACGGAGGTCGCATGTTTTTTTTCGGTTGGATCTGAAACAAATAGGTGGCTGTTAGAGGAGAGATTTATTACATCTTGCAGTAGATACAATAGATCAAGGCTGGTCAATAAAATTTACAGGTGAGCAAAATTTTTGGACTGTGGCGGCGTCGGGCCACAACTTTTAGGTTTTGATGTGCGCTGGTCAGTCGGCCGATTGCTGGCGGGCAAATTTAAGTGCCTTGGCGGGCCACTTGGTGGCCCGCGGGCCTGGGTTTGGCCGGCCTTACAATAGATAGAAGTTCTTTCTATAAGACAAAGAAACCCAATCTTGGCCACAGGTTTGTTAATTTCGCGGTTTCAGTTCAGAAACAAGTGTTTTTCATTGGTATTGCGACAAGATGAGTGAGGCTGTTTTTTTTAACTGGATTTTACAGTTTTATCTTGGAATCCTAATAATACGGGAATAGTCTTAGCAAAAAAAGTCAAACTAGGCCACAAGATTGTCAGTTTCGTGGTTTCAGTTCAGAAACAAGTGTTTTTCATTGTATTGCTATATGTTTTGATAGATAGATACAGACTAACAGAAGTACAAACTACAATCTCAATTATAATTTATATCGCTTGGTTAAGGGGCGGTAATAGGAAAACATGGTTTGCGCGGGCCATATTTTTATATAGAAAACGTAAACTTGTAGCCACCAAAAAAATCATACGACAAGCTAAAGAGTTTATCTAGTTGCTACAAACATTAAATTGCGTATAAACCTCACAGATGATTGTAAAAAAAAATCTGAATATCATCGAAAGCGCTTATCGCGGGCCATATTATTGGCGTAAATAATAGCGTAAACGTATTGAATTCTACATCAAAATACACTTTAACGTACTGTGCAGTTGCTCCAATAACTTTTTTTCAATAAAAATAATTGTGCTAAAGATAATGATGAAAAAACCACGAAAAACATCGAAAAAGTGCAGAAGTGAGGTTATTTTCCATACTCTTTACACGTAAAGAAAAAGACAGAGACAAATGATTTCGCATAACGAAGCCTTAAGAGTAGTTAGTGATTAAATACAAAAATAAATGAACCTACACTTGTCCTTGACAAAACCATTTAGCCACCTAGAATTATTAAGAGTAGAAAAAAAAACATGTTTTTCTAATCAATATAAATATTAGGAACTGTATTATATATGCATTATGTATGTTTTATTGTATTATGTAAAATACGAACATCATAATTTATGCCACATAACTCAGTTCAGTATTTTTGTTACATATTCACATCTAAACTGATTTGATTAATTTTGATATAATGATAGATTGGATCTAGGGCAAAGCCTGGGCCTTATATTTTTTCTGAAATTCCTGCGGGTAAAAAATTACATTCTGACAGAATCGGCAAAGGTAGTTTTTAATATTGTAAGTAGTTACATGAACTACACTCAAAAATTGGAAAAATCTCTACAAAATTTGCTGTTTTACTAGTGATAAGTATTTATCAGTTTTTTATTAAACTATTTTTTTTTATTAATCTTTATTGAAGTATACAGTTACCTACACAATTAGATTACTGTAAGCAAAGCTGGACTTATCCCTAAAAGAGATCTCTTCCAGCCAATGTAAGATTTTTAGTTATAATGAGACAACTGACACAAATCTAATTCAAACAGTAGAGGAATGATAAGATACCAGCTACTCTAATATTTACTCTCAGATTTAAAATCTGTGACGCAAGTTTGCCGATTACATTTTGAAGAATTCGCAATGGCAAAAAAATACTGTAATATTTTATAAAAGTTTTGTAAATCATATGACTTTGACATATTTTGTTCTAATAGAGCAACGGCAAGACGGTTATTAAGTCAGAATTTCTTTTCAAATACTTAGAAATTATTATATCACAAAGTTTATTAATTTACTATTCTATGCTTAATATTGATTTCTTATATGTTATTCTAAATGTTTACTTTATGAGTACCAAGTGGATTGTGTCCACATGTAGGAACTAATTTATTTGATTTCTAAACGTGAAGACCTGTAATTGGCAATCCACTACTTATTGTAAACATTAATAAAATAATGTCGCATGTGCTGTTGGTATTCCTTCAAAAAAAAAAATAATTAAGGCAGTATGTATCACATATACATATGGTAGCGGTCACATAATTAAAGACACCAGTTGATTTTTATACAAACGAGGTAACTTTGAAGCCTTGGTTCTCCGCCAGGGATTGACCTAGCTGTGATCTGAATATAAAAATGTATCGAAATTCTGAAACTGAAATCTCTGATCCTTATATCTCTTAGAATGCTGATCAGATCAGTTGGGTGTGTATAGCGATCTCAATCCCCTCCATTCACTCCCTGGATGGCCATCATCAGATCACAGCTAGGTCAATCCTTGGTGGAGAACCAAGACTTCAAAGTCACCTCGTTTGTATGAAAATCGCCTGGTGTTTATAATTATGTGACCGCTACTGTGTGTGATTCTAAAGTAACCAAGAGCCATTTTAAAATTGCAAGTTGTTAGAATGATGGAGAGTAAGGTATGGTATGTATTGCCTACTATAAAGACTAGTTAGCTAAGCTAGACTAGGGATATTCTAAAATCATTACTAAGCTAAAATTAATAAGAGGGCTGATTATATAACTTTGTTGCAATCAACTCTGACAGAAATCGCGGTTACATTGCTGCTTTAGTAAGGACTAATATGAGAACTATTTTACTTAAAGCAGCAAAACTGTGGTTTCAATCAATTTCAATCGAGAATTGTTAGCAACAGACTTACATAATCTTGGGGCTGGTCTCTGCCCACTACACCATACCATACCATGACCGTACAACTACACTGTAACGTAACTGTACCAATAGCTGACAGTGTACCTAAACCTGACACCTTCGGATACAATTTCATTTATTAATACATTCAGTCATCTTGATTCAATTTAAAAAGAAGGATAAAAAGAGAGGTAAAAGTATTTTACCAGTAGCAAGACTTTTTTTGAAATGGCAACACTGGCCGCTATTTAAAAAACATATTTATGTGAACTTTGTTTAATGCGCCATTGTTTTGCTAATTTTCTTAGTGATTTTCATTTCATGTCAGGCTTAGGAACATTATATAAGTATGAATAAAAAATTAATGTTGCACGAGCTGTTATTATTTATTTGTAGACTTCTAACATCAAAAGAGGTACATTATGAGTTTCTTAATATGTTAATATGATTAAATTAAAGTTTAACGCATGTCTAATTGTGTCAGCTATTGGTACAGTTACGTTACTATACTTTTAAATACAAAAATTTTTTTTGCCTAATATGTTCCTAGCACAGTCATGGTATGGTCAGGCTTGGCGCACTCCGCGCTTTAGGTACGAAGCTACAAGTAGGCAGCGGGTCCGTCCGGACGGACTAATTTCAGAGGGCTGGTGCCGTTGGCTGGCTGTTAGCAGTTCGATTTCGATAGTCACTCACTCGCCGCGTTCATCTTAATACTAATATATCCGAACCTCACGTTTTTCACACTTCCAAAAGTTCCAAATGACATCGAAACGTAAAAAGTGCTTGTCTTCTACCTAGATATTTTTTAGTATCCGTTTATTCTTAAGAGCTTATTAGATCATCCTGAATATCGGATCCGATATGAAGTCTGTCCTAAATTCAGAGAAGTGTAATTGCATTAAGGAAGGTAGTGTCCGATTTAGGATCCTAGTTAGGATAGAAATGGTCTCCGACGACGGATGCTAAATCGGAAGCAATTAGGACAGTTTAATCGCATTCAGGACGCTCGGCTCCGACACAGTAGTACCACAGTATTTAGTTCGTACTACAGTCAGTCAACGCCTTTTATGTTGGCGAAAACAAAGCCGCCATTCGCCTAGACAGTTGGCGCAACGACTAAAATTGTAAGGGCTGTCACTATGTGATTTGCGTTTTTGAATTGCAAAAACAATAAAGATAAGTAATTGCGATGATGACTAATGAATAAAATAACGAAATACTAATAAAAATCGTAAACATATTAAATTTAAAATAGCAATATCTTGGAAAGTACTCATCCTAGCTAAGAAATGATAGGTCTTAGTGAGATCTTCATTTTAGATGACAGCTATCAAATCTGTTTGTCATCTAAATTAATGAAGATCTCACTAAGACCTATCATTTCTTCAAGGTCACCATCAGTCTAGGATGAGTACTTTTACTTGTACTGACTGTATGAACTAAATACTCTTTAGGCTGTGGTAGCACAGTCTTTAATACTACACAGTCGTCCGACTCATGTACTCATGTCTCAAAACAATCTCAAACCACTTTGAGTACGTTTAATAACTGTATGATCGTAACACAGTCGCCCGACTCATGTACTTATGTCTCAAGACAATCTCAATCCACTTTGAGTATGACTGTATGATTGTAAAGCTGTGATATCGGATACGTTATTCAGGATGGTCTAATTGGCGACTGAATTTCTCGTCCTAAATCGGACTCTGAATTCCGGATCCGTTATTCAGGAAGGTGTAATAAGCTCTTTAGGTACTTACTTGCCTTATTTGCTAAACAATCTTCACCCAACTAGGTATTTATTGAAATAATAATTTATAGATTAGGTAGGTACTTACTTACCTACTTTCGAAATAAAGTTAATTATTAATGACAATATTATTTCGTAAGAAAGCAAATTTCCTCAAAGTCAGCATGTATATATAGTCTGATGTGGCGTCGATTGTACCTAGCCTAGGTTTTTTTGAAATGTATTTAAGTATATTAAGTACTTATTATTTAATTATTATTTAAAAGAATAAACCCTTAAGTCGTTAGAAGAGATAAGAGCTACGCGATAGAAAGAGAGGCAACTTCTAGGTGAATATAACTGTAGGGTGGGAGCGGTGTGCGACCTGAATTGTACTTTATTGTGTATGGGATAGAGTCGCTATTTATTTAAATGACTTTGCGGAGTGGATCTTCTGTACTTGTACTATTATGTATTCTGTGGTATGGTATGGTGTACAGTGTGTAAGCAGAGACCGTATTATAAGCTCTTAAAATCCTTGAGTTCCTCCGTGCTTCGGAAGGCATGTTAAGCTGTTGGTCCTGGGTACATTTGCAGTCATTAAAGGCTGGTTTACATTATCTTAGTCTTTAGTAGAGTGCTTTAGTGGAAACATGTAAATGGTCGTTTTATGACTAAAGAGAGTAACGTTCTAGTAGCCTTTCTACTCGCTTTCCAGTAGCACCCCCTGCGCGCCCGCTCACCCCCCGCGCGGTATTTTAGTCGCACTCGCACTGGAAGCATGTAAATCGACATTTTAGTAGCGTCTTTAGTAGAGTGCATTTGCCGGTGAACGCGTGACGTGTAATTGAATTAAATAATAGGTATTAGGTATGGCGAAAATGACACTCTACTGGAAGCGTGTAAACGGTCACTGGAAAGGCACCAAAACTACTAAAGAACTCGCATTCAAATCTACTCGCACTAAGCACTCTACTAAATACTAAGATAATGTAAACCAGCCTTTACACCCACTAATCTGTATTGGGCACACGTTGTGGGTTATGGCTTATTTTCCTTATCCACCCTTAAGGAAGGCCTGCGTCCCAGCAGTGGGGACATTAAAAATGGGTGATAGTTAATACAATACTGGTGTTTTGCATTTGTAAATCCCACTTGGAGTTATTATGAGCCTTATCAACCTTTAGGCAAGATAGAAACAGGCTCTAAAACTTAAATGCGAGCCAAATAAGAATAATACTGTCAAAACAATCATATTTGTTTGCGTTTCGCTTCCACTTCAGGGTATAGGATGTGTAAGAAAAGGAACAAAGATCAAGATTGCCGTTTGATCAGCACTATTATTATTTGGCTCGCATAGTAGCCTATTTAAAATACAACCTCAATACAAATATTATGAGAAGAGATACGTAACTAAGGTCTATGCGATAATTACATGGCTTTGTAATGCACAAATATGTTTACATTATGTGTAATAATATCTTTCGCCAAGGAAAGGTCATTTTCCACCTGGTATCAAGAGATATACAGGGTGGAAAAAAAGTCTATAGTTGGGTGGAAAGTACCCTAAAATATATTGATGGCAAATACGGAAAGGAAACATTAGTTTATTTTCTAAAATAAGTAAAACTGCTTCCAAAGATTATTGATGTATCAAGTACTTTTATGATTGAATCGATTGGGTCAATGATAAAGGCTTTTTATTATTAAAAAAGGTATAAGTAGATAAACATGGTTTTCAAATTATGAGGAAGACCAATAAATAACCAACAAATCATTCAATTATATAACTCTTACAGTGGTTTCGAACCTAAAAATTTTTTGGTATTTCTACCGTTATGGTAATATTAAAATTCGTTATTCAGTAAAAAAACCATTTAGAACTTAGTTTGTTTGTATGGAAAACCCTATGGTTAATAGTTTTATTCAAAATATACCGATTTTGGGTATGACTTATCGGTAGAGTCATACCCAAAATCGGTATATTTTGAATAAAACTATTAACCATAGGGTTTTCCATACAATTATTATACAATTATTGGCAACTCAACCGATTCTGCATTTTGACGTTCGAGACCACTGACTTCTTATTAAAACAGAAAACACCAATAAAATATCAGTTTCCTTGGGTGTGCAAGTGGTTGAAATGTTGAGCAACACTCCGACTGACATTTAAAAAAACGATATAATCATTTCGGAATAAACAATTAGAATGTTGGTTGTCCGGTAAAAGTGTTCAATATAAAATAATGAAAACAAATATTATTCCCGAACTGTATTTACACTTTTAGGTTATGTTTTGATTGAATTTTTTTATGCACGGCCTTGAACTATGTCAAACAAAAGCCTGCTGTTCTGTAATGATTATTATACATACTGATATGTCTTTCTTTTCAATAAAAAGAATAATAAAGGAAATATTTGGCATGAAAAATAAGGGAAAATGTCTACAATCTTATGTAAGGAAGATTCTTTTTTAATAAAAGGCTTAGGATTGGCTTTGGAGTCAAGGTCATATGACTTACAATGCAGTATTCAATTATAATGTTGCATCGTCATTTCCAACATCTAATTTAGAGCACTAATCACAGAATAACGTAGGAAGAAACGCAACAATATGTAGTTTTGAAATTTGACACCACCATTGGAAAAATTGATTAGGATGTTTCAAGGCCACACCGTTTTCAGCGGTTTTTTGAGACAGTGGAGGCGCATTTGTCACTTTCACAGCATCGGGCAGCTCGCACACGCAAATTCACCAAATATCATGTCCCGAAATACGACTCAGGATTTATTTTTAGCAAGACTGCAGGACATACTGTTCAACCAACTTTTTCTTTAAGCACACTAATTAAATTCTATAACATCACGTGGGTAACATCGCAGTATTGTAATAAATCGATTGCACACTCCAAAGAAGGGTAAAATACTCACTAAATATTAAAAATTCTCGTAACTATGCAACTTCAAAGAAACAATTTTATCACAATTAGTTTTTCACAATGCGCGGTTCGGTCGATAATTTCTTCAGGTTAGCACTCGCGTCGTTCACTAATATCGTTATTTTTGGACTTTTCTTACAAGAAAATAGAGCGTTTGAGAGTAAAATCCTACTTTCTTCAACTGTATTGTAACTTTAGAACTGTATGTCCCTCCATGACGTGACGTCACCCAAATTGTTGGCAATCCTATTTTTATGCCACTTCTATTCAAACGATAAAATGTCTTATTGAAATCAAAATGACAATAATTATAATCCTTCTATCTTTGTGATAAAGTTTCTATTTGATATCCTCTGAAAATCCATAAATCCGTGATTGGATTTATGAACAATGTTGCCATCAATAAAATAGTTTCATGGTTTTTTTCAGATAACATAAATAATTATTTTAATAAATATGAAGCAAACATTTAAATTATTGGAAAACAAAATGACAACGAACAAAAGTTTTTGAGAAAAATTTAATATCCTATCCCTAAAATAATATACTAGTTTTCAATTTTTATTTTATTTGGATAAACGGAACGGGCTTGTCTCCTACTAGTTTTGCTACTCAACAACAGATGGCGTTACAAATGACACCAAATTGTTCAACTTGCCTGCACCGTTAGATGTCACTACATGTTTTTGAAAATGAACTTCCTCTTTAGATTTGGAGCATTCGCCTTCTTACCTTAGACCAAATAAAAAAGTAAAGACGGAGTCTTCCGACAAAGCGGTGAAGCCAGTAAAACTACGCCTTGGCTGTGTACATACACAGTTTACGCACACATATGTAACGAAACTACGCCTTAGCTTTCGTTCGTCATTGGGCGAACCCTGCCGCCCGGCCCCCGCCCGCCCTCTAGTACGCACACATGTACCATCAAAAACCGGCTTCACTTAGTTGTTTGCAACCACTGCGCAACGATCTTCCTTTTTTATTTGATCTGAGCTTCTTACAAGCCAAGATCGCATTATTATCAATGTCCTGCTTGGAGCCTGGCCTTGTAATGGGGAATGCCTGAAAAAAAAAAATTGGCAATTTTTTTTATAGGTAGGAACTTAGAGCATAATTATAGGCTCCCTTAGTAATAGACAACAGTTTCCGTTGCGTGAAAAAATTCAAGTCTCTTCGACGTCACAAATGTACAAAAGCAACAGCAGAATGGAGATTAGCTTTGCCACCCATACTGCCACAACTACAACAATATGGTATTAAAAAAAGTTACATTACAAAATGCCAAAACTTTTTTAAAATTTGTGGTTGTGGCAGTTAGCGCATTTAGCGGCAAAGTTATAATCTCCATTGCTGTTACTTTCGTAATTTATAATGTCGAAGAGACTTAATTTTTTTTTTTAATTTTTGACGCAACCGAAATATCTGAAACTTTTTCTATTATTGTGGGAGCTTATTCCTACCAATAAAAAAAATTCATCCAATTTGATTTTTTTCAGACATTCCCCATTGCGCACGCATAGCCATTGTACCATTTTTCTGCCACTTGGATCACCAAGTGGCAGAAAAATGGTTAAAATCATTTAGCAACCTCTACGCGGAGTTTTTGGCGCCATTTTGTTGAGTTCGGTTCGGTGTCTATTTTAATTATTTGCAAATTGATTCATAGTGGATATTGTCTTAAAATTGGTGCAGTTTTGTGGTACGGTCAGCAACGAAAGTCACTTAACACTTTAGTACTTTGGCAAAGCAACTTTTTTGTAGATTCTCACACTTTTTTTTTTTATTTGCTATGACAAAGTACTAAAGTGTTAAGCAACTTTCGTTGCTGACTGTACAAGTGTCTACGCAACTGAACAATAATGTGGGATACTTGAAATAAGCGCGATCTTCGTTGTGTTAACCTGAGACTTTTATTGTGGTGGTGGCTACCTCGGCAGAACTTACCGAATAAACTGTCTTGATATACCTACCTACTTGGTGCCAAATGCTCCAAGCAGCATTGGAATTCGATGCACCCGCATTCTAATAAACTGAAACAATACCTACCACTGATTTATTCAACACTGACTGACACTGGCAAAAATTACTTCCAAGAGGAAAGTAGGTTGCCAAAACAAAAATAAGAAGAAGAAGAACCTCTACGAGTTCCGCCCCGCTTTTACGTACTTGGTGTCTGTGGTAAAGTGGCATGTTATCGGTTATCAAGGGAATCCCCATCTCTGAGGTCTTGAGTCAGGGACCGGAAAACCCCTTTTTTGGTTAACCCAATTGACAGGGAAACCCTATTATAAAGCTTACCAAATGATAGGGTTTCCCTTTCGATAGGGTTGGTCGACCTCATGCTTACCGTATTGATAGGGTTTTTTCGTTATTCGTTAAATTGACAGCTGAAAGCATATCTATCCCGCTAGTAATACTTTTTAATAAATGCATGAAAGAAGCAACCGTACCCCATGTTTGAAAGAGTGCAAATGTCACCCCGGTTTATAAGTCTGGACCACGAAATGACGTCCGTAATTACCGTCCCATTTCTCTGTTGTCAGTCTTGTCGAAGGTCTTGGAGAGATTGGTCCATGATGCCATTATCCTCAGTTACATCATCTCATATTAACTCAACAGCACGGCTTTGTTAAGCACCGTTCAACAGAGTCTAATTTACTGATATTTAGTAATTTTCTATTCGAAAGTATAGACAAGCGCATTCAAATAGACACAATCTACACGGACTTCTGCAAGGCCTTCGACAAGGTAGAGATTCTTCTTAAGAAGATAGCATATAATGGTATCAGAGGCGATCTCTTGCGATGGTTCAGGTCGTATGTGGAGAACAGGACTCAAAGAGTGGTTATCAAGGGATATGCTTCTAACAATACTATGGTATCATCTGGCGTTCCGCAGGGCTCTATTTTAGGGCCTTTGCTGTTCGTAATTTTAATAAATGACATAGATCAGTGCTTTCAAAATAGTAGCTTTCTCTTGTATGCCGACGACTTAAAAGTCTTTAAACAAATACATAACTTTAGTGACTGTTGTAAGCTCCAGGATGGTTAAAATCATTTGGTCGAATATTGCGCTTTGAATAAATTACACCTGAGTACTGAAAAGTGTAAATCTATAACTTTCACCAAGAAAACAAACGTAACTAATTTTACTTACTCTCTTGGTACAGCTACTCTAAAGAAGGTTCCTTGTGTCCGCGATCTCGGTGTACTCTTCGACTCTGAACTCCATCTTAGTAATCATATTGCTCATGTGGTTGGTAGCTTGGCTTACCAAATGTATGGATTTATTATGTGTATAGGTTCTAAGTTTAAAAAGCCTGTAACATCTACTTACGAGTCTAATGAGATCACAGTTAGAGTACGCTACAACCATCTGGAACCTTCATTACGAGAAGTATAACCAACTTATTGAGTCAGTTCAAAGAAAATATCTAAAAAGAGTGAACTACAGATGTCGGCTCCCAAAACGTTCATATAGCGAGTCACTTAACAGATATTCTTTACAAACTTTCAAAACACGTAGAAATTGTTCTAGTGCTGGGTATAATGACCCTGTATAAAATAATTCATCATGTTTTTGTTAAAAAAAATGTTTAAAAAAAAACGTTTTTTTAGCTTTAAAATGATTAAATTCTGTGGTAGGCTTTAAAAATGTAGGCACTTACAATTTTCCGAAAAATCTGGATATAGAAAAAAAATATAAATTCTGTAAGTATAAAAACGCCTTAATTTGGCTTTCAATTCCGGAGTTTGCATTGTAGAATAGAATAGTCTTTTATATCCGTTTTGGGTCAATGGGTCTTTTTCGGTAAAAAAATACCACAAAATACATAGCTATTTTCCCATACATTTTGTTCTGAACGTCTACTGTCTTAGGAACAAGCGTACGCAGTGACATCTGCAATTAGCTTTGCGTTGCCAACCCCATTAAACTGACAAATATTTATCTGAGGATTAAAAATCAGCCATTATTGTAAATAATAAAATAAATCGTCCCTCGCATGACTAACTGTCATAATCTCACATTTTTGTCTGACTTTCTGACATGAACTTTTTTTGACGACTAATTATTATTATTATTTATTTATTCTCAGGCAACGATGGCCATAGATATATACCTTAAAGCTACACATATATAACTTATAAAACAATGTTGTTAGTAGACAACTTAAAAATTATGTTAGTAAAAAATCAGTTTGACACTTTCTGCGTCGTATCGGTGGCAAGGCAGCGTCCCTCTGAAGCGCCTGTACACCACGCCCTGCGGCCAGAAGTCCTCCTTCATGAAGAGGTCCAGCCTCGCTATCGGGATGCGCACCACAAACGCCTTAAAATTGGTATTATGGCGCGACTCCAAAGGCTGAACTCTCAAACAAAAGTTAGCTTTCTTCTTGACTAATGACATGAACTTTTATTGAAGGTTATTTTCGACACCCTATGGCCTATCTATGGTACTCCGGAGGTATAAAATATAAGCACTACCTACCATTTGTTGCAGTGTCGGACCGTCTCCGTCGCTTTTTCGAGTTGTCGCAGTGGCGTTATTCATACAAGGTTATTTTTAGTTAATACAAAACGTCTCGTGGGGTTGATCAGACCATCAAACTGAACAACTTTCATTATGGGACCAACGCTGAAATCGCGAAAAAAATCTGCTGTTTCATCAATGAATTGTGTTTCATACATTTCGATGGAGTAGGATTGTACTTGTGTTATAAGTTCACACAAAACCTCTCGTGGGGTTGATCAGACCATCAAACTGAACAATTTTCATTACGGGACCAACCTCAGAATCACGAAAAAAAAAATCTGCTGTTCCATACAAAAGTACAATCCTACTCCATCGAAATGTATGAATTTTTCGCGATTAAAAGGTTGGTTCCATAATGAAAGTTGTTCAGTTTGTTGGTTTGATCAACCCCACGAGAGGTTTTGTATGAACTAAAAATTACATTGTATATGAGCAGGATGCATCACAGTTAGGGTTACCAGGACCAAAATTCGGAAAACCGGTCGCAAGAGGTTGAAAATCCTGATTTTTTAACAAAAGTCCGGTCTTTAAATCAAATTTAAAAAAATGTACGTCATTTACAAATGCACAACTTATATTATTATCTGCTGGCAACAGCTTTACTTTATTTTTATGTAAAATTTTACACAAGTGGGTTGTTTGTTTCTTATAAGAAATGGGCATCTTTCAGAAAACCATCCATTCATAGAGCCTAGTCGCGGCGTGCGTAGCGCGCCGCGCGCTCCCAGCTGTGCGGCGATGGTAGTTTAGACAAAATCATAACAATCAATGATGGTGTAATGATTTTGACCAAGCATGATTGAAAATCCGGTCTCGAATGAAATCCGGGCGGAGTCCGGTCCGAGCTCTTAAAATCCGGTCAAGACCGGATTTATCCGGTCAGATGGTAACCCTAATCACAGTGGAGTTCAGTCGCTATGACTTTAATTGCAGTCGTCTTCTGTCTCTATTAAGGTTAGCCGCAGTGACAAACTGTCGCGTTTGTATTATCCGCAGTTTTGTCTTTCAAAGTCATGAAATACGCTCCCTAATCGTCGTATCTAGGTTCTAACCGTTATTTACAACGGCGATATATAGAGATACGACGATTGATGAAATACCTACGTATGAAAATCAATTTTAAAATAAGTTCAAATGTAAGTAGGTACATCAACTTTGTAAAAAATGTCAGTTACGACAATTAGTCATGTGAGGGACGAAATGTTGTCAAAAATTGCACAATTTTCTTAGTAATCCTAACGCGCGCTTTGTAATAAAGTTTTGTGAATTTTACAAAAAAAGAATCAGTAAAAAAGTAACCAGCTAACCAGGTGCAAATAATAATAATTTAATAAAAAAAGCTCTTTTGTGACCAAGTCACCCTTAAATAAAATCACCCTTTTCGAAAGAGGTTTTTTTTGTCAAAAATAGAACATTTTTGTAAAAAAAATTGCAAATCGATTGCATCGCATCGAATTTCGAAACTAAAGGGGCGCATCTAATAATAGTGTGAAGTGCATTATTTTGTGAAAGTTTCTATTATTATTGAACGCTCAAATTCACTTATTGTGAGGAAATAAAACGAAAGACTAGGTTTGGAAATGTATTTAATAGTTTTTAACAAAAAGGTTAGATCTCTAGTATAAAGCACATTGTGCCGTTGTGCCATATTACACTTTGTTTTTTTACAATGTTTCTAATAATAGTTAGGTATACAGTTTTTTGATAAACATGGTTGATGGTTCTCTTACGTGTCTATAAAGAATGTCATCATGTTAAATCAAATTACTATTTTTTTTTATAAGCTTCGTAGGGTTTTATTATTCTAAGTTCGTAGGTATGTTTATAAGTTTGTAGTGAATTGTGCAGTTTGGAAAAAAGTATAGAAACGGAACTAATTAGTGAATATTACCACAGATAATAAAAATCCTATACTAGTATATTAGAGTCTGTCTAAAAAGTCAGTTTACATGGGTAATTTCAAAAATAATTTTAAAACCCACCTAAATCGCCCCACCAATATAAAATAAAATTGAGTAAAGCTTTGTTTACAATTAGAATTTTGACAACACCAACAGGTTTACCAGTATACGTTTTTATAAATAATTTAATAATTTCTCATGTAAACTGACTTTTTAGACAGACTCTACGGATTCACGAAAAAAGTTTCAACTATATGAAAAAGTTCATTTCGGTTTTCAGCGGTAGATGGCGCTGTACAAATTTTCCATACAAAATTACTCAATCTATTTATTTACGCGCGTTTTTTTCTTTACAGATGTTCGTGCTACGGGATTTAGTTAGTATCCAAGTTTTCTGCGAGCGATGGTTGGGTGGTTCCAGAGATACGCAGCAAAAATTATTTCTATAGCTTTTTTGTAGACAATGTGGTCATTTTAATACTCCTCATATTTTATTATTTTCTTAATAAAAAAAATCAATAACAATGTTTTGTGAATGCATCGCAATACTTTACAAAATCCTAGTCTGCGAGCATATAATTCTATATATTAGCCCTTAGAATAATAACACCTAGAAGCCGATCGAGTCCTTATATGTAAAGTGAGGCAAAATAGGTCAGTTTGCAGATTTATATCCTTCATACAATACACAATCGTAACTAAAATCCAATAAAATAGTTGATCCACTAACTAAAAGTAAGTAAATTGAAACGTTCCTATGTACGATTAGGTAACGTGTGAAGGATAAAAATCTGAAAACTGAGCCTTTTGGCTGAGTTTCATTTGACTCAATTTTGACAGTGAGCTTTGGAACTATCGTTCTAGGTTGTTATTAGTCTGAGTCTATATATACACGCTGAAATTTCAATCATTTTTGGTTCCCGCAATGGGGTGGTTTCACTCATGATTACAAGCAATTTTTACTATGAGACCAACTCTGATATCGGGAAAAAAAAATCTGTTGTTCCATACATTAAGGTCGAGTAGGTATTGCACTTTTGTACGGATGGGACAGCTGTTTTTTTTTGCGATATTAGAGTTGGCCCCATAGTAAAAGTTGCTTGTAATCATGAGTGGAACCACCCTACGGCGGGAACCAAATGATTAAAATTTCACAATGTATACAGGGCCATTTTGAACTTACCATCCAAATTTTAAAGATGTGTCCAGTCCATGAAACTAAACAACTTTCTCTAAGAAACATGTGTCAAATTTCGCCAAAAAATTTTGGTCATCCCATACTTAATTGATCACGTGATCTCTTTGATTTGTATGGAAAATCGATTTTTATTTTACATATTTGACCATGTGTTCCTTAGAGAAAGTTGTTCAGTTTCATGGACTGAACACATCCTCAAAATTTGGATGGTAAGTTCAAAATGACCCAATATAGTTTCATAAAAAAATCTTGTTTAAGTCCTAATGTTTAATTACCTTGCTTTAATTATACTATTACTAATATTAATTAATTATCGTACCTTAATAATACTATTACTAATACTACTTATTTTAAAAAGCTTCTTTGCGTTTCGTTCTTGCTTCCAGCACGTCGTCACACCACCGATAAGGAAAGTTAGCAGGCTGTACAGTCTCTCCAGAGTGTTGTATTACAGTACTATACAACCTACTACCTCACCCCACCGGTGGAACGTTCATTAGCTTCTTCGTTCTTCTCTTGAACAACTGTTGAACAAAGTTTACCTAACATTGTTTTTAACTTGAACAAAAATAACCCACTATTGTACTATTGTTGAACAAAGTTTACCTAACATTGTTTTTAACTTGAAGTAAAATAACCCACTATTGTACTATTGTTGAACAAAGTTTACCTAACATTGTTCTTAACTTGAACAAAAATAACCCATTATTGTACTATAGATGAACAAAGTTTACCTAACATTGTTATTAACTTGAACAAAAATAGGCCATTATTGTAATATTGTTGAACAAAGTTTACCTAATATTGTTTTAAACTTGAAAAATGTTGAACAAACTTGCCCTAATATTGTTATACACTTGAACAATTGTTGAACAAAGTTTACCTACCTATATAATAATGTACCTAAACTTGAAAATTTGTTGAACAAAGTTAAGTACCCTAATATTATTCAAAGCTTAGACAATTGTTGAACAGAGTAAACATATTATTGTTTTACACTCTAGTGTTCTGTTCTCTCTGTTCAAACAAATGTTGAACATATTAAACCAACTATTGTTTTAAACTTGAACATTTGTTGAATGAGGTAAACAAGACAACTACTGTGTTTATATGTGAATTATATTATTATTTAAATGTATAATAACCATCTGTTTCATAAAAAAACTTATTTCTACTTATGTAGGTCAAAATACCTAATAATTGTATTCTATTAAAATAAAGTAAATTAAGACTTTAATACTGAGAAGCTGCAAAAAATACTCAAATTATGCACCCAAAGTAATGAAAAGTTGAATGTAAAATGTAATAAAATAGGAGCTGATCTATTAAAAAGAAATACCATAAATGTAACTTTAATGAAAAAAGAAAAATAAAACAAAAAATCTAATTAACAACTTAGGCACTAAAACATTCTCTGTAACAAATAACATAGGTTCCTAAGTACTTACTTAGGTATCTAAACTACCTTTATAATCATTATTATGGTTGTAAAAAAAGTTATACAATGTGTTACAAAATAACCCTTAATGCCGAATATGGTAGATAGGGACCATCAAACTAAACAACTTTTACTATGGGACCAACTCTGAAATCGCTCAAAAAATCAGCTGTTTCATACAAAAATAAATACTTACTGTAAATATTAAAATGTACGAAACAGTTTTTTTTCGCGATTTCAGAGTTGGTCCCATAGTATAAGTTATTCAGTTTGATGGTCCCTATTTACCTTATTCGGCATTAAGGGTTATTTTGTATCACGTTGTAAAGATTTTTGTTTAACGTAATATTTTATGTTCCTTTGTTACAAAGATGTGATGAAAATGAAAAAAAAAAACACACACAAAAAGTCCACAGAAACGAAACGAAATTAAAAAAGAAAAAAAAAATCGAAGAGTCGACGTTTTCCCGCCAAAACTGTGTCCGCGTATCACCAAACTTGTGTGGAGGTCACGCGAAAACCGCCCGAAAGACGACGCAAGCTCCGCTTTTAAGTAAACGGCGAAAATTGGAACGACTTTTCTCTCACGAAATTAGCGCATTCACGTAGACACTAGCGCCGTTTTCAACTGTAATTAAACTTGGCTGACTTACAACTTTTTAATTAAAGTTTGCGGGTTTGGAGGCAGCTGTTTTTTTTTTTTTGTAAATACATGGATGGATTTAAAAAAGTACGATTTATTACATTTTTTTCGCCATTTTCTACAAAAATGGAGGCATATGATCGTCATTAAGGCGGTAATTATCGCAATAATTCGCCCCCAATCGTATTAAAACGCACAAGTTCGGATCTACGGGTTCCAGTTCAGGGGGCTATAGGCTGAAGTGTATACACGAAAGTATACTGTATATAGATTTGGTATACATGTATAAAAAAACAGGAAGGGATATAGACAAAAGTAAAAACACACCAAAATAATTTGTAGAAAATAAAAAAGTAGGTAATAAATTAATAAGAAATAAGATCTGCATCTACGTTCATTTAAATAAAAAATGCCTTATTAAAATATACAGGGTGTTCGGTAAAACCCTTATAAAGCCGAATGTGGTAGGGATACCATACCATGTATATGTTTCCGGCAATGTATATAATCCGGTATTGTATACAATGCCTAGGCATTGTATATAATGCCTGAAACGATCAGGCAATGTATGAAATACTATTCATTTTATACATTGCCTAGGTATTGTATACAATGCCTGCTGGTCCACCAGCAATGTATAAAATAAGTATATTTCTGTTGTCTGTTATAAAAAATAACCTCGAAATTTAAGGCACACGCTCCGCTGTGCTTCGCGCTCGCCTTAAATTTTTAGCCTATACGCGGGACCTACAGGAGTATAGCAGGTTCAATTCCAAACTCAATGAGCCCCCCCAAGCCCCCCGAGCCCTCCTCAAGCCCCCTCGAGGCCCCTCGAGGCCCCTCGAGCCCCCCTCGAGCCCCGCCTCAAGCCCCCTTGGGCCCCCTCAAGCCCCCCTCGAGTCCTCCTCGAGTGTCCCTCGAGCCCCCCTCAAGCTCTCCTCCCGAGCCCCCCTCGAGCTTTCCCCGAGCCCCCTCGAGCCTCCCTCGAACCTATTCTCGAAAATCTTTTTATTTTTCACATTGCCGGTGAACCAGCAGGCATTCTATACAATGCCTAGTCATTGTATACACTGCCTAGGTAATATGTGAAATTGATATCAATATTCATTCTATTTCATACATTGCCTAAAAGGGCCAGGCATTGTATACAATGCCTGCATTTCATACATTGCCGGTGATATATACAATGTGATTAAATTGACAATAGACAGTAATCCGCTGCAATTTCACTCGAGAAGCTGAAAGCAAAGACAAAATTTTACAGATACAGATATACTGGGTGTATGGTAAAAGCCTTATAAAGCCGAATATGGTAGATAGGGACCATCAAACTGAACAACTTTTACTATGGGACCAACTCTGAAATCGCGAAATAAAATCTGCGTTTCATACATTTTGTTATTTTCGTTTTTAATTTATGTATGATATAGCTGATTTTATTTCGCAATTTCAGAGTTGGTCCCATAGTAAAAGTTGTTCGGTTTGATGGTCCCTATCTACCATATTCGGCTTTACAAGGCTTTTACTAAACACTCTGTAGATACAGATATAGATTACAAATACAGATAGATTTTACAGATACGTCGTTTTGTACCGCAAGCGCTCTGAAGGTAGTCACTTCAGTTACTACAATGTTAAATTAATTGCAT
This sequence comes from Agriphila geniculea, assembly GCA_943789525.1. Taxonomy (NCBI): domain Eukaryota; kingdom Metazoa; phylum Arthropoda; class Insecta; order Lepidoptera; family Crambidae; genus Agriphila; species Agriphila geniculea. The sequence continues at coordinate 6,002,220 of OX038898.1, read as the reverse complement.
TGTACGGTCACGAGCAATAAGATGTACATACTTTAGAACTATGTCACATTCAACTCTTAGTGTGAAAATGTCATAGGTTATTCAATAACGTAATATGACATAAGTTCTACCGTGTGTACATCTTATTGCTCGTGACTGTACAACCCCATAGACCGCAATTGTGTATTCCTTTTGCCCATTCCTGGCATTGATTAACAAAAACAATAGCCTATCTGCATGGACTAATCTGCAGGGTTGTCACTTTTGTAGCGCGAGAGCGACAAAGATAAAGTATGGACGAAAGATGAAGATAGGGTCGTTGTGGGATGCTATCCCACATTAGATGATATTGATAGAAGTGATGTAAAGATGATAAAATATGATAATTGATATATGATATTAAATGATAATTGAAACGACCGTTTGATACGAATGCGTGTAATGCACTGATCGGTTGCTGGCTGCTTATGAAAATGCTTTGTAAGTAGAAATGCTAAGTTGACAAAATTAAATATAAATTCGATTGCGAAATGTACGTCACCGTACAGTCATTGTACAAAATTCCTTCTGCTTCTCGTTAACCTCCTCTAAATCTATGCTACCCTGGTACTTTGCCAATTGAATATAAAGAAGATAAAGGTTTTTATTAACTGCAGCAGTCAAAAGCAGTTTTATGAAAATCGCGCGTTTCTCTCTGTATCCAATCTGTATCCTAGGTGCAGTTTTCCATACAAATAAAAAAACTTAGCAGGGATTATAATAACTTTCCGGTGTATTCATAGCTTTCCATACTTGGACCATGTCCATCATGATTATGGTACCTATCACGTCTACTATATTGGGCTTGCCAAACACTATACGAAGGTAACAGCTGTTAATATTATATCGCCTCTGCTGGGACAGGCCTATCCTTACAGATGGATGAAGATAAACCAGCCCCAATGCGGATTGGTGGGTGTTAAGCTTGTACGACCGAAACGTTGTTACGTTGTATGACCGAAAGTGGCGCCCTCAGACGTTTTTATTTAATAAGTTATTAATAGAAAAAGATTTTAATAATGTTTTACGTGGAGACTTAGGGCCAATGGTCTTGTATTTTTAGAAGGTATCACATCACTACATGCCCTCGTAGTCATTCGTAGAAGTAGATACCAAATGTGTCCAAAACTGTTAGCAGTTTTGCTATCTATATCTAGCAGTGACTACTAGGGAATGTAACGATACCGTCTAAAAATACTAGATTGTAGGCTCTAAAATTTCCACGTATAACATTATTAAAATTGTGTATTAGAATTATAATATTAAATAAAATTCACCTCAGCGCCACTTTCGCTCAAGGTGCCACCTTAACGGCTGCATATACAGCCAGGACGCATATAAGCAAAATCTAACTCTCGAGTTTTGATGGCGATCTGTGATTGGTCAAGAAACTCAGTAGTTAGATTTTGCTCGCAAACTCTAACTCCCCAGTTTCGAGCTAGTTTCGGTAGTGATCTCTGATTGGTCAAAAAACTCAGTAGTTAGGTTTTGCGCGCAAAATCTAAAAATACATTGGAAGTGATTCCTTTTTTGTTTGCAAAAATTATCACTTTATCCATTGTAACGTAGCCTAAACTTATTTTTTTCGTTTAAGTTATGTTGCCTAGTTTAGCTTAATGTTTAAACATTTGTACTTACAGAAAAGTTTTGTTACAATAGCTTTCACGGTTGGTGAAAATAATTGTGAAAAATGTTAAAATGGAAAATGCAACTTTTTAAAAATCTCCATACAAAACGTTAATTTCATAGGTAAGGAATATTAAGTTTAGCAGAAAAAAAAAACTTGCGTTCAAATCTGGGTTTACTGGATTATATTCGCCAAGGAACATATTCGCAAAAACTTGGAAGATTAGAAATCATTTTTCAAAAATAAAATACGCTACCACAGTCGTGTTCGAAGAAAATTGACAACTTTGAAGCGCGCTCATTGGTGGATGCGCACTCAGTAGTTAGATTTTGCGCGCAAACCTAACTACTGAGTTTTTTGACCAATCAGAGATTACTATCGAAACTAGCGCGAAACCGGGGAGTTAGAGTTTGCGCGCAAAATCTACTGAATTTCTTGACCAATCAGAGATCACCATCAAAACTCGAGAGTTAGATTTTGCTTATATGCAGCCGGGACCAACTGCTTAACGTGCCTTCCGAAGCACGGTAGAGTTCGAGATTATAAATTTTTGATCACCCATCCCATGATCGGCCTTAGCGATACTTGATATACCACCGCAATCATAGGCTGAACATTACTGCGCCGTCGAGCTCCCTAAAAACCACCATTAGATATGCAAAAGATCTGTACCCCTAGCACGAACAACTACAGAAAAAAATGATGCACGTAAATGTACTCGCCAGTAATTATCTATGGAAAATCTAATTTCGCTTTTCAGCGGTAGATGGCGCTGCACAAATTTCCCATACAAAATTACACTATAGTGTACTGTTACGCGCGGTTTTTTCTCGATAAATGTTCGTGCTAAGGATACTGATTTAAACCCGACTATTGGGTTTAAATTAAACCAAGTAAAACCATATAAATTCCCTCCCCTAAAGTTTTTATTCAAACGACTTTTGTTGATGACTGTACCATTGATACTGCAGGAAAGATGGTTACTGTGATGGACAATTCTGAAAAAAAAGTTGGATTGTTAAACATGTAATGAATACACCGTCGGAGTTTTCGGCGCCATTTTGTCGAGTTCAGTTCGGTGGCTATTTTAATTATTTGCAAATTGATTCATAATGGACATTGTGTCTTAAAATTGGTGCAGTTTTGTAGTACAAGTGTCTACGCAGCTGAACAATATGTGGGATAATTGAAATAGGCGCGATCTTGATTGTGTGAAGCTGAGACTTTTATTGTAGTGGTGGCTACCTCGGCTGATCTTACCGAGTAAACTGTTTGAATATACTTGGTGCCAAATGCTCCAAGCAGCATTGGAATGCGATGCACCCGCATGAAACAATCTACCACTGAACTATTCAACACTTGACACTGGCAGAAACTACTTCCAAGAGGAAAGTAGATTGCCAAAACAAAAATAATAAGAAGAAGAATACACCGTCATTTTACAAAATCCAAATTTTCAAAATGTTTCGTGAAATTCCCCCAAGGGAGTGTTCTAGTCTTAGCACGAACAGCTATCGAGAAAAAAACGCGCGTAAAAGTACTCGATAGCGTAATTTATCTTTCGCTTTTTCTTTTCGGCGGTAGATGGCGTTGCACCCCATACAAAATTTACTCTATCGAATGTTTTACGTACAAAGAATTTAAGACAAAACGCATTTTAACTAAAATAGAGTAAAAACGGGACCCTATTACTAAGACTCCGCTGTCCGTCTGTCTGTCTGTCACCAGGCTGTATCTCATGAACCGCGATAGCCAGACAGTTGAAATTTTTACAGATGGTGTATTTTTGTTGCCGCTATAACAACAAATACTAAAAACAGAATAAAATTAATATTTAAGGGGGGCTCCCATACAACAAATGTAATTTTTTTGCCGTTTTTGGTACGGAACCCTTTCTGCGCGAGTCCGACTCGCACTTGGCCGGTTTATTTTACTAATAACACACGGTTGGGAAAAATTAAAAACATAACGACCTCCGTGATCGATTTGCTTGCACCCTAGTTTACAAGGTGTCGCCTCACCTCAAAGGTCCCATGTTCGATCCCCGGCTGGGTCAATTTAAAAAATCCGGTCAAGAGCGAGTCGGACTCGCGCACCGAGGTTTCCGTACCATCATAATTGCACTAGTAAACCACACTGCAGAGTAGAATAATAAAATTGACATTACAGTTTTAGGTCAGCGCCATCTCTTGACCGATAGTGGAACTAATGTTAACTTTTTCAGAAATTTGATAATTCTAAAAAAGTGTGCTATATTGAGACATCTTTTTATTTTTCCTGTAATCTTTATATAAACTGCTATCACATAGAATTATTTCAGATTTTTCTCTTTGCAAACTTCGGAGATAAGGGGGGGGCAATGGTATTTTTTTTTTACATTTTTCATCATAAGTCGAAAACGATGCGGCCTAAAAAAATAAAAAGAAATGTTTCAAAACGTGCAAACAGTGTTCTTTCATATGATACCCCACATGCCCTAGTAGCCTCACTTAAAATTTTTAAGACCCCTTTTCAGGTCCTGTTGTAAAAAAGATATTTTTATTTTTATTTATTTCTTATTTGCAAAAAAATGGGTGGACAAATGTCATCTTAAACTATTCTAAATTTCAAGTTGATACCATTAGTAGTTCTCGAGATATCCAGCTGTGACAGACAGACAGACAGACAGACTGAGTCACACCATAAGGGTTCCCTTTTTACCATTTGGTACGGAACCCTAAAAACGAACTTTTATGAATTACCATCGAAACATGATTGATATGACGTTTTATCGACACTCAACTGTCAAAATCAGCGTCGTAGCTAAGAGCTGGCAAGGGGGGGGGGGGGGGAGGGGTGGCTGCCAGCGACGCAACCCCCAAGGGAGCGCACTTTGCTGACCCATAGCTAGAAAAAACTCTAAATCTTGGGTCGCAAAATTCAAATCTTGCCAAGGGCGCTCACGATCCTAGAATTAAGTCTTGGGTCGTATAATTCAAATCTTGCTAGGGGCGTTCAAGATCCTAGAATTAAGTCTTGGGGCGCATAATTCATATCTTGACAGGGGCGTTCAAGATCCTAGAAATAAGTCTTGGGGCGCATAATTCAAATCTTGCCAGGGGCGTTCAAGATCCTAGAATGTCCTGGGGCGCATAATTCAAATCTCGCCAAAGGCGCTCATAATCCCAGAAATAAGTCTTGGGCGCATACCTAATTCAGATCTTGCCAAGGGCGCTCACGATCCTAGAATTAAGTCTTGGAGCGCATAATTCAAATCTTGTCAGGGGCGTTCAAAATCCTAGAAATAAGTCTTGGGGCGCATAATTCAAATCTTGCCAGGGGCGCTCATTATCCCAGAAATAAGTCTTGGGGCGCATAATTTAAATCTTGCCACGGGCGTTCAAGATCCTAGAAATATGTCTTGGGGCGTATAATTCAAATTTTGCCAGGGGCGCTCATAATCGCAGCAGTAAGTCTTGGGCGCATACCTAATTCAAATCTTGCCAGGGGCGCTCATAATCCCAGAAGTAAGTCTTGGGCGCATACCTAATTCAAATCTTGCCAGGGGCGCTCATACATAATCCCAGAAGTAAGTCTTAGGCGCATACCTAATTCAAATCTTGCCAGGGGCGCTCATAATCCCAAAAGTAAGTCTTGGGCGCATACCTAATTCAAATCTTGTCATTGGCGCTCATGATCCCAGAAATAAGTCTTGGGGCGCATAATTCAAATCTTGCCAGGGGCGCTCTAATCCCAGAAGTAAGTCTTGGGCGCATACCTAATTCAAATCTTGTCATTGGCGCTCATGGTCCCAGAAATAAGTCTTGGGGCGTATAATTCAAATCTTGCCAGGGGCGCTCATAATCCCAGAAGTAAGTCTTGGCCGCATACCTAATTCAAATCTTGTCAGGGGCGCTCATGACTGGATTTTGACAGTTAAAAGTGACAAAATCGTTATATCATATCGCGTTTCGGTAGTCATGCTAGGGGGGCTGCCTGGTCTGGGTGTTTGTGATACTTAGATACCTACCACATTTTCTCTGATAGGTATCCATAACACTTGTACTATTTAAATCTTAAATTAAATCTGTAAATTCGTCTGTAAAAAAAGACTGCTACACCGGAATAATGAATTTGAGATATAAGAACCACTTAGCCTTACCTCAATCTAATCTAAAACTCCATAGTTCGGGAGCACATATTAACGCCATAAAAATCTACAATAAACTCCCCAAAATAATTAAAGTTGAAAATAATATAAATTCATTCATAAGGAAACTGACAGAGTATTTGTTGGAAAATTGTTTGTATACTATGCAGGAGTTTTCGATTTTTTTTAATGTTTAGTTCCAAAAAATTTATTACTTATACCATGCTATGTATGTTATATTTATTATTACTTATATTTGAAAATGTCAAAATTAACTAAGCAAGTTCTTAAATTTAATTCAAAAATTTGTAGTGCCCTAACGGGGTTCATGATGATACTTTTAATTAATATTTACCACCATGTAAAACTCATGAGACACTAAAGATATTTGTATTTGTATTTACTTTGGAATCGGAGCGAATATACTTATTCAATCCTAACCCTCAGACCAAATAAAAAAAGTAAGACGGAGTCTTCCGAACGAAGCGGTGAGGCCTGTAAAACTACGCCTTGGCTGTGTAAATACACAGTTTATCAGATCAAATAAAAAAGGAAGATGGAGCGTTGCGCAGTGGTTGCGTTGCGAACAACTAAGTGAGGCCGGGTTTGATATGGAACGCCCAATGACGAACGAAAGCCAAGGCGTTGTTTCGTTACATATGTGTGCGTAAACTGTGTATGTACACAGCCAAGGCGTAGTTTTACTGGCCTCACCGCTTTGTCGGAAGACTCCGTTTTTACTTTATTTGGTCTGAGGCACACACGTGTAACGAAACTACGCCTTGGCTTTCGAAATAAAACCTTGCCGCCCGGCCCCCGCCCGCCCCCTTGTACGCACACATGTACCATCAAAAACTGGCCTCACTTCATTGTTCGCAACGCTCCATCTTACTTTTTTATTTGATCTGAGTCTTAGGACTCTTAGAACTTCTTATTTCTTCTTCTATCTTAGGGGTCTAAGAACCACAATAATTATCCTAAACTTTAATATTTATAAATGTGAAAGTATGTTAGTTTTTATTTGTTTGTTTGTAACGCATTCACGTCTTAACTACTGAACTGATCCCCGTGAAATTTTGCATACGCGTGGCCAGGGGTACAGAAAGGACAGCGTGCCCTTATTGCCAAAATTATTTATGTGCACTTTTTGTCAAAATTAAGTTAAAACCAATCATTTCATCTGTATGGCGACAGAACCAGCAAAGCGTGTAACCTACCTGTTAAAAAAATCTGCCTGATGTCCTCAAAACACTAAATACTTAAAAAAGCTATAACAATTAATTACCTTAAAAAATATTACCTATTAAACTCTTAAAGCAAACAACTTTTTGTTACCTTAAGCATTAGTTTACGTTAAATATTAAACTTGTTATATATAATATTTAGATTAAGTTATGTACTCGCAGACAAACCTGTTGTTAGGTTTTGCGAGACAAATTGCAAATTGAGAACTTAACTTTTTAATAATAATAAATAATAATAATCTCTCTCCGATACGATCAATGAATCGATTGGTAAATTTAACTTAATTTTGACAAAAAGTGCAGATAATCGGTCTTAGCAATAAAGGTATGATTAAAATAAAAAGTACCCTATATCCTTTTCTGTATAAGTACATGACAGACAACGTGTATGTAAAAAACTACAAACAAACAAATTTATACTATCGAAAGTTAAGAATTATTATCTTTGAATGCCTAACAAAATTGTAACTAAAGAATAAAATAAATTGACCACCACATTGACTTTCCAAATAGATTTCCGACGCTTGATTGGTCACCCATCGTGAGGCAAGCCTTTGTTTTGTGTCTCACGTCGCACTGGACTTGCGTCTCACCACACCTGGAAATAAGAATTTTATCTTATTAAAAATCATTTTTGTAACAGAAAGTAGGTATTTTGGTTGTATATGTAGGTGTATATTTTTCAGGTAAAGTTATACCTAAACATACAAAAAAAATATTCTTAAGTTTTATCTGACTTTTTAGATGAAAATATTATCTTCTATTCGAATATGATAGCATGGTATGGTCGGCAACGAAAATAGTTTAATACTTTGTTAAAGCAACATTTTTGAATAATGTTTCAAATTAAAAGTTAAAAGTCAAAGTAGGAACTAAAGTGTTAAGCGACTTTTGTTGCTGATTGTACCTCAGTAGTGAGATAAATATCAAATTGGATCAGTAAAATAAATAGATATCTGGGTTTCAAAATATCACTTTATAGTACAGTAGCCCGTAGAACATTTAAATCATCATAAAGGTTACCGTTTGCCGTTGCGATAAAGTCATTTATTAAGAAATTATAGATACTTTAACCCAAGTTTTACAGATCGCAACCCGCCGTAACCTATATTGGTATAACTCCAAAATTGTTTTTTTTATTTTTCGAGGTACATAGTTTAGCTATTGTCATGTTCTACAGCTTGGTTTGATTGCCACAGATTAAAGTAAGACTATAAAAAGTAGCCATACACAGATTTAAGACCTGATGAAAATGGTTGGATTTTATCTGGTCTTAAATCTGTGTATGATCACTTTCCATAGTCTTACTATTATCTGTGGCAATCAAACAAAGCTGTAGAACATGACAATAGCTAAACCATGAAATATAAAAAAATATCATTTTTGGAGATATACAAATATAGGTTACGGCGGGTTGCGATTTGTAAAACTTGGGTTAAAGTATCTATAATTTCGTAATAAATAACTTTATCACAACGGCAAACGGTAACCTTTTTGGTGATTTAAATGTTCTACGGGCTACTGTACTATTAGGTAAATCCCAAAAACCAACTTAGTTAAAAAAGCTTCAAACAAAAATAAGGTGCTAAATGTATCAATACTTTTTTCAGAGATTATTATTAAAGAGTTACTTGGTACTGTGCAAAACTTTTTGCGTTTCGTTGCGAATCGAATCCACATAAAATAACAACCGTTACATAACAAAGAACGTAAGTGATAATTTTCTAAAAAAAAGTAAAAATAGCACAAAGACACAATAGGTCTTTTTTACCAGACAAGAAAAAGGTCTGTTAATCCCTATCTTTGAAAGAAAGAAAAAAATCTACGTGACATTAAAAAAAACTATTGAAGACGTTTTGTTACATCTGTCTTGTTACATTTTATGCTTTATTACCACACATTTAAGATGAATTTGCTTAAATTTTTAAATCATCAATTTCTATCAAATCATTTTGTATCGGTTCGCAGCTTCCATACACACATTTTTTATAACTTTCTGTCTTATGTTGCAGTAAATTGTTGGATAATGAGATAATATCCATTTAAATATCATGATATTCCTACTAATTAAATTGTTAAGACACTTTGAAAACCCAAACGCAATTTGTACCTCGAAATAACATGTTGTAATTCAGAGAAATTTAGGAATTAAAATTTATTTATTATATGTATGTTAAGAATAGTTGTAATAGTGTGATGTAAGATTATTTCAATAAAGATTTTATTTTTATTATTATTATTATTTCGTATAGGTACAAAAGTAACTTGAAAAATGTAAATAGGTAAGGTAGGTACCCATATACAAACTTATTCCTTCAAATAACAAATAAATCGGCAAACAACAATAATAAAAAAAACGAAAACACATGCTTTTTCCGTCTTTGAATAAAATCAACATTATCTAACGGTAAAACGATGCAACCCCAAAAAATTGCAAAACTATCATCCACCGTAAAAAACCGCCGTTTTTGAACTTTTTATTCTTACGCCCCACATCTGCTCGCGTTTCTCACGGAGCGCGTTTTTTTGTTTTTTAACAATTTTCGCGCGCAGGAAGTGCGTTGTCGGCACCTGTTGTTTTTTTTGCGTCAAATTTAATAATATTCACCGTCTTTTGTTAAAGTGCAATACTGATCGAGCTTTTTACAACTTTGCAAAGGAGTTTGGAGCTCAAAGTTACAATAATGTTCTCCATTAACTGTTATAAGACCACAATTTGTAATACTTTAGTGGAATGATAAGACAAGTGTTACCTATCTTTAATACTAAAATGGGCCCAAATTAATAGATCACATTTTCAACAAAATTGCTTAAATTTTCTCAGTTTTGTCATTATTACATTAAATACATATTTATTGTAATTATCACAAAAAAGCTTTACTATTTACTTTAACAAATAACACTAAAGACTGACAGATGTCAAATGTGATCTATTAAATTGGCATTTCCATTATAAATCTACCAACGTACAATCATTTTATGACTCCTAAACTCAGCATTAATGAAATAATTCCCGTCGTATATTAAAAGTTTGTCTTGAACTTCTTTGCATAATGCACTTTCGGTGAGTGTGGAGCAGAAATTGCACAACCCTGGCACAATATTATTCCGCCATCTCCTTCTTTCATCAAATAATTAGACGTACGAATTTGCGCCACTGTTTTTTGATGGACGTTCTAAGAACTTGTACTATGCGTTTTGTTTCTAATTTTATCATCCGTACCGCTAGAGAGTGGAACTCCTTGCCTGAGTCTGTATTTTTCGACAGGTACAATCTGGGGACCTTCAAGTTGCGAGTGAATAGGTATCTTCTAGGTAAGCGCGTTTCATCATCGCGCTTACAGCGCTTACTTAAATGCCATAAAAAATAGTATTGTACAATATCACACTAATTGCCCCGATTCCAAAGTAAGTAATCGCCTTAGTTTCTAACCGCCTCTATGGTCTAGTGCTTCACCCATCTGTGTAAGACGCAGGGGTCCCGGGTTCGATTTCCAGCAGGGGGGGTATAATTTGTACTCGGTTTGGTTGATGGAAGGGCTTATTTAACGTACGTATGTACGCCCGGGCTAGTTACCACCATCTTAACTAAATATGTCGCCATAACAACTATTTAAAAACCGGCCAAGTTCGTGTCGGGCCACGCGCCATAGGGTTCCGTAGTTACCTTATACCATACCATATTTAATACCACCTATCATTTTTTGTCTGCAAAAATAACTTTGTTTTTCACAGTGTTGGTATGAATGACAAAGTTATATTTGCGGTTTTGGAAAATGTGCTATATCTCAAAAACTAATTACTATATCTCGTTCAAACTAATTTTGGTTGAAAGTGTTTATTAAGATCTACAGCATATATTTTTTTTAGATTTTTCACTCTCTTATTTCAAAAGTTAAAGGGGGGGGACACACATTTTACCACTTTGGCGGTGAATATCTTTCAAACGGTTGACTTTGAGAAAAAGTTGTCCTAGAAACCTCAATGTCATTTTTAAAGACCTATCTATAAACACCCAACACGTGTTGGTTTGATGAAAAAAAATATTTTTCAGTTTCAGTTCCATGTATGGGGAGCCCCCCATTAATCTTTTATTTTTCTTATTTTTGTATTAAATTCGTTAAGCGGTTAACAGAATACATCTACCTACCAAGTTTCAACTGTGTAGTCTTAATACTTTCGGAATAAAGTGGCTGTGACATACGGACAGACAGACAGACAGACAGACAGACATGACGAATCTATAAGGGTTCCGTTTTTTGCCATTTAGGCTACGGAACCCTAAAAAATGTTGTGTTCCGGTAGTTAGAGGTAAGATAGCCAGTTCTTCAGTGATGAGGATTACGGGTGTAGTGCGCTTTCACCAGCCTTATCGTCACTTAACATCAGGTGAGACCTGAGGGCGGCAAGTCTGCTAATGTAAACATCGAAATCGTGGTTCAATGGTGTTTGAATGGTAATGATTTTTGACACAATTCTTGTTTCTGAAACCCGAAACACATTGTGTTTCTTAAACCCAAAACGGAAACACATTGTGTCTTGATTTTGGGTTTAAGAAACAAGAACTGTGCCAAAAAGCATTACTGTTTAAGCACCACTGAACCACGATTTTAACAGTAAACATTAGCAGACTTGACCCCCAGATCTGAGAGTATAGAAAAGTTAATTTTCTAAATTTAACCCGTCGGTGCATACCGTGAAAACCAGTATACAAGCTACTGAGCATAGAGGTCATGATGTCAAATTTTTTCAATACATTTTCACCTGTTTTTTAATTGGTTACCCTTTCCACTAGGCTAGAGTTTAGTCGGCTGTCAGTAATCTCCTAAAACGTAGGGTTGGCTACTCTTTAGTCATTTTTTATTTAAAATAAGATGGAAATTCTCAATTCCTCACGTATATTTTTTAATTATGTTCACCGATTACTCAAAAACGGCCCGAACCGATAATTCAAACGTAATTATATCAAGTTTGTTACTGTTTTGGTCCCACTTTTTAAATTTTGAAATCGGTTCAGTAGTTTTGATGTACCTACTTAATCCATATACTATTATGCGAAAAAACTTTAGTCCGTACCTGTTATGCCAAACCATATTATGACTAATAATTTTATGCGAGCGAAACCACACACAAGAAAACAAGCATCATATTAAAAAAATCATTTTATTGGTAGTTTCATAACGGGAAGGGTTTACTGTGGACCCCTGATACACATGCTACGGACCCCTAAGGGGTCAGTGGAACACATTTTAATAAAACCCTGACTTACAGGCCAAACTGAACCGGACTATAATCAAAACAGCAACTCTACCATGAGTTGTTATTGCCCAGTTTCTTATTGAAGTGTATTTTTCTTATATAAGGTCCTTCTGAAATAGTGCACATAATTTTAAGGGGTCAATGTACTCATGCATACGAACAACTTTTACTATTGGACCAACATTGAAATCGCGAAAAAAAAATCAGCTGTTCCATACATTTTGATCTATTCGATTTTAAATTTTCTATGGAACAGCTGATTTTTTTTTCACGATTTCAATGTTGGTTGGTTTGGTAAAAGTTGTTCGTATGCATGAGTACATTGACCCCTTAAAATTTTGTGCACTATTTCAGAAAGACCTTATATGTTGCAATTTTTTTACTTAAAATAACGCCATTACAGAGGAAAACAAGTTTTTTTTTCTTGAAAAAAACCACGCGTGTCCAAGTGGACACGCAAAGCATTAAGGGTTACAAATTAAGTGAATTCTTCAGTGAACTAAATAACTGAAATGAAATGGGAAAAATAATAAAGGACTTAGTTATTTTTATGGTAATACCTAAAAACATTCAACACACAGACGAATTTTTCATTTACAACAAACTGTTCGGACTGCCGACGATTTACTCTTGCAGTATAGGGGTCCCTACATCTCCCCTTATTTCTATTTTAGAAACACAATGTTCCCCTCTATCAAAGCGCGAAGTGGTCGCTAATTCGGTACTAAAAGTACTGGCTCTCCTCATCTCCAGTCCAGAATTTATCATCATCATATCAGCCGCATGACACCCACTGCTGGGTGTCTCCACGACGTTCGGTCCTGCACTGTCCGCATCCAGCAGTTTCCCGTTACCTTCACCAGATCGTCGGCCCACCTTGTCGGGGGCTTACCCACCAAACGTCGTCTGGTGCGCGGACAACGCTCCGTGGCCAATACAGAAGGTTCATCATCAGTCAATACAGAAGGTTCTGGAGGAGCGACATATAATGCATCAAATACTGCCCTCCTTTCTTCAAATTCTCTTGTTTCCAAGGCATTCATAATGTCATTCAATGTTCTTAGGCTATTGATTTTTCCATAATCAATGTACATGGTAACAATACGCGCAAGTCATTGTCAGCTCATGCAAGTGCTTAGCGTGTCCATGTGGACACACGGACAAATATGTTATAAAATTAGATATAGCAAAAAAGTTATCATTATGGTTTTAATGCAAACGTTAGATAACACAATTGATCATAATACTATGCAAAAAGCAGTTGGCTTTCAAAATAATTTATAAAAAAAAACTTACTCTTCACATCCATCCATGTTTTTTGTTTTTTCCAAATTTCAAAATCAAACTCAAACTATATCCTTATTTTGCACCCCAAACGCGCTTATTTAAAATTTCATTTGATGCTTTGACAGTATTTACATACTGTTGGCAAAGAAAAAAAACCGGCCAAGTGCATGTCGGGCCACGCGCCATAGGGTTCCGTAGTTACCTTATACCATACCATATTTAATACCACCTATCATTTTTCGTTTGCAAAAATAACTTTGTTTTTCACAGTGTTGGTATGAATGACAAAGTTATATTTGCGGTTTTGGAAAATATGCTATATCTCAAAAACTAATTACTATATCTCGTTCAAACTAATTTTGGTTGAAAGTGTTTATTAAGATCTACAGCATATATTTTTTTTTGATTTTTCACTCTCTTATTTCAAAAGTTAAAGGGGGGGTACACACATTTTACCACTTTGGCGGTGAATATCTTTCAAACAGTTGACTTTGAGAAAAAGTTGTCTTAGAAACCTCACTGACATTTTTAAAGACCTATCTATAGACACCCAACACGTGTTGGTTTGAAGAAAAAATTTTTTTTCAGTTTCAGTTCCATGTATGGAGAGCCCCCCCTTAATATTTTATTTTTCTTATTTTTGTATCAAATTCGTTAAGCGGTTAACAGAATACATCTACTTCCCAAGTTTCAACTGTGTAGTCTTAATACTTTCGGAATAAAGTGGTTGTGACATACGGACAGACAGACAGACAGACATGACGAATCTATAAGGGTTCCGTTTTTTGCCATTTAGGCTACGGAACCCTAAAAAAACATGTTAAAGAGACCACAATCATCGTATATATTTTCTACTAATTGTGTGTCAATGTGGACACAAGCCATCGAAAACAATCGTTTTTTTCACTCTTACCTGACTATGACTAGTTTATCCGATAGATTTTGAATATGCCTAGAGCAGCTGTCTAAAGCCTAGAAGTCATAGACAAGATTTTGTGGTAACATTGTTTTCATAAAAAATTTTTGGACAACCCTACGTACCTAATATACAGGTGTGGGTGTCTGGCATGCGTCTAGACTAGGGGGGGAAGGGGGGAGGTCTAGACGGTAGTCTCGACGTTCCGTTCACAAAGCTTGATAGATGTCGCTAGTGGAAAAGGAATCATATTCTGAAGGAAAAAGTTAGTCTATTAGGATATTAATGCCATACAATGTATGTGGTTTCTATTTATGAAACCTATTTCATTCTATACTGACGTTTGAATGACAACTTTTAGTTTAGTTTGATAAGTTCATCCATGACTTTGTAAAGAAAAAACACATTTTTTCGACATATTTTGTTTTATTTCTCTACATAATCTATTTGTGGCTCTGCGTATTCAGTCCAACAAAGTTCCCTCTTTAACCCATTATTTTATTCTTTCATCTCCTGAAAACTGTGGTAACTGAAATGAGGGTCCATTTCAGACACCACCCTTTGGCTTGATGAAAATCTTTACCCGCCATGACAAAAAAATAGAAGAGACATAGTAGAATAACTCTCAGTGGGGTAAATCTAGAAAATAAGAAGAATTCGCATCTTTATTCGATGAGTTTTGATGTCATGAGTGCCGCCGAGAGGGTCGACAGGGTCATTAAGAAAAGTTAGAAGTCGCTTGAGCTTTTTGTTTCCAAAAGTAATTATCTTTTGCCAAATTTGAAAAAAAAGTAGTGTAAAGATTCCTAAGGAGTTTCTTTTTAAGATACAAAAATAAATTATGAAAAAAGTATTTCTTCTTTTAAAAGTCATCGACTTATCAAACCACCCTCGTAGTAACAGCCAGAGGCGCTCTGTGCCTATTTGCATACAAAATTGCTTAACAGTGGCTACCAAGTATTTAAAACGTATCTGGGCAAATTCATAATCAAGCACAATTATAGTTTGATTTCAGGCACCGAGGGACTGGTTACAAATAGTAAACCTCCATGTGTAACATAATAAACATACATACATATACCATAACTATTTTGATAATGGTAAAAATATACATCTACTTTTAAATCGATTTTTATGCATGGCATGCATTGGCAATTAGGTGTAGACCTAACTAATCATCGGCCATTTTTGATGTCCCCACTGCTGGGGCACGGGCCTTCCTTATGGGTGAATAAGGAGGACGGGCCATAACCCACCATGCGGGCCCAATGAGGATTGGTGGGCGTTAACGACTGCAAATTCAGCCGGGACCAACGGCTTAACGTGCCTTCCGAAGCACGAAATCGAGATAATAAATTTTTGGTCACCCATCCCATGACCGACCCTTGCGAAAGTTGCTTAACCTCCGCAATCGCTGGGCCAGGCGCTAAACCACTGCGCCATCGAGCTCCTTAATAGACATCATTACATACAGGCAAATGGTCAAACCGAGCTTAAGGCTATATACAAGGTCATTTTGTATCCACCATCCAAATTTTGAGGATGTGTTCAGTCCATGAAACTGAACAACTTTCTCTAAGGAACACATGGTCAAATATGTAAAATAAAAATCGACTTTCAATACAAATCAAAGAGATCACGTGATCAATTTAGTATGGAATGACCAAAAGTTTTTGGTTAAATTTGACATATGTTTCTTAGAGAAAGTTGTTTAATTTCATGGACTGGATATATCCTTAAAATTTGGATGGTAAGTTCAAAATGACCCGATATATACGTAACGGGAACAACCCTGGACGGGACGGGACGGGCACGAGACGATTTCATGATATCGTTGCATATAAAAAATTGTTTAAAAAAACAAAAAACCGACTTCAAAAAACCTACCTCTAAAAAGCAAGAAATAATATTCGTAATAATAAAAACGCGTCTATTGAAGTCGGGTGGGGCTGGAGTACAAATTCCTTTTTTTTATTCTAAAAGCCCCACCCGACTTCAATAGACGTGTTTTTATTATTACGAATATTATTTCTTGCTTTTTAGAGGTAGGTTTTTTGAAGTCGGTTTTTTGTTTTTTTAAACAATTTTTATTTTTTAATTTTTAGTGTAGGTACCTTTTGTATTGGATAGTGTAGATATATTATTTGGGTAGAAAAATCGGCTCAGCCAAATGTGAGTTAATCGCGGAGAAACATACATACATGCGGGTCAAACTACGAACCTCCTTTTTTAAGTCGGTTAAAGAACTACACTTAAGATATCCCTTTTCAAACAAAAAAATAATTATCTTATTCAGTTCACAAACAAAGAAGTTATACGACTGATCATCGAGGTAGTTCACACAAAAATCATACTATTTTCGTGCTTTTTTCAAGATTACTTGAAAAGTACTGAACCGATTTCAAAATTTTAAAAAATGGGACCAACTTGGAAGTTCACCAAATCTAATAAAATCATTTCAATCGGATCAGCCGTCTTCGAGTAATCGGTGTACATACAAAAAAAAAAAAAAAAAAAAAAAAAAAAACGCGTCGAATTGAGTACCTCCCTCCTTTTGAAGTCGGTAAAAAATACAGCGTGAAATTTATTATTTGGTGCCTGCAGTGGGGTGTTCCACTCATGATTACAAGCAAATTGAAAATGAGGCCAACTTTGAAATCGCGAAAAAAAAAATCGTACAAAAATTAATAACGAAAATATCAATATGAATGAAACAGCTGTTTTTTTTTCATGATTTCAAAGTGGTTCCATAGTAAAAGTTGTTCAGTTTGATGGTCCCTATCTACCATATTCGGCATTAGGGGTATTGTTGTAACACGTTGTATAATAAACGTGACAATTCGTCACTTGTTGTCAATTTTGTATCCAATCCATTGCGTCAAATAATTTGAAAATAGAACAAACTACCCAAAGCTACACCGCAATGTAAACCAAATTGTCACGTTATTAAATAGGGCCCAGCAGGGTGTCACGTATTTTGACAAAATATCGGTTGATTCATTAATTTATGAATAATTTACCAATGACCACATATTTGTGAGTCACAAGGATATTCTCAAATAAACCAAAACAACAGACTGACAGACGACATGATACATACAGAGCTATTTAGTGATAATTAGTAATTTAATATTGGGTGTGATAAAACCAACATTAATGTTGTGGTTGGTGATTAGTAATTATGAATGTGCAAATTGGAAATAAAAACGTAACGATAATAAAACTAAGTAAGGCTAGTACTAATCTAAGGGTGATTTTTGAAGTGAAAACTTCTTTAGCGGCGTTGTACGCTTTTTTGTTATGGGGAAAAAATGTTAAACTCGCGTCAGTCAGTCAGGATCACGTGACCCTGATCGAAAATTCGTAAGACGGATGTGACGGATGGAGAGTAGACAACCGGCGGCGGAAGTATCCCCCTCTCTTTCTACGGGGCGCGGCGAAAATGGCGGCGCGTCATTTCAAAACGTAAACACTTGTGTCACCTTAGCAACGCACTAATTTTTTAATTCAATGTCAAAACTCTAGATTTTCTGTCAAGCTATGGATAAGACTTTCGTACAATACTGTTCTGTATTCGTAAATTCAAATGCAGAGTAAATTCGTAAGACGGCAATTCGTGCAAAATTATTCCCTAACCATTCCAAAATATCAAAAATGCACAACGTTAATACTCAAGTTTTCACTTCTGCCGGCACTCCCGGAGTGCAACCCGATTTTTTTAAAACAGTCGACAAATGGTCAAACTGAACAACTTTGTCTATGAGACCAACTTAGTCAGAGCCAAAAAATAATCAGCTGTTCCATACATTTTGGTCATGTAGATCTACATGATAAAAATGTATGAAACAGCTGATAATTTTTTTACACACCACACCACAAAATTTGTTGACTGTTCTCGATTTCACCCTATAGTATAGGAATTATTAGAAATAAATAAAAATATTACCTTAACTTTATTTATAAGACGCTGCAGTCAAATGCAAGGGTGTTTCCAGGATAGTCAATCCTAGCGTTGTTGCGTTTCTGAAATTGTGAAAAAATAATAATTTGAATAGCAGTGCTTTGAGCAGTTCCATTAATAAATAGAACTATTCTTTTTGTTTTAATTTTTAACTATGAACTTATGTAATCCTTTAGCATCCATTTTTTTAAATTATAGTTCTTCTTCTTCTTCTTATTTTTGTTATGGCAATCTACTTTCCTCTTGGAAGTAATTTTTGCCAGTGTCATGTTTTGAATAGTTCAGTATTTCTAGATTTTCTAGTAGATTGTTTCAGTTTACATTAAAATGCGGGTGCATCACATTCCAATGCTGCTTGGAGCATTTGGCAGCAAGTATATCAAGACAGTTTACTCGGTAAGTTTTGCCGAGGTAGGGACAACTACAATAAAAGTCTCAGCTTCACGCAACCAAGATCGCGCCTATTTCCATTATCCCACATATTGTTCAGTTGCGTAGACACTTGTACCACAAAACTGCACCAATTTTAAGAAACAATATCCACTATGAATCAATTTGCGAATAATTAAAATAGTCACCGAACTGAACTCGACAAAATCCCGCCAAAAACTCTAAATTATAGTTTTTACACGTTTTTGATTCCATAGATGGAAATCACATGATCAGTCTGACATCAGTCCATTCCATCAGTCTGTGACTTTGATTTTTTTTTCTAGACTGATGAGCCCAAATACCAGACTACTGGAATGGACTCATGCCAAACTGAACATGTAATCATTCATTTGACACCTGCAAAATTAAGGGTCAGATCACAGATTCCGGTTCACAACAAGTAACACAACCTATATTTTATTTTTTAAATGATACTAGAGAATAATGCTATTCCTACCCGGAACTCATGGCACAGACAAACCTGCCCAGGGCCTATCTTGTAAATAAAAACTAAAACAATTTGCGCGCGAATTTATGGCTCTAACTTTTCGCGGCAAACCTAATTTCAACGAAGTCCACGAGCGAAATCTTAAGAAAAAAAAGAAAACAAGTTATTTTTTTTAAATCACAGCTGTGTTGCGGGCGTCGAACTCGGCAGACTGTCGGCAGACATTTTTTTCGCAACACAACCGGATTCGAAGCGCCGCCGTCGCGCGTCCGCCCCGAGCTGTGAGCGGGAGCTATTAAGATCCTGTATAATTATGATTTTGGTATTTCAACTTTAACAAAGGGAATTTATTAATTGGGTGACTGGAAATAATTAAAGGCGACTGTTAATGGGATACTTAAATACTAAACCGGGCAGCGGTTTATTTTTTGGGCGACAAAATAACTAAACGGGCGACAAACAGTGGATTATAAAAATACTTAAAACGGGCGACTACATGTGGGTGATAAATAATTTAAGTTAGCAGTGAAAACTCTTAATGGGTGACATAAATACTGAGTGGGCAACTATTATATCAAGTAGGTAGGTAACTATATAACTGATTAAAGCAGCCCAACATGGTATTTTTTAACACGTTTTAGTAGGTTGCTTTCTCGTTTGTTTGTTTTTTGTCATCACTATTAGGATTAATAGTCACCTTTTTTTAAATAAAATATAATATGCCAAATATTAAATATTTTGTGTGCCCTAAGGTTGTCGCGCAAGTAGTAATTTGGTCGCCCGTTCTAAATATATAGTTACTTAATTTGTATTTTAAAGTCACCCATTTTCAATATCTGTAGTCGCCCTCGGTCCGTCGCCCACTTAGTATTTCAGTACGCTATATTCAGTATTTTTGATACCCAAAATGGGAATTTATTGTTACCCGATTAAATACTACCCTTTAACAAATAACAATATCACTGAATTATATCCAACATCTGAAACTGGCAAAAATATTCCCTGAAAAGGAGTGATTGCTAAAACAAAAATAAGGAGAAGAACTTTATTTTTTAACAGTTATTTCGAAAACTGTTGAATACGTAGGTAGAACGATCTTTCAATAACCATCCAAATTCAAAGGAGGAGAATTTACGAATCGAATTTTTCAGGTAATCCTGAAAATACTATTATTTGATCATAATAAGTATTAATTGAATGAGTGTGCGCGAATAGCGGCTCCGTTTCCGCTTGGGCAAAAATGCTTTCGGATGTCCGTCCGGCTGTCTGACCGTTTGTTCTCCTCTATAGGTCGCATTTCTAAACTGATTCTCATAAAATGAGATATTATCTCAATGGGATAAGGCAGCGTTTTCAATGAAAGCTCCCAGGTAAGGCGGCTTGAATTTTTCCGACATTTCCAACAAATATCATAGTTATATTTCAAGCAGTTTACACAAAACCTTGACAAATTTATATTCATAAACCATCCTCATGAATCACTCTATCTATTGAAGAAAATTGCATGAAAATCAGTGCAATAGTTTTTAAATTTATCGCGATCAGAAAGACAGAGACAGACAGACGCGATGGAGGACTTTGTTTTATAATATGTAGTGATTGCTACATCGAAGATACACAAGGAAACTCTTCAAAATTCAAAAGGTAATGGGTATTGATTGGGATTTAGAATTGATAGGTTTATATTTATACCAATCCAGAAACAAACTAGACATCCAACTATGGTCAAGGACTAGACTTAAACTTGCAATTTATAATGATTAGGATATTGATAATGGTAGGTTTATGACAATCTAAAAACAAGTTAGGTAACTAAATAACAAAGGTCATGGTCGAAGGACTATACAGAGTGTCCCAAAACTTTGCCACACGGAGGAAATATTGAAGATAAGAAATACTGAAAGAAGACTTCATTTTGATTTTTTAAACAATTGGAACCGCATCCAAAGATTTTCGAACAATCTTTTTTTATGCACAAAGAGGTAGTGCTTGGCCTTCATCTCACCTGAGATATTAAGTGAAGATAAGGCCGAAGATGGAAGCGCACTAAACCCGGAAACCTCATCACTGAGAAACTGGCTCTCTCTACTGGAACCTCTAACTGCCGGAACACAACAATTTTTAGATTGCTGTTATGGCATCAGACTAGGAAAGATGGTGGTAGCTAGCCAGGCGGACTTGAAATAAGCCCTACCACAAACCAAACCGAGTACAAATTATACCCCCCCTGGGAATCGAACCCGGGACCCCTGCGTCTTACACGGGTGGGCGAACTACTAGACCACAGAGGCGGTTAAGACCACAGAGCCAACAATCACATGCCTTAACCAGGAATAGAACCCACCAAATTAGAAAAATAACATTCTTTTATTTTTACGATATCGATCGAAAGGAGTAACTCATTAAGATTATTTTTTGAGTAACACAGCCTCTTACATAAAAAGAAGACGATGAAATTTAACAGTGAAAGGACATGTCCCATTGCGCCTATGTCATTTGCCTCACCATTCTCAAAAAATGAAAGTCTATCGCGTCTTAATCAAAGTAGTATGTCAGAGTAGGTATTTTACTCTAGAATCAGATTAATATTTATTTTCTGCATTAAAATATGGGATTTTTAAGTTAAAACGCTTTTAAATCACAATTTTTTATCATGATAGTACTATTTACTTACATTTTTTTCACAAAATACTTCAGAAAACAACTTAATGTTTTTGTAATTGTTTTTCTAAATATAAAACAATTCTTGACTGATACTATACCTAAATAAAATGTTATAAGCATTTTTTAATTATGAAAGTAATTAAATAAAATGAAACTGGGGCAACGCTGGGACATCTCCGGGAAAAAAATAATAATTTAAATTTAATTAAAATAATTTTGATATTAAAATGGAAGAAAAAAATAATAAATTAATTATAACGTATTATATCAATTTGTATAGAAATGAATGCGATTTTTTAAAAAAATCTTTGAATGCAGTTCGTATTATTTCTTTCAGTAAAATTTCCTATCTTCTATATTTAAGGTAGGTACTTTCCCTCTGTGTGGGAAAGTTTTGGGACACCCTGTACATCGCTAAGTGGCGCCCTTATCTTAATTAAATTTATTGTTCACTAAGTATAATACCGAAAATTCGACAGATTGAAGCTAAGGTTCTATAGTTTATTTTAATTTTATTTTTGGGTATTGTTTAATATTTTTTGCCGCCATTGCTTGTTACTTGCACCAACCCGCTTGATGCAACAAGCGGGTTTCGACTTGTCGGTACCCGAACGGGGAGAAATGGTGCCATTTATCCATATTGGGTCAGTACCTAGCCTTCACCTCACAGACGTTAAGTGACGAGAAGGCCGAAGGTGGAAGGGCACTACACCCGGAATCCTCACCGCTGAGGAACTGTCTGTCTTACCTCTAACTACCGGTTTTATGCCATTCGTAGAAGTAAATAAAAAATGTGTCAAAAATTGCCACTTTTAGCAGTTTTGCTATTTACTTCTAGATATGACTACGAGGGAATGTTGAACGATAAATTCAAAAAATACTAGACTATGGGTCTCTAAATTTTACGAAAAGTTTTACTGAAGTTGTGTATTAAAATTACAATCTTAAATAAAATTCACTGCAGCGCCACATTCGATCTGGGTACCGTCTTAAATAAAATTGATTTGGATGTATGGGGTAAAAAATATTTAAAACATGACTGCCCTGCCAAAAACGAACTAAAAAGATAAATAACAAGGTGTCATTGCAGTCGGGGGACCGTTTTATGGAACAATTTTTAATCGAAGAGGTCCCCCGACTGCAATGACTCCTTGTTATTTATCTTTTTAGTTCGTTTTTGGCAGGGCAGTCGTGTTTTAAATATTTTTTTAAATTTATTTATTTTTATTTCACGCATTTTAGTGACAAATTATATATTTTTAAAATGTGCTCGTTATGACCTTTCATATGATGCCCATATTGTAATAATTAAAGATAAGAATATTTTTTTCACATTTGAAAATGACATTCTACAGTCGCCATATCGACTTTTTTCAAAAAGAATATAGCCAGTGTCACTCGGAATGATGTAAGGATTCTAACGATACCCCATACATCCAAATCCGTTGAGCCATTTAGAAGTTATGGTGGCATAAAAAAACTCACATACCCACAAACACTCATGAACCCTGAACACATATACACTCCTTTTTGGGCAGTCGTGTAAAAAATACTAGACTATGTGTCTCTAAATTTTACGAAAAGTTTTACTGAAGTTGTGTATTAAAATTACAATCTTAAATAAAATAGACAAAAAAACTGCTATGTGCTACTGTGCACTGTTTATCAAAACTTACAAGTCTACAAGTATACTTTACAAGAAAAAATTTACAAGTTCATGTAAATTAAGTATGTCTTTTTCCAAATAATTTATGCAAGACACTTGCAAAAATAATTTTCAGACGGAATGGAGAGTCGCTGGACATCCTCAGAAATACTCAGGATTTTCCATTGAGTTTACTAGTGGTAAATTTTTTTACAACTTGTGATTTTTTTTTGATTAACGAAATCATTAATACAGGAGTGAAAACATATAATTTAAATATACGATCACACGTGTAGCGTGTAGTATAACGTATTTTGATAAACGGATTTGTGGAAGAATGATTTTCATAAAGGAAATCATCATCATCATATCAGCCGCACGACACGCACTGCTGGGTAAAGGTCTCTCCCAAGGATCTCTACGACGATCGGTCCTGCGCTGTCCGCATCCAGTGGCCTCCCGCGACCTTCACCCTCATGTCGGTTCACCTTGTCGGGGGCCTACCCACGGAGCGTCGTCCGGTGCGCGGTCGCCATTCTAGAACCTTTCCGCCCCAACGGCCATCAGTTCTTCTCGCTATGTGTCCCGCCCATTGCCACTTTAGCTGAGCAACCCTTCGAGCGATGTCGTTTATTTTAGTTCTCCTGCGGATCTCCTCGTTTCTAATTCGATCACGCAGGGAAACGCCGAGCATGGCTCTCTCCATTGCACGCTGGGTGACCTTGAGCCTCCTTATGAGACCCATAGTTAGCAATCACGTTTCACTGCCGTCATAAAGGAAATGCTTGTATATAATAAGATTAATAAGTACACGACTTGTAAGTTTTGATAAACAGGGCACATCTCTGTAAAAAAATAGGGGACCACGCCTGAACTATATTTTTTCAGATAAAAAAATATATTTGTTTAAATCGGTTAGTTATGGTAAAATCACAGCACTTGTTGTATGGTCTGTGGGTAAAATATACATTAAAAAACCGTCGACTTAGTATACCTAGTATAGTAAGTAGTATAGTGATTTAGGTGTGTTAAAAATAGACAAGTAAAATACTTACTTACATGTGAGTATTATTTTGTTAGAAAAACTTGCCATTTTATTTAACATGGTTTCGTTCTATTGATTTAGTTGATGAATCATGTAACTGTCAAGCTATGTGTCAAAGAGATTTGAACCTGGGACCCCGACTGACGGTTACAACGAACAAACGAATGGGGTTTTTTTTTGTAAAAAAATAAGTGAATATGAGTAAAGAATATTATGGATAAGACTTATGAAAAAGTTTGGAAATGTTTGGTTTATTTAATTAGAACTAGCTTCTACCCGCGACTTCGTTCGCGTGGACAATCGGAAAATCCCTATAGGGAACCTTTGACCGGAATAATAAGTGTCCTATGTTTTAATCTAGGCTATAACTATTGCGTGTTAAATTTCATCCAAATCTGTTCAGCCGTTTTTGCGTGATTGAGGAACAAACATCCAAACCAACAAATTTTCACATTTATAATACTAGTAGGATTTTTATTGGGTTTGAGGAACTGTTTTTGTTATTTTATGGGCAGTATTGATTTCAAGTACATAGTATCAGTTTAATACTTATCTAACTTTTATTGTAAGTTGCGGAAGTAAGGGACGAAAAATAACTTGCTTGTTTGGAAAAATAACTACAAACGCAGTCAAAGAAACACTATCATCTGCAAAATCTCGTCAAAGAGACGTATACCAAAAAATATATTTACAATATTATTTTTTGTATATACGAAAGACGAAACACGGGTCACATATTTTCACTTTCAGAATCAGTATAAAATATGATAAAGATACCTTAAAAACTCACGAAGTTACAAGCTTTTTGTGTTGTGCGCGCGAGACATTTTAGTACGGCGTGCGTTAATTATGGTTTTGTAAATATTATTTAGTCAAAATATAACATGATACAAAAAATATTGCAATCGATTCTATTACTGATTCTGAACAAACAGTTTTCAGGTTTAGTATAATACTAAAAATAACCTTGTATAATACATAATTGCGTATAGGTACCTTGTTAATGATTACATACCTAGTCAAATTAGAGACGTATCCCCATTAAACTTTACGTCACCAATCGCGAAACTAAGCCGTTTGCGCAAAAAAATAGCCTGTTCATTGTACCATCCCTTTAACGAAAAAAGTTTAAAAAAAGCTCCCTTTGTCAGAGCTTTGCTGGCTGTGCAGCTGATTCCTTTGCTTGGTGCAAAAATAAAAAGTAAACTGTCAATGTACAACGTGGCTAATTAGGATAAAATAAAAATAGTAACTATTTGCCTCACTAGATGGCGTTGATGGAAAGAGAAGTGTCAAAATTGGCTTTTAAAAACTTTAAAAATAAACGGCCTGTCCAAAGCGCTCGCTGGCTGACATCTGCCCAAAGAGAAAGGTTTTCAAGGTGAGTGATTACTCTTCAAAACTTAGTAATAAAAATCACATTGACATTTTTATCAATGCAATCTATCTAGCCTACAGTTTTTAGGGTTCCGTACCCAAAGGGTAAAAACGGAACCTTATTACTAAGACTCCGCTGTCCGTCTGTCTGTCTGTCAGTCACCAGGCTGGCTCACATCTCATGAACCGTGATAGCTAGAAAGTTGAAATTTTCACAGATGATGTATTTCTTTTGCCGCTATAACAACAAATACTAAAAACAGAATAAAATTAATATTTAAGGGGGGCTCCCATACAACAAACGTAATTTTTTTGCCGTTTTTTGGTACGGAACTCTTCGTGCGTGAGTCCGACTCGCACTTTGCCGGTTTTTTGTTTTTGTGAAAAACCACTGACATGAAAAAAATTTATTTAATTAACTGGACAGGCTGTCTGTATGATTTGACAGCAAAGTTCTTGTGCCTATTTGAAACGCCACTAGCGTGCGTCTAAAGAACTAATTTTGACGTACAATGTGAAAATGGTTGACGTGATGGTCTCTCCAGACTTCAAACTTTAGTACCATGTACGCACGCTATGCTCACGCTACGTCCTACAGCGCCAACATGGCGGTAATCAAATAGGCACAAAAACAGTTTGACATAAGCCTGTCCAGTGTAAATATATGCAGGTCAATGTGAAAAACCCTCATTATATTGTAAATACTTGATTGTCTCCAAAGAGTATTTAGTACCAATAAAGATTCAATATTTTAGGGAGGTCATAATCGCCAAGCTTGGCAAGCAGTTCGGCCACTGACAACTGAAAAAAAATTTTTTCATGTCAGTGAGTTCGGCAATGAGGCAGTGAGACTAGGGTTGCTGAGGTCAAAGACATCATGTCACAGAAGGAGATCGCCGAGAGGGCACTTTTGAAGGAATATTATTTTTTGTACATTGTCCATTGTAAAAATTACAAATCTTAATTCTGCAAAAAAAAAAAATTAGATTGAATATTTTTTTTGTATTTTTTTTTATTACTCATTTATACCCCCTTCGGGATCGCACTTTATCCAGGGACACACTGGATTTTTTGTAACATGTCGTATAGTTTTACCAAATGTGTATTTGTAAAATTAGTTTAGCATCTTTTTCTACGCTTTATCACAGAATAGGATATAAGTACTACCGTACAGAAAGGACACTCTCCGCCCCGCCCCACAATCAATTACCTCACCCCACCGGCGCCCACCGCGCGAGTTCCGTGTGCCGATCCGTGTGCTCATTCAATAGCTCGCACACAGTTGCGCGTGTGCAAAAACGTCACTGTGTAGCGTCTGTGTAATAGGTAGTTGAAACGCGGCGCTTGTATGGAGTGCCCGGGGTGTGGCTTTATGCCAACTTACTAGCTTAGTTACCGACGAGCTTTAGGTATATCAATAAAAAAGTCCCTTTTTTATTTAAAACTAGCGGCCGCTTACGGTTTCACCCGCGTAGTTCCCGTTCCCGTGGAAAAATCGGGATAAAAAGTATTTTATGTTTTAATCTAGGCTATTGACTATTTGTGTGCCAAATTTCAACCAAATCCGTTCAGTATTTTTTGCGTGATTGAGAGACAAACATTCAAACATCCAAACCTACAAACTTTCACATTTATAATATTAGTAGGATATTAGTAGGAGTAAGCATTAGTAAGAATAATAACCAAATGTGCTTTCTCAAAAAAGTTTAAATTTTAACAAAAGCGTTTTTTTAAACACGATTAGCTATAGAATTGGTAGGGTTTGATTATTGATTTTATTTTAATCCATTCTGTGGGGTACAGGCGTGCAGTTTTTGCAACACGCTCCCATCTGTGTCTGTCTATAGGGTGTAATTTTTTTTTAATTTGTCACGGCCATTAAATGTGATACTTTTTAGTTGGTGTTTAAAAGTATTACTTATGTTATTTTCTAAGGGGTGTAGTTTTTAATGGTTAGCAAAATATTAGTATTTTGGTGAGCAGAAAAATATATTAGGCCAGCCAAAATTCTTAGTTGGTCAGCAACTTTTGGCTAGCCAATATTTCTAAACCAATCAGCAATTAATGTCATACTGGACTGCTCTAGATTTTTTTAGCTGTTCATTGACCTACGTTTTATAAAATTTTGGTGAGCAATTCAATAAGGCATGTTTAATAAAAATTTTAGGCAAAAAATAAAAATTCAAGCTAAACAACATTTAGAGCAGTCCAGTCCATACTAGACTGCTCTAGATTTCAAAAAATATTGTATCTTTAAAAAAAAAAATTCTTCTAAATATTATTTTTTATAACTTACTTTGTTTAGAGTTTAAAATCATTATTGACGTTACCATTATATTGGGTCTATACATAGTTGTTCAGGTGGTGCATTCCAGCAGACCAATCTTTACCTATAAAATTTTTGTTTTTTTTCTCACATACAGAGAAACTCATTTACTTTTTTGATTTAAAATATTTATCAGTTGCTGAATATTTACATCAAATAATGACCATAGCCGTCAGCTATCAGCATAATTGAAGTCTATTTACTTTGTTTTCTTAACATTAAAAAAAAAAATACCTTGAAAGTGACTCCTATTTTTGTTAGCGAAATTTACAACTTTATCAGTTGTAACTTAGCCTTCACTTATTTTTTTCGCTAAAGTTATGTTGCATAAGTTAGCTTAATGTTCAAACATTTGTTCAAAAAAGTTTGTTACAATAGCGTTCACGGTTGTTAAATAAATCATGAAAATAATGTAAAAATAAAAAGTATGGAAAATTAGATTTGTTCAAAATTCTCCATACAAAACGTCAATTTCATAGGGAACAATGTAATACTAAGCTAATACAAGCATTTGTGAAATTCATAGAAGCTCGTATCGTACTTATATCTATTCTGTGCTATCGGTTTAAAAAGTTTAACACGGTTTAAAAAAGGGGAGATCTTGTACCGAGACGAAACTCAACAGGGGATGTTTTTTTTACTAATAAAAGATTGACTGAGCTTCGTACAATTAATCAATTTTATTTGAAAGAAACTTTAGACCAGTGGTGTGTGACGCCCTGCATTATAAGTTTAAGTTTAAACACACGTGAAGTGAAACAGAACGTTATGATTTGGTTACGATACTATTGTCTTAATGCTCCATCGCATTTAGATTTTGACAGCATTTATGTGGTTAGTACTTTTCATTGAGTCGTTTCAACTTTCAACCGAAACACAACAATTTTTCTACTGTTGTTATGGCGTTAGACTTCGGTAAGATGGTGGTAGCTAGCCAGGCGGGCTTAAAATAAGCCCTACCACCAACCAAACCGAGTACAAATTGTACCCCCCCTGGGCATCGAACCCGGGACCCCTGCATCTTACACGGGTGGGCGAACCACTAGACCACAGAGGCGGTTAAAAAATATTTGACAAAAGCATTTTTGAATACGATCCCTGCAGAGTGATCTAAAATACATATACTTTATTATAACTTTAAGTAATAAGTTTGTCTGTTTGTTACGTTTTCACGTCTTGACTACTCAACCGATCATCATGACATATTACACGTTGTCATGAGTACAAAAAAGGAAAAAATACAGTTTCGTCGCTAGGGATAGTAAAACTATCCACGCAGACGAAGTCGCAGGCGGTCGCTAGTCCGAAATATAAACAAATTTGAAGCCGAAAACGAGTCCGATATAAAAGTTTCAAATAATTGCAGCGGATCAGAGACAAAAAATTTACAAAGTCAAATTGTTATCTTGTTACAAATCCAAAAAAATCTTAAAAGCAACTGAATCTAACCGAAACTATCGGATTCTGAAAAATAAAATCTTATGTTATGAGTTTTAGTAACTAAAACCATTCTTATAAGAGTTTAATCTTGCACATTTCACTGTAAGTTGTTCTAATATGGTCTGTCTTTACAAGTCGCTTCAACTTTAATTTCAACTTGCGACAGACACTTGCAATATTGTCTCCAAACCGTGCGCTTTCCCTTTCAACTTTCTAGTCAACTTGCGTCAAACTCTTGAAATATTGATTGCCCCACACCGTGCGGTTTTACATTCAACTTTCTGCCATAAAAATTTGACGTTTTTTTTGAGAAAATAGGGCATGCGCTATTGATTGAAATGAGGCATGCGTCAGATGAAAGTGAAAGGGAAAGCGATCGTATGAAGACACCTTTAGTGACAGTAGTGGTGGTCATGTTGAGTTTAGTAGTCTAATAATAAAGTAGATGTTAGCTCTGTGTGGGGAGGCAACAGAGATTTTTTATCCACTACGGAATAGTACTTGCGGCCTTTATGACAATGAGGACGAAAGTGTAAGCCCACTACACCCGTGAGGATAACGGGTAAAATGTGGTTAGATATCACTGTTGGCTATCTTACCTCTAATCAGGGATTGAAATACCGTCAAAAAAAATAACGATATAAAAAAATAACGTTAAAAATACCGTTAAAACATTTTATCGGTGAATTTACCGATAAAAATAACGTTATAAATATTTTACCGGTAAAATTAACGTTAAATATAGCGTTAAATTCAGTACCGGTAAAATTATCGGTAAAAAATTAACGTTATTAATTGAAATAACGTTAATTTTAAAGTAACGGTAAAAAAAGGAAGAAATAACGTTAAAATTAACGTTATTTCAGTAAATAACGTTAAATTTAACGTTATTTCTCAATTTAATGTTAAAATTAACGTTATTTATTGACATAACGTAAATGTTAAAATTAACGGTAAAAAAAGTAAGAAATAACGTTATATTCAAAAATAACGTTAACATTAATTTTTAAATAGTTGTTATGGCGTTAGCCATAGGTAAGATGGTCGTTGCTAGCCAGGCGGACTTGAAATAAGCCTCCAAACCGAGAATAAATGTAATCCTACTGGGAATCGAACCTGGGACCCTTGCGTCTGAAACGGGTGGGCGAACCACAAGAACACAGAGGTGGTTAACGATCGACGATTGGTTAAAAAGGTTGGGCTTACCAGAGTAATATTAAACTATGATTAGATGTTTATTATTTAAGGTGGTACCCTGAGCGAAAGTGGCGCCGCGGTGATTTTTATTTAATATTATAATTCTAATACACAATTTTAATAATGTTTATCGTGGAGATTTTAGGGCCTACAGTCTAGTATTTTTGGACGGTATCGTTACATTCACTAGTAGTCACTGTTAGAAGTAGATAGAAAAACTGCTAAAAGTGGCCGTTTTTGACACATTTGTTATCTACTTCTACGAATGACTACGAGGGCATATAGTGATACCTTCTAAAAATACTAGACCATGGGCCCTAAAATCTCCACGATAAACATTATTAAAATCTTTTTCTATTAATAACTTATTGAATAAAAACCTCGGAGGGCGCCACTTTCGGTCATACAACCGCCTTAACATAAACCATAAATTATAGTTATGAATAGGATAGAACATGGTAAAGAATATTTATATAATTTTGTTTTTGTTTCATATCTATGACAAATGTAATGGAATAAAAATAATTTAAAACTTTTTTTTATATATATTTTCAGTTAATGAAAAGAAGTTACATTATTATGCGAGACCACAAAAATATTAGTAATTATGTTTTATATAAATAAATTATCTTTGTCATATTTTTTTAAATTGTATTTTAATACCTAATGGTTCTCAATCTCAGTACTATATTATAAGGGGTCCATACCAAAATGTTAAAAAAGGAACCCTTATGGTGTGACTCAGTCTGTCTGTCTGTCTGTCACAGCTGGTTATCTCGAGAACTACCTACTAATGGTATCAACTTGAAATTTGGAACAATTCAAGATGACATTACAACAGGGACTGAAAAGGAGTCTTAAAAATTTGAAGTAGGGCTACTAGGGCATGTAGGGTAATATGAAAGAGCGCCGTTTGCAAGTTTTCAATCATTTTTTCTTTTTGTTTTAGGCCGCATAGTTTTCAACTTATGACGAAAAATGTAAAAAAAATTACCGTTCCCCCCCCTTATATCCGAAGTTTGCAAAGAGAAAAATCTGAAATAATTCTATGTGATAGCAGTTCATGTAAAGATTACAGGAAAAATAAAACGATGTCTCATTATAGCACACTTTTTTAGAAATTATGAAATTTCTAATAAAGTTAACATTAGTTCCACTATCGGTCAAGAGATGGCGCTGACCTAAAACTGCAATACTAAATTTATTATTCTACTCTGCAGTGTGGTTTGATGGTGCAAATATGATGGTACGGAACCCCCGGTGCGCGAGTCCGACTCGCTCTTGACCGGTTTTTTTCCTCATAGAAGTGTTGAAAATGAGAATGGAAATGAAAATATTATTTATTTCTCTTACCCTACCACCCAATATAATGACAGACATCTTTTAGAAGACAAGAAAAATAGGCGCTAAAAACTTGTCAATTTTATCAGATTGAATGATATTTAGAGTCTGTCTAAAAAGTCAGTTTACATGGGTAATTTCAAAATTAATTTTAATACCCACCTAAATCCCCAACCACCCCACCAATACCCATCTAAATAAAATTTAGTAAAGCTATGTTTACAATTTGAATTTTGACCGCACTAACATGGTTACCAGTATAAGCACAGAATAACTAATAGTACAAGTGTATAAGTTTTTATAAATAATTTAATAATTTCTCATGTAAACTGACTTTTTAGACAGACTCTACAAATAAGTATATCGTTTCTAGACATTACATTCATATATATTAGAATTAAAGATGCGATATGTTGCAAATCGACGTAAACATATTTTCAGAAATTGTTTTTGAAAAAATGTAGCCTTCGAGAAATTATGAGTTACTTTTTATTTTAGTTATCTTACAGCACTTTTATGAAAAATAATATATTGCCATTATTATTTCTGTTAAAATTATTATATTTAGGAAGTATGCAAATAGTTCAACATATTATTGAATAAACAAAATTAACGCGGAACGTTACCTATAATTTGCCTCTACCAAGATTCGAACTAGAAACTTCTTCCAGCATGTATTTTTTTACTTACTATGGTTTGATATAATTCCACAATCCTTCACAATTGATTTTCTTTAATAGAAACCCTTTAGTTAAGGCACTAGTCAAATTGACTAAGATTCACTATAAAAACTCACTTTTCACTATTACACTACATTTAATACTACTTACTGCAGAAATTAGAATTTAACTAAATATTTAATTTCCAATTAAACAAAAGAATACTTAAACTTTTTAAAGTTGATGATAAAATCAATAACTTTATTTTCCGAATCACAAAAAGCAGTCATCATTTTCGTAAGCATTTACGAAACTTTAGTTTTTTTTTCGCGAATTCACCCCCGACGTCTGCATTCCACGGACGATCGTGGCAAACTGGCTTTGCCTTTTTTTAAATGGGTTGTTCCTACAAATCCAGACATCCATACCATACTATAAAAAAAAACGAATTTCATTCAAAGCTACAGGGTAAACAAAAATCTACTGTGAAAGTTACAGGGTTTAATTTTATGTGTGCACCTTAAATGTCAAGTCAGATCTTTTTATTTTCAATATGTATAATTGTGCTTAATTTTGTACCTATTAAGATCTCTTATCAGAATATTGAGAAGCTCGGTGGCGCAGTGGTTTAGCGCCTAGTCCAGCAATTGCGGAGGTTAAGCAACTTTCGCAAGGGTCAGTCATGGGATGGGTGACCAAAAATTTATTATCTCGAGCTCCTCCGTACTTCGGAAGGCACGCTAAGCCGTTGGTCTCGGGTGCATTTCCAGTCGTTAACACAGACCAATCCGCATTGGGCCCGCGTGGTGGGTTATGGCCCGTCCTCCTTATCCACCCATAAAGAAGGCCTGTGCCCAAGCAGTGAGGACATTAAAAATAGCTGATGGTAATCAGAATATACTTAATTAAGTTTGATTTAAGAACTTCTCAAGATTATCGAAATCAAAGTTTTGGAAAAAAACTAAATATGGCGATTATTATAAAAAGCTTACAATTTGATTTTCATGTAAATTACGAATATTGCAAAAAATAAAGTTAATTGCAATATATTTAACAAATACATTTTTGGAATTGAAATTAGCTCAATCTTTTTATTTTGCAATAAAACCTTCACCCACAGTATATAATTATGTAAATATTAATATTATATTATAATATAATATAATTTCGGACGCCAGTTGAATTTCATAACTTTGAAACTTTTTTTAGAACAATGAAAGATTTTTATTATTATTATTAACTTTGCTTGTTATGCTACATTATACAGTATTACTCGCGGGTTCGATTTCCGCTTGAGAATATGATTTAGTGACGAGTCGATTTTTTCTAGTATTTATTTAGTTGTCACTATAATACTTGTGCTACACACATCAACTTTGTCTAGGGATACCAGGTGCTATTTTCATACAAACGAGGTAACTTTGAATCCTTGGTTTCCTGCCTGCCGTCATCAGATCACAGCACAGTACATACTGTGCTGTAATCTGATGATGGCTATCCAGGGAGTGAATGAAAGAGATTCAGATCGCCATACACACCCAACTGATCTGACCAGCATTCTAAAAACGTAATGGACA
The DNA here is from genome assembly GCA_943789525.1 of Agriphila geniculea. NCBI lineage: Eukaryota > Metazoa > Arthropoda > Insecta > Lepidoptera > Crambidae > Agriphila > Agriphila geniculea. The sequence continues at coordinate 5,967,628 of OX038898.1, read as the reverse complement.
TGTTTAAAAAAACCGCGAAAATATGAAATAAAACACTTTTTAACGGATACTAGCGCGGTTTTATTGAATGTACTTGGTATTTAGTTGGTATTTGGTTTGATTTTTGGTTTTTCCCGACGTTTCGGCACCTTTGCAGCTGCCGTGGTCACGGGGGACTGCAAAGGTGCCGAAACGTCGGGAAAAACCAAAAATCAAACCAAATACCAACTAAATACCAAGTACATTCAATAAAACCGCGCTAGTATCCGTTAAAAAGTGTTTTATTTCATGTCTAGTGAGCGCGTAAGCTTGAGAAGCGAAAATAGCATGAAAATGTATGGAAATCTTCAAACCGAGAACTCTGACCCATTAATCTTTTAGAATGCTGATCAGATCAGTTGTGTGTGTATAGTGATCTGAATTTCCTCCATTCACTCCTTGGATGACCATCATCAGATCACAGCACTGTACATCCCTGGCAGAAAACCAAGGCTTCAAAGTTGCCTCGTTTGTATGAAAATAACACCTGTATCCCCAGACAAAGTTGATGTGTATATTATGTATTCTGTGACTATGTAACTATGTTCATTTCTTGTACTTACCATAGCAAAATTACAGCGTCTCTTTTTAAAAACCCTCGACTTTTTCTGATGCAGTACCTGAAATAGACAAATAGGCTTTAATGTTTTCGTGTACATTTACTACCGAAGTACACTGTACTAACTACACAAAAAATATACGGCCTTGCTAGTCTTGCAAAAAAACTGTTTTTTTGGCGTGAAAAAAAATACTTGTTTTTTTTGAGCATGTTTTTTTTGGAGCATGTTTTTTTAAGATATCGAAGGGAAGTTTCCGTTAAAATTGAATACTTATCCTACTTTATTTATTATTATAAATGTGAAAGTTTGTGGATTTGGATGTTTGTTCCTCAATCACGCAAAAACTACTGAACGGAAATCCGTTCAACCAAATGGTTGAAATTTGGCAAACAAATAGAAGATAGCCTGGAATAAAACATATAATACTTTTTATACCGATATTCCCACGGGAACGGGAACCACGTGGGTGAAACCACAGGCGGCCGCTAGTGAGTTCATATAGATTTCTGTTCATTTTTGATCCTACATTACTTTTTTGGTTGAATAGTACCAAGTTTTCAACAGTCAGTTGAAAACTTGGTACTATTCAACCAACACGCGACATTTAAAGACGAGCACGTGAAATCTACATTCGATTTAAGTATGTTTTTTTGAAGTATGTATGTATATGAACTTAATTAGAACGAAGAATAAAAATCTAATTTAATTATTGACATGATTAAATAATTTTTGTTTTTTTTTTCTGTTTAATTTAAGACACTATTTAAATGTAATGCCGTCTCTTTTAAACAATATTGGCAAAAAGTGACAGCATTTCAACAGTGTATAAAGTAAACACTTGTAGAACAGTGTTTTAAAATCTTTTGTGGTAAGTCCGATAAAGTATGTCGGCGTTACTACAATAGTAAATATTTTAAAACACTGTTTAACTTAGACACTTAAAATGTGATACTGTCACTTTTTTAACACGTTTTTATTAGGTTGCTTTCTCGTTTGTGTGTTTGTTTGTGTGTTTGTTCGTTTGTTTCTCGAGAGGGTATTTTATCGACCCTCAACTGTCAAAAATCGATTATCTTTTGACAGTTAAAAGCGACAAATCACCATATCAATCGCGTTTCATTGGTCATGGCTAAGCGTTAGAAATCTTATTGGAATTTCTATGAAGAAATTTGAAGAAGATACATTTTCAGTAGGTACTATATTTTTTTTATTTATTTTAATCTTAACAACTGCGAACCGTAGTTTTACACTTTTTTTGTGTAGCTAAATTAAAGAAGGATCAATGTTATTCCATGATATGTTAGCAGTCGTCTCAACCAACTGTTTGCTTCTCAAATAATTATCAAAAATTCTCACCTACTTACATTATAAAATGAATCCATAGGAAAATGTCAGGTTCTTCGATATTTCGTGGTAAACTAAAAATAGGTTGCTACTACGTTTAGTGTGATAGTTAAGGGCGCACCGAGCCTCCACTATCGCCAATCCAAATCAAATCCAGCATACTTAAATCCTACTTTATATACAGGGTCATTTTGAACTTACCATCAAAATTTTGAGGATGTGTTCAGTCCATGAAACTGAACAACTTTCTCTAAGGAACACATGGTCAAATATGTAAAATAAAAATCGACTTTCCATACAAATCAAAGAGATCACGTGATCAATTTAGTATGGGATGACCAAATTACTGTGGCGAAATTTGACACATGTTTCTTAGAGAAAATGGTTTAGTTTCATGGACTGGACCCATCCTTAAAATTTGGATGGTAAGTTCAAAATGGCCCAATATAATTTAACTAAACTTAAAGAACAAAATAAACTAAGTACTTTCATTTAAATATAATACTTTACCCTTACATATTTATGAAATGGAGCATTCTGTATGCAGGATTGCAAAACATGTTTACTTTAAACTAGAAAAAATATCTTATCGACGCATCATACATAGCTCTGTCGACTGCCATCTTTTGTTGAACTGCACGTGATTGTTCTGTTTCCGCGTACTAAACTTGTTTGTCGCATACTTTTACGTTTCGATGATGCTTGGAAAATAATCTGTAGTCTGTTTATATTCATGGTTATCCGGAAGTGCAGTGACGAATATAGTGTACGAATAAACCTTTCTGGTTTTTGTTGCACTATTTTAATAACGTAAATAAAAAAAAATTGTTTAATTATACAAATAACTATGTTGAATGGAATTCTGAAAAATATAAAAACTTGTATTAGTTATAAACTATTTTTGTATGCGCTATTAGTTTACATGTGTTCGTGTTTCTAAAATCTGGATTTACGAGTAAGTAGCCACTTTAGGCGTTAATCCAGATTGTAACTTCACAAACACATTTAAACCAGGAAAAACGTCACAAACACTTTTATAACCAATACAAGCTTTTATATTTTTCAGAATTTCACTGAGCGTAGTTATTTCACTGTAATGATTTTTTCTTGATTGGTGTGCTAGTGAACGCACGATGCACCCTTAAAAACAATTGATTTCAAGAGTTCTTACCCCCCCGTCTGGGAATCAGGGTGAACGAACTGAAATCCTATGTTTTGGCGTCACCTCGTGACGGATTATGTTATCCTGGTACTTAAGAAGTTTCAGTTTCACTATGAGTATTTTAAATTCGTCTGGGCGTTGTCGAACTGATATTTTTTTTATGCCGATCATGTTTAGTTTATTTTTTATATTTTTTAATTATAAAATTAAAAAGTACAACAGCTTTTTTAGAGTGGTTGGATAATATAAAAACAAACTAACTTATATTACACGCGTAAGCGTGTTTGTTTGTCAAGCTTAACTACTTGGAATTTTGTATACACGTTGTCAGAAAAACCGGCCAAGTTCGAGTCGGACTTGTGCTCGAAGGGTTTCGTACCAAAAATCCGCAAAAAACCACGTTTATTGTATGGCAGCCCCAGTAAAAAAAATCGGGTTGCACTCCGGGAGTGCCGGCAGAAGTGAAAACTTGCATATTAACATTGTGCATTTTTGATATTTTGGAATGGTTAGGGAATAATTTTGCACGAATTGCCGTCTTACGAATTTACTCTGCATTTGAATTTACGAATACAGAACAGTATTGTACGAAAGACTTATCTATAGCTTGACAGAAAATCTAGAGTTTTGACATTGAATTAAAAAACTAGCGCGTTGCTATGGTGATACAAGTGTTTACGTCTTGAAATGACGCGCCACCATTTTCACCGCGCCCCGTAGAAAGAGAGGGGGATACTTCCGCCGCCGGCTGAATACTCTCATCCGTCACATCTGTCTTACGAATTTTCGATCAGCCACGTGATTCTTACTGACGCGAGTTTAGCATTTTTTCCCCATTACAAAAAAGCGTACAACGCCGCTAAAGAAGTTTTCACTTCAAATATATTCTGTTTTTAGTACCTATTTGTTAGTTATAGCGGCAACAGAAATACATCATCTGTGAAAATTTCAACTATCTAGCTATCATGGTTCATGAGATGACAGACAGACAGACGGACAGCGGAGTCTTAGTAATAGGGTCCCGTTTTTACCCTTTGGGTACGGAACCCTAAAAAGGACATTACCTACAGTTTCATCAAAAAAAAAGTACTGTCCCGAGGAGGGATAGGAAATAAATGTCCACACAGTTTGGCCGGTCGCTAATTTAAAATTATTATAAATTCGTACCTAAGATGTGATTTCTTATTTTCTACCATTTTACTTAATATCCGAGACAAAACCATAAAATAGCGAACTAAAAATAGCCAGTTTTTTGAATCCATATAAATTTCACAGACTTGAATAACTTTACTTATTCTTCAGCCATAATTGATATTTACTAAAAATACAAGTATTTCATTTTTTTGATACACGTGTTTTTTCTAAGAGTTCAACAAGTTAAGTACTTCTTAGAAAAGTATTTTTGTTCTGAGAGAGAATTTAATACCTGAATTAGCGATCATTAAAAATAATGAACAGATAAATAAATATAATTTTATATTGAACAATATTGCTCTGCTTCCTAAGTAAGTAGAGCTAAAGCACTTGTGTAATAAAAATTGGAGACAACAATATAGGGGAGAGTAACCTATATTGGACCAATTGAATACCTTAACAACATAACTACATCAACATTAAATAGTTTCTTTTAGTTTTCTAAATTCTGTTTATAGTTTGTTTGTAATGCAAGCAACTCAACTTTGTAATTTAATTAAGTTTCCTATTATCTTATCCCGCACTGCGCATGGTGTATTTAAAGCAACAATCCACTACTTTATGTTATTTAGTAATATTCGGCACTGTCTTGTTATTTAATAAGGTACCCTTGTAACTACCCAAGTTAATGTAATGACTGTTATGTGCCAAAATAAATAAATAAAAAAAAGAAAGAAATAAGAAATTTAATAATTTTTTCACAACAGTGACTGAAAAGGGGTCTTAAAAGTTTGAAGTGGGGTGACTAGGGCATGTGGGGTATCATATGAAAGAGCGCTGTTTGCAAATTTTAAAACAATTTTTTCTTTTTTTTAGGCCGCATAGTTTTTGACTTATGATGAAAAATGTAATAAAATACCGTCCCCTCTCCCCCTTATCTCCAAAGTTTGCAAAGAGAAAAATCTGAAATAATTATATGTGATAGAAGTTTATGTAAAGATTACAGGAAAAATAAAACGATGTCTCAATATAACACACTTTTTTAGAAATTCAAAAAACAAACAAATGTTCTTTAATTCCACTACCAGTCAACAGATGGCGCAAAGCTAAGAATGCTGACCTAAGAAAAAAAATAGTTCCACTATCGGTCAAGAGATGGCGCTGACGTGCATTTTATTTTTTCACTTTTTAATCCATGTATGACACCATAAAGCACTCTATCTATTCTTTTCTCACATATCAATTTTACAAGTCTCATCCTTGTCACTTTATTTTTTTTCTTTATTATTTAAAAAGTTGGTATTAGAAATTAAAAAAGCACTTTGCCTCACGCTCGCAGCCAAAATCGATTTCGCTACGAGTTTTTACGCGCCAAAAGCGCCCTTTTCGTGCTGGAGAGGTGAAAACATTATTTTTTATATGAACATAAGGGTTATATTAATTCACGAGAAGAAATCTTATTACAATCAAAATATGTCGCTTAGGCAGGATCGCTAGTTGCTCTAAATGGAATACGTCACAAGTATTCCATTTAGAGCAACTGAGTGAATAGTATTCTGTTTAGGGCTGATTTTTCAATCCTCAGATAACAGATATCAGTCAGTTAAATTATAATCCGAATAACATAAATGTCACTTAAAAAAATTTGACAAACAAGCATATGACAATCATTTTTAATTTGGCGGCATAATACGTTATCAAACGTATAAAGCTTTATAGAGTGTCTAAAAAGTCAGTTTACATACCTAATTTCAAAAATATTTTTTTTATACCACCTAAATCCCCAACCACCTCACCAATACCCATCTAAATAAAATTGAGTATACCATTAGAATTTTGACAGCATCAACAGGGTTACCAGTATAAGTTTTTATAAATAATTGAATACGATAATTTCTCATGTAAACAGACTTTTTAGACAGACTCTATCTGGGCATTGAAAAATTAGCCCTAAGAAGAGCATCTTTCTATATTTTTCAATACCTACTTATTGCTTGAATTATTTCTTACATAAATATTGAAAGTTGCTCTAAGTGGAATACCTACTTCAGTTGCTATACGCTAAGTTGCTCTAAATGGAATACCTCACACCAAAGGGTTACCAAAATGTAATTATATGTATAAAATTCTATGTTTTATAATTCCATGATTATATGATATCTTTTTAGGGTTACGTACCCAAAGGGTAAAAACGGGACCTTATTACTAAGACTCCGCTGTCCGTCTGTCTGTCTGTCACCAGGCTGTATCTCATGAACCGTGATAGCTAGAAAGTCGAAATTTTCACAGGTGAAGTATTTCTGTTGCCGCTATGACAACAAATACTAAAAACAGAATAAAATCAATATTAAAGGGGGGCTCCCATACAAGAAACGTAATTTTTTTTTTGCCGTTTTTTGGTACGGAACCCTTCGTGCGCGAGTCCGACTCGCACTTGGCCGGTTTTTTTATTGTGTCTTTAACAGTGACTGACTTGCTATTTGTCCTCTTTAGTTGCTGTTGCTCTAAATGGAATACTTCATACCAAAGAGCTGTCAAAATGTAATTATATAAAATTGATTATTGTATATAAGGTCTTATTAGAATATTGCGTATCTATTATGTACTAGAGGCGGTATTAATTTAGATTCTTATAAGAGAACGCTCCGTGGGCCATGGGTTAGGTGTACAGGGTGGACCAACGATCTAGTGAAGGTCACGTGAAGCCGCTGGTTACGGGCAGTGCAAGACCGATGAAGTGGAGATCCGTGGGAGATCCATGCCTATGTTTTATAGTTCTATGATTATATAATATATATTTTATTGTGTCCTTTACAGCCCAGGCCCTGTCAGAGTAGCTGTGGTGTCACCCTAACGTCACGGAAACGCTGTATTATTAATATCATTGCTTTTTAATTTTTAATTTAGTGTTTAAGTATTTTTTTTTGTAACCACCTGTAAGAGGTTAATAATAAACTATTTTCTATTCTATTCTATTATATACCACAGTATATTAGCTTTCACTATAGTTTGCATACCATTCGACAACGGCCGGAGAGTGCCAACCCTAGGAGGGCCATATAAAAGGACCATAGTGACGATAGACGCTATTTACCATTTACCGTACTGTCATTATAGAAAATATACTCGAAATGTCACCCACCGCTGGGCATGTGGGCATAGGCCCACATGCCCAGCGGTGGGTGACGTGCGGCTGATAAGGTGATAACATAAATATTAATTAGATACCAAAATACATGATGTATTTTACTTAGTAAGAAATAAATATGTACTTATGTAAAACTTGCAGACGCGGGTAGCAAAGTATTATTGTTTCTAATACATAATGGTTTAATTTAAGCACTAACTTGCATTACAAACGTCTGGATTTGTTCCACGGTACATTAAATTTAATGTGTAGCAGTTATGTAAAGTACGTTAGATAGGTTGGTAGGTTAGGAATTTTTTTTACAAATCTACATTTTGAAAAGCATATTTTTTACGCTCGCTTGTACTGACTTTAAGTATTACCTATTTCAATTTAAATTGAAATCTATTTTTAAATTTTAGTTTAATAAAGCTATGTTTGAAATGCGGTCGACAGTACAACGACTACTGAACTACTGAACTCTGCTGTGACACATACTTGTTTTGGTAGGGTTGCCACCGATTGGCTAAAAAGAATCTAAGAATAAGCGCTATCGCACACGGGCAACTTAGTCGCCCAGCAACTGTTTTGTCTCTCACATGGTTAGTATGGCAACTTTGCCGACGACCGTGTCGCTTCGTGTGCGCGCTTCCATATAAACCCGTGGACTTGATGTGGATTATACATTTATTTTAGCGCTATCGCACACTGGGCAACTAAGTTGCCCGTGTGCGATAGCGCTAAAATAAATGTATAATTTAAGATAATGCTCATGTGATTTTAAACCCGCTTGACAAGCATTGAGATTACTAGAGATTATGGCACATAACAAAAAAAAATATTATGCCAACATCCTCCCATTATGGAAGAATAGCCTACGTCTTGCAGTGGACTATGGTGGGCTGTTATTATGATGATGACTGTCTGAAAAGGGAAGTATTTTCCATTGCACAAATGCCTTTGTAAAAACTTTGTGATATGAAAAATCCACTTCAAAAAATATGGAAAACTATTTGTTGCTTATTTTTTTCAATGCACAACGGGGTAGTGCTTGCCCTTCACCTCACCTGATGTTAAGTGATAATAAGGCTGAAGGTGGAAGCGCACTACACTCGGGATCCGTATAACTAAGGAACTGGCTATATTAACTAAATAAAAATAAAAACTGCCGAAACACAACAGTTTTAAATTGTTTTAATGGCGTCAGACTTAGGTAAGATGGTGGTAGCAGCCAGGCGGACTTAAATAAGCCCTACCATCAACCAAACCGAGTACAAATTATACCCCCCTGGGAATCGAACCCGGGACCCCTGCGTCTTACACGGGTGGGACCACAGAGGCGGTTAAACTTAGCTAAGCATACAAATCTGTTAACGATGAAATTGGATTTTGGTGAGTAATGGCGTTTCAAACCGAGGATAACTAAAAAAATAACATGTATGACTGCGCTAGAACTTTTATAGAGCTTTTTTTCATTCCCTAGCGAACCTTTGACTGGAATATTGATCCAGGTTATAAAATATCTGTATGCCAAATTCCATTCAAATGCGTTCAGCCGTTTTTGCGTAACAAACATCCCAACTTTCACATTTCTAATATTACTAGCTGTTGCCCGTGACTTCGTCCACGTGTACAACTGAACATGAGAAACAATTCTTTCAGTAGAACTATGAGTGGGACTGGTGCTAAAAGTTAGAAAAAAATACTAATTAAGTAGGTATCTCAAAAGTGCTAATATTGCCAACCCTACTACCGCAGTCGTGTGCACACAATCGCACACATACACACCTAATCTGCAGACAGCACGCACACAAGCAAGCGATAATAAGGGTAACGACAGACATGCTAACTTGCTAACTTCGCAAATTATGACGGAACGAATATAACTAGCTTTTTTTTGGTCAAACGTGCAAAAAAATTGCTGAAATTAAGGTAATTTGATTTTACTACCACTTATATACTGCTCGTTGTGTAGGTGATTATAGAAACTGCTGTTGTCATAGTTTTAAGAATTTTTGGTGCCAACAAGTAACAACGAACTTGAGAATGATAAATTATAATCCAATATTTTACCAAGTAACCGAAATTGCTAAGTCAGAAATCTCGTATGATAAAGTAATTTATTTTGTGTGATAATATTCAAAAGGATCAATATAGGTAAGCTTCGCCATTTAAGGGTAAGATAGTCAGTTTCTCGGTGGTTGAAGGTAGACTGAATCTATTATATAAAAACCGGTTAAGTGCAAGTCGGACTCGCGCAAGAAGGGTTCCGTCAAAAAAATCTTGTTTGTTGTATGGGAGCCCCCCTTAAATATTTATTTTATTCTGTTTTTAGGGTACGGTACCCTAAAAAGCATCGCCGAAATGTATTTAAGCGCATAACTTTAGAACGAGTACACCAAATTAGATAATTCTTTCTTTGTTGTGTTTGTTAGTATTATGTTAGGACAAGGTTTGTTTGTATAAATGAAAATTTTCAAAAAGTTGTACGGAAAGATGTAAAAAATATTTTTCTCTTTTTCGTCATTTTAAATCGCAATATAACCAATAGATAGCGCCACCCTTGCGAAGCCAGGGCGGGGCAGCTAGTAAATAAACATAAATAAATAAATATAAGACAATATTACCTACATTACCCTGATTCCAAAGTAAGTAGCTAAAATACTTATAGAAATTAGAGACAACGGTGGAGCTACAAACACCTAGACCTAAGGCAATATAGAAAAGTTCATTTTCTAAATAGGAATTACGAAGTCATAGCATAGTGATTAGCGTTAATTAAGTACTTACTATAAACTTTTATATTAAATAAGGAAAAAGTTTTATTTGAAAAACAACTAGAGAAAAAGAGAGAGACAATTATAAGCAAGAATAAAACATAGTTTTAAATAACTCTTATTACTGTAATTACCCTAAAATCTATGAATATTTAATAGATAACTTCACAAATAAAGAATAAATAACTAATAATGTCTTAACTTAAAATTAATTATTACAACAATTTCCATCAATTTGCAATATAATTTTTGCAAGTCACTGTTAAGTTTGATTTGTGGTTGACAGTACAGCGGACGTGTGCGACGGCCTTAAAGTCTAGACTACGCACGCACACATTTCTGAGTAGACAACACACACAGACTCAGCGTCTGCGAAATATATAGAGCAAGAGCTAGGGTGCGGCGAGCGAACGAAATGAAAACTCATTGACACGACAGCTAATTTCGGTATTAAACTCCTGCTTCTACTTTGCATGTTATTTAAAAAAACATGCCTACAAGTGATTCTTCTTTGATACCACGCCTTCCCAAATATTTTGGTTCGTTGTCAGTTGACAAATATTTTACCGAAGAGTCTTCTGTCTTATGAAAAAATCCCGACAAAACGTCGTTATGTGGTTCAGTCAACAAATGAGATAAACAATCTTTACCAAAGGCTATCTATTGGATGGTTTTTGAAAACATAAACTGTACTATATAATATTTATGTTCTGAGGAATCAAAGTTTAATAATTCGTTACTATGTAGGTAAAGAAGATGTTACAACTAAAATGTGTCAGTGCATAAATCACATTTTTTTTATTTGGCTTATTAAACTGGTAACTAATCTCGATCCAAGTATTGGTCATCCATTAGTTTTATGACGTACTATATACTCTATCCACGGAGACAAGTTAATAGGGAAAACATAGGCTCGTTTGTGATTGGTCAGTGATAAGAGCTAACGCAGTGTACACGTACAGAGTACGTGTAAATTGGTGTAAATTTTAGTCTGTTCGTGCTACCTGTACTGTGCAGACGCGCTCACTATCCGCGCATTCATTGTGACTTAGCTTGTGTAATCAGTGTCGGTAGCTCTAGTCTAAATACCTAAGACTTACAGCACAAAAATAGAGCTAAAGGGCAAAAGTGAAGCTTAGTACAACGCATGCTCAAGCACGCACACACAGACAGCTCCCACCGACACAGAATCTCAGACGAATCTCAAACGAGTTCAAGTGCGTGAAGTAATGTCGTCGGTCGATGAGAACTGTTTGTGTGTGTGTGTTGCTCGACCGTGAGCAGTACTAAGCTTAACTTCTGTCCTCTCTATTTTGCGCTTACAGTCATGTCATGGTATTGTTTTGAACTTCAACCCCATAGTAATACAAAAACTTAATATAATTATATTGAAATTCATATTTTTCTCATTTCAGGTTTATTTTTTATTTACCACTAGAGGCCTCTTTGCGCTACTTCATCTGCTTTCCAACATTTTTCGACAAATTTTCTTTCAAAGTGGCAATTGATTTTTATTTATATAAGTAGGTAGGTACTTAGATTATTCCACAATGCATCAACATAAATAGAGTCGAGTATAGGTATTATGAAATCGGCATATATAAATTAAATTAGCCGCTGGCCTTCGTATTTATGACATTCCAGTTAATTTATATCCTCAAAGTCTAGACTTAAGGTTCCTTACTCGATTTTTTACGTTTTTGGACTGTCCAGTACCAAACAAGTTATTAGGTAAAGTCAGCCAACTAACTAAATACAAACAGTAATAAAATATATGGTGACACCAAAAGATGTGATACTGAAACAGGTGATAGAGTGGCTTAAACTAAACAACTTTCTCCATGGAACATAAGTTGAAAAAGGAAAAAAAACTTACTCCCATACAAAATCTATTGGTCAGCTTTCGACCTATGTTCTTTGGAGAATATTGTTCTGTTTTAGTATCATCACGTCATTCGGTTCCACCTTATATAATGCCATAAACATATTAGGTGACCATATTAAGTTACAGCGCAAATGAACTCAAAACTATTTTTGTGTAAATATTTACATGTTTTGAAGTCGTAAGTAAGTTATGAAACAGTAAAATTCTGGAATAATACCTCGTACGAAAGTAAGTTATTATGACATATTTTTATGTAACAATCAAAACAAAACAACTCGAGCTTTTGTGTGAACAAAACTAAAGGGTACAAAAACACAACAGCTAGCTAATGGTTTCAATCCGTTTTTAGGGTTCCGTACCAAAATGGTTAAAAAAGAACCCTTATGGTGTGACTCAGTCTGTCTGTCTGTCTGTCACAGCTAGATATCTCGAGAACTACTAAGGTATCAACTTGAAATTTGGAATAGTTTAAGATGACATTTGCCCAACTATTTTTCAAATAAGAAATAAATAAAAAAAAAAAAATTTTTTAGAGCTTTGGTGAAAAACATATTGTTGTCTGAGGTTTGTTGTGTTTTTAAAAATAAAAACACGGGCTTTGGTTTTTATCCGTGTAAACAGTGGTCTTTTTATGTCAGTTCTTTTTATATTACAAAAAAATGCTTAAAATCTCTCCAGTTCAGTTGTCTGGAAGAAATAGATTTCAGTGATAGGGCCACCGCCTTTGCTCACAATTTATTGTATAGTTTTAAGTTTTATGTGATGGATATCTCTTTTGATAGTTCTTTGGTTATGAGAATGTGCAGCAAAATGATTATCTCTCTATTTTGTTGGTGGTAGGGCTTGATTTAAGCCCGCCAGGCAAGTCCCACCATCTTACGTAAGTCTGACGTCATAATAACGATTAAAAAATGGCTGTGTTCCGGCAGTTAGAAGTAATATAGCCAATTCCTCAGTGATGAAGATTCCGGGTGTGTGCTTCTCTATTCGGACTTATCTTATACAAGTAACCCGTTGTCAAAAAATATAGTGTTGATCAGGTGTTCTTGGTATAAGTTTTTCTATCTCAATAAATACCCTTTTGCTATTAATGTGTCAGGCGTGCACATGCACATTGTTTTAGTGTGCGTCTGCACGGTCTCGTATTACGCACACTAAAATAATGTGCATGTGCACGCCAACAACATTTATAGCAAAACGGTCTTCGTGAGATATAACAACAACGAAGTCAGCCGGCTCGAGGGTAACCAGTCTTCTCCAAGGTGATCTAATTTGGAGATATCACAGGCGTATGACGTAAATCATCGCTGTGAGCAAAAATACGTAAGTCAAACTCTCAAACAAGTTTTCTTCTTCTTATCGAATGAGGGTTAGTATCCACCTCTGGTGTAAGAGTTTATCAAGCCGCCTGTAAGGCCTCTAACTTTGCTTTACTACTGTTATCAGATGACTACAACCGGGACCGACGGTTTAACGTGCCCTCCGAAGCACGGAAGCGCTCAGTTGTAATGCCACTTAACGGTCACCCATCTGACACCTGACCGGACCGAGCGTTGCTTAGCAAACGTGATCGGGTACGATCAGTCTGTCAAGTTCCACCATGAGCGCTTACAAGTTACAAGTAAAACATTGAAACAGTTAAAAACATATCATGTTAAAACGAGGTTGTATGTCTCCGAGACTACAAGTCGCGAGACGGTCGCGGTCAACGACCGGCCGCCAACCGCTTTTTGCGTGTACACTGATTTAACAACAGGGTGCAGCCCACTATTGGGAAAAACTTCCCACTTTTAATTATGGTGTAATAATGATAACTAGTGGCCGCATGCGACTTCGTATGAGTGGTCAGTTATTTTTCTAACACTACTTTTTGTAGTGAAAACTGCTTTAGCGGCGTTGTACGCTTTTTTCTAATGGGGAAAAAATGCTAAACTCGCGTCAGTAAGAATCACGTGACCCTGATCGAAAATACGTAAGACGGATGTGACGGATGAAGAGTAGACAGCCGGCGGTGGAAGTATCCCCTTTCTCTCTTTCTACGGGGCGCAGTGAAAATGGCGGTGCGTCATTTCAAGACGTAAACACTTGTGTCACCATAGCAACGCGCTAATTTTTTAATTCCATGTCAAAACTCTAGATTTTCTGTCAAGCTATGGATAAGACTTTCGTACAATACTGTTCTGTATTCGTAAATTCAAATGCAGAGTAAATTCGTAAGACGGCAATTCGTGCAAAATTATTCCCTAACCATTCCAAAATATCAAAAATGCACAACGTTAATATTCAAGTTTTCACTTCTGCCGGCACTCCCGGAGTGCAACTCAATTTTTTTTTCTGGCTGAAAGCCTATGGCCTTTTGCTGTATCCCTGACAACGTATGCAAAACTTCATAATGAGGTTATCCTAACAAAAACCCTAATATCTCTCAGAATATAGATCGTAGAAGCAATTCGAGATGGTTTTTTTCGATTTATTACGAAAAAAAACACGACTACGAAAAACCGAAGTAAAAAGTTAAATAATAAGTGTCATTGCAGCAGAACAGTCCCCCTGTTCTGTGGAACAATTTTTAATCAAAGAGGTCCCCCCATTGCAATGACACTTGTTATTTAACTTTTCAGTTCGTTTTTGGCAGGGCAGTCGTGTTTTAAATATTTTTAATAATTTATTTAATTTAATTTCACACATTTTAGTGACAAATTATATAGTTTTAGAATGTGTTTCATTAGGTTTCATTTGATACCCATATTAAACACAAGAAAGAAAAACCCATTTTTTTTCACTTTACAAAATGGCTTAATGCAGCCGACATATTGACTTTTTAGGGTTCCGTAGCCAAAATGGCAAAAAACGGAACCCTTATAGATTCGTCATGTCTGTCTGTCTGTCTGTCTGCCTGTCCGTCCGTATGTCACAGCCACTTTATTCCAAAAGTATTAGGACTACATAGTTGAAACTTAGTAAGTAGGTGTATTCTGTAAACCACTTTACGATTTTTATACAAAAATAAAAAAATAAAAGATTAAGGGGGGGCTCCCCATACATGGAACTGAAACTGAAAATATTTTTTTTCATCAAACCAATACTTGTGGGGTGTCTATAGACAGGTTTTTAAAAATGACATTGAGGTTTTTAAGACTATTTTTTTTAAAGTCAACCGTTTGAAAGATATATGCCGCCAAAGTGGTGAAATGTGTGTCCCCCCCCCCCCTTTAACTTTTAAAGTAAGAGGGTGAAAAATCTAAAAAAAATCTAAACTATAGATCTTAATAAACACTTTCAACAAAAATTGTTTTGAACGAGAAACAGTAATTAGTTTTCGAGATATAGTACATTTTCCAAAACCGCAAATATAACTTTGTCATTCATACAAACACTGTGAAAAAGTTATTTTTTCAGACGAAAAATGATAGCGGTATTAAAATATGGTATGGTATAATGTACCTACGGAATCCTACTGCGCGTGGCCCGACATGCACTTGGCCGGTTTTTTTTAATCTATAGCCATTGTCACTCAAGGACACAGAATAACTAATAGTACACATGTAAAGATTCTAACGATACCTCACATACCCAAATCTGTTCAGGCATTAAATGCTTGGACGAAAATGTAGCTAATGGTAGAATAAAGAAACTTACATGCCTAGGTACATCTTTTTTTTGGGCAGACGTGTAATTACATTGGAAACTTTATAACTTGTGGTAACTAAGTACCCCTAGCACGAATATACCGGGTGTAACAAGACCCTTAACGAAGCCGAGGTCTACGTATTCTGCCCATCATCAGGACCATTTCTGTTCAAAATTATTGCTGGGAAACGATTTTAATTTTTGGTGTTAAACTGCGTAACCACGCAATGTAACGCGTACAACACACCGCGCCTGCGAGTGTATGCTACACAGCTGCGTGCGGCCGAGTTGAAAGGCAGCGTTTATGTGCGTGCTCATGAGATACATATATGCCCGGTTCCTATATCTGAGAAACGATCCGTTTTAGTTACGAACAGTAGTTTTATATACGAGGCGTAAGCTAAAACCGTTCCTATAAAAAACGTCTCGTCATGCAACTTACTGACGGCTTGCTACTAACGGATGGGAGGGTTACCGGTAACGGACGGTAAGCGTATTGTACGGGGATGAGTGTTTGGGGTGTTCCTATAAATATTTTAAACGTCAGTAGACTGTCAAGATTACTATTCGTTATGTCATTTGGTTACCCATCAATTTCGGTCGGTTAGAGTGTGGTTAAAGTAGAGTTTCTCAAGTATTTTACTGTTTTCCCTTTTTTATTTTGAAATGTCGAGTTCAGATAGTGATAGAGATGTGTTTGATATTATATCAAACTCCAGTGAGACTGATTCAGAAGAAGATAATAGGCGCGTTAGAATATATAAAGAAAGAGTGGATTATTTAGCGACGCTCGATTCTTACGAATTTCAAGTAAGATTTTGACTCGATAAGAAATCTACTGAACAGTTACTTCTTGAAAACGTACAACTATCTAGAAATAGAACAAAATTCAAATAGATGTTATGTATAGGTACTCACCGGAGTAATATCCATTTCAAACAATGACTTCTACTTTGTTGATCCTTAAAGAACACTACTGGAACTGTATGTACTGTATATGTTGTACTACACTTTACCTACCTACTACATAATATAACTAAAATTTTTGGCCACAACACATCTAACAAAACAACCGTATTATCAGCGAGCGAACGAATAACTGTAAAGATGGAGAACCGAAGAAACATTTGGTTGCCTGATGCCAAATATCAGTGCCATAAAAAAGGGCGCGCGCTGAACTTATAACGTTCCGTTCTTGTTGTACGAGTACGCTGCATTCTATTGTATTTGGTAGGAAAATAAAAATAAAACGCAGATGCCTACGATCGTATAGTAATTTACACATCTTACAAAACTTATAGAACTATTCGTATTCGTATGTAACTTTAACTTATTTTGTCTTGAATTTTGTGTTAAATTTCAATTACAATTTTGCTTAAAACGAAACGCACATCTGTGAATGAAGAGGGCTCGGTATTTTAATGACCAACGGATGTTCGTCGACAGCAGGTATAGAAAGTAAATTGTGGAACGGTATTTACGACTCGTAGTCGGTTCTAGAAAAACGCATAGTAGCTTTTATACCATGACGATCCGTTGAATATAGGAACCGGGCATTAGTGATGACGTTTTGAAACTATTGTTTTTTACGAAATATTTAAAATTTTGATAATGTTTCTTTGGACAAAAATTAAAAAATAAAGAATAAAATAAGATTTCATAAAAAAAATGATTTTATTTTTAATAAACTTCAATAACTTCGTAACTATTGGTTTCCCAGGTATAGTCTAAAAGACAAAAATGATCCTGATGATGGGCGGAATGCGTGTGCTACGGCTTCGTTGAGGGTCTTGTTACACCCGTTATTTTAAACGCGCGTAACAGTACTCGATATACAACGTGTTATAAAATAACCCCTAATGCCGAATATGGTAGAGGGAGGGACCATCAAACTGGGGGTCAAGTCTGCTAATGTTTTCGTCAAAATCGTGGTTCAATGGTGTTCTAATGGTAATGTTTTTTGACACAGTTCTTGTTTCTTAAACCCAAAATCCAGACTCAATATGTTTCCGTTTTGGGTTTAAGAAACACAATGTGTTTAAGTTTTGGGTTTAAGAAACAAGAACTGTGTCAAAAAGCTTTACCATTCAAACACCATTGAACTACGATTTTGACGAAAACATTAGCAGACTTGTCCCCCTGAACAACTGAACAACGAGTCGGACTCGCGTACGAAGGTTCCATACCAAAAAACGGCAAAAAATTACGTTTGTTATATGGGAGACCCCTTAAATATTTATTTTATTTTGTTTTTAGTATTTTTTTTGTTACAGTAGCAACAGAAATAAATTATCTGTGAAAATTTCAACTGTCTACCTATTGTCGTTATTAATATCGAGCAAAAACAGCAAAAAAATTACGTTTGTTATATGGGAGCCCCCCTTAAATATTTATTTTATTCTGTTTTTAGTATTTGTTGTTATAGCGGCAACAGAAGTACATCATTTGTGAAAATTTCAACTGTCTAGCTATCACGGTTCATGAGATACAGCCTGGTGACAGACAGACAGACAGACAGACAGACAGACGGACAGCGGAGTCTTAGTAATAGGGTCCCGTTTTTACCCTTTGGGTACGGAACCGTAAAAATATTGTGTTCCGGCAGTTAGAGGTAAGATAGCCAGTTCAGTGATGAGGATTCCGGGTGTAGTGCGCTACCATCATCGGCCTTATCGTCACTTAACATCAGTTGAGGTGAAGGCCAAGCACTATCCAATTGAGCATAAAAAAAACTAGAATTATTTTTTCTCAACGACAAACATATTTCTCGATTTTTCAAAATAATAATACTTACGTATGTTTCATATAACAATTGCATGCTTTCACCCTATGCATTTGCACCCTATTTTATCCCTTTGTTAGGGTGAAAGTCTATTTCGATTGGTCATGATATCCCTAAAAAGGGTGCATAAACATCCAACGACCAATCACATTGCATTATAAAGTCATTTTGATTGAACTGTGCTGTTAAAAAGAATTGAAAATCGTTTTTGTCATATTTTCTTGTTTGCCTACGACAGTGCTCTTTTTAGGATACCGTAGTCAAGTCAATAAGGGACCCTTATAGTTTCGCCATGTTCGTCTGTCCCCTGCAGCTTAGCTCAGAGGCTTTAATTTCTATAAAGCTGTAAATTTGCAATTACGCCGAAAATGTGGTAGAATAAAATCTTGACAAATATTGTTTTAGTGTACCTACATGTAAAGAGGGGATGTTTTTTTTAATATATATCATAGTATGTGTTAATAATATTGTAGGTGCGTGGACACCACTTTTTGATTCAGGGATTTGCGAAATATTAAGCTTAAAAGTGCAAAATTTTGTTAGAGTCAATTGTTTTTAGGGTTCCGTACCAAAATGGTAAAAAAGAAACCCTTATGGTGTGACTCAGTCTGTCTGTCTGTCTGTCTGTCACAGCTGGATATCTCGAGAACTACTAATGGTATCAACTTAAAATTTGGAATAGTTTAATATGACATTTGCCCAACTATTTTGCAAATAAGAAATAAATGAAAAATCTTTTTTACAAAAGGGACTGAAAAGGGGTCCTAAAAATTTGAAGTAGGGCTACTAGGGCATGTGAGGTATCATATGAAAGAGCGCTGTTTGCACGTTTTCAAACATTTTTTTTTTGTTTTAGGCCGCATAGTTTTCGACTTATGATGAAAAATGTAAAAACAATACGGTTTCCCCCCCTTATCTCCAAAGTTTGCAAAGAGAAAAATCTGAAATAATTCTATGTGATAGCAGTTTATATAAAGATAACAGAAAAAATAAAACGATGTCTCAATATAGCACACTTTTTTAGAAATTATCAAATTTCTAAAAAAGTTAACATTAGTTCCACTATCGGTCAAGAGATGGCGCTGACCTAAAACTGCAATACTAATTTTATTATTCTACTCTGCAGTGTGGTTTAATGGTGCAATTATGATGGTACGGAACCCTCGGTGCGTGAGTCCGACTCGCTCTTGACCGGTTTTTTTTAAGATAAGCCACTTTCGGACATTCTATTGTTTAGATAGGTGACCGGTAATGGAGATAAAGCTATTAGGAATCTTCTACAGTACTGAAGATAGTTTGGTTTGATCTGAGATTGTATACCGACGTAATGTTTATAATGATGTTATGCATCGAACGACAGACAAGAGTCTGTTTATAATATTTTGTGCAAGACTCATTTTCCACACTTGTTAAAAAAACTTAATTGTCATAGTTTAAAGTTTAAGTTCGAAAATACCAGGAGCGCATAAGCCACAAAGAGCTTTAAATCAGCAGCTTGCACGTATCTGCCAAAAAGTTTTCAATGCGATAAAGGCAGCCATTTTTTTAAGTTGCATAATGTTCGAGCGACCGACCGGTCTTGCGACTACTGAGTTACGCGATGTGCGTTTGTGTCCATTGTTGAATGCGGCACGGTAAAAAAATAAGTGTACGAATATTTTAATCCTTTGTTGATGTTTCAAAGATAAAAAAAGAGTAAAAAAAAACTGCTGTTTCATACTTTTTATGTCGTTAAAAGTTTCGTAATATTTCGTTATATCTTGATTGTCCATTGTTGCAATCGAGGATTCGTTTTAGTGCACCCTTTAAGCTTCGACGTTCCACTGTATATTCCCCATTTTCACTCAAGTGTAACAATAGTAACTAGGGTTCGAATAGTCCACTGAACCGTATGTGTAAATCTTATAGTAATCTAGTTAAGTTAGACAATTGTGTTGACATATTTGACAGTAATTCGTTGCCTATTTAAAAGAAAAATATCAATTCAATTAAATGTTAAATTAATTTTATAATTTTATAATAATTGTATAAAAATCAATTTTTCTATTTAGTTCTGCTTTTAAGTAATTTTATATTTTAAATGCTCTAATTTATATAATTCAATTGTTTGTTTTTTATTATTGTATTATTCATAATGTACTTCATTTACCTATTAATAATTTAGTTTGCCTATTTTATAAATGCATACGGTGGCAACCTATAATTGAAATAGCACTTAATTATCAACGGAGAATGTATCACAGTATTGTATTGGTGTATATTTTGTTGGTTGTCCTCAAATATATAAATAAATAAATCTTTTGTACAAAAAGGTAGTTTTTAAGTTTTTTTTACACTCGTTTTAATGTCTCTGTAGTCTGTGTTTCTCTACATATCTTAGGTTCGATATCTGGAGGGAGCCAAATATACAGAAATTTTTTATCCTTTGATAATGTTTAAAAGATAAAATAGAGTAAAAAAATCTTGTGTTTCATACATTTTATGTCGTCAAAAGTTTCGTGATATTTCGTTATATCTTTGGTACAAAAAAGGCAGTTTTTAAGTTTTTTAACACCCATTTTATTGCCTCTGTTGTCTGTGTATCTGTACATGTCTTAGGTTCGATACCTGGAGGGAGCCAAATATACAGACTGGTTAGTTGTTGGTTGAGGTTTACTGAAAAAAAAGTTGCTCACAGTTTGAGGATTCTGGATGGAGTGCGCTTCCACGGCCTTATTGTCATTTACATCGGGTGAGATAAGCCCAAACTATTATGCCGTTTATGTAAAAAAAGGTTTAAAAACCTTGACATTAGATACAGATAAAATGAATCCACCAACATTAAAAAACTATTGAAAAAAGGCTAACATTTTCATAAGAAGTAAACAATGAAATCCAACATCTTGAGTGTGATAATAGTTTAAAAAGTTGTGAAATAAAATAATTTTAAATAAAAAAATCTTTAAATAATGTCTCGAGTCTAGGCGTTTATGTCATCTACTATACTGGCGTGGCCTAATTCGGTATGAGGTCAATGTCTGCCAGATAATGATCACTACCAAAATACGCAAGGTTATGTTTGAATTGGCATTATCTCCATTGTTGAGGACGGTACGATTATTAAGACGAGATACGTCTTTTAAAGTCGTGAAGAAACCCGTTCTTTAAAGTGCCTGTTACACGGCTGCCAACTACGTCACAACCAAGCTTATCTTAGTTGGCAACCGAAACAACTTGTTTCGAAAGGTTGTAATCCTCCATCTACACGGCTGTAAACCACTAAGGTCACCTTGGTTGGGCCGTGGTTGGCATATAGCAGGCAATTAGACCGCTAATCATATGTCTTGCAACAGATACGAACCAAAAAAAATATAAACGATGGGAAAGAAGCATAAATAGAATATTAACTAACCAAAAAGATACGTAAATTTACAAACGTTTTTAAACACTTTATTTCGTGTTTATATCGACACTTCTGGGCAAGCTCGCTCCATCGTAGACCCTGTCTTTGCTTCGGGCTAGACTGGGGTCAAGAGCAAACCCATTAATTATGAAAAAAAACAGTATTTTGTTCTATGTGTTTCACTAAAAGCCTAAATAGTGGAATAATAATAAAGGCTTTATAGAGCTGTAGACTTTGTATTTGTAAGATTTTTGATCATTTTTCGAAATGGCTGAAATATGATTTTTCCCAATATCTCCGCCATTTTGAAAAAATCGAAAAAGTGAATCGACAAAAAATTACGCTAAATTAAAGAACCTGCTCAGAGAAATGCGACCTGTAGAGGAGAACAAACGGTCAGCCGGACGGACATACGAAAGTTCAAGAAGAAACGGAGACGTGTCGCTCGCGATTCGCGCACGCTCGATCAAATGATAATAATAATTACAGTTGCTTAGTGATTTAATCACACAAATAAAGTGTTTTCACATTACCGCGCAGAAGAAGTCGCAGGCGGAAGCTATTGTTAAAATAAAATTAGGTTAGTGGTAGGTTGAATAATTTATTTTTAGCCGACTTCAAAAACGGAGGAAGTTCTTAAGTCAACGGTTTTTACGGCGGCTTTAAAATTAAAAAAAAAGAAGTTGTCCTCCAGCCCCACCCGATTTCAATAGACGTGTTTAATTAAAATTGATATGCGTATCTAATGATTTGAATGTTATTTCTTGCTTTTTAGAGGAATTTAATAATGAAGCTGATTTTGATTTTATTTTCAGGTTTAAAAAAATGCTTTTTTTTAATTAGTGGTAGGCTAATTTGACGCTATAAGTGTAAATATGTTGAAATATAAATATTGAAATAACATTATGTCACCTCACGAAATAAAACGATTGCCGTCGTACAATGGAAACGCACCGCACATTAAACCAAGGTCAACTGCCAGGCCAGTTTAAGACCTAAAGAAATTCATACAAAATCTAGCATAAATTGTTATTTAACTTTGTGTCTGCCTGTTGCATTTTTTTATAAAGGGTTTATCTTTTATTAGCTTTTGCCCGCGACTTCGTTCACGTTGGTTTCCGTCCGGAAAATCCATTGGGAACATTACCAGAAAAAAAGTATCTTTTACGTAAATCTGGATTAACGCATAAGATACTTTTTCCTGGTTAAATCTGGGTTTTACCTGGTTTAACCTGGGTTAAAAACTATGTATTACGCATCATCCAAATCCGTTCAGCCATCTTTGCGTACAAACTTTCACATTTAAATAGATTCATCATATCTGTAAGGGATCAGTATTATTTTTAAGGTAAATAACTACGTAACGGTTAAAGGTAAAATACCCTTAGCACGAACAGCTATCGATATTTTACGCGCGTAAAAACATTCGATAGAATAATTTTATTATCTATGGAAAATTTAATTTCACTCTTTGGCGTTAGATGGCGCTGTTCAAATTTCCCATACAAAATTACTCTATCGAATGTTTTTACGCGGGTAAGATTTCTCGATAGCTGTTCGTGCTAAGGGTACTGTACCCTTGCACAATCAGGTATCTAGAAATCGTAAAAGTACTCTATAGAGTAATTATCTCTGGAAAATTTCATTTCACGTTTCGTCGGTAGATGGCGTTGTACAAATTTCCCATACATAATTATTCTGTCGAATGTTTATACGCGCGTTATTTTTCTCGATAGCTGTTCGTGCTAAGGGTATTGTACCTTTAACCGTTTCGTAGTTATTTACCTTAAAAATAATACTGACCCCTTACAGTTATGATGAATCTATTTTAATGTGAAAGTTTGCACGCAAAGATGGCTGAACGGATTTGGATGATGAGTAACACATAGTTTTTAACCCAGGTTAAACCAGGTAAAACCCAGGTTTAACCATTACTTAATAGTTACCTAGGTACTACGAAATTAACGGGCTACCCTAATATTCAGTACGACTAATATTGTATAGGTAGGTACCTGAAAATCTTTCGAAAAAAAAAGCGCTGTCATATATAAAAAATAATGAACATAATAATTAAGTACCTATACTATATGTTATCAATGTTATATTATAATATTTAAGTGGTTTTGTAGACTTGTAAAACTAGCGTTTGTGACATTTTTGAACATTTTTCGAAATGGTTGAAATATGATGTAAAAAAAAGTTGGCAACCCTAAGTACGAAGTTTTATGGTTTAAGTTTATTTAAAATGGGAATTAATTAATTTGGTGACTGGAAATATTTAAAGGCGACTGTAATTGGCATACTTAAATACTAAACCGGGCAGCAATTTATTTTTTGGGCGACAAAATAACTAAACCGGTGACAAACAGTGAATTACAAAAATACTTAAAACGGACGACTACATGTGGGTGGCAAATAATCTAAATGGGTGACTAAAATACTGAGTGGGCAACTATTATACTAAGTAGGTAACTATTATAAGTGATTTAAGCTACCCAACATGGTATTTTAACACGTTTTCATTAGGTTGCTTTCTTGTTTGTTTGTTTTTTGTCATCTTGATTAGGATAATAGTTACCTTTTTATAAATAAAATATAAGGTCCTTTTTAAATAGTGCACATAATTTTAAGGGGTCAATGTACTCATGCATACAAATAACTTTTACTATGGGACCAACATTGAAATCGCGAAAAAAAAATCAGCTGTTCCATAGAAAATTTAAAATCGAAAAGATCAAAATGTATGGAACAGCTGATTTTTTTTCGCGATTTCAATGTTGGTCCCATAGTAAAAGTTGTTTGTATGCATGAGTACATTGACCCCTTAAAATTATGTGCACTATTTAAGAAGGACCTTAAATATGCCATAAATGTTTTGTGTGCCCTTAGGTTGTCGCACAAATAGTAATTTGGTCACCCGTTCTGAATAACTAGTTACTCAATTTGTATTTTAAAGTCACCCATTTTCAATATCTGCCCACTTAATATTTCAGCTGTATTCAGTATTTTTGTTACCCAAATTGGTAATTTATTGTTACCCGATTAAATAGTAACCATTTAAAACTTACCACATTGTCGATTCCGTTTATAGCAGTTGTAGACTGGTCGCCCAGCTGGCTGCTGACAAACTTCTGGTCGATGTAGAGGATCAGGAGGATCACCACCTGCAGGATTATAATTGTGTTTATTATGAAAGTCACGGATTACCAATATACCTTATAGTACGGCTCATTTCAACCTATATTATACCTAGATTATAGTCCCATCCAGCAGAAAGCATGAAACTTGGCATGCATGTGGCTTTTACGTATACAATAAAATATAGAAGTAGAAACAAGTTGTAAAGTGATTGTTTCCCCCCCTCCCCCCCTTTTGTGTCCCGAATTGCGTTTTTTTTATAAAAAATGGTGAAAGCTACAAAAAAAATTTTCTAAGAGCAATATATTTGTCATTAATTCTCTATTAATCATTTTTTGAATGAAGGATAGTTTTCAATTTATGTTTGCGTTTCTTACGATATTTTTTGATAAAATCACCCTGTGGGAAACGTATAGGACAACACCGATGAGACTTGGTACACTTGTTCCTCCTCCCCCGCATTAACAGAGCCTAGTACAAACTCGTGTGATTAAATTAAATAAAACCGGTCAAGAGCGAGTCGGACTCGCGCACCGAGGGTTCCGTACCATCATAATTGCACCATTAAACCACACTGCAGAGTAGAATAATAAAATTAGTATTGCAGTTTTAGGTCAGCGCCATCTCTTGACCGATAGTGGAACTAATGTTAACTTGATAATTTCTAAAAAAGTGTGCTATATTGAGACATCGTTTTATTTTTCCTGTAATCTTTATATAAACTGCTATCACATAGAATTATTTCAGATTTTTCTCTTCGCAAACTTCGGAGAAAAGGGGAGGAGGGGGGAACGGTATTTTTTTACATTTTTCATCATAAGTCGAAAACTATGCGGTCTAGAAAAAAAAGAAAAAATGATTGAAAACGTGCAAACGGCGCTCTTTCATATGATACCCCACATGCCCTAGTAGCCCCACTTCAAATTTTTAAGATCCCTTTTCAGGCCCTGCTGTAAAAAAGATATTTTTTTAATTTATTTCTTATTTGCAAAATAGTTGGGCAAATGTCATCTTAAACTATTCCAAATTTCAAGTTGATACCATTAGTACTTCTCGAGATATCCCGCTGTGACAGACAGACAGACAGACTGAGTCATACCATAAGGGTTCCTTTTTTACCATTTTGGTACGGAACCCTAAAAATAAATACAATTTGTAATTAGTCATGAAATAGGTAGGCAGTTTTATTAACTGCCTAAATTCCGTTGCTTTCCCAATGATTGTGAGTTTGTTTTGAAAATTATAAGTCCTATCAATATATTTCCAAGAAAGTTATTGTAGAAAATTTAATATTACTTATTATATTGTTTTTTGACAGTTTTGCGGTAGCTTTCACCGTTTACGGTAACTTTTTTACATTAGAATAATAAATGGGGAGTTTTATAGAGAACCCTTTCTTAGTGCTCACCTACACCATTAAAGGTATCTATCTACCCTCCAAAGGTGTCTCTACATTCAACCCTATACAAATCCCTATACAAACTGGAACACCCTGTAGCACCCTGTACAACGGGAATTTTCCAAAATTCATTCTTATTGCTCACCTAAACCATGAAAAGTATCTATCCTCCAAAGATGTCTCTACCTTTAGCCCTATACAAATCCCTATACAAACTGAAACACCCTGTAGTACCCTGTACAACGGGAATTTTCCAAAAACCCTTTCTTAGTGCTCACCTACACCATGAAAGTTCAATCGTACACACAACTCACACACACACACACACACACACACACACACACACACACACACACACACACACACACACACACACACACACACACACACACTAACACACTCACATCCAAATAAAACAGCAGAATTTATCTATCTATAGATTGCTTTTTTAGGGTTCCGTAGCCAAAATGGCAAAAAACGGAACCCTTATAGATTCGTCATGTCTGTCTGTCTGTCTGTCTGTCTGTCTGTCTGTCTGTCTGTCTGTCTGTCCGTCCGTATGTCACAGCCACTTTATTCCAAAAGTATTAAGACTACATAGTTGAAACTTGGTAGGCAGGTGTATTCTGTGAACCGCTTTACGATTTTTACACAAAAATAAAAAAAATAAAAATATTAAGGGGGGCTCCCCATACATGGAACTGAAACTGAAAATATTTTTTTTCATCAAACCAATACTTGTGGGGTTTCTTAGACTATTTTTTTTCAAAGTTAACCGTTTGAAAGCCAAAAAGCCGTTATGCCGCCAAAGTGGTAAAATGTGTGTCCCCCCCCCCTTTAACTTTTAAAGTAAGAGGGTGAAAAATCTAAAAAAAATATAAGTTATAGATATTAACAAACACTTTCAACGAAAATTGGTTTGAACGAGATACAGTAATTAGTTTTTGAGATATAGCACATTTTCCAAAACCGCAAATATAACTTTGTCATTCATACAAACACTGTGAAAAACAAAGTTATTTTTTCAGACGAAAAATGATAGCGGTATTAAAATATTGTATGGTATAATGTACCTACGGAACCCTACTGCGCGTGGCCCGACACGCACTTGGCCGGTTTTTTCTTTTCCTGTTCTCCTAGCTGTTCTCTCATTAGATTTTGTAAGATTGTACGTCATAATAGGGGAAGTCATTGCGGTCTGTAATACAGTTTTTACTACAACAGACGCAGAGATTCATAAATAATGTGTATATTATGTTTGTTATCTAATAAATAAACTATTATTATTAAAAAAATTAATGGGAACTTTCTCAAATCTTTTCTTGGTGCTTATATACATCATGAAAGGTATCTACCCTCCAAAACCGGTCAAGAGCGAGTCGGACTCGCGCACCGAGGGTTCCGTACCATCATAATAAATACACTGCAGAGTAGAATAATAAAATTATAATTGCAGTTTCAGGTTAGCGCCATCTCTTGACCGATAGTGGAACTAATGTTAACTTTTTTAGAAATTTTATAATTTCTAAAAAAGTGTGCTATATTGAGACATCGTTTTATTTTTCCTGTAATCTTTATATAAACTGCTATCACATAGAATTATTTCAGATTTTTCCCTTTGCAAACTTCGGAGATAAGGGGGGGGGGGGGGGGAAAGGTATTTTTTTTTTAAAATTTTTTCATCATAAGTCGAAAACTATGCAGCCTACAAAAAAAGAAAAAATTATTGAAGACGTGCAAATGACGTTCTTTCATATGATACCCCACATGCCCTAGTAGCGCCCCACTTTAAATTTTTAAGACCCCTTTTCAGTCCCTGCCCTGTTGTCAAAAAGATGTTTATTTTTTTTATTTTTCTTATTTGCAAACTATTCCAAATTTCAAGTTGATACCATTTTAGTACTTTTTGAGATATCCAGCTGTGACAGACAGACAGACAGACTGAGTCACACCATAAGGGACACCTTTTTGCGTCGGGGGTTAAAAACAAAATGAAATTCAGTAAATTCAATTAAAGAACAACGGCGAAAATATACATATTAAAACGTTAAGCGTTTAGAAAAATGATTTTCAAAAATCTGAGTAAAATTATAGTTTACGAATTTTCAGGACTTTAACTAAATTCAAAACAGTCTGTATAAAAATAATAGTTTTTCAAACACTTAAATGATAATTCAGTATCATAAGCAAAGAATATTTTTTTCATCTATACATATAAAACTCTAAATTGATTGACTAATTCACTGACTGATTGACTGACTGATTCATTGTTGGGATAGGCGTAGAGCCCTAACGGCTGAAGGTAGATACACCATTTTTAGGGTTCCGTACCAAAATGGTAAAAACGGGACGCTATTACTAAGACTCCGCTGTCCGTCTGTCTGTCTGTCTGTCACCAGGCTATATCTCATGAACCGTGATAGCTAGACACTTGAAATTTTTACAGGTGATGTAAGTATTTATGTTGCCGCTATAACAACAAATACTAAAAACAGTATTAAATAAATATTTAAGGGGGGCTCCCATACAATAAACGTGATTTTTTTGCCGTTTTTTGGTACGGAACCCTTCGTGCGCGAGTCCGACTCGCACTTGGCCGGTTTTTTTAACCAATGCTAGTTATGATTAAACTGAAAATATTCCACTCAAAAATGCCTAATGTAATGATATATCGCCTCTTCGCATAAAAAGTGTATAATCTCAAAAATTTCTAATTTCACAGAAGAGCATTTTCAAAGCTCAACAGTAAGTAGATAAAAATGTACTGAATAAAGTTTCGTAGATGCTTCCTTAATTATTTTTCAGATTCATCCCTTATCTTTATAACTAACATTGAAATGAATACTAATTCACGTAATTCAAAAACAAAAATTAATACCAACATGGTAATTAATTTTTGTTTTTGAAAAATAGTCGTTTTGAGATTATACACTTTTCATCCGAAAAGGCGATATGTCATCTTAAATAT
Source organism: Agriphila geniculea (assembly GCA_943789525.1). NCBI lineage: Eukaryota > Metazoa > Arthropoda > Insecta > Lepidoptera > Crambidae > Agriphila > Agriphila geniculea. Next base: position 5,938,322 of record OX038898.1, on the reverse strand, counting down.
AATCATTAGTTGAATAGTAATAAATGACGTCATATACTAAACTCTAATATTGGATAAATATATAAGGTTTTCTTTTTTATTTTTTATATTTTTTTTATAGACAACGGGATAGTGCTTGGCCTTCACCTCACCTGATGTTAAGTGACGATAAGGCCGAAGGTGGAAGCGCACTACACCTGGAATCCTCACCACTGAGGAACTGGCTACCTTACCTCTAACTGCCGGAACACAACAATTTTTAAATTGTTATTATGGCGTCAGACTTAGGTAAGATGTTGGTAGCTAGCCAGGCGGACTTGAAATAAGCCCTACCACCAACCAAACCGAGTACAAATTGAAACCCCCTGGGAATCGAACCCGGGACCTCTGCGTCTTACACGGGTGGGCGAACCACTAGACCACAGAGGCGGTTAAGGTGAACCAAATTATGTGATAATAATAAATCAAGTGATAGTGTTTCTTGACCTAAACAAACTTTCTCCATGGAACATAGGTCGAAAAACGAAAAAAAAGTCATACTCCCATACAACATGTATTGGTCAGCTGACCGACTTATGCAAAGACGAAAAAAAATAGTTTCTCGACCTTTCTTGGAGAATGTTGTTCAGTTTCAGCAACACTATCACCTGTTTCAGTATTATTAGGGTTCCGTACCAAAATGGTACAAAAGGAACCCTTATGGTGTGACTCAGTCTGTCTGTCTGTCTGTCACAGCTGGATATCTCGAGAACTACTAATGGTATCAACTTGAAATTTGGAGGATAGTTTAAGGTGACATTTGCACAACTATTTTGCAAAAAAGAAATAAATAAAAAAATAAATATCTTTTTTACAACAGGGACTGAAAAGGGGTCTTAAAAATTTTAAGTGGGGCTACTAGGGCATGTGGGGTATCATATGAAAGAACGCCGTTTGCACGTTTTCAATAATTTTTTTAGGCCACATAGTTTTCGACCTATGGTGAAAATGTAAAAAAAAAATACCCTCCCTTATCTCCGAAGTTTGCAAAGAGAAAAATCTGAAATAATTCTATGTGATAGCAGTTTATATAAAAGTTACAGGAAAAATAAAACGATGTCTCAATATAGCACACTTTTTTAGAAGTTATCAAATTTCTAAAACAGTTAACATTAGTTCCACTATCGGTCAAGAGATGGCGCTGGCCTAAAACTGCAATACTAACTTTATTATTCTACTCTGCAGTGTGGTTTGATGATGCAATTATGATGGTACGGAACCCTCGGTGCGCGAGTCTGACTCGCTCTTGACCGGTTTTTTCATATCATTTGGTTCCACCTTATATTTTGACCGCCTTTGTGGTCTAGTGGTTCACCCACATGTGTTAAGACGTATAGGGGCCCAGGTTTGAACCCCCTGGGGTGTCCATGGAAACTCACTATTGCACTTTAACACCCCAGGGGGTTCAAGAACCCCCTGGGGTGTTCCATTAATACTTGCTGTTAGTCTAGGACCCCTTAAGCATTATTACCTAAGTCTGACGTCATAACAAGAATTACAAAAATTATGTGTTCCGGCAGATAGAGGTAATATAGCCAATTCCTTAGTGATGAGGATTCCGGGTGTAGTGCGCTTCCACCTTCGGCCTTATCGTCACTTAACATCAAGTGAGGGGAAGGCCAAGCACTATTCCTTTGTGGATTAAAAAAAAGTTACTCTTTAAGTGAAAACCTGTAATTATTATTGTAGCTTAAAAACGACAGATTTTAATAATCGGCTTTTCAATAAATTTAAAACTAAATTCATAAATAATTTAAAAATACTGTTTTTTGAATTGGAACGATATTTTTAATATTATTAGTCTTATTCATTTAAATAAAATAATAATATTTTGTTTTTTTTATTAGTATTTAATGTTGACATACTATATTTTTGCATGCCAGGGGCCTATTTCATAAACATTACAGTTTTGTAATTTACTACGGTAATTCGCGTACATTGCGTTGTCTGTGAGTAGTTTATTTTCTAGTTTCAAATTGGCGACGCCATGAACACCAAACGATCGTTTTAATTTAAGGTTATGTTTATGAAATAGGGCCCAGCTCGGGCTCTACCGCCTATCTAATCTACTGCAATTTCTTTCATTTAACAAATGGATGTGACACATTGCTACTTTTCTCGTGTAAAAATACAACGTCATTAAGTCACCCATCCAATGCTTAACCAGTTACGATATTGCATCATTTATATGAACTGTTTAATGAAACTACCCAATTCATAGTTTATTTTGATTTTGCAGAAACACTTTTTAGGGTTCCGTACCCAAGGGTAAAAACGATAGGCCCAATTACTAAGACACCGCTGTCTGTCTGTCTGTCACCAGGCTGTCTCATGAACCGTGATAGCTAGATTATGTATTTCTGTTGCTCGATAACACTAAAAGCAGAATTAAATAAATATTTAAGGGGGGCTCCCATATAGCAAACGTGATTTTTATCGCTTTTTTTTTACTCGATATTAATAACGACAACTGGTAGACGCTTGAAATATTCACAGAATATTTAGTTGTACATTCACTTTAAAAAATAAACAATAGAATTAAAATAAAATAAATATTTAAAGAGGGCCCCGTGATTTTTTTACGGAACCCATCGTGCGCGAGTCCAACTCGCACTTGGCGTTATTTTATTAGGTCAGAATAATTAGCTAAATAAAATTCTTAAGTTATGTGAAAGTATTAAGTTTCTGAGTCAATAAAGATATAGCAAGAAGCTAGCAAAAAGCAAGGAAAAAATTGGAAATGGTCATTTCATATTCAAATCACTGCTAGGGGCCGTACCGGCTAACGAATCGATTATCGAAAACTCTGCCAGGTTTCAAATTAAAACAGATAAATCGAACCCCAATTGAGCCAAAATGGCGAACCCCAATTCATGATGTCACACGAACATCGTTATCTTCCAAATTACGTCAACAGAAAGTACAAGACGAAATTCCTTACTTTGATTTTTCTGTTTTAAGTTGAAACTCGGTAGACTTTTCGATAATCGGTGCGTTAGCCGGTACGGCCCCTGGTTTTTGATTTATCTGAAATTTTGCCAACGTATGTAAATCTAAGGACAATGCAATTAATATAAAAAAAATATTATGGCATAGAACTGATCTGATGATGGAGCCAGAAGGTGGCCATGGGAACTTGAAATAAAACGACGCCATCGATTTTGAGCTGGTTTGATTAGTCTTGACAAGGATTCTGGTCCTAGATGATATCCAGGGTCTGATGATGGAGCCAGAAGGTGGCCATAGGCACTCGTCAGAAAACGACACAACCCCATCAAGTTAATATTGTTTGATTCTTCTTGGCAAGGACTCTGTTTCTAGATGATATCTAGTAGGGTCTGATGATGGACCCAGTAGGTGGCTATAGGAACTTGTAAGAAAACGACAAAACCCTATCCAGTTTTATTATGTTTGGTTCTTTTTGACAAGGATTCTGGTCCTAGATGATATCCAGGGTCTGATGATGGAGCCAGAAGGTGGCCATAAGAACTTGTAATAAAACGATGCAACCCTATCGAGTTGGGGCTCATTTGATTTGTCTTTACAAGGACTCTGTTCCTAGGTGGTATCCAGTGTCTGATGATGGAGCCAGAAGGTGGCCAAAAGAACTTTTCAGAAAACGGCACAACCCCATCAAGTTGAATTTCATTTGATTCTTCTTGACAAAGACTCTGTTTCTAGATGATATCCAGGGTATGATGATGGAGCCAGAAGGTGACTATAAGAACTTGTAAGAAAAGGACATAAACCCATCAAGTTTTATTATGTTTGATTCTTCTGAGAAGGATTCTGGTCCTAGATGATAACCAGGGTCTGATGATGGATCCAGAAGGTGGCCATAGGAACTTGTAATAAAACGACGCAACCCTATCGAGTTGGGGCTCGTTTGATTTGTCTTGACATGGACTCTGTTCTAGATGGTATCCAGGGTCTGATGATGGAGCCAGAAGGTGGCCATAAGATCTTGTAATAAAACGACGAAACCCTATAGAGTTGGGGCTCGTTTGATTTGTCTTGACAAGGACTCTGGTCCTAGATGCTATCCAGGATCTGATGATGGAACCAGAAGGTGGCCATAGGTACTTGTAATAAAACGACGCAACCCTATCGAGTTGGGGCTTGTTTGATTTGTCTTGACAAGGACTCTGTTCCTAGGTGGTATCCAGGGTCTGATGATGGAGCCAGAAGGTGACCAAAAGAACTTGTAAGAAAACTACATAAACCCATCAAGTTTGATTTTGATGCAGTTTTTCATTTGTTTTTAAAATAAAGAACAGAACCTGTATAGTTTTGATTAATTTTTCAGTAGAGGGAATGTAATCACTACGTTTTAAATTAGCTGTCAAAATTTGATGTCACAGCAACTCTAAAAAAAGGATGTCACCCTGATTACGAAGGGCAAGAGGTCAAAAAGGAAATAGAACTTTGGTAATCACTGGTAAATAGGTAAATGAATAATTTGTATGTGAATTAGATCTTTATATTTTTTCTTCCTTAAAATGTTAAACGAGAAAGTAAATTATTTGAAAAAATGTATTAATACAAACTTAAAACAGCAAAAAGCTTAGTGGGTTAAAAATATATTTGGGAACCACTGATGAAAAAAATTACAAAAAAATTAAAATTTTAAGTTTAGGTACTAATTAGGAATTGACAGTTAATATTATGTCAAGTTAGAAATAATAAAAATATATCACCTCAAAATGTAGAATGATTAAGTAAAACATCCGTAAACAAATTAAAGGGTGTTTTATAATAACTTTGTTGTTTTTTTAACACGTTTTTATGTTGCTTTCTTATTTGTTTGTTTGTCCACAAATTATGCAAACTATTTTGGATGGCCGCATATTGTAAGAAAATTTCTGTCAGAAAAATTCCGACGGTAGCCAGAAGGCACCTGGACCGTCACCAGATTTTTTCTGATAGAAATATCTTATTATATGCGGCTACCCTTTATACTAGCTTCCCAATAAGCTAGAGACTTGAAACTTTGAACATAGGTTAGAATTGGAAAGCGACACAACACAATATTATGGTATCATTGAGCAGATCTGATGATGGAGCCGGAAGAAGACCATACGAATTCTATGATGATACCATACAACCCCATAATGTTTGGGCTCTTTAGAATCATCTTGACAAGTACTTTGACGGGAAACGAGTTTTAGGGTCTGATGATGAAGCTGAAAGGCCATGCCATAGGAACACATTATTGAAACCACGCAACCTCATTTAATTTGGGCTCGTTTGAATCTTCTTGACAAGTACTCTTTTGGGAAATAGTTTCCGGGGTCTGATGATAGAGCCAGAACAAGGCCACAGGAACTATGTAATAAAACCATGCAACCCCATCGAGTTTGGGCTCGTTTGATTCGTTTTGACAAGTACTCTAGAAGAAGAATATAGGTAGAAAATCTTTTATTAATCTTATAAAAGATTATCTCTTACTTAGAAATCTTACTCTGTTGGGAAATAGTTTCCAGGGTCTAATGATGAAGCTGGAAGAAGGCCACAGGAACTATGTAATAAAACCATGTAACCCCATCGAGTTTGGGCTCGTTTGATTCGTCTTGACGAGTACTCTGTAGGGAAATAGTTTCCAGGGTCTGATGATGAAGCCGAAAGAAGGCCACAGAAACTATGAAATAAAACCATGCAACCACATCGAGTTTGGGCTCGTTTGATTCGTCTTGACGAGTACTCTGTTGCGAAATAGTTTTCAGGGTCTGATGATGAAGCTGGAAGAAGGCCACAGAAACTATGTAATAAAATCATGCAACCCCATCGTGTTTGGTCTCGTTTGATTCGGCTTGACGAGTACTCTGTTGGGAAATAGTTTCCAGGGTCTGATGATGAAGCTGAAAGAAGGCCACAGAAACTATGTAATAAAACCATGCAACCCAATCGAGTTTGGGCTCGTTTGATTTGTCTTGACGAGTACTCTGTAGGGAAATAGTTTCCAGGGTCTGATGATGAAGCCGGAATAAGGCCACAGAAACTATGTAATAAAACCATGCAACGGCATCGAGTTTGGGCTCGTTTGATTCGTTTTGACGAGTACTCTGTTGGGAAATAGTTTTCAGGGTGTGATGATGAAGCCGGAAAAAGGCCATAGAAACTATGTAATATAACCATGCAACCCCATCGAGTTTGGGCTCGTTTGATTTGTCTTGACGAGTACTCTGTTGGGAAATAGTTTCCATGGTCTGATGATGAACCCGGAAGAAGGCCACAGGAACTATGTAATAAAACCATGCAACCCCATCGAGTTTTGGCTCGTTTGATTCGTCTTAACGAGCACTCTGTTGGGAAATAGTTTCCAGGGTCTAATGATGGAGCTGGAAGAAGGCCACAGGAACCCTATAATAAAACCACGCAACCCCATCAAGTTTGGGCTCGTTTGATTCGTCTTGATAAGTACTCCAAAGGAGATGGTCTATTTTATTTTTAGTTTTAGCTCGTTGACTCAAAAGCAGAATATAATAATTTACTTTTAAAAAAACTTTTTTCATTAAAGATCGCATGCAAATGACACTAATGATGAAAATCTTACAAAATGCGCCCCACGTTTTTAGGTTAAAAACTTCTGTATAGGATTATAAATATTTGCGGGAGAAATTATTTATACTTTTTAGTTTGTTTTAATAAAGTGTTTTTTTTGTGAAAAAAGTTTTTTTTGATTTGTATGGAAACCTGATTGACAACCCTAGATAAAAATAGATTATTTTTTTCGATTATCAATCCCATTAGTGGGCAAAATCAAAACACAGTTTAGGCCTAGGGTTGCCACTGTGCAGTTTATCATGAAAGGGTTTATAATAATTTTCTCAGGTTTTATGCATGGTATCCTATCTACCATAATTATTCAGATTTATTATTTTATTTTTATTTTATTTATTTAGGGGTTTTTTCGAAACACGTTGTCGTATTTATACCAATTTAGAATAGCAAAAAGCTCAGTTGGTCTAAGGAAGTACTATTAAAAAAATTTATAAAAATACAATTTTAACTACTAAGTACGTGACTTAATTGGTAATAGAGAGTTAATGTTATGGTCAAGTTAGAAATAGGTAATAAAATAAACATTTGATGAAAATTTGAACCACACCGAATGTAGAAAATTAGTTTTTTTAAAGTGGCAATTTTTTTGCACCAATTTAATTTGTTGCTACTAATCAAATGTAAGGGGACTCCCCTGTTTGTTTTTATCCATAAAAGTTTCACAAACTCGACGCTAGGTGTCACCACTGTGTAAGAAAACCGCGTGGAACCACGTCGACTTCTTTCACTTTAGTTTTTTTTTTTATTTTCATTGTATAAATTAATTATTTTCTATAATAACATTTTAATACTATATAAATTTGTCATAATTCAGAATTTTTCGTTAAAACTATGGCGAAAAAATAAAGTTTTCAATTGGAAATTCAAAGTAGGTATATTTTGTGGCTTCATTATTAAATGATTCGTCTTTTTTTAGAAGAAATCTAGAAAATATTTATGAGTGATAGTTTTTCAATTAATCGTTACTTCAGTAGACTCTACTTTTGTTATATTTATTATGACGTTGCACATTTTTTGGTCTAGAGTTGTGCTACCACGTGGCTTATTTTTTTTCAGGTCCATTTTAACTGAAACTTATAAATATGTTTCAGGAGAAACAATTATTTCGTAAGTTAAGCTCTAACTTTTCTTTTTATATCTTTTTACTCTTTTTTAGTAGCAAAATTAAAAGTTTTTTTACGTAAAGGAAAATGGACATTATTTTTTAGTTTTCCGTGGCATCCAAGACGATTTATCGTTTGAAAAAGAGTGTAAAATGTTATTGAGAACCAATGTACTAGTAAAGTGGAGTGTACTCACTTGTTTTGATTTGAAGAAAAGGCGATGTTGCTTAGTCCATCGATTTTCCAGGCAATTTCCATCATTTTCAGGTACACTTCAATCCAAAAAACCGAACACTCCGAAAAGATCCGTCTAGATTTCGGCCTAAATTGAAACACAGCTTTCACCAGCACACAAAAAAAACTGAATAAAAAAAGAAACCCCTTCTCGAACTGCTTTCGAATACGAACGTTCCATTTTCAAATTCAAATTTTCCCAAAAGCCGTACTGGGACAAATGAGAGAACAAGGACAAACAATTCGTGTCTAGATGCTAAAACAGTGGTACTCATTTTAAATTTCGAATGGTCCGTGCGAAGCGTTCCGACGTTTCGGTTCTGAGATGAGCGAGATGGGTGTTATTTTGAGCGGTCGGTCTCCAACTCACGAGTTCAATGTACCGGCCTCCAGACGTGGGCGCGGGCGTCGATTGTCGCCGTCCCCCTCGCACACGCGTCGAGACAATACGCCCGAGCGAGAGCGCGGGCGTTGGTCCACTTTTTGTTGCGAAGTTGAATTTCGATCGGTGTAGCACGACCGACTGGTTTTGATGCTTTGTCATTGTTTTGTACGAGCGTTAAGTCTTGAGTGAAAACTGCCATTATTCTCAATAAAGTTGACAGATACATAATTGAGATAACTTGATTTAATACTTGGTGCCGTTTTGTTAATAACGTTTGAGAAGTAAAATAGAAGGTCTTTCAATGAATGTGTATATAGGTTAATGAGGATCAGTAACAGGTTTTAATTCTATAGTTTTATTGGTATAATATACAAACATATTCCTAGCTATGAAACTTAGTGAAAGATTTTTTGAAATCCGTTTAGAAATGGTTGAGTTAATAGGGTTTGAAGGAAATGCCAACTTCAATTCAATATGTGCTTTATTACGTACGACATAAGGTTTGCGTAGGTCGCAATGACGTTATAAGGGCCCCCAAAAAAACAATGTTTTAGCTCGTATATCTTCTCAGGTTTAAGAGATATCGTAAAAAAATCTTCTCAGTTAATCATGTGGTGGCATAAGCTTTCTGTTAAGCGACTAAACAAAAATCGTTACTGATCCTCATTAAGTAAACAACATTAACTACCGTTTTAACATTCATTCTACATATTATATTGGAAAACCATACAGTTTGGTAAATTATATTAGTTTTTAAACTGTTTCTCTGCTGTTGAATTAAATTCAAGGCGAAAATAAAATATTTCAAATAAAAAAAGTTAAGCATGTATAGAATTCAACATTTCATGAGAATGTTATAATTAATGTCAGACAATAAGACATTTTTGATGAAAAAGCTGCGTTTGCGCACTGAATGGAACAATACAGCCCCACAATGCAGATGCATTTCTTAGGCTGACTGCACACTACCGACTGAATGTAGGATTTTTTTCGTGTATTAATATTATTAACTACTAGAAGTCAACTACAAAATATTGACTTTAATAATCAATAAAAATGATTGATTTCGTAATATCAAATCAGTACATTTTTTTTAAATACTATCTTTACTTAGACATTTTTACTTTAGACATATTGAGAAAAACAAAGTTCTGCTGTACTGCATTTTATGTACTTGAATTTCATTGAAACATAGTAGGGTTGACGTCATACGTGCTGAAATATATGTCTACTAGTCTTCCGCCTATTTAGCTCGTGCTTGTAAGGGTGGGTACCCACTCAGGTTCGCGAACCTCGCACTCTGCGAACCTATGTTGCAGGTTCGCGAAGCGCACTGTGGACGCGTGAACTCCGTCTGCTCCGCGCACCGCGATCCGCGATCCGTGCTCCGCGCTCCGCGCTCCGGGTTTGCGTGTTCGCATCGGATCGCAAATGCGGAGCGCGCTCCAAGGTTTACGCACGTACACACTATAGTGCACTGTTGCAGGTTCGCGGAGCACAGAGGTTTGCCCATAACACCATAATGTAGTGAAGGCACAGCAGAGCACCAAAATTCTATGTCAATAAAATTGGTATTGAAAGCACAATGGCAGGATAATTTTGCTGATTCACCTCCGTGGATGTTCTTCACTAGTCTACGCACTATCGCTAACTTGGCGCTAGTGTCGGAGGACATCTGTCATTTTGTTGTTTTATGGGGTTAAAATATAAAATTGCCGATTTGTACTATGTACTAAAAACTATTTTTTTTCTAAAATATAAGATATTTATTTTATCAAAATATTTACCCTCATTATCTATACACTGTCGCCATCTAATCGGAAGTTCATTTATGCCTTTGCGATATAACTCTGGGGATCTAGATTCGACCAAACGTGTGAAGGCATTTTGTACTGCCTCTTGGGAAGACAATTTTTACCACGTAGAAAATTGTCTAAATCACGTTAAAAATGGGAGTCCGTTGGAGCAAGGTCTGGCGAGTACGGAGGATGACGTATGGTTTCTAACTGCAGCTCCTGTAGCGTTATTAGGGGATTAAGAATAAAAAATGCCGTTTTTAATGGGAAATTTAAAAAAAAGTGTATTTTCCACACTAACATTTTCTTAATTTACTTAACAACCATGAACGCTAACGTCTTAAAAGTTTTATGTGCAAAAGTTTAAACACTCAACTAACTAATGCCGCATGTTTTAAGTGAAAAAAATAAGTATCGGCTAAGTTACAACTAATTAAGTGGTCATTTCTGCTAACAAAAAAAGGAGTCACTGTTAAGAGGCTTTTTTTTACATTCAGGAAAATAAATTTGAAATATTTTTATTGCTGATAGTTGGCTGCTATGATCATAATTCATACAATCATAATTCAAAATAATAACAAAAAACCGAAGCATCATTAACATCATAGATGATAATATGAGAGCCTCTGTGTGTGAGAAAAAATCGGCAATTTCATACTTTAACCCCTATTATGTGTTTGCTATCAATTTTTGGATGTTAAAAGCGAATTTTCGTAAATATCCATTTTTATTCCAACACATTTTGATTTTCTTCAATCTTTGATTCATTCATTCATTCAACTGTCCAACTTTCATAATAAAAATAATAATAATTATTATTGTAAACCATTTTTAGATATCATTGAAAAATAACTAAGGATATAACTCATATCCAAGTATGCACACGTACAAAAAGGGCTCCGTCTACACCAGGGGGGCTACTCAAATGGCCACTTTTCTATTCGTTCGCTAACTTAAAAATTAAAAATAAGCCATAAACTCTAAAATTACGTGTCGTAGGCTTCTCAATTCCATACAATACAACAATGTCTGTGATTTACATAAACTTGCGACGTGTGACTTGATCGTTTAATTGCTTATTTTTAAGCTTTAAGTTAGCGAACGAATAGAAAAATGGCCATTTGAGTAGGGGGGCAGTACCATCCAGCGGGATAAATTCTCTGTCATCCTGGTACTAAAACTTGTGCTCTCAATACTGAACTTGTTAGAATATATTTAAATCAGCATTCACCACACTCAATTACGGCTGCATACCAAAATCGCCTTCACATTGGTCTCTCAATTTTATAGTTACACTAGCTTCCGCCCGCGACTTCGTCCGCGTGGATATTAGAGAAAATCCTTAGGTAACCTTCAACCAGGATCCGACCAGCCGTTTTTACGCGATTAGGCCTGTCCCCCCCCCCCCACTAAGCAAGACAGAGCAAGGCAAGACAAAACGAAACGACTGGTCGATCCCGTTCCCGTTCCTGTTCCGTCCCGCTCCCGCTCCCGTTTCCGTTCCCGTCCCGTCCTGTCCCGTTCCCGTCCCATCTCGTTCCGTTTCCGTTCCCGCTCTCGTTCCGTTCCCGTCACATCCCATTCCGTTCCCGTTCCCGTCCGGTTCCCGTCCCTGTCCCGACCCACTCCCGTTCCCATTCCCGTTCCCATTCCCGCCCCGTCCCGTTCCCGTTCCCGTTCTCTTCCGCCCCGTCCAGTTCCCGTTTCCTTTCTCCCCGTCCCCTGGGGCTGAATCATGCATATCCACCGAGTTGGACTTCATGACATGTGTTTGACTATTTATTTTTAGACGTGCTCCTACGAAGTTTAAAGTTGTAATATCTATTTTATATTCTTTTTCCATACAACATTTGAACCCCATTTTCACACTTTTAGGGGTTAAATCATGTACATCGTGTTGGACTTTAAAATAAATGTAATTTTCGCAATCACCATCCCATAAAACCTCAAGAACGATATCCATATCGATTTTTATGTTTACTTACCCCATTTACCCTCTAAGGGGTTGATTTTCAAAATCACAAAATATATGTTTGCCTATTTATTTTTAAACGTGCTCCTATGTAGTTTAAAGTTGTAATGTCTATTTTATATTCTTTTTCCATACAAAATTTTAACCCCATTTTCACCCCTTTAGGAGGTTAAATCATGTCCACCGTGTTGGACTTCAAAATAAATGTCATTTTCGCAATCGTCATACCAGAAAACCCCAATAACGACATCCAAATCTATTTTTAGGTTTATTTACCCATTTCACCCCTATTTCATCGCCATAGGGGTTGAAGTACTAACAATAACAATATACTTTGCGTTAAATTTTCTTCCATAAGCCTATATTATAAATCAAGTGATTTTTACTTCGAAAATGAAGGATTTTCTTCTATACACAACTTCATACCCTTTTTCACCCCTTTGGGGGTAGAATTTTGAAAAACGCTGAGACCCGTATTTATTAATTTTTAATCGTCAGCCTAAACACAAAATTTGAAGATCCTAGCTTCAAAACTGAGGGACTTTCATACAAACTTTCATCCCTTATTTCACCCCTTTAGGGATGGAATTTTCAAAAATCCTTCCTTAGTGGATGCCTACACTGTATAAGGTATCTGTGTGCAAAATTTCAAGTCTCTAGGTCCAGCGGTTTGGGCTGTGCGTTGATAGATCAGTCAGTCATTCAGTTTACGATTTTATATATTAAGATATTAGATTACATTACACAATATGAGTTATCTCCGTGTTTACGTTTAGATCACGTGTACGTACACAACATAAATCTTCTCCATGTAAAACAATCTTTGGAATTTCGCTGAACTTACAGACCTTACATAAGAATAATATTTGACCACGCAACACAGCTTTTTACTTCTAAGTGCTCCTTTAATGAATTGGCAATTTTTGAAACTAATATTAGGTAGGTCAGGTGGGTTATGAGAAACATACTTTATTTTTAAAACGTTTTTATTAGGTTGTTTTTCGTTTGTGTGTTCGTTTGTTTTTCCACAAAGTTTGCGAACGATTTTATACTAGCTTCCCGACTAGCTAGAGCTAGTTGAAACTTTGAACATAGGTCAGAACTGGAAGGCAATGCAATATGATGGTGTCATTGAGCTGATCTGATGATGAGGCCGGAAGAAAGCCACAGGAACTCTATTATGAAACCATACAACCCCATCGTGTTTGGGCTCGTTAGAATCGTCTTGATGAGTACTCTAATGGGAGACGAAATCCAGGGTCTGATGATGAAGCTGGAAGGCCATGCCAAAGGAACTCAATATTGAAATCGTGCAACCCCATCGAATTTGGGCTCGTTTGAAACGTCTTGTGAGATGATGAGTACTTTGTTGTGAAACAGTTTCCAAAGTCTAATAATGAAGCTGGAAGAAGGACACAGGAACTCTTTAATAAAACCACGTTACCGAGATTGGGCTCGTTTAAATCGTCTTGACGAATACTTTGTTGGGAAACAGTGTCCAGGGTCTGATTATAGGGCCGGAAGAAGGCCACTGGAACTCTGTAATAAAACCATACAACCCCATCGAGTTTGGGCTCGTTTGAATCATCTTGACGAGTGCTCCGATAGAAGATGGTATATTTTTAGTCTTAGCTCGTTAACTAAAAAGCACAAAAATAATAATTTACTAAACAAAATATTTTTTCTAAACACGTTTTTAAAACGGACTAAAAAGTTTAAAAATCGGACTAAAACATTAAAACGGACTAGTAAAATAAAAACAGACTAAAAGGTGTAAAATAAATTATTTTGTAAAATTTATTATCCATATAGTCTTTAGCATGCGCCCCACGTTTTTAGGTTAAATATTTCTGTAGGTAGGTATAGGGTAATAAATATTTACAGAAGAATTTTATACTTTTTGCTTGTGTTTTTACTTTCTGTTTTTATTTTGCTAGTCCGTTTTAATGTTTTTAGTGCGATTTTTATACTTTTTAGTCCATTTAAAAAGGGTGTTTTAAAAAAATTATATTTTTAAAAATTTAGTTAAACATTTTAAATCATTTATATAATTATGACGTTTATTTACATAAAAATAATAATAAATCTTAATTTTAATTCATGTTTTGTATTAAAACATATCCCGTATTATTACAAAAGATTTTTAAACACTGTTTAACTTAGACACCTGTTAAAATATGATGTTGTCTCTTTTAAACAATATTGTCCAAAAATAGCAGCAACACATATAAACAGGTGTCTAAGTTAAACAGTGTTTAAAAATCTTTTGTAATAACACGGATGTTTTAAAACAATTTTAATATTCATGTATCTCATTAAAACAAACATATGGTATTATAAATTAATATTCAACCTACGAAAGAAATGTTTGTGATTCCTGATAATGGGGGAAGCAGGCCGTACGTTTCTTTTTCCCGTCATGCTTGTTTCACTTACCCCATTTACTACTTTTTGAGTTCAAGGTTTTCACAGCAGCAAAACAAATTTTCCTGTAGGTTTTAGCTAAGAACAATCGTTGGATCATGTTATCTACCCTTTAAGTGCAGTACTAGCATAATGTTTAATTAATACACATTTTATTTACATGTGTGTAAGCCAAAACGTTGCCGCTTACTACCCGTGTTTTGGGTTTTGACAATTAATGTTTTTTTTTTAACATTAGTAGTAGTAAGTGACATAATATGAGTTCAAATACTGGAAATAGTTCATCATTCCTGTTTTATTGACTCGTCGCTATGGAGATAAACTACGATAGTTTTTTTAGATTAGATTAGATATTTTCCTTACCCCGGTGTTTCACTTACCCCACCTGATTCTATGTAAATACTTTGTACGAAAATCAAAAGTGTCGTTATGACTGGCTTCTTAAAATATTTGTGTTTAATTATGCGACAACAAGAAAAGCGTTGGACTAATTAATCAATAATAATTTTTAAGACAGTTATTATTTCCATTTTAGTTGTATTAAGGTCAAGTTAATTGTAAACATTAGAATGTAGTGATTAGAATATTGTAAATACTTCAAAAAACTTCGATCAGTAGATGATCGAAGCCAAAAAACTAAGCTTACCATAGAACCGATATTGAAATAGAAAAAAAAACAATTATTAATCAATTAATATCTTTTTATGAAAATACTTGTTGTTAAAAACGATTATTATCAATGTTCTTATAAGCTCCACCATGCAATTTACCAACAGAGTAAAATAAAAAGTCTGAGTTAAGTTGCAAGTATGCAGTCAGCCTTAGGTAATCGTCACTTAGCAACACACCACTTTATTTATAGCTCAACCGTCAATTAAAGTGCTAGAACGGGTAGCTGACATTAAAAATTAATGAAGATTGTGTCACTAAGAAAATTATAAAGCAGTACAATTTTGGTTTTACACACCTTTTTGTAAACTTACTTTGTTTGAAAAGTAATTGTAGGAGGAAGAAACAACGTGCATTTTATTTGTATAAAATAATAGTAATCGTACAGTTAATAATAAGCTTGAGCAGTATAATGATGTTAAAGAACACATTTTTAAGTCCCAATTTTATTTTAAAGTCTCAATGGCAAGGGCTTATATGCGCTGGTTGGCATTTAAAAAATCGATTGTATTTCTATTACTTACTTATTTTTTGGATTGTATATTACAATTACTTATACAATAGAAAAATTCTACCACTATGAAGAAATTATTTTTTATATAGACACTAGAGGGCGTTGTACGGTTTCCGTAATGTATATTGATTTAATGAAAGAAATATCAAATGTCCTGTCAAAACATTACAACTTAATCCAATTAAGTCGAATAAATAAATTGGTGCCAACCAAAAATTTTGTAAAGTTAGGTTCAGCATTACAATAAAAGACAATATAAAGAAAAGTATATAAAAACTCTAAAATTAATGAGAATTCAGTTTTATGCATGCAATGCAACCTTTGTGCTAAAAATAGCCCTTTACCCTACTTATGCAGTGCGCAAAGAGTGCAGAATCAGTAAGCGTGAAACCTCCTTATAAAACTCGTTTTTTTATTTAAAAAGAAAAAGCTCTCAAGGCCGCCATCGCAATGAATGCAGTCTTGTGGCATTGTGACCGGCTGCAAGTATCACTAACATATTATACGACGCATCATAAGTTTAAAGGATATTATGATTGTTACAACGTACACGGTAATTTTAACGCCTTTTTTATTTATAACTGAAGCAGTTTCAGTTTTATTACTCTTTGTCTTATGATAAAATGTTTACGAAGTTTTAAATCTATAAAAATGAGTATCGCAAATCAAGCATTGACTAATTAATTAATTGATTGCGACAAACCATCTTTGACCTACTTTCACTACCGTAATTTGAGCCAGAAAACCACAGCACATCCTAAGGAAGCAAAAACCGCGTAACTAAATCCGGTTAAGAGCCAGACAAAGTATCAAAATCATGAGTCGGCGTACTCTCACTGTGCTAAAGGGGGAGTGAGGTAGGCGGCGCGAGTGCAAGCGAGACAGCAACACGTTTATCTGTCATATACTCGACGTTGAACAGTGAACGGCGCGAGCGCACGAGAAATTGGAACTCTTTTCGAATCGAACGTAATTTTTTCATGAAATTATTTCGATTTTCCACGAAATTTTTATAGATTCGGGAACGGAAATACTGTGTCTGTAATCTGGTACAGTTATTTTAATAGTTTCTAGGCTTTATTGCCTAGATAATACGGCTCGAAATAAACGCTACAATGAGACAGTTTTGAATCTTAGTTTATGCTTGAAATTTCTGAAATATTTTGACGAAAATGCCAAGTAATGCGTAAATAATGATTAGGAAATACCTAAACAAAACATAATTTTCTTTATATATACAAAATAACAACATTATGGACATTGCAAAGATATCGTTCGTCATGGGACGTGTTACGACGATTTTTTGGAAAGTAATTAATTAATTTAAATATAAAAAATGCTCCATTTATAAAAGGAAATATAATATATTTTCCAAAAAATAAAGTTTTTAATGAAAATCAACATTATTGACTGATTGGAAAGCACTTTTCTCTGATCTCATGACAAAGAAATATTTTTTTCGGTAAATTAATTAAAATAAAATTCATTAAACGTACATGAATGTATATTGCAGTTAGTTTATAGTAAAATCATTAGAAACAACGGATTTTTCTGTTCATTTCAAATATTTTAAGATTTTACGGGTAACTGTTGGAATTTTTTTCTCGGTCAAAAAATTACCGAATTCCCTTAAGCCTAATTTAATTATTATTCCCTTGAAAACAACCTATACCCATGTTTTTTTATGATAGCTAAATGTCTATTTTATCAGTACGTATCCATAGAATGGTTATGGCTAAACTATTTGAACTACCTAACTAAAAGCTAGAAATTTTCCCAAGGGTTCTAAGTTAGAATTTTTGATAGGTCTAATTCAACCCTTAAGGGTGTTAAACTCATCACGTTCCATTTTTAAATTTGCAATACAAATCAAAACATTTCCGCGCGAGCCGTAATGAGGGCGAACTTTGAAAATTTGTATTAAATTATTAAATAGTTATATGGATATTCAAAACAGGCAATACATTAGACAAATACCTCATTATTCCTAAAAAAAAAATGACTTTAGAATCCTTAAATACCAGTAAAAAAACATGTCAAAGTGTACCAATTTGAGCATTTTTAAATATTTTATTATCTCTATGATTAAAATCATTTTTTAAAATTTTCTCTCTATAGTGCACTCTTTGACAATACAAACAATAAAAGAAAATATATATATGAGTCGTATCCTTATTTGTTACAGCTGAAATTTTTGTGAAAAATGTCTCTGACAAGCAAATTTGAAATTCCACTTGAACAGATTGTCTTCGTTTTAAAATACCTGATAATTTATTATATTTTTCTCTCTATTCAGCACTAATTTAAGAATTTTTCCTCCTAAAACTAAAGTTTACATCAATAGTAATGCTTTTATTCTTTAAATAACTTAAAACTAAAATATAGTCTTAAGGGTGGAAATCTATGTGAAGGTAGTTGCGAGC
Source organism: Agriphila geniculea (assembly GCA_943789525.1). Classification (NCBI taxonomy): domain Eukaryota; kingdom Metazoa; phylum Arthropoda; class Insecta; order Lepidoptera; family Crambidae; genus Agriphila; species Agriphila geniculea. The sequence continues at coordinate 5,920,223 of OX038898.1, read as the reverse complement.
TTATGTTAGCCTGATAATATCATAAATATTTGTAAAACTTTGTTATTTGTACGACTGTAAAAAGCACAAAAGAATATATAAGGTGGTACCAAATTATGTGATGATACTGAAAAAGGTGATAGTGTTGCCAAAACTGAACAACATTCTCCATGGAACATAGGTCGAAAAAATATTTTTTCACCTTTTCATAGTATGTTGGTCAGTTGACCATACATCCTTACTAATATTATAAATTCGAAAGTCCGTATGTTTGTTTGTTTGTTTATTTGTTTGTTACGCCTTCACGTCTTAACTACTCAACTGATCAACATGAAATTTTGCATACACGTTCTTAGGGGTACAGAGAAGGACATAGGGTACCTTTCATCTCGAAAAAATGTATTTCGACGCATAAATTATGAAAGAAAATTAGTAATTTATTAGTGACAATTTGATTTGATAAGACAACATATTTTTTAAGACAACATAAAAAAGACGTATGTTAATTACTGTCAAAAGCTGTTTACTAAATAGGACAAGTAAGGATAAACAGACATTTATTTACATCATATTTTAAAAAAAAGTTGAGATTCCTGAATAACTGTGACGTTTATTTTTTTCATTAATTGTAAGTAAAAAATCGGGAGAATTTTTTTTATACACACATAGTTATTAAGCCTAGTTCGTATTTAGTTCTTTACAAGGGCTATGTAACAAAATAAAATGAATAATTTTATAAAAAATATATTTTAGATTTGGAACTGTACCACACCACCACATTTATACCTAATCTACAAAAAAATATAAATAATTTGCATGTCAGAATCTTGGCAAAACATGTGAGTCCAAAAATGTAATAACTTTTATACCATGTTTTAATCAAATAAATTATTATTATTATTATTATTAAAAGGTTAGGTATTAAATCACCTGAATTTAACTAGACCGAAAAATTTTATCTTTTTTCCGGGTCAGTTTTACCTGACCAATTTATTTATTTGCATTTCACATTATTTTTGTTATAGGTACGCTTTGTGATAATGAAACATAAAAAAAACTAAATGTCAATATTATCAAAATTGCTTTCTTGAGGTTAGATAAAAGAATATTACGTATCCATTGAGGTAAATTTTACGAAAAATTAAACCTGGTATATTTCGAAAATGTTTTTTGGTTAAATTTTAAATAAGTGGTTGAAATGTAATAATGTGATATTTTTAGAACCTGCTCAGAAAGCCCTTTCATTCGGTACCACACACAAAAGGTTTAAGAACATTTTTTTTCCTATACAAAAAAAAGATTATACTATAACTTCTCTCTAAAGGGAATTTTTATTACGAACAGCGGCTGACGATTAATGAGTATTTTTAGGTTGAACCTGTGATTAGCAAAAAAGAGAAAATATTAGAGGGCGAGTTATTAGGTATCTAATCTCACAAAAGTATCCATACGATGTCCTGTCGTAAAGTGACCTTCTATAATAAACTGACCTTGTTTCATAAACTGACCTTTTATCAAAAACTGTCTTCCTATCGTAAACTGACCTTCTATCATAAATTGACCTTCTATCATTAACAGACCTTCTATCATAAACCAACCTCATAACATAAATAGATCGTCTATCATAAACAACCTTCTATTATAAACTGATATTCTATCATAAATAGACATTATATTGTAAACTGACCTTCTATCATTAACTGATCTCTTATCATAAACAGACCTTCTATCAAAACTGACCTCCTATTATAAACATACCTTCTATCATAAACTGACATCCTATATTAAACTGACCTTCTATCATAAACAGACCTTCTATCATCAACCGACCTCCTATCAAAAATTGACCTCCTATCTTCAACCGATCTCCTATCTATCATAAACAAATTGTTCATCATAAACTAACCTCCTATCATAAGCAGACCTTTAATCATAAACAGATCTTCTATCATAAACTACCTCCTATCATAATCTGACCTCCTATTATAAATAGATATTCGATCATAAACTGACCTTCTACCATAAACAGACTAGAAGATCAGTTGATAGAAATCAAAAGTGACCTCCTATCATAAATAGACATTTTAACATAAACTTATCTCCTATCATTAACTGACCTCCTATCATAAACTGGCCTTCTATCATGAACTGACCTCCTACCATAAATTACCTTCTATCATTAATTCCTGATGTCCTATGATAAACAGACCTTCTATCATAAACTGATCTCCTATCATAAACTAAGATGCAATTTTAAATGTCCAGTGGACCCCCCACTGGACATTTAAAATTGCATCTTACTAACTGAAGATAAGTGAGTGACAGACGAATTTAAAACCAGATAAAAAGTCTCTTGATAGACAGACAGACAACAAAGCGATTTTCTTTTTGAGTTACGGAACCCTAAGAAGAGGTCCAATAGGCACTTTGAATAACAATATTCACGAGAGTCTAATGGGGCCTTAAAATGTGGTACAGTTGGTCCTATTAGTAATTTTCTTACCTATTCTATATTTTATGTAGCGACCGCCCGCGACTTCGTCTGCATGGTCAGTTTATCTCTCTCTATCCTTCGGAAACAGTACTTTTTTCGGGATGAAGGGTACTTTATGTCCTTCTTTGTACTCCTGTGAACGTGTATGCCAAATTTCCCGATGATCGGTTCAGTAGTTAAGACGTGAATGCATAACCTTGGACTGCAAATGCAGCCGGGACCAATGGCTTAACGTGTTTTCCGAAGCACGGAGGAGCTTGAGCTAATAAATTTTTGGTTACCCATCCCATGATCGACCCTTGCGAAAGTTGCTTAACCTCCGCAATCGCTGGGCCAGGCGTTATACCCACTTCGCCACCGAGCTCCTCGACATTCATATATGTAAATAATAAAAAGTAATGAACCCAATGTTGAACCCTGAGGTACACCAATTATAACAAGTGATCCAAAAGGCTGGTTTTACCAGTGAGTAACTACTTTTTAACTTCTCATAGAGATACTGATGCATTTATGAACTCTAATTAATTTTTTGAGTCGGTACAATGCACATAATTTTAACAAAGATTAATGACATACGTAATGAAATGCATTTGTAAGATCATCTCATTATTAACTCTCTCTTTATACTTAAAATTCCTCATACAATATTTTTTTAAGAAAAGAACTCTCGAGTGTCTCTTTATCTTAAAAGTAATTAAAATAATAAGAATAATGTTTCAACTTAAATCATTATTGATAATTTGGACGTTAATTGACGTTAAAATACATATTTTACATTTTTTAATGGGTAGCATTTAATCGGGTAGCAATAAATTCCCATTTTGGGCACCAAAAATACTGAATATAGCGTACTGAAATACCAAGTGGGCGACGGACAGAGGGCGACTACAAATATTGAAAATGGGTGACTTTAAAATACAAATTGAGTAACTAGTAACTATTTATCAGGATATCCCGAAATTTACTGAACCGATTTCATAAAAAATGGGACCAATTTGAAAATTCTTTATGATGAAAATAGATTTTCCAAATATAAATGACGAGATACTTGAAGTAACAAACATTTAAAAAACATACACCCGAATGGAGAAGCCAACTGTCAAAATGTCGCTGCGTACGCTTGTTTCACAGAATAACTAATAGTACAAGTACAGAAGCAGCACTCCGCAAAGTCATTTAAATAAAATGCTACTTTTGCACCGACACAATAAAGTGCAATTCAGGTCGCGCAGCGCTAATGGCCTACAGTTATATTCACCTAGTAGTTGCCTCTCTTTCTATCGCGTGCTCTTACCTTTTCTGATGACGCAACGTTAGGGTTGTCTTCGTGTAAATGAACTGTGTAGCATATAATATCATAATGTGAAAAACGACAATTGTTTATTGCCTTTTTGATTTTGACATTCGTACACGGCATAGTAATGTCGATTCGACATTGTTACTATTATAAAGAGACAAACGCTGGTAGTAAGGTGCTGCGCGACCAAACAAGCGGGCGTGTGGCGGCCCTCTGCCTCACTTGTTCGTTCGAACGAACGGCTAGCGGTAGGTTCTTATCGCGCGACCTTGAGCGAGTGATGGAGGCCTGCTTATTCCACGAGAACTATCAAAACAAAAGACTTTTGCTTTAAAAATCGTTTTATAGCTTTAAAATGATCAAATTCTGTGTAATAGGCTGTAAAGATGTTGGCACTTACAAATTTCCGAAAAATCTGGATAAGAATAAAAAAAAAACTGTAATAAAAAAAGCGGCCAAGTGCGTGTCGGGCCACGCGCCGTAGGGTTCCGTCGTTACCTTATACTATACCATACTTAATACCAGTATAATTTTTCGTCTGCAAAAATGACTTTGTTTTTCACAGTGTTGGTATGAATGACAAAGTTATATTTGTGGTTTTGGAAAATGTGCTATATCTCGAAAACTAATTACTATAATCTCGTTCAAACAAATTTTCGTTGAAAGTGTTTATTATAATCTACAGCATATATTTTTTGAAGTGAAAACTTCTTTAGCGGCGTTGTACGCTTTTTTGTAATGGGGAAAAAATGCTAAACTCGCGTCAGTAAGAATCACGTGACCCTGATCGAAAATTCGTAAGACGGATGTGACGGATGGAGAGTAGACAGCCGGCGGCGGAAGTATCCCCCTCTCTTTCTACGGGGCGCGGTGAAAATGGAGGCGCGTCATTTCAAGACGTAAACACTTGTGTCACCATAGCAATGCCCTAATTTTTTAATTCAATGTCAAAACTCTAGATTTTCTATCAAGCTATGGATAAGACTTTCGTACAATACCTACTGTTCTGTATTCGTAAATTCAAATGCAGAGTAAATTCGTAGGACGGCAATTCGTGCAAAATTATTCCCTAACCATTCCAAAATATCAAAAAAGCACATCGTTAATATTCAAGTTTTCACTTCAACCCGATTTTTTTTAGATTTTTCATTCTCTTATTTCAAAAGTTAAGGGGGGGGGGGGCATACATTTTACAACTTTGGCGGTGTATATCTTTCAAACGGATGACTTTGAGAAAAAATTGTTTTAGGAACCTCAAAAAGACCTATCTATAGACACCGCACATATTACACATATTGGTTTGAAGAAAAATAATATTTTCAGTTTCAGTTCCATGTATGGGGAGCTCCCCTTTATTCTTTATTTTTTTATTTTTGTGTTAAAATTGTTAAGCGGTTCACAGAATACATCTACCTACCAAGTTTCAACAGTGTAATTCTAATACTTTCGGAATAAAGTGACTGTGACATACGGACAGACAGAAAGACAGACATGACGAATCTATAAGGGTTCCGTTTTTTGCCATTTAGGCTATGGAACCCTAATAAAACGGTAAAAGAAATACCACAAAATAATTTCCTGTTATCCCATACATTTTGTTCTGAACGTCTACTGTCTTAGGAATCAGCGTACGCAGCGACATCTACAATTAGCTTTGCGGTGCCAACCCCATTGGTAACTTCCTCCTTTTTGAAGTCAGTTGAGAAATATATGTATACCTACACTTACCAAAATAAATTTATCAGGCACGTAGTCAAGGCAATCCAATATCTGCAAAAAAAGAACAATATTTTTATTGAAAAAGAAAAACAAATAAAAATATTTTTAATGATCCTATGAAAATTAAAAATTCTGACAAATGAATATAGAACAGTGTCACATATTATATTGCTCTGATTTCTAAGTAAAGCTAAAGGACTTGCGTTATCGAAATCAGGGACATCGGTTTTCGGACATCATTTTTAATGTCCCCACTGCTGGGGCTGGGGCTGGATATGGAGGATGGGCCATAACCCACCACGCGGGCCCAATGCAGATAGTTGGGTTTTAACAACTGCAAATGCAGCTGGGACCAACGGCTTAACATGCCTTATGAAGCACGGAGGAGCTCGAGATAAGAATTTTTGGTCACCCATCCCATGACCGACCCTTGCGAAAGTTGCTTAACCTCCGCAATCGCTGGGCCAGGCGCTAAACCACTGTGCCACCGAGCTCCTAGATCAAAGGCCGAGACCTTTCGGCGCCAGGCGTCTACTTATCAATTAGCCAATTTCTCACATCCGACTACTTCTCAATGTGACAACTTCGCAGTTAGCCAACCTAGCAATTTATACATACTTACTTACAAATTTAACAATGTAAGCCTTACTACAACATATATTGTAGTAAGGCTAACTTCAGAGCACTTGCGGTATAAAACGACATATTTTATTCTGTAAAATTTACTGTTCGCCATACATTCTTAAGCGAAGTTGCAGCGGATTACTGTCTATTGTCAATTCAATCACATTGTACAAAAAAGTTTATTTTTAACAATAGTTTTTACTAAAACAGAGTCAAAGAACTGTTTTAAGAACTTAAAGAGGCAGTTCTCTGAGGTGATTGCTCTTTGTGTTCAGGCTTTAAATTCGAAGAAGACGTTAGGATAAATTTCTAAAAAAAATTAAGGGCTTCTTTGTGCCTCACGGTAACTGAAGAGCATAAAAAAAATGATGACAGCACTTAATGATTTTCAGTGAAAATATCCCAAAATTTGAAAAAGCTCATTTTCGTGACGAGACGGTGGCGTGTTCCATTCCCAGAATCAAACACATCATAAATAATAACTTGAAACTTATCAAGTTCCCAACACTGTTTTATATGTTCCTGGCAAGCTAAGTAGTTGTTTTTCACTTTAGGTTTTAGAAATGAATTATAGTATAATAATTTCTAAAGCTATTGAGCATTGTTTAACGTGTCATTGACTTTCACATGATTTCTGTGCCACTCACAACCCACTCTGCACACCACAACTGATTTGTTTTAGCAAGTTCTCACAACGATCGACCGCTTGCTTCACTGAAGCAAGTGGTCGATCGTTGTGAGAACTTGCTACTCCATGCTACTGGACGGGACACACGGCCTCTCTGCTTGGAGATTGAAAAAAAAACAAAGCTAAGTCTGTGTTTCGGTGGGTTTTGGGTCAGGGCAGTTTCTAAATTCACTGGTTATGATTTATCATGAAGTTGGTCCCAACAAAATTTCAATGTTTATTGTAAGATATAGCTATAACGATGTTATTCTAACGCTTTATATTAAAATTGTGTATATATTTTATTATTTGAAATAATTGACAAAAATAGATGTTTTCTGAATTCAGTGGCTCGGATATCGATGGATTTCAGTGGATAAAATGGTACCGAAATCAGAAAAAGACCCACGGAAATCAGATTTATTGCTCGAAATAAGAAATATGTATTGTTTCTTTAAAAAATTACGTTTTCTAACGAAAAATATTTATTGTGTCCATTTTTTAAGGTAAATATTTAACTGATAAGTTGCAGCTTTTAGTTTATTAGTTTTTTTTGTGAGGTTAAATGATGGTTGTGTTGCTACGAAATAATTAATACTCAGCTTTCGTTAATTTTATTTATTTCCCCTATAAAATCATATGCAATCTGATTTCGCTGGCCACAAACCAGATTTTGGTGGACCATCAAATTTAAAAATCAAATATCTCGTAAACCGCTTTGTTGATAGGTGCGCCATTTACATATATTTACTTAGATTTAATTATATTTTCAATAACGTTAATCATATAACTTCCAAAAACCGAATGAAAAAGTGCCACCGAAATGAGCATTTTTGCTAAGGTCTGGAGAAGTGCTCAAAGCTTAAATTTGTAAAAAAAAAACAGCGGTGCATCAAATGTTTCCCTTATAAAGACCCTACAAAATGCACCCCTCGTCTAAAAAAATACATAGACACCCTGTACCCAATGTTAGTCGACGAAAAAAGAAATAGAATAAAGCAGGATGCCGCTCTAAAACAGAAAGGGATAGAGACATCGCCCCTACAAATTATAGATCTTTTTGACTTTTTCATGCATTGTTGCCGCTCTGTAACTTTTGATGTTTTTTGTTACTTTTGGTTGTTGGAAAATTAATTTTGTCAATTTTCATCTCAATCGTATGCCAACCCATATACACACATCAACTTTGTCAAGGGATACCAGGTGCTATTTTCATACAAACGAGGTAACTTTGAAGCCTTGGTTTCCTGCCAGGGATGTATGTACTGTGCTGTGATCTGATGACGGCTATTCAGGGAGTGAATGGAGGAGGTTCAGATCGCCATACACACCCAACTGATCTGACCAGCATTCTAAAAACGTAATAGACATGTTTAAAAAAACCGCGAAAATAGCATGAAAATGTATGAAAATCCTCAAACCGAGAACTCTGACCCATTACTCTTTTAGAATGCTGATCAGATCAGTTGGGAGTATATAGCGATCTGAATCTACTTTATTCAGTCCCTGGATGGCCATCATCAGATTACAGCACGGTACATCCCTGGCAGGAAACCAAGGCTTCAAAGTTACCTCGTTTGTATGAAAATAACACCTGTATCCCTAGACAAAGTTGATGTGTATAAATGTACATTTATAGTTTTAACATATCAGTCACTAGATAGATTGGTACATTTTAATTAATCTAATAACCTTTCATTAAAATGTTTGCTACGGAGAACAAAACCAAAGTCAAAATATTATTTTCACCTCTCCAGCACGAAAAGGGTGCTTTCGGCGCGTAAAAACTCGCAGCAAAATCGACTTTTGCTGCGAGCGTGAGGCAAAGTGCTTTTTACCAAAAACTCGCAGCAAAATCGACTTTTGCTGCGAGCGTGAGGCAAAGTGCTTTTTTAATTTCTAACACCTTTTCTCGCTGGTAGAGGTGAAAAGTTGTATGTTTAACACGAGAGCAAATTTTTTGATGTCTCGTGCCTTTAAATCACTCACTGTGCTCAGTAGTCTATATTAGAATCACTCGCTAAGCTCGTGATTCAATTCGAGACTACTTCGCTAGTTCGTGATTTAAAAGTCAGCACTCGCAGCAAAAAATGACTTTGCTCTCTTGTATAACAAATAACTATTTTACAAGAAGTCTTTCAGATTACAAATAGCTGAATGCAAGAAATACTAGGTTGTACACGCGTATCAAGTTCCATTTTTAAATTTTCTATACAAATGATCAAAATATCTCTGCGCGAGCCGTAATGAAGGCGAACTTTGAAAATTCCTATTAAATTATTAAATAGATACAAGTATATATAAAACACGCAATACAATAGACAAATACCTCATTATTTCTAAGAAAACTATAAAGTTAAGGGGCTAGAAATGAAAATGTAAGTTGGTGAACGATTTCTCAGAGTCAACTTTGAACATACACAGAAAGACAAACAAGTACAAACAACAACTAAAAGTATGAAATTTGATTTTCTTATGAAGTAAAAATTATTCTAATATAAATTTTAAGTAATAATATTAATGTATCTAGGAGAAATTCACAGTTAATTCTGAGCGTTTTTAGTATAGTTTTATGGTTTTTGATTAGGATTTTTGTTTTTCATATTCCATACATATTTCAAGATTCCAAGGCCGCTACAAAAGAGATAACATTCGACTTTTTTCATTTCATTTGTTGTAGTAATGAAACGGCCACATATTAGGCCACTAAGGTATAGAGTTTTTGAAGTTAGGGCTTGTAGAGTTAGGGCGCGTAGAGCTAAAAGCTTGGCTCTACATGAGGACTGATAACTTTTTGACAGTGCGAGCCATATGGAAGTCTTGGCAACATTATACATGAAAATGTTTTTGGCGGGATTTCATTTGTTTAGAACAGGAGATAAAAAAGTGCCTTTGCGCATTTTATGAAAATATTTCCCTGCAATTTAAATGTTGAGCAAAATTTCAAAAAGCGAGGCCGCTACAAACTATTCTAATAGCTATTCTGCACTATTCAATAAGTCAAAAATTTTAATATAATTTGTTTCTGAGATCGAGAACGCCAAAGTTGCCCATTTTACGCAAAAAACACAATCGAGACGTAATATGGCTCTTAAACAAATACTTAAATTTTTAAAATTAATTAATTGTTTTATAAAAATAATGTTTGCTACGGTGGTGCTACGGAGAACAAAAACAAAGTGTAACTATTTTTTTTATTGTTCAGGAAGTATTGAGAAATAGCTGGGTACAAGAAATACAGCTTCGATTAAACATATTCTTACGAAATTATAGTTAACTAGCGGCCGCCCGCGACTTCGTCTGCGTGGAAAGTTTTTTGCTATCCCTCGGGAACAACACTTTTTTCTAGATGAAAGGTACCCTATGTCCTTTTCTGTACTCCTGACAACGTGTATGCTAAATTTCTTGACGATCGGTTCAGTAGGTAAGACGTGAAGGCGTAACAAACAAACAAACAAACAAATAAACAAACGGACTTTCACATTTATAATATTATAGTATAGTAAGGATTTATTATGTATTATAGTAGTTAACAGTTGTTAACTAGCTTATATAAAAAAAATTGCTATGGGTTGCTACGGTGCTACAACGATTGAAATTAAGAAAGTTTTAACTTAGAAGCACTTAGAACTTAGAAGTTAGAAGAACTTAGCACTTTTTACCATCTTTATTCGTATTCTAAAAAGCGGGAGGAAAATTGAACGAATAATGTATGAGGATCTAATAATGAAATCACAAAAAGATACTGGCCACATACTTTTTCTGAAAAATAATTTGATGAAAGAAGGAAACTTGTATCACTGGACAAATACAGGATAGGTGGTTAATTTATAAACATCTTATTAATTTTATTTTTCTTGTCATGTATGTTATGTTTGTTATGTTTCGTGTTATGTATGCCCCATTATATGCATGCCCCCTTTATACTAAAGCGCATAGAAAGGGGAATGTCTGAAAAAAAAATCAAATTGAGTCAATATTTTTTATAGTTATAAATAAGCTCCCACGGTAATAGAAAAAAGTTTCAGAATTTTCGATTGCGTGAAAAAATAAAAAAAAAAATTGAAGACTTCACAAATGTACGAAAGTAACAGCAGAATGGAGATTATACCTTTGCCACCACCTGCCACAACCACAACACGGAATTTAAAAAAGTTTCAACACAAAATGTCAAAACTTTTTTAATACGTGTTGTGGTTGTGGCAGCTAGTGGTGGCAAAGGTATCTCCATTCTGCTGTTACCAAGAACCTTATATTCATTGGCTGTTACTTTTGTGCTTTTGTGAAGTCAAAGAGATTTTTTTTTATTTTTTTCACTCAACCGTAAAATCTGAATCTTTTTTCTATTATTAAGGGAGCTTATACCTATAAAAAAATTCTGCCAATTTGATTTTTTTCAGACATTCGCTATTGTATTGTATCGGAGGAAGAAAGTGCGAGCCAATTTGTTTTTTTTTTTCATACATTCCCAATTGTATAGTATTACTCACTTTCTCCCCTCGATGTGTATGTACAATGTACTATTTTACTTCAAAGAGTCTTTTGGATGAAACGAGAAATGGTTGCATGTAGAAATAGAGCGTAGATAAAAGACATCATATCATATCAGCCGCACGACACCCACTGCTGGGTTGATTGGTTGGATTCGACGAGAGATCTCTTTCTCGAAGTTGGACTTACTAACTGGACTGCTAGGTATACGTAATGGTCGACAACTTCAAGTGTAGTGTTCCCAACATGAACTGGAGCGGGCACAACATGGGCATTCGACATGATTTTCGTCTTTTCCATGTTCATCCTGAGACCCACTCTTTGGGAAACACTACGGAGATCTTCGAGCATTGTGTTCAGGTCTTCCAAGGTCTCAGCCCACTGACATGAATTTTTTTTATTTATTTAACTGGACTGGCTGTCTGTATGATTTGACAGCTAAGTTTTTGTGCCTATTTGAAACGCCTCTAGCGTGCGTCTAAAGAACTAATTTTGACGTACAATAACAAAAAGGGTTGCCGTGATGGTCTCTCCAGACTTCAAACTTTAGTACCATGTCCCGCACGCTATGCTCACGCTACGTCCTACAGCGCCAAAATGGCGGAAATCAAATAGGCACAAAAACAGTTTGACATAAGCCTGTCCAGTGTAAATATTATGCAGGTCTGTGTCTCAGCCATAAGAACTATATCATCGGCAAAACGAAGGTGTGTTAGGTACTGGTCATAATGTTATTTTTTTTTATTATGCAACTGCTCCCCGAACATAGAGTCCAGGTCTTTTTTTTAAGTCTTATAATATTTATTTTCATTATTTCTATCTATACATATTTTACATTTCCAATATTTCTGTCATTATTTCCATTTATACATATTTTACATTACAAAATTCTTATCTTACCCTATGTCTTGTTTCTTTCATTTACAATTTTTATGATTTTCTTCGCATACTCTATTAACTTATCTCTCTCTTTACTGTTTTTCATTATTTCGTTTAGGGTGTCTTTGCTAAGTGGTGTGTCTAGCGTCTGTGATAATGTGTACCTATCAATGCAGTGCAGAGGGCAGTCCAGCATAATGTGGAAGATGTCCTCACTCGCTGTCGGGTCACAAACGCATGATGGGTTGTCCTTGCATTTGAACCGGCCATTAATGTTGATGCCGAGTCCTTTCTAGTCTAAGAGTTTAAAGATGTCCTCCAACACAGCTGTGAACAGTTTCGGAGAAATAACATCTCCCTGTCTCGCTGCAGTTGAATAGGATTTGTGCTCTGGTACTGTACTCGGATCGCCATTGTGGCATTTTCGTGTAAGTATCTCTACACTTCACTAGACCTGTAGTCCACTTGGTAAATAATATATTCATATGAAATTAAAATAACATATTTTGCTATTTGCTACGGTGCTACGGAGAACAAAATCAAAATACATATTATTAATATTGTTCAGGAAGTTTTTTGGGTAATAAATGGTTGAGTCAAAGAAATACAGCTGAAATTAAACTATTCATTCGCAATTATAGTTTAAAGTTAATTACTTATGTAATGTAACTTATGTTACATTTTATATAAATGATTGCTACGGTGCTACGAAATAATGTTTAAGTGGGAATAAAAAATTATAGAGTCAAAATCAGTTTTTTTATACACAAAAGGGATAGAGTGATCGGCCTTCACCTCACTTGATGTTAAATTAACGATAAGGCCGAAGGTGGAAGCGCACTACACCCGGAATCCTCATTACTGAGGAACTGGCTATCTATGGCGGTTGCAAAATATAATACGGCGCGCCATATTGTTTACATAGACAACGTTCTACGCCGCTAAATTACGGCCGTAATATGACGGCACCACCATCCTAGGAACGCCTAGCTTAAGGCAAACAGTAACTTAACTCCTATTCAAGGCTAAAACTACTATTTTGGTCACCCATCCTAAGCCGCGACTCTCGCAAATCTCAATACCTCAAGATTAACCTAAAAAACGCCTCAATAAAGTTCTGTCTCAGCCAGAACGCTGATCCGCAATCACTGCGCAAGGTCATATGACGTTCCAAAATGGCGGGTGTGTAGTTCGTTCATCTTTGCGAACGAAAAGAGAGAGGCACAACCATACAATCAACGGATATTGCCGCCAAAATAATGCGAACTTTTTGCGTTGCTGCGTCCGTGCGTTTAAATTTAGAACCGAGCGAAGGAAACCCTCGATGGATTTGTTCTGTAGCGGTTTTGATGTCGATGTAAAAAGGTTAACGTTCAAAATGGATGAACTCTTGAGTACGGTGCGTTTGAGGTTATTTTGCGCGGGAGTTAAGAATATACGGAAAGTTTAAAAGTGAGTACGCGTTTGGAATTTAGTTAGGGCATGAGTCATCGCAATTTTGTCGTGTTATGCTTTCTTTTTAGAACAAAATTTATATTTTAATAGCGTAATATGGGGATAAAATCTACACACATGTTCTATGTAACAAAGATTTTTACATCTAAGGATCAATAACAATGAAAAAATCTCTCTCTACCTCTACAATTCCCAACACTACTGAAAGAACGGGGAAAATTATCAATATCTAACTAGCTGTTACCCTTTCTCTACAACAATAGTAAGAACAATAATATTGCAACACTGTCACGTTTGCCATTCCGTCTACAGTACCTCGTGACGTCACCCACTGAGTCACACGACCTATTTCACGTACCGCTGTCGTTAACCAATCTTCTGTTATACACCACGTTATAAATACGCACACGTGTACATTCTTATTGTATAGCGAAAAGAGCTATTTTTGCTTATTTTGAAGTTTCCATAAGTTTGTGCTCCTGTTTCGATGTGGTTTTGTTTTTGCGTTAGCCCTTATTAACCTCCTAACATTTTATAGTCACCTGGTACTAAGCAATACTACTCAACAAAAGAAACAATGAAAAAATATGTATAAATTAAAAAAAAAAACAATAGAGCAAAAGACTACTTTCTCTACCGAGTGATACCATACAATACAGGTGGATTTTTTTAAGTGAATTTGGATGGAAATAGTACTCTAAAGAAGATAGGATTTGTACAAAACAGATATATTCCTTTATTTATTGAAAGACACAAAACTGCATTCAAGGATTTTTGAAAATAGCCGTATTTTATTTATTTTTACTGAACAATATTCTCCAAGGAACATTGATCAAAAAACAAGAAAAAAAACATTCTCCCATACAAAATGTTTTGGTCTTCTGACCGACTTAATGTTAAGCGAAAAAATATAAAGGTACAAAACAAAATACTCTTTGCAATAATTTGAACAAAAAATAAATACGATTAAAACAAACACATTTATAAAAAAATCATAACATTTGAAAGAAAGTATAGGTAATATTTTGTATATTTTTATATGTAGTCATTTTTAGATATTTTCAGATCAGTACCCATAGCATAAGAATCAATAAAGCCCATAGTTACTTAGGGGATACTTTTAATTGGGAATTAATTAATTGGGTGACTGGAAGACCTGTGCCCTGTTTATCAAAACTTACAAGTCTTGTACTTTTTATAAACAAGAATTTTCCTTATGAAAATAATTATTCCAGAAATCCGTTTATCAAATCAGGGTAAATTCAACGCTACAAATATTTTTGTTTATTTAACTAATATGTTTTCACCCTTATATTAGTAATTTCATTAATCAATAAAATCCAAACTTGTAAAAAAACCTTACAACTTGTGAAAAACTTAATGAAAAATCCTAAGTATTTCTGAGGGTGTCCAGCGACTCTACATTCCGTGTTACAATTTTTACAAGTGTCTTGCATAAATTATTTGGAAAAAGACATAATATACACGAACTTGTAAAATTTTTCATGTAAATTTCACTTGTAGCTTGTAAGTTTTGATAAACAGGGCACTGGCAGCTGTTTATTTTTTGGGCGGTAAAATAACTAAACGGGCTACAAACAGTGGATTACAAAAATACTTAAAACGGGCGACTACATCAGGGTGACAAATAATCTAAATGGGTGACTAAAATACTGAGTGGGTAACTATTATACCAAGTAAATAGGTAACTATATAACTGATTTAAGCTACCCAAAATGGTATTTTATCACATTTTATTAAGTTGCTTTCTTGTTTGTTAGTTTGTTTGTTTTTTGTCATCTCGATTAGGGTAATAGTCACCTTTTTATAAATAAAATATATGCCAAATTTTAAATGTTTTGTGTGCCCTAAGGTTGTCGCCCAAATAGAAATTTTGTCGCCTGTTCTGAATAACTAGTTACTCAATTTGTATTTTAAAGTAACCTGTTTTCATTAGTCGCCTTCAGTTCGTAGCCCACTTAGTATTTCAGAACGTTATATTCAGTAGTTTTGCGTTTTTTTACTCATGTGGTTTTGATACCCAAAATGGGAATTTATTGTTATCCGATTAAATACCCGTTACGTAGTATTTACTATTTAGTAATCTTAGCACGAACTATTAAGTACTTTTCGAGAAAAAAAAAATTGGGTTGCACTCCGGGAGTGCCGGCAGAAGTGAAAACTTTTTGCACGAATTGCCGTCTTACGAATTTACTCTGAATTTGAATTTACGAATACAGAACAGTATTGTACGAAAGTCTTATCCATAGCTTGACAGAAAATCTAGAGTTTTGACATTTAATTAAAAAATTAGCGCGTTGCTATGGTGACACAAGTGTTTACATATTCTTACGAATTTTCCAAGAAGCTTATACCTCCAATGGAGATTGCACGGCCAGTGTCATAGTGAAGATTGTAAAAAGGTCCTTAAGTGACGTGACGGCTTATTGCTACCTTTTTCTTTAGTGTTACAATACGTTTTCGTATCTCACGAACGAACGAACGACGAACAACAAACACGTGTTGTAACACTAAAGAAAGAGGTAGCAATAAGCCGTCACGTCACTTAAGGACCTTTTTTCAATCTTCACTATGACACTGGCCGTGCAATCTCCATTGGGGGTATAAGCTTCTTGGAATTTTCGATCAGGGTCACGTGATCCTAACTGACTGACGTGAGTTCAACAGTTTTGCCGCTAGTAATATAATAAGTCTATGGTTTTTCCTTAGTTTTTCCCCATTACAAAAAAGCGTACCGCGCCGCTAAAGAAGTTTTCACTTCAAAAATCAATATGCGACCGCGCACCGGATGATGCTCCGTGGGTAGGCCCCCGACAAGGTGGACCGACGATCTGGTGAAGGTTGCGGGAAGCCACTGGATGCGGGCAGCGCAGGACCGATCGTCGTGGAGGTCCTTAGGGGAGGCCTATACCCAGCAGTGGGTGTCGTGCGGCTGATATGATGATGATGATTTACTAACTCAGCCGTGGTTGACAGGCCAACGATGAGGTGGGGTGCGGGGCAGGGGGCGTCCCCCACAGCCACCGCGCAGACGACAAGTACCTAACTTTTCACTACTGAAAGTGCGGTACTATAGTCTTCTTCTTCTTATTGAATGAGGATTAGTGACCACCTCTGGTGTTAGAGTTTATCAAGCCGCCTGTAAGGCCTCTAACATGGCTTAACGACTGTTATAAGATGACAACAGCCGAGACTAACGGTTTAACGTGCTCTCCGAAGCATGGAAGCGCTCAGTTGTAATGCCACCTTAACGGTCACCCATCCAACACCTGACCGGACCGAGCGTTGCTTAACAAACGTGATCGAGTACGATCAGTCTGTCAAGTTCCGCCATGAGCGCTTCAGTATGGTACTAAAGTCATTTGTCTGCATATCGCCAAGACAAAGGAGTTACCTCAATCTCACTATAGGATAATATAGTGGCTCTGTAAATGTAGAGCTGTGAACTTCGCGTTTGTGTCATTTTTTATCAATTTTTCGATATGTTTGAAATTTGATTTTCCTCATATCCCCGCCATATAGAAAAAAAATGAAAAACTGAATACGCACACGGTAATCAACATAGTATTAATTTAAAAAAAAATGAATTTTTATTTAATTATATTCGGAATCAGCATTTTTCTCTACAATCTGGTAAAACAGTCATAACTCTAAGTCGTTTGGATTGCATTTTAAGACAGTCTTGCCTGTTACAGAGGCTACCAAAACGTAAGTTTGTGTTATATCTCGATTTAACACACCAAATCAGAAAATTATTTACAAATGTGAGCATATTAACTGTGACTTGATACTGTTTTGCCTGTCAACTTTTATATAAAATTAATTGTTATTTTGAGTTATTACTGTTTTGCTTGTTTATTTTTACTTCTGTTTTTAGTTAATTTAATACTCTTTGCACTCTAGGTGGTTCTAGAAAGTAGCTTGTATATCCTTATATATTAGTCCCAAAGTCCTTAAAATTCATTAAGTATACAAGATAGAAGAAATATTTCACAGTCAGGAACTATGATTTTTTAAATCTTTGAAACGCTATATCTCGTAACTACGTTTTTTGCGTTAAAGACTATGTTGAATAATGTAAAATGATGGAACCTGCTCACAAAATTTCACAAGAATCGGTTGAGAAATGCGACCTGTAGAGGAGAACAAGCCGGACTGACATACGAAAGCATTTTTGCCCAAGCTGAAGAAGAGACGCTTCGCTCTCGCTTCGCCCTCGCTTCGCCCTCGCTCGGGCAATTATTACGTTACTCTAGTAGTAGGTATCTACGTAGTTAGAAAGTATTTGATGCAAGATTTCTGAATATAAATCATTATAGCTGATTGATCACTGTAGGTACAGCGACGTTTTCTCATCCGGTAGCGAGGCGCCACACTTAGGGTTGTCAACTTTCATAAAAATAATATTTACAAAATAAAAAATAAAAAAAAATATAAAATATAAAAGTATCAGGTATTTATTTTTGTCATTGTTAGAGACATATGTAAACAGCGGCTGGTTTGTTTAAATTTATTTATTTAGCTTTTTTGCAAGTACAAAAAAAATATACTTACAATGGGAATATCAGACCACTTTACTAAATTTGTATAATGCAGTTAAAAGTAAAAAAACTCAATAGTCTGAAAATATCGTAAAAAAATAAATAAATAGTTGGCAAACTCATAAAGCAAAGGGAAGATATGTAACACCCATTACTTTTTTAGATGAACTTAAAAATTACCCGTGTATAACGAAGGTGTCATAAATAAATCTTACGAATATTATAATCGTGAAAGTTTTGTTGTTTGATACTCAATCGCGCAAAAATGGCTTAACGTATTCAGATATGCGTTTGCGATAAAATAATTGCGAGAATAAGTACCAGTGCCCTGTTAATCAAAACTTACAAGCTACAAGTAAAATTTACATGAAAATTTTTACAAGTTTATGTAAATTGTCTTTTTCCAAATAATTTATGCAAGACATTTGTAAAAATTGTCAGATGGAATGGAAATGTCAGAGTCGCCGGACATCCTCAGAAATACTTAGAATTTTCCATCGAGTTTTTTACAAGTTGTAAGTTTTTTTACAAGTTTTGATTTTTTTTATTAACGAAATGACTAATATAACGGTGAAAACATATTAGTTAAACAAACAAAAACATTTGTTGCGTTTAATTTAACGTGTTTTTATAAACGGATTTGTGGAATAATTATTTCCATAAAGAAAATGCTTGTTTTTAAAAAGTACAAGACTTGTAAGTTTTGATAAACGTGGCATTGGTCAAAGGTTTTCTAGAGATTTTTCGAATGTCGAAGCTAGTATTTAATAACCGAATACTGGCAACCCTAGGTCGTCTCGACTAAGACAAGCTGCTAAACAGCTTTTTATGTAACACAAATAAATTATTTGCGATTTGGCATGGACATCGTTAGTTGCTATGAAATTAATTCGGCATGTTCGAAAATGCAGCCATCTTTGGATAGGTGATCGGAGCGGTTTTTTTAAATTAATAATAATAATGATTTTTTCTTATTTTTTACAAGTTCAAGTTCTTTACTGAGGAAGTACTTATTTTTCCGTTAAACTCAACAATTTTCTTTAAGAGTTGGTCGAAAAGCGTCAAAAATATTTGAAACCTTTTATACCAATTTGACTTTTAAGCAAGCCATGACAATTATAAGTTTTTCAAATGTTTTTTTCGTTACTCTTTTGTTTTAAAACTGTTTCATTTATTTATTCCCAAAGTACTAAACATAAACTATAATAGTGCTATTTTCTATTTAGCAGTCTTTTAAGCTATTCAACAATAAGAAATCATCAATGTCTTTAATAAAATCATTGCGAATTCATAACGATTAAGTTATACTAATAAAAATAAAACCGGTCATTAGCGAGTCAGACTCGCGCACTGAGGGTTCCGTACCATCATAATTGCACCACCAAACCACACTGCAGAGTAGAATAATAAAATTATTAGTGCAGTTTTAGGTCAGCGCCATCTCTTGACCGATAGTGGAACTAATGTTAACTTTTTTAGAAATTTGATAATTTCTAAAAAAGTGTGCTATATTGAGACATCGTTTTATTTTTTTCTGTAATCTTTATATAAACTGCTATCACATAGAATTATTTCAGATTTTTCTCTTTGTAAACTTCGGAGATGAGGGGGGAACGGTAATTTTTTTTACATTTTTCATCATAAGTCGAAAACTATGCGGCCTAAAACAAAAAGAAAAAATGATTGAAAACGTGCAAACGGCGCTCTTTCATTATGATACCCCACATGCCCTAGTAGCCCTACTTCAAATTTTTAAGATCCCTTTTCAGTCCCTGTTGTAAAAAATATATTTATTTTTTTATTTATTTCTTATTTGCAAAATAGTTGGACAAATATCATCTTAAACTATTCCAAATTTCAAGTTGATACCATTAGTAGTTCTCGAGATATCCAGCTGTGACAGACAGACAGACTGAGTCACACCATAAGGGTTCCTTTTTTACCATTTTGGTACGGAACCCTAAAAAGATAGTTTCATTAAAAATACAACCTCTGTTGCATACGAAAGTACTAGGCTATAATAATTTGATAAGAGGTTGCACTTCGAAGTAAAGACATACGATAAGGCATACCTCGACATTTGCTCGAAAAAAAATGTCAGTACACATACTTCAGCGTTAGTTTTTCAGCTAGGTGCCTTTCGTTCGGTCCAATTAGAACATGATACGTCATTTCGTGATTCGGTACAGTATTTTTAGATTTCATTTATGGCTCAGTGTGGCAATGACCTGGTTACAATTTTAGATGGAATGGCGTTGTATAGACGTAATGCAAAAAAAAAAATAAGTAAAAAGGATTTTCATTAGGAATTTTCAGGTAGAATGAGGATGTAAAAAAATATATATATTGTATCTATAGGAATCAAAATCCTTTACATGAAAACTGCTTTTTAAGGTTCCGTACCCAAAGGGTAAAAAAGGGACCATATTACTATGACTCCACTGTCTTTCAATCACCAGTCTTTATCTCATGAACCGTGATAACTAGTTGAAATTTTCACAGATGATGTATTTCTGTTGTCAATATAACAACAAATACTAAAAACAGAATAAAATAAATATTTAAGGGGGTTCCCATACAACAAACGTGATTTTTATGGCGGAACCCTTCGTGCGCGAGTCCTACTCATATTTGGCCGGTTTTTATTAAATTTAACAGGGTGTTTGGTAATATCCCTATAAAGCCAAATATGGCAGACAGGGGTCAAAGGGTTCCATGCTATGCATACAACCCCATAAAATGATTATTATATAACGTCAAACAAAAGAAAGTAGTTTTTTAAAGTTTCAGAACCGTAACATATAGTTGTATGTAAATACATAATAATATACGTAATTATGATAGTTACTCACAGGGCAACGCTCTGGAGGCCAAAGTTCATACAAACAGACAGCAGGACTTTATTCACTTCGATATAAGTATTGTTCGTTCATTGTAATTAAATTTATGTACGAGACAACGCCGCATTGTAGTATTTTATTGTATACCTAACTACCGAGTTTTAACATTGAATTAATGTTTATGTGATCACCAGTGTATGTGCCCTATGTTCAGCCAAAAGTGCAGCATGGCCGTAGATCGGTCAAAATTGGAGTTATATCTATGAGAGTGGTGTCAAAATATGCAAAAAGCGGAGATCTATCGTATGGCGCTTGAATTTTGAAAATCGGTCGGGTAGTTTTTGAGAAATTAAAAAAAAATAAAAATTATTCCGACTTGCCAGACAAAAATTAAAATTACTTTTTTTCGAAGGACTTAATCATAATTCGAAAAAATGTACATCTGGAAATCTCCATTCAATCGAATTGGGCTATAAAATAAGCCCACTGGGTAATTGATCGGACGACAGATGTGGGCTGGGGAGATTCCCAAAGGTGGGAATGGTTTGTAGTTCGGCCGCGTTGATGCAGTCTATATGCATATAATGCCTTCGTGAAGTCTTAGTATTAGAGAGTAGGTAAAGTGTATGTAATAAATGTATTATCTAAAGGTGCTTCCACACAGCAGCTTAGAAATTTTTCAAAAACAAATCTTAAAAATTTAACCCTCTCCGATTTCAATAGATGAGCAGATAGCTGAACTAGATACTATTTATTAGTACCTACTTTTTATTTTTGATGTTCATAGAGCGTGAAATCTGTAAAAATTTCATAATAATCTAATCTAGGTAAGTATAGATTAGGGTTCCCAACCATACTGTTAAAAATAGTATTATACTGTTTTTCACTACATTAAAGGTAAGTAAAAAAACCGGCCAAGTGCGTGTCGGGCCACGCGCCATAGGGTTCCGTAGTTACCTTATACCATACCATATTTAATACCACCTATCATTTTTAATTTGCAAAAATAACTTTGTTTTTCACAGTGTTGGTATGAATGACAAAGTTATATTTGCGGTTTTGGAAAATGTGCTATATCTCAAAAACTAATTACTATATCTCGTTCAAACCAATTTTGGTTGATAGTGTTTATTAAGATCTACAGCATATATTTTTTTTAGATTTTTCACTCTCTTATTTCAAAAGTTAAAGGGGGGGGACACACATTTTACCACTTTGGCGGTGAATATCTTTCAAACGGTTGACTTTGAGAAAAAGTTGTCTTAAAAACCTCAATGTCATATTTAAAGACCTATCTATAGACATCCAACACGTGTTGGTTTGAAGAAAAAAAATTTTTTCAGTTTCAGTTCCATGTATGGGGAGCCCCCCCTTAATCTTTTATTTTTCATATTTTTGTATTAAATCCGTTAAGCGGTTAACAGAATACATCTACCTACCAAGTTTCAACTGTGTAGTCTTAATACTTTCGGAATAAAGTGGCTGTGACATACGGACAGACAGACAGACAGACAGACAGACAGACATGATGAATCTATAAGGGTTCCGTTTTTTGCCATTTAGGCTACGGAACCCTAAAAAGTATAAAAATACTGTTATCAGCATCACTGGTAAGTAGATAGAAATACTGTTAATTCCTCTAAAATACTATTTATTTTCCTTCTCTGACCTAAATATATTTTGTTTCTTGTAAAAAAGTTGGCAACCTAAAAATGTTAAGACGAAATAGCCAGTCTCACCTCACATTTATAAAAATTACAAAAAAAAAATATTTTTTTCTAATTAAAATTTTTAATGTGACATTGACAGTTTAGGGCCACTAGGTCTATCATTTTAGGGTACGGTAGTCAAGTCAACAAGGAACCCTTATAGTTTCACCATGTCCGTCTGTCCGCTTGTCTGTCCGCGACTTAGCTCAGAGGCCCTAAGTACTAAAACGCTGTACTTAACTCTGCATGAATCGCCCAAAAAGTGGTAGAAAAAATTATTCAAAAATGTTTTTTTAATACGTACTTATAACATGTAATGTCGTTGGTTGTCTTTCAAAAACACTTTTCGATTCAGGGATCCGTTTGCGAAATATAATTTTTCAATTCTCTCGACCGTAGTGTTTCCTCTTAGGCTTAAGAGGAAACACCACGGTCGAGAGAATTGAAAAATTCCTATACAAAGTTGACAAAATCAACGTTTCGTTGTCCCCTATTTCCTCCTCCAAAATCAGACCGATTTAAATACTATTTTCATTATAATTTAAAAGAATGCTTTGGCTGTGTTTCTATGTTTTGATTTTTTTATATAATCTCGTCAATTTTGATTGCTGGATGTCTAAACAATGGCAATTTTTTAGGTTTTTTAAAGATTAATATCTGTTTTAATAATTAATTTATGAAAAAAAGAAAAACATAGGAACACAGCCAAACCCTTTCTTTAAATTGGAATGAAAATAGTATTTAAATCGGTCTGGTTTTGGAGGATAAAACAGGGGACAACGAAACGTTGATTTTGACAACTTTGTATAGGAATTTTTCAATTCTCTCGACCGTAGTGTTTCCTCTTAAGGCTCCGTTATGCGAAATCATTTGTCTCTGTCTTTTTTTTTACCTGTACCTAAAGAGTATGGAAAATAACCTCACTTTGCACTTTTTCGATGTTTTTGGTTTATTTTCATCATTACCTTTAGCACAATTATCTTTTTTGAAAAAAAAAAGTTATTAGAGCAACTGCACAGTAAAAAAAGTATATTTTGATGTAGAATTAAATACGTTTCCGCTATTATTTACGCCAAAATTATGGCCCTCGATAAGCGCTTTTGATGATATTCTGTTTTTTTTACAATCATTTGTGAGGTTTATACGCAATTTAATACTTGTAGCTACTAGATAATCTCTTTAGCTTCTCGTTTCTTTTTTTTGTGGCTACAACTTTACGTTTTCTATATAAAAATATGACCCGCGCAAACCACGTTTTCCTATTATGGCCTCTTAATGTGCAAAAATGTGTTTTGAAATTAGATAATAATTACCCAGGGCCCTAAATTATACACGTGATAATTTGTCAACTGTCATCACAATTATATATAAATTGCGTCAAACAATTAGAAAACAGAACAAACTACTCATAGCGACACCGCAATGTAAACCAAATTGTCATGACAATTGACAAATTGACACTTTGTTAAATAAGGCCCTGACTGGTTAATACTACTATGTATTATACTAAACTAACTAGTGGACCCAGTGAATTTCGTATCACCTACAATTTACATGGTTACCAATTTTACCTTGAGAATTTTAAAATATTGAAAGCCAGCTCAATCTATTTAATTAGTCAGTTAATGACAAAGCAGCTAAATACTAAAACGAGTTCACTGAGTGTTTTTTATCATATCAGACTATATTAAAACCTTTGTTTTTCTTTATGAAAAGTTAGCTGTCAAAAGTAATCAGAAATGGCGATTTCCATATAGAAACAAATATAAATGAAAACCCCAAGGAAAATTCAACATTTGCAATTTTCATCACTAGTTAGTATAATACATAGTAGTATTAACCAGTCAGGGCAGCCAGTTATTTAATAAAGTGTAATTTTGTCAATTGTCATGACAATTTGGTTTACATTGAGGTGTAGCTATGAGTAGTTTGTTCTGTTTTCTAATAGGTTGACGCAATGGATATAAAATTGTGATGACAGTTAGTTAGATTAGGGGCCTGGGTAATTATTATCTAATTTCAAAACGCATTGCTGCGTTTTTTTGGCAATGTTTTATTTGTGCCAAAAAAAAGAATCCATCTGTCAAATAAAAGAAATTGCGATAGATTTTGAAATTAAGATAATAAGTGCCCTGCCTTTCTATTGTCTAATTTAAAAATCTATCGCAATCGCTTTCAGGGTGTAACACATTGAAGCTTCTTTTTGGGTCAAATAAAAACTTACAAAAGAAATGCAGCAATGTGTTACATCCATCTGTCAATCGAAAGCGATTGCGATAGATTTTTTGAATTAGACAATTAGCCCCCCGCCCCCCTACCCAAATGGCCAACTTTCTATTCGTTTGAACGCTACGCTTACTTTTAAAGCTTAAATATGAGCAATAATGATTAAATCACATGTCGCAAACTTATGTAAATCACAGACTTCATTGTATTGTATGGAATTGTCAAGCTTACGGGCACGTAATTTTATAGTTGACTGCTTATTTTGAAGTTTTAATAGTGAGCGTAGCGTTCAAACGAATAGAAAAGTGGCCATTTGAGTAAGGGGGCTGGTTAGAAAAACAAGGTGTACAAACAACAACCTAGTCGCTTTTCATTTTTACCCGACTGCAAGAGGGTTATGTTTTTCGCGCGTATCTTGTAAGTATGTAAGTATGTTTGTATGTAATATTCTTTATTACCTCATATCTTTTAAACAGCTGAACGGATTTCCATGATTAACATATCGTTAGATTTGTCTTGCCAGCCCAAGTGTTCTTAAGAAAGTGGCGTTATAAAAAAACCAACATGGCGGCTGCACGGTGCTATTATAGGTAGTGGAAAAAATTTTTTTTTTTAGAATACTGCAATATGGGTGTCAAATTAAAGGTCTCATTAAAAGGATTTCAAAAAGGTATATCATGATTGTAATAAATAATAACTAAAAAGAAATAAATAAAAAAATAAATTTAAAAAAATTAAAAACCCTCCTGCATAAAAAGACAAGTCAACTGAAAAGATGGAAACAAGATTAAATATTAAAGGCAACATTATAACATGCAGTCGGAGGCATATAACTCAAATCATTCATAATGTCACTTTCTTTATGCATGCCTCCGACTGCATGTTATAATGTTGCCTTTAATATTTAATCTTGTTTCCATCTTTTCAGTTGACTTGTCTTTTTTTTAGTTCACAATGCTCTATTTTTATGATACACACCTACTACATTAAACATTTTTTTTTAAATTCCGTTGTCATACCAGATTTTCTCGACAATTTTAATTATTTAGTCATTTATGAATTCATTGTAGCATTTTATAAATTCTTGAATTTTAAAAAAAGTTCAAGTGTTTTAAAAGGGATAATTAGTAATAATTCCTATGACGTAGTTTAAAAAATATGACATTCTAAATGTATACTTGAAAAAATTCGTCACCAAGATTGTCTCAGTGACTTTGGTAGCTCAGTTGGTTAGAGCATTGGACCGAACTTCTAAGGGTCGCGGGTTCGACTCCCGTCTGAGACAATCCTGGTGACGAGTCGAATTTTTTTAAAATATTATTTAGTACTTAAGGGGCCATCCATAAATTACGTCACACGAATTTCATGATTTTTGACCCCCTGCCCCGTTCTTGTCACAGCTGATCACATTTGTGAGACCTCCCCCTCCCTAGTGTGACGTCACATATTGTACAATTTTACGTCCAGAAATTATTACAGCAGTTCCGAAATTTGTTTTATTTCAATTTTAATGATTTTGATGTGTGACGTCACGAAATTTAGGACCCCTCCCTCCCCTTTGTCACACAATGTCACACTTCGTTGACCCCCTCCCTCCCCCTTAACGTGTGACGTAATTTATGGATGGCCCCTAATGTATAAAAATAGAATTGTGAATGGTAAAATCTCAAATGAAAAAAAACATCTTGAGACATTAAATTCGTAGGAAAAGCACAGAATACATAATAAGGAAATAATATGGACCTTCTAGGTCCAAATATTTGTTGCTTTTCTCGTGGAAACTTACATTTTAATAAGAAAAAAATAAAGCTGTTTTATTTAAGATTTATTCGTGAAGTTTCAATAAGTAATAAAAAAAACACTACTATTTTTACAAATATTTCATCACAACTCTAACTCAATTGTTTTACTTGTAAATGTGTTCTCGAGCATACCTAATTTTCTCAAAGAAAAAAAAATACCAACATGCCTTTCACAGTTGTCACTTTGACACGAATAAGGTTGTCACTTGTCCTTTTCACACTGCGCTTGAGCAAGGGCCGTGCAACGTTGCCGCTCTTCTAGTCCAAAGGGCGGGAACTCACGCGCACCTTATTGGCTGTTTCAAATTTGGAACGACGCATCTCTTGCATTCCAGCATGCGTTCATAGACCCACACTATTGGTCTATCAAAACTCGTTTCAAACGAATGACGGCCCTGGCTGAATGCATTTTTTACCTCCTTTGACCATTGGTGAATTAGTTTAGCTTTTTTTTTATTTGTTGCAACCTTTTTGGGCGGGTTTTTTTAATGTGCTAGGATTTCGGCCGTTCTATTTTTAAAATGTTACTTTTGTGTGGATAGGATGGTCGTTATGTTCTGTGGGAGTTTAGGATTGGTCCATTTTTTTGGTTTTTTTTTGATATTTGAACGTTGCTGTTTATATTTTCTAGGAAACCAGGGGCCCAATCGCGCTAATTTACAACGATAAAACCAAAACCAAATCGTTACCGCTTGAGTTTTGTTTACAGAAAAATACTCGCTTTAATTATGTTAAAATTGTACAAAGCTGTGCCTAAGGAGCCTAGAATGACAATCTCGGACAATTTAAATGAAAATTCTTAAGCTAAACCAAAGATTTTTAGGTAAATATAACCTCAATGACAACGTAACGGTTTTGGTTTTATCGTTCAGAATTAGTGCGATTGGGCCCCAGGTGTGGTTTGGGATTCAGTTTTTTTTTTATAGTTGCAGTGTCACGATTGGCTAAATACTTATATGTAGAGTTTGGGTTATATGTTATATGTAATTTTTTATTTTAAATACTTCGTTGAGAAGTGAACTTTTTTGTTATAGAAGTTTGTTTACTTTATAATACTTACATAACAAGTATACAGAACAAAACAGATGGTTGATGGAACTATTAGAAACTATCAAAGCGACTCGGTAGCATAATTGGTCAGTGCATTGGGATGAAATCTCAAGAGTCCGGGTTCGAATTCTGAGCTGCTACGGGTGAGTCGGTTTTTCTAGTATTTTTTCTTGTGTGTGTGTGTGTGTGTGTGTGTGTGTGTGTGTGTGTGTGTGTGTGTGTGTGTGTGTGTGTGTGTGTGTGTGTGTGTGTGTGTGTGTGTGTGTGTGCGTGTGTGTGCGTATGTGTGAACGTATGCCATAAAAAAATTTTTTTTCATGTCAGTGACGTATGTGACGTGTGCGTATGAGATTTAGAACTGTCAGACATATGAGCATGATGTGAAATCTGACAATTCTAATGTGTCAATTTACTGACACGAATTTAAAATCCTACTTAGTACTATGTAGAATACACAGAAGTGTGCAGTTCTTAAAAAGTCATCGAACTGAAATTGCATCTCTGGTCAAGTGCAGATACCATTATCAGTAAATGCATACATAAGTATCTCGGTCTTTGACCTGTCGTATTTTTTTTATAAGCTTCGGGATTCTGACCGAAGTTTTTAAGTATCACCTTTTTTATGCACAACGGGATGGTGCTTGGCTTTCACCTCACCTGATGATAAGTGACGATAAAGTCGGAGGTGGAAGAGCACTACACCCGGAATCCTCATCACTGAGGAACTAGCCTATCTTACCTCTAACTGACGGAACAAAACAATTTTTAAACTATTGTTATGGCGTCAGATTTAGGTAAGATGATGGTAGCTAGTCAGGCTGACTTGAAATAACCCCTGCCACCAACCAAACCGAATACAAATTGTACCCCCCCTGGGAACCAAACCCGGGACCCCTGTGTCTTACACGGGTGGACGAACCACTTGACCACAGAGGCGGTTAAAACCGTTCACCTGCCTACTTTTGCATAACTAACCACTATTAATGTGTCATCGATCTCCTCTACATTTATTTTTATTTATTTTATTTTAAGGGTCGAAATCGCTTTCTCAGGGGTTGACATAAACGAATTAGTTATAATAATAATTATTAATTACTCCTGATATTTGATAGGATTTTAAAAGTAATTTGACTATAGGGGGTATTAATTCTGAGGTATTAATTCATTTTGGAAAAGGGGTCTCTTGCCTAAAATAGTTTGGGAATCCCTGGTTTAGGTATTAGAGAACTGAGATAAATGTACTGTACATTCTATTTCAGTATAATAAGGAAGCATAATACATATAGTAAGGTGCCACAATTGAATCACACATGTACAAATCAGTTTTCACAAATAGTTTATGTTTATCAAAAGTCGAATAAACAAGTAACACCATTTATAAGCAAAAATCATGGACATTGAACACAAATTCAAATAAGGCAGTAAGCCAGTACAATTTGA
The DNA here is from genome assembly GCA_943789525.1 of Agriphila geniculea. Classification (NCBI taxonomy): domain Eukaryota; kingdom Metazoa; phylum Arthropoda; class Insecta; order Lepidoptera; family Crambidae; genus Agriphila; species Agriphila geniculea. The sequence continues at coordinate 5,890,989 of OX038898.1, read as the reverse complement.
GGCAAAACTATTGCATAACAGCACATGAGTAAAAAAACGTAACAGTTTATGCAAATTACACGAATTAGGCTTCGTATAGACAATTCGTACAATTTTAGACAAAATCGGAAAATGTCGATGTGACAATACTCCTTTCTAACCCTTGGTACACCTGCGTGATTTACCTAGGTGTTCCACGGGTATCTTTTTGTGCTGTGGTCTACCCAATAGGTGAACCATGGGTTATAATTATAATTATTAAATATCCAAAAAAAAAATCTCTTAAGTAGATTTTTTTACTTACCTAATTGTAATTAGAAAACAAGACTTTGATTGTGATGACTTGGAAGCTTCATATTTTTACAATAGACTTTAGTTTTTGATATAAATTTTGATACATCCACGTTTTAATGAGAAAATGGTTCTTGATAGAGAACATTTTTTGTTTGAGCGAATATTCTTGTATGAATTTTGGTTTACTTATTTGTTTTACTTTTCATTAAAATTATGTTATGTTTCTGTGCCCTGTTTATCAAAACTTAACAAGTCTTCAAGTAAGTATACTTTAAAAGAAAAAATTTACTAGTTCATGTAAATTATGTCTTTTTCTAAATAATTTATACAGTGCCTTTGGTCTTGAACTAGCGATAATTTAAAGGCGTGAAATACACCTAATTTTATCGACAAAAACGACCCACATATTGGGGTCTATCCCCGCTCCTGTTGGAATGGCCGCCATTTTAAATTTGACTTTTTATTTTAGATGGCCCTGCGGAAAAATATTAATTTATCCGGATTTAGAAATCCTACAGTTATAACAAAAATACTGTTCGAAAGCTAATAATATCACCTATCAATTTAAAAAATAAAATATGTAAATTTTTAGTTTAAATACGTCATAAAAAATACTGGAGTAAAATTTAATACGACATTTGTTTGATTTTCAAAAACTAGGACATGAATGTCCACTTTTGTTGCATTATTCAAATACACAGAGATATTACCTACAAAACGACTCTTAAATTTATTGCTCTATGTTGCATATTTCGAGAGCCATTGTTGTTTGAATATGACCCCTACAAGCACTAAATGGTTATTTTCAAAAATAAAAAAAATCAAAGCTCCTAAAAACTAGATTTTATCATTTGATGAAATTAGTATTCAGATATAATTATCAACCTCATTTAAAATATGTTCAAAATGCTTGTAATTATGTCCATTTTCTAAAATAATATTTTTTTGGTTACGTAAGGGTCATAGTTCAAACAAAAATAACTCTCGAAATATGCAACATAGAACAATTTTTTTTGTCGTTTTGTAGATAATATCCTTGTGTATTTGAATAATGCAAAAAAAGTGGACATTAATGTCCTAGTTTTTGAGAAATGTAATAAAAATTCAAAAAATCGCACTAATTTCGAAAAAAATCGCACTAATTTCGTTTAAAATTTTATTTCAGTAATATTTTAAGACATATTTAAACGAAAAATTTACACATTCTATTTTATAAATTGGTAGTTGGTATTATTAGCTTTCAAACAGTATTTTTGTCACAACTGTAGGACTTCTAAATCCGGAGAAATTAATATTTTTCCGCAGGGTCATCTAAAATAAAATGACAAATTTTAAATGGCGGCCATAGACCCCAACATGTGGGTGTTTTTGTCGATAAAATTAGGTGTATTTCACGCCTTTAAATTATCGCTAGTTCAAGACCAAAGGCACTGTATATGACACTTGAAAAATTGACAGACGGAATGGAGAGTCGCCGGACACCCCTCAGAAATACTCAGGATTTTACATTGATTTTTTACAAGTTGTAAGTTTTTTTACAAGTTGTGATTTTTTTATTATCTAAACTAATCACTAATACAGTGGTGAAAACATATTATTTAAATAAAAAAATACACGTCTAGCGTGGAATTCAACGTGTTATGATTAACGGATTTGTGGAAAAGTGTGTATTATATACAAGCATTTTCCTTGTGAAAATCACTGACAGTTTTGTGTTGTTTCCAACCACTTACTGTTTCTAGACCAGTGGTTCCTAACCTTTTCAATATTGTTACCCATATCACCTAGTAGGGAAGCAGACTTTACCCCCAGCGTGGGCTTGGCGGGGGAAAGGGGGAAGGGGGTGTTGCCGCTGTATCACATTCACAGTGCATAGCAAATAGTGTCATTGAAGTTGAAGAAATGGTATTTGAAATGAACCATAGTGTCATGTCTCTATTCTATTAATTCTTACTGGTACCACCTCTGTTACCCCCATAGCTGTTTTACCCCTGCGGGGCAATTACCCCTAGGTTAGGAACCAATGTTTTAGACTCTGGCAGAAATACAGTGCTTTGGGTCATTCTGACCCTACGAATGACACAGAAGTTTTTACAGAAATAGGGCCGCAACAAACTAATAGCAGCAAACTCTTTTATCCTTTTTTTCTTCAATTTCGGTAATTTTTGTACTATGAAAATTTCTTCCAGTGTTGTACGTCCCCTTAAAGTATGTTGTGCTTGCATCAAAAAAGTAAAGGGAAATATTCTATCCCGGCTTTTCGTAGACAAGTTGTTCTGTAAAATGTGTTTTACTTTAATAACTAGTAGTGTAAATTCCCACCGTTTTGTAAGCCTTTATAAAAAAAATAAGTTATAAGGTTGAAAATCAATTGTGTATTGTCACAGAAGAGAATATGTAATTCAGTTAAGATTATTTACATTTCATTGTTATTGAAGGCCATCTATAGATTGCTGATGGAATGCAATGTAACTAATTTAATATAAAATCTCATTTATTAAACAGTACAGTACCTACTATTTTTTAATTAACGGATTTACTTGTCCTCGAATACCTATATGGAGTAAAGTACTATTTTTAACTAAAGGATAGTAAACATAAAAATTAAATTATCTTTAATGTTCTGCGCCTTTTTACCAAAGGGAATCAATTTGGTAGAACCATGTTAACACTGATTTGAAATTTTCTAAATTTGAAATATCCTATAAAATAATTACTTTCTTAATCAAAACAAAAGGGAACTTTTAAACATTAACCACTAAAGAGTTTCTTTACATATTTTATAAGTTGATACTTCTACCACTGTGCTTCTAGACAGCATAGCCAAGGTAAGGTAATGTTCTTGGCTTCTTGCTAATCAATACTCTTCACATCGCACCTATAAAGAAACCATAAACAAGAGACAATGTAATCAAACCATCCTTTGCTGAAAAACATGTAACAAAAAAAGAGAGGTTTTAATTAAAAACTGTGGAAATTGTTCTCAATTCAAAATTTTGGCAAATGAAATTATTTTTTCATTCCGTACTCATTCGTTTCATTTCGTTTTTAAAGGCAGTGGCCGACAAGACAAAAAGAATATATATACAGCCAGAAAAAAAAATCTTATATATTTCTAAGGCTCTACAAAAAGGGCGGTGTCTGGAAAATTGATGAAAAGGAACTACGTAACAAAGAATAGGGGGACGCCCATTTTCAAAATGGCGTGCCTACAATCGGTGACGTAATAAATAAAGTTACACAATTTTGAATTCGCAACAAAATCTCTTTTGGAAGCTAAATGAAAATGTACTTAAAAATATCGCAAGCTATCTTTGAAAAGAATATTGCAAAGTTTTTGTTAGGTACAGTAATTTGATGAAAATTTTCTTTTTCAGCCAACGGTTTTATAAATAGTTCAATATATTACACAAAAATATGTTAATACATCTCTACAATTTTGTATTTTTGTCTCATTTTAGTGGATTCACAAATTCTAACAAAGCATGTAGGGTATTCAATTCTTTGTAGCTAAACAGTATGGGCTGTTATAATATCGATTTTGGAGCTAAAGAGAATGGGGATTTCGCTTAAGTGCTTTTATAGAATTTACAAAAAAAAGTAAAAAATAGATTTTGAATGTACCAAAGTATTTTTAGCGAGTACTTACTTTGTTATCGATGAAAAACAAAACAAGTTTAATTAAAGACAAAGCAACATTAAAGAGAATCGCGTCAGCAAAATTCAAAGATGGAACGAACCACTTGGAAATTCAAAAATGGAAAGCGTACTTACTGTGGGCATTCTCGAATCCTTATCCAACATGGCGTCTAACAAAGAGGTTTCGCTAAACTGAAATCCTATATTGCATTTAAAAAACGAACGCTAGCATTAAATAAAAAAAAACACTGCCGTCGTCCCTTTTTGCTGCATTTTGATGGTTGAGTTTTTAATTTTTGCGCGAGCCGTGCAGTAAAATGCATTCAGTCGGGTGCAACGCGAGGAACTGACCTAGGGCTTGAATGCAACGCGGCGTGCACACAGAGCTCAGCCGACACACTCACACAACCTCACCGTACATGTATATTCGCTCGATAGCATAGCAACAGATGTACAGAGCTTTAATTCCAAAAGAAAGTTGAAATAAATACGGCTTTTCAAAGCTTGCTGTGTTAAAAGCGCGTTTTGACTGCACCAATAAAGAATCGAATCGATTTCTCCTTGAAAATGCGGTGACATATACAAACTTTTTATTAAATGACAAACTTTTTACAAAATCTGGAAGGATTTGCGTAAAAAGAGGTTACAATAATGCTCAATGCGCGATATATTGTCTATGGTAAGCTTAACATACCTACTTTTTAAGGTTAGGATGATTCTTTTCCAGAAAATTTCATTTTATTCATGCGAGGTGTTGGATTCAGAGAACACTTTGCAAATATGTAATATAATACTTACCTAATGACTTAGATCTTGTATTTAAGGCGACATTATATGCAAAACAAGCGCCATTCCCGCAAAAAAATAATTACCGTGCAAATACAATATTCATAAGCATATGGTCCCCTCGCAAAATATCAATTGTTATTTAGAAACACACAAACTCAGTGACAAATAAATTGTTTGCAGTTTTGGAAATGAAAAAATCTAAAAACAGCAGTCTCGTTTTTATTTTCATCGGGAAAAACCACAGTTGTCATTAGTTTGTGTAACATAAATAAATACTCAAAAGGTACTTATATCAAGTAAAACTCTAGAAATGTGCAACTTAGAGCAATTATTTTAATGTTGTTTTGTAAATAATATCCAGGTGTATTACAATAATGCAAAAGAAAATTAATTAATGCAAGAAAATCTAAAAAAAGGCCCTGAAAATTTCGGTTTCGAATCGACTTTAGTATTTTTATGTATTACAGTAGCAAGTATGCACAAAGTTTTTTTTATTTGATATGTGTACCTTTCCAATAGTTTTAGTTTTTTTTATAAAGGACCTCTAGTAACTGAGACATATTTTTATCTAAAATAAAAAAAAACAATTAAAATGGCGGTCATTCCAACAGGAGAGGGGATGGATCCCAACATATGGGTGTTTTGTCGATAAAATTACTATACTTAGGTATATTTCACGTCTTTAAACTATCGCTAGAACAAGACAAAAGACAAACATAAAAGATCTATCCATCGACACCCCACACTATGAGATTGATGAGATTTTTTTATTTTTTATTTTATTTATTGAACACAACACTTTTTCGGCATTTTTAATTGAACAGGCCTTACAGGCGGCTTTATAAACTCTAACACTAGAGGTGGCCACTAATCCTCATTCGATAAGAAGAAGATACAATTATTCATGCCAAATTACATCTTTCTAGTACTAAGGATCTCTGAGCTAAGTCGTGGACAGACAGACGGACATGGTGAAATTTTAAGGGTTCCTTGTTGGCTTGGCTACAAAACCTTAAAAAATATGTTTTCAATAATTTCGAAAACTTTTACTATATAAACTGCCAATAAATAAAATTAAAAAAAAAACATTATCTTCCAGCGTTGAACGCGCCTTAAAGCCCGATTCACACATATCAGTGAAGTAGTACCGCCACCGTGATAGTTATTCGTTCATACATTCTCTATGAACAATTTGTACTCGGTTTGGTTGGTAGTAGGGCTTATTTAAAGTCCGCCTGGCTAGCTACCACCATCTTACCTAAGTCTGCCGCCATTACAACAATTTAAAAATTATTGTGTTCCGACAGTTACAGGTAAGATAACCAGTTCCTCAGTGATGAGGATTCTGGGTGCAGTGCGCTTCCACCTTCGGCCTTATCGTCACTTAACATAAGGTGAGGTGAAATCCGAGCACTGTCTTGTTGTGCTTTTAAAAAAAACCGGCCAAGTGCGAGTCGGACCCGCGCACGAAGGGTTCCGTAACAAAAAACGGCAAAAAAATCACGTTTGTTGTATGGGAGCCCCCCTCAAATATTAATTTTATTCTATTTATAGTATTTGTTGTTATAGCGGCAACAGAAATACATCATCTGTGAAAATTTCAACTTTCTAGCTATCATGGTTCATGAGATACAGCCTGGTGACAGACAGACAGACAGACGGATAGACGGACAGCGGAGTCTTAGTAATAGAGTCCCGTTTTTACCCTTTGGGTACGGAACCCTAAAAAAAGCAACATTTCCAATGAAAAATGGCTTAACATTGCGATTTACAACCCGCTTGCTAAGCTTAGAGATCGACTCGCACCAGATCATTTTCTTAGGCGGGAATCGAACCCGCGAGCTTTGGAAGCCCGGTCCAATACTCTTACAACTGTGTCACTGAGTCACTAGTGGCATCTTCGAAATTTTTCAAGTACACCTACTCTTTCGCTGCAAGCTAGCGTTATTTCACCAATGTGAGGAATTACCTCGACATTCAATAGGCATGATGTCATTTTTTTTATTTTATGTTACATAAATTACCTCTCAAAAAAAGAAACATTGATAAAAGAATTATTTCGCTAGCATGAAAACTTCCCGAGATATCACAGTTTGAAATGCACACAAATGGACTCACCCAAAAACGCTCCATACTAACGGCTACTCAATTATGAAGTCACGCCTGAGTAGTTTGTATGCAACGCGTAGGAAATTTGTTCGGCAGTTATATTAAATATTGTGTTTATCAAAATGGTTTCTTAGACAAATTTGCTATACCTACATTTTACGGACTAATAAAAGGTATCATTTCTTTAAAAAAAAATTATACTTTTTGAATGGACATGTCCACCCAACTTTGAAGGGTCTTAAAACAAATAATACGCAATATATAAAACCAAGAGGTATACAAGCTACTCTAAAAGTTTAATATGTTTACGATTTTTATTAGTATTTCGTTAGTTTATTCATTAGTTATCATCCCAATTGAAACATCTTTCCAGATATTTTGACAATTGATTAAGATGAAACAACTACATAAGTCATTTTGGGATTTTAGCATTCACAATACAATTTTTATACAATACTAAATATATACCACAAAAGTCTACTATATTGTTTTGTATCGTATAAAAATAGCATTGTAAATGCTAAAATATCAAATTTAAAAATTACCTATACAACTTGTTACAAAAACCCTTCTAAAGTATACATAAGGCAACAGGGACCAACTCTGAAATCGCGAAAAAAACTTAGCTGTTTCATACAAATTAATAACGAAAATATCTAAATGTATGACGATGAACAGTAGATGTTTTTTTTTGCGATTTCAGAGTTGGTCCCATCAGTGGCGAAGGGTGAAATTATGGCGAAGGTAAGCCGATCTACAAAAATTTTATGATCTGCATAGTGGATTATTGGGATGGAATTCCTAAAAGGTAAGCCGGTGGGAATCCGCTTGTATGGACCCTTCGCCACTGGGTCCCATAGTAAAAGTTGTTCAGTTTGATGGTCCCTATCTACCATATCCGGCTTTATGGGTTTTTGTAACACGTTGTATAGCTGTTTCATCTTAATCAATAGGCTATTTTACACCATGTAAGATAAACTATAAAAATGCATATTTAAGATAGATTTCATAAATAGTAAACGAGAAACGTCGATATTTATTCATAAAAATGCAATATAAATTTTATAATTCAATTTTAAAAATCGTCTTTTTTAATCTATTCATCAAATGTTAAAAACGCCCTTCGCCATATTGGATTACGATGTGACGTCACTCCGATAGTAAACAAACATGACAGCTCTCTTCTCTCTGTGATTGTGATAATAAACAGATTTTCATCGATTTATTTTGAAATCTTATAGGTGATTACTACATCTGTGAACTATTATCCTTTATTTTATTAAATAGCATCATGAAATACAGTTTTGTTAAAGCAGAAAGTACAAATCTACCAAGGATACATTCATTCATGGTGGCGAAATTTTTTGCGTCCAATCCAATCCCGATTTCTGTTCTGCAGAGTTGAGAAATGTTAAAACAGCAATGTAAGTACTTAGCATATATCAAGTTTTGTCTAACATAAAGCACAATAACAATACAACACGATAATACCCTGTGTTATCTATAACAATCTAACATAACCTATTTTTTTTATTAGGTCCTGGGAGGACGGAGAAAGTCAACTTTAGCGCTGTGTCACCTAATAATTAAAATAATGATGAAGACTGATGTTTTATAAGTAAGATCTCCCATCTTTTCAATCAAAAAACCATATCATTCCTAGAAATTAAAACTAGAGATCAACAGTAAAAATGGCTTTTGTTTGTGGCATTAACTAAAATTATGGCAGAATCACAGCCTCGAAATGCTAGTGAGTCAGTGTAAAACAGTGGATGGTACCAGATGTGACCAGAGGGTCGTTATGATTTTTGTGCAAAAATTCCAGGAACTTCAGCAATATCAAGAGGTAAGAAACTGGAGGAAGTAAGGAAAACAGTGGAAAAGAAAATGGAATGAAGATAGAAAAATGCAGTCTATATATTATTTCTGTGGCATTAACATTTACAAATTAATAACAACCCTACTTTTGAAATTAAGTGTCCGTCTAGTGAAAAAAAAGCACAGGACTATTTTTCCAACTTAAAAGTTTGTAAACTACTGAAAATACACTTTTCATGTTATAAAAATAACTGTTTTTTTTATAATTTAAGCCTACCTACTCTACTCCTATCCTACCACAGATCAAAGAAATGAGTTTTGCTTCTGAGTATCCTACCGTACCCTACCTTATGTATAGTATAGATAGTGCATATTATGTAGGTACTTTTTCACATATTTTGCACTCATGCACATGAGATAAATACACATCTATTACATTCTTTAAATCAACTCTGCTAAGTGTTCACCAACATCATCTTTTATACAGTGCGCAATGGAAATAAAAAAAACTGTACATAATATTTTTTTGATATATTTATTTGACCGCTGTATTCATAATAACTACATTTTATAAAATCAATGTTTTGATATTTTGACTATAATGTGTGTGTAGATAGCTGGTCTAGGCCAAGCGAGGCAGGTGAGTAAGTAAGTGCTTTATTGTGCATAGAAACAAGGTTAGAAAAACGGATCTTGTTAACTACAAATAGAGGTATCACTAGTTTCTAACTTTGCAGGCGTACACACACACACACACATTTAAAAATATCAACAAAAAGAAACACAATTTCTACTTAAAATAAGTCACCAGATCACTGAACGCATCTTTAAAACATGGCAAACTCTCTCAATATTCGACTGACACTCTACAAAACTGGCTATTTGTTTCGTCTGCCGCCTGCCGCACTTCAGCTTAGTACTACTTGGACCGCTCTATCATCACACTTCTTAATTTCAGGTGTCAAAAAATCTAGAAATAATAGTACAATATGATTAGTATAATATCAGTCCTAGCCTAGTGATAATGTTCATAATTTATTACAACTGCATAAAATACTAAAAATAAATTACCTTGATTACAAGATGGTACTTTGATTTACCATAATTTTCATTTTGTATGGTCTCTTCAGTCTCCTTAATTGTTTTGTAGACATTCTTTGCCTTTCAATAAAGGATGTTCACTTGGAGTGGACTCTGTGGACTTGTGTTTCCTATAGCTTGGCAATCAAATCTGGATGGTACGCAGTTTGGTTTCATCTGAGTTAAGCAGAACCCACTACCTTATACTGTGTATAATTCTTCACATAATTTTTTTAGCTAAAATATAGAATATAATAAGTATTTATGAAATTTTCAAATCACAATATAGCAAAACATAACCTATAAATACATAGGTCACAAAATATGACGATTGTTTTGTAATACTAACATGAAGTTTTATTTTGTTTATTCCATAGTTAATTTACCATTTCTAGCGCATAGGTACTTACATCAAAGTGGTCTTCACAGAAATACATTCTAAAATAGTCTAGTTTTTGGGGACAATGATTTTGGATAGTATTATCTCTCTTGCCAGTTTAGTGTTTCTCATTTTATTATCACTTGGCACTTGAATCCACAATTTTGTGGCGTTTTTACACTTGTATTATTGGATTCAGGCACAAGACACCAAAGATTTACATTTTATAAGTCATTAATTCTTGTTACTTTATACTTGGTCTTTCGCACTATTGTTTGTTTACTAACGGAGTGACGTCACGAGCCTAAACAGCATGGCGGCTAGTGTTTCCGCGCGAAAATTCAAAATCATAAATTAAAAACGTGTTTTAGGGCATTTAATGGTTTTATAAAATTAAATTGAAAATTCTGCTGGCTTATTTCGACCTCAGGATTAATTTAAAACAGTTTTCAAAAAATGGTGTAATTCCCTATTGTCAAAATATCTGGAAAGATGTTTCGATTGGAAAAAGCGTGAGATGGTACTAATATACATCCTCCCACCCACGGGTAGGGTTACCAGGACCAAACTTCGGAAATCCGGTCGCAAAAGGTTGAAAATCCTTTTTTTTGACAAAAGTAGGGTCTTAGGCTCAAATTAAAAAAAAAGTTGGCCAAGAAATTAAAAACAATATTAGGCACAACTAATTATTATTATACTTAGGTATAAATTTTTCTTTTTCTTTTTATAAAAAATTTACACAAGATTAATTTCTTATAAGAAAATTATGGTCATCTTTCAGGAAATCACCCATTTATCCCAATCGCAGCGAGCGTAGCACGCCGCGCGCTCCGAGCTGTGCGGCTATGATAGGTTATACAAAATAATTACAATCAATGATGGTGTAATGATTCTGACCAAGCACGATCGAAAAATCCGGTCTGGAATGAAATCCGGGCGGAGTCCGGTCTAAGCTCTTAAAATCCGGTCAAGACCGGATTTATCCGGTCAGATGGTAACCCTACATGGGAGAAGCCTACTCTATGGGACTCCTGCAGTGGTCTTTGTTATGCTACGGCTCCACCCGCATAGTATAATATAGGCGTTTCGCAGATGTGGCCAAGACTTTAACGTGTTAATTTACAAACGACAGTACTAAATTTACATAACGCCTTAGCTAAAGCTTAGTTGGACTTTACCATTAACGTTAACGCAGGTGTAGCAGTAGCATTATGATGAAAATAATTAATGTTACCTGTAACTACCTACCTACAGTACCTACTGTACGTTTTCTGTTAATTGACAAACACCGTTGTATCCACTTCTCAGATTTCCGCGCGTACTATTCATTGAAATCAGACACTTTTACTGATTCAACTGTGTTGTACGGTCAACAGCAAAAAACTATTCTTCAAGTAAGTAATTTTAAATCTTAACTACCAAGATAGGTTTTTAGATAAAAATTGTGTTTATACTTGGTTAAACGAGCTTTAAATCAATATTTGTTTTATTAAGAACCCGAGAGCCTTTTACAAAAAAAACATAATATTTATGTACGTCCCACTTTCTGACATTATTAACTCATGTTTAAGGTTTAAAATCAAGTAGGTAAATCGATCAACGATCATCGTCCAATAGTAGTGATTCTGTTTTGTAATATTCATTTCATATAATGGTAGATTGTAAAATAGTAAACTACTTACTCGTATAGTAGAATAATTTTGCAGTATACAAACTTACGCTTTCACCACAGAGTTGGGTAATTTCTAATCATTAATTACAAGATACAATTGCCACAACTTCTCTACAATACTTTATTTAAAGCCCGAAAACCTGATTTATTTCAATAAGTCATTATCATCATCATCATTCTATATATTACATTCTTCTTCTTCTTCTTATTTTAGTTTTGGCAATCTACATTCCCCTTGGAAGTATTTTTTGCCAGTGTCAAGTGTTGAATAGTTCAGTGGTAGATTGTTTCAGTTTACATTGAAATGCGGGTGCATCGCACTTCAATGCTGCTTGGAGCATTTGGCACCAAGTATATCAAGACAGACAGTTTACTCGGTAAGTTCTGCCGAGGTAGCCACCACTACAATAAAAGTCTCAGCTTCACACAACCAAGGTCGCGCCTATTTCAATTATCCCACATTATTGTTCAGTTGCGTAGACACTTGTACTACAAAATTGTTTAAAAAAACAAAAAACCGACTTCAAAAAACCTACCTCTAAAAAGCAAGAAATAATATTCGTAATAATAAAAACACGTCTATTGAAGTCGGGTGGGGCTGGAGTACAAATTCCTTTTTTTTATTCTAAAAGCCACACCCGACTTCAATAGACGTGTTTTTATTATTACGAATATTATTTCTTGCTTTTTAGAGGTAGGTTTTTTGTTTTTTTAAACAATTTTTTATTTTTTTATTTTTAGTGTAGGTACCTTTTGTACTAGGTAGTGTAGGTATATTATTTAGGTAGAAATTAAAATCGGCTCAGCCAAACGTCAGTTAATCGCGGAGAAACATACATACATGCGGGTCAAACTGAGAACCTCCCTTTTTAAGTCGGTTAAAGAACTACACTTAAGATATCCCATATCCAACAAAAAAATAATTATCTTATTCAGTTCATAAACAAAGAAGTTATACGGCTGATCATCGAGGTAGTTCACACAAAATCATACTATTTTTGTGCTTTTTTCAAGATTACTTGAAAAGTACTGAACCGATTTCAATATTAAAAAAAATGGGACCAAATTGAAAGTTTACCTAATGTAATAACGTTTGAATCATTTCAATCGGTCCAGCCGTCTTCGAGTAATCGGTGTACATACAAAAAACAAACAAAAAAAAAAAAAAAAAAAAAACGGGTCGAATTGAGTACCTCCCTCCTTTTGAAGTCGGTAAAAACTGCACCAATTTTAAGACACAATATCCACTATGAATCAATTTGCAAATAATTAAAATAGACACCGAACCAAGCCCGACAAAATGGCGCCAAAAAAAAAACATATATTACGTTTCTAGACCTTTGCACTTCGTTCCGAATTATGAACTGCAAAAAAGTAGCTACTCATGAAAAAACTCTTATGTGACCAAATGTCTTGACTTCAGACTTCATAGATTCCACATTTTGTGGAAGTTTTGGTGAGAAAACTCACTAATTCACTTAGACAGTGTAAGAATTTGTGAAATCGAAAGAGTGCTTTGTACTATCGGAGATTACAGCTACGACATATAATATACATTTATAAATTTTACCCATAAAATAACTAGTGGCTCTGTAAGGCTGTAGACCTCGCGTTTGTAACATTTGTCAAAATGGCTAAAATATGTTTTTCCCCCATATCTGATTCTCTACCATTCTGGAAAATTTCGAAAAACTGAATGGACAAAAAACATCATTTAATTATAGATCCTGCTCACAAAATTTCACGAGAATCTGTTAAAAATGCGACCTGAAGAGGAGAATAAACGGACAGCGGACAGCTGGCATACGAAAGCATTTTTGCCCAAGATGAAAAGGAGATGCTCCGCGCTTGCTAGGTCTAGAAATGTTTGCGAGTTCTAGCAGAGGGAGTGTGTGTTACTCCCGACGCGATCGAAATCGAGTTCGAATCGAGTTAATGTGAAAACGGTACTGTGTTTTAATGTACTATGGGCAACATCGTCGCTTAACCAGTTTGCAACAAAAATCGTGTGCGCGCGTATTGCCCCTGCACGAACTAAACGTATGTGATAACGGGCGCGGCGTGCAAGCGATTTTAACCTTAGCAGTGGTTTAAGCGACGCTGTTGCCCATGGTACCTACCAAAATAACAGGTTTTTAACGAACCCATAAAACACTTCCGTCATTTGTTTTTCGGCTCAAGGAGCTGCTGTTATTCAGTACTGTAGTACCACGTAGTACCATAACGTCATGATTACTACAGTGAGGTAACTCGGCAGCGTTGACAGGCCAACGATGAGGTGGGGTGCGGGGCAAAGGGCGTCCCCCACAGCCACCGCGCAGGCGCTAACTAACAAGTACCTAACTTTTCACTACTGAAAGTGCGGTACTGTAGTACTATCGTCTGTATTCATGACCAAGACAGAAGATATAATAACACTATGGTAGTACTGAAGTCCGATATGGAAACTCTACCTTATTTATGACTAGGGTTTCTAACAATACTGTTTTTCACTACATTATACGTTTTACTGTTGAACAAAAATAAAATTCAAAATTCAAAATAATTTATTCAGTCTAGGCTGTTACAAGCACTTGTGAATGTCATAGAAGCTACGCCATCGGTTCGCAAACCCTAAGCGGGAGACCTTGTAACGAGAAGAACCGGCAAGAAACTCGTCAAGGGCTGCTTTTTTCTCCCTGTATATTTCATACAGAGTCGTCAACATTGAAAAATGAGCTCCACGTTTAAAGTGAGGTCATTTTCCATCACAATAATTAACAAAAGTTTGCACACAATGGGTAGGTAGGTTAAAATTAAATATATCTACTACATTCAGATAGGTAAATGTGAGAGTAAATAACTTTCAACTAGTTGAGAATTTGAGAAATCACTCTGTCTGCTACTCGAACCAAAAAACACTTGATGCAAGACATAAAAAGTAAAAACGCAATTCTTACAATTCAATATGCGTTAAGATAGGTACTCAGAAGCAGACCCATTCCCACTGGCAGCACCCGTTCACGAGCATGACGCATGGACCAGCCATCGCTTCGCTCAACCATATTTGAGGGAACGTAACGACCCGCCCCACACGACACCACCGCAGAAATGATTAAAGAGAGCATGACATACTTAGGCTACCCATCCTAAGGCACCGAATTGAAAACTAATATCCAAAAGCTTTTCATAGGCCTTTACTTACAAAACTATAGACGAAAAAATACGAAAAAATATTACGAAAGCAAAATAATCATTTTAGTCATTAGCAATAAAAAAAAGTGAGAAATCAAAACAAGGTAAAAGTATACAAAATACTGTTATCAGTATCACTGGTAGTAGGTAGTAGGAGAAAATTCTGTTATTTTTCTAAAATACTGTTTGTTTTCTTCTCAGACCCAAACATATTTTGATTTATTGTAAAGAAAGTTTGCAACCCTACTTATTACAAACCAAACACTACATAGGCCGCTATCTAAAAATCAACAATTCTTCTAAGAAACAAAATCTGCTAACATGCAATAAATAAATTACTTACAGGAATTTGACGCTACAATTTACTTTCACTCATCTAGCTATATAGAGATTAAAATAAAGAACTTAAGTAGCCGTAATTTCTAAAATCGTCTTGAGCAGCGTTTTTCAAATAGTGGGTAACGCTGCAGTATTGTCCCATGAAACTTTTTTATGTAATTTTTTTCAATATTTGCATACACGTCTATGTGTCGTCACAGGTGACCACGCGCTTACTTCTGGCACATAGTTATAAGTACTATCGTACAGAAAGGACACTCTCCGCCTCGCCCCAGAATCAATTACCTCACTCCACCCCGCAAGTTCATATGCCGAATTGTGTGCTCGTTTAGTGTTCATCAACTGTCAACTTAATTTGATATTCAAAGCAATGCGTCGTAACTTTCCTTATTTACCAAAAAGTTCCATGAATTATGAATTGAAAGTCGCTTATACACTTACTTATACAGTACAAACTGTAGCCTTAGACTTACATACATAAAGATGCGCGTGTACAAAATCGTCATCTGACGTCATCTTTTTTATCACTGAGTCTTTGCCTTTTACTGTCGATGCGTCACACAGTTTTGCAATTTTTGAAGTGAAAACTTCTTTAGCGGCGTTGTACGCTTTTTTGTAAGGGGGAAAAATGCTAAACTCGTGTCAGTAAGAATTACGTGACCCTGATCGAAAATTCGTAAGACGGATGTGACGGATGGAGAGTAGACAGCCGGCGGCGGAAGTATCCCCCCTCTCTTTCTACGGGGCGCGGTGAAAATGGCGGCGCGTCATTTCAAGACGTAAACACTTGTGTCACCATAACAACGCGCTAATTTTTTAATTCAATGTCAAAACTCTAGATTTACTGACTTTCGAGACTCTAGACTTTCGTACAATACTGTTCTGTATTCGTAAATTCAAATGCAGAGTAAATTCGTAAGACGGCAATTCGTGCAAAATTATTCCCTAACCATTCCAAAATATCAAAAATGCACAACGTTAATATTCAAGTTTTCACTTCTGCCGGCACTCCCGGAGTGCAACCCGATTTTTTATATTTTTTTAATTGTAATCATTCATCATCTGTGTACTGTATGTGATGGAAATAAACAATTTATCTGTCTATCTAAACTTGCTTTCATGGTTTCTTCATTTCCCTTATATGAACCAGGAGGGCTAAAAAGCTTGTGGTGGGTCACGATGGGGAATCATTAAAATAACTGGGCCAGGGCATATTAAAGTTTGGGAAACGCTGGTCTAGAGATTAAAATATAGAACCTCTAAAATATTGAACCTTTGCTACATTAAATTATGCTAGTTTATACAGGGTGTTTGGTAATGGCCTTATAAAGCCGAATATGGTAGATAAGGACCATTAAACTGAACAACTTTTACTATGGGACCAACTCTGAAATCGCTTAAAAACAGCTGTTTCATACATTTTGATATTTTCGTGATTAGTTTTTGTACGTAGCAGTCGATTTTTTTTGTGATTTTAGAGTTGGTCCCATAGTAAAAATTATTCAGTTTGATGGTCCCTCTCTACCATATCGGGCTTTATAAGGCTATTACAAAACACTCTATAAAGTGGTACTAAACGATGTGATGATACCAGGGCTCTGTCACTCCGCACGCGATTATGAAACGCTCGGCGTCCTCTGAGAGGACAAATTTCATACATCAGAAAAGATAAAACCTACGCGATAGAAAGAGAGGCAACTACTAAGTGAATGTTTTGGAGCGAAGGGTGTGTGACCGAATTGCACTTTATTGTGTCGGAGCAAGAGTCGGAATTTATTTGAACTATTTTGTGGAGTGCAATTTCTGTACGCTAGTACTATTATCTATTCTGTGATGATATTAAACAGCTAATAGTGTTGTTTAAACTGAAAAACATTCTTCAAGGAACATAAGTCGGAAAACTATTTTTTTACGCCATTCCATAGTAAGTCGGTCAGCTGACCAATACATTTTGTATGGTATGAAAAATTATTTTCATTTTTCGACCTGTAGGGGCAGTAACTCTTCGCCAGGTAATCAGCGAAAAGGGAAGTACTTCCACCGAGCTAGGTGACTTGTGCTCGGGGACCGCGGTCCAACCGTTCTTGGTTGGTAGTTGTATATATGCTGAGTCGCTGAGAAAACTCCGTTAGCGAGATGTAGGATTTCCATACTGTTTTCCTCTCGCTTCATACTAATTCGTCATTTGTTTCCGCATCAGGCGCCATCTAGTTAAGTCGATGTGTAATCATTGTTGTACGGTGTGTTGCGTAGTCTGTGAAGCGCATAGTAGATGCCGCTGCGCTCAATTCATACTTTTCGCTGCTCCTGCATTTCTTCATAATTTATTATGTAGCGTATGAATCTCGCCGCTACACGACCTATGTTCCTTGGAGAAAGTTATTCAGTTTTTACAACATTATCAGCTGTTTAAGTATCATCAGATCATTTGGTTCCACCTTGTATAATATTTGTATGTACCCACAACTGTTGTTAAAAAAGACAATGAAAATATAAAAGTCACCTTAACATTGCTACATAAATAAACACACACATTATCTTTCCTTGCTGCAGTTAGGTCAAACAATGTTATCTGCACTTGATAACACTGCATTTCTGATTGGCTGTGTCATGGCCGACCATCGGGCAGTACCACCTACTTCACAAATCAGTTGAAATAATGCATTATTGTTATTAGGGAGTCAATTTTTGAATACTTTTTTATGCACAATGTGCTTGGCCTTCACCTCACCTGATTTAAGTGACGATAAGGCCGAAGGTGGAAGTGCACTACACCCGGAATCCTCATCACTGAGGAACTGGCTATCTTACCTCTAACTACCGGAACACAACAATTTTCAAATTGTTGTTATGGCGTCAGACTTAGGTAAGATGGTGGTAGCTAACCAGGCGGACTTAAAATAAGCTTACGAACCAAACCGAGTACAAATTGTAGGGAATTGAACCAGAATTTCTTTTTATTCTAACTGAAACACGGCAAATAGTAGAAATTATACAGTAAATTCAACAGTAAGTTCGACAAGTTGACTAAATATTACAGCTTTCGAAAATTAACAAATTTAAATTAAATCAGATTGAATTTATCAAAACAAAACTGAATGTTATTTTACTTAATCTCTGTTGTGTTAGTTGGAGAAGGAAAGTATTAAATTATTTCTTTCAGTAAGTACCTACCTTACCTAGAATGGTCTACGTTGATTGAAATTATTTCATTTGATAACATCACACGAGAGAAATTATTTTGTGAAGGAATACATCAAATAAACTCTAATTTTAAAATCACAACCGTTACCTAGCTAGGACATAACAGCTAGCAGCAAAAAGTGCTAAAGTATAAATAATTAGACAACTCATTAATTTTTAGTCTTGGTAAAAATAACATATCTATCTTTAACTGAACTCAAGGTCAACAATGCTATACTTAGTATAATAATTATTTCTTAAAGTCTAGACTATAGACAAAACAAACTAATTGGATGTTTCGTAGATACTGAGTCAACCAACGTCTAGCAAGTTGAATCTGGTATCTAATAATAAATATAATTTGTTAATATTAGAATTTACATAAGTGGGAATTTATTCATAAAATTCATTAGTATTGTTTAATGTCTCTTTTTGTAAAATATATTTCTTAAGGGCCCTATGCCGTCAAAAGCGACCTCATTTTAAATTATTGCTTGCCAAGATCCTACAAAGTGTATCGAAAATAACACGCACAAATTGAAGCTAAGGTTTTATAGTTTATTTAAAAACAATGTTTATTCAAATTAAAATCATTTTCTATTAATAACTTATTAAATAAAAACCTCTGAGGACACCACTTTCGGTATGGGATGTACCTTTAGTGTTAGGGCTCGGGCAACAACAATTTACATAGTCGTGATGGCGGAAGTTAGAGGTATGATAGCCAGTTTCGGGTGTAGTGCGCATCCATCTTCGTCCTTATCGTGAGAAAAAGGCCAAGAGCTTAGGCGGCCATTACACACGTCAATCTGGTGTAATCTGATCAAAACCGCAGATTGATGGAATTTGATGCGGTTGGTTTGCGACGTTACACGGTCAATCCAGCGAGATCTGGATCGCAGTAGATCTTGGTAGATTGACAATCTACCACGATCCACGGTGGTCTTTGGTAGGGTTGCCAACTTTTTGCATTAATTTTCGCGTGATATCGATCGATGACCTGAGTGGTGCAGTATTCAACATGCCAGTCTACCACGCAAGAGATCCCGGGTTCGATTCCCGGACGTAATTGAAATGATGAATTTTAATTTCTGTGACGGTCTGCGTGTAATAAGTACCTATCTATTTCGAAAAGTAAGTAAGTACCCAGTAAAATCTGTTGTCTAGCACCCATTTTATGCCTATGCCTCGTGGACATTCGAAAGATTTGACTGGTATTAATTGTTTTTTTTATGAGATTTTTCGAATGTCCACGCAGATGTAGTCACGGGCGGAAGCTAGGTAGTTAAAAATAAATGTGGACTTATATTTTTTTATAAATTTATCAGAAGTAAGAAATACATACTACATGTAAATTTCTATGTTTAAAAAAAATACCTAGGATACCTTTGACCGAGATAAAAATTATCCTATGTTTTAATCTTGGCCAATAAACTGTGCGCAAAATTTCATCTAAATCAATTCAGCCTTCAAAAAAAACATGTATCGGACAGCACAGCAGTAGATTGCGATAAACAGACTGCAAGTTCTCTGTTCGTCTGCATGTTTGTTTTTTAGTGATTTTTCGAATGTCCAACCACGCGGATGAAGTTGCGGGCAGAAGCTAGTTAAAACTTAATGTCGACTACATTTTTATAAATATTCCAAAAGCAAGTACCTACATACTATAATTTTTAATGTTTTGAAAATAATACTATTACCTCGAAAAAAAAGGTGCCAACCCTAAGCCAGACCAAGCCAGATTGACGTAGATTGACAATCCAGCACAATCTGATCACGCCAGACCGCGCCAGATTGAAACAGATTACGAACAACGTTACACAATCAATCTCTGTCAATCTGGCGCGGTCTGGCGTGATCAGATTGTGTGTGTAATGTGTACCTTACACGTTGTGGCTAAATAAATAGGCTAAATTATACAGGGTTAGTTTTTGTCACTATCCAAATAAGGAGTGTTCAGTTCATGAAACTGAACAACTTTCTCAAAAGAACATAGCTAGCGTAAGCTAGTATTTAGCTAGGAAATATATTCCTAAGTAAATGACTGCCACAATGTATTGCCTTTATATATAATATAGTGTAAATAAATCATTTTTCATAAATATATAAAATTTGTACAACTTTGTTGAGCATTAGCATGAGATCGGGTAGTCTAAAAAATGGAAATCTTATCTTATTCTATGAAAAATTAAATGCCCTATAACTTTTATAAAAGACAGTTTTCGATATTTTAAGTCCTTTACGAGATATGACCGAAAAACCGCAAAAATACCCATTTTTTTGTGGTGTATTTCAACACATACCGGGTGTAACACTTCAATCAACGAAGCCGAGGTATACGTATTCTGCCGATCATCAGGACCATTTCTGTTCAAAATTATTGCTGGGAAACGATTTTAATTTTTGTTGTTAAAAAAGCATTGCATACTTTACCACGCAATGTAACGCGTATAAAAGACCGCGCCTACGAGTGAATGCTACACAGCTGCTGCGTGCGGCTGAGTTGAAAGGCAACGTTTATAATTATGCGTGCTCATGAAATATATAGAGAGATGACGTTTTGAAGCCATTGTTTCTTACGAAATACATACAATTTTTATAATGATTCTGTAGTCAAAAATTAGAAAATAACGAATAAAATAAGATTTCATAAAAAATGGGAAGAAATATTTTTGACTTTGACCTTCAATAACTTTGTAACTATTGGTTTCCCAGGTATAGTCTAAAAGACAAAAATGATCCTAATGATGGGCAGAATGCGTGGACTCCGGCTTCGTTGAGTGTCTTGTTACACCCGTTATTTCTTGGAGAAAGTTGTTTAGTCTTGGACTGAACAATTCCTTAGGATGGTAACCAAAAATATCAATTTTTTACACGACTGCCCAAAAAAGAGTGTATATGTGTTCAGGGTTCATGTATGTTTGTGGGTATATGAGTTTTTTTATTCCACCATAACTTCTCAATGGCTCAACGGATTTTGATGTATGGGATATCGTTAGAATCCTTATATCATTCCAAGTGACACTGGCTATTTTTTTTTAAAAGTCAATATGGCGACTGCACTACGCCGTTTTCAAATGTGAAAAAATATTTTTTTCTTTAATTATTACAATAGGGGAATCAAATGAAAGGCCTTAATGGGCACATTTCAAAACTATATAATTTGTTACTAAAATGTGTGAAATAAAAATAAATAAATTTAAAAATATTAAAAACACGACTGCCCTGCCAGAAACCAACTAAAAAGTCAAATAACAAGTGGCATAAATTGTCCCACAAAACGGTCCCCCGACTGCTTTGTGGGAAGTATTTTTAAATTTATTTATTTTATAAACTTACATTATCTGAACCCTGTATTCGGATCATAAGTATCTACCACTATGTAAGTACCAAACTTTGGTATCATACACGGCCGAAGGGGAATGTTATATTCCTTACTGGATACTGGTTACCAAACATTGATGAAGGGTATCAGAAAAATAATAAATCTTTTCACTTGGATACCAGTATCCTACGACGATCATTTTTTCTTCGTATGATACTGGTTACCAAAATTTGGTATCATACACGGCCGAAGGCGATTTTTCGCAATGTTAGCCTATACTTCAAACCAATTCTAAACATAGTCAAGTAGTTATTTATTTAAGACTGTATATCCGCATCTCAAAAAATTTGCGTTTTTCCAAAGAAGTTATCTAAAGAACGAAAGCATTGCTATTGATGTAAACTTTAATTTTAGGAATTCTTAAATTACTGCCGTATAGAGAGAAAAACATGTTAATTATCAGGTATTTTATAACGAAGACAATCTATTCAAGTGGAATTTCAAATTTGCTGGTCAGAGGTATTTTCCACAAAAGTTTCAGCTGTACCAAAAAAGAATACGAATCATATTTATTTTTTCACTTATTGTTTGAATTGTCAAGGAGTGCACTATAGAGAGAAAATAAAAAAAAATGGTTTTAATCACAGAGAAAATAAAATATAAAAAAATGCTCAAATCGGTACCTTTTGACATCTTTTTTTACTGGTATTTAAAGTCATTTTTTAGGAATAATGAGGTATAATTTAATAGGAATCTCATTACGGCTCGCGCAGAGTTGTTTTATTGAAAATTTAAAAATGGAACGTGATGGGAATCTACTCCCTTCCAAAATGTTTTCCTCTTAAGGTGTATATTTTTTAATTTTAATTAAATCATATTTTCTGGAATAAAACCAATACGGAACTCTCTGCTTAAGTTTTAATGGTTCTTTAGTTTACTTACAAGACTTACAGTAATTTAATTAAAACCAATATACTTAAGTAATAAAAAAACCGGCCAATTGCGAGTCGGACTCGCGCACGAAGGGTTCCGTACCAAAAAACGGCAAACAAATCACGTTTGTTGTATGGGAGCCCCCCTTAAATATTAATTTTATTCTGTGTTTAGTATTTGTTGTTATAGCGGCAACAAAAATACATCATCTGTGAAAATTTCAAGAAAAAATTCTTTCTAGCTATCACGGTTCATGAGATACAGCCTGGTGACAGACAGACAGACAGACGGACAGCGGCGTCTTAGTAAAAGGGTCCCGTTTTTACCCTTTGGGTACGGAACCCTAAAAACGTAGTATTTCTACTTTGTAATAAGTCAGTCAGTGGCACTAAATTAATGAAATATAGCTCATATCCATCACATTTCCATTGAATATAAAAAAAATGTGTAAAAATCTTACTTTTTTAATCCGCTATGGAACGTACCGTCCGCAAGACGAAACGCAAGTGCGTGCGCACTTAGCAACAGCATAATTCCACCACACCCCACTTTTGTCTTAACCAAGGCCTTTGACAATGTTGCTCACCCATTTTAAACTTAAACAACACTCAATAAGGCGTAATTTTAAATGAGTTTTAACTGTCTGTAGCAGAAAACCGGCTGTGTATAAATGATAAGGCGAACGAAGACTTACGTTTTGTTTGTTTTTCACTGGGTGTACCACAGGGCACTTACTTGGGACCGCTAGTGACCTTGATTTTTAAGGGTCGCTTATTCAGTGATACCTGTTAGTATTAAACGGGGATGGACGGCCTTGGTGTCTTTTTGACACATGGTGTTTTAAACTTGTCTTATATTTTATTGGATCCTTTGGAAATCAAGTCACGAGTAATTTTCTTTCTTTTATTCCTCACTATATAATATTATATATAATATTAACTATTTTCCATTTTCCTGAATTTTTATATGTATGTACTAGGTTGTCCTCTAAATAGTTGCACCCACTCCCTTATTGTCCTGTATCTTATATCTCTTTCTATAAAGGTTGCCTGGAAGAGATTTCTGTTTAGCAATAAGACCACCTATTGTGTAGGTACTTTCTTCTTTTTCTTTGTTTGTAATGTTTTTCCATGTCCAATATTTAATATTATTATTATTATTTTATAAAAAAAAGATGTTCCTAATTAGTTTGGCTGAACAAAGTGAACTAGCGATTCATTAAGTTGGATAAACATTTTTATGTTACAGAAATACATATAGTCATATATGATTATGATTTTACTCCAGTTGGTAAAAATAATAAATACATAATCTTTATTTTTCTACCTATTTACAAAATTTGTAGTACATTCTTATTTATCGTACTTATTCTAGTTACAGTAAATATTACAGCTGGTACACTATACTGGGAAAACCTGTGTCAAGTACCAGCAACCTTCCATTTGCAATTGATTAGAATTGTTATGATAAATTACACTGACATCCTTCTGAAAACGTTAAAAAGGCAATAATTTAAAGTAAGTTAATGCTAAAAATGTTGCTAATCTAGTTAATAAAAAAACAATGTCAAACACAAATTGAAAAAAATAAACAACAATACTTGCAAAACCTTGAAAAACTAGTATGCTTTAAGTGTATTTTTAAAGAACTCTCTTGATAATGTATGTACCCGATTTTTTTTTGTATCAGTTTTGAAGTTTGGAATTCTCAAAAATAAAATTGTATGGTACCTACCTACTATGTGCTTGTGGCAGTCTAGATTAGAACATCAAAAGCTCCACATGAAAAGTGTAGACTGCAGAGGTTTTCAAACTTTGGGAATTAATTATTTTCTAGCGCCCATTTGTTTTATTTTACCACATACATACTGGAATCACATTTCTTCCAACGACGTCAAGGGGGTGCTATAGCTCACTTTGAAAAGCACTGAGTGTAGTGAGTAGAGCAACTTCCGAGTTTCTGGAGTCATGGGATGGGTGACCAAAAATTTATTATGTCTGGCTGCTTCGTGCATCAGAACAGGCTAAGCCGTTGATCCTGGCTACTTTTTTTATGCACAATGGTATAGTCCTTGGCCTTCACCTCACATAATGTTAAGTGTCGATAAGACTTGATGAAAGCGCACAACACCCGGAATCCTCATCACTGAGGAACTGGCTTACCTCTAACTGCCATTTTTAAATTGTTGTTATAGCGTCAGACTTAGGTAAGATGGTGGTAGCTAGCCAGGTGGACTTGAAATAATCCCTACTACGACCCAAACCGAGTACAAATTGTACTCGGTTTGGGTCCCAGGGGGGTCCCTGGGAATCGAACCTGGGATCCCTGTCTTACACGGGTGGGCGAACCACAAGACCACAGAGGCGGTTAAAGAGAGGCCACTTACATACAGACAGAGGCCAACTTTGCAACTTTTGCAGAACCGGCAAGAAACTCTGAGTCGGGGGGGCGCATAGGGTAAAAGGTTTAGAACCACTGCACTAGTAGGACATTTTACTCTGCAGTAGGACTCCGAGAACTAGGCTTCCTCGTGGTCCCACTAGTAGGAAAAATTAATAGAACCACTAAGAAACAGGTAAACATTAGGAAAACACTTGCCATAGAATAGGTACACTTTTTCTTATTCGTGTAATGATATACAAACGAATTCGATTTTTGAACTTACACCATCAAGTATTCGCAAAAAGTATTTCCTTCCATTCTATTCGAGTTCTATTTTCAAATTCAAATTGCGTCAAATTTAAGTGATGTTATATTCTGCCCAAAAAGGTTAGTTTATTTCGTTCGAGTATCGCACAGTTTCGGATGCAAGTCGATAGTCTGGTTGTGGGTACGCGGAAGTAGCAGCCTTCGGTCGTTGAACCTGGCTGTAAGCTTGCTGGCCTTTGCGTGTCGTGCGGCCTCTTTGATAGCGGGAACGTGGGTTACGAACCTTCTTGGAGATGAGTTTTTGGCGCCATTTTGTCGAGTTCGGTTCGGTGACTATTTTAATTATTCGCAAATATTTATTCATAGTGGATATTGTGTCACACCCCTGGCACTCCATACAAGTGTCGCGTTTCAACTCCTATTACACAGACGCTACACAGTGACGTTTTTGCACACGCGCAACTGTGTGCGTGCTATTGAATGAGCCTACGAACTGGCCTACGAACTCGCGCGGTGGGCGCCGGTGGGGTGAGGTAATTGATTGTGGGGCGGGGCGGAGAGTTTCCTTTATGTACGGTAGTACTTATATCTATTCTGTGATTGTGTCTTGAAATTGGTGCATTTTTGTGTAAAAGTGTCTACACAATGCATGCATCTTGTTTAATATAGACTTAAAAAAAAAAATCTATGTGTAACTATACATTATGTTAAAATGGGTGTAAACTTACTTGCCAACAAACTGCACTGCAGTTTGGCGAGATAAAAAAATAAAAAAAAAACAATTGAACAATATGTGGGATAATGGAAATAGGCGCGATCTTGGTTGTGTGAAGCTGTAACTTTTATTGTAGTGGTGGCTACCTCGGCAGAAGTTACCGAGTAAACTGTCTTGATATACTTGGTGCCAAATGCTCCAAGCAGCATTGAAATGCGAAGCATCCGCATTCTAATGTAAACTGAAACAATCTACCACAAAACTATTTAATATTTGACACTGGCAAAAATTACTCCCTACAGAGGAGAGTAGATTGCCAAAATAAGAAGAAGAACCTTCTTGGAAACTAAACAGTTTTCTTAAAGCTTCTAGAATTACACTTTTTAACTACTTTTGTAATGCAACAACCACGTGTTTTTAGCAAATGTTACATAAGTTTTGGCTAAGTTATTATATCAAATAAAGTGGTCATTTTTGTTAACAAAAAATGGAGTTATTAAGTATTTTTTATTTTACAATATTTTCATGATAAATAGTTTCGGAAAATCGAGTTTATCTTGTATCATGCGAGAGAAAATATCGGATATAAAACAGTGTACCATCCACTATACAATATTACTTTGAAACCAAAGCTCTGGCGGCATAAAGTAAAAAAAAAGATAAAATACCTATGGAAAAAGGAGGAATACAGACGTGCAGTAAAATCTAGTATCAATATAAACACAATGGGGAATGGAAAATAACAGATTTTTGTCGTTAATTTCGATCCTGATGTGAACTCGATCTCGTCGAGAGTAGTGGGACAGGCTACAAATAAGAGATAAAGGAACAACCCGATAGAGTCATGCCTTATTATCTTATTTTTTTATTGCTGAATAACCTAATGTCATTTGGCATTCTCTCCCTAGTCTGGCAGACTTGTTGTAGTGTAATAATTATCATAACATAATAAAGTACAGTTCGATCACAGTTATATTATTTGAAAATGACATTTGATTCGCTGACCAAAAGCGGCGCCCTCAGGGGTTTTTTTATTGAATAAGTTGTTAATAGAAAATGATTTTAGTAAAATTTCTCATGGAATTTTTAGGGCTCATAGTCTAGTATATTTAGACGGTATCACTACATTCTCTCGCAGTCTACGAGGAAGTAGATAGCAAATGTGTCCAAAACGGCCACTTTTAGCAGTTTTGCTATCTACTTCTAGCAGTGACTACGAGGGAATGTAATGATATGATACCGTCTAATAATACTACACTATGGGCCCTAAAAATTCCATAAGAAGTTTTATTAAAATTGTGTATTTGAATTACAATATTAAATAAAATTCACCGCGGTGCCACTTTCGGTCACTAAAGTGCCTAAGAAATGTTATTTAGAGGTAAATACAAATACCTGTTATACATGTACAAATAGCTGTGAAAACAAAGTTCTTAAAAAAAGTTTTTCTATGAAATTTAAAAATAAATTTATAGATAACTAAATAGACAACTCTAGAATTATTTAATTAGGTATCTAAATAAAAAACGGGTTTCCTCTGAAATTTTGGAAAAAGTAGCTTTTTTAACAATTCGCTGTCACTAGTACCCAACCCAAAGTCGAGACTGTGCGATCGGCAGACACTGTTGCTCCATCTCTCTTGCACCTCACAAGTCTGTCTTCTATCTCTCTCTGGCGTGGTGCAACACGAAAAAGCCCTCAGTTTTGTAGTCACAACTTTTTGGTCACAAAATGTTTGCCAAAAGGTCGACTGATTGGGATCGCTTAAGCCTTCAGAAAACAGTTTTCGATATTCAAGAGTGTAATAAAAAAGAAATTTTAAATCATCCAACTTTCTTTGCACTGACAAAGAAAGTTCATTGATTTCTTTAATCTGAAATTTTCCATTAAATTTTAAGTAAATTTTTAAGTCGCTTTTAACAATAATGGATCTTTGTTATCTGGAAATAAATAAATTATTATTCTTATTTTGTTTTCTGAATGCTTATCCTTTTTTATCTATTTATTTTATTTATTTATTTGATAACCAACAGACGTTACAATTTCGTTTTTACTTTTAATTCTAACCTTACCTACTAGTGTAAGGCCAATAACAGGTATTCCATAACAAGACCTTACTTGGTAAATTCTAAACATGTTTAAATTATTACAATAAAGCAATGTCAAGAAATCAGTCCTAAAGTTGTCAACACTCTTTACATATTATGTAAAGTTATTTTAAGAAATTTATAAGCTATAAATTAATTAATTAAGAAATTCATTTGTTATACATTTCAAATTTTTCATTTACTACATTTCAAACTCAATTTTATTTAAAATTTTAATTGGATTTTTATTTGATTTTCGTCAAGCGATCCCTGTGGCGCAGAGGTTTGGCCCATTGCGGAGGTTAAGCAAGTTTCGCAAGGGTCGGTCATGGGATGGGTGACCAAAAATTTATTATCTCGAGTTCCTCCGTGCTTCGGAAGGCACGTTAAGCCGTTGGTCCCGACTGGATTTGCAGTTGTTAACCAATCCGCATTGGGCCCGCGTGGTAGGTTATGGCCCGTCCGCCCGTTATCCACCCATAAGGAAGGCCTGGGCCCCAACCACTGTTAGGACATTAAAAAAAAATTGCCGATGGACAAGCGATCCCTACCAGTTGACCTTTTGGCAAACTTTTTGGGGCCAAAAAGCTTTTTGCAATGAGATCTTTAGCTTTTGTCGTTACTCTAAGTTTATTTATTTACTATTAATTAATAGATTGATAATAAAATTAAAATTTACGGGTTGAATTTTCAATGCCCAGATAAGACTTTAATTTGTTTAATATCATCTTTGCCAGATTGAAAATATCTGTCATACATTTTTTTGTCATCGTTTTTGAAGACAAGTTTTAAATGACTAGTACATACAAAAATACATGAGCCCTGAACACAATACACTCTTCTTTTCGGGGTAGTCGCGTAAAAATCTGCCCTAAGATTGATTAATAGATATGAATTATAATAATTATTATTATTATGGAAATTGGGCAGTAAACGAATTAAAGATTGAAGAAAACCAAAATGTGTTGGAAGAAAATTAACATTAACGAAAATTCGCTTCCTAAATTCAAAAATTGATAGCAAACACATAGCAAACAACAAAATGACAGGTCAATATCTACACTAGCGCCAAGTTAGCGGTAGTGCGCCGACTGGTGGACGATTTGTGAAACAGCAAAATTATCTTGCCATGGATATCGTAAAAGGCAGCAATGTCTGAGAACTATATGTAACATCTATGTGGACTAGAAAATGGGCAGCAGTTATATTTCCAAACAGCTTGCCAAGCGTGTAGACTATGGCAACACGTAGAGACTATGGTAACACGTGGAGACTATGGCGAAACGTGTAAAGAGACCATGGCAATACGTGGGGACTATGGTAACTCGTGGAGACCATGACAACACGTGCAGACTATAGCTACACTTGTAGACTATGGCAGATGGCAGTACGTGAAGACTATAGATGATTGAAATCGGCCGTATGGTAACACGTGTAGATTATGGCAACATGTGTAGTCTATGGCAACACGTGTAGACTATGGCGGCACGTGGAGACTATGGCAAAACGTGCAGACTATGACAACAAACTTAAACTTTCCTTTGCCCTGCATGAAGTTGACTACAATAAGCGGTTGTAATGGTTGTAATGTACAACACTTTAGAACTATGTCACATTCAATCAATTATCTCAGTGTGATAATGTTATACCTAGGTTATTCAAAACCTAATGTGAAAAAGTTCTATGGTGTGTACATCTTATTGCTCGCGACTGTGCATACATTGGCCAAATAAATGTCCCCACTGCGCAGGCTTTCCTTATGGGTGGATGACGATGATGGCCCATAGCCCACCACGCAGGCCCATCGCGGATTCATAGGTATTAACGACTGCAAATGCAAACGCGCAACGGCTGAACGTGCTTTCGTACATTTTTTAAACAAATAATTGCATTTGTTAACTAATTTCGTAAAAATTAGTTCCATAGATACTTTATAATAATAATTAGTGTTCATATCACACAAAAATAAAGCTATTTAATGTCCATTTGCCTAATAAATAGTATGTATCTTTATTTTTATCACAAACACATTTTTGCGTTAAACGGAACGTGAAATATTTAAATCTTTTTTTTTTTTAAGTTATAGTGTTGCCGCGCTGGCATTTTGGCACGAACGCAAGAATCCCAATGTTGATGTCTTTCAGTTCAATCTTTATAGAGGTTGCGTAAGTATTCTAATTAAGAAAATTGCACAAAAATTCTATTGCATCTATTATCAGAACCTTTTTTGTGGTCTTTGGAAGCTGGCCGTTTTGTTATTTAGATTTTTCGTAAATAATCCTTTAATATCCTTGTACCTAAAGCTTCGTACACACTGAGGCGAATTCCGCGCGTGACGCGGGACGAGAATCTGCGCGATTCGCTCGCTCGCTTACCCTCCCAAACTGAACCGAATCCCGCCCGTGATTATTTATGGTTTTTTTCAATAGGAAAACATATCTTTTGATATAGAAGCTGAGGTTTTGTTATTATTGGCATTAACTAAAAAAGAATCTCAAGATGTGAGGAAGAATAGAAGAAAATGGGTCTCTATGAGCTAGTACTCAATGCATAGAATTAGAAGAGTATTTTATTATTAGAGAGTATTTTATAGACTTCGTGGCTGCGAGCGTATAGAAACTTGTTTCCTTTTTTTTTTGTAAAAATAATTCAAGGTTCTACGGCATTACGAAAATTCAGGGACCATCCCGCGTATATTTCGCTGCAGCACGCGCGACTATTCGCACCAATGTGAACACTTCCATACAAATAGCTGACCCAATCGGCGCGAGCGAATCGCGTCCTGCGTCGCGCGCGAAGTTCGCCTCAGTTTGTATGTATGTACGAAGCTTTAACTCTCTTTAAGCATAAGTAACTCTGTCTGTTAAGCTTTACGCCTAAACTACTGAACCGATTCTTATAAAATTTGGTACGGAGATAGATGAGACCTAGGGAAAGGACATAAGCTACTTTTTATCCCACTGCTAGGCACGGCTCTGAGTCCGCACGATATAACCTGTGGTCCTCGCCGGCGAAACTGCGGGAGGAAAGCTAGTTAAATAATATTTTTTACTCAAAAACGTTCTTTTAATTGAATTCTGAATTAATAGTAATCCGAAGACCTCATGGTATAAACATGTTGGCCCATGACAACGTCACAATAGTGTTACGATAGATTATGGTTTGGTCGTTTTTAGGGTTCCGTACCAAAATGGTAAAAAAGGAACCCTTATGGTGTGACTCAGTCTGTCTGTCTGTCTGTCACAGCTGTATATCTCGAGAACTACTTATGGTATCAACTTAAAATTTGGAATAGTTTAAGATGACATTTGCCAAACTATTTTGCAAACAAGAAATAAATAAAAAAATAAATATCTTTTTTACAACAGGGACTGAAAAGGGGTCTTAAAAATTTGAAGTGGGGCTACTAGGGCATGTGGGGTATCATATGAAAGAGCGTTGCACGTTTTTAATCATTTTTTCTTTTTGTTTTAAGCCGCATAGTTTTCGATTTATGATGAAAAATGTAAAAATAATACAGTTCCCCCTTATCTCCGAAGTTTGCAAAGAGAAAAATCTAAAATAATTCTATGTGATAGCAGTTTATATAAAAATTACAGGAAAAATAAAACGATGTCTCAATATAGCACACTTTTTTAGAAATTATCAAATTTCTAAAAATTTAACATTAGTTCCACTATCGGTCAAGAGATGGCGCTGACCTAAAAGTGCAATACTAATATTATTCTACTCTGCAGTGTGGTTTACTGGTGCAATTATGATGGTACGGAACCCTCGGTGCTCGAGACCGACTCGCTCTTGACCGGTTTTTTTTTTACTAATTTATTTGTACACACACTAAAGTTGTATTTGCCAAATAGGTAGTACAAAACATATTGCATTTAGTGAGAGAATTTTGCTTTGACAACATAAATTAAAACAGTTTTTAACGGATACTAGCGCAGTTTTATTGAAAGTATATACTTTGGTAATTAGTTGGTATTTGGTTTGATTTTTTTTTTGGTTTTCCCGACGTTTCGGCACCTTTGCAGCTGCCGTGGTCACTGGGGACTGAAGCTGACCCGTGAGTCTACCCTCAAGCGATGAATTTTGTAGACATTCAGAAATTAAAATTTAACAAAAAATTTTAATTGTTTTATGTTGATTTATAATTTAATTTTATAAATTATTTAGTGCTAAAAAAAGAGAGAGAATCTACTGAACCTACCACCATTTCATAAAATTGGGAGGCCTCTCCAAGAAAGAAATGGCGAAAAAAAACTTAGAGAGGAAAATCGACCTCCGTCTTTTATGTTAATTTATTTATTTGCAAAAAGAACTAACCGGGTCATTAGATCTTACAGTGTGTGTGAGGGCTTAAGCTTGTGAATGATGGGGTCCCAAGCTGGTGGAATTTTCCAACCATCATCTCTATTGAAATTAGGATATTTATTTATTTCGATAGCCTCGCGGAGCATTCTAGGAATAAATCTACTATCCCTAGCAAGGATTTGGGGTTTGTCAAATCTAATATAATGGTTGGGCCCCTCAAAGGCGTGTTCACTCACTGCAGACTGATAATGATGATAATAACATAGTTCATAGTGAACAATTTTGTCGTTTGTTGTCGGATCGGAACACGCTAAAATATATTGTGTAAAAGCTAAAATCCTGTGAAACCAAGTTATGTGCCTACAATAGCTAATCCAGATTTCAGTGCTAGTGAGGGTTTTTCAAAAAGAAAATTCGGCGTTGATAAAAATGTATGTATCAATGTGTTTTTTAACTAAGCTTCAAGAAGTTGGTACCCAGGTAGGCAGGCAGGTGATACCCTAAAATGTTTTTCGTTGGGCAGATGTCAGCCAGCGAGCGCTTACTTGCCTCTTTGGTACAGGCCGTTTATTTTTAAAAGCCAATTTTGACACTTCTCTTTCCATCAACGCCATCTAGAAAGGCAAATAGTTACTATTTTTTTTAAATGTCACTTTGACAAGCCCTTATTATCAGACAATGCTCTTACTACAAAGCCATAAAATAATTTGGTCAGTGTGTATTGTCAAAACTAATCGAAAAGATTAAACTAGTACTTAGTATGCAAACTATGTCAGATAATAAGTGTCATAATTTTATTGTCATGTTGCCAGGCCATGACTGTTAAAAGTGACTCTATACATTGTCATTTTATTTCCTCGAAATCATTACATCATTCTTTTAACAATGTTAGGGCCAAAAAGAGTATTGTTCAAACATTAGATTATTATTGAACCACAAAAAAGTATCAATTTTGGCGCTAAATAGAAAAGAGGTTAATATCCGATGGTCACCTTTTTGATATGAGACAAAGGCATGTAAATCATTCGTCCTTGTTCAAAGATAATGATTGCGATATCGAGCTGGGCCAAACGATAAACAGATAGAGGATATTATTCGTGTCATACAATGAGCGATTTTAACTAATTTCCTCACTAGATGGCGTTGATATAAAGAGAAGAGTCAAAATTGGCTTTTAAAAATAAACGGCCTGTACCAAAGAGGCAAGTAAGCGCTCGCTGGCTGACATCTGCCCAAAGAGAAACATTTTAGGGTTACATCTGCCTGCCTACCTGAGTACTCTTCGAAGCTTAGTAAAAAACCACATTGACAAACACACATTTTTATCAACGCCATTTGTCGAGCCTACAGCTTTTAGTCATTTTGAAAAGGACTTATTTTATTTTTTATTTCAAAAAATAACTTAGGTATTTAAATTTAGTTCCAAACTAAGGAGGGCTTTAGAAGATACAAACTAAGGCGTACCATAAAAAAATACCAAGGCGAGGAAATAAATGCTTATTCTATTCACTATCGTAAAATTAGCCCACTTACTAAATATATTTTTGGCCCCAAAACTATTCGAGCAAGTCGAGTCGGTCACTAGGTTCCAAACTAAAAAGAGGCCACTTTTAAAACTGTTTTGTCACTTACTATTACTACTTCGATACGTTTATTTTATTTTTTTTATCTATGATAAATAAGTTATACTCATAATAGATAAAATCTAGAAAAAAATCGACTCACCCGTAACTTTATTAAACGTAACTGTTAAATTGACCATAAAGTTTTTCTCTTAAATTATTTATTTTTTGATGAGAATAAAAAACCGGCCAAGTGCGTGTCGGGCCACGCACAGTAGGGTTCAGTAGTTACATTATACCATACCATATTTTCACAGTGTTTGTATGAACGACAAAGTTATATTTGCGGTTTTAGAAAATGTACTATATTTCGAAAACTTTTTACTGTATCTCGTTTAAACCAATTTTCGTTGAAAGTGTTCACTAAGATCTATAGCATATATTTTTTTTAGATTTTTCACTCTCTTACTTTAAAAGTTAAAGGGGGGGGGGGGGGACACACATTTTACCACTTTGGCAGTATATATCTTTCAAACGGTTGACTTTGTGAAAAAATTGTCTTAATAACCTCAATGTCATTTTTAAAGACCTATCTATAGACACCCCGCAAGTATTGGTTTGATGAAAAAAAATCTTTTCTGTTTCAGTTCCATGTATGGGGAACCCCTCCTTAATCTTTTATTTTTTTTATTTTTGTGAAGAAATCGTAAAGCGGTTCACAGAATACATCTACCTACCAAGTTTCAACTATGTAGTTTTAATACTTTCGGAATAAAGTGGCTGTGACATACGGACGGACAGACAGACAGACAGACAGACAGACATGACGAATCTATAAGGGTTCCGTTTTTTGCCATTTTGGCTACGGAACCCTAAAAACAACTGTTATCAATACTCAAAACCAATAAAATATTTGTAAAAAAATACTTACTTTGCCTATAAAAAAGTGACGAAACTCATTTCCCCTCAAAACTGTCAAAAATAAATCAAAATCAGGAGCGCATGACGCTCGCTTGTGATTGGTCAGTTCCTTTTCTTCTATGGCTGGGGGCGCGAGGCAAAGGGAAAAAAATATATACATAGTTACTTATTTAACGTTTCTAGGATAGCAAGGGTCAGCTATTCGTGTCTAATAGATAAGAATGTATAATTATATACGTCGTAGGCCAATAGCGGGTCCGTAGATGGTATGGTAAAAGAAATATGTTTTAGTTGACACAGGTGCGTGAAGTGTGTGCAGATGTCTGTGTAGTACTATGTTTTGAAAGAATGTTTCATGTTGTTCAATGAAATGTGTTTTTGAAAGGTCGTTGGAAGGTTGGACTTATTTAAAATTATTTTTTTTTGCTTGAAAAAAAAATTAATGATTTCTATGACCGGTACTGAAAAAAAGGTTCATCTTTATTTAAGTTTTTTTTTAAATTACTCATTAATTTAATATTGATAACTTTTTAGTTGTAATTTTTTTTATAGGTTATTTTTTTAGTTTTTAAAATTCTTAAAAAAATGAACCCTAGAATTTTTGATGAATAATTATGATTGTTGATAAAAGGAGTGATGTCTTCTTAATGATACCCTTTTATAAGCAATCAAATTACTAGGTCCATCCAATGGTTCCTAAGAGAAACATGAAAATGGCAGTGTTTTTAATAAAAAAAAAAATACTTTTTTCCTCAAACTTTTTCGTTGTTATTGTGAAAAATAATCGTAATTGTCCTTGCATTCGTCCTCTTTTTAGCAGACATCACACAAAATGATAACTGACAAGTATCAGCACAACAGGTCATTGACCTGATGACCGACAAACTAATCTTTAATCAAGAACTAAAATATGTAAAGCAATAACCAAAGATAGTGTTCCTTAATAACTTTGAAAATGTGTTTAGGTTACTTATTTTCTTTTCTATCACATAGTAACTAATCTGTCATCATGTAAAAAAAATACGCAAAATTAGTTCATGCAGTAACAAAATAATGTGGAACAACCAATCTTATATAAACTACCTACGTCATACTGTTTTCGAACCATTAAAAATTCGAACAGGAAAGTTTCGAAAGTATGATAGGTTACCATCCATACTTTTGTTCGGGTTACACGAGGCTAGTTTTGAAGCTAGGATAGCAAGCCAGTGTTAACGGACGGATGTAATCACGCCTCCCATCAAAGGTCACCTTGGTGGAAGCTTGATTGAAGCGTGATTTCCATCCGTGGATTGTGTTGCGGCTACACGAGTTTCCAATTTCCATCCAAACGCCAACACGGTCGCCCTTCATTGTAAATCGCGCTCGCGTAGCAAAATGGCTCCTAATTTGTCGAAATCCAAAAGGTGGCGATTCTTTAGCAATTTTGTCTCTAATTGACGACAGAAAACAAAAAAGAAACGAAATCCGCGCACTCCATCTTCGGATGGAACTCGCACCCTTGCTCTAAGGAAGTTGAAGGTCTTTGGATTGGATGGAGAAATTTGGATTACTGTCTAGATGGATGGCATCAAGACAGGGATGTGAGGCGTGATTAGATCCGTCTGGAACATGCTTTGGAAAACTATAGCAATCTAGCTAAACAGAGTTACTACTAAATAGAACCACCTACTTTATTTCTAAGTTAGTAAACTAGTGAAGCCAAGACTATCACTGGCTTGTAAAGCTAGTCCGTTTATCCAAAAATCTGTCTTTCACCTTTTGACGCTTGGACCACTGAACCAATTTTGATGAGTTTATAGTACAGATATAGATTGGATCATAGGGAAAAGAGTTCCGTTGTGGCGAAATGCTGGATTGCAATAGTGAAAAAAAAAACGATTAATCACAGAACAGCACAACGGGACAACGTTATTAGATGTACTTAGAGAAAAATAACATCCATGTGTTGTGCCAGCTAATATTTTGCATAAAGATTGTAATATCTTAGCATTATTTTTATGAATTCTCCGAGGAATTAAAATATTGAAATCCACCCAAAGATACGGAAGAAAGCTAGTTTATAGAAGAGGTCAACGGTGTTATAGCATTTCACCCTGGTTTCAGGCAGTTAAGCAACTTTCGTAACTATCAGTCATGGGATGGGTGGCCAAAAATCTAATATCTCGAGTTCCTCCGTGCTTCAGAATGCACGTGGAACCGTTGGTCCCGGCTGGATCTGCAGTCATTACCACCAACCGATCAGTAGCCCGTCCACCTTATCCACCTATAAGGGAGGCCTGTGCCCCAGCAGTGGGGACATTAATGGACATTCTGATTTGATGATAGTAAATAGATACAGTGCTTTCACCTTGCCAAGGACAAGACCAATGATGCGGAACTGACTGCCAACCTTCACTAGTTTGAGAGGCATACCATAAGAAAGAAGAAGATACAGTGGTAGATCGATATTTAGGAACATCAGTCCATTTTCATCAAACGGGGTAACTTTGAAGCCTTATGGTTCTTCGCCAAGGATTGACCTAGCTGGTGTTCTGATGATGGCCATCCAGGCACTGAATGGAGGAGATCCAGATCGCTATAAATACTTAAATGATCTGATTAGCATTTTAAGAGCGGTATGGATTAGAGTTCTCAGTTTCACTAAATCCATACTTTTTAATGCACAACGGGGTACCTATTGCTTGGCCTTCACATCACCTAATGTTATGTGACGATAAAGCCGAAGGTGGAAACGCACTGCATCCGGAATCCTTGTCACTGAGGAACTGGCTGTCTTACCTCTAACTGCCGGAACATAACAATTTTAAAATTGTTGTTATGGCGTCAGACTTAGGTAAGATGGTGATAGCTAGCCAGGCGGACTTGAAATAAGCCCTACCACCAACCAAAACGAGTACAAATTGTACCCCCCCTGGGAATTAAACCCAGGATCCCAGCGTCTTACACGGGTGGGCGAATCACTAGACCACAGAGGCGGTTAATTTTAAACAGCTTTTAGACTGCTGATCAGATCATTGGGTCCTTTTTCCCCACTGCTCAACTAGACTGCTCAACTGCTCAACTGGTTATGTGTGTATAGCAATTTGGATCTCCTCCATTCACTCCCATCAATTTCTGGTGGAGAACCAATGCTTCAAATTTACCTCGTTTCTACGAAAATCGACTGATGTTTCTAATTATCCGTCCACCACTGTATATTAAATCAGCACGTGTAAAATGCGAGTCAAGGCTAAAATGTAAAGTTACTCTTCAGTAGACGAACGGGCGCCCCAAGTGGGTTGATCACGAGATAGTGTATCACCAGATAAGATTATATCGTCACCTAAATGGTCAGATACGGTGAATCTATATTATAAGCTTTGTCAGCTCCACTTTGTCTATCGAATTCTTTGCAATTTTTATATTGGGTTATGAGACCTTCTCCCCTACTCAAATGGCCAACGTTATGAGCAATAGACGATTAAATCACATGTCGCAAACTTATGTAAATCACAGACTGATGTATAAAGCTTTAATGGCTCATGGCGGAACTTGACAGACTGATCGTACTCGATCACGTTCGTTAAGCAACGCTCGGTCCGGTCAGTGTCGGATGCGTGACCGTTAAAGTGGCATTACAACTGAGCGCTTCCGTGCTTCGGAGGGAACGTTAAACTGTCGGTCCCGGCTGTTGTCCGTTAAGCCGAGTTAGAGGCCTTACAGGCGGCTTGATAAACTCTAACACCAGAGGTGGCCACTAATCCTCATTCGATAAGAAGAAGAAGATGGTAAGCGTAGTGTTTGTCGCATAGAATGTTGGTCATTTGAGTAGGGGGCATGGTACTTCAACTCTAGAAATAATAAAGAAGAGCTATGAAGATTAGTATAACGTCTCCATTCGGCAATCTCGAACTCCTCTGCAATTAGATACCTACTTCTTATTGGGTTATGAAGTTATCATAAGTTATGATAGCCTAGTACATCAAAAAATCTTGAAAGAATAACTACTGATTTAAAATTAAAGAAATAATAAAACGAATACATAAATCGTTTACCTACTAAAGGCCAAAATTCAATACCAATCTACAGATAGGAATAGCCCTGATCCAGATTAGTTGCTATGCAACGTTTGCTATCAATAAGGAAAGAACGACAGTTGCCTATTTGTTTCAAGGTGATGCCTAGCATCTAATCTGGATCAGGCCTATCCTTAGTTGTGGATTGATTATTAATTCTGGCCGTAAAAAGATTAGGCAGATAAGTCATATCCATTACCAACCTTTGTCAGTTCCAGAAAACGCCTGTTTATAAAAAAAAGTCCTGTGGGTTATAGTAACTTTTTGTTAGGTTCTGGGATCCTCGTATTTCAGTTCTTGAATTGAAGGGTTTTTACAAAAACTCCATAACTGAATTGCTACAAATTTTTCAGGAGAGACAAAAAACCATCTCCCGTCTTACGGTAATTTTTTTTTTATCTCAAATATTCGCACAACTGTTTTTGTGGGTATATAGAATAGAAATCATTATCAAGAGTATTATTATCTATTACCAATATGTTTTTGTGGAAAAAATCACAAGATCATGATAACAATCTTCCAAAATTAATATTACCCATGTCTTATTTTTCTTCTTTGTCAATTTCCACATCATCTGTATCTTTTTCTTCTGCCGCTCCAATTGTATTATTTAAAACAAAATACTATTTTTGAAGTTATCAGCCCCCCTAGCAAGACCGACAAAACACGATATATATCGCGTGATATAGCATTTTATCGACACCCAACTGGCAAAATCCATTGTCTTTTGACAGTTAAACATGATAAATCGCTATATCATATCGTGTTTCGGTGGTCATGCTAGGGGGCCTGAGATAGGTATTTTGACAGTTTATTAACTTTATTGGGATTAAGTGAATAGGTACACTAAAATCTCTGTAGAAAATGACGTTAAGAATTATGAAAGATCTTTTCCCTTTTTATTACATTTTCCTTATCTTCAATTCACTTTTTTTAGATTATTATCAGCACCAATATGATTTTTTTACAAAAACTACGTAAGTTACATTATTTTTGTAAAAATCTTCCACAGTTAAGTTGTTTTTGTAAAAGTACCAAAACTTTGGTACATGATTGTAAGGTAAATACGCAATTTTTGTACAAATTGATTTCAGTAGCATGTAGCATTTTTTCTAAAGAATTTTTTGATGCCATTAACACGAAATTGCTAACGGTGTCAGTTACATAGTTTTTGTAACAAAACCCTTCAATTAATTGAAAAATAACAAAGAAGGGCTACATATTTTGTCCATTGTTATGTCAAGTAGGTAACTCAATAATATTAGTACAACCATACAATGCTACCTAGGTATCATCATTTGTGTGAATCACTAATTTGAATACTACGACGTATGGTATGACATCACGAGACACTATCGTGTCATGCAGTAGCCAATGAAATCCCGTTACGATTCTGCACTTTTCACTTTTAAAATCGAAAACTCTGTACAAAATAAATCTTGACAAAAATAATCTCTACAAGTTTCTGGTCGGTTCTTCTTGTTACAAGGTCTCTTGCTTATTAGGGCTTGCG
This sequence comes from Agriphila geniculea, assembly GCA_943789525.1. Taxonomy (NCBI): domain Eukaryota; kingdom Metazoa; phylum Arthropoda; class Insecta; order Lepidoptera; family Crambidae; genus Agriphila; species Agriphila geniculea. The sequence continues at coordinate 5,850,460 of OX038898.1, read as the reverse complement.
AACCGATGGCGTAGGTAGAGTTTGTCTAAAAATTCTGTTTACATGGGTAATTACAAAGGTAATTTTATTACCCACCTAAATCCCCAACCACCCCACCAATACCCATCTAAATAAATAATTATGTTTACAATTAGAATTTTGACAGCACCAACAGAGTTACCAGTATAAGTTTGTATAAATAACGTAATAATTTCTCATGTAAACAGACTTTTTAGACAGACTCTAGCTTTTTTGACATTCACAAGCGCTTGTAACAACCTATAAGTACTAAATAAATGATTTTAATATTTTTGCACACTCCTATTTTTTGACGATTCCAAGTTCGAACAAAACTATCTTATCTATCCTCAATAAAGACGTAAGTAGGTCTAAAGCCCACCGGTAACGATCAATTGCGATTGTCAATTTTTCCGCAATTGACGCCCATTGACGGAAAAATTGATCGTTTACGCGAGCAAATGAAGCGATTGTCAATTTTGGAGCAATTGACAATCGCTTCAATTGCACGCGTAAACGATCAATTTTTCCGTCAATGGGCGTCAATTGCGGAAAAATTGACAATCGCAATTGATCGTTACCGGTGGGCTTTATATCCTGTTGCTAGGCAATTGTTATTTCCCGTAATTTCAGAGACTACGCAACGAATCTTCAATAAGCCTATCTCTTGATGAGAATAGCTTATTGGAAACGGCCGTTAATTTGGTGTCTTATGGCCAGAAATAATAATCAATCCACAGATTGGGATAGGCCTGATCTAGATTAGTTGCTATGGAACGGTTGATATTAATAAATAATGTTCGAAAGTTGCTTAAGTGTTCCCTAGCAATTAATCTAGGTCAGGCCTATCCCTATCTATGGATTGAATAATATTTCTGGCCGTTAGTTTATGTCGTAATAATTATATAAGGATAATATCAAGGATATTGTAATAATGCAACGCAAAAATCATTTTATATACCAATTCGGTTAAAGTTTGAAAGGTATTTGTCATCAATTTTAAAGAATCTTGCAGACATTTTTTACGATCCAATATGGCGGCAGACGTTAAAAAAATTACACATGTCGCGAGCTCAACCCATGTGGTCGGTTAATAATAAAAAATTGTCTGTCCATGCCTGATAAGTGAGTTGATAATACTACGAGGAAAATTATGTGTATTTTGATAGGTTGGGCATACCAAGTTATTTTATGGATGTCTGGAAAAATATAACCAAGGTTTTTTCATTACTTTAAACTTTTTATAAAGTATAGTACAGTCCCTATTTTTACTACGCGATATTCAAACACTCTCGCGGAGTTTCTCTAAGTGATCGGGTCCGGAACGAGGTGATCCGACAGAGAACTAAGGTGATCGACATAGCCCACCGGATTACCAACAGTGTTTCTGTCAGACAAAATTCTCCAGGGGGGCAATTACAAGGTTCGGGGGGAGCGGAGTGAGCCCTCCCGCCTACCTACACATTTTTCTCCGGGTGGGTACTAGGCTACTCTAGGGGGGGTGGGCTATCTGAAAGTACCTGAAAGAAACAATGATAACCAAGCTGTAGTGGCAGTGGGCCGTCTATATTAGCTGTAGAACCGATGGCTGCTAGTGTGGGATGCCCTCAGATAAAGTGGAGTGACGATCATTGCAAGGTGGCTGGCAAAAACTGGATGAAAGTAGCCGCGGCATCTATAATAGAATAACACCAACTCTCTTAAAAGGCAACTTAAGACTCAGAGGTACCCCACACCTTTTTTACAGTAGGGGGTATACATTTACGCATCTCGAAGGTATGTTTAATTGCTAGGGCCCTAGCGAGTCCTGAGGGAAGATTAAAAATGACGAAAGCGGTCCTGTGGGACTCGCCAGGGCCCTAGCAACTAAAGCTCCTACTACTTCCCGCACAAACACGCATGACCTACGGGACCGTAATGTCACGCATCGTGTGGTCCTGGTGTTAACACCTCATTGAGCCTGGTACAAGTACCCCAAGGGGTGTGACTGGTAAAACGGCCACCCCGCCCTTAAAGAAGTACATCCAACACCTATGTGGACCAGAAAATGGACAGTACAGGATTGTTGTATATGGAATGCTAAAACGATGGTATGCCACTTGTAGGAAGACCAAATAGAAGATCTTCTTCTGAGCTGGGTGGTATGGTATTAGCTCGGGGACCGCAGTCCAACCGATGATGGTTGGAAGTGCTGAGTCGCTGAGAGAACTCCGTTAGCGATATGTAGGTTTCTATACTATTTCGTTGTTTCCATACATTTGTTGATATCAGCGCCATCTAGTGAATACGGTGGTGACTTGTTGTTGTACCGTGTGTTGTGGTATGTGCGGCGTAGGTGGATGCCGCCACAGCAGCAATGTTGTTCGATGAAAACGATCCAACACTGTGATTATAGCAACATCCTTTCATGAGAGAAGTCTATGTGACCATGACTATCAGTCAATTCAGTCATTTTTAATCTACCTTATGGGTGGATAAAGAGGATGGGCCATAACCCACCACGCAAGCTTAATGCGGATTGGTGGGTGTTAACGATTGCAAATGCACCCGGGAGCAACGGCTTAATGTGCCTTCCGAAGCACGGTGGAGCCCGAGATAATAAATTTTTGGTCACCCATCCTATGACCGACCCTTGCTAAAGTTGTTTAACCTCCGCAATCGCTGGGCCACGCGCTAAACTACTACGACACCTAGCTCCTCTTTATACATCCTAATAGTTTAATGAGCTCTTATGATGATGAACTATATCGTATTAGCTGTGACCTCTAACGCTTTCAACCTTTAGCTCTTAAATGCACTCAACCCCTTTAGTACAAAAGATTTTAAAATACCTGTCATTTCAAGCCCTGTAAGTCCACTAGATCAGACATCACGGCGACTTTGTCTGTCTGTCGTCTGTCCACTTAATATTCAAAGCAGGCCCCGCCGCGGTATAAAACTAGTTCTTTATTTGCATAAAACTGCTATTTTCGTACAATTTATATGGCATTAGTGTGTGTGTTTAAAAGAAGAAAAGTTTGTCTGAGAAATTGCATTGTTAATGAAACGGTTTACAAATGTTATGTGAAAGGAAATAGTGCATACGTAGGTTGTAGTCCTTATGTTGACTCAGTACCCTTTTTGCAAGTGGTATCGTTCAGTTGTCCGGTCAACTGGACTGCGGATGAATACCCATATACACCAAAAAATCGGTGGTCGCACCTGGAGCTAAATACAAGGGCAGCATAACGTTGCAGGAGGTTGTTGTTCTCACCTCTGAATCCAGCGGCTGCTCTCTTTTATGGAAAAAAAGGTTTTACCTTAGAACAACCGTTCCGGACGGAAGCCGCGTTTAAATTATTTTTTATTATTTTTCCGTAGTCCAGGGGGTCAAGTCTGCTAATGTTTTCGTCAAAATCGTGATTCAATGGTGTTTAAATGGTAATGCTTTTTGGCACCGTTCTTGTTTCATAAACCCAAAATCAAGACACAATATGTTTCCGTTTTGGGTTTAAAAAACACAATGTGTTTCAGTTTTGGGTTTAAGAAATAATAACGGTGCCAAAAAGCATTAGCATTTAAACACCATTGAACTACGATTTTGACGAAAACATTAGGAGACTTCACCCCCTGTTGACCGGAGAGCTGAACTATACTATGAGCAAAAAGGGACTCAGTAGTAAACATGGTGGTGTTAGCGATCGCGACCTTTAGAAGTCCAGTCTAGCTCAACGGTGCCAAAAAGCATTACCATTTAAACACCATTGAATTACGATTTTGACGAAAACATTAGCAGACTTGACCCCCAGTTGACCGGACAGCTGAACTGTATCACGAGCAAAAAGGGACTCAGTGGTAAACATGGTGGTGTTAGCGATCGCGACCTTTAGAAGTCCAGTCTAGCTCTTCCATCTGAGCTACCGAGGCACTAATGGCATATTGGCAATGTCGAAATTGTTCTAGCATATCCTACTCTTACATATGGAAAGATGTTTCAATTCTTCTTCTTCTTATGGTGCCTCTACAACTAGTGAAGGTTGGCAGTCAGTTCCCGCATACTTGGTTTTGTCCTTGGCAATGCTAAAGAGTTTGGCGGCACTCGTTATTCCCGTCCACTCCCGAATGTTTCGCAACCAAGACTTTCTTCTGCGACCAGGTCTTCTTTTTCCTGCAACTTTTCCTATCATGATTAGTTGCAAGAGCTCGTATCTATCGTGGCTAAACACGTGCCCCAGATATACAACTTTTCTCTGTTTGAGGGTTTGCAAAAGCTTGCGTTTCTGTCTGACTCTTCGCAGAACTTCCTCATTGGTGACTTTCTGAGTCCAGGATATAAACATCATGCGTCTGTATGCCCACATTTCGAAAGCTTCTATACGTTTCCTGAGATCTTCTTTAATAGTGCAAGCCTCACATCCGTATAAATGTTTCAATGGCAGGGTAATTTGGCTGACTCACAAATCGTTCACCAGCAGTCGACGCACTAGCACCAACATGACGCTAGTTTATATGTAGACTTGTCATTTTGTTGTTTACTATGTATTTGGGCAGTGAGGAATATATACTGCACAGCTCAGTTGAGCAGTCAGTTGAGCAGTCTAGTTGAGCACTGGGGAACAAGGGTTGCTACAAGTTTTAAAAAATTTCTAGTCGTAAATATCATTAATCCTCAGTTGCCAAGTAACTGAAACAAAGCCGATATCTTTGAGTCGAAGTTTTTGTGTTTTATTATCAGCATTCTTAATGTTCCCACTGCTGGGACATAGGCCTTCCTTAAGGATAACAAGGATTGTGAGTGTTAACTGCAAATGTAGCCGTAACCAACGGACTCACGTGCCTTCTGTAGCAGTTATTTTGGTCACCCATCTGATGACTGATCTTATCGAAAGTTGTTTAACCACCGCAATTGCAGACTGAATGCGTTATGCCTATGCGACTGTGTCATCGAGGTCCTCAATTAATTAGTTAAAAATCATGTTACTGCCTTTCAGGTCTAGTGGTTCGCCCACCCGTGTAAGACACAGGGGTCTCAGGTTCGATACCCAGGAGGGGGATACAATCTGTACTTGGTTCGGTCGGTGGTAGGGCTTATTTCAAGTCCACCAGGCAAGCTACCACCATCTTACCTAAGTTTGACGCCATTATGCCAATTTCAAAATTGTTGTGTTGTTGCAGTTAGAGGTAAAATAGCCAGTTCCTCAGTGATGAGGACTCCAGGTGTAGTGCGCTTCCACCTTCGGCTTTATCGTCACTTAACATCAGGTGAGGTGAAGGCCAAGCACTATCCCGTTGTGCATAAAAAAATCTTCATCATCATATCAGCCGCACGACACCCACTGCTGTGTATAGACCTCCCCCAAGGATCTCCACGACGATCGGTCCTGCGCTGCCCGCATCCAGCGGCTTCCCGCGACCTTCACCAGATCGTTGGTCCACCTTGACTGGGGCCTATCCAATGTTAATTTAGAATTGGAAACCTGTGTCAAAATCCTGAGTTCTATTTAATAAGAGGATTATTCATTTTTAGGGTTCCGTACCCAAAGGGTAAAAACGGGACCCTATTACTAAGACTTCGCTGTCCGTCTGTCTGTCTGTCTGTCTGTCTGTCACCAGGCTGTATCTCATGAACCGTGATAGCTAGAAAGTTGAAATTTTCACAGATGATGTATTTCTGTTGCCGCTATAACAACAAATACTAAAAACAGAATAAAATTAATATTTAAGGGGGGCTCCCATACAACAAACGTGATTTTTTTGCTGTTTTTGCTCGATATTAATAACAACAACAGGTAGACAGTTGAAATTTTCACAGATGATGTATTTTTGTTGCCGCTATAACAATAAATACTAAAAACAGAATAAAACTAATATTAAAGGGGGGCTCCCATACAACAAACGTAATTTTTTTTGCTGTTTTTTGGTACGGAACCCTTTGTGCGCGAGTCCGACTCGCACTTGGCCGGTTTTTTTTCTTGTTTTATATTCTTACAAATCAAGTACTCAATGTCAAGGCCAAATCAAGTTAACCCTTTCTACTTAAAATTCGTAAGACAGGTTAACCCTAAACACTCAAGGCTACTCCCATACTTAAAATTCTTTGCAAAACATGTTTTTTTATTACACTGAATTAGGAGGGTGCATTTTATTTATTAATTTTTGACTAAGAAATTTATTTAGCAATAAAAAATTATAGTGAGAGCCCTATCTAACTTTGTCTATTAAATAGAGGTTGTCTATATATTTGACATAGATAATAGTCGTGGCTCCACCTTCCTGTAGTCCTGTTTATCATAGATAGTAAAAATAACCGAAGGGTGCAGAGTTTAGATAACACAAAAAATAGACAAGTAGCTTCTGACTTAGACGGATCCAACCGTAACATTTTTTGGAGAGATATTATAAAATGTTATAGCAATATAATTAGCGTTCAAAGTATTTTGTTAACATCAAGATCAGATGTTGCAAAAAGACTTTTCTTGGATACGGTTTTGCAATAGCTTAGCTATCTTCTTATTATACAAATGAATACTGCAAAGTGACAACCCTAGACACAAATAGACTATTGTTTTCGATAATTAATCCCATTAATGAGCATACCCCGTTATCGCGGGTGCACGAATGATTGAAGCCAAAGACAAAGTACGAAAGAAGGTCGATTTTTGGTTAATTTGATAATTCTGCCTAATCCCACTCAACCTCTAAGAGAATATATCTGTAATACATATTTATATGAAATTCTAATTCAAGTGACGGCTTTATGCAAAAACGGAAGGGTTGTCACAAATAAAAAATTTGGACGGTGGACTTTTACGTCCTTCGGGTACATATTGGCATTAAAATAATGAATTAGGGGTGGCATATTTTTAAATAAAGGTTTTTCAAACGGTTTTCTTTTTTTTTTATCCTTATTTATTTAGGAGCTTTGATCGACAGTTCGAACATGCCAGCTCCATCTTACCCTAATCTTAATAACTAATCCAACTTAAGACTATGAATAACAAAGTTGATAATAATTTTAGCAGCTTCCGACAACGGTTCAGCTAGGAGGTTAGACATGCAACCAACATAGTTTTTATGTACATTTAACGAATTAAAGACCACGGCCCTGAGATGACGATTACGCTCACATTCCATTAATAAGTGATGGACATCGTCTAATTTTCCGCACAATGAACAATTTGGGGACTCAGATATTTTCATTAAATGTTTAAATTTATTTAACGGAATATGACCAGACCGTAACCTATGAGCCTTCACAATAAATAATCTACTTAGACACGTATTATAAAACCAGGGGACTCGAGGAGGTTCTGACTGTAGAGTTTTATACCAGATTCCTTTTTCACACGACCTTTTATTAAAACACTCCTTCCATAAAATATGAATTTCCTTTTTATATTTAATAAAAATTTCCGAAACACTAGGTTTTACTTCCTTCAAAATCCCTTCTTTTATTGCCAATTTAGCTAAACGGTCAGCCTCCTCGTTTCCCCCAATACCTATATGGGCTGGAACCCACTGCAAAATAATAGATTTATTACTATTTTGAAAATAAAACAGCTGTTGTAAAATAGCACGTGCCGGACTACAGCTGCGCCACAAAAAAAAAAGTTGGAAATCTGACATTTTGACTATGCCATGATGAAGTCTATAGTTTGTCGGAGTTTGTCGCCAAAAACCAGAGTTTGTCGGTCTTCCGTTTAGGAGATACATGTGGCTCAGCTGTAGAGACGTCTCTACAGCTGCGCCACACAGATCTCGAAAACGGAAGGTCGTAGCGAAAATCTGATTACTTGTATGTATAGCCGTTAGTTTGTCGGAGTTTGTCGCACAAAAACCAGAGTTTGTCGGTCTTGCGTTTAGGAGATACGTGTGGCGCAGCTGTAGAGACGTCTCTACAGCTGAGCCACACAGATCTCAAAAACGGAAGGTCGTAAGGGTGGGTACCCACTTAGGTTCGCGAACTTCCGCGCTCCGCGAACCTGCACCAAAAAAATTGTTTATGCTGTGCTGCAACAGTGCGCCATAGTGTGTACGTGTGCGAACATGTATGTGAACCTGGTTCACACATGTACACACTATAACCAAAGTGAAAATAAAATGTTTGCTAGGTTGCACTGTTGCAGGTTCGCGGAGCGCGGAGGTTCGCGAACCTAAGTGGGTACCCACCCTAACAGAAATCTGATTACTCGTGTGTGTAGCCGGTAGTTTGTCGGAGTTTGTCACCAAGAACCAGAGTTTGTCGGTCTTGCGTTTAGGAGATATGTGAGGATACGCTGTGGAGACCTTTCTACCTGGATCTTGAGAACGGAAGGTCGTAGCGATAATCTGATTAGTCATATCTATAGTCGGTAGTTCGACCGAGTTTGTCGCCAAATACCAGAGTTTGTCGGTCTTGCGTTTAGGAGATATGTGAGATTTTCGCTACGACCTTCCGTTCTCGAGATCCAGGTAGAAATATCTCTACAGCATATCCCCACATATCTTCTAAACGTAAGATTGACAAACTCTGATTTTTGGTGACAAACTCCGACAAACTAATGGCTACACACTCGAGTTATCAGATTTTTGCTACGACCTTCCGTTCTCAAGATCCAGGTAGAAAGGTCTCCACAGCGTATCCTCACATATCTCCTAAACGCAAGACCGACAAACTCTGGTTCTTGGTGACAAACTCCGACAAACTACCGGCTACACACACAAGTAATCAGATTTCTGTTACGACCTTCCGTTTTCGAGATCTGTGTGGCTCAGCTGTAGAGACGGTCTCTACAGCTGCGCCACACGTATCTCCTAAACGCTAGACCAACAAACTCTGATTTTTGTGCGACAAACTCCGACAAACTAACGGCTATACATACAAGTAATCAGATTTTCGCTACGACCTTCCGTTTTCGAGATCTGTGTGGCGCAGCTGTAGAGACGTCTCTACAGCTGAGCCACATGTATCTCCTAAACGGAAGACCGACAAACTCTGGTTTTTGGCGACAAACTCCGACAAACTATAGACTTCATCATGGCATAGTCAAAAAGTCAGATTTCCAACTTTTTTTTTGTGGCGCAGCTGTAGTCCGGCACGTTAAAATAGCATAAGCTACCGCTACTCCTCTGTGTCCAGAGGAGCAACGAGCTATATGCTGCAGGGCGCTCTTACTATCTGACAGAATGACAATTTTGTTGCTGGTCAAATTTTTGGCATATGAAAGTGCTTCATTTATATCTACTAATAAAATATCTTAATAAATTTCACATCTTATCGGATAACCAGTATGGCTTTCGGAGTGGTATTTCCACAGAAGATGCTGTTTCGAGCCTTACAGAAGCTATTGTATCGCACATTGATAATAAGGAGAAGTGTTATGGTATCTTTCTAGACCTGTCAAAGGCTTTCGATACAGTCTCTGCTCCCATCCTTCTGTCCAAAATGGAGTCTATTGGAGTTCGAGGTACCAGTTTGGACATGTTTAGAAGTTATCTGTCTGGCCGAACGCAATGCGTTAAAATTGGTGGTTTGCTCAGCGATGAGGCACCCATATGCTATGGGGTGCCTCAAGGCAGCATTCTGGGCCCAACGCTCTTTCTCATATACATAGACCAGTTATGCCGCCTCTCTCTTAAAAACTGTAACATCTTTACTTATGCAGATGACACGGCTCTTTTGGTCTATGGAGAAAATTGGGCTTCTGCCAAGTGCTATGCTGAGACTGCTCTGCGTTGTGTCAGCAAATGGCTGGCCACAAATCTACTGACACTTAATTTTGATAAATCACAGGTTCTAAAATTTAACATCGACAGGTCTCCCAAGCCTGAATTAACTACTTCAGCCTCAGATATAATACTACACAATTGCCAGGACACAGACTTGCATTCGTGTCTCTGTAAACCATTGAAATCTGTAAGTAGTGTAAAGTATTTAGGCATCCACCTTGAGGATGGGCTTGACTGGCATGTCCAGATTGAAACTCTTACAGGTAGAGTTCGGAAACTTATTTATATTTTTAAAAATCTACGTCACTCAGCTGACCGTACCACTCTCTTTACGGTTTACTTCGGATTATGCCAGTCCATACTATCCTACTGCATTTCTGTTTGGGCAGGGACTAACAAAACATCCCTATTAAAACTTGAGCGTGCTCAGCGAGCTGTTCTCAAGGTCTTACTATCTAGGCCTAGGATCTATCCAACCGTGAGACTGTATGCGGAGAGTGAGGTTCTCACAGTTAGGCAGTTGGCTATCTTGCGTATGATCCTGCGTAAACATTCTTTACTGCCTCTCGATGACGTTACGTCTTCAAGACGACACGGTACTCTTGTTTGTCCGCAGGTTGGATGTCGTACTACTTGGGCTAAATACCAATATAATGCTCTTAGTTCACAACTTTATAACAGAGTTCACAAGATAAAACGAATATACTCACTTACTAAGTACAAATTAAAAAAAACTGTGCATGAATATCTGTTATCTCTTAATTACGATGAGACCGAAAGTTTAATCAAATAACGCACTCATAACACCACACCCACACCCCCACACACACACACACACACACACACACACACACACACACACACACACACACACACACACACACACACACACACACACACACACACACACACACACACACACACACACACACACACACACACACACACACACACACACACACACACATTTAGTATTGTAACCTAATAATACTTACGTTTTTTTTAACGCTTTACCTGCGCTTTAAGAAGTTTTTATATACAATGCTAAAAGGAGGAGTCACCAACTCCTAAGAAACAGGATTCGTCCTAGTTTAGGAGTTGGTGTTATTTTGTTTTGTAACCCTAAAAAACCTTTATAATAGTGTAAAGTAAAAATGTAATTTATTTATTTTGGTTGAATAAATTATTATTATTATTATTATTATTATTTATGGCAACTAGCTCCCCAGTCATAATGTTTATATTATTATTAATTTTGTATTTGCCAATGTTTTTTGATTGAGGGTCATAAAAGGAGGCGCCAACACCCTCAGTGCTCTTAGAACCATCTGTGTATAATTTCCACCATCCACTGTATTTCTCATTTATTTCTTTTAGCGTCTCTACTTTTAATATGTTATTGTTAAATTTTGATTTAGAGGTTTCCAGACAGTCTAATTTAGTAATAATAATGTGTCTTAATTCAATTCGTGAACACCAGGTTGATAGATTAAAGATTTCGAGACGTGGTGTATTATAAATATTTTCCTGTTTAACTTCATCATATATCATTTTCAACAGAGGCATTTTTTTCCTATTCCAATAACTATTGTTTCTAAGAGCACTAAGATCCTGTAACAAATAAATTGTTTTATTATCCGACCAAGACATGGCCTTGAAACAATATTTGTAACCCAAAAATTTTCTTCTTAAAAATAATGGAGGGAGACAAAGCTCACTCTCCATAACGTGAATAGGCGTGGTTCTTATAAAACCCCCAATGACTCGTAAAGCTTTATTTTGGAGCTTATCTAATTTAGACACATTACTTTTCGCACTGTTGTCATAGAGGAAGCACCCATAATCGAGGCGACTGCGTACCAGAGAAATATACAAACGGCGGAGATGTTTTGGATGCACGCCCCATCCTGAACCAGCAAGAATCTTAAGAATGTTCAGAATTTTGTTGGCTTTTTCATATATTTCATTTATGTGTTTTCTCCATCGCAACGCTGAATCAAGCCAAAAGCCTAAATATTTAATATTCTGTACTGGTTCAACTTGAGCACCATTAATTTCAAGAGTATTTTGTTTTAACCTACCGCCACGACTAAACGTACAATATTTAGATTTAGTAACAGATAGCTGCAAACCTAACTGATTCAGTAAATTAATGATAATATTGATAGAAGTCTGAAGCAATGAGAAATTTTCATTCAAGTTATTACAACTAGCATATAAAACAAAGTCATCAGCATACTGAGCTATATAAACCTCTCTTATAGCAAAACATATTTTTGATGTTATTATATTAAAAAGTAAGGGAGAGATGGGATCCCCCTGTGCCAATCCTATACCTGTCCACCTACAAATAGTCTTATTTTCATCCAAATCATCTGTTATTGTTAAATGTCTTTCCCTTAGGAATTCCCACAAGTATCTACACAATTTTGGCCAATATTAAATTCATCAAGAATCTTTATTGCTGTTTCTACGATGACGTTATTATATACATTTTCAATATCGAGAAAACATGCCACTACTGGAATATTTCTTGTTAAGCCTATCTGAATTGTAGTTATTAATCTCGCTAGACTGTCTATACACGATTGAGCTTTCCTAAAGCCAGTTGATTCAGGTGCTAACATATTGTTCTTCTCCACAAACCATTCTAGTCTTTTTCCTAGTATATCATGTAAAATTTTACAAAGGCAAGATATTAATGATATTGGCCTAAGCTTGGCTGATGAAACATTTGTATTACTAGCTTTAGGAATGGGAACAATTTTTATATTACGCCATTCTATAGGTACATTTCCAGTATTAAAAATGTTGTTATAAATCTCTAATAAATATAATTTAGCCACTAAAGGTAGATTGAAAATCATTGAGTAAGTAATATTATCACTTCCGGGAGCTGTGTCTTTTTTCTTTTTACACAAAGCTACCTCAAGTTCATCAATAGATATAGGTATTTCTAAAGTACTGTTAGATGAAGTTAAATTAGGCATTGAGTTAGGCACAGAGTCTGGAGCCAGCGTACGCAAAAGTTCTTCTTTCTTTTGATCAGTGATATACAATTTAGAATTCCTAATACTTTTGATCCAACGCATACGTTGCCATAAGTCAGCGGATGAGACAGAATCGTCAATATCATCACAAAATTGTCTCCAACTTTTTGATTTAGCTTTTCTTAGTTCCCGCTGAGTCTCTGTTGTTTTAGATTGAAGTTGCTCTAAATTCTGAGGGGTGGGATTCTGTCTTAATTGTTTTAATGTCAATCTATGTTGAGCTACTAATTTAGACATATGTTGTGACCAATAGACCTTAGGTGTAAATTTACTATTAGGATTATTACAGATTTTAGTTATCGGGATGTTTTGGTTTGCCGCTAAGTTTATTTGGTTAGTGAAAAAGTTGTACATATCCTGTAAGTTGTTATATGGTATATTATTATGGGAAAATAAATATTCTGCTGACAGTTTGTATCCACCCCAATCGGCTTTTTTAAAATTGCGTTTAATAGTAAAATGTAAATTATCTTGATAATTCAAAGAACACTTGATGATCAAATGATCACTTCCTAAATATTCATTTGTTACATCCCATTTAAGTTGAACAGCTATATCTGAGGACGCAAATGTAATATCAGGGGCACTGAGCTGCAAGACCCCATTCACCCATTTCATTCGTGTTGGCCTACCATCATTCATACATATGAAACCATAATCAAAGGAAGAATCAGCTATATAACCCACTCTAGTATCATTTTTATTCGTCCACAATTTATTGTGGCCATTGAAATCTCCCGCAATTATGGTTTTATTTGTATTATTTGAGAATAAATTATCCCAATCTGATAGGGATGTGGAAACAGTTGATGGACAATAAACCGATATAATCCTATGTAAGCTTGAACAGTTTAAAATTTTTATTTCTATAATTTCTATACCCGGGTTATTGACATTTAAAGATCCTACCTGAGTTATAATAGATTTGTGTGTAAATACCGCAACTCCGCCGTAGGAATCCCATCTATCCCGCCGAAAAATATTATAATCTTTTAAACGTAATGGACTCTCTTCCTCTAACCACATTTCACTCAGTATATATGTGTACTTTCTCCTGGTTGAGTAAGGCTTCAAACTCGATCAATTTAGGCCGTATACTTTGAGAATTCCATTGAAGTATATTCACACCGAAAAGCTTAGTAGTTGTATTATCCATTTACAAACAAAGAAAGTATTTTAGTAATAATGTCACCAGTGCAGACCGACCTCTTGATAAATAACGTAATTTCTTCATAGAGTATTTCAATAATTTGTATGATTTTTTCTTCAAGTGCTGAATCAGAAAGGATGATTTCTTTTGCTTTTTGAAATAATTTTTTTAAGGAAAATCTTTCTTTCACTGTTGAATTTTCCTCTAAATTAGTTCTTTCGCTCAAAATTTCTTTATTATTTGTACATTGTATTTCGTCTTCATTATCGCTATTTTGCTTATTTTTGGCTGTCTTTTTCTTTTCTTTGTTAGGTTTATCAATTTTGTGTTTAGCTGAATTTTCATTTTTTGAGTGCCCTTGTAAAGATTCATCTTCTAAATGACTTTCTTGTGTGTTATCAATTTTATTAGACACTAAAATATCTCGGTACGATTTTCCTGAAAACTGATTAGATATGGTTGAATTTTGCACAAAAGTTTCATCGGTATTGGTTTTATTTTCCTTTTTCTTTGCTAAATATGTCCAAAGTGCCTTTCTGTATGTACAGTTATCTTTACACATAATAGATCTTATCTCTTTTTCTTTTAAGAATAACGGACATCTTTTATCAAAAGACATATGTTCTCCTTTACAATTCACGCATCGAAAGTTATCCGTTTCACAATTAACATGTTCATCGCCGCACTTAGGACATTTAATCTTTTTCGATGGACAAACACGTATTAGGTGCCCAAATTTCCAGCAACCCGAACATTAGGTGACTGGAAATGTATATGGCTCCACCTTAAACCGACACCCGTGTGCAAAAACATACGGGGGTAAAGTGGGGATTTTGAAACACAGTCTTATAGTCTCGCTGTCTATCCATTTTCCGTCCGAATCTAATCTTTTCAATCTTCTTGCCGATACAATTTCAAAGTCGCACTGAAATATCTTCAAAATTTCTGTGTCATTAATATCAGTTTCCACTTGCTTAACGATTCCATAGGATAAACTTACTTCATCTGTAAATTGGCATTTATAGCCTAATTTAGTGATTTCTTCGCACTTAAGTAACTTTTCTGCACTTTCTTTTGAGTCAAAACGAATTAATACTTTGTATGGATTTTTGTATTTAATTCTCAGAATTTTCTCAATTTTATTTGACTGTAATAGTTTCGCCATGGCAATTTGTTTCGGCAGTAACTCTTTTGAACTCATACAAATCTCATAAATCTCCTCATCACCTTCATACGGCGTTTTTCTCTTCTTGACCTCATTATTTCCAGCAGGAAGAACAATTGAGTTGCTGCGTGCTATGCGCTTAGGTTTTCTCCTCATCACAGTTGTAAAACTGTCTTCAGTTTCGTCACTATCCGTCCTACATCTCTTATCCGGGCGGGTATCCCCTGACAAAATATCAGTACCCATATTATCCCATTCGAATTCTTGATGTACTTGTTCGTCACCCAAGATGTCACTATTTTCCCTATCATCTTCACTCATTTCATTTGTCACAGTATCCTCATTACACCAGTTTACTTCCGCCATTCTCAAAACATTTGATGACTAAAAGGTGGGTAGTCGCGAAAAGTACTCAGCGCGAGCGTGCAGACCGGTCACAGTACGTGCGCTCGCTACGCAGCACTGCGCGCAACTGACGGTTTTCTTTATACGCTGCCACCTGCCGATGTCGCCGCACTCGCTCGTAGTTTCACGAATCTTACTTGATTGCCACAGTCACACGCATGGTTCGGAAACCAGGTTAATATCGTAAAAAATTCAAGATGGCGGCCAACTTTTTTGTTTTTGGGCCGACCTCGATTAAACTCGGTTTGGGGCACTATTTTGACAAGAAAACAGCAACGCAATGTTAAAAATTTCAAAAATCCAAGATGGCGACCAACTTTATTGTTTGGGCGCCGATTTTGATGAAACTCGGTTTTTGGTTTTATTTTGACAAGAAAACAGCAACGCATTGTTAAAAATGACAAAAACCCAAGATGGCGGCCAACTTTTTTGTTGTGGGACGATTTCGATGAAACTCGGTTCATTGTACTATTTTGAAAAAAATACAGCAACGCAATGCTAAAAATATGAAAACTACAAGTTGCCGGCCAACTTCCTTGTTTGTGGGTCGATTTCGATGAAACTCGGTTTTTGGTACTATTTTGACAAGAAAACAGTAACGCAATGTTAAAAAATTTCAAGAATCCAAGATTGTGGCCATCTTTTTTATGTTTGGGTCGATTTCGATGAAACTCGGTTTTTGGTACTATTATTACAAGAAAACAGCAACGCAATATTAAAAATATGAAAAAATCCAAATAACGGCTAACATTTTTTTTGAGGGCCGATTTCAATGAAACTCGGTTTTTGGTACTATTTTGACAAGAACATAACAATGCAATGTGGAAAAATTTTAAAAATTACAACGCAATATTGAAAATATTAAAAATCCAAGATGGTGGCCAACTTTGTTGTTTGTGGCCCGATTTCGATGAAACTCGGTTTTTACTACTATTTTGACAAGAAAACAGCAACGCAATGTAAACAATGATAACACGTCAAGATGGCTGCTAACTTTGTTGCCAAATGTGGTCCGATCAGTAGGACAAAGGCAGTCGGACCACGTGGCCAGAGGGAACTTAAGGATTGATTTGATTTTGTAACTCGGTTGAAAAAAATAACAAATAATGAATTTGGCCGCCATTTTTATATTTTTTACATTGTTTTGCTCTTTTCTTTTCAAAATAATACCAAAAATCGAGTTTCATTGAAATTGGCCCACAAACAAAAAAATTGGCCGCCATCTTGGATTTTTTAATATTTTCAACATTGGGTTTTTATTTTTTTGTCAAAATAGTAACAAAAACCGAGTTTCATCGAAATCAGCCCACAAACAAATAAGATGGCCGCCATCTTGGATTTTTTATAATTTTAACTTTGCTTTGCTATTCTCTTGTCAAAATAGTACCAAAAACCTACTTTCATTGAAATCGGCCCACAAACAAAAAAGTTGGCCGCAATCTTGGATTTTTTATATTTTCAACATTGGGTTGTTATTTTTTGTCAAAATAGTACCAAAAACCGAGTTTAATCGAAATCGGCCCACAAAGAAAAAACTTGGCCGCCATCTTGGATTTTTTAATATATTCAACATTGCGTTGTTGTTTTCTTGTCAAAATAGTACCAAAAACCGAGTTTCATCGAAATTGGCCCACAAACAAAAATGTTGGCCGCCCGCCGTCTTGGATGTTTGCATATTTTCAACATTGCGTTGTTATAATCTAAAATTTTATAATACGCAGTTGTTTTTTGAGTAGCAAAAACGTAGGCAGTAGGTAAATAGGTGGACCTAAAGGTCTTTCGCTTCTGTTTTTTTAGTCTGTGTATCGTCCGTGCACCCGCGATAACGGGGTATGTTAATGAGAAATAACACAATTTAGGGTTAGGGTTGCCAAAAAAATTCTTTACATTATAAACTGTTATCATGAAAAGAAAATTATTTTTTTCAAAAAGTGGGGGTTTTCAGGGTTTATTATTATTTTCTGGGGTTGTATGCATTACTACTTATCTACCTTATTCAGCTTTAGGGTTTTTTTGTAACACGTCGCGTTGCACAAGGTTACGATGAGGTTGGTATGTCTATAAGATATATAAATATTAAATAGCCGGTCGTTCCACCTAGATTAAAAAAAACACAATAAAATTAAAGACACCATAACGTTTTGTGCTTGTTTCTTGCCCGTGAATCAATTTCCATCATCAAATACCTTAAGGTATTCATAAGGCATTAGGTAAAAGTTGTGGCTCAAACTATAGTACAGTTGTCAGGTAATTTTGTCTGGAAATCATTCAAGGAGTTTTGATTTCTTGTCCAACGACATGCTACTAGGTAGTACTGACTGTTTATTGCGACCTTGAAAACTGTGTGGAAGCTTAAAAAAACAAAAATGTATTCAAAGTTTAGAAAACACATTTTTGGTTTTCTAAACTTTGAAAAAAAAGCTCAAAAAGAACAATAAATGTTAGGAAGGCAAAGTAGGGGACTAAAGCAACAATTTATTATACTGCAACATTTTGATACAGTCTATAAGTAGGTAATTAAAAAGTGACAACACAGTCAACTTTAGTACCTAAATGTTACTGATGTTTGTACAATATACTCATGTTATTATGTTGTCACTCTTTAACTATAGATTGTATTAAAATTTTGTAGAATAATAAATTGTTATAAATTTGATCCCCATCCCCAATTTTGAGATATTTTTTTTCAAAATTCAGAATATTATCAAAACTTCAAGGGCTCGATCACATTTTCGTTTTTTTTTAAACTTCCACTTAGTTTTCAAGGTCGCAAATTTACTGTACCTATGATTAACAGCCCTCATGGCTACCTGACGCACGAAAAATCAAAACTCCTTGAATTATTTTCAGGTATAGTGTAGAACATACATACCTGACAACTGCATTAAAATTCATAAATTTTGCCTAGACGTTATCAGAGGTACAGAAAAAGACAAAAGGTATTTTCATCCAGAAAAAATGTACCGATCCTGAGAGGGATATAAAACAAATGTCTACACAGACGAAGTCGCGGGCGGCCGTTAGTTTTAAGTTAACTCACCACGCTGTTTTCATTAAATATGCATGAAAGATTGAATTCAGAGGTTTGGAAATCAGTCCAGACAGAATCGTTAAATTTGATACGGGGGTTGAATGACAAAAAATTTAATAAAAATAAATAAATAATAAATGAATGCTTGGTCAATTTCACACAGCGCCATCTAGCTTCAGACTAAGCAAAGCTTATAATATAGCTGCTATATTACTGATACGAGTATACCACTTATAGAGGGTGTTTGCTAAGTCTTATAAAGCCGAATATGGTAGAGAGGGACCATCAAACTGAACAACTTTTACTATGGGACCAACTCTGAAATTGTGAAAAAAAAAATCAGCTGTTTCATAAATTTTGATATTTTCGTTATAATTTTTTGTATGAAACAACAGATTTTATTTTCGGGATTTCAGAGTTGGTCTCATAGTGAAAGTTGTACAGTTTGATGGTCCCTATCTACCATATTCGGCTTTATAAGGCTATTACAAAAACACCCTGTATGTATAATATACTTTTAAATATACAACGTGTAACAGAATTAATAGCTAAACCAGAATATGGTAGATAGGGACCATCAAACTGAACAACTTTTACTATGGGACCAACTCTGAAATTGCGAAAAAAAATCAGATGTTCCATAAAAAAAATAGAAAATATAAAAATGTATGAAATAGCTGATTTTTTTTCGCGATTTCAGAGTTGGTCCTATAGTAAAAGTTGTTCAGTTATCTACCATATTCGGCATGAAGGTTATTTTTGTAACATCTATAATATAATACTTTTAAATATAGGTATATACTTATTAGGTATATGTATAATAAAATGGTTTATTTATACTATAAGTATTGTATAAATAAACCACGTAATTTTTTTGTATCATACTTATATATCACCCCTCTACCCCATAAATAGATAAACTTTATTATAATAGTCCATTATATATATTATCTATCAGTCCTTTAATATATTTACCTATCCAAGTTTTGAAAGAAGTCACCTTATATATCTAATATTATCTTACCCCCTTTATTTTAATCCGTAAAAATCACAGTTAATAGAATAATAAATATATTTTTTATTCAAAATAGTCCATTATTATCCACCCTCATTATAACTGTCTATTTTGATCTATCAACCCCTTTTATATATTTATGCTCTAGTCTGCTCTACCTATCCAAACTGTTAATATTGTTATTTTATGTAAAATTACTATTCACCCTCTTGTATAACAATATTATGTTTTAAATCTAATAAAATATCTATTTTTTTTACTATGAATAGGACGTGTCACCTAACTTAGCATACCTTGCAAATCAGATTTTTTTAAATGTCGCCATTGGTGTGGCACATGCCTTCCATGAGGGTGGATGGATAGGCCCAATGCGGATTGTAGGTATTAATATACAACTTGTAATATAATTAATGGCTGAACTAGAGTATGGTAGATAAGGGATCATCAAACTGAACAACTTTTATTATTCAATCCTCTGAAATCGCGAAAAAAATATCAGCTGTTTAATATATTTTCATATTTTCGTTATTAAAATTTATATAGTTAAGGATTATAATTTAATTATTAAGACTTCATTCGCCTGAAATACAGGTCATTATTATAACTTAGTTCTGGTAAAAAGATTATATTTAGATTTTAAGTTTGTTGTAATAATTCTGTTGAATACCTAAACGTTATTATTATTACTATTATTAATTATTTTTTGTATGAAACAGCTGATTTTTTTCACCATTTCAGTGTTGGTCCCATTGTAAAAGTTGTTCATTTGATGGTGCCAATTTACCATATTCTAGTTTAGCCATTTCTGTTCATAGTATAAATTAATATATAAATAAAAAAAAGATAGTAAATATATATATTTTCAAAATTACTTTCTGGAGGTATCGATATGAGAATATTAAGAATTATTTGAAGTAAACTTTACGACAAATAATTCTACCGTATAGCATGTGGAGGAGACCAAACTTGGTAAGTACCTATATTTTGAAAATATTTTTTTGTTTAATTTAAAAGTGGCTGTAACGATGTTGTATATTTTTAGAATTTTTTAGGGTTTTCTTCTCAGAAAACCCAAAAAATTTGGTATTTTAATTGGAATCATATAGGATAGGTTTTAGAACAAAAAACCCATACAATAAAAGATGACGACATTACTTCTCTCTTAAGGTAGTTTTTATTAGAGTTCCGTACCCAAAGGGTAAAAACGGGACCCTATTACTAAGACTCCGTTGTCCGTCTGTCTGTCACCAGGCTGTATCTCATGAACCGTGATAGCTAGATAGTTAAAATTTTCACAGATGATGTATTTCTATTGCCGCTATAAACAAATACTAAAAACAGAATAAAATTAATATTTAAGGGGTGCTCCCATACAACAAACGTGATTTTTTTTTGCCGTTTTTTGCTCTATATTAATAACGACAACAGGTAGACAGTTTAAATTTTCACAGATGATGTATTTCTGCGGCCACTATAACAAATACTAAAAACAGAATAAAATAAATATTTAAGGGTGTGAGCCCACATACAACAAATATGATATTTTTGCTGTTTTTTGGTACGGAACCCTTCGTGCGCGAGTCCGACTCGCACTTGGCCGGTTTTTTAAGAACTGCGTCTCAAAAAATTGTTTTGACCTCAAGTATACGTGTGACAAACGGTTATCCTGTAATATATCGATTTACGGGTTTCCTTCGATATTTAGCTTGTACACCGACCACTAAATATAAAAAAAAATACTAAAACATTATTTTGTCTACTTAACATTTTTCATTTTGTTAGGACTTTTAAAGTTTTTAGTTAAAATCTAGCGTTAGGTACCTATACCCTCTGGTAGGTAACCCTACAGGGACTTATTGTAGTAATAAGTTTAATTACCTATACACATTTAAACACAAAACAACAAATTTGCCCAACAGTGGGCCATCATGACAACTGATCTGCTACTCATGACGTCACTCTGACGTGCCTTAATTTTTTTTAGCAAATAAGATCCGCTTAACAGTTTTTGTCTTCTCAAATTCTTTATACCGGACTTGGACGCCAGCAAAAAACGGTCAAGTGCGAGTTCGTAATTGAGTGAAGGTTCCGTAACCACTATAAAGAACAATAACCACTTCACATGCAAGCGTTGACCTGTAACATTTTTTTTAAAGTGGATGTAATGATGATAAAATTATATTTGAATGGTTGCTATGACTGTAGAACCACAGAATATATAATTGGTAAAACACATATTTATTTTGGCAACATAAAAAATATGTAATGCTAAAATCAATGTGTTCTAGTTTTAATTACTGCTTATTAACAATAATGTCGTTTATTTGCTTTAGAAAAGAATACAATAACTGTAGACGTTTAGTACAAATTGGTAGTTTCACCTACTCAGCCATAGATAATAGGCAAATATTAAATACCCGTGACTTCGTCTGCGTGGACATTTTTTTTGCTATCCCTCGCGAACTGTACATTTTTTCTGGATGAAAGGTATCCTATGTACTTTTTTGTACCCATGACAACGTGTATGTAAAATTTCATGATGATCGGTTCAGTAGTTAAGACGTGAAGGCGTAACAAACAAACTGGACTTTTGCATTTATAATGTTAGTAAGGATACAAATTTAATATCCGTCCAGCTTTTCTTCGGCCTTCATGTGGCCCTCATCTTCCCTTTCATCCAAAATTCATGTTACATTCTTCTATCAATTGGTCTTTCATGCCTTTTCATATTGTTTCCAGATAAATAGTTTACTTATTATAAAGTAAAAAATTAAATGAAACTTAAATAAGAAATTTGTTGATAGTAATACCTATAGTCACTTTTTACTTAGCTCTTAAGACAGTACCCTAACCGAAAGTGGCTCCGCGGTGAAGTTCATTTAATATTATAATTATAATACTTAATTTTAATAAAACTTTACGTAGAATTATTTGATCCACAGTCTAGTATTTTTAGTAGATATCATTACATTCCCTCTTATTAATTTCTAGAAGTAGACAGCAAAACTGCTAAAGTGGCCGTTTTTGATGCATTTGCCATCTACTTCTACGAATGACTACGAGGGAATGTAATGATAGATACCCTCTAAAATACTAGGCGTATCAAAAAATCTAGGATTTTTTAAAAACCTTTTCTATTAACAACTTATTAAATAAAAACCCCTGATGGTGTCACTTTCGGTATGGGATGCACCTTAAATATAAAGTTTTGTACTTATATGTTGCTTTATAAGCAACTTGCCTTTCAATTTTTTTTTCAATTATACTTTTATTCAATAAGCTAATGGAACCCTAAAAACGAAAGAACTAGATTTTAACGTCGAAGAACTGTCAATCGATTTTAATAGACAGAAACTACAAAATAAAATTACTTTATAGGTAAGTAAGTACTTACATATTTGATTTGAAACGGCAGTCGTTATTCCATTGTGAAAAATCTTCCTCTTTTGTAAATACAACTCTGAACCTTTTCAGTCTGTAATTATTTTTTTATTGTAGTGACGTTTTGCTTCAATGAAAAATTATATTATTTAAGAATAAATGTTCATGAATATTTGTCTCGCCGTGTGTAGGGTCGATGCAGAATAGAACCAACCCTACACTTTATAAACAATCCACAGATAGGGATAGGCCCGATCCAGATTAGTTGCTAGGCAACATCTAGGCAACTGTTGATATCCTTTATTAATAGTTGCATAGCAACTAATCTGGGTCAGGCCTATCCGTTACTGTGGATTAGTGATTAATTCTGGAAGTTAGTGGTGTCATAAAAGGCTAATGTCTTAGAGGTAGCAGGTACATTTAAACCTTCGTGGTTTAGAAAATAGGTAAGACCGTTTTCCAATGAAAAACGGTCTTACAATACAACCTCCAACCCAAATAGGAACATTTCTACAGTGGCCTACTTATGATCCACAGTCCACTGCAGGGTATTTTTTATACGCAACGGGATAGTGCTTGGCCTTCACTTCACCTGATGTTAAGAGACGATAAGGCCGAAGGTGGAAGTGCACTACACCCGGAATCCTCATCACTGAGGAACTGGCTATCTTACCTCTAACTGCCGGAACACAACAATTTTTGAATTATTGTTATGGCGCCAGACTTAGGTAAGATGGTGGTAGCTAGCCAGGCGGACTTGAAATAAGTCCTACCAATAACCAAACCGAGTACAAATTTTAGCCCTCTCCTGGGAATCGAACCCGTGACTCCTGCGTCTTACACGGGTGGGCGAACCACTTGACCACAGAGGTGGTTAAAAAAGAGCGAAAAATAATGATTATGAAATATTTGACAACATTGGTCTAGTTACAAAGTAAATGTCAAAGCCAAAGACGGTACCCAGACCAGAGAATACACGTACCCCCTTATTAATAAACGAAGATTAAGTTTACACCTAGTTTAACCAACAAGTTCGCTAAGGAATATGACGCTTTGAAACGTTAAACGTGAGGAGTAATATTGCTAAGCCTTGCTTAAAAACTAGGTGTAAACTTACTCTTTGTTTATTAATAGAGCCGCTAGATTTTTAGGTTAATCCAGAGATTCCATAATCCCTAACAAAAACATCTTTTACGGTTTTCTTAATGGTACTTAGTGCAAGTAGATTATAAAAAAATACAGGTCATGTAGTAGGTAATTATTTTTGGTAAGTACTTAACAAATATTTTTGTAAGAGTTATGTACTATTTGTAGTACTTATTTAATTATGTTTTGTTTATTTAATACATACATAACTATTACATGAAAAAGAATGGATAAAAGAATAATAGTACAAGGGCACAGCTTATTTCATATTGAAATTTCTTCCAGCTGCCCTGGGACAATAAAGAACATTGAGAAGTTCAAAAACATACATACAATATCATATAATATACTTACACATACTGATATTTTTTTTCTAACTAATAAAGGACCTCGTCACTTCTATGATTTAAAATATTTATCAATGGCTTGATATTATTTCAAAAAATGACTATTATAGACAACTGTCAATAGTAAAAAATCCTTATTATATAATATATAATCCTAAATATATATATCCTTATAGTTTTTTAAACACTTCTCGTTTTGCTTACAGAAATTACCACTTTATTTATTATAACTCAGCCAAACCCTATATTTTTTGCTTAACCTAAGTGGCATAATTTATCTTAGTGTTTAAACGTTAGTGCATAAAAGTTTTAAAACATTAGCGTTCATGGTTGTTAAATAAATTAAGAAAATGTTAGTATGGAAAATGCAACTTCTTTAAAATTCTCCATACAAAACGGCAATTTCATAGGTAAAGACTTATACAGGGTCACTGGAAATATGACGTATTCCTGCTAAGGGGTTATAGATGAGGTCAAAACAAATATTTTTTGTCATATAATTATTTCTCAAAAAATTACTAGTTTTTGAGTTAACTGAAATTAAGTATTTTTTACCAAAAGTACGTTTTCAGACACAAAAATTTCAAATAAAAAATAACTACTCATTCGATTCCGGATTTTTTATCATTTTGGGATAGAAAACAATCTGAGTGTTGATAATGAATAAAAAAAATTTCATAAAATACAGGTATTTATAAAAAAATCAATCCTTAAAAGCATATTTTATTTTTATTTTTTTCAGATTTTTTGAAATAGCATCAAATATCTTTAAAAAAATCCTAGTAACTAAGCGTGCATAATATTTTAAAAACATCACCATCTATTCAGCTTTCAGTTAAGGTATAAAACTTAATAATAACTTAAATAAAGAATGAGAAATTAAGACTTAACTATATAGCTGTCCCATTTCATGTAGAAAAATTTCCTACTTCAAGCGCTTTGGAGGTGGCCGTATTATCCTACTTATTACATAAATTTGAAAGTTTGCTTGTTTGGATGATTGTTAATCAATCACGCAAAACGGCTAAACGGATTTGGATGAAATTCGGCACACATATACTTTATAAGTCGGATTAAAACATAGGAGGATACTATTATCTTGGTTAAAGGTTCCCTAGAGTTTTTTTCAAATGTAAATGCGGATGAAGTCGTGGGCGGAAGCTAGTTTGCCATAAATGATCATGCTTACTAAAAATACTTTCGTCCGAGTGAGTTTGAAACAGGATTATTTTCCGCCGATGAGTCAAAATTTTATACAGACAGCATCAAAAATAACCATGCATATCAGCCATTTTTAATGACCCGCTGCTGGGGAACAAGCCTTCCTTTCCTTTTGGGATAAAGCGGATGGGCCATAACTCACCACGTGGGCCCAATGCGGATCGGGCGGTCGGTGTTAACTCAATGTACCTTACATTGAGCCCTTGGTTCTGGCTGCATTTACAGTCGTTAACACTGACCAATCCACATTGGACCCACGTGGTGGGTATGGCCCGTCCGCTTTATCCATCCATAAGCCATAAGGAAAGCCTGGCTGATATGCATGGTTATTTGTGATACAGTTTGTATAAAATTTTGACTCATCGGCGGAAAATAATCATGTCTTAAACTCACTTTGACGAAAGTATTTTTAGTAAGTACGACCATTTATGGCAAACTAGCTTCCGCCCGCGACTTTATCCGCATTCACATTCGAGAAAATCCCTAGGGAACCTTTAACCAAGATAATAGTATCCTCCTATGTTTTAATCCGGCTTATAAAGTATATGTGTGCCAAATTTCATCCAAATCCGTTCAGCCGTTTTGCGTGATTGATTAACAATCATCCAAACAAGCAAACTTTCAAATTTATGTAATAAGTAGGATAATACGGCCACCTCCGAAGCGCTTGAAGTAGGAAATTTTTCTATATGAAATGGGACTGCTATTTAGTTAAGTCTTAATTTCTCATTTTTTATTTAAGTTATTATTAAAGTTTTATACCTTAACTGAAAGCTGAATAGATGGTGATGTTTTTAAAATATTATGCACGCTTAGTTACTAGGATTTTTTTAAAGATATTTGATGCTATTTCAAAAAAATCTGAAAAAAATAAAAATAAAATATGCTTTTAAGGATTGAATTTTTTATAAATACCTGTATTTTATGATTTTTTTTTATTCATTATCAACACTTAGATTGTTTTCTATCCCAAAATGATAAAAAATCCGGAATCGAATGAGTAGTTATTTTTTATTTTAAATTTTTGTGTCTGAAAACGTACTTTTAGTAAAAAAATACATAATTTGAATTAACTCAAAAACTAGTAATTTTTTTGAGAAAAAATTATATGACAAAAAATATTTGTTTTGACCTCATCTATAACCCCTTAGCAGGAATACGTCATATTTCCAGTGACCCTGTATATTTAAAACATACAAATATAAATAAGAAGAAAGTTGCAAAGGGGAAAATGATAAGACAGTGTACAGAAAGTTAAATAAAATATATTTCACACTTAGTCCTTTTTTTAATTAGATTTTTTTGTCATGTTATCTTTCACTACTTAACTAATCAATCATCATAAAATTTTGCATACACGTTGAAAGGGGTACAAAAAAAGACTTAGGGTACCTTTAATCCAGAAAAAATACTATTCCCGAGGGATAGAAAAATAACTAGACGAATTAGCAGGCGGCAGTTTATAAAACAGAATATTTTCTAGGTCAATTACTTACTTAAGTACTTACTTAGAATAAGCTTAAGTATTAGGTTCATAAACAGCGCGTCTTTTGAAATTCGCGAAAATGATCGAATCGATTATTAGATAAGGAATCATTTTTCAAAGATTATAAAAAATTTTTGAACTGCAATTCTTACATATCATTATTCATATAAAACCAAAACTTTAGACCATTGTCTAAACTCTAAACTAAAATAAAAAAGGAAATGAACCTTAAAATAAGAAATAAGAAGTTCTTAAGTTAAAATTTGTGTATATTTTGGAAATATAATCATTTAAAAATAATTAAGCGGTCAATACCTACAAGATTTTGGTAAAACTGTGGAAAAACAATAAGTTAACACCTATTCAATTACCAATACGTAATACCTAATAATGATATAAATACAATTTACCTTTGCAAACTTTTTTATAAAGAGACCCTTAGTCTTAGAATGACTTAATAAATGTAGAATAGTTACCTACAGATAAATATTGTTGTATACAAATGTTCCCTGATGCCGAAAAATATGGTACCAATGTACCATATTCGGCATCAGCATGAACAACTTTTACTATGGGGTCAACTCTAAAATTGCGGAAAAAAAATCAGCTATTTCATACAAAAAATAATAACAAAAATATCAAAATGTATGAAACAGCAGATTTTTTTAGCGATTTTAGAGTTGGTCTGGTAAAATATGTTCAGTTTGATGGTCCCTATTATTTACCATAATCGGCATTAGGGTTTTTTTGTAACACGTTTATAATCAAGAATTGTTGACTTAGGTAAAATTTGATTTTGTAGATTAGCTAAGCCTACAATGTAAGTAATTATTTATTTTTAAAATAATCTATTCCCAGTAAGAAATAGGCC
The DNA here is from genome assembly GCA_943789525.1 of Agriphila geniculea. Lineage (NCBI taxonomy): Eukaryota > Metazoa > Arthropoda > Insecta > Lepidoptera > Crambidae > Agriphila > Agriphila geniculea. The sequence continues at coordinate 5,822,508 of OX038898.1, read as the reverse complement.
TACTTCAATAATCAATCCACAGGTAGATAGGCCTGATTCAGATTTCAACACCTAGGCAACTGTCGTTCACTCTTTGTTAATATCAAACATTGCATAGCAACTAATCTGGATCAGGCCTATCCTTTCTGTGAATTGATTATTGCATCATATTACGGCCAGAATCAATAATCAATCCACAGCTAAGAATAGGCCTGATCTAGATTAATTTCTAGGCAACGCCTAGGCAACTGTCGTTCTTTATTAATATCAAACATTGCATAGCAACTAATCTGGATAAGGCCTATCCTTGTCCGTAGATTGATTATTGAATTATTTTAAGCTGTCAAATGACAGGAAATAACAACAGTGGGAAATGGCTGAAAAAAATTTTTTTATAGGTTGGAATAACCTCCCTTACTTATACAAAAAAGTTTCAGAATTTTGGGTTTTGAAACTATAGATATAATTCCCTTGCTATTCTCTAATCACCACATATAAAAAAGTCAACTGACGACTGGCATTTCTGCATTTTTTTTATATCAAAGTGCAGATGACTGTTTTTTTTTTTAAATATGGTGATTAGGAAATAGCAAGGCAATTATCTATTCTGCGGTTACTATTATACCTTTGCGAAAACGAAGTAACTTATATTTATTTTTTAATTATCACGCAAATAAAAATTCTGAGACTTTATTCTATTAAAAAGGAACTTATTCCTACATATAAAAAATAATTATTCATAAGACCTAGTAGTAATTGAACAATCTGTTGTAGACCCAATATGTATACTTACTAAGGATTATTATTTAATGATCGGGAACATAGTTTATATAGGTAATAAATTCTTTTAAATTTATAGTATAAATCCTATTTAAAATGGGTACCTATCATAATACCCATTTTAAAAAGGATTTATACTATGACATAATTGTAATAGAACACTACGTTCTATTACAATTATGTCATTTAAATTATATCAAAAGAAAACTTAATAATAATACCTATTCGTTAAAAGTACTTATAAGAAGTTATTTATTTCTCAAGACATTACTTATGTAAAATGACATAAGTATCTTATTTTTACTATAAATGCAATCGTTGGTATCAAATTTTCTAATAAACCATTTATGACATAGTTTTATAAAAGGATATTACTTAAGAATTTAAAACATATTACTTTTATACCTACATTTATACATTCATAGATCGATAGGTATCAATTTTTTTATAGACAATTTATAACATATTATTATATGTAAGTATAAAATATATTACTCTACCGTCTGTAACACATTCTGTTATAAATAATAACTTTCTGTATAAAATAGATCTGTAACTATTACAAGATGTAACTAAACTAAATTAAAAAAATGCTCAATTATATGAGTTTTAACAATAAAATAATATCCTTAGTTTATGAAAATATTTATGCATTTAAAATATTATCATTATGATATTACAATAACATAATAAATAAAAGTATAATTGAGCAAAAATGATAAAAATTTAGGGGAAAAATCATATTTTATAAATTGTTATTTGAAATATATTAGTTTATTACAAAATAACATTGCCAATTTGTGTCGTATATTTTTCTACAATGTATGTAAGTAATCAAATTGTAATTTTATTGCAAAATCGGTTCAAAATAGACAATTTGTGTGATCTGTGTCAGTAAAGCTTTGCGGACTAAGGCAAATATTTAGGCCTAAAACAAATGGTAGAGATTTTTAAAAGTAAGTTTTCTATTTAAAATATGAAGTTTGATGTTGGAAAAACTACTATAATAAGCTTAAATAACAATAGCAAGACGTTGAATATGTGTTTAAATAATATTTTTTGAGTTTTTTTTGGTGAAATTTTGCAACATTTGTCAGTTTTTCGCGCAACGTGGCGTTATGTGTGCGAGTTGCGAGCAAAAACTTAAAAATATGCAAAAAAACGATTTCTTTGACAATGTCTGATAATAAAATCATGAAATATGAAATGTACTCACATTTTCTGCTGGAATATTGTAGAATAGTCCTCTCGTAACTACTGTTCGTGAACAAAATATATCCATAGATTTGATCGCACACACACTTCACAAAACAGAAAAAATAACATATACAACGGCGGTTGTTTTCGAAAAATCTTGCACAAACACATAGTTTAATGTCCATATATCACGTAGCAAACGTCCATTAAATAGGCCTATAAGAATCTTATTTGAATTTTTGCATCGGTATTTTGTGCAAAATTTTCGCGGCAACAGCGCGCTCCATTGTATTTAGGCCTATAAGCGCGCGAGTGTCTACGCGAACTAAGCTATGCTTTACATTACACGCTCGGAACGCGATACCTATTGATAGGTCTAACCCTGATAAGGGCGAAGTCCCAATTGGGCAGAGGATGTGCGTGGACGCAAAAAAATAAACAAAAAAACATTGACAACCTATTTTTACACAACACTGTTTTTAATTTTAATCTATGGTCGCAACTGAATTACACTTTATTGAAAAAAAGTAACTCTGGGGTTGTTTGTTTTTTTTAAAGGGATAGGGCGTTTGACGTGTATGCCCCACGCGCGTCCGCCACAGAAATGGCGGCAAATGATTCTTCGTTCGGTATGTAACCTTGCGTTCACGACCTCGCAGCATTATGCCTAAACGACCATCCCAGAAGAGTAGGTATACGCAAATTTACCTAATATCTAAAATTGGACCCTATCTAGCTAGTTGCTGAGATAAAAAGAAAAAGTTACAACCAAAGTATGGTCAAAAAAGTTTGGCTTAATTTTTTATTTTATTTTAATTAAAGTATTAGGCCTAAAACTTTTAATTTAAAAATATAAAATCAATTAATGATTTTTATAAATTACTTAACTCTATCAAAAAGCAGAATAATTATGAGTAGGTTGTGTACCTATGTTAGTAAGTATAGGTATAAAAAAAAATCTTGAGATTAAACAAAGGTCAATAAAAATTAAAGATGTAACAATGCAAATTACGAATCACACTTTATAGGTAGGTAGGTACTAATAACATAAATAGGTCTTTACCTAAATTAAAAGTTATTTCTTCACTTTAAAGTGCCATTAAAAAATACCTAAAATATTTGTCCGGATTTGAGGTTCGTTAAAATTTTTTTATTTAAAAGAATTGCTTGCAAATATTTATTAACTTATTGGCAAATAATTATATCGTTACCATTTTATTAAAAAATAAGACAACTTAATTATATACAATACAATTACAATTTAATTATATTAAATGTAGGTACTTACACGTACGTACTTACTTACTTACTACGAAATTTATATTTTATTTAATTCTTTTGTAATAAAATAAAATGAATATTTAAAAACATTTTATTTTAAACGTAAGAAGATGTTTTGGTTACTTTAATGAAAAAATATATTTAAGCGAGACATGGTTTTTCTCACACAATACAATAAAAAAAAAAATACCACAATACTTAGGTACCTAAAACATAATACTTATGAAATGTAAAGATTTTTTTTAAATAAATTTATAATAAAATGAGTTTGTAATATAAATTAATTGTAAATTACTTTTATAATATAAATTGAAAAATAAAATAGTAATAATGATTTCAATGATATATTGATGGATGGCATATTGCCTAAGTCATATAATAAAAGTCCAATATGAAAAGTCATTATTGAATAAATAATATGATTTAATTTTACTTCCATCTTGTTAGATGAAAAATATATTGGTAAAGTATATTCGGGGTGTTATTTCGCTCGCATAAAGTTTTTAATCATAATATCGTTTGGCATAACAGGAATGGCATAAAGCTATTTCGTATAATTGTATATTCTTATAATTTTACCTACACAGAATCCTTACTAATATTATAAATGCGAAGTCAGTTTCTTTATAACGCCTTCACGTGTTAACTACTGAACCGATGGTCATGAAATTTTGCATACACGGTGTCAGGGGTATTGTCTCCAAGGGATAGCAAAAAACTTTCAACGCAGCCGAAGTCGTGGACGGCCGCTTTCATAAACATAACGATTACTTTCACTTATTTCATTTACCATAAATTTGGTATGAATAAACGTAAAACGCACAACTAAAACACGCATAATAGTAATTTAACATAAAATACAAATGGCATAACTTATTACTAACTTCAAAGTATTTATTTTTCACGGTATAACATTTAACCTTATTCATATCGCCTAACACTTTATATCATATAACCATAAATTTGTTCTAGTAACATTTAGTTAAGTCTTATGTTTATTTTTTATAATTTTCACTTAATATCATTGTTCATTCGATTGTCTAGAACAGAGGACCTTTGATAAGCAGATGATTAGGTGCGACGATGATGAGTGAGAAGGAGTGCGAGAAAGAGGTTAGGTTCCATTGCGACCTACGACGCATAAGCCGAGCGAGCGAAGCGAGCGTGTCACGGCGGCGGCGGCCGGCGTAGTGCCAGAACCAACCGTAGGCGTATTATGAGTTTACGCTTACTATACTCGATAGCGACTGCAGTTGACATTTGTATAACATTCGTATAACTATAAGTATACGCAGTAGCGATGTAATTCATATGGGTAGGTATTATGTGTAAACCTTATATGCGTTATGCCACAAGTTGTTATGCTACTAATCGTTATGGGTAAAAACGTATGCAATATTAAATTTTATGCTTATTGATCATTATATTACATTTATTCGATATTTTAATGTCATGCGAAGTAATCATTATGCCATAGTATATTATGACTTAAAATTTTGTGCATTCACATATGGACCCGTAAATTGGCCTTTATCCACCTGTTCTCTTATAGTGGGAACTATATTAGTAGTTAAGATAAATATAATTTAAGTATATTTTTTATAATTTATTGATACTTACGTTTCTAATTCGTACTAATAACTTTCTGAATGAGTATACCAATTAGTATAAATAGTATACTTAAACAACCTTTATTTTTTGATATCCCATAACTATGAGGTTATCTTCTGTAAGTCAAAATAATAAAAAGAACTCTCAGAACATGTGGTCCAAAAATGCATAGTTTTGAAGATATCATCAATCTTAATTTAATTACTTTAAAAGATTTTTACTACTAAGATTTTTCTAGATGAGTTAATTCATAGAAATGCTACGTTGCCATATTTCACATAAAATGTTTGTTTCATTGACTTTGTATTAAGTATTATATGTAAAAAAATAAATGTTTTCTTGATAAATATTTTTTTGATAATGGATTGTGAATATATTGGAATGCCTATTTTTTGTCCTAACTGTCTTTGACACACAAATTATTGGCCTAAATTTTTTTCGCAGCATTTGACATCCCAAATTTATCGTTAAGCGTAACTATTCATTAGCACAAATGTTTAAAAGTACTAAATTACGTTTCGCACAGTGTGTAACGCCTAATCATTTTTTCGTCGTATTTTTGTTTCCCATAATCATTATTAGGTTAGGCATAACCATTCTTAATCCGTACTGTTTTTACAAAATTTAATTAAACACTGTTGAATGTTTTAATTAACAATTAGTAATAATTGCACATAATTTAGAATACAGACCCCTAAAAATTATGTTTTATTTTATAAAAAATACATGACGAGCAGAGAAAACTTTTTATTTTTCGACTCTTAAATTTTTCTTACACTCAAGAATGCAAGCATATTGGCATACAAGTACAATCAAGATCAAACAGCATGCTTGCATGGCATGCATGCAAACAAGAGCATGCAAGCTAAAGCATGCATGCAAGCATCAGGGAGTGGTCAAAACACTAATCTAACCTAACCTAATGGTCTTCGCATTAAAAATGTTTCTTTATAGCGGGGAGCATCAAGCCCCCAACCCCTTCGAGCAAGGGGGCCACCCCCTTTGCACCCCCAGCAATTTTGCAAGCAGTAAGCAAGCATGCAAGCAAACATGTTAAATGCAATAAAAACCAAAAATGCAATCAAAAGCATGCGTGCGTGCATACAAGCATGCAACATGCATGCAAGCATTATGGAAGTGATCAAAACATAAACCTAACCCAACATAATGGTGTTCGCATTTAAAGTCTTACTTTATAGCGGGCCTCATTCAGGTCGGTTTTTTCGGGGATTCGTTTCTGACACTGACTTGTACGCAGTGCAATATTAGAGTTAACAATAATTCAGCGTAGTCATTATTATGTCGAAAGAGAAAGAGAAACCTATGCTAATAAATTTTAGGATATTTAACATTAGTGGTTTTCATAATTAGGGATTTTAACGTTTAGGCGAATCAATAAAAATGCGAAAAAATCTATTAGGCTAAACAATAATAAAATTGCACTTGAGGAGTTTAGGCCAAAGAAATTCGATCAAAATAAATTAGGACCAATGACTTTAGACGAGTCAAAGGACACCCTGTTCGATTCTATAATGTTCTTAGTATTAATGGCTAACTAGTAGATAATGTCCTTATCATTAGTGGCTAACTGGTAGATAATGTGCTTAGCATTAATTTCTCCCTTTGACAATACGCAATATTTTATAAAACATGTTTTTTTATGCCATAACTCTAGGGTATTGATGAGACCATAGAATCAACTAGTTAGACACTAATGCTAAAAACATTATCTACTAGTTAGCTACTAATGCTAAGGACATTATCAACTAGTTAGCCACTAATACTAAGAATACTATCTAAAAGTCAGCCACTAATGCTAAGAACATTATCTACTAGTTAGCCACTCATGCTAAGAACATTATCTACTAGTTAGCCACTAATGCTAAGGACATTATCTACAAGTTAGCCAATGCTAAGGATATTATCTACTAACTAGGTAGATAGGCTAACTAGCCACTAATGCTAAGGACATTATCTACTAGTTAGCCACTAATGCTAAGGACATTGTCTACTAGTTAGCCACTAATGATAAGGACATTATCTACTAGTTAGCTACTAATGCTAAGGACGTTTTTTACTAGTTAGCTAACAGATACTCAAGAATTCAGTACAAAAACTAAAAACAAAATATTTAACACCTATGTTTAAATAAAATAAACATAAACAATATACATGTTTAAAAATAAATACGTCAGCAAAAAATAATTTAAATATTTACTTATAATTAATTATTTTAAATGATAATTTATGCATATTATGATTTTTTTACTTACATTGAAAGATTAAGGGGGGGCTCCCCATACATGGAACGGAAACTGAAAAAATTTTTTTTCTTCAAACCAACACGTGTTGTGTGTCTATAGATAGGTCTTTAAAAATGACATTGAGGTTTCTAACACAACTTTTTCTCAAAGTCAACCGTTTGAAAGATATACACTGCCAAAGTGGTAAAATGTGTGTCCCCCCCCTTTAACTTTTGAAATAAGAGAGTGAAAAATCTAAAAAATATATATGCTGTAGATCTTAATAAACACTTTCAACCAAAATTGGTTTGAACGAGATATAGTAATTAGTTTTTAAAATATAGCACATTTTCGAAAACCGCAAATATAACTTTGTCATTCATACCAACACTGTGAAAAACAAAGTTATTTTTGCAGACAAAAAAGGATAGGTGGTATTAAATATGGTATAGTATAAGGTAACTACGGAACCCTACGGCGCGTGGCCCGACACGCACTTGGCCGGTTTTTTTTGTTATAAAAGTTTTTTATTTTCAACTTTTTAGTGGTAGGTATGTAAGCATGTAAATATTGTTCAACTTTATAAAATATTTTCAATGGTAAAATGCCCACAACTCAATTTCCAAATTTACGCTGTTTGTTTTTGAGGAGTTCCGCTGTGTCTTCGTAGTCCAAGTCTAGTCCAGAACCTTGCATCGCAGACCATGGTTTGGTTTGTTTTGGATTGTCATAAACCTACCAAAATCCAAATCACTTTACATATACTATTTGAATTTGAGGAGTTCCCTTGTGTATCTTCGAAGTTCAAAGTCCAATACCGATGAAGTTAAAATGTGACCACTCTTGAAGTATATCCTTTCAAACAAAAAAAGAATCATCTAAATCGGTACATAACCAAAGATGTTATGTCCGAAAATCCGTAAAAACACGTGTGATGGCAAGCTAAATAATTGTCATTTTTCAGGATTATAAAAAAACTACCAGCCTGATCTCTGTAAATTTTTTATCGAACTACACACAAACTGTGTTCTTTGAGATAAAAAAAAAATTGTATAAATCGGATAACAACTGACGAAGTTATGGTAAAACATACATAAAAACAAAGAAAAAAATACCGACGACTTGAGAACCTCCTCCTTTTTTTTGAAGTCGGTTAAAAACATTTGAATTAGTTAATTATCTACATTGATTGAAGTTGCAATAGAACGTAGGTACCTGCTACTTAAATTTTTAATGACAGTTATCATAGCATAATGCATTATTATTACTTAACTATTTAAATACTTACTATTTATAGTTTTCTCTACTTAAACATAAATGGTAATTTTATTGTCTTTTAATTTTGTATTATAAATTGTACTAAGTTTTTTCTAATGTAAAGTAAATACTTAGGTATACATAATGCAATGTCATTATTATTATTGCTAAAATACAAATACCTATATTATTATTGTTAATGATTTTTTTTTATATTTGAGAGATAAATTTGAGATAAACTGAAAATGAGGAAACACAATACCTAATCGAACATAAAAAAATTGTTTAAAAAAACAAAAAACCGACTTCAAAAAACCTACCTCTAAAAAGCAAGAAATAATATTCGTAAAAATAAAAACACGTCTATTGAAGTCGGGTGGGGCTGGAGTACAAATTCCTTTTTTTTTATTCTAAAAGCCCCACCCGACTTCAATAGACGTGTTTTTATTTTTACGAATATTATTTCTTGCTTTTTAGAGGTAGGTTTTTTGAAGTCGGTTTTTTGTTTTTTTAAACAATTTTTTATTTTTTAATTTTTAGTGTAGGTACCTTTTGTATTAGGTAGTGTAGGTATATTATTTAGGTAGAAAAATCGGCTCAGCCAAACGTGAGTTAATCGCGGAGAAACATACATACATGCGGGTCAAACTACGAACCTCCTTTTTTAAGTCGGTTAAAGAACTACACTTAAGATATCCCTTTTCAAACAAAAAATAATTATCTTATTCAGTTCATAAACAAAGAAGTTATACGACTGATCATCGAGGTAGTTCACACAAAAATCATACTATTTTCGTGCTTTTTTCAAGATTACTTGAAAAGTACTGAACCGATTTCAAAATTTTAAAAAATGAGACCAACTTGGAAGTTTACCTAATCTAATAACGTTTGAATCATTTCAATCGGTTCAGCCGTCTTCGAGTAATCGGTGTACATACAAAAAAACAAAAAAAAAAAAAAACGGTTCGAATTGAGTACCTCCCTCCTTTTGAAGTCGGTAAAAATATTAAAAAATAGTTTGTTAACTCTGTAAAAAAACCTAAATATCGCCATTAAAATTAACTTTCTTGTTATTGATTTCGTAATTATCAACGACACTGATGTTTTTTTTAAAATAAAACCGGTCAAGAGCGAGTCGGACTCGCGCACCGAGGGTTCCGTACCATCATAATTGCACCATCAAACCTCACTGCAGAGTAGAATAATGAAATTATTATTGCAGTTTTAGGTCAGCGCCATCTCTTGACCGATAGTGGAACTAATGTTAACTTTTTTAGAAATTTGATAATTTCTAAAAAAGTGTAATATATTGAGACATCGTTTTATTTTTCCAGTAATCTTTATATAAACTGCTATCACATAGAATTATTTCAGATTTTTCTCTTTGCAAACCTTGGAGATAAGGGGGGAACGGTATTTTTTTTACATTTTTCATCATAAGTCGAAAACTATGCGGTCTAGAAAAAAAAAATGATTAAAAACGTGGAAATGGCGCTCTTTTATATGATACCCCACATGCCTTAGTAGCCCCACTTCAAATTTTTAAGACCCCTTTTCAATCCCTGTTGTAAAAAAAATATTTATTTTTTATTTATTTCTTATTTGCAAAATAGTTGGGCAAATGTCATCTTAAACCATTCCAAATTTCAATACTAAGGATACCATTAGTAGTTCTCGAGATATCCAGTTGTGACAGACAGACAGACTGAGTCACACCATAAGGGTTCCTTTTTTACCATTTTGGTACGGAACCCTAAAAAAGATAGCTTTTGATAAAAATAATATTCTTTATTGCACTCGAAAATACATTACAAACAAAGAAACAGAACAAAGAATACAGTACACTAAAGGCGGCCTTATTGCTGAACAGCAATCTCTTCCAGGCAACCATGGGAGAAAGAGATATAGATACAGGACAATAAGGGAGTGGGTGCAACTATTTAGAGGACAGCATATGCTGGTGGCCTGCAGATTAACTAGTTAATTTGCAGATTCACTGATTTCCGCACTTTAACATATACATCATCATCATCATCATCATATCAGCCGCACGACACCCACTGCTGGGTATAGGCCTCCCCCAAGGATTTCCACGATGATCGGCACTGCGCTTCCCACATCCAGTGGCTTCCGGCAACCTTCACCAGATCGTCGGTCCACCTTGTCGGGGGCCTACCCACGGAGCGTCGTCCGGTGCGCGGTCGCAATTCAAGAACCTTTCCGCCCCAACGGCCATCGGTTCTTCTCGCTATGTGTCCAGCCCACTGCCACTTTAGCTGAGCAATCCTTCGACCGATGTCGGTTACTTTAGTTCGCCTGCGGATCTCCTCATTTCTGATTCGATCGCGCAGGGAAACGCCGAGCATGGCTCTCTCCATTGCACGCTGGGTGACATAGTAGTTGGTCCCATAGTAAAAGTTGTTCAGTTTGATGGTCCCTATCTACCATATTCGACTTTACAAGGCTATTACCAATCACCCTGTATATATCGTGTTTCGTCGGTAATGCTAGGGGGATGACTTGATTTCGAAAGGATCCAAGAGATTGAGCCTTTCTGATACCTTCTGGTAGAGAGCTTTTTTATTTTTCTAACTAACTCTATAGATTTTTAGTAAATCCAGTAGGTACGTGTATTCCGCTGTCCCCATTATGGGGACAACGGAACTTCATAAAATTTCGTTAAAATTTCACGCATCGGTGTCCCATAGTTTTTATTTTAAATGTGGATAATTAACTCATACTCAAATAAACAAATGGATAGTAAAGTATACAAACTATATGTAAGTACGTGTATTCAAAAAATCAATTAAAATGTACTAAATTTCATTAAATTTTGTTCGTGAACCTGTCGAAAGAAAATGCTATTGAATTGCTTATCATATGAATAATAATACTCTCCTTTACTCCTAGAAAGCTCACGCGGGTATTCCGAATAAAATAACATAAAAATATGAAAAAATAAATGGAAGTTTAGTGTGAGAGAATTATTAAAATTGAGTTATGCTGCGCTATGCCAAAACTATCTTATCTTGTGTATAACAAGTAGGTTCAAGATAGATTGAGGAATAGAAGCGCATAAGTTTCTTCTTGTAAGTAAAAGGACATCCTAGTGCGCTTTTATAATTCTCGACGGCCCGGCACGGCACGGCTCGGCACGGCAAGGCTCGGCACGGCAGCGGCGACACCGAAAGACGCTTTTATAATTGCTGCCGTTGCCGGCCGTTGGATGTTCAACACAGAACACTCATAGCGAAGAAGTTACTATTTGTACATTGTACAGTAGTGTCGTGGTACCTACTTTTTACTTTAGAATAATATAAAGAATAAAAGTTGACCTTCTCTCTCTAGATATTTGTTATCTTTATAATTATTTCATAAAATAATAGTTTACCAATTATACAACGTGTAACAGAAAGGAGGTATCAACTCGAAAGGAAGTCAATGTACTCGTGAATCTGAACACTTCCAACAGAAAAAGATTTCAAATCGAAAATACAATTTTGGACTCTCCATAGAAAATTTGAATTTGCCGCCAACATTTTATATAGGGAGGGACATTCAAAAAATTTTTTTGTCTGTTGGAAGTTTCACGAGTACATTGACCTCCTCTCGGGTTGATACCCCCTTTTTGTTACACGTTGTTTAATGATTATATTACAATGTAGGTAGGTAGTAGGTACTTACTTAAATGATAAATAAATCTTTTAAAAATCAAAGAATATATTATATGTAGCTGGTTTTCATTACGTACCTACTTGCCAAGATAGGTAGGCATCTACACAACACATTATTTAATTAAGTAGGTAACTACCTACTTAAGTAATATCTAGGTAATTATTTGTTGAGATAGGTAACAATATTTAACTTTGGTAAGTCCCCTATTAACGGTGTTTCCACCGCTGTAAGTACCTAGATATCTTTCCGATCAGTATCGAAATAACTGTTTGTCGGAATATTACCTATTTGTTGATTTTGATGTTGTTTGTTTCCACAATCATACATAGGTACATGGCATACCAACAATAACACATTAACGATATTACGCTAATATACTGGTTGTGCCCTTTATACACGCTGTATATTCTTTGCTTTGGACTCACACTCACACATATGAATCCTTGTAGCTACGCACTACATCGTAAAAGTTCGACGGCAGCGTAGGATTTGGCCGGCACGGCACGGTTTGCCGGTGCCGTTGAGGAAATATAAAAGCGTCTCCATATGATTCCATACATTTCACTTCCCTGTTGTGCCGTTGGACGGCTGCCGGGCGGTGCCGTGCCGGGCCGTTGAGAATTATAAAAGCGCACATGGGTGTTAAGGTTCTAAAGCACTTTTTCTATAAAAGTCGACAAGTATATTTGATAAAAGGCCACGTGCAGACGATTGGCATGAGTAGAACTCTACACGACCTGAAAAGGTTGGCAAAAGAATTTGAACGTATGAAGTAGTATGGACGCATGGACACAGTGGCAGGCAGACCGGACAACCTTGACCTCCAGACATCATCAGTTCTTATTATTTCATTGTATTCTATGCCAAGTCATGTAGAGTCCTGTCGTGACGTGTCGTGCCCATCGTCTGCTCGTAGAATTACCATATTGAAATTAATAGGACGGGTAGGCATCTACTCAAAATAAGTCCAGAGATTCGGACGTTATGAAATATTTTATTAAGTATGATTAAAGTGCTTTTACTAATGTAATTTAAGACATGCCAACAGTGAACACATTATACCATAAACAGAGAAAGAACACATAATATTATATTCCGATCTTTTATAAGGTCGCGTATAGACGATTGGCATTACAGAACTCTACACGACCTGAAAAGGTTGGCAAAAGAATTTGAACGTATGAAGTAGTATGGACGCATGGACACAGTGGCAGGCAGACCGGACAACCTTGACCTCCAGACATCATCAGTTCTTATTATTTCATTGTATTCTATGCCTGGGTCGGTCTTAGGATGAACGTGTCCAAGACCAAGATCATGACGAATCGCTCTACACGAATACCAGATATAACCGTTGGTAATGACACCATACAGGTGGTCAGCGATTACGTCTATCTTGGACATCGTTTGTCCTTTGATCGAGAAGCGCAGGTGAAGGAGATCGAAAGACGCATCGGATTAGGGTGGGCTGCCTTCGGTAAACTCGAGGACGTCTTTAAGTCTAAACTCCCACAGTGCCTTAAGACCAAGGTGTACAACCAATGTGTCTTGCCTATCCTCACCTACGGTGCTGAAACTTGGACGCTCACTAAGCAGAATATGCACAAAATTAAGGTAGCACAAAGAGCAATGGAGCGTTCTATGTTAGGTATCTCTCTTGTTGACCGTATACCAAACGTCGAAATTCGACAAAAAACGAAAGTCGAAGACGTGGGTAGGCGGATAACAAGGTTAAGGTGGAGATGGGCGGGACACTTGGCTAGACGGGATGACGGACGGTGGACCAAGGCAGTTACAGAGTGGTGGCCAAGAGGAGCAACAAGGCCAGTGGGCAGACCACCGGCCCGATGGTCAGACGATATCGTCAAGTTGACGGGATCTCACTGGATGAGGCTGGCACAGGACCGTGAGGAATGGCGCTATAGAGAAGAGGCCTATACCCAGCAGTGGGTTGATGTGGGCTGAATATGATGATGATGATTCTATGCCAAGTCATGTAGAGTCCTGTCGTGACGTGTCGTGCCCATCGTCTGCACGTAGAGTTACCATATTGAAATTATTAGGACGGGTAGGCATCTACTCAAAATAAGTCCAGACATTCGGACGTTATGAAATATTTTATTAAGTATGATTAAAGTGCTTTTACTAATGTAATTTAAGACATGCCAACAGTGAACACATTATACCATAAACAGAGAAAGAACACATAATATTATATTCCGATCTTTTATAAGGTCGCGTGTAGACGATTGGCATTACAGAACTCTACACGACCTGAAAAGGTTGGCAAAAGAATTTGAACGTATGAAGTAGTATGGACGCATGGACACAGTGGCAGGCAGACCGGACAACCTTGACCTCCAGACATCATCAGTTCTTATTATTTCATTGTATTCTATGCCAAGTCATGTAGAGTCCTGTCGTGACGTTTCGTGCCCATCGTCTGCACGTAGAGTTACCATATTGAAATTATTAGGACGGGTAGGCACCTTACTCAAAATAAGTCCGGACATTCAGACGTTATGAAATATTTTATTATGTATGATCAAAGTGTTTTTACTAATGTAAATTATTTAAAACATACCAACACAACAGTGAACACATTATATCATAAACAAAGAAAAGACACATAATATTCCGATCTTTTATAAGGCCGCATGTAGACGATAGGCATGACATAACTCGACACGACCTGACAAGATTTTTATTAAGCATTTTATTGTATTCTATGCCAAGTCGTGTAGAGCCCTGGGGGTCAAGTCTGCAAATGTTTTCGTCAAAATCGTAGTGCAATGGTATTCTAATGATAATGATTTTTGACACAGTTTTTGTTTCTTAAACCCAAAATCAAGACACAATATGTTTCCGTTTTGGGTTTAAGAAACACAATGTGTTTCAGTTTTGGGTTTAAGAAACAAGTACTGTGTCAAAAAGCATTTCATTTAAACACCATTCTCCTACGATTTTGGCGAAAACATTAGCAGACTTGACCTCCTGCTGTCGTGATGTGTCGTGCTCGCTTGTTTGCTCAATAAAAGTAGGGACATTCGAACATTTCGAACGTCATGAAATGTTTTATTATGTTTTTACTACATAATTATAATTTACTTATTTAAAACATACCAGCAACAGTCATGTCATTGATTTTGACAGATGAGTGTTGATAAAACGCTATATCACGCGATATCTACATGTTTCGGTGGTCATGCTAGGGGCTGTCGTGAGGTGACCGGCGTCTGCATTTAGAGTGAAGTACTTACCTACTTTGAGTTCCTACTGTACCTATATAAAAAAGTCCGGGCACTAATACTTTTTATGATTAAAGTGCTTTTATCTGCTTTACTTAATTTATTTTATCTAATTTAATTAAATTAAAAAAACCAATAGGTATACCTATTTATTTTATCTGAAGTTTTTACTTGGTTCAGGAGCCCTATTTTTGAATCGCTCGAGCGCTCTTTTCTACTGATTTTCGTTCGAAATTTGACTCAAATGATTTAGATTGAGTCAAATGTCGAACGAAAATCAGTAGAAAAGAGCGCTCGACGCCAGCCGAAAGCTTCAATTATGGTGGAATAAAGAAACTCACATACCCACAAACATCCATGAACCCTAAACACATATAAACTCCTTTTTGGGCAGTCGTGTAAAAATAGGGCCCTGTTCGGCTTTTAGTATAAGGCTGCGTGCAGACGATTGGCACGACAGAACTCGACACGACCTGACAAGGTTGACAAAACAATTGAACGTATGAAATAGTATGGACGCATAGACACAATGGCAAGCAGGATGGACGACCTTGACGGCCAGACATTTTGTTCGCATACGTATTATTCAAAACGTTTTATCGCTATGTCAAGTCGTGTCAAGTTTTGTCATGAACTCGTGACCATCATCTGGGGCCGTACCGGCTAATGCATCGAACTTCGAAAAGTCTGCCGGGTTTCAAATTAAAACAGATAAATCGAGCCCCAATTGGGCCAAAATGGCGAACCCTAATTCATGAGGTCACACGAACATCAATATCTTCCAAATAACTTCAACAAATAGTACAATAAGTAATTCCTTTCTTCAATTTATCTGTTTTAATTTGAAACTCGGCAAATTTTCCGAAGCTCAATTCGTTAGCCGGTACGGCCCCTGCATGTAGAGTTACCATACCGAAACAATGAAAAATCATTAGGCTGGATTTAAAAAAAGTCCCGTCAGTTGGTCATATTTTACCACAGACCATACAACAATAGGTACCTCTATTTACGGTACATTACGATACATACGACCTAACTAATTATTAAATTTTCAATGATATTTCTGTCTCAAATACTTACTACGTACTTACAAACAAGGCCGTCTTTAACCTATTTGAGGGCCTGGGCACATTAGAATAATGGGGCCCCTATGACCTAGACAGAGCATTATTTTATTAGAATATTGTACAAAAATAAAGTAAATATAGCTAGGTTCTAGCTAGATATTTGTATTTTTTTGAAGTTACATTTAATTAAAAGATCATTATTGTATGAGCTGTATAGTTCACAACAGGAACTATCTAGAAATTAAAGACTGTTATTAGAAATCTAAATATTCTGAAGAGGTACTCTTCTAGATTTCAGATTGACGTCGCTAGCGACAAGATCGCTGAACGATAATATTCATTATCGTTAAGCGATCTGGCAGGAACTAGGGGGCCCCTACCGATCGCGGGGCCCTGGGCAAGTGCCCAGTGTGCCCAGTGGGAAAGATGGGCCTGCGTACAAATCTAAATGCTCGGTGATACATCGGGAATTAATAAACGTAGAATTATGCCACAGAATAGCTGGATCGTCTGGTGACAATTTTCAAATGTTTCTAATATTTTATTTACATGCAATTTATAGTGTAATTAATCTTAAACGCAGTTTTAGTGCAGTTTTGATGCATTTAAGATTAATTTATACTATAAATTGCATGTGAATATAATATTACAAGCATTTGAAAATTACTAAATATTCGAAATGCACCTAGCAAGTACGTATTTAAGAAATTGGTCCGTGAGCACTACTTGAGTTCTTTACGCTAGTCTCGTCGTATCTGACATTGCTACACTTTATTGTATGTGTGTATTAATGTAATATATGTATTAAATATATATATATGTATTAAAATATATGTATTAATTATGTAGGTATATATGTATTTAATTATGTATTTTGTTTCAGTTTTTTTAAATTAGGGTTGTTTTTATTGTCGCCACGATCTCTCTCCTTAACACACTTACCGGTTGACAGGTAGAGAATGCCCTTGGGCATTAAGTCCGCCATTTGTTGTTTTAATTTAAGCAATAAAGATTAAATAAAATAAAAAAAAAATACAAGTTTTACTCAAGTCATTACTTACTCGTATACATATTGATTGATACTACGGGGGTAATAGAATCAAATGATTTAAGACTGTATATTCGCATTTCATAGAAATTAACGTTTTTCCAAAGAATAACATAATCTTAGAAAAAGAAATAAATTAACGCTTCCTAATTCTTTAAAACTGTCCAGCCCGCTAGCCATGTTTATAAAAAATTTCAATAAGCTACCCGATTCACTAAAAAACGTCAATGATGATAAAAAATTCTTAAATAATTTAAAACGATTTCTCACATAAAAGTGTTATTACAGCAAGGAATATTTAGAAGATAAAAATATAGAATAATGAATATTGTAGGTAAAAAGTAAATTAAAATAAATTTAAATACTTAACTTAAAAACATAAGTGCAATATAAATTAATAGAAAGTAATAAGTTAAACTTTTTTATTTTAATTTATGTAATAACTCCTATCGTAATGAAAGAAACAGCAAAAAATATATAATTAACCTCATTATGTGATATAATTATACCTATACATTTTATTCAATAATGTTTAACTACCTAATTATAAATAAGTGTTTGCATACTATTATTGTTGTTGTGCCCGACAGGGTCCATCCATAGTGATCTAATATATAATTTAAGAACTACTGTGAACACTGTGGAATGCAATAAATGGTTTGAGTATTGAGTATTGAAGTTATCTAAAGAATGAAAGCATTACTATTGATTTACTTTAGTTTTAGAAAGCAAAATTCTTAAATTAGTGCCGTATAGAGAGAAAAACACAAAAAAATATCAGGTATTTTAAAACGAAGATAATCTATTCAAGTGGAATTTCAAAGCTTGTCAAAGGTATTTTTTACCAAAGTTTCAGCTGTAACAAATACCTAAGAATACGACTCATATTTATTTTTTCACTTATTTGTTTGTATTGTCAAGGGGTGCACATAGAGAGAAAATAAAAAAAAAATACTGAGGAAATAAAACTATAAAAAAAAAAATGCTTAAATTGGTACACTTTGACATGTTTTTACTGGTATTTAAAAATTCTAAAGTATTTTTTTAAGGAATAATGAGGTATTTTTCTAATATATTGCGTGTTTTATATCTCATATATTGCTATTTTGTATATCCATACAATTTAATAGGAATTTTCAAAGTTCGCCTTCATTACGGCTCGCGCAGAGTTATTTTGATCATTTGTATTGAAAATTTGAAAATGGAACGTGATCCAAATATACGGCCTTAAATAAGGGTTAAACAAAGGGATAACACCATACACATAGAAAAATTTTCGCTGCGCTGATAACACGCACGCACGACGGTACAGAAAGATTTACTGGTTGTATTAGTACAGTAGCCCGTAGAACATTTAAATCACTAAAAAGCTTACCGTTTGTCGTTGTGATATAGTTATTTATTACGAAATTATACATACTTTAACCCAAGTTTTACAGATCGCAACCCACCGTAACCTATATTTGTATATCTCTAAAATTGATATTTTTTTATTTTTCGAGATTTACCACATAGTTTAGCTATTGTCGTGTTCTACAGCTTGGTTTGATTGCCACAGATAAAAGTAACACTAGAAAAAGTAGCCATACACATATTTAAGACCTGTACCCTTAGCACGAACAACTATCGAGAAATATAACGCGCGTAAAATCATTCGATAGTGCAATTTTGTATTGGAAATTTGTACAACGCCATCTAACGCCGAATAGCGAAATTAAAATTTCCATAGATAATTCTCTATCGAGTAATTTTACGCGCGTTTTTTTTCTCGATAGCTGTTCGTGCTAAGGGCACTGATGAAAATGGTTGGACTTTATCTGGTCTTAAATCTGTGTATGATCACTTTCCATAGTCTTACTATTATCAGTGGCAATCATACAAAGCTGTAGAACACGACAATAGCTATACCATGTGGTAAACCTTGAAAAACAAAAAATATCATTTTTGGAGATATACAAATATAGGTTACGGCGGGTTGCGATCTGTAAAATTTGGGTTAAAGTATCTATAATTTCGTAATAAATAACTATATCACAACGGCCAACGGTAACCTTTTTGGTAATTTAAATCTTCTACGGGCTACTGTACTATATATCTGTATGGTCTGTGATTTTAAGTGACACCATACAGGAAATATGAAGGAAAGAAAAAAATTAGTGACAGTTATGTTTGATGCCTGTCAAAAATAAATTACCCATATAGAATAGAGAATCGGTCCAAGACGTTTAAATTCATATAATTATGAATTTAAATTAATGGTCCTGGGGCCCTATTTTGGAATCGCTCGACCCCAGTCGAGCGCTCGTTTCTAGTGATTTTCGTTCGACATCTCGTTGTTTTGAGTCATATGTCGAACGAAAATCACTCGAAAAGAGCGCTCGACGCCTGCCGAGCGATTGAAAAATAGGGCCCCAGATTTTTTTTATTTAAATATAAATATCTCAAACTGCCCATAGACTGCAAAGTGTCTCCCGTGTAATGACTTGAAATAAAACTTGCAATTTTCAAATGCATCTAATAATATAATCCACATGCAATTATAGTATAATTAATCTTAAATGCAGTTTTAGTGCAGTTTTGGAGCACATAAGATTAATTTATACTGTAAATTGCATGTGAATATAATATTAGAAGCATTTGAAAATTTCAAATTTTAGGTACTGAAGTCATTACTTAGGTACTCGTCTATAGATACGAGGGGGGGGGGGGGGGGGGGCAAGTTCTTCCTGCAATTTCTTCAAGATGATGATGTAAATCAGTATCCTAAATTATTTTCATAATCGTTTTGATATATTCTTCACTATCATTATTTTTATTTATCTTATGAGTATTTCTAACTCTTTCACATTACAATAAAATTACCCGTCAATCAAATCCTATGATTATATTATTATGATTTGATTAATTTATTGGTACTAGGTAAAATATAATTTTAAAACACATTCAAAATAAATAAAACTCAGCATTTACCGCATCTCTGAGGTAAAACCTAAGATCTACCGAGTGAATAGTGGTAAATGTGAAAAGTGGTAAATAGTAATAAATGACATAAGTTCGGGGTTTTACAGTAACAGCAATAAAACTTCCAGAAGTTTACTTCTGCAAGCTGTTTCTATTGTGTAAACAGATCTAGCAAGCTAAAATCTGATCGTTGCAGCTTGCGGAACTTGCTCGCTCAAGAAATTTCAGAAAAAAACTAGTTAGTCAAAACCATGCTTAAAGCGAGTTTAGACTAGCAATAAAACTTGTAGAAGTTGACTTCTGCAAGCTTTTACTATTGTGTAAACAGATGTAGCAATCTGTTCTGATATCATTGCAGCTTGCGGAACTTGCTCGCTCAAGAAATTGCGGGAAAAACTCACTAGTTAAAACCATGCTTAAAGCAAGTTTAGACTAGCAATAAAACTTACTTAAGTTGACTTTTGCAAGCTGTTACTATTGTGTAAACAGATTTAGCAAGCTAAATTCTGATATCGTTGCAGCTTGCGGAACTTGCTCGCTCAAGAAATTGTAGGAAAAACTCGCTAGTCAAAACCATGCTTAAAGTGAGTTTAGACTAGCAATAAAACTTGCACAAGTTGACTTCTGCAAGCTGTTACTATTGTGTAAACTGATGTAGAAAGCTAAATTTCTGATATCATTGCAGATTGCGGAACTTGCTTGCTCAAGAATTTGCAGGAACAATTCGCTAGTCATAACCATGCTTAAAGCGAGGTTTAGACTAGCAATAAAACTTGCAGAAGTTGACTTCCGCAAGCTGATACTTCTGTGAACCAGTGTTATGTGGTAAGATTAAATTGTCAAAGTTTCAGAACAACTTTCAGAACTTGCTTGCTCAAGAAATTGCAGGAAAAACTTGATAGTCTAAACTCGCTTAACGCTGTTAAAAGCAATAAGTGGGTACAAAAAAAAATACCCACTTATTGCTCATACCCCTTTTACTGAAAGGAAACATTACTTTATTTTTATTAAAAAATTAGTAAAACTGGACTGAAGTTCCAGTGAAAAAAAGCTTTGGTGGTGAAAAAAGCTAAAAACGGTCGTCTGTATTTCGTTGAGAAAAGCCAAAGTGAATATGCCATTAAAACAATTGATATTTTGTAAGGGGACCAACTTGGATATTTAATACATTGTGTAATTTACACGGTATTTTTTAGATAGCCACCAGCAGACATCAAAGCTCTTCCTTCTTCGATATAAAACACGTTCTATAATTATGATCCTACCAAAAAAATTTCATGTATAATGTTTGGCTTGCACTGTCAAAAAGTTATCAGACCTGACATGTGGAGCCAAGCTTCTAACTCTACGCGCCTTAACTCTATAAGCCACTCGTCCATTATACAAACTTGTATAATGGACGTCAGTGCTACAAGCCCTAACTTCAAAAACTCTTCAAGCGCGTGTTCCTCAGTGGCCGGACCACATTTTAGTACTCAGATGGTTTAGTTCCACATAGTTGCTACCTGAAGTCTACCTTCACAGGATTATATCATAATTAATAGTACCTCAACAGATAAGGAAATATTTAACAAATAAAGTGGTCCGGCCGCAGAACAATGCTCTCTGGCCGCACCAACTCAAATTTAAAAAAGTGTGATACATTTTCAAGAAATTTATATCGCAGTAAAACCTACCTAAATAGTACCTTCCACTCGACAAGTTTCGTAAAATAAAACTCATTGGCTAAGAAGTTACAAGCCGTAGTTTGTGGTCCGGCTGGGAAGCATTCTCTGCAGCAGGTCAATATCGTAAGTGTGATACATTTTCAAGAAAGTGATATCCCAATGAAAGCTACCTAAATAGTACCTTCCACACGACAAGTTTCGTAAAATAAAACTCATTGGCTTAGAAGTTACAAGCCGTAGTTCGTGGTCCGGCTGGGAAGCATTCTCTGCAGCAGGTCAATATCGTAAGTGTGATACATTTTCAAGAAAGTGATATCCCAATAAAAGCTACCTAAATAGTACCTTGCACATGACAAGTTTCGTAAAATAAAACTCATTGGCTTAGAAGTTACTAGTCGTAATTTGTGGTCCGGCTGGAGAGCATTCTCTGCTGCAGGTCAATATCGTAAGTGTGATACATTTTCAAGAAAGTGATATCCCAATAAAAGCTACCTAAATAGTACCTTTCACACGACAAGTTTCGTACAATAAAACTCATTGGCTTAGAAGATACAAGCCCTCGTTTGTGCTCCGGCTAGAGAATATTGCTCTTTTATTTCGTCAAACTATTAATTTGTATAATTAAGCTCAAAGTATTTAATCCGGCTAGGAAGGACTACTTTTCAGCGAATGGAAGCCACTTTCGCAAGGGTCGGTCATGGGATGGGTGACCAAAAAACTGTGCTTCGGAAGGAACGTTAAGCTGTTGGTCCTGGCTGCATTTGCATCCTTAGGAAACCTTTAATCAGGATAAAAAGTATTAAAAAGTATTATATGTTTAAATGTTCTGCCTCGCAAGGCAGCGCGCACAGTGTGGACGTTTAAACATAGAATACTTCTTTTCCTAGTTAATGGTTCCCTAAGGATTTTCTTGAACGTCCACACTGTGCGCGCTGCCTTGCGAGGCAGGACATTAAAACATATAATACTTTTTATAAAGGATTTTCTCGAATGTCCACGCGAATGAAGTCCCCAATGCTGTAAAGAACTGTAAAGAAGATGGGCCATAACCCACCATGCGGGCCCTATGCGGATTGGTATGTGTTAACGACTGCAAATGCAGCCAGGACCAACAGCTTAACGTTCCTTCCGAAGCACAGTTTTTTGGTCACCCATCCCATGACCGACCCTTGCTAAAGTTGCTTCCATTCGCTGAAAAGTAGTCCTTCCTAGCCGGATGAAATACTTTGAGCTTAATTATACAAATTAATAGTTTGATGAAATAAAAGAGCAATATTCTCTAGCCTGAGCACAAACTAAGGGCTTGTATCTTCTAAGCCAATAAGTTTTATTTTACGAAACTTGTCATGTGGAAGGTACTATTTAGGTAGCTTTTATTGGGATATCACTTTCTTGAAAATGTATCACACTTACGATATTGACCTGCTGCAGAGAATGCTCTCCAGCCGGACCACAAATTACGGCTAGTAACTTCTAAGCCAATGAGTTTTATTTTACGAAACTTGTCATGTGCAAGGTACTATTTAGGTAGCTTTTACTGGGATATCACTTTCTTGAAAATGTATCACACTTACGATATTGACCTGCTGCAGAGAATGCTTCCCAGCCGGACCACGAACTACGGCTTGTAACTTCTAAGCCAATGAGTTTTATTTTACGAAACTTGTCGTGTGGAAGGTACTATTTAGGTAGCTTTCATTGGGATATCACTTTCTTGAAAATGTATCACACTTACGATATTGACCTGCTGCAGAGAATGCTTCCCAGCCGGACCACAAACTACGGCTTGTAACTTCTTAGCCAATGAGTTTTATTTTACGAAACTTGTCGAGTGGAAGGTACTATTTAGGTAGGTTTTACTGCGATATAAATTTCTTGAAAATGTATCACACTTTTTTAAATTTGAGTTGGTGCGGCCAGAGAGCATTGTTCTGCGGCCGGACCACTTTATTTGTTAAATATTTCCTTATCTGTTGAGGTACTATTAATTATGATATATTCCTGTGAAGGTAGACTTCAGGTAGCAACTATGTGGAACTAAACCATCTGAGTACTAAAATGTGGTCCGGCCACTGAGGAACACGCTCTTCAAGCACCTTCTTCGAAATAAAACAAGTTCTATAATTTATGATTACGATAGTACTACAGCTAGTGCCATCTATAATTTAATTTCGATACTACTTTTTGTATGTAGCGCCATCTAGTGGGTAGTAGCTAAAATTATTTCTGTAACTTAACTACTCGACTCTAGATGGCGCCACACTTGACTAACTTCAGTGTGGTTGAGTAGAACCTACTATGTGCTTTTTTTTGACAGATGGATGACTGACACTTACTACTGACAGTGACAGCTAACTATCAGCTAACTTCAGATCATTACACGATAAATTGTGAAAATGGCTACCGTAAAGTTCGCTGTTGTTGATGTCAACGATTTTCTAACAAAAAAGCAGGCTGCCGAGCCCGACACTGCCGCAGATTGGGCTAAACTAGAAGAACTTTATAATAAAAAGTGAGTAGACAAGTTTATTTCTGTTAAAGTGCAACTTTTTTCTTCGTAAACAAACATAACCTCTTACTTTTGTTTTTGCAGGCTATGGCATCAATTAACTTTAAAGCTGTTGGAATTTGTCGAGCAACCGTCTCTGCAGGCAGGCGACAACTTAATTCAACTGTACAACAACTTTCTGACCACATTTGAAAACAAGTATGTGCCCTGTCCATGTTTTGCAAGTCATACCTATTCCCTTTATTTCATGTCTGTTTTTAGGATTAGAAACAATTAATGAGGATCAGTAACAGGTTCGAATTCTATAGTTTTATAAAAACATTAATAACTATGAAACCTAGTGAAAGATTTTTTGAAATCCGTTTAGAAATGGTTGAGTTATGAGGGTTTGAAGGAAATGCCAAGCTCAATGCAATATGTGCTTTATTACGTACGGCGTAAGGTTCGCGTACGTCGCGGTTGTCGTCATTAGGACCCCAAAATACAGACGAGGCATATATCTTGAAATCGGGTGGGGATTGCGCGGAACACGTATTTTGGGCATGCGTAGCGGTGAGGGGCGCGGGCGGCGGGAGAGGGGCGCGCGCTATTAGTTGCTCGCAAGAGTACATGCGCGAACTTAACCCCACTCCGTCGAACAAATTTCAAGTTATATGCCTCGTACTGTAACTGTTCTAGCTCATATAACATCTCAGGCTTAAGAGATATCGTAAAAATTTCTTCACAGTTAATCATGTGGTGGCATAAGGGTTCTGATAAGCCACTAAACAAAAAATCATTACCTACTGATCCTCGTTGAATAAAGCCATGTTGACATGATCAAAGTGGACGGGTATGTGTTACAATGCTGAAGTAGAAAAGACCGAATTTTACAATACCTATGGACGAAATCCCGAAAATTAAAAGGCCGAATGGTTGTTTGGCCGTACGTTTAAAATCACGAAAGGACATTTTACCTAAAATACTAAATCCCGAAGCTTAAAATACCGAAGGTTAATATACCTAAGTTCTATACCCCGAACTACTTAATACCGAATTGGCTGTGGAGGTGTCTTTGGGTTTCGCCTGTAATGCTTTATAGTAAATTTAGCTGCCGAAAATTAGTCTAAACTAGTCTACTGGGACTTAGAAACCGAAATAGGTGCGAGGAGCGTAGCGACGAGCATGTTAGGTTGACATGAACCCAGCGGCCAGAAAAAAAACTATTTCAAACTCGATTGGTGGATTTTGTCAAAATAATAACCATTTGACAATCATTTTTGAGTAAAACAAATTAACCGCAACGCCTACCTTCATATATGTATGTGTAGGTGAAGTAAGTTTCGACATTTTAACTGTCGGGATTTTGACCTTTCGGGATTTTGAATTTTCGGTCATTTGATAATCGATCTCTCAATTTTCGGTCTATCGGATATTGATATTTAGAATGTTCGGTATTTTGAAAATAGGTGTTTTATGTGTCGATATTTCGGTCGTATGTATTATGAATTGTCGGCATTGTAATGCATACCCAAGTATACTAGGACCAAGTAAATTGGACAAAGTAGCTTTGATCAAAGTATACTTGTATACCTGTTGACACTATCAAAGTAAACTTGGACCACATAACTTGGACAAAGTTGCTTTTCGTATACAGCCACGTCAAAGCGCACTTGGATTGCTTGTTTACGTGATCTAAGTAGCGTCCAAGTAGTTATCAAAACTAATTGGTCTAAGCAAGATTGGATGAAAGTAGAGCATGGTCCAAGTTTACTTTGATTAAAATTTTGATCCAAGTGCACTTTAATTGCTCGTTTACATGATCCAAGTAGCATCCAAGTAGTCATCCAAACTACTTGGTCCAAGTATACATCATGTTAACGCGGCTTTAGTTTTAGCCGTGATTACTTTAACATATTTTTAGTCTGACCAAAACCATTTCATTGTATTTCTGTCCTGTGTATTTGTAACTTTAATTTGTAGACTGAATGATCGCTCCAGTTTCGTGATATTTCCTGACCGACCTGTGGTCACACCGTTTTACCAACACATACGACAAAAATTACAAAGAAAGACTTTCGTAAAACAATACATCATCAAAGTAGTACTAGGTTAATTGTTCTCACACAAACTTTTTATAATTTTTCAGAATAAACCCACTATCATTGATGGAGATTGTTGTCCACATAGTAAAGCAGTTCACTAACAAGAAAGATGCGGTTGCATTCCTGGAAAAAATGGAGGCCAAAGTCAAAATGAATGATGAAGCTTTTGCTCTCTGCAAGGTAATATTTTTAACTAACCTTAGTTAATAATAATAAAAAGATCACGGTCAACCAGTCGATCTCTTGAAACAGTGCAGTAGATCGCAAGCAGGCCTCCTTCACTCGCTCAAGGTCGCGCCGTGCCTACGGAGGCACAAGTGAGCAGCGGGCCGCCACACGCCCGCCTGTGTAGTCGCGCGGCATCTTAATGCCTGCGTAGGTATTGTCTCTTTATAATAGTAACAATGTCGAATCGCCATTACTATGCCGTGTACGGATGTCAAAATCAAAAAACCAATAAACAATTGTCGTTTTCACATTATGATATATGCTACACAGTTCATTTAAAGGAAGACGACCCTAACGTTGCGTCGTCAGAAAAAGTAAGAGCACGCGATAGAAAGAGAGGCAACTACTAATTAGCGCTGCGCGACCTGAATTGCACTTTGTTGTGTTGGAGCAAAAGTTGCTATTTATTTAAATGACTTTGCGGAATGCTGCTTCTGTACTTGTACTATTAGCTATTCTGTGTCGCAAGAGACAACAAAAACTGCTTTGCTAGTAGCAAAGCAAGTATAGGTGCCGGCATATAACTTGGCAAGACAAAGATGAGACAAAAGATGCGCTGAGTTTATTTTTTGTAGCTACAAACAATATGCATTGATGCTGCTCATCTTTTGTCTTATCATTGTCTTGCCAAGTTACGTGTATAGCAACTGAACGGTGCAGGAGGCGGGTGCAGTGGTTTTGTAGTGAAAAATACCCCAAAAATGAAAATGCTTTAAGTCGATCTCAATAGGCCAGGAAATTTTAAAGTATATCGCAGCCCTAGACAAGTTTGCCAGCCCTGGTATAAAGTAATTAATTATCTTTTGTATCTCATCATAAGTGAACATTAATTATGATTGTATATGAGAATAAATGTCTTTAAAGGTGCAGGCACATTTGTCTGACGCCACGTTTTAACACGCCCTATTTATATGGACGTGTTATAAGTGTGATCCTAGTGCATACATTTACTACGAAAACGATGTCACCTGACGGCGTGTTAACAGTGCGCGTGGCGTCAGACAAATGGGCACATTTGTCTGATCATCTCATCTTGTCTTTCCCCTACAAACCTTTGGACCAACGAAAATTTACGGCAT
This sequence comes from Agriphila geniculea, assembly GCA_943789525.1. NCBI lineage: Eukaryota > Metazoa > Arthropoda > Insecta > Lepidoptera > Crambidae > Agriphila > Agriphila geniculea. The sequence goes on along the minus strand of OX038898.1, from coordinate 5,794,594 downwards.
ATAAAAAAATATTATCTATGCATAAAATACTTTCAAAATAAATTAATATTATGTGGTTTCAAAACACCCCCCGGACCACGGAGAGAGAGGGGGTTGCAACCCTCGATTTTTTCCTCTTGTCGCATGATTTTTGTTCGGCGTTGCGGAATAATGGATTAGAAGCTGTATTGAAACAGTATGAAACTGATGCCGTGCCGTACAGAATGAAATGACCAAATTTACCCTGGAAATTGTCAGAAAAAAAAAATACCGACTTTGTGGCGAACCAAATTTATACGGCACTGCGCGCTTTCTTATTATTTTTCATGGATCTATCGATGGTTTTTACCATCGGCATTTTTATGCCGTACAAAAATATGTGACCAAAATGTACTCACTCTACCTGCACTTTTGAATTCTCACCAGCACTCAGTTGGACAGCTTACAAGTGACGGCATAGTGCTGACTCTTATTATTTTATGCTCTTATATCGTCCTATATACGTCACCTGGTGGTTCATATGACCCATCCATTTTTTGGACGGGCCTGTAGTCTATTACAGTAAAAACATTCCAGTAGTACATTACCTACCTAGCATGTTCTTTGATTTAACAAGAATGTCAAACACACCACGTAAAGTACTTCTACTGGAATATTTTTACTGTTATAATATAAAAGGGGTGTTATAACTTAAAAATTGGTCTTGATACCGTTAAATACAAACGCGCAATATCAACTCGACCGTAATGTATGGATCAGCTGATTTTTTTTCCCGTTATCATAGTTCGCCCCATAGTAAATGTTGCTTGCAATCATTAGTGGACCCCCCACTACGGGAACCAAATGATTAAAATTTCACGCAGTATACTTTATAAAAAAAATATACTGTCTGTTGATCCTCTGGTCCTATTTAGTAAACAGTTTTTGACAGTTATCATTCGAATTTTTAACTTAAATCGTTATAAAAGTATGTTGTCATATTAAATCTATTTGTCATTAATATTTAGCAATATCTTTCGTATTTTTTTGTGTGGAAAACCACGTTGTATTAATTTTAATACATTTAATTTAATGATTATTTCAAAGAGTTGGGTGAAGATTGTTTACCAAATTTTGACATTAATAAATCACAATTTCTTTCTTAATTATTTCAAAAAATGAGTTGAGTGAATATTTTTAACCAAATAGGACAAGAAAGGTTGATTATTACATACTTGATATTCATTCATTCACTTTTTTTTATGCACAATGGGTTAGTGCTTGGCCTTCACCTCACCTGATGTTAAGTGACGATAAGGCCGAAGGTGGAAGCGCACTATACCCGGAACCCTCACCACTGAGGAACTGGCTACCTTACCTCTAACTGCCGGAACACAACAATTTTTAAATTGTTGTTATGGCGTCAGACTTAAGTAAGATGGTGGTAGCTAGCCAAGCGGACTTGAAATAAGCCCACCAACCAAACCGAGTAAAAATTTTACCCGCCCTTGGAATTGAACCCGGGACCCTTCGTCTTGCGGGTGGGTGTGCCACTAAACCACAGAGGTGATTAAACTAAACCACTATTGGTATTGGTGATGGGCTCTTTTCTCCGCATTTAGACTCCCGTTTAGTTCATTATGCGTGAACATAGCATCGGTATGGCTAGTCAAGCCATCCCAGCTCCTTTCAGAAGCGCAGAAGCCTCCTGGGGCGTTCACAGGCTTCTAGGAGCGACCTCACGTCTTTGAGGATTTCTGCCCGGTGTGTGGCCAAACCCACGCACTCCAGGATCACGTGGGCGGCTGTTTCCTCTGCGTCTAGGCATCCTCTACATAGGGGGCTGTCTGTCGCATTCATGATGAATAGTTGTCGGTTTAAAGCTAGGTGACCTGTTAGTGTACCTACAACTGTTCGGAGGTCTGGACGATTAAGGCTGAGCAGTCTACAGGTCAACCGCTATTAATCCGTTTTACATTCCAGGTGCTTCAAGGCCAGATTTATCTGGAGCACCTCAATGACCTGGACTCCACCGAGAAGATCATAGAGCATCTAGAGGGAAGTCTGGAGGATGCTGACGGAGTCACCCCGGTGCACGGACGGTTCTACAAATTGGCATCAGAGTATTACAGGTTAGGCGATTATGTTAAATGATTGAATCGTTAACTAAAAATAGTGAACTAAAATAAATGTTTTATTAATGTGAAAGTAAATTTGTTTGTTATGCTTTCAAATCTTAAACAGCATACACTCGCAGGCACGGTCTGTTGTACGCGTTACATTGCGTGGTAACTATGCAATGATTTTTAACACCAAAAATTAAAATAGTTTCCCAGAAATAATTTTGAACAGAAATGGTCCTGATGATGGGCAGAATACGTAGACCTCGGCTTCGTTGAGGGTCTCGTTACAGCCGGTATATGAAAAAGTTTAAAAGCAGTTGCAAAAAGTGACAACATTCTTAAGGCTGTATATCAGCATTTCAAAGAAATTAGCGTTTTTCCAATGAAGTTATCTAAAGAATGAAAGCATTAATATTGATGTAAACTTTAGTTTTAGGAAGCAAAATTCTTAAATTAGTGCCGTATAGAGAGAAAAACAATAAATTATCAGGTATTTTAAAACGAAGACAATCTGTTCAAGTGGAACTTCAAATTTGCTTGTCAGAGGTATTTTTCATAAACGTTTCAGCTGTAACAAATAAGAATATGACTTATATTTATTATATATTGTTTGTATTGTCAAGGAGTAACCTATAGAGAGAAAATAAAAAAAAAATGTTTTTATCCTATGATGAAATTTTTTTTTTTTAATTTTCTCTTTTAATTTTCTCTTATTTCTCTATAGAAATAAAATATTAAAAAATGCTCAAATCGGTACACTTTGACATGTTATTTTACTGGTATTTACATATTCTAAAGTCATTGTTTATTTTTTTTAGGAATAATGAGGTATTTGTCAAATGTATTACGTGTTTTGTACATACTTATGTCTATTTAATAATTTAATAGGAAATAGGAAGTTCGCCCTCATTCAGGGAATGTTAACGTTATTTTTAAATATAACGTTAATTTTTACTCTTTTTACCGTTAATTTTAACATTAACGTTATGTCAATAAATAACGTTAATTTTAACGTTAATTTGAGATATAACGTTAAATTTAACGTTATTTACTGAAATAACGTTATTTTTAACGTTATTTCTTCCTTTTTTTACCGTTACTTTAAAATTGACGTTATTCCAATTAATAACGTTAATTTATTACCGATAATTTTTCCGGTACCTAATTTAACGTTATATTTAACGTTAATTTTACCGTTAAAATATTTTCAACGTTACTTTTACCGGTAAATTTACCGATAAAATGTTTTAACGGTATTTTTAACGTTATTTTTTATAAAGTTATTTTTTTAAATGATATTTCAATCCCTGCCCTCATTACGGCTCGCGCACTGTATGCGAAGTAGGATAATTGCTAGGTTGGCTAACTGCGAAGTTGTTACATTGACAAGTAGTTGGGGATGAGAAATTGGCTAATTGATAAGTAGACGCCTGGCGCCGAAAGGGTTGTTTTGGTCATTTGTATTGAAAATTTAAAAAAGGAACGTGATGCGCGTCTACACCCTTAACAAAAAACTTTTGTTGTCCAGAGTCCGCGGCCCCATGGCCCGCTACTACCGCGCGGCGCTCCGCTACTTGGGCTGCAGCGACGGGGGCGCAGCCCTACCGCAGGCCGAGCGCCGCGCGCTAGCGTTACGACTAGCGCTAGCCGCTGTTATAGCGCCCACGGTCTACGACCTGGGAGAACTGGTGAGCAGTTTGTTATTTAAGACTCCTTACAGGTTATGCTGCCCTGGTACTTGGATGAATTCGTCGTGGCTGAAATAGGTCAACTCAAGTCATGGAGTTTTTGGCGCCATTAAGTAGAGTTCGGTGCGGTGACTATTTTAACTATTTGCAAATTGATTCATAGTGGATATTGTGTCTTAAAATTGGTGCAGTTTTGTGGTACAAGTGTCTACGCAACTGAACAATATGTGGGATAATTGAAATAGGCGCGATCTTGGTTGTGTGAAGCCGAGACATTAACTGTAGTGATGACTACCTCGGCAGAACTTACCGAGTAAACTGTCTTGATATACTTAGTGCCAAATGCTCCAACCAGCATTGGAATGCGATGCACCCGCATTCTAATGTAAACTGAAACCATCTACCACTGAACTATTCAACACTTGACACTGGCAAAAATTACTTCCAAGAGGAATGTAGATTGCCAAAACAAAAATAAGAAGGAGAAGAGTAAAGAAAAGGACCAGAGACAAAGCTTCTTAAGATCGTGAAGTCCAAACTTGCAACTAACAAAACAAGCAATGCCTTGAGATTGTCCACTGGCTGCAGTTGTCAAAACAGGTTTTTTCGTGTTTTTCCGCGTACGCGACAAGCGGCCGGTGGACACGCACACATGCCCCGCGTGCTTGTAGGAGGAGATTCAGATCGCTATACACACCCAACTGATCCACGACGCGCGTGAACAGTGCAGCGATATATTTTGTCTCTTTTTATCTGCGGGCGGGATTTATCCCAGGTTTATCCCAGAAGCAATATCCTTCGCGAATCGGTTCAACACTTACGAAAAACCTGTTTGAGATCGAAATTAACCTGGTTAATTAGAAGCCGGTTTCCAGCCCTGGTCTTTCGTTTTGTTGCTTTGCATGGGTGGGCGGAGCGAACAAAATCATTTTGGTATTAACCAGGTTTTGGGAGCGGAATCAAATCCAAAACGGTCTACGAGCTTAACCAGAAATAATACCGGTTTCGACTAGCAGAATCGAATAAAAACGCTCTTTTCAAAATGTATGAAGCTGCGCGAAACCTGGTTGCGAATTTTAACCAGGTTTTCCAGCCCTGCTTATATCTATTCTGTGTCTATAGTTCAAAAGTACCAGGGACCCATAACTAACCTATAGTCCTTTTTTTTCAGCTGGCGCATCCGATCTTGGAGTCTCTCGAAGGCACCCCCGACGCGTGGGCCGTAGAATTGGTCCGTACGGCGGCTAAAGGCGACGTGCAAGGTTTCGACGCCGTCCGCCAGAGGGCGAAGCACCCGGACTTAGCGAGGGCCGAGCGGCAACTGAGGCAGAAGATCGCCATACTGTGCTTGATGGAGGTAGGTTTAAAGTACGATTTTCAATTTCAAGTCAGTCTGATCATGCCGGATTCTGGGCCAAAAAAAGGTGATGAAAAATGGTTTCATAATCAATAAAAAATTATTAAAACAAATGTGGCGTTAAAAAGTTATAAAGAAAATAGTTTCAGACTGAATATAACCTCACTAACTTGACAGTACTGTCACAGGTTGTCACATTTAGATTATTAATCTGTGTCCTAATCTGTCACTCACTGTCACATTTAGATTATTAATCTGTGTCCTAATCTGTGCTTATTCTACAGCGGGTCTATCGGCTAAAACCATTGAAGTTCATGTTAACTGTAATTTGACAGATGGATGTGATACATTGCTATTTCATTTTGGCACAAATAAAAATTTACCAAAGAAAAGTAGCAATGTATCACATCCATCTGTCAAATTACAGTTAACATGAACTTCAATGGTTTTAGCCGATAGACCTGCTGAGCTGTGGTCAGACAGACAAAAGCCATTGTTTGCTTTGAAACTTAGATTAGTTTACTCTCTACTAAATAATATACTAGAAAAAATACGACTCGCACCAGATCAATACTCAGACGGGAATCGAACCCGCGACCTTTGGTTATCCGGTCTAATGCTCTGACCGCTGAGCTACCGAGTCACTAGTGACATCGTCGAATTTTTCCTAGTATATCCTAAACTCTTGCGCTGTAAGCCAGCGTTATTTCACCAATGTGAGGAATTACCTCGACATTCAATTGAAATATCTTTCCAGATATTTTAACAATTGATTAAGATGAAATAGCTATATAATTTTTAAATTTGAGATTTTTGCATTTACAATGCTATTTTTAAACAATACTAAATAATATACTAGAAAAAAATCGAAGGTTAGCTAGAACAGGGTTCGAGTCCCGTCTGAGTATTGATCTGGTGCGAGTCGTATTTTTTCTAGTATATTATTTAGTATTGTTTAAAAATAGCATTGTAAATGCAAAAATCTCAAATTTAAAAATTATATAGCTATTTCATCTTAATCCATTGTTAAAATATCTGGAAAGATATTTCAATTGAATGTCGAGGTAATTCCTCACATTGGTGAAATAACGCTGGCTTACAGCGTAAGAGTTTAGGATATACTAGGAAAAATTCGACGATGTCTTTCATATGATACCCCACATGCCCTAGTCACCTCACTTTAAATTTTTAAGACCCCTTTTCAGTCCCTGTTGTAAAAAAAAATAATATTTTTTTATTTATTTCTTATTTGCAAAATAGTTGGGCAAATGTCATTTTAAACTATTCCAAATTTCAAGTTGATACCATTAGTAGTTCTCGAGATATCCAGCTGTGACAAACAGACAGACAGACAGACAGACAGACTGACTGACAGACAGACTGAGTCACACCATACGGGTTCCTTTTTTACCATTTTGGTACGGAACCCTAAAAAGGTAGATAACAAAAGTCATATAATACGAAAATGGCTCCTTGAGATTGCTGTTTTCTCCCGTATAAAATTTTAATGATACATACATACATACACATAATCACAAGAAAATTACTATGGTATATTGGTAATTTCATCTAAGCGCATCATGGCCTAGCTTGTATAGTAAAATCGGCATCATTCCAAGTCAGTCGTGGGCCATAGAGTTGATCCGCAAGCACCTTTAGCGAGGGCCGATAGGCAACTGAGGCAGAAAATCGCCATACTGTGCTTGATGGAGGTAGGTTTAAAGTACAATTTTAAAGTTCAAGTCAGTCGTGGGCCGTAGGAGCTCGATGGCGCAGTGTGTAGCGCCTGGCCCAGCGATTGCGGAGGTTAAGCAGCTTTCGCAAGGGTCGGTCATGGGATGGGTGACCAAAAATTTATGATTTCGAGCTCCTCCGTGCTTCGGAAGGCACGTTAAGCCGTTGCTCCCGGCTCCATTTGCAGTCGTTAACACCCATCAATCCGCATTAGGCCCGCGTGGCGAGTTATGGCCTATCCTCTTTGTCGACCCATAAGCACCCGGACTTGACGAGGGCCGAGAGGCAACTGAAAGAAAGAAAGAAAATACATTTATTTTGAACAACACAACGATAGACAACATTACAAAGAAATAAACACAAACAAGGGCAATAACAAACATTGCGCATCGTCGCGTCACGGTAAAGAAATGTGCCAGTATTCTAATATAATAAGTCTATGCAGTATTCTAACTTAGTACAAACGGCGAAATGCGAGCCATACCTATGCGCGTCGAGTTCGGTCTGCACTCAGTATACAACAGTCGCGAATGCGCCGCAGTGACGAACGAACGGTGGTTTTGTATTTGTGACCAGTGAGCGTGATAGTTGTAATTACAATGACACATTGCAATTATAGACTCATAAGTGATTAAACCACCATACAAAAATATTTTTTGTAATTCATGAATTAAAAACTAAAAATAAATTAACAATAAGAAAAACGTTTGTAGAAAATTTCGGATTTCATATACAATATCAATAAAAATAGACGAGAACTTTCTTTGGGGAAAATAAAAAATATAAAATAATTTTTAAGCGTAAGTCACCGGTGACCTACGCAGCGGCTAAAGTGTTAATAATTAGAGATATTTTTTTCTATTTGCTCATTACCAAAATATCGAACCATATTATAAATTTGTATATGTCAAAATTTATAACCTTTTGAATTATTATTAGGCAACCTAACAAGGTATCACCGTTATTTCTTAAATAAAACATCAAGAAACATACTCAAGTATCTAAAGATAGGTACTGTTATTGTGGTCGCGTGATTCCAAAACTGTCTCAGCACTGATATGATATGCACTGATATTCTGCCGAGCACAGTAATGACATCGGGAACGGAAAACACAGATTTTTACACAGTAAAAAAAAACAATTAAAACATAAAATACAAAAAAAACAGCAAGGACTTAAAAATTATATAATACTGTTTTATGGGAGAATACAGAAAGCAAGTATACAGTGAAACTGGGGCCGTACCGGCTAACGAATCGAGCTTCGAAAAGTCTGCCGGGTTTCAAATTAAAACAGATAAATCGAGCCCCAATTGGGCGAAAATGGCGAACCCCATTTCATGATGTCACACGAACATCGTTATCTTCCAAATTACGTCAACAGAAAGTACAAGACGAAATTCCTTGCTTTGATTTTTCAGTTCCGAGTTGAAACCGATTCAGATTTTTCGATAATCGATTCGTTAGCCGGTACGGCCCCAGTTCCAAGATTTAGGCTTGCAAAAACTAGAGGTTCATTTATGGGGAAAGGCATAGCCTTTATTAATAAAGTTCCACAACAAGTAATTGATCTTCCTTTGCATGAATTTAAAAACCATGTTAAAAAAACGCTCATGGGTAAAGGTTATTATAAAGTGGACGATTATCTTAAAGATCAAAATGTACTTAAGTACTTTCAGTACTTTGTTGCCAGTGATAATAAAGACATGTTTGTTGCCAATAATCATGTTACCCTGTTGTAATTATCTGGTAACGATATATTTAAGTTTGTAAATATCGTTACTTATTGCTGTTAAAGCTGATAAGTTTCTTGCGCCCGTTCTTCTTGTCAGTTAAAAAAGTCTGGAACGGGTGGTAGGAAAATATAGACGATTCAAAAGTACTTAATAATTAAGTTTATTTGAATAAAGCTATTTTTGACTTTGACTTTGAGGCAGAAGATCGCCATACTGTGCTTGATGGAGGTCAGTTTGTACGCCTGTAGCACACCGCCGCCGTAGAACACCGCAGTAGGTTTCGCCATGAGTTCGATAAGCGAAAAAATGCGAACAGCGAGCCCAAGTCGGCTACTGTTAACGTCATAATCAAAGGCGTCGCCAAAAACGGACGGTACGGTTAAAAATGTAGCCAACTGCAAAATGAACAAAGCCCTAAGGCCGTGTAATTGACTTGCTTTTTCGATAAATCCCGCCGCATCTCAAAACTTGAATAAATTCGTTAGGTGCTCTTGACTGTAACCTATAATTCATATTTTTCTCATCCTCTTTAAAATAAACTTGTATCGTCGTCGATAGAAGACAACTCATAGTGGTACTACCGTGGTGTCGGTGGTGCGGTTTCGCGGCGGAAGTGTGCTACAAGCATCAGTTGTACGACAAGCAAAACAGCCTGTTCTAACGCATAGATTCAAATGTCTATTTCACGCGTGATTTCACCCGAACGGCTCGGAGAGTTGGCACACATCCGCCGCGAAAATAGTGACGCAAAACTGTTACGTACAACCCGCTCAGACTTTGGTCTTTGTCATAAAATGGCTATGGAAAAATGACAAAAAGAGCAGAGATAACGGGTGCATTCCAGCAGACCAATCTCTTTAGTCATCAATCACCACGAGATACATTTTCAATGCACCCATTTCCAGCAGGCTAACCGCTGGGTCATCGATCGCCATAGAGTGGATTTTAAACGCAAGTAAAAATAGTTAAGAGTCCGCTTGTAAAAATTTTACGTGCGTTCGCTGCCCTTCGCCCGCTTATTTTACTCGCAACTGTCTCGCTCCCGCACTCGATAGCGCGATAGCGCGGCCGAGCGCTTTGTGTCCATCGTTCTGGCAGCGCCCCGGTTTCTGATTTTAAAGTGCTAAAATTTTCAACCGATTTAAAAAATATATATTTTATATGATTGTTTTGTTTCTTTAAGATTTCGCCAAGCAAACAAGGCTTGATCTGTTCTAAAACACTCATTAGAATTATAAAGCTAATAATTATAGATAAGTATTTATATTTTTGTGGTAAGCTATATCGTTTATAAAGAAGAAAGAAAGAATATTAAAGAAAATGCTTTTTATTATTCCCCATTGTATGCGTAACCCCAGCAAAATGTTGCGTCTTAGAGAAATGAGAGTATTACAGATAATTAGTTCATAGTTAGATGTAATTTGTTCAAGTATAGCAAAATTTTTTAAGTTGTATTTTCGAAGTTATTCGAGAAAAACTGATTTTGCTAAGGTACCGTTTCCCCAGCAAAATGTTTTTTTTTTAAAAGGCGTTTAGCCTAGAACCAACTAAATGGAAAGATAGCTTTTGATGAGTTGTAAATGAATACCAATAGCAAATTTTGTTCAACCTATAGTTTTTGAGATATTCAAGATTTTTTTGGGGTAACGTTTTGGGATTTCCCATATCTCGAAAACTGTTTGTTGTCGCAGAAGTTTGAAAAAAAGACCAGTTATAGGCCTTAATTTGTTCAAATTTGTTCAAATATGAGTATTTCGATTCATCGACAAATGTCGATATAATTAATTGTTTTTTAAAAACGAAAAAACGATTTACTATAAATATTTTTTTTTTAATTGTTTTTATTTGTTTTTGCAAATAAAAACAATTAAATATACCTATGATGATATACCCTTTTAAGGTGTACAAATCTGGATTAACAAACTTTACGCGATTTGAAGATATAAAGATATTTTCATTCAAATTTCAAGCTTCTTGTCAAATTTTCCACTTTGGCGATCGAATACGCAGTTCCTTCTGAATGATAAACAATAGACTATAGTGAACAGATTTGTTCATTTTGTTAAAAAACATCCCTGAAAGTTTCAGCTTTAAATCTCAGATGGATAAAAAGTTTTTCAAAAGACAATAAAGTGCCAGAAATTCTCCTATAAACCGACTAAATTACGGAGGCTACGAAAAAGCGATCGCGCATTCGCGCCATACTTGCGGGTGTTCTACTCAAATTAGCAGCCTAATAACGGATATATATAGTACAATCAAGGAGAAAAATATTAATGTAGCCAAAATCTGAAATGTTTTAAGTATAAGTTACATTATCTAGTGTGAAATTATTACTTTAGCTATTTTCGACTAAATTCGTTTTAAGTAATACCTAATTGCTACTAGATTTTTAGATCAGTACTAAAAAGAAACATGGTTCGACCTATCTAATAGTATTTGGATGAATGCGTTGAACGAGTACTTTTGTAAAATTAAGTACATTAAGTAAAATTATTAAAATAATAATAAATATTTATAATTTGACATTGTTGCATTCATTATTTTTGGTCAAAAAATATTTAGGTATCACACGTCACTTCACGGCGTCCAACGCGAGATTTTCACATTTCTTTCTCTTTTGTCATATCACTATGTAGTTGTCCCTTTTTAAAAACGTCGCGTCGCGGTCGTCGAACACAGGCACACATTTCCTAACCATGTAGTTAGTCGAAGTCATACAGAACACTATTATCTTATTATACGCGACTGTACCACCTAAAAATGACTATTATGCTGTTTTTTCAGATGGTTACGCTCAAGTATGACGTGATCGCTTTTTCGTAGCCTCCGTAATTTAGTCGGTTTATAGGAGAATTTCTGGCACTTTCTAATTTTTTGAAAAATCTTTAATCCATCCGAGATTTAAAGCTGAAACTATCAGGGACGTTTTTTAACAAAATGAACAAATTTGTTCACTATAGTCTATCGTTTCGTATTCATAGGCAGCTGCGTATTCGATCGCCAAAGTGAAAAATTTTATAAGAAGCCTGAAATTTAAAGAAACCTCTTTAAATCATCATATCGCGTAAAGTTTGTTAATCCAAATTTGTACACCTTAAAAAAGTATAACATAGGTATATTTAATTGTTTTTTATTTGTTTTCAAATGTACTGGTTTAGGTTTTTCCAGTTTAGAAAAACAATTATATCAATATTTGTTGATGAATCAAAATACGTATGTTTGAACAAATTTAAACAAATTAAGGCCTATAACTGGTATTTTTTTTAAACTTCTGCAACAAACAGCTTTCGAGATATGGGAAATCCCAAAACCTTACCCAGCAAAATCTTGAATATCTCAAAAACTATAAGTTGAACAAATTTCGCTATTGGTATTTATATACAACTCATAAAGTTCTATGTTCTCATGAACTTGGTTCCAGGCTAAACGCCTTTCTGAAAAAACAAAGCGTTTTTGACAGTTGTCAAATTTAAAACGGCAATATCTCGGAAAGTACTCATCCTAAGATTGATGGTGACCTTGAAGAAATGATAGGCCTTAGTGAGATCTTCATTTTAAATGTCAAACTTAAATTTGACAGCTGTCACCTAAAATGAAGATCTCACCAAGACCCTTTATTTCTTCAAAGACACCACTAGTCTAGGATGATTACTTTTCGAGATATTGCTGTTTTAAGTTTGACAGTTGTCATCTGTTGGTATTTGTTTTTAAAATTGATGTTAGGTATGTTCTTAGATGAGTTATTCGCAAATTCACGCACATACTAGTACCTACATCAATAAACCTAGTTCAGATTAGTGTTGAAAATGACACATACTGGGTCAATATTCGGTTGCATAAAACAGAAAGGCATATTTTTGCACTGCATAACGTTTTTTGGCATACTCATCATTTCGCATAACGTTCATACAGAATAAATCATAACGCATACTTTTTTTCCGCATAACCTCTATTGTAATAATAATATATCGGCACATTTCTTTTTTGCATAAATATTTTTGCTATACCGATTACTAATCATACCATTTATTGGCATATCAATCTTTATCATAAATATTCCAAGTCATATTTATCAAATATCATAATGTTAACGGGTAGAAATTATACTAACAAATTAGTAACACCGTAAATAAAATTTATTTGTTTTATAGTTTAGAAACTTTGCTATAATTGAAGCGTAGGCGTATAGAGTTGACCATGACCATCAGGCATGCAACATGCAAGTAAGCATGCAGCAAGCAAGCATGCAGCATGCAAGCAAGCATGCAGAATGCAAACAAGCATGCAAGCAAGCAAGCAGCATGCATACAAACATGCAACATGCATGCAAGCATTGTGGAGCTTCGCTCGCTTCGCTCGCTCCGCTGCAAGTGGTCAAAACACTAACCTAACCTAACCTACCTATAGTGCATTAAATCTTTTTCTTTATAGCGGGGGGCCTCAGGCCCCCCGACCCCCCCGAGCAGGGGGGCCGGCCCCCCTGCACCCCCCGGCAAGCATTTTGCAAGCAAGCACCCAACATGCAAGCATGCATGCAAGCGAGCATGCATGCATGCATGCAAGCAAACAAGCAAGCAAGCACGCAACATGCATGCAAACACTATTAAGCTCCACCCGCTTCACGCGCTCCGCCACGAGTGGTCAAAACACTAACCTAACCTAACCCACCAATGTCAAAGTCATAGTTAAAGTCAAAATAAAAATACCTTTATTCAAATAAACTTGTAACTAATCGCTTTTACGTTTTCCTTCGTTTCAGACTTTTTTAACTGACAAGAAGGTAGCATTAAAAGTTTTTCTTCATTAATAATAATTACTTAAATTGGTTATGCTTTTTTATATTATGCTTCAAAACATTAGTACCTACCTACTTATGTACATTTTTAATTACATAGTTAAGCAAAATTATATTTACCATAAAAAAAGATAATTATTTACAATGTTACGTTACGTATTTATCTTATATTTTTTAGGTAATCTGAATTAAAATGATTCTTCCAAAAATCGTTTCTGACTTGAATATTTATGGTTAAATCCATTATGCACTTCGTATTTTATGGTAAATTACCTTTAGACGTATAACAATTATGCCCTTTCCTTTTATGGTAGTTAAAATTATGTTAAAGGAGATTAGAGTAAGTAAAAATTATGCCGATGAAACCTTTCTGCGTTCATAAAACTCTTCTTATCATAAATTATGCGAAAAGACTTTATGCCAAAACTGTTATGCCAAACGACATTATAACTAAAAAGATTATGCGACCGAAATGGCACCCGTACTTACTACCTACCTAGCTACATATACCTCCTAAAGTCTGTCTATCCTAAGGTTGCCAACTTTTTTTGCATAGAATATAGTTTTGTTAAGATTATTACTCGTAAAAATATAGTAGATGGCGAAAAAGTCCAAAATATATTACGGTTGCCGTTTTATATGGAGGATATTAAAGAAGTCGCATTTTTCATACTAACATTTTCATAACTTTTTCAACAACCATAAACACAACTGTTTAAACACAAAATTTTTTACGCAATTACCTACTTATGTGCATATAAGTAATATAATTTATACAGTGTGTTCAGGTTCCAAGTATACACTTTTATGGAAAGAAACTACAGGTAGGTAATTTTATAGTGACATATCATAATAACTAAACCTATTCCAATTATTCTCGAGATAACTATGGCCAAAAGATCTATTGTTTAAAATAATTAAAGATCGTTTCACATATTTTTGTCATAACCAATGAACAAAATATATAAAGCAAAAATCGGAGACCGAGGCGCTGCCAGAAAAATGGACACGCGCGCTTTGCTGTTTGTTACCCATACCAAGTTTTACAATCCATACAGTTGTTAAACGCCTTTGATGATGGCCGACCGACGCCGTGGGATAAATTTGTTGATTCTATAATACATAATTTATTTACAAGTACCTATGTGCCTAATTACATGTACTTGTGTTGCACTGCCAGATGTTACGTGTCACTTTATTTTTGGGGTTTTTTAATTTTCTATTATTTTTAATTATGTAATGTATTTGCATTTGGATAAACAATCTTAATCATAAAAGTTTGAGGGAAACCGCCCCGGGAGATCCCCTGCGTTGCTCTGCGCAAGTACATTCGTTTAACAACTGTATGGATTGTAAAACTGTGCCAAAATTCGATGCGCGAGCGGCACACGTCCTACCTCGACAGCGCACTGCGCGGTACTAACGAAGGCGGCTCCCGTAGCGCGCTGGTATTATAATCTATTTTTGATAATAACAAAAGTAATAATTATTATATTCGATTTTGGTGCCGTTAGTAACTTTAATACGTAATTTGCTAATGATTTACATTAATTTTGCTTAGAAACGATGTATAATTAAAGAGATATTTCAAAAATTCCCCTAAAAAGGACATGTTTTCAGAAAATAAAAGTATCGAGCCAAACTCAATAATTTCTGAAATCCTGCCGTTATCCACTCAATGAAGGTCCATAAAATCATATATCTGAATTTGACATTCATTGAGATTGTAGAGATGTCACTATTTGAGTTCAAATATTGAGAAATTCTGGGAGCCCCCTCTTAAATGCTAAATAAAATTACCATGTTTAAAATGTACTTTATCGTCGATGGGCGTGCAAGACCGCAAGAGCAGTTTGCAATATCGCGCTTTTAATTTTAAAGGGTGCAGAAAAAACTAAATATCTTGGCCATTTAAATACAGTTTTTGTCTGAATTTGTTTGTAGTTTCTTTGAGTAGGTATTGTTTTATAGGAATGTGACGTAAATATACGAAAACCGAAAATTTCATAAGATTTTCATGTAATAACCCCTCTAAGCCCTTTTTAAGAATTTTGTTTACGCGGTATTGCAAACTGCTTTTACACGGTCTTGCACGCCCTTCGACGCTATGGCGAACGATGACTCAGCGACTAGCCTGCTGGAATGCATCCAATAATAAAATTAATTCGTTCTTTATCTTGTAAGTCTTTTTTAAGACTTTCGTTATTACGCGGTATTGCAAACTGCTCTTACACGGTCTTGCACGCCCATCGACGCTATGGCGAACGATGACTCAGCGATAAGATCTGCTGGAATGCATCCAATAATAAAATTAAGTGTAGTATTTAATCGGGTAACAATAAATTCCCATTTTGGGTATCAAAAATACTGAATACAGCGTACTGAACTGAATTATTAAGTGGGCAACGGAGCGAGGGCGACTACAGATATTTAAAATAGGTTATACTTTAAAATACAAATTGAGTAACTAGTTATTCAGAACGGGCGACCAAATTACTATTTGGGTAACAAAACATTTAAAATTTGGCATATATTTTATTTAAAAAAAGTTACTATTATCCTAATCGAGATGACAAAAAACACTCACATGTAGTCGCCCGTTTTAAGTATTGTAATCCACTGTTTGTCTCCTGTTTAGTTATTTTGTCGCCCAAAAAAAAAAATTGCTGCCCGGTTTAGTATTTAAGTATCCCATTAACAGGCTCCTTTTATTATTTCCAGTCACCCAATTACTTAATTCCCTAAAATTAATTCGTTTTTACCTTGTTATTTAGATGGCGTTCAACCGCACCTCGGCGCAGCGCCGCCTATCGTTCGCGGAAGTGGCGACAGCCGCCCGCGTACCACGAGACGAGGTCGAATTGCTGCTCATGAAGGCACTCGCAGAGAACTTGGTGAAAGGCCATATTGATCAGGTATTTTGTTTTTCTATAAATCTGTTTAAGGTTAAACATAATCACTGGACTCGAAACCACACCCCGGACACTCCATACAACCGCGCCATTATAAACAGATAACGTCAGATGACTTTTTTGTACACGCGCAACTGTGTGTGTAAGTAAAGGGGTTCGTAAAGTTCGCTCGTCGACGGACCTTCACTCCAAGGCGTGCGACGTTCGTCATCCGACGTTAACAAACGCCACTGCATAGCTGTCACTGTCTTAATAGATTTGTTGATTTTGATATTAACGAAGCGCGAAATGCAACACACATAATATTAGGTCTTTACCTATGAAATTGCCGATATTTTGTCACATACAGAGAAAATAATAACTTCTATAATTTAAAATTTTAACAAAATCGTGAATATTACATCGAATTATGATCATGATAGTTAACTATCAGTAAAAATAAAGTCCATATTTTAGCTTTCGTGACATTAAAAAAAAGATCTTGAAATTGACTCTTTTTTTGTGAGCAAAAAAAAAGGGTGACCGAAGGGGTTGTAACTTAACCAAAACTTATTTTTTCGCTTATCTTAAATGGAAATAAGTTAGCATAGTGTTCAAACATTAGTACATAAAAGTTTTGTTACATGAGTGTTCATGGTTGTTAAATGAACAAAGAAAATGCTATTATGAAAAATGCAACTTCTTGAAAAATCTCCATACAAATCGGCAATTTCATAGGTAAAGACCTATTATAAAAACTAATGTTTATAAACAAAGGAGACGTGTCCACTGTCAAATAAAACGTCAGAGCGAATTTCACCCACCTATTTCGTGGGGTGACCGGTGCGTTCGCCGGGCGTCATTTACGAACGGCTATTGGGAGGGTGCGAAGGTATAATAATCGATCGCAGCGCTCATGGTGGCAAAAAGTAGAAATAATGAAGGCTCTGTAATCTGTTTGAAAACGATATTTAATTTATTACTAGCGATACAGGAATAATTATATATGTTTATTATCACTTAGTAAAATTATTAAAGTAGCTTTATCCTCTTATTTTACAAAATCTACAACTAAAAAAGAAGTAAACAAACCCTGATATAACCAAAATAAAACACTCTTTTTGAATAGATCTTACTTGCCATATTTAATTTAAATGACCAAAAATTATTTCACAACACTCTGTCCACCCAAATCACAGTATATTTGAAATTTACATTAATAACACAATATGTTTAGTATTTTTTAACATTTTGTCACAATGCCGCGATTACATATCAAAACGTCAAAACGGTCAGGTCAGAGCCAACAAAGTTGCAACACGCTAGGTGGCGCTAAAAGCGTGCACGGAGCCAATACCTAGTGATAGTCGGGCGATCGCCTCGGTGGTTTTAGAACGCGTGCATGTCATCGAGCGAACTTTATGAACGCACCCCAGGGCTACCGTGCAGTTTATACTGTTTGATCGGCGTTCAATTCATAATTCTAACTTTTTGGTAAATAAAGTTATGAGGCATTGCTTTGAATAGCAAAATAAGTTGACAGTTGACAAACACGACTAAACGACCATAAGATTCGGCATACAAACTCGCGGGGTGGGGGAAGTATTCTGGGGCGGGGCGGAGAGTGTCCTTTCTGTACGGTAGTACTTATATCTATTCTGTGTCGAAACTATAGGCCAAATAGATAGCGCTCATTTTATCATAACATGCTTTTCTAGGATTTTAGCTTTTACACTTTTATGGCCCCTTATGAGATAATTCTGCTATGATAAAATAGTTCATAGTGAACAATTGTCGTTAGTTGTCGGGACACGCTAAAATATATTGTGTAAAAAATAACCGTTTTGTGGTACAATTTTTGATCAAAGAGGTCCCCCGACTGCAATGACACTTGTTATTTAACTTTTTAGTTCATTTTCGGCAGGGCTGTCGTGTATTTAATATTTTTTTTATTTCACACATTTTAGTGATAAATTATGTAGTTTTGAAAATGTGTTCATTAAGGCCTTTCATCTGATGCCCATATTGTAATAATTGAAGAAAACATATTTTTTTCACATTTGAAAATGGTGTCGTGCTGTCGCCATATTGACTTTTTTCCAAAAAATTACAGCCAGTGTCACTCGGAACGATGTAAGGATTTTAACGATACCCCCTACATCCAAATCCGCCATTTAGAAATTATGGTGGAATAAAGAAACTCACATACCCACAAACATACATGAACCCTGAACACATATACACTCCTTTTTGGGCAGTCGTGTAATAAGCTAAAATCCTGGAAAACCACATAACGTGGCCTACAATAGCAAGTCACGTCACTAGCAAATCTTAAACCTTAAGTTTTTTTTTAAATAAAGTCTTTAAACCTAAACCTAGATAATAGAAAGACCGCAACTCATTCATTCATTCGTTCACAGGTGAATGAAACCATAACCATAACGTGGGTGCGGCCCAGAGCGCTAGGCCGAGCGGGCGCCAGTGCTTTGGCCGCGCGCCTCTCTACATGGGCGTCTGCAGTCAGCACCGCCGCGGACTTGCTCACGCGCGCGCCCGATCTGTGCACTCTGTAGATTTATGCTGCCCTAGTACTCGCAAGATAAAACTTCTAAAATAAAGTCCTTTTTTTCTTAAGTCTGGTTTTATTTAAGTACCCAACGCATAATTACCGCTGCTATCATATCCTATACCATAACTACGTACGTAACAGTAGGTACGCCGAGTGGGCGCTAGTAAGAGCGTTATCCGCGCGCCTCTTAACGTGGTTGTCTGCAGTCAGCGCCGCCGCGGATTTGCTTACGCGCGCGCCCGATCTGTGCACTCTGTAGATTTATGCTGGCATAGTACTCGCAAGATAAAACTCCTAAAATAAAGTCCTTTTTAGGGTTCCGTAGCCTAAATGGCAAAAACGGAACCCTTATAGATTCGTCATGTCTGTCTGTCTGTCTGTCTGTCTGTCTGTCTGTCTGTCCGTATGTCACAGCCACTTTATTCCGAAAGTATTAAGACTACACAGTTGAAACTTGGTAGGTAGATGTATTCTGTTAACCGCTTAACGAATTTAATATAAAAAAACTTTTTCTCAAAGTCAACCGTTTGAAAGATATTCACTGCCAAAGTGGTTAAATGTGTGGGGGACACACTATAAAACCCCCTTTAAAACTATTGAAATAAGAGAGTGAAAAATCTAAAAAAAAATATATGCTGTAGATCTTAATCAACCAAAATTGGTTTAAACGAGATATAGTAATTAGTTTTCGAGATATAGCACATTTTCCAAAACCGCAAATATAACTTTGTCATTCATACCAACACTGTGAAAAACAAAGTTATTTTTACAGACGAAAAATTATAGGTGTTATTAAATATGGTATGGTATAAGGTAACTACGGAACCCTATGGCGCGTGGCCCGACACGCACTTGGCCGGTTTTTTTTTCTTAACAGTCTAGTTTCATTTATCCAACCCATAACCGCTGCTATCATAACCTATACTATAACTATAACGTGGGCCCAGAAACAGAAAAATAGACCAAGTGGACTGTATTTAAAATATGTATTAACGTACATGTGACATATTTTCTGAATAAAGAGTAACTTGTGATCTTTTAGTCTGTCGAATTTCAGCGCATAGTACTGTCGTTACCCTTTATAACACTCTTAAATTTCTGCTACACAGCCTGTTACCCTTTATTACACTGTTAAGTTGCTGCTACACAGCTCTTAAGCAGCTATGTGAACTTAAGGCTGAATAATTTGTGCCCATTTAAGAGTTATAAGAGCTGTATAAGGTCGTATACAGCCTTTATGCAGGTTCCTTATTCAGCTTTAAGCGTGATGGAAATCCGTTATTCGTCTGTTAAGCAGCCTTCGTGTGTTACTTGGATTGTGCGTTGGCCGCGCGCCTTTCTACATGGGCGTCTACAGTCAGCGCCGCCGCGGACTTGCTCACGCGCGCGCCCGATCTGTGCACTCTGAAGATTTATGCTGCCCTAGTACTCACAAGATAAAACTCCTTAAAATAAAGCCCTTTTTAGGGTTCCGTACCAAAATGGTAAAAAAGGAACCCTTATGGTGTGACTCAGTCTGTCTGTCTGTCTGTCACAGCTGGATATCTCGAGAACTACTAATGGTATCAACTTGAAATTTAGAATAGTTTAAGATGACATTTGCCCAACTATTTTGCAAATAAGAATATGCGCAGTATATTTACCCTCTCCAATTAAGGAACACATTCTTACTACATTCATTAATAATACCTGCCGTGTTCTTGAGAATGATGATCCCACACTTATTGTAGGTGATTTTAACTTGGGTAGTATACTGTGGAAGGCATCAGACTCATCGTATTTTATCGGTTCTTCTAATTGCAACAGTAGGTTAAATGATATACTATTAGATTTTGTATCATTCTCAGATTTGAATCAGTATAATTATATACGTAATAAAAATGATAAAATCTTGGATTTAGTTCTTTCTGACTTTTGAGCCTTTGACTAATGTGGATGCGCACCACCCTCCTCTTAGTTTTATTATATCTTATAACACTACTGGTTCTTTAAACTCGTGTAACGAAGCAGTACCTAAATACAACTTCTTTAAGGCAGATTACAATAGTATAATTAACAATTTAAAAGAGTTTGACTGATGTAAATTGTTATCAAAGTCTAACGACGTCAATAGTATGGTAAATAACTTTTATAAAATTTTGAATGAGGAAATCACAAAATATGTACCCAAAGTCATACCCCGCTCCCGCAAATACCCAGTATGGTTTAATAGAGATTTGATACAACGTTGAAAAGAAAAATTTAAAATTAAAACACTTTACTCGAAATATAAAAATCCTTTGGATAAAATATCTTATAACACACTTAAATACAGATCTTTAAAATTGGTTAATTTTTGCTATAAGTCTTATATCTCGCTGATTGAATTAAACATTAAATCTAACCCTAAAATCTTTTGGTCGTTCATCAAGCAAAAAAAGTGCTGCAAAAGTGCATACCCATCGCAGATGTTTTTTAATAACAAACCTGGTACTAGCCCTAAAGACGTGTGTGATCTCTTTGCCGAGTGCTTTTCTTCTGCGTTTGACAATTCTAGTACGTCCTCAAATAATAATAGCTACGTAGTGTCTCAAGAACAGAATGTCTCTGTGTTTCCCTTAAGTAATATTTGCTTCTCTGCTAACGAAGTCAAGAGAGCACTAGAGAAACTAGACTGGCGAAAGGGCGCAGGTTCAGATGGGTTACCGGCTTTTTTTGTGTTAAAATGTGCTGAGGCACTTGCGCTTCCCCTTTCTATAATCTATAACCGTAGCCTTTCTTGTGGTCATTTTCCCACAGCTTGGAAAGAGGCGTTAGTAGTACCCATTTTTAAAAGTGGTGAAAAATCAAATATTGGCAACTACAGGCCGATTTCCATCCTTCCTGTTTTTGGAAAGGTTTTGGAGTCTCTTGTATATCCCATTATTTACTGGCATGTTAAACAGAAGCTATTACCACAACAACATGGATTTATCAGTTGCCGGTCCACAAGTACTAATTTATCTACTTTTGTTTCTGACCTAGTAACCGCAGTAGATTCTCGAGCCTCTGCTGATGTCATTTATACTGACTTCAGCAAGGCATTCGACAGAGTTGATCACAACGTCCTAATTTCAAAATTGTCGTCTCAATTTGGCCTTCACGGTAGTTTTTTAAATTGGTGTATCTCGTATCTTTGTAATCGCAAATTTAAGGTGGTTGTTAATGGTCACTCTTCCGAAAGTCTTGAAGCACTCTCCGGGGTACCGCAAGGCTCCCATTTGGGTCCCTTGTTTTTCAATCTATTTGTTAATGACGTAGCACAATGTTTCAGACACAGTTCATTTTATTTGTATGCCGACGATTTAAAAATTGTAAAACACATTAAAGACGTATCGGACTGCATACTTCTACAGGATGATTTAAATAGGTTTGTTGATTGGTGTGACCAAAATAAAATGTCGTTAAATATAAAGAAATGTAACTTTATTCGCTTTACTCGAAAAAAACGAGTATTTCTTACACATACCAAATTAAAAAACAAGATTTATGTAATGTTAATGAGATTAGAGACTTAGGCATTTATTTTGATAAAAAACTGAACTTTTGCTGTCATATTGATAAAATGGTTAAGAAATGTTTTAAAATTCTTGGTTTTGTAATACGTAACACGAAAAGTTTCAAATGTTCTAAGAGTAAAATTCTTGTTTATAATGCTTTGATACGATCGTCGTTGGAATATTGTAGTGTTATTTGGACTCCGCGTTATGACGTTCATATCAAACGTATTGAATCAATTCAGAAAAGGTTTCTCTGGCACTTGGCTTTTCAGCATAATTTGGCAAAAAAACTTCCATCTTATGATGAACGTTTGTCTCATTTCAATTTACTTAGTCTTCAGAAAAGAAGACAGCTATTAGATCAATTATTTTTACATAAGGTTATTAGTGGTACATTGGACTGTCCTTTTCTTTTAGAGCATATCTCCATTCACATCCCTTTTAAAACTGTTAGAATCTCACGTTTCAAATTATTTTCCCAAAAATCTTTTAAAAGCAACTTACGTCATTTTTCAACTATAAGTAGAACCATGGGCCAGTTTAACGTACTTGCTAAAAATTCGGCGTTAGATATTAACTCTAAATTTGTTACATTCAAGCATCTTTTATTACAAATATTAAAAAAACTGTAAGCTTTATACATATATAATTGTATGTATATATGTCTAGCTTACTATTACTATTACATATATAATCTATTTAATTGCACGATTTAAACAATAGTTATACTTAATTATTTTCCTATACAGATGTTAACTTGCACATAAATACCGTTTGTCACCATTGTAAACTAAATAAGCGTTTTGTAAATGTGCCATATTCACTGGTTAAGTAGAAAAGGGAAGTAAAGAAAAAAAAAATTTTTTTTTTTTTTTTTTAATTTTTTATCAAAAATGTAAGAAGAGCCTGATATGAATTTATTTAGATTAAGTTTGAGCGTAGTCGGGATTTGTGAGACAGGCCCTGATTATTAATATAAATAAATATAAAACAAGATACATAGATATACTTTTAATCACATATTAAATAATTAAATATAATGCATGTCGTGGCAGCTTGTAAAAAAGACAACACTGTAGCATGTAAGTCCTTTGAATGTATCATTGCCTTGTTTTTGGTGTATGTTCTTGTTAGCTGTCCTTAATAAATAAATAAAAAAAAATAATGAAAGAAATAACAAAAATAAATTTTTTTTTACAACAGGGACTGAAAAGGGGTCTTAAAAATTTAAAGTGAGGTGACTAGGGCATGTGGGGTATCATATGAAAGAGCGCTGTTTGCACATTTTAAAACATTTTTTTCTTTTTTCTTAGGCCGCATAGTTTTCGACTTATGATGAAAAATGTAAAAAAAAACCATTCCCCCCTTATCTCCGAAGTTTGCAAAGAGAAAAATCTGAAATAATTCTATGTGATAGTAGTTTATGTAAAGATTACAGGAAAAATAAAACGATGTCTCAATATAACACACTTTTTTAGAAATTCAAAAAACAAACAAAAATTCTTTAGTTTCACTATATACCAGTCAACAGATAGCGCTGACCTAAGAAAAAATAGTTCCACTATCGGTCAAGAGATGGCGCAACCTAATACTACAATAATAATTGGTGACTGGTTCTAATATAATTACCTACTATTTGCCGTACGAATAATAAATAAGTTACTACTTAGTAATATAAACAGTTTGCAATGTGAAGTGGCTGAAACGTTTTTCAGTCACCATAAGCAGCTGTGGTTAAGATTTGTAAATTAACTGTCCGCCTGTTCGCCCTTCCACCTGTCTGCCGTTTATCCTACTTTTTTAAAGACAGTACTAAAATAACATATCCAAGTATATTTATGATTGTACGGAACCCTCGGTGCGCGAGAGAAAATTGAACACCGAACAGTGATCAAGTACCTCAGTAAAAAAAGCCTATCACCAAAAGATATTCATCAAGATATGGTGAGCACTTTGGGTGGGTCAGCTCCATCGTATTGCATTGTAAAAAAGTGGGTGGCTGAGTTTAAGCAGGGTCGGGAGAGTATTGAAGATGATCCCAGTGCCGGATTAAGACCACTTGGTGCCTTAAGTAATTCACGTCTGTGGGCCCCCTATATAGGGTTACCATGCCTGTCTAGGATATGCACAAAATTCCTGATTTTTCAGAAATAATTTAAAAAAATGGCCACGCAGCGCGATTTTTGTCAGTTTCATCAACTACCTATATTTAAAAAAAAAACCGGTCAAGAGCGAGTCGGACTCGCGCACCGAGGGTTCCGTATTATAATTGCACCATCAAACCACACTGCAGAGTAGAATAATAAAATTTATTGCAGTTTTAGATCAGTGCCATCTCTTGACCGATAGTGAAACAAATGTTAACTTTTTTAGAAATTTGATAATTTCTAAAAAAGTATGCTGTATTGATGATAACATTATTATGTTACTGTATAAAAAAATATTTAAAGCAATGTGTAATTGACGTTGACGCCGCCGTGACGTGATCAGTCTCTGCGGTAAGTACTAAGTAGTAGAGGTACCTACCTACTACACACAATACTTATAAAATTACCATTAAAAATATCGTTATTTTTTAATGATATCTAGTAACATAACCGTATTATAACGTTATATTAATGTTATGTTACTAGGTATCGTTAAAAAAAATAACGTTATCAAGGTATCATATTGAAAATAACGTTACGTAACGTTATTTACACGACTGCCCAAAGCAAAAAGAGTGTATATGTGTTCAGGGTTCATGTATGTTTGTGGGTATGTGAGTTTCTTTATTCCACCATAACTTCTAAATGCCTGAACTGAATAAATGGGGTATCGTTAGAATGCTTACAGCATCCCGAGTGACACTGGCTATATTTTTTTAGAAAAAATCAATATGGCGACTGTACGGCGCCATTTTCAAATACGAAAAAAAATTTTTTTCTTCTATTATTACAATATGGGCATCAAATGAAAGGCCTTGATGAGCACATTCCAAAACTATATAATATATTACTAAAATGTGTGAAATAAAAAAATAAAAAAATATTTTTTTAATAAAACGAACTAAAAAGTTAAACAACAAGTGTCATTGCAGTCGGGGGATCTCTTTGATCAAAAATTGTTCCATAATAAGGTCCCCCGACTGCAATAACACTCGTTGTTTAACTTTTTAGTTCGTTTTTGGCAGGGCAGTCGTGATTTTAATATTTTTTTATTTTTTTTTTTCTGTTAATTGGTAAAGTTATAAAGCCCAGTGTTGTTAGAGTCTATCAAGCCGCCTGAAAGGCCTCTGACTTGGTTTGACGACTGTTATCAGACGACAACAGCCGGGACCGACGGTTTAACGTGCACTCTGAAGCACGGAAGCGCTCAATTGTAATTGTAATGCCACTTAACGGTCACCTATCCGACACCTTTTTTTTGGCCGGACCGAGCGTTGCTTAACAAACGTGATCGAGTACGATCAGTCCGTCAAGCTCCGCCAAGAGCGCTGCATTGGGAACCACTGCTCTAGATTTAACTTTTGGAAGAAGATAAACATTTTAGGGTTTCGTACCTAAAGGGTAAAAACGGGACCCTATTATTAAGACTCCGCTGTCTGTCTGTCTGTTCGTCTGTCTGTCACCAAGCTGTATCTCATGAACCGTGATAGATAGACAGTTAAAATTTCAATCACAGATGATGTATTTTTGTTGCCGCTATAACAAAAACACTAAAAACAGAATAAAATAAATATTTAAGGGGGGCTCCCATACAACAAACGTGATTTAATTGCCGTTTTTTGGTACGGAACCCTTCGTGCGCGAGTCCGACTCGCACTTGGCCGGTTATTTAGAAGTTAATTTTCAAATTCCTTACCTTATTTAAAATATTTCATACAATTTTATTTTATTAGGCACACACTTTTATCCAATCGTGCTTTGTTAGTTAAATTATTCTGTTACATTAAAATTCGTTATAATATTATTTTCCAACTTATAAACAGTTATCCTTATTGTTTGGTCTCCTATCTCAACAGTAGGGTAACCAAAAATTAAGTCAGTACCTACCTAGTTATGTAAGAATAAGTTCAAGGTTTTTGATTGAATCAGGCGTCACTTGGCGGAAGTCCCAAACGTTATTAAGGTCACATAAAATTTTGTTTGTTACAAATAAAATGTCATGTAGGTCTACAGTCTAGTAGTGCCAAAAAACTAGGTTGGTATGAGTATTTTTTGTCTTGACACAATTAACGACACAGCTTATACGT
The DNA here is from genome assembly GCA_943789525.1 of Agriphila geniculea. NCBI lineage: Eukaryota > Metazoa > Arthropoda > Insecta > Lepidoptera > Crambidae > Agriphila > Agriphila geniculea. The sequence continues at coordinate 5,767,989 of OX038898.1, read as the reverse complement.
GCAATGTTGCATTTTAGGCACATGTGGTCAAAATTGAAAGAAGCTCGCAAATCCATAAATGCGAAAGTAACTCAGTCTGTCTGTAATGTTTTTTAGACTGCTGGACCGATATTGACGTTTGGTGCGGATATAAATGGGACCTTAAAGAAGGCTACTCTTATCCCACGGCTGGGCACAGGTCTCCGCTCGCACGATACAATCTGTAGGCCACGCGGGCGAAACTGCAGGCGGAAAGCTACGATATAATATACAGAGTAATTTTGTATTCACCATCCAAAGGACATCAGGCACATGAGACCCAAAAGTGTATAAACATAATTCTGTTATCTATAAACACTTTATGTTACTAGATACATAAAACAGTAGCAACATTATTTTTTAACTCCTTCATTTAGCGTTAATAAATTATTGAAAAAAACAAAGCACATCAATGAAGCGGACATCTTTGTTAGCGATTTCACAAGTCTCCCCTGAGTATATTTGTTCTGTGGCACAAGTGATTGCGCATTAAAAAAAAAGTCTGCCGGATGTCAGTCAACTCAACTGTCAAAAGCGTTTTGTTACGTGCGACATATGTACAGATTTTCCGTTTGATCGGTTCCAACTCGTACATTGTGGTGCTAATCTGTATCACTAACGCAGCTAACGAAACGTGTTGTCGTGAAACTGGTGTTGCTATTTAGTGTCGGGGTTACCAAAAAATTAAACTTTCAAACGTAAATAACTCTTAAAACATAAATCTTCGTAAAAATCTGAATATTTTCTATGACTTACTAATTACATGCCTATATTTTGAAAAAAACAGAAACGTTATACATTCTTTGGTTTTTTTTCTATGGGACTCTGCCTGATGTCCTTTTGAGGATGTGTTCAGTCCATGAAACTGAACAACTTTCTCTAAGGAACACATGGCCAAATATGTAAAAAAAAAAACAAATCGACTATCCATACAAATCAAAGAGATCTCTTGATCAATTTAGTATGGCATGCCCAAAATATTGTGGCGAATTTCGACACATGTTTCTTAGCGAAAGTTATTTAGTTTCATGGACTGGACATATCCTTGAAATTTGGATGGTAAGTTCAGAATGACCCTATATAATATCAGCCGTGAACACAATACACTCCTTATTTTGGGCAGTTGTGTAAAAAGTTGATGATCAAAATTAAGTTATAACATCAGGTAACTAAGTACCTACTTAGTTCAAAAAATGTTGTCCCACATTTTTGTCCGAACTGGTCAACCTAGTATGACTTGAAATATATAATTACTCATTCGTATATCCTTATTTGTTTAGTACAGGCGACGCTACAATGGTCGTTCATAATTATTGTGTTAATTTAATTTCTATTATTTGGGTGTTCTTTGCCTTAAGTGATGTTTCAGCAAGTAAGTAATAAATAAATAATTATTTATTACACAAAATAGTTACACTTACAATTAAAAATTTATACGAGCGAATGACGCTGGAGCGAAAAAAATATTAGCGTGATACAGTCAGCAACAAAAGTCACTTAACACTTTAGTACTTCGTCATAGCAATTTTTTTTGACAGATGTCTTATAGTTTGGAACTAAAGTGCTAAAGAACCTTTGTTGTTGACCGTATCACAATATATATATATATATATATATATATATATATATATATATATATATATATATATATATATATATATATATAATACCTATGAAATCGGCGTTTTGTATGGAAAATTTTAAAGAAGTTTCTTTTTCCATACTAACATTTTCTTAATTAATTTTCTTAACAACCATGAAATAGCGTTCATGGTTGTTGAATTAAGCATATTTTAAAACTTTTATGCATATATGTTTAAACACTAAGATTAGCTTAGGTCCTATTGAGCAAGAGGTTGACAAAATTGCGTCGAGCAATGCCACTTGGCATGGCTATTTTATAGGTCAAACTGAGCTGGAAAAGCCCGTTAGCCAACCTTGACTTCGCGACAGGGAGGGGGGAGGGGGGGTTAAAATACCGAACTCCCGGCGCTCGAATAAAAAAATCTAGTGTATGTAATTGAGGTAGAAAGTCAAGTTTGGTGTCGTTTTCGGATAAATCGAAGACGACCAATTCATTGCACATCTCTTTTTTGTAGGTATCTATAGAGAAAAATTATGTAACGCCTAAAATGGTGTAAAACCAGTGTTAAATTTTTACAAAAAATTACATATAGAGCCCTATATTTCAAGATTTTTATATTGAAGATGATAAAAAAAAAAATTGTTGCTTAAAGCCCATTTAATGTATATTATAAAAACATAAACATTAAATAAATTATTTATTCATATTAATGTAAAAAAAAATATTGAACATACGAGCGGCTAATTTAATTTAATTTATTATGAAAATCAACAACGCCATAAAGTACTTATATCTTAGGTATACATATATTATAACAATACGTAAGGTCAATCCTTACTAAAATTCGGTTAGTAGTTAAAACCTACTATTATATACTTTGTGCTAATATTATAAATCTGAAAGTAAGTTTGCTTATTTGTTTTTTCAAACGATTTTATACTAGCTTTCCGATGAGCTAGCCTTATGAGCTAGCTAAATTACGCCTTCACGTCTTAACTACTCAAACTCAACCTATCATCATGAAATTTTGCAAAGTATACTAGTATACTCGTTGTCAGGGGTACAGAGAAGGTCATAGGATACCTTTCATCCCGAAAAAAGTACTGTTTCCAAAGGATAGAGAAATAACTGACCACGCAGACGAAGTCGCGGGCGATCGCTAGTAACAGATAAAAGACCAAAATAGTCCACCGGCTCTATCGACCATGGGGGCACTGAGATCTGGCGTAAAGTCAGATTTGCTCAAATGTCACACAAAATTTGAAGAACAAACAAGTTTTGCATCAGCTCCTTGCGAGAACTATCAAATGTGTCGGCCGGGACATGTAGTTTGGGATACATACAAAAAAATCTAGCCTAAGAATGCCACCCGAGTTCCTGGCCAACGTATATTAGTTAATGAAAACACAAAAAGCCCGAAATGATGGATAAACTTTCTTAGGGAAGAAGCAAACAGAAGCTCTATATCATATCACCGGTTATCAACCCACTGCTATTAGAGCATGGCCATTTTAACTGATAAAGAGTGGGTGCATTAGCGCTGGGAAATCACAGCAATGTCTGGCCTACCACACAATACCTTCGTGTTTAGGTGATTGTTAAATAAATAGATTTCTGTTTAATAACGGAGTGTTTAAAGCAATTATCATTTTTTAATTTTTGGTCCTGATAAATACGTTCAGGCGTTGTTTCTTTTACCTACTTACTAAGTGCAATACGATCTTCGTTTAACGGGAGGGGCAAAAAAAACCGCCTTTGAGGCATGGATAGCGTACCCAAATATTATACAACACAGGGGTTCAAATTTATCTATGAAGAGATGAGAAAGCAGACAATAAACCTAAAATTCAAAAATGTCGGTTGAGTAGTTAGACGTGAAGGCGTAGCTCATAAGGCTAGCTCATCGGGAAGCTAGTATAAAATCGTTTGCGAAAATTGTGGACAAACTAACAAATAAATACATACAGGTCAAAATCATATACCCTCCGTTTAGGCTTCGCCGTAGTCGGGTAAAAAAATAAACTTTCTTTCAGATTTGTAATACAGTAAATAATATTTTAGTTTACTTACCCATGAAATTGACGTTTTGTATGGAGAATTATTTTTAAGTTAAGTGGTATTTTTACCCGACTACGGCGAAGCCAAAACGGAGGGTATATGATTTTGACCTGTATGTATAATAATAATAATAATAATATTTATTTTTCTCTCCAAAAAGTTACATGTTGTAAATTATATTAAGTTATAAACTAAGCTAGATAAACTAATATTGGAGAGAACTGGTGCCCGAACTAGGTGAGGTTAGACCCCCCTGTGTGACAGGTCACCAGGCTCACTCCACCCTTAAGATTTATAACTTATTAAGGAATAAAGACAAAGTTTTACACTGGGTGTTCAGATTAACAGAGAGATTAAACTAATTATTATTGAATTATTAAAACAAAACAAAACAAAAGAGGTAACTACTAGTTAAGTAATAAACTATAGCAAGCAAAGTTACATCTGTATTCCTGTACTAATAATACAAATGTTTTAAGGTTCATTTATTATGATTGTGATAAATATATAATAAAATTAATAAAAGGTGTTATTTTATCTGAGAGTGTACCTATAGTATTTTACTAAAGCTGTTATATTATTATTGTTAATAACTGCTCTGTAGCATCATAGTCAAGCTTTTTAAGCCAGTTAGTAACAGTAATAACAGTAATAATTTATTTATTCGTCTTTCACACAAAGGTTACATTACATCAATCAAATCAGATGATACAAATCAAGTATAGTTACAATGGCTTTATATACGACGAATGCAATAATAACCCCTAGTGTAAGAGACTGGCGCCGGAGATAGGTTTTTTAAACCCGTAATACAGGTCACCAGTGCCTCCCACCTTGGATTAAGAAACATACTTAAGTAATTAGCAGATACTTGTGAATCATAACATAGAAACCAATATGCTGATGTGACGACTTAAAAATAAGAAATGAAAACAATGAATAACTAGTATTAAAACAATGAGGCAACAAAAGTAATAGTACATTATGATACAAGTTAGCTTAGGTTGCTTATTGCACACAAGGCTGTGGGTTGCAGCCCGAGCCGCAGGCGAGGGCGCAACTCAGCCGAGTGTGCAATAAGTAAGAGCTCACGAGTTTCATACTACGTTTTTCAACACATTTGCGAGGAAAAAACAAAGTAATTTACCACACAGCAACGAATACGACAAAAACAAAATGATAATCATGATGAGAAAAGGCGCGCAGGTTTTTTTTTGTTTTTTCACACGCCCAATGCAAGAGTATTTTGCGAACAAAGGGGTTAGTGAGCATACAGTCTACTTCAAAATTATAAATTTAGGTGATAAAATGCTAATATTTTAATATTTTATAACAAAATATTGTAAATTAGGGATAATTTGATAATAATAAATATTTGTTTGTCTTAATTAAGGACCTACACATTTATTTATTCCAAAAATGCAAATGAATGTTCAGCGGCATAAAACCTCTTTGTTGTTACTAAAAAAATAACTGTATTACCCGATTAAATTGAAAATGCTCTGTTTACTCGCATAGAACTTGCAGTAAGGTACCTATTTAACTTTGTAGGGATAATTCTATAACCAACTAGTGTTTTATATATTATTGCACGCGTTTGTTATAGTTCGGTTTATGGCCCTAAAAACGATGTATTAGGGCTTACTTTACGAGCAAGTGTGTTGAAAAATGTTGTGTGTGAGTGTGAGTGTGTGTGTCGTGTATAGTGTGTGAGTGTGAGTGCGTGCATTTTGAGTATAATATTGTAGGTAATGTAAATATGTTTGATGGCATGACAGTCCATGAGGTAATACAATGCAATTAATTTAACAATGTAGGTACAACTGGAATGGCACTTCAGAGCGCAAGCAGTGTGACATATTTAAAGCTGTATTTTTTTTACATATGATTTTACGGTTGCAGTGGGTCACTGTCCATCATCAACTCAGTCGCATTGCATTAGTAAATTTGATCAGTTCTAGATTATTGGATGAATGAGGGCTTCAGTGTCATCATAGTTTAATGTTTTGACGTAACGGTTTTCTTACAGGTAAATCTAGGCAAGGAATAAATGGATAGAAGGCTGTTACTCTTATTGTATAAGTGGCTTCCAAGGAAACAATAAAACCTATGGGCGAAGCGTTTGTTATTGTATGTATGTTTGTAAATTCATCCGTTCCCTCATAACTTCTAAACTACTTGTTATAATTTGACAAATGAGGTATCGTTAGGCCGCTATTACATTATCATATATTTATCATTTATATATGATTTCATATCTGTCGAATTCTATGATCATAGTTAAATGATGCTGTCCTTCATTTTTACATATTACACTTATGATCCACCTATGATCATATAAACAATGTTATAAATCAAGATGGATAACGATTTAGCTGTGTTTTCCGTTGCTATGAGTGCAATTTTTATTAATAGCATTAAAAAAGAAGAAATCTGTTAATAACAAAGCAAAAAATAAAAGACGTAGGTATTTGGGTTTTGTAAAAACGTATTTCGTTATCCGGAACAAGATTATTATATAAACACTCATTTTCCTCGTAAAGAGTAATTAATATTTTTGTTATTTCGATATTCCAGTCAAAATTCTTGCACTTGAAGACGCCATTTGTGAAGTTCTTTGTGTGAGAAAAAAACATAAATTTCATGGGAAAGGACCTAATTATAATAGTAGGTACTAACTACTAACCGTATTTTAGTACCTTACCTTACGTACGTACGTACCTTACGTACTGTTATAATATATTATGTACCTACACCTAAGATTTAAGTACTTTATGGCGTTGTTGATTTTTATAATAAATAAAATTAAATTGGCCGCACGTATGTTCAATATTTTTTTTACGTTAATATGAATAAATAAATTATTTGATGTTTATGTTTTTATAATCTACATTAAATGGGCTTTTAGTAACAATTTTTTTCTATCATCTTTGATATAAAAATCTGAAAATATAGGGGTCTGTATGTAATTTTTTTAAATAATTTAACACTGGTTTTACACAATTTTAGGTGTTACGTAATTTTTCTCTATGAATACCTGCAAAAATTTTATGCCCAATAAATTGGCCTTTATCGAATTATCCAAAGACAACACCAAACTTGGCTTTGAATATAAGGTTCTTGGCTTTGTATCTTAAATGTGGCCACTAGAATTTTTTTTCGAACTCCGGAGGTTTGATACTTTGACCCCTCCCCCCACCCCTCTGACGCGGAGTCGCGAGTGGCTAAAGAGCTTTTTGAGCTCATTTTGGTCCAATATAACTTCCATGCCAAGTGACATTGCTCTACCCAAAATTGTAAAGGTCTCCATACAACGAAGTCCAATAGGACCTAAGCTAGATAACGTATGCCACTTACGTTTATCGAAGGAAATAAGTGTTATAAATAAAAAATAAGTTAAAACAAATACGAGTAAATTTCTGATAATTAAAGAGGATTGTTATGTTTAGAAAACTATAATAAAGTTTTTTTTACTATTGACAGTTGTCTTAAATCAAAGAAGTGATGAGGTTCTCTTTATGTGAAAAAAAACCGGTCAAGAGCGAGTCGGACTCGCGCACCGAGGGTTCCGTACCATCATAATTGCACCATCAAACCACACTGCAGAGTAGAATAATTAAATTAGTATTTAGTATCAAGCGCTATCTCTTGACCGATAGTGGAACTAATATTAACTTTTTTATAAATTTGTTAATTTCTAAAAAAGTATGCTATATTGAGACATCGTTTTATTTTTCCTGTAATCTTTATATTAACTGCTATAACATAGAATTATTTCAGATTTTTCTCTTTGCAAACTTCGGAGATAAGGGGGGGGGGAACGGTCATTTTTTTTACATTTTTCATCATAAGTCGAAAACTATGCGGCCTAAAACAAAAAGAAAAAATGATTGAAAACGTGCAAACGGCGCTCTTTCATATGATACCCAACATGCCCTTAGTAGCCCCACTTAAAAATTTTAAGACCCCTTTTCAGTCCCTGTTGTAAAAAAGACATTATTATTTTTTTTTATTTTTTTTATTTGCAAAATAGTTGGGCAAATGTCATCTTAAACTATTCCAAATTTCAAGTTGATACCATTAGTAGTTCCCGAGATATTCAGCTGTGACAGACAGACAGACAGACAGACTGAGTCACACCATAAGGGTTCCTTTTTTACCATTTTGGTACGGAACCCTAAAAACGTCAATTTCATATGGTGATGACCCAATTAGTACTAAACGTGTGGTACGATGCTGGAGCGAAAACCTATTGAAACGAACGAACGCTGTGGCGAAAATTATTTGCTAGTAATAAAACTCAAAAGTGAGTTGAAAAATCTATAACTAAAACACTTTAATTACCTACCTACTTAATACTAAAACACATTTATCATGAGTAAAAAAAATCAACTAGCTTTTGAGTCTCATTACTAGCAAAATTAAATGACTTTCGCCACAACGTTCATGGCTTCAATAGATTTTCGCTGTAGCGTACCATGCTAATGATTTTTCTCTTCAGTGGCTTCGCTTCAGCCAGCGTCATTCTCTCCCACGTATATTCCTTCCCATCATCCCTATTACTGAGCTCTGCTTACTTTGTGCTTACTTATATTTCCAGATATAACAGTGGAAATTAGGACGAAAAGTGATACGATTTCATTTTCATATCCGATCTATCAATGTGGCTCAGATATAAATGTAAAAGTCAAGGAAAATTCATATATTACCATAATTTTCAATAGCAATAACTATATCAACAAAGTTTGGTAAGATCACAATAATTCAAGAATTTATCTTTTTTATATTTTAGGCAGTCACAATGCTATTTTTATATTAAGATAATGAATACATAGGAAAAATACTGTGCTATAGACAAAAAAGTAATCATGCTTTTCAACAATTTTTAATTATTTTTGTTCAAAGAGTCAAGCTAATTTATTTCGCCATTATGAAGGACATTTCCTCTTTTAATTATTATAGCAGAACAAATAACGAACGTAAATAATAAATCAACAGAAACAAAAATTAAGCTTTACGTTGCTATCCTTACTAGAAATTCACAGGGTCGACTAATTGGTAATAATATTAATATGTTTTATTAGGTGTACTAATGTAGATTACGGGACACAACCAAATATCGCAGTCAATAATTCTATGGACAAGAAAATAACGACAGCGGTAAGTATTATTTTATAAATATAAGTAAATTGATTTAATGAAAACTTACCGATAATCGGTAAAATCAATATTAATCGCAATGAGGACTTTTTAAAGTGACATTAAAAAAAATAGTAACTATTTGCCTCACTAGATGGCGTTGATGGAAAGAGAAGTGTCAAAATTGACTTTTAAAAATAAACGGCCTGTACCAAAGAGGCAAGTAAGCGCTCGCTGGCTGACATCTGCTCAAAGAGAAACATTTTAGGGTTACATCTGCCTGCCTACCTGAGTACTCTTTGAAGCTTAGTAAAAAAACCGGCCAAGTGCGAGTCGGACTCGCGCACGAAGTGTTCCGTACCAAAAAACGGCAAAAAAATTACGTTTGTTGTATGGGAGCCCCCATTAAATATTAATTTTATTCTGTTTTTAGTATTTGTTGTTAGAGCGGCAACTAAAATACATCATCTGTGAAAATTTCAGCTGTCTACCTGTTGTCGTTATTAATATCGAGCTAAAACGGCAAAAAAATCACGTTTGTTGTATGGGAGCCCCCTTTAAATATTAATTTTATTCTGTTTTTAGTATTTGTTGTTATAGCGGCAACAGAAATACATCATCTGTGAAAATTTCAACTTTCTAGCTATCATGGTTCATGAGATACAGCCTGGTGACAGACAGACAGACAGACAGACAGACAGACAGACCGACAGACAGACAGACAGACAGACGGACAGCGGAGACTTGGTAATAGGGTCCCGTTTTTACCCTTTGGGTACGGAACCCTAAAAACTTAAAAAAACACATTGACACATACATTTTTATCAACGCCATCTACAGAGTCTACAGTTTTTGTCACTGAAAAAAACTCATTAAAAGACATGAAATAAGTGTTTTTTTTTATTTGGAATTAGAGATTCGGACTTTGTAAAGAGAATTTACACACAAAAGAACACATTTAGTTGACCAAAATTATTTTTAAAAGGCCTTGTAAAATATTGTTTATTTATTCACCAAAACGCCTTTTAAGTAAGTAACTTCTACGGATAAAAAAACATATAAATATTGAAGGTGATAGATATAGTACGAGCGGCAACCGTAAGATTGCCTACGTCATCTGATACCATGAAATGAAACCCATCGAGAATGATCAGAAAAGTGATGCTTAGCTTAGATCAATCAGTCTGCCAAAGCTGAATTGGCCGGAACCATAAAAAAACGGGCCACTTCCGGTAGAAAAATGAAGGGGTCACTTACGTCATTTGATACCGAAATAATACTAATGGCATCAGTTACCCGCTCATTGGTAAAGACAAAAAAACATAGTCTGCCAGTTCTCGTATGGCCGGAAGTACGTGGCAGACGGAATCAAAGGTGTCGGATCAGACCCCATCACCTACGTCATCTGATACCACGATGAAACCCACGGAGAATGATCAGAAAAGTGATGTTTAGCTTAGATCAATCAGTCTGCCAAAGCTGAATTGGCCGGAACTATAAAAAAACGGGCCACTTCTGGTCGCCAAGAAAGAGTCATTTATGTCATTTGATACCGAAATAATACTAATGGCATCAGCTAGTCGCTCATTGGTAAGATAAAAAAAGTAGTCTGCCAGTTCTTATATGGCCGGAAGTACTTGGCAGACGGACTCAAAGGTGTCGAATCGGACTCCTTCGCCTACGTAATCTGATACCACGATGAAACCCACGGAGAATTATCAGAAAAGTGATGTTTAGCTTAGATCAATCAGTCTGCCAAAGCTGAATTGGCCGGAACTATAAAAAAACGGGCCACATTTGGTTGCCAAGAAAGAGTCATTTATGTCATTTGATACCGAAACGATTCTAATGGCATCAGTTAGTCGCTCATTGGTAAGATAAAAAAAACGTAGTCTGCCAGTTTCTAGATGGCCGGAAGTACTTGGCAGATGGACTCAAAGGTGTCGAATCGAACCCTTTCGCCTACGTCATTTGATACCACGATGAAACCCACGGAAAATGATCAGAAAAGTGATGTTTAGCTTAGATAAATCAGTCTGCCAAAGCTGAATTGGCCGGAACTTTATAGTTCCGGCAACCGACACCTTTGATTCCGTCTGCCACGTACTTCCGGCCATATGAAAACTGGCAGACTATGTTTTTTTGTCTTTACCAATGAGCGGGTAACTGATGCCATTAGTATTATTTCGGTATCAAATGACGTAAGTGACCCCTTCATTTTTCTACCGGAAGTGGCCCGTTTGTTTATGGTTCCGGCCAATTCAGCTTTGGCAGACTGATTGATCTTAGCTAAACATCACTTTTCTGAGCATTATCCATGGGTTTCATCGTGGTATCAGATGACGTAGGCAATCTTACGGTCGCCGCTCGTACTAATAGTGAAAATAACATTCCATAAGAAATAAGCCTAATAAAGATTCACTGTTTTTTTAAACAGAGTAATTCAAACTAACTGTTATGATTTAATTTCAGTATTTTCAAGCAGTTGACTATAATGAAGGTCTTTTAAACTGTACTTTCCTAACTGACAGAGGTACTTTCTCAACGGGCGCCATTTTCTGGAATGGCTTTTCGTACAGAGCAACCTATTGTCCTGTACGAATAACTATTGATGAATGTGAGTATTCTAAAATATTAGTATACAGTAAAATAAGTATTAATATAAAACAATATTACCCATAATACTTTGTATGGCCAAAAAACGCATGATCCGTCATCTCGTTTTGGGGAGATTCGTGCGTAATGTGCTAATTGCTGTGTGTGTGTGTGTGTGTGTGTGTGTGTGTGTGTGTGTGTGTGTGTGTGTGTGTGTGTGTGTGTGTGTGTGTGTGTGTGTGTGCGTGCGTGTGTGTGTGTGTGTGTGTGTGTGTGTGTGGAACATGCTTTAAATGTGGAACAATTTGGGGCGCTTTTTAATTGATTAAAAAAAGGAAGAGGTTCTCTGTTCGCCTCATAAGTAGGGGAACCTGTTGTACCTAGGCCAGTTTTTTGAATTTTGATTTTTAAAAAAATAATGTTGCATGCTGCACCGGTCTAGTGTTAATGTAGGTAAAGATACTTTAGTTAACTACATAATTCATTCATAAAGCTGTGTGTATTTTTGAAAACCTGGGACCACTAGCCACTTGGAAAAAAAAATGGAAAACTGTCCTAGGTACAACAAACCAGATGTACCTTGGACCGTGTCCGCTGTACCTTGGACAGAGCAGGTTCAAATTGAGATAAACACTTTTATTAGCTAGAATTTATTTATTGTCTGTTGTATATTAATTAGTTAATTATATTAGAATATGCAATAAACAATTTATTACAGTTATTAACAACAATATTTAAGTAAAAGTATTGTTTTTAAAAAAGCCCCCACTCATCAAATTTTTGATAATATTGTTGACAATATTCAATACAAACTCTCTAAACGATTTTTCTGTTTTATGGGTGCCTACCTTTATAATAAACTAAATTCTACTCTGTCTTTCTATTCACTTACTAGAAATGCTTGCAAAAAGAAATTGATTACGTGGTTATTGAACTTGACTTACGACGAAACAGAAAACCTCTTACAAATTATTTACTAAGGAGGAATATGCGTTCACCATTCACATACACACACACACATACACACACACTCACAAACTCACACACACACACACACACACACACACACACACACACACACACACACACACACACACACACACACACACACACACACAGACACACACACACACACACACACACACCTATTTAGTTTTACTTTTATATTTCTTCTTTGTCATTTAATATTCTCATGTTTACTCAGCGTCATGTCATCTATTGATTCTTTATTGTGAATTAGGGATTATGTGGTTCGAGGTGGTGGGAGCCTGGTGACCTGTAACACAGGTATTTCTTGCCTAGCATGGGCACCGGTCTCTCACAGACTTAAATTTACTTAATCTTGTAATGTAAATGACCTTGTTTCAATGCCAAGTTTGTTATGAGAAATAAATGATTATTATTATTATTATTATTATTAATATTTTGGCATCGAATCACGTAATTTTAACTCGTAACCTATTTTTTTGTATTTTCTTTTCCCTTAACATAAATTCTAACAAAATATCCATTAAATGTGCTGGATTAAACAAAAATAAATTATAAAAAACTTAAGAAGTTACTTACCTACAACAAAAATTCACAAAAAAAACTATAAAAATACAAAAAGATATATGTTGGACTCAAACTTTCAATTACTTTTTTTTATCAATTATTCCTTATTTTAATTTAAATACTTAGTATTAAAAAAAACCCAATAAATCTCAATTTCTGGAATATTCCTCTTTTAGAGTTGACTCTCTTTGGTGGATTAATTTTTTTCTTAATATCTTGGCACTTATAACAAATGTTAAATGTTTTTTTTTAATAATTTAAATACAATTATACCCATAAAAATGTATGTAAAGAATTGTTGACCTATTTCCAACCAAAATGATGTAACTTGGTCAGTGACCGAGGTACATCGTAAGTTGGGTGGCTTAGGTACAACATCGCGACAACTTCACTTAACAAGCTTTATAAACCCACTTGCGATTGAGGTTAGGATCTGACACTCATGCCGTTTAGTAGCTAGATAAACTAAGATTAGATTCTAAATAAAACAGTTTTCACAAACATGCATCACTTTAAATAAATGTGCATGAAATAAAGGCAAAAAAACGTACTTTTTGAGTGACAAACAATAAATTACCTTTTTTAACTGTGCTCACACGGCGCCGGCGAATCTCAACTAACTTCACGTTAACGACTTAACGTTAACAAATGACGTTTCAAATACCATAGACAACGGTTCCTAAAAGTGCGGGATTTTTGAAAAAAACATAATTATTCTAGGTACAACTCTGTCCAAGGTTCAACAGGTTCCCCTATATTTTTTTATGTATGTATGTGAGCTTAGAGTAAGACGCGCTTCTGAAGTATGTGAGGCTCGAAAACCGGATTCGGTCTTAAAGGGTCAATTACACTACTCAATTTTAAGCATGCGATTTCAAGATTGTCTTAAAATCGAGTAAAAATGCGCGCATTTACACCACACAATTTCTAGCACGCTCGACCGTGCTTACTGTCATAGTTAAAGAGAAGGCAGTAAGTCTTCTAATGTCTTTTTCGATCAACGTAGTATTGGAGTTATTTACATTGTAGTTTTTGTATTTGTTTTATTTTCTGTTTTAGTTCTTTAAGCACCTACCTAATACCTAATTCTTTTTCTTTAATCATTGTTTGTTAAGAGGTTAATGATAAATATTTTCAATTTGCTGTCGTAGTGTCAAATAAAATTTTAGGTACCTATCTCCTTACTTACATACTAATCAATCACTTTTTTAGGGTTCCGTACCAAAATGGTACAAAGGAACCCTTATGGTGTGACTCAGTCTGTCTGTCTGTCACAGCTGGATATCTCGAGAACTACTAATGGTATCAACTTGAAATTTGGAATAGTTTAAGATGACATTTGCCCAACTATTTTGCAAATAAGAAAGAAATAAAAAAAATAATATTTTTTTTACAACAGGGACTGAAAAGGGGTCTTAAAAATTTAAAGTGAGGTAACTAGGGCATGTGGGGTATCATATGAAAGAGCGCTGTTTGCACATTTTAAAAAAATTTTTCCTTTTTTCTTAGGCCGCATAGTTTTCAACTTATGATGAAAAATGTAAAAAAAAATACCGTTCCCCCCCCCCTTATCTCCGAAGTTTGCAAAGAGAAAAATCTGAAATAATTCTATCTGATAGTAGTTTATGTAAAGATTACAGGAAAAATATAACGATGTCTCAATATAACACACTTTTTAAGAAATTCAAAAAACAAACAATTTTTTTTAGTTTTACTACCAGTCAACAGATGGCGCTGTCCTAAGCATGCTAACCTAAGAAAAAATATAGTTCCACTATCGGTCAAGAGATGGCGCAACCTAACACTACAATAATAAATTGGTGGCTGGTTCTTATATAATTACCTACTATTTGCCGTACGAATAAACGAAGAATAAGTTCCTACTTAGTAATATAAACAGTTTGCAATGTGGAGTGGCTGGAACGTTTTTCAGTCACCATAAGCAGCTATGGTTAAGATTTGTAAATTAACTGTCCGCCTGTTCGCCCTTCCAACTGCCTGCCGTTTATCCTACTTTTTTAAAGACTGTACTAAAGTAACATATCCAAATATATTTATGATTGTACGGAACCCTCGGTGCGCGAGTCCGACTCGCTCTTCACCGGTTTTATTTATTTTAACTTTTATCTACCTATTAAGTACATAACATTAATATCTGACTAGGTTGAAAATTCGAAAGGCTCACGAATAGACATATTTAACCTAGTAGGTATGCAGTAGTAGTAGGTATATTTTACCTAGTATCATTTTATTTAAGTAGGTAAGTGCCTCTAATTCATTATATAAGTACTTTTTAGTCTGTTTTTACTAGTCCGTTTTAATGTGCTAGTTAAAATAGTGCGATGTTTATAATTTTTAGCTCAATCAAACTCGATGGGGTTGCATGGTTTTATTAAAGAGTTCCTGTGTCCTTCTTCCGGCTCCATCATCAGGCCCTGGAAACTGTTTTCCAACAAAGTACTCGTCAAGACGATTCAAACGTTCCTAAACTGGATGGGGTTGCATGGTTTTATCATCATGTTCCTATGGCCTTCTTCCGGCTTCATCATCAAACCCTTGGACACTATTTCCCAACAAAGTACTCGTCAATACGATTCAAACGAGCCCAAACTCGATGGGGTTGCATGGTTTTATTATAGAGTTCCTATGGCCTTCTTTTGGCTCCATCATCAGATCTTTGGACACTATTTCCCATTAGAGTACTCACCAAGACGCTTCAAACGAGCCCAAACTCAATGGGTAGCGTGGTTTTATTAAAGAGTTCCAGTGTCCTTCTTCCGATTCCATCATCAGACCCTGGACACTATTTCTTAACAAAGCACTCGTCAAGATGATTCAAAGGAGCCCAAATTTAATGCGGTTGCACGGTTTCAATATTAATTTCGTATGGCATGGCCTTCCAGCTTCATCATCAGAGCCTCGACCTCGTTTCCCTTTAAAGTACTCATCAAGACAATTCTAACGAGCCTAAGCACGATGGGGTTGTATGGTTCCATCATAGAGTTCCTGTGTCCTTCTTCCGGCTACATCATCAGATCAGCTCAATGATACCATAATATTGCATTGCCTTTCAGTTCTGATCTATGTTCAAAGTTTCAAGTCTCTAGTTTATCCGAAAGCTAGTTTAAATCGTTTGAAAACTTAGTGGAGAAACAAACACACAAGCAAACGAGAAATCAGCCTAATAAAAGCGTGTTAAAAACAATCTACTTACTTTTAAATTTCAAGTCTCTAGCTCATCGGGAAGCTAGGTAGGTAGGTACTTACCTAGTATAAAATACTCTTTTCTAAAGCCCGCCGGTAACGATCAATTACGATTGTCAATTTTTCCGTCAATGCCATTGTTGGAGCAATTGACAATCGCTTCAATTGCACGCGTAAACGATCAATTTTTCCGTCAATGGGCGTCAATTGCGGAAAAATTGACAATCGCAATTGATCGTTACCGGTGGGCTTAAAGGTGATGTCCAAAAATGTATGAGGTCTGGGCCACGTCTTTGTACCTACAGTATACCAAAAAATAGATAAAAACACGATAAACAGTTTCTAATTATGCAATTTCTTTAAAATCGCTTTGTTTTCTGGAAGGAAGCTTAAACAAAATACAAAAAACGCATAAAATAAATAAATTAAAAAAAATACTAAAAACACGACTGCACTGCCAAAAACGAACTAAAAAGTTAAACAACAAGTGTCATTGCAGTCAGGGGACCTTATTATGGAACAATTTTTGATCAAAGAGGTCCCCCGACTGCAATGACACTTTGTTGTTAAACTTTTTAGTTCGGTTTTGGCAGGGAAGTCGTGTTTTTAATATTTTTTTAAATTTATTTATTTTTATTTCACACATTTTAGTGACATCCTTACTAATATTATAAATGCGAAAGTTCGTTTGTTTGTTTGTTTGTTACGCCTTCACGTCCTAACTACTAAACCGATCATCATGAAATTTTGCATACACACACGTTGTCAGGGGTACAGAGAAGGACATAGGGTACCTTTCATCCTGAAAAAATGAATTGTTCTCGAGGGATAGCAAAAACCTTTCCACGCAGACGAAGTCGCGGGCGGCCGCTAGTATTATATAGTTTTGGAATGTGCTCATCAAGGCCTTTCATTTGATGCCCATATTGTAATAATAGAAGTAAAAAACTTTTGTTCACATTTGAAAATGGCGTCTTACAGTCGCCATATTATTTTTATCTAAAAAAATATAGCCTGTGTCATTCAAGATGCTGTAAGGATTCTAACGATATCCCATTTATCCAAATCAGTTCAGGCATTTAGAAGTTATGGTGGAATAAAGAAACTCACATACCCATAAACATACATGAACCCTGAACACATATACACTATTTTTGCTTTGGGCAGTCGTGTAAAAAGCATCATGGTGGAAGATGTTAACAAAAAACAACTCACAGCACAGAGTAGGTAGAACTCAATGACAGTGACAATGGGCGCATTCTGCCAGACAAATCTTTGAGTCATCGATCGCCATAGAGAGTACATTTATTTTTAACCATGGAAAGTAAAATATTGAACAATACCTGCAGCAAGACCGCCTATATCAAAGCGATAGCCAAAGCGATAGCAATGCTCTATCCGTCCTTGTCATATTACAATGACAAGGACGACAGTGCACTGACGTCATAAACCGAAGCAATAATCAAAGCAATCGAGCCGCAGGCCTCCTTCACTCGCTCGTCGGTCGCGCGGTAAGGGTGCTACACTTCACCTACACGGTGCATGTAGCTTGCGCACGTTGAGGCGCGGGTTACTTGCGCGGGTGTACAATGCTATGGAGTTGGACCCGCTTTACGTGTTTCCACGGAGCATGTAACCTGCACAAGTGCTCAACAAATGCAAAACAAAAACATCTCAACATTCAACAAAAAAAAAGTATGAGAATTTTGTTTTGCGAAACAATGTTTTGTTGATTGTGTAGGGCAAAACACGCGCTATGGACCCGGCCAAACGCGGGCTAACTTAACTACTTGCACCGTATAAAAACATCCCTGGGACATACCGCTACCGCTATACTTTCCATGGTTAAAAATGGCAATCGATGACTCAAAGATTTGTCTGGTAGAATGTGCCCACTGACAGCTTTTTAACGGAGAGTTGATATATATTAGACGCTTTCTTAGAGCATTTAATGGTTAAATGCTCTAAGGACGCTTTATTTCAAGTAAAAAATATTGATCTGTTTTTACTATTAACCATTTAACCATGCATTCTTTAAAATTATTTGTATTTTTATCAGAATCAGTATATTTTTCTCCATCTTTGAGGGTGGTGTACATAGACGTGGTGCAAATTAGGACATGTCCTTTGCGGGCAAACAAATAAACGAATCTACTTATAAATATTAATATAAATAAATGAATAAACAAGAAAACGTCCATATGAAAACGTGTTAAAAAAGCAACATTCCTATTTGAACTTATCTTTTACTGTGGCAGTATCGTCTATCTGTCGCGAGTCAGACAGAGTCTGTCTCTGTCTGTCACATTACCTCTACACGTTGACCTTGAGAACGCCTTTATGCCTTAGGTATAAAGTTTGTTAATTAGGTACAAGTTACAACTGTTACATCTGACGTGCCGTCGTAGGTACAGTTAGGCAGCCATTACATTACATGGTAATGCAAGCGTCAGTCAAATTCCATCAGTCATGAATTACGTTGACTGATCAGTCAGATGGAAAAAACAAATCACATCATGCAACCATCAGTCACTACATTACACGGTAGGTTAATCGTCAGTCACAGCGCGTGACTGTGGTTAAACTGACAGCAAAACCTACCGTGTTATGGGTGCCTTACACTGTCTTGAAATTGTGCGGTGCAATGTGCAATTAGACCACACAATTTTAAGAATCTTACTATCGAGCGGGCTCGGCCGCGCGATTTTAAGATTCATTGTCTTACTCTGGGGGTCTATTACGAAAAGTTTAATCCGATACACGCAGCTGCGTCCGTGCTTCGTTTTGATTGTTTCCTATTACAAATCACTTTCGTATGCGATATAACTAAGTGATTGCGTGAGTTTGACAGTTTCTTTCGAGCGTATTCGACATCGTTTGTTTAGTAGTCTATGGACTACGATAGCCAAATTCAAAATGTTTGTTATAACTACAATCAACAAACTGCGTCTCGCGTTCTAGTCTTTGCCAAAATGCCACAACGCAAAATTCGTGTCATGGCTCTTATAAAAACGTCGAATGCGTTGTGGTAATCATAAAAATACCACAAAGTGAAATTCGCGTCGTGGTCAACATACCACGACGCGTTGTGGAAATGAAGAAAAGTCATGGCACGTTCTGAGCACTATTTGGTGCAACCATAACACGACGAACAGGAACCCTATTTTCGACATCTCATTGTTTTGAGTCATATGTCGAACGAAAATCAGTCGAAAAGAGCGCTCGACGCTAGTCGAGCGAATCAAAAATAGGGCCCCAGATATACTTGCGAGTGAAAGAGAGAAAACAGTTGGCATCGTTTGAATAGTTTGCACTCGTGATGGCCATTAGTTTGTTCCCAAGTTAGCTTGATATCTTGAAATCGGTTCATTAGTTTTTAGGAAATCTTGATAAGATAATTATTAATTAGAAATAATACTAGAATAAATCGACTCACCCGTAGACGGGATGCCGTCTGAGCTGCAACGGGTGAGTCGATTTTTTCTAGTATTGTTTCTAATATAATAATTATCTTAATATAAAAATAGCATTGTGAATGCTTAAAATCTCAAAATACATTAAATCTTGATTAATTATTTTTTTCTTGTTTGAAAGAAGAAAAGTATTTTTCATAAAGGAAAAAATAAAGACAAATGCAAGATAGCAGCCAACCACATTGCCGTGCAATTCGCTCCAGACTTCGATCAAGAAGAATACCCTAGATCATGGGTCTCCAAACTTTTTAGCAAAAGGGCCAGACTAACTCCTCCACGAAGTCCCAAGGGCCAGGATCTAGGTAGCTCATTGTACCAACATAGTGTAAATTACAGTATTGTTGGTACGATCTGGCCTGTTTTTGCGGGCCGGATTGTTGATGCTCACGGGCCGGAGATGGCCCCTGCTTTTGTTTTGTTTTTGGAGTTTGGAGACCCCTGCCCTAGATGTTCGGCCAGAGTTTCAAAAATGGCACCTTAAACAGCGTTCCACTTTGAGCCAAAACGCACTGTCGACTAGTCGCCGGGCGACTGTCGACATCGACTGTAATTATTATTTCTACTAGTTTATACTAGAGGAGTTCGGTGGCGCAGTGGTTTAGTGCCTGTTAATATAAAACTGGTATAAATGAAAATGCAGGTTTGCTCGATCACAACGGAAGTAAAAAGTATCTTTTATTTACCACAGACCATACACACAGGGAAAAGCAGATTAGGTAATACAGCTTACTATAGAGGGCACACTGGGTGAATATTTTGATTAACAACACCCCCGCTATCAAAATATGTATTACTACAAACAATTTTAAATATTTTCTATACCCAACATATTCATAAATTTATGATGCTTTACCGAGCTTAAACTCTTTGTCAACATATCTGCAGGCATGTCTGCCGTTGGCAAATACTCAATTTGAACAACATTATTTGCAATTACTTCTCTACAAAAATGAAAACGAACATCAATGTGTTTTGTCCTGTTGTGGAACACAAGGTTTAAAGACAATTTTTGTGCACCTTGATTATCATTACAAATAACAATACTATATTTATTTTCAGTTATTTCATACTGTAAATTGTACAAATATACAGCTTCCTTACATGCTTCCGAAATGGCAATATACTCGGCTTCGGTGCTAGAAAAGGCAATTGATGTTTGTTTTCTACAAGTCCATGAAATTACCGAACCAGACAACATAAAACAAAAACCTGAATATGACTTTCTATCAATACAATTGTTTGCCCAATCAGCATCAACATAACCTTTAATTTCTAAATTTTTATTTTTACAAAATTTCAAACCATTTTCTTAGTTCCTTTTAAATATTTTAAAATTCTTTTGGCATATGACCAATGTTGGTTAGTATAACAATTGTTCAATTGACTTAGGTATCCTACTGAATAAGCTATGTATGGCCGTGTAAGGACTGCCAAGTACATTAGGCTACCTATGAGTTCCTGATAGGGATTTGAACTTTTTACATTCTGATTCTGACTAACCTCAATATTTAATTTTGACTCCATAGGTGTCTCTACAATTTTACACTCAGCCATGTTAAATTTACACAATAACTGATCGATATATTTTTCTTGACTTAAAGCTATGACATCATTATTCTTACTTATATTGACTGACATGCCGAGACACTGTTTATTTTTCCTAGATCCTTAATTTTAAACTGACGACTTAAAGTTTCTTTTAAAAACTTCATCTTAACTTGGTCATTTGAAAAAACAAAAAAATCATCAACATATAAGGCAATGATGGTCCTCTGACCATTAACTATTTTAGTATATAGACATGGTTCAATTTTAGACTTATTATAACCATTAGATAACAAGCAAGTATCTATTTTTGTGTACCAAGCTCTCGAGGATTGTTTGAGACCATATATAGCTTTCTTTAATTTAAGAACTTTATTTTTATTATTACTGTCAGAACAAGGAAAACCATCTGGCTGATGCATATATATAGTCTCATTCAAATCGCCATTTAAAAAGGCGGTTTTCACATCTAAATGTGACGTTTCTAAGTTTAGTTGGACAGATAGCGCAAATAACAGTCTTAGAGTAGTATGTCTAACTACTGGAGAAAATGTTTCGTTATAGTCTATGCCACATTTTTGATTAAATCCTTTAGCAACTAATCTCGCACGATATCTCACATTATTTTCGTTGTCACACTTTTTCTTTAAAACCCACTTACACTTTACTATAGTACCACTTTCTGGTGCATCGACAAGTTCCCAGGCATCATTTTCATCAAAACACTGTAACTCTTCTTGCACAGCTCGCTGCCAATGCTCCCTCTCGGGTCCTTCCAGTGCTTCTTCTAGCGAAGGCTCATTGATGGAAATGTTGCCATCTGTACACATGTTTGAAAAACCATACTTGTTAGAATTCCTTCTTTGTCTTTCGGATGGTTTATGCACAACAGTATCATCGCTTGGAACCGAATCGTCCGAGTCTTCATCTTCACTTGGCACATAGGTTACATCATTAGATTCTAAATCATTTGTGGATACAAATGTATCATCAGATTCACAATAATTATCCTCCACTGAATCTGTACATTCACTCTCATCACCTGTAGCTTGCTGCTGTATTTCATCCACAATAATATTAATTTCAGTTTCTTTTTCTAAAATAATAACATCTCGGCTAGTAATAATTGATCGGGTAACCGGGTTATATATTCTGTATCCTTTAACATCATCGGAATATCCTACTAAAATACACTTATCTGACTTTTTGTCCCATTTAAGCCGTTTCTCCTTGGGCACATGAACCATAGCAGTACTACCAAATACTTTAAGATGACTTACTTTGGGCATAGTATTTGCCCATACTTCATAAGGCGTTCTGTTGTTCAATCCGCTTGTTACTGTTCGATTCTGCAAATAAACAGCAGTATTAGTGGCTTCAGCCCAAAACATATTTTCAAGACCTGCTTCAAACAAAAGACATCTGGCCTTTTCAACTATGCTTCGGTTCATTCTTTCGCTGAGCCCATTTTGTTCTGGAGTGTAGGTATTAGACTTTTGATGTATTATTCCACTTTTCTTTAAGAAATTTTCAAATTCATGATTGCAATACTCACGGCCATTGTCACTACGCAGTATTTTAATTGTTTTTCCTACTAAGTTCTCAACATTAGCCTTATACTCTTTAAAACAGGAAAAAGCTTCACTTTTGTTTTTCATAAAGAATATATATGTCATGCGACTGTAATCATCGACAAAGATAATAAAGTACCTTGATCCTCCCAGAGAAACAGTTTCCATTGGTCCAGAAACATCTGTATGCACTATATTCAATAGTTCAGTACTTCTATGGCCACTACTGGGAAAAGGCAAGCGGCTTTGCTTTCCCTCGCAACACGTAACACAGGATGACTTGCTTATATCGGCCTTGTTGTCAATCATTAATCCTTCAACAGCATTCTGCATTTTGTTCAAATAGCCACTATTCACATGACCTAATCTACGATGCCAAACTTCACTGGACACCATTGCTGCTGCTGTCTTTTGAACTGGAGTATTCAACTTATACACCCCGTTCACCAACAAGGCCGTAGCTACCAGTACTCCTTCTCTGTTGTAAACGTTGCAACTGCCTTTTGTGAAGGAAATACTATTTCCTTTGCTAATCAGCTGGCTTACTGATAAGAGGTTTGTTGTGAGACTTGGGACACACAACACACCCTCGACTGTCACATCATATTCACATTTGTCGGTACAAGTGGTGATTTCTATATCGCCAGAACACAATACGGGCACTTTGTTTTCATTTGCTACAATTATTTCTTTAATGCAATGTTCATTTGTCGGATTTTTTATCCAATGTTCATTTGTTGTCAGATGCACGTAATAGATATAGTGAAAATGAAACTATAGAAAATAATGTAATGTCATAGTTACAATGATTGATGTAAAGTTTATTATTTGTTTGTAAGTTTATGTAATATTTAAATCATTATTTGTTACTAAGTTTATTAAAATTATTTGATTTGATTACTTGATCCATGACGATCTGCTACCGTTTCCTGTTATTTGATTATTTGTTGCTTAATTGTTATAAAAAGGAATTGATTTGATTACTTGATTCATGTCCGTTGCTACAGTTTCCTTTTATTCAATGATCATTTTAAAATAAGTATAAAATAGATATCTTTATTATTAATTCAATGATAAATAATGTTAATAATATTACATTTTAATTGTCACAGGTTGTTTATTAAATTAATAGTTATTTGTATAAAAGTATTGATTTGATCGTTTGGCGCCATTGTGGTAGACTTGTTTTCTGTAATGCTTAATGCTGATTGGTTGTTTAAAAATGGCGGGATGTTTCTTGCTCTTGCCGAGCATAGCATATTTTTAGACACATTCTGCTGTAGTGAGTCAAGTGAAAAGGTTGTGGAACAGAAAGTTAAGTATTATTCTAACATGTTTATTTCTGCTGTTTAGACTATTATATTCCATTCAATCATCCATTATTGCTTGTGTTATTTATTTGATCTGGTCGATTAGTTGTTGCATAATGAACGTTCCTATTAAATTAATTGTGTTACTTATTTGAAGTGGTTGATAGAATAGTTGCTTAATGAACGTTCTTTTATGGTAAATGTGTTTCTTATCTGAGTTGGTTTATAGAATTGTTGCTTAATGAATGTTCCGATTGTGTTAATTATTCAAGATAATAAATTATTTGAACAAATTGTTGAAGGACTTCTTACGTTTTATTAAATGGTATTTCCCCTTAGTTTTCCTACATTTAGTTAGTCTACATTCAGTTGAATAGTCTACATTCAGTTAAATAGTTCAGTTCATTCAGTTAAATAGTCTATACTCAGTTCAATAGTTTACCTTAATTGCAATTTAAACTTAAGAGATATAATAGACGATAGGTTGGTTTTAGGTTAAATATTGCTCTATCTTTCAAAATCTATCATCAGAAGTGGGATTGTCTCTGTCCATTACAAAATATTAACACCGTTTCCTAATAATTTTTAGGGTGGATGCTGATGTGATCGGCCAGATGTCTCCGCTCCGCTGCCGTTGTGTGGTCCTGATCCCGAAAACTGCATCGGCGGGGATACAAGCTGCTGTCACAACAGTTTCGAGTACCTTGCTTCGAAAAGAAGAAAAACATCCGGACTCGTTCCTTGCTGCAAAGGCCGGTAAGGCCCTCGGTGACTGTGTTTTTTTACGATTTCTGTGATTTATTCATAAAACCTGCTATTCAGTTAGTTGAATTAAGCGAATTATTGTCGTAAAATTTGAAGAGAAAGATTAGTAATCGATATCATCTAAAGATATTAATAAAAAACTGATATGTGATGGTATTTGTGGTACACATTTATGTGGTGTCATTAGTGGCGTATAGTAGGATAATGAAATTAAAATGAGGTTAACAAAGTATTTGTTCACTTAAAATAGGTTCACAAATAGGTAGGCAGATTTTACTAAGTATGTACAATGGTTGTGTATAGGTATTGTACGTCCAAACTTTTTGAAGTGCATAGAAATTGGTGACCGTTTGGGTTAAGCAAATTATTTTTTTTTGCAGCACGGCTTATTAACTACGTCACTAGGTAGTTATTATAATTCTACACTATGAAATAACTTGCTGAAGTAATATTATTTATGTATTTTGTGTAGATCATATTTTAAACATTATAGACGTTTTGGTTATCATTTGCAAAGTAATAATAAAATCATTTGACGAAAGCAGTAATATTCTAGCCTTTATCGAAGTATTAGTATCAATGGTTTTTAGCCTTTTCATTCTTAATTTTTTTTATTATTGCTGGTTACTATTACTACATAAATCTATACTTCTAATCATACGATAGGTTAGATTTATTGTTGTCATTACAAGGTTTACCGCATAGCGTTTGCGAATCGATAACGTAGATGCTATGAAATTAACAAATGCTTTTAACAGCCTCTAGGCTAGACTAATTATTAATTTAATCTATTAAATTAATAATTTTGAGTTGAGTTGTGTATAGTTGAGTATAGTTGAGTTGTTATCTTTTTCCAATTTTAGGCCAGGCAGTTCACGAAATCTACTCTCTCTATCTCTGTACAATATGGTGGATCACTGCATAGCTTTATTTGTCACTTTGCCAGAAATTTGACAAAATTTAGTACCTTTTAATCGATTTCCTGAAATACTGGACCATAAAAAAGTATACCCGGTATTGTGTACAGCAAAAAGTTATATTTAAAACTTTTTGTATAAAACATCAAACATCATATTGAATACTACAAAATCTGACAAGTGGAACTTTATTCTTATGATGATATTTACGATTTTATTTTTGAGTTACCAAGCCATTTTCCAATATTCTATTCGGTTAATGGGTTTTTTAGATTCTTTTGTTAGTAGATAGTATTTGTTTTGTGTAGAGGAATTTTAAATAATGTCCTCACACTGAAAACTAAAATATCAATCTTTTCGTCAGACCGTAAACTCGTCTAGCCTTAAGGCTCGGTTATGCGGAAACATTTGTCTCTGTCTTCTCTTTACGTGTAAAGGGTATGGAAAATAACTTTTCTTCTACACTTTTGTGATGTTTCACGTTGTTTTTTTTTTCATAATTATGTTTAGCACAATTATCTTTCTTGAAAGATTTATTGGAGATTGGACTGCACAGCACGTTATGTTTTGATGATATTCGGATTTTTTTTACAATCATCTGTGAGGTTTTATACGCAATTAAATTCTTATAGCTACTAGAGAATCTCTTTAGCTTGTCGTGTGTTTTTTTTGTTTGCGGCTACAAATTTAAGTTTTCTATATAAAAATATGATCCCGGCAAACCATGTTTTCCTATCATGGACCCTTAAATGAATCTATTAGCTGCTATTGTGCTACTATTATTCATAGGATATATATAGATAGTAGTACCTACTACTATATATTATTTATTTACTACTATATACTACTACTACTACTATTTATTAACTACCCCAATAAGTTTCAATCTATCAACTGATTAGACCATGTTTTTGGGTAATTTATTTCGTAATTGTGATATTTAAGTATCAACTACATATATTTAACTTTTTATAATTTATTTAAATGTTCCCGTTTTTCTTGAGATCTATATTATTATAGTTTTAATTGTTCACTTTCGAACTAGTCTACAAAAAACGTATTAAGTAAAGATACTTTTGGTGACCGTTACCACTTGAAAGAAGAACGGCGTGATAAGATAAACACTATTTTTATTAAAACACAAGGTACTTGTACTATTACCTAATCTGTGACAAGGTTGATATTATGTATATTCAGTTAGTTATTAGTGATATTTTTTTCATGTTATTGAATAATGTAAAAAACTTATCGGGAACATTTCTTTGACAACTTTCTTCGCGGGTGTGTAAGAAAAAACTTAGGTCATACCCAAGAATCTTATATTCATATTCTATGGTCATACCTACGAATTTTTTGAATATTTTTAGTTGTTCCAGGCAAAGAGTATTCTATTGGTCTGATAACTATATTGTTAGACAAACTAAAAGCTTAGTTTCTATTACGAGATTCTGATAGAATTTATATTCTTGGAATTCTAATGTTGTAGGAATTAAATATATTATCAGATGCCTTGACTTCAAATCCTTTTTGGTAATGATGTAGGTATTGATTTAGGAGTCGATATAGGTATTGATGTTGGTATTGATGTTGGTATTGATGTTGGTATTGATGTTGGTATTGATGTTGGTATTGATGTTGGTATTGATGTTGGTATTGATGTTGGTATTGATGTTGGTATTGATGTTGGTATTGATGTTGGTATTGATGTTGGTATTGATGTTGGTATTGATGTTGATATTGATGTTGGTACTGAAGTTGGTATTGATGTTAGTATTGATGATGGTATTGATGCAGGGATTGATGCTGGTATTGATGCTGGTATTGATGCTGGTATTAACCCTGGCATTGATGCTGGCCTTGATGCTAGTATTGACGTTGATGATGATGTTGATAATGGTAATGATTCATCATTATGATAATGATAATGCTTGTTTATTCGCAAACTGATGAAGCCACATGATATCGTACCACATTTTTGTTTTAATAGAATTCTTTTCTAATTATACATATTGATTTTAATTGTAAATATTAGTAATAAGTAACTTACCTGTATTCAAGTCTACGTGAATTCCACTTTGTAATAATATTTAAAACGCTGATAAGCCACATGCTTGGTACCGAATCATCTCACTGGCAGCGGGTGAATGTGATCGGTATGTCTATGTATGATTTGGCAGTTATATTTATTCCATTTTGTATAATATTTAAAACGCTGTTATGCCACATGCTTGGTACCGAATCATCTCACTGGCAGCGGGTGAATGTGATCGGTATGTCTATGTATGATTTGGCGATGAATGTTATAGGTATACCAGGTACATGATATTCGCTGGTCGGCCTTATGCTTGGTACTGGTTGATCTCACTGGCAGCGAGTGAATGTGATCAGTATGTCTATGTATTTGGCAATCGTGGCCTCGGTACATGGTATTCGCTGGTCGGTCAGATGCTTGATGTCAGTTATTCTCACCAGCAGCGGGTGAATGTTATTGGCATGTCTAGGTGTCTGGCAATACCTACCTATAAGTTATGTTGATATTAAGAAACATGGTATTCGCTGGTCGGTCAGATGCTTGGTGTCAGTTATTCTCACCAGCAGCGAGTGAATGTTATTGGCATGTCTAGGTGTCTGGCAATACCTACTAAAAATGTTGTGTTGTTAAATAAAAATGGAATAAAATGTTTATTAATTAATAAAAAGGCAAAGTGGAGTAACGTATTTAATTGATAAAAGAAAGTGTCTCACGGATTCCGGTTAAGTTCCTGTTAAGTTTCTTAACAAATAATTTCATAGTTAATTTTATTTATTCTTTCCTCTATTTTAATTAATTTTCTTAATTTCTAAGAATTGAATTGAATCTAAATTCAAAGTGTTATTATTATTACTGACCGGAAGTGGCCGGAACTCGTGAGATTTATCGAAGTACCAAATTACTTGACATTATGAAACAATGTTCAAAACATACTTAAAAATGTGTATTTCAATAAGGTTATGAAGAATAAAACAAACATTGTAATTTTTTCTTTTCTATATTTTAATATATATTTTTGTCCTTCGAGGACAAAGTACTGTCAGTCTGGCCGTAATAGATATAGTGAAAATGAAACTATAGAAAATAATGTAATGTCATAGTTACAATGATTGATGTAAAGTTTATTATTTGTTTGTAAGTTTATGTAATATTTAAATCATTATTTGTTACTAAGTTTATTAAAATTATTTGATTTGATTACTTGATCCATGACGATCTGCTACCGTTTCCTGTTATTTGATTATTTGTTGCTTAATTGTTATAAAAAGGAATTGATTTGATTACTTGATTCATGTCCGTTGCTACAGTTTCCTTTTATTCAATGATCATTTTAAAATAAGTATAAAATAGATATCTTTATTATTAATTCAATGATAAATAATGTTAATAATATTACATTTTAATTGTCACAGGTTGTTTATTAAATTAATAGTTATTTGTATTAAAGTATTGATTTGATCGTTTGGCGCCATTGTGGTAGACTTGTTTTCTGTAATGCTTAATGCTGATTGGTTGTTTAAAAATGGCGGGATGTTTCTTGCTCTTGCCGAGCATAGCATATTTTTAGACACATTCTGCTGTAGTGAGTCAAGTGAAAAGGTTGTGGAACAGAAAGTTAAGTATTATTCTAACATGTTTATTTCTGCTGTTTAGACTATTATATTCCATTCAATCATCCATTATTGCTTGTGTTATTTATTTGATCTGGTCGATTAGTTGTTGCATAATGAACGTTCCTATTAAATTAATTGTGTTACTTATTTGAAGTGGTTGATAGAATAGTTGCTTAATGAACGTTCTTTTATGGTAAATGTGTTTCTTATCTGAGTTGGTTTATAGAATTGTTGCTTAATGAATGTTCCGATTGTGTTAATTATTTAAGATAATAAATTATTTGAACAAATTGTTGAAGGACTTCTTACGTTTTATTAAATGGTATTTCCCCTTAGTTTTCCTACATTTAGTTAGTCTACATTCAGTTGAATAGTCTACATTCAGTTAAATAGTTCAGTTCATTCAGTTAAATAGTCTATACTCAGTTCAATAGTTTAACTTAATTGCAATTTAAACTTAAGAGATATAATAGACGAAAGGTTGGTTTTAGGTTAAATATTGCTCTATCTTTCAAAATCTATCACACGCTGGCACCGCTGTCGATATACCAGTCATTTTTACTGTAGACACCACTTAGAAATACTGCACTGAATGCGTTTGTTTGTTTACGTTCATAATTATTATTTGTGCACTGACTTCTGTAATGGCCAATCTGTTTGCATCCATAACATTTTATCTGCTTCACTTTTGACTTTGACACATGCTCGCCATCGCTATCGACTTTGTTGTTTCTCACCATAGATTTTTTATTTTTCTTATAATGGTAATTCCGGAAACTAGCGAGAGCGCTGTCAACTTCACCTACTTCCGTGTCCATGTCAAGTAATTTTGACTTAATGGCGTCGGTCGAAATGCTCAAACCTGAATGCTCGATCGCCATTATCATCGGCGAATATTTTTCTGTTAAACCGGCTAACAACAACGACCCAATCCACTCATCATTGATGTTAAACCCCGTTCTAGACAATTTTTGGCCAGTTTCGACGATCTGAGTGACATATGAACTCATGGAACTACAATTCTCTAGCCGAACAGATATAAGATTTCTCAATAAGCTTATTTTTCTCGTAAAACCAGAATCATCGTACAATGACTGTAACTTGTCCCAAAGCTCTTTGCTGATAGTCACATCCTTTATATGTACGTATATTGCAGGATCTATCGTCAAAATCAATTTTGCTTTGCACTTTGCATCTTCAGCAGCTCCTCCTTTACCAGGGTCGCCCTTGATGCATCCAAGAGTGCCCTCCAACACGAGGAAATTCTCTGCCGCAAAGCACCACTCGCTGTAGTTCTCGCGTCCTCTTAGTTTAGATACACTAATCGAATAGTTCGAACTGGACGCCATTACGAGACCACAATGTGCACACGTGCACACGACACAAAATTACTGACTTTGAGATTTTTATTCTCCTACAGCACTTCTACTGTTGCACACTGTACGATTGCAAAAAAAACTGTCGCGAGAATTGAATTACTGGGACTGGGCCCATAACCTAATATAAAACTGGTATAAATGAAAATGCAGGTTTGCTCGATCACAACGGAAGTAAAAAGTCATCGATATGTAACTACATAGATTCGACATAGCGGCCCCGATTTTTGCGCCACGCGTTGAGGCCAACTGGCCTCAACTCATTTAGTCACTCGCCGACGCTCACCGCGATCACACGGTGTAATTGTGGCTACAAAAATGCCGTTCTGCGAGTTAAACTCGCACAAAAATCGATCCACTGCAAAGGAAAAAGATAATGGAGTGACTTATTATCGGTAAATAAACAAAACATTAACATAAACCAACCAAAACTATTTTTTATACATTATTTCTATTGACCCGACATTTTGTATGAAAATCATAGATTATGAAAAGTGAACCATACAGATTGTATACGTAGGTACTAAACTAGGATAGCTGAACAAATAGCACAGTTTTACATTATAAGTATATGATTTAATACCGCTAAGAACCGCACTTGAAGTAGGACGACAGTACCGCCCCGCCGCCCGTGTAGGTACTTACGGTCAGTCGAAAATTTATATGGTTTGTCAAGAAAAATAAATTAAATGTGATTATTTATCTTAAATTACTGCAATATTTTGCGTGATTTTGCTGTCGAGGCACATCCGTGCACAGAACAACTGTGCTCCATTGCCGCAATAATTATACTCGCTCGAGTGGCGAGGTAGGCGAGGCAAATAGCGAATTTGAATGTAAACATTACCCCTAGCACGAATATTTATCTAGAAAAGAAAACGCGCGTAAAAGTGCTCGATAGAGTAATTATCTATGAGAAAGGAGATTGGGAAAATTTGTATGGGAAGTGGTCTATGATCCAATAGCGACACTGGTGTTGTATATATGTAGGAATACCTCAACTACACCCTTGTGCAAAGTGGCATCGAAATCTGACTCGGCAGTTTAGAGAAATAAAAATTAATACATACATGGTGGATTTTTGAGACGGTACATTCAGGGCAGGTATATTATTATTAAGGCTTACTGAAATTTGAGTACAGAAACTGTTTTTTTAGATCTAATGTTTAAGAAGATTGTGCCTGCGTGTGAAGCCGGTGTTGTGGCTTACTGTAGTTTCTGTACTCAAATTTCAGTTGGCCTTAAAAACCATTTTGATCAAAGTAAGAAATAAGATCATTTGGAATTAAGTGCAATCGCTTTCCAAGAAGTGCAGAGCCAACTACGGTATTTAGGGTCATTATCCTCGTGCAGAATCCAGAAATCAAGGAAAAACTTATGTTTTTTTTACAAAGCATTTTAGGAAATTGATTGTTCTATTCAGCCTAATATTTATTTTTGTAAGCTGCATACTAAAATTCAAAAATATGCCCGTCACGTTCTTGTCGAACACACTGTATAGCCTAATCATTATTATTATTAATATGGAAACATTGAAAAATATTTGCTAACCCAGATCCTTATCTAGGCTAGTAAATATATTTCCATGTTTCCATAGTAATATTTTTCCTAATAAAAAAATCTTTTCGACGATAACTAATGATTAGTACTAAATGCCCATCCTCCTTTTTTAATTTTCAGGTAAGTATTAACATGCACCTATCACCTAATTGAATTGCGTTTTTCTATAATTTTATGCAATATTATTAAACAAGTAGGTATATCATAATCATTATGAAGAATGTGTCGCATCTGTGTGCATGCTACTTTTTCTTTGACAACTCACGCATGCGCTGTGCATGCGTGGCCGCCATCTTTGCAATCGCTGCGAGATTTTGTGCCTTAGATCTGTCGCTTCTATAGTAATACATTTCAGTGTAAAAAGTATCTTTTATTTACCACAGACCATACACACAGGGAAAAGCAGATTAGGT
Organism: Agriphila geniculea; assembly: GCA_943789525.1. NCBI lineage: Eukaryota > Metazoa > Arthropoda > Insecta > Lepidoptera > Crambidae > Agriphila > Agriphila geniculea. The sequence continues at coordinate 5,735,261 of OX038898.1, read as the reverse complement.
AATACAGTTTACTATAGAGGGCACACTGGGTGAATATTTTGATTAACAACACCTGTCCCAGCGATTGCGGAGGCTAAGCAACGTTCGCAAGGGTCGGTCATGGGATGGGTGACCAAAAATTTATTCTCTCGAGCTTCTCCGTGCTTCGGAAGGCACGTTAAGCCGTTGGTCCCGGCTGCATTTGCAGTCGTTAACACCCACCAATCCGCACTGGGCCCGCGTGGTGGGTTATGGCCAGTCCTCCTTATCCACCCATAAGGAAGGCCTGTGCTCCTGCAGTGGGGACATTAAAATGGCTGATGGACACTAGTTTATACATATGGATGCGTAGCACTTGGTCGCCCGGTCGCTGGGCGACTCAGAGTCGTCGGGCGACTAGGCACGCCCAGTCGCTCGGTGACCAATACAAGAGATAAAGTGCGGGAAACGAAAGATGACCACAAATGGCGCCTAACTTCGCATCATAACTCATGAAGAAAAGACTTAAGACAAAATTATATAACATTTAAATATATAAAATATACACGCTGAAATTTTAATCATTTGGTTCCCGCCGTGGAACTAATACAGAAAATTCACTCCGCATGGTCATTTAAATAAATAGCGACTATTACTCAGACACAATAAAGTGCAATTGATACGCTCAAATCAAAAACAGACCAAGTGCAAATTTTAAAATTTTGGGAATTCAAAAAAAACTTTCTGGTTAAAAAAAAAATGTACCAAACATCGAAAATAAAAAATAGAATAAAGTAATTTCATTCTTAAGCCACACTTTTATGTTATGAAGATAAATAAGGATAATCTCTTTATATTTTTAAAAATTAAGACAAAATTATTTATATGGTCTGTTTTTGATTTGAGGTTTAGTTTGGCTTAGTAAAATGATACAAATATACAAAATTTTATATTTATTCATAGCCAGTCTCATTCCCATCATTTTTATCAGACTCGGAAATATTTTCAGTATCATCAGGTCTCATATTTATTTAATAAAAATAACAATAAGACATTTTCAAAAAAATATGGATAGAGCTTTTTTATCGTTAAGTTTTTCTTCTTTCATACGCACATTTAATCGATTAATATATATTAATCTGTTTTTTCCAGATTAAGGTAGGTCACCAGGATTTATTCTTTATTATTCAATAGAATTCAAGACAAAAACCGCCCATCTAACCGATACATGGTCTGTTTTTGACTTTAATCGAATTTTCGGTCATGTATTTTGACCTGATTTTGACTGTTTACAGTGATTATTTGGTCGGTTTTATATATTAAGCCTGTAGATTTCATAAAATACTACCGATCTGCATCATTAACTCTATTTCGCCAAAATTGCTACTTGGTCTGTTTTTGACTTGAGCGTATCAATTCAGGTCGCACACCGCTTCCTTGCCTACAGTTTGCCTCTCTTTCTATCGCGTAGCTCTTAGCTCTTCTAACAATTTTAGGGTTGTCTTCTTCTAATCCTTCAACGCTCGAGCGGCCCCATATCGGGCCGCACAACACAACAATGGGAAATCTATTGTCTCATTTTCTGTGCTTGAAGGATTAAATACTTTATTACAAGTTTTGTGTTTATAATGTGTACCTACCTACTTAAATGTGAAAAAATTACGTTTCAAATAAACCTAGGCTAGATGTACAGTTAACGCCACATTAGACTATGTGTTAAATTTGACCGCCACCATACTGTTGCCGGTTACGGAATCCTTAAATCCAGAAATGTAGGTATTTAGTTAAGTAGGTATAATTTGCTCAAAAAAAAAGAATTAGGTAGGTGGGTACCTTAGGAAATTTGATCAAGAAAAAATAGTAACGACCCGCCTCTGAATATAAGTACCTATAACTACACGCTTTTCTACCTATAGTAGGTTACACCTACTTATCAAAAATAGGTATGTACCTACTCATAAAAATTACGAGAAAAATAAACAAAATATAAATTTTTCTTATACATTTTAGAATCTTTCGGGAAAGAGAATAAACCGGTCAAGATCGAGTCGGACTCGCGCACCGAGGGTTCCGTACCATCATAATTGCACCATCAAACTACACTGCAGAGTAGAATAATCAAATTAGTTTTGCAGCTTTAGGTCAGCGCCATCTCTTGACCGATAGTGGAACTAATGTTAACTTTTTTAGAAATTTGATAATTTCTAAAAAAGTGTGCTACCTATATTGAGACATTGTTTTATTTTTCCTGTAATCTTTATATAAACTGCTATCACATAGAATGATTTCTAATTTTTCTCTTTGCAAACTTCGGAGATAAGGGGGGGGGGACGGTATTTTTTTTTATATTTTCATCATAAGTTGAAAACTATGTGGCCTAAAACAAAAAGAAAAAATGATTAACAAGGTGCAAACGGCGTTCTATCATATGATATTCCACATGCCCTAGTAGAACCCACTTCAAATTTTTCAGACCCATTTTCAATCCCTGTTTTAAAAAAGATATTTATTTTTTATTAATTTCTTATTTATAAAATAGTTGGGTGAATGTCATCTAAAACTATTCCGAATTTCAAGTTGATACCATTAGTAGTTCTCGAGATATCCAGCTGTGACAGACAGACCGAGTCACACCATAAGGGTTCCTTTTTTACCATTTTGGTACGGAACCCTAAAAATGAAAACTTTTAATCCTTCTGTTTATTGCGACAGCCGTCCACGCAACAATTATTAGTATTACGATTCTCCATCCTTACTTAATAATAATAATAATAATTATTATTATTTAATAATATTTAATAATCCTACTAATATTATAAATGTGAAAGTTTGTGGGTTTGGATGTTTATTCCTCAATCACGCAAAAACTACTGGACGGATTTGGTTGAAATTTGGCACACAGATAGTTGATAGCCTAGATTAAAACATAGAATACTTTTTATCCCGATATTCCCACGGGAACGGGAACGGGAGCCACGTGGGTGAAACCGCGGGCGGCCGCTAGTCCTTACTAATATTATAAATGCGAAAGTCCGTTTGTTTGTTTATTTGTTTGTTTGTTACGCCTTCACGTCTTAACTACTGAACCGATCATCATGAAATTTTACATACACGTTGCTAGGGGTACAGAGAAGGACATAGGGTACCTTTCATCCCGAAAATAAGGATTGTTCCCGAGGGATAGCAAAACAACTTTCCACGCAGACGAAGTCGCGGGCGGCCGCTAGTAATATTATAAATGCAAAAGTCCGTTTGTTTGTTTGTTTGTTACGCCTTCACGTCTTAACTACTGAACCGATCATCATGAAATTTTGCATACACGTTCTTAGGGGTACAGAGAAGGACATAGGATACCTTTCATCCCGAAAAAAAAATATTATTCCCGAGGGATAGCAAAAAATATTTCCACGCAGACGAAGTCGCGGGCGGCCGCTATTTATTTATAAATTATAATAGTGTACGGTACAGTGCTGGGAGAAATAAATAATGATCGATTGACCGTCATAGAGGCACAGAACAACGCACGCGTGTACTCACAAGCGCGGCAGCAACCCGACTGATTGTGCAACTCCGAGTTGTCGCGCGCTGTAGCACAGAATACATAATAGTACAAGTACAGAAGATCCACTCCTCAAAGTCATTTAAATAAATAGCGACTCTATCCTAGACACAATAAAGTGCAATTCAGGTCGCACACCGCTCCCTTCGCTACAGTTATATTCACCTACAAGTTACCTCTCTTTCTATCGCGTAGCTCTTATCTCTTCTAACGACTTCAGGGTTTCTTCTTTTAAATAATAATGAAAAAAGGCTTACAATACTTTATTACAAGTTATGTGTTTGTGAAATAAAAAGTGTACTTAAATACAGTCAACGCCACATCAGACTATACATACTGATTTGAGGCAATTTGCTTTCTTACGAAATCAAATTGTCATTAATAATTAAGTTTATTTCGAAAGTAGATAAGTAAGTACCTACCTAAATAAGACGTAAGTAGGTACCTAAGAATAAACGAATACTAACTAGGTAGTAGATAAGCACGATGTCGTTTGGAACTTTTGGAAGTGTGAAAAACGTAAGGTTCGGATCCTTTTATTACTATTAAGGCAGCTTATTGCGATGCAATATGCCTTCATTTTGGTTAAATATCATAAATGTATGAACGAACGACGCGACAATACGTGAATGCGGTGCGTGAGTGAGTATCGAAATCGAATTGCTAACGTTCGTCCCAGCCGGCACGCGGAAGCCCTCTGAAATTAGTCCGTCCGGACGGACCCGCCGGCTACTTGTAGCTTCGTACCTAAAGCGCGGAGTACGCCTAGCCTGATCAATTTTGAACCTTATTCCATCGCAATAATCATAAATTTCAGGGGTACCAACATAACGCCATAGGTAATAACCGATGAAACGGACTCTAGATGAATCGCTGATGTTACTGTACCATTCTTACTTACTTACTTACACCTTACATTATCCTTACTTACTTACACCTGGGGTTCCCAGATTAAAAAAACCGGACAATTGCAAGTCGGACTCGCCCACCGAGGGTTCCGTACAAATTCGATTATTAATAACGTACTCTAAATAAAGACTAATTATTTATGATTTTATTAGAAATGTATAGTTTTTGATTTTCCCTGTACTTATAGTAGTAAGTACTACACTGGCCTGCAAAAGTAAGTACTACAGAGGCCTATTTTCATACAAACGAGGTAACTTTGATGCTTTGGTTCTCCGTCCAGGATTAAACGAGGTGTGATTTGATAATGGCCATTCAAAGAGTAAATGGAGGAGGCCCAGATCGCTAAAGAAACCCAACGGATTAGAAGAGTCGTTTACACCAGAGACCGAACGCACTTTTTAGTGTTACATTTTCCATACTTTTGATGTAATTTTAACTTGTAATTTTTTTAAGCTCAACCCTGACCTAAACGACTCTTCTAATCCGTTGGGTTTCTTTAGCAATCTTGGCCTCCTCCTTTAACTCTTTGAATGGCCATTATCAAATCACACCCCGTTTAATCCTGGACGGAGAACCAAAGCATCAAAGTTACCTCGTTTGTATGAAAATAGGCCTCTGTAGTACTTACTTTTGCAGGCCAGTGTATTATCTATTCTGTGCTTGTAGTATAAGACAATAGTACCCGGGCGACCAAGCTTTGCTCGGTTATTACTATTTATTGTAATATGGTGGTTTCTAAAAACAATAAAAATTAAAAAAAATGTATAAACTTGAACATATAATAAAAACAAAAGTAAGTCACCGAGCGGGATTCAAACCCGTAACACTGGTTTCTTGCCGTCCGCGTCTTAACCCGCTGGACCAGACGGACAATGGCCGGCAGGACGAAATTAGCGACCATATTCTACGTTGAAAGAAAAACGCATGAAAACTCGAAAACACGCGTTTTCCCAAACATAAGACTAACCTAGATCGATTGTTTACCCCCGAAAACCCCCCATATACCAAATTTCAGCGAAATCGTTAGAGCCGTTTCTGAGATTACAGAAATAAATTTATATACAAGAATTGCTCGTTTAAAGGCTTAGTTTAAAGATATAAGATTACTTGCCTTTCATAGTTCTAGGTCAACGGAAAGTACTATTTAATACTTTATTTCCTTGAGAGTGTCGAAATATGCTTTTTTGTGGCATATACAGCCGTATCTTTTTTTCGGTAACTTAGAAGTTTTATTTCTTTTACAGCTACAAGCTTGAAGCTTCAAGGGACTGTATGCCTGTGTATATGGTTGTAATGAAAATTTTTACCCCCGGGGTATTGATGGTATTTACCCCACTGAAAATTTTAGTCGGTAGAGCAAAGGGGTCATGTGGATTCGCGTGGCTCAGTCATTTATGGACTAACTATGATTTTGGGCGCCGTTAATATCAATGAAAGTAAAAGATTAAAAAAAAATAAAGTGTCCACAGATCGAAACAAAGTGAGTTTAATAAATCAAACCAGATTTATGTTGAAACAAACATTTATTTAACGTATTGCATAACTAACCCAAGGTTAACAACTATTCGTTAAGAAACGTGTCATAAAAATATTTAAAACCACTTGGGTTATAAGGGGTTTAACAAGCAATCCGAAGGGTTAAAGTGAGGTCACACATTATATTTCAATACATATTACCTTGGGAACCCATTCTAAAGTTAAAACCGCACGAAGGTTAAATGGCATAACAGGGGCCCTTAACAGGTTAAAGTAAGATCATACATTGATCACAATAATAATGCCCTTGGGACTCACTATAAAATTAAAACCACTAAAGAATGAGGGATTTATAACTAGGAACCCTTAAAAGTTAAGGTGGGGACATATTCGCTCGCTTCCAGCCAGTCGGACGTCATAAGCTGCCGTCTGTCTAGAAACAAACCCACATGTACCTACTGATAGGACTTATGCTAAAATACAAATCACTTATTATCTTAACACAAGACATTCATAGTAAAATAGAATTATTTATACATTCTGGCTCAATGACCAGAGTTTACGCTGAACCTAAATTAATTCAAAATATGTTTAAGACATTTATTGGCTGTAGAACTGCACTGGACTAAATTGAACATGACCGCGAGTAACCTTTGCAAATTTATAGGTACTTAGGGTGAAAAAAGGTTCATCCGAACGTGGATTGATTCCCTGGATACATGTTACGGACCACTGCTGCTACGGTAATAGTGAAAGGAAACTTCAGAATACCTCGTTTATGTTGATATACCCATTGCAGACGAAATGTATACCATGTTCTGCGACATGCGGCGGGCCTTATAGCGAAGCTAAGCCTTAGTCCTGACGCAAATTTTGAGGTAAACTATGGAACGCTAAACCATCATCTCGACGTAACTTTTGAGGTAAACTATGGGACTGGAATCATTCACGGCGCATATTTATCACGACGCTAAGCCATACTCTTGACGTAAATTTTGGGGTAGACTATAGGAGCCCTGAAATTAAATGATAACAACACCCAATTGTCGTCACATTGAACACAAGGTTTTTTACAACAAATATTATAACCAAATTGATTTTCTTACCAAATTGGGCTGGAATTATTACAGGTTTTTATCTCATAAGAGACATGTTGGAAGATAAATTAATGAGCCTGCGAGCCCTAGAAGAAAAGACACATTATTACAATTTTGACACCACATGCAAAACAGACAAATAATTAAATCCACATTTTAATCACCACACTCACCACTTGAATGGACGCTCAACGCATCATTAAAACAAAAGGAAACCACCAAGGAGTTACAGAAACTGGTTTCACATTACTAAAATACTACAACTATCCGACAAAGGTGCAAACAAAAGAATGAAAGTAAAAAACTTCCGCCGAATTACGACATTTCATTGTTGGAAAATGTCCAGAAAAATCTCGAATACCATCGACAAAAAGACTACGCCAATAGACAAACTACCTTCTATGAACATATTTACCCTTCATAGCAAAACAATTATTAAAATCTTTAACTAGCATGCCAGACCTTAACATCTACTTTAATTAATTAAAATAACAGATAAGACATATTTATTTATCTTATTTCATCGAAAAGTATAAATTTATTGGTCTGTGGGACTAGCATAGCGAATGAAGCGCCAAACGTCACATCTGACAGTTGTCACTTGTCTGTCAATAGATATGTCAGCTGTGAGATGTGTAAACAAGAAAATGTATTTATTTTAATTATCAAAAAGTACTAAAATTCTTAGTGAAGGAAGTTTTAAAATGAATTTAAGTGAATGCCCTGTTGCCTGAATGTGTGGTACAATCGCCGACATTCGTCAATCTATCGGAAATTAACTCAAACCAAAGGTAGTAATCTGCATGCAATAAACTAAAAATAAACATATGAAAACACTGGATGTGCTTTGTAATACCTATCTAAAGCTAATACCTAATGTTGCCGTCCAACCGACATGACTATAGCGAGAATCTCACCATAAAAAGTACTTTAAAATCAAATGCTTGTTATACTTATGAGGTATGAAAAAAAAGGTGTTACATGGTGTTAATATCAAATTGATACCTCCACGCGTTTACGAGATAAAAATCTTTTTAGACAGATGGACAAACAGACAGACAGACGGACAAAAAAGTGATCCTATAAGGGTTCCGTCTTTTTTTTGAGGTACGGAACCTTAAAAATCAAAATTCTGGACATCTGATGAAAATTCCTGACTTTCCTGTAAATATAAACTTCCTGTAAATAGAAAATATAACTTCTTGTGTCCACAAACAAAATCCCAGTCTCTCGATACATTCATTAGTTAACGTTATAAAGAAAGACTTGCTTTACACGTTGCAAATGTGCAATTTAGGTTCATACTTCAAGTATATTAAGATTTATAACAAAATACAAGAAGTTATTAAAAAAAACCGGCCAAGTGCGAGTCGGACTCGCGCACGAAGGGTTCCGTACCAAAAAACAGCAAAAAAATCACGTTTGTTGTATGGGTGCCCCCCTTAAATATTTATTTCATTCTGTTTTTAGTATTTGTTGTTATAGCGGCAACAGAAATACATCATCTGCGAAATTTTCAACTGTCTACCTGTTGTCGTTATTAATATAAAGCAAAAAAGGGCAAAAAAATCACGTTTGTTGTATGGGAGCCCCCTTAAATACTTATTTTATTCTGTTTTTAGTATTTGTTGTTATAGCGGCAACAAAAATACATCATTCTGTGAAAATTTCAACTGTCTAGCTATTACGGTTCATGAGACAGACAGACAGACGGACAGCGGAGTCTTAGTAATAGGGTCCCGTTTTTACCTTTTGGGTACGAAACCCTAAAAATGAAGAATATAAAGACTCCGTATTTAACGATAATTTATGAAAATGACAAAAAGTTTTAATTAAATTATAACTTATTTTTTTATTAATTTATTAATCAGTCAATTTATTAAATTGTATTATTAGATTATGCACCAGATACGACAATGAAATTCTTTAATATTATTTTTTGTATGGGAAGTTTTTTTCATCATTATTATTCAATTATTTTACTTTGTATCGCATGGCATATAATTTTAATAGTATGGATTTAAGTGTTTTTTAATTTCCTATTGTATTGTAGTGCCTTTACGGGGTTCATGTGTTGGACTAATACTATTTTATAATCTGTAATTAACCAATGAAACAATTAATAAAGGAGATGTCCCAGCGTTGCCCCAGTTTCATTTTATTTTATTTAATTACTTTCATAATTAAAAAATGCTAATTACATTTTATTTAGGTATAATATCAGTCAAGAATTGTTTTATATTTAGAAAAACAGTTACAAAAACATTGAGTTGTTTTCTGAAGTATTTTGTGAAAAAAATGTAAGTAATTAGTACTATCATGATAAAAAATTGTGATTTAAAAGCGTTTTAACTTAAAGATCCCACTTTTAAATGCAGAAAATAATTATTAATCTGATTTTAGAGTAAAATACCTACTCTGACATACTACTTTGGTTAAGACGCGATAGACTTCCATTTTTTGAGATTGGTGAGGCAAATGACATAGGCGCGATGGGACATGTCCTTTGAATTATAATATTATATTAATGACGTTCTGATTCTGACGCACTGACGACGCACTGATCTACTTAACATTATTTGTTTCAGATATTCTACAAATGACGATTTATAACCAAGTTACAAATATCAGTTCCATTCAAAAAACGGAAGGGAATTATTATTTTAAGGATGGCGACTCATTGTCAATAGTTTGCAGTCGACCCGAATATAAAAGAACACAACTTCCGACTGGCACTACAATTAGTTTGTGTCATTGTAAAACTGGTAAGCTGCTGTGTGATACCACGGAATAGATATAGGTACTACCGTACAGAAAGGAAACTCTCCACCACGCCCCACAATCAATCACCCCACCACCGCGCGAGTTCGTGTGGCGAAGGGGAAGGCAACTGTCAAAATGGCGCTGCGTACGCTTGTTCCACGAGAGCTATGAAAATAAAGGACTTTTACTTAAAAAAATAGTTTTTATAGCTCTAAAATGATTAAATTCTGTGTAATAGGCTTTAAAAATGTTGGCACTTACAAATTTCCGAAAAATCTGGATATAGAAAAAATTGATAAATTCTGTAAGAATAAAAACGTCTTAATTTGGCTTTCAATTCCTGCATTTGCACTGTAGAATAGTCTTTTATATCCATTTTGGGTCAATGCGTTTTTTTCGGTAAAATAATACCACAAAATAAATATCTATTTTCCCATACATTTTGTTCTGAACGTCTACTGTCTTAGGAACAAGGGTACGCAACGGGAACTACAATTAGCTTTGCGTTGCCAACCCCATTGTGTGCTCATTCAATAGCTCTAGACTTCACGCACACAGTTGCGCGTGTGCAAAAACGTCACTGTGTAGCGTCTGTGTAATTAGGTAGTTGAAACGCGACGCTTGCATGGAGTGACCGGGGTCTGTGCCGAGGTGTGGTTAGAGTTGCCAACTTTTTTTTGCATGAAATATAGTAGTTTCAAGTTTATTATGTGTAAAAATATAGTGGATGGCGAAAAAGTCCAAAAAATAATAGTAGGTTATCGTTTTGTATGGAGGATTTTAAAGAAGTTGCATTTTTCATACTCATACTACATCATAATTTATTCAACAACCATAAACACAAGCATTTAAACTCAAAAGTTACTATGTAATTACTTATGTGCATAGGTATAAGTATTTTTAGGGTTCCGTAGCCTAAATGGCAAAAAACGGAACCCTTATACATTCGCCATGTCTGTCTGTCTGTCCGTATGTCACAGCCACTTTATTCCGAAAGTATTAAGATTACACAGTTGAAACTTGGTAGGTAGATGTATTCTGTTAACCGCTTAACGAATTTGACACAAAAATAAAAATAAACAAAATTTTTAGGGGTCTCCTCCTCATACATGGAACTAAAACTGAAAAAAATATTTTTCTTCAAACCAATACGTGTGGAGTGTCTGTGGATAGGATCTTTAAAAATGTCAATTTTTTCTCAAAGTCAACCGTTTGAAAGATATACACCGCCAAAGTGGTAAAATGTGTGTACCCCCCCTTTAACTTTTGAAATAAGAGAGTGAAAAATCTAAAAAAAAAATATGCTGTAGATCTTAATAAACACTTTCAACGAAAAGGTTTTTGGTTTGAACGTGATAAAGTAATTAGTTTTCGAGATATACCAACACTTGTCATTCATGTCTTTGTCATTCATACCAACACTGTGAAATACAAAGTTATTTTTGCAGACGAAAAATGATAGGTGGTGTTAAATATGGTATGGTATAATGTAACCACGGAACCCTACGGCGCGTGGCCCGAAACGCACTTGGCCGGTATTTTTTTTGCTGCTTTTGTTTAATTTTTTCACTTGAAAAAATATAGTAGTTTTGCCTACTTTATCACTATATTTTTAAAAAAATATAGTAGGCCAGCCCTCAATAATAGTAGGATACTATATTATATAGTATACCTATTGTAGTTTGCGGGCCCTGAATTCGAAAGCCGTAGGGCGTAGGATCAAAAATTGATATCAAATAAGATTTACTGACGACTGGCTCAGCTATACCAAGGACTATGTATTCTGTGACCAAGAGCACACCCCGGGTACTCCATACAAGCGCCGCGTTTCAACTACCTATTACACAGAGTGACGTTTTTGCACACGCGCAACTGTGCGCGTGAAGTCTAGGGCTATTGAATAAGCATACGATTCGGCACACGAACTCGCGCGGTGGGGTGAGGTAATTGATTGTGGGGCGGGGCGGAGAGTTTCCTTTCTGTACGGTAGTACTTTTATTATATAGGTATCTATTCTTTGCCAAGAGTGCAGGAGCGGCCGAGCAGTTTTCTTGTAATAAACATATTTTATGTGTAAAATATGTGGATAGATGCTTAATTTTTTATGGAGTATTTTGCAGCTTATTTATTTGTCATGCGTTTATAATCATTGTTAGGTAGGAACTGTTCGCCAATATTCAGCAAAAAGGGAAGTACTTCCACCGAGCTAGGTGTCTGTGCTCCAGGTCCGCGGTTCAGTTGTTTGATGTTGGAATTTGTATTTATGTGAAGCGCTTTGAAACTTTGATATCGTTATTCAGGTCGCTTTTAACTGATCCTGCACTTTGTCGTCATCCGTCAATTGCTTAAGTAGCGATATAAAAATAAATCCCAAAATAAAAATTTAATATAATACAAAACAACAATCATGAAACGTAGGGTATGTCAACAAAACTGTTTTCTTTAAGGCCTGGGCACACCGGCTGCGTAGACACGCGCGTAGTCACGCGCGTAGTCTCGCGCGTAGTGACGCGCAGCAAAGATACGTGCGTGTTCGGTGTGACGTCCAATAGGGAATGCCATTGACTACAACGTCACGAGCTGCAATGCGTAGTGCTACGCATCAGTTTACGCGTTACGCAAGCGGTGTGCCATGTCTCATAAAGTTTCAGACATTACAACGTCATGCTACGTCTACGTGCACGCTTACGCATAATATGCTTACGAATCCAGTGTGTTTCGCACTTTAGACTGAAGTTATCCGAGTAGTGTGGTGAGCCACTTCGTATTCGTGCAACTCCTAGTTATTTATTACGAAATTATAGATACTTTAACCCAACTTTTAAAGATCGCAACCCGCCGTAACTTATATTTGTATATTATCTCCAAAATGATATTTTTTTTTTATATTTCTAGGTTTACCATATGGTTTAGCTATTGTCGTGTTCTACAGCTTTGTTTGATTGCCACTGATAATAGTAAGACTATGGAAAGTGACTATACACAGATTTAAGACCAGATAATGTCCATCCATTTTCATCTGGTCTTAAATCTGTGTATGGCTGTTTTTTATAGTCTTACTATTATCAGTGGCAATCAAACAAAGCTGTACAACACGACAATAGCTAAACTATATGGTAAACCTAGGAAAATAAAAAAATATCATTTTTGGAGATATACAAATATAGGTTACGGCGGGTTGCGATCTTTAAAAGTTGGGTTAAAGTATCTATAATTTCGTAATAAATAACTATATCAAAACGGCGAATGGTAACCTTTGTCGTGATTTAAATGTACTACGGGCTACTGTACTATCCGTCCCTTTGACTTAAACCCGAAAACTGACAGCGAATGGAGGTCGCCCGAGGCGAGGCGAAGATGCACGAAGTTATTCGAAGTGCCTCTCTACACTCTCGTCTTCGCTCAACTTCGATCAACTTCGCGAGTAGTGTAGTGCGGGCATTAGAAATCAGTTCTCTCAACTCTTTTGGAGTTATAAAACAGTCTTCATCGCTGGACGCACTCATTTTTTAGGGTTCCGTAGCCAAAATGGCAAAAATCGGAACCCTTATAGATTCGTCATGTCTGTCTGTCTGTCTGTCTGTCTGTCTGTCTGTCTGTCCGTCCTTATGTCACAGCCACTTTATTCCGAAAGTATTAAGACTACATAGTTGAAACTTGGTAAGTAGATGTATTCTGTGAACCGCTTTACGATTTTCTCACAAAAATAACAAAAATAAAAGATTGAGGGGGGGCTCCTCATACATGGAACTGAAACAGAAAATATTTTTTTTCATCAAACCAATGCTTGTGGGGTGTCTATAGATAGGTCTTTAAAAATGACATTGAGGTTCCTAAGACTATTTTTTCTCAAAGTCAACCGTTTGAAAGATATATACTGCCAAAGTGGTAAAATGTGTGTCCCCCCCCCCTTTAACTTTTAAAGTAAGAGAGTGAAAAATCTAAAAAAAATATATGCTATAGATCTTAACAAACACTTTCAACGAAAATTGGTTTGAACGAGATACAGTAATAAGTTTTTGAAATATAGTACATTTTCCAAAACCGCAAATATAACTTTGTTGTTCATACAAACACTGTGAAAAACAAAGTTATTTTTTCAGGTGAAAAATGATAGCGGTATTAAAATATGCTATGGTATAATGTAACTACGGAACCCTACTGCGCGTGGCCCGACACGCACTTGGCCAGTTTTTGTAATATACCACAAAAATAGTTCGATCAAACCTATGCTGAAAATTTTTATTCATAAAATAGATTCCCGTCGTTTTGTCTTACATTACGTTGTGTTTTTCTCTTATTTATTAATATCCCATGGATCTCATTTATTTATTTATAATCATAAAATATTTTTGTTAATAAATTGCATGAATTTTTCTTATTTATTTATTTATTTCATACATGCGACCTCATTTCGTCCATACTCTTTATTTCGAATTATTAACCTTCTTTTTAACAATCCTTATTTATTACTCGTTGGTATATCCGTGCATTTTATTTTTTATACTTTTTATCACATGAGTAAAAAAATGTGTTATGAGGGATATAAATCTGAAAACTAAGCCATTTGGCAACTAAGCCAACTACTACTACTAAGCTAACTAATACTAATTAGATGGCTCACTTTGCATACGAGGACACGGCTTCTAGGTGTTATAATGATGAAGCGCTCATGGCGGAACTTGACAAACTGATCGTATGCGATCACGTTTGTTAAGCAACGCTCGGTCCGGTCAGGTGTCTGATAGGTGACCGTTAAGTGGCATTACAACTGAGCGCTTCCGTGCTTCGGAGGGCACGTTAAACCGTCGGTCCCGGCTGTTGTCATCTGATAACAGTCGTTAAGCCAAGTTAGAGGCCTTACAGGCGGCTTGATAAACTCTAACACCAGAGGTGGCCAGTGGCCACACATCCTCATTCGATAAGAAAGAAAGGTGTTATAATTCTAAGCCAATACCTAACTAATAACTTTTTTCTTCTGATATATTCAGTGACAAAGAATTGCACTAGTCTCAACAATCATGCAGAAGAAAAGACTACAGAACTAAAAACTGATAAGTCTAACGATCAAGATGATTTAATCTGTGAATTCAAAAGTGGCATTCAAGATAAACACAGACTGTTAACTCGGCTTGTCTTAGTGCCAGATGGTAAGTACCTATAGATGTAAAGCTGGTTACTAACATTTCTAGCTTAACGGCTAGAAACGGCTTATATGGCTCGTTATCATTTCTAGCAATAACTAGCGGCTCGAAACGGCTTACATTTCATTGATATATTCACATGATTTAGTTTGTTGTTTTTCTTGTTTCTCTTCTGATTTATTTACTATAGGATACATTTAACACAAATAGACATAAACCATGACATTTTTATCTGTATTAAGTGTTAAAAACTCAAAATTATTATACAAAATGTGACACAGCAGTGGAAAGACTATTTTAATAATTTATTTGTGAGAGATGTTTTAAAACAAGGTATTTATCCATTAAATAAGTATGGGCAGATACCTAGTATAATAGTAAACATTTAGTTGTATTACTCATCCACATACTCCGAATTTCGTGGTCCGCTCTTCTGTGTGGTGTAGTCTTCTTGCGAACGACGTAGCCACCCAGCGCTGTTACACGATGACATTCCCACTACTCCTCTTCCGATGTCGCAGTCCGCCCTTCCAAGTAGCGTCACGTCCGAACGACGTAGCCTCTCGGCTCTGAACCCGACGACATCCTCTTCTACTCCTCCGTGCTAGCACCAACTACTGCTAGACCTCACCTCCAAACTTCTCTTCTTCACCACTTCTTCATCTTCTACTTCTTCACTACCACTTTACAACTTCTTCATCTTCCTTCTGCTTGTTCCTTTCCCTTCTTCTTTATCCGACTACTCCTATTGAACTACTCCTCTGTTCAACTACTACCTCGATTGTGCGTTTCGCCGCTGCTTATATACCCCATAGAACCTTCTAGTAACTCTAATTTCGATAGTCATTTCGTTATTTTTTTCGTTTGTCTTTTGTAACCATTTCCTGTCCTTTTTCATCTTCTTCCATTATTTCCCGACGATACTAGAATGTTCTATTTCTCTATCAAATATGTAAATAAACCTTGTATAAACATGTAAACATTCTAGAAATATCGTAAAAACCATCAAAATGCTTTGGTCCGACACAGGATCGAACCGCGGGCTCTCGTTTATAAGGCGAGAAGCCACACCACTATGCCACTGTGACTTGACAGCTATCGGCAGAATTGGTGATAGCTTGATGCTCTATGTCTCCTCTACGTAATGTGACGTCACGGCCGTCACAATACCACTACCTTTACATCCAAGTTGAACCATAGTAAAACCAAACACCTTAAACTTGTACTCTTATTACCTTTAAAACCCTGTTCTAGTATTACAAGTGCAACAATAGTTCTAATTACAGGCCATCTAGCACTTTTTGTTCATTAACAGTAATAATAGGAACCTAGGGTATTAAGGAATAGACGCCATGCTAAATCAAACATAACCTAAAAATAATTCAGAAATAAAACTAGTTTAAAACCCATTTTTGTATAATTTTGTCATTTTAAAACACAATATTATTACTATAATACACAATAACTGTAAAAGACAGAGCCAATATCCTGTTTTTATATAAATGTATATTGTGTGTATGCCCCGCGTGATAAAATACAAATTATTTTTAATTCAAATATCACTTATTTTCAAAGCCCTTCAAAATTGAGATGCAAAACATATATTATTCTCTCAATAAAGTAGCCCTCGCAATAAATGTTAGCCATATGATGAAGAAATCAAACTTGACTGATAAAGTTATTTACAATCTTAATAACACTTCCTTAGTTGGCCATCAATTTTTACACGATATCACACATCACACATCACCAGTAACACTTTAAGAACTAAAATAATGAAAACTAATAGAAGAAGAAAACGCGCTACAGCTCTGAGTTGCGAATCAGCACTGATCAAGATACATAAAGTAACTCCAAGAAAAAAATGAACCTAAAAAAGAACTAATATATTACTATAAAAGTTATACCAGCAGACTTTAGAACTTGTGTACCACCTATAGTTTTTATTATAACCACAATACAGATTTTAATTAAGAGGAGGCTCCCAGAATTTGGCAATATTTGAACTCAAATAGTGACGTCTGTACAATCTCAATGAATGTCAAATTCAGATATATGCTTTTATGGACCTTCATTTAGTGGATGACGGCAGGATTTCAGAAATTATTGAGTTTGGCTCGATAGTTTTTTATTCTGAAAACATGTCCTTTTTAGGGGAATTTTTGAAATATCTCTTTAATTATACATCGTTTCTGAGCAAAATTTTTGTAAATCATAAGCAAATTACGTGTTCCAGTGACTGACGGCACAAAAATCGTATATATTAATTATTACTATTGTTATTACCAAAAAAGAGATTAAATACCAGCGCGCTGCGGGCGCCGCCTTCGTTAGTACTGCGCAGTGCGCTGTCGAGGTAGGACGTGTGTCGCTCGCGCATCGAATTTTTTATCAGTACGAGCATTGCTTTGCAATCTATCTATACAGTCGTTTAACGTATGTACTTGCGCAGAGCAACGGAGGGGATTTCGCGAGGGCAAGGGCGGTTTCCCTCAAATTTCTATGATAAAGATTGTATAACTGTGGCATGGGTAACAAACAGCAAAGCGCGCGTGTTCATCGTTCTGGCAGAGCCACGGTCTCCGATTTGCGTGAATTAAATACATCACAAATGTCAATTTTTGCCAGTCGGGAGCTCGGGAGAAAGTAGGTTTGATCGCCCCCCCCACTGGAAGAGGTACATCCGAAGATGTACGTATATGTCCATTATTAGGTTTGAGGAGCCACGTCACACCATTATTTAGCAGCAAAGTAGATTATTTTGTAGCACAAATCCTGAAGTTAGCATCATAATATATCGCGAGAGGTATCAATGCAAAGGTGGCTCCTCTCCTCAGTCTAAACATCAGGTTTGAGGAGCCATTCTGGAACTCGTTAAGTACCCGTTGAATACTTTAGAAAATTAATGCATCGTTTAGCAGCAAATGTGTAAAGTACTTGCTATTTTTTTTTAATTTTTAGCTCAGTAGTGCTGGAGAACGCAATTTGTATGGCTCCTCAATGCTGACGTTTTGCATATGTCGTGGGCCAATCGTTGAATTGGGCCGATCGAGATCTGCCTGGGCAGATCACGATACGCCGGCATTTCTTGATTTGCCTTTTCAAAACCCGCCATATCGTTCAAAGCATAACGTTTGACGATTTGCCCGGCCATGCTTGGGCAAATCGATTCTGTGGGGTGGCCAAAGTACAAGCAAATAAAATAAAGTTTAGAAAATAATTATTCTACTATATAATAAAGATAAAACCAGCCATGCTGGGATTATAGTCTGTAGAGTGACCAAAGTATTAGTAAAATGAAAAGAATGTAGGTACATTATTTTTTTTAAATTTTGTTTATTATAAATCATCATTCTCATCTTAACATTCTCATTATTATTCTCATTATTATTATTATCATCTTAACACGTGGTTCGTTATACAAATGTCTCTTAAAAGCGTATTGTTTTTATTATCACAATTTTCGATTTCTTGTGACGCCGCCATCTTGCTCGCACGTAAACACACAGCTGACAGAGCGCAAACAGCGTTACAGCGCCACAAGCGTCGCGAAACGGAAGTATATTACGATGTGCCCAGCCATATCTCGATGTGGCTAAGTACTAGTAGGGCAAATCGACGAATGGTTGCTTTTATCGATCTGCCTAATTTTTGATTGGGCACATCATGAAATTATTAGCCAGATCATGAAATGCCGGCACATCGTGATCTGGCCAGGCAGATCTCGATCGGCCCAGTTCAACGATTAGCCCACGACACATATAAACAACTTACTTACTGTACCTACCTCAGATAACAATGGAATCAAAACCAGATACGCTTACATTTAGCAAAAATTTCTGTTATATATGGCTTTTTTTCGTTTCCACAACGCGATGTGGTCGTTTGGTATGTTGACCACGACGCGAATTTCGCTTTGTGGTATTTCCATGATTACCACAATGCATTCAAACAAATACACGCATACAAATAAATAAATAAATAATGCTTGGACAATTTTTCACACAGCGCCATCCAGCCCCAAACTAAGCAAAGCTTGTAATATGGGTGCTAGACAACTGATATTACTTATATACTTTTTAAATATATACTTATTATACATAGTAATACCCAGACCCGTCACAGAAATTGAAATTCATCATTTCAATTTCGGCCCGACCGGGAATCGAACCCGGAACCTCTGCGTGGTAGACCGGCATGTTGACCACTGCACCACTCAGGTCGTCTGATATGATGTCAAAGTAAATAAAAAAAACTACTTGTCCTGGTTTCATTCATATAATATGGTTACCTTTCACAGCGAATTCTTAAGGAATATCGAAAAGTATTGTATTTCAGTCACCGGAAGAGATACAGTGCTGAATTTTATAGATGTACTTAGCCGACATTTCTGCTAAATGTTAGTGTCTCTTGTTTTGTACAGCAAAATTCAGGGCACCTGTAACCAAACTGAGCATGCCAATATTTAGTTCTACCTTAGCAAACCCGGAAAATATCTGTAACGAGTATAACACAGCTACTTTCCGAGAAATAAGCCGTTGATTCAAAATGCCATACAATTGGTACATCGAGTAGAAAAGTTTTAATTTAAAAATAACATCATTATCGTAAATTAATCTTCTTGAGACCTTCTCTGAATGTTGCTCACCACAGCAATACACACACACAGTGTTCTTATTTGTGCCTTGTCTTACCAATTTTATAGTCATTAAGTAATTTTCACCCTTACCGGTTGACTGTTAGAGAATGCCTTGCGGCATTAAGTCCGCCATTTGCTGTAATCTTAGCGATAAAGTTTAAATAAATAAATAAAATAATTTTATTCTTAAATTTTATGTTTTTTACTTTTAACTTTGACGTATTTTATGTTACCGTAAATGTAGTGACGGGGATAGTAATATTTTGAGACTACTATTTAATGTGGTCGGATTCGCGCTAAAATTCGATTTCATCGCCATGCGGACCGCAGCCCAAAACAAAGAGTATTTCTTTGTTTTTTGACACCGACAAAGAGTATATTTTTATTTTATTATTTTTTAACTAGGTCAAACTGTCATAGGAGAGGCAAAGAGACCTAATTCCATGCAGCCTTCTTCTTATTTTTGTTATGGCAATCTACTTTCCTCTTGGAAGTAATTTTTGCCAGTGTCATGTTTTGAATAGTTCAGTATTTCTAGATTTTCTAGTAGATTGTTTCAGTTTACATTAAAATGCGGGTGCATCACATTCCAATGCTGCTTGAAGCATTTGGCAGCAAGTATATCAAGACAGTTTACTCGGTAAGTTTTGCCGAGGTAGCGACCACTACAATAAAAGTCTCAGCTTCACACAACCAAGATCGCGCCTATTTTCATTATCCCACATATTGTTCAGTTGCATAGACACTTATACCACAAAACTGCACCAATTTTAAGACACAATATCCACTATGAATCAATTTGCGAATAATAAAAATAGTCACCGAACTGAATTCGACAAAATCCCGCCAAAAACACTCCATGCAGCCAAATAGATTTTTTTTTTTTTACTTCCTCTTGATTTTTTTTTATTCGTTTGTGCATGTAGAATCGATGCTTGTTGGTATTATCTTTTTCTTAACGTGTCGACTCGGTATATGTATAATTATATTTGTGAGGACCAGAACTCAGCCACTGATATCGCATTATCGCGTTGGTATTATTATTATGTAGGTATTATTTCGTTGAAATTGTCTTTTCTGTATTTTATAGGAAGTAGAATTGTTTTTTTTTTTTGGTTTGTCTGTCGGTTGTCGTCACCAAGTAGGCTCTGTAGCACTGTAGCATTGCTGAGGTTGGGGCCTTGTTGGCCGCACACAAAATAGTTCGTGTAGGTACATTGTTTTCTTTTTTTTGCTTTATAACTTTTATTTTTAATTACCTTACTGTCTATAATGTTTTACGGTCAATAAATAGTCTTTCTTTCTTCTTTCTTTCTTCTTAGTACCTAACTAATAATATGTGTATATACTGAATGGGTAATAGTAAAAAGCATTTTCTTTAATTTTCTTTCTTTCTTATTAGTAAGCTTGCCACAAAAATATAAATACTTATCTATAGTTCTATTACTTACTTTTATACTTACCTTTATAATTCTAATGAGTGTTCTCAGAACAGATCAAGCCTTGTTTGCAGGCGAAAAGATACATAAAAATCATATAAAACATATATTTTAAATCAGTTGAAAATTTTGCACTTTAATAATCGGAAACCGGGGCGCTGCCAGAACGATGGACACAAAGCGCTCGGCCGCGCGATAAAGTGCGGGAGCGAGACAGTTGCGAGTAAAATAAGTGGGTGGGGGGCAGCGAACGCACGTAAAAATTTTGCAAGCGGACTCTTAAAGTGCTTGAGGTAGCAACATTTATATTATACCACCATTATAGATACGAAAAATTGTTTGCCATTAACGCCACTCTATAACTGTAATGTAACTCTCAGTGTTAAAATAGTGAGCATTATAACCATTCTATTACTTATAGCGCTATAAGACGTGGGCCCAAATAAGAGGTTGTAAGGGGTTAGAGCGTGCTCTAACACCAATTGCTAAAACCTTTGTATAACTCTTGCTTGCCAAAATCACTTTTAAATAACTATTTTAACACCAATTCTTATTACCAAAATGCTAGTTGGGGTTTGTTTATTGCTGAAGGCAATTTATGGTCTTAAACAAGTGTCACGCTCTTGGAACGAAAAAGTAAATGAAGTGTTGTTGTCACTGTTGTGATTTAAACGTTCAAGGTATGACACATGTCTATATTATAAAGACAATGTTTATATAATGTTATATGTCGATGATTTTCTAATATTTTATGATAACACTGAGAAGAAAAATCAACTTTTAGAAAGTCTGAGGGAGAATTTCAAAATCAAAGACTTAGGCAAAGCACGGAAAGTTCTTGGAATGGAGCTAACTAGAGAAAATGGTGCATTGCGAGTTTCATTAAGTAAGTTTACTAAGAAACAGTTGGCGGATTTTGGTCTGGCGGATTGCAAACCAGTGAAGACTCCAATGGAGTTAGATCTTCACACGGTGTTGGCTGAAGGGGAAGGAAGTGAAGTGTTGGGTCACCCAAACCGGCTCCGATACCAGTCATTGGTAGGAGCGCTAAACTATCTTGCGTGCAATACTCGCCCAGACATTTCGACTGCAGTAAGTTTCTTATCTCAGTATAATTCGTGTTGTCATCAGGTCCACATGAAAGCGGCCAAGAGGGTACTACGTTACCTTAAGGGAACGACAGATCTCGGCTTGATATTTAAAGCGAGCACGAGTAATTCTGTGAACGTTTCTGGCTACGTAGACGCGGATTGGGGCGGAAACGTGAAAGACAGGAAGTCGTTTTCAGGATACAACTTTAAGGTCCAGTTTCTTGGGAGTGCAAGAAACAAAACTGCGTAGCATTATCGTCTACAGAGGCAGAATATATAGCGCTGTCGGAGGCTTGCAAGCAGGCTACTTACTTGCGAAGTTTTCTTGCTTCTCTTTTACAAGTGGCGGCGCAACCCGTATCTTTGTACGTAGACAACCAGAGTACGATAAAGCTTGCGCAAAACGGACGAAGCATATTGACATAAGGTTCCATTATGTTCGTCAATGTGTCGAAGACTCAACTGTTCAGTTACAGTATGTGGCTACTGAGGACAACGTAGCTGACGTTCTGACCAAGCCGTTGGGACGCATAAAGTTTGAGAAGTGTGTTTCGGCCTTAGGTCTAGCATAACTTGACTGAGTGTTAGTATGAGTGTTCGGATGTTGTGTTAGCTGTTGTGTGATGCATGAATGATGAGATGATGCTCGTTTGAGGGGAAGTGTTGGCGTTTTGACAGATTGACCCAGGCAACACCTGTTTCCTAGTAACTGTTGACTGTCAGTTGTGTAAAATTTTTGAAGAAACTAAAATTATTATATCTGCAAACTACACCATCTTTATTTATTCCACGCTCTGCCTAACTATTATAAGAATTAGTGACCGACCGAAGTTTCAGTTTCGGTTTCGGCCAGTTTCGGTCAAAAATATTGGCCGAAACTTTCGGCTCTGCCGAAACTCGTTGTTCGATACAGCAACTGAACTGCAATCGAAACTTTAACGTCATTGTTATCAGATGCGTTTGAAAATGCCATTACCCGATCAGATGTGAGCATCTGTTGTTCAGATGTGACAGATAGCACCCATTAAAGAGCCAAATTATTTTATAATTCGCCGTGTATTAGATAAGTGCACACGTAACGCATTAGATTTAGAAATGATTCGATTGAAACAAGAGTGATTGTTACTACGGCCGTTTAATGTTTTATTGTATAACAGTACCTAAAGTCTGTTCATCCTTACATGTCTTATTTAGTAAACAGTTTTTGACAGTTGTCATACGTCTTTTAAACTTAAATCGTTATTAAAAAATATGTTAGTAACTTTATGAAATTGTTGTTAATTTATTAACAATTTATTTCGTAATCTATGTGTGGAAAACCATTTGTTGTATTTTATAAATGATTATTTCAATAAAGAGTTGGGTGAAGATTGTTTACCATATAAGACAAGTAAGAATGGACAGACTTTACTAAAAAAGGTATCTAACAAAAAATTATTGTATTGAGCTCATCTATAACCCCTTAGCAGGAATACGTCAGTGTAATTTGTGCTACTGTTAACAATACAAAAATATTTTATATTGAAAAAGCTATACCTACAGCTTTATTAGATATAAGCATACTATCAAAGCATTGAATAAAATAAAAGTAGGTAAGGTACTACTTGAAAATTACTAGCTCATAGTAATAAATAGAATTTCTAGTTTAAAACAAATAAAAATATTGTTGTTGTCACATTTTCCTCTTCCATTAGTGACTGACTGATAACAAAAGCATTGATATGTCAGGTACTTATGGCAGCCATTACATGGTCATGCAAGCGTCAGTCAAATTCCATCAGTCATGAATTACGTTGACTGATCAGTCAGATGGAAAGAACAAATCACATCATGCAACCATCAGTCACTACATTACACGGTAGGTTAATCGTCAGTCACAACGCGTGACTGTAGTTAAACTGACAGCAAAACCTACCGTGTATTGTGCCTTAATCACGTAACATTACTTTGTGTCATAGGTCGACGCCCGGCCACGGTGCAAGAAAAGGCTGTGGTTTAGTCAGTATACTGTACGGGTACGTACTTTATGGTACCCAAAAGGAAAAAACCAGTACCAGTGCATTTCATGGGTCCTGGCCCGGCCACGCTTCTATCATCAATAATAGCTAACTTTATGACATTATTTATATCGGGGGTTACTGTACGGGTTACGTACCCTAAAAAAGACGTATTATTTCTTTTAAAAAAGTTTGTTAAATGCAGTTTAAACACAAATTTAACTTTAGACGACAAAGCGCCTGGCGATAATTTGAGAGCAATAATGTAACTTTACGTTTATGAGTTTATGTACAGGCGCTTACAGCACAGCCGAGAGATAGTCTTCATACAGTCGGCCATCGGAGGAATCGTCTAGACAGAGCAATCGTGCGGGGTGGTGCGGTATAGGAGGGGGGTGGGAGGGCCCGAGAGCCCATACTTTGGCAATGTATGCATCTCGGGCCCTATCCCGTCAGGTCTTATGCTTTCGATTGGGTTACATTGTATTATATTGAAAGTAGTGTTTGCAATTTTTTGATGTTGGTGTCGTGAAAAAGTGTTTTTAGCACGATTTTGATATTAGATTTGAAATTCAAAATGGCGGCCGCACATTGATGTATTTCTTGATATTGGTGTATTTTTGTTTGCGATGAATGGGCCGATTTCGACGAAACTCGGTTTTTGGTACTATTTTGACAAGAAAACAGCAACACGATGTTGAAAAAGAAAAAAAATCAAGATGGCGGCCAAATTTTTTGTTTGTGGACCGATTTCAATGAAACTCGGTTTTTGCTACTGTTTTGACAAGAAAACAGCAACGGAATGTTAAAAATGTAAAAAATTCAAGATGGCGGCCAACTTTTTGGTTTTCGGGCTGATTTCGATGAAACTCGGTTATTGGTAGTATTTTGGCAAGAAAACAGCAACGCAATGTTAAAAATGTAAAAAATTCAAGATGGCTGCCAACTTTTTTGTTTGTGGGCCGATTTCGATGAAACTCGGTTTTTGGTAGTATTTTAACAAGAAAACAGCAACGCAATGTTAAAAATGTAAAAAAATCAAGATGGCGGCCAACTTCTTTGATTGCGGGCCAATTTCAATGAAACTCGGTTTTTGGTAGTATTTTGGTAAGAAAACAGCAACGCAATGTCAAAAATTTAAGAAATTCAAGATGACGGCCAACTTTTTTGTTTGCGGGCTGATTTCAATGAAACTCAGTTTTTGGTAGTATTTTGGTAAGAAAACAGCAACGCAATGTAAAAAATGTAAGAAATTCAAGATGGTGGACAACTTTTTTGTTTGCGGGCTGATTTCAATGAAACTCGGTTTTTGGTAGTATGTTGGTAAGAAAACAGCAACGCAATGTTAAAAATGTAAGAAATTCAAGATGGCGGCCAACTTTTTTGTTTGCGGGCTGATTTCAATGAAACTCGGTTTTTGGTAGTATTTTGGTAAGAAAACAGCAACGCAATGTAAAAAATGTAAGAAATTCAAGATGGTGGACAACTTTTTTGTTTGCGGGCCGATTTCGATAAAACTCGGTTTTTAGTAGTATTTTGACAAGAAAACAGCAACGCAATGTAAATAATAATAAAAAATTAGATGGTGGCCAACTTTTATGTTTGTGGGCCGATTTCGATAAAATCGGTTTTTGGTACTATTTTGACAATAAAATAACAAAGCAATGTTAAAAAAATAAAAACTCACTTTTTGGTATTATTTTGACAAGAAAATAGTACCAAAAACCGATTTTCATCGAAATCAGCCCACAAACAAAAAAAAAATAGCCGCCATCTTGGAATTTTTATATTTTTAACATTGCATTGTTATTTACTTGTTAACTTAAAATAGTATTAAAAACCAAGTTTCATCGAAATCGGCCCAAAAACAAAAAAGATGGCCACCATCTTGGGTTTTAATTTTTTTTAACATTGCTTTGTTATTTTCTTGTCAAAATAGTACCAAAGACCGAGTTTCATCGAAATCGTCCCACAAACATAAATGGTTGTGCGTAAGCGATAAAAAGATAAAAATTAAATGGACTGTATAATTTAGGATAAGAAAGCTATTCTGAAATTCAATAGTTACGCGATCAGTCGACAAAAAAGGTTGTGAAGGAAAATTTGGCACCTGGATAGAGGGCGGGAAGCTGCAGCCGCTGGTTGAGGTGTCGTTGGAGGGCCCTCGGTTCTGCAGGTTTTCTCACTTCACTGCACCGTTCACAATTAACAGTTTGCTGAATGTTTCAGGATTACGACGTGGAATTTCCAATAAATGCGAAAATTAGCGATGCGCGCGCGTGGTAGGTTTGCGGCCATATATCAACACACACTTGAATGTTCGAGAGAAACGAGGCGTTGCGGTCGCAACTTTACGTCGCTAGATGGCGCGATATGTGCGGGAGATAGGAATATGGAAATAAAGGGCGGGATGTCGACAAATTTAAATTAAAGAAATTCAAATCGGTTCAATCCATCACTTGGCGCAACCATTTCCCCCCCGGCTTGAAGGGTTACCTTCAAAAAAAAAGGAAGAACAACTGCCTATATAGTTGCTTCAAAGCTAAATGCTAACTAAACTATAATGCTATCAAACTAAACTAAGCTAAACCTAATCGAACAAGCTAAATTATGAATGTTGTTGAAGTTACTGTTGATTAGGCAAAGGACAAAGACGAATAACTGGTCGTAAGTACGAGCCAGTTGCGGTTTTAACTCGAACTATACGGGTGATCCCATTTGACCCAGGGAAAACTTCCTCTACTACCCCAAGCGGCCAATGTAACGGAGGGATGTTTTCAGTTAAAATAACCACGACAGTACCGACAGTAATAGGGTTCGATGGAGTATTCCATTTCTGACGTGACTGTAGCGTATGCAAATAATCTGTTCTCCAACGCCTCCAAAACGATTGAACGAGCTTATCCAATAAAGCGTGACGCGAGAGAAGATGAAGTCGATCTTCCTCTATTTCTAACGCGGGCAAATATTTTAACGGTGTCACATTTAAAAAGTGCGCTGGAGTCAGTGCAAGCGGCTCCGAGGGATCACTAGACAAGGTTCTACAAAGAGGACGCGTGTTCATAACGGCCTCGACTTGAGTGAGCACGGTGCTCAGCTCTTCAAACGTAAGAATCTGCTCACCTATAACGCGAAACAGATGCGACTTTAAACTTTTGATGTTAGCTTCCCAGTTGCCACCAAAGTGGCTTGCGGCGGGCGTATTGAACGACCACTCAATGCGGTTTTCAGCTAATACGTGGGCGAATTCCGTGTTAAAATGCTTCGAGCGCAAAAAATTATGTAGTTCAGAAAGGCTACGACGAGCTCCGACGTAATTCGTGCCGTTGTCCGAATACATTCGAGATACGGAACCCCGACGCGACAAGAATCTTTTAAATGCAGCCATGAAGCACGGCGTGCTCAAATCACTAGCTAATTCAATATGAACGGCGCGAGTCGTCATACAAATGAAAAGACAAACATACGCTTTCGTGGAGCGTATACCACGACCGCGATGAACTGTCACCCGGAATGGGCCCCCGTAATCCGTGCCTGTGTGTACGAACGCTTTAGCAGCCTGAACGACACGACAAGAACGATGGTCGGCCATTTCGGGCGCGATTGACTTCGGGCGAAGTTTGAAACACGGAATACATCTATGAACTATCGAACGAATCAACTTGCGTGCGGAAAGAATCCAGTATTTCTGGCGCAAAATCGACATTAATAAATCTGGACCTGCGTGACAATTCACCTTATGGTGATATTCGACTAAAAGATCAACGATATGATCCTTGCGCGGGACAACTATAGGATGCATTTGATCGTAGTTCAATTCAGACTGGCTCAAGCGACCACCAACTCGAATGAGGCCATCCTTCAAAAAAGGTTTCAAATGTTGAAAAGCGTGGCTACAAGGTTTATTTAATTCTAAATTTCTAATTTCAGACGAAAAATAAAATCGCTGAAGTTCACGAAGTACAATTAACTCAGCCTTGTTCAAGTCAGAGGCGGTAACGTACTTGCGACGCGGAAGGATTTTCAAAAAGCGACAAATAAAAACGACACTACGTAAAAGAATCGACCACGATGAAACACGACTAGCCAACGCTAAAATAGTCGATCTTTCGGCGGGCGGTGCGGTAGCAACTAAAGAGGTTTTCTTTTCCTCTGGTGGTGTGGACACTGTGGCGGGGTTGAAAGGACAAATAGGCCATTCGTCAGGTGGGGTTCGGCACCAGGAAGAGCCATGAAACCACAATGGATGATTCAAAATTTGTGCAGGTGTTAACCCACGAGACAAACAATCGGCGGGGTTGTCTGTACCTGAGATGTGATAAAAGTTTTGCGGCGCCAATTCCGACTGAATTTTTGCCACCCTATTTGCGACGAATGTATCCCAACGATGGGGTGAAGAATGTGTCCAACACAAAGCTATGGTTGAGTCCGAAAATGCGAAAATTCTATCTATATTTATGCGGTTATGACAACTATTAACGATTGAACTTACAAGCTGGGCTAGAAGCAATATAGCGCACAGCTCGAGACGAGCGAGAGAAACTACTTTACTAGGGGCTACTTTAGATTTAGCGCTGATGAGGTGCAGTGAAATATCGTCACCATTACGGACGTGGAAGTACACAACACCCCCATACGCTTTCTCGCTAGCGTCTGCGAAACCTAAAATTGTTACAATACTATTATTTGAGATGCCAACATGGCGCGGTATTCTAATTTGCTCGAGCAAAGGAAGCTCGGCTCTAAAGCGGTCCCACAGTTTAAGAATGTGGTCAGGAGGAGTGTCGTCCCAGTCACAGTTGGACAGCCAAAGTTCTTTTATAAGAAGCTTTGCATACAAGACGACAGGTGCTACAAATCCCATAACATCCCATATGCGTGCGATACACGACAATATGGTGCGCTTAGTACAGGTTGACGGTGTAGGGCAAACTTTCAAACTAAACATGTCGGACGAAGGTGACCAACACAAACCGAGAACCTTGTGCGTATCATTACCATCAAACTCCTTGACAGTTGACAAGCGATGCGTCGGTGGAATCGAATCCAAGACCGATTGCGAATTACTATTCCATTTTACGAGATCAAAATTACCAGCCTTCATGAGATCAATTACTTCAGCCGCAGTTGCGACAGCTTGATTTTCGCTCTGCACAGAATAAATATAGTCGTCCATATACAAACCGGTTTCTACAGTCTCCTTAGCCTTCGGGTATTTGTCCCCCTCATCGGCGGCGAGCTGCTTGACAGTGCGAAGAGCGTGGAAGGGGCTGGATTTAAGTCCAAAACAAACGCGATTAAATTCGTAAACCTGTAAAGGCTCCTGCGGTGAAAATCTATACAAAATGCGTTGGAATCGGCGATCCGATTCGCGAACACCAATACAAAGAAACATTTGTCTAATGTCGGCTGAAAGCGCGACAGCGAATAAGCGAAAGTTAACTATAATTTCAAACAAATTGCCTTGGAGATTTTGCCCGCTATGTAAAATATCGTTTACCGAAACATTCGAACTAGTTTTGGCGCTGCCATCTAAGACAACGCGCAACTTGGTGGTTAGTTTATCCTCACGGATAACTCCATGGTGCGGTATGATATACGAAGGAGCATGCTGCGTTCCTTCAGCTTCGGGAGGCGCGGGTCTAATAAAGCCCTTATCCAAATATTCGATTATTACATTATCGTAAGCCTCCTTCAACTTTGGAGATGCTTGCATTTTTCGTTCTAAACAAAAGAAGCGTTTTTCGGCTGACTGAAACGAATCTCCAAGCGAATTAACATCACCCTTAAAGTGGAGTGCGACAATATAACGACCATCACTATCGCGAGTAGTAGTGCGGCTATAAAACTCTTCACAAAGTTTATCATCAGGGCTGACAACAGGAGGTACATTCACCTCTTCCATCTCCCAGAATTTACGGACGGTGGAGTCCAGCGGCTCGGTGGCGCAACAATATGACACTGTCGAGTTATAATCTAAACAAGCGGGTGCGGAACCAACAACAACAAAACCAAGAACCGTCTCTAATGCGAGCGGCGCGGGGTGCGACGAGTGACCTTGAACCTTATGCTGCAACAGGAGGTGCGGGAAAATCGAAGCGCCAACTAACAAATCAATATCTCCTGGAACGGCGTAAGTATCATCGGCCAAAGGCAAATCTCTAAAATTAGTCAATAATGCGGTATTGACTGCGACAGTCGGTAAAAGTTCGGTAACTTTATCGACAACTAACGAATCCATCGAAAAACTAACGCTATAATTAAAACGCGAGTGGAATTTAATTCCTACAGAACCTTGAACGGCTTTAGTGGAACCCCCAATACCTTTCACAACGTTACAGGCAGGGCGGTTATTTATATGCAAACCAAGACGACTACAACAATTTTTACTAATAAAATTACTTTGAGATGCACTATCTAAAAGTGCGCGTACACTATGTCCCCTACCATGCGAATCGTAAACAATAACTCGAGCGGTTGCGAGGAGTACCGTAGTAGGGCTTGTGTGCAAACTCGATAACGAGGAGCACAAAGCAACATCATCGTTCGGCTGGAGACGTGCGGGCCGCGCGGCAGTGGCGCCGCCGTCGCTGGGCGCGGACGGAGACGAAAACACGCGAGCGCACTCCGAGTCGCGGCCCAACGGCGCGGGCGGCTGTGACGTCACAGCGAGCGGACTTCGGCTAGGCATGGCGGCGGCGGGTGCATTGCTAACTACAAGCGAATTATTTCCATTAACGTGCGAAGTTCCGACTGTGTTTAAATTGGATGCGGCATTATTATTTTCGAAGTGTAATAATGAATGGTGTTTACCATTACACTTGCGACAAAAATGATTCGAATTACAAGATGAGACACGATGTTTCTCACTGAGACAATTAATACATAAATTATTAGCACGAACAAATTTATAGCGATCGCCAGGGGTGAGCTTATTGAACTCCGAACATTTATAAAGTTGGTCGTGGTGACCCTGACACAAAGAACATTTTTTCGAATGCGATGCTTGCGAAGTTGCGGGTTCGAAATTAACAAAAGAATGCGTAGACTTCGTCGCTGGCTTATTATTACGATTATTAGGACTATTTTTCGTAACTCCATGGTTTAACGAAGTTCGTTGCAAAATTCTAATATGTTGACGAACGAAAGTTTCTAAATCGTCGAACTTAGGTATTTGATAGCCACGTCTATCCATTTCAAATAAGCGAACGGTTTCAGAATCTAATTTCTTTAACCCAATATACAAAAACAAAAAATCACAGAGGTCATCGACCTTGAGATTCTTAAGCGCGCGAACAGCTGATGCAAAGGTATCTAGGAATTTTTCTAAATCGTGTTCATTGCAGGAAGAACTATTTTTCAAATTAAATATTTGATCTAAATAAGCGGTTGTTACTAAACGTTTATCTTCGTATTTGACCTTCAAAGTATTCAAAATCAAACTATAATTTTCGGCGCAAAGCGTTATTCCCGCGTAAACGGTTTTTGCTTTCCCGGTGAGTTTACTGACTAAATAATGTAATTTTTCGTGATCCGATAACGAATTATTTTTATGAATTGTGTTTTCAAAACTAGCGAAAAATAAAGGCCAATTTTTTATATCGCCATCAAATTCGGGAATTTGAAGGGAAGGTAATTTAGGTCGGTCCCGTTTTAACAGATCAAAACCGGCTAACCCGGGTTTCGACTCGGTATCTACTACGGGCGCTTGCAATAACTTAGCGACACGTTTTATTTTACAAATTAAATCTTCGAATGATGACATGGCGTCATAGCTTACTAAGAACTCGGGATTTAATTCTAATTCAACGGAGTTTATTTTATCGAGTACATTTTCGAAATCTAAGCGTAATGTATCTACGGTTTCTACCGAGGATAAAAATAAATCTTTCGTTGATTCATCGGCGATCCGCGATGAATAATCAGAAATCAATTGCATACGCTTAAAAAGACTATCCTTTTTAGCATGTAATATTTTTAACAGTGTCTCCGGAGGCATTTTCGGAGGCATTGTCAAACAACAAACTAACTAAAATGCTAAACTAACGAACGATCAAAATGGAAGCGGTGAAGAACAGCGACGCGAGCGAGCGTAGGTACTTAGTGCGGACGAACTATACCTACCCGCGCACAAAATATATTACTATGCGGTACGGCCGAAACTACGAATTATTATGCGAAATAAAGTATCTAAATGCGTACATTCCTTATGGAATGAAAACTATAGTGCGTTTATTCCCTATGGAATAAAAACTAATGCGATTCTATGACTAAATATTGCGAAATACGACTACTACCTATGCGTTTATTCCCTATGGAATAAAAAACGAATGCGATTTTATGATGAACTATTGCGAAATTTGCGAACTATAGGTAACTATAGGTACTACGAACTAAAGAACGGATCAAAATCCGGATCGCATGGACCAGGAAATGGTTGTGCGTAAGCGATAAAAAGATAAAAATTAAATGGACTGTATAATTTAGGATAAGAAAGCTATTCTGAAATTCAATAGTTACGCGATCAGTCGACAAAAAAGGTTGTGAAGGAAAATTTGGCACCTGGATAGAGGGCGGGAAGCTGCAGCCGCTGGTTGAGGTGTCGTTGGAGGGCCCTCGGTTCTGCAGGTTTTCTCACTTCACTGTACCGTTCACAATTAACAGTTTGCTGAATGTTTCAGGATTACGACGTGGAATTTCCAATAAATGCGAAAATTAGCGATGCGCGCGCGTGGTAGGTTTGCGGCCATATATCAACACACACTTGAATGTTCGAGAGAAACGAGGCGTTGCGGTCGCAACTTTACGTCGCTAGATGGCGCGATATGTGCGGGAGATAGGAATATGGAAATAAAGGGCGGGATGTCGACAAATTTAAATTAAAGAAATTCAAATCGGTTCAATCCATCACTTGGCGCAACCATTTCAGTTAGCCGCCATCTTGAATTTTTTACATTTTTAACATTGCGTTGTTGTTTTCTTGTCAAAATAGGACCAAAAACCGAGTTTCATCGAAATCGGCCCGCAAACAAAAAAGTTGGCCGCCATCTTGAATTTCTTACATTTTTAACATTGCGTTGCTGTTTTCTTGTTAAAATACTACCAAAAACCGAGTTTCATCGAAATCAGCCCGCAAACAAAAAAGTTGGCAGCCACCTTGAATTTTTTACATTTTTAACATTGCGTTGCTGTTTTCTTGTCAAAACAGTAGCAAAAACCGAGTTTCATCGAAATCGGCCCACAAACAAAAAATGTGGCCGCCATCTTGATTTTTTCTTTTTTAACATCGCATTGCTGTTTTCTTGTCAAAATAGTACCAAAAACCGAGTAACCCAATCGAAAGCGTAAGCCCTGACTGGATAGGGCCCGAGATGCATACATTGCCAAAGTATGGGCTCTCGGGCCCTCCCACTCCCCTCCTATACCGCACCACCCCGCACGATTGCTCTGTCTAGAAGCCTCCGATGGCCGACCGTATGAAGACTATCTCTCGGCTGTGCTGTAAGCGCCTGTACAAGTGTACATAAACTCATAAACGTAAAGTTACATTATTACTCTCAAATTTTTGCCAGGGGCTTTGTCGTCTAAAGTTAAATTTGTGTTTAAACTGCATTTAACAATTTTTTTAAAAGAAATAATACGTTTTTTTAGGGTACGTAACCCGTACAGTAACCCCCGATATAAATAATGTCATAAAGTTAGCTATTATTGATGATAGAAGCGTGGCCGGGCCAGGACCCATGGGTTGTAGCCCGGCCACAAAAAATGCGCTACAACTCGTGAAATGCACTGGTACTGGTTTTTTCCTTTTGGGTACCATAAAGTACGTACCCGTACAGTATACTGACAAAACCACAGCCTTTTCTGGCACCGTGGCCGGGCGTCGACCTATGACACCATTACTTTCACTATACTTTTAACGACAGCCAATTTAAACTGATACATTTCTATTGAATTTCATGTTCGGAACTTCGGAGTTCGCCAGCCGGCTTGAATCGGCGCGATCGTGTTGAGTTTGATGTTTTACGTGGTTTAGTGTATATACCTTCAGTTACTTGATTGATTTTAATTGTGAAAAAACTGTAAAATATTTATATATAATAATAATTAATTCTGATAGGTAGTTCAATAAAGCACAACAAATAACTGATTATATGACTATTGTTAAACAAGAAATAATGTTGATTTAAAAAAGTTGACTTACAAAAGTAAGTTTAACATATTGTCTATGTTTTGTCATAATTATTTTTTATTGTTAATTTAATGTAAAAAGAGCTATTTTTGTTACATACCTACTTCAATGATTGATTTCTATTTTATTTAATTGTCGGACGGATAATTATAAACACCAGCCGTTATACACACAAACGATATAACTTTGTAGCCTTAGGGTCCCCCCAGACCTACTGGTTTCGTTTCTTTGCTTTGCTGTTCTACTTGCTATTTAGACCGCCGGCCAACCAGGGTCATTTTCAATCTATCGCATATTTGGACCAGACCAAATTGGCAAGATAGCCATTAGCTTGGTGTTATCAAATATCATCGTCTGGGTTGCGAAGTAGGAAGCTTCTGGGAGATATGCCACCCTGAACACAGTCTCCGATTGCTAAAAATAAATTGATCGCATATTTATATAAATTGTGAACAGGGTTGTGGGTGTCATAATTACCTATCTGAACTATTTTTTTGTGTTTTCATAACGATCGTTTAAGGAACAAAGCTCACAAGAACATTCTTATATGTGAAATGTACTTAGATTGAAAATATGCGATAGATTGAAAATGAGCCTCTTGGCCGGTGGTCCATTGCCGAACAGCAAAGCAAAGAACGGAAACCGGTAGTTCTGGGGGGACCCTTAGTTCTCCGCCGGCCAACGATTGACCGAGCTGTGAGCTGTGATCCAATGATTGCCAATCATTTCGGCAAGCCAATCATGTATGAATATAACATTTCCAGGCATTTAGGCTGGTGGAAAAGTAGTGCCAGGCAGTATCAAACTTACCACCTTTTCGCGCACCTTTAATGCTGCCAGGCACTACTTTTCCACCAGACAAAATGCCTGGCAATGTGATATATTAGATTTAAATACATTATTGGCTTGCAAATTGTATATCTTTAATCAGTTTTCAGCCCCTTTTTTTCCCCTACTCCCACCCCCCCGCTGAAAATATGCCAGGTGGCCGGATCTGTTAATAATGATAGAATGGCAAACTAACAAGAGGGGTTTCGTCGCTCTGTTAATTGTATACCTATTTCCGGGGCCAGCTCTTAGTATATTATTAAATTTTGCATACACATCTCAGGGGTACATTATATTACATATAAAGGGTGTCCCAAAACTTTGCCACATGGAGGGAAAGTACCTTAAATATTGAAGATAGGAAATTTTACTAAATTAAGACTTCATTTTGTTTTTAAAAAGAAACGGTACTACATTCAAAGATTTTTTTTAAATTGTAATAATAAAATCCGTAATAATTAGAATTTAAATAATACTAAATAATATACTAGAAAAAATACGACTCGCACCAGATCAATACTCAGACGGGAATCGAACCCGCGACCTTTGGATATCCGGTCCAATGCTCTGACCGCTGAGCTA
This sequence comes from Agriphila geniculea, assembly GCA_943789525.1. NCBI lineage: Eukaryota > Metazoa > Arthropoda > Insecta > Lepidoptera > Crambidae > Agriphila > Agriphila geniculea. The sequence goes on along the minus strand of OX038898.1, from coordinate 5,699,587 downwards.
CCGAGTCACTTCGTGTCAAGTGACTCGGTAGCTCAGCGGTCAGAGCATTGGACCGGATATCCAAAGGTCGCGGGTTCGATTCCCGTCTGAGTATTGATCTGGTGCGAGTCGTATTTTTTCTAGTATATTATTTAGTATTGTTTAAAAATAGCATTGTAAATGCAAAAATCTCAAATTTAAAAATTTAAAAATAGAATTTAAATGTTAAATTTCATGATCTTCATTTCGTTTAAGATGCTGTGTCAATTAGGATAAAATTTTCCTTATGAGTAAACCTTGCGATTGGTGTCGTAAAAATAAAAAAATAAACTTTTGTGGTGGGTTCGATTCCTGGTTAAGGCAGGCGATTTTTCAAAAATCTTTGAAAGCAGGATTTGTTCCTCGTTCGCCCCACATGTTCGCCCCACATCAATTTAAAGTCTCGTTTCGCCCCACATTACTAAAACTGAAAAAGTACAGCCAGCAAATAAATCAAGCAGGTGCTTGGGATATAAAAAAATATTTTTTTTTTTACTTTAACCTTCATATTAAAATATTTAAACCATGGATTAGTTAATCTGTGTTGGTGTCCTTCTCAATCTCCTTTTGTTTGCAATGAGGTAAAATATGGTGAAGTGACAGTGATATTGCTTATTCCAACCCATGAGTCCAGTTTTTGAAAGAGGTTTTTAAAATTAATTAATGAAACAATTCTAGATATTAGGGTATATTTAAATAATCTTTATTATACAGTATCACAATCATAATCACAGAAATGCCGCTATAAAAATCTTCTTAATTCTACGTAGGTATCTATAACTAACAGTTTTAATAAAAACGTTAAGGAGATAAAAAATCAAACAATATTATCCTAGACTCGTAGATAATTGCCCCTAATGCTGAATATTGTTGATAGGGACCATCAAACTGAACAACTTTTACTATGGGACCAACTCTGAAAACTTGAAAAAAAATCAGCTGGTTCATAGAAAAGTTAATAACGAAAATATCAAAATGTATGAAACAGCTGATTTTCTTTTTCGTGATTACGGAGATGGTCCCATAGTAAAATTTGTTCAGTTTGATGGTCCTTATCTACCATATTCGGCATTAGGGGTATGTATTTGTAAAAATAGCGATATGAAATCACATAAAGAATCTTCCTTTGATCACTGAAATATTAATTGTACATAACTTTAACTAACGATTTCAATAACTACTGATAACGAAAAGAAATGCAATAAATATGGGTGAAGAATTTTTAACTGCCCGTAACCTTAGTGCAAACTATCATAATATTCGTATTTGCAAATGCAAATATAATAACAATATTAAATAAATTAGTGTGTTTATAGTTTTCAATAAAAAAAATATCATTACTTTTAATTTTTGTAATTCACAAATACAGAAATTGATAAGTTTTGAACTTATAAGTTTAGTAAGTTAAATAAGTGGCGTCGTAAATACGAAAATTCGTATTTATTTAAGTTTCATATTAGAAAAACTCATACTAGTCGTACTCCTTAACTTCTGCGGCTTATCGTATCACACGTTTTTTAAGAACTCACTTAATAGCCATAGACTGCTATTAATAAATTTAATTATCATTAAATCAAAATCAGATTAGGCAGACAGTGAGAACGAATTTTTTAAAATAAGTATTTGATTGATGTTAAATATATTATAGGCATTTCAAATAATACGAAATCTTTTTGCTGATTGTACTTACGAACAAGTAAGTAGGTAATGAAAAACATGTGGGGCGAACGAGTAATATGAAATGGGGCGAAATAGGATAAAATTAATAATATTTTGCCACGTGGTTCCCTTTGAATATTGCCTGCTGGGACCCACGAGACAAAAATTTAAGGTTAAAAAAATAAAAAATGGTATGGGTTGAAACGGTCTATATTACTAATAAGTTGGTTTACACCTTACATGAGAAAAAATTCACAAATCTAGCTCAGCGACAGGGGTCGCTACATGGGTTCTATTGGTTGGTGTGTGTCGGGTCGCAAAAGGAGTAAAAGTTACAGTTTATATTAAAATATCATCCCTAATTGGAAAATACCACGGTTCGTACTCACAATATTTAAAGAGTAAAAAAGCACCGACCTCGTGTGTCCTGTATTTACTAATGTGGGATTATTTAGACCTCTGAACTCCCTGGAGGATTATCATGTAGTTGTGGACAGCAACTCATCAGCACATGACGTGGCACGTGGTAGACCCAAAGACTATCGATGAAATTAATTTCCCATAGCTGAAACAAACGTGTAGGATTAACCAAACTGAAAAATAGACTTTGAACACGTTGTGGCTATGCAACATGGCGGCGTGGCGTGGGAAAAAATGTTTTCAACTTCTTAACAGGTCTTGCTAAAGCAGCAATCCTGTTTAGCAGGATTTCAACCCGCCTGCTCCCTCCACCCGTTTGAAATCTTTTGCCTGGCTGACTCCTCAAGCCACGGCAAGTAACCTCGAAGATCCTGGCAAACCTTCAGGCCAGCGACCAGAAACAAATGATGGTCTGCAACTTGAGGTTTTACCTGTAATAAACACCACCTCAGAAAATGTTCATGGCGTCTTACGAAGTCTGCCTTGAAACAGATATCACTCCACTTACCTCAGTAGCGTTTTCCTTTCTATAAATTATTCGACCGACATCGGCCGCGTTAAATAAAATAATCAAAATCCTTTCGTCATCTTTTTTCCTGAAAACTGAAGGCTCGCTTGGTGTTGCCTTAACCCGCTTCGATACTCCTTCCAAAACGTTCCGTTTTCCGAAATTCGAACACAATTGGAAATGAAATAAAATTACCAAATATTTTGCAAACAAAATTTAACCTACAGAAATAAATATCTGTGCGTCTCCTGACTATTGGGAGGGTGCGAAGGTATAATAATCGATCGCAGAGCCATATTTAATTTAAATGACCAAAAATGATTTCACAACACTTTGTCCACCCAAATCATAGTAATTTTGAAATTTACATTAATAAAACAATATGTATAGTATTTTTTAACATTTTGTCACAATGCCGCCATTACATATCAAAACGTCAAAACGGTCAGGTCAGAGCCAACAAAGTTGCAACACGCTAGGTGGCGCTAAAAGCGTGCACGGAGCCAATAAAACTTTTGGACAAAACGCAAAGAACTGTCAATCGACGCTTCAGCTAGCAAAAAGGTGTTCGCGCATAACTTCAACAAAAGTGTCAGATGGAAGAGCGTGACACGAGATGGCAACACCGTAGCTCCGAAATCTGCCTTCCTATTGGGCGTTGTTGCTATTGGTCGGAATCATCACGCGCGGCACGCGCCATCTTCTATCGTCTAATTCCTTGCTAAACTGAAGCGAAATTTGAGAGACTTTGCTCTGATTCTCAATGTTTATTATTTTCAAAGCCTTATGCCAATAATTAAAAATTCGAAAAGACATTTATTAAAGTTGCGACTGCTACAAAAAACAACCAATGACGTTAAAAGGGAGGTGCCAATTCCTGCAAAATACTGAAAACTACCATTGCGCTTCCGCGCCAAGATTTAAACTTGTGGATTGTCAGAACACAACGTTACAATTTTTAATAATTTCTATTTTGGGGCGAAGGAGGTATATTTTTTAGGACGAATCGTGATTTTTTTATGTGGGGCGAAACTCGTGGGGCGAACGAGGAATAAATCGAAGGCAGTTCCAATTATTTTTAAAAACAAAATGAAGTCTTCTCTCAGTAGGAATTCCCATCTTCAATATTTAAGGTACTTTCCCTCCGTGACATTCTGTATAGTACTTACCTTTCATCTAGAAAATATATACTGTTCGGGAACATTACTTTAAGACGATTTTTCGCCATAACAACACGGCCTACTGACGTGAATTATAAATAATAATAATAATATAAAATAAAAAACTGGTACCTTATATAAGTATTGTAAGTCAAGGGCAAAAGTTATTATTCTAAGGGGAAAAATAAATAAATTTAAAAAAATTTAAAACACGACTGCTCTGACAAAACAAACTAAAAAATTAAATAACAAGTGTCTTTGCAGTCGGGGGACCGTTTTGTGGAACAATTTTTAATCAAAGAGTTCCCCCGACTGCAAAGACACTTGTTATTTAACTTTTTAGTTCGTTTTTGGCAGAGCAGACGTGTTTTTAATATTTTTTAAATTTATTTATTTTTATTTCACACATTTTAGTGACAAATTATATAGTTTTGAAATGTGCTCATTAGGGCCTTTCATTTGATGCCCTTATTGTAATAACTGAAGAAAAAAATTGTTTTTCACATTTGAAAATTGCGTCGTACAGTCGCCATAGTGACTTTAAAAAAAATATAGCCGGTGTCACATAGGAATGATGTAAGGATTCTAACGATACCCTTTACATCCAAATCTGTTGAGCCATTAAGAACGTATGGTGGAATAAAGAAACTCACATACCCACAAACATACATGAACCCTGAACACATATACACTCCTTTTTGGCAGTGTAAAAAAGCTAAACTCTCATAAAAACTATTTACACGCGAGCGAAGTCGCGGGAAAAGCTAGGGAGGTCTGAAGTACAGTCTCTTGGACAAGTAAAAATATCAATCATCCAAGTTTCTCAAATACCTATGCTCGCATATGAAGCTAACAGGGTCTAATGTTTTACGATTTTTTTCAGAGCCTCCTACAATAATAATCAACGAAATTACTTTTGACAATTCGACCGCTCCAAATATTTACAAAGGTACAACCGGAGAAGAAGTTATCATTATTTGCCGGAAAAATGAAAAAAGTGGGACATTACGGTGGGATTATTGCAAAAGTATAAAACGAGGTAAGTAACAGAAAATGCAATGGAAAAACTAACCTTGACTGGGTGCAGCGAATTAGAAACTATGGAATAAGCATTCTGCTCAAAAAATGGCACCACACGAAAAGTACAAGGAACTAAGTGGATAGAGCTAAAAATTCTGGCATTTAGGTAATTATGAAGCACAAAGCGTCTGAACACTGGTTGCTTACTAGCGACCATAATTTGTATACTCATAGATGTTTACCACAGATACTGTGATATTTACCATACTTAAACGAAAAAATAAGATACGTTTTTTCTGCATCTTTTTACTGCCTTCATTGCATCATTTACACCATTTGACTATAAAGGATGTCATTTCTAATAAATTCTCTCTTTCTATCTTTTCTCTGCAATAAAAACTGAAATTTATTGAAAAGAACATTAACGTCAGTCACCGGGTGCGTGGCTGGCCCGACTAAAGCTGAGCGGGTTGTACTATTTCGGCCCCGTGGTGCCATTTTTTAAGCAATATTTGTTTGCAATTACACTTCCATAGATTTTAGTTCGCTGACTGGGCGTCGATTTGGCGCTCGCTCAGTTGTTGCCTTTGAAACTAATGCAGATGTTATATGTTTTAGATCCCAGTTGTCTTACAAAAGAAAATAATGGAACGGAAATAAAGTACGCTGCCCCAACCCTTGAACCGAAACTGAATATGACAGAAATTAAATGTGTATTCACTAATGTAAACGGGCGCAAAACTATTTCAAGTGTTTTGTTTGACATTAAACCTGAAGTCGAAACAGGCAAGTAACTATTTACTTTAAAAAAAAACTTGACTACACTTGTATGTTTATACTTATGGACTAAGACCTTTTTTTTTTTTTTTTATAGTAGGGTGAATGCGTTTATGCATCCCGTAAGTATGCTATATTTTAATTTCATGAAAATCCAATCAGCTGTTTTTACGTGATTAGGTGGGTCCCCACCAAACGAGCAGGCTCGTGCGAGGCCTGCTGCATGCGCCAAACCTACCTCGCGAGTCAGCGTGCTAGTAGCAACAAGCTTTCTGTAAGCTAGTTATCCCTAGGTTATCCATGTTTTTTTTATAAACGATTGATTATTTTTGAAAAAAACTAATAATGTTGTATTGGCTATCGATCTAAATATCGTAAAACAGATATTTTTTAAATAATTATCTAGTTTTGTTTTAATATATGAAAATTTACGCACGGGTCATTTATTACTTACATTAAAAAGTTGATTCACCTAAATAATAAACGTAATTAACAAAAATAGTAGGTAAGTACTTAAATTGCAGAGTCCTCTTGGACTCTGCAATTTTTACCTGTAGTCAATACGCTATTACTTAGTAGCGTATTGACAACAGGTAAAAATTACAAAAAAATCAAACATATTGTATAATTATGTTATGAGCGAGTTATGAGCGCCCAGGAAATATATGGAGCTTACTACGCATGTAGGGAGGGAGTGCGAGACATAAGCGCAGGCTTCCCTTGTGCAAACTGACCCAAAAAGTTCTACTGTGCATTCCAAGGCCAGCGCTCACAACTTGCCGTGAGGCGAGAACTGTTGTAAGATTTTTCAAGATTTAATTATTCTACATCGAAATCAAATGTTATAGAACAAAAAAAAAAAAAAAACCGACTTCAAAAAACCTGCCTCTAAAAAGCAAGAAATAATATTCAAATCATTAGATACGCATTATCATTGTTATAATAACAACACGTCTATTGAAGTCGGGAGGGGCTGGAGTACAACTTCCTTTTTTTTATTCTAAAAGCCCTACCCGACTTCGATAGACGTGTTATTATTATAATAATGATAATGCGTATCTAATGATTTGAATATTATTTCTTGCTTTTTAGAGGCAGGTTTTTTAAGTAGTTTTTTTTTTGTTTTTAAAACAATTTATTTATTTGTAAGTACCTTCTCTATTGGGTAGTGTAGGTATATTATTTGGTAGAAAAATCGGCTCAGTCAAACGTGAGATATTCGCGGAGAAACATACATTCATACAGGTCAAACTGAGAGAGAACCTTCTTTTTTTTCGGAGTCGGTTAAAAAGACTACACTAAAAGTATCCCTTTCCCAAAAAAAAAAATGTAATTCGGTTCATAAATAACAAAGTCGTCAAGGTAGTTGATGCAAAATCACAGTATTTTCAGGATTTCTTGAAAACTACTGAACCGATATGAATAAAAATAAAAGGGGACCATCTCGCAAAAGAACTCAATCGAACAAAAAGATTATCATCAAAATCGGTCCATAAATGTCGAAGATACGTGCGAACACCGGTAAAAAAACATACAATCGAATTGAGAACCTCCTTCTTTTTGTGACATCGGTTAAAAATACAAGTATAAGTATTTTTATCAAAACCAATGAGGTCTAATCATCGACAGGAAGAAAAATATGAAAAAATAAATAGGGAATTCCATTCCATACGTAGGTATGGTATGTATGTATGTCACTAAAATTTAAATTTCGACCCACTATGCTCCGCTTCCAAAAGTTGAAATCTATTCATCAGCAGGAAGAAAAATATGAAAATAATAACTAGGTAAGGTCATGTCACTCAAATTACATTTTCGACCCACTATGCTCCGCTTCCATGCATTGTAAATTCCTAGTACTAAACTAATCAACTAAGTTGTGATGAGAAGATAATTTAGATATTTAGTTAGGTCCTTACCTCTTTTTAGACTCGATCTTGTTCATAATTGTTTGCCTTACAATTTAAAAAAAATATTAATATGTAAGTGTAGCAATGTGAATACCTAAAACCAAAAATTCAATATTGTTTCTTTTCCTTTTTTTTTCATCTTCTTAAATGCAAAGAGAATTGTCCAGTTAATTTAAACTTTACTTGAAAAACTACACCTAAACCCGCTGTTAAATACCGCGCAGTACTTAAAATAATAAATATTGTGCGTGAGCGGCGACCGAGCTGCGAGCGACACGTCCTCCTTTCAAAGATAGCCGCAGCCGATTGTCAAATTACTCGACAGTGTTGCGGCTCGTACCATGCCCGTACGAAGGAAAGGGAAGGCATGAGCGCACGACTTGCTCAAAAATTAAAAACGTAAGCGACAAACGCTAAAAACTAAAATATCTCAAAATGTAAAAGTTTTTATTTAAAATAATAACGGTACATCATTTTGTTTAAGTTTAATACACCAAATGATGTAAAAATTACACCATAATATCTAGTGATTTCAAAGTAAAAACAATAAACGTGTTTTTGAAGAGGTTATTTCGGGAATTAATTCTATCGAGGAAAGTTGTCTCCATTATGTTTCTGTTTCTACAGTTTATTCGAGAATATCCTCTAGTATTCACTGTCTAAATTTCAAATTCGTATCTATCGCCGTTCCTGAGAAAAAATATCACCCACAACGTACTAAAAATTTACACCTCCTCTTAAAAAGGAATATGAAAAACGCTTCGTGCGCATGCATGGAATGTCAACCAGGGGCCGTACCGGCTAACGAATCGATTATCGAAAATTCTGCCGGGTTTCAAATTAAAACAGATAAATCGAGTCCCAATTGGGCCAAAATGGCGAACCCCAATTCATGATGTCACACGAACATCGATATCTTCCAAATTACGTCAACAGAAAGTACAAGATGAAATTCCTTACTTTGATTTTTCTGTTTTTAAGTTGAAACTCGGTAGACTTTTCGATAATCGATGCGTTAGCCGGTACGGCCCCAGATAGGGGTGAAACCCGCCGTGCGTCTGGACGACCGATGGTAGAACGGGAAAGATACTTGGGGAAATCCTAAAATAAACTGCCTAAAATAGAGGTAAACCGTTTTTCACTCCTCAACAAAAGTATTGCGAATAACCATAGGTTTAGGAAGGCTAATAAAAAATAAAGTCATAGTTCAGTAAAATTACGGGAGCTAATATGACAAAATTGATATAATTTGCAATATAAATAAATATATTTCGATGAAGCAACACGGTTTTATAAAAAAGCGATCAACTCTCAGTAACTTATTAGAATTTAAAAACTACCTTTGTCAAAAATTTGCTACGGGTGGTCAGATTGATGCAATCTACTTAGATTTTAGTAAAGCTTTTGACAAAGTCGACCATTCGCTGTTATGTCTTAAACTGTCTGGTTATGGTATTCACGGAAGCTTGTTGAGATGGATAATTTCATATTTGAGTAACCGTAGCCAACTTGTTACTGTGAGCGGGTTTTCTTCCAATCTGATCTCAGTCTCTTCTGGGGTCCCACAGGGCTCACATCTTGGGCCACTGTTTTTCGTCGTTTTTATCAACGATTTAATTGACAGCCTAGCATGCCCTGCCCTCGCATATGCAGACGATCTAAAAATCTTTACCGATGTAAGAGACGAGTCTCAATGTGCCATGCTTCAGGATGACCTTCGTAAGATTTATGATTGGTGTCTGTCAAATAACATGCGCCTTAATATTGATAAGTGTTGCATTATATCATTCACTCGTAAGCGGGTCAGACAAAATAAATCGTATTACATCGACGGAAAACTATTAAGTCGAAAACAAACAGTTAAAGACCTAGGAGTTTTGTTCGATGAGCAGTTATCTTTTCGTCCTCATTATGAATACATCACAAATAAAAGTCACAAGCTCTTAGGTTTCTTAATCAGGGCTACCAAGGAATTCAAGAATCCGAAAAGCATGCTTACTTTATTTTTAAGCCTAATCAGAAGTGTTCTCGAATATTGCTGTCCAATCTGGTCTCCATATTATATGGTCCATATAAATAGTATCGAGAGGATTCAAAAGCGTTGCTTACGCTTCCTCACTCGTAAATTTAATTATGGGCGATCACTTAATGATTACAACGCTAGGCTGGCTAAATTTGGTGTGATCCCTTTGCATGCTCGCCGTGAAAGGTACGACTTACTGTGCCTTCATAAAATATTGCATGCATCCATTGATGCACCTAACCTACTCTCGGCACTAAATATTAATATCAGATACAGATCCCGTTTTCCAAATACATTTGCAATACAAACTTATAAAAACAATACATCCTTTTACAATCCAGTGGTTAGGATGTGTAGGACTTATAACGAACATACTCGCGGTAACATGAACATGGATTTAGACGTTTTCAATGGTAGGTTTTCTCTGTACAAAAGGGTTGTTTCCAATATTATAAAAGCCAACTGGTCCTCAACCTAGCGCTACCAGAAAAGTTGTTAAGTGTTATTAGGTATTGCTTCCTTTTTTTTTTGTTTTGATTGCTTTTTATCTATGTGTAATGATTAGCCTCTGTCATTTTTGTTGTGTTTTAATTAATCATTAGCACTGTTTCTATTTTCAATCATGCTGTGTACACTATTTAAGGATTATTGTCTAGTTTATTATTCAATCAATTTTCTTAAATTATGTATTGACTCTAATCTGTTTGTGTACCAAAACCAAATAAATAAATAAATAGCGGTTTGTCTTTTTTAGGGTTCCGTACCAAAATGGTAAAAAAGGAACCCTTATGGTGTGACTCAGTCTGTCTGTCTGTCACAGCTGGATATCTCGAGAACTACTAATGGTATCAACTTGAAATTTGGAATAGTTTTAGATGACATTTGCCCAACTATTTTGCAAATAAGAAAGAAATAATAAAATTAATATTTTTTTTTACAACAGGGACTGAAAAGGGGTCTTAAAAATTTTAAGTGAGGTGATTAGGGCATGTGGGGTATCATATGAAAGAGCGCTGTTTGCACATTTTAAAACAATTTTTTCTTTTTTCTTAGGCCGCATAGTTTTCGACTTATGATGAAAAATGTAAAAAAAAATACCGTTCCCCCCCCCTTATCTCCGAAGTTTGCAAAGAGAAAAATCTGAAATAATTCTATGTGATAGTAGTTTATGTAAAGATTACAGGAAAAATAAAACGATGTCTCAATATAACACACTTTTTTAGAAATTCAAAAAACAAACAAAATTTTTTTAGTTTCACTACCAGTCAACAGATGGCGCTGTCCTAAGCAATACTAAGCATGCTAACCTAAGGCACAGAATACATAGTCCTAAGGGCAAAAAGTAGTTCCACTATGGGTCAAGAGATGGCGCAACCTAACACTACAATAATAAATTGGTGGCTGGTTCAAATATAATTACCTACTATTTGCCGTACGAATAAACGAAGAATAAGTTCATACTTTACTAAGTAATTATATATGTCGGCGCCTTGCTGGCGCCAATAGTGAAATCATTCTGAATAGTCTGTTGTTATTAAAGTTTAGCTTTTTGCCCAAAATGCTGAGACGGGCGAAATAGGACTTCTATGTTTGAAGAGTTAAACTAATTAAATCATTTTGATTTATGGTCTGGGAACGACGGTGATTTTGCATATTTCACTGGACGTAGTCGTGGGCCCGCTTTTGTGACGCAATTGCTTATGCGGCATTTATTATAAACAGGGAACATGCGATATGAGCCCTGAAGCTGGTCATTCTTTACTGAGACGTGGAGCAGATCGAGCGGGGCCCACGAATTCGTTATCCGTTTCCAATACCTTAATTAATTTAGTGTTGATTTCAAAATAGAATAATCTAAACAAATTGATGTTGTTGTTAAGCATTCGCTAGCGTTTCCCTTTCGCCCACAAATCTAAGCCGATAATAAATAATAATCGGTCACCCATCTCGATGGCGTCCGAGAGCTCGACGCTCCGACATCAGAAGTGCGGGATTCACGCCGCGAGTGCTAAGCCTAGGTGTTGCAGGTCAATGTTAGGATGGACACTGAAAATGATCTGCATTGGCAGGGCTAGGAGTAGTAGATATTTGTGATTGTTTGTGCGTAGGAGTGCTGATGATACTTTGGAGGCCATCTCCTGTGTTGCAATTGCAGCATCACACCTTGGTCAATCCGGTCAGTCGTTACATTTTTATTTCCGTTGAAAGGACTGATATTTTTATTTTTATGAAAGTTTTTTGTTTGCCAAATGAGTGATAAAACAGGCGTGTCTGGAAGAAATTGCTTTTCAGCGATAAGGCTGCCAATTTTGTTGTTTAACTTTGGTATCGTCACAAAAGTATTGACCTTTTGATATTTTTGTGAAAGAAAGAGCACATTTTAATTTTATTTACTTTGTGATTAATTTATGTCATACAGTTTTAAGCATGATGACATGATGAATCAGAAAGTCTAGAAATTCTATACTGCTTGAATCGTATTTTATTATTTTTTATTACAATTTTCAAGATATTCAAAATCCTGAGGCGATTTCTGTTTTATGTTTTAAAAGTGTTTTAGAGACTGTGTTTTGTTTTAAAGCACAAAGAAAATTCGCATTCGATTCTTTACTTTTCTAAACCAACAGTCAAAATGTTGTTATTATTTTCATAGATTTTTGCTGACCTATAAAATCGTGGAATAAATGCACTAAAAGTTAACATGCTGAAATAAATTTAAAATAAAATAAAAGAGTGAAATAATCTTTTAAAAGTTTGGGAAATTCTACGGCTGGTGTAAGCTACTGAAAACTAGGTACCTACCTACTTACGGAAAGCAAAATACTGGCTGCTGTAACATGCTTTGTGTTAATCATATGAAAATATCTGTCAAGTAATTTAATCGGAAATTATTCGAAACCTGATTAATCATTTTATAGAGATTATTGTGTTGTTATGTTGGTAATCAGAGTATCGTGCGATAGCGATAGGTACCGGCCGATAGTAGGAAACAGCGGCGAGCTTTGTCCTATGCTGGGTGGGCTCCTTAATGTGTTTAGAACTTTTGATAGCAGTGACCATGGCGCAAAGTGTTTCATTTCTGTGAACCGCTTGGTACATTTTGTTTACATTAACGTAATTACTTGCGTCCTGTGACTGGGTTCAGATATTGTAACATTGAATTTGGCTGACTTGTGGCTTGATTATACTTTGTGGAACTGGAATACCTAATTAAACATTTTTGTGAGTCTGATGATAGGAACTGATTATATGAACTAACTAGTTAACTGGTTCGAAGTGTTGTGGTTTAATCAGACTTGTATTTAATTTAAACTTTACACTATTTTTGTAATTTCTAAATAACTGTCTGCTGTAAAATTGAAATTTTCAGAAAAGAGATTTGTTTGTTTTGTTTGATTTATTCTTAGGCATTTTATTAATAAAAATTTTATAACGTGAATATTCAATAAAATTAGTCTTTTAAACGTTTTGTTAAAGCTAAATCTGTAAACGGAATCGAGAATTTCGAAAGATTTCTTTGGAGAACTGTGCTACACTACAGTATCCTTAAATAAATCGAAGAATTGGATTTTAAATCTTGGACTTATTGTAAATCGGCTATAAGTACTCGTAACTAGGTTTTACCTTAGATTAAAACTAAAAGAAGTTTTAGAGTAAAATTAGAATATTAACCCACAGGACATCCTTAGTCTAATTTTCTATGATAGTGAAGCTGTCGAATTTGGAAATACTTTGTTTCCATTAAATCATAAAACAAGAATACAAAGAGTTATTAAATCTCGAACTATTTGATTAGAGAGTCTATTTTTAAATACTCTAAGTAGTTAGTGTTTACGAATAAACGCGACGTTTATGGTGACACACAAGGGTGACGATAAAAAAAGGGCATGTGGAATGCAGGACAGCACTTTTAATTTCAAAACACGGGTTGGTTGATTGAAATGAGCACTCTTAACAATTTCCGGCAATGTTAACACTGTCATAGGCAAATCGATGTTGCACTTTGTGACTTGTTGATCTAAAAATAGGGTCGATCTCAAGTGCTTACAGGTTAATGTCCACCAACGAGCAAGCAAAAAAAAAAAGGTTTTGTTTTTATAGTCATTTGTGTTTCACACGAAGATTCTTAGTAAAGAACCAATTCTCGTAATTACAATTTTATTGCTTAATGCAACAAACGTTAACATACGTCTATGATAAAATATTACATCCTGTCATACTATTATTAGCTAGAAAATAGGGTTTTCTTGAAATATTGATTTGATAATAATAAAGCGAGACTGAATAAATTCTCTGAATGAATTCACTGTAAATAAACTGTAAGAAAGAAACATTCAAAGAAAATTATTGGTAATTGTTTTAAATGATCATGAATACTTTTTCGAGAGTTAAATGGAGATTTCAACTGGCTATGTTGAGATAACAAGTGTTTGATTCCAATCAAAGCGTACGTAGGTACAATAATGATGTGCATGATGAGCTATGTTAATATTGACGAGTCAGATCAGAATTTTGTGCTTGAGGGTCAGTCAGAACCCTTTGTATTTGAAAAGCTTGCATTTTTGGTTTATCTGAGGCTTATAGTAGTCGTAGAGGTCGGCGTCAAATTAATCTGCACTAAATTAATTGAGCAGTATGTTATGATTCTGAATTGCGACCTCTAGTCTGAGCGGCTGGCGCGGCGGGGTGCGCGGGCGATGCGATCCTAGGGTGGATGCGCGTATGTGAATGTGGTCAAAATGATAAGATTTCATAGTCGTTAATAATTTCTTGAGTTTAGATTCAGAGTTGGCTGAATAATGTAGTTGGTTGTGTTTAGAAAGAGTAACTGGAATTATGGTTTGATTAAAGAAAATAAAATGATAATTATGGTGGTCAGATATGGACCTTGCCTGAGACTTTGCATTTGTAACATCCTTGTGTTTTGTTCGATACAATGTTGTGTCAAACAATCATAAGAAAAGAAATCTAATGTATTGCTTTTCCTCTGTAAGTAAGAAATATCCACGACTTGATAGTGTTAATAAAAAATAATAGATTACAGAACGTAAACTAAGTAGATAGAGGATTTGTTTTGTTTTTTTTTTTTTAAAAGAATGAATCGGATGAATCTGAAAATGTGAGTCTGTGAAATAATTTCAAATAATAAAATGATGTTAAAAAGAGATTCTGTGATGATATTCAATAGATAGTATTCATTAAAAATTGGAATGGTTGAAATGGAATTGGAACAGAGTGGTCGAAAGTTATGTCTCCATAATTTAAAAAAAAACCAGGTGAAAAGTCAGATTTAGCCATTGTCGGCGGTAATATGATTAATTTTGAAGTTTTCAGTCGTTGTTGAAATGACGTGTTGTAATAGAAAAATTGAAAATTACAGTATCAGTTAACATGACTAAGTACTCACGGCCTATTCTTATTGTTGACTGTAGGTCAAATTCCTAACCCAGTTTAGCTGGTCGGAGACTACGCGGCGATGATAAGTAATAGGCATGTGGGTTTGGCAGTTGATCGAATGTGTTTCGATAGCTGCTGATCGGCTATATGCCGAGGGTGTGGCTATATGCCGATGGTGGCTATATGCCGATGGTGACTGGCTGTGTGCCGGTGGTGACTGGCCGTGTGCCGACTGCCGGTGGTGACTGGCTGTGTGCCGGTGGTGACTGGCTTTGTGCCGGTGGTGACTGGCCGTGTGCCGACTGCCGGTGGTGACTGGCTGTGTGCCAGTGGTGATCGGTGTAGTCCGATGATACGTGACAGTGTGTCGCGGGTGTTAGTCATATTAACGTTTTTGTTTACTATGCATTTGAAACTGATAAGTTTGATTTAAAGAGTCTGATATCTGATTTATTGCCTGGTTTAAATTAGCCTGTATTCTATGGAGATCTAAAATTCTGTAACTGTGCTGTTTGTTTGGATGGCCGAACGGTTTATGATGAGAGAACGAGGTCAACTTGAGGGGGGAATCTTAATTCCCACGAGGACGTGTGAGAGTCAGGATCGCCGTGTCGGCGCCTTGCTGGCGCCAAAAGTGAAATCATTCTGAATAGTCTTTTGTTATTAAAGTTTAGCTTTTTGCCCAAAATGCTGAGACGGGCGAAATAGGACTTCTATGTTTGAAGAGTTAAACTAATTAAATCATTTTGATTTATGGTCTGGGAACGACGGTGATTTTGCATATTTCACTGGACGTAGTCGTGGGCCCGCTTTTGTGACGCAATTGCTTATGCGGCATTTATTATAAACAGGGAACATGCGATATGAGCCCTGAAGCTGGTCATTCTTTACTGAGACGTGGAGCAGATCGAGCGGGGCCCACGAATTCGTTATCCGTTTCCAATACCTTAATTAATTTAGTGTTGATTTCAAAATAGAATAATCTAAACAAATTGATGTTGTTGTAAAGCATTCGCTAGCGTTTCCCTTTCGCCCACAAATCTAAGCCGATAATAAATAATAATCGGTCACCCATCTCGATGGCGTCCGAGAGCTCGACGCTCCGTCCGACATATATATTACTATATAGTAATATAATAATAACGAGGAGCTCGGTGGCGCAGTGGTTTAGCGCCTGGACCAGCGATTGCGGATGTTAAGCAACTTTCGCAAGGTTCGGTCATGGGATGGGTGACCAAAAATTTATTATCTCAAGCTCCTCCGTGCTTCGGAAGGCACGTTAAGCCGTTGGTCCCGGCTGCATTTGCAGTCGTTAACACCCACCAATCCGCATTGGGCCCGCGTGGTGGGTTATGGCCCGTTCTCCTTATCCACCCATAAGGAAGGCCTGTGCCCCAGCAGTGGGGACATTAAAATGGCTGATGGACTAGTAATATAAACATTTTGCAATGTGGAGTGGCTGAAACGTTTTTCAGTCACCATAAGCAGCATTTGTAAATTAACTGTCCGCCTGTTCGCCCTTCCACCTGTCTGCCGTTTATCCTACTTTTTTAAAGACTGTCCTAAAATAACATATCCAAATATATTTATGATTGTACGGAACCCTCGGTGCGCGAGTCCGACTCGCTCTTGACCGGTTTTTTTTTTTGATCGATAGATTCAATGTATTTGTAAATGAATCCAACTAATTTATTTACACTTGTTTTATTTATGTAACATGACCAAAATAATAGTATATTTTGTTGCTTTAGCAAAATTGCTAATTACATACTTTCTTTACTTTTTACACGACTGCCCAAAGCAAAAAGAGTGTATAATGTGTTCAGGGTTCATGTATGTTTGTGGGTATGTGAGTTTCTTTATTCCACCATTACTTCCAAATGGCTCAACGGACTTGCATGTATGGGGTATTGTTAGAATCCTTACATCATTCCGAGTGACACCAGCTATATTTTTTTTGAAAAAAGTTAATATGGCGACTGTATAATGTCATTAACAAATCTAAAAAAAAATTTTTTTCTTCAATTATTACAATATGGGCATCAAATGAAAGGCCTTAATAAGCACATTTCAAAAATATATAATTTCTCACTAAAATGTGTGAAATAATAATAAAAAAATAATAATAAAAAACCCGATTGCCCTGCTAAAAACAAACTAAAAAGTTAAATAACAAGTGTCATTGCAGTCGGGGGAACTCTTCGATTAAAAATTGTTCCACAAAACGGTCCCCCAACTGCAACGACACTTGTTATTTAACTTTTTAGTTTGTTTTTAGCAAGACAGTCGTGTTTTTATTTTTTTTAAATTTTTGCTTGATATGCAACTATAATTTCATTGTGAATGTAAATCCAACAAAAACTAACAACTATGCTGTATTTTTTGTATTTGTAAATTTAGTTTGATTCGTAAATTTTATAATCACATTAAAGTCAGATTATTATGCAAACAGGTAATTAGCATTTAATCTTTGCGAATCCGTAATTTTACTGAACTATGAGAGTTATTTCTATCAAACATAATGTCATATCTCTCAGCTGGTGCTTTAAAATAAGTAATATAAAGCGCAAAATGATAATGTCATAATACGTCGTTTACTTATTATATTTAATGAGGAATTATCCTGTAAAAACAACAACTGACGCATCAGAATTGAATCACTTATATGTTTTCCTATAGGAACAGAGTTTTAACTGTACGCTTACAAGTTAGTAACAGTGCTTATAATGTTTGTGCCTGTGTTTTATTTAGTTTATTTGGTTGCCTTTGTGAAATGTAAGTCAAAATTTGCAAAAACTTAAGGGGCTAATCACCCAACTCTAAAATGCTCCTAACCTAACCTAATTATCACTTCAGTTTACAAGTAGACGGCTAAACTGAAGTTGTAATTATAACTTCACCATTATGTAATTAGTTGAATTGAAAGTACTTTGTTAATAAGGTTGTTATTTTTTATTTTCCCGTACGTGTGTCTACATTTCGCATTTAGTTGCCTTTTCAACCGACTTCCAAAAAAGGAGGAGGTTCTCTGTTCGTCTGTACATTAGTTTTTTTTTGTGTATGTCCACCGATTACTCAAAGACGGCTGGACCGATTAAAATGATTCAAACGTTATTACATTAGGTAACCTCCCAAGTTAGTCGCATTTTTTAAAATTTGGAAATCAGTTCAGTACTTTTCAAGTAATCTTGAAAAAAACACGAAAATAGAATGATTTTCTGTAAACTACCTCGACGATCAGTCGTATAACTCCCGTATGCCTGTATGTTTCTCCGCGATTAACTCACGTTTGGCTGAGCAGATTTTTCTACCTAAATAATATACCTACACTACCTAATACAGAAGGTACCTACACTAAAAATTAAAAAAATAAAAAAAAAACCGACTTCAAAAAACCTACCTCTAAAAAGCAAGAAATAATATTCGTAATAATAAAAACACGTCTATTGAAGTCGGGTAGGGCTTTTAGAATAAAAAAAACCGGCCAAGTGCGAGTCGGACTCGCGCACGAAGGGTTCCGTACCAAAAAACGGCAAAAAAATACGTTTGTTGTATGGGAGCCTCCCTTAAAAATTAATTTTATTCTGTTTTTAGTATTTGTTGTTACAGCGGCAACAAAAATACATCATCTGTGAAAATTTCAACTGTCTACCTGTTGTCGTTATTAATATCGAGCAAAAAACAGCAAAAAAAATCACGTTTGTTGTATGGGAGCCCCCCTTAAATATTAATTTTATTCTGTTTTTAGTATTTGTTGTTATAGCGGCAAACAAAAATACATCATCTGTGAAAATTTCAACTTTCTAGCTATCATGGTTCATGAGATACAGCCTGGTGACAGACAGACAGACAGACGGACAGCGCAGTCTTAGTAATAGGGTCCCGTTTTTACCTTTTGGGTACGGAACCCTTAAAAGGAATTTGTACTCCAGCTCCACCCGGACTTCAATAGACGTGTTTTTATTATTACGAATATTATTTCTTGCTTTTTAGAGGTAGGTTTTTTGAAGTCGGTTTTTTGTTTTTTAAATAATTTTTATATTATACAAGGAGTATTTATTTAAGGGCGCCGTAAAAGATAAATAGGTATAAATGTTACAATTTGGTATCTGATTGTAGGCTGTGTTGATTTATATGACACTAGCTTCCGCTCACGACTTCATCCACGTGGATACTCGATAAAATCCTTAAGGAACCTTTGACCGGGATATAAAGTATACGATGCTTTATTCTAGGTTACAAATTATATGTGCCAAATATCATCCAAATCCATTAAGTAGTTTTTGTGATTAAATAACAAATATCTAATCATCCAAACTTAAGGTGTAGATAATATTAGAAAGTAGAATGTGTTTGTGTAGAATTTGTTGCCAAATATAATTTTTAGGCTTTAAATTAAACATGGTAATCGTAAATAAATGAATAAGTCAATAAACTTATTTTTATGTCTAGGTTGCTGGTCCAATTGTCCTAAAAACGGTAAAAAAGCTACGTCACCTCCATCGCAGCCCATACATGTGACCCTATCACCAATTACCAAAGCCCCGAAGGTTCCTTCATATAAAGACGGTATTTTTTTTAAAGTTTTTAACTAGTCTAAAGCTTTCATTATTCCATACAAACAACGGTACAAACTAGTAGCTTAAGTTCATGCGCAGGTTTTAAATTTGTAAATGATTAAAATTTCAGCGTAAACCTATAAAAGCGACCGTCACTAGGTGTTGAAAAACCTTCTCTTGTATAAAAAGCCAGCCAAGAGCGAGTCGGACTCGCGCACGTAGGGTTCCGAAAAAAAAACACGTTTGTTGTATGGGAGCCCCTCTTAAATATTTATTTTATTCTATTTTTAGTATTTGTTATTATAGCGGCAACAAAAATACATCATCTGTGAAAGTTTCAACTGCCTAGCTATCACGGTTCATGAGATACAGCTTAGTGACAGACACAGACGGACAGAGTGGAGTCTTAGTAATTTGGGTACGGAACCCTAATAATGAAGGGTGACTGACATATCAACGCCCAGCCCAAACCACTGGGCTAGAAAGGGGTTCGGGCACTTTGGTCCTTATGACAAATAGACTTGAATCGTACATCGATGGCGGTCTTTTCAAGAGGAAAAAAAAGTTATTATGGGGTTACATTTCGATTTGTTGTCCGATTCGAGATATCGGCTTATAAAGTAATGCGTTTTCAGTATCTCGGATAGTCACCAATGAAAGTCTCTTAACGGCGGCGGGTCCATAAAATATCAGGACAACATTTCAGGACAAGCGCCATGCCTATTCGTGCTCTATGAGAATATACCTTTCTAACCTATATTTTAAAAAAAGTTACAAACATGGTTAAAAAATAAATGTTTCTATACAATTGAAGAATTTCTAAATTCAAAAATTGACATAAAATGAATTATTCTCATCGCATGTAATTTTAATTTGTTTATTTAATCGTATTTAATTTACTACTCTAAATTGATATTTCACATGCCTTTTCTATGGCAAGGCAGAGAACCGGAATGTAACCAATAACAACTGTATGCACTCTGTTTTTTGTGAATAAAATGATTTGATTTGATTTGATTTGATTTGATTTGATTTGAACGATATACTATTTATAACTATTGGGTCCAGGACCAGAGTTCAACTCAAACATTTGTGCCCATACGCCTTTTGTACATAGATACTTTATACAGTGTACGTTTCCACTAAGATAGGTTTTTGGAAGTTCTACCCCTAAAGTGGTGAAATAGGGCTCCAAGTTTTTATGAAAAAAAAAAAATGAATAGACATTTCGACTTGAAACGTACTTACTTCTAAAAATTGTTTAAAAAAAACAAAAAACCGACTTCAAAAAACCTACCTCTAAAAAGCAAGAAATAATATTCGTAATAATAAAAACACGTCTATTGAAGTCGGGTGGGGCTGGAGTACAAATTCCTTTTTTTTATTCTAAAAGCTACACCCGACTTCAATAGGGGTTTGATACCTAAGATCAACATTCATTAGGTCAACAATCACTACATCAACACCACGAGATCAATTGTTCATGAGATCAACAGTTTACTACATCAACAAATTACGAGATCAGTGGTTCATAAGGTCAACGGATTATTAAATCAACAATTCACTACATCAACAGTTTAGTAGTCCAAAATTTAACATATTGTTTGGTCACTCAACCCAACTCTATGTTTTTGTAATTATTAGGTGCAGCCAAAAGAAAAGAAACAATTACTTTACTTAAATCACAAACATAGGTGTAATTCTTAAAAAAACAGTCATAATTTTTATGTCTTATAAAAATGTAAAAAATACTCTTATAAAATCAACAGATCAAAAAAATTTAACAAAATTAAATAAATATTAGGTACCTTATTCCTAAAAAAGCTATTTTTTTATGTTATAAATTATTGTAAGAAATACTCTTCAAAAAATCAACTGATCAAAAAAAAAAACAAAATTAAATAAACATAGGTACCTTATTCCTAAAAAAAAACTCGATTTTTTTGTATGTTATATATAAATTAATGTAAGAAATACTATTCAAAAAATCAACTGATCAAATAAAATAAATAAAATTAAATAAACATAGGTATCTTATTCTTAAAAAAAACTCGTATTTTTTATAAGTTATAAATTAATGTAAGAAATACTCTCCAAAAATCAACTGCTGAAAAAAATTAAATAAACATAGGTAGTTACCTTATTCCTAAAAAAACTCGTAATTTTTTTGTATGTTATAAATTAATGTAAGAAAATACTCTTCAAAAAACAACTGATCAAAAAAATAAACAAAACTAAATAAACATAGGTAGGTACCTTATTCCTAAAAAAAACTCCAAATTTTTTTATATGTTATAAATGTAAGAAATACTCTTCAAAAAATCAACTACGTCCATATTGTTTTTGTTAGCCAACGTTTGTTGCAAAGTTTGCTGAAAGCCTTTAAATTTCTTATTCCGAGGGGGTGTTCTTGGGATATTCGCTACAATTCTTTCGATGCTTCGCTCCGTGGTTTTCTGCTCTTTAATAATTTCATAAATTGATTGACACAAACTCCACTTCCTCCTATTTAAGAGCTGATTCCACCGTCTATGCCAAGCTTCTATTTGATTTTGTGTTCTTGGAATATCTAGAGAATTACTTTCAGAAACCGACCATAAGCTGGGAGGAAACAAAGGATTGGATCTTTTCACTTTTAATGATGTGGGTCCTTTTGCTTGTGCTTTAATTTTTCCGTGAACATAATATTCATTAAACCATTGAACCAATTCGTGGGCTTCCTCGGGAAATATTTTTTCTGTCTTCAGTCTATTGAATGTTCCAGGAATTTCCTCAGCAGGTAAAAATGCTAACGCAAATAAATGCCGAATCCTTAGTGCAAAATCACTGTTTTTTCCATATTCTATAGATAAGCCATATTTCTGTATTTGTTTCCATACATTATTAGTAAGATGAAAAAAACAACCTTTATGCTGGCTACTAACAAAAACCCGTCTGCAAGCATTAATAATTGCGATTTTGAAGTCAGATAGTATGTATGTTGGTGATAATTCCAATTGATAACGCTCACCGCAACTTTTCAATGCTCTAAAAAACATTTCATAACAGTCTTCTGTTTTACGTGGCAGTAGGCCATATGCAAGTGGAAGCATACGCCTTGAAGCATCATCAGCTCCAACTAAAGCATGTATTGTAAAGAGTTGCAAAAATGGAATAGGTGTACATCGGAAAGTACCATCCATAACCCAATATATTGAATTATCTAAGTGTTGCAAATTTTCTTCAGTTGTAAATAGTATAATACGTCCAATGCCGTCAATTTCCTCGTTAAACTGCAAGAATCTTTTTCCGTCAATTTTTGTCAGATTTTCAGGTAGGTTATCGAAACTAATTTTTTTGGACTTTTTTCTTCTTATCCTATTTATAATTTGCCTCATGGCATTTTTGTTAGGTAAAAATGGTGCACTAGAACCTGGAGTGGCCACTAGACTAGTCTGAATTATTTGCACAGGATTATCGGTCGTATCCTTGGCCTTTGATTTAATAGATTCGATTGCTTTCAAACTATCGACATAATGCGGTTCAGGCAAATGATTATGATTTATTTTGCTTACCTCAAATTGAACAAAAACGTTCCCATCCTGGTCGACAGTTTTAGCAAGTACACAACAATTCAGATCTTTCCACTTCGTGCATTTCCAGTAAGTAGTGTCTTTTCGTTTATTATTTTTCATGAACAAATATCCGTTTATTGTTAATAAATTGTTTCCTTTGCGAGATTCAACAAACTCCGCACGATTCATTTTGTTTTAAGATTAGAACTAATAAAGAGAAAAAAAATAACTAACACCCGACACGACCGAAAAGTAATTAAAGGACGAGAAATGCGAAATAGTACTACTAATGTTTCACGTGACTTTTTCAACCTACCCGCAATTCTGAAATTGACGGTACCTGATTGAAAATTAAAAATATACTCGAACAACTGGGCCATGGTAGGTGACTAAAACGGAAGTGATTTAAGGAAGGTAATTGTTTCTTTTCTTTTGACTGCACCTAATAATTACAAAAACATAGAGTTGGGTTGAGTGACCAAACAATATGTTAAATTTTGGACTACTAAACTGTTGATGTAGTGAATTGTTGATTTAATAATCCGTTGATCTTATGAACCACTGATCTCGTAATTTGTTGATGTAGTAAACTGTTGATCTCATGAACAATTGATCTCGTGGTGTTGATGTAGTGATTGTTGACCTAATGAATGTTGATCTTAGGTATCAAACCCCTTCAATAGACGTGTTTTTATTATTACGAATATTATTTCTTGCTTTTTAGAGGTAGGTTTTTTGAAGTCGGTTTTTTGTTTTTTTAAACAATTTTTTTTTTAATTTTTAGTGTAGGTATACCTTTTGTATTAGGTAATGTAGGTATATTATTTAGGTAGAAAAATTGGCTCAGCCAAACGTGAGTTAATCGCGGAGAAACATACATACATGTGGGTCAAACTGAGAACCTCCTTTTTTAAGTCGGTTAAAGAACTATACTAAAGATATCCCTTTTCCAACAAAAAAATAATTATCTTATTCAGTTCATAAACAAAGAAGTTATACGACTGATCATCGAGGTAGTTCACACAAAAGCATACTATTTTCGTGCTTTTTTTCAAGATTACTTGAAAAGTACTGAACCGAGTTTACCTAATGTAATAACGTTTGAATCATTTCAATCGGTTCAGCCGTCTTCGAGTAATCGATGTACATACAAAAAACAAAAAAAAAAAAAAAATGGGTCGAATTGAGTGCCTCCCTCCTTTTGAAGTCGGTAAAAACAAATTAATAATATTATAAATGTGAAAATTTATTGTTTGGATGTTTATTACTCAATCACGTAAAAACGGCTGAACGGAATTGGAATGGCACACAGATAGTTTGGGTTATAAAATATAGGATACTTTTTATCCCTGTGAAAGGTTCCCTATGGATTTTCCGAATGTCCACGCGGACGAAGTCGCGGGCAGAAGCTTTATGAAGTGAAAACTTCTTTAGCTGCGTTGTACACTTTTTTGTAATGGGGGATAGACAAATTGTGTGGCTCCCCGCACAATTTGTCTATCCCCCATTGCGGAACTACTTCCACATTCGACCGGAAATTTTTCTACCGGTTGTTTACCTTCAACTGGTTTGAATTATTACTTTGAGTACCTACTTGTACTATTTATTCTGTGCTTTGAGTTCCATTCTACCGGCATACCAAATTAATTAAATTACTTTCAGTGTCGACCGGCAGTTCATTCCTTTTTCAACCAGCTATAAAAAAACCGGTCAAGAGCGAGTCGGACTCGCGCACCGAGGGTTCCGTACCATCATAATTGGACCATTAAACCACACTGAAGAGTAGAATAATAAAATTAGTATTGCTGTTTTAGGTCAGCGCCATCTCTTGACCGATAGTGGAACTAATGTCAACTTTTTAGAAATTTGATAATTTCTAAAAAAGTGTACTATATTGAGACATCGTTTTATTTTTCCTGTAGTCTTTATATAAACTGCTATCACATAGAATTATTTCAGATTTTTCTCTTTGCAAACTTCGGAGATAAGGGGGGGGAACGGTCATTTTTTTTACATTTTTCATCATAAGTCGAAAACTATGCAGTCTAGAAAAAAAAGGAAAAATGAATAAAAACGTGCAAACGGCGCTCTTTCATATGATACCCCACATGCCCTAGTAGCCTCACTTCAAATTTTTAAGACCCCTTTTCAGGCCCTGCTGTAAAAAAGATATTTATTTTTTTATTTATTTCTTATTTGCAAAATAGTTGGGCAAATGTCATCTTAAACTGTTCCAAATTTCAAGTTGATACCATTAGTAGTTCTCGAGATATCCAGCTGTGACAGACAGACAGACAGACAGACAGACTGAGTCACACCATAAGGGTTCCTTTTTTACCATTTTGGTACGGAACCCTAAAAATAGGTACTCGTACATAAGTACAATCAAAGAGAATGTAAATAAGGCAATCTCTTATTTATATAGATAAAATATAAAAAATCTCTATTACTAAGACTCCGCTGTCCGTCTGTCTGTCTGTCTGTCACCATCACCAGGCTGTATCTTATGAACCGTGATAGCTAGAAAGTTAAAATTTTCACAGATGATGTACTTCTGTTGCCGCTATAACAACAAATACTAAAAACAGAATAAAATTAATATTTAAGGGAGGCTCCCATACAACAAACGTGATTTTTTGCCGTTTTTTGGTACGGAACCCTTCGTGCGCAAGTCCAACTCGCACTTGGCCGGTTTTTTTTTTCTTTTCTTCGTATAAAGCAAAAGTGATAACATAGAAGTTAACCTTCTCCATATTTATGTAACCCTGGTAAAAATATATTAAAGTTATAAGTATTTATTTAATTAATCGGTTCCTCTATGTAATTTATACATAATAGTTTTTTGAGTTGCCGGTTGAGTGTGTAATGATTTTTACTTACCGGTTAAAAGTGGAAATCATATTCGCCGCCGGTAGAAAAATCGCCGGTTGAATGTGCAACTGTTATACCGAATACAGCCGAATACAGAGAGAACGCTGGTTGCCGACCGGCGCTTGTCGGCGCTGGTCCGCGCCGCGGGCTGATTATCTAATTAGAAACCACCTAGCGACCGGTTGCAGTTCATAGATGATAGTGATCCATTGCTACTTCTTTTTGGATTAAAAAAAACATACCAAAGAAAAGTAGCAATGTATGTGGAATGAAACCGGTCGCTAAATAGTTTCTTTTTCGATAATCAGGGTGCCGGTAACCGTTAACATAAAGCAAGCAGGTTGAAGCAGGATTTCGTACTAAACGTAGCCAGCGCTGACCGGCGTGTGTCGGCGCTTGTCAGCGATTATCAGCGCTTGTCGTCGCTTATTAGCACGTGTTCATACAAATGCCTTCGCTGCTTTTCGCTGGTTACCTGCGCGGACCAGCGCCTACAAGCGCCGGTCGGCAACCAACGTTCTCTCTGTATACGGCCTTACCCCCCGATGGCCTGTAGTGGGCCAGCATATGCCATTGTGTACTGACGCCTTTTCATCCAACATAATTATTAAATATTTATTTATTGCAGGTAACGTCACAATCAACATGACGAAAACTGAGTTTGCCTTTAACGAAATTTTAAACTTTAGTTGTTCCGCTTGTTACAAAAATCCTACCATTATGATGAATATCAAGACACCAGGTGAATATGGTTAAAGTTAAGTTTAAAAGGGTTTTACCTATAAATAATAGATTTTCATTGCCACGATCTACCGTGCGTTTGATTCACGGTTAATTTTTAAGTATCTCTAAAAATGAAAAGGTGATTTCAGACCACGCGAATGAACAACTTTTTTATTGGGCCAGCCACGGAATCGCAAAAAAAATCAGCTGCTCCATACATTATAGTCGACTCGATGTTGTACTTTTCTATGGAACAGCAGATTTTTTTGTCGAGATTGGGTGGTTGGCCCTAGTGATGTAATGTGAAAAAAAAAACTTTGTTTTTTTTTCACAATGTTGAAAAAAAACATGAAAAAAAACACAGCACCGTTGTTTTTTTTTTTCTAAATTTGGTTTTTTTTCAAGAATACAATCTTTGGAAAATATTTTTTTTATTAAATCAAATCAATAATTATATTCGATTTTTATTCTTCGTCAGTGTCTCCAAATATGAATTTCAATTTTTTCCCAGATCTCATTTTATTTTTCCCCAAAATGATAAATTTGTATGAAGAGAAGCTTAAAAATTTCCCCTTTTGCGAATTTTTGTTCCCTAAAATGTTACGTTTTGTATGAAGAACAGATTTTCTTTTTTTTCCAGTAATTAAAATTTTCCACACAATGGGGGGTTTTCCCAATTCGGAGACACTGTTCTTTGCTCTAAGTTCATAGGTACGTTAAAAAAATCATAACTGAATGAAGACTGTTGAAAACTTGGTACTTTCGACCAAAAAAGTAATGTAGGTTCAAAAATGAACAAAAAACTTTAATATGAACTCATAAGTATTCATCTTTAACGGAAACTTCCTAAATAATTTTGATTTCTGTACTCTTGAAAAAAAACATGCTCCAGAAAAAAAACATGTTTTTTCATGTTTTTTTTTTCAGGTTTTTTTCCGTTAGAAAAAACATTTTTTTTTACAACACTAGTTGGCCCCATAGTAGAAGTTGTTCATTCACGTGGTCTGAAATCCCCATTTCAATTTTAGATATACTTAAAAATTAACGGTGTTAAATAGGTACTTATCTATGGTAGTATATAGGTAAATAGGGCCAATTTTTAGTTTTTTGTGGTAACCACAAGAAACAATGCAATAATTATGTGTTTATTTTTAGATGACAAAGTAGTTAAAGTTGGTTACATAAATTACAAAAACGAAAAGAGTTGTGGAATTTTTGAAGCTTCTCATAAAATGAATTTCAAAACTGACAATGTTCAGCTCCGCTGCGAAGCAACAGCGGGAGTATCAATTATGGGAAATGTCTCAATAACATTGACACGCGTAGAGTCCACAACAACAGGTAGATAGATGCTCCTAAGCGGGCAATATTTTCCGGAAATGTATGGCTGCAATAACTGGCAACATTGCTAGCAATACCAGCACCTTGATTATCTAAAAAGAAACTATTTAGCGACCGGTTTCATTCCACATACATTGCTACTTTTCTTTGGTATGTTTTTTTTTAATCCAAAAAGAAGTAGCAATGGATCACTATCATCTATGAACTGCAACCGGTCGCTAGGTGGTTTCTAAATAGATAATCAGCCCGCGGACATACAATGCAATATTTTAAGTATGGCCAGGAAATTACTTATAGCCACACATTTTTGGTATTTCAAATCATTTTCCTTGGGGTTGCGGTCATGAGCCATATTATTGCTATGCCACATTTTGATATCCCAATAATTGATTGAAATGCAACAAAGTGTTTTTATGATGGCCGTGCAATGTTTACCGATGATTGCAGCCACACAATGCAGGAAAATATTGCCCGTTTAGGAGCACCTGAAAACGTTCTGAAAATGTTTGACTTGAGTTTATTTAAATTTAAATTGTGTAAAAGCTAAATTTTAAAAATTTTAGCTTTAACACAATATGTTTTGTCGTGTTCCGACAACTAACGGCAATAAAATTGAAATAAAACACTTTTTAACGGATACTAGCGCGGTTTTATTGAATGTACTTTGGTATTTAGTTGGTACTAGCTTCCGCCCGCGACTTCGTCCGCGTGGATATTAGAGAAAATTCTTAGGGAATCTTCAACCAGGATCCGACCAGCCGTTTTTACGCGATTAGGCGGGTTCCCGTTCCCGTTCCCATTACGTCCCGCTTCCGTTCCCGTCCCGTTGCCGTCCCATCCCGTTACCGTCCCGTCCCATTCCGTTTCATTCCCATTCCCGTTTCTGCTCTCGTTCCGTTCCCATCCCATCCCATCCTCTTCCCGTTCCCGCTCTCGTTCCCGTCCCGACCCGTTGCCGTCCCGTCCCGTTTCATTCCGGATCCCGCTTTTGTTCCGTTCCCGTCCAATCCCATCCCGTTCCCGCTCTCGTTCCCACTCCCGTTCCCATCCCGTCCGCTCCCGTTTCCGTTCCCGTCCCGTCCGCTCCCGTTCTCGTTCCCATCCCGTCTCGTTCCCGTTCCCGTCCCGATCCCGTTCTCTTCCGCCCCGTCCAGTTCCCGTTCCCGTTCCCTTTCTCCCCGTCCCCTGGCCTGGGGCTGAATCATGTCCACCGAGTTGGACTTCCAAATGAATGTCATTTTCGCAATCACCATCCCATAAAACCTCAAGAATGACATCCATTATATAGATTTTTATGATTACTTACCCCCATTTAACACCTAAGGGGTTGATTTTCAAAATCACCAAATATATGTTTACCTATTTATTTTTAGACGTGTTCCTACGAAGTTAAAAGTTGTAATGTCTATTTTATATTCTTTTTCCATACAAAATTTGAACCCCATTTTCACCCTTTTAGTAGTTAAATCATGTAAATCGTGTTGGACTTTAAAAGAAATGTCATTTTCGCAATCACCATCCCATAAAACCTCAAGAACGACATCCATTTCTATTTTTATGTTTACTTACCCCATTTACCCCCTAAGGGGTTGATTTTCAAAATCACAAAAAAATGTTTGCCTATTTATTTTTAAACGTGCTCCTACGAAGTTTAAAGTTGTAATGTCTATTTCATATTATTTTTCCATACGAAATTTGAACCCCATTTTCACCCCTTTAGGGGTTTAAATAATGTCCACGGTATTGGACTTCAAAATTAATGCCATTTTCGCAATTGTCATACCAGAAAACCCCAATAACGACATCCATATCTATTTTTAGGTTTATTTACCCATTTCACCCTTATTTCATCGCCATAGGGGTTGAAGTATTAACAATAACAATATACGTTGCGTTAGATTTTCTTCCGTAAGCCTATATTATAAATTAAGCGATTTTGACTTCGAAAAT
This sequence comes from Agriphila geniculea, assembly GCA_943789525.1. Classification (NCBI taxonomy): domain Eukaryota; kingdom Metazoa; phylum Arthropoda; class Insecta; order Lepidoptera; family Crambidae; genus Agriphila; species Agriphila geniculea. The sequence continues at coordinate 5,669,697 of OX038898.1, read as the reverse complement.
GAAGGATTTTCTTCTATACACAACTTCGTACCCCTTTTCACCTCTTCGGGGGTAGAATTTTGAAAAACGCTGAGACCCGTATTTATTAATTTTCAATCGTCAGCCTAAATACAAAATTTGAAGATCCTAGCTTCAAAACTGAGGGACTTTCATATAAACTTTCATCCCTTATTTCACCCCCTTAGGGATGGAATTTTCAAAAATCCTTCCTTAGTGGATGCCTACGCTGTATGAGGTATCTGTGTGCAAAATTTCAAGTCTCTAGGTCCAGCGGTTTGGGCTGTGCGTTGATAGATCAGTCAGTCAGTCAGTCAGTCAGTCAGTCATTCAGTTTACGATTTTATATATTAAGATTTGGTTTGATTTTTGGTTTTCCCGACGTTTCGGCACATTTGCAGCTGCCGTGGTCACGGGAGACTGAAGCTACCCGTGAGCCTACCCTCAAGCGATGAATTTTTTTTAGACGTTCAGAAATTAAAATTTAACAAAATTTTTAATTATTTTATGTTGATTTATAATTTAATCTTATGAATTATTTAATGCTAAAAAGAGAGAGAATCTACTGAAACTACCACCATTTGATAAAATTGGGAGGCCCCTCCTAGAAAGAAATGGCGAAAGAAAACTTGGAGAGGAAGCCGACCTCCGTCTTTTGTATTAATTTATTTATTTGCAAAAGGAACTAACCGTATCATTAGATCCTACAGTGTGTGTGAGTGGCTTTAGCTTGTGAATGATGGGGTCCCAAGCTGGTGGAATTTTCCAACCATCATCTCTATTGAAATTAGGATATATAGGAAATAGCTGCAAAGGTGCCGAAACGTCTGGAAAACCAAATACCAACTATTTACCAAAGTACATTCAATAAAACCGCGCTAGTATCCGTTAAAAAGTGTTTTATTTCATGTCTAGTGAGCGCGTAAGCTTGAGAAGTGAATAAGGCAATAAAATTGTTTACTATGAACTATAGTATCAAAGCAAAATTATCTCATTAGATGCAATATGTTAGTAGTATTTGCCGAATACAGCATTAGGGTGTACTTTTTCACTTATTTGTACACACTAAAGAATGAAATTGCCGATTTTTTCCGAATGATGTTAAAGACACTTTGGTCACTTGTTTGTTATTATTTTAAATTATGTCCATAACGCAGCTGGTGTGTCTGCGGCTATTGCCAACCTTATCAATCTAAGTGTTAGAACTGGTATCTATCCTGATGAGCTAAAGATAGGATGTGTAAGGCCCTTGCACAAAAAAGGTAAACGGGACGACATAAGATGACAGAAGAACAGAAGACATAAGACGACGATAAGATAGTCGAAAAATATATATGTCAACAGATACAAGAATTTTATAAAAAACACGAAGTCATATACGAAAACCAATTCGGTTTTCAATCTGGAAAAGGCACTAATGATCTTTTACTTAAGTTCACGGATGAAGTCAATGAATATCTGAATGATAAAAAACACGTACTAGTCCTATTCATTGATTTCTCGCGAGCATTTGATACATTGGATCACCGTCGACTAGTTGAGAAACTCGACAACTGTGGTGTACGGGGACCATTGCTTGAATGGTTTAAAAACTATCTTCAAAATAGGAAGTTTATGGTGAAAGTTAGTGATAAGTTTAATAATCCCATAACAGTAACCGAGGGCACGGCTAAAGGATCTGTGCTTGGACCCTTGCACTTCCTATCTTACGTAAACGAAATGAGTCATTGTATTAATCACAGTTCTTGTTACCAATTCGCAGATGATACATGTTTAGTTGTTACAGGCAAAAACCCTCATGTTGCACGTGATCAGCTTCAGACAGATTTCAATGCGGTAGTAAAATGGTGCCATGATGCGGGTTTGGTTATGAACACTTCTAAGACCAAACTGCTCGTAATTAAATCTCCTTACATAAATACCACTGACTTAAGTAGCGTCGTGGCTCACGATCACAGTTGTCTTCACTCTCAAAAAAATGACGCTTGTGATTGTCCCGGTATAGACACTGTCAACACCCATACATACTTGGGACTACAAATAGATAATAACTTCAATTGGCGCAACCACATTGAGTATGTCTGCAACAAGCTGAGACAATTCTTAGCCTACATAACCATATTAAAAAGAAGAATCCCATATAAAGTTAAATTAATGCTGTATAACTCGCTGGCTGAATCGTATGTTCAGTATGGTTTATGTAGTTACGGCCGTAGCTATAACACATACCTAAATAAAATATATAACCTGCAGGTACAAATTTTAAAACATATTGTATCAAATAACATCCGATGTAAATTTCATGGTGACGATAGTGGTCTTTTTATGCATTGTAAAATATTGCCGGCTCAAACCCAGTTCAAATATATGTTTTTGAAAAGTCATTTCTTTAATGACGTTTTTAAAAAGGAAATAAATCACCCGGTGTATACGCGCGCGGTAGCTAGAAACCGGCTCCAAACGTGCTCTGCGAACAATGTGTACGGTAAAAGAACAGCCAACTATCTCGTCCCCCGACTAATAAATAATCTGCCGCATGAATTATCTAGTACTTTAACAAACACCAATATAAAAAATAAACTCAAGAGCTATTTTTTAAGTAATTTAAATAATGTTATGTAAGTAGTGACTGTCATTTGTTGTTACTTGTTACACTTACGAGTATTACCTACCCAATTCCAAGTTTTTTAATTTTGTTTAAGTTTTAATTTAATTTTATTAGTGAATGAAATCGCATCAAACAAACCTTAGCGGTTTAAAATTGTGATTGTAAACATTGTAATTAACATGTTTTTTAAAATGGTAAATAAAGAAAAAAAAAACAACGGCCCACTATCAGCAAAAAAGCTTTCGATTTTTTCTCCTGAACGTTAAAAAAAGTATCTTAAAAGTGACTCCTTTTTTCGTTAGAAGAAATGACCACTTAATTCGTTGTAACTTAGCCGATACTATTTTTTTTTCACTTAATACACGTGGCATTAATTAGCTGAGAAATATTTGTGCGTAATAGTACATTATGATACAAGTTAGCTTAGGTTACTTATTGCACACAAGGCTGTGGGTTGCAGCCCGAGCCGCAGGCGAGGGCGTAACTCAGCCGAGTGTGCAATAAGTAAGAGCTCACGAGTTTCATACGACGTTTTTCAACACATTTGCGAGGAAAAAACAAAGTAATTTACCACACAGCAACAAATACGACAAAAACAAAATGATAATCATGATGAGAAAAGGCGCGCAGGTTTTTTTTTGTTTTTTTCACACGCCCAATGCAAGAATATTTTGCGAACAAAGGGGTTAGTGAGCATACAGCCTACTTCAAAATTATAAATTTAGGTGATAAAATGCTAATATTTTAATAAGTTTGAACAAAATATTGTAAATAAGAAATAATTTGATAATAATAAATATTTGTTTGACTTAATTAAGTACCTACACATTTATTTATTCCAAAAATGCAAATGAATTTTTAGCGGCATAAAACCTCTTTGTTGTTACTAAAAAAATAACTGTATTACCCGGTTAAATTGAAAATGCTCTGTTTACACGCAGGGAACTTGCAGTAAGGTACCTATTTAACTTTGTAGGGATAATTCTATAACCAACTAGTGTTTTATATATTATTGCACGCGTTTGTTATAGTTCGGTTTATGGCCCTAAAAGCGATGTATTAGGGCTCACTTTACGAGCAAGTGTGTTGAAAAATTTTTAAATCATTAGCGGGAGTTGGTGGAGTCCGGCCAGGTATGTATTACAATACCGAAGTGGAAAAGACCGAAAATTACAAGACCTATGGATGAAAGACCGAAAGTAAAAAGGTCGAATGGTTGTTTGGCCGTGCGTTTATAATCAAGAAAGGACATTTTACCTAAAAGATTAAATCCCGAAGCTTAAAATCCAAAGGTTAATATACCTTTCGGCATTGTAATACATACCCGTCTGGCCCACGTGCCTACGAAACTATGGAGGAGCTCGACATAATAAGTTTTTGGGTATTCCCATGCCCGCCTTTGCCTCTGTGATAGGGCTTATTCAAGTCCGCCTGGCTAGCTACCACCATCTTGCCTAAGTCTGACGCCATAACAACAATTTAAAAATTGTTTTGTTCTGGCAGTTAGAGGCAAGATAGCCAGGGGGCCTATTACGAAAATAACGTACGCAATCGCGTAACGCAGTCACTTGGCCACGATAATCGTCCGCAGTTCGTTGGTTGTAGTTATAACAAACATTATGAATTTGGCTATCGTAGTTTATGGACTACTAAACGAACGATGTCGGATACGCTAGAGAGAAACTGTCAAACTCACGCAATCTCTTCGCAATATCGCATACGAAAGTGATTTGCAATAGGAAACAAACAAAACGAAGCACGGACGCAGCTGCGTGTATCGCATTAAACTTTTCGTAATAGACCCCCAGTTCCTCATTGATGAGGATACCGGGTGTAGTGCGCTTCCACCTTCGGCCTTATCGTCACTTAATATCAGGTGAGGTGAAGGCCAAGCACTAACCCGTTGTGTATAAAAAAATGTTTACATTATGTATGTTCTGTTTTTTACTTTTAGAACGAAACAATATGAATGATAACTTGGATAATCTTCAGTCAACTGATGGTGAGTAGAGTAATTGAGATTATTACAAAATCTAGAAAAAAACCACCTCGAATTTCTAACACCATCTCACAAACGTACTATTTAATATTAGTCTGTCCTTATGGAAGATTGCTAATATCACTCCGATATATAAATCAGGAGACAAAAAGAATGTTATGAATTACCGACCCATTAGTAAATTAAATTGGTTTGCTAAAATATTCGAGTCAATTATCTATCTACATCTTTATAACCACGTCAAACCTCTCCTAAGTCTTAAACAGCATGGATTTGTTGAGAGTAGGTCTACTGAATCCAATCTGCTAAGCTATACCACTTTTTTATGTGATTCATTCAACGAGCGCAAGCAAGTTGACGCTATATATACGGATTTTGCGAAAGCTTTTGATCGTGTGAGTCACTCTATCCTTCTTATCAAAGCTGATTATATGGGCATCCACGGAAACTTATTGCGTTGGCTTGCTTCGTATCTCATGAATCGTTCCCAATTGGTAGCGTTGGGCGGTTACGACTCTCTGCCATTCATCCCCAGTTCGGGTGTACCACAGGGATCCAATTTGGGACCGCTTTTATTTTTGATATTTATAAATGATCTTCTTAACATCATTGAATGCGACTGTCTTGCCTTCGCTGACGATTTAAAAATCTTTAAGCGTATTACTAGTACTATAGATTGTGAGGTGTTGCAGAAGGATCTAGATGTAGTTTCTAAATGGTGTGACCACAATGAAATGTCCCTGAACGTTACCAAATGTCAAGTTATTTCTTTTACAAAAAATAAAAATTCCATTCAATTTGATTATCGCATAAATAACTCTTTATTGAGCCGTGTTAATACAGTGCGTGACTTGGGAGTATATTTTGACTCATCTTTATCTTTTCGGCCGCATTTTGACCATATTTGCAGTAAAGCGAATCAAATGCTGGGCTTCATAACTCGGAATGCTAGACCCTTTAAAAAAATTACTTCATGGATAATTCTACAACTCATTGGTAAGATGTTTGCTTGAATACTGTTCTTCGATCTGGTCCCCTATTTATAGCGTTCACATTGACAGAATTGAAGCGGTTCAGCGTAGATTTGTGCGATCATTATGTATGAAGTGTGGTTTGCGTAAAAAATTAAAAGATTATTCGGACCGTCTTAACTATTTTGGTATGGTCACTCTGGAGGGTCGAAGGTGGGTGAGAGACTTGTGCTCTCTTCATCGGATTGCCAATGGGTCTGGTGGTGATAGCGGTTTGGTCAAATTACTAAAATTCAAGGTACCGACTCGATCTGTGCGTAAGCCACAATTATTTTGTGTACCCTTCTACACTAACAATGTTTCCAGAAATGGTCCTTTGGATAGAATGTGTTCATATTATAATAATATCTGTTTAAATTATGACATATTCAACTGTAGTATCCTTTCTTTCAAGAAATTACTGTTGACAACCTTACAGTCTAATGACTCATCAGTCTCATTAAAGTCGACAATTTAAAAAAGAACTATTACCGATATATTTGATTTTTGTATAATTTTTTGTTTTTGTATGTATTTGTATTTTAAACATCTGGGTGTATAATTATTCTCATTTCTACAAATGTTGTGCACAATTGTAATTGGACATAGGCATGCATTTAGCTTTAATACTCTTTTCTTTATCGTAAGTCATTTTGTCTGATGTCTGTTATTGTGCCGTTCTAAATAAAATAAAAAATAAAATAAAATTGTATAAAATTGTTCTCTACACCTATTTAGTTAAAAATTAATTAAATTGTGAAGTTATTTCTTTTATTTTCAGATTTCACAAAAAAGGATTACTTTTGGGGGCCAATAGGAGTGGGCATCTTATTAATAATTATATTTATTATTATCACGGTCAAAGTATGTAAATCTAAAAAATCCGACCAAGAAAAGGTAAGACTACTTACTTTTATTACGTTAATTATTCTGCATATGTAAATGTTAGGTTCAAAGAACGAAATTGCTCACTGAGCGAAAAGACAACGCGTTGTGGTCACTGTCAAAAATTCAAATCGCGATATTCGTGTAACAGCTTTTATTAAACGCCCATGACGCGTTGTGTTAATCACAGAAATACCACAAAGCAAAATTTGGGTGGTGGTCATCAAACCAAACGACCACTATGCGTTGCAATGAAGAAAAGCCATGACGCGTTCTGAGCACCAGTTGGTGCAACCACAACACGTCGGACAGCAGGCTGATTATCTAATTTTCAATGAAATTATTTCAATCGAAGTTTTGTTGCTAACACAGTAAAATTTCTATCGATGAAATGCGATTACGCAAAAGTGATACAGTGATATTTATTGCATTGCTATCGTCTTTCTATCGATAAAACACTAACATGAAGTTACTGCGAAACTCGGATAACCCGACTTATTTAAAAAGCCAGTGTTGCGGTGCAGCGTCGTGTATAAACGAAACATTTTAATTTAACAGTGTTATAATATTGTTTATGTTTTGAAATTGTATCTGTCAACTATTGGGTGCATTCTGCCAGACAAATCTCTGAGTCATCGATCGTCATAGAGGAAAATTTAACCAACGAAAGCAATTTGTACCTATGTAATGTTCAATATTTTACTTTCCATGGTTAAAATGTATTCTATGGCGATCGATGACTCAAAGATATGTCTGGGATAATGCAATGCACCCACTGCTTCGACCGAAAGAGGTGAAAAGTTTTTAGTTTATTATTGTACTTATTTTATAAAAACGTGCTGTGAAAGAAAGTAAGTGTATTTTGTACAATTATGCCCTTTATCAACTCATCATTGACATCACGAAGAATTTTAACTTTAACTTGTTTTGTAGATAATATGGCGCCAATTCGCTCTATATCAGCACAGCTCATAGCACGCCGACTGATATTTAAGACGTGTAGGAGACTTATATTTAATTTATCTAAATTATCAAATAACATTTTTATTATAACACTTAAAAATAAAATTTACATTATTCATCTATATGTATTTATAAAGTATTTATCTATTAACTCAAAACATTCATTCACTCATGCATATCGACTGACGCGCGGCCTTTTTGATAAGGCTCTGTGTCATAATAGACGATTAGGCGCCACTCGTCACGTATAAAATTCATGTTTGTAATGTGATCAAAATAAATACTATTATTGTTTGGTAAAGCGGTAGTCTGGTATGCACAATGTATTTGTGGGATTGATAATAAAAATAATAACAGGGTTGCCGCCAATGTTGATAGAGCGCATGTTTTCTTTTTAGTTGTGTTAGGGGTTGATTTTTGCTGTGACTCTTGTTTGATTTCTTCAGGGATCCCTTTGCCTTCGTGAACAGGTAAAACTGATAGTTTTATGACAGGTCGCTTGATGAAACCATTCTTCGTTTTTAGAGATACGACCCTTACAAATCCGTCACTACCCGGGTGCAGCTCTAACACACGGCCCAAGCACCATTTGCCCGGGGGTAAGTTGTCGTCCTTGATGACTACAACGTCGTCTATCTTTATATTTTCTCGAGGCTGTCTCCATTTGCTCCTTGATGAAAGCTGAGTCAGATATTCGTCCCGCCAGCGTCGCCATATGTCACTAACGATCTTTTGGGTGAGGCACCATCTTGTTCTAAGATCTTTTTCAGTGTCGTATAAAGTGAGTATGGGACCACTAGCTAGAAAATGAGAAGGAGTCAAAAAGTTAAGGTCGTCTGGGTCTTCTGTTAATGGACAGAGGGGGCGGGAGTTCATGCATCCTTCTAGTTGACTTAGAAGCGTGGTAAATTCTTCAAATGTGAGGTGTTGTTCCCCAATAACTCTTTTTAAATGGTGTTTAAGGCTTTTAACAGCGGCCTCCCATAAGCCACCTGCTGAAGGCCAGGACGGTGCGTTAAAATGCCACTCAATGCCCATACTTGTGATTTCTGTCCAAAAGGCTGGATCATTGATGTGCTGAAGATGTTCTAGTTCTTGTTTTAATATATTGTGGGCTCCGATGAAGTTAGTGCCTTGATCACTATACATGTGGCCGGGAACTCCTCTCCGGGCCGCCATTCTTCGCAACGCCGCGAGAAAAGCAGACGTGGTCATGTCGGAAACGAGCTCCAGGTGCACGGCTTTAGTGGCCATGCACACGAATACCGCCACGTAACCCTTCGTGGTCTTGATTCCGCGGCCCTTGTTGGCCTTCACGGACAAATACCCTGTGTAGTCCACTCCACAATTATAGAAGACACGAGATGGATTTGATCTCGCAGCTGGTAAGTCACCCATAAGTTGCTGTTCAGTACCAGGACTGTGCTTTTTGCATACAACGCACAAACGCAGCCGTTTTTTGACAGCGTTGTTACCTCCGATTAGCCAATATTTTCTTCGTATAAAGGCACAAGTCAAGCGTGCACCTCCGTGGCGTGTGACGTCATGTGCTTGATCAATAATCAGGTCGGCCAACCTAGTATTGTTGGGTATGATGATTGGGTGCTTCATTTCGGGATCAAGGTTTGCATTTTGGAGCCTGCCCCCGACGCGTAGGATTCCATTCTCATTTAATATGGGAGTAAGATTATGTATTTTGCTTTTGTTGCTTATATTTTTCCCTTCTTGTATTCGGTTAATCTCCTCATAGAAATATTTTTCTTGAATATATTTAATGATTTTTATTTTAGCGTAATTTAATTCTTGTAAAGTCAAATAAGTTTTATTAGGTGTCTTGTTACCTAATCTTATTATTCTTGCTAAAGCCCTGATCGCAGTAATTAATGAACTTGTGTTATTTAATAATCTCTCCATAATTTCGATATTACTTGATAATTGTGTAGTATTAACTTGCTTTATCACTTTAACATCTTGATTAGTCATGTAATTAATATTGTTTGTTTCTGTTTCAGGTTTATACTCAGGAAGCCACTGAGGGCCCTTCCACCAGAGCTCGTGTTCTTTTAACTGTGGGGCCGTGAGCCCTCGGCTGGCGCAGTCGGCAGGGTTTTCCTTCGATTTAATGTAACGCCAGCAGGTTTTCGGCAGTGACGCAGTTACTTGTTTCACTCTGTTAGCCACGAAGGGCTTCCATCTTTCTGTTTCTCCATGAAGCCAGCCAAGCACAACCATAGAGTCGGTCCAACCATACTCAGTGACGTCATGATCTGATAAACATCTTTTGATCTTGGTCATTAACTTGGTTAGCAAAACTGTGGCACACAGCTCTAAGCGTGGTAATGAAACATTTTTGCTGAGAGGCACCAATTTAGTTTTTCCAGCTACTAAAATTACTGAATTACAGTCTGATCTATTTATTTTACAATATATGACACAGCCGTATGCTTTCGTGCTCGCGTCACATAAACCATGTAACTCCACTTGATCTTTTTCTTTAATATTTAACCACCTCGGTATTTTAAACTGATTGATCATAGAAATGTCCGATTTAATTTTATTCCATTCCTCGCAGATATTTTGTGGTACCAGGTCATCCCACTGTAATTTAGCTTTCCATATGTCTTGAAACAGTATTTTTAGCTTAGTGGTGAGCGGGGAAAGCCAACCGAGGGGATCGAACAATTTAGAGATGTCTGATAAAAGAGCTCGTTTTGTTAAATTTGACTGGAAGGTGAAGTGGTCTTGTTGTGGATCCCATCTGAGACCCAAAGCCTTAGTGGACTCCGCTTGCTTGAAATCAAAATTTTCTTGTTGATGTGCGCCTTCATTAACGTTTTTCAGAATTTCAGGAGAGTTCGATTTCCATTTACGTAAATTAAATCCACCCGATTTTAATAGCTTGATAATATCGTCTTGTAATTGTTTTGCAGACTGTACGGAATGTGTGCCGTAAATGAAGTCATCCATGTAAAATGACTCCTCGAGCACACGGGGCGCCGCGCTGTCTGGATAGTTAATTTTTTCATCTGAAGCTAATCGCCTAAGCGTCATCATAGCTAAGAACGGCGCACTTTTGGTCCCGTACGTTATTGTTGATAAATGGAATTCTCTTAATTTTTTATCCTGAGCATCCCGCCATAAAATCATCTGTAAATTCTGATTGTTGCAGCCTAAAATCAATACCTCATCCTTTTGTCCTCCCACTACCAATTTCCGATGTACCTCTGACGTCGGCTGTCACGTCACGTGGCTATCACATGGACTTGTGTGAGTCGAATGTAAAAAACCGAGCTGTAACGTGCGCGCGCGCCGCTGTGTTTATCAAAAATCTAAATTCAGTGAAAATCAGGCAGCCAGCTTCCCAGTGAGTACCTATCCTTTGGTTTTAAAAGTTGTGTCATCGACCCTTGCTGAAAAAGCGACGTAAGGTGGGCGATACTTAATAAATCCAAACATCCTCTCATACCATCGTGGTTTAGCGTCCTCAAAGCAATTGCAACCTCTAACATAAATTCTGGTCCAATCGAGTCGGATTCCAACCCGTGGAATCACAAAATAGCAAATATCAGGTTCAATTTCATAGTAAAACTCTGATATTTCACCTTTTCAAATCTTCAAATCATTACCTTTGCAATTGCTTTGGACCGCCATTTTGTCTTTTGAATTCATGCCTGTTCGATATTTTATACCTACTTAGTTAAACCTGCGATGTGCATATAATTTACTTACAAAACATTATCTTAAAAAACAAATCGTAATCTACACAGTTTAAACATACATTTATCATAAAATAATTATTTAAATTTCAACTTTGTAAAATTACCTATTTCAATTTCGTAGAAAATACTTTAGAATAAAGTGGTCGTTCAATAAAATTAACAATGAGTGAAGCAAAAATAAAGATACTTATTTCACGTCGCGAATATTTATATCGTTCAATGCAAATATTGTACGATATCTCGCTAGAACTTGTCCATGATCGTAGCAAGATACCCTTTTTTCGCTCGAGATTTTCGCGCATAGAAAATGTAAAATCGGAATTTTATGAAATCGACAAAGAAATAAGTACATTAGAATTAGCTCTAAAGCCCGATAGTCAAATAAGTACGGCGAAATTAGAAGCCTTTGATCAACTTTATTACGAAGTTTTGCGAGTCGATGATTCTTTGCAACCTACTACGACAAAGTTAACCCTGCAGTCGCCGGGCGGCGAACCGTCGTCAGGTGCCGCTTTCGTTGGTGCATCTCATTCCGATCAGATTCATGCTCGATTACCGAAGTTAGATTTACCGAAATTCGACAACCATATCGAAAATTGGCAAACGTTTTATGACACATTTGTTACCTTAATTCATGAAAACAATTCAATTAGTACCATCGAAAAATTTCATTATCTTATTTCATGTTTGAGCGGGTCTGCGTTGGCTATCGCCAAGGGAGTACCACTTACTTCTGATAATTATCAAACAGTGTTTGATGCTTTATTAGAAAGATATCATAATAAACGTATTTTAGCGGTAACTTATCTTGAGAAAATCTGCAACTATCCGCCTATTAAAGCTAACAATTATAACGATTTACAATATTTTACAAATGTGTTATACGAATCTTTTAACGCTCTAAATACATTAAACATTGAACATTTAAGCGAATTTATATTATTCCATTTAGCTTCCCGTGCCTTAGACGCGGACACTAGAAAGCGTTTTGAAATACAAAACCAAAATAAAATACCGGTATTGCAAGACCTCATCGAATTTCTACAAAATTATGTCAAAGTTTTGGAGTCTAGTAATTTATCTCATCTTAACCCTCCACGGACGGCGAACGCGAATCTACCTCAGACACGATCACACTCTTATCAAAACAATACACCACAAAATCGATCGCAATCTTATCAAAACAATAAAAATAATTATCCACGAAAACAAAATACGTTTAACCCTAATCAACAACGGTCTTTTGTAACATCTCAAGCAGTTAATTCGAACCCTAAAGCAATTAATTGTTTATTATGTAACTTAGAACATAATATTTATAAATGTCCTACTTTTTTATCTTATAATATTTCGAAACGTATTGAATTTGTTAAAAATAAAAATCTATGCTTGAATTGTTTACGTTCAAATCATTCTATAACCGTTTCTCTAAAATGAGTTGTCAAACTTGTGGCTCGCGCCATCATACATTGCTTCATGCGAGTGAAACTGCTCCCGCTGGCTCAAGCCCGCCGCGTAATGAAGGCGCCGGCGCCGGCGGCAGTCATAACAATACGAGCGCTCATGTCGGTCATAGTCGCGAGAATTCGGTTGTGTTATTAGGCACGGCAACTGTGTGCGTGTGCGATGCATTTGGTAGTAAACATTACTTGCGCGCTTTAATTGATAGTGGCTCGCAGGATTGTTTTATCACTTCGGCCAGTTTTAAAAAACTCGGCTTGCCTTTCCGTCGTTGCAATCTTACGGTAGCCGGACTCGGCGAAAACACGGTACAACAAGTACAAGGCACCACACAATGTACTATACAACCTCGCTAATGTGATGAGCCAACTTTTCATATCTCACCGATTATCTTAGATAGTATTACCTCTAAAATGCCTACTGCAATAATACCTAACTCGGTTCGCGAACAGTTTAAGCATTTAGTACTCGCAGATTGCGATTTCGATAAACTTTCAAATATTGACTTGTTGCTCGGAGCAGAGTTATTTCATAAAATATATGACGGTCAGCGCCTTCAGCCACGTCCTAATTTACCTGCTGCCTTGCATAGTGTTTTCGGATGGGTGATTACTGGCGCTGTTGATATGCCCAGTTGCACACCTCCGAATGTTATCTCCAGTCTCATCGCTTCCACTCATACCCTTGATGAAGTGGTCAAGCAATTTTGGGAAGTCGAGGAGCCACCTCGCACCCCTATCGTAAATCCTAATGACCTTGAATGTGAGCGTATTTACAGTACTCGCATGTACAGAGAGGACAACGGCCGATATGTTGTTCCTTTGCTTTTAAAAGAACCTCACGGTGTTTTAGGTGATTCTTTTAACAAATCATTATCTCGATTATTTAACATTGAGCGTAAGTTGAACCGGGACGCACAACTTTCGGCTGAATATTCTAACTTTATGACGGAATATCATGACCTCGGTCATATGAACTTAGTCAATACTTCACAACAAAATAGCAAGTATATTATTCCACATCACTGTGTTATCCGTCCTGAGAGCGATACCACAAAGCTTCGCGTCGTATTTGATGCGAGCAGTAAGTCATCAAACGGTTTATCTTTAAATGATCTAGTGTATCCCGGGCCTAAGCTTCAAGCTGACGTAATCGACATCATTACTAACTTTCGTTTACACGCAATTGTTTTTACCTGTGACATATCGAAAATGTACAGGCAAATCAATATCTTACCTGAGGAACGAGTCTATCAGCACATTCTCTGGCGTGAATCACCATCTAAAGAGGTGGACGTCTATGAACTCCAAACGGTCACCTATGGAGTAAGTAGCTCGCCTTATCTCGCCATCAGAACCTTGCATCAGCTAGCTCGCGACCACGGTGCACAGTGCCCGCGCGCGACAGATTTACTTTTAAATAGAACTTTTATGGATGATATTAACGGTGGGGCGTCTTCTGTAGAAGAGGCGCTTGAACTGAAAAATGAACTTATCCAACTTTTGAGTTTCGGTCAATTTCAACTTCGCAAATGGAGTAGTAATAGCCTCACATTTTTAGAAAACTTACCTTCTGATCATTGTCAAAAACATAAAGTATTCTCAACTGAAAACAATAAACTTATGTTAAAGATTTTAGGAGTTCAGTGGGATCCAAATGGTGATTATTTCACTTATAACGTATCTCAAATTGAATCAAATTGCACTAAACGTTGTATCTTAAGCAACGTCGCTCGTATCTTTGACCCCGTTGGGTGGTTAGCCCCTTTTATCCTCTTAGCAAAGCTGATCCTTCAAAATCTTTGGCGACAACAGTTATCTTGGGACGAAATAGTTCCTGAATCAATCGAAAAGGACTGGAAGGACTTTACCTCCGAACTTTCAAATCTTAACTCCATAAACATTCCACGTCTAATAATTCCTTTAGACACTGTCCAAACTCAACTAATCGGGTTTTGTGATGGTTCAACAAAAGCCTACGGTTGTTGTATTTACATCCGAACGGTAACTTGCAGTGGTCAAATCCATGTATCTCTTCTAATCGCGAAATCCAAGGTAGCACCTCTGAAGCCCTTGACCGTGAATAGAATCGAATTATGCGGTGCAGTGTTATTAGCACGTCTTATGTCACACATGCAGGCACTACTCAGTAGACAACTCAACATAAATCAAATCCTATCTTTTACCGATAGCTCTACGGTATTGTCATGGTTAAATACGGCACCGCACAACTTAAAAACATTTGTAGCTCATCGTGTAGTACAAATAACCGAATCTTTACCTCCATCTCAGTGGCGGCACGTATCTACTCAGGATAATCCCGCGGATCTTTGTAGCCGTGGTCTCACATGCTCACAACTAGCAGCATGTGAAACCTGGTGGACTGGGCCTCAGTGGCTTCGCCAAGGTGTGTCTGAGTGGCCAGATAGCGTTCCTCAGCCTCCTTCGGAACCCTTGCCAGAACTTAAACCTATCTCATCATCTCATGTCGTCCAAGAGGTCGACATAAACCATCCTGTACCGGCCCTCGCCAAACGTACCTCATCTTTGACAAAACTCCAACGAATCTTAGCTTGGTGTTTTCGTTTTATCTTTAACATAAAACTACCTCAAAACAAAAGAAAGCAAGGTTTTTTAACTTCAGAAGATCTTAAAAATTCTCTTTATTATCTCATACGGTACGAACAGTTAATTCATTTTGAATGCGATATTAGTAATCTAAAACATAACAAACCTTTACCAAAACATTTACAAAAATTAAGTCCCTTTTTAGATTCAACTGGTTTATTGCGAGTGGGGGGACGCCTTCAAAATGCTGATTTACCAAATGAGGTAAAACATCCGTTGTTATTACCAAAAAATTCATTTTTATCAAAATTAATTATAGATAACTTTCACATAAAATATCTTCATTGCGGACCTCGCACCTTACACTCTTTAATACAGCGTAGATTTTGGATCTTAGGAGGTCGTAACTTAATTCGTTCACGTTTATCTAAATGCATAACATGTTTCAAATTTAATCCTTCTAGAAGTCAACCTCATATGGGTGATTTACCTAAAAGTCGATTAACTGAAGGTCAAAGTTTTCGAAATGTCGGAATTGATTTCGGTTGACCTTTTTATGTTAAAGAAAGTAGACGTCGTAACGCAAAAGGTTATAAGGTTTATATTTGCCTTTTTGTATGCTTCTCGGTAAAAGCGGTTCATCTAGAACTCGTAACAGAGTTGTCGACAGAATATATTGTTTTAAATTTTCATGGTTATTAACATTATTTAAATATACTGTATCGGTTGTATAAATATCGGAGTCTCAAAAATAAAAAGGTACATGGTGAAAATCCCGATACAGTATATTTAAATATTGTCGACAGAAGCCTTTATAGCAGCACTCGATCGATTTGTCGCTCGTCGCGGTTTGTGTGAGCAAATCGTAACCGATTGCGGTACGAATTTTGTAGGTGCCAAACGTTATCTTTGTGAAGTTAGTAAAATGTTATCCAAAGAACATTTAAATATTTCAGACAAACTAGCTTCTCGTAATATCAATTGGAAATTAAACCCTCCATCAGCACCTCATTTTGGAGGTATCTTTGAGAGTGGCATCAAATCCACTAAATATCTTCTTAAGCGTGTTGTAGGATCGCAACTCCTTACCTTTGAGGAGTTTTACACAATATTGACAAAGGTCGAAGCGATGCTAAATTCCCGGCCTCTTTGCGCAATATCTTCAGATCCTAACGAAGTCGATGTCCTTACGGCTGGGCACTTCCTTATCGGACGTCCTTTGGTTACTGTACCAGAGCCACCTCTTAACGATGAAATGCACCCACGATCCCGTTGGCAGTTGCTACAAAAGTTATCTCAGAGCTTTTGGCGTAGGTGGCAAAGAGATTATCTTCATACCCTTCAACAAAGAACTAAATGGTCGCAAAACAAAGGTCGTGAAATCTCTGTGGGTGATATTGTTACAATCATGGAACCCAACTTAGCACCAAATGAATGGCGGCTTGGAAGAGTAATACAAGTTCATCCAGGCCAAGACCAAACTGTCCGGGTTGTAACAGTAAAAACTAACAGAGGGACACTAGTTCGACCCGTAGTCAAACTTTGTCCCTTGCCCCTTGAAAATTAATTTTAAAATCACATCTTATCTCATTAACACAACAAACAAAACAATATTATCTTAAATTTAAACGATCTTATCCTAATCAAAACGATAACTAACTTTAAGTAAAAAAAAATTATTTTTTTTAACTCATAATAAAACTTGCCTAGTTATAAGTTAAACCTAGGCTTAGTGTACATTGTATGCACATCTATAGGTTTTATTTTATTTTTATTCAATCTTATCCTCTAGCAGGCATATTCAAAGGCAACTGTTTGGGGATTTTGGTTTATGTATGTATAGCTTATCCTGTGAAATCCGAGCTATTTCAAGTGGGGGGAAATGTTGCAGCCTAAAATCAATACCTCATCCTTTTGTCCTCCCACTACCAATTTCCGATGTACCTCTGACGTCGGCTGTCACGTCACGTGGCTATCACATGGACTTGTGTGAGTCGAATGTAAAAAACCGAGCTGTAACGTGCGCGCGCGCCGCTGTGTTTATCAAAAATCTAAATTCAGTGAAAATCAGGCAGCCAGCTTCCCAGTGAGTACCTATCCTTTGGTTTTAAAAGTTGTGTCATCGACCCTTGCTGAAAAAGCGACGTAAGGTGGGCGATACTTAATAAATCCAAACATCCTCTCATACCATCGTGGTTTAGCGTCCTCAAAGCAATTGCAACCTCTAACACTGATCTTCCTTATTAATCCATATTTGCCTAAACATTTTCTCTATGTCGGCGGTAAATGCAAATTCATACTGACGCCAGTTGATAATTAAACATTGCAAGTCTTGTTGTAAGTTCGGGCCGCGACACATGACGTCATTTAAGCTGTATCCAGACTGTGTTTTGTTCGACGCGTTAAACACAACACGTAATTTAGTTGTAGTCGAGTCCTCTTTTGTTACGCAATGGTGAGGTAAATAACATCTGAGTGTCATGTTGCAATCTACAGCTGACGACGGAGTCATGTGTTTCAGTAATAAATATTCATTAATAAATTGTTTGTAATCTAAAGCGACTGATGGATTATTTTTTAATTTCTGTTCTAAACTATAAAACTGAGCGACTGCTTTTGACTTGGAATGGCCTAATTTACTTTCATAACTAGACTTAAGCGGCAGTCTTACTTCATATCTCCCGTCTGGCCGTCTGATAGTAGTTGACTGGTAAAACTGTAAACACTGTTCGTCTTCTGATGATACTTCTGATTGTTCTGATATGTCTTCTATTTCCCAATACTTTTGCACATCTTCCATGTTATGAAGAACCACGTTACATTGCAAAGTTCGAACATGTCCACTCAATATCCACCCAAGCTGAGTTTGTTGGGCAGTGGGTAACGCTGAGCTCGCTCTATATAAACCATCTAGTAATATTATTGAATATATGTCGGCTCCGAGTAGTAAGTCGACTGGACGGCTCTTATAAAATTTAGGATCAGCTAACTGGATATGATTTAAATAAGACCAATCAGGTTTATTGAATGACTGATTAGGGAGATTCTTGATAAGCTGCCTCATGATAACGGCGTCAGTTTGAAAAGTAAAGTCATTTACTGTTGACATACATTTTATATTAATCATCCCTTTCCCGTTGGTTTCTTTATCGCCGATTCCCGAAATTATTCCGTTGCATTTTTTTCTAGGTAGTCGTAAGAACTGAGCCGCATTTTCAGTTATTAAGGATGTTTGTGATCCTTGATCCAGAAGGGCGCGCATCACATGATAAGAGCCGTCTACTGCTTGAATCTTGATCATAGCGGTAGGCAGCAGCACCTCAACGGGGTCGTTCTGAATCGACACATTTGTGCTGCTACGGACTTGTTTTCCGTCGTCTGCATTTCCGCCCCCTCCGTTCACTGGCCCCGCCGCGCTTGTTGATGGGCGGGCGGCCTGTGCAAATGCGCCGTGCAACAGGCTATTGTGATCTTGATTACATTCGCGACAGACCTTTCCTGATAGACATTCTTTTCCTTGATGGTTAAAAAGACAATTAGGACACAGACTTAATTTAGTTACAGTCTTAAGCCTGTTGTAAGGTGACATTTCTAAAAACTTTGCACAAAAATAAATTCCATGTTCATTTTTATTGCACAACGAACAATGATATTTTGCTGATACGACTTTCTTGTTGTTAGTCGACGGTTTCGTAATAATTTTGTTGTTTGACGTATATGCATTTCTGTAATAATTATTTTTCTGATTATTGTTAACTTTTGCTGATACTTGATTTTTCAAAGGTGATTGATCTGGTTTTCGACGGGATGCTTCTAGCGTGGTAAATTTCAGCTCTAAAAACTCTAATAACTCCTTCAAAATCGGCAATTCTCTTGGATTTTTTACTGCCTCCATGTAATCAGTAAAAGTTTCTGTATCTAATTTTTGCGTCAGGAGATACACGAGTATAGGATCCCATGAGTCAATATCAACCCCTAAATTCTTAATTGCATTAAGGCATTCCTTTGTTGTGTCATGCATTCGTTTTAAAAGGACAACCGACTGATTTTGCATAGATGGAACATTTAGTAAAGTATGAATATGAGATGTAAATATCAACCTTACATTATTATAACGTTGATTCAATATTTCCCAGCTGACGTCATAATTATCAGCGCTGATGTGAAGATGCTGTATTAATTTCTCTGCTTCACCTTTTACCTTTGATTTTAAATATTGCATCTTTTGGGCTTTGGACATTGACGGGTTATTATGTATGGTCTCGCTAAAAAGATCTTTAAAAGAAACCCAAAAATTATAATGACCACTGAACGTTGGGATCTCCATTCTGGGTGCAGACTTCTCCATATGAGCTACGGACCTCATCTTCTTATTTATTGCTTTCTTTACAGTTTCATACTTCTCTTCATACGCTACAAATGTTTGCTCATACCTTTGATTAGAGCCATCCAGCTCGCTGTCCAGGTCCCAGTGTAAGGAGTCGATGGCACCCCAGCGAGCCTGAACCGAACGTAGCAGATCCTCAAATTCCCATGTTTCGGAAATTGAATCTAAATTAATACTTTGGATCGTTCTATGAAAAGCTTTGAAATTGCTGCTTTTTTAACATCTCTTCAGTTTTACTTACTGTCATCTTTGATGTAGGCTGGGTCGAACTGCTTCCAGAGGTTCCAGACACGAAAGTTGGAGGCTTCAGGACCGGCGTCTTAGATCTCTCAGCTACAGGTGCTTGATAATTCTGTATGTGAGCCCTAACGTTACCATACCTTTCTCTCACTCTCTCCACATCTTGATCAATGGAGTCTCTCGTGGACCCATCTAACTCGCTTGCTAATAACCGTTTATAGTTAGTTTCATATTCAAACCAATAGCTATCGAGGATGTCTAGTCGGCGTTTTAAATACTCCGGAGTTTTTCTCTCCGCGCCGTCCTTCTTGAAATTGGTAAAAACAGTCTCGATCGCTTCTGCTAACTGCTGTTGGTTGTTCAAAATATCACCCACAGACGACATGGTAATTCAAATAAATGGACAGGTCTTACTTGATATGTGACGTTGACGGAACGCCAACAATGGTACCGGAGTGCCACGCGCTGTCCTGCCGAGTCCTTGATACTCGGCCTCTGTACGTCTTGATAGTACAGATGCTGATTTCTTGATAGCTCACTATGTCACTTGATTAACAAAGTGAGTTCGATAACTCAGTAATACACTAAGTTTTGTATGACACGTTGGTAAGTCTCGAAAAGCGGAAACACTGACACGTTTTTAGTCCACACGCGTTTAATGATCCCACCTTTCCCGAAGGTTCGAAGGACCATGTACGGCGTTCCCGTGAAACACCGTAACAGATTTACTGATAAAATGATAAAACTGCTTTAAACTTGATAAAAAGGTATATTTGGAAAATAAACTGCTTATGCTAATGAGTACGCGTAGTGCGATTGATGACTAAATGCGAACTGATTTTATTATAATGTAAATTCTGTGATTTGTAACAATTTGGGTCAACGGTGAAAATGCTGATGATGCGAATGTACGCGCTTGCTCGTACATCATTCATACATCACACGTTACAAAATTAATTAAATAAATAAAAAGAAATATTATTTACAAGCATCGCCGCGGTATTCGTCTTGTATGCCGGCTGGACGGTGCAACGGTACATATAAGTAGCTATAGCCTACAAATCCTTGCGGAGCGCACATCGCGCCCGACCAGCCGTCAGTCCTGAGATAAGATGAAGTGTTGGCGTTTGGGGATGCTTCAAGTAAAACCAGTGGATTGTGCTAACATGTTGTATTGACCGATGTTACAATACAAGAGAGCGTTTATAGCTTATTACAATTTATTTAACTAAACTAATTAGTAGGTCATCAGCGACATACGTCATGTTGCAGAGCGTAACGGTAAGTTACGGTGCAACTGTGAATATGGCTACTACACCTCCCCCGAAAGTCAACCTTTACCCCCGGAGAAGAAGAAAAAAAATGTGACGTACATCGTTGAGGATCCTTCTTTTACGCTAAATAAACACAACATTATCTTAATTAAGTACACATTTTTTTAAATACAAATAATTCTATTAAGTACAAAACAATTTTGTATTATTCTTATGAGCTATATATTCTTTATTATTTTTAAGAATTTTTACATTGGGTGACATATCCTCTAAAACTAAAAATGGACCATTCCAAATGGGGTCTAATTTATTTCCAACTTGATTTTTAATAAGTAAAAAGTCACCGGGTTTGTACAATAAAGTATTAATTTTCTTATCGTATGTTAATTTCCTCTTAATCTTAGTTAATAACAAATTATTCTTAGCCTCTACCTGTGCTTTCTGCAGTCTATATTTAAATTCCTTAGGATAACTATCGTAATTATAAAGAGGGTCGACAGAAGTAGTTAAATTGGTTGGTAAATTACACAATTTTCCAAAAACTAACTCATGAGGAGTGTATTGTGTCTCTGTATGAACTGTGGTGTTAAAAGAAAAACACCAATAACTTAGCCAACTACTCCAATCAGTTTTGTTATTACTACACATTATTCTAAGATAAGCGCCTAAATGTTTATGTGTGTTTTCTAGTGCTCCCAGTGTTTCATGATGGTAAGCAGTAGAGTTTAATTTTTTAACTTGCAATAAAGTACACACATCTGTAAACACATTACTCATAAACTCGGTTCCCTGATCAGTTATGATCTCCTTTGGGACACCATAGCGCAATATGAAATTATTCACAAATAACCTACTAACCGATTCTGAATCTTTCCTTTCTAAGGGGTATGCTTCGACAAACTTAGTTAAGTTACATTGAATAGTTAATATATAAGTAAAATTAAAATTATCTTTATCTAGGGGGCCCACTAAATCTAAACTAATTCGCTCCATCGAAGTGTTCGGAGTCGTAGTAATCACCATCGGTTCACGGGTGTTCCTATTTGTGTGTTTCTGGATTTGACATTCCTTACACTTATTGACGTAATCATTGACGTCACGGCTCATATTTGGCCAAAAATAATATTGTTTAACATTGTTCATCATCCTATTAACACCAGCATGGCCACTGGTTGGCAATAAATGGAAATCATTCAGTACAACTCTAATTTCATCTGAGTCATTTAACTTTGTAACATTTTTTGTTACAAGAATACGAGGATAATCGCATTTGCGCTCTAAAAATTTATTTAAAAACATCGTATTTTCTTTATCCTTCACAATAACTACCTCGTCAATATTTAACTTCTTGCAAAATTCTTCTAATTCCCTCGCTAACACGCCTACGGTAGATAACGATCGGGATATCAGATATATGCAAAACTTAGAAGGCACATATACAAAGTTACCTTTATTGCTTAAAACATCCTCTTTTTCTTTCTTATATGCATTTCTATTTAATAACAATTCTATACAATGTCTTGGTCTTTTGAGAATTTCCACAGTTTTCGGTTGATCAGGCCTAGAACTAGTGGAAGGCTCAGTTGTCAAGTCAGTATGGTTGTTGTCGTTATTTAATCTTAACTGTTTACGACTTTGGGCTCTCGTCGTGACTGATACAACGTGTTCTCTCATATTTTTCAAATCTTTACTACTAACCGGTAGTCGGCTCAATGCGTCTGCAGCTGCATTTTGCCGTCCCGGGATATATTCGATGTCAAAATCGTATTCTTCTAAATATAATCTAAATTTAGTCAATCGACTCGATGGATCAGTCATTCCGAAAAGATAAATTAATGGTCTATGGTCCGTAATAATTTTAAACTTTTTACCATAAAGATACGGCCTAAAATGTTTTGTTGCCCATACAATCGCTAACAGCTCTAACTCTATCACTGGATATCGCGTTTCTGCTGGTTTCAAGTTACGACTGGCGTACGCGACAACCTTACCGTTGCCATTAGACAGTACGGCGCCTAAACCTATCTTCGATGCGTCAGTATTTAATATAAAGGTGTTATAATCTGAAAAATCCGGGTAATCTAAAACTTGAGGGCTCACAAGTGCCTCTTTTAATTTCAAAAATGCTGATTCACATTCGGGGGTCCAATTAAATTCGACACCCTTTTTCGATAAATAATTTAAAGGATAAGCTATATTGGCAAAGTTATTAATAAAACGTCTATAATAATTTGCAAATGCAACGAATCTTTTGACGTCTTCTGTACTTTTCGGTCTGGGGTAATTCGTCAGAGCAATAACTTTCTCAGGATCGGGTTCGACTCCCTGTGAAGTTATCTTGTGACCTAAATACATAATTTCCTTTCGTAAAAATTCGCACTTTAATGGATTTAGTTTCAGATTACTACTCCTAAATCTTTCTAAGACACTAACTAAATTTTTATTATGGTCAAAAATAGAATTTCCTATAACTATGCAGTCATCCAAATAAATAAAACATTGCCTATAATTGAGACCTGACATGGCTATAGTCATAAGCCTTGAAAAAACACTAGGACTTGTCTTAAGTCCCATCGGACAACGCTTCATTTGGTACATTCTATCGGTAGTAAAAGCAGTGTATTTTCTGGATTTTTTATCTAAAGAAAGCTGGTAATAACTTTGGGATAGGTCAAGTTTCGAAAAATATACACTACCTGACAAAGAATCTAAAATTTCTACTATGTTAGGTAATGGAAACTTGTCGTCAACTATTCTGTTATTTAACTGTCTGTAATCGACTACTAATCTCCATTTTTTCTCTCCATTTTTGTCCGATTTTTTAGGAACAAGTGAAACAGGGCTAGACCACTCTGAAGTAGTCTCCTCTATAATGTCGTTATCGAGCATTTCCTGAATCTGTTTTTGAACCTCCTTTTGCAAAGCGTTTGGGATTCTGTAAGGCTTAACGTACACTGAACTTGTATTATCTTTTAACTTTATAGAATGCTGTAACAAGTTTGTAGTACTAAGCTTGTCTCCTGGCAAGTGAAAAACGTCAGCGTACTTTGCACAAATCTTTTCAATACTTAACTGTTCATCTTCACTTAAGTATGAACTCAGGTTAAGCAACCCAAACAAAGTTTTTACCCTATCGACACTTATTCTTTGCTTGTCAAAACTACATTCATCGAAAAAATTTAAACTATGATATTGTAAACTTGATAAATCTATCTCTATCTCGCTATCATTAGTATTTAAAATACGTATAGGTATTCGACCATAGGTAGGTTTGGAAATCAAACCTGCAACAAATACACCTTTTTGTATTTCTTGCGCCAGAGTAACACAGTCATCGCGTTGACTGGTAGGTATGTATTTGATAATTTCACACCGTGGCGGAATAATATGAATAAAACTACTGTTATTATTATTTATAGATATCTCGACACTACAACTATTATGACATAATGATAAAACGTTATTTCTATAATTAATTACCGCTTTGTAACGCTGAAAAAAGTTTTGACCCAATATTCCGTCAGCATAACAAGTCAAATTCCTAAATACATAAAACTTTTGATTACAAATCAAACCATTAAAATTTAAATCTAAATAAATATATCCTTCCGAGACTAAATTTCCACTAATGCCCTTAATAGTTATTTCTTCTTTATTAATACTTTGCAATAAATCTGGGTAACTTTGAAGCCATTCGTATTTTAATACGCATAAACTAGCTCCACTATCTACTAATAAATCAATTAAATTATTACCTATCTTACAGTTAACTATGCTCGTATTGTTATAACTAAAAATACCGTAATTTAATTTAGGAACGAAAAAACTGAAACGGATTAGAATTATTATTGTACTGACCTACATTGTCATTATGTTGCACTTGGTGAATCCGCGGGGCGGGCGGGGCGGCGTTCCGCGAGCCTCGCGCTGACCGCGCAAAATACTGCGTAGTGCGTTTACCTCTGCCTGTATTATTCATAGCAGGTTGCGTCATATTATTTCTGTTATTGTAATTATGACTGCGAGAAAAATAAATGTTTCCCTGACCACGATTAAAAGATTGGCCCCTAACCGAGGGATACTTACCTCTATTGTTATGAAAATGGTGGGCACGATAGGGACGGTGCTCTTGCGAATAATGAGCGACCTGATCGTGTCCTGAAGCCAAGACCTGTTCATCGACAGCTGTTCTAATAGCCTCTGACAAAGATGGAAATTGTCTCGAAGCAATTATGGTGCTAAGTCTTGTGTCCGATAACCCATCAGCGAATCGCTTTATAGCCGTCTTCTCGTTCAGCGATCTTAAAAATTCGAACTTGCTATCATCGTTATCTGCTTGCGTGATAGTCAAATTCACGAAAAGATCCTCGATTTCGGACCCAAACGATTCTATGGACCTACGTCCTTGTCTTGTACGAAATAGCTTGGCCTGAAGGGCTTCTGTCGACTTTTTAGGAAGTAAAAATTTTCGCATGTCTGAAACTAGATCTACTACACTAGCATATGCGGACTTTAATCTTAACTGAGCGCTAGATGATAGTCTAGTTTTTAAAACAAAATTCACGAGTAACCCCTGTGATTCCTCATTAATAATAGAGCTATACATATTAATACCATCTATTAACTTTTTCGTGGTATCCTCTTGTCCCGTCATGTTGGGTAACAAGGCGATGGCCGTTTTTATATCAAAACTTGACTTCGCCATTTTGCTAGATAATAAACTCTTGTTGCCGCTTTCAAAAACTTTATCTTCGGAACTATTACCACTACACGGTTCACTTACTAAATGCTTAATTTTACTATAAACTAATTTGATATCCCCCAGTAACGAATTAATTAGATCTACTTCGGAAGAATCTAATGAAACTAACTTTAATTCCTTATTCAATTGAGACACAATATACTCAACGTCACTATAGAGATTTTTGGCTTCCTCTAATTTTTTAAAACCTATTTCCTTCTGTCGTCTCTCTGGACCTAATTTAACTAAACTGTCACGTATATATTTAAACTTTTCCAGTAATTCTCTTAACTGTAGAGACATACTATATTACTTTAAACATTTATATATTTACTATATTGCAAAAACTAACTTTTAAAATCAAATACTTCACTCATATTCTATTTAGTAATTAAATAACTTAACATAAAAATACCGTGAATAAAACGTAAGGTGACGCAATAATGCATCGCGGCGATGTGGCGAGTCGGGGCGACGTCATGTCGACAGCTCGATGCACGTAGGCAGCTGGATGTAGGGCGAAGGTAGGGCACGTGGCACGTCGGCAGGAAGTTGGCTGCTCGATGGTTGGGCCGGGCTATACCCTGGACTCCGTGGGCCGGGATAATCCCTGGACTCCGCTCCAACTGGGCCGGGCTATACCCTGGACACCATCCTGGACCCGTACGCTTCTTTCTTCACGTGTTAATTTCTTCTATAAGGTTTATGGTTTCTTCGATCTTCTTTAAATTGTGTAAGTATCTTCTTATTTTTGAATTTTCATATCTAAACTTCTTTCTTCGAGTAATGTAATTCTTCTATTTTGGATCTTCATGATATAATATTTTATTTTCATTTTCCAAAAGTCCAAGTTCTTGAATGCAGGATCGCCATGAGATAAGATGAAGTGTTGGCGTTTGGGGATGCTTCAAGTAAAACCAGTGGATTGTGCTAACATGTTGTATTGACCGATGTTACAATACAAGAGAGCGTTTATAGCTTATTACAATTTATTTAACTAAACTAATTAGTAGGTCATCAGCGACATACGTCATGTTGCAGAGCGTAACGGTAAGTTACGGTGCAACTGTGAATATGGCTACTACAGTCCGTATCGACACCTTCGAGGCAAAACCCATGTCGCCTGCGCGCGCGCCGCTTGTTTATTTAGCTTACGTATTCAATGTTTTTGTAACAGATTTAATAGGTAACGTTTTCTTTTCGCTATAGTGAACTGTGCTTTCTCTTCCTTCTGGGATTAAACAATTTGTAAGCTTATATCTTGTGCACACCTGTAAGTTGTGATTATACACATCTACACCAACGGGACTTCTTTTATTTATCGCACCGCAAGATATTTATTATATAGCTAAAGACCCGCTATAACTGGTGACCCTCCTAGAATTGGGCACGCTTGCTATGAGCAACGAAAGTGATCCGACAGATCCGCAAGTCAACGTGAACATGCGGCGTCGTCAGCACATCAAAATGGCGGAAGGCGATGAACCGTGCGATTAGAAAGCCATCGCATCGCTACCGGCAATGATGCCAATTAAAATTCCACCATTTTGGCCAGAAAAACCAGCTATTTGGTTTGCTCAAGTCGAAGGGCAGTTTGCAATCTCGCGAATAGAAGATCAGACGACCAAATTTTATTTGATTCTGGGTAACCTCGACCGGCAGTATGCAGCGGAAGTGGAAGATATACTTACCGGACCGCCAGATTATGAAAAGCTGAAAGCCGAGTTGATAAATCGCCTATCAGTGTCGAGAGAAAATAAGGTGAAACAGTTGCTCATGCACGAGGAGTTAGGAAATCGCAAACCCTCGCAGTTTTTACGTCATCTTCAGCACTTGGCCGGCCCGAAAGTTCCAGAAGATTTTTTGAAAACAATCTGGACCAGTCGCCTGCCTGCTAGTATGCAACCGATTATTGCGTCGCAGCCATCACTCTCCGTGAGCGCACTCGCTGAACTTGCAGATCGAGTGCACGATATTGCCCCCCATGATAGTGGCCGACACCAAGTCTCTGCTGCAACGCCTGCAACATCTTCACCAATCGACGATTTGGCACGTCAGATGGCACAATTGGCCAGACAAGTGAGTGCCCTGACCACCCAAATGGGTTATACTCAGAGGAGGCGCTCCAAGGAACGGCAATTTGATCGCCAGCGACAACGCAGCCGATCCTCATCGCGTGAGTCCCGACGTCGTTCAGACTCAGTATGTAAGAGATTTCCCAATTGCTGGTACCACTACAAGTTTGGTTCCCAAGCTAAAAGGTGCCAAAAACCATGCAACTATTCAGCGGGAAACGTGAACGGCAATCAGTGATGGCGGCCAATGATTGCCAAGGCTCGTCGGGTCGCTTATTTGTCACGGATCCAGATTTGAAAGTGCAGTTTTTAGTAGACACGGGAAGTGACATTTGTGTTTTCCCCAAATCCGCGATTCGCGAGTGCCGTAATAAAACCACGTACCAATTAAGTGCCGCTAACGGTTCGATTATCGACACGTACGGTTTCATCGAATGAAAATTAAATTTAGGTTTGCGTCGCGATTTTCCGTGGCGTTTTGTCATTGCTGACGTTACAAAGGCAATAATTGGAGTAGATTTTCTTTCCCACTACCGTTTGATTGTAGATGTTCGTAACCGTAAACTTGTCGATAGTCTAATCAATATTAGTACGATAGCCGCTATATATATATAAAAAATCTGATTGTCTGTTGGTCTCAAGTGTGAAGGTGCAGACTGGTGGTAACATTAAGTACCATGAAATTTTAGCTGAATTTCCGGAAATTACCCGTCCAGCTGGTACCCCTAGTGCAATTAAACATCACACTAAACATTACATCCGCACCACCCCAGGCCCTCCAGTGTCGTGTTCTCCGCGACGACTCGCACCAGACAAACTTCAAATTGCTAAAAAAGAATTTGAAGCTATGCTCTCTTCTGGTACTGCTAGACCCTCTGATAGTCCTTGGGCGTCTCCCTTGCACCTTGTGTCAAAGAAGGACAACGGATGGCGCCCCTGTGGTGATTATAGGTTGCTAAATGCTCGAATGATCCCCGATAAATACCCCATTCGCCACATACAAGAATTTTCACACAATCTGTCAGGTTGTAAAATATTTTCTACAATTGATATGGTCAAAGCGTATAATCAGTTGCCAATCGCTGAAGAGGACATTCCAAAGACAGCGATCACCACCCCATTTGGCTTATATGAGTTTCCTCGCATGACGTATGGCTTGCGCAACGCAAGCCAAACTTTTCAAAGATTCGTTGACGAAATGACTCGCGGGCTTGATTTCTGCTACTCTTACTTAGATGATTACTTAGTTTTTTCCAAAACCCCATCTGAGCACGAAGACCATTTACGCCAACTCTTCACTCGTATGAGAGATTACGGAGTTCTCATTAATACTGCCAAATGTGTCTTCGGCGTTCCAGAGGTGACATTTTTAGGGTACCACATCACTGAACATGGGACCAAGCCACTCTCTAGTAAGGTTCAAGCTATCTCTGACTTTCCAACCCCAAAAACCGTCCGAGAGCTTAGGCGTTTTTTGGGCATGATCAATTTTTATAGAAGGTTCATCCCCAAAGCAGCCCAAATCCAAGCACCTCTGAATGGCCTTTTAGTGGGGAAACTTAAGGCCAACCAGCCGATCAACTTGAGTGGAGATACTTTGCAAGCATTTCAGGACTGTAAAAATAGTCTCTCACAAGCCGCTCTTCTAGCTCACCCTGATTCTCAGGCTAAATTAGGACTTGTCACTGACGCTTCCGATACAGCGATAGGTGCTGTCCTACAGCAGTTTAAGGATGGAGGTTGGCAACCTTTAGCATTTTTTACGAGAAAACTGAGTCCCTCTCAAGTTAAGTATTCTTCATACGACAGAGAACTCCTCGCTATCTATGAGAGTATCAAACACTTTCGTCACATGCTAGAGGCTGCCAACTTCACAATCTATACTGATCACAGACCACTCTGTTACGCATTTCACGAACGGAAAAGTAATTGTTCTCCGCGTCAGTTTAGACATTTAGATTTTATATCACAATTTACAACTGATATTAAACACATTTCCGGCAAGGACAATGTCGTCGCCGACACTCTTTCCCGTATAGAGGAACTTCAGGCGCCGGTTGATCTGGATATCCTTGCGCAGTCACAAACAACAGATCCAGAGCTTGCAGAGTAACTGAAAGGTGGAAATTCTCTCCGTCTTGCTAAAATGACTTTACCTGGTAGTCGTACGGATGTGTACTGCGACGTCAGTACAGCGACTCCCAGGCCATTTGTCCCAAAAGATCTTCGGAGACATGTGTTTAACTGCCTCCATTCTCTGAGCCATCCTGGACCCAATGCCACCGCCTTGCTCGTTGCACAGCGCTTTGTCTGGCCCCGTATGCGCAAGGAATGCCGTGAATGGTCTAAGGCGTGTTTAAGTTGTCAGCGTGTGAAGGTGAGTCGTCACGTATACTCACCGTTAAGTACGCTCGACTTACCTTCAGAACGTTTTAAATACGCACATTTAGACTTGATCGGCCCTCTACCTCCAGCTGGTGATTATCGGTACTGCTTGACAGCCGTCGATCGTTTTACGCGATGGCCGGAAGTTGTCCCGCTTACCGATATCACAGCCGAAACGGTGGCCAAGGCATTTGTTGCATGTTGGGTGTCTCGATTCGGTTGTCCTACCGACATCGTCACTGATCGAGGTAGACAATTCGAGTCAGCCCTTTTCCAGCAGCTATCCAAGTC
Organism: Agriphila geniculea; assembly: GCA_943789525.1. Classification (NCBI taxonomy): domain Eukaryota; kingdom Metazoa; phylum Arthropoda; class Insecta; order Lepidoptera; family Crambidae; genus Agriphila; species Agriphila geniculea. The sequence continues at coordinate 5,639,095 of OX038898.1, read as the reverse complement.
CATTGGATTCCACCACCGGAAGACCACCGCCTACCATCCGCAGTGCAATGGCTTGGTTGAGCGATTTCACCGGCAGCTCAAGGCAGCGATAACATGTCATGCTGACTCCAATTGGACTGAGTCATTACCACTTGTACTTCTCGGTATAAGGAGTGCATATAAGGAGGATCTCCATGCTTCATCCGCCGAGCTGATGTATGGTGAGCCCCTTCGCCTCCCTGGTGAATTCTTCGGCCATGATGTGCCATGCTACACCACTGACATATCTGACTTTTCTGCTCGCATGAAAACCTTTGCTCAGAAAATCCAACCAGTCCCAACACATCATCACTCTCAAAAGAAAGTTTTCGTATTCAAGGATCTCGCTACCTGTAGTCATGTCTTCCTCCGAGATGACATACTACGGGGCGCACTTCAACCCGCTTACACTGGGCCACACGAAGTCCTAAAGAGAGGTGCCAAATTTTATAAACTAAAAATTAAAAATAAGAATAAGAAGTCACAGTAACTGTTGACCGCTTAAAACCGGCCTACATACTCACCGACGACACATCTGCCTCGCAAAGTTCACAGGTCCCACAACCTTCTCACCACCCAGACGAAATCCAACCTCAGTCAAACGTCAAAAAGACTCGTTCCGGGCGACAAGTTCATTTTCCTGACTTTTATCGTCCGTAGACACGGCCTCTGGAGGGGAGTGTTGTAGGAGACTTATATTTAATTTATCTAAATTATCAAATAACATTTTTATTATAACACTTAAAAATAAAATTTACATTTATTCATCTATATGTATTTATAAAGTATTTATCTATTAACTCAAAACACTCATTCATCATTCATACATCACACGTTACAAAATTAATTAAATAAATAAAAAGAAATATTATTTACAAGCATCGCCGCGGTATTCGTCTTGTATGCCGGCTGGACGGTGCAACGGTACATATAAGTAGCTATAGCCTACAAATCCTTGCGGAGCGCACATCGCGCCCGACCAGCCGTCAGTCCGTATCGACACCTTCGAGGCAAAACCCATGTCGCCTGCGCGCGCGCCGCTTGTTTATTTAGCTTACGTATTCAATGTTTTTGTAACAGATTTAATAGGTAACGTTTTCTTTTCGCTATAGTGAACTGTGCTTTCTCTTCCTTCTGGGATTAAACAATTTGTAAGCTTATATCTTGTGCACACCTGTAAGTTGTGATTATACACATCTACACCAACGGGACTTCTTTTATTTATCGCACCGCAAGATATTTATTATATAGCTAAAGACCCGCTATAAGACGATTCTCACACTGCCGCCGCGCGCCCTCGCGGGGTGCGGTTTGGCGTTACACGCGCGCGGCGACGGCGCAGCGCACCACCTATTCGGGCGGTTTTCGACGCGCCTCCGCGCCAGTCGGCCTCATACGACGGCCCCGCGCTTATGTACAAAAACCGGCACGATACTATGGAGCTCAGTGTGTTGTACCCCGCGATTTCCGCGCCTGCTGGCGCGCATTGCTTCGTGCCGCTGGCGGTGCGCGCGGCCTCGGTGTGTTGAACAAAGCGGTTTTATATACATATTGATTGTACTTGCATACAAAGTAAAACACGCGCGCGGGATCCCCGCGACCGCGTGCGGTGCCAGTGTGAGAACTGAGAACCGTCTATCTCCTTCTTACGCCGTTCCTTCTCCGCCAAATTTCATAATATTGTGCCTGCCATTGTTGTACTGAAATTGTTTCGAGTTGTATTTATTTACATATTCTGAATATACAAAACACAGAAAATCACGTTAGTATTTAATTCTGATACTTATTTTTTAAAATTTAGATTACAGAAAAAAGAAAACTTGAAAATTGCACCTTTAGAAACAGCTTCTGGGTTGTTTCAATTGCAATGACAATTGTTGCCAATCCAAGCTGTCACTTTGAATGCAACAACCTTCCATAATCGGTGTTTCATACGAATAATTTCTATCGATAAGCCAAATTTCAATAGCATTCTGTTAGCAACTGAAACTGTCAAATCGTACATACATAATCGCAAAAGCAACTTGACAGGAACAATTTCATTAATTTCAATCGAGAATTGTTAGCAACAACTTTAGATAATCAGCCTGCAGGTGATTACAAATACCGGTCCATTACCACAACACGTCATGGGCGTTTTTATAAGAGCTATAGCACGAATTTCGCATTGTGGATTGTTGGAAGTGCCCACAACGCGTTGTGAGCGATTTTTCACTCAATTAGCGATTTCGGTCCTTGATCCTATCATATAATAACACATTTGAAACACAAAAATCCTGAGTAGAATTGATTAAACTACTCTTTGATGTATTGGGAGGGTGCGAAGGTATAATAATCAGACCCCGGATTTGCGGTAGCACGAATAAAATGACGTTTAATAGTGCGTGGACAACTTGATTATCTATTTGTGTAATTTATCGATAAAAAAATTATAATTATGTAACGTGATATATAGACTTACTGTCGGAAATAGTATAAATTACCTATCTACATTAAGAAAAGTGAAAATCGTGAAATGTATAAATAATAAAATTCACTGCAGTTTTTTTTTTGATGCAAAGATAGCAAAGTCGTGAAGTAGAATTTAAATTTTTTAAGAAATACATCCTCCTTGGTAAAATACAAAAAATAAATACGATCAACGAAGTTCCACTACAAAAATATTTTCAAAACATCGATATATAAAAAACATTTACGATAATCTGGTAATCACTAGCAAGTTTGTATTCCTGCCACCGCAAATCCGGCCTTTAATAATAATCGATCGCAGCGCTCATGGTGGCAAAAAGTAGAAATAGTGAAGGCTCTGTAATCTGCTTGAAAACGATATTTAATTTATTACTAGCGATACAGGAATAATTATATATGTTTATTATCACTTAGTAAAATTATTAGAGTAGCTTAATCCTCTTGTTTTACAAAATCTACAACTAAAAAGAAGTAAACAAACCCTGATATAACCAAAATAAAACACTCTTTTTGAATAGATCTTACTTGCCATATTTAATTTAAATGACCAAAAATGATTTCACAACACTTTGTCCACCTAAATCATAGTAATTTTGAAATTTACATTAATAACACAATATGTATAGTATTTTTTAACATTTTGTCACAATGCCGCCATTACATATCAAAACGTCAAAACGGTCAGGTCAGAGCCAACAAAGTTGCAACACGCTAGGTGGCGCTAAAAGCGTGCACGGAGCCAATAGACTAGATAAAATATTAATAAAATGAATGCAAAAAACTTACAGTTAAAACTTCCACACAAAAAATATTAAAGTTTAAACAAACGGCAAATAAATACCTATGTATTACCTACAAACACACATAGCGACAGTCCTTGCACTTACTATCAACATCTTCTTTACACTTATTTTATTACCAACAACTCTATACTTATTTACAACTACTCTACATTTTTATTTTTTATTTTTATGCACAACTTTAGTTCTCAACACAATATTTGAAACATTTTGTACCTCTAGCTAGAGTTATACATTTTACTGGAGAACAAATAGTTTTTTGTATGAAATAGCTGAAACTTTTACGACGCACTTCAAATAACAAGACAATGTTTTATACAGCGAACTTAAATCTATGGAAGTGTAATTGCAACCAAATATTGCTTAAAAAATGACATCACGGGGCCGAAAAGCTACAATCCGCTCAGCTTTAGTGGGGCCAGCCACGCCCGGTGGCCACACCCGGTGACTGACGTTAACGTTCTTTACAATAATTGCAGTTTGTATTGTGGAGAAAAGAGAGAATGAGAAAGTTTATTAGAAATCATCGAAATGTACTACTACGTTTCGATGTTAGAAATGACGTCCTATGTATATAGTCAAATGGTGTAAAAGACGCAAAGAAGGCAGTAAAAATATGCAGAAATCACGTATCATATTTTTTCGTTTAAGTATAGAAAATATATATGAGTATACAAATTATGGTCGTTAATCTGCAACCAATGCAAAAACGCTTTGTGCTACACAATTAAATGCCAGCATTTTTAGCTCCATCCACTTTAGTTGTATTTTTCGTGTGGTGCCGTTTTTTGAGCGCAATGCTTGTTCCATAGACTTTAGTTCGCTGGTTTTATACAAAAAAATATGTAATTTTCAATATTTTTATTTTCCAGGATCACGAAGATGTAACATATGAAAATCTTTCCAATGAGATGGCTACTCCACCGTTTCCAAAAAACGCTAAATTAGAAGAAACTTACTTGAAGCCATCAGATTCTCGAGTAACCGACAACGTGACGTACGCGCTACCTTACATCGAAACTAACATAGAAAACTTATATTCGAAGCCGCTACCGAAATCGCAACGGAATCTCACTCCCCAATACTCGGAAATAATACCGAAAAATATGCAAACGAATGAACCAACTTACGCAGAAATAGAGAATTTCTCAAACAATGACCGTAAACAAATAGCAAACAAGACAGAATACGCAACTATACAGGACTCAAATCCAAACTACACAAATGTTTTCGTCAATGAACCCTATGTTAATACTAAAAATACAGTTAGAAACGACGATTATGCGGAACCGAGCTATTGTGAAATAGGTAAATTGATAAAAGAATAGTAGGTAGTAAATCATGCACCGAAAGATACTTATTTTGTACTGAAACAGAGGCAGGCTGTGCGTTGGCCATGGGCCAACATAGGACCAACTCTGAAATCGCGAAAAAAATCAGCTGTTACATTTTTATATTTCCGTTATTATTCACGATGTTAGAGTTTTTAAGTAACAAGTTGTATATTTTGTGGCCTAAGTGCTTGTTTGTCCTATTATTTTGGTAAGAAATTTGACATGGCTTTTCCTTTGTTAACTTGTGACATGATTTTTAAACTTTTAGATTTTATGCATTCACAATGCTATTTTTAAATTAAGATTATTAATATAATTGTGACATGATTTTAGTAAATTGTGCTTAGCACTTATTTTATTTAAATCTATATGTTTCTGTGAATATAAATGATAATTGGCTAAGTAATAGTAATCAATTAATAAATCAATAAAAAAGGATAGTATGCTGGAATCTTGTAAATTAACAATGAAAAGGTTGCGCCTCAAATTAATGTGGCCAGTGGTAAATAGTACAAAAAGTAGGTACTGGCGGACGGTTAGAAATAATATGTAATAATATATTTGCTTAGTGACAGATTTCTATAGAAAATTTAATGTCATATTTTTTAAATCAAAATAAAGTCTTCTTTCAGTAAAATTTTAATTTTTAAGGTACTTTCCCTATGTGTGACAAAGTTTTGGGAACACCCTGCATATTATAGATACATTTGTAACGGCTCGTATAGGTAATAATTTATTTATTGTCTATTCAGACATCAAAAATCCATGTTAGTAACAATAGTGTAGGTAATGCATCACTTGAAAAACTCAGTAATGGACTCTACACATGTTGAGGCCTGGCTGGAATGATCGAACGTAGAGGCGTAGCCTTCCATCTTAATATCTCTACATGAGAAGGGAGAGGTGCGGCTTCCGCGGGTCTCCACATGTGTAGGGTCCATAAGACGCATGGTCTTCGTATTTTAGTAGAGACTACACACGCCCAGAGTCCCTCTGGGGTCCTGTGCATGTATAGATAGGACTAGGGTCTCTACCGCCTGACTCAAAGCTATAGCGATAGTGAATGCACTGTCCGTCCTTGTCATATCATAACAAAATTACAAGGACGGCAGTGCATTGACGTCATAAACTTGGCCCAAGCTGTAGGTAGTGCCGGTAGCTGCCAATGGTGAATGTCTGAAAATAAATCAAATCGAATATTTTTTTATACGTAGGAATAACCTCCACTATTATTAGAAAAAAGTTACAGAATTATTGGTTGCGTGAAAGTAAAAAAAAAAATTAAGTCACTTCACAAATGTGTAAAAGTAACAGCAGAATGGAGATTATACCTTAGCCACCACTTGCCACAACCAAAAATTATGAAACTATTTTCTATTACTAAGAGAGCTTATAAAAATATTCAACCAATTTGATTTATTCCGAATGGCGATTCCCATTATAGTCCATGAGAACGTTCGTGGCACGCGCGCGCGGTCTTTAAACGCGTCAGAGGCGTCAGTCATAGGGTTGCGCGTGCCATTGAAATGAGTCCGAGCCCGCCTACAAGGCCTTTAAGTGCAAGGGAGCGCGCAATATAGCTATTCCGTTCGCACATTTTATGACCTCGCGTGCCACGAACGTTCTTATTGAATATAGTTGTTTGTCGTAATTTTTCAGTTGTTTTGTTGATAACTTAATTTAAGGAATATGAATGGTTTGTAAATAACATAGTTTGTGATGAGATTTAAAGAAAATATAAGGTTAACTTTATTTGTATCATTGTATTTTAAATTTTATACTAATAATAATAATTAATAAACAATCTTTATTTCTCCACGTTTTTACAAAATTTGTAGTACAATCTTATTTATCCTACTTATTCTAGTTACATTAAATATTACAGCTGTTACATTATACTGAAAAAACCCATTCCAATTTCCATTTGCATTTATTGATTAGAATTTTTAAGATAAATTACACCAAAAACTTATTAAATAAATTGTTACTTATTAATGAAATTATTTAAAAAATGCATGTTTAAGAGGAGGCTCCCAGAATTTGGCAATATTTGAACTCAAGTAGTGACGTCTGTACAATCTCAATGAATGTCAAATTCAGATATATGCTTTTATGGACCTTCATTTAGTGGATGACGGCAGGATTTCAGAAATTATTGAGTTTGGCTCGATAGTTTTTTATTCTGAAAACATGTCCTTTTAGGGGAATTTTTAAAATATTTCTTTAATTATACATCGTTTCTGAGCAAAATTTATGTAAATCATAAGCAAATTACGTGTTCCAGTGACTGACGGCACAAAAATCGTATATATTAATTAATACTATTGTTATTACCAAAAAAGAGATTAAATACCAGCGCGCTGCGGGCGCCGCCTTCGTTAGTACTGCGCAGTGTGCCGTCGAGGTAGGACGTGTGTCGCTCGCGCATCGAATTTTTCATCAGTACGAGCATTGCTTTGCAATCTATCTATACAGTTGTTTAACGTATTACTTGCGCAGAGCAACGGAGGGGATTTCGCGAGGGCTAGGGCGGTTTCCTTCAAATTTCTATGATAAAGATTGTATAACTGTGGTATGGGTAACAAACAGCAAAGCGCGCGTGTTCATCGTTCTGGCAGCGCCACGGTCTCCGATTTGCGTGAATTAAATACATCACGAATGTCAATTTTTTGCCAGTCGGGAGGTCGGGAGAAAGTAGGTCACACCATTATTTAGCAGCAAAGTAGATTATTTTGTAGTACAAATCCTGAAGTTAGCATCATAATATATCGCGAGAGGTATCAATGCAAAGGTGGCTCCTCAGTCTAAACATCAGGTTTGAGGAGCCATTCTGGAACTCGCTAAGTACCCGTTGAATACTTTAGAAAATGAATGCATCGTTTAGCAGCAAATGTGTAAAGTACTTGCTAATTTTTTTTAATTTTTAGCTCAGTAGTGCTGGAGAACGCAATTTGTATGGCTCCTCAATGCTGACGTTTTGCATATAAACAACTTACTTACTGTACCTACCTCAGATAACAATGGAATCAAAACCAGATACGCTTACATTTAGCAAAAATTTCTGTTATATATGGCTTTTTTTCGTTTCCACAACGCGATGTGGTCGTTTGGTATGTTGACCACGACGCGAATTTCGCTTTGTGGTATTTCCATGAATACCACAACGCATTTAAACAAATACACGCATACAAATAAATAAATAAATAATGCTTGAACAATTTTTCACACAGCGCCATCTAGCCCCAAACTAAGCAAAGCTTGTAATATGGGTGCTAGACAAATGATATTACTTATATACTTTTTAAATATATACTTATTATACATAGTAACACCCAGACCCGTCACAGAAATTGAAGTTCATCATTTCAATTTCGGCCCGACCGGGAATCGAACCCGGAACCTCTGCGTGGTAGACCAGCATGTTGACCACTGCACCACTCAGGTCGTCTGATATGATGTCAAAGTAAATAAAAAAAACTACTTGTCCTGGTTTCATTCATATAATATGGTTACCTTTCACAGCGAATTCTTAAGGAATATCGAAAAGTATTGTATTTCAGTCACCGGAAGAGATACAGTGCTGAATTTTATAGATGTACTTAGCCGACATTTCTGCTAAATGTTAGTGTCTCTTGTTTTGTACAGCAAAATTCAGGGCACCTGTAACCAAACCAAACTGAGCATGCCAATATTTAGTTCTACCTTAGCAAACCCGGAAAATATCTGTAACGAGTATAACACAGCTACTTTCCGAGAAATAAGCCGTTGATTCAATATGCCATACAATTGGTACATCGAGTAGAAAAGTTTTAATTTAAAAATAACATCATTATCGTAAATTAATTTTCTTGAGACATTCTCTGAATGTTGCTCACGACAGCAATACACACACACAGTGTCCTTATTTGTGCCTTGTTTTACCAATTTTATAGTCATGAAGTAATTTTATTCTTAAATTTTATGTTTTTTACTTTTAACTTTGACGTTTTTTATGTTACCGTAAATGTAGTGACGGGGATAGTAATCTTTTGAGACTACTATTTAATTTGGTCGGATTCGCGCTAAAATTCGATTTCATCGCCATGCGGACCGCAGCTCAAAACAAAGAGTATTTCTTCGTTTTTTGACACCGACAAAGAGTATATTTTTATTTTATTATTTTTAACTAGGTCAAACTGTCATAGGAGAGGCAAAGAGACCTAATTCCATGCAGCCAAATAGATATATTTTTTTTACTTCCTCTTGATATTTTTTTTATTTATTTGTGCATGTAGAATCGATGCTTGTTGGTATTATCTTCTTCTTAACGAGTCGACTCGGTATATGTATAATTATATTTGTGAGGACCAGAACTCAGCCACTGATATCGCATTATCGCGTTGGTATTATTATTATGTAGGTATTATTTCGTTGAAATTGTCTTTTCTGTATTTTATAGGAAGTAGAATTGTTTTTTTTTTGGTTTGTCTGTCGGTTGTCGTCACCAAGTAGGCTCCTCCAGAATACTAGCGTTGCAGTGGTATGCTCAGGTATGCCACTGTAGCATTGCTGAGGTTGGGGCCTAGTTGGCCGCACACAAATTAGTTCGTGTAGGTAGGTACATTGTTTTCTTTTTTTTGCTTTATAACTTTTATTTTTAATAACCTTACTGTCTATAATGTTTTACGGTCAATAAATAGTTTTTCTTTCTTTCTTTCTTCTTTCTTTCTTCTTTGTACCTAACTAATAATATGTGTATATACTGAATGGGGAATAGTAAAAAGCATTTTCTTTAATTTACTTTCTTTCTTATTAAGCTATGTAAGCTTGCCACAAAAATATAAATACATATCCATATCTATAGTTATATTACTTACTTTTATACTTACCTTTATAATTCTAATGAGTGTTCTCAGAACAGATCAAGCCTTGTTTGCAGGCGAAAAGATACATAAAAATCATATAAAATATATTTTTTAAATCAGTTGAAAATTTTGCACTTTAAAAATCGGAAACCGGGGCGCTGCCAGAACGATGGACACAAAGCGCTCGGCCGCGCGATAAAGTGCGGGAGCGAGACAGTTGCGAGTAAAATAAGTGGGTGGGGGGCAGCGAACGCTCGTAAAAATTTTGCAAGCGGACTCTTAATGATAAGGTATTTATTTGATGAATTAGCAATCGGTTAATTAATATACCTAAGAAATCAAGCAAAATTAACGTCTCAAAGAGTTTTTCAAAATACAATGTGTTTATGAAAAAAACTGATTTTTCGGACCATCAAACCAAACAACTTTTACTATGGGACCAACTCTGAAATTGCAAAAAAAACCAGCATACATTTCATTATACATTTTGATATTTTCGTTATTAATTTATGTATGAAACAGATGGTTTTTTTAGCGATTTTAGAGTTGGTCCCATAATAAAAGGTTTGATGGTCCGAATAATCGGTTTGCTCCCTAATGTATGTAAAAGATGAGAGCAGGGAAGTTTCATGTTAAATTATTGTGATTCAACTGTAGAAAGGAAGAATTTATTTATTGATTCGCCCCGACTACATTTTTTTTCTAATAAAGAATAGAATAGAAATCGTTTATTGACAACACAGAAGAAAAAAAGTATACATTGGAACGAGTTACAGACAAGAAAGAAAGGAAATTAATACTGAATAAATCGTAGAATATAAAACAAAATGTGCTGCTAATGAGCCCTGTCTCAGCAAAATTAACTTTTGGGTCATTCGTTGATGTTCAGAATGACCCAGAAGCATTGGTATTCTGACAGGGCCTAAAGAGTGATTTGACACAAAATTTATAAAAAAAAAAACAAATAGACGCAACACAAAGATAGAGATTATTATGACACAAAACAACAAAATTATGCGAGAAATAAAATAAATTGTTGGAGCACTAGCATTATGTAACACAATTTCTTTTCACAAATTTAAGAAAAAAATTGAAAAAACAAAAAAAAAAATCAGTTTAGTATATTCACTGTGGAATAAAGATAAAGTGACATTAATTAGTCTGTGAGAGTGACATTGATTGACGTTGTTTGACTGTGACTGCCGTGCGTGACATTAACAAGTGTTCTGGGTGATAAGGTTCAGATTTCTGGGAAGTTTTTGAATGAGAGACGTGCGTCTGCTGCAATGTTTATTTGCTACTAGGTTTTTAATCAAGCTGCGCGAATATAAGTACCTACATGCGTTTGGGCGTTACTATATTGCACAAAACTAATTGTTTTTAGATAGTTGGATTAAGCTTCAACAACAAGAATGATAAGAAAAGAGAAAATAAATTAAATGCGGTGGGTAATGGTCATGTTTCTGAAACACGAGGCGTCGACGTGGCAATCATGGTATGCCACATATTAAGCGGTGTGGTATTATAATATCAGGGCCCTATTTATTTCATAAACATTGCCGTAGTAAATCACAACGTTTGTTTGTTGTACATTGGGTCACCAATTTGAAACTAGAAAAAATTAAACTACTAACTTAACAGATAGGTACCTCAATGTACGCGAATCACCGTAGTAAATTACAAATCTGTAATGTTTATGAAATAGGCCCCGCAAGACCTCTATTGATAGTAGTATTTTAGAAAAATGTTTTTTTTGTCGCTTCGCCGGCCACTACTGCGGCACGCTCGCTAAGCTCGCTCGGCTCGCGCGTTTTTGGTCGCAGTTCTAACCTAATGATGAACTCTTTAAGGCGTGAAATACACAGAAGTGACGCAGCGCGGATACGGCGGCGATACGGTGCAGATGTGAGACTTTCGGATGCTTTCGGCCAATCAAATACACGTATCGCCGGCATCGCCGCCGTATCTCTTCTGTGTATTTCACGCCTAAGATTTCTTCCCCCCACCGTCTCCTCTACTTTTATATGAGAATTAATTAATTGGGTGACTGGAAATAATTAAAGGCGACTGTTAATGGGATACTTAAATACTTAACCGGGCAGTGGTTATCTCTCAATAACTAAACGGGCGACAAACAGTGGATTACAAAAATACTTAAAACGGGCGACTACATGTGGGTGATAAATAATTAATTTAGCAGTGAAAACTCCAAATGGCTGACAAAAATACTGAGTGCAACTATTTTATCAAGTAGGTAACTATTTAAGCAGCCCAACATGGTATTTTTTGACACGTTTTAGTAGGTTGCTTTCTCGTTTGTTGGTTTTTTCTCATCTAAATTAGGATAATAGTCACCTTTTTTAAATAAAATATATGCCAAATATTAAATGTTTTATGTGCCCTAAGGTTGTCGCCCAAATAGTAATTTGGTCGCCCGTTCTGAATAACTAGTTACTCAATTTGTATTTTAAAGTCACCCATTTTCAATATCTGTAGTCGCCCTCGGTCCGTCGCCTAGTATTTCAGTACGCTACATTCAGTATTTTTGATACCCAAAATAGGAATTTATTGTTACCCGATTAAAAACTACCCCTTTTATAGGTATTACTTCCTAACCAACAATACCAAAATCTTTTTATTTTACACATTGTCGGTTAAAAGTAGTTTTGACCGACGTCCTTAGTTAAAGCCACTTTTGACCGCAAAAATCCTTTATCTTTCTTTCCGTTCTTTTTCTGATTTTTGCTGTCAAATGTCAGAAAAAGAACAGCTCGCTACGCTCGCTCGGCTCGCTCATTTTTGGTCGCAGTTCTAACCTAATTAACTCTTTAAGACTTCTTCCCCCCTCCGTCTCTCCTACTTTTACATTACTTCCTAACCAACAATGCCAAAATGTATTTATTTTAGACATTGCTGGTTTTGACCTACGTCCTTAGTTAAAGCCGCTATTGACTACAAAAATCAGTTAAAAATGGTTTTGACTAGCTATAAGTTTTGACTGTAACATAACCATGATTGTAACCAATCAAGTAGTGAATCAAAGTTTAAGAATTATAAAGTAGGATTACGAAAATGTATTACTTAAATAAGGATAGTATTGAACCGAGCGATAGTAAATTCAAATCCAAACCATTAAAAAACTGTATTTACTTAGCGAACTGTGAAATACTAAGTGATCGACAGATTGAGACCGACTATAATTAATATTGAAAATGGGTGACTTTAAATATAAATCTGAGTTAAGTAAGGCCTTTGACTTAGTAACCATGCCTTCTTATGAAGCTGAAGGGTGTCAGTTCTGTATTCATAGATCACTGAAACAATACTAAATAATATACTAGAAAAAACACGACTCGCACCAGATCAATACTCAGACGGGAATCGAACCCGCGACCTTTGGATATCCGGTCCAATGCTCTGACCGCTGAGCTACCGAGTCACTAGTGACATCGTCGAATTTTTCCTAGTATATCCTAAACTCTTACGCTGTAAGCCAGCGTTATTTCACCAATGTGAGGAATTACCTCGACATCCAATTGAAATATCTTTCCAGATATTTTAACAATTGATTAAGATGAAATAGCTATATAATTTTTAAATTTGAGATTTTTGCATTTACAATGCTATTTTTAAACAACACTAAATAATATACTAGAAAAAACACGACTCGCACCAGATCAATACTCAGACGGGAATCGAACCCGCGACCTTTGGATATCCGGTCCAATGCTCTGACCGCTGAGCTACCGAGTCACTAGTGACATCATCGAATTTTTCCTAGTATATCCTAAACTCTTACGCTGTAAGCCAGCGTTATTTCACCAATGTGAGGAATTACCTCGACATTCAATTGAAATATCTTTCCAGATATTTTAACAATTGATTAAGATGAAATAGCTATATAATTTTTAAATTTGAGATTTTTGCATTTACAATGCTATTTTTAAACAATACTAAATAATATACTAGAAAAAACACGACTCGCACCAGATCAATACTCAGACGGGAATCGAACCCGCGACCTTTGGATATCCGGTCCAATGCTTTTTCTACTGAAACATGAAAAGTATTAAATATTATTGTATTATATTCTATTCTATTCTAAGGTGGCGCGAATCAGGTTTGCGAAATCAAAGACAACACAACTAGTTTTCGTATAAATCTATTTCATGTGTGGCGCCATCAGGAGTTCCACAGGGATCCTAATTAGGACCATTATTTTTATTAATGAATTACTTATTTTAAACCTAACGATTCCTGAAATAATATTGAAGATATCCATTAACTTCAATTTGATATTCCTAAAGTTCAAAGCTAGTGTAAGGTAGTGTAAAATTGAAATACATTTTTTGTTATTAGTTTTGTTGGACTAGTCAGGTATCAAGACGATTTTGTAGGTTTTGTCTCGTATCCCAACTTTGTTAGATCAGTGAAAAATTTAATAATGTGATCTTTAAAATGATTTATTCATCATTATTGACAATATTGTATAATTCATTGGCCGCAGCCATTGAATCCATCGGTTTCGGTTTGCAATAAGCATAAGAGTAATAATTGACAATATTGTATAATGCTTTGGCTGCAGCATTTGAATCTGTCGGTTTCGGATTGCTATAAGCATATGAGTAATAGTTTTCGTCATCATCGTATAAGGTGTAATAAACTCGTTCGTTGTAACTTGGGGGGTCTGGTTGAGGTGCCGAATCACCTGATTGAGGTGCCATTGATGTTTTCTTCTTACGTCGATAGACATAGATTCCAATTATGGAACTTAGAATTAGTAATGATGCTGACACGGCACCGACCACTGCTTTCCACCATTGCACTGAAAACGTAAGATTACCTAAGTAACTTATTTACCAAAATTCTTTTTTAAATTATAGTTCGCAATGTGTTGAACATTTAATCTTTTTTTGGTGGTTCATTGGTCAGAATAAGGATTTGTTTCACATTTAAAAAAATAAGTATTGAATTACATATTTTACATATCCCAACTGTCATAAGCTGTCCATTAGCAATTTTTAATGTCCCCACTGCAGGGGCACAGGCCTTCCTTATGGGTGGATAAGGAGGACGGGCTATAACCCACCACGCGGGCCCAATGCGGATTGCTGGTTGTTAACGACTGCAAATGCAGCCGGGACCAACGACTTAACGTGCACGGGGGAGTTCGAGATAATAAAATTTTGGTCACCCATCCTATGACCGATCCTTGCGAAAGTTGCTTAACCTCCGCAATCGCTGGGCCAGGCTCTAAACCACTGCACCACCGAGCTCCACCATTTAGCAAATAAGCTATTCAGAGCTAATTCGATCGATCGACGACGATCTGTTGAAGTTTGCGGGAAGCCGCTGGATGCGGGCAGCGCAGGACCGATCGTCGTGGAGATCCTTGTGGGAGGCCTATACCCAGCAGTGGGTGTCGTGCGGCTAAATTATGATGATGATACACCTTATTAAACTTACCGTGTGTATCAGTATTATGTTTATTTGTGGCGGCTTCAGTTGTTGATTTAGTTAGTGCTATTGGAGGGCCAGTGGAGCTGGAGGGAAGATCTGGAACTGTATAAACGAAACATGAATTTAAAATTAATATGCTTAGGTGGGTTATTAATTAAATATTATTATTATTTATTAGGGACACCCAACAGGTAACATATTCACATTACAACAATAAATTATTCATAGGTCTAGCATTTAACCCTAAACGCATACTAGCCGAGTCCTCGTATGTAAAGTAAGGCATTAAAACTGAGCCGTAATGGCTCAGTTTTCAGATTAATGTCCTTCATACGTTACCCAGTTGTAACTAAAATCCAATAAAATCGTTACAATAAAGGTAGGTTGATTGAAACTATTTCGTAGTTATACGTTTGGTTAGGTAAAATAAGGATATAAATCTATCGAATCTGAATCTGTCTGAAGGATGTAAATCTGATGCCGGCACTACATATTTGCCCGTCATCGGCACAATTTATCGTACGT
This sequence comes from Agriphila geniculea, assembly GCA_943789525.1. Classification (NCBI taxonomy): domain Eukaryota; kingdom Metazoa; phylum Arthropoda; class Insecta; order Lepidoptera; family Crambidae; genus Agriphila; species Agriphila geniculea. Next base: position 5,623,645 of record OX038898.1, on the reverse strand, counting down.
TGCCGGTTTTGTAACAAACGCTTCAAAGAGGTTCTTTCAACGTACGATAAATTGTGCCAAAAATGGGCGAATATATATTGCTGGCATGAAAACTGAGCCATTTCGGCTCTATTTTATTTGCCTCACATTTGAGAGTGCGCTTTGTAGGGAACTATCGTTCTAGGGTGTTATTATTCTAAGACGGTAAACAATCAGTGATTTTGACCTACGATTTGAAACCAACACCGAATAAACGAACGAAATTCGGTGTTGGTTTATGCACGATCTAACTCCTGAGGATGCTCCGGGTCGGGGCGAAACACGTGTAGAGTAGTCTAATTGGTGAAGGTGCAAGGTGTGTTGCTGTCTGGCTAATTGCAGGTATTGTGCACTGATATTTTGTGGTGTGCATGTGTATTTTTTTGCGGGCGGGCGGGCGGTGCATCTTGCATGTATTGTTTGCGGAAGTAAGCTACATATATTTCTTTTTTCAAAATGGTTTGGGACTTCCGCCAAGTGACGCCTGATTCAATCAAATAAGTAGTAAGATTTTAAGCAGTGAAATCAATAAAGTAATTTATTTATGTTATTTTTACTTACTCTCTCTTTTATTATCAGAAAAGTACTTGCTTCCTGTAATTGTTCTAATAATATTTGATGGCTGCAATGTTACACTTGTCGTAGTTGATTTTTTTAAGATTTTTGTCTTGGATACAAAGTCCTTTAAGCCATGTCTTTGTGTCTTAGTATCTGTGAATAGATAAGTAAGTATAAGTATCAAAATTAGGACAGTCTTGACGTAGAAGGTTAATGAAAGCTTTGGGCGACACCGTGGGCAGTGTCTATTGTGGATAGAGGTGGCAAAAGACCCGTTTGAACCCGACCATTGGGTTTAAACCCAGTTAAACCCATAAATTCCTTCCCGCAGGATCTAAATTGGATATTAATTGAATAGATTTAATTAAATTTTTAATTTGTGTTTAAGATAAAGATTAGTGAATTTAAAACTCAAAAGGCAAAAAAAGCTTCCGTCATGTGTGAGTTTAGAAATAGGACAGATGAAGCCGCGGGCATAAACTAAGCGAACTTTTAAAAGTCTTTAGAAGCGAAAATTTTCTTATATCTTTGGAAGCGTACCTATTACAGATATACAGGGTCATTTTTTTAACACCATCCAAATTTTTTCTAGGCATTAGGTATCATTAAAACTCTTCAATTTTGAAAAAAAAATAGGTAGGTAATTCTTTGCAAAAATATATTTTGTCCGAGTGAATTATGACAACAGAATGGTTACTAGTCAAATACTATCGTCCTACATGTTTTGAATGAGAGGCAACAAGGAGGGGTTCGCGGGGCGGTGGTGCCGAGAGCTGTATGGCAACTGACGAACAACCCGACTGTTTCGTTCTCGCAGACGTGCGGAATATGAGAGAGAAAATCGCGCGCATAATCATCTGCTACGCACGGTGTATTGTGTCAGCAAATGTAGTTTTATTTTGGATAACTTTGTATAGCCTTAACTTAATATTTTAGTACTGGGCGATATTAAAAGAAAAAACACGTGTTTCATAATTTTTTTCAAAGATTACAATATATAAGTTTGGATGGTGTTAAAAAATGACCCTGTATATTGGCAAGAGAAAGTTGAGAGTCTCATCTTTTTCCTACCAATATAAATGCCGGGCAGTATAACAACCACTGACCCTAAAAAGCTTTTTGTCTTTGTCAGTTTATGAAAATGTGTGATATCGAAGGCGCTATACTAACTCGTTTTCGTGAACAGACTATATAGTACGAAGAATCTCAAATTGATGTACTGATCAGAAAGAAAACCAGTCCAATTGTTTTCTATAAAATTACTAGTAAAACAGTGTGGTGAGATGAAAGCCAAGCACCGATCCGTTCTGGATAAAAAAAGTCAATGTATGAACCTACTTTCAGATTTATGTATAATCAATTACTTACTTTCAGTAGTTGTTCTAAAACTTGTACTTATAGGTGAAGATCTTAGAATTGGTTTTAACCCTGAAATTAAAATAAGAGTATCTAACTGTTTTCATAGATAAACATCTAAATATCTTGCGGTAATATCACTAGTTGAGCTTCAATCGAACTGTTGCGGTCGAGATTTATCACTTAAAACTGTCAAAAGACAATGAATTTTGACAGTTGAATATCGATAAATCGCTATATCACGCGATAAATTGTATTGTGCTTCGGTGGTCATGCTAGGGGAGCTGTTCATCAAAATTTTCAAATCACGTCCACGAGTTACACTTGTTATCATTCTGGTTTATGAATAACTTAATTCATTGTAATTTATTACGATGTTATAATTTTTATTGATAAATTCTTTCAAAGAACATAATTTATAAACATTTTATTGATTATCCTAGTCGTTAAAAGTTCTGAATATGACTATTTCCGGCGCACGCTCGACCGACCAGTTTGCTTGCTTCTAAGTAGGGGTAAAAATGGAAAGGCTGTCGGTCGAGCGTCGCGCCGGCTGGGGAGTCGAGTCAGTTGCTTGGGAGCCATCAAAGTGAAAAGTCGATTGTCAGTAGACGTGTTGCTGTATAAATATCGTTCGACGTTATTACTGCGTGGTAAAAAGTGTTACCTTGGTGTGAAAATAAAACTGTGAGTATCATTTAACCGTTATTTCATTTTATTTTAAGTAAGACCTTTTGCTAAGCATGAAACACTCTAAAAGTTAAAGACCTAGTCCAACACACTTTACAAAATAGTTTAGACAAGTTCGTGTAAATTTATCTTCATCGAATTTGGGTTTCACACTTTTAAGTATCGTCAATGGGGGATACTTGAGACTACAGTATTACTTAGGACACGAAAAATATTAACGTTTTACGTACCCTGTTAAAACTGTATCTCTTCCGTGATGTTGACAGCAACTTCTCTGCTCAGCACTATGTAAATGTTGCCATAATAATTAGTCAAAAATTATCATTAGAAATGTCCTAAGTAATACTGTAGTATCAAGTATCCCCCATTGACTGTAATGAAACCAAAATTCTATGAAGACATTTTCTGTCACTTTAAATTTTTTTTATGCTCTCAGCTCGTTGATGATCATGCTAGGGGGCTCCATTAGCATGATCTGCATGATCATCGAAACGCCATATGATAAAGCGATTTATCAAATACTACGTTGAATATGACATTAAAGACTTACTTCCTTCCCATTTACTATGACAGCGCGGTCAAGCGTGCGAGCACACCCCGGACACGCCATACAACCGCGCCAAACAGAAGACGTCAGTTGACGTTTTTATACACGCGCAACTGTGTGTGTAAGTCTAGGGCTACCGTGCAGTTTGTACTGTATGAGCGGCGTTCAATTCTTAATTAGAAGTTTTATGTAAATAAAGTTACGACGCATTACTCTGAATATCAAAATAAGTTGACAGTTGACAAACACGACAAAAAAAGTTACGACGCATTGCTTTGAATATCAAAATAAGTTAACGTTGACAAACACGACTAAATGAGCACATGATTCGGCATACGAGCTCGTGGGTTGGGGTGAGGTAATTGATTCTGGGGCGGGGCGGAGAGTATCTTTTCTGTACGGTAGTACTTAATACCTATTCTGTGGTGCGAGCTGACCTAGAGCTGCCGCACATTGAGCCACTAGTCGCGGCCACTAAGCGCAACCACAAGCTGCGTAGTCTTCTTTCCATACGTTTTGTATAGTATCGGCGCAAAACGAGCGTTCGAGTGGCCGCGTTCGAGCCACAAGCTCCGTGAATCGTCCGTCCGCGCTCGCTACTTGTGGCCGCGATTGTCGCTCGCATCGCGCGGACTATCGGCCACAGTAGCCGGCATCTTCCCGGCGGCCGCTAAGCCACTAGTGGCTGCGATTGGTTTCTGCGTCTAGTGGCTTGACTGACCTACTAGTGGTCGCGATTAGTGACTCAATGTGCGTCAGCTCTTATGGGCCCTCCATTCCACATGCACAAGCAACAGGAGAGGCTGAAAGGGACGGAGCAATACGTAGAAAAGGGAATGATGTCAATACTTATGTCCTTTTTCTTTATATTGCTCCGTCCCTCTCGGCCTCTCCGGCCGCCTGTGCATGTTGAGAGCCCATTACAGTAGGTACTTCAAGATAAAAGCTAAAAGGGGTTTCGTCGCTCTGTAAATTGTATACCCATTTCCGGGGCAAGCTCTTAATCCAAAGGGACATACGGACTACATTCCCTTTTCTTCGTATTGCTCCGTCCCTTTCGGCCTCTCCGGCTGCCTGTGCATGTGGAATGCAGAACCCTTTATCCTATCAATCTTCCATCAACCACAGAATATATACTCTACGTCAAGTAGAGTCTCAGGTCGAGCTTAAATCGATATGAAAAGAAAAAACTATATTTTAAAAGTTACTCACAGATAACCTTTAATTCAAATCTTTTTCTTGCTCCATATGTGTCTTTAAAAGTACAATTCCACTGCCCTCTAATCTTGTCTTTTGATCGCATATGCTGTAAAAATAAAATAAATAATATTATTATGTTAATGTCTTTGTTAGGTACTTCCTAAGTAGTTATAGTGAAACTAATAGATACAAGATGTTTGTAGCACCCTAGCAAAAACATTCAGGGCATAGTCGACTCATTATTCTAAATCTATCTGAAGTGGAATTTTCCGCCGCAAAATTCACGAAAAATTGGTATTTTTAGGGTTCCGTACCAAAATGGTAAAAAAGGAACCCTTATGGTGTGACTCAGTCTGTCTGTCTGTCTGTCACAGCTGGATATCTCGAGAACTACTAATAGTATCAACTTGAAATTTGGAATAGTTTAAGGTGGTACCCTGAGCGAAAGTGGCGCTGCGGTGAATTTTATTTAATATTATAATTCTAATACACAATTTTAATAATGTTTATCGTGGAGATTTTAGGGCCTACAGTCTAGTATTTTTAGACGGTATCGTTACATTCCCTCGAAGTCACTGCTAGAAGTAGATAGAAAAACTGCTAAAAGTGGCCGTTTTTGACACATTTGCTATCTACTTCTACGAATGACTACGAGGGCATGCAGTGATACCTTCTAAAAATACTAGACCATGGGCCCTAAAATCTCCACGATAAACATTATTAAAATCTTTTTCTAAAAATAACTTGGGCGCCACTTTCGGTCATACAACCGCCTTAAGATGACATTTGCTCAACTATTTTGCAAATAAGAAAAAAATAAAAAGAAATTTTTTTTTACAACAGGGACTGAAAAGGGGGTCTTAAAAATTTGAAGTGGGGTGACTAGGGCGTGTGGGGTATCATATGAAAGAGCGCTGTTTGCACATTTTAAAACATTTTTTTTTTCTTAGGCTGCATAGTTTTCGACTTATGATGAAAAATGTAAAAAAGAAATACCTTTCCCCCCCCCTTATCTCCGAAGTTTGCAACGAGAAAAATCTGAAATAATTCTATGCGATAGTAGTTTACGTAAAGATTACAGGAAAAATAAAACGATGTCTCAATATAACAAACTTTTAGTTTCACTTTTTAGTTTCACTACCAGTCAACAGATGGCGGTGACCTAAGAATGCTGACTTGCGAAAAAAAATAGTTCGACTATCGGTCAAGAGATGGGGCAACCTAATACTACAGTAATAATTGGTGGCTGGTTCTAATATCATTAAATTCAAAATTCAAAATTCAAATTAATTTATTCAGTCTAGGCTGTTACAAGCACTTGTGAATGTCATAGAAGCTACGCCATCGGTTCGCAAACCCTAAGCGGGAGACCTTGTAACGAGAAGAACCGGCAAGAAACTCGTCAAGGGCTGCTTTTTTCTCCCTGTATATTTCATACAGAGTCGTCAAGATTGAAAAATGAGCTCCACATTTAAAGTGAGGTCATTTTCCATCACAATAGTTATCAAAAGGTTACACACAATGGGTAGTTAGGTTAAAATTAAATATCTACTATATTCAGTTAGATAATCGTGAGAGTAAATAACTTTCAACTAGTTTAGAAATCACTCTGTCTGCTACTCTAACAAAAAAAACACTTGATACAAGACATAAAAATAAAACGCAATTCTTACAATTCAATATGCGTTAAGATAGGTACTCAGAAGCAGACCCATTCCCACTGGCAGCACCCGTTCACGAGCATGACGCATGGACCAGCCATCGCTTCGCTCAACCATATTTGAGGGAACGTAACGACCCGCCCCACACGACACCACCGCAGAAATGATTAACGAGAGCATGACATACTTAGGCTACCCATCCTAAGGCACCGAATTGAAAACTAATATCCAAAAGCTTTTCATAGGCCTTTACTTACAAAACTATAGACAAAAAAATACGAAAACATCGTGATAACGAAAGCCAAATAATCATTTTGGTCATTAGCAATAAAAAAGTGAGAAATCAAAACAAGGATTAGTTATTAATTCTATGTTTTGAGTAAGAAGTGCCATACTGATTGATAATATTAAACAGGAAAAAAAAAAATATGCGACGCCCTTAGTACAAGCAGACAGAAGCAGACCCATTCCCACTGGCAGCACCCGTTCACGAGCATGACGCATGAACCAGCCATCGTTTCGCTCAACCATATTTGAGGGAACGTAACGACCCGCCTCACACGACACCACCGCAGAAATGTTTAAAGTGAGCATGACATACTAAAGCTACCCGCATTAAGGCGTCGAGTCAAAAAGCTTACAATACATTTTAAGTAGGTAGGACAATTCTCCCAATTTTCACATAGAATAGAAAAATCTACGACCAAGCTGTTTTATCAATTAAGTAATCTTTAACGGTATAGTATCCTTTTTTAAGAAGACAATTCTTTACATGAGTCTTAAAGTTTTCAAATGGTAAATCCAAAATATTACTTGGAATTTTATTATAAAACTTTATACCAAGACCTATGAAAGAACCACGGATTTTTTCTAATCTATACTGAGGCATTACAAGTTTGTCTTTATTTCTGGTGTTCCGATTGTGCCAATCACTATTTTTTGTATATAAGTTAATATTGCGACGCACAAAAAGTATGCAGTTTAATATAAATTGTGATGCTGCTGTCAATATACCAATTTCTTTGAATCTATCCCTAAGAGATGTTCTAGAACTTAGTTGATAAATAGCTCTTATTGCTCGTTTTTGTAAAACAAAAATAGTATTTATATCGGCTGCTATCCCCCACAAAAGAATACAGTATGACATGATGCTATGAAAATAGCTGAAATACACTAATCTAGCAGTTTCTACATCTGTTAACTGTCTAACTTTTCTAATAGCATAGGCAGCAGAGCTGAGCTTGCCAGCCAGAGCTGCGATATGCATATTCCATTGAAGTTTACTGTCAAGAGTAACACCCAAGAAAACTGTTGAATCGAGCAAATCTAATTTCTCATTATTGATTACAATTTCAGTGGGATACGCCTGTACATTAGGTAAAGTGAATTTAACACATTTGGTTTTCTTAGCATTAAGCTGGAGATTATTTACATTAAACCAAGTAAGAACCTGCGAGAGTGCCTTGTTCACATCGTCAAAATCAGTTTTATTCCTGTCAACTTTGAATATTAAAGAAGTATCATCTGCGAACAAAACAATATCACAGAACCTCTCTGCAAAAAAGGGTAGATCATTTATATATATTAAAAATAAAAAAGGGCCCAAAATGGAGCCTTGCGGAACGCCCATTTTTACATGAGAACCTGATGAACTTACTCCATTGATATTAACTGTTTGAGTCCTTGAACTGAGATACGACAGTATTAATTTTTGGGCATTATTTTTTACACCGTAATGATTTAGCTTCAACAGCAGCGTCCAGTGGTCCACGCAATCAAAAGCCTTGGACAGGTCGCAGAAAATGCCAAGGGCATTCTGAGACCCCTCCCAAGCCTCAAAGACATGCTTCAAAAACGCAACCCCAGCATCAGTTGTGGAACGACCTTTAGTAAAGCCAAATTGTTTATTGTGCAGAAGTTTATTTACATTAAAATGACCTAATAATTGCTCAAGTATTATTTTTTCAAAAATCTTGCTTAGGGCAGGTAATATCGATATTGGTCTGTAATTGCTAGGGTCTTCTTTATCTCCTGATTTAAACAATGGTATTACCTTGCTAAACTTCATAAGATCAGGAAATATTCCTTGATCAATACACCGATTAAAAATGTCAGCAAGATAAGGGGCAATAGTATGCACAATATTATTAATAACCTTAACTGATATGCCCCATAAATCAGTGGAGCTTTTCATTTTTAGAGATTTGAAAGCTTTTATTATATCTAAAGCATTAATACATTTAAAATTAAACAATGAATCACTTTCAGCCACATGTCTCTTTAGCATAGATACAGCAGCCGCTGGTGAGGAATCCAAATTTGATGTAGTTTCTACTGGTATGTTTACAAAGAACTTATCAAAAATGTTAGCAATTTCTTTATCTGATTTTATTAATTCATTATTAATATTAAGCGTTAGGCTATTTTCTCGTGCTTTAGTTTTACCAGTTTCACGATTAATGATATCCCAGGTTGTTTTAGTTTTGTTACTCGAGTTTTTAATTTGCTTTTTAATGCAGTTAGACTTTGCAACTGCACATAGCATTTTGAAAGTCTTCGAGTATTTTTAACATGTTCTAAAAAACCTGGGCTTTGGTTAGTTTCTCTAAGCTTGTAAAGTTCATAAAGTCTGTTTCTACTTTTATAAATACCTGTCGTAGCCCAATCGCAGAACCGTAATTTCTGAGTACATTTAATAGTTTTGATTTTAAATGATTTATCAAACTCATTAGTAACTAAATGAAAGAGGTTCCCGTACAAAACATCAGGATTATCTGAAATCCATGGCAATAAAGAAATTTGTTCATCAATGTTGTTTTTAAAATTGTCCAATCCCTTTTTTGTGATAGGTCTGCATTCTACAGTCTTAGGTGTATCTATAACGTTCACAGCGTATGAAACTTTCAAACCGTAATGGTCGGATGAAATATTACTAAAAACGAATTTGTTTTCCGGATCACATTCTGAAAAAACATTATCTATGCAAGTGGCGGAGTGTTCAGTTACCCGAGTGGGTTCTAAAAATTTATTATGCAAATTAAAACTTTTAAATAATGCCAGAAAACGAGTGGTCGAAGAATTGCTCTCAAGAATATCAATATTAAAATCGCCACAAATTACTACTGGTTTATTTTTTAACCTTAACTTTTTTAGAACATCTTCCATGACAGATTCAAATATTTCATAGATACCCTTAGGGGGGCGGTATACAGACACAATAATCATGCTATCTAATTCTATACAAGACAACTCCACATGGCGCTCTGATGTAAGGTTCACAATATCCTTTCTTTCTTTATACTTTATATTATTATTCACAAAAATTACAGAACCGCCACGAATAGTTGTTTGCCTAACCATCGCACTTGCTAGTTGAAAATTATTTAGATTAAATGACATATCACCAGGCTTTAGCCAGTGTTCTGTAATGCAAATGATTTGAATATTATTACATTCAACAAATAATTCTAATTCTAGATCTTTGCCAGACAGGCCCTGAATATTTTGACTAATTATATTGATACAATTAGGCCTGGCTGTTGTCTTGTGCCTCAGTTTAAATCTGAGTTTGTCACTGTTTTATTTGAAACAATATGCCGAGTAGAAGTTGAAGTACTAATACTCGGTTTTATGGACTTAGTTACAGCTGTAACAGAGTCCTGAAAATTGTAAGCTAACAAATTAGCTATTTGCATCCTACATTTTTTCGGCAGATACATACTATCTGGAGTCAATGTAAAAGTGTTAATAAATTTATTAACGTCAAAGTATAAAATAACGTCACTGTGACGACTTATCAAATTATATATATATAAATTTAAATCAAAAATGCGCTTATTTTGATCCCAGTTAAAGTTACTTGCATAAGGGAAAGCGCTAATTATTATTTTACATCTTGTTACAGACTGTAATGTTAATAAAATATTAATATTTTTAAGAATGTCCCTTTTTGTAATATGGGAACTGTCCCCACATAATATTACTACTGTTGTGGCTTCATCAATATGTGACTTATTAATATTTTGTACAATTTGGTTAAAAGATACACCAGGAGTACAAATATTAATAAGTTTTTTAGAGAGCTTATCTCTTAGAGCTAAACCTAATCCCTGACCTTGTTTGTCTGAAAACATAATTGTTTTTGCCTCCTTTGAGTTACATGATAATGCTGGTTTGAAAGTGCATTTACTATAGCTACTTTGCAATGTTTCTATGCAGGATGATGAATGGCAGGGGCTCTGTGTAGATTTGCTAATTTTATTTACATAAGAATCATTATTGTGAACAACTGAAGATTCAACAATAAGTTGACTATTTACTAATGAGTCATACCGGTCCGCATTGTAATTGCAGAGTTCCACTAACTCTGTGGCAGATTTGATGTGCTCATCAATTTGTTTCTGCGCAAGAGAGTACTTTTTTTGCACAAGTTCAAGTGACTCATGCAACTGTATGATTTTCAATTGCAATTTTTTAGTGTCCCGGTCATACATTTGCCTGCTTTCAGTTAATTTACTACTATAAATTTCCAAAGAATCCAAGAGGCTAATTCGTTCTTTTCTTAAAGCAATATTTTTAGAAAAACAATTATTTTTTCTAATTAGTTTTCCTGTTTTTTTAATTAATTTACGTATTCTAATATATTTCTTTAGTTTCTTAGCACCTAAAATTTGAGGTCGAGGTGAAAAGTCACTGTCTTTGGTTATTAACTGTTCTGCTGACTGTACAGCAGGTGAAGACATCATGAGCTCCTCAAAAAGACTCTGTGTATGGTCCACTTCTTGCAGTTGCTGCTGCTCCTTGAAGTCTAATATTTGCATGTTAGCATCAATCAGCTCCCGTTCCAAATCAGTGATGCGGTTCAGGGCCCTCTCGTAAGTGCTGCACTGTTCATCAAAGCCGCTAACGGTGTTCTCGAGCTGGTCTCTTTGGCGTATTACTTCCATGTGCTCAGAATGCATCTGAGCCATCTCAATCTTCAGTTGAGAGTTGCGAGCAATAACTTTGCTGATTTCTTCTTCGCTGTCGTCTCGCTCACGTAGTAGCTGGCTGCAAGTATCCCTAGACTCCTTCAGTTCTTGCAGTGCCTGCCTCAACTTCATCTCGGTGCTTTGTGCTGCAGCCTTACGGGTCAGCATGATGAATTTATAAGTCCTAAAAGTTTACAAACAACAGTATCAGGAACTATTTAAAACAAATATTGATTATTTATTTATTATCAGAGAATATACTTGGAAGAAAACAAAATTAAAAACATAAGACAGTAGGCCACAATTGTTAAGTAATTGGGAATAATTTACTTATTTATACCTACTCCTTTTTTTAACTATGAGTAAGTGTATGTAAGTACCTATTTAAATTATAACATTAGTTTAGTCTTATACTTTTAGTGAAGTTTAATCATTATGTAGGTACACAAGAATGTTATAATAGTTATAAAAATAAAAGAATTAATCCAGATACTATTTGGTTATAGTTAGGGACACTATAGGTAGATGAGATGCTTAATTTAAATAATTATAGCAATAAAACATGGATGATGTTTAAGTCAAAACAAAAAAAATATCAATAACACTAAACAGACAGACTGACTGACCCAAATAAATCAATAAGTAACAATAGTACTTTTACAATAGTATTCAAGTAGCAAAATGGTTACACAATGTTTTGATTGTTTTACTTATAGCTGTATTGTATTTATGAGTAGTGTAATGTTTGTAAAGTGTAAACAGTTTAGTGAATGTCTGTGACAATAGTAGTCACCATCTCAACTTTACTTCCACTTCACGTCAAGTAAAGAGAAATTGACTCTGCCAATTCGTATTGAGTATTGACGTTACTCACTTTACGTGAATTTTGTACAAGTAGTAAAGAACAGTTGGGATAATTGAGAACCAAAATGCCACACAAGCCGTGAGTTTATATATAAATGTAGGTAGGTACCTACCTACGCTGTTGCTTTAAAAAATAAAAATGTTTAGAATCAGTCTGATTGGCTTAGTGATGTAGTCTAAGTTGAAATAATATAAATAAAATTACGGAACAAAAGTACTTCCCCGGTTTAGTGCGTAGTATTCCACAGATTTCTCCTTTTCTATGAAATGTTCACCAAAACAACATTGGCGGGCGGTGGATAGGTGAAGCTCGGTCGTTTTGGTAGTTCTAAAACTACCCAATGGATTTGTCAGAAAACACTTCCTTATAATATTTAAGTTGTAATAAACACTTTAAAAACAATATTACTAAAGGAAAACAATATTATATTAGTTAAAATTAATTTTAATATCAGCTGCTTAGATTTGACAGCTAGACCGGTCAGTGTTTACCTACTATTGCCGTACGAATAAACGAAGAATAGCGGCTGAAACGTTTTTCAGTAACAGTCACCATAAGCAACTGTGGTTAAGATTTGTAAATCAACTGTCCGCCTGTTCGACCTGTCTGCCGTTTATCCTACTTTTTTAAAGACTGTACTTAAGTAACATATCCAAATATATTTATGATTGTACGGAACCCTCGGTGCGCGAGTCCGACTCGCTCTTGACCGGTTTTTTTTTCTATCACACAGAAACTGTCTTGATTGCATAGAACCTAAATTTATGGAAAAATAATAAAAATAATCAAAATTTTATCAACCCGCAATGTAAAACTGTTTACCCGCAATATTGTAGAGTTGTTACGCGTACATTGCTTCTCAATGAAAAATAAAAATCTCAACAACTATGCATTTGCGTCGAGTGGTTCCATAGAGAAAGTTGCTTATTTCTAAGTGTGGAATCATCCCTTAAAATTTTCGCTAGGATGCTACCAGCACCTTGTATATTTTCCTATAGTGAGATAACTCCTTTGTCACTGTTGAGACGTTTGGTACGACATTATGCGAATTATGTGTACCTGTTCGCTTTTTTCGCTCTCAACCAAGGATGAACAACCCCCCTAATCAAACAAACGAAACGAAGACAGTTTCCTCCGTAAATAGTAGTAATTAAGCAAGTATAAAGTAGCTCAATGTCCACAGCACCAAATTATAATATTGTCCATATTTGCAAATAAAGGGTGTAAAAAGACCTTCAACGAAGCCGAAGTCCACGCATTCCGCCCATCATCATGATAATTTTTGTACTTTAGACTATACCTGGGAAATCAATAGCTATGAAGTTATTGAAGGTCAAAGTAAAATAATAGACATGGTTTTTATGAAAACTAATTTTATATGTTGTGTCCTCATTTTTTCCAAAAAAAACTTTATCAAAATTTTGAGTATTCTGTAACAAACAAAGGCTTCAAAACGTCATCTCTCAATGTATATCATTTATTTATTTATTTTTATTTGGAAAACAAACAGTCATTCATGAACATTGACCAATTAACAAGATTTTTCTTACAGACTAATAGTTTCACTATTTGCCAAAAAACAAGTAAAAGATACGAAACAGTGTACAAATGTAATGCCAAGTTGTTGAATAGAAAATTAATGTAAATAATTTAGAATTTTAACGAACTTACTGCAAAATATAAAATAGGAATGAAATAAAACACTATTATTATCTGATCTGAGACTAATATGATGTTCCATAAGGGTACTTTATTTTTATTATTTTTTTATTTACTCACCTATTATTAACTATTAATTTTATTTATAAAAGTGTTTTATTTCAATACGCGCGTGAATCACGTGTTCTTATATAATATAATTACTAATATTATAAAGAAGTTTTTTTTGTTTTTGTAATGGATAAACTCAGAAACTTTTGTTACGACTTAAGTCCTAAACCTACTTTTTAACTTGGGAACAGAACAATGAAATACATCTACATCAGATAAATTTACGTTTTCATTATATAATTTACATGCACGCTTGATAAATGTATTACTTGCATAACATGTTTTACTACCAGAAATATAAAACAAATTCTTACGGCGACATTGTCGTTCACGCCTGCGAGGCACCCGTATGTTAATATTTCCAAGCAGTGAGGGAGCGTCAAGGTAGTTATTTAAAATTTTAAAAAGAAGAAGTGCATCTACACAATCCCTGCGGATGTTCAGAGGTTGGAGGTGATGGCGTTCTGCTGATTGTTCGTAGTCTTGATATACGTTACCTATTCTATATTCAAGTGATTTCAAAAACTTTTTTTGTATTCTCTCTATTCTTTCTATATGACACCTGTGATAAGGTTTCCATACGGAACAAGCAAATTCCAGTCGACTCCGAACAAAGCTATTATACAAAATTTTATATACTAATGGATTTTTAAAAGCTTTACTAACACGTAAAATAAAACCTAGTTGACGATATGATTTGTCTAAAATGCAATCAATGTGTGGTATAAATGAGAGCTTAGTATCCATTAATACTCCTAAATCCCGTATTTGATTAACTCTTTTTATTTCTGTATTATTAAATGTGTATTTGCACAATATAGGATTCTTTTTTCTATAAAAACTCATCACATTACATTTATCCAGATTTAAAAATAATTTATTTTCAATACAAAATTGTTCAAATTTTAGCAGATCTTGCTGTAGTAAATCGCAATCTGTTCTGTTACGTATAATTCTATAAATTTTGGTATCGTCAGCATACATTAACGAACTTGAGTGGAGAAATATTTTAGACATATCATTTATATAAAGAGAGAATAATAATGGGCCCAAAAGCGAGCCTTGAGGTACCCCAGAACTGATCGTTTTGAAATCAGATGAATAACCAGCAAGAACAACTGCTTGACTCCTATTTTCAACATACGACTTAATCCACCTGAACAAATCACCATGAATGCCCAGAGCCCAGAGCTTTTTCAGTAAAGTATCGTGGCAAATTTTGTCAAAAGCCTTTTCGAAGTCAGCATATATTGCATCCACTTGATAACCTTTATCCATTGCTTTAAGAATGTCATCAGTAAAAATAAGAAGATTAGTGTCGACGGACCGACCCTTGTAAAAACCATGCTGCGAAACACTAATGTGTCGCTTGATAACATTTTTAAGCTGATCCACTATTAATTTTTCTAATAATTTTGAAAACTGACATAATTTAGAAATTGGCCTAAACTTTTCAATATTATTGCTGATCGTACCTTTGGGAATAGGAGTAATAAAAGCCTGTTTCCAAATATCAGGAACGTGACCTTCATGTAAAGATTTTTTAAACAGTATAGTAATAGGCAGAGTTAAACTTGAAGAACATTTTCTAATGAAAAGGGGATGTACCCCATCAGGTCCAGCCCCTTTATTGGGATCAACTGATTTTAAATATTTAAAAATCATATCTTCGGTCAATTCTACTTTACTAAAATCTACAACTGCATCACAACAGGACGAAGAATTATCCTGATTAGAAAGAGTGGAATCATGATTTTCAAAAACAGAATGAAAGTGCTCATTAAACCAATTACAAATTTGTGCTCCATCAGAAGTTGGAGAGCCCTTATAATGCATTGTTTGTGGAATTTGTTTATTATTTTTGATTGATTTAATATAACTCCATAAGAATTTTGGATGAGTTTTAATTTTTTCCTCTGTAAATTTTATATGATTATTATAACACTCACGTTCTACTTTATAAGCTCGTTTTCTTAAAGTTTTAAAACTTCCGTAATCTAATGGATTGCCGTACATTTTCCAGCGACGATGATATTTTAGTTTATCATTTAAAATTTTTTTTAATGACTTAGTGTACCATACCGGCGACGATGTTGAGGAACGCAGTTTACGACGAGGTACAAATTCTTTAAATAAGTCATTTAAAAAGCTATTAAACTTAGCCACACTCTGCTCTGTGTTTAAATTTGCGAAAAAATCTGACCAATTAATATCCGTTAACAACTTATTCATTTCATCAAAATTTGACCTATAAAAATTAAATACATTGTTATTTACAGCAGGATTAACTGGCAAGGGACAGCAGACATTGAGGTTAATTGTTAGGGCCCTATGGTGCAAATCTTCAGCCGTCAGTGGAGAATCACAGAAAGTAACAACGCAGTCTTGATTACTCATAACTAAATCGAGTATTCTATTATTTGCATTACGTATTAAATTATATTGTTTTAGTTGAGTGAATGACAAAAATTCGTGTAAAGACTGTATTGCTACATTACCACTAGCCTCTAATTGCGCCTCTAATGTAGATGTTGGCAACCAATTGGCATTAGTGAGGTTAAAATCACCTGTAATCAAAAATATGTCATTCGGTCGTTCAATCATAATTTCACTGGTTAATTCGAAAAAAGTTGATAAACTGTCCCTTTGGCCCGCGCCATGAGGAACGTAAATACATCCAATATTCAGGAAAGAAGTTTCGGTACCTATGGTGCGAGAGGTATTTGCTGGTATGTGTATCGTGGGATCTAGCGGGATCGATACCCAAATACAATCACAACTGGCTCGTGAGGGCACGTGGCATATCATGCGCACGCACCCAAACGCTGCTTTTCAACTTGGCCGCACGCGGCTGTGTAGCATACACTCGCAGGAGCGGTCTGTTGTACGCGTTACATTACGTGGTACCGTTTGCAATGCTTTTTTAAGGCGTTAACATGTTAACATGCGTCAAATTGCAATATTCAATTCAAAATATTGGAAGACTACGCGCGTGAAGATATCATAGAAAAAATATATAATACACAGTAGATTACCACCTTTGATGTAAAAAAAATACCCCGTGGACCTCGTTTTTGGGTTTATTTGCAAAATTTATCGGAAACAGAACATTCGTTTATGTTGAAACCAACGCATAAAAATCTGCGATGTTAATTCCTTCAATCTTAATTGAACAGTTTTTTTTAAACTAATTTGAAAGCGAAGAAAATTATTTACATGTTTTTTTACTTTTCTTCGCTTTCAAATTAGTTTAAAAAAAACTCAAATTAGTTTAAAAAAAATCGAGGATTTGGCGCTCGACCTCTACGCAACCGCCGCGTTGGAACGCGCACTGATTTGAACTCAAAGCACATAGAGTGATTTCACTCTATCATAGATCGACCCGCTCGGATTGAAGCATATTAAGGCCTTAACACCAAAAATGAAGATCGTTTCCCAGCAATAATTTTGAACAGAAATGGTCCTGATGATGAGCAGAATACATAGACCTCGGCTTCGTT
Organism: Agriphila geniculea; assembly: GCA_943789525.1. NCBI lineage: Eukaryota > Metazoa > Arthropoda > Insecta > Lepidoptera > Crambidae > Agriphila > Agriphila geniculea. Next base: position 5,606,510 of record OX038898.1, on the reverse strand, counting down.
GAAGGTCTTTTTACACAATGTATAGTAGGAACCAATAACATAGCCTAGCGGACTTTTAGTTAGACATATGGTAATACCTAAAATAATAACACGGTAAAAAAAAACTGTGGTAAAAGACACCATTACCATGACAATACGAGTAACTTCTTGTGCGATATTTAATTGTTCACTTTTAGGTCGGAATGTGTAGGCACACCCCGGACACTCCATACAACGAGCACACCCCGGACCACAGTTAAACTGTGCCCCGGACACTCCATACAACCGCGCCGTTATAAACAGATGACCTTAGATGACGTTTTTGTACACGTGCAACTGTGTGTGTAAATCTAGGGCTACCGTGCAGTTTGTACTGTATGAGCGGCGGCGCCGGCGTTCAATTTATAATTCGAACTTTTTCGTAAATAAAGTTACGACGCATTGCGTTGAATATCAAAATAAGTTGACAGTTGACAAACACGACTAAAAAGTTACGACGTATTGCTTTGAATATCAAAATAAGTTGACATTGACAAGCACGACTAAATGAGCACACGAACTCGCGGATTGGGGTGAGGTAATTGATTCTGGGGCAGGGCGAAGAGTGTCCTTTCTGTATAGTAGTACTTATATCTATGCTGTGGTGTAGGTATGGCTTGTGGGCTTTGCCTAAAAGTAACTAGTCGTGCATATTAATGTGCTGGGTGAATATTCACGGCAATATTGGGAATATTCCCGGAAATATTGACAGTATTCTCACTTGATTGAGAATATTGCCGAGAATGTTCTCACCCGGCACATCAATAGTCGTGCATGGCATGCTTTACACTTACAAAATATATATTTGAGGCTAGCGGGTGTCCAGCGGTTAAGTTAAGAAACTCATTTTTTCTATCATTTTTGCACCTGAAAAAAAAACATTATTATAGGTGACGCATGAATCGTGAGCGGTGACAGTGACTGAACAACTTTTACTATGGGACCAACTCTGAAATCACGAAAAAAAATCAGCTGTTTCCATAGAAATAGAATGTCAAAGAACAACAAAGTCAATAAACAGGTGATCCGAAAACGAATCAATACATTTTAGATGAGATACGTAAAATATGACTTAGATTCATAAAATATGACTATATTATGGCAAAGGAAGTTAACAAACTATGTTCCATACTGTTTTCTTTGTCGATAAACGAATAAATGTAGCGAAATTTGATTTTAGAGAAATATGTGGCAATATCTTATTTACCTTTGAAAAGTGTGATTACTTGGATTGTTTCTTTTTGTCACATCACAATTACTTAGAGCAGAAGACACCATGGCTCCACGATACCTTTTATTTTAAATTCTAAATAAGATTAAATTTTTTTTTAAATAAACTGTGATTGCTCATTTGCTAGGCGGGACGCTAGGGCTATTACTGTAAAAAATGTTGGCACATGTCACTTGATCCTTTGTCTCTTTTTTACATAGACCGTGTCCGTATGATGTTAACTTCTCTTTTCCACGCTTTGTTGGTCTTCTTGAGCGCAGCAAAAATTTTTCTATGTCTATGGCTGTTTCACACAAAAATAATAACAAAAATATCAAAATGTTTGGAACAGCTGATTTTTTTCTGCGGGTTGCGGGTTGTTTTGTAATATCCTGTATATTTGTTTTTTTTTAATAATGAACTAACATAAACATATTGGTAAACCTAGAACGAAATGTGCTTGTTTATTTGGGTCTAGGGTTGTCACAGCAGTTTTCTATACAAATTAAAAAAAAAAACTCAGCTGTGTGGTTGTTTTAGGGTTTATAATAATTTTTCGGGGGTATTCTGCTTCATAATATTATCAAAACAGCCTGTATTGGCTTCTGTCATGTAGTTGTATAAGCCAGATTCACACATATCAGTGAAAACACAGTTCCGACACAGTACCGCCACCGTGATAATTATTCTTTCATCCTGTGCTCAAGAGCTGCATAAGCTCATTACACCTTCTCCTTTCTACTATCGGACATCCAGACGCACTGCGGGTTACCACCCGTTCTTGGTGCCTTTTCTGCGTACCAAACGCTACTCAACATAGTTTATAGTGCGCACAGCTATGGCATGGAATTCCCTGCCGGCGTCTGTGTTTCCGAGCGCATACAGGCTGACTCTATTCAAGGCCAGTGTGAATAAGCACCTTCTGGGCAAGCTCGCTCCATCGTAGACCCTGTCTTTGCTTTTGGGCTAGACTGGGGTCAAGAGCAAACCCATTAATTATAAAAAAAATCGCGTTGCACTCCGGAAGTGCCGGCAGAAGTGTAAACTTGAATATTAACGTTGTGCATTTTTGATATTTTGGAATGGTTAGGGAATAATTTTGCACGAATTGCCGTCTTACGAATTTACTCTGCATTTTAATTTACGAATACAGAACAGTATTGTACGAAAGTCTTATCCATAGCTTGACAGAAAATCTAGAGTTTTGACATTGAATTAAAAAATTTGCGCGTTGCTATGGTGAAACAAGTGTTTACGTCTTGAAATTACACCCCGCCATTTTCACTGCGTCCCGTAGAAGGAGAGGGGGATACTTCCGCCGCCGGCTGTCTACTCTCCATCCGTCACATCCGTCTTACGAATTTTCGATCAGGGTCACGTGATTCTTACTGACGCGAGTTTAGCATTTTTTTCCCCATTACAAAAAGCGTACAACGCCGCTAAAGAAGTTTTCACTTCAAAAATATAAAATACATTCTCTATGAACGCGTCCACACCTGTCACTGTCAGTGTTAGTGTCGAGACAGTCTCTCAGTGTTAGGTGAACGCGTGTTCATGTTCATACATAATGTATGAAAGAATAAAGCGGGAATTACATTAGGCCGACGTGGGCCACGTACGCCGTTCTGGGCGCCTCGGTCTCCATGCATTTTACATATAAAGTCGCATTACTCATTTCCCAGCAAAAATGTAAACAAAGGTGTCGCCAGAACAAAACAACACAAAAGGAAATAGTATATTGCTAAGTCAATAAATAAACACACTTACATGTTTTTTCATCACAAACCTAATAAAAATAGAATAGATAAATATTCTGAATCATGAGTTTTGCGGAAAAAGCAGCAATTTAATTTAATATTTCATAGTAACAGTTTTATAGTAGAAAACATTTTATGATGCTGTGCACACATCAATTGCAAACCATACACATCAACCTTTGGTTCATTTCATTTTATAAAATTAAAAATTTCATAAAAATTAGTATTACGAGTAGTAGCTGTAGTAGTAACATTTGTCTTTTGGTATTGCGGGGAACTGGCGAAGTTGCAACGTATTTTCGATAGTTTACATACAGTTAATATCTAAGTAAAATTTTCTTATCAGTTCGTTTCAAGAACTATTAATATCAAAAATTATGATAGGTTAAAATAAAAGTTCCTAGTATCATCCTACTTTAAAATTACCCTGGAAGGCATTACATTTATTATGACTCAAAATATAATAAACAAATTAAAAACTTATAATAATGACCAAAGGTTTTGAATATCTGAAAATGTCACTATCAGGGTCAGTTTGTCAATTTGACAGTGACGTTTCTTTGTTTACATTTTTGCTGGGAAATGAGTAATGCGACTTTAGGATAGAGCTACACTACATCCACGCCTTGCGACGCGATACCACGTTACTCGACGCAACGAAAAATATGTCTTATGTCACGTGCATAGAGTACATTATCGAACGCACCCAGATCGGCGTACGTGGCCCACGTCGGCCTAATGTAATTTCTGCTTTATTATCTTATCACGGTGGCGCGGTACTGTGACGGAACTGTGACTTCACTGATATGTGTGAATCAAACTTTAGTTTTCTTTGTGTCTGTACTTACCAGGCTTCAGATATAGGGTTGTTACTTCGGAATTGAACCTGAAATATGTTGTCTGTAGGCCTCATAATAATTTCTGAATTATTAATAATCGTCACAACATCGTCGGAATTGGTCAGTGATATATTCAAATTTAAATCTGTGAAAATAAAAAGTTGCTTTGTCACAATCTAGGAAAATGACCTAGCCTAGGTACATTTGTTTCATTCTTTTATCATTTCAGTTTTAAAAACTGTGGAAAATATTGTTAGAAATCTATTTGTTTCGCATATTGAATTGTGTGAACAGGACACTTGCGCGAATGATAAAAAAGCCGTTTGTGTGATAAAAGCCATATTGTATGCAAAAATACACTTTATGTGTTTAATATTTTTGTTTTTCTATTTCTATTTGTTATTTTCTAGCCACTTCTGTATAACCGCCTCTGTGGTCTAGTGATTGGCCCACCCGTGTAGGACGCAGGGGTCCCGGGTTTGATTCCCGGGGGGGTACAATTTGTACTCGGTTTGGTTGGTGGTAGGGCTTATTTCAAGTCCGCCTGGCTAGCTACCACCATCTTTTTAACCACAACAACAATTTAAATTTTTTTGTGTTCCGGCAGTTGTAAGATAACCGGTTCCTCAGTGATGAGGATTCCGGCTGTAGTGCACTTCCACCTTCGGCCTTATCGTCACTTAACATCAGGTGAGGTGGAGGCCAAGTAATACTGTTACTTTCCATTTAGCATAAAAAAATCCCTTAAAATATTTTCATTTTGTCGTTACCTCTTGTCAAAGTCAAAGTCAAAGTCAAAAATAGCTTTATTCAAATAAACATAATTATTAAGTACTTTTGAATCGTCTATATTTTCCTACCACCCGTTCCAGACTTTTTTAACTGACATGAAGAACGGGCGCAAGAAACTTATCAGCTTTAATAGCAATAAGTAACGATATTTACAAACTTAAATATATCGTTACCAGATAATTACAACAGGGTGACAGGATTATTGGCAACAAACATAGACTTATTATATTACTATCATTGGCAACAAAGTACTTATAGTAGTTATGTGTTACATCATTTCCACGCATTTTGATCTTTAAGATAATCGTCTACTTTATAATAACTTTTACCCATGAGCGTTTTTTTAACATGGTTTTTAAATTCATGCAAAGGAAGATCAATTACTTGTTGTGGAACTTTATTAATAAAGGCTATGCCTTTCCCCATAAATGAACCTCTAGTTTTTGCAAGCCTAAATCTTGGAACGGCAAGTTTATCTTTATTTCTTGTATTAAACTGGTGATTATTGCTGTTCTTAGCAAATGAATCATAGTGTTTTCTCACATTTTCATTATATAACTTATATATATAACATATATAACTTGATTCCAATCAGCCCTAGCCAAAGTAACATTATGCAACTTTGTCATCGCTTCGCTTTTGAAATAATATACATAGATTTAAAGTTTCATAAATTATTAAGATTATTAATACAATTGAAAATATTAGAAAAAATCGACTCACCCATAGCAGCTCAGACGGGACTCGAACCCGCACCCTTAGGATTCCGGCCCAATGCACTAACCAACCGACTCGGTAGCATAATTGGTTAGTGCATTGGGCTGGAATCCTAATGGTGCGGGTTCGAGTCCCGTGCCCGTGGCCCAATGCACTAACCAACCGACTCGGTAGCATAATTGGTTAGTGCATTGGGCCGGAATACTAAGGGTGCGGGTTCGAGTCCCGTCTGAGCTGCTATGGGTGAGTCGATTTTTTCTAATATTTTTCAATTGTATTAATAATCTTAATTTAAAAATAGCATTGTGAATGCATAAAAAATCTAAAAAGTTTAAAAATTATATGGCTATTTCATCTTAATTGATTTGTCTGCACCTGCAAAGGTGCTGCTTTCAAATATCAAAGTAATTCACTTCACATTGATGAGATGGCGCTGGCCTACAGCGGAGACGTGAAAGATATTAGAAAATTTCGTCAATCCTGCTAGCGACTCGGTAGCATAATTGGTTAGTGCATTAGGCCGGAATCCTAAGGGTGCGGGTTCGAGTCCCGTCTGATATGCTGCTATGGGTGAGTCGATTCTTTCTAATAATTTTCAATTGTAATAGGTCTTTACCTATGAAATTGCCGATTTGTATGGAGATTTTTCAAGAAGTTGCATTTTTCATAATAGCATTTTCTTTGTTCATTTAACAACCATGAACACTCATGTAACAAAACTTTTATGTACTAATGTTTGAACACTATGCTAACTTATTTCCATTTAAGATAAGCGAAAAAATAAGTTTTGGTTAAGTTACAACCCCTTCGGTCACCCTTTTTTTTGCTGACAAAAAAAGAGTCACTTACAAGATATTTTTTTTAATGTCACGAAAGCTAAAATATGGACTTTATTTTTACTGATAGTTAACTATCATGATCATAATTCGAAGTAATATTCACGATTTTGTTAAAATTTTAAATTATAGAAGTTATTATTTTCTCTGTATGTGACAAAATATCGGCAATTTCATAGGTAAAGACCTAATATTAATAATCTTAATATAAAAATAGCATTGTGAATGCATAAAAAAAAATCTAAAAGTTTAAAAATTTCATAAATTATGTCAATTCTATAGATAGATCTTTCGAAAGCGAAGCGTTAACGAAGATCTGAAAATGTTAAGTTTGTCTATAGGCGCACGTTACTACGCCACCAATTGCTAATGCGCCCGGCAGCCATTTAAAAAAAATAATTTTATTTTATAAACCTACCTACCTAAGAGAGGGTCATCTTAATGAAAGTAATCCTTACTATCCTCCTTACTAATATTATAAATGCGAAAGTCCGTTTGTTTGTTTGTTACGCCTTCACGTCTTAACTACTGAAGCGATCGTCATGAAATTTTGTATACACGTTGTCAGGGGTACAGAAAAGGACATAGGATACCTTTCATCCCGAAAAAAAAACGATTGTTCCCGAGGGATAGCAAACCTTTCCACGCAGACGAAGTCGCGGGCGGAAGCTACTAAATCAATAATTAATATATAAAATTACCTATTAGAATTTGTTTATTTCATAATCATTTTTAGTTGAGGAAGACGTTAACTTGGACTTTAATATGACAATATTCCTGCGCATTAGCAATTGGGATGTTGACTAATGAATAAAATAACGAAATACTAATAAAAATCGTAAACATATTAAACTTTTAGAGTAGCTTGTATACCTCTTGGTTTTATATATTGCATATTATTTGTTTTATGACCCTTCAAAGTTGGGTGGACAAGTACATTTAAAAAGTATAAAATTTATTAAAATAAATGATACCTTTAATTAGTTCGTAAAATGTATAGAAAATTTGTCTAAGAAACCATTTTGATAATAATACCATAAACACAATATTTAATATAACTGCCGAACAAATTTCCTACGCGTTGCATACAAACTACTGAGGCGTGACGTCATTGTTCAGTAGCCGTTAGTATGGAGCGTTTTTGGGCGAGTCCATTTGTGTGCATTTCACACTGTGATATCTCGGGCAGTTTTCAAGCAAGCGAAATAATTATTTTACCAATGTTTCTTTTTTAGAGAGGTAATTTATGTAATATAAAATAAAAAAAGTTGTCAACATCCCAATTGGCAGGGATAGTATAGTCCATTTACAGTTATCTTACATTTATTGATTTATCGAAATAACAAAAAGTATTCAAAGTAGTTGAAAACAAATCAGCGTGCGATATTAATACTCGTATTATGTTGAAGGTGTCCAATACTACAACAAATTACCTCTAACAAAATAAAAAAATGTAATTAGGGTTACCATCCGTCTGGATTAGTCCGGACATGTCCGGACTTTTAGACTATTGTCCAGATTTTGTCCGGCTTCATAATTTGTTTTAAATAATTTGTTCCGGCTTTTTAAAATTGGGCGATGTAATAATAGTTAAAAAACAAACAGCAGTAGTGTTCGAAAGTGAAGTCCCAAAATGTATGGAGTCTGGATCTATCTGTGAAAATGTCCGGACTTTTATTGAAATATCCGGCTTTTTGTCAGGACTTTCCAAATTTTGTAATGGTAACCCTAAATGTAATCAATCCAAGCTAAAAGAATACGTGTGCATATTGTAACTACCTACTTAGGTATATTACGAATTTTATGTTTGATGCCGATACGCCAGAGGCACGGTGTTAGTATGAAGTATCTTTTGTATCTCATTATAAGCACAGCGGCGTCACTCCCTGTATGTGTGAGCTTGGCGCCAGTCTGGCGGCGGCTACGTCATACGCGTCACGACTTGTGATAGGGTTGGCTATTAGCATCATTACATATTAATGCAACGAAATAATAAAACGAAAGTTTGATGAAATAAATTTGTACTGATTTTATATTAATTTAAATGCCAATACATTACAATTATATGGATTATAGTTTATATGATTTCTTAATTTGTAACAATTTCAAGGTTTCTTTTTCGTTTGCCTGCTTTATAATATCAACTTCTGCAATTACTTACACAGTTCTAAGATTAATTTCCGCGCGTCCAGTTCATTAGAAATGAAATGCTTTTTACGGATTACCGCTCGTACATTGGTAATATTGGTATTAGGGGCCATCCATAAATTACGTCACACGAATTTCATGATTTTTGACCCCTTCCCCCGTCCTTGTCACAGCTGGTCACATTTGCGAGGACCCCCCCTAGTCTGACGTCACATATTTTACAATTTTACGTCTAGAAATAATTATTTAATTAAAACAGCAGTTCAAAAATTTGTTTTATTTAGATTTAAATGATTTTAAAATGTGACGTCACAAAATTTAGGACCCCTCCCACCCCTTGTCATTGTCACACAATGTCACACTTCGTCGACCCCCTCCCTCCCCCTTGACGTGTGACGTAATTCGCTAAGTCATCGATTGCGAACATCTACTCGGAAAGCATTCTACTATTTTCCAAAAAGGAGTAGAAAGTCCTTCTTTAATCTCATACTAAAAAGCTTAAAGAAAATTTGTTTGAAAATCTATACTCCACCATATTATTTAACCTAATTTAATAAAAATTCAAAAATGCAAAAATCGCGGAAATGGTGCGTCGGAGCCAAAAAATAAAGTTTTTTCCACCCCCTTAAGAACACCGGAGGTAGATGAGAGATATTAAATGAAATGTCAAAATACGGTCAAGTGCGAGTTTTTAATATTTTTACTATACATAAGTACAAAAACGTCATTCTGTGTAGTGTCTGTGTAATATAGATATGTAGTTCGGGGTGGTTGTATGGAGTGTCCAGGGTGAAAGGCAAGACGCCACAATTATTGTAGCTATTTTAATTCAATAACATTTTAAGTATCCTATTAAAGTACCTTTAATAAAACCGCGCTAGTATCCGTTAAAAATTGTTTTATTTCATACCTATTTATTTTATTTTTCTGTGGTATAAAGCACTATGTCACTTGGAAGAAAGTGCATTACCACATCACCCCTCAATGTACATTATGTACAATATAGGTACTATTAATTTCCTCGCATTTCTTGAGAAAAGCAATAATATGATCTGTATCATATTGTACGGAAAGGAAATTACATTGCCTGAATGATGAATGATTAAAGCCCTTGCATGCGGCTCGACAATATCACTTTAGTTTATCGTACTTGCCTGTAATGTATGTACTATTGCGCGGTGGGAGCGAACTAGGCAAACCTGATAGCGCGTGCCTCCGCGGAAGAGATTCCTCGCCCCGATGGCGTCGCGGCACCCCCGCGATCGCCCGGCGCACTCACACATAGCCGCGAGCAATTTTACAGCACTCATGCGCAAGTGACGCTTCTTTTCACGTTAGTGTATATTTTCTTTGTTATAAGTGAACATTAATGTTTGTATGAGAATAAATGTCTTTAAAGCTAAACGTATGTTGAGCTAATGCCAGGTTCATAGCGCATGTTTTGTCCTACACAATCAACAAAACATCTCAACATTCAACAAAATCCTCATACGTTTTTTTTTTGTTCAATGTTGAGATGTTTTATTTGATTGTGAAGAGCAAAACACGCGCTATGGACCCGGCATAATGTGAACAAGCATTAATTAGTAGCGTAATATACTTACAGAGTGTCCCAAAACTTTGCAACATGGAGGGAAAGGGCCTATTAACTTTAAATATTGAAGATAGGAAATTTTACTGACAGAAGACTTTTTTTTTTTTTTTTTGAAGAAATGGTATTACTTATATTGGCACGTACGTGTCGTACGTAATAATTAAAATTTACTTAAATATTTTTCATGGTATTTGATGATTGTGTTATTCAAGAAAAAAACAATTCCGAATAAGTAACCCTTTCGATCGGTATCGTAAATATAAGGGATGTATTTTTTATGTTGGGTTCGATTCCTGGTTAAGGCAGGCGATTTATCGATAATCTTTGAATGCAGTTCCAATTATTTTTAAAATCTTAATGAAGTCCTCTCTGAGTAAAGTTTTTTACCTTTAATATTCAACGTACTTTCCCTTCGTGTCGCAAAATTTTGGGACACCCTGTATAAGTCATATTTTGAAATTATTGGCGTGTAAATAAACTGATGGTTGACTGCTGTTGACAGAGGTGAAATAACTGTGAATGGTCTGTATCTTAAGTAATTATTACAATAATAATGTGGTATTTATATGAGTGACTAAAGCCGCACAACTTTCGCCGCACGGCGAAAATCAACCGTGTAAATGACAATTCGGCCTAGGCTGGAAGTGACTGAACAAAACTGATACGTTGGCCAAAACTACGTTGTTACATATTGTTACCTAGGTTACGCCATCAACCACATAGACGACAGGCGACGCAATCACCTGCGATTCAATTTTGGAAGCGACTTGCTAGGTGACTAAAGTCGACCGTCACAGCTGACTAAAATCAACTCATGTAAATAGCCCATAACTATACTTTATTGTAACTTACATTTTACTGCCACCATAAAGGAATATTTTAATCGACATTGCTTCTCCATCCATAGTTCACAATTCCATTTACCCTCAGTTTCTTTCGACCCAACGATATCCTGAAAAAAGGTATACGATACTGCATTACTAAAGGCGCAATTACACTGGACCATACGGATCTGGCAAAAACATGTCATTAAAATAAAAAAAATGGCTGCTAATTAAATAAGCAAGGGTGATGGGCAAGAAGAAAAACGGGGTAAGATAAAAACTTATCCATATATCTGATTTAATGTAGTTTTTGCAGTGCCGTTTTTGTTGTCAATACCGCCATTTCCTTACGTCCCATTCCCACACTCAGTCAACGTTTGCCGCTTTAATAAAATTGTTGAGTAAAATTTTTAACTTCTATATTCAACGTACTTTCCCTTCGTGTGGCAAAATTTTGGGACACCCTGTATAAGTCATATTTCGAAATTATTGGCGTGTAAATAAACTGATGGTTGACTGCTGTTGACAGAGGTGAAATAACTGTGAACGGTCTGTATCTTAAGTTCGAGTTTCGAGTTTTTTAATGTTGACCCATGTCTTGTAACTTTGCCTAAAAGATAGGTACGAGTGTTTTATCAAAACATCAACTTTGACAAAATTAAAAAGAAAATAAAAAAATAAAACCGTTTTGTGGAACAATTTTTAATGAAAGTGGTCCCCCGACTGCAATGACACTTGTTATTTAACTTTTTGGTTTGTTTTTGGCAGGGCAGTCGTGTTTTTAATATATTTTAAATTTATTTCACACATTTTAGTGACAAACTATAATAGTTTTGAAATGTGCTCATTGAGGCCTTTCATTTGATGCCCATATTGTAATAATTCATATTCGAAAATGGGGTCGTAAAGTCGCCATATTGACTTTTTTCAAAAAAATTATAACCAGTGTCACTTGGAATGATGTAAAGATTCTAACGATACTCCATACATTCAAATACGTTAAGCCATTTAGAAGTTATGGTGGAAAAAAGAAACTCACATACCCACAAACATACATGAACCCTGAACACATATACACTCCTTTTTCGGCAGTCGTGTAAAAAAAATCATCATGCCTCGTTGTTTATCAAACCTCAATGTGCAACCAAATCATGTTTTGATGGTCCTAGGAGGCAGTATAAAAATAAAGGAAGAATTTGGGAACATTTACTTTGATTTTACCCCAGTGGGGAAAGATTGAAATAATGTAATAGAGAAACTTGATTTGTCTTTGTTATTTAAAACTATTTTGATAACTAATAAAGATAGTTCTGAGTTCTCACGGCACTTTAAACCGTAGATAGACCATCGCTAACGTCTAGCATTCATATTAACGATTTTAGATAAGTACTATAAAATTATCGTCATAATATAATTTTATTTTGATTTTTTCTGCTTTTGAACAGATTTAACAGGATTTTATCGATATGATAGAAAAATATATTCTTTACTCATTACAAAGTTAATGTGTACTGATCTACAAGACTTAAAATATAGCACTTCTCATTTCATCACAAATTCTTCCCCAACTCACCCTATTCTTGCCTTCGTATGAAGTTTCATGCTTGAAATCATGAACATTCCAATTCCAATTCATAAGTGTAAGTACCTAACTAAATAAAAGAGTCGGCGTCGGATAGTGGGGTATCCAAATCTGTCTTTCCCTATTCGGATATCCGAATACGGTCAAACGGACTAGTGTAAAGCCCACCGGTAACGATCAATTGCGATTGTCAATTTTTCCGCAATTGACGCCCAAATTGAAACGCCCAATTGAAAAATTGATAGAGACGGAGTTTACGCGTGCAATTGAAGCGATTGTCAATTGCTCCAACAATGGAATTGACGGAAAAATTGACAATCGCAATTGATCGTTACCGGCAGGCTTAATGGCGCCATAACAGCTATGTATGTCTAAAGCCCACCGGTAACGATCAATTGCGATTGTCAATTTTTCCGCAATTGACGCCCACTGACGGAAAAATTGATCGTTTACGCGTGCAATTGAAGCGATTGTCAATTGCTCCAACAATGGAATTGACGGAAAAATTGACAATCGCAATTGATCGTTACCGGCGGACTTTATGCACGTTAGTTGTCATAAGTTTTACATAATGTATTTACTTTTATGATATTTACTTACTGATTCAGCAATTGCTTTATTGTCATTACGATACCTGAAGTTTAAAATTGAATTCGAGATCTCATTGATACACCTGAAAATATAAAATTAACATTAATAAATAATTGCGGCAGAGTAGAGAAGCATCGATCACGCTTAGCGCTATCGCACACAGGCAACTTAGTCTCCCAGCAACTGTTTTGTCTCTCACATCAAGTCCACGGGTTTATATGGAAGCGCGCACACGAAGCGACACGGTCGTCTGCAACTTTTCATACAAATCACGTGAGAGACAAAAAAGTTGCGGAGACAAAAGTTGCACGTGTGCGATAGCGCTTAATATGTGATTAATTCGTACCTGATAGCTTCAATGTTCATATTAAAATCCAAGATATATTGCATTTTTTCATTTTCCATCAAAGGGAAATGTAGTATGTAGGACTCATTTTTCCTTAAAATTTTATAATTGTTCAAGGAAACAGTAACTGAAAATGTAAGAATTACATGAGGAGTCATGCTAGTTCCAATTTAACTGGGTTAAAGGTAGTTAAAGTGGAGCAAGATATGAGATCGTGGAAGTCTTTGGATGAGGCTTTGACGAACAAAAGGCTATAAATAGATATTATAGATAGGTAGACTCATAAAGTAAAAAATACATCGGTGACACTTTATAATAGAAATTTCGTCATTTCGAAGCCTTGTACAACGCATATTTGAAGTTTGTTCTCTTCCTCTCTTCTCATACTAAAAAGCGGGATGAAAAGTTGCGTGAAAATCCATTACTTCCGCTGTTTTTTTTTATTTGATCTTAATGTAAATCCAGATCAATACCGCGGAAGCACACGGAAGTAAATGAGAGGTATTCAATGAAATGTCAAAAAACAGTCAAGCGCAAGTTTTTTTTTTATTTTTTTATACTAATTTTATAAATACAGATCATAATAATCCTTAAAAAGGTTTTTTTTCTATATGGGAAACTGCAATGACAACCCTAGACGCAAATAATCCATTGTTTTCGATAATCAATCCCATTATTGGACAAAATCAAACACAATTTAGACTTAGGGTTGCCACTATGCAGTTTATCATGATGTCAGTTCACTTACATGAAGATGCGTATCTCAAAGAAAATGATCCCAAAAACAACAAAATAAAAATTTCCATTTTATTAGAGCTAATTTCTACGCAATATTTATGTATGTACACACTACATATCTCAATAATAAGAAATACACGATTATTCAATAGTAATGTAACAGGAAATGGGTGTTCTTATATTAGGTACATGTATTGCATTGCATTGTTATAATAAGACTATGTAGAGTGACCATTATTTCTATTTAAGTAACTCTACTTAATGAGGACTTTTCACAATGACAAAAAACTGTAGGCTCGATAGATGGTGTAAGGGTTCGTGCGTGAACCTTCATACATTTAATAGTTATTGATAATTGATAAGGTAGAACGATCGATGTATGATAAATAAAACCGTCCCGTTCGAGTGTTAAAATGTCACTGATTTATTGCATTATAAAATCTGATTATTTTACAAATTGCACGCTAGGGTGGGCCGATTTTAAACATTTTTCGAATTTTGCTTCACGAGACCCCTCAAAAGTTGCGTAATGCGACGTAGATTATAGGAAAAATAATATAAAAAAATAAAATAATCACTTTTAGCCCTCTACTAGCGTTTGAATTTTTATAAATTACCTGTATTTGGTGTAAATCAGACTTAAGAATTTTGCATTAAAAAACCCCTCAAAAGTTGCGTAATGCGACGTAGGTTCTAGGAAAAATAATTAAAAAAATAAGCTTATTAGGTACTTTGAAACAGGAACTTTATCAAAACCCGATTGGAAAAATCGAATTTTGTTTAATAATTTTTTACAAAATTCGGTTCCTATCTACTATTTTTTTATTATTTTTCCTAGAACCTATGTCGCATTACGCAACTTTTGAGGGGTCATTTAATGCAAAATTATTAAGTCTAATATACACGAAACACAGGTATTTTATAAAAATTCGAACGCTAGTAGAGGGCTAAAAGTGATAATCGTATTTTTTTATATTATTTTTCCTATAACCTACGTCGCATTACGCAACTTTTGAGGGGTCTCGTGAAGCAAAATTCGAAAAATGATCAAAATCGACCCACCCTATTGCACGCGCTTACGAAACGCGGCGAAAATGACGCGACCTTAAAATTATGCTTACATAGAGAAAAATATGTATGTACGATCAACAACTCGTACATCCTGCGCCTCCAGGAGAAAAGGCAATGATACAAGATCTGATAAGTCGCGAAAAACAAAAAAACTAATTATGCCAAATTAAATGCAAATAACATAAGAAGCAATGATAACATTATAATGCTTATTCTATGATAACAAACAACTAGTTCATAAAAAATATTACTTTTATTACAAGTAGTTGAAAAATAAAGTGAACTGTATTTACTTAATTACTAAGTGCATGATTGTATATTAAACCTAAAAAGCTTAGTCCTCTAGAATGTCAAATCTGACCGAACGACTCGTCATAGGAGAGATTGAGGTAGATTTATCAATACTCAACACTGATTGTCTGATTTCACTAGGCGTGTTTTTAATTCCCGGTGCATTCACAACTACGCCACTAACTTGGTCTCTAAAAAGGAAATAAATTCCTGTAGTGACGGCAAATCACGTGGGGATTTCCTTGCTTCCTTGTAGTCCTTCAATGTTTCGCTGTCTAACTTTTTTGATAACAGATGAACGAGAAGAGGGTCCCACGTGTTGGTATCTACGCCTAAGTTGTGAATGGCGTGAATACACTCTACTGACGTGTCATGCATCCTTTTAATCTCATAAGCTGACTGTTTCTGCACGTTGGGTTGATTAAGCAGCGTCTCGATCTGATTGGTAAATAGCAGCTGTTTATTATCGTACCTATGTACTAAGATGTCCCATGCCGCAACATAATTTTCAGATGATATGTGGAGGTGTTGGATTAATCGCTCCGCTTCCCCCTTTACCTTCCCTTTCAGATGCTGCATTTTTTGTGAGCTGATAAGGGAGTTATTGTTGTGGATGGCTTCGCTAAAGAGATCGTAAAAGGTTGGCCACTGAGAGTATTTTCCGGTGAAGATCGGTATCTCAAGTTGTGGAGTTGAATGATGAATATGAGATTGATACTATTCATCAAGCGGCTGAGGGCCCTAAAGTTGGTGCGTTGCTTTGATAACAATTGAGTCACTGCTGGTGATGGGGTAGTCGTAGCTTTATCTTGCTTTTGGTAGCTTAGCAAAGTGTGCTGAAGGGCATGATACATTTCCTTGGTTCTTTCAAAATGATTTTCCGTATAATATACAACATTTTTGTCTTCGCATTCCAATGATAATCGTTGATGATTCTGCTCGAATTCCTTCCAAAGTTCATTTAGTGCATTGATTCTCCGTTGTAAATATTCAGGCGTTTTCCTACTCGCGGAATCCTTCCCGAAATTCGTTTTGATAGCTATGATAGATTCAATGATATTGTTCTGACGTGCTAATAAATCTTCCATGATGATAAATGAAATTAAAGATAATAAGGAACAATCTTACTTCAATCAGAAGCTGAAGCGGAGTTGCGATGCAACGCTGGTAACCTGCCACACGAACGAACCTCCTGGCCCACCAGTATGTGCTGTGATAGTAGCAGGTGATTCCCGCCAAGGGATGATACAGTAACGGCAAGCCTCCTGGCCCGCCAAGAGCTGATACAAGGACAGCAAAGCCTCCTGGCCTGCTGAGTGCTGATGCAGTGAAAGCAAGCCCCCTGGCCCGCTTAGAGTTGATACAGGGATAGCAAGCCTCCTGGTCCGCTGAATGATGATAAATAGTGCACGCACACGACGTATCACTATGAGGTCACTGTGTTTATTCACTTTGATTTTTCACACAGAAAACTAAGTGTAGGAAAATAACTACTTTTTATGTAATTTGATAAGGTCTACACTAGGTCCTGCTATTGAATTTACCGCGCGAAAAATCAAATAGCCGAAGGACCAAAAAAAAATGTAAGGGTTCGTGCGTGAACCTTCATACATTTAATAGTTATTGATAATTGATAAGGTAGAACGATCGATGTATGATAAATAAAACCGTCCCGTTCGAGTGTTAAAATGTCACTGATTTATTGCATTATAAAATCTGATTATTTTACAAATTGCATGCGCTTACGAAACGCGGCGAAAATGACGCGACCTTAAAATTATGCTTACATAGAGAAAAATATGTATGTACGATCAACAACTCGTACAGATGGCGTTGATAAAAATTTATGTCTCAATGTGTTTTTTTACTAAGCTTCGAAGAGTACTCCGGTAGGCAGGCAGATGTAACCCTAAAATGTTTCTCTTTGGGTAGACGTCAGCCAGCGAGCGCTTACTTGCCTCTGGTATAGGCCGTTTATTTTTAAAAGCCAATTTTGACACTTCGTTTTCCATCAACGCCATCTAGTGTGGGAAATAGTTACAATATTTTTTTTAATGTCACTTTGTACCCTAGAGAACGTGTATGCAAAATTTCATGATAATCAGTTGAGTAAATAAGACATGAAAGCGTAACAAACAAACAAATGGACTTTCGAATATATATTAGTAAAGATAAGTATATTTTTTATACTTTTGATATATATTTATAGCTTATAAGTATATTTAATTATACAGGATTTACTTCCGCTGGCGACTTCGTTCGCGTGGACATTAGAAAAAGTCGTAACGAACCTTTGGCAAGGGTAAAAAAGTATATTAATCTATATAAGACTCTATAGACATATAAAACTCTAAATAAAATTGATTGATTGATTGTTGGCATACGCGTAGAGCCCTAACGGCTAATGGTAGAGACACCATTTTAGGAGGGTAGATATCTTTCATGGTACTAGTGAGCACTAAGAAGGGATTTAAAAAAAATCACGCCCTAAGGGGATGAAAGTTTGTATGGGAATTTGTATAATTTGAATAATAAAAAAGCCCTTCCCGCTGAAGGTAAAAACACCATTTTTGCAGGGTTCTTCATGTAGTAGGTGAGCACTAAGAAAGGGCTTTGGGAAAGGGAAACTAATTTTCGGGGACGGGGACGGGAATAGAGTGAAAATAAAAAGAGTGATTCTCCATACAAAATATATGTATTCTTTTAAAACTGCAGTCACTCTACTTTTGAGGCAAATTAAACAGGTACCTATGAACAGACATCAATTATAATATTATTTTGGTAAAACCGTCAACATCAAATTTTCCTCCTCCGACTGATATTTCAAAACTCATATACATTGTTTTTGTTTACTTTTGTTCATAATTTAAATTGATAAGTAATTACAAAATAAATATAATGAAAATATTTAATTACAGCAGGGTAATTCAAAGCGTCAAAATGTTAGGCACCTCATAATATTTATGAAATTAAGTACCTACTTTGATTTGTATTATGTATAAGTAGTCGCTTTGTATTTCAATCTACGTTTTACAAAAAAACCTAATGGCGAATATGGTAGATAGGGACCATCAAACTGAACAACTTAATATGGAACAAACACTGAAATCGAGAAAAAAAAACCGGCCAAGTGCGAGTCGGACTCGCGCACGTAGGGTTCCATACCAAAATCCGGAAAAAATACGTTTGTTGTATGGGAGCCCTCCTTAAATATTAGTTTTATTCTGTTTTTAGTATTTGTTGTTATAGCGGCAACAAAAATACATCATCTGTGAAAATTTCAACTGTCTGCCTGTTGTCGTTATTAATATCGAGCAAAAAACGGCAAAAAAATCACGTTTGTTGTATGGGAGCCCCCCTTAAATAATAATTTTATTCTGTTTTTAGTATTTGTGGTTATAGCGGCAACAGAAATACATCATCTGTGAAAATTTTAACTTTCTAGCTATCACGGTTCATGAGATACAGCCTGGTGACAGACAGACAGACAGACAGACGGACAGCGAAGTCTTAGTAATAGGGTCCCGTTTTTACCCTTTGGGTACGGAACCCTAAAAATCAGCTGTTTCATAGATTTTGATATTTTCATCATTTTTATGAAACAGCTGGTTTTCGTTATGTCCCAAAACTGCCACACGAAGGAAAAGTTACACATTAAAGTTAGTAATTTTTACTGCAACAAGACATCACTTTGATTTAAAAATAAAATTGGAACTGCATTCAAAGATTTTTTAAAAATTAACTTCCTTAACCAGGAATCGAACCCATCAACTATGAAAAAAAACCTCTTTTATTTTTACCGACTTCAAAAGGAGGGAGGTACTCAATTCGACCCGTTTTTTGTTTTTTTAAACAATTTTTTTACGATACCTATCGAAAATTATTTTTCTTGAGTTACACAGAATCTTAAAATAAAAGAAAGAATGTAACATTAAAATTTAATTAATACGTATTGTATCAATTTGTATAGTACCTAATGCGATTTTTTTTAAACTTTTTTAATGTAGTTCTTAATATTTATTTTTACAATGAAATTATTTATTTTATTACAATTAAATTTTCTTTCAGTAAAATTTCCTAAATTTAATTTGAGGTGGAAGTACCTGCGTGTGGCAAAGTTTTGAGATACCCTGTATACTGTGACCTATAATTTCTTGTAAAAACATTCGGTTAACAACCTAAAAGTTTTCACTAGCCTAAAAACCCAGCCTGTTAACAGAACAATAAAAATAGTTCCTAACTATAATTACTACTGTTGTTGTTCTGATAATTTCATCTAAGTTTTCGTACTCAAAAAATAAATTAAATCATGACAGACAGTTATAATATAAAAGAATTAATTTACCTTAATTCAATCGTTTTGTCGAGCAAACTTTCATTGGGAAAATAAATGTCGAAATGAAAGTCGAGTTTTGATCGAAGGTCAGAAACGAAATTCCATGCTAACGAAGTTACGGGTAATAGTTAGTTTATTATTTCATAAAACTGGGAATAATGTGCATCAAAATGTTTATCCTTAAACCACCGCTGAGCAATACCTACAACATTTTACCTTCCGTGTAGTTTTAGTATTGGCATCTGATCACGACAAATAGTTGATCACGACATATATATTATCTGTGTCACGACATAAAAATGTAAATACGGAGTTTGGTGCGTCGAGGGTTACGCTTTTGGCTTCTGCACGCGTAGCATGACCAACATCGAGATAAGATTCGACTCACAGAACAATGGCTTGTCTACACCGAAATGTTACTTTTGTCGGGTTGAGATCGAGATACTCGTGCTCGCATTTACAACTAGTAGACTCGTATTGTTCTTTGTCGTGGCCTAATGTCAAAAGTCGACAAATACGAGCTTTTCTCTTCAACTGACATTAATTTGACAGTTGAATCAGAGAAACTTGTCTACCACCCTTTGAGTAGTCGAGAAGGTCGAGAGAGAGTTCATAGACTAATTAGAAGATTCGAAATAGTTTTCTACGTATTTTATTTTATATGAATCTAAATTTCGCAATAAAAATAAATCTAAATTGCCGTGCTTATATTTTATTCCTTACAAACTTAAAATTAAAATTATTTTCATACGTTGATTTCAATATTTCGTAATTTTCTCGTCATTTTACACAGACTACTAAATTAACAATTTCGTCAGTAGTCTGTGTTATCTTTTCAAAATACTCTCAATAAAAGAACAGCAAACGAATTTAAATCCATACAGCTATATTTAATTAGTTTTAAGAGTTTAGCGTTGTGAAATCTATAGAAAGGAACGGTGCTTTATGAGAAATAAAGTAATTATTTTCTATTGGCAATATTATTCTTCTCGAGCTCGAGAGAACTTGTCTACGGAAGAGAACGCTTTCTTGAGTGCCTCTTTATCTTAGAACTTATAAAAAAATGAGAATCATGTTTAAACTAAATTATTTCGGATCATTTTAGATAATTTTGACGTTTATTGGTGTTGCAATAAAAAGATTAACTTTAAAATTCACTTTTTTATTAAAAGACATTAAAAGGTTTCGAAATTCTGAGAACGAGTCCCACCTGTCTGTCAAACTGTGCTCAGCAATCGAAACTATCGTGGCCAAGTGACTGTGTTACGCAATTGCGTACGTTGTTTTTGTAATAGACCCCCTGAACCCTAAGATTATTTTAAGAATGGGGGCCATCTTTAACTTTTGTGTTGACGGAAGTTATATTTTTTTGTATGGATTTTTTTCTAATACCCTGAAATGAAAGAGCTTCTTGAGCTGATTCCAAATGTATACAATATCATTGCAGTTATTGTTTAAAAAACGGAAAACTCACTTTTCAAACATACTAAGTTTGGGCTCTTGCAGGTAGAAAACATACGCCAAATAACATCGTGTAATATACTCATGTCTAATGTGCTGGAAGTAATTTTGAAAATATTAACATTTTATTATCTCAGTTATATAAGTTTATATTTTTCAAAACTGGTAATCGCAAAGACGTGTAATATATTACATTGGAATATGAAAAGGCAGAAAAAAGGGGGAAGGTCACCCTCTTCACCCCCATATTGCACTCTACCCCCAAATCAGTTTAATTTTTGTTTATGCCAGATTGAATCAAAAATAAATCATCAGCTTTAATAATATTTAATTAAAATTTGTGAACGATTTCTGTAACCGCATAAAAAAATTAGTACAATATTTTTATTGTAATTATGTACAAACCTACTTTTATACCTTTCTTGAGTGAGACAAGCTATTTATCAGTCTATGAATGCAGTTTTACTTATTTTTAAATTAAAATAAAGGAATGTTTCCTTTCAGCAAAATTTGCCTGCGTCAATATTTAGAATCCTTTTCCTGCAACTATGGTTTTTTCCACTCTGTTTATTTAAAATCAGATACCCTTTCATCAAAAAAGTCACGTAACTTTCTACCCGGAGTTAAATCTAGTAAACTTATTACAAGCAAACCCACGCGATTATGACCCTCATAATCGTGGGGAAAGTAGTTTGGGTCGCTGGATGAAAGTACCCAGACACGCGATTGACAAAGAAGCACGTGTAAAAGTTATAAATTAAAATTAACCCGCTGAAGACTGAGAGACTCAGGGTAGGTAGTTAAGGGTTAATGTAGCCGAAATCAACTGTAACGTGCCATCCTAAGCTCGGAAGAGCACAAGTTAGTATTTTTTTGACAACCGCTTAAAAAATACTAACTCTAGGGTATAACTCCGTGACTCTTCTTTGATTGACCACTTAGGTAGTGGGAACAGATATAACTTTTTGCACTATAGCCCACCTGCGTGTTCTGAGAATATTTTAATGTAAACAAACCAACAATGTGATCCAACTTTTTTTTAGGTTCAATGCATAAAATCTAAATTAGTTTAAATATATTCTTTCTCGTTTAATGATCCTTCCATAAGTAATTGTGAAGACGTGTAAACTCGTGATCTCGTCGTGAAAAGTAAGTGTAGGTATTACCAACATAAAGGAATTAAATGGTAATTAAAATTGACCCAGAAATCGATACGAAATATAAAAATCAATCGATAGATTATTAGAACGTGAGAAATCACAATATTCAAGTCGCAGAACGCATGTAGTTTGTTCGCATCTATTTCTGGGTTTTTTGTTCGTATTTTGGTCCTTACCTCTCCTTAGTACAACAAAAATACATGTAGCCTCAATCACAGATACTACAGCATATAAGACGACTTGTAAAAAAACACACTTAATTTAAAAGTCATTATCATTACCATAAAAAAGTGTTTTTTCTGCTAATGTCCACTTTTCACAAACCCCATTCTCGTAGCACCTGTCGTAGCTCGTAGTCTGTGTAGCATCAACGCGCGGTTGGAGCATTACGTAACTTTCGTAGCGAGCTGTGCTACGACTTTTTTGTGATATTAATAATTATGTACAGGGGAACTTTAGCGATTTTCAGTTAATTTCTTTTTTGTGTAGTTAATAGGTATCTTTTTTACACGTCGTTCGACACACGCTGTTTGTACAGTTAGGGAAAGCAGGGTTCTATCACCTTTAAGGCCAAAATTAAAAACAGCCGCCCGCGTACTGCCGGAATGCAGAGGGGGGTGGCCCCTTACCGGGCGAGGTATCTCAGCTCGCCGGGCAGCGTCCAGGAAGCGATCACGAATGTGAAAGCCCTTAGAGCGTTCCT
Source organism: Agriphila geniculea (assembly GCA_943789525.1). Classification (NCBI taxonomy): domain Eukaryota; kingdom Metazoa; phylum Arthropoda; class Insecta; order Lepidoptera; family Crambidae; genus Agriphila; species Agriphila geniculea. The sequence goes on along the minus strand of OX038898.1, from coordinate 5,583,496 downwards.
GGCTGAGCTCGGCTGTTTGGAGTGATCCAGCCGCACACCCTCCAGACGCAATATAGGCGCAATAGACGTCGAGTTGCGAAAACCGCCTGCATTGACAAGAAGATGAAGGCCAAAATTGCTGGAGTTAACGACGGCGTAGTAACCTACCAACCGACGGGCAAAGTATTTTTTTGCAAAGTGGCTGAATGGTAGCGCATGAGTAAATAAACGGAACAGAGTACAAGCTGCCTACAGGCGGCCCGCTGTAGATGCATTCACACATAGCGCGGCGATGTGCGCGTGACCCCTCACTAGGCTTGCCAACTTCAAAAAAGGCATTTCCGGGATTACCTAGCTCGACATCCGGGACTTGGGTATATTACGCGGGACACAACACACCACATACAAAATGGTTAGAAAGAAACTATAGGTACCTCATCCAAGATAGGTACCTAATCAGTTAGTAAAAAAAACAATACAAAATGAATGACAAACATGTTTTATTAAATTTAATTTATTTCATAAATTTAAATCTTTACTTATTATATCTTTACTTAGGTAGTTATAAAATTCGCTGCATTTTTGGTCAAAATTTATTTTAATTTGTAGTCCAGCCCAGGGACGTATTTTAAGATTCGGCACCCTAGGCCAACAAGGTATGCCGCCCCTAGGGTCGCCATCTACGTAAGGAAGGATGCCTGTCTAGGATGCACAAAACGCCTAGTTTTTTAGAAAAATGTTTGTCTATATAGTAAAAAAAAAGGCCGCGCAGCGCGATTTTTTGTTAGTTCCATCCAGTAATCCTGTAATTTTGCCTGATATGACTAAAGTAAGAAAAAAACAGCAACAATTCATAAGCACCCAGTACTTGTCAGGGGCTGATTTTTGTTTTTCTTCTATTAATGTCTGATTTCCGGGACGAAAGGCGTCCCGCAGGGGTCACGGCGGGACGGCCTAAAATTGACTCAGAAGCGGGACGTCCCGGAAAATCCGGGACGGTTGGCAAGCCTACCCCTCACCGGCGGGTTCACAGACAACGCGCGGAGGTAAATACTACAAAATAGAGAGACTAACAGAAGTTTAGCTTAGTACTACGGGCGCTCGAGCATCGCACACACACAAAGACTGTTTTGAGAGTGGTATGAGATTGCAATTATACAATGTCGGTGAGAGATGTCTATGTGTGCGTTGCTCGAGCGCGCAAGTCCTAAGCTCAACTACTGTACTCTCTCTATATTGTGTAAATACTGGTTTGCACCGGCTCGGTTGTGGTATGACTAACAGGGCCGCCACAAGCGCTAAACTTAATTTTTTTCTTCAAATCAGTAATTTTACGTCAGAGTGAGTCAGTCAGTGTAACCAGTTCCGTTTAAGTAAATTACTTATTTAGTGAAAACTGTATTCGGCGTGATTGATTTAAACACGGACACTGTACTTACATACTTTTATTTTAACGTTTCACACCTTTTTTCTCATTAATACCACATTTCTAATACAGGTTCGATTTTTGACATACGACACTGATTAGTGTAGCCAACAAGTCTTTATGCAGACCAAACGTTTACACAGATTAAAAAAAGACATGTTGACATTAGCGGCAATAAATTCAGTACATGAGTTTTGATATTCTTTTAACTAAACATTCCGCCGCCCAAGGACGATTACAGTCCTTAAAAAATGAGTGTTTGAATACACAAATTAAGAATAAACAAATCTTATAACTAATGCTAGTTGGAGTCAACCAGAGGCAGAGGACATAATTTAGCAATGGGTCTTTTGAAAATTTTTTCCTTGTACTGTAACGTTACAACTCTAGTTATTCCGTCTGCACCTGGGTCTTTCCGAATAATCCGTCCTAAAAACCACTTTCCCGGAGGAAGTCTATCATCTTTTACTAACACTATAGTCCCTATGTCAAGTTCTGGTTTATCTTTATTCCATTTATAACGGTGTTGCAATGTTGTGAGATATTCATTTTGCCAGCGCTGCCATAAACATTGCACCATACGTTGAATCAGGTGCCATCGACTCAAAGGGCTAATCTTAGCATTAATTAGAGAGGGCTCCGGCACACCTATTAGAGGTTCCCCGACAAGAAAATGGGCAGGTGTTAGAGGGGGTTCATCAAGGGTAGAATGTACTGGAGTGAGTGGACGTGAATTGACACAAGCTTCCACTTGAGTTAAGAGAGTTGAAAACTCTTCGTAAGTTAGCAAAGTTTGTCCGATTACTCGTTTCAAGTGTCCCTTTACACTTTTTACTCCGGATTCCCAAAGGTCTCCGAAGTGTTGAGCACTAGGAGGTATAAAATTCCAGTGAGTTTGATCATTAGCCAGGAGTTCAGAAATTTCACCACTAGTCTGAGATGTCGAATCCTTAAAGGCGAGGTCTAGTTCACGTGACGTGCCAACAAAGTTCGTACCACGATCACTCCAGATTTCTTTACAGTGACCGCGGCGAGCTGTAAAGTGTCTAAAGGCGGCAATAAATGCAGCTGAAGTAAGGTCTGTAACTAATTCCAGGTGAATGGCCTTTGTAACAGTGCACACAAATAAACATATATAAACTTTACAGGTTCTTTTGCATCTTCCAGGGTACAACTTCATAGTAAAAGCTCCCGCAAAATCAACGCCACTCGTGAGAAATGGACGACCTGGAGTAACTCGGAATTTAGGAAGATCTGCCATAAACTGCACAGAAAGTTTTGCCCTTTGTTGATAACATGGTTTACATTTGGTGATGACAGATTTTACAATATTTTTAACTCTAAGAATCCAAATTTTTTGTCTAACAAAGTTTAAAGTCAGTTGGTGTCCTCCATGCAGGGTTTTCAAATGTGCGTTTAATAAAATTAATTTAGAAAGGACACAATTGTTACTTATAATAATAGGATTTTTCATTTCATCTGAAATCTCTGCATTAGCAAGTCGACCACCAACATGAATAATACCATTTCTATCAAGATATGGGTTAAGCACATATATTTTGCTTGAATGCTGAACCCGGTCACCCCTCAACAAACAAACTATTTCATCTCTGAATGAGATAGATTGCGATAATTTAATACATCTGTTCAATGCATCAGCGAGTTCATGTGAAGTCAGATAAGCGGGTTCAGTGATCAAGCTCTTAAGTACCCTTAATTTATAATTTTTAAATTTGAGATTTTTGCATTTACAATGCTATTTTTAAACAATACTTAATAATATACTAGAAAAAATACGACTCGCACCAGATCAATACTCAGACGGGAATCGAACCCGCGACCTTTGGATATCCGGTCCAATGCTCTGACCGCTGAGCTACCGAGTCACCGGTGACATCGTCGAATTTTTCCTAGTATATCCTAAACTCTTACGCTGTAAGCCAGCGTTATTTCACCAATGTGAGGAATTACCTCGACATTCAATTGAAATATCTTTCCAGATATTGCAAAATCTCATCTAATGCAAAAATCTCAAATTTAAAAATTATATAGCTATTTCATCTTAATCAATTGTTAAAATATCTGGAAAGATATTTCAATTGAATGTCGAGGTAATTCCTCACATTGGTGAAATAACGCTGGCTTACAGCGTAAGAGTTTAGGATATACTAGGAAAAATTCGACGATGTCACCGGTGACTCGGTAGCTCAGCGGTCAGAGCATTGGACCGGATATCCAAAGGTCGCGGGTTCGATTCCCGTCTGAGTATTGATCTGGTGCGAGTCGTATTTTTTCTAGTATATTATTAAGTACCCTTAATTTACACATTTCAAGAAATCGCAGACAATAAGCAGTTACACGTATCAATTTCGAAAGTGTTGAGTATCGATTTAAATAGGAAATTGTATCCTCATTTTCAATAAAATTAACATTTGTGCTTATTTTAGTTTTAACTTTGACTTCCAAATCGGTTTCAGGGAAGACATTATTAGAGTTTACAATAACAAATGACGGATTTTTGAGAAATTGTGGGCCATTCCACCATAGTTCCGAATTTTTAAATTCATATGGATATAAGCCACGGGAGGCAAGGTCGGCTGGATTATTTTCAGAACAAACGTGATGCCATTGGTTACTGTTTGAGAGAATCAAAATTTCTGATGTTCGATTACCGACAAATGTTGTCCAAGTATTCGGAGTTTTACGTAGCCATGCCAGAACTATGGTCGAATCTGTCCATGCATAAACATTTTCATTGGGTATATTAAGTATAGTTTGAACATGTGAAAGCAACTTTGCTACGAGAACTGCACCGCAGAGCTCGAGACGGGGTAGGGATATTTGTTTCACTGGTGCCATTTTAGATTTGGCCATAATAATATAAACCTTAACACTACTATCATCGTCCCAGACTCCGAGATACACTACTCCAGCATAGGCAGTACAAGATGCATCGCTGAATCCATGCAGTTCTTGTTTAGTTGTGCTATCAGAAGTTCCAAGCCATCGAGAGAACTGAATGGTTCCAGACTGTGCAAAACGTTCAAGGTAAGTAATCCACTCATTCCTTAGATCATCTGGAAGCTCTTCGTCCCAATCTAGGCCGGCCAACCACAATTTTTGCATAAAGATTTTAAGTAGTATGATTCCTGGTGATAGCCAACCCAGAGAGTCGAAGGTCTTTGCAATAGAGGATAATACATTCCGTTTTGTAACATTATTATTATCAGAAAAAGTTAAGTTCAAACCTAATTCAAAATTATCAGTTTGTGAGTTCCATGTAATACCTAATGTCTTTACAGTATCATCAACTTTAATATGCACTGCACTTTGTGAGTTTTTATCATTACTAGGAATTGTAGATAACACTGATTCACTATTAGACGACCACTTATATAGTGTTAAACCACCACGAGAAAGCAACCTTGTCAAGCCACTTTGCAGAAGTGATGCATCTTCTTCAGTAGATGCTCCGGTCATCATGTCATCCATGTAGACACTGGACTTTAGTATAGCAGTTTCTTGAGGGAAATCTTTAGCTTCATCTTCAGCAAGTTGCTGCAAGGTACACATCGCAAGAAATGGAGCGCAGGATGTACCATAGCTAACAGTAAGCAGTCGATATTCTTGTAAGCGATCCTTGTGAGAATTTCTCCACAAAATTCTTTGGTAATCACAATCCCTTCTAGATATCAAAATCTGTCGATACATCTTTACTATATCACAAACTAAACAGATTTTATGTTGTCTCCATCGTGTAATCAGGTTTTTCATATCTTGAAGAATCGAAGGTCCTATCAATAATTCTTTATTTAATGATTTTCCTTTTTCAGGTGTAGCGCTTCCATCAAACACTACTCGCAATTTAGTGCTAATACTTTCTGGACGAATTACAGCATGGTGAGGTAAGTAGTAGCATTTTTTGGCAGTTTTAAGTTCTTTTTCAGGTACAAGTTCCATATGACCATTTGATAAGTATTCATTCATAAACTTTGTGTATTGTTCTTTCAGGTCATTTGAACGAATAAAACGTTTCTCCATCTGTTGCAAACGACGAAGAGCTAGTGGTCTAGAATCACCAAGCTCTGTGGGCGGAGTTTCTCTAAAAGGTAAGTCAACAAATATCTTCCATCATCAGTACGAGTATGAGTTTTCTTAAAATGTTCCTCGCATTGTATTTCAAGTTTTGACAACAGTTTGTCATGTGGTAAGTGCTCTTCGATTTCCCAAAATTGTCTGAGTAACTGATCCACCTCAAGTTTTGTGTGAGTGACAATTACATCATGTTTTTGTGGTTCAGTTTGTGAGACTTTGCCAGATATTAACCAGCCCAAACAAGAATTGAGAGCAACGAGAGACTTGTGTTTGTGTATACCTTCTTGTATTATTTCAGCATGCACGTCGGCACCCAACAAAACATCAATATGCCCTGGCTTGTGGTACTCAGGATCAGCAAGATCTAAAGTCATTGAAGAAGGCCAGGCATCTTGTGTGAATTCTCTTGAAGGTAATAATGAAGTGAGTTTCTTCAATACGTATGCTTTGACATCAATTTGTTTTGTGAATTGCTTAGTAGACTGTATTGTGAATGTCACCATAGACGTTGTGGTTACCACTGTTGAATTAGACACTCCAGTGACTTTGCCATTTACAGGAATACGGTCAAGCTGTAATAATTGTGTGGCTGCTTCAGTAAGAAATGAGGCTTGAGAGCCCTGATCAATAAGCGCTCGTAATACATATGTATTTCCGTTTGTAGAAGCTACAGCAATTCGAGCAGTCGCTAAAATTACTTGATCGCTTTGTATTTCAGCTTTCATACAGATGGTATTACAAGAGGAAGCAGGTTTCTCATTACTTTCTTCAGTTGAAATTAAGTTATTATTACAGGATGTATCTGTCTCAACAGGGGATGTGTTATGCAGCAGAGTGTGATGGCGTCGCCCACATTTCTTACAAGTTGTGCTCTGTCTACAGTTAAATACATTATGTCCCTTAATAAGGCAGTTGAAACATATGTTGTTGTTCTTGACAAACTCTTGGCGTTCGGATACTTTTAAATTGGCAAATTCTTTACAGTGGCTCAAATAATGGTTCTGTGAGCAGTATGTGCAAGTGCTATTTAACTCAGTAGCGAAAGATTTTACGTTAGTGACTTTTTGTGACATCATTGGTTTCTTTGTGTTTTCTCTAGGTTGTGTCGTGCAAATCATTTCCATAGTACGAAATCTTTTATCTAAGAAACAAGTTAGTTGTTCAAATGTAGGTATGTCAGTTGAGTTTTCGAGCGACTGTTCCCAAAGTTTATGTGAATCGGTATCCAATTTCCCCACAATTATGTGAATGACTATCGCATCCCAGTGTGAAACATCAATATTTAGATTTTTAAGAGAATCAAGGCATTGTGTAGTTGTATCCAACAGTTCTTTTATGCCTTGTGTAGATTCCGTTGTGATTTTCTTCTGGTTTAAAAATCTTTTTAGTATATTGTTCACAATCACTCTTTTGTTATCATATCTATCAACCAGCTTTTGCCACGCATCCTTGTAATTTGCGTTGGTAAGTGCAAAGTTTCTCAGTAATTGTTCGGCTTCACCGGTTAGACTAGACTTCAAATAATGGTGTTTTTCAATTGTAGATAAGCGGTCATCAGAGTGTATGAGTGAAATAAAGATGTCTTTAAAACTCATCCACTGATTGTAGTCTCCAGAAAATTGTGGTATTGATATAGATGGAAGTTTTGGTCTTAGTTTACAAAGCTCTGAATTATTCATGTCTGATTTTGATACATCACAGCTTGTTTGTTTAATATCATACAATTGATCCTTTATCCAAGCCTTTAACTCTAAATAGTTTTCTTCAGTACATCCAAAATTATGCTCAATATCAAACATGTATTCTTTTAGTAAAGTTTCATTGTCTATCGACGCCATAAGAATATCATAACACTTTGTGTATCTAGCCCAGTAATCCAACAATATTTCAGTTCGTGAGTCAAAAAAACCTCGTGTTCGTTTTTCCTTAGCACATTTTTTCGTATTCATAAGTAATTTCTCAATTTTTGTTGAATTCTGAATCATGATAGCCACGTTTTGTTTCGTAAGTTTATCCGCCATTTTTTAGGTTATCGGCGGAACAAGTGAATCACGTATCAAAGTCAGTAGTTGTAATTAACACTTGTACTTACAGTTTATCCGGCTCGAAGGACCAAAATATGATTGATTTAAACACGGACACTGTACTTACATACTTTTATTTTAACGTTTCACACCTTTTTTCTCATTAATACCACATTTCTAATACAGGTTCGATTTTTGACATACGACACTGATTAGTGTAGCCAACAAGTCTTTATGCAGACTAAACGTTTACACAGATTAAAAAAAGACATTTTGACATTAGCGGCAATAAATTCAGTACATGAGTTTTGATATTCTTTTAACTAAACACGGCGAGTTTGGTTTGGTTTTGGATAATTTTCTAAAACTTTTGTTTGAATGTACTAAATATTGTCAAGTTTACATAATTATCTAATTTATCAGCCATTTTTCAGAGGTGCACGGCTAGTCCTGCAATCAGTGCCGGTTTTAGCACTACCAGCGCCCCTGGGCGACATTTCTACGGGGCGCCCCCTATCTGCGATTCCAAAATTTTCAATTTTGCCTGTCAGTCAAAAACGGCCGCGCAGCGCGATTTTAGTCAGTTTCATCTACTAATCTTGTCACCTTGCTTGTGTGACGTTTTGTAGTTTGATAGTAATTAATCCATTTTATTGTTATGATTTCGAATCAAAATTGAAAGAATAATAGTAGTATTTTAGTTTAATAGCTTGGCAACACCGACGCTTGGCTCCGCCGTTTCCCGCCAATTGCAGTGGAATGGGGAGGGAAGCGGTGGGGATAGGCGGCGGAACGGTCAACGAAACTCAGTTGCGGGCTCAGTCACTGTCCAACCGCCAAGAAGAGAAGTATAGTTAGGGAAAACTGCTAACGTATTGTTGCTATAACCTAGTTAATAATGAAGAAAGCAAAAGTAGTTCACCGTTATTACTAGATTTCATCATACTTGTTTATAGCAAAAAGCGGCCGCGCAGCGCGATTTTTGGTCCGTTTCATCTACTAATCTTCTAATTTTGCTTATTACAGTAAAATAATGGCCGTGCAGTAGGGTTGCCACATTAGCTGGCGTCAATTCCGGGACCACGACCGTGCAATATGTAAACTGACTTTTTAGACATAGTCTAGCATCTTGAAAATATTTGAAATCCGGAACAGTAACGTGTAATTCCGGGACACGGGACAAGGCACGTAATTCCTTCGTCTTCACAAATGTACGGAAGTAACAGCAGAATGGAGTCTACCATAGTTTTTATACGTACCATTTTTATTTAAACAATAATTTTAACATTAGCGGGATTATTTCAAAAAGGAAATTTTTTATCTAAATAAAATTAGAATATACAAACCAAATCCAAACCAATCAATCAGCTTTTCCTTCGACTTCGACTTCACCTTCGTCTTTCAATAAAATAGCGCGAGTATCCTTTAAAATATTTAATTTCAATAAAATTTGAAACTAGAAAAAATAATTACTGGCAAAAACATTAGTTATTCTATTTTCATTTAATTAAATTTATTTATTAACATCAAGAAGATTAACCTTAATAATTCACAGAAAAAAGAAAATAAAAAACATTTCAAATGCAATCTTAATTACCTACAGATGTTACACATTAGCAATTGAAAATTTAAAATATTATACTTATTGATAAAGCATGCAATACAATTTGAATTGATCAAACATTTTCAAATCAAAATAAATCATTCAAAGAAAATTACGGCTATCAAAAATTATATAAGAGTAGTATTTTTATGATATTACTAAAATCTATAATTATCATCACTGGAGTAAACTGACAGATTCTAATGAAACATTGTAAAATATTGTTACGTTTATTTATTGTACTAGTGCAGCGTTTCTTTCATTGTGATTCAGTTCACTCACACAAAGTCAGTATATTTATTAAACAAGCCTCAAACGTTCATGGTTACAACCGTACGTCAGATTACTCCAGTAGTGAATTAATGATTAAACTTTAGTATAATTAAATTATTGTTAAAATGCATATATGCAAGATAAATAATTATTAAAATTTATACAATACGACAAATTATACAAAGTCGACTAATAGTGACATAATAATAATAATAACATGTGTTTATTCGTCACTTCACAAACTTGTTTTATGGACACATGTGTATATGTTTTAAACATAGACATAGAAAAATTTTCGCTGCGCTCAAGAAGACCAACAAAGCGTGGAAAAGAGTAGTTAACATCATACGGACACGGTCTATGTAAAAAAGAGATAAGGGATCAAGTGACATGTGCCAACATTTTTTACAGTAAGAGCCCCTAGCGTCTCGCCTAGCAAATGAGCAATCACAGTTTGTTTAAAATATTTGTTAATCCTTATTAGAATTTCAAATATACATATCGTGGAGCCACGGTGTCTTGTGCTCTAAGTAACTGTGATGTGACAAAAAGAAACAATCCAAGTAATCACACTTTTCACAGGTAAATAAGATATTGCTACAAATTTCTCTAAAACCAAATTTCGCTACATTTATTCGTTTATCGACAAAGAAAACAGTATGGAACATAGTTTATTAATTTCCTGTGCCACATATAGTCATATTTTATGAATCTAAGTATTTTTTTACGTATCTCATATAAAATGTATGCATTCGTTTTCGGATCACCTGTTTATTGACATTGTTGTTCTTTGACATTCTGTTTCTATGGTTTTAAAGCATGTAAAACCTAAATTTGTGAAGGACTGGTGCACGGAATAGGTTTCGCAGAAACCTGTACCACAGGTCGCCAGCCTCCTACCGCAGAAAGGATTACAATAGCTAAGAAACAGAGCAAGCTGATGAGCTATACAACCAATAATGTAAATAAAACAGGAGAATAGGTGTAGCTATGATAATGAAAAACCTATAATAAATCAATCTTAAGTAACATTTACTAAATAAGTTATAGAGAATATTATATCTATAGGTATATGTATGAGTGTAGATTAAAACTGTGAATGTAAATGTGATTGTGTTAGAGTTGTGAGTATGATGACTGTGCGTTTGTGAGAGGTGTGTATGTTAATGGTTAAAGGTTAGCTAGGGAATCAGAAAAAATGTCATTGTCGTTGTTATTTGGGAATTGGGACAGAATTTTGCCTAGCTTTAGACACTGATTGCGAGTAATAGGGGAGGTCAGCTCAGCGCGGCCACCTTAACTTTGACTTTAAAAAAATACCGTTAAAGAAAAGTTATTTCTAAGTTATTTTATATCAATAGATAGAGAATTTATCGTACTTTTATAACATGTAATCACATTTTGCAAAAACTCAAATGATTTCTTATAATTTGTAAATTACGAAAACTTGTCGAAAAACCGCTTTGCCCAAGTGAGTGGCCTAAAGCGGCCATGTGGGTAAGGGCAAAGTGGCCATTCCAAAAAAATATCAATAAATGCAGATTTAGTTGAAAAACATGGTGCTTAAAAACAAGAAGACTTAAGTTGATTAAAAAAAAACTAAATTTATAAAAAAGACTGTTATAAAGTTTCAAATGAGACAATTAACACTTCAGTCTTTAAATCTTCGAATATTCCTAGATTTATTTTTAATTTTTATAAACTAAAAATTATTTTATATATGTTAGAGGTACGCAACAATTTTCTCTTACCAACAATTCTTTTAAATAAATTAAAATTATCAACAGCTGCTGCAAAGCACTTGGCCACTTTGCCCGGACCGATTTGCCTTTTCTCACCATTTTGTTCAAAAAAAGGAACTCAGCTTATAATATTTATCCCATGTCGGAACAAATATTACACAATCAAAGCTAAATGGATAAGTAATAATAGACTTTGTGTTTGAACATTGAGTTTTATAGAGGTTTAACGAAAACAGGTTGAATTTACCCTGGGTTTTTTTAACAAAATGAACGAGAAACCTTTGGCTCTCGCCGCGGCCACGCGCTCACTCCAACCACAACCAAATAGCTGCTCGGTGTGGGCTGGAGGGCTTGCTGCATATCACAACATACAACATCGTGCTATCGTTATAAGTTGCCGAAAAATGAGACGTGGCCGCTTTGCCTGCTATGGCCGCATTGAGCTGACCTCCCCTACTCTTGTGCAAGCCACTGTTTAATATTATATTTCATTTGTTTGTTTATTTAGGTAAAGCAATATTTTCTCTGAATGTAAGGTACCTTTTGTCTTTTTATGTCCCCCTTACAACGTGTATGCTAAATCTCACGATGATCGGTTGAGTAGTATAGATTTGAAGGCCTCTATTATAGGTAGGTACATAAAATGTAACTTTATCGTATTTATCTATTAACACTTGGTCTTGCGGTGTATCAATGTTTTCAAATTGTACTGGATCTATTTACGTACTACAAATTAATACGGTTTTCGTATCCATCTCTAGTATTTGTTGTCATTGGTTTGGGCTCTATGTTTGTATAAGGATGGTTTTTATTTCTATCTCTTGTATACGTATTTCTCATTGGTGTTGGGTCTACGTACGTATAAAGATGGTTTTCATTTCCTTCTTCAGTGTTTCTCATTGGTACTGGATCTACGTACGTATAAGGATGGTTTTCATTTCCGCTTCTTGTACTTCTCAATGGTACCGGATCTATGTACGTATAAACATGGTCTTCGTACCCGTCTATAGTATAATACACCCGTTCATTGAAGCTTTGCTGTATCACAGCAGGCGGTTGTACGGGCGGACGAGGAGTCGATCTCTTCACGTGATAGACACACAATCCAGCAATCAGAATTATGAGAAGCAGTGTTGAAACGCTGGCGGCTACAGGCAGTAACCATGCGGCTGAAACACAAAATTGTTAAGGAGAAAAACAATGGAAAAAAGTATCAAAAATAACATTTGAAGACCCTAAAGCATTATTAAAAGAAAAAACTCCTCCAAAAACCTTTAAAAAAAAAACAGCTCCAGTAACGGATTCAAAAAGTTTCAAAAGATTGAAAAACTTTTATCGTGGTTTTGCTTTCTCAATTTTTGAAGAAGGATTTTCCTTTTTTTATAGCTTTTTATATTGAACTTTTTTGAGGTGGATATATGTACTTATATAATAATATGTATGTTTAAGCGACGATATTATAAATAAAAAATTACAATATTTCACATTTTTCAATGGTAACTCCCCTAATAACTCAATTTCCACTTTTCGCGCTGTTTGTTGCTATGTACCTAGTTCCGTTGTGCCTTCGCAGTTCAAGTTTAGTCCAAAATGTCATTGACCATAGTTAGGTATCTAACTTGTTTAGGATTGTCATAATCCTACCAATATTTCAATCATTAATACAGTTAGAAAGTTGGGTTTTTTTAGATTTTAATATATAAGTAGTAGTTATTTTATTTCAATTACTGTACTCACCTTCACTTTGCTGAATTTGCAGATTATTGTTCAAAATTTCAGTTATATTATTATATATATTTTGTTGGCCATCTAAAGATAAAAAAAACAGAACATACATTATGTGAAAATTTGAAACCTGAGAAAAATGTATAGTAGCTCTGCTAAAAACTGAATAAACTATTGTGTCAGATTTGATTTTGAGAGGTTCCCTTCTGTATCTTCAAAACCTAAGATCCAATGTTAAAGAAGATCAAGTGAAATCATCTTTAAAATTATCTTCTTTCAAACAAAAAAGAAATCATCTGAATCAGCTCATAATTTTTTTTTATTAAAAACACGACTGCCCTGCCAAAAACGAACTAAAAAGTGAAATAACAAGTGTCATTGCAGTCGGGGGACTGTTTTGTGGAACAATTTTTTATCAAAGTGGTCCCCCGACTGCAATGACACTTGTTATTTAACTTTTTAGTTCGTTTTTGGCAGGGCAGTCGTATTTTTAATATTTTTTAAATTTATTATTTTTATTTCACACATTTTAGTAACAAATTATATAGTTTTTGAATGTGCTCATTAGGGCCTTTCATTTTATGCCCATATTGTAATAATTGAAGAATTTTTTTTTTACATTTAAAAGTGGCGCCGTGCCTTCGCCATATTGACATTTCTCAAAAAAATTATAGCCAGTGTCACTCGGAACGATGTAAGGATTCTAAAGATTCCCCATACACCCAAATCCGTTAAGCCATATTTGAAGTTATGGTGGAATAAAGAAACTCACATACCCACAAACATACATGAACCCTGAACACATATACACTCCTTTTTTGGCAGTCGTGTAAACAAAGAGGTTATAGTCAATTATCCGTATAAATTCATGTAATATTAACGAAAATCACAGTATTTTCATAGTATAGTTTATGGCTCGATTCGCTCCGCTTGCTGAACTTACGCGTTTTAACACAACTGCCCAAAAAGGAGTGTCATGTATGTTTGTGGGTATGTGAGTTTCTTCATTCCACTATAATTCCTAAATGGCTCAACGGATTTAGATGTATGGGATATCGTTAGAATTCTTACATCATTCCGAGTGACACTGACTATATTTTTTTTTGAAAAAAGTCAATATGGCGACTGTAAAGGTCATGGCACATATAACGGCACCGCAACAGCACCGCTCCAACCCAGCAATTAATTTGTCATTCAAATTAGAGCTTTAAATCATGTGTCGTAAAATATATTTCATAATGTCAATAAGAAAAAGCCAACGGCGAGCCAACGGCGGGCGGTCGGCGCGCTTACCGCTACCATACGACTCAAGCGAGCGGACCGCGCGCCGACCGCGTGCTTACCGCGCGCCGACCGCGTGCTAACAGCGCGCTGTGACTCTGAGTCGCCAGCGAAACAACATCATATGCAAAATAGCTTACACCTCGCGGGCGGCGCGCGGACGGCACGCGGTCCGCGCGCTTACGGCGCGCCGACCGCGTGCTTACGGCGCGCTGGTGGCTAGCCGTAGCCTAAATTCGAGGTGACGCCGTGCTGTTGCTGTGCAGTTGCGGTGCCGTTATAGTGTGCTGTGACCTTAAGTCGCCATTTTCAAATAAAAAAAAATAATATCCAATTATTACAAAACTTTGGTTTGGTTTGGTTGGTGGTAGGGCTTATTCCAAGTCCGTCTGGCTAGCTACCACCATCTTACCTAAGTCTGACGCCATAACAACAATTTAAAAATTGTTGTGTTACGGCAGTTAGAGGTAAGATAGCCAGTTCCTCAGTGGTGAGGATTCCGGGTGTAGTGCGCCACTTAACATCAGGTGAGGAGAAGGCGAAGCGCTATCCCGTTGTGCATGAAAAAAACTACTAAATCAACTTTCGTCAAACGAATGCTGTACGCGCTACACGTACATTAAGAAAAAGGGGTTGGTGAATGTAAAGTCACTGGTTATGGTAAAGTATTAAAGTTTATTATAAACACGCGAAAAATATAAAACAATGGTAAACTATGGTAAATTAAAGTATAAAGACGTAACTAAAATGGTATGGTGAAAGGATGGTAATTAATGGTATACGCGCGATTGGTATGGTGGTAAATGTGCGACTAAATTAGTTGAAAAAAACTATAATAAGGTTAAACGCTGCGCGGTGCATGAAATGCTTACAGTGCAATACACACGCGCCGGCGGGCGCGGGCGGCGCGCCGAAGTTCAATGTACCTAGCTCGTACATGCTCCCGGGCGAGAAAAAAGAGGGTGGTAAGATGGATGATTACAAGAGTTGGTTAGTGTGGTGAAAAATGGTAATGACATGGGGTGATACAAGGTGATCCAATAAGTACTTATAATTATGTTAGTTAAATTAACTAAAATGGTTACGAAAGTTTGGCTTCATTGCCTTGCCGCGCACTGTGGTTTTGCACTTTAGACACACTTAGGCTTTTATGCCTCTTTCAAATCACTAACACTAGTACACTATCACTACACGTATCTTGGAGCTTGCTGCGAGTGGCAGCGCTTCGCGCCAGAGGGCGCGCGCGCAGCCAGCCGGCGGGCGGCCCGCCCAGGCGAGCCTTGCGACGACTGCCGCACCCATCAGCACGTAGATGGCGACGAAATGGTGGACGTCATGATATAAGATGACGCCAGCTACTCCTTCCCGAGATTTCATCTTGATCTGGTCTCCAAGAAGTTTAAGATCTTTTTCGAAACCACTCAATCCTATTACCATGGTAGAGTTGAGAAGCGTGATGTTTATTATATAATTTATAGGTGGTATCGCTGGCGTCAAAATGTCTGGTTGAATGTTTATGTTATTTAAGCGATAATATTATGGTGACTGAATCGCTTTTCATGACGCAGCCGTTTCCGAGTAAGTTGCTCCGCCGATATAAGTTGATTATTTTTATAGGACATTCGCCACAACACGAAAAGTATTATTTATCATTTGAAGCTGAGACTATGAGTGGGCACTTGGGATGGTACTGGTTTTGCAGCTGTTGGTCTTCAAATCCTTTTCACATAGGTTTTCGTCGCTTTTGAATTGGTAAAGCGGCGTATAAACAACTGGGTATAATTGTGTATCTATATAATATAGAATAATAACACCGATGAATAATCCATGGCGACAGCGGTGCGCAGTCGCTTGCGCTTTTTGCTGACCGAGTAATATTCGGTTATAGTAGTTGTATTCATCGTATCCATGACCTGATTGTAATAGGAATACATTGAGTCTTGGTTTCAGTTTCGAACATATGGTTCCGAGGTGAGTGACACACTTATTCAGCATTTCTGTGCTTTGCCGATATGGATTTAAATCGTAATAAAGTACGATATTCCATTCATCTCGGATTAAATACAAAGAGAATGTTTTAGTAAATGTTTTGGTTGTCGTTGAAAGGTGAAATATTATGTGAACTATGTACTGGTGTAAACAAACATGTAAACAACATCAGCAATAGTGAAAAATTACTGGTAAAAGTCATTTTGGTCTTGTTTTTTCTTGTGGTAGGTCGAGTTTGAATTTCTGGTTCAGACCTTTGGAGTTCAGGTAAGATTTAGTGCCCGGGTTCTGTCTCCTCTTGGTTATTGGAGACTGGTAGAACTGACAGCTTGATGATAGGTCTTTTCATAACACCATTCTTGGTTTTTTACGGTGACTACTCTGACATAACCATCCTTGCCGGGGTGAAGCTCAATTACTCTGCCCAAAGCCCACTTATCAGCAGGTAAGTTGTTATCGTGTATTATTACAATATCATCGATTTTTATGTTTTCCTTTGGTTGTCTCCACTTCAACCGCGCTGATAGTTGAGTGAGATATTCGGCTTGCCAACGTTTCCAGATATCTTGAAAGATTTTCTGAGTGAGCAGCCAACTGGTTCTTAGATCTATTTCGGTCTCAAATATGGTAAGAGTTGGTTCTGATGGGTTGCTGCGAGAATCGGGTAGTTCTCCCATAAATTTTTGGTTTTTAATGGGATCGTGTTTCTTACAGTTGACACATAGGCGAAGTTGTTTCTTGGTTGCCCGATTTCCTCCAACAATCCAGTATTTTTTCCTTAGGTAAGCTAAAGTTAATCTTGCTCCACCATGAAGGGTTTGTTTATGAGCGTCTTCGATCAAAAGAGTCGTTGATCTATGGTTATGTGGTATTATAAGCGGGTGTTTCATGGCCTCGTCAATATACGCATTTTCGAGCCTGCCGCTGACTCTTAATAACCCATTTTGGTCAATATAAGGATTAAATTGATGTATTGTGCTCTTTTTATCTAATTTCTGGTTACTTTTCAATATGGTAAATGGTTTTGAAAATTCTCGCGTTTGAATATTTTTAATAATTATTTGCTTTGCAGTATTTAATTCTTGAGTGGTTAAATATGGTACCGTCTGGTGGTGACGTAATCGAATCATCCAAGCTAAAATGCGAACAGCTCGAGTCATTGTACTTTGTTTTGTAATTAAATACTGTATGGTGCATTCGCCAGCTCTGTTAATTAATTTATTTGTATTTTTTCTGACTTCTAGTTCAGTGGTATATAGTTGGTTCGAGTCTTGGTTATTTTTAATGGCTTTTAATAACCATGATGGTCCCTGCCACCACCAAGGATGTTGGTGTAGTTGAGTGGCACTTAAACCACGCCTGGAATAATCAGCCGGGTTTTCTTCCGATTTCACATAATTCCAGGAACAGGCGGGCATCACATCAGTGGTTAGACGAACTCTATTTGCCACAAAGGGCTTCCAGCGACTCGGATCTCCGTGCAGCCAGCCAAGAACGACCATTGAGTCGACCCAGCCATAGACTTTGATGTTGTAATCTGGTAGGCTGTCTTCTACCTTTCGCATCAAATTCGCTAATAAAGGAGTGCCGCAAAGTTTTAATTTTGGTAAGCTGATGGTTTTAGTCGCTGGAACTAATTTCGCTTTGCAAACGACTAGTACGACTGATGTTATGTCGCCTCTCTGTATCTTGCAATAAATCACGGCTGCGTATGCTTTGGTAGATGCATCGCAGAATCCGTGGAGCTCGATGAAGTCGTCCCGTCCTGTCTTTAACCATCTTGGTATTTTAATTTGGTTTATTTGGTGAATATCAGCTTTCACTTTTGTCCATTCGGCAAGGATATTTTCTGGTTAATGGTCGTCCCATTCGATCTTCAATTTCCAGACCGTTTGGAATAATATTTTTAATTTGGTCATAAGTGGTGATAGCCATCCTAAGGAGTCGAAAATCTTAGAGATGTCAGACAAAAGTGATCGCTTGGTAGGGTGCTTGGTACTATCGTCTATTTTGGAGTCGATTGTAAATGAGTCTTCCTGTGGTATCCAGCGAAGGCCTAAAGTTTTGGTTGACTCGGCGCTTTTGAAGTAAAAATGATCCTGGTTATCGATTTGATCTGGTAATAATTCTTTTACATTTGACCTCCATTTACATAGATTGAAAGCACCTGATTTCAGCAACTTTATGGGATCTGATTGCAACTGGACCCCCTCCGAAATACTGAAAGATCCATATAATAAATCATCCATGTAAAATGAATTTTCTAGGGCACTAGGCGCGGCTGAATTTTGGTAATTTGGTTTTTCGTCTATAGCTAGTTGTTTCACCGTCATCATCGCTAGAAACGGAGCCGCCTTGTTGCCGTAAGTAAGTTGGTAATCTTGGAGCTGATTCTCTGGTGTATCTCGCCAAATGATTTTTTGGTATTTTTGGTAACATTCTTGGACTCTTATCTGCCGAAACATCTTTTCTATATCCGCAGTAAAGGCAAATTGGTATTGACGCCATTTCAGGATTAAAGTCTGTAAATCTTGTTGTAAGTTTGGTCCAACTTCCATTAGGTCATTTAGACTATAACCTGTAGATGTATTTGCGGATGCGTTAAAAACGACTCTAAGTGCAGTGGTTGTAGACTCAGAACGCAATACTCCATGATGCGGCAAATAACAATCGAGCGTCATGTTACCGGCGCCGGAGGCGCGCGCGGTTGGTTTCATATGACGTAGCGAGCGATATTCATTCATAAATGATTTATAATCTTGCGCAAGAATTTTATTTTTAGAAAACCTTTTTTCTAATTGACGAAATTGAGCCATAGCCATTGGTTTTGACTTTCCTAATTTTTCTTCAAATTTTGGTTTCATGGGTAGCCGTACGTGGTATCTGCCTTCTGTATCTCTTATGGTGGTGGATTGGTAAAACTGAATACAGTGGTCGTCTGCTTCAGATAAAGAGTTTTGGTGTGTTATATCTTCAATTTCCCAAAATTTTTGTAACTCGTCAGTTTGGTTAATAACGACGTTACAGTGAAATGACCGGACGTTGCTGGTATTTCCGCACAAAATCCAGCCAAGTTGGGTTTCTTGCGCTACTGGTACGGATGGACTTATTTTGATGATTCCACTCAATATGATAGATGTATAAATATCGGCTCCCAATAAAAGATCTACTTGGCGACTGAGATTAAATTCTGGATCCGCTAACTCAATGGTGTCTAAATAATTCCACGTTGGTTTTTCAAATGACTGGTTTGGTAATTTGTTTACAAGACTATTGATAATGTATGCGTTGGTATCAATGGAAAAATCATTGTGTAGCGACTGTATGTGAATTTTCATGACGCCTTTGCAGTTGTTTTCTTTAGCGCCGACACCGAAAATAACTCCCTTACAGCGCTGGCGTGGCAACCCTAATTTTTGTGCTGCATTTTCATTTATCAAAGATGTTTGTGAGCCCTGGTCAATGAGCGCACGCATGGTGTGGTAAGTTCCATCAGCCGCCTGAACATTGATTTTCGCGGTCGCTAACAAAATTTCAGCTACATTTTCTTGAAACACGTGACATGTTTTGCGGTCATTCACTGCCGCCGAGTTGTTTGGTGTCGCAACATCGGCTGAATTCGTGAACATGTCATGAATTAGCGAATTATGGTTGGAATTACAAAATCGGCATGTTTTGTTGGATAAGCATTCTTTGCCGTTGTGATCGATTAGGCAATTGTTACAAAGTTTATTGGCCGCAATAGTTTTCCGTTGTACTTCTGGTTTCGATTCACGGAATGATTTGCAAAAGTAAATCGCATGGTTTTTCTTGCAGTGAGGGCACGTATTCCCGGCTTCCACGTGTAATGCTTTATATGATGGTGGTTTGGTATTACCCGATTTGTAAAATTGGTTACTGGTTTGATGTTGATGAGATGGTTTCTTGTAACGAGAATCATCTTGGCGGTGCACCTTGGTAAAATCTTGCTTCTGCCGAAATGATTCTAATGACGTAAACTTCGTTTCCAAAAACGTCACAAATTCCTTAAGTGTTGGTATTTCTCTCGGATTTTGTAATGACTGTATATACTCATTGTGAGAATCAACATCTAGTTTTTGGGATAAAAGATGTACGATCAGCGGGTCCCACGTGGATATGTCAACTCCCAGCTTTTGAATGGCATGCAGACATTCGTTGGTTGTGTCGTGCAGCGTCTTAATTAATGCGGCACTTTGGGTTTGCATTATTGGTATGCTCAATAAAGTGTTTATATGGGATGTAAAAATAATTTTCTTATTATTATAACGGTGGTTGAGAATTTCCCACGAAACTTGGTAATTTTCGGAGCTAATGCATAAATGCTGAATTAACTTTTCAGCTTCACCCCTTAATTTACTTTTTAGAAACTGAAGTTTTTGAGCGCTAGACAAGGATGGATTATTATGTATGGCCTCTTGAAATAGGTCTTTAAATGAAGTCCACTGCTGGTAGCAGCCGTTGAAGGTTGGTATCTCCATTTGCGGGGTGGATTTTTCTCGGTGCGAAACTGACCACATTTTGGTGTTTATGGTTCTTTTAATATTAAAGTAGGACTTCTCATATTTCGCAAATTCCCGGTCATATTCTGGGTAGTCACCGTTCAATTCGCTATCGATTTCCCAATGTAAGGTATCAATAACACCCCATCTGGACTTTAAAAGGGAAAGCGCATCTTCAAACTCCCATTTATCGGAAAGCTTATCAATTTCTACATTAGCTAAAGTACGAGAAAATGCCTTGAAGTTGCTGGTTTGTTTTCGCAGCATCTCATCTAACTTACTATTGGTACCTTCAGATTTTCTTGGTGGCGCCAACGGAACCACAGGCGTAAGCGGAGCCATCGGCGACGGAATTTGGTTTGGTGGCACGTGTAATGGTGTTGCTGGTTTCAGGACCGGAGTAGATGGCCTACTAGTACCTTCTTGTCTGTAGCTCTGCATGACTTGCTTCGCCTGATTATAGAACGTTATGGTGCGTTCATATTCCTTGCCCGTGAAGTAAGGGATGTGTTCCTCACCGTAGTTACATAACTGTAAATGGTTGTTATGAAACTCTTGCCAGTACGACTCTAAAGTCTCAAGCTTCCTCCTTACGTACTCTGGTGTCTTACGTTCGTGGCTGTCCTTCTTAAAATTTCTAAGAAGTTGGTCCATGCCCTGCATAATTTGGTTTTGCGTCTCTAATAAAGCCTCCATGGTAATGTTAAGATTGGTCAAGAAAGAGTGGTACAAAAAGGAAAGATCTTACTTGTTCGTAAGCTGCAAGTGGTGATGCTTTGAGCCTATGGTATAGCTCAAGTCTGGTTGTGGTGACACGTAGCTCTGGTTTCTGGTTGGTGTAGCAATGGACTGGTAACGTCCACCGCACTGGTTACAGATCAGGAACTTCTCAACGAGTCACTGCAATCCGCGTATGGTGCACAGAAGGTCACTGCTCACTATGGTTCACGCGAAAAGTCACTTAATTAAACTCGCGAGGGTCCCGCCTTAGCTCGAAGGACCACTAATGTACGCGCTACACGTACATTAAGAAAAAGGGGTTGGTGAATGTAAAGTCACTGGTTATGGTAAAGTATTAAAGTTTATTATAAACACGCGAAAAATATAAAACAATGGTAAACTATGGTAAATTAAAGTATAAAGACGTAACTAAAATGGTATGGTGAAAGGATGGTAATTAATGGTATACGCGCGATTGGTATGGTGGTAAATGTGCGACTAAATTAGTTGAAAAAAACTATAATAAGGTTAAACGCTGCGCGGTGCATGAAATGCTTACAGTGCAATACACACGCGCCGGCGGGCGCGGGCGGCGCGCCGAAGTTCAATGTACCTAGCTCGTACAAATGCACTATTACACCATATAAAATTATACCGTAACGTTCAACTTTCTGCTTTGACGTTTTCTGAGAAGATTTTTCAAGCAACAGCGCATGCACTTTTGCATGTGCTGTTGCAAGCCTCTGGTGAAAGCGCAAGGGAAAGCGAAAGCGCAAAGCGCACGGTCTGCGTTCGCCATTAAATGCCTTGAGGCGTCAGATGAATGTAAATGACACACATCGGGTTGTCTTCCGCTTGCGCGGGTGCGGGTTCGAGCTCTGCTCCTTCCCCGGGCTTCATCTCATGGGGCCACTGCCCCATGGCGTTGTGTGCCGCTGTACGCGGCCGCCTTTAAGGCGGATAGGGTGCCCCCTGCCGGAGGTTGCTGCGCGGCCCTCTGCGCGGTCTGCCGCACCGGGTGAGACCCCCCTAATGGGGGAGGCCCAGCGAGCGCCTGCGAACGGGCCACGGCTTAGACAACGGGGTAGGGGTTATAATTTGGTGAATGGGGTTCGGGGTGGGAGAGTGAGATTTGGTGGGGTGGGCTGGGGAGATGGCGGGGGCACGATGTGACGGGGCAGCGCCTTCTTCGTCTTCCTCTTGGCCCATGTGTCGGTGGTGGTGGGGGAAGAAGCTCTTCCCGCTGGTGGTGTGGTGGTCGATGGTGGTGGTGTTGCTGGTGGCGGAGGTGGTAGAGCTGATGAAGCTATGCCGTGCAGGTGTTGGTGGGGGCCGCGATCGGCGCGGTCGAACATTCGACGCGCCAAGCGGCCCACGAAGTCTTGGACTGGCTCGACGTTGAGGTCCCTCTCTAGCACTTTGTTGCGGACATAGCGCCCCGCTTTGGTGATTACGCGGAGCGATATATTTTGTTGCTGCTGCAGCCTCTCGCGTTGCGTCTGCGAGCAGAAGGAATACCACGCCGGCGCGGCGTAGGTGAGCCGCGACCGGACGTGGGTTTTATAGATAGCCCTCTTCGTTCTGAGGGGAAGTCGAGAATTGAGCACTGGACGAAGAATGGCCCTTGCCGTGCGGGCCGAAGTCGTCACGTGGTCGACCTGGGCGACCATGCTGAGGTCTCGGTCTATGTAGCAGCCCAGGTATTTGGTCGACGGCTGCCATTTGATGGCCTCGCCCCTCAAGATAAGCTGTGGTGGCAGCTTCTTGTGTGACCCAACGAGGATCGCGGTGGTTTTGCCCACGTTCACCGCAATCCTCCAGTTGTCCAGCCAGGGCGGGAGTAGGTCCAGCTGTTTTTGGAGCCGCATGGCGGCAGCCTTGGGCCACGGGGAGGAAGTATAAAAGGCGCTGTCGTCTGCGAATAGCGCCAACTCAACCCGTGGCTCCCACTCTCTGAGATGGTCATTGAGGCTCGGAATGTCGTTAGTGTAGACGGCGTAGAGAGTGGGTGATAAGCAGCTGCCTTGGGGGACTCCCGCCCTAATGGGTCGCAGCTCGCTCTCTTCTTCCTCCACCGCCACAGTGAAAAGCCGGCCCTCCAAAAATGAGGCCAGCAGCTGGATGAGTGCCGGGTGGACCTCTGTGTTTGAGATGAGTTTCTTGATTAGACCGGGGTGCCAAACCCGGTCGAAGGCCTTCTCTATGTCAAGAAAGGCGGCCACTGTGCAGTTCCCTTTGTTTTGGCCGACTGCCATGTGGTGAAGCACGCGCGCCAGCTGGAGCGTGGTGGAATGCCCACTGCGGAAGCCAAACTGGTCGTCCCTCAGAGTGATGGAGGGACGGAGGCGACGCAGCAGGAGGCGCTCGAACAGCTTGGCCGCATGGTCCAGCAAGGTGATTGGACGTTGGTTGGCGGCCTGGCGACGGTCTTTGCCCGGCTTGGGAATAGTGATGACCCGGCCCTTCTTCCAGGCGGCCGGGAAATAGTACTTTTGCATGTGCTGTTGCAAGCCTCTGGTGAAAGCGCAAGGGAAAGCGAAAGCGCAAAGCGCACGGTCTGCGTTCGCCATTAAATGCCTTGAGGCGTCAGATGAATGTAAATGACACACCTTTAGTTACCCTCTTTAAATATTAAATTTGAGGGGAGGGGGGAATAGAGTAGGGAGTTTAGATACTTACGGGATTTGGTCGTACTTTCTTCCGTTGTTTCTCTCCAGATACCTAAAATAGAAATAAAATACGCTAGTTCTAATTGACAAACACATGAATACGTCATCTGCTGAGTTTGCACTCGTTAGTAGAAACATCAAAATGGCATTATTTTGAAGGGTTCAAACTTTGTATGAAAATAGATATTAAATAGACATTTCAACTTGAAACTCCGTAGGGTTACTTCTAAAAACAAAATAGTACACGCAAACACGTACCCTAATGGATCATTCATACAGCTCTGGGGCCCTATTTTTGAATCGCTCGGCTGGCATCGAGCGCTGTTTTCTACTGATTTTCGTTCGACATATGACTCATATGTATGAGATGTCGAACGAAAATCAGTAGAAACGAAACGAGCGCTCGACGCCAGCCGCGCCTTAAATTCAAATAGTACTTACCTGTTTCGCCTTTGGGATTAACGTCAAACAAAACACTTGTAATAGTTTTGCGCCCGTTTACATTAGTGAATACACATCTTATTTCTGTGTTATTCAGTGTCTGTTCAAGGTTGACTCCATAATACTTTATTTCCTTTCCATTATTTTCTGTCGTAAAACAATGGAAATCTAAAACATATAGCATCATTAGTTTCAAAGGCAACAACTCAGCGAACGCCAATCGACAACCGGTGAAGGTTGGCAGTTTTACAGTGCATTTTCTGTTACCTGGTATAATAAGTCTATGTACCTTGTTTTATACTTTTGCAATAATCCCACCGTAATGTCCCACTTTTTTCATTTTTCCGGCAAATAATGCTAACTTCTTCTCCGGTTGTAACTTTGTAAATATTTGGAGCGGTCGAATTGTCAAAAATCATTTCGTTGATTATTATTGTAGGAGGCTCTGAAAAAAAAATAATCGTAGAACTTCGATCCGGGTCTCCCCGAACTTAAGAAGCCCGCAGGTTTGCTAGTTATTTTAGGGAAGTTATATTCACTTGTTTTAATTAAAGCATTTTGTACGTCATTCTTCATTAGCAGCTTAGGGTGACCAGCCCCCTACTTAAATGGCCAACATCTATGCATTAATATTGTACATAGTACAACCCAGACCCGTCACAGAATTTCTACATTTCAATTTCTGACCGGCCGGGAATCGAACCCGGGACCTCTTGCGTGGTAGACCGGCATGTTGGTCACTGCACGACTCAGTTCGTAACACTTCAGTGCTCAGGTTTTACACTTAATAATATTATTAAGATAATGTTTGACTATTCAAGGATCTCTATTCGGTCTCTTACCATCAGGCACTAAGATGAGCCTAGTTACCAATCGCCTTTTAGTTTGAATGCCACTTTTGAATTCACAGATTAAATCATCTTGATCGCTAGACTTATCAGTTTCTAATCCTGTTGCAACTATTCCATTAGCTGCTACGAAAGAGTTGGCTTTATTAATGCAATTGTTTCTTCCTGAAAATATAAAAAGAGCAAAGTATAGATAGGTTATATTTAGAAAAGATTGAGACTTCCCCTTGTCAACCCATAAGGGAAGCCTATGCCGCACGCAACAGTAAGTGGTCGGGCGAGCGATTCAAGTGGACTCTATTGCGGTGCAGAGAAAGCTAGTGAAAATTAATAAGCGAATATTGATAAAAACAAAGGAAAAAGGGAATGGGCACGATCTTTTTCATAATTTAAAGATTTTTCTATTATTGTTGAGAGTTTATCAGGATTATCAATAATAACACATTTGAATCTATAACGGCGGCGACAATAACATAAACTGTTTGCGTGGGTCATCACTCATCACCCACGATGTGACCCACATGTGCGATGATGGGGCACGATTTTGTCGAGTTAAATTACATAAATAAGTATTTGCACTAATTTGTTGTTGTGTTTAGTATACACAGTGGATATTGTGATTCAAAAAGTAGGTTCTTGTCTACACTATTTAGAAACTAGTGGCTCCGTGAGCTGTAGACCTCGCGTTAAAAAGTAGCTCAAATGGTATGTTTTTCAAATACAAATAACACAGAATAGATATTAGTTTTTCAATTAATAAGTATCTATACTGTGCAAATAATATTCGCAGTCATAGGTTCTGTCACAAAGTCACAACCTTATTTATTTTCAAATTTCGATTATAGCCATAGATTTTATGATTGACGAATTTTTTAGTCTTCTAAAAATAAACTGCTAACAAAAGAGTTTTGTTTCATATTTTGATAATTTTTCGAAACGGCTAAAATGTGTTTTTTTTTACATATCTCCGCCATTTCAAAAAAAAAATCAAAAATCTGAAAAAAATTCTATATAATTATTAAACCTGCTCACAAAATTTCACGAGAATCGGTTGAGAAATGCAACCTGTAGACGAGAACAAACGGACAGCTGGAAGGAAGGACACATGAAAGAATTTTTGCCTAAGCTGAAGTAAAGAAACGCTTCGATTTCGCATACCAATCCGAGTTAAGTCAGCGTGATAAGTATTTTGATATATTTTTTGAAGTGAAATCTTCTTTAGCGGAATTATACACTTTTTTTGTAATGGGGAAAAAATGTAAACTCGCGTCAGTCAGGGTCACGTGACCCTGATCGAAAATTCGTAAGACGGATGTAGCGTAGACTGCCGGCGGCGGAAGTATCCCCCTCTCTTTCTACGGCAGCGCGGCGAAAATGGCAGCGCGACGTTTTGGCGTTCGGCGGGTTGATTTTTCTGAGAGATAAACTTTCTAATGTAATATAAATTGTCATTTTTGTGTACGATTGCGCATTAAATAAATACTGTATTCTACCTCATAAATGAACGCATAAATGAAAGTACTTTTATACTGATAAAGTAATTCGTGCAAAATGATTCCCTAACCATTCCAAAATATCAAAAATGCACAACGTTAATATTCAAGTTTTCACTTCTGCCGGCACTCCCAGAGTGCAACACGTTTTTTTTTTATTTTGGAGCTTTTTTCTTTAGTCATGAAAGCTCTATCGAGCCAAATCAATAATAATGTTACAAACTAAGGTGTATACACGCTGAAATTTTAATCATTTGGTTCCCGCCGTAGGGTGGTTCCACTCATGATTACAAGCAACTTTTACTATGGGGCCAACTCTCCTGCTCGCAAAAAAAATCAGCTGTTCCATACAAAAGTGCAGTACCTACTCGACCTTAATGTATAGAACAGCTGTTTTTTTTGCGAGCAGGAGAGTTGGCCCCATAGTAAAAGTTGCTTGTAATCATGAGTGGAACCACCCCACGGCGGGAACCAAATGATTAAAATTTCAGCGTGTAGATTCTTAGGCCGCGCTATACACTGGGTTGCCCAGAATACTCAGCGGCGTGGTAACCGATTTATGTTATGACTAATACACTTTAACTATCAATAAGGAAAGCTTGTGCCCCAACTTTGGGGACATAAAAAAATACCATGATGATGATAAATGAATGAGGTTAACAAATAGACTATAATGCGAAATACACCATAAAAATTGTCCATCTATCCGCTTTTTTCCATAGCTTGTATGGCTTTTCTCTACACAGAAACTCTTCTTTTGCACTCTTGGTATAGCCGAGCCAGTAGTCAGGAAGGTAGCTTTAATATTATTTGATATGTACCTATAGTTTAGTACCTACTTATTTCAATTTTTGACCCTACGGCTTTCGAATTCAGAGCCTACAATAACTATTATAGGTATTAAGCGGCAGCTTACCAGTGTAATGATGACACAAACTAAATATGGCGCCAGTCGGAAGTCGGAAGGAGGAACTATATTCGGGTCGAATGCAAATTATTATACTCAATGAGTCGCCATCTTTAAAATAATAGTTTCCATCAGTAACTTTTTGAATATATCTGGAATTTGTAACTTGGTTATAAATCGTCATTTGGAGAATATCTGAAACAAATAATGTTAATTCGATCAATGCAGAGTACAAGTTTATATAAACTGGGGGCCTAGCCAAAGTAATATTTCCGTAGACGAGCACTTAGATCACACCCCTGGCACTCCATATAAGCGTCGCGTTACAACTCCTATTACACATACGCTTAATATTGTTGGCACTATTAGGTCTATTACTTAGAATAATATATTTCATATAATATACTGCTATATCTCATGTACGACTGTTTGTTGCCACAAATAAACGAAAAAAAAAAATACGCTAGACAGAGACGTTTTTACACACGCGCAACTGTGTGCGTGCTATTGAATGAGCCTACCAACTGGCCTAAAGCAGCCATTACACGGTCATGCAAGCGTCAGTCACAGCCCGTGACTGTGGTTAAACTGACAGCAAAACCTACCGTGTAATGGGTGCCTAAGAACTCGCGCGGTGGGCGCCGGTGGAGTGAGGTAATTGATTGTAGGGCGGGGCGGAGAGTTTCCTTTCTATATGGTAGTACTTATATCTATTCTGTGCTTAGGTGTAAGTGGCAACCATAGTGCTTTACACGATGGTACTGCCACACACCATCGACTCATCTAGTGTGATAAGATAATGCTACCAAAGTCTACATGCTAGCGATTCGCGGCAGTGTGGGCGCAGATTACAAAATTAGTAACTACCACAAAGTATGGTAAGGTAAAATAATTTATTTATATTTATTTATTAGGGACAGTACACAGCACGATATCATTTAGAGTTACAAACATATTTAAAAAAGATTGTGTAGGACAATTACGACTATCCAACGGATTAACACTTTGCGCTCGAATTAGCATGACAAGATACTACATATTATTAAACTCCTTATTTTAAATTTAAATACAGCATTTTAGGATACTTACATTCAATAGTTATGTGTACAGGGCAATAGGTTTTTCTGTACCAATTGTTGTTCCAGAGAATGTTTTTTGTTCCATTATTGATAACATCTCTATGCGTTAGAAAAGTACAGTTTAAAAGACCTTCATTATAGTCAACTGCTCGAAAATCCTAGAAAAAAAAACATATTTTTATCAAACCACAGTTACTCAATGATAATGATACCATTATCATTATTACGCTTATTTCTAGAGGAATGTTATTATCAATATCACACCCGACGTCAATGACGTAGTATCAAAAAGCCTGATTGTGGTCAAATGCTCTGTTGAATTTTATGAAATTACAAAGTATATGGCTGTTGCATTGTAATTTTTTATCGGTTAATTTGCACTGTAATGGCATAGGAACTGGCCAAATACTCAAACGAATCTTAAAGTTAAGACCACCTTAAAGTAGTCAGATTTGACAGAAACTCTATGAAACTGATAGCTTCCCTAAAGTTAAGGAAACCTTAACATTCTTTAAGAAGCTTTTGAGTATTCGGCCGAATTTTATAAAAATTTTTCTTTATATGTAGAAGTTACAGCTTGACTTGATATTTAAGTCTGCAATGGTAGTAGACAGCTAAATGTGCTTTTTTGGTGTGTTAACTCTCTATAAAATCCAAATCTCGAATCCCAAATCATAAAAATATTTATTTCATGTCTTTCGTTGCGATTAACGTTAATTTTTAAGGGTTATCGATAAATTGTCAATTTATGTTTTAAAATAATACTTACAGCTCTCGTTCTTGTCGAATGTATGACTGTGATATTCAATTGTGTCCCATACTCTACATTAGTACACCTAATAAAACATATTAATTTATTATTATTAATATTATTACCATGCCAACTTTTGGACTCTGTGAACTTCATTATTATCACCTACAGTTTAATGGTTATCAATTTTACCTTAAGAATAAAAAAATTGAAAACTACATTGTGCAATCTATTTAATTAGTTAATAACAAAGCAGCTAAATACTAAAACGAAATCAACACTACGTATGCTTAATTTCAGCATGTAGGTTGCTTTCTCGTTTGTTTGATTGTCTGTCCACAAATTTATGTACTAGTATTACTATACACTATAGCTTCCCGATGAGCTAGAGACTTGAAACTTTTAAATAGGTCAGAACTATAAAGCTATATCATGGTGTTATTAAACTGATCTGATGATAGAGCCGACAAAAGGCCACAGGAATTTTATGATGAAACCACACAACCCCATCGTGTTTGGGCTCGTGAGAATTGTCTTGACAAGTACTCTGACAGAAGACGAGGTCCAGGGTCTAATGAAGCCAGAATAGGAATAATCTGAAACCATGCCACCCCATCGAGTTTGGATTTGTTTAAATCGTCTTGACGAGTACTCTGTTGGGAAATAGTATCTAGGGTCTGGTGATGGAGCGAGAAGAAGGCCACAGGAACTATGTAATAAAACCATGCAACCTCACCGAGTTTGGGCTCGTTTGATTCTTCTTGACGAGTACTCTGTTTGGAAATAGTCTCCAAAGTCTGATAATGGAGCCGAATGAAGGCCATAGGAATTTTATAATATCGCTCGTTTGATTCATCTTAAAAAGTACTCCAATAGGAGATGGTGTATTAGTTTTAACCTGTTGACTAAAAACAAAAAACAATAATTTAGTTACGGAAAAAACTTAAAGTTTTAAAACTTAAAACGAACTAAAAAGTATGAAATAATTTCTACCGCAAAGATTTATAACCATACTAGCGACCCGCTCTCACTTCGATTCGGTTCCACTTTCCAACAACACCCAAAAAGAAAACAAATACCTTACAGTCGTCACCCATTCGCTCCAAAAGTCTGTTTCCGTCCCGTTCGAGTCCCGTCATCGGTGTGAGAAACGCGCTGACTGTTAAAATTTACTCTGTGATGATCGATTTTTTATCGACTGGTCTTCTGGAATGTACTTATTTTACTCTTTGACCCCTTGTCACGCGGCGTGACACTAGAAAGAGTCAAATTTATACGTTTTTAATTTATTTTTGAAAGTAATTAACTATTAAATTTTTGAAAGGATCTGATAAATTAATAATAATAAAACTGATATTTTTAAAATAACTAATTATTTTAAAAATATCAGTATTTATTACTATTAATTTATCGTTTATTTATTATATATTTATATTTATCGTATATATATTGTATATTTATCGTATCGTTTATTTATTATTATTTTTGTGATAATCGCGCCACTAATGGCGCGATTATCACAAAAATGATGCCAAAAAATGCGCCATGGCAGATTTAAAAAACTTTAGACAATATTGTAGACTCATGACCAAAGTTACGTTTTAATATAATAACTCGTTTGGTAAATTAAATAATTAAATGTTCATTATGTATGGACAATAATTAAAGTAATTTATATAGTAACTTTACAATTTGTTTTGTTATATCTTATAATAGGGATTTGGCAGCATTTTCAATAAAAACTTGTACTTCTTTATATTTCAACCAATTTTCACGAAACCTTGACGAATTATATTCATAAATCTTCCTCATTAATCACTCTATCTATTGGATCAAACCGCATGAATATCCGTATAGTAATTTTTGAGTTTAGCGCGGACAGACAGACAGACAGAAGCGGTAGAAGACTTCGTTTTGTAATATGTACTGATACAAAAGTTCTAAACCTAAAACCATGAGGCGCATCGCATGTAAATGACATTGGTGATAAATCTTACAAAATACGCACCACATTAGAGCTACTTATGGCTGTTACAGCTGATAAGTTTCTTGCGCCCGTTCTTCTTGTCAGCTAAAAAGTCTGGAACGGGTGGTAGGAAAATATAGACGATTCAAAAGTACTTAATTATTAAGTTTATTTGAATAAAGCTTATTTGACTTTGACTTTGACTTTGAATGACCTCTTCAGTGTATGAAAGCTAGTACTACGGAGAGTTCAAGCTGTTTCCCTGGTTTCATCCACCTGAATTTCATGAAACATAGTTTAGATTTTAAGTTAGACCTCAATCTACTAAACTGTAAAAACCCATCAAAATTCTTTTAGCGGTTTTTACTCGCGCACAAATATTTAGAATTTACAGTTTTATTATATGTTATAAATTACAATTTCAGTAGTACCTATAATGTTTTCTCGCAAATGTATTGAAAAACGTAGTATGGCACATGATTGTTAAGGTTTTTTAAAACTCGTGACGATTATAAACCCTCGCCTGCGGCTCGGGCTTATATAAAACGTCAACTCGTTTTAAAAACCTCCTTACCAACCTTGTATCATAGGTTAATAGGTGCATAGGTTAAAAACTAAAAAGCAGCTTGAATTTAGTTTTTATCCAGAATAACGAACATCAATTAAATTTTTGTATAATTAATGAGAATATTTTACCTTTTGAACAACATTGATTTATATTTGTGGTGCCTTCGTTCATCGTCCCACATTGCAGCTAAAATATGTTTTGAAAAGTTATTGAACATCATCTCACACTTTACCCCGGTCACTCACATGCGCGCAAAGTTTCGCGAATACGCCAACCCACATGTGTAGGACGACCTTCGCGAAGTTTTCGAGACATTCGTACCTTTCCAAACTGTGTCGGTTTTGTGACGCACATCAAAGCGCGCGAACCTCGAACCTTCGCTTAGCTCCCACACATGCGTGCCACAGACGAATGCATTCGTACGACCATTACTAATCTGTGGTTACGCGTATTTTTCGTAGTTGTGGACTTGTACTATTATGTATTCTGTGGTTGTGGCGACCTTTATTTAGTCTTTATTTTCTATATTGAAAATAGTAAGCATATGAGCACACATAAAACAGCCCAACAGCTCTATTAAAATAATTTTCACCGTTCATTGTTCACAAAATCGCAATCGGGGTTGCATGCTTTTATTACAGAGTTTCTGTGGCTTTTTTTTGGTTCCATCATCAGGCCCTGGACCTTATCTCCCATCAGAGAACTTGTCAAGACAAATCAAACGAGCCTGAACTCGTTGAGGCTGCATTAGCCTTCTTCCGGCACCATTATCAGACCCAGTTATCTCTTATCCCATCAGAGTACTTGTCAAGACGAAAGTGGGTGAATCAACTTTTTGTTGTTTTGTGGCATTTCTTAAAATATCTACGTGAACCATTTTTATAAGTCAAAGTCAAAGTCAAAAATAGCTTTATTCAAATAAACTTAATTATTAAGTACTTTTAAATCGTCTATATTTTACTTCCACATATATGAAGTTAATCTGTAGTTGCAAATACTCTCAGCTAATTATCTTATAAGAAAACTTAAAAGACATGAAAATTTTAACGCGATTTTAAAGAAAAACATAGGTGACCCACGAGACAACTCCTATTTTTCATATAAAAGCTGGGGACAACATTGTCCCCTGGGTCACCCATGTTTTTCTTTAAACTATTGATTATTTTTGTACAAAACTAAGTATGTTTTATTGGTTATGAATCTTAATGTCGTAAAATAGAGATTTTTTACAAAAGAATTATCTAGTTTTGTTTTAATTTATAAAAAATTTACACATGGGTCGATTTTTTCCTGACATTAAAAAGTTGATTCACCCAAGTACAACTGTCTATTCTAACGTTTAGTCGTGTGTATTATAACATTTTAAATTGTGATCTTACCAAACTTCATTGATATAGTTACTGCTATAGAAATTTATGGCAATTTCTGAATTTTCCTTGGCTTTTACATTTATATCTGAGCCACATTGATAGAGCGGATAATTTATATTCGTACTAATTCCGTCCGTCGTACTAATTTCCACTGCTATATCTGAAAATATAAGTAAACACACAGTAAGCAGAGCTCAGTAATAGGGTTGATGGGAAAGAATATACGTGGGAGAGAATGACGCTGGAGCTATGCACATCATTAACATGGTACTGGAGCGAAAATTTACTGAAGCGACGAACGTTTCATATGGCGAAAATCTTTTGCTAGCAATTACAATGAACTCAAAAGCAAGTTGATTTTTTTTATAATTGACTAGCGGCCGCCCGCGACTTCGTCTGCGAGGAAAGGTTTTTTGCTATCCCTCGGGAACAATACATTTTTTCGGGATGAAAGGTACCCTATGTCCTTCTCTGTAACCCTGACAACGTGTATGCAAAATTTCATGATGATCGGTTTAGTAGTTAGGACGTGAAGGCGTAACAAACAAACAAACAAACAAACGGACTTTCGCATTTATAATATTAGTAAGGATTAAATGAGTTTTAGTATAAAGTATTTAATTACAGTGTGTCGTAATGTTAATAAAAGAATTTTATGGGAGATCACCTTTTTATTTAAGGATGCAAACATTACACTTTGTTAAGCAAAATCAGCCATAGGACAAAGACATAGTAGAACCAAATAAGTAAGTCATCTTACTCATTATACGCACAAACGCGGTTTGTATGTGAGCACGCCCGTGCGTATGCGTCGTCGCACGCACACACTGACAAAATTTAAAGGTGATAAAGGTGCAACAGTCGTGGCTGCGCCGTAAGTAATCCCGCTCGCGCTCACGCAGCAGCACGCTTCCACGCCGCTCTGTGCTGCCGCTCGTAATAATTTCAACGTGTACCTACATATTAGTACATACCATGCTTTCCAAAGAAATTATTGTAAAAAGATTTGTAAGAATGAGGATATATTTTACATTAACTTTAAATAATAAGGTATTTCGTACTTGTCGAAACAGACGATTTTTTTATATCAATTGTGTAATTTTGTTATAAAATCACAAATTCCTATAGGAAAAAGTACTTTTAATGCCTATTATGGAAAGTATTCAATTTCCGAATTTAAAGATTATTATTTTGATAAGTGTAGGTAAATGAAAAAGTAAAAACAGTTAATAGTGTAAAAAATATAATTTCATAATCATTTTATTATATTTAAATAAATACATTACGTTTTAATTAACCCTATTTCGACTGTAAGTTTTCAAATCACATAACATGACGTAGGCCATGAAAACATACCTGTTTCCTTGTGGTCCTACTATTTTGTCACGAGGAAACCCTATTCCTCGTAGTCCTACTGTGGAGTAAAATTATTGAATTATATTTTTTTTAGTTCTTCGTAGTCCTAGTAGTAGTAGGACCACGAGGAAACGGGTGAAAACATTGTAGTCAGTTCCTGAAAACAATTAATTTAATGTAAATTGTAATTTGACAGATAGATATGATACATTGCTACTTTTCTTTAGTAAGTTTTTATTGGTGTCAAAACGAAAGTGCCAAACATCTGTCAAATTACAATTAGCATTAACTTCATTATTTTAGTCGATAGACTCGCTGGTCTACGTACAAGAAAATATAAAAAAAAAACTTTGTATTATAGATCCCTGATGCTTACCCTATAAGGAAAAAATATTTTGTATAGATTGACTATGCATTTTTTGACGACTGAATAAACTAAAGTCAACACAAAATAAGAAGCCCGTTTTGACAGATAACGTGTTCAAAGAAAATATTGTCTACCCCAAAGAAATACAGTATAATTTTCGAACACAATTTTTCACTAAAATGGCGGAACGGTATTTTTCTTGAGCTTTATTCCTTTAGTATAAGTAACATTTTACTTTGAACACGTTATCTGTCAAAACGGGCTTCTTATTTTGTGTTGACTTTAGCTATGTGACAGCCCTACGTGTTTAAGCTGTATCGCTCGCTCGAGGCTCGAGTATTTGGTTCTACTATGACAAAGAGACGGCCGTTCGCAGGGTTGCCAGATGCCAGAACCACAAACCAAAACATAGACTATAATATTACATCTATCCCTTTTTACAATTTTTTTTAAGTTAATAAATTCAACATACATATTACTTTGTTTTTCTTTCCGCCTTTAACAAACAAACTTTGAGATTGAAACAAATCCTACAAAATTATAGTTATCAAACTAAAAAAATTTTGCAACTGCACATCCCTGAGATCTAGACGGACTGAAACAAAAAAATCTAGCAAGGTCGAACATGATAAGAGGTTCTTGTGTATCTTACACCATTACTGGCAATAATGTCATATGACCTTAAACCATTCTTATTAGCTATAGTACCAGATAACCACTTATTGATACTAGGATCTTTAAGAAACAATATATTTTGTCCAACATAAAAGTCCTCCTTAACTCTAGTATTTAAATTATAATGCCTTAAATTTCTATTTTGCCCCTTTTCAAATTCTACATTTACATTTTCATTTAGCTTTGGCTTTAAATAATTATAACAAACAGGTAATTTAGTTCTTAAATTTCTGTTCATTGCTAATTGTGCTGGTGAAAATTTTGTACCACACACAGGTGCAGTTCTATAATGTAACAGAGCTACCCTGAAATCAGTCTTATCTTCATAACATTTTTTTAACATTTTCTTAGCAATCTGGACTGCCCTCTCTGCCATTCCATTTGACTGAGGATATTTAGGACTGGAAAATGTTAACTTAAATCCCCATTCTGAAGCAAAGTCCTTACATTCCTTCGAATCAAATGGAATGTGATCAGACACAATCTCATTTCATCATCATCATCATCATATCAGCCGCACGACACCCACTGCTGGGTATAGGCCTCCCCTAAGGATCTCCACGACGATCGGTCCTGCGCTGCCCGCATCCAGTGGCTTCCCGCGACCTTCACTAGATCGTCGGTCCACCTTATCGGGGGCCTACCCACGGAGCGTCGTCCGGTGCGCGGTCGCCATTCCAGAACCTTTCCGCCCCAACGGCCATCAGTTCTTCTCGCTATGTGTCCTGCCCATTGCCACTTCAGCTGAGCAATCCTTCGAGCGATGTCGGTTACTTTAGTTCTCCTGCGGATCTCCTCGTTTCTGATTCGATCACGCAGGGAAACGCCGAGCATGGCTCTCTCCTTTGCACGCTGGCTGACCTTGAGCCTCCTTATGAGACCCATAGTTAGCGACCACGTTTCACTGCCGTAAGTCATCACTGGCAACACACACTGTTCATAGACTTTCGTCTTGAGACACTGAGGTAAATCGGACGCGAAGATTTTTCGAAGCTTCCCGAATGCTGCCCACCCGAGTTGGATTCGACGAGAGATCTCTTTCTCAAAGTTGGACTTACCTAACTGGACTGCCTGTCCTAGGTATACGTAGTGGTCAACAACTTCAAGAGTAGTGTTCCCAACATGAACTGGAGAGGGTACAACATGGCCATTTGACATAATTCTCGTCTTATCCATGTTCATCTTGAGACCCACTCTTTGGGAAGTACCACGGAGATCTTCGAGCATTATGTTCAGGTCTTCCAATCTCATTTGGAATACCAAAATAACAAAAAATACCAATTAATACATTGTTAATACTTTTTGCGCTCTTACTACTAAGCAACTGTACATCAAGCCATTTTGAGAAATAATCATATATTACTAAATAACTTTTGCTTTTGAACTCCATGATATCAATTCCTAGTTTTGAAAATGGCAATTCTGGAATGTCATGGGACATTAGTGGTTCTTTAACATTTTTATTTTGATACATTTGATAAACAAAACATTTTCTTACAAACTGTTCAATGTGTAAATCAATTTTAGGCCAGTAATATATTTCTCGTGCAAAACTTTTCATTTTGCTGATGCCGAGATGACCCTCATGTAACATTTTCAGAATTTCCATCCTCATACTTTTAGGTATTATTAGCTTATCACGTAAGAATAGCAGATTTTCATCAATTGAAATATCAGATCTTAATTTATAATAATAACGTACCTCATCATGAATATGTTTAACATTATTAGGCCAACCATTTTTGGTATTTCATTAATTTTTTAAGTTCTGAATCATTGTTAGTTTCCAATATTAATTTTTGTTTGGTCGCCTCTGTACACTGAAGGTATTTTGCCAGACCAACACAGTGGATTACTTCATACATGTAAGATTCATCAACATCATCACATTTTAGAAAGGATCGGGACAACAAGTCTGCAATGAACATCAATTTTCCTTTAAGATATTTAAAGGTCAAGTCATACTTTAACAATTTTAATTTTAATCTTTGTAATCGTGGAGATGGAACATCATGAATAGATTTTTTCAACAGAGTTTCTTAAGGTTTATGATCATTTAATATTGTACATTTTTGTCCATAAATGTAATAATGAAATTTTCTAGTCGACCAAACAACACTCAAAAGTTCTTTTTCTATTTGTGAAAAATTTTGTTCACTACTAGTAAGACTTCTAGATGCAAAACAAACCGGCTTATCATTCTGTAACAAACAGCAACCTAAACCATCTTTGGAGGCATCACATTGAATTACAATAGGTAATTTAGGGTTAAAATTCTGTAAAACAGGTGCTTCACTTATTTTGCATTTTATGTTTTTAAAAGCTGTGTCATGCACATTAGTCCATAACCAGTCAACATTCTTTTTCAACAGGAGTTGAAGAAGTGATGCAATATTAGCAAGGTTAGGAACAAACTGTCTTAGGTAATTCACCATTCCAATAAATATTTGAAGTTCTTTTTTATCTTTCGGGCAATTAATCTTTAATATAGCTTCTACTCTGTTAGGATCAATTTTCATACCTGCTTCGGAAAAAATGTGTCCAAAATATTTTACTTCTCTTAACTTATATAGAAACTTATTTTTATTAAAGCGAACATTGCATAATTTTGCTCTTTCAAAAACTTTATCTAATATTGCATCATGCTCCGATTCTGTTTCAGCACATATTAGCAAATCATCACAATAAATGATTACTCCAGGTATATCACCAAAACCATTTTCATTATACTTTTGGAAAATTTCTGGGGCCACAGATAAACCAAAGGGAAGTCTATTAAATTTATAACAAACAAACGGACTATTAAATGTATATAGTTCACTAGAATTATTATCCAGTTTAATATTATAGAATCCTTCAGATAAGTCTAATACGGAGAAAAATTTCTTATTTGATATCTTAGGTAAAATTTCCTCTAAAGTAGGGATCAGATGATATTCTCTAAGTAACACATTATTAAGATCTTTTGGATCGAGACAGATTCTTAATGATCCATCTTTTTTTTTTATAACTACTAGATTACTTACAAAGCTCTTAGGATGTTCGACCTTGGAGATAATTTGTCTATCCTCCAGTGATTTTAATTTTTCTTGCAACCGAGTCAAAAGTGCATTAGGGATTCGTCTCGGTGGTCTCACAACTGGGTCTACTCCAGTCTGAATGTGCAGTTCCAACGGCTTCTTGAATTGACCGACACCCTGAAATAGTTCACAATACTTTTCTATTAAGCTGTTTTTACTAGCATATACATAAGTTTTTATTACATTTACATTATGATTATTATTGATATTTAAAAGTTTAAGTTTTATCAAAGTTGGTAAACCCAATATAGGTCGAACGTTTTTATCAACAATTATAAATTCAGTCTTAAAAGCCACATTTGTTTTTCAAGATAGTTAAAATTCTTTTGCCAACAGGCTTAATGTGTGATCCCCCAAAAACTTCCAATATTATTTTTGTCTCAGACCACTCAGGATTTTCATCATCGACAATATTTTTAAGATCTTTTAAAGACAAAACATTAATTTTTGCCCCCGAGTCACACTTAAAAGTTACATATTTTGACTGTATGTTTATTACTTCAGTCCATTCCTTATTATTACTTTCAATGGAGTTACAAACCCGTACGAGTCATAAGTCCTCTGGCTTTTCTATTTCCTCGTTAGATTCAATGTAATGTACGGAATTCTTAGATTTACAACCTACAGCAAAATGATTCATTTTTTTACACAAAGAACAAGTTTTGCCAAAGGCACGGCAATTTCTAGGTCCATGACGCTTGTTACATTTTTTACACAGGTATGTACTAGATGTTTTATACTTAGCTTTTGACTGTTGTTGGTCAGCGCTGTAGGGAAATGATTTTCTATGCTGGATGCCGATCCCATCTACTTCTGCAGCTGGTAGACCTTGACCTGCGATGACCTTCACATGTTTCTTAGCCAGTTCTGAGGTCCTGCACGTTTCCACAGCTTCTTGTAAAGTCAGATTTTTCTTCATCAAGAGTTTCTGTTGAATTTGAACGTCTCTTATGCCATATATTATTTTGTCTCTTAGCATTCTGTCTTCAAATACAGCAAAGTTGCAGTTTTGTGCAATTTTTCTTAAATCTGTGTAAAATGCATCAAAATTTTCTCCGTCTTCTTGAATTCTCTTGTTAAAGTGAAACGTATTTATGATCTCATTCGTTTTAGGTTTAAAATGCTCTTCAAAAATCTTTATAACATCATCAAGTTTTTCATTATCAACCGTGCCTTTCAAGGTGTTTTCGTAAAGTTCTTGAGCAGATTGTCCAATGCAGTTCAGAAAAATGGCAGCTTTTCTGGACTCTGACATTATTTACCCCAGAAACAGACAGGAAAATCTTAAAACTGTTGAGAAATCGCTTCCATTGTGGATAAAGATCATCCAAAGTGTCGAGGTTGAGCGGTGCTGGCATGCGGTATTCCACGCCCGACATTGTTTCTTCTTCGTGATCGTGAGTTTCTTCAGTGAACACCATCAAATCTTAATATCGGCAGGTTCTTCAGTACGGCTGC
The DNA here is from genome assembly GCA_943789525.1 of Agriphila geniculea. Classification (NCBI taxonomy): domain Eukaryota; kingdom Metazoa; phylum Arthropoda; class Insecta; order Lepidoptera; family Crambidae; genus Agriphila; species Agriphila geniculea. The sequence goes on along the minus strand of OX038898.1, from coordinate 5,543,091 downwards.
GCCATGTAGTAATGTTAATAAAATAATTTTAAGGGAGATCACCTTTTTATTTAAGGATGCAAACATTACACTTTGTTAAGCAAAATCAGCCATAGGACAAAGAGACGGCCGTTCGCAGGGTTGCCAGATGCCAGAACCACAAACCAAAACATAGACTATAATATTACACAGTGTTTCAGTTTTAGATTTTCCAACTTACTTTTGAGTTTCATTACTAGCAAATGATTTTAGCCACAAAGTTCGTTCGCTTCAATGGATTTTAGCTCCAGTAGCGTACCACATGATTAGTACTATTGGGAGTCACCTCTGCCGTATTACATCTATCTAACTTGAGATAGGCGAGTAACGCGTAAGGCGTGAAATACACAGAAGAGATGCGGCGGAGATAAGGCGCAGATACGGCGGCGATGCCGGCGATACGTGTATTTGATTGGCCGAAAGCATCCGAAAGTCTCACATCTGCACCGTATCGCCGCCGTATTCGCGCCGCGTCGCTTCTGTGTATTACACGCCTTACAAAGCTAAATCGAATTATTGGGGTATTATTTATATGGTACACTATCATTTATATATCTTTTATGCTTTTTCATAATAATATTGGATATGGCATAAACATGTAACTCGTATTTTTAACTGTTTTGTAACGACGACACGGCTTGCTTTATCTTTAGATAAAATAGATTGGCATTGCAAGCAATAACTTGCTGCAAACGTACATCTCTCGCAACTTTAGTTACGCTAGGAGGCATTATTATAGTACATTACTGCCGCGGTATATAATGACTGCGTTGCTGGCAGCGTATTGGCGGCGACGTGTTGCGCAACGTAGTGTCCGGTAACCGGCCGCGGAATCGTCGGAACAGGACACCAGGTCCGCGCTATAAAGGCCTTGACCTTCGGTCTCGGCCTTTATTCTAGCTTGGCCATCAAGGGCTGCAATGCTGACCGCGCTGTGATGGCCTGGACCTGCGCTAAGCTCCGCTCTCGGCCATCATAACGTGGCCAGCAGTGCAGTCATTGTGGACCAAGGCTTGTATAGTGCTTTACTCAAAAATGCTAGTACTACCTACTACTACAACGGTTGGAGGCTCGCCACAATATGAACTTCAACTCATTTGTGGGGAGGGCACCAGTCGAACATCTGAATACCTTCATGAATGAAGATTTTTGGCCAAAAGGTGTCCTGTTCCGACGATTCCGCGGCCGGTTACCGGACACTACGTTGCGCAACACGTCGCCGCCAATACGTGATAAAGTGTAATGACGTGATAAGATTGTTTTTATTATGTTAGTCTATAAGGTATTTATTGTATTGGCCATTGATGCCTGAAATAAATGGTTAAATTAAATTAAAAAACTACTATAGTGGGCACTTATAACCTAATTTCGAAAAAAATACAAAAATGCAAATATCTCAGAAGCGGTGCTCCGGAGCCAAAAAATAAGGTTTTTTCGACCCCCTAAGCCCCGGAGGTGGTCAAGAGGTATTTAATAAAAGGTCAAAAAACGGTCAAGTACGAGTTTTTTATATTTTTCCATACAAATTTTACGTAAAAATACAAACATCACCTGTGTAATAGGGTTTTCTCCCCTCAATGTACAACACCCGCGCAGATAAAGAATGGGATTGAAAATGGCGGCTCACCGCGCTTACCACAACGAGTGTGACCGAGAGAGCGATAGGTGTGGCGTTCTATGTTTGAAACAAAACTCGACAATAATGGATTCTCAAAGGAAATTGCTGGTAGCTAAAACAAGACAATAATGAAATCTCATACAACTTTGACGCGTCGGAGGAGCGCGGCAACCTCAACTTTGCTCAAAGAAGGTTGTCAAAATAATGACCATAAAACAAGCATTTTTGAGTAAAATCTGTAAGATGATTTTCAATTTGATCTATGACATTGTTTACTAATCGTGAGTTCTTTTGTTCATGTTGATTTTTATTCTGTACTAGAAATGTGATCCATGGTTTAGTTTTCGAGAATTATTATGCTATGTGCATGCCAAATTGGAGCTGTCTGAAAACCAGCGCTCTTGCGGCATTCTGCGCAATGCCGCAAAAGCATAGCTAAGCCAGCTACCCTTGGGCCACACCCGTAGCATTTATTTTTAGTAATCTCTCTCTGTTATTTCTGTTTGTTTTTCTTCTTCTAACTATGTTTATCTTTTTAGGCCAATAAATGTTTCTTTATCTTTATTTTTACCAAATCTGGTGATATTATAATTTTTTTCGTAGAAATTTGTCTAAGTACTGACTTAACAATGTTTCCTTATCAAAAATCTCAGTAACAGTATTTTTTATTTTGATTAAAAGTTGATTGTTTTCTTATAAATAGTGTTTTATTTGGGATCCCTTGTTTTCGCATAATTGTTTTATACCTAATTTGATTTGGCATAACGGATTTGGCATAATCTTCTTTGTCATAATAATACTTTCGCATAATTGTTTTTTGGCATACTATTTATATTAGCATAATTATCATTTAGACTAATTTGTTTTCGCATAATGTTATTAGGCATATTGTCTATTCGCCTAATATTATTTAGACATAAATATCTAAAACAGTAAGAATAAATATTTTTACGCACTTATTTATTTTCATGCAAAAGAGGTAGGTATTGTATTAAAATGCCAAAAACTCATAACACATACGACCTAAATATCGACTCATAAAACTCCTATTTTTAAAATACCGAAAATCCTTAATGTCGATATCCAATAGACCGAAACTTAAAAGATCGATTATAAAAAGACTGATGATGGTTCGAAACCCTGAAAGTTAAAATGCCGATAGTTAAAAATCCCGAAAGTCTGTTTAGGTCTATTAGGTGCGACGATGAGCGAGCGTAGCGAGCGAGGAGGAGGTAAGGTTCCATTGTGACCAACAACGCACGAGCCGAGCGAGCGAGAAGTGCCAGAACCGACCTGCTGGTATGTAACCCTCAATTAACCTTCGGTTTTTTAAGCTTCGGGATTTTGTACTTTAGGTAAAATTTTCTTTCGAGATTTTAAACGTCGTGATTTTTTTGTTTATAAAAATATGCGTAAATAACATTATGCGTGTTTAAATTTATGCTAAAGATTATTATGCTTAAACATGATTATGCTTAAAGTAGTTATGCTTAAAAAAATTATGCATAAGCTGTTATAACTAAATAATATTATGCGTAAACATCATTCGGCGAAATCATATTATGCTATGACATATTATGCCTTAAAATTTTATGCAAATACATAGGGAACCGTTTTATTTCTATTTACAAATTAGTAGTAGGTAAGTACCCACATTTAGTACGTACTTTGAAAATCTGAAGATAAATTAAAACAGCTATATTTTAAAACAACATAGCAAATCTATAGTTTGTTACAATAAATTAATTTCCTTCTATTAAGCTAGTAACGGGCAGGCTCACTTATGTCAAGATACAGTACGTTACAGGATTTGTATAGGATTCTGAGCCACATAAAAACAAAAACAAGTTATAAATAGGATCATAAAATGGGTTATTCCCAAAGCTCAATGAATCTATTGTTCTTCATTTCCCACCGGGTCCATAAAATTTTAAAATATATTTTAATTTTTTTATCTACACCCATGCTTTAAATCCTCTGTAAGAGGTTCTGAAACAGTTAGCTTACTGCCATCATTACAATATCCCAAGCGAGAGCTGGTCCTGCAGCGCCGCGCGCCCACGCGCGAGCGTTGCATTATGAAATTCAGTACAACATTATAACACTCTTGTGGAAGACATAGTGACGAGGAGGGAGAGGAAAGTCAAAGTCAAAGTCAAAACCTTTATAGAGGATACAATACATATCATGGGTTTAGATAAATATCATGGGTGTTTTAATTCATATGTATTAAAATATTGTTTGTTTCCCTAATAAAAATAAAAAAATATAAAAAATGGGTTTTAATACCCCTCGTTATAGTACAGTTGCATAAATAACTATTAAACTTTTTAGATTTTATGCATTCACAGTGCTATTTTTATATTAAGATTATTAATATAATTAAAAAATATTAGAAATGAAATTGACTCACCCGTAGCAGCTCAGACGGGACTCGAACCCGCACCCTTAGGATTCCGGCCCAATGCACTAACCAATTATGCTGCCGAGTCGCTAGCAGGATTGGCGAAATTTTTTAATATTTTTCACGTTTCCGCTGTAGGCCAGCACCATCTCATCAATGTGAAGTGAATTAACTTTGACATTCGAAAGCAGCACCTTTTAAAAATTATATGGCTATTTCAATTATATTTTTTAATTATATTAATAATCTCAATATAAAAATAGCATTGTGAATGCATAAAATCTAAAAAGTTTAAAAATTATATGGCTATTTCATCTTAATTGATTGTCTGGCATTTGTAAAGGTGCTGCTTTCGAATGTCGAAGTTAATTCACTTCACATTGATGAGATGGCGCTGGCCTACAGCGGAAACGTGAAAAGTATTAGAAAATTTCACCAATCCTGCTAGCGACTCGGTAGCATAATTGGTTAGTGCATTGGGCCGGAATCCTAAGGGTGCGGGTTCGAGTCCCGTCTGAGCTGCTACGGGTGAGTCAATGATAGGCAAGTGATAATAGTATCACATGAATGTTTTAATACCTAATAGTATCACATGAATGTTTTAATACCTTATTTTTATTAGGGAAACAAACAATATTTTAATACATATAGATTAAAAAAACCAATGATATTTATCTAAACCCATGATATGTATCCTCTATAAAGGTTTTGCTTTTGACTTTGTCTTTGACTTTGACTTTCCTCTCCCTCCTCGTCATTATGTCTTCCGCAAGAGTGTTATAATGTTGTACTGAATTTCATAATGCGTTGCTCGCGCGTGGGCGCGCGGCGCTGCAGGCCCTCTCTCGCTCGGGATATTGTAATGATGGCAGTAAGCTAACTGTTTCAGAACCCCTTACAGAGGATTTAAAGCATGGGTGTAGATAAAAGTTTTTAAACATTAGCGTTCATGGTTGCTAAATAAACTAAGAAAAAAGTTTGTAAGGGGAAAATGCAACTTCTTTAAAATTATCCATACAAAACGCTGATTTCATGGGTGGGGACCTAATATTATATAAGGTCCTTCTTAAATAGTGCACATAATTTTAAGGGGTCAATGCAATCTTGCATACAAACAACTTTTACTAAGGTGCTAACATTGAAATCGCGAAAAAAAAATCAGCTGTTCCATAGAAAATTTAAAATCGAATAGTTCAAAATGTATGGAACAGCTGATTTTTTTTCGCGATTTCAATGTTGGTCCCATAGTAAAAGTTGTTTGTATGCATGAGTACATTGACCCTTTAAAATTATGTGCACTATTTAAGAAGGACCTTATACAGGGTCACTGGAAATATGACGTATTCCTGCTAAGGGGTTATAGATGAGGTCAAAACAAATATTTTTTGTTATATAACTTTTTCTCAAAAAATTAATAGTTTTTGAGTTAATAGAAATTAAGTACATTTTTACCAAAAGTACGTTTTCAGACACAAAAATTTAAAATAAAAGATAACAACTCATTCGATTCCGGATTTTTTACTATTTTGGGATAGAAAATAATCTGAGTGTTGATAATGAATAAAAAAAAAATCATAAAATATAGGTGTTTATAAAAAAAATAATCCTTAAATGCATTTATTTTTTATTTTTTTTCAGATTTTTTAGAAATAGCATCAAATATCTTTAAAAAAATCCTAGTAACTAAGCATGCATAATATTTTAAAAACATCACCATCTATTCAGCTTTCAGTTGAGGTATAAAACTTAATAATAACTTAAAATAAAAAATGAGAAATTAAGACTTAACTAAATAGCAGTCCCATGTCATGTAGCAAAAGTTTCCTACTTCAAGCGCTTCGAAGGTGGCCGTATTATCCTACTTATGTCATAAATGTGAAAGTTTGCTTGTTTGAATGATTGTTAATCAATCACGCAAAACGGCTGAACAGATTTGGATGAAATTTGGCACACAGATAGTTTATAATCCGGATTAAAACATATGAGGATACTATTATCTTGGTTAAGGGTTCCCTAGGGATTTTCTCGAATGTAAGTGCGAATGCAGTCGCGGGCGGAAACTAGTTTGCCATAAATGGTCGTACTTACTAAAATACTTTCGTCCGAGTGAGTTTGAGACAGGATTATTTTCCGCCGATGAGTCAAAATTTTATACAAACTGTGTCACAAATAACCATGCATATCAGCTATTTTTAATGCCCCGTTGCTGGGGAACTGGCCTACCTTTTAGCTTGTCCATCAGCCATTTTTGATGTCCCCACTGCTGGGGCACAGGCCTTCCTTATGGATGGATAAAGCGGACGGGCCATACCCACCACGTGGACCCAATGTGGATTGGTCAGTGTTAACGACTGTAAATGCAGCCAGAACCAATGGCTCAATGTGAGGTACATTGAGTTAACACCGACCAATCCGCATTGGGCCCACGTGGTGGGTTATGGCCCGTCCGCTTTATCCCAAAAGGAAAGGAAGGCCTGTTCCCCAGCAGCGGGTCATTAAAAATGGCTGATATGCATGGTTAATTTTGATGCTGTCTGTATAAAATTTTGACTCATCGGCGGAAAATAATTCTGTTTCAAACTCACTCGGACGAAAGTATTTTTAGTAAGCACGATCATTTATGGCAAACTAGCTTCCACCCGCGACTTTGTCCGCAATTACATTCGAGAAAATCCCTAGGGAACCTTTAACCAAGATGATGTATCCTCCTATGTTTAAATCCTGTTTATAAACTGTCTGTGTGCCAAATTTCATCCAAATCCGTTCAGTCGTTTTGCGTGATTGATTAACAATCACCAAAACAAGCAAACTTTCACATTTATGACATAAGTAGGATAATACGGCCACCTTCGAAGCGCTTGAAGTAGGAAATTTTTGCTACATAAAATGGGACTGCTATTTAGTTAAGTCTTAATTTCTCTGTTTTTATTTAAGTTATTATTAAGTTTTATACCTCAACTGAAAGCTGAATAGATGGTGATGTTTTTAAAATATTATGCACGCTTAGTTACAAGGATTTTTTTAAAGATATTTGATGCTATTTCTAAAAAATATGAAAAAAAAAATAAAAATTAAATGCATTTAAGGATTGATTTTTTTATAAATACCTGTACTTTTTGTAAATTTTTTTATTTATTATCTACACATAGATTGTTTTCTATCCCAAAATAATGAAAAATCCGGAATCCGATGAGTAGTTATCTTTTATTTTAAATTTTTGTGTCTGAAAACGTACTTTTAGTAAAAAAATACTTAATTTCAATTAACTCAAAAACTATTAATTTTTTGAGAAAAAGTTACATGACAAAAAATATTTGTTTTGACCTCATCTATAACCCCTTAGCAGGAATACGTCATATTTCCAGTGACCCTGTATATTCTGTGGTACCACGCTAATGATTTTTCGCTCCAGCGTCATTTGCTTGCATAAATGTTTAATTGTAAGCTTAACTATTTTGTGTAAAAAACTGTAAAACTATTATGTATCATCTTCTAACTATGTGACAAGCAATAAATGAATTATGAATTATGAAAAAAAAAAATTATTCATTACTTACCTGCTAAAACATCACTTAAGGCACAAAACACCCAAATAATAAAAATTAAATTAACACAATAATTATGAACGACCATCGTGGCGTCTTCTGTATAAACAAATGAGGATATACGAATGAGTAATTATTTATTTCAAGTCCTTTTCAAGTCATACTAGGTTGACTAGGTTGAACAAAAAAATTAGGGACAAAATTTATTTAACTAATTTTTAACTAAATTTTTCAAGTGAAAACTTCTTTAGCGGCGTTGTACGCTTTTTTGTAATGGGCAAAAAATGCTAAACTCGCGTCAGTAAGAATCACGTGGCTGATCGAAAATGCGTAAGACGGATGTGACGGATGGAGAGAAGACAGCTGGCGGCGGAAGTATCCCCCTCTCTTTCTACGGGGCGCGTTGAAAATGGCGGCGCGTCATTTTAAGACGTAAACACTTGTGTCACCAGCAACGCGCTAATTTTGAAAATGGAACTAATAGCAGCGATCTCTTCGGTGAAATCATAGACTTATTTATACTCTGTGACTATAAGTTTAAATCGTAGAATGCGTGCATGTAGAAATTAAAAAGGCCACTGGCGCGAAATCTTTAGAATTTTTCTCTAATTACAAACTTATTGAATTGTGTGACTGTATAGTAATAGGAAAAAAATAATTTCAATCCTTTGCCGCTAATTTCAAAATATCAAAAATACACAACGTTAATATTCAAGTTTTCACTTCTACCGGCACTCCCGGAGTGCAACACGATTTTTTTTATTCTTTTTTTTATATACTTACCTATTATTTATTTGGTAATTGACCGAGTGAGCACGAAGTGCGAGCGAAGCGTCTCTGCTCCAGCTTGGGCAAAAATTCTTTCGTATGTCCGGCTGTCTCTTCTCACCTATAACAGGTCGCATTTCTCAACCGATTCGCGTGAAATTTTGTGAGCAGGTAGATTTTTTTAAACGCAAGAGTTTTTTGAAATTTTTCAAAATGGCGGAGATATTATGTTAAAAAACATATTTCAGTCCGTCATTCCAGCTCTGCCTGTTCTCCTCTACAGGTCGTATTTCTCAACAAATTCTCGAGAAATTTTGTAAGCAGGTTTGAAAATGATGTAATTTTTTTATGTTAAACCAGTTTTTTAATTTTTTTCAAAATGGCGAAGTTGTGTTAAAAAACCATATTTCAGTCCGGCTTTCCAGCGCTGCCTGTTCCCCTCTACAGGTCGCATTTCTTTACCGATTCTCGTGATATTTTGTGAGTAGGTTCAAAAATTATATAAAAAAATTTGTCATGCCAGTTTTTGATTTTTTTCAAAATGACGGAGAAATGTTAAAAAACATATTTCAGTCATGCTTTCCAGTGCTGTCTGTTTTCCTCTACAGGTCGCATTTCTCGTGAAATTATGTGAGCTAATTTCGATGAAGGAAAAGTTGGCAACCCTAAGACACACTAAAACGCGACTATTCTACACATATTTCGTCTCTACACGGAGTATCATCAGCCCCCTGGCATAGCATCTATGCCCCTAGCATGACCACCGAATTACGACATAGTCAGTCATAAAAACCAGATCTGAATGGAAAATTGCAAAGTGACAACCCTAGACGCAAATAGACTATTGTTTTCGATAGTCAATCGCATTACTGAGCAAAAGCAAAACACAATTTAGGTCTAGGGTTGCCACTAAGCAGTTTATCATGAATTTTTTTTCAAAAACGTGGCGGTTTTCAGGATTTATAATAATTTTCCGGGGCTTTATGTATGGTGCTCTATCTATCATATTAATATTCGGCTTTAGAGGTTTTTTTTTTGTAACAAGTTACTCAATAACAAGTGTCATTGCAGTCGCGCATTCTTTAATTAAAAATTGTTTCACAAATGGTCCCCAGATTGCAATGATACTTGTCATTTAACTTTTTAGCTCGTTTTTTGGAGGGCAGTGATTATCATTTCAATTTTATGTTAATTTTTTTTTTTTTTTTTATATTTCATACATTTTAGTGACATAGTTTTGGAATATACTCATCAATGCCTTTCATTTGTACCATCCTTACTAATATTATAAATGCGAAAGTCCGTTTGTTTGTTTGTTTATTACGCCTTCACGTCCTAACTACTAAACCTGATAACTTTACTGACTCGCTATCTAATCATCTAACCACAATAAATTCACAAAAAAAATATAATAATTGCAGGTGATATTAATATTAATCTCTTACCAAGACCTACAGAGCAAGCCTACGAGGTTAAAAATAGAGCTCACTACTTCAATGCTTTAGCTCTTCATGGTATCACGGCAGGTCATACAATACCAACTAGGGAACAAAGCTGTCTTGACCACTTTATGCTAAAAATAAATAATAAGAAATCATCGGCTTTTGTAGCTGTTTTTAACACTTCTATTACCGACCATTCCACGACATTTTTATCAATATCAAAAGTTAAAGATAGTATTAAAGCACCTAAAACTATTACAAAAACAAATTTTGAATGTGCCCTTAAAAATCTACAGGAAAAAAGATTAAATGAACTGCTTTTCTGTAACGATCCTAACAATGTGACTGATTGGTTAATAGAAAAAATAGTGGAGTCGGTAAGAGAAAATACTTTCATAACTCAAATCCCAAAAAGTAAACGTGTTAAGAAGCCGTGGATCACCCCCGGTATTTTAAGATGCATTAGAAATCGAAATAAGTTACAAAAACAGGCTCGCGATAACCCTCACGATAATATCAAAAAGATCACATTTTACTCGTTATAAGAATTATTGTAACAACTTAATAAGGAAATTAAAAAGAAAATACGAGAGAGATAAGTTTTCTAAATCATTAAATAATAATAAGCAACTCTGGAAAAATGTAAAAAATCTAACATTCACAAATAAAGACAAAAACCCTAATCTTGAACTAATGCATATAAAATCATCCCCAACAGATTCAGCTGATTATATTAATAGCTTTTTTACCAGCGTAGGTGAATCACTAGCCAAGGATATCCAATCATCTATGCCATCAGACGATTCCGACCAGTATCTGAGATCATTACCAAGCCTACCTCAGTCATTTGTCCTCCTTGACACATATGTTGATGAAGTGATTCGGATAAAATCTAGTTTAAAAAGTGATAGCGCACCTGGTTGCGATGGTATCTCAACCAAATTCCTTAAATACATCAAGTTTGAAGTATCCCCAATAATTACATAGCACACATAGCTAATCTATGTTTTCAACAAGGCATATTTCCTTCCTCGCTAAAAAAATCAATAATCACCCCGGTGCACAAGGGTGGGGCTAAGGACGATGTCAACAACTACAGGCCAATCTCAGTGTTACCAGTCTTGTCCAAAATATTAAAAAAAATAATAAATAATAGATTGCTAAATTATTTAACTACTAATAATATAATTTCACCAAATCAATTCGGTTTTAGGCGCGGTATATCCACGGAAAATGCTGTAGAATCACTTAGTACTTGTATAGTAGACCAAATGGACAAAAGACAAAAAAGTCTAGCGGTATTCATTGACCTAAAAAAAGCTTTTGACACCGTCTCCCTCCCCATCCTTGTGCAAAAATTAGAAAAATGTGGTATAAGAGCTAATCAATTAGACTTGTTCAAAAGCTATCTTTATGGCCGAAAACAAAGGGTTAAATTGGAAGAGCATCAAAGTAGAGACATAATCGTGTCATACGGAGTACCTCAGGGTAGTGTATTAGGACCTACTCTGTTTCTCATATTTATTAATGACCTTTGTAACATACGTCTTAAAAATGCCAAAATATTCTCGTATGCTGAAGACACAGCTGTTGTTTTTACTGGGTCTTCTTGGGAGAATGTTAAGGAAAATACTGAAGAAGGACTATCAGTAGTAGCTGGATGGATGAAATACAATCTTCTAACACTGAATACAAAAAAAAACTAATTTTGTTTGCTTCAGCATCTATAATAACTCACAGCCAACTGAAGACTATAAAATCTCAATTCACTCATGTACTAACAGGTCCAGTGGAAACTACAGCTGTCCAGGGGTTGAAAAAACCAGTCAAGTTAAATATCTAGGCATCGTAGTAGATCAAAAGTTGTCCTGGTATCCTCATATTGAACAGCTAGCTTCGCGTGTCAGAAAATTTATCTGGATTTTTAAATCTCTTAGGCATGTAGTTCCAGTGCACAATGTAAAAAATAATCATCAAAATAAAAATATTTTGAATGCCTTATACATCTCTCTAGCACAGTCTGTTATAATCTACTGCATCTCCATATGGGGAGGTGCTTTTAAAACTCACTTTATGGAAATAGAAAGAGCTCAACGAGCTCTAATTAAAGTCATGTACTTTAAAAAGAAGCGTTTCCCGACAGAAGATTTATATTGTGAATGTAACCTTTTATCAGTTCGTAAATTATATGTTCTACAAGTAGTTTTAAAAATTCAGAAATCTATAAATTGTATCCCGATTAATGCAAGCAAAAGAAGGAAAGACAATGTGATGAAAGTTCCAGTAACAAAATCCGTTTTTGCTAAGAAACAATTTAAAAGTAATTCTGCAACTATATATAATAGAGTAAATAAAGTACTGGACATTTTGACAAAACCTTACCATGAGTGTAAAAGTATTATGAAAAATTGGTTAATAACCCTTACATATGAAGAGACAGAGCTTTTACAGTCTACGTAATAGCACAATCATACATACACACACACACACACACACACACACGCGCGCGCGCACACACACACACACACACACACACACAATCACGCGCACACACATAATATGTAATGTTATATTATCATAGGTATAAAGTAAAAGTATGATGCAGGAGCGGATATTCCTGGCACAAGTATCTTTATACTTAAAAGGTTTATCCAGCACATTGTTTGATTTTACATACCTTGTGAAGAAATAAATATATTTTATTTATTTATTTTTATTTATTTACTAAACCGATCATCATGAAATTTTGCATACACGTTGTCAGGGTTACAGAGAAATAGGGTACCTTTCATCCCGAAAAAATGTATTGTTCCCGAGGGATAGCAAAAAACCTTTCCACGCAGACGAAGTCGCGGGCGGCCGCTAGTAGTATTATAAATGATTTTTTTTCATAATGGCGTCATGCAGCCTACATTTTTTTTCAAAAATGTAAGTATAGCTAGTGTCACTTGGGGTGATGTAAGGATCCTAACTATGCCTCACACATTCAAATCTATTCAGAAATTTAGAAATTATAGTGGAATAAAAAAACTCACAACATGCATGAACCTTGACTGAACACAATTCACACTTTTATTTTTGGGCAGTCGTGTAATACGTATAAACATACATGAACCCTGGACACAATACTCTCTTTTTTGTTAGGCAATTGATTAAAAAAACCGGCCAAGTGCGAGTTGGACTCGCGCACGAAGGGTTCAGTACCAAAAAACGGAAAAAAATAGGTTTGTTGTATGGGAGCCCACCTTAAATATTAATTTTATTCTGTTTGTAGTATTTGTTGTTATAGCGGAAACAAAAATACATCATCTGTGAAAACTTCAACTGTCTACCTGCTGTCGTTATTAATATCGAGCAAAAAACGACAAAAAATCATGTTTGTTGTATGGGAGCCCCCCTTAAATATTAATTTTATTCTGTTTTTAGTATTTGTGGTTATAGCGGCAACAGAAATACATCATCTGTGAAAATTTCAACTCTCTAGCTATCACGGTTCATGAGATACAGCCTGGTGACAGACAGACAGACAGACAGACGGACAGCGGAGTCTTAGTAATAGGGTCCCGTTTTTGCCCTTTGGGTACGGATCCCTAAAAACCGGCCAAGTGCGAGTCGGCCTCGCGCACGAAGGGTTCCGTACCAAAAAACGGCAATAAAATTACGTTTGTTGTATGGGAGCCCCCCTTAAATTCTAATTTTATTCTGTTTTTAGTATTTGTTGTTAGAGCAGCAATAAAAATACATCATCTGTGAAAATTTCAACTGTCTGCCTGTTGTCGTTATTAATAACGAGCAAAAAACGGCAAAAAAATCACTTTTGTTGTATGGGAGCCCCCCTTTAATATTAATTTTATTCTGTTTTTAGTATTTTTTGTTATAGCGGCAACAGAAATACATCATCTGTGAAAATTTCAACTTTCTAGCTATCACAGTTCATGAGATACAGCCTGGTGACAGACAGACAGACAGTCAGACAGACAGACGGACAGCGAAGTCTTAGTAATAGGGTCCCGTTTTTACCCTTTGGGTACGGAACCCTAAAAAGAAGAGCTTTTCATTTTTTAACACAACAATAACTGGTTAGATTTTTTTATTATTAATAGTCCGATTAACAAATTGCTCAAAAGAGGGTATAGAGTGCGTGAGCGGGAACCTCAGCGATTTCTTCAGAAACTTATTTAGGGTGCTTAGGGTGAAAACATACTAAAAGTCCTGACGTCTGGGATGCAAGGCGGAGGGAGGAGGGGGGACAAAGGTCCCAATGTCCCAATTTTAAGTTTTTCACCCATATCTCAAAAATGGTGCGTTGTAGGGAAAAATGTTTCAAAATGAAATTAAATCTTATAAAATTTTCTATAACTTTAGTTATAAACACTTTGTTCGTATTTCCAACCGTTTTTGGTCTACTCGCTCAGGAAATGTGAAAATTTGGATGATGGGCACGATAGCCAAAGGGGTTGTTCTACGCACCAATAGAAAGGCTTTTTTAACCGACTTCACAAAAAGGAGGAGGTTCTCAATTCGATTGTATACTTTTTTTTATCGTTGTTCGCGCATATCTTCGACATTTATGGACCGATTTTGATGATTCTTTTTTTGTTCGATTGAGTTTTTTTGCGAGATGGTCCCTTTTAATTTTTATTTCAATCGGTTTGGTAGTTTTCAAGAAATCCTGAAAATACTATGATTTTGCATCAACTACCTTGATGACTTTGTTATTAATAAATCGAATTAGATGTTTCTTTTTGTTGGGAAAGGGTACTTTTAGTGTAGTCTTTTTAACCGACTTCAAAAAAAAAGAGGGTTCTCTCTCAGTTTGACCTGTATGAATGTATGTTTCTCCGCGAATATCTCACGTTTGACTGAGCCAATTTTTCTACGAAATAATATACCTACACTACCTAATAGAGAAGGTACTTACACTAAAAATGAAAAAATAAAAAAATGTTTTAAAAACAAAAAACCGACTTCAAAAAACCTGCCTCGAAAAGGCAAGAAATAATATTCAAATCATTAGATACGCATTATCATTGTTATAATAACAAGACGTCTATTGAAGTCGGGTAGGGCTTTTAGAATAAAAAAAGGAAGTTGTACTCCAGCCCCACCCGACTTCAATAGACGTCTTGTTATTATAACAATGATAATGCGTATCTAATGATTTGAATATTATTTCTTGCTTTTTCGAGGCAGGTTTTTTGAAGTCGGTTTTTTGTTTTTTAAAACAATTTTTTAGACAAATATTTACTGCAAACTAACTTTATATCAGTTGTCAGTATTTTTGGAGTTAAAGGTCAATTAGCTTCCGCACGTGTCTTCGTCCACGTGGACTCTAGGAAACCTTTGATCAGAATAAAAAGTATTCTTTGTTTTAATTCAGGTTATAAATTATATGTATGCTAAATTTAATATAAATCCGTTCAGTCGGTCTTGAGTTACAAGTTGTGTATATAACTTGATTTTGTTTTATAAGGCTCTCAATATTTGTCTAAAAAGGAGTTGTAGAAATCATTTTTCCGGAGTAAGTAGCTCGAAAATTATTGGGATATAGGAAAAAGTTAGCAGAACTAAAGCTATAGAAAATTTGAAAAGCTTTCATTTCATTTTAGAACATTTTTTGCTACAATGCGCCAGTTTTGAGATATTGGTAAAAAACCTAAAATTGAGACCTTTGTCTTCCTCCCCTCCCTCCGCCTCACCTCCTAGACATCAGGACTTTTAGTATATTTTCTCCCTAAGCACCCTGAATGCATTTCTGAAGGAATCGCTTAGGTTTCCCCTTACGCACTCTACAACTTCTTATTGATTGGCCTATAATGAATGATCCAGTTACCACAAATCAACGTTTGTTCAATTTGGCAAAAGCTATGTAATAATAAACCGTATTGTGGACAAACAGTGAAAGAATAGATTTCATAAACTGCCTTAAAACAATATCGACATAATTTTACCCCGGAAAACTTCTGTATCATGGTTACTACTTATTGTCAGAAATTATAAGAGGTACCTACAACAATTCATTATTGTTATCCTGTATTAAATATCCCAATTTAGTTTTGTCCTAAGCAGGAAAAAAAGCTTGCAAATAACATGTTTTCGAGGCTCTCTGTCTGTCATGGCCCGATCTGGGACCTATAGGGTATTTGGTATTTGACACCATTTTAACCATTAATTCCAAAACGCATTTTCCTTAAAACTAAACTTTATTTATAGCTCGAAAATCCGATATACTGTAATAGCTTTTGCCCGCGACTTCGTCCGCGTGGACATTCATAAAATCCCTAGGGAACCTTTAAACGGGATAAAAAGTATCCTATCTTTTAACCCGGGCTATTACTACGAGTATCTGGGTGCCATTCTAAATCCGTTCAGCCGTTTTTACGATGTAACAAACATCCAAACATCTAAATCGCCGCGGATGTATTTCAAATGGCCCGCGCAAGCTTGGTTGAGGGCAAAGAATAGATATAAATACTACCGTACAGAAAGGACACTTTCCGCCCCGCCCCAGAATCAATTACCTCACCATTTGAGCATCGCGAAGCGCGTCTTACTCTAAGACCTCACCCCACTCCACGAGTTCATATTCGTATACACCAGCGCCACCATGTAAACGCAACAAAAGGGGAGTATGTCAAACAGTGAATGACCAGTGCATAATGTTTTTTGTTATAAAATAAATAAAGTAAATATATAGAACTTAGATTATTTATATGTCAAGATAGACAGTCGAAGCTACGACAGCGTCGAAAAAAATATCACCCAACAGTTGGGTGACCAAAACACGCACACATTGTCAGTAGTGTGAGCCGGCCATAGTTTTTATTACAATACTCTTTGGACGCGATGATGCTAAAAATGAACACCACCTTAAAAAAGTTGGCCTGTTTTGTTTAATACGTCAAAAGCCTAAGACTCTATCTAGACATATAAATAATCTAAGATATAGAATAACAATAAATAGTGTTTTTATAGATTTTTTATTATGATTATATTTTTATTTACTTATTTTCAGACTATTTTGGAATATAATAAATAGGTATTCTAATTCACATTTTCTTAATCAGAAAACTATGAAAGATAACGACAATTTAATCTAAAAAGAAGTTTATTTATTGTCTTCAGTTCGTCCTACATTTATTAGTCGGAAAAGTTCACGGCTTTTTCTTACTAAAAATAATAAAGATACCACAGCGAGGAACATCTTTATCACCATAAACTAAAGCATTTGAACCATTTTCTTGCAGTAGTATTCGACAAAGCATCTTCTCCATTAACATTTCAAATAGGTATTTCTTTGAGCACCATACAGCAGCACTGCACTCTTTTTTATAAATAGTTTGACTGAATCCTAATCGAAAAAAAATGTAATATCTAATAAAAATTATTAAAAATATGAAAAAGTAATACAATTTACTATGTGTTTCAATTTTACCGTTATTACCAGAATGTCAACTGTCAATTTTTTACTTAAGCCCACCGGTAACGATCAATTGTGATTGTCAATTTTTCCGCAATTGACGCCCATTGACGGAAAAATTGATCGTTTACGCGTGCAATTGAAGCGATTGTCAATTGCTCCAACAATGGAATTGACGGAAAAATTGACAATCGCAATTGATCGTTACCGGCGGGCTTTACAGAAATATTTTACAGCTAGCAGACACTAACCCGCCAAAAATTTATATTAGACGTTTTTCTTAAACTATATGAATTCAAAACAATCTCTGCCTATTTTAGGAATGAGCAAAAGCTCATTCCTAACGAACGTATTAAAAATACTACGTTCAAATGCAGTTAAAAACAGTTGATCAAACATTTCTTGACTTTTTCTTTATGCGTTTATACTGCCCTCATAAGCCAAAAAGCGGTATCTCAAAAAAATCCTATTTTCTGATTTTTGTTGTATCGGATAGCTTAATCAATTATCTATCTGATGGAGTAAGCCAAATAGCGTTATCTCTTCTAAAACATGTAGAAAATCCATTTAGAAAATATTGCATATCTCAATTCTACATGAAATGACTAAGAGACTTAGGGGTATACCAAAATTTTGAATGCGAATGGCCGTAAAAAAATATTTCTAAGGCATTTGGCGGCATTTGCGTACACGGGTAGTTTTTTTTTCAGCGCAGTGTTTGATATTTTTTCCTATTGCTAAGGACATACCTACTATCCTACTAAATATATAAATGGGAAAGTTACGATGTTTGGATGTTTGTAGTAACAAACATCCAAACATCGTCATTGAGTACAATGACGCAAAAACAGCTAAACGGATTTGAATGAAATTTGGTACACAGGTAGTTTATAGCCTGGGTTATAATAACATAGGATATTTTTTTATCTCCGTCAAAGCTTAAGGACATTTCGAATGTCCACGCGGACAAAGTCACGAGCGGAAGCTAGTAAGTCTATAATCACCAGCATTGTTGCAAACAAAAAAAAAGTACTTCTACCTCATCAAAATCATTTCTAATGGTATTTCACAGGCCAAGAAGAGTAATATTTTGAAATCCCTTCAAAGTATTATGCCAAGAAACCGATTTTTCTTTTTGAGGGAGGTGTTTTCTGAGTGATATAAAATATAGTTGCGTAGACCAAACATTTACAATTTTGTGCTTGATTTGTCCTAAATATAATAAAATTATTGAAAAATGCATTTACTTTTAGTTTTACTTTTAGTATTTTAGATTTTCGGCAAAAATTTATATGAGAATATTTGTATGGAAATTTCTATACAAACACTAAAGCCGACAGCAGTAACTCACTTTCGAAAGCAAAGTAATTTGAAGGAAAATGACGGTATCTCAAATAAAAAGCAAAAATATATAGTTTTCTAATATTTTATTGTATCAATACTAAATATGGCTTCAAATATTTATAAACAAGTTATAATAATCCATAAAAGATTTTCCTAAGTTGATGCGAAAATGAAAAAGACAAAACATAGATTTTCTCGGAAGTCACTTTTGTTGAGTTAACGCTTTTTGGCTTATGAGGGCAGTATAGTCTGTGAGTGAGTTTCACTAACCCCTTTTGTTACACAATTCTGCCACACCGTGCGCTGCCATCGTTTACTATATCCCTTCCATACCCTTCGCTCGTACTCAATGCCGAATCATGTGCTCATTTAGTCGTGTTTGTCAACGTCAACTTATTTTTATATTCAAAGCAATACGTCATAACTTTTTAGTCGTGTTTGTCAACTGTCAACTTATTTGATATTCAAAGCAATGCGTTGAAACTTCATTTACCAAAAAGTTCTAATTATGAATTGAACGCGGCTCATACAGTACCTAAAAACTCCACGGTGGTAGCCCTAGACTTATACACACAGTTGCGCGTGTACAAAAACGTCATCTGACGTCAATTCTGTTAATAATGGCGCGGTTGTATGGAGTGTCCGGGGTGTGCTGAGGAGTAAATGTGAAGGGTTGGTGCTATGACTGCTATGATACTATTTTACTCAGCCAGTATGATAGAGAAACACTTAAACACAAGTGGCGGTATGTATTTTAATAAAGCAAGCTTGGCTGAGGGGTTAATTCTAATCTGCCGGGTAGAAACACCTTATAGTACATTATGATACAAGTTAGCTTAGGTTACTTATTGCACACAAGGCTGTGGGTTGCAGCCCGAGCCGCAGGCGAGGGCGTAACTCAGCCGAGTGTGCAATAAGTAAGAGCTCACGAGTTTCATACGACGTTTTTCAACACATTTGCGAGGAAAAAACAATAGTACATTATGAGACAAGTTAGCTTAGGTTGGTCATTGCACACAAGGCTGTGGGTTGCAGCCCGAGCCGCAGGCGAGGGCGTAACTCAGCCGAGTGTGCAATGAGTAAAAGCTCACGAGTTTCATACGACGTTTTTCAACACATTTGCGAGGAAAATACAAAGTAATTTACCACACAGCAACAAATACGACAAAAACAAAATATGTCAATTATGGGAAAAGGCGCGTAAGTTTTTTTTTGTTTTTTTCACACGCCCAATGCAAGAATATTTTGCGAACAAAGGGGCGAGTAGACCATACAGCCTACTTCAAAACTATAATTTTAAGTGATAAAATGCAAATATTTTAATATTTTATAACAAAATATTATGAATTATGAATAATTTTATAATAATAAATATTTGTTTGACTTAATTAAAGACTTACACATTTATTTATTTCAAAAATGAATATGAACTTTCAGCGGCATAAAACCCCTTTGTTGTTACTAAAAAAAATAACTGAATAACCCAGTTAAATTGGGAATGCTCTGTTTACTCGCATAGAACTTGCAGTAAGGTACTAATTTAACTTTGTAGGGATAATTTTATAACAACCTAGTGTTTTATATATTATTGCACGCGTTTGTTATAGCTCGGTTTATGGCCCTAAAAGCGATGTGTTATGGCTCACTTTACAAGCAAGTGTGTTGAAAACTAATTTACCACACAGCAACAAATACGACAAAACAAAATGATAATCATGATGAGAAAAGGCGCGCAGGTTTTTTTTTTGTTTTTTTCACACGCCCAATGCAAGAATATTTTGCGAATAAAGGGGTTAGTGGGCGTACAGCCTACTTCAAAATTATAAATTTAGGTGATAAAATGCTAATATTTTAATATGTTTGAACAAAATATTGTAAATAAGAAATAATTTGATAATAATAAATATTTGTTTGACTTAATTAAGGACCTACACATTTATTTATTCCAAAAATGCAAATGAATTTTTAGCGGCATAAAACCTCTTTGTTGTTACTAAGAAAATAACTGTATTACCCGGTTAAATTGAAAATGCTCTGTTTACACGCATAGAACTTGCAGTAAGGTACCCATTTAACTTTGTAGGGATAATTCTATAACCAACTAGTGTTTTATATATTTATTTATTTATTTATTTATTGATTGCATACATGTAACACACTTACAAGGGAAGACTTATAATAGCTATACATGCACCCGGCAAGGGTATGGCAATTTTAGTTACTTAATTTAATATAATTCAATATTTTTTCCTTAATTTTACAAACTATTGTTAATACTTAAGACTAATAGGAACTACAAATGTTAATATAGCACGCGTTTGTTATAGTTCGGTTTATGGCCCTAAAAGCGATGTATTAGGGCTCACTTTACGAGCAAGTGTGTTGAAAAATAATATAGGTACTAAGTAATATTTCCAATCATACTTGTTGCTATGACCTAAGCATATAAGGAAAACCTAAATTATAGAATACAGTGTAAGAGCCAATAATAAACAGTAATTTTATTATTTCATTAGTCACATCGGTACAAAGTTTGTCGCTTCACTGAAACAAAACACTTAATTAGGATTTACCGCGTTCTTTTGTACACCAATTAGATATTTTGATTATTATTTGTGCTAAGATTAATTTTCTTTGCATTTCTTGCAGGGACTTTTGTTACACATGCTTACCTAACCGTAAAAAGCTTACCTAACCTTTTAATTATGATCAGATATGTTTACTTTTAACGCAAGCTTATAAAAAGTGATTTATATCAATAGTAATGCGAGAAAATCTATTGGATTAGGTGTATGGTTTGTGGATTTCTCAAACGTGAAGTTTTTATGAATCATGTTGTACTATAATATTTTTGTGGTGTGTATTTTCTTGATAAAAAGTACGGCAAAATGTGATAGTGAGTATGTTTTAAGTGTATAATTTTGATTCCGTATATACATATAGAGTCAGTATACACCGTTAATTTTTAAGTATATCTAAAAATGAAAAGGGGATATCAGACCACGTAAATTAACAACTTTTACTATGGGGCCAACCACGAAATCGCGAAAAAAAAATCAGCTGTTCCATAGAAAAGTACAACATCGACTCGACTATAATGTATGGAACTGCTGATTTTTTTTCGCGATTTCGTGATCGGCCCCATAGTAAAAGTTGTTCATTTACGTGGTCTGAAATCCCCATTTCATTTTTAGATACACTTAAAAATTAACCGTGTATACAAAGTGGAGAGGACAATGCGACAATAAATTAAATTTCGTATATCTACCTATAGTAACGCTCCCAGTCTGCCTGTAAATTTTCAATTAAAAATACCCAGTAGTTTAGTCACAAGAATCATATTTTTTGTTTTTTAAATTTTCTACATGAGCTGATCCGATGATGGGTCAGGAAGAAGGCCACAGGATCTCTATGATGAAACCGTACAACCCCATCGAGTTTGGGCTCGTTACAATCGTCTTGACGAGTTTTCTAATGGGAGACGAGATCCAGGGTCTGATGATGAAGCTGAAAGGCCATGCCATAGGAACTCAATATTGAAACCGTGCAACCCCATCTTTAGGCTTGTTTGAATCGTCTTGACGAGTTCTTTGTTGGGAAATAGTTTCCAGGGTCTGATGATGGAGCCGGAAGAAGGTCACAGGAACTCTTTAATAAAACCACGCTACCCAATCGAGATTGGGCTCGTTTGAATCGTCTTGACGAGTATTTTGTTGGGAAATAGTGTCCAAGATCTGAAGATGGAGCCCGAAGAAGGCCATTGGAACTCGGTATTACAACCATGCAACCCCATTGACTTTGGGCTCGTTTGAATCGTTGACAAGTGCTAGTGTGAGAGTACTAAAAACTAAAAATACTAAAAATCAGAAAATAAAATTGTTTTGAAAAAAGACTTTTTTTAAAAACACGATTTTAAAACGGACTAGTAAAAACAGACTAAAAAGTAAAAAATACCTACCTTCCTAACCTAACCTAACCCTATATCTACAGAAATTTTAAACCTAAAAACGTGGGGCGCATGCTAAAGACAATACGGATGATAAATTTTACAAAATGCGCCCCACGTTTTTAGGTTTAAAATTTATAAATATTTACTGAAGAATTATTTTTTTACTTGTTATTCTGTTTTACTAGTCCGTTTTAATGTTTTTAGTCCGATTTTATTGTTATAATTTTGCTACTTGATCAGTAATTTATTATTTTATTTTATACTTTATTTTATTGACCGAAAATGATTTCATTTTTCTGTCTATCCGGCTGTTCTCCTCTGCAGGTCGCATTTCTCAACCGTTTCTCGTGAAATTTTGTGAGCAGGTTCGGAATCAGAAAAAATATCTCCGTCGAAAGGTCCGACTCCCGTGGTTCTACGACCAATAAAAAATTTTGTACAGCATTTTAAATCAACCCAATTTTTAGAGGGACCACGTGAAATTTTGCTGTAAACAGCATAAAAAAGGCATTTTTTTATCAATATGCATTTACACCAATTAATCTTTTACAACAATAATAATCCCGGCAGTTACAGCGCTGTTGAACTTTTGAGCAGTGTGGGTTACAGCGTTTTTGCATATCAAAAAATAGAAACGCACCACGTTTACTAAATTTATTAGATGATAAATTGTAAAACGTTGTGATTTACTACAGTTCACACGAACATGGTAATTTAGATTTTGGTATTTATGCCCTTAGTAATTCAGTTGAAAAATATTGATCATGCGCATTTACCGCATTTAAAACTCGCGCTCGCGCCTCTTTGGCTGGCGGCTTACCGCGTTGCTTCGCTCGCTCAGTCACTTCGCGACAGTCGAGAGTGTGTGTTGTATTTGCAGTAACCGAATTTCTTCACGTGAGTGGAATCGTTTTGAAACATAAGCAACTAAGCTATTACTAATAAATTAGAATGTCTTTGAAATAAATAGTTTTGAGTAAAATGATGATACATATAGGTGGTTACCAGAAGAGATTCGACTCGTCACCAAATCATATTATCTTGATTAGTTTGGTACTTAACTAAACCTACTAGTAGACAATTTATTATAATAATTTTGTAATTTATTTTAGAGGCCAACCTCTAAAATAAAGCAACAAAATTATTAAAAACCCTATGTTGCCTGACACTGAAGCTAGAGATTTCTTTGCTTTTGTTAGATTAGAAGAAAAAAAAAATATCCCACACAGTTAGGCATAACAAATACAAAGATTTAAAAAATCTTGTAGACAAAATAATTATTCTTTCAAGATTTGCCACAGAATCATCATCATCATATCAGCCGCACGACACCCACTGCTGGGTATAGGCCTCCATCAAAGATCTCCACGACGATGGGTCCTGCGCTGTCCGCATCCAGCGGCTTCCCGTGACATTCGCCAGATTGTCAGTCCACCTTGTCGGGGGCCTACCCACGGAGCCCAGTCCGGTGCGCGGTCGCCATTCCAGAACCACCCCGCCACAACGGCCATCAGTTCTCTCTTTCTGCTATGTGTCCAGCCCACTGCCACTTCAGTTGAGCAATCCTTCGGGCGATGTCGGTTACTTCAGTTTTCCTGCGAATCTCCCCATTTCTGAGACGATCACGCAGGGAAACGCCGAACATTGCTCTCTCCATTGTACGCTGGGTGATCTTGAGAAATAACATCTCCCTGTCTCACACCTCGCTGCAGTTGGATAGGATTTGTACTCTGGTTCTGTACTCGAATCTACATGGTGGCATTTTCGTATAAGTACAACACCTCGATATACCTGTAGTCTACTTGGCACCTCTGGAGAGACTGCAGCACCGCCCAGGTTTCAATCGTTTAAAAGGCTTTTTCATAGTCCACGAACACCAATCAAAGTGGCAGATTATACTCCTCGGTCTTCTTTACGTATGGATGTGGTATATGATGCTAAAGCCTTTTTGGAACTCGGCTTGTTCGGAATGAATGCTGCCACAGAATACAAGACTTAAAAAATTAATAACAAAGATAAGGATTCTTTAGTAGATACAGACAAAAAACATAATTATGACTGATATTCAAGATAATGATGAAAAGGGTGATTAAATAATTGAACATTTAAAAAATGAAAAAAAAACTTAAAATTTTAATAAGAAGTAATGTTTTGTTTAAATAGATTTTGAGTACAACTCAATATTATTAATAATTGGAATTTTAGAAATGAGAATTGTTTTGTTTAAGCTAATTTTATTTTATGTTTTAATTAAAACAAATAAAGCTACGAAGGCACTTTTGTTAGAGTTGTATTATGCTTTAATTTCTGATCTCATTTCTACTTTATGACGATATTTTGAAGTTTTTTTTTTATTCTTAACTTTTTTTAAAGATTTAAATGATTGTCATTCAGCACTTACATCGATTTAATTTTACTATCCTTTCTAACTTTTAACAGTAAAGACATTTCGGTGCACCTAGTTACGTAGTTATATTGCATTTAAGTCAAAATCAAGGCAGTTGGAATATAATTAATAAGTAGTTACAGCAATTTGGCTTTATAGGAAAGCACTTGATAAAGCACTTGATTTGGTGTAGCCCATACATTTATCCGTCTCATTTACAGCGTTTTATCGTAACAAAAAATAAAAGTGCGATTGCTGTAACCCACAGGAATAGACCAAAAGTAACATCTAGTAGATTTTGGGCATTTGCCTTGATAGGAGATCAGGCAATAAATTTGTGTACAAAAAATGGCACTTGTAGGTTTGATAATAAAGGAGTTATGATTTTTTTTCTGAATTCTCAAAAGTTTTTCGGCTCTGGTGAACATTTCCCATTTTGTGGGTTACAACGTTTCCGCTTTTTTGCGTCGATATGAATAGTTTTTTAGTCGTTTCAGTTATTCGAAAATTTTCAAAATGGCGGAGATTTAAAGTGAATTATACATTTCTCAGAATTTATTATATTATTATGAGCAATGATATTATGAATCTGGATTAAATTTATTTTTCTTTCATTGCAGATTTCTTTCATTTTAAATCCGGGAAAAGTAAGCCTATCTATTTGGAGGAAGGCACGAGAGTTGAATTCCGGTGTAAAAAGGAGAACAAATCACAAATAATTGAATGGTCTCATTTCTCTGGCAATGATGGTAAATAATATTTTTAACAGAAGTATTTCCTCATTAATATCCTCAGTGGTGAGGATTCAGAGTGTTAAAAAAAGGATGTTTGTTGTATGGGAGCCCCACTCAAATTTTTATTATTTTCATTTTTAGTATTTGTTGCTATAGCGGCAACAGAATTACATCATCTGTGAAAATTTCAACTGTCTAGCTATCACGGTACAGCCTGGTGACAGACAGACAGACGGACACCGGAGTCTTAGTAATAGGGTCCCGTTTTTTGGGTTCCGTACCAAATTGGTAAAAAAGAAACCCTTATGGTGTGACTCAGTCTGTCTGTCTGTTTGTCTGCCTGTCTGTCTGTCTGTCACAGCTGGATATCTCGAGAACTACTAATGGTATCAACTTGAAATTTGGAATAGTTTAAGATGACATTTGCCAACTATTTTACTAGGATTACTAGGGCATGTGGGGTATCATATGAAAGAGCGCCGTTTGCACATTTTCAATCTTTTTTTTTAGTCTCAATATAGCACACTTTTTTAGAAATTATCAAATTTCTAAAAAAGTTAATATGAGTTCCACTATCGGTCAAGAGATAGCGCTGACCTAAAACTGCAATACTAATTTTATTATTCTACTCTACAGTGTGGTTTGATGGTGCAATTATGATGGTACGGAACCCTCGGTGCGCGAGTCCGACTCGCTCTTGACCGGTTTTTTTTATTTATTTAACAATAAGGGTTAATTACTACAAATTTCTTATTTTGTGGTTCTTTAGGCTACATTGACTCATTCAGCATCGCAGATTTCAACAGTTTTTTCAAATGAGGATCCGTAACGATTTTAGTTGAGAAGTAGATTTATAGAACAGAATACTAAGTATTAGTATGTACTTACGAAATTA
Organism: Agriphila geniculea; assembly: GCA_943789525.1. Lineage (NCBI taxonomy): Eukaryota > Metazoa > Arthropoda > Insecta > Lepidoptera > Crambidae > Agriphila > Agriphila geniculea. The sequence continues at coordinate 5,516,568 of OX038898.1, read as the reverse complement.
AGGACCTACTAGGGCAACCCTTTGACTGTATCAAAACGATCGAAAACCTTTTGTACTTAGCAACATAAAACTGACATACTCTTATACAGGGTCATTTTGAACTTACCATTCAAATTTTGAGGATGTGTTCAGTCCATGAAACTGAACAACTTTCTCTAAGGAACACATGGTCAAATGTGTAAAATAAAAATCGACTTTCCATACAAATCAAAGAGATCACGTGATCAATTTAGTATGGGATGACCAAAATTTTCTGGCGAAATTTGACACATGTTTCTTAGAGAAAGTTGTTTAGTTTCAAGGACTGGACACATCCTTAAAATTTGGATGGTAATTTCAAAATGACTCGATATGTTAAAATGTCCGTAATCTTATATTGCGAAAAGTGGCTGGAACACATTTTTTAATTACGCACTCAGATTTAAGAAATCTTGAGATAACCTGAAATGTGCCAACGAGAGAGCGGCATATATGCATATCATATACGGTTACGGCGGCTTCTTAAGGTGCATTCCATACCGAAAGTGGCCCCCGGTGGCTATACCACTAAAAGTGTCGCCCTCAGAGGTTTTTATTTAAAAAGTCGTTAATAAAAAAAGAATTTAATAAAACTTTTCTTGGAATTTTTAAGGTCCATAGCCTTGTAATTTTAGAAGGTATTTCCTCGTAGTCATTCGTACAAGTAGACAGCAAATGTGTCAAAAACAGACACTTCTAGCAGTTTTGCTATTTATTTCATAAAAATGATGACTACGAGGGAATGTAGTAATGATAACTTAAAAAAAATACTTGACTATTGCTCTCAAAAATTCTACGTAAAGTTTTATTAAAATTATGTATTATAATTACATTTTCTGTCTGGGTGTCATCATAATATATTATTATGTATGACATTGTTATGACGTTTATGTACCATGGGTAACAGCGTCGCTTTACCACTCATGAGGTTAAAATCTAACTGGTTAAGCGACGCTGTTGCCCATAGTACAGCATACAATTACTATTAATCCGCTTTTTAATAATCTATTAAATATATTTTCAGAGGTGAAAGGACGTATTGGATATAGTTTGTGTTACGGTGACCCTTGCTCGCTAACAATGATTGCTAGTAAGTTTGACAATGGGACGAAATTAATTTGTTCACTACTTCCCTATAATGAATACGAGAAGGTTATCAAGAAAACTCTTCTTATTAAAGTGAAACCGAGTATTAAGGCAGACCAACGTAAGTAATTATAAAAAACAAAATAAAATGTAAAATGATCATCTTAATTTTTACACTATATACAGCGATCTATGGAACACGCATTGCGCTCAAAAAATGGCACCACACGAAAAGTGCAACTAAGTGGATGGAGCTAAAAATGCTGGCATTTAATTATGCAGCACAAAGCGTCTGAGCACTGGTTGCTTATTAGCGACCATAATTTGTATACTCATAGATATTTTCTATACTTAAACGAAAAAATATGATACGTGATTTCTACATATTTTTACTGCCTTCTTTGCGTCTCTTACACTATCTGACTACACAGGACGTCATTTCTAATAAACTTTCTCTTTCTCTCTTTTCTATAGAATACAAACTGCAATTGTAAAAAACGTTATCGTCAGTCACCGAGTGAGTGGCTGGCCCGACTAAAGCTGAGCGGGTTGTACTTTTTCGGCCCCGTGGTGCCAATTTTTAAGCAATATTTGTTTTCAATTACACTTTTAAAGATTTTAGCTCGCTGATTATACAATACAAACAATAGCATATTTAATACACACATTGTGGAGCTACCTAGTAAGGTAAATACTTAGAATAATAACGTCTAGAACGATAGTTCTCTACAACGCGCACTGTCAAAAGTGAGGCAACTAAAACAGCCAAAATGGCTCCGTTTTCAAATTGTTGATATACATTATTACCTAATCATACTGATTAAGTACAAAACAGTCTCAATTTTTCCACATTTATAAGACTTGTTACTATATTATTGAGTTTCAGTTGCGATTAGTTAAAATATGAAGGATATAAATTTGAAAACTAAGCCATTCTGGCTTGGTATTAGTTGCCTCACTTTGCATACGAGGACACGGCTTCTAGGTGTTATTATTCTAAGGGTAAATATAACAATATTATACACGCTAGTACTATTATTTATTCTGTGACATTAGATACCGGTAAACTGGGGTGATTAGCAACATGCGTGGTGAATAATAACAGCGACATTTTCGATAGAAAAAAAAGCAAGATGACTTTGTTATATGTATATTGTATTAGTTTCAGATTTTTACTATTTACATTGCTTTATGTTAAGACTACATAAAATTAACTCACCCGTAGCTTCTCAGACGGGACTCGAACCCGCACCTTTGCTCTTGTAACCAATTAGCTACCTAGTCACTATTGTAATTAATATTGTTTTTAGAAAGTAAAATCGAAATGAAAACAGCATCGTATGAGCAAATTGTCAAATTAACATGTGAAAGCAATAGCACCAATATACTGTGGCTGAAAGTTAAAAGTAAGTTATTTTAAAAGTGTATTTTATAATCTAAACACAGGTTATTATAATAGTACTAAATATAATTTTGTTTCCGCTTCGTCGTGTTCCTATTTTAGCTCATTATTCAGATTTGTAACGGGGAAATGATTTCTCTTCATTTGTTTTCTACTTTACACAGCATCATCATCATCAGGACGGCTGCCCTACGCAGAAGTCAAGTAACTCAGTTTCCAAAAAAATATATATTTCATTTTCTGTTTATGCAAAGCAAATTGCATCTACCATTTTTTTATTTTATTAAAATTCGTATTAATTCGGAAAATATAGCCAATAATTAACAAAATATATTTCCCGTTTCTTACTTAAAAATAAGCAAGTCTTATCAAGATTTGTATTTGATATAGATTGGCAGATAGTTAATATCTATGTATTTATTTTATAATGGTAAGTACTATATTCTATGGCTCTATAAAAGCTGAAAACAAGTATCTACTAAAGTACAACAGAGAATTATAGCGTAAAATATTATTAACAAATCAATACATATTTCTACGCAGAACACTATTTTCGTTCGTCAAAATGTAAGTAGGTACCTATGAAAACTTATTTTTTACAGACATATTTTTTTTATGTTTTTACATTAAATACCAATGATATTTTAACATTTTAGTGTTCAGATTATCTATTTTTTTTTCAATAAATATACTAAATAACGTTTAAGCTCTCCTGTAAAGTTTGTCTGGAATGAGATACTTGAATTTGGTTGAGGGCAGCCGAGGAGCTGTTAGACTGCGTAAACCCAAGCATCTTGCTTCTAATAGCCGCCGTACTAGCGATCCTCAAACTTATACCATGGGAAAAAGCGTCGCTTAACCACTCCTAAGGTTAAAATCACTCACACGTCGCGCCCGTCACAATATACGTTTATTTCGTGCAGGGGCAATACGCGCGCACACGAATTTTGATGCGAACTGGTTAAGCGACGCCGTTGCCCATAGTACAACGCAACGCCAGTGCCGTGTTGATGCTGCGCAATGGCACAAAATAGATATTAGTACCTACCACAAAGTACGTAGTGACGCGGCGGCGCCCTTAGTACTGAAAATAGCACAGAATATATGAGTATGGCAATAGCCGCGATTAATGGCTTGCGCTAGCATATAGCGATTGACTGCATTAACTAAAAAGTTAATGCAGTCAGTAAAGTAACTCCAAATTTATTTTTTCAGGAGGGGTTATTATCCAGATTTATGAAAATAATCAAAAAGAAGGTCAAAACTTTATAGATGTTGAAATAACTCCCGAGCAGAATGACTCGTGGTTTTATTGTATAACGTATACACCTGAAAATATAGATTTTACGAAGAAGTCAAGAAAAGTATTAAAAACTATACATCTCGTTGCGAGACCCGATGCAAGTAAGTGATAAACGTGTCCTTCTTCGTAGCAGAGCCACCATGAAACATACCGAATCATAATCATAATTATAATCATAATCGTAATCACACTCGTACTCATCATCATCATAATCATAGTTATAGTAATAATCACAATCATAGTCATATTTGCGTATAACATGGTAAAAATGGTAAAATGATATCTTGGAATGGAGAAATAATTAACAAAATCAAACTGTGTTGTACTGAGCGAGCAAAGCTCCCCAAAACAGCTGATATTCAACCTTTATCGCCAGTACACGTAGGTACACATTATGTACTGACAGCTAGCATTGTAGTGCCGAGCACAGCGCAGTAATGCTCAAAGCTGTTTAACACCTTGAGGGTTAAAGATTCAATGTTGTTTTGAAATCAGAAATAATTCTTTAATAATTAATATTATTTGATTTGCGTGTAAATATTTTATTTTTTTAGGTCAAAGCCTTCTGTTAAAGGGGCTGGTTGCAGCTGTAGGTGTGGCTTTACTAGTTGGGTTGAGTTTGATTGGCTGTTACTGCTTGAGACGGAAAAAATGTGGGACTCACCCCTTGAGTCGAATCGGTACCCAACCCTTGACTACAACCGGGGCTCAACCCGCCTCTCAAATTGCGACTCAACCCGAAGAAATCGAGGTCGAAACTTATGTGAGTTATTTTTAACTGAGAAAGAAATACTAGATAGCCGAAATCTCGAAATCAGAGTACTGCAGTCACATTTGTGACGGATCAGCCAAATACCAGCTTGCTGATCTGGACTCGGTCGAAAAACGGGCTAGGCGATAAACGTCAAAACTGTACTACGGAAACCATTTTCAAAATACCAAAATAACTTCTCGATCGCGTCGGGAGTAACTCCCTGATGTGACTCGATCCCGTCGAGAGTAGGGGGGCTGTTTCTGAGCAGAGGAGCGGAAGAAGATAAAGCTATGCGGAACTGAGAGGTTCTTATTAGATTGACGCTTTTTCAGAAAAACTCTTAAGTTCGTATTGGTCATGTGAATGATGTGAATTAGAGCCAAAACGCACTGTCCACTTGTCGCCGAGCGACTGTCGAAAGCGACTGTAATTTCCACTACTACGTACGCGTAGACGCGTACGCACTTGGTCGCCACTAGCCGCGCAGCGGAGACTCACAGACGGTTCTTATTCATTTCTGTTTTTGCTACAAAGCTCGTTTGTTTCTTTATAATTAGTAACGATAATATTGCAACTTCCATGCACAAATGTACAAGAAACACTACCCATATTCAGTCGCTCGCTGTCTCTGGCCTAGTTGTCCATGTTTTTGGCCACCGGGAGACAGAGTCGCTTGTCGACAAATTTTCGTACCTTTTGCGGAAGTAAATTTTGTAAACAATATAAAATTTTATCATTTCTGCTCGGTACGAATTCGATTAGCACTCGATACGATAGTTATTCATACTAAGAAGAGCATAGATGGTAATTTTCAAACAAACAATCGAATTTCTTTTTCAGTCGACACCACAGATGATTTACGCGGATTTGGCCTTGGCGTCTCATTGTGCCACAACCACAACTTCGAAACGAGAAGAATCTCCTTATGCAGAAATAATAGGACAAAATCCCAATAGAGCATTTAGTTAGAGTGTACACTCTAACTAAATGCGCTACCTGATAACGGATTAAGTTGGTGACCGTAGGTAATAAGTTTGGAAAAATTTAGCCTAAGACTGATTTCACTAGATGTCAAGACGGATCACACAAGGGTTGCCAAAGGAGAAACGTCGTATTCCAAAGAGAAAAATCATAACTTGTATAATAATATCTTTAGGATGATGATGGGTCTGCCTCGTTTTTGCAGTGCATCCGGCATTTTTGCGGAGTACCAAACAGATGGATTTGTAGCTATCTTACGTAAAAGGACCACCTCCCTAATCCACAGTGTGAGGAACAGTCGCATCCAAAAGACTGGCAAATTGCAAATCGATATCTTCCTCACTGTGTAAGTGCTTTATTCGAAGAGTGACAGCCACGGGAACCTACCCTTTTATGTGATAGCCAAGCTAGTGTTGGTACAATAATGTTAATATAAATTAAATTACTAGATTAGTTACTTACACATATGGATGTAATTTATCTGAAATAATAATAATTTTATTTACTTTTAATTTAATATGTATAAATTGTTTTTTTTACTCCTCATTTTACTTCCTCATTTTAACGTCCCCAAAAGGTTTGTTTCCTCAATTACAATTGCAAAAAGGAACTTAGGTACTTAAAAAAAACTTTTTTAACAAAAAAGAAAAACCTCCTTCAAAAAACCTGAAACAAAAATAGCTTCAAAATTAAATACCTCTAAAAAAGCGAGAAATATATTCAATTCATTAGTTACGCATAAAATTATTTATAAAACACGTCTATTGAAGTCGGGTGGGGCTGGAAGACAAGTTATTTTTTTTTTATTTCTGAAAGCCCCACCCGACTTCATTAGACGTGTTATATTAATAATGTTATGCGTAACTAATGATTTGAATATTATTTCTCGCTTTTTTAGAGGTATTTAATTTTGAAGCTATTTTTGTTTCAGATTTTTGAAGGAGGTTTTTCTTTTTTGTTAAAAAAAAAATTATTTTCAACTTTTTAGTGGTAGGTATGTAAGCATGTAAATATTTTTTAACTTTATAAAATATTTTCAATGGTAAAATGCCCACAACTCAAATTCCAAATTTACGCTGTTTATTTTTGAGGAGTTCCGTTGTGTCTTCGTAGTCCAAGCCTGGTCCAGAACCTTGCATCGCAGACCATGGTTTGGTTTGTTTTGGATTGTCATAAACCTACCATAATCCAAATCACTTTACATATACTATTTGAATTTGAGGAGTTTCCTTGTGTATCTTCGAATTTCAAAGTCCAATACCGATAGAATTAAAATGTGACCATTCTTGAAGTATACCCTTTCAAACAAAAAAAGAATCATCTAAATCGGTACATAAACAAAGATGTTATGTCCGAAAATCCGTAAAAACACGTGTGATGGCAAGCTAAATAATTGACATTTTTCAGGATTATGAAAAAACTACCAGCCAGATCTCTATAAATTTTTTATGGGACCACAAACTATGTTCTTTGAGATAAAAAAAGAATTGTATAAATCGGTTAACAACTGACGAAGTTATGGTAAAACATACATAAAAAAAATTTACCGTCGACTTGAGAACCTCCTCCTTTTTTTGAAGTCGGTTAAAAATAATGAGTGCACCTACAGCGGCCCCCTTGTAGGCAGCTTGTACTCTGTTCAGTTTACGTTTATTTACTCATGTACTGCAGGCATAATAACAACGATTATTCATATTGTTAACACAAACATTTGATTGCAAATTCACCGCAGCTTACGTAAATACGTGACACCCGCGCTAGCACTCGCAACTGAGCACTGTCCAAAACTGCCCGAGAATCTCTGTAAACTCGTAATGTCAATATGTGCGTGCGAAATGGCACTTTGTTTCTAGGGTGGGCTCTCTGTCTGGCGGAGCGCCGCGCCGCCACTACTTACTTTGTGCACATACACTACCTTCATCATATCTATGCATTTGGATAATGTTTGTTTGTGCACATAAACAATTATTTTTAAGAAGGCCTTTTCAAAGTGACATTTAAAAATAAAAATAGTAACTATTTGCCTTACTAGATGGCGTTGATGAAAATAGAAGCTTCAAAATTGGCTTTTAAAAATAAACGGCATGTACCAAAGAGGCAAGTTAGCGTTCGCTGGCTGACATCTGCCCAAAGAGAAATATTTAGGGTTAAATCTGCGTGCCTACCTGAGTACTCTTTGAAGCTTAGTAAAAATAACACATTGACACGAAAAACGTGGGAAACCTTCAACTAAGCGGTTGTGTCTTTTGGCTTTTTTAGATTTTTTCACTTAATTCTTTGTAAATAGTAGGATCAAATAGTGTATATATTGTTTATATAGTATATACATTTAGTATTAGTGTTTTTATATCTCATTAGCAGCGATCTGGTGAGTAATTAGATCTGTACTTTTATGACTGATCCGGAGGACCCTGGGGGGACAGTCCCCCAGGTTTCTCAAAATGTAATTATTCCATTTGATGAAAGTGTGGGAGGCATGGACACTGATGGTTCTCTTTTTGACTCGGACACTTCTGTTAATAACCCAACAAAACGCAAAAAAGTAGCGTCACGTAAAGTTTGCAAACACTGCAACAAAAAGAGGAGGCATCATAAATCGGCTTCTAATGCTTTGACTGAAGTTGACTGCCATTGCGAGATCAGTGAAAATAATTCACCAAAAACTTTTAAGATTCCTACTATGTCCCCAGCACCACAAACAGAAACAATTAATCCAACTCTTGATACATCAAACAAGTCTATGACGCGCCCTGTAGTTGGTAGGGAAATATATGAAGCAACTGATGCATCTCCATACAACGTGCACATTCAAAAAATACAGTCTACGCCAGATGAAAATGTATCTTTGCATCCAATCTCTTTTGGTCGGTTCTTAAAAAAACATAATATCCAAAACATTGTAAATGGATCTTTAAAAAAAATTGGTAGAAACAGATTGGTAATTTCATTTGTTAAATATGACGATGCAAATAAATTTCTCACAAACCAAGCCTTAAAGGATAGTAATTTCAAAGTGTTTATACCCACTTTTTCTGTTACTCGTATGGGTGTTGTAAGAGGGGTTCCGATAGATTGGTCTGAAGAAGATATGTTACAAAACATTTCTGTACCTATGGGCTGTGGAAATATTCTAAAAGTGAGGCGCATTAACAGGAAAAATTCATTAAATGGTAATGTCAGTTTTACTCCAGTAGAGACAGTAGTACTCACTTTTGATGGACAGGTGCTACCGAAAAGAGTGTTTCTGTGTTATAACTCTCTCCCTGTAGACCTTCATATCTTTCCCACTGTCCAATGTTTTAATTGTTGCCGCTTTGGCCATATAAAAACTCAATGTAGATCAAAGCCCAAATGTTTTAAGTGTGGAAATGACCACTCAGGTGAGAGTTGCCACATTGATGAAGATGACGTTACTTGCTGCCTATGCTCTGGATCTCACTATGCCACCAACCGGAAGTGTCCTGAATTTTCCAGACAAAAAGCAATAAAAGAGTCCATGGCCAATAACTGCATTTCTTATGCTGAAGCCCTTAAGCTTCACCCTCCAATCACAAAATCATATTCTGAAGTTCTTACATCCTCCGTTGCTCCCCAATCACAAAGTTATAACTCTAATTCCAGTAAAACTACATCTTACAGAAAAACAGTCTTTATTCAACCTAAATTACACAAAATTAGTTCTAAGGGCTATGACAAAGAAACTCATGACGCTTTAACTAAAGATTATAATATTCCATTGCCAACAGTGGGTAGGTACTGCCACGTGGTTCCCTTTGAATATTGCCCGCTGGGACCCACGAGACAAAAAGAATAAATTTAAGGTTGGAATAAAAAATGGTATGGGTTGAAACAGTCTATATTACTAATAAGTTGGTTTACACCTTACATGAGAAAAAAACAAAACTAGCTCAGCGACAGGGGTCGCTACATGGATTCTATTGGTTGGTGTGTGTCGGGTCGCAAAAAGAGTAAAGTTACAGTTTATATTAAATTATCATCCCTAATTGGAAAATACCACGGTTCACAATATTTAAAGGGTAAAAAAGCACCGAACTCGTGTGTCCTGTATTTACTAATGTGGGATTATTTAGACCTCTGAACTCCCTGGAGGATTATCATGTAGTTGTGGACAGCAACTCATCAGCACATGACGTGGCACGTGGTAGACCCAAAGACTATCGATGAAATTAATTTCCCATAGCTGAAACAAACGTGTAGGATTAACCAAACTGAAAAATAGACTTTGAACACGTTGTGGCTATGCAACATGGCGGCGTGGCGTGGGAAAAAATGTTTTCAACTTCTTACCAGGTCTTGTTAAAGCAGCAATCCTGATTAGCAGGATTTCAAACCGCCTGCTCCCTCCACCCGTTTGAAATTTTGCCTGGCTGACTCCTCAAGCCACGGCAAGTAACCTCGAAGATCCTGGCAAACCTTCAGGCCAGCGACCAGAAACAAATGATGGTCTGCAACTTGAGGTTTTACCTGTAATAAACACCACCTCAGAAAATGTTCATGGCATCTTACGAAGTCTGCCTTGAACAGATATCACTCCACTTACCTCAGTAGCGTTTTTCTCTCTATAAATTATTCGACCGACTTCGGCCGCGTTAAATAAAATAATCCAAATCCTTCCGCAACACAAATGTCATCTTTTTTCCTGAAAACTCAAGGCTCGCTTGGTGTTGCCCTAACCCGCTTCGATACTCCTTCTAAAACGTTCCGTTTTCCGAAATTCGAACACAATTGGAAATGAAATAAAATTACCAAATATAATAAACAAAATTTAACCTACAGAAATAAATATCTGTGCGTCTCCTGACTATAAAACTTTTGGACAAAACGCAAAGAACTGTCAATCGGCGCTTCAGCTAGCAAAAAGGTGTTCGCGCATAACTTCAACAAAAGTGTCAGATGGAAGAGCGTGACACGAGATGGCAACACCGTAGCTCCGAAATCTGCCTTCCTATTGGGCGTTGTTGCTATTGGTCAGAATCATCACGCGCGGCACGCGCCATCTTCTATCGTCTAATTCCTTGCTAAACTGAAGCGAAATTTGAGAGACTTTGCTCTGATTCTCAATGTTTATTATTTTCAAAGCCTTATGCAAATAATAAAAAATTCGAAAAGACATTTATTAAAGTTGCGACTGCTACAAAAAACAACCAATGACGTTAAAGGGGAGGTGCCAATTCCTGCAAAATACTGAAAACTACCATTGCGCTTCCGCGCCAAGATTTAAACTTGTGGATTGTCAGAACACAACGTTACAATACCCCCTCTCCTGAAAAAAAAGGCGCTGCCCTCAGCGTCCTCAAACTACAAAACCTACTATCAACACTAAAAACTCTATTGAACGCAACGATGCAACAAACCATGTCGACCGTCAACCCAAAAAAACATGAAATACCCTGGACGTACAACCCATCACCGTGACATCACATTTGACGACACAGGACATCCACCTAACGAGACAAAACGAAACAAAACAACACCGCACAAACAAAACATTTACAACGCAAAACCGTTGTAAACCGAAAAAGGAGTCGAAAACTAACTACGCTCCAAAAAAATTTAACATTCACTAAAATATGCGAATGCAACAACAGTTGTTGTGACTGTACAACAACTAAATATTCAAAATAAAAAAAACAAGTTCGTGACATAAATTTCAGTCACCCAAATAGAAAAAAAATCCATTATCCTTTAGTAACAACTCGTCGCAACATTGGAATATGAATTGAAAAGAAAATAAGTTTCACTAAATATGCGAATGCAACAACAGTTGTTGTGACTGTACAACAACTAAATATTCAAAATAAAAAAAACAAGTTCGTGACATAAATTTCAGTCACCCAAATAGAAAAAAAATCCATTATCCTTTAGTAACAACTCGTCGCAACATTGGAATATGAATTGAAAAGAAAATAAGTTTCACTACCTCCCTGACAAGAGCAAACAAAAAAAATATATCAAGATTTACCCGAATCTACACCATGGTAAAAAAATAGATTCGACACTTGGTAACAAAAAGTGAATTCTAACTCATTAGAGATTCGAACCACACAAAAAACTAAACCAGGCCTCCATCTACCTATAGCTTGGCTACCGGCAATTCCCTGCTCTTTCACACCCAAATTCCTCCGCATGCAATCGTCATACATTCATTCATCACCATTTGTCCATTCATACTTCACCGTGCAAACTAATAGTGTCACACTGAAAATAACTGTAAACACCACACACAGACACACGCTTCGTGTGCCAAATTTTGTGTATTTGACACACTACTAGAGAAGATGTAATAAGTGCCCTAAGCTTTTAAATCCTTAATATGCCAAGAACCTATAGATTGACCATCAGAAACTCTTTCCAAATCATACACCAAAGGCGATAAAACTTTCTTTACCCTACATTTCTCAAATTTAGGTGCCAATTTTGCCATTTTAAATTTCTGCGCATCACTCTGAGTAAATGTTCTCTTCCACACAACATCACCTACAGAAAATGTTTCCGCTCTTCTTCTTAAGTTATAGTGAGTGGTGTTTTCAGCATGGGCTTTTAATAAGTGCTCGCGTACCTTTTCGAAAATCGTCTTTAAGACGTGAAATTCACCGGCGTATTCGTCCCTAGGTACCCCAGGTTCGTATTCCTTATCTGTGTCTCTATAAAAGGTACCACTGATGACGGGTTCCCTAGCATGTACGAGAAAAAATGGTGAAAATCCAGTGGACTCGTTCACGGCACTATTTATTGCTAACTGAATTTTCGGCAATTGTTCATCCCATGTACGATGATTATCTTTAACATAAGAAGAAACAGCTGTCATTATGGTTTTGTTGTATCTTTCAACCAAATTTACTTGAGGTGTGTAACGCGGGGTAAAATGGAGTTTCGGAACTTTATAACGTTCGAGCATTTGGCGGAACTCAGATCCTGTGAATTGCACTCCGTTATCAGCAATTACAGTTTCTGGGACGCCGTGTACTAATATTACGCGTTGTTCCAAGTTTTTCACCACTTTCGCACAAGTAGCACGTCTCATAGGAAAAATTAAACAATATTTAGAAAAGCAACAGGTAACTACCAAAAGATAAACAAACCCAGAACGAGACCTTGGCATTGGCCCAACGATATCTACGGATAAAACCTGAAATGGTCTATGGCAGACTTTCGGTTTACCCATTAAGCCTTGCCTTTTGTGATGGTTTGTATGTGGCGCAAGTGTCACAGTGTTTAATGAAATCAACAATGTCTTTGTACATTCCTGGCCAATAATACCGTAGACAAAGGCGTCTATGGGTTTTGAAGACCCCCAAATGAGCCGCTGTTGGTTCACAGTGGTTCTCCCTAATAATGGCCTCTCTCTGGTCTCTTCGTACCACCAGCTTCCAATCAAATTCACTCAATAAATTAAATTTACACTTTGAAAAACGATACAAATTACCATCCTTTACACAAAAATTAGGAAAATTAAGTGGATGCGACTTACAACCATTAAAAATTTTATCAAACCACTCGTCCTCCACAGAGTTGATCACGTTTAAGGTGTTAGCGTCCATAAGTCTGGATAACGCGTCTGGAACCACATTGTCCGTGCCTTTTCTGTGCTCAAATTCAATCAAAACTCCTGACTCAGAAAATTCGACTTGGTCGGTTCCACAAAAAAATCTGAACGTTGGCGAGCAGATTCAAGCTTACGACATTTTGTCTTCAAATCAGAAGTTGTAGTAATATCTTACAAAGCTAACTGTTGGGAAAAATACGGTCTGATGTTGTGCAAAAGGATTTCAAGCTGCTTCTCCTCCGGCAGTGGTGATTTCAGTCTGTTGAATAGGCATGCCACTACTGAAAAATAAATGTGTGTTGGCTCCTCCATTCCTTGTGTTCGTGAACGGATCTCACCCAGTAACCTGTAATCATAATCAACCGGGTTGAATTCTTCGAGCAACAAAGATTTTAATTCTGCCCAACTGTCAACCTGACTTTTAATGCCACGATACCATAGCAAACCCTGTTCTGAAAATAATTGAGCAGCTGAGTTGAACAACTTGCCGTCAGAAACACCATATGAAACTTGGAGCTCGTCGACACGTTCCAAAAATGAACGAGGGTCTGTGGTCCCGTTGAATCTCAAGTTCCACTTTGCCACATTCCTATCACCAGAACATTCCGCAACTGCTACTACTGGCACCGGTTCCACCTGTGTGTCGCACTGTTCAGGATGCTGTGCTCTTGTTGACAAGAAAAACTTTTCAGAGACTGACAATAAAAACTCGATTGCGCTAGACAACTCTGCCTTTTGTGACAAAACAGCAGGGTCATCCGACACAACTCGCAATAGCCTATGATGTAAGTGTCGTACCAAACCACGGCATCTGCTCAAACAATGTGCTGTAACAGATTTTTCACTAAGTTTTGCTTTTAATTCTTTAATTTTATCTGAAATAATTTTAAGTTCTGAACTACTTTCAAATTCTGTTTCCATGATTACCTCAGAGGGACACTCAATAAGAAGTTGTTTTAGTTGCTTTCTCAACAAAGGCACTGTAGATGTCGGTGTTTCAGACCTAATTGTCACTTCATAAGTAAGTTCATCTTTTAAGAGTGAATGTACTAAAATTTCTAAATCCATCGTTAAGAACTGGTGGTATTTCCTTCACAATCAATTTAAATAAAAGGTAATGTTAAATTATCCAACACTAAATCAGAGAAAACACAGTATTCAAGAAAATTCTTTGTAATTGTATTGACCACAACGACACACCACTTGTAACAATATTGTAATATTCACCCAATTGTATAAAATGTAATTTTAACAAAATGTATCAAATTTATAAATCACTGTATGGACTTTAAATTTAACAAAATGTATTCTTTGTAAAAACAAAATAAATTTTTAAGTTAAAACTGAAATCTTTCTTTGAAAGTATGAATGTGTACACAATACTAGATTGTTACCAAATGTAAAATCTGATATTTATGCCTGTTTAGTTACAGTTTATCATGAAAACAATATAACTTGAAGTTAACTTTAAAACATGAAACATGTAGGTACCTGAATATATAAATCTTATGATAACCCTAGTTTTATAAAAACATATAACACATAACATAAAACATGGAACAAAGGCTTAACACTTAAAAATTTAAAGGAAATAAAACAACCACACTTGTGTTTTTTTTTCACTTTATAACATTCACAATAGCAGCACACCACAACATAAAATTACAAACTAGAACCTGTGGTATTCCAACCTAAAAAAACGATTTCCATCTATGCCGCTACTGTTGCTTACCAACAAATTCTAAGCAAAATGTTCCAAAGAAAAGTATTAAATTGAAAAAAGAATCTTTACTGTGGTTATGTTGTTCAAGCACAAAAAATGACTTTTAAATGTTGTTCACACAATAAAAATGAAGCTAAATATTCTTATTTGAAAAATATATGACTCTAAGTTACACAAAATATATATATGACTCTAGTAAATACTTTCAAAATATGATTCTAAGTTAAGCAAAAATATATAATGACTCGACTGTAAACTTTTACCAAAACACAAAACACTCCCCTACTCTCTCCTACCCTCTCTCAATCAGTACTAAAATCATTCCATAAGTAAGCCAAAGGGGTGGGCTAGGACAGTTGTTACACACTCAATATACCCTGCGGTCCGGGCCCAGATATGAGAAAGTTGGGGATGTTGCTGACCAAAACACACCAAACATAACTTTAAATAAATGTGGGCGCCATTTGCCACGTGGTTCCCTTTGAATATTGCCCGCTGGGACCCACGAGACAAAAAGAATAAATTTAAGGTTGGAATAAAAAATGGTATGGGTTGAAACAGTCTATATTACTAATAAGTTGGTTTACACCTTACATGAGAAAAAAACAAAACTAGCTCAGCGACAGGGGTCGCTACATGGATTCTATTGGTTGGTGTGTGTCGGGTCGCAAAAAGAGTAAAGTTACAGTTTATATTAAATTATCATCCCTAATTGGAAAATACCACGGTTCACAATATTTAAAGGGTAAAAAAGCACCGAACTCGTGTGTCCTGTATTTACTAATGTGGGATTATTTAGACCTCTGAACTCCCTGGAGGATTATCATGTAGTTGTGGACAGCAACTCATCAGCACATGACGTGGCACGTGGTAGACCCAAAGACTATCGATGAAATTAATTTCCCATAGCTGAAACAAACGTGTAGGATTAACCAAACTGAAAAATAGACTTTGAACACGTTGTGGCTATGCAACATGGCGGCGTGGCGTGGGAAAAAATGTTTTCAACTTCTTACCAGGTCTTGTTAAAGCAGCAATCCTGATTAGCAGGATTTCAAACCGCCTGCTCCCTCCACCCGTTTGAAATTTTGCCTGGCTGACTCCTCAAGCCACGGCAAGTAACCTCGAAGATCCTGGCAAACCTTCAGGCCAGCGACCAGAAACAAATGATGGTCTGCAACTTGAGGTTTTACCTGTAATAAACACCACCTCAGAAAATGTTCATGGCATCTTACGAAGTCTGCCTTGAACAGATATCACTCCACTTACCTCAGTAGCGTTTTTCTCTCTATAAATTATTCGACCGACTTCGGCCGCGTTAAATAAAATAATCCAAATCCTTCCGCAACACAAATGTCATCTTTTTTCCTGAAAACTCAAGGCTCGCTTGGTGTTGCCCTAACCCGCTTCGATACTCCTTCTAAAACGTTCCGTTTTCCGAAATTCGAACACAATTGGAAATGAAATAAAATTACCAAATATAATAAACAAAATTTAACCTACAGAAATAAATATCTGTGCGTCTCCTGACTATAAAACTTTTGGACAAAACGCAAAGAACTGTCAATCGGCGCTTCAGCTAGCAAAAAGGTGTTCGCGCATAACTTCAACAAAAGTGTCAGATGGAAGAGCGTGACACGAGATGGCAACACCGTAGCTCCGAAATCTGCCTTCCTATTGGGCGTTGTTGCTATTGGTCAGAATCATCACGCGCGGCACGCGCCATCTTCTATCGTCTAATTCCTTGCTAAACTGAAGCGAAATTTGAGAGACTTTGCTCTGATTCTCAATGTTTATTATTTTCAAAGCCTTATGCAAATAATAAAAAATTCGAAAAGACATTTATTAAAGTTGCGACTGCTACAAAAAACAACCAATGACGTTAAAGGGGAGGTGCCAATTCCTGCAAAATACTGAAAACTACCATTGCGCTTCCGCGCCAAGATTTAAACTTGTGGATTGTCAGAACACAACGTTACAATACCCCCTCTCCTGAAAAAAAAGGCGCTGCCCTCAGCGTCCTCAAACTACAAAACCTACTATCAACACTAAAAACTCTATTGAACGCAACGATGCAACAAACCATGTCGACCGTCAACCCAAAAAAACATGAAATACCCTGGACGTACAACCCATCACCGCGACATCACATTTGACGACACAGGACATCCACCTAACGAGACAAAACGAAACAAAACAACACCGCACAAACAAAACATTTACAACGCAAAACCGTTGTAAACCGAAAAAGGAGTCGAAAACTAACTACGCTCCAAAAAAATTTAACATTCACTAAAATATGCGAATGCAACAACAGTTGTTGTGACTGTACAACAACTAAATATTCAAAATAAAAAAAACAAGTTCGTGACATAAATTTCAGTCACCCAAATAGAAAAAAAATCCATTATCCTTTAGTAACAACTCGTCGCAACATTGGAATATGAATTGAAAAGAAAATAAGTTTCACTAAATATGCGAATGCAACAACAGTTGTTGTGACTGTACAACAACTAAATATTCAAAATAAAAAAAACAAGTTCGTGACATAAATTTCAGTCACCCAAATAGAAAAAAAATCCATTATCCTTTAGTAACAACTCGTCGCAACATTGGAATATGAATTGAAAAGAAAATAAGTTTCACTACCTCCCTGACAAGAGCAAACAAAAAAATATATCAAGATTTACCCGAATCTACACCATGGTAAAAAAATAGATTCGACACTTGGTAACAAAAAGTGAATTCTAACTCATTAGAGATTCGAACCACACAAAAAACTAAACCAGGCCTCCATCTACCTATAGCTTGGCTACCGGCAATTCCCTGCTCTTTCACACCCAAATTCCTCCGCATGCAATCGTCATACATTCATTCATCACCATTTGTCCATTCATACTTCACCGTGCAAACTAATAGTGTCACACTGAAAATAACTGTAAACACCACACACAGACACACGCTTCGTGTGCCAAATTTTGTGTATTTGACACACTACTAGAGAAGATGTAATAAGTGCCCTAAGCTTTTAAATCCTTAATATGCCAAGAACCTATAGATTGACCATCAGAAACTCTTTCCAAATCATACACCAAAGGCGATAAAACTTTCTTTACCCTACATTTCTCAAATTTAGGTGCCAATTTTGCCATTTTAAATTTCTGCGCATCACTCTGAGTAAATGTTCTCTTCCACACAACATCACCTACAGAAAATGTTTCCGCTCTTCTTCTTAAGTTATAGTGAGTGGTGTTTTCAGCATGGGCTTTTAATAAGTGCTCGCGTACCTTTTCGAAAATCGTCTTTAAGACGTGAAATTCACCGGCGTATTCGTCCCTAGGTACCCCAGGTTCGTATTCCTTATCTGTGTCTCTATAAAAGGTACCACTGATGACGGGTTCCCTAGCATGTACGAGAAAAAATGGTGAAAATCCAGTGGACTCGTTCACGGCACTATTTATTGCTAACTGAATTTTCGGCAATTGTTCATCCCATGTACGATGATTATCTTTAACATAAGAAGAAACAGCTGTCATTATGGTTTTGTTGTATCTTTCAACCAAATTTACTTGAGGTGTGTAACGCGGGGTAAAATGGAGTTTCGGAACTTTATAACGTTCGAGCATTTGGCGGAACTCAGATCCTGTGAATTGCACTCCGTTATCAGCAATTACAGTTTCTGGGACGCCGTGTACTAATATTACGCGTTGTTCCAAGTTTTTCACCACTTTCGCACAAGTAGCACGTCTCATAGGAAAAATTAAACAATATTTAGAAAAGCAACAGGTAACTACCAAAAGATAAACAAACCCAGAACGAGACCTTGGCATTGGCCCAACGATATCTACGGATAAAACCTGAAATGGTCTATGGCAGACTTTCGGTTTACCCATTAAGCCTTGCCTTTTGTGATGGTTTGTATGTGGCGCAAGTGTCACAGTGTTTAATGAAATCAACAATGTCTTTGTACATTCCTGGCCAATAATACCGTAGACAAAGGCGTCTATGGGTTTTGAAGACCCCCAAATGAGCCGCTGTTGGTTCACAGTGGTTCTCCCTAATAATGGCCTCTCTCTGGTCTCTTCGTACCACCAGCTTCCAATCAAATTCACTCAATAAATTAAATTTACACTTTGAAAAACGATACAAATTACCATCCTTTACACAAAAATTAGGAAAATTAAGTGGATGCGACTTACAACCATTAAAAATTTTATCAAACCACTCGTCCTCCACAGAGTTGATCACGTTTAAGGTGTTAGCGTCCATAAGTCTGGATAACGCGTCTGGAACCACATTGTCCGTGCCTTTTCTGTGCTCAAATTCAATCAAAACTCCTGACTCAGAAAATTCGACTTGGTCGGTTCCACAAAAAAATCTGAACGTTGGCGAGCAGATTCAAGCTTACGACATTTTGTCTTCAAATCAGAAGTTGTAGTAATATCTTACAAAGCTAACTGTTGGGAAAAATACGGTCTGATGTTGTGCAAAAGGATTTCAAGCTGCTTCTCCTCCGGCAGTGGTGATTTCAGTCTGTTGAATAGGCATGCCACTACTGAAAAATAAATGTGTGTTGGCTCCTCCATTCCTTGTGTTCGTGAACGGATCTCACCCAGTAACCTGTAATCATAATCAACCGGGTTGAATTCTTCGAGCAACAAAGATTTTAATTCTGCCCAACTGTCAACCTGACTTTTAATGCCACGATACCATAGCAAACCCTGTTCTGAAAATAATTGAGCAGCTGAGTTGAACAACTTGCCGTCAGAAACACCATATGAAACTTGGAGCTCGTCGACACGTTCCAAAAATGAACGAGGGTCTGTGGTCCCGTTGAATCTCAAGTTCCACTTTGCCACATTCCTATCACCAGAACATTCCGCAACTGCTACTACTGGCACCGGTTCCACCTGTGTGTCGCACTGTTCAGGATGCTGTGCTCTTGTTGACAAGAAAAACTTTTCAGAGACTGACAATAAAAACTCGATTGCGCTAGACAACTCTGCCTTTTGTGACAAAACAGCAGGGTCATCCGACACAACTCGCAATAGCCTATGATGTAAGTGTCGTACCAAACCACGGCATCTGCTCAAACAATGTGCTGTAACAGATTTTTCACTAAGTTTTGCTTTTAATTCTTTAATTTTATCTGAAATAATTTTAAGTTCTGAACTACTTTCAAATTCTGTTTCCATGATTACCTCAGAGGGACACTCAATAAGAAGTTGTTTTAGTTGCTTTCTCAACAAAGGCACTGTAGATGTCGGTGTTTCAGACCTAATTGTCACTTCATAAGTAAGTTCATCTTTTAAGAGTGAATGTACTAAAATTTCTAAATCCATCGTTAAGAACTGGTGGTATTTCCTTCACAATCAATTTAAATAAAAGGTAATGTTAAATTATCCAACACTAAATCAGAGAAAACACAGTATTCAAGAAAATTCTTTGTAATTGTATTGACCACAACGACACACCACTTGTAACAATATTGTAATATTCACCCAATTGTATAAAATGTAATTTTAACAAAATGTATCAAATTTATAAATCACTGTATGGACTTTAAATTTAACAAAATGTATTCTTTGTAAAAACAAAATAAATTTTTAAGTTAAAACTGAAATCTTTCTTTGAAAGTATGAATGTGTACACAATACTAGATTGTTACCAAATGTAAAATCTGATATTTATGCCTGTTTAGTTACAGTTTATCATGAAAACAATATAACTTGAAGTTAACTTTAAAACATGAAACATGTAGGTACCTGAATATATAAATCTTATGATAACCCTAGTTTTATAAAAACATATAACACATAACATAAAACATGGAACAAAGGCTTAACACTTAAAAATTTAAAGGAAATAAAACAACCACACTTGTGTTTTTTTTTCACTTTATAACATTCACAATAGCAGCACACCACAACATAAAATTACAAACTAGAACCTGTGGTATTCCAACCTAAAAAAACGATTTCCATCTATGCCGCTACTGTTGCTTACCAACAAATTCTAAGCAAAATGTTCCAAAGAAAAGTATTAAATTGAAAAAAGAATCTTTACTGTGGTTATGTTGTTCAAGCACAAAAAATGACTTTTAAATGTTGTTCACACAATAAAAATGAAGCTAAATATTCTTATTTGAAAAATATATGACTCTAAGTTACACAAAATATATATATGACTCTAGTAAATACTTTCAAAATATGATTCTAAGTTAAGCAAAAATATATAATGACTCGACTGAAAACTTTTACCAAAACACAAAACACTCCCCTACTCTCTCCTACCCTCTCTCAATCAGTACTAAAATCATTCCATAAGTAAGCCAAAGGGGTGGGCCAGGACAGTTGTTACACACTCAATATACCCTGCGGTCCGGGCCCAGATATGAGAAAGTTGGGGATGTTGCTGACCAAAACACACCAAACATAACTTTAAATAAATGTGGGCGCCATTTGCCACGTGGTTCCCTTTGAATATTGCCCGCTGGGACCCACGAGACAAAAAGAATAAATTTAAGGTTGGAATAAAAAATGGTATGGGTTGAAACAGTCTATATTACTAATAAGTTGGTTTACACCTTACATGAGAAAAAAACAAAACTAGCTCAGCGACAGGGGTCGCTACATGGATTCTATTGGTTGGTGTGTGTCGGGTCGCAAAAAGAGTAAAGTTACAGTTTATATTAAATTATCATCCCTAATTGGAAAATACCACGGTTCACAATATTTAAAGGGTAAAAAAGCACCGAACTCGTGTGTCCTGTATTTACTAATGTGGGATTATTTAGACCTCTGAACTCCCTGGAGGATTATCATGTAGTTGTGGACAGCAACTCATCAGCACATGACGTGGCACGTGGTAGACCCAAAGACTATCGATGAAATTAATTTCCCATAGCTGAAACAAACGTGTAGGATTAACCAAACTGAAAAATAGACTTTGAACACGTTGTGGCTATGCAACATGGCGGCGTGGCGTGGGAAAAAATGTTTTCAACTTCTTACCAGGTCTTGTTAAAGCAGCAATCCTGATTAGCAGGATTTCAAACCGCCTGCTCCCTCCACCCGTTTGAAATTTTGCCTGGCTGACTCCTCAAGCCACGGCAAGTAACCTCGAAGATCCTGGCAAACCTTCAGGCCAGCGACCAGAAACAAATGATGGTCTGCAACTTGAGGTTTTACCTGTAATAAACACCACCTCAGAAAATGTTCATGGCATCTTACGAAGTCTGCCTTGAACAGATATCACTCCACTTACCTCAGTAGCGTTTTTCTCTCTATAAATTATTCGACCGACTTCGGCCGCGTTAAATAAAATAATCCAAATCCTTCCGCAACACAAATGTCATCTTTTTTCCTGAAAACTCAAGGCTCGCTTGGTGTTGCCCTAACCCGCTTCGATACTCCTTCTAAAACGTTCCGTTTTCCGAAATTCGAACACAATTGGAAATGAAATAAAATTACCAAATATAATAAACAAAATTTAACCTACAGAAATAAATATCTGTGCGTCTCCTGACTATAAAACTTTTGGACAAAACGCAAAGAACTGTCAATCGGCGCTTCAGCTAGCAAAAAGGTGTTCGCGCATAACTTCAACAAAAGTGTCAGATGGAAGAGCGTGACACGAGATGGCAACACCGTAGCTCCGAAATCTGCCTTCCTATTGGGCGTTGTTGCTATTGGTCAGAATCATCACGCGCGGCACGCGCCATCTTCTATCGTCTAATTCCTTGCTAAACTGAAGCGAAATTTGAGAGACTTTGCTCTGATTCTCAATGTTTATTATTTTCAAAGCCTTATGCAAATAATAAAAAATTCGAAAAGACATTTATTAAAGTTGCGACTGCTACAAAAAACAACCAATGACGTTAAAGGGGAGGTGCCAATTCCTGCAAAATACTGAAAACTACCATTGCGCTTCCGCGCCAAGATTTAAACTTGTGGATTGTCAGAACACAACGTTACAATACCCCCTCTCCTGAAAAAAAAGGCGCTGCCCTCAGCGTCCTCAAACTACAAAACCTACTATCAACACTAAAAACTCTATTGAACGCAACGATGCAACAAACCATGTCGACCGTCAACCCAAAAAAACATGAAATACCCTGGACGTACAACCCATCACCGTGACATCACATTTGACGACACAGGACATCCACCTAACGAGACAAAACGAAACAAAACAACACCGCACAAACAAAACATTTACAACGCAAAACCGTTGTAAACCGAAAAAGGAGTCGAAAACTAACTACGCTCCAAAAAAATTTAACATTCACTAAAATATGCGAATGCAACAACAGTTGTTGTGACTGTACAACAACTAAATATTCAAAATAAAAAAAACAAGTTCGTGACATAAATTTCAGTCACCCAAATAGAAAAAAAATCCATTATCCTTTAGTAACAACTCGTCGCAACATTGGAATATGAATTGAAAAGAAAATAAGTTTCACTAAATATGCGAATGCAACAACAGTTGTTGTGACTGTACAACAACTAAATATTCAAAATAAAAAAAACAAGTTCGTGACATAAATTTCAGTCACCCAAATAGAAAAAAAATCCATTATCCTTTAGTAACAACTCGTCGCAACATTGGAATATGAATTGAAAAGAAAATAAGTTTCACTACCTCCCTGACAAGAGCAAACAAAAAAAATATATCAAGATTTACCCGAATCTACACCATGGTAAAAAAATAGATTCGACACTTGGTAACAAAAAGTGAATTCTAACTCATTAGAGATTCGAACCACACAAAAAACTAAACCAGGCCTCCATCTACCTATAGCTTGGCTACCGGCAATTCCCTGCTCTTTCACACCCAAATTCCTCCGCATGCAATCGTCATACATTCATTCATCACCATTTGTCCATTCATACTTCACCGTGCAAACTAATAGTGTCACACTGAAAATAACTGTAAACACCACACACAGACACACGCTTGATGTCGGTGTTTCAGACCTAATTGTCACTTCATAAGTAAGTTCATCTTTTAAGAGTGAATGTACTAAAATTTCTAAATCCATCGTTAAGAACTGGTGGTATTTCCTTCACAATCAATTTAAATAAAAGGTAATGTTAAATTATCCAACACTAAATCAGAGAAAACACAGTATTCAAGAAAATTCTTTGTAATTGTATTGACCACAACGACACACCACTTGTAACAATATTGTAATATTCACCCAATTGTATAAAATGTAATTTTAACAAAATGTATCAAATTTATAAATCACTGTATGGACTTTAAATTTAACAAAATGTATTCTTTGTAAAAACAAAATAAATTTTTAAGTTAAAACTGAAATCTTTCTTTGAAAGTATGAATGTGTACACAATACTAGATTGTTACCAAATGTAAAATCTGATATTTATGCCTGTTTAGTTACAGTTTATCATGAAAACAATATAACTTGAAGTTAACTTTAAAACATGAAACATGTAGGTACCTGAATATATAAATCTTATGATAACCCTAGTTTTATAAAAACATATAACACATAACATAAAACATGGAACAAAGGCTTAACACTTAAAAATTTAAAGGAAATAAAACAACCACACTTGTGTTTTTTTTTCACTTTATAACATTCACAATAGCAGCACACCACAACATAAAATTACAAACTAGAACCTGTGGTATTCCAACCTAAAAAAACGATTTCCATCTATGCCGCTACTGTTGCTTACCAACAAATTCTAAGCAAAATGTTCCAAAGAAAAGTATTAAATTGAAAAAAGAATCTTTACTGTGGTTATGTTGTTCAAGCACAAAAAATGACTTTTAAATGTTGTTCACACAATAAAAATGAAGCTAAATATTCTTATTTGAAAAATATATGACTCTAAGTTACACAAAATATATATATGACTCTAGTAAATACTTTCAAAATATGATTCTAAGTTAAGCAAAAATATATAATGACTCGACTGAAAACTTTTACCAAAACACAAAACACTCCCCTACTCTCTCCTACCCTCTCTCAATCAGTACTAAAATCATTCCATAAGTAAGCCAAAGGGGTGGGCCAGGACAGTTGTTACACACTCAATATACCCTGCGGTCCGGGCCCAGATATGAGAAAGTTGGGGATGTTGCTGACCAAAACACACCAAACATAACTTTAAATAAATGTGGGCGCCATTTGCCACGTGGTTCCCTTTGAATATTGCCCGCTGGGACCCACGAGACAAAAAGAATAAATTTAAGGTTGGAATAAAAAATGGTATGGGTTGAAACAGTCTATATTACTAATAAGTTGGTTTACACCTTACATGAGAAAAAAACAAAACTAGCTCAGCGACAGGGGTCGCTACATGGATTCTATTGGTTGGTGTGTGTCGGGTCGCAAAAAGAGTAAAGTTACAGTTTATATTAAATTATCATCCCTAATTGGAAAATACCACGGTTCACAATATTTAAAGGGTAAAAAAGCACCGAACTCGTGTGTCCTGTATTTACTAATGTGGGATTATTTAGACCTCTGAACTCCCTGGAGGATTATCATGTAGTTGTGGACAGCAACTCATCAGCACATGACGTGGCACGTGGTAGACCCAAAGACTATCGATGAAATTAATTTCCCATAGCTGAAACAAACGTGTAGGATTAACCAAACTGAAAAATAGACTTTGAACACGTTGTGGCTATGCAACATGGCGGCGTGGCGTGGGAAAAAATGTTTTCAACTTCTTACCAGGTCTTGTTAAAGCAGCAATCCTGATTAGCAGGATTTCAAACCGCCTGCTCCCTCCACCCGTTTGAAATTTTGCCTGGCTGACTCCTCAAGCCACGGCAAGTAACCTCGAAGATCCTGGCAAACCTTCAGGCCAGCGACCAGAAACAAATGATGGTCTGCAACTTGAGGTTTTACCTGTAATAAACACCACCTCAGAAAATGTTCATGGCATCTTACGAAGTCTGCCTTGAACAGATATCACTCCACTTACCTCAGTAGCGTTTTTCTCTCTATAAATTATTCGACCGACTTCGGCCGCGTTAAATAAAATAATCCAAATCCTTCCGCAACACAAATGTCATCTTTTTTCCTGAAAACTCAAGGCTCGCTTGGTGTTGCCCTAACCCGCTTCGATACTCCTTCTAAAACGTTCCGTTTTCCGAAATTCGAACACAATTGGAAATGAAATAAAATTACCAAATATAATAAACAAAATTTAACCTACAGAAATAAATATCTGTGCGTCTCCTGACTATAAAACTTTTGGACAAAACGCAAAGAACTGTCAATCGGCGCTTCAGCTAGCAAAAAGGTGTTCGCGCATAACTTCAACAAAAGTGTCAGATGGAAGAGCGTGACACGAGATGGCAACACCGTAGCTCCGAAATCTGCCTTCCTATTGGGCGTTGTTGCTATTGGTCAGAATCATCACGCGCGGCACGCGCCATCTTCTATCGTCTAATTCCTTGCTAAACTGAAGCGAAATTTGAGAGACTTTGCTCTGATTCTCAATGTTTATTATTTTCAAAGCCTTATGCAAATAATAAAAAATTCGAAAAGACATTTATTAAAGTTGCGACTGCTACAAAAAACAACCAATGACGTTAAAGGGGAGGTGCCAATTCCTGCAAAATACTGAAAACTACCATTGCGCTTCCGCGCCAAGATTTAAACTTGTGGATTGTCAGAACACAACGTTACAATACCCCCTCTCCTGAAAAAAAAGGCGCTGCCCTCAGCGTCCTCAAACTACAAAACCTACTATCAACACTAAAAACTCTATTGAACGCAACGATGCAACAAACCATGTCGACCGTCAACCCAAAAAAACATGAAATACCCTGGACGTACAACCCATCACCGTGACATCACATTTGACGACACAGGACATCCACCTAACGAGACAAAACGAAACAAAACAACACCGCACAAACAAAACATTTACAACGCAAAACCGTTGTAAACCGAAAAAGGAGTCGAAAACTAACTACGCTCCAAAAAAATTTAACATTCACTAAAATATGCGAATGCAACAACAGTTGTTGTGACTGTACAACAACTAAATATTCAAAATAAAAAAAACAAGTTCGTGACATAAATTTCAGTCACCCAAATAGAAAAAAAATCCATTATCCTTTAGTAACAACTCGTCGCAACATTGGAATATGAATTGAAAAGAAAATAAGTTTCACTAAATATGCGAATGCAACAACAGTTGTTGTGACTGTACAACAACTAAATATTCAAAATAAAAAAAACAAGTTCGTGACATAAATTTCAGTCACCCAAATAGAAAAAAAATCCATTATCCTTTAGTAACAACTCGTCGCAACATTGGAATATGAATTGAAAAGAAAATAAGTTTCACTACCTCCCTGACAAGAGCAAACAAAAAAAATATATCAAGATTTACCCGAATCTACACCATGGTAAAAAAATAGATTCGACACTTGGTAACAAAAAGTGAATTCTAACTCATTAGAGATTCGAACCACACAAAAAACTAAACCAGGCCTCCATCTACCTATAGCTTGGCTACCGGCAATTCCCTGCTCTTTCACACCCAAATTCCTCCGCATGCAATCGTCATACATTCATTCATCACCATTTGTCCATTCATACTTCACCGTGCAAACTAATAGTGTCACACTGAAAATAACTGTAAACACCACACACAGACACACGCTTCGTGTGCCAAATTTTGTGTATTTGACACACTACTAGAGAAGATGTAATAAGTGCCCTAAGCTTTTAAATCCTTAATATGCCAAGAACCTATAGATTGACCATCAGAAACTCTTTCCAAATCATACACCAAAGGCGATAAAACTTTCTTTACCCTACATTTCTCAAATTTAGGTGCCAATTTTGCCATTTTAAATTTCTGCGCATCACTCTGAGTAAATGTTCTCTTCCACACAACATCACCTACAGAAAATGTTTCCGCTCTTCTTCTTAAGTTATAGTGAGTGGTGTTTTCAGCATGGGCTTTTAATAAGTGCTCGCGTACCTTTTCGAAAATCGTCTTTAAGACGTGAAATTCACCGGCGTATTCGTCCCTAGGTACCCCAGGTTCGTATTCCTTATCTGTGTCTCTATAAAAGGTACCACTGATGACGGGTTCCCTAGCATGTACGAGAAAAAATGGTGAAAATCCAGTGGACTCGTTCACGGCACTATTTATTGCTAACTGAATTTTCGGCAATTGTTCATCCCATGTACGATGATTATCTTTAACATAAGAAGAAACAGCTGTCATTATGGTTTTGTTGTATCTTTCAACCAAATTTACTTGAGGTGTGTAACGCGGGGTAAAATGGAGTTTCGGAACTTTATAACGTTCGAGCATTTGGCGGAACTCAGATCCTGTGAATTGCACTCCGTTATCAGCAATTACAGTTTCTGGGACGCCGTGTACTAATATTACGCGTTGTTCCAAGTTTTTCACCACTTTCGCACAAGTAGCACGTCTCATAGGAAAAATTAAACAATATTTAGAAAAGCAACAGGTAACTACCAAAAGATAAACAAACCCAGAACGAGACCTTGGCATTGGCCCAACGATATCTACGGATAAAACCTGAAATGGTCTATGGCAGACTTTCGGTTTACCCATTAAGCCTTGCCTTTTGTGATGGTTTGTATGTGGCGCAAGTGTCACAGTGTTTAATGAAATCAACAATGTCTTTGTACATTCCTGGCCAATAATACCGTAGACAAAGGCGTCTATGGGTTTTGAAGACCCCCAAATGAGCCGCTGTTGGTTCACAGTGGTTCTCCCTAATAATGGCCTCTCTCTGGTCTCTTCGTACCACCAGCTTCCAATCAAATTCACTCAATAAATTAAATTTACACTTTGAAAAACGATACAAATTACCATCCTTTACACAAAAATTAGGAAAATTAAGTGGATGCGACTTACAACCATTAAAAATTTTATCAAACCACTCGTCCTCCACAGAGTTGATCACGTTTAAGGTGTTAGCGTCCATAAGTCTGGATAACGCGTCTGGAACCACATTGTCCGTGCCTTTTCTGTGCTCAAATTCAATCAAAACTCCTGACTCAGAAAATTCGACTTGGTCGGTTCCACAAAAAAATCTGAACGTTGGCGAGCAGATTCAAGCTTACGACATTTTGTCTTCAAATCAGAAATTGTAGTAATATCTTACAAAGCTAACTGTTGGGAAAAATACGGTCTGATGTTGTGCAAAAGGATTTCAAGCTGCTTCTCCTCCGGCAGTGGTGATTTCAGTCTGTTGAATAGGCATGCCACTACTGAAAAATAAATGTGTGTTGGCTCCTCCATTCCTTGTGTTCGTGAACGGATCTCACCCAGTAACCTGTAATCATAATCAACCGGGTTGAATTCTTCGAGCAACAAAGATTTTAATTCTGCCCAACTGTCAACCTGACTTTTAATGCCACGATACCATAGCAAACCCTGTTCTGAAAATAATTGAGCAGCTGAGTTGAACAACTTGCCGTCAGAAACACCATATGAAACTTGGAGCTCGTCGACACGTTCCAAAAATGAACGAGGGTCTGTGGTCCCGTTGAATCTCAAGTTCCACTTTGCCACATTCCTATCACCAGAACATTCCGCAACTGCTACTACTGGCACCGGTTCCACCTGTGTGTCGCACTGTTCAGGATGCTGTGCTCTTGTTGACAAGAAAAACTTTTCAGAGACTGACAATAAAAACTCGATTGCGCTAGACAACTCTGCCTTTTGTGACAAAACAGCAGGGTCATCCGACACAACTCGCAATAGCCTATGATGTAAGTGTCGTACCAAACCACGGCATCTGCTCAAACAATGTGCTGTAACAGATTTTTCACTAAGTTTTGCTTTTAATTCTTTAATTTTATCTGAAATAATTTTAAGTTCTGAACTACTTTCAAATTCTGTTTCCATGATTACCTCAGAGGGACACTCAATAAGAAGTTGTTTTAGTTGCTTTCTCAACAAAGGCACTGTAGATGTCGGTGTTTCAGACCTAATTGTCACTTCATAAGTAAGTTCATCTTTTAAGAGTGAATGTACTAAAATTTCTAAATCCATCGTTAAGAACTGGTGGTATTTCCTTCACAATCAATTTAAATAAAAGGTAATGTTAAATTATCCAACACTAAATCAGAGAAAACACAGTATTCAAGAAAATTCTTTGTAATTGTATTGACCACAACGACACACCACTTGTAACAATATTGTAATATTCACCCAATTGTATAAAATGTAATTTTAACAAAATGTATCAAATTTATAAATCACTGTATGGACTTTAAATTTAACAAAATGTATTCTTTGTAAAAACAAAATAAATTTTTAAGTTAAAACTGAAATCTTTCTTTGAAAGTATGAATGTGTACACAATACTAGATTGTTACCAAATGTAAAATCTGATATTTATGCCTGTTTAGTTACAGTTTATCATGAAAACAATATAACTTGAAGTTAACTTTAAAACATGAAACATGTAGGTACCTGAATATATAAATCTTATGATAACCCTAGTTTTATAAAAACATATAACACATAACATAAAACATGGAACAAAGGCTTAACACTTAAAAATTTAAAGGAAATAAAACAACCACACTTGTGTTTTTTTTTCACTTTATAACATTCACAATAGCAGCACACCACAACATAAAATTACAAACTAGAACCTGTGGTATTCCAACCTAAAAAAACGATTTCCATCTATGCCGCTACTGTTGCTTACCAACAAATTCTAAGCAAAATGTTCCAAAGAAAAGTATTAAATTGAAAAAAGAATCTTTACTGTGGTTATGTTGTTCAAGCACAAAAAATGACTTTTAAATGTTGTTCACACAATAAAAATGAAGCTAAATATTCTTATTTGAAAAATATATGACTCTAAGTTACACAAAATATATATATGACTCTAGTAAATACTTTCAAAATATGATTCTAAGTTAAGCAAAAATATATAATGACTCGACTGAAAACTTTTACCAAAACACAAAACACTCCCCTACTCTCTCCTACCCTCTCTCAATCAGTACTAAAATCATTCCATAAGTAAGCCAAAGGGGTGGGCCAGGACAGTTGTTACACACTCAATATACCCTGCGGTCCGGGCCCAGATATGAGAAAGTTGGGGATGTTGCTGACCAAAACACACCAAACATAACTTTAAATAAATGTGGGCGCCATTTGCCACGTGGTTCCCTTTGAATATTGCCCGCTGGGACCCACGAGACAAAAAGAATAAATTTAAGGTTGGAATAAAAAATGGTATGGGTTGAAACAGTCTATATTACTAATAAGTTGGTTTACACCTTACATGAGAAAAAAACAAAACTAGCTCAGCGACAGGGGTCGCTACATGGATTCTATTGGTTGGTGTGTGTCGGGTCGCAAAAAGAGTAAAGTTACAGTTTATATTAAATTATCATCCCTAATTGGAAAATACCACGGTTCACAATATTTAAAGGGTAAAAAAGCACCGAACTCGTGTGTCCTGTATTTACTAATGTGGGATTATTTAGACCTCTGAACTCCCTGGAGGATTATCATGTAGTTGTGGACAGCAACTCATCAGCACATGACGTGGCACGTGGTAGACCCAAAGACTATCGATGAAATTAATTTCCCATAGCTGAAACAAACGTGTAGGATTAACCAAACTGAAAAATAGACTTTGAACACGTTGTGGCTATGCAACATGGCGGCGTGGCGTGGGAAAAAATGTTTTCAACTTCTTACCAGGTCTTGTTAAAGCAGCAATCCTGATTAGCAGGATTTCAAACCGCCTGCTCCCTCCACCCGTTTGAAATTTTGCCTGGCTGACTCCTCAAGCCACGGCAAGTAACCTCGAAGATCCTGGCAAACCTTCAGGCCAGCGACCAGAAACAAATGATGGTCTGCAACTTGAGGTTTTACCTGTAATAAACACCACCTCAGAAAATGTTCATGGCATCTTACGAAGTCTGCCTTGAACAGATATCACTCCACTTACCTCAGTAGCGTTTTTCTCTCTATAAATTATTCGACCGACTTCGGCCGCGTTAAATAAAATAATCCAAATCCTTCCGCAACACAAATGTCATCTTTTTTCCTGAAAACTCAAGGCTCGCTTGGTGTTGCCCTAACCCGCTTCGATACTCCTTCTAAAACGTTCCGTTTTCCGAAATTCGAACACAATTGGAAATGAAATAAAATTACCAAATATAATAAACAAAATTTAACCTACAGAAATAAATATCTGTGCGTCTCCTGACTATAAAACTTTTGGACAAAACGCAAAGAACTGTCAATCGGCGCTTCAGCTAGCAAAAAGGTGTTCGCGCATAACTTCAACAAAAGTGTCAGATGGAAGAGCGTGACACGAGATGGCAACACCGTAGCTCCGAAATCTGCCTTCCTATTGGGCGTTGTTGCTATTGGTCAGAATCATCACGCGCGGCACGCGCCATCTTCTATCGTCTAATTCCTTGCTAAACTGAAGCGAAATTTGAGAGACTTTGCTCTGATTCTCAATGTTTATTATTTTCAAAGCCTTATGCAAATAATAAAAAATTCGAAAAGACATTTATTAAAGTTGCGACTGCTACAAAAAACAACCAATGACGTTAAAGGGGAGGTGCCAATTCCTGCAAAATACTGAAAACTACCATTGCGCTTCCGCGCCAAGATTTAAACTTGTGGATTGTCAGAACACAACGTTACAGTACCTTATATGAAAATAACCCATTCTCCAATATGTCAACTAGGGATCTCATCATTACCCTGATAAAGTTTTTGTCTCAAACAGAAAATATAATGTCTGAACCGTCCAACGCTGCATCTGAAAATATAAATAGTGTAAATAAAAATCAAAATGGATCATATCTCATCAATCCTTCAGTGGAATTGCCAAAGTATAAATAATAAGAAAAGCGATTTATTTCACCTAATTAATGTATATAAACCTGTAATTATAGCATTACAAGAAACTTGGATTAAGCCAAACAGTATTTTTAATGTTTCTCATTATTTTATTCTAAGAGAAGACCGTTCTGATTCCCACGGTGGTGTAGCTCTTCTAATTAATGATTCTGTTTCCTTTCAGCATATTCCTATTACTCATAGTGTTAACCTATCAATCATAGCCGCTTCCATTAATAATATCTGTTTTGTTTCACTATACATACCTCATCCAACATCCTCTGTGTACAATGAACTAGATACCATCATCTCTCAACTCCCAAAACCCATTTTCATGATGGGAGATTTTAACGCTCAACACCAGGCATGGGGCAGTGCCAAATCTAACTGGTGTGGTTCCAGAATTTTAGATTTTTCAGATCTGAATAACTTTTGCATCCTAAATACAGGACTTCCAACACGGCGAACATTGCCTCATGAAGGAGACAGTGCGCCCGACCTTACAATTTGTAGTCCCAATCTAGCTTCCTCCTCCTTGACTTGGAGTCCATATATTCCACGTTTGGTAGTGACAAGTGGTCCTATTTTAATTGAATTTCCTTCAACTTTATTAAAAAATCAAAGTAGACGCCCACCTTGTTTGAAATTTAAACTTAACCAAAATGACAGTGACAGATGGGAAATGTTTAGGGAGCAAGTTGAACTGAGGATTTCCTCACTTCCTTCTATACAAGAAAACAACCGGACACAGAGTGCCGAGGCTTTTGCCTCAGTTTTGTTAGAAGCAGCTGACGAAGTTTTTCCAAAGAAAAAAACAAATGGGTATATGCCTTCCCCCCCGTGGTGGAACAGTGAATGTACAAAAGTAATAAAAGAGAGAAAAGAGGCTGAAATAAATTATAAAGATAATAGCTCATCCGAAAATTTTGATAAATTGATACAAATAATGAATCAAACCCGCAGTCTATTTAAAAAAAAAGAAATGGGAAAGTTGGAGAACCTTTTGTTTATCTATATCTCCTAACATTTCTCCTTCTGAGGTTTGGAATAATATTCGTAGGTTTAGATCTGCCTTTAAAGAACGAGTCCCTAAATGTATTGATGAAGGTGTAGCTGAAAGATTTCTGGACAAATTAGCTCCGCCATTTGTTCCTCAAGAACTAATATTAACATCACCTCAGTTGTCCTGTTGCCATAGAATAAAAGACTTAAACAATCTTAACTCACCTTTTAGTTTGACTGAGTTGAAAGGAGTGCTGTCCTATGTTAAAGATTCAGCTCCTGGTATTGATGGTATTCACGGCACTATGGACAGTTTAGGCATTATCACGACTGATATAAGATTAGCCTTTTCAAATAACGAATTTCTACTTGCAGCTTTCTTAGATATTTCTGCAGCATATGACAATGTTGATCTAGAACTTCTCAAAGTTAAATTAGATAAGCTCCAGGTTCCCCACCTATTGAGTAATTTTATCATTAATCTCCTTTCAGAAAGGCAAATACAAATTAATTTTGGTGATTCAAAGGTAAAATCAAGACTGACGTGGAAAGGCCTGCCACAGGGATCGGTACTCAGCCCAATTCTATATGCCATATATACTCATGACCTTGAATTTTCTATCGCTAATAACGTGAATGTGTTACAATATGCAGACGATTTAGCTATTTACGTATCTGGCCGATCTATATTTAAATTAGCATATTCGTTAAACAACGCTCTGGAGCTTTTAAAATCTTGGTTGGATAAAAATGCATTAAGTCTCTCTTTAAATAAAAGCTGTACAGTTTTATTCACTAAAATGCGCAGTCCACCTAGATTTTCGATTTCTTATGATGGTCAATTAATTCCCTCTGAAAATGAATTCAAATTTTTAGGTTTAATATTAGATTCAAAATCAACAGGTTTACCACACTGCTATTATGCTTAAGCACGTTGTGAACGACAACTTAATATTTTGCGATGTCTTTCGGGTGTTTGGTGGGGCGCCCACCCTTTTAATCTTAAGCTTTTGTATAACGCTATTATCAGAAGCATCCTGGATTATGGGACTTTCTTTTTAGAGCCGTGTAGCTTAGCTGCCATAAGTAAATTAGATGATATCCAATCTAAATCACTACGATTCATAGGTGGAGCTATGAAATCTAGTCTAAATGCTCTTCAGGTTGAATGTGCTGAATCTCCACTAAAGTTAAGAAGGCAAATGTTGTGTGATAAATTTCTCTTCCGCGCTTTTCAATTTTCTAACCATCCTCTATACAGCAAATTACAAGAATTATCAGAAAAAATTGAGACCTCTTCTTTCTGGACCAATAAACCCCTGTCTAGTCGTCAGTTTTCGTAAATTTATCTCCCTGCAAGCCCCTACTCACAGATCACAATACCTTCCTTTGTTTTCTACAAACTTCCCAGCTTTAGTTCTTGAACCTAATGTCCTCTTTAGTTTATACTTTTTAAAGAATGACCAAAATCCTGATGCATCTTTAAGACATCTTATTGATAGTGATTGGCCAGACTGGCATTATTTATACTGTGATGCATCTAAACACTCCGGTTCTGGTTTGGTTGGAATTGGTGTCTTCCATCAGCAATATAACATCCATCAAAAAATTAAACTTCCGCCTGAGACATCAGTTTTCACTGGGGAATGCTTTGGAATCCTAAAGTCACTAGAATATGTCCTAATAGCAAAACTTCAAAAAGCCATTATATTTTCGGATTCCAAGAGCGCTCTTCAATCTCTCCAAAGATTTCCATTTAAATTCTGCTTAGCTTGTGCTTATGTTACACAGTGTAGACAGCTGTTATTAACATGTAAAGAAAATAGATATGACATTCTTTTCGCGTGGATATCTGGCCATCATAACATAAAAGGAAATGAAATTGCCGACAAGCTTGCCAAGGACGCAATAAATTCTGGTGATATCTTCCCTTATAAAATATAGTGCCGGATCTCATTTCTCTTCCCAAGCAGCATTTACATGTCTGTTGGGAAGATAAATGGAATACTACGAGTCTTACTAAAGGAAGAGCTTATAAAAGAATTCAACAAACAATTCCTCTTAAGCCTTGGTTCTCT
Source organism: Agriphila geniculea (assembly GCA_943789525.1). Classification (NCBI taxonomy): domain Eukaryota; kingdom Metazoa; phylum Arthropoda; class Insecta; order Lepidoptera; family Crambidae; genus Agriphila; species Agriphila geniculea. The sequence goes on along the minus strand of OX038898.1, from coordinate 5,480,778 downwards.
AAAATACAGTTAAGTAAATTTGCTACATCCAGTCTTATCAGAATGCGCTTAGATCATGTTTGTGCTGCATCACATCTTACTAGGATAGGAATCTGCAACAACAGTGTATGTGCTTGTGGTGCTGATGACGAGGACCTCAATCACATTTTCTTTCAATGTTCGCTTCATGATTGCTCCTCTTTTTAGATTCCCTCGTATATGTTCCTCTCCCTACATTAATCCCAACTCTACTGAGCTGCATTAATCCAGACTTATATAATTTAATTTCTAAATTTTTAACTGAAAATAATATTAAATTCCTTAATATATATTAACTACCCTTATTTATTTTATTAATCATTATTATTTATTATCCATCTATTTCACTAAATTATCCTTACCTTGATCCTATTATTTTCTCCTAAATTTCGATCATCTCCTATATTATTAAAATTCCTTGGTTTCCCTTCCTTTACCTACTTGACATTGGCTAATGCACAAACCGTGCGAGCCAAAGGAAAGGAAAAAAAAAACACATTGACACATAAATTGTTATCAACACCATATATCGAGCCTACAGTTTTTTGTCATTTTGAAAAGCCTTAATTAGCTACGCTACAGTGCTCGTATACTGCTACGTGCTACAGCTTGCTACGAATTATAGAGCTACATAAATTAACGCGCTGGCAACACTGGCCGGTCTAGCTGTCAAATCTAAGCAGCTGATTTTAAAATTAATTTTAACTAATCTAATATTGTTTTCCTTTAGTAATATTGTTTTTAAAGTGTTTATTACAACTTAAATATTTTAAGGAAGTGTTTTCTGACAAATCCATTGGGTAGTTTTCGAATTACCAAAACGACCGAGCTTCACCTAGCCACCGCCAATGTTGTTATGGTGAACATTTCATAGAAAAGGACAAATCTGTGGAATACTACGCACTAAACCGGGGAAGTACTTTTGTTCCGTAATTTTATTTATATTATTTCAACATAAACTACATCACTAAGCCAATCAGACTGATTCTAAACATTTTATTTTTCAAAGCAACAGCGTAGGTAACTACCTACCTACCTTTATAAATAAACTCACGGCTTGTGTGGCATTTTGGTTCTCAATTATCCCAACTGTTCTTTACTACTTGTACAAAATTCACGTAAAGTGAGTAACGTCAATACTCAATACGAATTGGCAGAGTCAATTTCTCTTTACTTGACGTGAAGTGGAAGTAAAGTTGAGATGGTGACTACTATTGTCACAGACATTCACTAAACTGTTTACACTTTACAAACATTACACTACTCATAAATACAATACAGCTATAAGTAAACCCTACAATCAAAACATTGTGTAACCATTTTGCTACTTGAATACTATTAGTACTTACTTATTGATTTATTGGGGTCAGTCTGTCTGTTTAGTGTTATTGATATTTTTTTTCTTGTTTTGACTTAAACATTATCCATGTGTTATTGCTATAATTAATTAAATTAAGCATCTCATCATTCTATAGTGTCTCTAACTATAACCAAATAGTATCTGGATTAATTCTTTTATTTTTATAACTAATATAACATTCTTGTGTACCTGCATAATGATTAAACTTAACTAAAAGTATAAGACTAATGTTATAATTTAAATAGGTACTTACATACACTTACTCATAGTTAAAATAAAAAAGGAGTAGGTATAAATAAGTAAATTATTCCCAATTACTTAACAATTGTGGCCTACTGTCTTAAGTTTTTAATTTCTGTTTTCATCCAAGTATATTCTCTGATAATAAATATATAATCAATATTTGTTTTAAATAGTTCCTGATACTGTTGTTTGTAAACTTTCAGGACTTACATATTCATCATGCTGACCCGTAAGACTGCAGCACAAAGCACCGAGATGAAGTTGAGGCAGGCACTGCAGGAACTGAAGGAGTCTAGGGATACTTGCAGCCAGCTACTACGTGAGCGAGACGACAGTGAAGAAGAAATCAGCAAAGTCATTGCTCGCAACTCTCAACTGAAGATTGAGATGGCTCAGATGCATTCTGAGCACATGGAAGTAATACGCCAAAGAGACCAGCTCGAGAACACCGTTAGCGGCTTTGATGATCAGTGCAGCACTTACGAGAGGGCCCTGAACCGCATCACTGATTTGGAACGGGAGCTGAACGATGCTAACAGGCAAATATTAGACTTCAAGGAGCAGCAGCAACTTCAAGAAGTGGACCATACACAGAGTCTTTTTGAGGAGCTCATGATGTCTTCACCTGCTGTACAGTCGGCAGAACAGTCAATTACCAAAGACAATTATTTTTACCTCGACCTCAAATTTTAGGTGCTAAGAAACTAAAGAAATATATTAAAATACGTAAATTTATTAAAAAAACAAGAAAACTAATTAGGAAAAATAATTGTTTTTCTAAAAATATTGTTTTAAGAAAAGAACGAATTAGCCTCTTAGATTCATTGGAAATTTATAGTAGTAAATTAACTGAAAGCAGGCAAATGTATGACCGGGACACTAAAAAAATGCAATTTAAAATCATTCAGTTGCATGAGTCACTTGAACTTGTGCAAAAGAAGTACTCTCTTGCGCAGAAACAAATTGATGAGCACATCAAATCTGCCACAGAGTTAGTGGAACTCTGCAATTACAATGCAGACCGGTATGATTCCTTAGTAAATAGTCAACTTATTGTTGAATCTTCAGTTATTCACAATAATGATTCTGATGTAAATAAAATTTGCCAATCTACACAGAGCCCCTGTCATTCATCATCCTGCATAGAAACATTACAAAGTAGCTATAGTAAATGCACGTTCAAACCAGCATTATCTTTTAACTCAAAGGAGGCAAAAATAATTATGTTTTCAGACAAATTAGGTCAGGGATTAGGTTTAGCCCTAAGAGATAAGCTCTCTAAAAAACTAATTAATATTTGTACTCCTGGTTTATCTTTTAACCAAATTGTACAAAATATTAATAAGTCACATATTGATGACGCCACAACAGTTGTAATATTATGTGGGGACAGTTCCCATATTACAAAAAGGGACATTCTTAAAAATATTAATATTCTATTAACATTACAGTCTGAAACGAGATGTAAAATAATAATTAGCGCTTTCCCTTATGCAAGTAACTTAAACTGGGATCAAAATAAGCGCATTTTTGATTTAAATTTGTATATATATAATTTGATTTGTCGTCACAGTGACGTTATTTTATACTTTGACGTTAATAAATTTATTAACACTTTTATATTGACTCCAGATAGTATGTATCTGCCGAAAAAATTTAGGATGCAAATAGCTAATTTGTTAGCTTACAATTTACAGGACTCTGTTACAGCTGTAACTAAGTCCATAAAACCGAGTATTAGTACTTCATCTACTACTCGGCATATTGTTTCAAATAAAACAGTGACAAACTCAGATTTAAACTGAGGCACAACCCAACTAACAATTTTACGTCGTACAATGGTCGTACAAACGTTTTCTTATTACCACTGGTCGCAAAAGATAGGTCACACTAACGTTATAATAACGTTTACTCAACGCGAAAAGGGCCCCATTTATACGACCTACATTGTTGTTTAATGGTCATACCAAAGTCACAAGATTACCACTTTCATCGTACAGTAGTCGCAGCAAAACTTTACAACGACTTTTTCGTTATATTGTGGTCATACAGATGTTTTTGAATGACGAAAACATTGTATATGAGTCAAGTAACAACACTTGTACGACTGATTTTTAGTGTTTGTCAGTGACTTGTGTTTGTGGTTATGTTTCGAGATCTGAGTGCAAAATAAATCTATTACAAGAAATAAAAGGTGAGTATTATTTAACTTTCATATCTTGCTAACTGTGTCTGTCTCTCATACCGTTTAGTTCGTCTGGGAATTAAAGTTTTATGATAATATACCTATGTAAATACTATTCATATTTTCATGCCCCTTCGTAATTTTGCGTTTGAAACATATTTTTTTTTATTAATAAAATTATGTTTAATTCTACAAATGTCAGCCATGTTAATTTTGTCGCACACTAATCTCTATATGACGTTTTAAAGACAAAAAGTCATTTTAAGGTTATTTGAAGACCAAGTTAAGCCGCCATTTTGTTAAACGTCGTTTAAAAGTCGAAACTTGACTCCAATGCGACTACAAGTCGTACAGACGTTTTGGCTAAAACTTTAATATAACGTCGTATAGTTTAAGTCGTGCCGACGTTACTATGACCAGTTTATTATGACATATTTGTCGCACGACTAAAAAGTTAGATTTAATACGTCTATATGACTTAGCAGTCATCTCATTACTATTGTGAGACTGCTATCCGACTTAAAGTCGTACAAGTCAGAACTTATATGACGATTTTGCTTGTTGGGAAGACAACAGCCAGGCCTAATTGTATCAATATAATTAGTCAAAATATTCAGGGCCTGTCTGGCAAAGATCTAGAATTAGAATTATTTGTTGAATGTCATAATATTCAAATCATTTGCATTACAGAACACTGGCTAAAGCCTGGTGATATGTCATTTAATCTAAATAATTTTCAACTAGCAAGTGCGATGGTTAGGCAAACAACTGTTCGTGGCGGTTCTGTAATTTTTGTGAATAATTATATAAAGTATAAAGAAAGAAAGGATATTGTGAACCTTTCATCAGAGCGCCATGTGGAGTTGTCTTGTATAGAATTAGATAGCATGATTATTGTGTCTGTATACCGCCCCCCTAAGGGTATCTATGAAATCTTTGAATCTGTCATGGAAGATGTTCTAAAAAAGTTAAGGTTAAAAAATAAACCAGTAGTAATTTGTGGCGATTTTAATATTGATATTCTTGAGAGCAATTCTTCGACCACTCGTTTTCTGGCATTATTTAAATGTTTTAATTTACATAATAAATTTTTAGAACCCACACGGGTAACTGAACACTCCGCCACTTGCATAGATAATGTTTTTTCAGAATGTGATCCGAAAAACAAATTTGTTTTTAGTAATATTTCATCCGACCATTACGGTTTGAAAGTTTCATACGCTGTGAACGTCATAGATACACCTAAGACTGTAGAATGCAAGCCTATCACAAAAAAGGGATTGGACAATTTTAAAAACAACATTGATGAACAAATCTCTTTATTGCCATGGATTTCGGATAATCCTGATGTTCTGTATGAGAACCTCTTTCATTTAGTTACTAATGAGTTCGATAAATCATTTAAAACCAAGACTATTAAATGTACTCAGAAGCTACGGTTCTGCGATTGGGCTACGACAGGTATTTATAAAAGTAGAAACAGACTTTATGAACTTTACAAGCTTAGAGAAACTAACCAAAGCCCAGGTTTCTTAGAACATGTTAAAAAATACTCGAAGACTTTCAAAATAATTTGTGCAGTTGCAAAGTCTTACTGCATTAAAAAGCAAATTAAAAACTCGAGTAACAAAACTAAAACAACCTGGGATATCATCAATCGTGAAACTGGTAAAACTAAAGCACGAGAAAATAACCTAACGCTTAATATTAATAATGTATTAATAAAATCAGATAAAGAAATTGCTAATATTTTTGATAAGTTCTTTGTAAACATACCAGTAGAAACTACATCAAGTTTGGATTCCTCACCAGCGGCTGCTGTATCTATGCTTAAGGGACATGTGGCTGAAAGTGATTCATTGTTTAATTTTAAATGTATTAATGCTTTAGATATAATCAAAGCTTTCAATTCTCTAAAAATGAAAAGCTCCACTGATTTATGGGGCATATCAGTTAAGGTTATTAATAATATTGTGCATACTATTGCCCCTTATCTTGCTGACATTTTTAATCGGTGTATTGATCAAGGAATATTTCCTGATCTTATGAAGTTTAGCAAGGTAATACCATTGTTTAAATCAGGAGATAAAGAAGACCCTAGCAATTACAGACCAATATCGATATTACCTGCCCTAAGCAAAATTTTTGAAAAAATAATACTCGAGCAATTATTAGGTCATTTTAATGTAAATCAACTTCTGCACACCAAACAATTTGGCTTTACGAAAGGTCGTTCCACAACTGATGCTGGGGTTGCGCTTTTGAAGCATGTCTTTGAGGCTTGGGAGGGGTCTCAGAATGCCCTTGGCATTTTCTGCGACCTGTCCAAGGCTTTTGATTGCGTGGACCACTGGACGCTGCTGTTGAAGCTAAATCATTACGGTGTAAAAAATAATGCCCAAAAATTAATACTGTCGTATCTCAGTTCAAGGACTCAAACAGTTAATATCAATGGAGTAAGTTCATCAGGTTCTCATGTAAAAATGGGCGTTCCGCAAGGCTCTATTTTGGGCCCTTTCTTATTTTTAATATATATAAATGATCTACCCTTTTTTGCAGAGAGGTTCTGTGATATTGTTTTGTTCGCGGATGATACTTCTTTAATATTCAAAGTTGACAGGAATAAAACTGATTTTGACGATGTGAACAAAGCACTCTCGCAGGTTCTTACTTGGTTTAATGTAAATAATCTCCAGCTTAATCCTAAGAAAACCAAATGTGTTAAATTCACTTTACCTAATGTACAGGCGAATCCCACTGAAATTGTAATCAATAATGAGAAATTAGATTTGCTCGATTCAACAGTTTTCTTGGGTGTAACTCTTGACAGTAAACTTCAATGGAATATGCATATCAAAACGTGGTTACAAGAATAGAAAATCGTTCATATTGAAGTTAAGTTTACCCCTTAAGTAATAAGCCACTTACAATATTATTATTCATTTATAATAACCTTCTATTCGCCTCACTTTCATGGTCTGTGGGAGGCAGGAGTAAATTCTTGCAACTATCACCTACGTCGTGTAGTAGGCAAAGCCACAGAATAACCAATAGTACAAGTAATGTGCAACTTATATTTGTGGAGTTAAGAACAGTGCTTTTGCAAATTGAGGCCGTCCTAAGCTCCAGATCTTTTATTTTGTCTCCGCTTTCCTCAGATCCTAAAATCCTATCTCTTTTAACCACAGCTCACGTTCTTGTTTGTCGACCGGTAGTGGTCGACTAACAGGAACGTGTGCTCAAAAGCACCTGCCTGCGATGACCTTAGCGATGTTCCTGCTCATCGTTTGAGACAACATCAGATGGACAACAAATTGCCACCTCTGAAGTGGAGCTTGGGGCGAGTGCACAGAACCATCCCGAGCAAGGATGGCGTTTCAAGGGCAGGTATACAGACATTATGCACAAGCGTGTCTCTTCTCTGCAAAGCAGAGTACGTTCCATCATTCTCCGACTTTTCTTGGTGCATCCGTACCAGAGACCTATCATCTACAACTCCTTGGCATGACGATTTCTTATAATTTGAACATCGGCGAATATACAATATGTTTGGTTAGCGATGTCGGAGGTTTTAAAGGCAGATAGTATGATAAATTTTATCGACAAACCCCCCCCCCCCCTCACATGTTGGGGTCTATCCCCTCTCCTATTGAAATGACCGGCATTTTAAATTTGACTTTTTATTTTAGATAGCTCTGCCAAAAAATATTAATTTCTCCGGATTTGAAAGTCCTACAGTTATAAAAAATACTTTTCGAAAGCTAATAATATCACCACACGTTGGATCATGAAGTGCTACTACAGGCTATGAAGGAATGTGGTATCAGGGGGCCTGTGAGCGAGTGGCTTCTCCAGTACCTAAGGCATCGCCAGATGCAGGTGCGAGTTGCCGGAGAGGAGGGAGAAACCGCTAACGTAACTCTAGGTGTTCCGACTGGCTCCGTGTATGGCCCAGTAGGGTACATAATGCACGTGAACAGCGTGACCAATGTGCTTGAACACAGTCAATTAGTTATGTATGCCGACGACATGTGCCTACTGTACTCGTCAGATGATATAAAAAATATACATGATCGAATACAGTCGGATTTTGATAATGTGACTAAGTGGGCGCATGATAATGGCATTTTACTTAACATAGATAAGACCAAATGTCTACATATATTTTCACCATACAACTCTATAGCAAAAAATGTTAATTTCACATCTCTAGGCATAATAGGTCACTCGTATTCCTGCCTACATCAGAATAAATTAAACTGCTCTTGTCCGAAGATAGAATATGTACAAGATTTTAAGTACTTAGGGGTTTACATACATCAGCATATGAATTGGAAAAAACAAATAGAAACGGTGTGTTCTCGATTAAGACCTGTACTTGGAAAGTTCTATCATCTTAAACGCTCTCTAAACAAAAGGACATTATTTGTTATTTATTTCGCACTTGTTGATTCTATTATAAGCTATGGACTTGCATCTTATGGACTTACATTTAAGACCTATTTAGAGAAAATTAAAAAATACAATTCAGATTTTTAAAGCATTTTGTTAATAGAAAGAAGAGGAAAAACTTAACAATAGTTATGATCTATTTAAATTTTGTAAAATAATGCCTATTGATGTTAAAGTAAATTATATGATAGCTTTAGAACAATTTGAGTCAGACATGAATAAAGAGATAAGATTATATACGTATAATACCAGACAATCAAAAAAAATTAAGTACAAAGAGCCAAATACAGGTAATTATTATAAACAACGGACAAGATCTTATGTTACACCCAGAATATTCAATAAACTTGGTTTAACCAGCAATAATTTAAAGTCCAAGTATTCTATAAAAAAATATTTGAAGAAAGCTTTCTCAGATATGTATTAATAAGTAGCTAATGTATATTGCACTCTGTTAATGTTTCTAAGGCCTGTTTCACAAAGTCCGATTTAGTTCAGTACTTAACAAGTAATTTCATATAAATTGTTTCATCTTAAAATAGATCAGAAGTTAGTGCCATAACATAGATTGTGAAACAGGCACCAAATGTAAATTTATTTAAATTAACTTCAACACCTATATTGAATTATGTCTTTTGTTAAGAACTAGAGCATAGTTTTTTTACATTTCGCCGACAAACTGTTATGCAGTTTGGCGAAAGTTAAATTTGTAATTTTTTTTGTATCTTTTACAGTGATAATTAAATAAAAAAAAAAAACCTATCAAGTTCACAAACTAATTATGTAAACTTTTAACTTTAATAGGTCATAAAAAATTGCTAAATTAAATTGTAATCCGAAATTAGTGTGTTTTTAGGGTTCCGTACCCAAAGGGTAAAAACGGGACCCTATTACTAAGACTCCGCTGTCCGTCTGTCTGTCTGTCTGTCTGTCTGTCTGTCACCAGGCTGTATCTCATGAACCGTGATAGCTAGAAAGTTGAAATTTTCACAGATGATGTATTTCTGTTGCCGCTATAACAACAAATACTAAAAACAGAAAAAAAAATGAATATTTAAGGGGGGCTCCCATACAACAAACGTGATTTTTTTGCCGTATTTGCTCGCTATTAATAACGACTACAGGTAGACAGTTGAAATTTTCACAGATGATGTATTTCTATTGTTGTTATAACTATAAATACTAAAAACAGAAAAAAATAAATGTTTAAGGGGGGCTCCCATACAACAAACGTGATTTTTTGCTGTTTTTGGTACGAAACCCTTCGTGCGCGAGTCCGACTCGCACTTGGCCGGTTTTTTAAACAACCAAGATAATTATTTTACAAACTGCTTGCAGAAGTTAAGTCATGAATTTAACAACTTAACAACTTTTACTTTACTTTAAAAGTTATCGACAGCGTTTCTTTCTCATTGTATCTATGTTTCTTTACTTTTTAAGATTCCATACCCAAAGGGTAAAAACGGGACCCTATTACTAAGACTCCGCTGTCTGTCTGTCACCAGGCTCTCATGAACCGTGATAGCTAGACAGTTGAAATTTTCACAGATGATGTATTTCTATTGCCGCTATATCAACAAATAGTAAAAACATAGTAAAATAAATATTTAAGGGGGCTCCAATATAACAAACATGATTTTTTTACCGTTTTTGGTACGGAACCCTTCTTGCGCGAGTCCGACTCGCACTTGGCCGGTTTTTTTTTTTAGTTTTTCTCACAGATCTCAAAAACTAGGACATTACTGTCCAAATTTTTTGCATTTTTATAATACACAGGAATATTATCTACAAATCGTTATAAAAATAATTGTTCATAAAAATAGTTGCATATTTCGAGAGTAATTGTTGTTTAAATTTGACCCTAAAAAGCACTAAAAGTAATTTTTTTATGGTACAATTACATTTATTTTTAGATAAAATTACCAACTTAATTTAAAAAATTCATAAAAAGTTTTTAAATTTGTCCATTTCCGAAAATATTTTTTTATTGGTTACATAGGGGTCATCTTCAAACAACAATAACTCACGAAATATTCAATTCAGAGTAATTATTTGATGTCTTTTTGTAGATAATATTCATGTGTATTATAAAAATCCAAAAAATTTGTACATAATATCCTAGTTTTTGAGATCTGTGAGAAAAAACTAAAAAAGCACACTAATTTCGGATTAAAATTTCCTTTAGTAATTTTTTATGACGTATTTAAGTTAAAAGTTTACATAATTATTTTTTTAACTAGATAAGTAATATTATTAGCTTTTTTATAACTGTAGGACTTTTAAATCCGGAGTTATTTATATTTTTCGGCAGGGCCATTAATAAAAAGTTAAATTAAAAATGCCAGTCATTTCAACAAGAGAAAGAGAGGGAATAAACCCCAACATGTGGGAGGTTTTGTCGATAAAATTGGTTATATTATCTGCCTTTAAAATCTCCGACATCGCTAACCAAACATATTGTATAGAGTCCATAGCGGGAACCGCTGCGAAAAATCTTGGAATCCTCTCAATGGTTAAGCGTTACTTCTCCCCGCATCAGCTGCTTCAACTTTACAAAGCGCAAATCAGACCGGTCATGGAGTACTGCTGTCACCTATGGGACAGATTAGCCAAATACCAGCTTGCCATTCGGGACTCGGTCGAAAAACGGGCTAAGCAACTTATCGGAGACCCCGAACTCACGAATGCCAAACTAAGTAGCCTCGACCACCGCCTTAGAATAGCTTGTTTGTCGGTATTTTACAAGATGCACTTACGAGAATGTGCGAAGGAATTACACGAATCAATTCCACCAGCCTCATTCTACCCTTAAAGCACTAGACGCAGATTAGCTTACCACCCTTATGTTGTTGATAGTCAAGGTCAAAAGTCAAAAATAGCTTTATTTATTAAGTAGGTACTTTTGAATCGTCCATATTTTCCTACCACCCGTTCAAGACTTTTTTAACTGACAAAAAGAACGGGCGTAGAAAACTTATCAGCTTTAACAGCCATAAGTAACAATATTTACAAACTTAAATATACACATCAACTTTGTCTAGGGATACAGGTGTTATATTCATACAAACGAGGTAACTTTGAAGCCTTGGTTTTCTGCCAGGGATGTACCGTGCTGTGATCTGATGATGGCCATCCAGGGACTGAATGGAATAGATTCCGATCGCTATACACACCCAAATGATCTGATCAGCATTCTAAAAGATTAATGAGTCAGAGTTCTCAGTTTGAGGATTTCCATACATTTTCATCTATTTTCGCGGTTTTTTTAAACATTTCCTTTACGTTTTAAGAATGTTGGTCAGATCAGTTGGGTGTGTATAGCGATCTGAATCTCTTCAATTTACTCTCGGATAGCCGTCATCAGATCACAGCACAGTATATCCCTGGCAGGAAACCAAGGCTTCAAAGTTACCTCGTTTGTATAAAAATAACACCTGTATCCCTAGACAAAGTTGATGTGTGTACGAGTATATCGATATTCCAACCATACGCAATAAGCATTTTGCTAATACTGTTGTAATGCGAACAGCTAAGGAACAGGCTAGAGTGAATAGATTTTATCTAAGTGAGCATGCTTCATCGCAGTCTGCATCGTCAATTAACACCGTGATGTGGACAAACGCTTACTTATTTTCAATAAAAAAAGACCACTTTGGGCGTTGTTCGACATGCATACGCCAAGATCTGCCCTCTCATTCACGACGAGGAATCTATGCTTTAAAAACTTTAAAACTGACTGCTTTCAAGGCTGGGGGTATGTTGAGGATTAGAAGCAATAACGAAACGCAGATTGTCTTCACTCAAGCTCCTACACGCTGCATCACGTGGGAATCGAACCGGCGCTGCCATTGTTCCTAACCCCTCTCTCTTCGGTCATTGTACCATTTCAAAATTAAAATTTTATAGACGCTAATAGTAGGTATGAACCTATATACTAAAAAAAGTTGGGAGTAACAAGTCGTGATAAAGTTTGGCCACATGATAGAATCTGATCTGTAGGCTGTTTCTAACTAATATTGAGCTGGGCCAAACTATCCTTACGAGGGCAGTTTGATATGTCCGTGACTTTAAGGTTGAATACAATATTTTTTCATAATTCAATTTTCCTGTCTTAATTTAGAACTCTTTGCTGAGCTTATGCTGTTGCATTTTTTTAATTAGCGCGAAATTAAAAAAAATGGAAGGATTTATGCAAGTGAGGTCGGGATATTCTTTTATAACGGAGAAAAACGAATTTTGCGTATTGATAAAATACTACTTTTTACGTAGTAAAACCATTAAGCAGACGGAGGATAAACTAAAAAAATATTATGGGGACTCTGCTCCATCTCATGGAATGGTTCATAAGTGGTTTACTGAATTTCGTTGTGGTCGTACCACCACAACTGTCGCCGACGGCCCAGCCGATTGAGGTCACCACTTAGGATATTGTTAGCAAATCCACGACATTGTTATGGCAGGCCGTCAAGTAAAGATACGCGAGATAGCTGATGCTATTCACATCTCTATCGAACGAATTTTTCATATTTTGCTCGATATTCTCGGCATGAAAAATCTTTTTGCAAGATGGGTGCCGCGTTTGCTGACAGTCGGCCAAAAACGAACTCGTGTAACAACTTCTAAACAATCCTAGGTTTGTATAACCGCAATCCAAGTGATTTTTTTCGTCAGTACGTAACACTTGACGAAACGTGGGTCTACCATATACGCCAAAGACGAAGCAACAGTCAAAACAGTGGACTTCTACCGGTGAACGTGCTACGGAGAAGGCAAAAACTGTTTGTTCGGCTGGTAAAGAGACGGCCACTGTCTTTTAGGACAGCAAAGGTTTTATTTACATCTATTTTTAGGAGAAAGGCAAGACAATTACCGGAGCTTACCATGTTGCTTTGTTGGATAGATTCAATATAGAGCTGCTGAAGAAAAGACCGCATCTAGCAAACAAAAAATTTTATTTCATCACGACAATGCTCCGGCCTACTCGTCGGCAACCGCAACATCAAAACTTGTGGAATTGCGATACGACCTATTGCCACACCCCCCGTTTAGACCAGATTTGGCCCCGTGTGACTTTTTCCTCTTCCCAAACATGAAGAAATGGCTTGGTGGATAAAGATTTTCATCCAATGAAGAAGTGATAGCTAAAACAGGAGCCTATTTTTCAGGGTTTGATAAAAACTATTTTTTGGATGGGTTGAAGAAGTTGGAACATCGTTGGTCGAAGTGTATAGAGCTGAAAGGAGATTATGTAGAAAAATAAAACAAAATATTCTTTAAAAAAAATTTTCTTCTTCACAAAGTCACGGACTTATCAAACCACCCTCTACATACAGTTCCATACGGCAGCGGGTTGAATTGCGCACTTTTCCGGCCTCATTCTAAAAACTATAACAATTCAGGTTAAGCTAATAGGTCAAATGCGGTATCATTTTCGGATAAATCAATAACGTAAAACTTATTTCTGATATAAAAAAAAACAATTTATCAAGCAGTTTCTGAAAAATTACACAATAACCAACATTTTTAAACTTCATTTTTTTAGTTTAGGTATTGGCACTTGTTTCAGTATTTTCAAAAAAACTACTTAAACGAAGCCTTTTTCAGGTTAATTTGTTATATGCTTTTGTTATGCTAACTATATTTTATACAATTTGAGCTTAACTCAAGTAGTTTAAGTCCATTGTTTGCGGACATACAGCTAGTCAAAAATATGAATTTTTTCACGAAATAAAAAAGGTTTCCGTTTCGTTCAGAAACATTTTTCAGGTTTTTTGTTTATATTTCTGTAAAGTTAATTAAACTTTCTACTATTTGAAGTTAATTTGAGTAGTCTAGGTCTATTGGTTGCAGAGAAATAGCTGGTTAAAAATGGGTTTTTTATTGAAATTAATTGAAAAAATCTTATCTTTGACTAGCTGTGTCTTTGCAACTAGTAAACCTAGACTACTCAAGTTAGGCTCAAATTGTAGAAAATTTAATTAACTTTACAGAAATATAAACAAAAAAAACTGAGAAATGCTTCCAAACGAAACGGAAACCCCTTTTATTTCGTGAAAAAATGCATATTTTTGACTAGCTGTGTCTCCGCAAACAATGGACCTCAACTACTTGGGTTAGGCGCAAATTGTATAAAATATAGTTAACACTTAGAGCATTCATTCATCTAAGAGTTAACATAACAAAAGCATATAACAAATTAACCTGAAAAACGCTTCTTTAAAGTAGTGTTTTTGAAAATACTGAAACAATTGCCAATACCTAAACTAAAAAAATGAAGTTTAAAAATGTTGGTTATTGTGTATTTTTTCAGAAACTGCGTAATAAATTGCATTTTTTATACTAGAAATAAATTCTACGTTATTGATTTATCCGAAAATGATATCACATTTGACCTATCAGTTAAACCTGAATTGTTATAGTTTTTAGAATGGAGTCGGGAAAATTGCGCTATTCAAACCGCCGCCGTATGGAACTATATGTAAGGATAGCTTGGCCCAGCTCAATATTAGTTAGAAACAGCCTACAGATCAGTTTCTATCATGTGGCCAAACTTTATCACGACTTGTAACTCCCAACTTTTTTTTGTATAGAGGTTCATACCTACTATAAATGGTTTTCAACGCACAAGTAGGTATCATTTATAGTCCTTAGTAATTTCCAAAATTAGACCATGACCGTTATCTCTCCTTTGTACCAAAGGTCGCAATACGGTACATTGTTATTTGCCAACTACCTACTTTAATTAATATACGCACAATTAATCAAAATAATTAAAGTCCTTCAAAAACCCCACTGACGCATCGGATCGGTATCGAGTCAATTTAATATTTTCCTGTATAAACACAGCCAGCAAATCTATGGAAGTCTAAGAGTTGCCACACACAGACGGAATTCCGTACAAAAGTAATTCCGAACGCAGATAATCCATACAAATCTATGGACCTACACACGCATGCGGATTTTCCCGTACGGAATTTTAAACTATCGATATTACGTTCAGTATTCTGAATCGGGATTCCGTCGTGTATGTTGCCGGGCTAACTCCAAATCCGAACAAATATTGCTTAAAAATTGGCACCAGAGTCCTATTGACATAACCGCCTCTGTGGTTCGCCCACCCATGTAAGACGCAGGGGTCCCGGGTTCGATTCTCAGGAGGGGTATAATTTGTACTTGGTTTGGTTGGTTAGTAGGGCTTATTTCAAGTCCGCCTGGCTTACTACTACCACCTTACCTAAGTCTGACGCCATAACAACAATTAAAAAATTGTTGTATTTTGGCAGTTAGAGGTAAGATAGCCAGTTCGTCAGTGATGAAGATTCAGGGTTTAGTGCACTTCCACCTTCAGCTTTATTGTCACTTAACATCAGGTGAGGTGAAAGGCCAAGCACTATCCCGTTGTGCATAAAAAAAACATAGGCTGCAACACAAAAGCCCGCAAACTCAACAATAAACTGGTAAAAGCATATATTATTACAATGCCCGCATAATCGGTATTAGGTTGTATTCTGGCCCATATGACGTTGTGTATTGGCTTAGCAGATTCAACATTGTTGGGTATTTGGCTCGCGTATGGTTGTCCATATATAGACGGAATTCCATTTCGAAATTACGTACACACGTAATTCCGAACGCAGAATTCATAGAAATCTAAGAACCTACCTACACATGCGGGAATTTCCCGTACGGAATTTTCTTATACTATCGATAGTCTGTTTTGGAATTCCGAATCGGGATTCCGATCCGTATGTATGTAGCCAGCCTAAATGGTGCATCAGTTGTAATTTTTTAGCCACGCTCACTCGGCTGTAAATTGTCTGATACTATTTTTTGAGCGGTATTTATTACTCTTCCAGAGACATAAGTTCACTGAACACAGCAATAACCGTACGCTTACAACTTTAAAACCGTTTTAATAATGTTTGTGTCAGTGTTATACATTATAGTTTATTTGGCAGCCTTTGTGAAATGTAAGTCAAAATTTATGAAACTTTAGGGGGCTCAGTACTTCTTTGACATGCTTAATCGACACTTGCACATCCAAATCATCCATCAACATACGAATAATACAGAGATGTTCAAAATTTTTACCATTGGAAATGGTTATCAGATTCAAATCGCCTGAGACGTATTTTTGGCCATATCTCTGAAGATTTTGGAAGAATCGAAATGTGAATAGTACCAAAAGTTAAGGAATTTATCGAGACACGTGTAAACGTTTGAATTTTGAAAATCTACTGGTAACTTTATTTTGGAATTTTGCGAAATTCGGGTTTTTTTTGTTTACTTAATTGTAAATATTTAGGATAAAAATCGACTTAAGAAAAAATTAAAAAAGGGTCCTATATAGGGTTATTAGTTTAGCTACAAAATGATGATTTTTTTTTGAAAATCGGTTAATAATTGTAAGCTGTAGGCTCAGATCAAATAAAAAAGTAAGATGGTGCGTTGCGAACAATGACGTGAGGCCGGTTTTTGATGGTACATGTGTGCGTACAAGGGGGCGGGCGGGGGCCGGGCGCCAGGGTTTTATATGGAAAGCTAAGGCGTAGTTTCGTTACACGTGTGTGCGTGGACTGTGTATGTACACAACCAAGGCGTAGTTTTACAGGCCTCACCGCTTTGTTCGGAAGACTCCGTCTTACTTTTTAGGGTTCCGTACCAAAATGGTAAAAAAGGAACCCTTATGGTGTGACTCAGTCTGTCTGTCTATCTGTCTGTCTGTCTGTCTGTCACAGCTGGATATCTCGAGAACTACTAATGGTATCAACTTGAAATTTGGAATAGTTTAAGATGACATTTCGTCGGTCCAATAGTAAACTAGCCAATCTGCAATTTTGGCAGTTTTGACTTAAATATACCAATATTAATAACTCTTATTTATTTACAATGTGGTAAAATCATGTATCTGTAGGTTTAATAATCGACGAGATAAATGGCTTTTCACTAATGCTTATCTGCCAAGTCTACAGTCAGTGCAAAAGTAAACTAATCTATGTGATTTATAGTTCAGTTTACCGAAACAAAAAACTGTTACTTACAAAAATATCGCCGTGTTCTACTGACCTATGTGACAGATTGAGTATGTTACCTTGGTTTAAAGAGTACTATGAGTACTTAATTTAACAGTGATCAACTAGTCGAAATGGCAGATTGAATACTTTACCTTAGTTCAAAGAGTACTATGAGTACTATCTTCACAGTGATCAAGTAGTCTAAATGGCAGATTGAATACTTTACCTCGGTTCTAAGAGTACTATTAATAATTAACTTCACAATGATCAACTAGTCTAATTGTCAGATTGAATACTTTACCTTGATTCAAAGAGTACTATGAGTACTTAACTTCACAGTGATCAACTAGTCTTAATGCCAAATTGTATGGTTTACCTTGGTTCAAAAAGTACTATAAGTACTTTACTTCACAGTGATCAACTAGTCTAAATGGCAGTTTGAATACATTACGCGTTCAGACAACTTAAATTTTAAAAATTTAAGAAAACTTAATTTCACAGTATTCTCTTCGCCAAAGTGGTAGAATGGATACACACAGACATCCCTAAGTATCGATATTCAGCTTGGAAATCTCTACGCAAGTACTTACGTAATCTGTGACGCAAGCGCATCATAGACAAGGAAAGGAAGGCAAGGCGGTCGGTGGTTCATTCATTCATTGTCATTCATTCGCTCCATAACGCTCGTTGGTAAGTGCTACAGTTACAAGTGTTTGCGAAATTTTGATAAATAATATAAAATAAAACATGAAGCGACGACGTGTGCATCAAATACTGAAAAATGCAGGCGTTTATATTACGAGTAGTTCAGACGAAGAAAATAATTGTCCAGGTATGATTTGTAACGTTTTATAACCTAAAAATAATACTTCTTGAAAAACTTGTTAAATACATTTACTGTAAATTGTAATGTTAGTTATTATTTGTAAGTACTTAAATGCTTTTTTTATTCGATGACACTTGACAAATACGTGCATACCTATATGCAGTTAATGTAGGTATTTTTACTTTTATTAGGATATTTTTAAACCTGGAACTTTACCTTTTTAATACTGGAGTCAATGTCATGTAAGTCGTTATACTGTGTTTGTAATCATAGTGATTTATTATGCAAGGGGCTTGTGCTTGTGGGTTTTGTACTAAAATTGAATTTTAACCAATACAGCGATGTCAGCTTTCGTGTGATACCTAATTACTTAGCTTGTTTTTGTGATTATTGTGATGGTTGTTGAATTAACGTTTGAATGCGGCAAGAAAATGTTTGTTTAATCTGCTTAAAATTTGTATAACAGCAAGTTTAGTTAAGTTTTGCTTTTTTATATTACAGCTGATATCCAACATGGAAGAGATATTATAAACAACACAAAAGATGTTAGTCCGTATTGTGCACAAGCAGCTATACCGTGTAAGTTTTACTTATTTGTTTGAACTGTTGTGTTTTGGGAAGAGGGCACTGTAGCTATCGTAATAACTGGGTATGAGACCTACAACATCAAAGTATGTATGGTATGAATGTTTTTAACCTGAAAAAGAGCTTAACAACTAGATGTGTTATAATAATAATATATAATAATAATAATAAATAAATATTTGACAACATCACATACATTGCTCCGATTCCAAAGTAAGTAGCTAAAGCACTTGTGTTATGGAAATCAGAGACAACGGTGGTATCACAAACACCCAGACCTGAGACAATATTGAAAAGTTCATTTTCTACATTGACCCAGCCGGGGATCGAACCCGGGGCCTCAAGAGATGGTGACGCCTTGAAAACCGGCGTGCAAACCACTCGACCACGGAGGTCGTCGTATGTATGTATGTATGATTTTTTTTAATCTGAAAAAGAACTTAACAACTAGATGTGTTATGTATGTATGTATGAATGTTTTTAATCTGAAAAAGAGCTTAACAACTAGATGTGTTATGTATGTATGTATGTATGAATGTTTTTAATCTGAAAAAGAGCTTAACAACTAGATGCGTTATGTATCTTGTAGCTTAACAACTAGATGTGTTATGTATGTATGTATGGTATGAATGTTTATAACCTGAAAAAGAGCTTAACAACTAGATGTGTTATGTATGTAATATGTATGAATGTTTTAACCTGAAAAAGAGCTTAACAACTAGATGTGGTATGTATGTATGTATGAATTATTTTAACCAGTAAAACAGCTTACCAACTAGATAATGTTAATATAGTTATTAATCTTATGCTGGTGTAGATGATAAAAAAATATGTTTTTATTGTTAGTAGCTCATTTGGAGTTTGAAGATGAAAAAATAGATTCTCCTAATTCAATACCACATTCCACTCAGACACATCCTGGTGAAACATGCACTGAAGTTCCAACTCCGACTTCTCTGTTACACAAACAGCTTTGTGAGGTTGGTGAGATGAGCATCGAAGCTCCAGCTTATTCACCACTGACACCTAAACAAAATATTGAAGCACCAAAAATTTTAGTAATACCTTCTACAAGTTATTGTTTAGCTGATAAGAGTACTGACTATCATCATGATTCTTTCCCATCATCCCCTCTTCCTGCCATGTCACCAGAAACAAATAAAGTTTTTAATATTTTGAATAGAACAGATGTACTTGTAGATAGTGACGATTCCGTAGCTGATCCTAATTATGAAATAGAATATAATGAAAATGTACGCGATGATAGTTCAGACGAAACTGAAAATATTCAAACCAATAAACGTCAGAAGCACACTAGTAAAGATGCACGGAATGGTAATGGATCTCCTTCATTATTGACACAAGCTTTAAACGACATGGAGGGAAAAGAAGAAGACGAGATTTTTTCAATTTCATTAGAAAATAGAGAAGGAGAAAATTTAGAAGAAAGTAATATTAGTTCAACTCCAAAAAAGCGAAAAGTAAGAAATCCTAGTACGTGGAAGGTAAACATTGAAAAGCGTAAACGGTTAAAAGGGGAACTGTATAAAACCAAAAAAGGAAAGATAATGGAAGCCAAACCCATAAAACCAGCAAAGTGTTCAGCTATTCTTAAACATAAATGTATTTCGTATGTTCCTGAAGATGAGAGGGTAAATATTTATAATGAATTTCGGAACATGCCAAGTCTGCAGCAGCAACGATATTTTATTATAAACCACGTAGAAAGGAAGAAGAAAAACCGAGATACGACACAAGGACATTCCCGCAGGAATTTCACCCTCACTTACACATTTACTGTAGGTAATGAAAAAAAAATTGTTTGCCGAGAGTTTTTTTTAGACACCCTAAATATCACAGGTGGATTTGTAAAAGGTGCTTTAAAGAAGCTTAATT
This sequence comes from Agriphila geniculea, assembly GCA_943789525.1. Lineage (NCBI taxonomy): Eukaryota > Metazoa > Arthropoda > Insecta > Lepidoptera > Crambidae > Agriphila > Agriphila geniculea. Next base: position 5,460,199 of record OX038898.1, on the reverse strand, counting down.
CACAAGGCCTTTTACTCCCAGATTATAGAGGCAAAAAGCCCCCGCCTAATAAGTTAAGTCAGGAAGACGAAACGTTTATCCGTGACCACATTCTATCTTTTCCAGCAGTTGAATCTCACTATTGTCGTCGCAATTCCGTCATAAGATATTTAGATTCCTCGCTTAATATTACAATAATGTACAATGATTATAAAAAAAAGTGCCAAATACAATCAGCCGAAGTAAAGTCATTTGAGAAATATCGATCCATTTTTAGAAGTTACAAACTGAGTTTTCACAAACCAAAAAAAGACTTATGTAAACAGTGTACGGCGTTTAAAGAAATGAACGTTGAAGAAAAAAATAAAAATCAAGAAACTCATGAACTGCATTTGGTTCGGAAAAATGAAGCACGGATTTGTAGAGACGAGGATAAAAAGGAAGCTCAAAATAACGACAAAACTCTTGCTTTTAATTTTGATTTGGAAGCTGTTCTTAGCACCCCTAAAGGAGCGGCTGGGCCATTTTTTTACGTGAGAAAATTGGCTGTCTATAATTTGACGGTCTACAATTTAGGGAATCAAGATGTAGAATGCTACATGTGGGATGAGACAGAAGGAAAACGCGGCAGTATTGAAATATCAACCTGCATCAATACATACATTATGGCTCATCATAATATTAAACATGTAAAAATGATGTCGGATGGCTGTGGTGGTCAGCAGAAAAATTATCATTTTAGCTCTATGTGCTTGTTAACAGTTGAACAACATGCTACTTTACAGATTATTGATCACAAGTTTTTTGAAACCGGTCACACGCATATGGAGTGTGACTCGATTCATTCAAAAATTGAAACTAAAGCAAAACACGTACCTGTGTACACTCCAGATGGATGGGCGCAGTTAGTTCGCTTAGCAAGAACTAACCCAAGGCCTTTTAATGTAACATCACTAAGTCACGAGGATTTCAAAGATTTTGGTTCACATAATCAATATCAAAGCAAAATGTCAAATGAACGACGATTTGGAATCCACGATGCAGTTTGGCTGCAATACCGGAAGGGGGAACCTGACAAAATTTTCATAAAAAACACATACGATATAAACACACCATTTCAAGAAATAAACCTTAAAAAGAAAAGAGGAAAACCAGTCAGCTACCCCGTTCCGGCATATTCACAAAGATTAAGGATCTCCTCAAAGAAGAAAATTGATCTCTTAAAACTATGCAAGGATGGTCAAATTCCTAGGATTTATCATTCTTTTTACGAGAATCTTCCTTCCTCAGAAACTGAAAGAGACTCTCTTCCTGAACCTGACGTGACTGAAGACAATAGCGAATAGTGGCGTTGTGACACTATCCACTGTCAACAATGACGGCCTTACCACAAAAAAATATTAAAACTGTTTAAATGTGATGCCGTCTTTTTCAAAATATGCTGTCTAAAAAGTGACAGCATCACATTTAAACAGTGTCTATGTTGAACAGTGTTTTTAAATCTTTTGTGGTAAGGCCGGGTTAGTCTTTAAATTTTAAACTATAATACTTAATTCTATAATTTTTCTATGTCACTTTTAACAATAAATATTTTTGCTTTTACTTACTCGTTTATTTTTGCTACTCACCTTGCTATTCAGTACCACTTTAACCATGGCAAAAATGTATTTACCATAGAATAAATCTTAACATTAAAGGGCGCTTTGGCGAGTTGACATTCAAAAATGTATGTCGTATAGTATGCGCCACCGCTGTCAATTTAGCTATCTACCACTTTGGCTACTTGAACACATTAAAATAATTTTACTTGTCTTATTCTGACCATTGTGAATAGGCCAATCTGCTTTAATTTCGTAAATAATGTTAAATTTATAATTTTATCAATATCTACTTAAAGTATATTATTTTTGACTTCTAAATTTACGAACTTGAAAAAATACTTATAAAATCTGATTTACAGGACCAATTTTTGTTTTTATTTCGCTCTACTAAAAAGTTTGACATTTGCAGATTGGCAAGTTTAGTATTGGACCGACGATTTGCCCAACTATTTTGCAAATAAGAAAGAAAAAAAAAATTAATATTTTTTTTACAACAGGGACTGAAAATGGGTCTTAAAAATTTTAAGTGAGGTGACTAGGGCGTGCGGGGTATCATATGAAATAGCGCTGTTTGCACATTTTATAAAATTTTTTTTCTTAGGCCGCATAGTTTTCGACTTATGATGAAAAATGTAAAAAAATACCGTTCCCCCCCTTTATCTCCGAAGTTTGCAAAGAGAAAAATCTGAAATAATTCTATGTGATAGTAGTTTACGTAAAAATTACAGGAAAAATAAAACGATGTCTCAATATAACACACTTTTTTAGAAATTCAAAAAACAAACAAAAATTCTTTAGTTTCACTACCAGTCAACAGATGGCGGTGACTTAAGAATGCTGACTTGCGAAAAAAAAATAGTTCCACTATCGGTCAAGAGATGGCGCAACCTAATACTACAGTAATAATTGGTGGCTGGTTCTAATATAATTACCTACTATTTGCCGTACGAATAAACGAAGAATAAGTTCCTACTTAGTAATATAAACAGTTTGCAATGTGGAGCGGCTGAAACGTTTTTCAGTCACCATAAGCAACTGTGGTTAAGATTTGTAAATTAACTGTCCGCCTGTTCGCCCTTCCACCTGTCTGCCGTTTATCCTACTTTTTTAAAGACTGTACTAATGTAACACATCCAAATATATTTATGATTGTACGGAACCCTCGGTGCGCGAGTCCGACTCGCTCTTGACCGGTTTTATTTTATTTGGTCTGAGCCTGTAGGTGGCCCCTTTAGATTTTGAATTGCAGAAAAACGGGTGTTTCCTTACATAAAAAGTGATGTAGCTTCTATGATTATTGACCAATCGTCATGGTCAAAGTGTTAAAAGATGCAAATTGCAGAATCGTAAAAATAAATAGGTACTACCTAGGTAACTTTACAAATATAATAGGATTTTGCATTTGATTTGATTTTGGTTTTTCGTAAATTTTTGTATTCATTTTCAATGCTCCGATTCTTGCGGGGACTGTAAAATCAGTGATTTTTACATTAGGACTGTGAAGTGAGCAGGATTCTTGATATTTGTATGAAATAACGCAGTGACCCGTATTCTTTGCGGCCCAGTGTAGTTGGTAATAAAGTGCAAGGTGTGTCCTGCCCCTGTGTTTGTCTAACTTTTGTGCCTTTTGTACATGAATATTCTTTGAGACAAGCAAAAAAATAATTTAATGTAACGACTTGTTATCTGAGTGTAATCTGTGTTGCGTTTATTATGATTTATTTAATGGGTCGTATTAGTCATCCCATAAAATCTCAATAATGACATCCATATCAATCTTAAGTATTATTTGCCTCATTTACGCCCTAAGAGGTTGATTTTCGAAAACCAAAAAATATGAGTTTGATTATTTGTTTTTAGAAGTGCTGCTACGAAGTTGGAAGATAAAAATGTATATTTTATATTATTTTTCCATTTAAAATTTGAACGCCAACTTCACCCCCCTATAGGAGTTGATCATGTATTGTCCGCCGTGTTAAACTTCAAAATCAATGTGATTTCTGCAATCATCATCCTATAGAACTCCAATAACGGCATCAAAATCGATTTTTACCCCATTTCACCCCCACAGGGTTTAAAATACTAACAATAATCTGAATGAACGTTGCGTAGATTTGCATCCGTTAGCCTTAAATAATTAATTTAGCTATTTTTACTTCGAAAATGAAGGATTTTCTGTACACAACTTCATCCTCCTTTTCACCCCTTCGGAAGTAGAACTTTCTAAAACGCTGAGACACGTATATTAATTTTCAATCGTCGTCAGCCTAAACACAAAAATTCCTAGCTTTGAAACTGAGGGACTTTCCCACAAACTTTGGACCCCCGTTTCATCCCCTTAGGGGTGAGTTTTGAAAAATCCTCATAAGGAACCTAATTTGGAGACCCAGCGGTTTGGGCTGTGTTGATACGTGAGTCACCAATCAGTATCTTCTTTTATATGTTAAGATAACACAAAATCTTACTTTTCGATATTGATAGACATTAGCATCATCAAAATTATTCCATAACTAATAGGTCAATGTCAGTGCTGCTTCAATTGGGGTCAAGTTTATTTACAAATTATTTATAATATTGTGAATCATTTTGTGTACGTATTAAAACTGTTAGATACAGTAAATTAGTAATAAATAAGGTTATTAGAACATAATAAATTATAAATTATGCATTTTTGTGTAACATTAGAAAATAGATGCTACAAATAAAGTATTATAAAATGGAAATAAAAACAGAAAACACAATATTTGAAAACGAGATTTTAAACTACTTAACCGAAAATAATACGAGGAAAATAAGATACTTTTAGGCCCCTACCACAGAATATATATAAGTACTACCGTACAGAAAGGAAACTCTCCGCCCCGCCCCACAATCAATTACCTCACCCCACCGGCGCCCACCGCGCGAGTTCCGTGTGCCGATCCGTGTGCTCAGCTCATTCAATAGCTCGCACACAGTTGAGCGTGTGCAAAAACATCACTGTGTGTAGCGTCTGTGTAATGGGTAGTTGAAATGCGACGCTTGTATGGATTGCCCGGGATGTGCCCTTACATAACCTATTGTATTGTGACGTATCTTTGATCGGCATTTTTTTAGCTGGAAAGCATGCAAGCATGAAGCACAATTTGGTGGCCCGGCTTTTTTCGAACAGTCCTTGTAATCTCGTCTGTAGGGTGCAAAATACGGCGTTTTGTGAACTAGAGATTTCCTTATAGGTGGGATTGGTCCTTAGGACCCAAGGATGGATTTAAGAAGTGGAGCCACCACAATTTTTGTAGTAAATTTTTTGAAGTTTTGGCCTCTAGCCCAATCTCGATAGATTTATTGTCTAAGCTATGCCCAGTTTGATATCATATTCGTATGAATTTAGGGTGTCAAATTCATTTGTGGATTCATATTTGCACGATTCAAAGGTTAAACTATATAAAAAATAAAATACTCGCTTGATTAAAGAAAAAAAATCCATTAAATACACAAATTGGAATATTTGAAAAACAAAAATACCTCGTAAGAGCTCTATTATCCTTTCATTTTTTAACCGACTTCACAAAAAAGAGAAGGTTCTCAATTCGATTGTATATTTTTTTTATCGTTGTTCGCGCGTATCTTTGACATTTATGGACCGATTTGATGATTCTTTTTTGTTCAATTGAGTTTTCCTGCGAGATGGTCCCATTTATTTATTTTTTCACATCGGTTTAGTAGTTTTCAAGAATTCCTGAAAATACTATGATTTTGCATCAACTACCTTAACGACTTTGTTATTTATGAACCGAATTAGATGTTTCTTTTTGTTGGGAAAGGGATACTTTCAGTGTAGTCTTTTTAACCGACTTCAAAAAAAAGAGGGTTCTCTCTCTGTTTGACCTGTATGAATGTATGTTTATCCGCGAATATCTCACGTTTGTCTGAGCCGATTTTTCTATCAAATAATATACCTACACTAATAACTAATAGAGGAGGTACTTACACTAAAAATAAAAAAATAAGAAAATGTTTAAAAAACAAAAAATCGACTTCAAAAAACCCGCCTCTAAAAAGCTCTAAGAAAGTTTTTTCGAAAATACTGAAATAAGCGCCAAGTTTTTCTAGCAGTACAGGGTCACAGGGTACAGGCAACCCTGTACTGCTGGAACTTGGGTAAAAATACTATCAAGGTACCTAACAACATCTGAAAAAATCGTAGTTACATGCGCGCTTGTGATGTTTGCCTTTTTGTGTTGATATTGACTTGCATTTTTTGTTTTTCTAACAATTTTTACTTCGGCGTTATACTTTTTAAGTTTCTTTCAAAACAGTTACATAAAAGTGTGTGCCGGCTAAGCACATACTTACTTATCTACTGCACGTACATAGTAGGAAATAGATAATGGCTGTTCTGCCGATACTAATCAATATGCGATAAACGATAAGGCATGATATATTATAATATATAAACCCATAGTTAAGATTATTAAATATACTTCCATAACAACAACTGAATTGTCATTACGTCTCCCAGTCCCTCGGTATATTTGGTGACCCTGACAGAGAGCAGTAACCTTCTGCACATACTCCACGCACAACCGTGCGGAACCAAAATTTCGTCCCAATCTGAAGAAAAGGAATCATCATGTCACAGACATCTCCCTGCAAAGCGAACGCAACCCACGCCAAATCTCACGAAGTTGCCGCCACAACCGTCGCATCAAGAATCCCAGAATTTTGGAAGGACCAACCTCGCCTTTGGTTTTCGCAGCTGGAAGCAGTACTCACACCTCAGAAACAAGGCGACGAGTACAAATACAGCATTGTCATCTCGAAATTAACCAAGGACGAAATTATCCTGGTCAGCGATTTAATCACCACACCTCCACCGGCAGGAAAGTACACGGCCATTAAAGACCGCCTAATTAATTGTTTTGAAGAATCCGAACAGCAACGACTTCAGAAACTCTTAACCGAGATGGACCTGGGAGATCAAAAGCCGTCACATCTCCTGCGCCGGATGCAAGAATTAGGGCGCGGGATAATCGGGAACGAAACAATACGAATCCTATGGCTCAGGTTACGTCCGGTCCAAATCACTACTCTCCTAACCATCTCGGAAACATCGGACTTAAATGTAATTAATCAATGAAGTATCGGCGGTCAAGGCCAATGACAACGGAAGCGAAACGATGAGTACAATTTTAAAACAACTGAAAGAAATGCAGTTAGAAATGTGCGCTATGAAGCATGAACGCAATTATGTTCGACGTAGCTCGCATCAGCATTATTTCCAGCCCAGGCAAAGGTCAAGGTCGCGCAGTCGAGACAGAAAATATTATTATTATCATCAGAAATTCCGAGAAAATTCACACAAATGCGTCAAGCCATGTGATTGGAAAAAAGGAAGTATCCCACAGAACCAGGGTAACTAAAATACGCACAGACTACGGCGGGCCTCTGTGCTATTCACCCGTCTAACCGCCTCATTGTTACCGACCGAAAAAGTGGTATGAGGTTTTTGATCGACACGGGAGCAAATATTTCAGTTATATGCAAGTCTCACAGAAAGACAATAACGTCTAATTAGCAGTATAAGCTTTACGCCGCGAATGGCTCGAAAATAAATACGTACGGCGAGAAAACTCTTAATCTCAATTTGGGATTGCGCCGGAACTTTGTATGGACATTTATCGTCGCTGACGTGTCCCAGCCTATAATTGGAGCCGATTTTTGGAGCACTACAAATAATTTGTAGTGCTCCAAAAAATCGGCACCAATTTTCTTTCTTGACATATCTACTAATTATTATTATTAGTAGATATGTCAAGAAAGAAAATTATTGACAGAGTAACAGAACTCACAACTTCGGCAGACTTAAGCAAATCGAATCATCACAGTATTCGTTCAATTGACGTGGGAATTAAACCGCAGGTTAAGCAAATCCTAGAAAAATACGAGGACATTACTCGTCCATCATCTTTAGCAAGAATGCCCAAACATAACGTCAGACACCACATCATCACAAGAGGGCACCCAGTATCCGCACGAGCAAGACCACTCCCGCCGGATAAATATCATATTGCTAAGAAGGAATTTCAAAATATGATGGAGCTAGGAATTCGAAATCGGAATAGGAATCCGATAGTTCATGGGCTAGCCCACTGCACATGGTAAAAAAGAAAAATGGAGAATGGAGGCCATGTGGAGATTATCGAATGCTAAATAAGGTCACAGTTCTTGATAATACCCTTTGCCACGGTTGAACGATTTTACATACATTTTGGAAAACGGAAAAATATTCAGCAATATTGATATCCGTAAGGCCTATTTTTGCATACCCGTGGAAGAAGTAGAAAAAAACCGCAATTATAACTCCTTTTGGGCTATTCGAATTTCCAAGAATGCCTTTCGGCCTACGTAATTCCGGTCAAACATTTCAACGATTCATGGACTCCATATTTCGGGACCTAGAGACTTCGCATTTGTTTTCTGTGATGATATTTTGTTAAGCGCTCCAGACGAAACAACCGCACTCCAGTATCTAGAAACGGTTTTTCAAAGGCTACATGAAAACGGGATAACTATAAATTTAGAAAAATGCGAATTCCTCCAGAGCGAATTGGATTTCCTAGGTTATCATATAACGAGCCAGGGAATACGCCCGACTGAGGAAAAATATAAAGCAATCGATGAATTCCCTAAACCGAAAACAGTAAAGGAATTGAGAAGATTTTTAGGGATGATAAATTTTTATAGAAGCAATCTACCACGTGCCGCCGAATATCAAAGTATTCTCAAAGAGTATCTGAAGGACTCAAAAAAGAACGATAATACGCCCATTCCTTGGACAGCAGAGGCCGAAAAGGCTTATGAAAAGTGCAAAGAGGGCATTAAAAACGCTGTACTAACCGCTCACCCATCGCGCAATGCCGAACTAGCGATTATGACTGACGCCAGCGCAACTTGCGTCGGCGCGGTTTTACAACAGAGAGTTAGGCATTCCTGGAAACCGCTAGGTTTTTTCTCGCAAAAATTAAGGGACGCTCAGAGAAAATACTCAACGTTCGATAGAGAATTACTGGGCATCTACATGGCAGTACGGCACTTCCAGCGATTAATCGAAGGAAGAGAGTTTACTATTTTTACGGACCATCGTCCACTAACTTACGCTTTTTCCAAGAAGCCATCAGTTAACGATACCCCACGTAGAGTGCGTCAGTTAGATTACATATCTCAATATTGCACTAATATCCAACACATCAGCGGACGTGACAATATTGTCGCCGACACATTATCACGTACAATCGAGCAGATCGACACTCCATCACCCATCAGTTATGAAGAGATAGCAAAATGCCAACACAATGACGCGGAACTATCGCAGTTGAAAAGAAATACAAGATTGCAGTTTGAAAAGGTCAAGTTACCAGGGTCAAGCACTTCAATATTATGCGACACATCTACGGGGAAAACGCGCCCTTACTTACCCTTGAAGTTTCGGAAACAAGTTTTCGACATAATCCATGGACTTAGTCACCCTGGCACTCGTACGACTCGAAAAATGATAACGCAAAAATACATTTGGGCTGCGATGAATAAAGATATTAACAACTGGTGCAAAACTTGCCTAGCATGTCAAAAAGCTAAAGTTCATAGGCACACAGTTTCACCACTAGGAAGCTTTTTGCCCGTGCAGCGGTTTGAACACATTCATATCGATATCGTTGGAAAATTGCCTACGTCACAAGGAAAACGATACCTGGTAACAATAGTGGATCGTTGTACGTCATGGCCCGAAGCATTCAGCACATTAATCTAAAATCTCAGTGGTTTCTAATGTGCTTTAAATGTAAACAAAAAATTGTAAAACTTTATTGATAATAAATGAAAAAAAAAGCTTTTCCAGTGGAAGATATAACCGCAGAGACGATCGCTCGGACCGTTTATGAAGGATGGATAACAAGATTTGGGTGTCCGATTCGCATCACTACTGACCAAGGTCGTCAATTCGAATCAGCAACTTTCGAAGCACTTTCAAAATTTTTGGGAGTACACAAAATCAGAACCACACCTTATCATCCTCAAGCGAATGGAATGGTAGAAAGATTTCACAGAACGTTAAAAGCAGCACTCATGGCAAGAAACGCTAACGATAACTGGGTAAAGGAAATTCCCTCAGTACTTTTTGGACTGAGAAACTGTTTTCGCGATGACACAGGCTATAGCGCCGCTAAAATGGTGTATGGTACGCCTATGAGACCACCCGGTGAATTTTTTGAACAATCCAGCAAGTATAACACTTACGAAGAGTTAATGAGAAGCATTCAAGAAAGTATTAGAAAAATGACATCGGTTCCGAAACGCCAGGGGCACAGACAGTCAATATTCGTACATACGGAACTTAATCAAAGTTCTCATGTCTTTGTTTGTTGCGATAGGCTACAAAAAGCTTATGCCCACCATATGAAGGGCCTTTCCCAGTTATTAAGCGAATGAACAAAGCATTTTTAATTAAAATACGAGGCAGAGAGACTATGATATCAATCGATAGATTGAAACCAGCATTCCTACTGAATAGCGACTGCGAAAACGAACCGATTACCACAGATAATGTAATACCTAATACCAAAGAAAAAAGCGCGTTTGTTACAAGATCAGGAAGATTGGTTAAACCAGTAGTTCGATTCGAAGTTGCAGATTAAGAATTATCCACCTGTTCCTGACCTAAGTTAACATTACTATACTTAAGAGTGCACTAACCCGCACACATCAAGTATCAAAACAGACGTCAGCATTTTTCAAGTCTCGCGCTTAGCAAAACATACATTATGTAGGTCAATGTTTCTAGTGTTTTTAATTAAGTCATTTATTTTGTATTCTATGATTTATGTATTAAGTTTTACTTGTTTTATCGTATATTAAGTGTTGTTCGTTTTATTATTTAAGTTTTATCGTTTTCTTTAAAAAGGGGGGAGTACTGTGCCGGCTAAGCACATACCTACTTATCTACTGCACGTACATAGTAGGAAATAGATAATGGCTGTTCTGCCGATACTAATCAATATGCGATAAACGATAAGGCATGATATATTATAATATATAAACCCATACGAGGGTGGTTTGATAAGTCCGTGACTTTGTGAAGAAGAAAAAAAATTTTAAAGAATATTCTGTTTTATTTTTCTACATAATCTCCTTTCAGCTCTATACACTTCGACAAACGATGTTCCAACTTTTTCAACCCATCCGAAAAATAGTTTTTATCAAACCCTGAAAAATAGGCTCCTGTTTTAGCTATCACTTCTTCATTGGATGAAAATCTTTGTCCACCAAGCCATTTGTTCACGTTTGAGTAGAGGAAAAAGTCCCACGGGGCCAAATCTGGTGAATACGGGGGGTGTGGCAATAGGTCGTATCGCAATTCCACAAGTTTTGATGTTGCGGTTGCCGCCAGAGCATTGTCGTGATGAAAATAAAACTTTTTTCTTTGCTAGATACGGTCTTTTCTTCAGCAGCTCTATATTGAATCTATCTAACAAAGCAACATGGAAGCTCCGGTAATTGTCTTGCCTTTCTCCAAAAAATCGATGTAAATAACACCTTTGCTGTCCCAAAAGACAGTGGCCATCTCTTTACTAGCCGAACAAACAGTTTTTGCCTTCTCCGTGGCACGTTCACCGGTAGAAGTCCACTGTTTTGACTGTTGCTTCGTCTTTGGCGTATAATGGTGGACCCACGTTTTGTCAACTGTTACGTACCGACGAAAAAATTCACTTGGATTGCGGCTATACAAACCTAGCATTGTTTAGAAGTTGTTACACGAGTTCATTTTTGGCCGACTGTCAGCAAACGCGGCACCCATCTTGCAAAAAGATTTTTCATGCCGAGAATATCGAGCAAAATATGAAAAATTCGTTCGGTAGAGATGTGAATAGCATCAGCTATCTCGCGTATCTTCACTCGACGGTCTGCCATAACAATGTCGTGGATTTTGTTAACAATATCTTCAGTGGTGACCTCAATCGGCCTTCCTGGGCCGTCGGCGACAGTTGTGGTGGTACAACCACAACGAAATTCAGTAAACCACTTATGAACCATTCCATGAGCTGGAGCAGAGTCCCCATAATATTTTTTCAGTTTATCCTCCGTCTGCTTAATGGTTTTACCACGTAAAAAGTAGTATTTTATCAATACGCAAAATTCGTTTTTCTCCATTATAAAAGAATATCCCGACCTCACTGGCATAAATGCTTCTAACTTTTTTACTTTCGCGCCAATTTAAAAAATGTAACAGCATAAGCTCAGCAAGGAGTTCTAAATTAAGACAGGAAAATTGAATTATGAAAAAATATTGTATTCAACCTTAAAGTCACGGACATATCAAACTGCCCTCGTAGTTAAGATAATTAAATAAACTTCCATAACAACAACTGAAGTGTCATTACGTCTCCCAGTCCCTCGGTATACTGATATTTGTTACTTCGGCGTTATACTTTTTAAGTTTCTTTCAAAACAGTTACTTATAAGTGTTATAATGTATATAATATGTCGTAGGATAATTGTACAAACAGGATTTTTACAAAAATCCTAGTATGATTGTAAAATACCGAATAATTAGAATCTAAGACAGATTTTTGCAATCATCCGAGTAATGTTTAGGATTTTTACAAAAATCCAGCGTGTCTTAGGTAAATCGCGAATCACCATCTTTTTGCGCGCGCTGATTCGCTGACGTCATCGTTATAGACTGACAGATGCTCTGATTGGCTATTTGTTATTCTTGTGATAATTGTCAAATATTTCTCTAGTGTTTTGTACGAATTTTACGTTTTTATTTTAAAATAAATCTGAGTGCTCACTTCAATCTATAGACATTGAAGTACTATGAGTGAACTGAGTGAATTGGATGTTATACAAGTGCCGGGCTCGATCAATCAGTGCAGATAATTTAGATCTTAAAAAGAACTTTTCTACACAGAGCTAAGAAAGTTTTACAGCACTTATCAATATTGTTGTGCAAAACCTAAATGGAATTTCGAGCTAATTAATGCTCTTAAAACTTCAATTGAAGAATTAAATTCGGCAAAATTACGAAATAACCCCAAAACCCAAAAGCAATATGTTCTGACCAATCAGACTGAAGTTGTTATAAATCGTCTCTTAGATTATCCAATCAGCATTCCAGTTTACGATTTTCCGAAAGATACTAGGATTTTTACAAAGATCCTAAAAATTGCTCGGACGATTGTGAAAAATTATCTTATAAAAAAAAGTAGGGCCACTTTAATAGGTCACATTTGACATTTGTCAATTTTAAATTCATAGTGAGGTGACCGTACGTGTTCATAGCTTCAAAACATCGATTAAAGTGAATAAATCGATACAGACTTCAAACATGAAATTTGAATTCAGTTATTATGAAAAATTACTTATGAGGATACTGTTTAATTTTAATTAAGATGCATTGAAAATCAAATCAAAAAATCATCAATCAAATCCCTGTCCCATTATTATTTTATATCGTAAAAGGAAACATAATAAAACAAACAAGTACATATAACAAAAAAAATCGCGCTCTAAAAAGTTTAAAAGACGAAAGTATTCAAGTCCAAAATTCAATAAAAAGGATAACCGTAGTCGTATGCCACTTTAGTGGCTTCAGTAGGGTGAAAAATACGGCGTTTTGTGAACTAGAGATTTCCTTTGGTAGGATTGGTCCTTAGGACCCTAGGATGGATATAAGAAGTAGAGCCACCACTCTCCTCTATTTATTGTAGGTTAAGATTAGCTCTGTTAGCATATTTTTTGTTTGCAAATAAGAACGTCAATTTAATATTTACGGTGATTAAAGTAAAAAAAAAATAGTTGAAAATATTGGTTATTGTGTATTTTTTTAGAAACTTCTTATTAAGTTGCATTTTTATACCAGAAATGAATTCTACGTCATTGATTTATCCGAAAATGATACCAAACTTGGCCTAGTATCTAAACTTAGGCAGTTATTAACCTCGGACTTCGTTAAGGAAAAATTTCCCCATTCCCCCACCTGCTTGAAAAATCCGGGTGGTGGTTCCACTTCGTAAACCCATCCTAGGAACACAAGGATCAATCCTACCAAAGGAAATCTTTGGTTCAACGATAGCCGTATTCTTCGTTTTTTTTTTGCCTTCTACAAATAGGACTATTGATGGCGTGATCTTTTTCGCCACAGTGTCCCTCCCCGATTTTTTTCACAAGTGGCGCCATCTCTATGTTGTTTATCCCCGGGTAAAATCAAAATGTTTTTCAAAATTTATAAGAGACAATTTCAGAGGGCATGGTTGTTTCCTTTTTACCGACTTCAAAAGGAGGGAGGTACTCAATTCGACCCGTTTTTTTTTTTTGTTTTTTTTTTTTTGTTTTTTGTATGTACACCGATTACTCGAAGACGGCTGAACCGATTGAAATAATTCAAACGTTATTACATTAGGTAAACATTCAAATTGGTCCCATTTTTTAAAATTTTGAAATCGGTTTAGTACTTTTCAAGTAATCTTGAAAAAAAGCACGAAAATAGTATGATTTTTGTGTGAACTACCTCGATGATCAGTCGTATAACTTCTTTGTTTATGAACTGAACTTTTTTTGTTTGAAAAGGGATATCTTAAGTGTAGTTCTTTAACCGACTTAAAAAAGGAGGTTCGTAGTTTAACCCGCATGTATGTATGTTTCTCCGCGATTAACTCACGTTTGGCTGAGCCGATTTTTCTACCTAAATTATGTACCTACACTACCTAATACAAAAGGTACCTACACTAAAAATAAAAAAATAAAAAATTGTTTAAAAAAACAAAAAACCGACTTCAAAAACCTACCTCTAAAAAGCAAGAAATAATATTCGTAATAATAAAAACACGTCTATTGAAGTCGGGTGGGGCTTTTAGAATGAAAAAAGGAATTTGTACTCCAGCCCCACCCGACTTCAATAGACGTGTTTTTATTATTACGAATATTATTTCTTGCTTTTTAGAGGTAGGTTTTTTGAAGTCGGTTTTTTGTTTTTTTAAACAATTTTTTTATATTGTATTGGTTTACGTGTAATAAAAATAAAATATTGGCTGCGCTAGTGGACCGCTAAAAGTGCCCTAATCATTAATTTGTATTGTTATATAAGATTCAAAATAAATAAATGGGTTCTTTAGTCCAAATTTTTTTTAAACATTATTAGTACCTATTTTAAATCAACATCGTTATTTAAGTCGTGACAAAAAGAAAAAAAAACAATTAAGTTATGACATGTTTTCTATTGCAGGTGACGTCAGAATAAACTTGACAAAAGAAGTGTTTGTCTTCAACGAAATTTTAAAGTTTAGTTGTTCCGCTTGTGGCGGTAATACTGCCATTCAAATGTTTATCTTGACACCAGGTAAATAAGGGAACTCCACAACAAAGGCTTAGATTGTTTTCAAAGAATGCCTATTGTATGGCCATTCGGGTATACAATAAAATACCCAATGAAATCAAAAGACTGACCTTAACTAAATTCAGGACACAGTTGTTTAAATTTTTAATTAACAAATTATATTATTCCGTCAATGACTTCTTAAATGATAAAATAGTGTTAAATAAATTGTGACTGACATTATGATAATAAGTACCTATATAAGTAATGATTGTAATTTGTAATTGTCATTTTTTTAGATAATGATGAATGATTGAATAATTTATAATAATGTACCTTATCTCTTTTAAATATGACAATTTTAAATAAGTAATAATTATTCATCAAATTTAATTTTCAGTTTTGACAATTATTAATAATCTTTTTTTTGTAAACTTTTGCACGTTGACAATAACAACAAAATATGCTGGTGATTTGTATGTAACAACTAATTTAACCATATTTTTGCAAATAAATATATTGATTGATTGATTGATTGTAAAATCCTAAGGGATCGTGTTAATAGAACGTGACTACCCGATCATCGCAAGTTCGTGCGAATTTTAGGCGTACGAATCAGCGATCAAAGATACTGATGTCAAATATGTGTCCTAATGGCAGGATAATTTTGCTGATTCAGAAATCATCCACCAGTCGGCGCACTACCACTAACTTGGCGCCAATGTAGATGTAGACCTGTCATTCTGTTGTTTTCTATGAGTTTGCTATCAATTTTGGATGTTGGAAGCTGTTTTACGTAAATATCAATTTTTCTTCCAACATAATTTTGTTTTCTTCAATCTTTAATTTGTTTACTGTCCGACTTCCGTAGTAATAATTTATTAGTATCAACCATTTTTAGATAAATTTATAATAAATGGGAAAATCGGGGGTAAATACCCGTACAAAGGTCTCCAGCAGCAGTAGCGACACCAAGCGGGATTAAATTAGTAACATCCCGCCATTGGTATTGGCGCGATAATCGCGTCGCGTCATCGGTACTCTATGGTCGCGTGGTTAATTCACGCGATTATCGTTCGCGTTGTATTAGGACACACATAACTTGTCATCGCAGTAACACGCGATAGTCGCATCGCCTTCTCGCGCGAACTCGCGATGGTCGCATCGCTTTCTTGCACGAACACGCGATGGTCGCATCGTTTGCTCGCGCGATGACCGCGTAGTTGCGTTCTATTGGGAAGATCCGTAGGGGTTTAATATACCTACCTAAATAGATCTTACAATTGCTACGCACCACCGTCCATTTTATGTGATACTTAAGGCTGGTTTACATTATCTTAGTCTTTAGTAGAGTGCTTTAGGAGAGTGCTTTAGTGGAAACATGTAAACGGTCGTCTTATGACTAAAGAGAGCAACGTTCTAGTAGCCTTTCTACTCGCTTTCCAGAAACACCCCCTGCGCGCCCGCTCACCCCCGCGCGATATTTTACTCGCACTCGCACTGGAAGCATGTAAATCGACATTTTAGTAGCGTCTTTAGTAGAGTGCATTTGCCGGTGAACGCGTGACGTGTAATTGAATTAAATAATAGGTATTAGGTATGGCGAAAATGACACTCTACTGGAAGCGTGTAAACGGTCACTGGAAAGGCACCAAAACTACTAAAGCATTCGCATTCGAATCTACTCGCACGCTACTAAGCACTCAACTAAATACTAAGTTGTTTCCAACTTCCGGAAGGAACTCAAGTGGCTCCCTATACGTCTGCGCAGGAATGTAAGAATCCTTTGTCTCCTCTTTAACGTCCTTTACAACCCTGCTTACCCCTCTTATCTCCGTGAACGTTTCTCCTTTCTTCATCCACCCAATACCTCGTGCAGATCCCACCTTAAATCCATTCTTAAGTTTCCTTCACATCATTCCGACTTTGCTTCCTATTCCTTTTCCGTACATGCCGTCCGTCTCTGGAACTCGCTGCCAGCTGAGATAAGAGACAGTGAAACGCTTTCTCTTTTCAAAAAACGTGCAAAGGAGCATTACCTAACTACTTGTTCTTAACATTGTTCGATTATCTATATTTACATCTGTCCTCACTATATTATTATTGTGTAGTATATATTTATATGTAGGTATTTATTATTATTTTATCTATTGGTGTATTTATATATAATATTATATATATATGTATATATATATCATATATTTTTGAGGTACACACTGTCTGCCCTTCTCAATGTTCTTTCCTGTCCCGGGCCTGCTGGAAGAAATTTCAATGTGAAATAAGTTGTGCCCTTGTACAATTCTTCTGTCCATTACTTTTCTGTTTGTAATTGTGTGTGTACAGAACGAATAAATAAAAAAAAAAAAAAAAAAAAAAAATAAGATAATGTTAACCAGCTTTTAGGGTGAATGTCTGTTTAAAATGGGGTGAGAGCCTGGAGATCTGTAATACAGGCCCCTCGGGGATCCTAGTATGGACGTCAGTCTATCACAAAGGTTTTATTTGTAAGCTTTAGCTCTTAATACAGTTACGTGTTATAATAACCTTTGTGAAGAGTAAATAAACAATATTTATTATTATTATTATTAGATACCTATATTTTCTAGTAAAAATGAAATATGTGTTTATTTTCAGATGGTAGAATCAATTTTGTTGACAATGGAAAATACGATCCAAATTCTGTACATCAGAGCCAACTGGTCGGATGTCCATTTTTGATACTTTACAGGAGAAGGAATTTTAACTTTTAAACGTTGATTACTAACTTAGACTACTAAGTTTACGAAAAATCTTTAGGTGAGTAAAATAACTATTTAATAGTGATATGTTTTTTGCTATACTATTTCATCCCTTCTCCAAGAACAGCAACGCAATTAAATCTGAATTATAAAAAAGGAGCAACATCCGACCTTAAAAATGAGGGTATTTTCTTATGACATGGTCGGATAATAACATCCGCTGTTTTGGTTCTAAAAAACATTAACTTTGATTAACAATTTTAGGGCTCATATTAAGATCTGACCAAATGGTTCGAAAACAAACATCAATCCAATAAATAGTATGTGAAAATAAGATATTTTGGTCCGGGGATATTTGACTTGCTCTTACAAATACACATCCGACTTTTCCTTGAACATTTAAGTTTTTGAGATAATAACATTTTAAAAGAAACGCAGAAGCAAGAATTGTATTAAAACAAAGAAAAATAAAATGTATCAAGTAGGTAGGTTTATTAAAATAAATGTAATAAGTAGAACAATAATTATCATTAGAATGCAGCTGATTCTTCGTCGCCGCCTGTCTGATCGGTCTCGCAGTGAACATCGCTTGCAGTGCTGTCGTGATGCAGATTTTTGTAAAAACCATGGAATTCTGCCGGTATCTAATGTAAAAGTGTCATAATATCTTTGTATTTGACAGAGGATATCGGTTTTTCCGTATCTTCTTAAAATATAAAATCGTAAACTGAATGACTGACTGATCTATCAACGCACAGCCCAAACCGCTGGACCTAGAGACTTGAAATTTTGCTCATAGATACCTCATACAGTGTAGGCATCCACTAAGGAAGGATTTTTGAAAATTCCATCCTTAAAGGGGTGCAATAAGGAATGAAAGTTTGTATGAAAGTCCCTCAGTTTTGAAGCTAGGATCTTCAAATTTTGTGTTAAGGCTGACGATTGAAAATTAATAAATACGGGTCTCAGCGTTTTTCAAAATTCTACCCCCGCAGGGGTGAAAAGGGGTATGAAGTTGTATATAGAAGAAAATCCTTCATTTTCGAAGTAAAAATCACCTTATTTATAATATAGGCTTATGGAAGAAAATCTAACGCAACGTATATTGTTATTGTTAGTACTTCAACCCCTATGGCGATGAAATAGGGGTAAAATGGGTAAATAAACCTAAAAATAGATATGGATGTAGTTATTGGGGTTTTCTCGTATGACGATTGCGAAAATGACGTTTATTTTGAAGTCCAACACGGTGGACATGATTTAACCCCCTAAAAGGGTGAAAATGGGCTTCAAATTTTGTATGGAAAAAGAATATAAAATAGACATTATAACTTTAAACTTCGTAGGAGCACGTCTAAAAATAAATAGCCAAACATATATTTGGAGATTTTGAAAATCAACCCCTTAGATGGTAAATGGGGTAAGTAAACATAAAAATCGATATGACACCTTCATACTTATATTTTCAGCTTTCCTTAACTCCTGGAATATCCTATTGACACGAAGATTCATGCTGTAAAGTTTAAAACACTGCATTTGATAATAAACATGAATAATTATTTATTTGCACCAAACTATTCGCAACCGCCCGCGATCGCAACATGAACAAACTGGTTTTTACATGACACTCACTACCCGACGCTACTGGCCGTGTGCGGCCGCGGGTTGTCGGCGCTCGTCGAGCGTATGTTATCGTTTTGTCTCTTTCTAACGCCCATTATAAAATGATGCTATCTCTTTCACTCTGGAAGTTGTGTGGATTTCCCGAACCAAAAGGTCAGATGTTAATTTCAGACGCTACGCTCTAAAGAAAATTTGAGAAACGATATGTCTTATATGAACATAAGACCTACTTTTAAACCGTTATTTCAAAATTACTAAAGGTAAAAAGTCTCAACTAAACATTAGTTGTTTTTGCTCTAAAGTCATGTGGACATCCGACTTTTTTTTGTAAGCTTAACTTTGTGAATAAAAGAAATAGCGAAATAATGATAAGAGAGCCCGAAAGAGGACAAAAAATTAAATGTGTTCTAGAACAAAAGTGATTTTCGTAAAAATTGGACATCCGACCTGTTGGCTCTGATGTACAGAAATATTAATATTAGTTTAGAAAAAAAATCATTTACAGTTCGTTGTGTGTCACTTTGACGTTTGACAGCTCGACTGCAGCTGTCATCTCATTCTGCCCTTGATGCGCTTCCTCTTGTTAACTCATCCCACCATACACATTTATATGTGGTTTACGTGTGTATTACAGGTATTGTCTATGAAGAAACATTACTCTGGCTGAAAAATAAAAAATCATGGAAATCTGGAAACCATGGAAATCTGTTGAAGAAAAGTGGGCAGAAACTGCCTAAACCGCATCCAATGTGGAAAAAATGATAAAGTGGATTACTTCAAGGATTTCCCAGCCTTGAAACAATCACAAGGTAAGCATATACCGCAGTCCGCAGCCTTATTTTTTACATAATCTTTGTGGTTTTTCTAGAAAAACGCACGCAATGACATATAAATGACAAAAGTTACTTATTCTTTTTTCAGCTAATGAACGATTTCAGTCGTCTGTATCCAGGAATGGAAAACTAATTATTTTCCTCTATCACCCTCAAAAAATGGAGAAATTATAAAATATTATGCTTCATTAAAATTGCGAAAAAATAGAGACACGAGAACAAAAATAGCAAACATAATTGCACTGATTGACGGTAAGAACTTTTTCTCAAATATTAGTTCTTATTATTAAACCTTCATAGAAATAACTATACTTTGGTAAGCATATACCGTAGTCCGCAGCCTTATTTTTAACATAATCTCTGTGGTTTTTCTATAAAAACGTACGCAATGACATATAAATGACAAAAGTTACTTATTCTTTTTTCAGCTAATGACCGATTTCAGTCGTCTGTATCCAGGAATGGAAAACTAATTATTTTCCTCTATCACCCTCAAAAAATGGGGAAATTATAAAATATTATGCTTCATTAAAATTGCGAAAAAATAGAGACACGAGAACAAAAATAGCAAACATAATTGCACTGATTGACGGTAAGATTTTTTTCTCAAATATTAGTTCTTATTATTAAACCTTCATAGAAATAACTATACCTTGGTAAGCATATACCGCAGTCCGCAGCCTTATTTTTTACATAATCTCTGTGGTTTTTCTATAAAAACGTACGCAATAACATATAAATGTCAAAAGTTACTTGTTATTTTTTCAGCTAATGAACGATTTCAGTCGTCTGTATCCAGGAATGGAAATCAAATTGTTCTCCCCTATCACCCTCAAAAAATGGAAAAATTATAAAATATTATGCTTCATCAAAATTGCGAAAAAATAGAGACACGAGAACAAAAATAGCAAATATAATTGCACTGATTGACGGTAAGAATTTTTTCTCAAATATTAGTTCTTATTATTAAACCTTCATAGAAATAACTATACCTTGATAAGCGTATACCGTAGTCCGCAGCCTTATTTTTTACATAATCTTTGTGTTAAGATCATTAATACAATTGAAAAATATTAGAAAAAATCGACTCACCCATTGCAGCTCAGACGGGACAATTGTATTAATAATCTTAATATAAAAATAGCATTGTGAATGCATAAAAAATCTAAAAGTTTAAAAAAATAATCTTTGTGGTTTTTCTATAAAAACGTACGCAATGACATATAAATGACAAAAGTTACTTATTTTTTTTTCAGCTAATGAACGATTTCAGTCGTCTGTATCCAGGAATGGAAAACAAACTGTTTTCCTCTATCACCCTCAAAAAATGGAAAAATTATGAAATATTATGCTTCATCAAAATTGCAAAAAAAATAGAGACACGAGAACAAAAATAGCAGATATAATTGCACTGATTGACGGTAAGAATTTTTCTCAAATTAGTATAGTATTAGTCCTTATTATTAAACCTTCATAAAAATAAGTTTTAAAAAATTAACCGAAACTTTTTTTCTTTGAATACAGAAGATGAACCAGAGACATCCTGCAATTTTGATTTGATGTTGCTGGCTTATGTCATCAACATTTCACCTGCATGGAAAATTAAAGGAAAGCCAGCGTGAAAGCCATTGAGAGCAGATGAATGCGACGGCTATATATCGCAAGCTGCTTCTGAATCCGACGTATCCAACAAGATCATTCAAAGAAAGCATAATGTTTCACGGGTACGCCAAGTTGACGACCATGTAATTCTAGAATAGTATGATTAATTAAGCTTGTTGTGATTTTTTTGTAACTAAGTATGTCTCAATTTTACGATTGAAAATAAATAATATGAATCTTTTATGTCTATTTCCTTTTAAGCATGTAAAGCTATAAAACTTGTACAGGGTTTGAGAACGGAATTTCTTCTGTTAATAACCTTGTAAAAGTTAAAAAAATAAAAAATGTTGTATCATGGCTGTGTACACTAAATGTAAATGTATCGTGAAGTATGATTTTATCTAAATTACCAATTATTATATGCTTTTCACTTACAGGTCTGGACTTTGGTGCTATATCGGTGTAGCTGTTAAGTTTGCTATAAAATTATTTTGCATAATAATAATAATAATAATAGCCGCACTAATATCGTACAAGTTCAACAAAAGTAGATAAAGCCTGACCAGAGTTTAAAAAAACCCTGCAATGAGGACGCGACCTTTGTGATTTATTTATACGTAACCATTGCCAGTGAAAGAAATTAAATGTAAAAAATACCGCATGCCGGTTTTTAAAACATCTGGTCAGCTTTATAATGATACATCATTCTTTATCGTACCCGCACCAATATTTATAAGTAGATATCTATGTAACCAGTGCAGGTTATACTATACTACAAAGAAGCATAATGTTGTATGAAACTTATTAACTGTTATAGTAGAGGTATGAACGGGAAGTCGAAGCGTGGGCAGACCGCCATTCCTAAGATGTCAGGGTCTGCCTCAACCAGATACGCCGCAACAAGGACGACATAGAAAAACCATGGGAGAAGCATATGTCCAGCAGTGGACAAATATATATGCTGAGAAGACAAATAGAAGGTATGATACTAGTGTGGGACAATAAGGCACCATACCATTCACCATACGTATGTACATAGATGGACGGCTATTAGACATACTTGATTTTTAGGGTTCCGTACCTCAAGAAAAGGAAAAACGGAAAATTAAAAATCAAGTGTGTCTAATTAGACTCACGCACGAGTACATGCGATACTGCTGCGGGTATAAGGCATGATGCACTATTGCACTACGTGTTACGTATTGCACACTATGCCTTACGATAATTGCACCTGTATTTTCCTTATGTTGGCATGGTACAGTCAGTGTCATTTACATACAAGCCATTGAGTCAAAATATGTAAACACCAACCTTATTGTCAGTGAAATAGAGGTGTGTAGATATTTTTGAGCTCTTGTTAACGTATATATATTTATGACGCTGGCCGTACATACATAGGTGTTCAGATAATTATTTTGAATATTAACCAATCAAAGTCAATTAAATTTTGTAAACATGGTCTAGAAAGTAATACCTAGGTCTGTGGTTTAATACATTTTCGTAAAAATGGATAGTTGAAATATTACATTTTTCATATTTTTTTTTCTTTTCATAGTTTTCATATTTTCATTCAAAACTCCCTGCAATATTTAAACTATACATTTTTCGAAAATGTAATAAACCACAAACCCAGATATTAGTTTCTCGATCGTGTCTACAAAATTTCATTGACTTTGGTTAATATTCATACTAATTATCTGAACACCTTTGTATGTACCATGCCAGCATAAGGAAAATGCAGGTGCGAGTATCGTAAGGCATGGTGTGCCATACGTAACACGTATAGTGCACCATGCCTTACTGTACCCGCAGCAGTATCGTACGTACGCTGGCGTTGTACATAAGTATGGTTCACCGTGCTTTACTGTTCCCGCAACAGTATCGTACGTACGCTGCCGTAGTACATACGCACGGTACATCATGCATTACTGTACCGGCAACGGTACCTTACCTCTACTACAACAGTTAATACGTCTGACACATCATGCTTTACTGTGCCTGCCACAGTATCCTACCTATGCCGCCATGGTGCACACGTATGGCGCACCATAATTGACTGTGCCCGCCACAGTATCATACGTATGCCGCCGTAGTGCACACGTACGGCTCACCGTGCTTTACTGTGTCCGCCACAGTATCGTACGTATGCCGACACAGTGCATACGTATGGCTCACCATTATTGACTGTGCCCGCCACAGTATCGTACGTATGCCGCCACAGTGCATACGTATGGCTCACCATTATTGACTGTGCCCGCTACAGAATCGTAGGTATGCAGCCGCGGTGCATACGTATGGCTCACCATTATTTACTGTGCCCGCAACAGTATCGTATGTATGCTGCCGCGGTGCACACATATGGCTCACCATTATTTACTGTGCCCGCTACAGTATCGTACATATGCCGCCACGGTACAAACGTACGGCTCATCGTGCTTTACTGTGTCCGCCACAGTATCATACGTATGCCGCAGTAGTACACACTTACGGCTCACCGTGCTTTAACGTGTCCGCCACAGTATCGTACGTATGCCGCCGCGGTACATACGTATGGCTCACCATTATTTACTGTGCCTGCTACAGTATCGTACGTATGCCGCCGTATTACACACGTACGGCTCACCGTGCTTTACTGTGTCCGCCACAGTATCGTACGTATGCCGCCGCGGTGCATACGTATGGCTCACCATTATTTACCGTGCCTGCTACAGTATCGTACGTATGCCGCCGTATTACACACTTATGTCTCACCATTATTGACTGTGCCCACTACAGAATCGTAGGTATGTAGCCGCGGTGCATACGTATGGCTCACCATTATTTACTGTGCCCGCAACAGTATCGTACGTATGCCGCCGTAGTACACACGTACGGCTCACCGTGCTTTACTGTGTCCGCCACAGTATTGTACGTATGCCGCCGCAGTGCATACGTATGGCTCACCATTATTTACTGTGCCTGCTACCGTATCGTAGGTATGCCGCCGTAGTACACACGTACGGCTCACCGTGCTTTACTGTGTCCGCCACAGTATCGTACGTATGCCACCGCAGTGCATACGTATGGCTCACTATTATTTACTGTGCCTGCTACAGTATCGTACGTATGCCGCCGTATTACACACTTATGTCTCACCATTATTGACTGTGCCCGCTACAGAATCGTACATATGCCGCCACAGTACAAACGAACGGCTCACCGTGTTTTAATGTGTTTGCCACAGTATCGTACGTATGCCGCCGCGGTGCGCACGTATGGCTCACCATTATTTACTGTGCCCGCTACAGTATCGTACTTGAGCCGGCATGGTATACACGTATGGTTCACCGTGTTCTACTGTGCCCGCAACAATAGTATACGGGTGTTGCAGTTGTAGTTTCAGGAGTATTCAGTGCGACTTGCGCACTACGTATACGTAGCCGGATGTCGGGCTACTTACGTACGTACAAAAATCGACCACGAGTAAATTACGTATCCCGCTACATGATGAGCGTCAGTATGCCGACTACGTATGACTGACTACTTACGCGTAATGGAGCAGGTTACGTACGTAATAGTGGTCGATTTTTATCCTTATTTTACGTAGTGCGGCAGAGGAAATTTTTCTCAGTGTAAGTTATTAGTCTACTTTCACAACCCCCTGAAGACTTCGACTTTTGTTTCTGTTCAAAGGTTCCTTAAGGATTTTTTGATTGTCTACACGGACGAAGTTGCGAGCGGATGCTAGTTATCCATATGCATTGCAAAAGCCTTTGCAGGCAAATGGACAAATAGCACAAGGCCGTTAATGCATATAGATATTATTACTTTAATCGATGCCATTAAAACGGATGTACACCAAAGAGTAGATTTCAAGGTGTAATAATATTCATCTTATTATAGGCTTATTTGTTATAGAAAATA